>CANTUR010000087.1:0-2675676 GCA_947683625.1 Mallotus nudiflorus | reverse complement strand
GATGCTCTTCATAAGCATTCACCTTAATCAAGATTAAGAATGAAACTCATATATCTCGAGTGAGACCATATGCACACACTCAGGACCTCAATGATAAAAACAAGTGAAATTTTGGATAGTACTCATCTCAGGCTCAGTCAGGACCAGGATCTATGTCAGGACACTTATCATGAGTGGTGTCCCAATCATGACTACTCTTCCCTAGCCCAAGTCCCTTTCAAGCAACAATCTTTTAAATCATAATGGCTAGTTTTTATTGAGAATCCTGACTAGGACTAAGGATATCCTAATCAAGACTGGCCATCTTCTTACAAAAACCCGAAATGGATATAACAAAGATTAATGAACTTAAGAACAATATTAATGGCTTTAATAGCCATATTTTTTATGCTCAACTACAAAAATAAGCTCTAGAAACTCATTTACATTTTACACACTTTGGATATTCAATTTATTTCTCCTTAGCATTCATTGAGCATTAAATTCTCATATAATTTTCTTATGTTTAATTAACTCTTTTGAGAGTTGGTTGTGTGTTAGAATAGAAACTCTCCTCTTATATTTTCTGAGGTTTTAGAAAAGGAAAATGAGGTTCTATTCTTATTCAAATCAATCTAGTGAATTAATTGTGGTGTTCCAAAATCCTAACTGAAGAGAGTTACGTGGAGATGTAGATTCATTTATGGATCGAACTCCTTAAATACTTGTGTTCTATCTTCTTTACTCTTTATTTTCTCTTAATTCTTGCTTAATCATTTTTTAATTTATCAATAGCCTTATTCACCCCCCCTCTAGGGCAATTACAATTGGTATTAGAGCTTGACTTTTCGATACTAAATTGCAAAAAGCAAAAGTCATGGGGAGTGAATCTTTAAGCCTTTCATCTCTTAGTCCCTTTTTTTATGGTAGTGACTACCTATATTAGATGTTCAAAATGAAGTTATTTAGGATGTTTTTTAAAGGTTAGGAACCACCTAAAGCTACAATTGATGGTATAGAGATTACTCTTATAAGAAGTCAATGGAACAATGAGCACAAAGATAAAAAAAATAAAAAAAAGAAAACCATGACAATCTTACTAAGCTCTATGTTAAGAGAGAAGGTGGCAAAGCTCAACATTACCAATTTGCAAAAGAAGTATAGGAAACAATTGAGAATCATTATGAAGGAAATATATAAGTGAGAAGTAAGAAAGTTTAAGTTCATATGTATGAGTATGAACATTCAAAATAAAGCCATAAGAATCAATAACCAAGATGATAAACCACCTCAATGCTCTTTTTACTATTCTTAAGAAAGTTAGAAACTATTTTTCTAAGAAAGAAGTGAATAATAAGATTTTAAGAATCCTACCTAAGAAGGATTAGGAATCTAGGGCCACTTCAATTGAGGAAGCTCATGATCTCTCTACCGATATTCTTGTTAGGAAGCTCCATACACATGAGTTCACTATAAAGAAAAGAGGAGATAAGAGAGATGAGAAAGAAAAGAAGAAAGAGGGAATTTCATTGAAAGCCATGAAAGAAGCTATTGAAGATGAAAGCTTGGTGGACTCTAGTGAAAATGATTATGAGATAGCTATGATCATTAAATGATTCAATAAGTTCTTGAAAAGAAAAAGATTCTCAAGGAAAAAAGAATAAAGAAATTACTTACTATGAATGCAAGAAATTTGGACACATTAGAAGTGAGTGCCCTAAGCTCAAATTCAAGAACAAGGGAGCAAAGGACAAGAAGAAGGCCTTTAAAGCTTCAAGGGATGACTCTTATGAATTGGAATAAGAAGAGAAGTAACAAGAAGTGGACAACCTTTGATTCATGGCTCTTGAATATAAAAATGAGGTACTAACTTCTCATTCTTCTTGTAATGATTATGATGATGATGATAATAAGAGCACTATTATAAGAAAACTTATGCTTAAATGTAAAAGCTTAATCTCTAAGAAGAAGCTTTATAATTATGAGTTATCTAAGTTGTTCAAGGAATTTGAAATCTTGAAAAATAATTTTTCTAAACTTGTTAAATTAAATGAAAAGGTAGCAAATGATTTAAAATATTATAATTCCTTGGAGGACCTACTCAAGAAAGCTAATAATGAAAAATCTTAAACTTTCTAGAGAGGTTCTAGAATTAAAGAAATGTCTTCATCATCATCATCATCATCTCATATTAAATTTTTTAAAGCTTTATATGATTATATTCCTTCTACTTTTAACCTCTTAAGACTTAAGTTTCCAAAGCTAATAAGTCTCACGTGTCAATTGACAAAGGTAAGTCTCATAAGACCCAACCTTCATTGATAATAAAAGGCCAAGGTACAAGCCAAAAGGCCCTAACCTAGATATGCTTACATGTACATTAAATACAACACTCCTAAGCATGCTACGGAATCACCTCATAGTAGATAATGCCATTATTAATGCATGTCTCATTCTACTCCATATGGCACAAAAGAACTTTAAGAAGTCCACATAACCACAACACATAAGGCATTTTTCACACACTAGGCAATCATATACACCTAAAAGAAATAGATTTGCTAATGTTGAATGCTTCTAGTGCATGACCAAAGGTTAAACTAGTAATGTGTGCTTCTATAGAACATTGCACGTGCAATTTCTTCCTTTAGATTATTTTGAGACTAACCAACTTAAATCAACAAAGGTTTGGGTTCAAAAGAATGCTTGAATTATATTATATAGGTGTACTTGAAGTCCATAAAAGTTAGAAGAAAGTGGTATTTTGCTAATGGATGTTCAAGACATATGACAAGAGATAAGGAATAATTCAACAAGCTTGATGCTAAGGATGGAGGTCATATCACATTTGGGGACAATGCTAAAGGAACGATCATAAGCATTAGAGAAATTAATAATCCTTAATCCTTATTTATTCTTCAAGTGTTGATTGTTAATGGTTTTAAGCAAAATTTACTTATCATTAGTCAATTGTTGACATAGGAAATAAAGTCACTTTCTATCCTAGAAATTACTTTATTAATAGCTCAGATAATGACAAATTAATTTTTAGTGGTGAAAGAGTTGACAATGTCTATGTCATTGACTCAAATAAAGTTGAGAATAAAGATATTAAATGCTTAATGTCTATTTCCCATGACACAATGACTTACCATAGAAGATTAAGGCATTTAGACATGAACTTGTGGTTAGGTTGCCTAAACTTAAGATCATTAAGGACAAGACTTGTGCCCTTGTTAAAAGGGAAAAAAATCTAAATTTTCCTTTAACTAAGCTCAAGAATGCAGTGTCCACTTCTAGTCCACTTGAACTTATTCAAATGGATCTACTTGGTCCTACTAGAGTTGCCAGTTTAGGTGGAATGCACTATGCATATATTTTGGTTGATGATTACTTTAGATACACTTGGGTGCCTTACCTTTCTCATAAGAATGATGCTTTTATATCTTTTAAAAGTTTTTTAAAGAGAGGTCAAAAGGAAAAAGGTTTTTGTATTTCAACTATTAGAAGTGATCTTGGAATTGAATTTTAAAATGAATTTTTCAAAACCTTTTACAATGAAAATGGCATGTCGTATACTTTTTCTTCTCTTAGAACACCTCAATAAAATGGGGTTATTGAAATGAAAAATAGGTCTCTAGTGGAAATGGCTAGAACAATGCTTCATGAGTATCATTTACCTTTACACTTTTGGGCAAAAGTCATTAACACCTCTTACTATATAGCAAATGGAGTTTTTAAAAGACCTATGTTGAATAAAACTTCTTATAAACTTTAGAATAATAGAAAACCTAAAATTTCTTATCTTATAGTATTTGGATGCAAGTACTTCATATTAAACACTAAGGATAATATTAGGAAATTTGACTCTAAAGCCAATAAAGGACTTTTCTAAGGCTATGCCACTACTAGCAAAGCTTATAGAGTCTTTAATAAAAGAACAATAGCAGTTAAAGAGTCAATGCATGTTGTATTAGATGAATCTAACCCATTTAATCATAAAAAGGATATATGGCTTCACAAATTCTGATTTCCAATTAGATGTGGATGATAGAAAATCTATCTCTAGGTTTTTTTTCATATCTAATGGAGATGTCATAAGCTAAAAGAGTTATAAGAAAGGTATCACTATGAATTCCACTATAAAAGCTGAGTATATAGCTACATCAGATGCTACTAAATAAGCTATTTGGATTAAAAAGTTTGTTACCAAACTAGGAGTTGTTCCTTTCATTGAGTCACCCATTCCTTTCTATTATGATAATAATAGAGCCATTGCTTTAGCAAAAGAACTGATGTCTCACTAGAAATCCAAACACATAGAAAGGTGCTATCATATTATTAGAGAACTTATTGGAAAGGGCAATATTATCAGGCAAAAGGTAGCTTTAGTTAATAATGTTGCTAATCCACTTACTAAAGCATTACAACATAATTGACATCTTAAGAAGATAGGTCTAAGATACTATAGTGATTGACTCTAGTGCAAATGGGAGACTATTAGCATAGGTGGTATGCCCTATAATATGAACCCTAAAAGGGATCAAAAGTGCCTGAATATGAAGAATTCAAGCTAATTAGCTTAATTTTCTATTTTGAAATTAATTAGTTTGATTGGACGAATTTTGAGTTATTTTCCTATTTTAGAGTAATTAAAGAAGATTCTAGAAGATGTGAGAAAATTCAAGGATATTCCAAATCAAAGTCAATAAGTCAACAAGTCAAAGTTAAAGTCAAAGTCAAGGGTCAATGGTCAACATGTGACATGGCATGCTTCAATGCTTAGTTGTCATGAGTTGTCATTTTGCTTAGTTATCATGAGTTATAATGAGTTGTCAATTTTGACTTTTCAAAGATGAGTTGTCATATTTTGAAGGAAATCTCCTTAATTAAGGATTTTCCTATATAGGCATCTTTGGGAATAAGGAAGAAAACCTTTTCCTTCAAGGGTTAGGTTGTTTACATGCTTATGTAAGGGTTAGACATATGTAGACGAATTGGGATGTGTTTTTGACAATTTTAATCAATTAAGTGAGGTTTTACCTTAACTTTGTTCTTTTGAAACTTTGCAAGTTTACTTGAATTGTTTCACATCTACCTTTCATTACAATTGCTAGGTTAGACTTAGAATTGTGTGATTGTTCATCTTTTAATAGCTAAGTATCTTGCTTCAATTTAATAAGCAAGGGGTTTAGCTCCATCAACACAACCTATCCTTAATGATCCTTGGGCTAATATTTAAAGTTGGATGCACGTTCTATCTCTGTTATAGGTATGGTTTGTATCACCTAGAGCCCAATCACATATTTTGACATTGTAAATTATACTAAATGTCAGTAAAATATTAATTTAAATAAAGTGTTTGTTTATTTGAGTATTTATCCATTAGCACAATATCAAATAAATTTATTATCAAGAGTTAATAATATGAGTGACAAAGTTATTTAGTACATATACCATAAAAATGTTCATAGTCAATAAATTAACATTTGGGTAATATTAATTTGACTATCAACTCTGTCTAGTTTACTTTATTAGTAAGTGATACTAATAATAGGAGGTAGTGAGTCTCATGCTACTTGATATGAGATATCAAAATAGATATATGGATACTCATATGATAGGTGGATCAAATATGACGTTAGATTTATGATTGTATGGATATTCACTTATAGTCAACAATCACAATCTAGGTCATAATGGTGCATATAGTCCTTTGACTTAAGGCAACACGGTCATCCACATTTAAGTGGTTAGGGTTTGTTACCACTTACATACTTATGTTAATCACATATGGGTATATGACATATGGTGGCTCTTGTTGGTTAAATGTAGGGATGAGTGTCTGACCAAGATGAGATTCATTGCCTGGAATGAACCGGGATATCATATGCTATCTAAGCTTATTCTTGATGAATAAGCTCCTGGCTAGCAGAAAGATAATAGTCTGAAAAAGTTTTAGTGCTAGAAATATGTTTCTGGTATTTATTATGTTTTATAATGAATAGAACTTGACTTGAGGTCATATGATAAAGCTATTAGAGTTTGACTGAACCATGACTATAGGCTATATTGAGATCTTCTAATGAAGGAATTTTAGTGCATAGTAATTATGACCAAACATTTTGCGTGAATCAATACATGCATTCATTTCTAAATGGGTAGTTGTGATATCAGGTCACTCATAACTTATGAGAACTAAATGTGTATAATTGGGATTTCACATTTAGATTTGAAAGACTTTTAAATAATATCAAGTGTTGATATTATCTTCTCATTGCTAATTAGACATGAACGTAGTAAGTTACACCTAAAAGAGTTTTACTAAATCACCATTAAAATTAATCTAATTATTGATTGAGGAGTTTAATCAATTAATTAAGATTAATAGATTTGGATTTATGCTTTAAGCAATGATTTTAGCATATGATAAAATCTAATTCAATTAAGAGTTTAATTATTAATTAACATTTAATTAATATAAGATATTAATTTAAGTATTAAATTAAAAATAAATGTTGTTTCTAATTGGATTTGGATTAATGGCCAAAGTTGTATCAGCTTAGGCCTAAAAGATGAGATAAGCATAAGTGCTAGCCCCATTATAAAGCCCAAATCAATGTGTTAGGCATGCATTATCCTATATGTGTATATTATTGAATATGGGTATGACAAGGAGTATATCACATTGTGTATATAGAGAATTTATATAGACATATGTATGAGATGAATTTAATTCTTTATACTTCCTTTGATATACTTATCTCTTATACAAGTTCTATACTTATAAGTTGTATACATGTGATGTAAAAGATTATATCACTAAGGTTTTGTTATGTATATATATATATATAAGAAAGTGTTTCTTAAGAGAGGTTAGAGATTGTGTAGTAAAAACCTATAAAAGGAGCAACAACTTATACCAAAAGTAAACCCTAAGTATTCTTGTAAGAATTTGAATTGATGCAAGTTTATAAGGGTCTATTGAGAAGGCATCTTGCATCTAACCAAATCTAAGCAAGAAGGTGATTGTTAAACCTTTAATGTTTCAAGCTAGAGGCCTAACACTTGGGAGGCTAAGCATTTGATTCAAGAGTTGAACTATTTAATTCAAAGCTTATAGAATACTTGTGCTCTACATCAAACTTAAAATTTTATAAGTATTTCTAAATTAGAATTCTTAAGTTCACGTTTGTATATGTTGATTATTATTTAGCTATGTATAAAATGCAAATTGGATCTATATGAGTGGAAATCTTCATATTATGAAGGGTTATACAAGTGAAAACTTTAAAATTTCACACTATCTAAGGCTTGTACTCACCACACATTAAAGTTGCATAATTTTTTCCCCTAATTAGGGTACTCCTTGCTAATATGACTGATACCTTCATACTTCCAACACTTAATGTCTCTATTTCTCCCTTTAGGCTTTTTAATTTTTGTTTTCTGTTAACTGAATCTGCCTTTCCTTTGCAACATCATAAGCACCCTTATTTCCACCCTCAAAATCATTTTCCCCATCCCTTTTTTAAGTGGAATTAGCATTGTAATAAGGTTTGGAAATATACCTTGCTATCACTCTTCCATGGAGTTGCTTTTCCACCTTGATGGTAATGTGTGCCATCTTTTCTAACTCCCCATAAGGTTGCAAATCTGCTAAGTTATCTATCTCCTTATTTAAACCAGCTAAGAAATCTGCCATAGTGGTCTCCACATCTTCCTCTATATTAGCTCTAGTCATGATCCTTTCCATCTCCTTATAGTAATCATCCACACTCCTATTACCTTATCTAGAACTTGAAGTTTTTGTATAAGTTCCCTATGAAAATGTCTTGGTACAAATCACTTTCTCATAGTAGACTTGAAATCATACAAAGTCTCAATTGTATACTCCAAATTTCTCCTTCTACTAGTCACCAAGTGATCCTACCAAGGGATAGCATAATCTAAAAATTGAGTGACCACCAACTTAACCTTCTTTTCCTCACTAAATTGATGATATAAAATATGAGTCTACTTAATTTTCCAATTGTAGATAAGCCTCTGGATCTATTTTGCTTTGAAAATGAGGTATCTTATGTTTATACTCCCTAAATTTCTATATACAAAATCATTATTGCCTTAGTTTCTTCTATAAAATGGATTTTCTTATAGTCTTCCTCTACCCTTACCTCTACCTAAACCTTAGCCTCCTCTACCTCCACCACTTGGTATACCCATTCCAATAATGGCATCATCATCATCTATATTGTAATCAATGGCATCATCTCTTATATCATCAACTTAAGGTATATGGTTTCAACCTCCTATGAGCAACCTAAAGAGAGAGACGGTTTTTTCTCTTTCTTCCATGTTCGTTAGAATGTCAATATGAGTTTTTAGAATTTCTATATTTCTAAGGGACATGGCAACTTACCGAATAGGGACTAATGATTGGTCTTGGGAGGAACAAGATGCTTTTTGATTTTATAGAGTCACCACCTAATTTTAGAAAATCAAGAAAAGAAAGAGACAACATGGGGTCACTTAATGAGTATTGCCCCCATTTTAGTTTTTCAGGTACAAGGGATCACATATACTTTTTGATTATTTCTCATTATACGATATTCAATGTATAGTTATCGCAACACCCTAATTTCGGTAATGATATTTTATATAACATTCACACAACACGTCAGATACTAGAAGATAAATAGGCTAAATTATTAGTATTACATTGTTTTCCTAATAAAATACATATAAAAGGAAAAAAGGTAGTGAAAAAGTAAATTTAGCTTAGCTATAATAGACCTGCAAGGTTAGCATGACTATGCAAATAGCTTGCTTAATCATATGAATAATGGGATAAGCATTGTACACTCAATCACTTGAAAGACGAAGCAAAATTATGCAATCTTGCATGTTTATAATGATTATTTATGCTATGATGATATATGATGACAATATAGGGGTGAAAAAGTAAATTTAGCTTAGATATAATAGACCTGCAAGGTTGGCATGACTATGCACGTAGCTTGCTTAATCACATGAATAATGGGATAAGCAATGTACACTCAATCACTTGAAAGAGGAAGCAAAATTATGCAATCATGCATGTTTATAGTGATTATTTATGCTATGATGTATATGATGACGATATAGGGGATGCATGGTGACATCACTAGACTGTGAGTATAATGACTCTAGTATGAAATGTGAACCTTTTCACATTATTGATATTTACGATGTAATTTCATATTTTGAAACTAGAGGATGTAAATTGATGATATGAGATGAGCAAACTAAAGCATAAATTACTCATATAGCATGCAAATTGCTAGTCTCATCACGTAAGCATAATAATATTCATAAATGCTAGCGATAGTAAAATAAAATGCAGTGTGATACACACTCCATTTGGGGCTTTTTTAGGCCTTTGTGAGGTTGGTTCCTAGGTTTTTTTAGGCCTTATGGACGTGTTTCCAAAGTCCATTTTATTTAATCTGGCCTCAATTTTAGCCCATGACACCTAGGGTTGTTTATGCACACTTCTAAATGATATGCACTAAACCTCAAGTTGTTTTGGACTATTCTATGACCATTTTCTAAGGTTTTGGAACCTTTCAGATGTGTTCCCAAAGTCCATTTTGTCTGGTTTGGCTTCAATTTTAGTGCATGACACCTAGGGGTCTTTGTGACTTTATGCGCACTTCTGAGCGACATGTCCTTGGGTTGTTTTAGACTATTCTAGGACTACTTCTAAAGGTTTTGGAGCCTTCCATATATGTTCATAAATTTTGTTTTATCAAAATTAATTTCCATTTTTTCACAATGTTAGGTCCGGATCTAATGAAATGAATATTGGCTCAGTAAGCTACGTATTCTGAGAGAAGATTCTCAAAATAAACCTTTTACTATTCTAATAATTAGTATTTCATAAGATCATAGCACAACATAATGGCTCAGTGATCAATTTCGCACATGGTGAGGTTAGTTATGGTTTTAGGGTTACATACTTTAGAGGTGTTATGAATTAGTAGACTCTAGTCTTTTGAAGATTCATTTCATCATTGGACCTTTTAGGGGATAGTCAAATTTGAGGTATGATAGTTGCCCCTTGCTTCACATGTATTTTATAGCCACCTAGTGCTAGTGTCAATACACGTGAAGCAAATGCAAAGATACAAAAAAAAATCAATTTTTAAGGACAGAGGTACTTACTTAGGTGTTGTGTTATTATGATTTGATTGTTGGGATATTGCCACTATAACCTTTTCAGTTGTTAGGTGAATAGATAGATACTGCCACTATAACCTCTTTGTGTGTCTGGCAAACAGGTAGATACTGCCACTAGAACCTCTTCAGGTGTCAGGTAAATAGACAGATACTGCCACTATAATCTCTTTGAGTGTTAAGTGAACAGATAGATACTATCACTATAACCTCTTTGGGTGTCAAGTGAATGGATAGATACTACCATTATAACCTCTTTAAGTGTCAGCAAGCAGATAGATACTATCACTATAACCTCTTTGAGTGTCAGGGGAACAGATAAATACTACCGCTATAACCTCTTCGAGTGTTAGTGAACAAACAGATACTGACACTATAACCTCTTTGAGTGTTAAGCGAACAAATAGATACTGCCACCATCAACTCTTCGAGGACAGACAGATACTGCCATTATAACTCTTTAGGTGTTAGGAAAACAGATAAATACTTCTCTTCGGGTGTCAGGTGAATAGATAGTTATGATAATTGTGATTGATGTAATGTGTTCTTCTCTTTTAGTCTTAGTCGGTGATGATGCAGTAATAATGATGTCATTATTCATCATGTTACAAATATTATTTTAATGATTTCAAGAAGGATATCCTTTCAGTAATTCTTCCTTATTTTCTTCTTTATAGGGGTACTGAGTTTTTAAAAGTGGTGAGGCCACATGCAATGTATTTGGACAGATGTAGTCTATATTAGTGTACTTTTATATGAGTTTGGTTCATGTCTTATGCTCAAATGGAGGTTTAGGACCAAGGAAATCAGTGTGTAAAGTCTTAGAGTGTGCATACAATTGTACGGGAGCACGTGGAGGGGGGAATGCGCATGTGGAGCATATGATCATGTACCTACCCCTCTCTAGTCTACTTAAAATGCTCTTTTTTAGGTTTGAGGAAGCTTTTTACGACCTTCTCTAAGTGTGTTTTGTTTTTTCTTAACCCTATTCGAGTTTCAGGTGTTTTATGCTCTTTTTTTCCTTCTGAATTTTTCTCTACATAAGATGGAGTTCTCCAACATTTATGAAGGTATGGAGGATATCTTTTTGGATGTATAGGGTAACTTCACAAAGGCCACTAGAGTAAGGACTTCCACTATGGGTACTAGTGTTGATGGTTCATCATCGTCGATAGGTAGGTCCTCCTTCATCCTTTGTCTTTTATTTAGCTATCTAGGCTATCTTGCTTTTTACTATATTTGTTATTCTTTCAATTGAGATTACCAAGTTGTAGTTCTATAGGTCTTGTTGTGACTTGTTAATCATAATTTTATTGTAAATGCTAATAACTTGATAGCTCTTACTTTATTTATGGTTTTGATTGTCTATTGGTGCTTGTTATGATGCTTCTCTTTTCGACTCTTGTCATCATTTTGATCTTATTAAATATCAGAAAAAAAGATGTGTCAACATTTATTATCTATGTAAATTCTTGATAGCATCCAATTATTTGTAGCCTTAGAGGTATATTATTGTGTTGCTTGGTAGCTTCAACAGGGTCAACACATATTATTAAGGCCTTCTGATGTGTGTAAAGTAGATGGTTACAGGAAAGGGTTTTGATGGGATTATTGCTGCACTTTCTTATAACTTGTATATATTGAGTTAGATTGCTATGTGCCCGTTGATTGAATGATGGATGGACACGACGCATACTTTTCACTCGCCCGTTGGGGAGATGGCCATCACTCCTTTAGACTTTACTACCATCATGGGCTTGAGCTTTTCTAGGGAGCATGTTCCTATCAGTGAAGATGAGTGTTCTTTTATGGTGGCAAGGAGGCATCTTACTATAGAGTTGTTTAGGGTGCCTACCCCCATAAAGTCTAGTTGTTTGTACCTCACTCATTACATCAAGTTCGTCTCCATTGTGTGGATGATGTATGATGATGATGATCTTATTTCAGCGGAGTAGCTGGCTTGTTGCTTCTTGTTCTATTTGTTGAGTGTTGTCATCTTTTTGAATCCTTCTAGTATAGGTAGTCTGTGGTTGTTACCTATCCTGGGAGACTTAGATAGCTTATCGAGGTACTGCTGGGGCACTTCTACTTTTGCCTATATTTAATTGGGTCTAGATGCAGTATGCCGAGGTGGCTCAAGGATTTATGGATTCTTATTCATGTTGGATATGAGTGAGAGTTCTTGTCCTTTTACTCTTATTAACTTATGCTTATTTTTTCCTTATCTAAGCATCAAGCATCTCTTGGAGGATGGTTTTCCTTATTATTCCAGCTGGATTAGGAAGACCACTAATTTGATTAAGGATTGTGCAAAGGCCCAAGACTACAAGATATGCTATCGCTTGAACAGGTATGCTTGATTTCTATTGTATTGGTTTTTTTATTTTCTGGAGATTCTTTATTCACTTTTGCCTTTTAAATAGATTCTCCTTTGCTAGTGGGTGGTGAGGTTAGATTGTTAGGTAAAGATGGTGATGGCATGGCAGCTGATAGAGAGATGAGTGCTACTTTCTGGCCTTACTAGCAAGGTGTGGTATGTAGGTGAGCGAGTCCATCATTAATAGGATGGCCCATTTGTGAGGAGAGTCCCTATTCATCCTCCTAGTGATATGTTCTAGAGTTATGAGCTCAGTGCGGAAGAGCTTACTACTGCCATGATAAGGTATCCCTTCGAGAGCCTCCTGAAGGGCACATGATGTCTTTACACTAGTGTGTTAATCTAGTAGCTGATTGATGTTATGGCTGGTGGCTTTGTTCCTCTACCCTCTCTTTCTCAGAGGGCTGAGCCATCATATAGATCATTTGAGTTACTTCCTCTAATCCAGTAGGCTTTTATTCCTATTTTGTATAAGCATGTAGCAAACTTTGTTAGTAATAATCTATAATTGACATGGTTATAGGGACTTATCTGCAGTGATGGGGATCTCATCAAAAGAGATTAAGATCCCATTTCGAGGAGGGTAAAGGCATGTTCCATATTGAGGCATGCTAGTGGTATGGCTTTTGGTAGTGTTGTTCTTGGGGACTTGGCGATTAGGTCATCCTCTATTTTGTTTAGGATGGACATCTTTGGTAAAAGAGTGTATCTTGATTTGCCTCATCCTGGCTTTCCTTAATCAAATGTTATTCCTCTCGACACTTCCCATGTTCATGCTTTATTTCACTTATTTGCCTTTGTTTTGCCTATTTGATGAATGGTGTTTAACATATTTGCTTATTTTTTGTAGATCCTTGTCTCTTCTAGCCAGTATTGATATACTATTGCAGGGAGTGCGTAGTAGCAATTTATGGAGTTTACGAGCAACCAGATGGTATACTTTCTTTATTGTACTTGTTTATTTATTCACATATTTTAAATATACATGTATGATATGCAATTTTTATACAATGCAAGTTGAACACATCCATGCTAATCGTGAGTGGGATAAGAGCACATAGCTTATCATAATCGTGTCAGTGAGCTAGAGTCAACGTTGGCATCCTTTGTGATAAATGGAAAGGAGCCTAAATCAAATGATGGGGATGCCTGAGCAAGATCGATGCTTTCTTCTAATGGCAGCCATGGCTGATATAGTGTTTTTAAGGGCTAGGTCTAAGGCTTTGGGCTTGTGGTTGCTTTATTAAATCATTTTCTTGATGTCCTAGACTTTAGGTATTGTATCTAGACATTTATCCCACATGTGTTGTATGATGTGTTGTGTAATGATGATTGTAGTATTTATGCTTCTTGTCATTGCTATACCTAATGATGTTTGTCATTGCTATTGTCTACCTCTTTTGTTTTTCCCTCTTTTGCCTAAAGTGTCTCCTTTTGGAGCTTTTCGCACTTACCTGGGTTTTCTTTTCTTCCTCTTTTGCCTACAGTGTCTCCTTTTGGAGCTCTTCACACTTAACTGGGCTTCTTTCTTTTTTAGGGTTTCAATGATAATGATTGATCTCGAGGATAAAGTTCAAAGAAGATAGCAAGAACTATTGTCATGTAATGAAAGAAAATGCAAAGCATGTTTGATGCAATTCATGATGATAAAATGTGTTGCACTTTTCAAAGACATTTCACATAGATTGGTAATCATTCTCATTTCATTAAAATGCCTTCTCAGATTTTCTAGTTAAGTACTTTCTCTATTTTCCTAGGTTGCCCATGTAGGGTTTTCAACCTAGCGAGAAGTCCTTAATTTTTTCTTGAGCAGAATTTTTTTAGGTTTTCAACTTAGTGAGTTTCTTTTTGCTTAGATGTAGTATTTCTTTAGGTGGTCTACATTTATAGGTTTAGAGAATTCATTGCCTTCAACGTCTATAATCTTGACTACTCCTTTTAATAGGAAATGCTTGAACAAGTACAGAACTTCCCAGTTTGGTCTAAATTTCCCTCTAGGGTGTGGAATGTTCTACCTTTCTTACTTTAACTCCTAGTCTACTGCTTTCACACTCTTGTATTTCACCTTGTTGTTAAAGGTTTTGGCTAGCTGCGCCTGATACAACTATGTATGGTATACAGCCTTGAGCCTTTAACCATATAAAAGAGTGAGATTATCATGCCTCTACTAGGATTATTGTACTTCTGGCAATTTAGATTCAATTGCTACTAGAAGAGACTTGATTTCTATTCAAATTGGAAGTACTACTTCTGATTCGTATACTAATGAGAAAGGAGTTGCTCCTGTTGAAGTTTTGATTATTGTTCGGTATCCCTATAAGGCATATGGTAATCTTTCTACCCAGTCTCGGTAAGTCTGAGTCGGCTTTGACAAAACCTTCTTGATGTTCTTATTTACAACTTCAACTTCCCTATTTGCTTATGGTCGGTAAGGAGAAGATTTATAATGTTCCACCTTATAACTCCTTAGTAGTTTTCTAAGTTCCCCTTGGAATTAAACACCATTATTAGAGATGATGTGATGGCAAATCCCATATTGATAGAACATATTTCTGTTGATGAACTTAGACACTTGCTTGGCTCCTATCCTTGCAAATGATTCTACTTCAACCGACTTTGTGAAGTAATCCACTGCTATTAAGATGAACCTGTGTCCATTCAAGGCTATCAGATGGATTTCCCTAATTATATCTAGTCCCCATATTGAGAAAGGCCATGAAGAGGAGATGTAGTGTAATTCTGTTGAGGGAAGGTGGCTAACATTCCTATGGATTTGACACTTGTGGCATCCCCTTATGAACTTGATACAGTCTTCCATCATTGTCATTTAGAAGAATCCTTATCTGATTAGCTTCTTAGCTATGATTGCTCATTCATGTGTGGACCATAAACACCTTTATGTACCTCTTCCATTGCTCTTATAGCCTCAATTGGTTTGACTCTAAACTCGAGGCTTTTGCCAATTGGTTTGACTTTACCTTCTAGAGACTGTAATATGACACTGACTCCTATACTAAATTGATTAACTGCTCCATTAAAATACATCCGCTATCCTTAAATCTTGATGGCTGAATGAAGGTCATCTAATAAGTCTAGTTAGATTTCTTTTGAGTTTAGAATAGGGTTAAGAGTTTAGAATAGGTTTTGACTCTTCCATTGCTCTTATAGCCTCAATTAGTGTGATATGAATTTTAATGCTAATCATTGGATGGCTGCCTTATGTTTTTCACATGCTTGATTGAGATAGGCTCGTTCCTTCATATATCTCTAGATGTTGTAGAACTAAGGTTTTTAAGCTATTTCTATCTTTGCTATCCTGTAGCTCTTATGATAGGGTTTCCCAATCTGAGTAGGGTTAAAGTCTTTATAGGCATTTTAGATGGTCCTTCCAACACTAATGCTAGGGAAGCAAGTGCATCTACCATTTTATTATTTTTCCTAGGGAGATGAATGAATTTGCATTTTTAGAAGGACATGGTGAGCAATTTCAAGTGGTTCAGGTAAGGCCTTAGGTGATGTTCTTTTAATTCCCATTCTTTTATGGCATGATTGATTACTACCATGGAATCTCTAAAGATTTTCGCTTCTGTAACATCTAGGGCTATCAGTGCTTCTATTCTGAGTGCAAATGCCTCATATTTTGCTTAATTATTTATGACTCTAAACTCGAGGCTTTTGCCAATTGGTTTGACTTTACCTTCTGGAGACTGTAATATGACACTGACTCCTATACTAAATTGATTAACTGCTCCATTAAAATACATCCGCTATCCTTAAATCTTGATGGCTGAATGAAGGTCATCTAATAAGTCTAGTTAGATTTCTTTTGAGTTTAGAATAGGGTTAAGAGTTAGAAATTCAGCCATAGCTCTTCCCTTTGCTGCCTTTTTAGTCATGTATTGCATATCAAATTCTATCAATAGAATGAGCCACTTGGCAAGTTTTCCCACTAAGGAGGGAGTTGTGTAGAGGCACTTCATCATATCCATTTTAGACATGGCCTGAATTTTGTATGACTAAAAGTAATATCTAAGTTTCTTCATTGCCCATACCATTACCAAGTATATCTGCTCAACTTGGTTGTACTTTTCCTCATATGGTAACATCTTTTTACTTAAGTAGTAGACTGTGTGTTATGCTTTTGTTTCTCCCTCTTAGGTTAAAATTGCACTGATTGCATTTCCTTTGATGGCTAGATACAAAGTTAAAGGTATCCATAGTTTAGGTAGTTTCAGAAATGGTAAGTTAGCTAGGTAGTTTTTTATCTTATAGAATGCTAACTGACACTGCTTGTTCCACTCAATTGGCTTATATTTTCTGAGTAACTTGAAGATTGGTTCACACACTACTATCAACTTAGTAATGAATCTAATGATGAATTATAGTTTCCCTAAAAACTCTCATATCTCTTTTTCTATTTTTGGCACTAGCATCTCTCTAACTGCTTTTGGTTTGTCTGGATCCATTTCAATCCTATTCTGACTGAAAATATATCCTAGCATCTTTCCTGAAGTGACCCCGAATACACATTTTTTAAGATTAAGCTTAAAAGCATATTTCTCGACTATTTTGAGGAACATTTCAAGATCGGATGTATGTTCTTCCCTAGTTTTTTACTTGACTATCATATCATTGACGTACACTTCCACTTCTTTATGTATCATGTCATGGAACATTGTAGTTGCCATTCTGTAGTAAGTTGCCCCTACATTCTTTAAACCAAAAGGCATTACTCTATAGTAGTAAGTGCCCCATTCTATTATGAAAGTTGTTTTTGCTTTATTGATGATGGCCATTAGGATCTGATTGTACCCAAAGAATCCATCCATAAAGGAGTACATTGCACCTGTGGCAGCACTTTCAACCAATATATCTATATGAGGTAGTTGGAAATCATCTTTCAGGTAGGCCTTGTTTAGATTTATGTAGTCGACGTAGATTCTAACCCTTCCATCTTTCTTCGATAGTGGCACTATATTTGCTAACCATTTCGTAACACCATAATTTCAGTAATGATGCATTCATACAATACATCAAATAGTGGAAGATAAATAAGCTGAAATATTATTATTACATTGCTTTCCTAATAAAATACATATAAAAGGAAAAAAGGTTACAAAAAAGTAAATCTAGCTTAGATATAATAGACCTGCAAGGTTAGCATGATTATGCACGTAGCTTGCTCAATCACATGAATAATGGGATAAGCAATGTACACTCAATCACTTGAAAGAGTAAGCAAAATGTGCATAATCATACATGATTGCAGTGATTATTTGTGCTATAATGATATATAATGACAATATAGGGGATGCATGGTGACGTCAGTAGGCTGTGAGCATAATGACTCTAGTTTAGAATGTGAACCTTTCATGTTATTGATTTTTACGATAAATTTTCATGTTTTAAAAATAAAGGATGCAGTTTGATGATATAAGATTAGCAAAATAAAAAATAAATTATTCATATTGCATGCAAATTACTAGTCTCATCATGCAAGCACAATAATATTCACAAATGTTGGTGATAGTAAAATAAAATACATTGCAATAAAATAAATATGCTAAAATGATTGTGTAGTTCTCAAATTTGACTGATCTTATATGAGTTTTGAAGCTTTAGCTTTAAAAGATTATAAAGCTTTCCTCATCAAGAGGTTCAAAATGACGTGTAGAATGATGCTAGTTTGTATACCTTTTGAAGCATGCTTTGACAAAGATAAGACTAGGTTTGGTGGAAGGGACACCTAATAACCTAATAAAAATGTAGTGAGTGAGTTAAAACAAATTTGGAAGTGGGTTTCTATCATCTTTGAGCAGATAGATTTTTTAGTGTTTGTGTGTTTCCTCTTGCTCCCCCCTCAAAATAGGGTGTGAAGATGCCTATTTTATAGTGAAAATATGAGGAATTAGGGGAATAGGTATAGTCACATGTGTGTCCCTAGGATGGAGCACGTGACCACATGAAGTACATATGATTGCACGCTCTGCGCGTGATTACGCGTGCTAGCATATGACCACGTGCCAAGTGCATAGTCACACGCACTTTCACATATTATACACTCCATTGAGGGTTTTTTTGAGCTATTCCAAGGTTAGTTCCTAGGGTTTTTAGTCCTTTCGGATGCGTTTCTAAAGTATGTTTTGTCTAATTCAACCTTGATTTTAACATGTGACACCTAAAGGTGTTTACATGCACTTTTAAGCAATACACGCTAAACTCGAGTTATTTTGGACTATTCCGGGACCACTTTTAAAGGTTTTTAGAGCCTTATGGACATTTTTTCAAAGTCCATTTTATCTAGTTTGGCTTTAATTTTAGAGTGTGACACCTAGGAGAGAAGATTCTCAAAATATGCCTCTTATTGTTTTAATAATTAGTATTTCATAAGATCAGAGTGAAACTTAATGGCTTGGTGATTAATTTTGCACACTATTGGGGTTAGTTATGGTTTTAGGGTTGCACACTTTAGAGGTGTTACGAACGAGCAGACTCTAGTCTTTTGAAGATTCATTTCATTAGTGGACCTTTTTGGGGACAGTCAAATTTGAGGTATAACACCTCCCCTATTCCCTCATTGTTATTCAATGGTACTATTTCAACTTCTTTCTACCTTGCTTCCATATGTTCTAATGCTTCCCTCATAGCCTCTATATTTCTATTAAAATGTGCAAATTCTTTTTGTTAAGCCTCACGTAGTCTAGCCTCAACAAAATGGGATAGTTAAAAGGAAAAATTGAACTCTTGTGGAAATGGCTAGAACAATGCTTCATGACTATAATTTGCCTCTATACTTTTTGTCAGAAGTCATTAACATGTCTTATTGTATTTCAAATAGAGTTTTAAAAAGACCAAATTTAAATAAAAATCTCTATGAGTTATGGAACAATAGAGAGCCCAAAATCTCATATCTAAGAGTATTTGGATGCAAGTGTTTTATATTAAACACTAAGGATAATCTTAGGAAATTTGACTCTAAAGCTGATGATGGAATTTTCGTAGGCTATTCTACTTCTAACAAAGCATATAGAGTCTTTAATAAGAGAACTTTAGTAGTTAAAGAGTCAATCCATATTGTATTTGATGAATTAAACTCACTTGATCCTATAAAGGATTTTTATAGTATTGATGATATAGGTGAACTTATGGAAGAGAAAACTCAAGAAGAAAATTCTAGCAAACCTTTGGAGCCAGAAGATCTTATAAAAGAGAATGATAAGGAGACACCTCAATCTATCTTAAGAATGAACTTCCAAAGGATTAGCAATTCAAGAAATCTCATCCTTAAGGCCTCATTATAGGTGTCACTATAAAAGGGTAACTACTAGATCTAAACTTAAATTTATTGTGAACTTAGCTTTCATTTCTCAAATTGAACCCAAAAATATTAATGATGCTTTATGTGATGAATTTTAGGTCCTTATTATGCAAGAAGAGTTAAATCAATTTGAGAGAAACAAGGTTTGGTTCTTGATTCCTAGACCTAAACATCATCCTATTATAAGCACCAAATGGGTGTTTAGAAATAAGATGAATGAATAAGGTGTCATATCTCAAAACAAAGCTAGACTAGTAGCTAAAGGATATAATCAAGAAGAAGGCATTGATTATGGTGAAACATTTTCCCTTAATTGCAAGGTTAGAAGCTATTAGAATGTTACTTGTGTTGGCATCATTCATGGATTTTAAAATTTATCAAATGGATGCTAAAAGTGCATTTCTAAATTATTTCATTGAAGAGGAGGTATATGTTGATTAACCTCTAGGTTTTTAAAATTTTGGTTCTCAAAATCCTGTTTTTAAATTGTCAAAAGTATTGTATGGATTGAAACAAGCTCCAAGAGCTTGGTATGAAAGATTTAGCAACTTTTTACTAGAGAAAGGGTTCTCTAAAGGAAAAATTGACACAACTCTTTTTATAAAGAAATCCAAGCATGATTTATTAATTGTTCAAATATATGTTGATGATATTATTTTCAATGCTACTAACCATTACTTGTGTGAGGAATTCTCCAAGTTAATGCAAAGAGAATTTGAGATGAGTATGTTGAGAGAACTCAAGTTTTTTCTTGGACTTCAAATCAAGCAATGTAAAGATAAGATTTTCATTAATTAAACCAAACATGCAAGAGACATTCTCAAGAAGTTTAGTATAGGTGGAGCTAAATTAAGCAAAACCCAAATGAGCACCACAACCAAACTCAATAAGGATGAGAACGACAAGCCAATTGATGAAAAGTGATTTAGAAGTATAATCAGATCCCTTCTTTATTTAATTACTAGTATGCTCAATATTTTCTTTTCTACTTGCTTATGTGCTAGGTTTTAATCAAGTCCTAGAGAGTCTCATGTGAATGCTATCAAAAGAATTTTTAAATATCTTTATTGTATAATCCATTTAGGACTTTAGTATCCTAGGAGTTCTTCTTTTGACTTGATTTGCTATTCAAATGAAGACTTTGCTAGTAGTTTATTCGATAGAAAAAGCACTTTTAGAACCTGTCAAATTTTAAGTAATTACTTGTCAATTGCTAAAGCAGAATATATAGTGGCTAATTATTGTTGCTCACAAGTTCTATGGCAAAAACAACAACTATTGGACTATGGCATTGATATTAATCACATTCCAATTAAATTGATAATACAAGTTGTATAAACCTTAGCAAGAATCTCATTTAGCATTCTAGAACTAAGCATATTGATATTAGACATTATTTTTTATGTGATCATGTTCAAATTGGTCATATCTCTCTTGAATTTGTTGATACAAATAATCAACTTGTAGATATCTTCACCAAGCCTCTTAATGAAGAGAGATTGAATTTTATTAAGCATGAACTTTAAATGATTGATGGTTCTAGTTTGTCTTGAATTTTATTTGATGGTTGGACTATTTTCATGTGAAATCATGTTATGCTTATTGATTACTTTGATTGTTAAATGTTTTATTTTGATCTTAACATTTTTATAAATTTTTTTTATTGTCATGCATTTATATATGTTTAAATATGCATTTTTTTAAGTCACTCCTACTCCTTATCAATACTAGTTTCTTTTTATATGTTTTTATTAATTTTTTCATTAGTTTATGTTTGGTTTACTTTCATTATATTTTTTATATCTAAGCATTAGGCTTATTATTTATTTTTATAGTTATTTTGTGATAGTTTATGTTCAGTTTATTTTCTAGATATTTTCTGAATATAAGCCATGAACTATTAGTTTTATGTCTTGTTATATTTCTTTTCAGTTTACAATTGGTATTTTAATATCATTATAACTTTATCCTTTTGATTAATGTTTTTTTATTTTCTTTTAAATTTCCTTTTGCATTTTGACAAAAGAGAAGAAATAATTGAGTTTGCATAAGTATTTAGTTACTTTCTTTTAAGGGAGAGAAATTCTTTTTATAAAGATGTGTTTATGTTAGTGACATAACTATGTGATAGTGTGTCCTCAATATCAATTTTTTTAATCCAAACCTTATTCTATTTTTTTTAATCTGAAATAGGGGAAGAAAATTGTTTGAATTTATTTTACGTAATTTTGTTTATGCATGAATAGTAACATTGTAAGTATGGCTAGTTTTGGTCATATATTATATCTGATATAAGGCCTTGTTTTGCTTACTGTTTAAGTATGGAATATATTTTATAAAGATTGTATGTATCTTTGTTTTCATTGTTTTGGTTTTTGATCTTTTATTCCCTCTAGATTTTTTTTAGTCCCTTTAGGTTCATTTTCCTTTATATCTCTCTCTTTTCTTTTTATCTTTGACAAAGGGGGAGAAAAGGCTATATGAGAAATTGTGCTTAGTGTTTGTGTTTATGATATGCTAAGTGCTATATGATCATGTACGTTAGCTAGCTAAACTCTATATGATCATGTGATAGTGAGTGCTATATGTACTATTTTTATGATGCATTTTAGTATCACTACATGCATATATGTTTAAAATTATTTCATTTATATTGCCTAACATTTTTTTAAAAATGATCATGTTATCATGTTTTTTATGTTAACACATTTGTTATGTTAGGCCATGTTTCTTTTTATTCCTCATGTTAAATTTTATGTTATTCTTATTTTTGACAAAAAAGGGGAATAAATAATTAATTTATATTTCTTATCATGTCTACGAAGGGCAGAAATGAAGAAATATATTTTCATATAAAGGAGAAAATTTTTATGACTGTCTTTCAAATTGGTATCATTTTTTAAAATCATCTCCTTTATAATTATTTAATATTTTTTTAAAAAAAGTTGAATTTCTTTAAATCCTTATATTTGCTTTGTTAATTCTTCTATGCTTTGGTACATGCATTTGATTTTATACATATATTAAGAGGGGGCAATTTATTACATCTATTTATTTTGAAAGGCGGAGTTGTTTTAATATAACATGCTTATACACGTTATTTATTTTTAACACACACACACACACACACATTATTTATTATCTTTTTAAATTGATTGTCTAAGCCAAAAAGGGGGAGATTATTGACCGTTTGCATGATCAAACTCCTAATTTTGAACTTTTATAAATAATTTTGGTTTTAATGATTTCAACTAAGTGTGTAGGAAGTTTATCTATCATGAAGTTTAATTGTTAAATGATTGGAGACAATAAAATAATCCTTAAAAGAGTATGAATATGTATTTCAATGAAGTTTCTCATTTCATGCAAGTCTCCAAACATTATAGAATAATTATATATCAAAAATATAGATTTTTAGATATAAAGTGGTCAGCTCATAAGCAGCCTCATGACCTGGATTGATAAGTATGCTTTTAGGCTAATTCGATCTCTAAGATTCAAGGAGGCTTTCTAACATCTTTAGAGCTTTATAATAAGAAAATGATCTTCTTCCCTTTTAAAGTAAACATCTTAAGCTTTCTAAATTAAGCTTACTTGTCAAAATCCAAGCTTATTGGGGTATGCAAATCTTGAGTTAAAGTCAACATATGCAACTTTCATTTTATGTTGCATAGCTCTTAGTATTTTAATAATATCTTAAGCTATAGAGGTTCAGTTAAGGTGATTCAAAGTGATATGGAATTATAAGACATTTATCTATAACTTTTATATATAATGTTTAGGCTAATTATATTGTCTTCAGTCCTACTCATAAGCATCTCATGAGCTAACCATGAGCTGTCTCCTATTAGTGCTCATTTTGAGCAAAAATGTCCAAAGCTCCTCATGAGCTACCCTCACAATCGTGAGAAATAGAGATCAGCTCATGAGGGTAGTCCTGACAACATTCAATGAATATTTTATAATGTAACGGTCCTCAAATTGATGCTCACGAGCTAAGGTTTGCTCTGCACAATCGTGAATGGCGTTCTAACAGAAATTAGTCCAAATTGATTCAAAGATCAACAAGAGACATTGGAGACATAATCAATGCATCCAATAGCCATTATTTAAGTTGTTTATCTATATAAACATATCATAGAGTTCAATAATTAAACTCTCAAATTCTCTTTTAAACAATTTTTGTATTTGTGTAACTCTTGTGAGAGTTTGTGAGTGTTAGAATATAAATTCTAAAAGGAATTGGTTCATGTGTTGTCCATTGAAACACTTGGGATTTGATTTGTAAGTGAGCCTTAAAAACTTAAGTTGTAAGGTTATAAGAGTGAGCCTTGAAAATTCAAGTTGTAAAGTTATAAGAGTGAGCCATAAAACTCTTATGTAGTTTCAATCTTCTGAATAAGATTATGGGTGATTGAAAATCCTAACTTGATGATAAGCTAGGTGGAGATATAGGATTTTTATTGTCTAAACTCCTTAAATCATTGTGTTTTTCATTCTTCCTTGTCAACATTTCAATTCTTGTTTAATTCCTTAAAATCATTTTTATTTTATTAAAACCCTTACTAGCCTTATTCATCGCCCTATAAGGCTCTTTTAAAATCCAAACATGATATACTTATTGTACAAATATATGTTGATGATATTATTTTTAGTGCTACTAATTATTACTTATATGAATTTTCTAAGTTAATGCAAGGGGATTTTGAGATGAGCATAACTCAAGTTCTTCCTTGGACTTTAAATCAAGCAATGCAAGGATGAGATCTTTATCAACCAAACTAAGTATACAAGAAAAATTCTTAAGAAGTTTAGGATGGATGGAGCTAAGAGTAGCGAGGCTCCTATGAGCACCACCACTAAACTTAACAAGGATGAGAATGGCAAACTAGTTAATGAAAAGCGATATAGAGGTATGATCATATCCCTTCTCTATTTAACTGCTAGTAGGCCAGACATAATGTTTGTTACTTGCTTATGTGCACAATTTCAATATAGTCCTAAGGAGTCTCACTTAAATGTTATCAAAAGGATTTTTAAATATATTAATTAGTAGAACCATACATTTAGGACTTTGGTATCCTAAGAATTCATCCTTTGACTTGATTAGCTATTCGGATGCGGACTTTACCAGTAGTTTACTAAATAAAAAAAAACACTTCTTGTAGCAAAAATAATAACTAATGGACTATGTTATTAATATTGATCACATTCTAATTGAATGTGACAATACAAGTATTATAAACCTTAGCACAAACCTCATTTAACACTCTAGAACTAACCATATAGATATTAGACATCATTTTCTTAGAGATCATATGCAATGTGGTGATATCTTACTTAAGTTTGTTGATAAAAACAATCAAGTTATGGATATTTTCACTAAACCTTTAAATGAGAAGAGATTAAATTTCATTAAGCATGAGCTTAAAATGATTAATGGTTCTAGCTTATATTGAAAAATGCACTTTGTTAGCTAAGTGTAGTGCATATGCATGATCTTTGTTTACATGATTATTGGATTGAAACCTTGATTATAGTTAAATATGTGTTGTTATTGAGCTATATGCTTACTTGACACAATTTCAAAATAATTTTTTTATAAAATTATTGCTTGCCTTAATTTGATAAAGTACACAACATATTTTTTAGAACTTTACTTTCAATTTTTTTAAAATCATTTTTACCTTTCGAAATTATCTCCTTTTTTTACTAACTAATAATTAATTATTAAATTAAAATCCTATTAATTAATTATTTTAAAATATCACAAATAAGATTTTCTTTTAAAATTTCATTTTATATGCTCTATTAGGCATATACATTGCCTCCTTTATGCTTAAGATTAAATTGCATTTAATTCTATTTATTTTGGTGTGCATTTAGTATGTAAGGACTAAATTACAATACTATTTGGACTTAATTGCTAATTTTTCAAATGCTCAATAGTCATTATGAGTTTTGTCTCGACTGTAACTGAGATTAATCTAGATTGGGACGCCTGTTCTCCTTCCAAACAATGATGATCATGATCAACATCCTAATTATGATGCTGCTCGAGACATGTATATTCGGATTGGGATAACCAATCTACTTAGAAATGATTTTTTATGAAGTTTTTTACCAAATTTAAAATTTTCTTCCTCTTCCTCTCTCTTCAAAACCTATATAAATACTCTACTAATTTACCTTTGTTTTCAATCTTCTCCTTAATAATTTATTTTCATTATTCTCTCATTCTTCCTTCTTTTTTTCTTAGAAAATTTTTTCCTTCTCTACCATGGCTCCAAATAAGCCCTCCAAGACTCCCTCCTCTTCTCAAGAAGCTCCCTCCAAGAAGGACAAACCAAAGAAATCACATCCTCCCTTCTCTTACTCTTCACAAGACATCAAAATGAGACTTGCTCTCTTTTAAAAAATACCTCTCATCCATTCAAGATTCTTGTATGAATATACTCTTAAGGCCATTAGATGTTATGAAGAGGTGAAAGAACTTGTCCTAAGGGTGGATTTGTATGATTTTGCTTTCACCACTCTACCCTCCTACCCTTCTTTAATTATTGAGTTTCTTTCTTCCTTTACTCTCTGCTCCATTCATTATAATGTTGACAACCCTTGCTTCTCTATGCATTTCAAATTAGGTGGAAAAGAAAGGTTTATGGAAAACCTTGAATTTGACACTCTCTTTGGCCTCTCAAGAGAGAGTCACATTCATGTTCACCCAAAAATGGCTTCCCAATACCTTTTGGACCAAGGTTCAAAGTCTTCAAGCCTCTTCCAACTTCTCTGCCGATTATACTAAAGCCTCACTTCGTCAATCTAAGGACTTGTGGTATATCCACCATTTTCTCACCTACTCCAATGCTAAAGGTCTTAGTAATGAAACCCTTTCCCTTAATAACTTTTTTATTTTACATTATCTTATTGAAAAAGAACCTATTACCTTAGGACGATTTTTGCAATTGAGGCTTTAGCTAATTCTTGGTAGTTCAACTAGTGCTATTTGCCTTGGTGGAATTGTCTCTAAACTAGCCCAATTCTATAGTGTTAATATATCCACATTGCCTTCTACCAAACCCATTCTTCTTGATGAAACCTTAATAAAAAATTCCAAGCATTTCTTCTTAGTTAACAATAAATAGGTGTAGAAGTATGACTTAGCCCAAGCTTAATCTCAATGTGAAGATCTTGAAGACCTATTTAGGGATATAGAGCAATTTAAAGGATAAAAAATAGGTGATGAGGAGCTTGAAACTCAACCTTATGATGCTTCTCAAAGAAAGAGGACTAGGTCTAAAGGTGCTACTTCTCAAGGTCCTCAAGCCTTTGGTAATGAGCCACAATGGATGGGTCAACTCTTTGATCACATGAGCTTGATGGAAACCAAATTCAATGTGAGATTTAATCAAGTTGATGAGCATATAGCCCACCTCCAACATGATTTGTAATACTTATATGAACAGCAAGACTATCCAAGCACCTATGCTCCATTAATCCATCCTCCTTCTCCCACTCAAGAAGATGCTCATGATGATGAATGATCTATCCATCAATGTGTTCTATGTTTAGTTATCTCTTGTTAGGATGTGTTTTATATTTTAAGTGTGCTTTGTGCTTCACTATTATTTTTTATATTTTCATTTATGTCTTGTTTTTAATTTACTTTAAGTTTATTTTTAGTTTCTTTGGTTTATTTTTTGTCTTATTTTATGTTTTTAATTTAGTTCTATCTTTTTTGTACTTATCATTTTCATTAATACAATGTTTATTTTTCTCATCTTTTTGCATTTTACTAAAAGGGGGAGAACTATGTGTTTTAAGTTTGCCTAAGATTTACTTTAAATGATAATAATAATTATTATTATTTTTTAAATTGCCAAATTGATTATAATTAATCATCAGTGTCACAACTAAACTTTTATGCACATATTAAGAGGGAGTAATTTTATAAAGAAATTCATAGATTAATGGGAAATTCAAAGTTTTACACACTTGCACTTTTGATTATCTTTTCAAACTTAAAATAAGTTTATCAAAATAAAAAAGGGGGAGATTATTGACCTTTTATAATTTTCTATCTTAATCACCCTTGTTTTGAATTTAATATACCATATTTTGATTATCTAACAAGTTCAAATTCAAGTGTGTATAAGTTAGGATATCTTTTAGAAGCTAAATCATAAAGAAAAACAAAGCAAAGTGAACCCATGACAACACCCATCCCGACTATGACTCAGCTCCTTCAAATTGAGAATAAGGCAGTGCTAATCCTATATACAATCTTGACTAGGAAACCACTAGGGACTAGTAACCTGAACAAGAATCTTGATTAGGACTATAGAGAAGCACTCATGAGCATATCAAAGTTAACTAATCCATTAGATAGTGCTCCTCTTAAGCACTTGTCCAAACTAGGACATCATCTGAGACTAAGAAATTTCAATCGGGATCATATCCATCCACCCTAAACTTCATCAAACATAAAGTGAGGTCTTTATTCTAGTGCCAATCTCGATCAAAAGTACTGATTGAGACTCAACCTAGGACAAGCTAAATGAGTAGTATCACGATTGAAATGAACCATCACAAGCTACTCATTTTTCAAGGAATGGTCATGTCAAAGCTTAACGGCTATTTTTATTGAATGTCCCAACTGGGATTGACCTAATTTCTACAAACTGATTTGTATTAAATAAAAATTGGAGATGATTGGGGATGAAGTTAATGCCCCTAACAACCATATTTGAGTTGTAAATCTATAAAAGCAACTTCTAAAGCTTCATTGAAGAGTTAGATACTTAGTTGTTAAACTCTTCTATTTTAGCATTCATTAAGCTCTTAAATTTTCACCTTATTCTTTTATTATTCATTAAACTCTTTAAGAGTTAGTTGTGTGTTAGAAATAGGACTTCTACTTCATTTAATTCTTAGGATATATTAAAAGTGAAGTGAGGTTCATTTCTAAAGGAATTAGTTTAAGTGTTTGTCCATTAAAGCACTTGGGTTGTGGTTTAGAGTTAGCCTAGAAACTCATGTTTGTAAGGTTAGAATTGAGCCCAAAACTTAAGCTGATAAAATCAATCTAAGTGAATAGATTGCAATGATTAAAGCATCGTAATTTAGGATAGTTAAGTGGAGACATAGGTTTATTGAGAAATTAAAGTCCATAATTAGTTGTGTTCTTTCTTTTTATTCTTTAATCATTATTTAATTCTTTTAATTTTCTTTTAATTACTCAAAAGCCCTATTCACCCCTTCCAGGGCAATCACAAAAGCTTATAGAGTTTTTAATAAAAAAAATCTAGTAGTTAGAAAGTCAATGCATGTAGTATTTGATGAATATAACCCACTTGATCCCAGAAAGGATTTTGGTAGTATTGATGATGTTGTAAATGAGTTTATGTATATGAACCTTTAAAAGGAAAATTCTAGCAAACCTTTAGAGCTAAAAGGTCATACAAAGGAAGATAATATGGGGGTACCTTAACTTACTTTAAAGAATGATTTTCCAAAGGGATAACAATTCAAAAAGGCTCATCCTCAAAACCTCATCATCAGTCATATTTCTAAAGGGGTAACTACTATATCTTATTTTAAATCTATTATCAATTTAGCCTTCATTTCTTAAATTAAACCAAAAATTGTTAATGATGATTTGAGTGATGAATTTTAGGTCCTTACTATGTAAGAAGATTTAAATCAATTTTAGAGAAACAATATTTGGACCTTGGTTCCTAGACCTAGGCATCATTATATTATAAGTACTAAATAGGTGTTCAGAAATAAGATGAACAAGTAAAGTGTCAAAACTAGGAACAAAGTTAGACTAGTTGCTAAAGGTTATAATTAAGAGGAAGGCATTACTTATGATGAAACCTTTACCCCCGTTGTAAGGTTATAAGATATTCAAATGCTACTTTCATTTGCATCTTACATGGATTTTAAATTTTTCAAATGAATGCTAAAAGTATATTGGTTTCATTGAAAAGGAGGTTTATATTGAACAACCTCCAGATTTAAAAATTTTTGACTTTCCTGATCATGTGTTTAAGCTTTCAAAAGTATTATACAGATTGAAGCAAACACCTAGAGCTTAGTATACGCATCATAAGGAAAGGATCAGGATTAGTGTGATGTTGGGGCACACATGCTAATGGTGACTATCTACTAGCTATTACTAATGTGGGAGAGTTTGCCTTAATAGGTTTCATAGATTAGGGTCGTAACTCGACTAGGTTGGGAGAAAGTGAATTAAGAACTCACTTTTCTAACTAGAGATTTCGGGTTTGGGGGTAGGAGTTTCTTATCCTATTTCTTACCATGCATTACTTAATTACCCATTGCTTCACCCTAGTTTTGTTCTTATAATGCATTTTACCACACTTGATTATTAGTCAATTTGAACTACAAATTAAAATATGGAATAATTGGAATTGGCACATATACATCATAAAATAAATAAAAATTCACCATCCATATCAATTAATAATGCAAACTAATAGGCAACTAGCATATAAGCATGTAAGAAATAATAATAAACAAAAAACAGACAAATAAGCAAAATGAAAAGGAAAAGGAAAAGAGGTTAAGGACTATAATCCATGAAGAAAGCCTATTCTAATAAATACATCCAAAATAGAAAAAAAAATAAAAGGGGAATCGGGATTAAGGGTTGCATTGCCTCAAAATTTCCCTATTCTATTAATTACACCAAAATGGAAGATTAAAAAATCCATATCCTAATAATCTTGCAAAATAGAAGTTAGCTTCCACACATGCAAGCACACATCACACTTATAACAATTTATATGTTCTATTAATCTATAATTGAAATAATAAAACAATTAATCAAACAACAATGCTAATGGGTATGCATGATACAAGGATTTAAAATTTGGACATTTTGGCATAATATATATATATATATATATATGTATATATATATATATATATATATATATATATAGAGAGAGAGAGAGAGAGAGAGAGAGAGAGAGAGAGAGAGAAGAATAGGATTAATAAAGACATAAAATGTAAAATACAATAATAGAAGTGCATAAATTAAATAATAAAGATGATAAAAATGTCATTTTTACCATAAAAAAATCAACTTCATGATAAAAAAAAGGTAAATTTATCAACAAGAAACATAAAGATAATAAAAATGATAAAGATACAATGAACACAATAAAAATAATGAAATGTAGAATTAAAAAATTTTAAAGTGATAAATATGTTATTTTGATCATAAAAATATCAAATTTATGATAAAAATAACAAATTTGTCAACAAATGCCATAAAGATAATAGAAATGATAAAAATAGCAAAAATACAAATAAAAATAATAAAATTCAGAATTAAAGTAATAAAAGTAATAAGTATGTCATTTTTACCATAAAAACATCCAATTTATGATAAAAATGACAACTTTACCCAAAAAAGGGATAAAGACAACAAAAATAATAAAAATGCAATAAAAATAGTAAAAAATTAATAAAATATAGAAATAAAATAATAAACATGATAAAGGTGTTATTTTTACCATAAAAACATCAACTTTAGAATAAGAATGCTAAACTTACCATAAAAGGCATAAGATCAACCAAAAATAATAAAAAGCAATAAAAGTAACAAAAATGCAGAAATATTAATAAAAATGACAGAAATGAATAAATAAAAAAATTATAAAGGTGAATCTTTACCATCAAAATGTGAACTTTATGATAAAAATGTCAAATTTACCAGAAATGGCAAGAAAGCAGCAAAAATAGGAAAGAGCTAATAAACATAATGAAAATGCAGAAATAATAGTATAAATAAACAAAAATGACAGAAATAAATACATGAAAATAATAAAGGTGACATCTTTACCATAAAAACGTAAACTTTATGATAAAAATGTCAAATTTACCATATATGGCATAAAAGCAACAACAAAAAAGTAAAAATGCAATAAAAACAATAAAAATGCAGAAATATTAATAAAAATAAATAAAAATACAGAAATGAATTTATTAAAAAGATAAAGGTGACATTTTAACTATAAAAATATGAACTTTATGATAAAAATGTCAAATTTACCATAAAAAGAATAAATACAACAAAAATAGTAAAAATACAAGAAATTAACAAACAAATGTAGAAACAATCAAAATATGAATAAAAATTACATAAGTAAAAATAATGATGCAAAAAAAATAATAAAATTGCTACCTTTTAGACAAAAAAAAATACTCATTTTCATATAAAAAAAAAGGATGCAAAAAAGGTGGAAGAAATGAAAAAATGAATTAAAACGCTCCCGAATTCACCTGAACTACCCATTTCTCCAACATATATTATAGCCAAACTTCAAGATCACCACAAAAATTACAACTTTACCAAAAATAATTTATATTCATAATAAAATAAATAAAATGATAAAAATGATAAAAATATAAGAAATGAAATGAAGAAGAAGAGGAAAATGCAATTTTTAATTAAAAATGATTGAGAGATCCTTAGAGGGACCGATCAATTACCTTTGTAGTGTGCTTTAACTTAGTTAAGGCTCAGTTTGGATTTATCAGTCTAGATCCTAAGAAAAAAAAAAGATTTTGGTTTGAATGTGTATGGATAAAATGGGTCTCCTAGTGCCTTAAGAGAGAGGAAAAAGGAGAGAAAATCGTCCAAAGTAGTATGGAATTCTTTCTCTAGGTGAGGATTTCTTAAAAAATGAGCCCAGCCTCCTAAAAAGGAAATTTTTAAATTTTTATACTTTCAAGCCCTTGACCCATGCTCTTAGGTTATTAGACCCACGCTCTTAGGCCCATAACCCATAAGTGTGGGCTTGAACCTATGCGTGTGGGTCAAATAACCCATGCATGAGCCACATGGGTTAAATAACCCATGAGAGTGGGTGGTGACAACCCACACTCATGGGTAGGCCCGTCTAAATGGGCCTTTCCTACTCATTTGGGCCTAATAAGACTTGAAAATGGGTTTTTTTATGCTTTTATGGTTATTTTGGTTTCTACTCAGTCTAAGCATGTCTGAGAAGACTCTTGAAGGAGTTTTCCCCTGTCTGACTGATAGGAATCCTTTATCATTAGACTTTTGAAGGATATCTATAAGTATATATAGTCGATCCCTACTTCATATGCATTTATCAACCTTACGCTTGTCAATGCATGGGAAGCAAATTTTAAAAACCAATAAGATGCAAAAATTTTATAAGGGTGTTGTGTAACCTTTACCAAACTACAAAGGAAAGGTGATGTGTAACCTTTGCTAAGCTATAAGTAAGGGGTGATGTGTAACCTTTACCAAGCTACAAGTTAGCGGTGATGCTATGTAACCTTTGCCAAGGTACAAGCAAAGATGCATTATATATCCTTAGGTGGGCCTCAAGTGTTAGGTTTCAAAGAAATCAAAATACATGTAAGATCTTTTTATGGGTGTTATGTAGCCTTGATTGGGCTTCAAGTAGAATACACCATATGGCCATGACCAAGCTTTAGGTGTAAGTTTTCTGTGTTATTTTTTAAAGCTATAATGTGTAACTAAAATGATGTGGTACGACTTTGATTTTAAAACTGTAATGCATGAGAGTTTTGTTTGTGCTTTTAGCAGCTTACCTATACTGGTGAGGTGTATGTATTAAGAACTTTAAGTTAACTTGACTACATCTATCTCACCTTAATGTGACCTTTACCATTTCTTTGAGGTTTAACAGCATCCATTTGCCAAGGATCTTTCTGATTACCAAGTGGAGAGTAAGTGTCCCACATGATTAGAAGAAAATTCACCAAATGAGATCATTGAGGATCTTGATGCACAAAGCAACCCTTAATATCATGACATTACTTTTGAAGGAAAATGCTTGATCATAATTCTTTTACAGAGCATTCCTTTTTTTAGGCATTCCCCACCTTTCTGATATTACTCAACATGAATGTTATCAAAGAGTTCTTTGAATACTGTTACTCTCTTTTAGAGAGCATTGGAGTAATTATTTTCTTACTTTAGTTTCCTATTTTGGATATTCCTCGTCTTTCTTATATTACTTAACATGAATTTTACAAAAGGATCCTTTGGATACTTTTACTTAAAATTTGAGCATTGAAGTAGTCTGAGTATGAATTTTTTCTCTTTTTTTATTGCATTTGAACCTCTTCCAAGGTCTAACATGATACCCGAATGCCCTTGTCCCCTAGAACTTTTCATTTAATGGATTTTCTATCTTTCATGAGGTCATCGAGCATAAGGTTAATTAAATTATTGGTCAAAGTTAGGAAACCTTGAAGATTCATTAGGGTGAAGCAACCATCGTCTGGGTTGACTGGTCCATCTCTGTCATATGCTCCCCCTCTAGTACAAGTTCATCTCTGAGAGCATGAGAAAATTTTTTTATAGGAAGCAAATGTATTCATGAATACATGAATGTATGAATTTACATAAAAAAGAATAAAAAAAAAGAAGGATAAAGGACTTTCTTGGGTTTTTTTTTCCTATGGAGTTTTAGGCTTTGACTGTAGATTCCTGAGCCCAAAATATGTCTTGGATTAGTTCTCAAGCCTTTACAGTGCTTTATGGGCCTTTGTGGAGCCTTAGAACATTGAAACTGTGCATTTTGGGGCCTCCGGGAGCTCTGAGTGACGTCATGAGGGCTTCCTACAATTGTGGGCCTAGCTGACCACACTTGTGGCTTTAATCTACTTTTTTATATCTTCTTTCACCAATTGTGCCCATTCTAGTTTCAATCTTCATAGCTTCTACTTCATTAGGATATGCCCCTCTTTAGTTAGAATATAATGCTGAGCAATGTCTATGTTGATGCCAGGTATGTCATCATATGTCCAAGCGAATATTTTAGAATATTTTGTCAATATTTTTTCTAATTCTCTCATTTCCTTAAGGGGAAAATCCTTTGAAATATGCAATAAATGAGGATTTTCATTTATGACTATATTAAAACAAAAATAATTATGACTATACAGATTTTTTAAAATGGCATTTTTTTAAGCGTTAAATAAAATAATTTGTTTTGACATATGATTAATCTATAATATAATTATAATAAATTAGGGTTCTAATGGCGGTATGTTTAAAAGTTAAACAAAATAATCTATTTTAAATAGATTAACGAAATAAGTAATATGATTACAAAAATCATTTATCTATCAAGGATTTGTCAACAACTCATTCAATGAGTTAAGGTAAATCATTTACCATTTGGGGGCGCTACCCCTTTACCCCCACCCAATAACCGGGTAGCGAGACTATTACTAAGGGCACTACCCTTTGACCCCAAATGGATTCCACCACATAATTCATTTTGAACACAATAATTGAATTGCTTAGAAAATTGAATTTTTATGCAATCTGTGTTTGTTATTAAATGCATATGTTTTTATACCAATATGATTAGATTTTGCTATTTTATTTTATGGATTGTAATTTAAATACAGCATGCGAGTAACTTTTAATTTATTGTTATTATTTTTATTATTTTATCATATTGTAATAGAATAGTATAAATTACATAAAGTATGTGTAATGCAAATCAAGACCCAAGGTGAAAATCCAAGCTAGAAACCTATGAGGGAGATCTAAGGTGGGAGCCTAAGAAGGAGGTCTATGGTTGAAGATGGAGATCCAAATTAAAGGCTCAAGCTTGAATTTGTAATATCACTTAGGCTTGACCTTTGGTCTTCATATTAGCTTATGAAGATGAACCTCGATTTAGGCCATGCTATGTCACATTTATCTAATTATATTAATATGCATTGCTTGTGATGCTATGTATTTGATGCAATATAAAAATAACTGACTAAGATAAAAATTAAATAAAGCCCTCATTTAATATTAAGTCATTAAAAATGCCTCCCATCCTTCGACTCTTATCAAGATTTGGATTACTTTATATAGGTTATACTAATGCATTGTGTATAAAGCCATCTAAATAAGATAAGTTGGATAATAATGATATCCATATGTTTGAATTGGTTGGACTTAACTAGATTATCAAAATGGTTTTAGACTTAAGGCATTTGATAGGATATGTCAGCACATATGATGTAAATATCCTATACTTATCCAAGAATTACATGATATGTAATTGGTAAAGTGTTACCTACCTAAATAGCCACACTTTAGGTGATAAGCCAAAGTTTACTTGAAGTAAGGTGAATATGGATCTTGGCCCAGTAAGAAATCTCAATTATTGAAATCTTATTAAGGGTTTTATAATTTAAGAAAATTTAATAGGAGTTTATTATGCCTTATACATATATACTAAAAGTAATATATATATATATATATATATATATATATATATATATATATATATATATATATTTTGTTATAGTTAATGACATTAAACACTACACCTGCCATGTCACTGCAATTAATCCTTGAGAAGGATAAGCTCAATGGGACTAACTTTCTTCATTAGTATAGAAACCTAAGAATTATTCTTAGGCAAGAAAAAAAGGAATATATCCTTAATTAACCCATCCCAGGGGAACCAGCTGCTAATTCTCCTAAAGCTCAAAAGGATGCTTATAATAAGCATCTCAGTGATTCAATTGATGTCACTTATCTCATTCATGGATGCATGGAATATGAGCTTTAAAAGTAATTGATGGAAATGGATGTTAGGTTTCGTGATACATAACACAATGAAAAACAAAAATTTTAACCAACACCCATAACCTGAATCCATGTAATTCGACTTAGATTAATTGAGAGGGTTTCCAAACTCTCCCTAAGATGATCTAATGGCAAGATAATTGGAAGGAAGAGAGGAGTTTCACTCCGATGACACCCTACCTTGAGCTTTTCATGTCTTTTTATCAGATTAAGACATTACCAAAGGATCACACCCTCTAGTATCCACACGAACAAGATGATCCAAAATAAAGTAGGTCTGCTAAAACCTTTATCGTCTTACAACATATTTTCTCTCTATGTATTTTTCTCACAAGAAGTAGTAAAGGAAGAATAAGAATGTCATTTAGCAAACCCTAAAGAAAGAGATGTTTATATATACATCCTATCTAGGGTTTCTCTTACCAAAAAAATTTTGGTAAGATTAAACTTCCTTTTCTACTTTGATTTTAATTTCAAATTAGAATTATTTCCTATTTATTTAGATAACTCCCATTTTAAATAAATTAGGAAATAAATAAATACTAATATAAATGTATATACATATATAAATTTATTTATTTACTTATTTATTTAATCTTACATAAAGATAATTATTAGGCTTATTAAACCAAGATTACGGGCTTGTTTTAAGTGTACAACCTTGTAGGTTCACACAATATTGGTAGTAGGCCTAAAATTCCCATTTTACCCCACAAGTCATAATTGGTCTCTAGCAAGACATTATGACTACCCATGTTATATGAAGGTCGATAATACGACATAACCTAATACATAACTTGTACTATAGTTTTTTATCACATGATATCCTGATTGAGCATAAGGCATGGATTATGTCATCATTATAATGTTCAATCATATTGTTTCTCGATCCTAAGTAGACTAACACTAATAACTCTTTATCATTCTAGTATGGCCACACACTTCTCTTCTGTTTAACTCATCAAAGGGCCTAACAAATATCTTCTCAAAATAACTGAGGGACAAATTCCATCTTAACCACTCACATTCCTCACACAACTCATTTTATATCCAATCACAACCTGTTTTACCATCCAGTTAAAGTATGGTGTAGAGATGTGTCAAAATACATAACTTATCATACAGGAAACCATGGTGATCTCAAGTTAGAGAACTCAATTAATACTACTATAATGAGAATAACCTGTGATAAAAATCCATGTGGTATTCTCATGGTAGGTCTATCTAGTACATCATTTCCCTAAGTATGTACCTATGAGTTTGACTTAATATCTCATATACATGATCAGTAAAACTTAATCATCAATCAACCTCGTACTAGTATTTATTCATTGTTATTCCCAAAACAATAATCAACTGAGGATATTTAGATTAGAATTCAAGTATCACCTAAGAGTTTTACTATCAAGTCACATACTTAATAATCTTAATAGAATCAACTAATAAAGGATAATACTAGAATTAGCCAATAATAATAAAAATACCTCTTTATTATTAAAATAGAAATATAACAATGTCAAAGTATGGCCATTGCATAATTGGCCTAGGACATATCACTATTAATGGAGGCTTATACCATGATAGTCCATCTTAAGGAAATATTCAAAGAGAAAGCCATAATTGAAAGGTTCAACACCATTAGGGCATTTCTCTCATACAAGTTGACTATTAGCAGCTCTACGAGTCCTCATGTTCTCAAGATGAAGGGTCATCTTAAACACTTGGACAAACGTAGTCTTAAGACTGAATAAGAATTAGTTATTTATAGCATTCTCCAATATTTGCCTAAAGCTTATAATGGGTTCATCATGAACTTCAATATGCATAGTATAGAAAAAATAGTTTTAGAGTTACATAGGATGCCTAAAATCTACTAAAAAGAACATCAAGAATACCAAGGATGTTCTAATGGTCAATAAGGGAAAGGGTATGAAAAAGGTAGGAAAGGGCAAGGGCAACATTCCCAAAGGCTTTTAGAAGTCTAAGCCAAAGCCTAAGCCTAAATCCAAAGTTGAACCCTAAACAAAGCCATTAATAGAGGGAACATGCTTTTTCTACAATGAGCTAGGTCATTGGAAAAGAAATTCCAAGCTATATTTGGATAATCTGAAAAAGAAGGGTAGTGTCACTACCTTTAGATATTCATGTTATAGAAATTAATTTATCTACTTTTGATTCTTAGGTACTAGATATTAAATTAGGATCTTATATTTGTAATAATGTGCAAGGTCTAAAAAAGAGTAGAACCTTGGCTAGAGGCAAAGTGGACCTACGAGTTGGCACTGGAGCAAGAGTTGTTGCTTTAGTTATAGGGACTTATGAGTTAACTTTGCCTAGTGGACTTATTTTAAATTTGGAAAATTGTTATTATATGCCTACTATGAGTAGGAATATTATTTCTGTTTCTTGTTTGGATAAGGAAGGTTTTGAATTTATTATTAGTAATAATAAATGCTCCATTTATCATAATAACATTTTATATGGACATGCTCTATATATTAGTGGTCTTTATATTTTAAATGTTACAAAAACTAATGAAAAGTTAATCTATAACATTGATACAAAAAAAGTTTAAGTCTAATGATTTAAACACTATCTTTGCCATTATTATTCAGGCCACATAAATGAGAAACAAATTGCAAAGCTGCACCACGATGGGCTTTTGAATGCATTTAATTATGAATTATTTGAAACATATGTATCTTATTTATTAGGAAGATGACTAAGACATAGTTTTCTAGACACAGTAAGAGCACTAATGAATTATTAGGCCTTGTAAATTCTAATGTATGTGATCCATTAAATTCAACTGCTGGAGAAGGTTTTTAATACTTTATCACCATTTTAAATAATTTCAGTAGATATGGCCATGTCTATCTAATGAAACATAAGTCTGAATCTTTTGAAAAGTTCAAAAATTTTAAAAATAAAGTACAAAATCAAGTTGATAAAAATATTAAAGCACCAAGATCTAATCGAGGTTATGAATATTTAAGCTAAGAATTTATAGATCATCTCAGAAATTATGGGATCATTTCTCAATTAACTCCACCAAGAACACCACAATGGAATGGTGTGTCTGAATGGAGAAATCAAACTTTGTTGGATATGGTTCAATCAATAATGAGTCAGTAAGATCTTCTAATCTCTATTTGGGGGTATGCTCTAGAAACTACAACATTCATTTTAAATAGAGCTCTATTAAAGGCAGTTAAAAAGACACTATATAAGATGTAGGCTAAAAAAACTCCTAGTTTGTCTTAGCTTAAGATTTAGGGATATAAGACTTATATGAAGGGTTAAATTTTAAATAAATTAGCACCCAAATATGAAAAATGCCATTTTGTGTGATATCCTAAAGAAACTAAAGGATATTACTTCTATAATGCTTTTGAGAACAAAGTGTTTGTTTCTCAAAATGGTGTCTTTTTGGAAAGAGAATTTATTTCCAAAGGGATTAGTGGGAGCATAGTACAACTTAAAGAAATTAAAGAACCACAAAATAGCAATGTACCAAGAATAGAACCTTTATTGGATAAACAAGTAACTATTGAACCAACACAAGTACCACAAGACCTAAGGAGGTCTAGTAGGACATGTCAAATCCTTATGAGATATGGATTTCTCATAACTAATAATAATGATGTGTTGATTATGGATCAAAGTGAGCCCACATCCTATTAAGAGGCTATAAATATTCTTGACTCTGAGAAGTGGCTAGAAGCCACAAACTTAGAATTGCAATCCATATATGATAATCAAGGGTGGACCTTGATTGACCCAACTGATGGTTTAAAAACTATTAGAAGCAAATGGGACTTTAAAAATAAAATTCATATGGATGGAAATATGCTTACCTTTAAGGCAAGACTGGTTGTAAAAGGTTTCAAAAAAAAACACAAGGCATAGACTATGATGAAACATTTTCATTAGTTGTTATACTTCAATCTATTCGGATCCTCCTTGCTGTAACTGCATACTATGATTACAAGATATGACAAATGGATGTTAAAATAGTGTTTCTTAATGGAAACTTACTTAAGGATGTGTACATGACACATTAGAGGGTTTTGTCAGTCTTGAGAATTTTGGAAAGGTTTGCAAGCTTCAATGGTCCATTTATGGATTGAAGCAAGCTTATCGAAGTTGGATTATTCATTTTGATGAAGCAACCAAAGAGTTTGGCTTCATTAAGAATGAAGATGAACCTTGTGTCCATAAGAAGGTTAGTAGGAGCACAATTGTGTTTCTAGTGTTTTATGTTAATCACATACTACTCGTTAAAATAATATCCCTATTTTACAAAATGTTAAATCATAGTTAGGGAATTATTTCTTAATGAAAGACTTAGGAAAAGTAACTTATATATTAGGCATTAAGATCTATAGAGATAGATCTAAAAGAGTTATTGGCCAAAGTAATAGCACTTATATTGATAAGGTATTAAATAGGTTCAATATGCAAGACTTTAGGAGAGGATTCTTACCAATGTCGCATGGCATTAGTCTCATAAAGACTAGATGTCCTATGACACACGATGAGTGAGATTGTATGAGTAAGATTCCATATGCCTCTACTATTGGATCCATTATATATACAATGCTATATACTCAACATGATGTCTTATATGCCTTAAGCACAACATGCAAACATTAGTCAGAACCAGGTGAAAGTCACTAGACAATAGTTAAAAATATCCTTAAGTACTTGAAATGAACTTAGGATGCATTTTTACTATATGGTGGTAAGGAAGATGAGCTAGTTGAAAATGGTTACACATATGCCAACTTCTAAATTGAAAAATATGACTTTTGATCAAAGTCAGGTTATGTGTTTTATTTAAATGGAGGTGAAGTGAGTTATAGAAGTTCTAAGTAAGACATCGTTGTTGATTCTATAATAGAAGCTAAGTAGATAACTGCCTCAGAAGCAGCTAAGGAGGTTATTTGGATTAAGAAGTTCATAACTTGATTAGATGTTTTTCATAGTATATATGATCCAGTGAACTTATATTACAATAACAATGAAGCCATAGCATAAGCTAAGGAGCCTAGATCACATCAATGATCCAAACACATACTTAGGCATTATCATCTTATTCAAAAAATCATTAAGAGAGGAGATGTGAAGATATGCAGAGTACCTAAAAATACTAATATTGTTGATCCACTAACTAAGGCTCTTCCACAACCTAAGCATAAGAATCATACTAAGTCCATAAGCATTAGATTAAATGGAGATTAGGCCTAGTGCAAGTGGGAGATTGTTAGTGATATACACTAGGTCAACCATGTATGACCATGTTTTGACTTTATCATTTTATTAATAAAGAGGCATTTTGTTATCATTTTATGTTATGATAATTACTTGAATAGTCAATTCTTCCTAAGGTTATCAAATATATGACTTGATAGTAAAACCCTTATATTAAATATGGGTTATATTCTAGTTTATCCCTAATATTTCAATGTTATTGAAATAATAATGAATTAAGACTAGTATGATATTGACTGATGATTATGTTTTGTTAATCATGAATATGAGATATTAAGTCAACTCATAGGTACTTGTTTGAGAAATGATGTATTGGATTGACCCACTATAAGAATACTACATAGATAATTGTCATAAGTAATTATCATCACATTAATATTATTTTCGTCCTCTCACTTTAAAATCATCATGGTTTTCTACATAATTATTTTGTATTTTGACACATTCTTACATTGTCTTTTACATTATCTTTAACAAGATGATAAAATATATTATTATTGGATATGAAATGAGTTATGTGAGGAATATGAGTGATCGAGAAGGTATTTTTCCCTCATTTAATACGATTAAGATATGTATGGGCCCTTTGATAAGATAGACTAAAGAAAGTGCATGTCCATGTTGGAATGAATTGATAAAGAGCTATCATTCTCAATCTACTTAGAATTAAGCCATAATATGGTTGAATTGTATAAGGATGACAAAAAATATGTCTTATGTTCATTTAAGATATCATGTGACAAAAGGACTACAATATTCATTGTAAATTAGTTTATGTCAAATTATTAACCTTCATATAACTTGGGTAGTCATAATGTCTGACTAGAGGCCACTTATGACTAATAGGCCTAAATTAGGATTTCAGCCTACTACCAACATTATATGTGAACCTATAAGGTCACACATGTAGAACAGGCCCAAAACGAGCTTTATCTACTTTATTCTTCCTAAAAGTTTTCCTATAAGGTTTTTTATAGTAAGTTTCTTCAACATCCTTTTTCTTCAAGAATTTTCTATATTTCTTAAAAAAATTCTTAAATGAAGGTTTCAAAGATTTCTTACTACAATCTCCTTTACAGGATAGGTTATGGGTAATACTATAGTTAAAATGTTTGTAGAAGGATCCTAATTCTAGTTTAGTCTTTCTCAAATACCACTTTAAATGCTTTTTGAGTTTTAAATCTTGATAGATTTTAAGACCTTCACATTGAATGGAGCTGATCAACTCGAGTCTAATTTGCATGATTTAAAGCAAAATGTTAATTTTCAAAAAATTGAACAACAATTAAAGAAAGATTTGGTAAAATCAAAGATCTCTGAATTTCATGATATTATTATAAAAGAAGATATTATTATAAAAGAAGTTTGTTTTGATTTTCCAAATGCTTTTTGGAAGAGGAAGCAACAAATAGTTGACCTTATGAGATAGGATTTAACAAGAAAAGCATTGTAAGGAAGAAATCTATGATCTCGAATCCAAATGATTAATCTTAAAATCCAAGTCTCCATGAAGTTTTGTAGCGTTTTGTGTCAATAAAGCTTTTGAAATAGAAAGAGGTACTCCTAGGCTGGTAATCAATTATAAAGCTTTGAATAAAGCTTTGAAATAGATTAGGTATCCTATTCCAAACAAAAAAGATCTTTTGCAAAAGCTTCATTCTGCATTTGTATTTTCCAAATTTGACATGAAATCAAGATTTTGGCAAATACAAATTGACAAAGAACATCACTATAAAACAGCTTTTACTATCCCATTTAGTTAATATGAATGAAATATCATGCCATTTGAATTGAAAAATGCACCATCAGAGTTTCAGAGAATAATGAATGACATAATCAATTCTTATTCTCAATTATGCATTGTTTATATTAACAATGTGCTTATTTTTTCAAACTCCATTGAAGAACATTTCAAGCATTTAAAGACCTTTCTTCATATAGTTAAAGTTAATGGTCTTGTTGTCTCTGCTAAGAAGATATCACTATTCTAAACTAGAGTCAGATTCTTAGGACATTATATTTGTTATGGTACGATTGTTCCCATAAAGAGATCTTTAGAATTTGGAAACAAGTTCCCTAATAAAATTCTTAATAAAGTTTATTATAAAGGTTTTTAGGAAGCCTTAATTATCTTTTAGACTTCTATCATAATATTAATAAGATTGCTAAACCTTTGCATAACTGGTTAAAGAAAAGTCTAGTCCCTTGGATTGATAAACACACCAAAGTTGTCAAACAGATAAAATCTCATATCATTGAAATCCTTTACCTTCACTTAGCTAATCCAAAGCTCCCTAAGATTGTAAAAATACATGCTAGTGATTTAGGATATGGTGGTATCTTAAAGCAGGTCTCCAATGGAAAGGAAGTTGTAGTTTAGTACACTTCAGGTCACTAGAATAATACACAAAAGAACTACTCCACTATCGAAAAGGAAGTTCTTTCCATTGTCATATGCATATCAAAAGTTCAATCAAATTTATTAAACCAAAAGTTTTTACTTCTCATTAATTTCAATGAATGTTCAAAATATTGCATCAAAATAAATTTTCAAAATATTGCATCAAAATAAATTTTCAAAATATTGCATCAAAATAATTTTTTGCAAGATGGAAAACTATTTTAAGTATATTTGATTTTGATATAAAATTTATTAAAAGAGATACAAATTCTCTATCAAAATTTTTTGTTAGAGAATTTTTACAAAATAAATAAAGATCATTCAAAAAAAGAAAGAGAAAGATTAAGATAAAGTTGAAACTGCTATTCCCCCTCCTCTTTTTGCTACTAACCCAATAAAGACATGGTTTGATATAGTAAACTAAGAATAATCTAATATAGTTGACACAGATAAAGCTATTCAAATCCAACAATGGATTGAATCAATCTCAAAATCCCCTAAACTTCTTAAAGGAATCCAGAGTACCTTATAGCCTCCAGCCATTGAACATCCCATCATTGACAACAACAAAGGTATTTTAGGTAAAACTCCTCAACTAATTTTTAAAGCTGAGAAAGAAGAATCTTCCTCCTTTAAAACCATTTTTCAAAATGATTTAACTCCTATGACTACCAAAAGTGCTTCACATATTATTTTATCATAATCAAAACTTTGATCTTTTAATTTTCTAATAAAGAATTCTACCTAGAATATTTTAACTATCAAAGATGGTTTTTATTATAAAGATCCTTTTATCACAATGCAAAACCATTTTCCAAAAGTTTGATCTTTCAAACCTTGGGATCTTTTAAAATCCCAAAAATATTATTGAACAATTTCAAAATCCAATGATTTTGATGAATTCAAACACACCTATTATAAAGGCTACACCAAACATTCTTATTCTACCTATAAAATTCTCAAAGTCCTCCATCCCTCTAACTGGGGACAAGAGCTCTTTAAACCAAAAGTCTTCCCTCTCAATTTTAATACTAAATTAGACATTTTCTGTTCATTCTCATATTAGGATTATAAACAAGCATGGTTTAATACCTTCTTAATCTAAAATTCTTATAATACCCATACATGGTTATTTTTCCTTAATGATCACACGAATATCACAAAATTCCCTACATGGTTCACTAGATGGTGGAATAATTATGGACCAATACCTTATATCCTCCCCCCTAATATCCATCAGGGTTTTAACCTCTTCTCCTCTCACTATAAACCTTCCTCTCTAGAGAAAAAGTACACCCTTTTATGTCTTTATTGCTCAAAATTATTTATACCTTGGGTCTCATAATGACTTTTATATAAATGAAGATATTGTTGTTCTTCAAAGAAGATTCAAAGTAAAATGGTGGAACTCATATAAAATTCCACAAAAGATTTCTAAAGATGCAATCATTGAATGGCAAAAGAAGCATGGTTTTCTTGGATACTCTTGTGTTCAATCTCAAATAAAGTCCAGCCTCCTTGCTCAAAAGTCCTATGCAAGCGCTCTCCTTACAGTAGCTAAGATCGAAGAAGAATACTTCAAAGTCATACAACAACTACTTCACTCAAAGCAATCTTCTTCTACGCCTTCCCAAACATCTCAGGACTTAAAACCCTTCATTGACTTGGGTAATCACAATGAAGATAACTGTTTTTGGATTTTCCCCTCTGTAAAGCCCATAGGCTAGCACGCCTTATATTCTCTTATAAATATTTTATCCGTAGTTTTCTTATAGTCCAATGGGTAAAAATCCTTCTGGATGGCCCATGTAAAAATTAGGGTATTATTATTTAAAAAAAGAGTATTTTAACCATTTTTACTATCCAAGTTATCCTCTAGATGATAATGCTTGGCATCTTCTAGAATAACCATCAGGAAAATTTGACTACTTTATCAAATATCTCTCATAACATTAAGATAAAATGTTAAGGTAGCTTGCCCTGATGGACAAGAAGTGATTATCCCCTTAGTATCTCAAGAGGGTAACAATCAACTTAGGACTCACAGGGGACTTAACTATATCCATCTTGGACTAGTGGTTATAGGAATAAGAACCCTAGCTCAAGCAAGTATAGGAACCAAAGTACTTGTAGTGTTATATGACACTAGACATTCAGACTTTGACAAGGACTTGTAGACATAATTTCAACTTCAGGAACTAGAATGATTCCTCCTAGACAAATAAACTCTAAGACTCTTACAGGATTAGAATGGAATTTAGGACATCTAAGACTTGTAAATCAAACTTTAACACCTACTAATATTAAATATTACCAACATACAGATAACTCTTAAAGTGTTAGGTTTATTGGTTATGAAAAAGGTAAATCTATAATTGAAGATGAGAATAGTGATGATGAATCCACATCACACACAAACTTAATGATAAAAACTGAACTTAATGAAAATTCACCAATACTTGTTAAAGGAAACTTATGGGGTGAATCTGCATTAAGGAAAAAGACATACATTCAAATGTACTTATCCAGAATATCAGACTTTGACTTTGAAAATGATGAATTTTGGTTAGACAAAGACTATAACATTAGAAAAGTATAATACTTAACATTAACAGACTTAGGTATTAAACCTAATAGTGACATGCTTAATACAGGAACAACTAATGACAATTCATACTATATTAATGAATTTCAACAATCTTTAAATAAGATTAATGAAATTATCAAATATAAAAATACAACAAACTTAAACATAGATTCATTAAGTATACAGACAGAAGAAATAAACAAGATACTAATGAATCCAGAAGTTAGTGAACATTCTAATACACTAGCCAACACATAGACTAGGAGAAACCTAATATCTAGGACCACACCTACATAATTTAGTGCAAAAGACTCATACACTTCTACTTACGAGATAGGTATTCCACCTAGGAGAACAAGTAAAATACAACCAGACAGAATACCTCCTAAAATATATAACATAGGACAAAGAGGAATTCTTGATAAAGACTGTTACTTTGGTACACAAATACTCTTAAACATTGCAAAAGTAGACCCCCAAGAATGGGATACTTATACTCAATAATGGTCTGTATTAGTTCTAAGACATTACATCCAACATGACTATAACATAACCTCTAGAGAAGTTATGATTAGCAAAGGTGAGACATTCCTAGGAGAAAATGTCAGAGGAGCTTGGGAAACATATAAAAGAGAAAACCCTGAAGAACTCCAACATATTATTTCCTTAGGACCAAAAATTTTAAACTTCACTGGACTTATACATAGGATGATAACAGGATTAGAAACCACTACATGCCCTGAAATAAAAGAAGAACAAGCACTTAGAGACTTAGAACAACTCTAACTTAATTCATGGGAATTTGTAAAAGAATTTTCTTATGATTACATGCATCTTGCATCCATCTTAGGAAATTATTTTTTTCAAGAATTAGGAAATATACTTTTTTCTAAGCTTTCAAGAGACTTAGGCTTAGAAATACATAACAAGTGGAAAGAAAAACTTAAAGACATTCCACCAGGCATAGTATCTGAATGGGAAAATATAGGACACAAAATACAGTATATAATGCAAGTATTAAAAGACAAATGTATAACTATTGCTGCACAAAAATGACTTAAAGCACATAATACTGGCTACTATAAAAAGATACATACACCTCATGTTTATGAATCTAAATACTCAAAACTAAAAAAATCATAAACATAAGACACTTAAATCATCAAGAAAGACTAAGAAAAAATCTTATAAGATAAGAAAATTTGATGAAAAAAACCTTATCTTGAAAAAGATAGACATGTAAGGAGATAAAAGACTGATAAAATTTATCAAAATAAACTCACTTGTTTTGCTTGTAATAAAGAATGACATTTTGCAAAAGAATGGCCTTACAAGCATAATCTCTACACAAGGAGCGCAAAGTTTATAAAACAAAGCAACATGAATTTAATTCATGTTTATGAAGACATGTCTGACACATCTTCTATTCATTCAATTATATATGAAGAAATAGAAAAGACTCCTAAAGAATATTCTTTTATAAATCAATTTGTAAAAGAAACATATAAAATACAAGACTATGATACTGATACTAACTCAAGTGAAACTAATAATGAAAATATAAATTTTTTGTTTTTATATAAAAATACTGAGGCAGACTACATACATGACTAGCATTTTAAAGTAGGATCAGACATTAATCCAAGCTTTAAATGTAGACATTATCCACACATGACAGTACGTGCTAGATGTATAAAATGCATGGTAAAAATATGCAAAATATGTCTAGAACAACATTCCATATTACATTCCCTAAACCAGATACTAATTACATACCCCAGATAGGAATAAGTAATCAAAGACTTAACACTTTAGAAAACAGAGTAGCTAAACTAGAAGACTCTTATAACACACTGATCGAAGAAATTAAAAAACTTTAAAAAGGAAAACAGAGTGAAAAGCCAATCAATACATACATATTAATGAACCTAGAGAAAATTTAGACTTACAATTTCACACTTTAATGGCTTTAGAATCCTCCAACTTACAACTTGAGAAAATAGTGTATCATAAGATACGAACAATTTGTAACAAGACAACCCTTACTAAACTTAAGGTTTATGTAATACTACACGTTAAGGGAAAAGAAATAGTTCTTCCTGCCCTTATAGACACAAGAGCCTCTAAGAACACATTAGACTTAAAAATTATAAAATTTTTAGATAAAAACTCTATTAGACATTATCCCCAAGGATAAAAAAGTACATAGTATGATGGCATAGCTTTCTGGATACACAAATACATTGCAAAGGACGCCTAAAGATTGCTGATAACTGTAGTCAATACAATCAAGCTTATAGAGTTAACCATTTTTGGGTACACAAACTTAACCACCAATACATTAAAATAATCATAGGACTATCATTTTTATTCAGGGACATGGGTGGATTATTCGCTACTTTTGACTATGTTTTCTTTGTTAGAAAACCTATACGTAGCCCTATAATATTAGAATATGCGCTCATGTAGCGTAGTGAAAATTATTAGGTACTAATTCAACTTCTAAAATTTCCTAAAAAATTTGACACAGACTTAGAAAATTATTCCTATGAAATGAAAGGACAATGCAAAAATAAACAAGACACATTTCTAATAGGAAATGAAACATACCCTGAAAAACTTATCCCAGAATAAGAAGAAGATAGGGATATAGACTTATTAAACTTAGCAAATTTATCTAAGGCTAGAAAAACCTTAGAACAACACTCAGAGCTAGATGACATTATTAGTAGACTAGAAAAGCTTAGGATTATAGGAGAAAATCCTATAAAACACTGGGACAAAAATAAAATAACTTGTAAATAGACATAATTAATCATGATTTAATTATTAAAGTAGGAAAAATTAAATTTAATACTTGGGAAATGGAAGAATGCAAAATGCATATCAACCAGCTACTAAATTTACAAGTAATTATACATAGCACTTCTAGATATAGATCACTAGCCTTTATTGTCCAAAAAGAATCGGAATTAAAAAAAGGACAATCAAGAATGGTATTTAATTATAAAAGACTAAATGACAATACACATGAAGACGAGTATAAAATACCAGACAAAGACATACTTACAAATAAAATGCAAAATGCAAAAATTTTCAATAAATTTGATTTAAAATCAAGTTTCTAGAAAATTAAGATGCACGAAGACAACATTTCTCAGACAACTTTTAGTTGCCCAAAAGGACCCTTCGAATAGCTTGTAATGACATTTGGACTTAAAAATGCTCCACTAATCTTTCAAAGAAAGATAGATAAAGCTTTTAGACAATGTAGTACTTTTACTTGTGTGTATATTGATGACATTTTGGTTTTTTCAAAAATAGAGAAAGAACACATTGCACACCTACACATAGTTTTTAACATATTTGAGAATCATGGAATGATTATATCTAAAAAGAAAATGGTTCTCAGTAAAAGACACATAGAATTCCTTGGTTCAAAAATTAGGCAAGGAAAAATAACACTTCAACCTTATATTACTAGGAAAATTTTAGAATTTCCTGATAAAATTGAGGAATTAAAAAGACTTTAAGCCTTTTTAGGACTATTAAACTATGCTAGGCCTTTTATAAAAAATTTATGCAAACTAACAGGCCTATTATATAATAAGACTTCCATTAAAGGCTAGAGACATTTTAATGATGAAGATATTAAAACTGTATAGGACATTAAAAAATGTGTACAAAATCTTCCTTTACTTAGACTCCCATTAAATACAGACTACATAATAGTAGAGACTAATGGGTGTGAATTAGGATGGGGTGCAGAATTATATACTAAGTCTTATAAGTATTCACCAAAAACTGATGAACAAATTTATATATACTCTTCAGGTATCTATAAAGAAAAGGGACTTACTTCACTAGATTTTGAATACTTGTTGTTATAAATGGAATTGAAAAATTCTATTTCTATATTTGTTACAAACCATTTACTATCAGAACTGATTATGAAGCTATTGTTAAGTTTTATAATAAACAGACTAAGAAAAAGACTAATGCCAACAATTGGTTAAATTTTGTAAATTTAATCACCAATAAAGGAATTAAGCCATCTTTTAAACATATAGACGGCAAGAAAAATACTCTTACAGATAACTTATCTAGACTAATATTTTGATATGTCTTAATGCAAGACAAACATTTGACAGAGGAAGAATTCCTCAAAGACTTATTTAGACAAGATTTGGTGAAAAAGGCCCATATCAAAGACATTAAGACTTATTCATTTGGATTAGATAGTTATTTAGAAATGGGATCTAGAAAGCCCATCTCTTACATTAAAAAAAATGCAACTCTTGCTACAATGAAATTTAGATAGCAAGAATTGTCTGTCTTTAAAGACTTAAATATCTTTAACTTTGCAAGTAGATAAGACCTTAGTGGTCCCTAATAATTTTTAATAGACAACATATGGAATCTTCGTACAGAAGAAAGAGGAGGATCCAAGAAAATGGCAGTCCTGAATGCCATTATCAATTACTTTTAAACATCTCAGACACCACTGGGCAAAAAATATTCTTGTTATGTTCTTTATAATGGACCATATGCAGGATTATATGACAACTGGGTTGAAATTAATGAAAGAATTGAAGTCCATAAATAAATGTCCAAATTCGACAGTACTTTAAAAACACCGAGATTAAAGGCTCTTATGACTTCAAAGAAGCCCAAAAAGACTTACAAGACTACCTCCCTCAAAAAACCAAATACTTTACTCCCTTAAACTTCTCAAAAGACTATACATCAGGGATCCAACTTCTCAACCCAACCCATCCTTAATTAGACCGGGCACATCTTATTCAAACACTCTCACCAAACATACTGTGCCAATTGGGATAGCCCAAGAACCAATTGTGATTTTTAAAGAAATTAATAATGTTCCATACTCACTTAATAGTTGGATTATAGACATACTTTCCACATCATGGACTAAATTCCTGATTTTGCAAGAATTTTTAGAATTATGCCATAAGGAATAATTTGAAAATTCTGACACATTAAAAGAAGAAATTTACTATGGCTACCAATATCATTGTGAATCAAGATTTTCCTATAGGAATACTCATTATTCTTATGGAAAAATACACCATGTCACTACCAGATGGTTTACTCATTCAGGACTTATGACATTCTACTAGACAACTTCCCTTTTGGATGAAATTTTAAAGACTTATAAATTAGCCTATTAACTCTTTATCAACATGGGCTTCTCATAGAATTATGGGTTATTGATGCATTAAACATAACAGAGATTCCTGAAATATTGGAAACTCCACTCCTTGAAGCAGACTTGGAGAAGTACACACAAAAATAATTGTTGTTCCATCTGAAGACATTGATGGATCCATGGAACCTTGTTACTCTATGATACTTAACCATCCACATGGACATCCAAGATATTTGAATATTCCCAAAAGACATACTCATAAGGACTATTCTTGGACTCTTCCTAAAAACACATGAAGAAAAGCACTCATACATTGGAAGGCCCGTGTCTATGCTTATAATTTCTTTTTTAATAATGACCATCCCGATATTTATGATTATGATTTTTATGATGGGAATCATTATGAAAAAGTTTTTATTACCAAAGGGATATTAGACTCTGGCTTCATCAGTTTCTTTATTAAACGAACTCATGAATTTATAACACTTATTGGACTTTACGAATCCCTTTTCAAAAAGTAGCAAAGCTTGACAAAAAAGACATCAACATCTTCTGAAGAAGATGATAAAGAAGAAGACTCAAGCAGAAGACAAGTGGTGGACCCCTCCATTAATGACAATATAGGCCAACCCACTTAAAGACTTGTACTAATGCTTATCTACAAAGCATCCACAAACTGTAATTTTACTTTCCTATTTTGCCCCTCCACTAAGGGGTATCTAGTGTAATCTTCTCTTTTCGTCCCCCTATATGAGGAGGCTTCATTTTTCAATTATATATATCAATATAGATATAGAAGTCTCTAATAACCCTCTTCTCACAAAAGTATAGCAACTTATAAGAAAAATACATCTCTCGCCCATACTGGGATCTTGAAAAAAATCACTTTCCTATGAGTTTGGCATAAATATTATAAATAGTAAGCACTCTATCTATGTACTATAACTAAGCTCTCTTTAGAGTTTAACCTAAGAGAAAAGATAAATAAAAGAAAGCATTCTTCTATCCAGGTACTCTGTCTTGAACTTCTTTCTACATGACTCCATTCATGGTATGATGATCTGCATGAAAGATTTAAATAGTTTATAATCAAAATAATAATCCTTTAGAACTATATGGTTAAGGATCTAAAGAGCTAGTAGTAATCCCTAGTATTATCCTTAGGAGGAAATAATGGCCATATGGAAAGGCTATAAAAAGTACTCCAATGGAGAAGGATTATGAATAGGTAAAACTTCTACGAAGTTCACTAGTTCTAAAATATTAAGCATATAGGTTAAGTTTTATTATTTTGGTTTAATTATTTAAATCTTTAATCTTTCATGATATCAATCAATTTAGGGTGATGTATCTAGAAAGTTTATTATAGAATATTTGGATGTGTTGAATACTTTAAATTATTTATCTGAGTATCTTGTGGTTGAGCCTTATATTATTATCTTGTGATTTCAATAGTACTTGTTAATGATAGATTGCTTGTGATCTCTATAGTACTTGTTAATGACTACTATTGAAAAAATGTTAGAAAACTTTTATTTGTTAAACCACAAAGACGTAGAAAGTTTAACTAAATTCAGACAATAAACATTACACTATATAGATGTAAAAGACAATAATCATACTGAAAATCACGATTTAGACTGTGATTGTAATGAAATAATTAAAAGACTATTTTTATTCCAGACTTTAGCAAACTCTTTAGATGTTTTAATTAGATAATTTCTTAATATTCCCTATTTACAATTTATAGAAGAATCTTTTGAAACTACTAGCCCACCTAAATCAGATTCAGACTCCTCATGAGTATTAGACAGACTTTAAGAAATATAGACTGGCAAATTAATAAAGAAACTATCAGACTATAATCTAGAAGAACAGTACTTAAGACTTATCACTAATGCAATACACTTTATTTTAGTGGTTGTAATACATCTGGACTCCAATATCACATCACAATAACAAAGTGGGACATAGAATGCACTATAGAAAGAATAGAGTATCTAAAAGATTGTGAAATAATCTGTACACTTTAACTAGACATTTGGCCCCCTTTTATATATATATATATATATATATATATATATATATATATATATATATATATATATATATATATATATATATATATATATATATATATATATATAACTTTGAATCATAAATCATGTAGATCTGAAGTTAAATTAATTGAATTAGTTAATTAAATTAGTTTTTTTAAGAACATATCGAGACAAAATTGGATTTGGTTAGACAATGAATTTAAATAAATAATTAAATTTGTGTATAATAACAATATATTACTATAATATTTAATTATTATTAATAAAATATTTATAATATTATAAATATTATATTAATAATAATTAAATATTATATTAATATACTATTATTATACACGAATTTAATTATTTATTTAACACAAAGTTTTATTGGGTCAGTAAAACTCAATATATAAATTATTATATTAAAATTATTATATTATTATTAATATACTAATATAATATTTAATTATTATTAATATAATATTTAATTATTATTAATATAATATTTATAATATTATTAAAATAGTATAAGATTTTATATATATATATATATATATATATATATATATATATATATATATATATATATATATATATATATATATATATATATATATAAGGTAATTGTTATCTTAAATAAATAGAAAATAATTTCTGTTTTGGAATTTGAATCAAAAAAGAAATGGAAAGGTGATATATATACCAAAAATGTTTTGGTAAGTGTTGAATTACCACAATTCATTCTGGTAAATGAAACCCAAATGTGTGGTGTATAAATACATTCTTTTCTCTATGGTTTTATACACACTTTTATTCTGCTCATGAGAATTCATTTTTCACCTTAAGAAAAGAAAAAAAAAACTATAGAATTAAAAGTGCGACTGTTGAGAAGAAAGTGCTAGCACACACTAACTCATTTTGATAAAAGGTCGTTCGTGTGGATACTTATAGTGGATGTAGCCTTTTGGAGACATCTCAATCTAGCCAAGAACACTAAAAGCTTGAGGTAGGGTGTCATTGGAGTGAACCCCCTCTCTTCCTTCTAGTAATCTTGCCCCTTTTGCATTTACGGTAAGATTTTAAATGACCTTAAATCAATTAGTTAATCAAATTATATGGATCCTATTTTAGGTTTGTGATAAATTTTTAATTTTTAGCCATATCTTTGGATCACAAAACCTTGACAATGAGGATCTGGTTGTATCCCAAAAGAGTACATGGCACATGTGGCAACGTTATTAATCAGAACATCTATACGAGGTAGAAGAAAATCATCTTTTGAGCATGCTTTGTTTATATCTCCGTAGTCTACACAAATCCTTACTTTCCCATCCTTTTTAGGCACTAGAACCACATTGACCAACCATATCAAAAGGTTCAAATAGATTAATAATACAAATATCATTAGACATAAGCATATCCTCAAACAAAACATCTTTTTATGCTAGACTCGATGAGGGCTGCAATGTCAATGTAGCTAAGACCTTCGGCTTCCATCCTCATATTCCACAAGATCCATTTAATCTTAGTGGTAGAAATCTCTTCCTCTTCTTCCATCTGATCTTGTTCTTTCTCCATATTGCTAATTATGCCGATGAATATTTTGAAACCTCACTTTTTAATCCCATTCCAGAGACTAACCTCGGTACTTGAAAGGAATTTAGGGATGAAGAAGGTCTTCTTTCCTTTATCAATAGTTGGATTGCATCCCAGTCCTTGCTTGCTAATCTGTCCCTTAAAGTCTAACAGTTTTGAAATTCTATGTTTTTTTCTTCCAAGTCCAGTTCTTGGTTCATAGCTTATATTCTTTATTATGGCAATCACCTTTGTACTACCTAGTCTTCATTGATTACCAACACTTGGAATGCCAATGGGGTCACATTCATGTAGGCAACTAGGACATTAGTCTCAGATCTGATAGTGACTACCTTTTTGTTAAGTGGGAACTTAATTTTCTGATGTAAAGTGGATGGTACTCCTCCAAGTGGGTGAAACTAGGGTCTTCCCAATCTTAGAGCAATTGTGGGTATAATATTCGACACCATTAATTCCACAATAGATCAATCTCTCCAACAGTAATTATAGCTTTAAAGGTTCTCATTACTTGCTTCTTTGAGTCATTATAAGCCTTGATTATCACATGGGACACCTCAAGGTCTTCAACATCTATCCTAAATTTATGAAGCAACCTGAATGGATAGATGTTGATGGCTGACCCATCATCAATCATGACACATGATGTCTTCTTAGATCTCATAACTACTTGGATGAACAAAGGTCTATTGTGAGCCTTCCTTTCTAATGGGAGATCGCTGTCAAAGAAAAAATAGCACTACTAGGCTTCAAAAGTAATGAAGCTATCATGTCTTTAGGAGTGGTGTCTAAAGGGATCTTTGCATTGTCTAATGCATGTGCTAAAGCATCTTGGTGTTTTTGAGATGTCATCAAAATATCCCAAATACTAACTTGAGCTTGGGTCTTTCTGAGTTGTATCAAGACTAAATCTTCTTCTACTTGAACAGTCAGTTCATTCTCATTATAGCTTCTTTGGTAGTCTCTTTCCCTTTCATCAGATCTTTCTCAGTAGGCTGATACACCCTACCACTTCTTATCACGTGGTTAATTAACGGTTCCTTGTCGAAGTCATATTATATATTGATCCCCATCATATATGGTGTGTCTAACAACTAGACAATAATAATTCCATCTTCTCCATCAAACTCCTCTCCCCATCCAAAAGGTACAATACCTTCCTCCTTAAGAGCAGTTGAAGGATGGGCAGTATATTTCACTTTGAACTTAAATTTTCTTGAAGGTTTTCCCAATAAGTCCAAAACTTCTTTCTTTGCCTTTGGTTCTTCCTCTTCTTCAAGTTCAAATGGTCCACTATCATAAATGACCTCCCTAACTCTTCTTATCACTATCTCGCTTAGTTGTCTTCATATCATCATATGAGCCATACAAATAGGAAGCATGGATATGTATTAGTAAGTTGAGCAATCCATTTTATCATCACTTGAATCACATATGAGGTTCACAAAGTCTTCTTCTAGTATTGCTAAGAGTTCCCTTTAATCCCTTTTGTGCCTTTTTGTCTTATTCTTTGGAATGTCCTGTATGGAGTTCTCCATAAAGGATTTAAGTAATCCTAAAGAAATAACATAAAATGATGGAGGTGGCATGTTTTGGTAATTGGGTTAGGGGTTAGTTTTGACATTACATTATTGTTCAGGGTCCTCAATATTGCCAGAGTCTATAAGATCTTGGATAGGGTATTTTAAGATATAGCAATAATCAATTATGTGGTCGAGCATCTAATGGAAGTGGAAGTGGAGGTTGGGATTGATACATGGTGGCAATGGGTTTGGTAGAGGTCTTGGTTTAAGAGGTTTGCAAAGGCCTTTTTGCTGAAGGCTTTAAAAGACTTTGGATAAGAGCAGGCTAAAGTTTAAGTATTTTCAATTTCTTAGGGCATTGACAGTTAGATTTTGTTTAGTGGAACAAATTTTTTAGCTTGGTTGTATTGGTTTTTTATAGGGATTCTTAGGTTGCATGGCTTCATCATCTCAATTGGAATGCCAACTTGGTAGAGTGCCTTGAAGGTACGGTAATGAATGAACAACATCTGCTTACAAAAATAAGGTAGAGCTCCCTTGATTACCATTTCTATTTGTTCATATTTCGAGGTCTATCCCTCATTAAAGTAGCTTTCCCTCTCCATCAAAGGATGTAATTCGAGAAACTCTCATTACTTTTTTACTTAATGGTTTCTAAATCATACCTTATGACATCCAACTAGGTGTTATACTCATACTGCTTAATGAACCTCTGAGTGAGGGCATCCAATCATTCTTGATTTCACCTTCCTAATTGAAGAACCATGCTCTTAGTCTTTTTTAAGTGAAGTAAAAAAAAACTTAACAATTTGTGACTTAGTCAGCTTCATAAAGGCTATGAAAGTAGCATATTATCTTAGATGGACTTAGGGATCTCTTGTTCAATTGAACTTAGTAAAGCTTAGGAGATTGAAATCTTTAAGTAGCGGTTCATCCTTGAACAATGAAAGATCAGCATAGTCATGACTCCTTATGGCACTCTTCTCCTTAAGTGAAAACTTAAGTTGGGCCATCCTATTAGCTAGTACCTTAACCTCCTATAATAGCTCAAACTTAGCCAAATTGACTGGATTGGTAGGTGTCATAGGAGGTGCTCCTTTCATTCCCTGATAGTTTTTGTGATCTTCAGCAAATAAACTCAAAGTATGCACTGAACCTTTTCCTTTATCAATCTTTACATTAACTAACCCAGAAGCCTCTCCTTGATCTCTCTTCTCATGGATCATTTATTCTATTATAGTTTCATTTCCTTTTTCAAGAAATAAAATAAAGAACCATCACCCATCTTCTTCTTAAAGGCTTCCCTTAGTTGTTCTTCTATTTTCTAAGCCATCACCTCTTAGGCTAAATCGGTCATATGAATAATGGGACTAGTACTTATGCATTTGGAAACTTTGAGCCTACAAGACTTTTGAGGAGCTATTTTTCTATATGAATATAATGATTAGGATGGAAAAAGTGTGTGCGTGATTTGTCATGTTATGCAAAATAAGCAAGTTAGTGTGTATGCATGGCGTGACAATTAATCTTCCTAATATGATGATGAAAAATGGTTGTAAAAAGATTGTGAGTTAATTTATAATGAAATGCACACTACATGTACATATGTATGTATGTATGTATGTATGTATGTAGGCATGCATGGGAAAAGTAATGAAGATAAGACAAAATGAATAAACGAGGTTAGTACAGAAACTTACAAAAAGAACAAACTAAACACAAGGAACCACTCCTTCCAATATTAACGTTCCACACGATAAAGACTTCTGTCTTAGGTGGGTTTTTGAATCATAGTCATCAAGAGACTATGGTTATGCTCTCGGACTAGCCATTTCAATTTATATTGATCAGACTCAAAAGGTAAACTATGGAGCAATGCCCAAATGCATTCAAGGTAAGCATACAATGTTAATGAGGGGCCCAATCATTAGGTCACAAGTGGCATCTATAGTCCATACATGCCTGTGAGCTTAAGAACTATAGTCAACAAAAAGGATCCAAGTTATTGTCCCTCTTGTCAACATTTGGTATGTTTACTAAGGAACATAAGAGTTTTATTCGATAGTTTACAATTTGGTTCTATCAACATGAACGTCCATAATTTAGTTAAATTCTTGATTCACCCATTCAATCTAATAAGAACAAAAGGATGACTTCTCATAGGTTCTATCCTCCAAAGATGCCACTATTTATGAATTCTTATGGACTACCCAAACTGAGGCATGTGATTATTATCATTCCTTATGCATAGGGCTTACATAAGGTAAACAGGGATCACACAGGTCTAAGCATGGGCAGTCTATAAGAACTGATATAATGATAGCAATAGGTGAAAGAAACTAGAGATGTCATGGCATTTGTAAATGTCAGGTCAAACGGACAACGTCAAGACAAGGCCAAGACCTTAAGGGAGATTTCTACTAGTCATATCTTAAAAGGCTAAGTCAGGCTTATAGCTAAGGGCTCCTTTAGCGAGAATGCTCCCATATGACTAGGGATACTGACTCCCATAAGTGAGTCTAGCATTCTGTTACCTACTCAAGAAAAATTGTACCCCATTTTAAACTTGGGAGTCGGGTCACATCACTTTAAGCCCTACAACTTTTATTGATCAAGTAAAGGCTAAAGGTAATAATGCCAATCTTGTTACCCCATAACTTGAGTGGAATCATGGTGGCAATGTCATCCAACATTACTAAGGGTTTAGGGACCAAGTGTGCATGTGGTGAGTGTAGTGAAATGCAGTTATGATGCTTGTGAAGGTGAATAAATAATTTATGCATAATAAGAAATAGTCTTTCATTCATACCCCTTGAACTAGAGATTGTCCCTAATGGAGTCACCAAAAATTGTATGCATCCTGGGTGAAGGGAAGGATCTAGATCAGTGTGATGTCAAAGTACATAGGCTAATGGCGACCATCTACCGGTTGTTATTGATGTGGGAGGGTCTACCTGAATAGGCTTTGTAGATTAAAGTTACCACCCAACTAGGTCAAGAAAAAGTGAATTAAGAACTCACCTTCCTAGCTAGATATTTCAGGTTCAAGTGTAGGAGTTCCTTATCCTATTTCTTATCATGCATTACTTAATTACCTATTGCTTCACCTTAGTTTTTGATTTATAATGCATTTTACCATAGTTGATTATTACTTAATTTGAATTACAAATTGAAATGTGGGATAATTAGAATTGGTATGCATACATCATAGAATAAATAAACATTCACCATCCACATCAAGTAATAATGCAAATAAATAGACAAGTAGCAAGTAGTGCACATGCATGAAAAAATTAATAACAAATAAAATAAACACACAAATAAGCAAAATAAAAAGAAAATAGGAAAGGGGTTAAGGATTACAACCCATGGAGAAAGCCTATTCTAATAAATACATCCAAAATAAAGAAAAAAAAAGGGAATGCCGATTAAGGGTTACCTTGCCTTGAAAATTCCCTATTCTACTAATTACACCAAAATGGAAAATAAAAGAAAATATTTATCCTAATAATCTTGTAAAATAGAGGTTAGCTTCCCCACACATATCGCATTTATAGCAATTTATAAGTTTTATTCATCTATAATTGAAATAATCAAATAAGGATGCTAACGGGTATACGTGATATAAGGATTTAAAATTCAAGCATTTTGGCATAAAATTACCATTTTTATTAGGGGAAAGTATGAAAAACCACCATGTGGTTTCATGGTTTTAGACTTTTAAGTATGTGGTTTTTTTGTGACACTTTTTAGTATGTGTTTTATGCCATTACACACTTTCCAGTTTATACATCTAACACCATTAATTTAGTCCTAGTTGGCTCCTACATGGACAAGGTTGCCTAATAGCTACATACATGTCACACATGCAATGGCCCACACTAAGACAACAAATAAAAAAATCAAAGTCCCAAAACATTAAACCCAAAAATCTTTAGTAACTCCATTTAACTCATTGTCCATATGAAATTAGGATTTTCTTCAAATGAAATCTCCCTAACCTAACACAATGAACCCTTTACCAATGGATTTTGAAGATTGAAATTTCCAAAATTAAAAAAGAAATTTTGAAATCAATCAGGAAATAAAGCATAAAGGATTTAGAATTTGAAGTTGAAGTAATTTATAAGAGTTAATTTTATTTGTTTCTTTACTTTAAAGTCAAGTAGTATTTTATGTACTTTTGCTAAGGTTAGGGCTTGGGGGCTTTTGTTTGTTAGTGGGTTATGGGTCATGGAGTCAGGTTAGGGACAGGGCATTTGAACAAGTCAACTTAGTTGATTTGGTACGGTTTATGGGTCAGATGGAATTTGGGTGGGAAGTGTTAATGGGTCGGATGGAATTTTGGTGGGGAGTGTTTTTCTTCTTTATTGCATTTAGGATTATAAGAAAAATATATAGAAGATTTATAGCATGAAGGAATGTTTTTGTTTTCATTATATAGTTTCTAACTTGCTTGTGGTATTTTGCACTAAAATAGGGAGTATTTTGAAATGTAGCTCATGGCAAAGGTGGTTAGCTTCCAAATTCACTATGGTGGCCATTAGAATAAGAATGATGATCAAAATTAGAGATATGAAGGTGGTGGAATCAAGTTAATTCAAAATTAAGATATTAACTACTTTCATATCATGAGTTTTTGGGTTATGAAAAAGATGATTTGGGTTACTTTGGTGGCCTGACATGTGGTTTAAAATCTTTGGAATTAATGGAACTGTGGGTTTAAAACAAATAGTTGATGATAAAAATATTGAAAATATATTGAATTATAATAAGGGTGATTAATATATAATATTGTATTATGTTGGAATTGATCCACCTATAGCTATTGATTATGGTGCTAATGTTGAGGAGTTCAATCATCCAAACCATAAAGAAGAAGTACAACATAATTGTAGTGGAAATGAATCTGAGGGTATGGATGACAATGATGATGTGGTTGACTTAGCTAAAACATATTACGAGTTTAGTGAGGTAGGTGTTGATGCTTGTAGTGGTAGTGCAACTGATGGTAGTTCAGTTTATGGTGATGCATTTCAGGGTGCTATAGGTGGTATTGAGGACCACCCTATAGGTGTTGCTAAGGTAGGTATTGGTCAATCAGGTCTTGGTGAGGAACCTGCAAGTGGCATTGAGCCTAGTGGTGGTCAGTCAGGTGCTGGTGAGGACCCCATAGGTAGTGTTGAGCTTGGTAATGGTTAGTCATGTGTTGGTGAGGACCCTATAGGTGGTGCTGAGCTTGGTAGTGGTCAGTCGGGTGTTGGTGAGGACCCTACAAGTGGTGCAGAGATTGGTGTTGGTCAATTAGGTATTGGTAAGGCAGGTTTGAATGCAACTAAGGGAAAGGTGGGTTATTATAGTAATTTGAATGTGTGTAGGTTTACTAGATATTCAAGAAGTTATTGTGTAGAGGGTCTGACCCTAAAAGGGTTATTAGAAAGTGATTCAGATGATGGAGATTACTATATTTCATCAAGTCAAGGGAATGAAACATCATCTAGTGAAGATGATGAACCAAGTGAACTATATGCAGACTATAAAGGTAGTGATGATAGGTTAGAGTGCAATATGAATGATGAAGAAGAGGCAACAAATAAGGGAGATAATATAGTTGAATCTACTAATCAATAAAAAAGAGACCCTAAGTACACTGAGGATCTTACTGAAGATTATCTGAATGAAGGATTTCAAGCATCTGTAGATAATAAAGATCTGAATTCAATGATGGTTCTAATAATGAGCATGAGTGTTTTCCTAAAATTGATGAAGTTAAAGGATTTGTTAATCCATAACTAGTTAAGGGTTTAAAATTCAAAAACTATAAGGTATTTAGAAAGGCATAAAAAGAGTGGACACTTTTGAGAGGTTATCACTATATTTTTGTTAATAAATATACTGACAAAGTGACAACAATTTGCAAGCAACATTGTGGTTTTAGAATACATGCCTTTAAGTTTAGAAAGATAATAACTTTCCAAATCAAGTCATTCCAGTCCAAACATCAATGTCCAAGGGAATTTGAAAATAGCATGGTCACTAGTACTTATTTAGCATATAAATATCTTAAAGATTTTTAGGAGAATCCAACATGGGATGTCAATGCAATGAAAAAGAAGTTTGAAGAGGATCTAGGACATGTTGTCTCTATACCTCAGTGTTATAGAGCTCAGAAATTGGCAAAAAAATTAATATTAAGAGATGTGAAAGAGCAGTACAAGAGATTATATAACTATACAACAACCATTTAGAAGTTGATGTAAGGGAGTTTTATGAAATTGAAAATTGATTTAACACAGTCTGAGCATGAACCAAATGAAGATAGGACTCTAACTAGCCTTTCAAAAGAAATTATTGTCTTTTTCTTTATGTATGTTAGATTTGCACCATTAAAGCAAGGATATTTTAGTGGGATAAGACCAATCATTGGTCTCAATAGGTGTCATTTGAAAAAAAACATAGGAGGTCAACTTTTGTGTGCCATAAGGAGGGATGGCAATGAAAACATGTTCCCACTTCCATTAGGATATGTTGATGTTAAAGATAAAGAATCTTGGGTATGGTTTCTTTAACTGTTATTTGATGATTTTGGAAGGCCTTCAGAAACACGATGGGTATTTATATCGAACCAGCAAAAAGTGAGTTCCTAAATTCATTATTCATTTTAGAATTAATCTTTCAAATTAAATTAACATTTGAATTAATTGCATTTGGAGATTAATTAATTTGGTTATTTATTTATGTGTTTAGGGTTTAGTTAAGGCTTTCAAAGCAATGAACCTAGAAGTTAAACATAAGCATTCTGTGAAACACATGTATGAAAACATCAAGAAAGTGTATAAGGATTTAGAATACAAGAAGCATCTTTGGTTTACTATAAGTGCTGGGACTGAGGCAAGGTTTAAGTTTCATATGCAAGAGTTAAAAAAATTGAATGTAGATGCATATGAGTGGGTAATTAAACATGAAACTGCTATATAGGCTAGACATCGATTCAGTCCTTATCCCAAATTAGATGCACTTTAAAACAACATTTGTGAGTCATTCAACTCTTACATATTGACTAGAAGGGACATCCATGTCATAAGCATGTTTGAATGGATAAGAAGAAGACTTATGAAGAGGTTTCATGTGAAGCACATAGTTGTGATGAGATATAAATGTGACATATGCCTAAACATTCAAGATAAACTAGAGCAACTCAAACTTGAAAGTAAAAATTGTATGCCTACATGAGCTGGGAAAAAAAGGTATGAAGTAGATTTTGGTGATACAACCTCGACAGTAGATTTAAATTTGAAGACATGCAGTTGTAGGATGTGGGACATTTTAGGTATTCCATGTAAACATGTTGTGTCTGCTATGTACCATAACAGAGAAAGGATAGAAGCATATTGTGAGCAACCTCTAGCTGGTATTTGTTTTCTTCTTTTTATAGCGAGTCTTTTTATTTTCAAAGGACATGGCAACTTTACTAAGTAGGGACAAGTGATTAGTCTTGGGGGGGATAAGACATTTTCTATTTTGTGGAGTCACCACTTGATTTTTAGAAAATTGGGAAAAGAAAGGGACAACATCGGGTCACTCAGCGAGTATTGTCCCTAGCAAAGATTTTTTATTTTAGGGCATCATATTAACTTTTTGACTTTTTCTCATTATACAATATTTGATGTATAGCTACCACGTCACCCTAGTTTTGACAATGATAGTTTCTATAACATTCACACAGGACATCAGATAGGGTGAGATAATAACACTAAAAATTTTATTGCATTGCTTTTCTAATAAAATACATATGAAAAAGAAAAGATTACAGAAAAGTAAATCTAATATGATTGATCTGTAAGGATAACATAACCATTTACATAGCTTGCTCGATGAATGATAGGATGATCATGCTTGTAGTGATTATTTATGATATGATGATGAATGATGATAATATAAAGGATGCATGAGGTCACCACTGGACTAAGAGCATGAAGACTCTATTTTGGGACATGAATTTTTTCACATTATTGATATTTACGATGTGATTTCATGATTTCTGAAATAGAGGATGTAGAATAATGATATGAAAAAAGCATAATAAAGCATATATTATTCACACAGCATGTAAGATTTCCAGTCTCATCACACAAGCATAATAGTATTCCCAAATGTTGGCGACAGTAAAATAAAATGCAATACAATAAAATAAACATGCTAATGTGATTGTATGGTCCTTAGAATCAACTAAGCTTGTGTGAGCTTTAAAGTTTTAGCTTCGGGAGATTATCAAGCTTTCCTCATCATGAGGTTTAAAATGACAATAAAATGATGCTAGATTGTATAACTTTAAAGCATGCTTTGACAAAGGTGAGGCTTCGTTTGGTGGAAAAGGCATATAACAACCTAAGGAAAAGGCTATAGGAGAGCAAAAACTATCTGGAAATTTCCAATGCTTTTTATTAGACTAATTTTTGAGTGTGTGTGTGTGTTTCTATTTGCTCCCCCCTCTAAAATAAGGTGTAGAGGGGTCTATTTATAGGAAAAAATATGTAGAATGGGGTGGTGTAGGCATGGTTACACGCGTATAAGGGGATTTTTGTGCGTGGCCACACACAGTGTGCATGTGGTCACACGTACGTATGCATTTTCACGCACACTTTGACGCTCTACACGCTCTTCCTGGGTCCTACGCACATTGTTTTAGGGATGATTCCTAAGGTTTTTGGGCTTTCCAGATGCATTCCCGGGGTTTATTTTGCCAAATTTTGCCTTGATTTTAGCACATGACACCTAGGGGTGTTTACACACACTTCTGAGCGATACACACTAACACTCAAGTTGTGTTGGACCATTCTAGGACCACTTTTGGGGGGTTTTAGGGCTTTCCAAATGTGTTTCTGAAGTGCATTTTATCTAAATCAATTTTTATTTTTTCACAAAGTTAGGTCTCGATCTAACAAAATACGCACGACCCAACAAGCTAAGCATTCTAGGAAGAGTTTTCTTAAAATAAAACCTCTAATTATTCTGATAATTCATATTTTGTAAGGTCAAAACACAACTTAATGGCTCAGTGGTCAATTTTGCACACTTGTGGGGTCGATTAGGTGTTTTAAGGTTTCACACTTCAAAGGTGTTACGAACGAGTCTAGCCATCTCGAGGATTCATTTCATCATTGGACCTTTTTAGGGACAGTCAAATTTAAGGTATGACAATTGCTCCCTACTTTACATGTGTTGCATAGCCACCTAGCACTAGTGTTAATACACATGAAGCAAAATGCAAAGATGCAAAAAACATTTTAGTAGGGAGAGAGGTACTTACCTATGGGTTGTCTTTAGATGTCTTGTCAATATTTAACTATTTTTGTTGTGTTTTGTTTGTTGTTGTTGTTCTATGACTTGGTTGTCATGCAAGGTGGTATTCAGGACATATGCAAGTTTATGATTCATGCAAAGTGTACTAGGATTTATGTGACTATAACCTTCTTAGGTGTCACACAAATGAGGATGTTATTAAGTAAAAAGAGATGCCACTGTAACCTTTCTAGGTGTCACACAAATGAAGATGCTACTATGCAAAGAGAGATGTGACTATAACCTTTCTAGGCATCACGCAAATAAAGACACTACTAAGCAAGAAGAGATACGACTATAACCTTTCTAGGTGTCACAGAAACAAACATGCTACTAAGCAAAAAGAGATGTGACTATAACCTTTCTAGGTGTCACACAAATGAAGATGTGACTATAACCTTCTTAGGTGTCACGGAAATGAACATGTAACTATAACCTTCTTATGTGTCACGTGAATGAATGTGCGACTATAACCTTCTTAAGTGTCACACAAATGAACATACAACTATAACCTTCTTAGGTGTCAAGCAAATGAACATGCTACTAGGCAAAAAGAGATATAACTATAACCTTTCTAGGTGTCATGCAAATGAACATGTGACTATAAACTTCTTAGGTGTCACGTGAATGAACATGCGACTATAACCTTCTTAGGTGTCATGCGAACGAAAATGCGACTATAACCTTCTTAGGTGTCACGTAAATGAACATGTGACTATAACCTTCTTAGGTGTCACATGAAATGATCATACGATTATAACCTTCTTAGGTGTCATGTGAATGAACATGCGACTATAACCTTCTTAGGTGTCATTTTAATGAACATGCCACTAAGCACATGAGAATGCTCCTTAGTAGTGTGGATGCTCCTAAGCAATGTAAGAATGCTCCCTAGTGATGAAAGTGCTTTTAAGCAATAAAAAGATGCTTAAAAGTGTTTATAAGTAATGTGAACGCTCCTAAGTAATGAGTGTGAGTGCTTCTAAGCAATAAGAGTGCTTTTAAGCAATGTGAGAGTGCTTCTAAGTAGTGTGAGAGTGAGTGCTTCTAAGCAATGTGAGAGTGAGTGCTTATAAGCAGTGAGAGTGAGTGCTCCTAAGTAATGAGAGTGATTTTAAGTTATGTGAGAGTGCTCTTAAGCAATATGGATGCATTTAAGTAATGTGAAGATACTTTTAAGTAATGAATGAGGCAGAGGTGATGATGCAGTAATGGTGTAGTAGTGATGAAGTAATGATATAGTGATTTTCATGTTAAGGATGTTATTTGGATAATTTTGAGTAAGATATCATTGCAGTGGATTTTTCTTACTCTTCTTCTTTTTGTATGATGTTAAGTTTTCTAAAGAAAGCAATGTGCATACAATATCTTTAGATAGATGGAGTCCACATCAATGTACTTTTATGTAAGTTTAGTGCATGTCTTATGCCTAAATGGAAGTTTAGGACTATAGATGTGAGTGTGCAAAGTCTTAAAGTGTGTGTAAAACCAAAAAAAAAGCGCTTGGAAAGGGGAAGTGTGTGTGACTATGCATGGGGGGCATGGTCACACGCTTGTGCACATGGTCACATGCCTAGCACATAGTCACATAATTCCCCCCCTCTAGGCTTATTTAAATAACTATTTTTTGAGGTCATGGGAGGCTTTGTTCAGACTTCTTTAAGTGTTTTCTGACTTTTTTGACCCTTTTTATGTTTTAAGTGTTATCTGCTCTATTTTTGCTTATGTACTTCCTTTTTCTTCTGCATAAAAAGGAATTCCCCAATATTCCTAAGGGTCTAGAGGACATTTTTATTGATCTTAATCTTGATCTTGAGGGTGACTTTACAGAGGCTACTGGAGCTAGTATGTTTGCAACAGGGACTAGTACATCTGGTGCTCAGAGTTCTTAGCCATCCAAGATTCCTTGAGTAGATATGATCCCTATTGTTCATAGCTTGGAGACTCATGCCTAGGTGCATCATTGTCGCAAGGTAGGTCCCTCTTTGCCCTTATTTTTTGAAGCTTGCTCATCGACTGTTTTGCTATTTATTTTGGCGTATAAGGTTGTTGTAGCTATAGATCTATAGCTCTTGATGTAACTGTTTATCTAGCTTTTTTATAAATGTTGATGGCTAATAGCTCTTACTTTATTTTATTTTTGTGATTGTCTACTTACCATAATGCTTTTCTTTTCATTCATTATTTTTTAGATCCTGTTAAGTGATAGAGAGAGAGGTGTGTTAGTATTTAGTAGTTATGCAAATGTTTGATAGTGTACCTATTATTTATAGCCTCACAGGTATGTAACTATATTGCATGGTAGTTTCAATATAATCAGCATGTACTATTAGGGTCTTTTGTGTGTGAAGCAAATGGTTGCTAGGAAGGGCTTTGATGGGGTGATTACTGCATTATCTTATGACTCATATGCATCGAGTCAGATTGCCATGTATGCATTGATAGAGCAGTGGATGGACACGATGCATGCTTTCCATCTGCCTGTCAAGGAGATGACTTTTACCTCATTGGATTTTGCCATTATCATAGGCTTGAGCTTTTCTGGAGAGCCTATCCTTTCAGTGAGGAGGAGTATTCTACTACTGTGGTGAGGAGGCACCTCACAATGGATTTACTTGGGGTAGTCACACGTGTGAAGTCTAGTTACCTGTATCTCACTCGATACACAGAGTTTGTTTCTTCCATATGGAATTTGTATAATGATGGTCTTGTCTCAGTAGAGCAACTAGCTCGCTGCTTTTTATTTTATTTACTGAATGTTGTTATTTTCCTGAACCCTTCAGGTATGGGTGATCTGCGATTGATGCCTGTCTTAAGAGATCTGGATGGCTTGCTGGGCTATAACTAGGGCACTACTGCCTTTGCTCATATGTAATTGGGAATTAACGCAGCATGCCGAGGTGGTTCGAGGATCTACGGATGCTTGTTCATACTAGACATGAGTAGGAGTTCTGTTGTCTATTCTTTTACTTTTAGTTTGTTATTTCTAAACCTTTGATTTTAACATATATGGGCATAAGAGTTTAGGATTCTCCATCATTCGTCCATCAAGCATTTCTAGGAGGATGGCTTTCCTCATTATTCTTACTGCATTAGGAAGACTACTAATTTGATTAAGGATTGCACGGTAGCTCAAGACCATATGAGGAAGCTGTCCCCTGATCAAGTATGTTTGATTCATGTTATGTTGGTTGCTCCTTTCTTATGGGTCTTTTATTCATCGTTGCCCCTTGAGCAGATCTTTCTTCATTAGTGAGTGGTGACATCTCACTAGATGGAAGAGATGGTGGTTGCATGGTAGTTGATAGAAAGATGAGTGTTGCTCTCTAGCCTCATCGACAAGGTGTGGTATTTAGGCAAGCAAGTCCATTGTTGGTGGGATGGCCTATACATGAGGAGAGTTCTCGTCCCTCCCCCTAGGGACATGTTCTAGGGCCATAAGCTCTGTGGTAATGATCTCTTTGCTACTATAATGGGATTCCCCTCTGAGAGCCTCTTGGAGAGTACAAGTTTGCCTTATGCTGATGTATTTGATCCCTTAACTCATTGATGTCATAGCTAGTGGGACCTTTCCTTCACCTCCATCTTCTCAGGTAGATGCATCTTGTCCCTCAGGTTCGACGATTAGGCCATCACATAGGTCATCAAGAGTCGCTTCTTCTGATCCAGTAAGCTTTAATTCATGTTTTGGTGTAAGCATGTAGCAAACTTTATTAGTAATAAACTATAATTGACATGAGTTATGAGAACTTATCTGCAATGATGTCAGAGGAGATTTGGTTCTCGCTTTGAGGAGGATGAACATTGAGGTGACTACTCATGCTAGTGTTGTGGCTTCTAATAGCACTATCCTTAAGGATTTGATGGTTCAGCCATCTTAGTCTTTGCTTGGGATGGATATCCTTGGTAGAGTAGTGAGCTTCCATTTTCCTAAACCTGGCTTTCCTCAATCATGTGTTGCTGCTACTATGCTACCCATGTTCGTGTTCTCCACTTATTCTTGCCTGTGTTTCATTTATTTAAGGAGTGGTGGTTGACTTGCTTGCTTGCTTTTGTATATTCCTCTCTCCTCTAGTCAGTACTGGTATATTGTTGTAGGGAGTGCGTAATAATGCTTTTTGGAGTTTGCTACCACTCAGAGGGTATGCTTTCTTTATTGTGCATGTTTATTTTATGCATATATTTTATGTAAAAATGTATGATATGCAATGTGTAATGCAGGTTAAGCACCATCTCGCTAGTCCTAAATGGGAGTGAGAGCATGCATCTTATCGTGACCACATCAATGAGCAGGAGTTATGGCTATCATCTTTTGTAATGAATGGTGATGAGTCAAGTTCATATGAGGGGGATGCTTGAGCAGGATCATTGCTTGCTTCTGATGGCAGCCATGGTCGATGTAGTTATTTTAGGAGCTAGGTGTAGGACTTATGGCCTATATTTTGCTTTGTTGTATTATTTCCCAAGGTTATGGACTTTAGGTGTTGTATCTGGGCATTTGTCCTACATGTTATATGATGATAGTATGATGATGGTTGTATATGCTTCCTACTGTATGTCATTGATGATGACATTTGCCATTATTATCATCTACCTTTTTTCCCTTTTTTGCCTAAGGCGTCTCCTTTTGGAGCTTTTCATACTTAGCTAGGTTTTTTTTTCTTCCCTTTTTTGCCTACAGTGTCTCCTTTCAGAGCTTTTCATGCCTAGTTGGGCTTTTTTTTTTTGCTATACAATAGTGGTTGATCTCAAAGAGTGAGCTTAGAGAGGAGGGTAAGAACCATGGTCATGTAATGAAAGAAAATGCAAAGCATGCTTAATGCAATTCATGATGATAAAATGTGTTGCACTTTTCAAAGACATTTTTGCATAAATTAGCAATCATTATCATTTCACTGTAATCATTTAAGAAAAGCACAGGTGCATCCGTACAAATTTTGAATCTAAGATTACCCTTGTCCTTAACTAGCCTTCTTAGGTTTTTTAGTTAAGTATTTTCTCTCTTTCCTTAATTTTTGCCCCAGTTGCCATTTTTAGGTTTTCAACTCAGCAGGAAGTCCCTAACTTTTGCATGAGCTACCATTTTTAGTTTTTCAACTCATCAAGATTTTTTTATGCCTTAGACGTAGTACTTCTTCAGGCAATTTGTATTGATAGGTTTAGCGAATTCATTGCCTTCAGAATCCATCAACTTAATTACTCCTTTTTATAGGACATGTTTGACCAGGTATTGGCCTTCCCAATTCAGTCTGAATTTCCCTTTAAGGTTTGGAACATTCTATCTTATCTGCTTTAACACCCAGTCTCCTACTTTCATACTTTTGTGTTTTACTCTTATGTTAAAGGACTTGGTTAGTCGAGCCCGATACAACTATGTATGGTATAAAGCCTTGAACCTTTAGCTATCTAAGAGAATGAGATTATTATGCCTCTATTGAGCCCACTGTAATTCTAGCAATTCAGATTCAATTGCTACTCGAAATGACTTGATCTCTATTTTGATTGGAAGAACTGCTTCTGATCCATACACTAATGAGAAAGGAGTTGCTCCTGTTAAAGTTCTTACTATTGTTTGGTACCCCTATAAGGCATGTAGCAATCTGTCTGCCCATTCTTAATAAGTCTGAGTCATCTTTAATAAGATTTTTTTATATTCTTATTTGTAGCTTCGATGGCCCCGTTTGCTTATGGTCGGTAAAGAGAAGATTTATGATGTTCGAACTTATAAATCCTTAGTAGCTCTCTAACTTCTGTTTGGAATTGGACACCAATGTGAGATTTGATGTGATGGGGGATCCCATATTAGCAAACTAGGTTTCTTTTAATGAACTTAGCCACTTGCTTGGCTCCTATCCTTGCGAATGATTCTAGTTTGACCCATTTTGTAAAGTAGTCCACTACTACTAGGATAAATTTGTGTCCGTTTGAGGCTGTCGGATGGATTTCCCCAATTATGTCAAGCCCCATGCTGACAAGGGCCATGGATAGGAGATGTAGTGTAGTTCTATTGGGGGAAGGTGGCTAATATTCCCATGGATCTGACACTTATGGCATTTCCTTACAAATTTGATAAAATGTTCCATCATCGTCATCCAGAAGAACCCTTGTCTAATTAATTTTTTAGCCAGGTTGTCCCTTTCATGTGTGGACCATAAACACCCTCGTGTACTTCTTCTATTGCTCTTACAGCATTACTTTCATCTAAACATCAGAGTTGTAAACCATCTAAGGTTTTCCTGTATAACACACCCTGGTGTAATGTGAATTTTGATGCTAGTTATCGAATGACTACTTTTCATCTGCTTGATAAGGATAGGTTCGTTCCTTCTGGATGTCGTAGAACCAGGGCTTTTTAGCTACTTTTGCCTTTGCTATTATACAGTTTTTATGACAAAGTTATCCCGATCTTAGTAGAATCAGAGGCTTCATGGGCATTTTGGATGGTCCTTCCCATACTGATGCTAAGGAAGCAAGTGAATCTACCATCTGATTATGGTTCCTAAGGAGATGAATGAATCTACATTTTTGGAAAGACATAGTGAGTAGCCTCAAATGGTCCAGATAAGGCTTTAAGTGCTGCTCTTTCAATTCCCACTCTTTTATGGCATGAATGATTACTAGTATGGAATCTCTGAATATTTCAACTTCTATGACATCCGGAGTTATTAATGCTTCTATTCTAAGTGTGCATGCCTTATATTCTGCTTCATTATTTATGACTTTGAACTCGAGCTTTTTAGCAATTGGTACTACTTCACCTTCTGGGGATTGTAGTATAACACTGATTCCTACACCGAACTGATTGACTGCTTCATTAAAGTACATGTGCCATCCTTGGATTTCAATGGCTAAGCTGAGGTTATCTGGGAAGTCCAGTTGGATTTCTTCTAAGTCTAGAGTAGGGTTGAGAGCTAGAAATTCAGCCACTACTCTCCCTTTTACTGCCTTCTTAGTCAAATATTATACATTGAATTCTATTAGTAGCATAAGCCATTTGTCAAGTTTCCTCACTATAGAGGGAGCTTCGTAGAGGTACTTCATTAGGTCCATTTTAGACACGGCCTGAATTCTATAGGATTGAAAGTAGTGTCTAAGTTTCTTTATTGCCTATACCATTGCCAGACATATCTGTTTAACTTGGTTGTACTTCTCCTCATATGGTAGCATCCTCTTGCTCAAATAGTAGATTGCGTGTTCTACTTTCATTTCTCCCTCTTGGGCTAACATTGCATAGATTGCATTCTCTTCGATGGCCAGATATATGGTTAGAGGTATCCTTAGTTTTTGGTGGTCTTAGGACCGATGGGTTGGTTAGGTAGCTTTTGATCTTGTCAAATGCTAGTTGACACTGTTCATTCCATTCAATTGATTGATCTTTTTTAAGTAGCTTAAAGATCAATCCACACACTGCTGTCAACTTAGCGATGAATCTGCTGATGAACTGAAGTTTCCCTAGAAACCCTCTTATTTCTTTCTCTTTTTTTGGCACTGGCATCTCTTTGATGGCTTGTGCTTTATTTGGATCCATTTCAATCCCATTCTAACTAACAACATACCCCAGCATCTTTCCTGAAGTAACCTCAAATATGTATTTCTTTGAACTTAGTTTGAGAATATACTTTTTGACCCTTCTAAGGAACTTTTTAAGATCATAGGAGTGTTCTTCCCTAGTTTTTTATTTGACCATCATGTCATTGACATATACCTCCACTTTGTTGTGTATCATGCCAAGGAACATTGCAGTCGCCATTCTTTTGTAGGTTGCCCCTGCACTCTTTAGTCCAAAAGGCATTACTTTATAGTAGTAAGTACCCCATTCTATTATGAAAGGTGTCTTTGCTTTGTTGATAATGGCCATTAGGATCTTATTATACAGAGAGAATCCATCCATGAAGGAGTACATTGCACATATGGTGGCATTGTTAACTAGTATGTATATGTGAGGTAGTGAGAAATCATCCTTCGAGTAGGCCTTGTTCAGATCTCTATAGTCAATACAAATTCTAACATGTCCATCTTTCTTTGGTACTGGTACTACATTTATTAACCATTTTGGATAGTCTAATACCTCTAAGAATTTTTCCTTGATCTATTTCTCGATATCCTCTTTCATTAGTTGGTCCCATTCTAGTATGAGTCTTCTCAATTTTTGCTTTACCAGTTTGCACCCTTCTTTGGTAGGAATGAAGTGTTGAGCAATGCCTCTATCAATACCAGGCATATCGGCATATGCCCAGGCAAATACTTTTGAATATTTTATTAATATTATTCCAATTTCTCTGCTCTCTTTAGGGGTAACATCTTTTGAAATGTGTAAAATGTGTGGTTCAAATTCCATGTCAATGTTAAATGATTCAGTGCTTATGGAATGGATGTCAAATATGCTAATGTTTTTATTAATGCAATGCACACTACCATCAAGAAAGACATCAAACAAGTAAGCAAAATCATATTTCATTTCATTAACTTTAGAGTTCATTACATCATCATTTTCAAACAAAGAAAAAGTACAAAGATCATCATCAACAATGTCTTCGAACAGGATGTCATTGATGCTCAATTCGAGGATGGCAATAGCTTGGCATGATTGATAGCTTCACTTTCATATTCTATCTCTAGGTTTTTCATTAGCTCACAGATATTAGTCTTAGTGATCATATCTGGTAAGTGTTTCTCCTTGAGGGTGTCATTGAAGATCTTAAACCCCCATTTCTTGATTCCGTTGCTCATCCACTCTTTAATTTTTCCTTAGTAGACTTGGGTTGAGCTTTTAGTCTTAAAAGAGGTTGATTTCTTAGCCCTAGTATCCTTTTCAGGATCATACCCTAGACTATTTCTATTGGTTTATCATCGAAAGGTAGGGAATTCTGTGACTCTAATGTTTCTTCCTCCTAATCCTATTCTAGGCAGATATTGCATCTTCTTCATCATATCAACAACTTTGGGTTCGACATGACCATCACTAATCACAGAAACATGGAATCCTGGTGGGACCATATTTAGACAGGCAATAATGTTATCTGTTTCAGCAAGGATGGTAACCACCTTTCCATTCATAAGGAACTTGATCTTCTAATGCACAATGGAAGGTATGCCATCTAGTGGGTGGAACCAAAGTCTTCCTAGCAGCAGGGCAAAATTCAGAGGGACATGTCTAGGATGGTAAATTATGTTTCTAATTCTAGATCTCCCACTATAACTACTGCTTTTAAAGTGTCGATGACTAGATTCTTTAAATCATCATAAGCTCGTATGACCATATTGGATTCTTCTAGGTTTTTAACATTCATCTCAAACTTCTGTAACAACCTCAGGGGGCAAACGTTAATGGCAAACCTGTCATCTACCGTAACACAGGGTCTTTTTAGTCTTAACAATTAATTGTATAAAGAGAGGATGATTGTGGACCTTTCCTTCGAGGGGTAAATTTTTGTTTGAAAGGTGATTGCATTAGAAGGAGGTTTCATTAGCGAGGCTATCATCTCATAGGGTGAGAAATCAATGATAATCTTTGCTTCATCTAGTGCTCTAACTAGGGCATCTCTATGCTTCTTGAAGGCTATGAGTAGGTCTCAAATACTAGCTTATGCATGATTTTTCTTAAGCTATTTGAGGATAGTGTCTTCCTCTTTAACTGGGGCTTGATCTCTTTATACTTCTTTCTCCTTAAAGGGTTACTTCTATTTCTCAAGAGGTTGATATACCTGCCTGCTATAAGTTACATGATTAACTGCTAGTAAGGGCTTCTCAACTACTTGCTTATCTACTTTTGTACTGCTATTTTAGTCCCCTAAAAGACTTCTGTTTCTTTAAAAACATTATCAAAATAATTTTAGGAGAATTTCAAACCAATTAGAACTCAATTTATCTGGAAAATTCAAGTTATATAGAAAATTCAAGAATTTATGGAAGGAGTCTAATTCTGACCTGAATTAGCGTAATTCTGATCACCTCTCTTTTTTTACTTTTAATTATAGAAAGGTCCTTGAAAGAATTTAATTTTTTCAATTAAATCCCTAAAAAGCATTACAATTTAGTCCACAAAAACATTAAATCCTTTCTTTGAAAAAATGCAATTAGACCCTTGAAGTTTTAAATTTTCAACTATTGAAGACCTATTCATGACATTTCATCATTGGAGTCTTTTGTCACATCCATAACTCATCATCCCAAAATTGGGTGTCTATAGTTGCCCATCTTTGTCGCTGTTTGCTTGACAAATTACAGCAAATTAAACTAGCACCCAATTTCTTAATTGAAATTTAGGATACTTACCTATGCTTCATGAAGCTTTTACTTATGAACTTGCTATGCTCGGACATACAACATTGATTTGGAATGACATATCAACCTCAGTTGTATGATATAGACTATACTTGATCATATAGTCTTGGGTGAAAGGAACTCATTGCACTCGGTTGTACAATCTCGACTATACTCAAACATATAGTTTGAATGGAAAAGGAACATCACACTCAGTCGCATGATGTTGAAAATACACTGTACTCGATCATACAATGCCGAGTACACTCGATCGTATAGTCTGTTTGAAAATACATTACACTCAATCGTATAGTATGTTTTGAAAAGAAACATCACACTTGGTCATATGATGCCAACTCTACTCAGTAGTATAGTCTATTTTGAAAAAAAAAATCATGCTCAGTTATATGATGCTAACTACACTCAGTCGTATAGTCTGTTTTGAAAAGAAACATCACACTCAATTATATAATGCCGACTACACTCAGTCGTATAGTCTGTTTTGAAAAGAAACATCACACTCGGTCATATGATGCCGACTACACTCGGTCATATAGTCTATTTTAAAAACTGACTACACTCAGTTGTATAATCTATTTTGAAAAGAAACATCACACTCGGTCATATGATGCCTACTACACTCGGTCGTATAGTCTATTTTGAAAAGAAACATCACATTTGGTCGTACGATGCCGACTACACTCGGTCATATAGTTTTTTTTTTTAAAAAAACATCACACTCGATTGTATGATGCCAAATACACTCGGTCGTATAGTTTATTTTGAAAAGAAACATCACACTCGGTCGTAGGATGCTGACTACACTTGGTCTTATAGTCTTTCTTGAAAAGAAACATCACACTCGATTGTATGATGCCAACTACACTCAATCGTATAGTCTATTTTAAAAAGAAACATCACACTCGATCGTACGATGTCGACTACACTCGGTCATATATTCTATTTTGAAAAGAAACATCACACTCAGTCCTATGATGCTGACTACACTCGGTCGTATAGTCTATTTTGAAAAGAAACATCATACTCGGTCGTATGATGCAGACTACACTCAGTCATATAGTCTATTTTGAAAAGAAACATCACACTCAGTCATATGATGCCGACTACACTCGATCGTATAATCTATTTTGAAAAGAAAAATCACACTCGGTTGTATAGTCTATTTTGAAAAGAAACATCACACGCGATCGTATAATGCCGACTACACTTGGTCGTATAATGCCGACTGCACTTGGTCGTATAGTCTATTTTGAAAAGAAACATCACACTTAGTCATATGATGCTGACTACACTCGATCGTATAGTCTATTTTGAAAAGAAACATCACACTCGGTTGTACAATGTCGACTACACTCAGTTGTATAGTCTATTTTGAAAAGAAACATCACACTCAGTTGTATGATGCCTACTACACTCAATCGTATAGTCTATTTTGATAAGAAACATCACACTCAATCATAGGATGCTAACTACACTCGATCGTATTATCTATTTTAAAAAGAAACATCACACTCAGTCATACGATACTGACTACACTAGATCATATCGTCTGTTTTGAAAAGAAACATCACACTCGATTGTATAATGCCGATTACACTCGGTCGTATAGTCTATTTTGAAAAGAAATATCACACTCGATTGTACGATGTCGACTACACTCAATCGTATAGTCTGTTTTGAAAAGAAACATCACACTCGATTGTATGATGCCGACTATACTCGGTTGTATAGTCTGTTTTGAAAAGAAACATCACACTTGATCATACAATGCTGACTACACTCGGTCGTATAGTCTGTTTTGAAAAGAAACATCACACTCGATTATAGGATGACGACTATACTCGATCATATAGTCTGTTTTGAAAAGAAACATCACACTCAGTCGTCTGATGCTGACTACACTCAATCGTATAGTCTATTTTGAAAAGAAACATCACACTCGGTCATATGATGTTGACTACACTCGATCGTATAGTATGTTTTGAAAAAAAACATCACACTCAATCGTATAATGTCGACTACACTCGTTCGTATAATCTATTTTGAAAAGAAACATCACACTCAGTTATATAGTCTATTTTAAAAGGAAACATCACATGTGCTCGTATAATGCCGACTGCACTCAATTGTATAGTCTATTTTGAAAAGAAACATCACACTTGGTTATATGATGTTGACTACACTTGGTCGTATAGTATGCTTTGAAAAGAAACATCACACTCGATCGTATGATGCTGACTACACTCGATTATATAGTCTTGATTAAGGATACATTGTACTCGATCGTACAATGTTGACTACACTCAGATGTATAGTCTAAATTGTCTTATATGATTATACTGCAATCCATAATTGCTCACAAATTTGGTTATTTGAGTTGAATGCATTGAATTCTTTGTGCTGACTTTGAACTTTACTGTGTTGACTAATTAGAATTTCTTTGCTCACTGATTTCAATTTTGCTATGCCAACCATCTTTACAAGTTGGGTGTACTTTCTTCTAGATTTGCAATTCCTACAAACTTGTTGAAGTTAGTTTCAATCATGATGAATGCATAGAAGTACCTTATAGTGTTAAAAATTTTATGAGAAAATTCATCACTTTTCACGAGATAGCGTACACTCAATGAATCTCACTATTTTTTATTTTTATGACTGTCATTTATTTGCCATTTGCAGAGGTTAGAGGCATCATTAACCATCTTATACTGAGAGCATGTCTTTTACCAAGTGAAGAGCTTACTTCGACACCTAATTTTAAAGGGAGAATTTGTTAAACAAAACTCATGGAAATTGAGCATAAAAATATTGAATTATGAGTATCAAAATAGCCCTTGAATTATTATTATTATTATTATATGCTTTCCTTCCTTATCCGAGTATTCCCCTATCTTTCTCATATTGCTCAGCGTGGATACCGTTGGAAAGGTCCTTTGGATACTCATACTCGTATAGAGCATTGGAGTAAATAGAGAAATTTTTGGCACAGTCCTCTTTTAGTATTCCCTTTCCTTTCTTGTATTACTCAGCATGGATACTGCCAGAGGTTTCATGTTGATACTCTTACTCATTTCTGAGCATTGGAGTAAATTATGTTTGCTCTTTTTTTATTCTCCTCTTAATATTCCCCCAGCTTTCTCATATTACTCAGTGTGGATACCGTTAAGGAATTTTGTACTCATACTTATTTCTAAGCATTGGAGTAGATTATATGCACATTTACCATTCAAAAGACTAAAATGATACTTTAAAATTCAAGCAATTTATGCTTCATGTCCACATATTTTATTTTTGCATTTTCTTCCCTTCGTTTGGGTGCAAAGCAAGCATTAGATTGATTAGAGTTTATAAATTCTTAGCACAAACTGTTAACTACTCATCTGAATTCTGTGAGGCTAATAAAAGAAAGCCACTATGACCAAAAGTCATGAGATAGGCTTTCCGCACATAATCTCGTGAAGTGGATGAATTTACTTTTAATTTATGAATTTATTATTGAGATGGTACTTTATTACAGAATTTAAGGAAACAAAGTTCTATTACTTTCCTTTATTATCTTGATGAGTGTTTGCCATGCAAGATGATACTTCTAATGAATGCTTAGCATTTGTAACCTTTCCCATTCTTGTTAATGTATTGGTTCCTTTCCCCTTCTTCATTCTCTTTTGTTTTCCCTGCACAAAATACCATAAGTTAGTATGGTCTATTCGCAAGTGAACAAATTTTGTCAAAATACAATGTTATTCTTTTTTACATTCTTCCCTTTAGATTTGTCTCTGATTGCAGGGTCATGATACTCCACCATTGAAGTTCAGGCTTTGGGCTGCATTTGTATTTTTGTTATTCCATTAATGCTATGGTATAAGGCTTCATTCTTTTTATTGACATCTCCTACAAAAAAAAAAGGTTCAAGGGTTAGAGATCTTATTTCATGATCAATTGATTTTTGAGAGTACATTCATTTCAAGTTTTGAATGCATTCTTCCCTTTTATAGGGCTGGCAAATGTATTATTGACATATTGGACCTTCTTATCACCATATTCCATACCCTACACTGGTTTAATTGGTATGGAGAGATATTCTAGATGATGCTCCCGATGAGACTATAGAGATGCATACTGAATCTAAGGAGCTTGAATGTCTTATCCAACCTCTTAAGGTTGCCAAGATGATGTTTTTGCAAGTGTCACTGTCAATAATATTCCCTTACTGGATGGGCCCTTTAGACTCTTGAGGTTTAAATTCCTATTAAGTATCAGGTTCACCTTGTTAGTTCTACACTTTTCCTTTCAGATGCTTCATATATACAAATTATGACTACCTTTCTGCATTCTTACAACACTGATTTTGAATATTAATAGCAAAGTATTTCCACTATCTTGCCTAAGCTTAAAGACTTTATTATGCAAAGCAAGTATTTCACAAAAAATTTATACAAGTGTATACATGTTATGTATAACATGCATGATCCTAATGGATCTCCTGTTTGGAATAAAGCTATGTTTGGCTTAGAGTGTGAGGAAGAAGTGCCTCATTAACAACCTGTAGGCTTGAGTATTGGATGCTTCATTGTCGATACTTTTAATGTCGGAGCTTCTGATACAATTCATCGGACTGATGACCAGGCTAGCAAGTGGAGTCTGTCGCTTTACACTAGAGCTCATGATTGACCGATGCATTGTTGAACTTTTCTTTTTGCTACTGCCTTTGTTTTATGATAACTGATGTATTTGTATGCTTGTTTCTACCCTGAGATTTTGTATACTAGCTCTTATACTTTGGTGTTTATCATCGCTCTTTAAATGTTGGCTTACTGTTCTACAATTTGCCTTTAGAGCTACATTTTGCCCCCAGTTCCATTTTGGATCCACTCATGCTATTCTAGCAGTTTTTTTTCATGTGTGAGAGACCCAGTTCATTCATTGCCATTATTGATCCTTTGACTTACTAACCCTATTAGTTATAATATTATGCATTGGAGATGTAGAGGAATGGGCAAATTCATTAAAGTGAATTCATAATGGTGAAATCGACTGGACTTGCACTTTGAAGAACTCTTGAGCTGAATATGAGGCTTGATGCTAATGCAATAATTGATGATGGTTACAAGGTCTGGGTTGCAATGCAAGTTACTGAGCCACCTAAATTCTCAAGGTATAAAGGGATATTAGGCTTACAAGGAAAATTTAAAAAGGGGTGGCAAAAAAAGAAAACATAACTGAAATAGTGATCTCAAAGCTATGATTTAGCTTTCATTATGTATTGTCTTTCCATTCAAATACTTATGCAGTATGATAAAGATGAATATACGATATTTGAAAAAAAAAATTGAAATTCAATTTTAATAATTCATTAGGGCAAAAATGAGAACATTCATTACATTATATGATATAACTCCTGTTACCATCCAGTCCTAATTTTCTCTCTAATTTTTACCTCACTGTTCTTTTTTCTTTTTTCTCTCTCTCCTTATTTTTTCTTTTTTTATTCTTTTTATTTTTTCTCAAATTTCCTATCTTCAAAAGTTACATCATGTGATATATGAATGTTCTGTGAATTTTCATTTGTGCCTATACTGAATGAATCTAATTAAATTGAATTTATGTCAAACATGCAGATGCGATCAATATCATAATGCATAGTACCATTATGATGTCAATACATAAGTAAGCATGATTAGGATTTATATCATCGATCATTAAAACAAAACAAGTTATAAAGAAACTAAAATTTTATTCAAAAAAGACAATAAGAGAGTTTTTTTCCTATTCTAAATGCTAGGGATGTTGGGTCTTATAGTACTTGTCCTTAAGGCAACTGACATAATAATTATTCTTGCATTTTCTTACTGACTGTCTCCATGACTTCATCCTTCTATACTGCAACTGTGCATGTTTCTTCCTTGTCTGGCAGCTTCTCAACATCAAAGTCATCACCCCATCCCCCAATCCTAGAGGCACAATTGACTTAAAGGGTATGTCAAAAGAAGGTGGTTTAGTGTAAAACACCTTATGATCAAACTTGCTTGAGGGCTGACCTAATAAGTCTTCTATTCTTTCCACATCTTTAGGGGCCCTAGGAGATTTCTCATCACCTTAAAGTTTAAATCCTCAAAAGAGTTTAGCACTTTTTCCTCACTTACTCCTGAGTTGATCATCATAGTTGTTGGAGGTGGCATGTTTCGGTAATTTGGAAAAGGATTATTTCGAGTGTTTGGGTGTGGATTTGATTTTTCAGGGTTTGTGATTTTTTTGAAATCTATCAGATTTTGGATTTCATGTTTGAGGTAGATGCATTTGTCTGTGGAGTGTTTATGGTTTTAATGGAATTTGCAATGCTTGTTTGGGTTATAGTCTGGGGTGTTTGGGTTTAGTGGGTTTGGATTAAGTAAAGGTTAAAGTAAGCCCTTTTACATTAAGAGCTCTAGGACTTTTGACAAAGGTTAGCTAAAATTAGAGAATCTCCTGGATTTTTGAATAGCATGGACTCTTATAACCCGACTATTATTTCCTTGTTACGTGCCCCCAGTTAGGTAATTTCTCACTCCAGTGTTCTTAGTGACCTTCTTTTTCTCACTTTTGATCTCTTTAGCTTGCAACTCATCATCGTAAAGGTCTACAAGTGTCTTAGGATCTATCATCTATGACCTCTCAACTAAGTTAGGTGATGCATTTCGGACTATTATCTTAACCTGATCCTTTTCAACTGACTTATTTTTCACTAACCCTACCTTATTCATGAATCTAGTCAGACAATCTGAAAATGATTTAATAGGCTTCTGCTTAGATTTTGACTCTTGAACCTGCTCAAGTGATTCTCTTTTTGCTTTTTCAACCATATAACTCTTAAGATCTTTGAGTTTCATTTGCCTAGTATTGTCATTGTTAACAAGTGGTGTACCCACAGCAGGCGAAATGGCCGCAGTGGGTGGTGGCATCAATCTAGCCAAGGCCTATCTCAACTCATCTTGTATCATCGCTCTTATATCATCCATTGACATCCTCTAAGGTCCAGTTTCTGCCTTCCCATTATTCCATTTCTTCAACTTTTTTTAGTTGTGCAGCTTCTAGGTAGAGTAGATTGATGGGACTCCTTTATAGTTTGCTGAGGATCTCTTTCACAATCGATTATGGACTCGAATCAGTTCTCACTAGTCTGCCACCCTTTTGACTCCAAACACAGGAAGACCCAAATGAATCTATGATGGCTGAAAGATAAAATGTTAGTATGATGCTTGATATGCATGTATGCATGATGCATGTGTTATGCAATAAGTAGTAAATCAAGTTAGGTGTATATTCATCCTTCTAACCTTATTCCTCCCACACATGTATTCAATGGTGAGTCTCTTTCCTAGGATTTTTGGTCTTGGTCTTAATATCAATAGGGGATATCAAGGACCAATGCATATGCCAAATCTCTCTTAAAGTAGTAAAACATAGAAATAGTATTTCTAAGAATAAAAGCATAGCCCAATCTTTATTAGTCCTAATGGGCTTCTAAAGTATGGGCTTGGGCCTTTATAGATAGAAATACCTCATGGAAACATTCACAAGCAATTTGGGTAGAGCTTAGGGGAAGTAACTAAGCCATTATATGTGGTTAGGGTCCTATAAAAAAGTCAAGGTTCCCATAACAAGATGCCCTCATTTAAGACTTGAGTTACAAGCCAAGGTCTGAGGGGCCCGACATCCTTTGTAAACTTGAGAGAAGACTGCCCCCTTAAGGACTTGGGTTACAAACTCTTATCAGATAAGCCCGGCAATCTCTCTTGAACTGAGTTAATGCTAAGAGTGATGGTTAGCCAATTTACAATCCCATGAACCTAGTGGAATCATGGAACTATAAACCAGTGTCATTGGTTAATAGGGACATGTAGAATGAATGCAAGAATAAAATAATAATTAATAAAATATTTCTAAAGAACACAAGTAGAATCAATATTGCTTATCCCCAGAGGAGTTACAACTGTAGAAGGTGGGGTTTAGCACATGTCCAAGATTTTCGCAACCGCGACACTGTTTAAGCTTAGGGCTCTAGAAAACACACTAACCGCTGTCACAAAGACATGGCATGGAGATGAGGAGTCACCACCCAAGGTAATAATTAGGAAAAATCGAAAAGGTGGTACTCGATTCCCTAAAAGAAAGCTAGCACCATAACTAGAAGATTCTGGGTACGAAATACCAACTTCTTTTAGTCTTGTGTTCATTTAAAATTACTTTATGAATTACTATACTATCCTCTATTTACATGCAATTTCATATAAACCCTTATTCTAGCAATTAACTCCCAGACAAACTAGTCATGAAAATACAAGTATATAATGCATTCAATAGAACATATAACCCCCAAGTTAGTCTAATATACATGGATTTAATTAAATGAGCTAAATCTAAATGTTTTAATTTACAAGTGAGCTAAAGGCTAATTCCTTTTATTTTTAATTAAATGAACCTAAGTCTATTTATTTTAATTCTATAAATGGGCCTAAATCTATAAATTATGAAGGTATTTAAATTAATGGGCCTAATTTTACATGTTTTAATTTTAAGATGATCTTAAATCTTCAAATTATGAAAAGGGCTTTAAGTGGGCTAAGTCTAATTAATTAATTAAATTAAATTAAGTGGGCTAAGTCTAATTAATTAATTAAATTAAATTAAGTGGGTCTATGTCTAATTAACTAAATGGGCCTAAGTTATGTCTAACCTAAAATCTAATTAATTATAGGCCTAAAATGCATTTTAATTAATTAAACCTGAAAAACCTAAATTTATTTAAATGGATTAGAATCTAATATGGGCTTAAGGCCCAAAACACATAAGAATAAATAAACAAGTCCAAAACACAAAAAAATAAATAAACAATCCCAAAAACAAATAAAGTAAACAAGCCCAAAAACAAATAAAATACATTAAAACAATTAAATTAAAGATCAAACAACTAATTAAATTAATTCCTTTTAAAACCCTAATTTTCATCAACATGCAACCTAAGTTAATTTACTTCCTCCATTAATTTTAATTAATTACCCAATTGAAACCCTAATTTTACTAACCAATTAAATAACATAAACATGCAATTACACACATAATTCCACTATTCTCACTATTTGGGCTATTACAATCATCTGTAAAAAATAATAATAAAATAATTAATACAACCCCAAAAATAAATAAATAAAATAAAGCAATAAAATAATAATAATAATAATAATAATAATAATAATAATAATAATAATAATAATAATAATAATAATAATAATAAACCCTAGTAACTATATCTCTACAAGGTCTTATCCATGGCATTTCATTATCCTCTTATGGATTTGATTCTCCAAATATGATCATCATATGTTTTCCTCCATAATCACCATAAAAAAATCATGATTAGTGAATAAATAATAAAATAATAAAATCAAATTAAAAATTAATAAAATCAAAAAAATAAATAAATCAAATAAAAGAGAACATAGAGAAGATGATACTTATGGATGATTTTAATGAAGTGCTCCTCAAATTTGTAGAATCACAATTCTTGATAGGACTTCGAATATTGTTCTTCAAAAATTCTTCAAAGATCTTTAATCAAGCAATTAAGCAAAAGAAATTTTGTAGAGAATAATATTTTTCTCTTTTTTTTCTTCCTCTATTTTTCTTTCATTCTCTCTTTTCTCTTACTTCTTTCTTTTTTTTCTTCCGTTTTTTCTTTTATTTTTGCTCTTCCTCTTCTGCCTTCTTTTTGTTCTTTTTTTCCCCTTCATTTTTTTCATTCTTTCTACCTTCCGCTCTCTCCCTTTTCTCCTAATTTCAAGAGCCAAAACACCCCTTATATAGGGATACATTTTTAAACCCTAGTCATAAATTGATTCCTAAAAGGCTTCTATTTCCTTAAAAACATTATCAAAATAATTTTAGGAGAATTTCAAACTAATTAGGACTCAATTTATCTAGAAAATTCAAGAATTTACGCAAGGAGTCTAATTCCGATCAAAATTGTGTAATTCTAATCAGAATTAAGGTAATTCCGATCACCTCTCTTTTTTTTACTTTTAATTATAGAAAGGTCCTTGAAAGAATTTAAGTTTTGCAATTAGATCCCTAAAAAGCATTGCAATTTAGTCCACAAAAACATTAAATCCTTTTTTAAAAAAAATGCAATTAGACCCTTGAAGTTTCAAAGTTTCAAATATTGAATACCTATTCATGACATTTTCATAATTAGAGTCTTTTGTCGCATCCATAACTCATCATCCCAAAATTAGGTGTCTACACTAGGTTATTATGGCTATAAAAAGTTCTTTTGTTAAAGCCTTTAGAATGCTTTGGATAGTAAGAGGTTAAAGTTTAATAATTTTCTTAGTGGTCTAATGGCATTGATAGATGGTAAGTTATGGGTGTTGGGTTGGATCATATTTATTTTTATGGCTCGGGCGAAGGTGTTTTGGGTGTTTGGTTGGGTATTGCGGCAAAAAGTGTTTCTGGCTTGTTGAAGTTCCTCATCCTCAATTCTGATCCCAGCCTTACAGAGAGCTCTAAGGTTAGGATGATAAGCAAAGAGCATCTATTTTTTGAAGTGTGGTAGTGCCCTTTTGGTTATTAGCTCATATGTTCATCCTCGGGAAGACAATTTCTCATCTTAACTGCCTTTCCTAACCATCTAGTGACATAATCAAAGAAAGCTTCACCGGGTTTCTGCCTCATGGTCTCAAAGTCCATTCAAATGATGTCTAACTGAGTGTTGTATTCATAAGGCTTGATAAACTTCTGAGATAGTAGTAGCCAATCATTTTTTATTTCATCTTTAAGGTTAAAGAAGGATGCCCTCGATCCTTCCTCTAGTGATGTGAAGAAGAATCGAATAATCTATGATTCTTAAGCTTTGTGATAGCCATAAAGGTAGCATATTGCCTTAGATGGACCCTCGGATCTCCTGTTATGCCAAACTTAGCAAAGTTTGATAACTTAAAATCATCTGAAAGCAGCTCATCTTTGAACAATGCCAAGTCGGTGAAGCTTTTAAAGCCATAAGTTTCTTTATCTTTGAAGGCGAATTCTAACTGAGCCATCCTATTGGCTAATAGCTTGACCTTCCTTGTCATTTCAGGCTTGGTCATGTCAGTAATTTTTACAACTTTTAGTGCATTCTTGAGATATTGGTAGTAGTCATTGTCATCATTAGCTTGAACTGGAGTGCAGGGAAATCCCTTTGCCTTATCTACCCTCGGGGGAATAGATGCAGATGCTTCATTTAGTGGTGTGCTATTCCCATCTCGGCCACTGTTAGCTTTGATTTGGGCTTGAAGGATTTCAACTAATCTGTCATCAGCAAGCAACTTTTAGATCCCCTCTTTTAGCTTGTCTTCAAATTGTTGATAAAAGGTATCTTCTTCATCACTCATGCTTGAATGTAGTATTCTTGTGCATTTATTAAGGTTAGCTAAATGAATGATGCATGACATGTGCCTGTAAAAGAAAAGGGTGAGCATGTATACATAGAGTGGATACAAAAATCTTGTGATGGAAAAATGATTATTCCTGTAAGAAATAATGGTTAGTACATGCTGTCTATATGTATATAATTTATGCATGATTAAAGCTGGTTAGTTTTCTAGATAGTGAACATACCAATCATAAGCAAGTTCTCACTTCCAACCTTATTTCTCTATGAGATCATTCAGTGTCTTTCCTAAATGGGTTTTGAACTTATAGTCATCAGGGTACTATGGTTCTACTCTCAGAACTAGGCTATTTCGATCTATAGTGGTCATAACCAAAGGGTAAACTGAGGAATGATACTTAAATATGTTTGAGGTAATCACATAATGTCAATGTGAGGGTCAACTATCAAGCTTCAAATGATGTCCAAAGCTTATATGCTCCCATTTGCATAAGACCAAGGTCAATCAAAGGGAGTCTGAGTTCTTACCCCCACATCAATATTCAATATATTTGCCGTGAGTCATGAAAGTATCGTTTGATAGTTTGCAGTTTGATTTTACCGACATAAAGGTCCACTATCTTGTTGGGTTCCTAGCTCATTCATTTAATCTAATACGAATAAATGGATGACTTCTCATAGGTTTCATCATGAAGGGATGTCCCTATGTATTAATTCGTATAGACTATCCAAGCTGAGGTACATGATTCTCATCATTCCTCATGCTTCGAGCTCACACAAAGTATATGAGAATCACATGGTCCTGAGTGTAAATTTTCTATAAAAACTGACATTATGACATCATTCAATGATAGACACTAGGAGGGCCATGTCTTTTATAAGTATCAAGTCAAACGAATAGCGTTAAGACAAGGATAGCATGCATAGCTTGGTGGAATCCTAGTGGATATTGCTACTAGTTTATCTACATTAGTTGAGTCAGGGTGAAAGGCTAAAGGTTCCTTTAGCAAGAATGCCCCCATATGACTAGGGCTATAGACTCCAGTCAGTGAGTCTAGCATTCTTTTGATAACTCAATCACCCCCTTAAGGACTTGAGTTACAGACTCTGGTCAGATAAGTCTGGAGAATGCACGAGTAAAAACTAAAGGTGATAATACTGTATCTTCATCACCTCGTGACTCGAGTGGAATCATGGTAGCAATGTCATTTAGTATTATCGAGGCTTTTAAGGACAAGTGGTGCATATGTGATGTATAGTGAAAATGCAGTGGTGAAGGGCTCTATGTGATTGAGCATTGCATAATGAGAAATAGTCATTTTCGAGTTAATCCCTTTTACTTAAAGTCCCCAATGGAGTCACCACTATGAGCAACCTCTAGCTAGTTTTTATTTCATTCTTTTTATAGCGAGTCTTTATGTTTCCGAGGGACATGGAAAATTTTCCAAGTAGGGACAAGTGATTAGTCTTGGGGGGGATGAGACATTTTTTATTTTGTAGAGTTGCCACCTAATTTTTAGAAAATTGGGAAAAGAAAGGGACAACATCGAGTCACTCAGTGAGTATTGTCCCTAGCAGAGATTTTTAGGTTTAGGGGATCACATCTACTTTTTTACTATTTCTCATTATACAATATTCGATGTATAGCTACTGCATCACTCTAATTTCAGTAATGATAGTTTATACAGCATTCACACAGTACATCAGATAAGGTGAGATAATAAAATTAAAAATTTTATTACATTGCTTTCCTGATAAAATACATATGAAAAATAAAAGGTTGTGGAAAAGTAAATCTAATATGATTAATCTGTGAGGATAACATGACCATTTACACAGCTTGCTCGATGAATGATTGGATGATCATGCTTGCAGTGATTATTTATATTGTGATGATGAATGTATAAAGGATGCATGAGGTCATCACTGGACTGAGAGCATGATGACTCTATTTTGGGACATGAATTTTTCATATTTTTTATATTTACGATGTGATTTCATGATTTTGACAATAGAGGATGCAGAATGATGATATGAAATGAGTATAATAAAGCATATATTATTCACATAGCATGGAAGATTGCCAGTCTCATCACACAAATATAACAGTATTCCCAAATGTTGGCTATAGTAAAATAAAATGTACTACGATAAAATAAACATGCTAAAGTGATTGTATGGTCCTTAGACTCCACTAAGCTTATGTGAGCTTTGAAGCTTTAGCTTCAAGAGACTATCAAACTTTTCTTGTTGAGAGTTTCAAAATGACAAAAAAATGATGCTAGATTGTATACCTTTAAAGCATGTTTTGACAAAGATTAGGCTTGATTTGGTGGAAAAGGGATCTAACAACCTAAGGAAAAGGTTATGGGAGAGCAAAAACTATATGTAAAGGGGTTTCTAGCGCCTTTGTTCAGACTAACTTTTGAGTGTATGTGTGTTTCTACTTGGTTCCCCCTCTAAAATGAGGTGTATAGGGGTCTATTTATATGAAAAAATGTGTAAAATGAGGTAATGTAAGTGTGATCATCCATGTATAAGGGGATTTTTATGCATGGCCACGCCAATTGCTCATGGCCATGCATAGTGTGACATGGCGCGTAGCCACGCGCTCATGTGTGCATTTTCACACGCACTTTGATGCGCTATACACTCTTCTAGGGTCCCACATGCATTATTCTAAGGTCAATTCTTAAGGTTTTTGGGTCTTCCGAACATGTTCCCAAAGTCCATTTTGCCAAATTCGGCCTTGATTTTAACACAACACCTAAGGGTGTTTACATGCACTTCTAAGCAATACGCGTTGACACTCAGGTTGTGTTGGACAATTCTGGGACCACTTCAAAGGTTTGGAGCCTTCCAGACATGTTTCCAAAGTTCATTTTATCAAAATTGATTTTATTTTTTCATAAAGTTGGGTCCCATTCTAACAAAATACATACCGACCCAATAAGCTGAGCATTCCAAGAAGAGTTTTCTTGAAATAAAACCTCTCATTGTTTTGATAATTTGTATTTTGCAAGGTTAGAGCACAACTTAATGGCTCGGTGATCGATTTTTCACACTAGTGGGGTCGGTTAGTGTTTTAAGGTTGCACACTTTAGAGGTTCTATAAATAAGCAGACTCTAGTCATCTCGGGGATTCATTTCATCATTGGACCTTTTTGGGGACAGTCAAATTTAAGGTATAACACATTTATAGATTATGTGTATTCAAAAAAGACATTTTTAGCTATCTATGATCATGTATTCAATCCTATTCTAAGCAAGCATGGGTGGGAGAGGATTGAGTTACCTGATATAAAGCCAAATATAGTGAGAAAGCCTGCTAGATGCCCAAAAAAGAGGAGAAAAAAGTGCAAATAAGGCAAAGAATTAATATATGGTTATAAGGACTGGTTATCCGATTGTGTATGACAATTATGGCCAACTTGGACACAATGTCAAGGGATGCAAGGCAAATGTGATCGGAGAAACACATTGGCAAAGGAGAAACAGACTTGAGAAAGCCAAAAATCCTTTAAGTTCTAAAAATTAAAGCAGGAAAAGGACCAAGAAGGCATCTTCAACTTTAGATATCAACCAGGTAATATGTTGCCTCTTGTATGATTTTATCCAGTATTGAAAAAATTGAACTAATGAATTTATGTTATGAGTTCATTGTAGAATGATAAAGCAAAAAGGAAAATGAGAAAGAGAAAAGCACCTAAAACTTTTGCATCTCAACCCTCACTTGTTAGGCCATCAACACCATTACCTAAAAGAGTATCAAGTTCACACCCAACTCCATTTATAACAACTCAAGTTTGTTATATCAGTTTAAGTGAGAGATATTGACTATTAAATTGCTATTTCAGTGTCATAAATTTGTGTATTTATGGGATGTTAGGCATCCAGTTAGAAATGGCAGAGGGATAATGATGCTAAAGGGAAAGAAAAAGGAGTGAGCTTCACAACCACTCAACCTTCAAAAACTCCACTTGCACCAACAAAAACTAAAGGAAGACCACCTAAACTTTAGCCAAAAGCACCCTTCATGCCACCTGAAATATTGAAGACTCCAGATGCAGTGACTTCTTCAACGCTAACAATAGTGTTTAAGAACTTTAAGAGGGCATAACATCTTTCATACATGGCCAGAAGATTAATTGGGGAATCTAACAATCCATAATCGAAGAAGAAAGTACATTAGAAGCTTAAGTTACTTGTAGGATTGTGATAGCGACTTATATATTTTGCTTTAGTTTATGGCTAGTTATATGCATTAGCTTATGGCTAGAAAAATGTATATTCTTAGAATTTTTATGCCACATGTTTATGTTGAAATGCAATTATTTTGTCCTATATTTGTAGGTATTGAGAACCACTTTTATTACTATTTATGGTATTATTAAGTTGTAGGTACTATGTTATGAAGGAGTTTTTTACCAAAGTTCAATGTTAACTTATGTATATCGGTTGATTAATAGCTTTGTTTTACCAATATGTTTTAAATTTTAGTTACCAATGTAAGTTGACAAATTAATGCTCATTTTTTTACATAACTATAAAATCATATTATAAGCAACACAGGTTATAAGGATTCCACTCAAGTGACAGAGACTTGTTTACTTACAAACACAAAAAAAATAAAAAGGTCATTTTCATTCATTCAAACTTTTTTACAAATACCTAGAGTTCAATGGTCATAATGGTAAAGACAATGCCTTCTTACCACTACTAAGCCTACTATCTCCAAACATCACAACAATAGCCACGACACCCACTAACAAATAGAGCAAAAAACTAAAAAAATTCCCACTTGAACATTGCCTAAATTTTTCCCCCTTCAATGACCATCTAATTGCATCCTAAAAAATTGGTTCTCTTTAGCCAACATTGAGATTTGCATACCATTATTTGATATAAAATCCTTCATTCTATCAATTTTAAAGTCCTTTTCCACCTCTCTAGCTCTACACTCCATTAGCTCTACCTCACACTCTTCAATCCTTACCAAATAGTATGGGATTTGCTCTCAACATCCATAACAACTCTCCGCATCAACCCATGCAAAGAAAGCACACCTCCTTGGAAATTTTTCACATCCTCTGAATCTTCTTCCAAGTGTTGCGAGCTGCTTCGAAATCCTCATTGGTGATGGTATCAAGCATCTACAAATATGATTCGATGACTCCCTACCAACTAAAGATGGAGATGATGAAGAATATTAGGAGTATGGATCTATATTGATTCTTCTTCTTTTTCTTTGATTGTGTTTTTCTTTTTTTTTTAAGGTTTTCAATTTACAATTTCCCACAAAATGTGATTTTTGGGTTTAATGTTTTAGGACATTGATTTTTTTATTTATTGTCTTGGTGTGGGTCATTGCATTGTGATGTGTGTGTAGCTATTAGGCAACCTTATCCATGTAGGCACCAGCTATAACTAAATTAATGGTGTTAGGCACATAAACTGGAAAGTGTGTAATGGCGTAAAATACGTACTAAAAAGTGTCACAAAAAAAAAAACCACAAACTTAAAAGTTAAAAACTGTGAAACCACAAGATGGTTTTCTGTATATACAAAAAAAGAACGGGATTAATAAAGACATAAAATGCAAAATTAAATAATTGAAGTGATAAAAATATTATTTTCACTATAAAAATATCAACTTTATGATAAAAATAATAAATCTATTAAGAAGAAGCATACAAATAACAAAAATGGTAAAAATGCAATAATATAAGTGCAGAAATCAAATAATAAAGATGATAAAAATGACATTTTTACCAAAAAAAATATCAATTTTATGATAAAAATGGCAAATTTATCAACAAGAAACATAATAATAATAATAATAATAATAATAATAATAATAATAATAATAATAAAAAAGACACAATGAATGCAATAAAAACAATAAAATACTGAATTAAAAATAGTAAAAGTGATAAATTTGTCATTTTCACCATAAAAATATCAACTTTATGATAAAAATGACAAATTTATCAACAAAAGGCATAAAGACAATAAAAATGGTAAAAATAGCAAAAATGCAAATAAAAATAATAAAGTGCAGAATTAAAGAATAAAACTAATAAGTATATCATTTTTACTGTAAAAAAATCCACTTTTTAATAAAAATGGCAACTTTACCCAAAAAGCAATAAAGACAACAAAAATAATAAAATTGTTAAAAAAATATAAAAATATTAATAAAAATAAATAAAATACAGAAATAAAATAATAAACATGATAAAAGGTGTCATTTTTACCATAAAAATGTCAACTTTATGGTAAGAATGTTAAACTTACCATAAAAGGCATAAGACCAACCAAAAATAATAAAAAGCACTAAAATAATAAAAATGCAGAAATATTAATAAAAATAAATAAAAATAACAGAAATGAATAAGTAAAAAATGATAAAAGTGACATTTTTACTATAAAAATGTGAACTTTAATTCCAAATTTAACATAAATGGCTGTAAGCAACAAAAATAGGAAAAAGGCACTAAAAATAATGAAAATGCTAAAACAATAGCATAAATAAACAAAAATGACAGAAATAAATAACTGAAAATGATAAAGGTGACATCTTTACCATAAAAACATAAACTTTATGATAAAAATGCCAAATTTACCATAAATGGCATAGAAGCAACAAAAATAGTAAAAATGCAATAAAAATAATAAAACAAGCAGAAATATTAATAAAAATACAGAAATTAATTTATTAAAATGATGAAGGTGACATTTTTACCATTCAAATATGAACTCTATGATAAAAATGCCAAATTTACCATAAAAAGTATAAATACAACAAAAATGGTAAAAATACAAGAAAAAATGAATAAAACTTAGAAAAGTAAAAATAATAAATTAAAATGATGCAAAAAAAATAATAAAAATGCTACTTTCTACACCAAAAATACTCATTTTCATAAAAAGAAAAAGGTTGAAAAAATGGTAGAAGAAATGCAAAAATGATTGCAAACACTCCCAAATTCACCCGAACTATCCACTTCTCCAACATACCTTATAGCCAAACTTCAATATCACCACAAAAATTACAACTTTAACAAAAATAATGAATATTCATAATAAATAAATACAATGCAAAAAAGTGAAAAATAGAAAAAATGAAATGAAGAAGAAGCGAAAATTGTAATTTTTAATTAAAAATGATTGAGAGATCCTCAAAGGGATAGGGTAAGCATGCTTTAACATTCTTAGTGCTTGGTTTGGATTTATCTTTCTAAATCCTAAGAAAAAAAGTGATTTTGGTATGAATGTGTATGGGTAAACTGGGTCTCCAAGTGCCTTAAGAGAGAGGAAGAGGGAGAGAAAATTATCCAAAGTAGTATAGAATTCTCTCTCTAGGAGAGGATTTCTTGAAAAATGAGCCCAGCCTCCTAAAAAAGTACTTTTATGAATTTGTATACTTTCAGGCCTTCAACCCATGCTCTTGGGTCATTGGACCCACACTCATGGGTCCATGACCCACGAGTGTGGGCTTGAACATATGCGCGTGGGTCAAATGACCTACATGAGGAGGTGGTGACAACCCACAAGAGCAGGTGGTGACAACCCACAAGAGCAGGTGGAGACAACCTACAATCGTGGGTAGGCCCATCTAGATGGACCTTTCCTACTCGTTTAGGCCCAACAAGACTTGAAAATGGGTTTTTTGGGTGCTTATGTGGTCATTTTGGCTTCTACTCAATCTGAGCACATTCAAGAAGATTCCTAAAGGAGTTTTCCCCCTATCTAACTGATAGGAATCCTTCGTCATTGAACTTTTTAGGGACTGTCAAAATTTGAGTATCAATACTTAGTATAAAAGGTTTAGTAACTTTTTATTAGAGAAAGGGTTCTCTAAAGAAAAAGTTGACATAACTCTATTTATAAAGAAATCCATGCATGATTTACTCATTGTACAAATATATGTTGATGACATTTTTTTGGTGCTACTAATCATTGCTTGTGTGAGGAATTTTCTAAGTTAATGTAAGGTGAATTTAAAATGAGCATTATATGTGAGCTTAAATTCTTCCTTGGTCTTTAAATCAAGCAATGCAAGGATGCGATCTTCATTAATCAGACCAAATACAAAAGAGACAATCTCAAGGAGTTTGGCATGGAATGAGCTAAGTCAAAAAAGACTCCTATGAGCACTACTACCAAAATCACTAAAGATGAGAATGGCAAACTAGTTGATAAAAAGTGATATAAAGGTATGATCGAATCCCCTCTCTATCTAACCGTTAGTAGGTCGGATATAATGTTTGCTACTTTTTTATGTGCACATTTTCAATTTAGTCCTAGGGAGTCTCATTTGAATGCCATTAAGAGAATCTTCAAACATCTTAGTGAAACTATACATTTAGGACTTTACTATCCTAGGATTTCATCCTTAGATTTAATTAACTATACGAATGCGAACTTAACTAGTAGTTTGCTAGATAGGAAGAGCACTTTCAAAACTTTGTCATTTTTAGGAAATTTCTTAGTCTCTTGATTTAGTAAAAAGCAAGTCTTGGTTGCCTTGTTCACTGCCAAAGCTAAATATATGGTGGCAACTTATTGTTGCTTACAAGTCTTGCAGAAAAAACAATAATTAATGGACTATGACATTAATATTCATCACATTCCAATTATATATGACAATATAAGTGCTAGAAACCTTAGCAAAAATCTCATTCAACACTCTAGAATAAGCATATAGACATTAGACAACATTTCCTTAAAGATCATGTGTAATGCAGTGATATCTTGCTTGAATTTATTGACACAAACAATTAATTTATGGATATTTTCACCAAACCTCTCAATGAGGAGAGATTAAATTTCATTAACCATGAGCTTGGCATGATTGATGGTTCTTGCTTACATTGATACATATACATTGTTAACTAAATGTCTTGTAAATATGTGATCTTTATTGCTAGATGAATGATTATGACTTGAAATTAACTTACATTGTTAAATTGAATGCTTGATTATAGTGGAAAATATGTTGTGATTAAGCTATGTGCTCACTTGATTCCATATAAATTTTAAAATAATTGCTTTATGAAAAATATTCTTACCTTGATTTGATTATGTGCTTCAACTTTTGAAATTTCTTTACATTCTTTAATTTCAATTTCAATTTCAATTCTTCTTTATAATTATTTTTGTTAATTTTCAAATCATCTCTTTTTTTTTAACTAATAATTAATTATTGAAGCAAAGTTAATTAATTATTTATTTTAAAATTAGCAAAATAAAAAAATTTTCTATAAAATGTCTATTCATATGCTCAATTATGAATGAATAAAGTTCTATTTGTGGTTAAGATTTTTTAGTTGCATTTAATTTCATTCAATTTGGTATGCATTTAGTTTGTAGGGACTAAAATGTAACAATTTTTAGACTTAATTCTAAAATTTTTCAAAAGTTCAAGGGTCATCACGAACTTTGTCCTAACCATTACTGTGCTTCATCTAGATTAGGACACTTATTCAAATCCCTCACCATGATAAGCACGATTGACATCCTGATCATGATATCTTTCAGGATATTGATGTCCCGATTGGGATAAGGCATATCTTGATTGTGACATTAATCCTAATAGCATTAGGAATTTGAATTTTTTGCATTGAAGAGGTACATCAATGTAAGTCATAAACGGTTATTGATGCAATTTTTAACCAAAATTCAAATTTCTTCCTCTCCCTTCCAAACCTCTATAAATCCTCTCCTATTTTACCTTTATTTTTACACTTTCTTCTTTTTTTCCTCGATATGTTCCTTCTTCTCTTCTTTATTTTCCTTAGCATTTTTTTAGTGCTTTGTTTCTTCTCTTCCACCTTTCTTCTTCCTATAGCTCCCAAGAAACCCTTTAAGGCTCCTTCCTCCTCTCATAAGGCTCCCTCCAAAAAGGAGAAACCTAAGAAATCTCATCCTTCCTTCTCTTATTTAGCTTAAGATATCAAAAAGAGAATTGCTCTCTTTTAAAAAGGCCTCTCATCCCTTCAAGATTCATGTGTGAATCAACACTCAAGGCACTTAGATGTTATAAAGAGGTGAAAGAACTTCTTTTAAGGGCTAGATTATATGATTTTGCTTGCACTCCCTTACCCTTATATCCTACTTTAATTGTAGAATTCCTTTTTACTTTCACTCTTCATTTTGTCCACTATGATAAGGATGATCCTTACTTCTTTATGAGATTTAAATTAGGTAGTAAAGAAAGGTTCATGAACCTCATTGAATTTAATAGTCTTTTTGGTTTTACTAGAGAGGGTCACATTCAAGTCCGAGCAAATTATCTTCTTTATATTTTTTGAAACAAAGTTCATAGCCCTCAAGCTTCTTCTTTTTCTGCCAGCCATACTAAAGGCTCCAACCTTTAATCCAAAGCTTTGTAGTATGTTCATCGATTTCTCACTTACTTAATTAATGCTAAAGGTCTTAGCAATGAAACCCTCTCTCTTGATGATTTTTTATTCTACATTGTCTTATTAATAATGAACCTATTGCCTTGGGTGGATTTTTATAATGGCGATTGTGGCTTATTAGTGATAGTTCAACCAGTGCTATTTGCATTGGTCTCATTATCACTAAGTTAGCCTAATTCTATGGCATAGAACTCTCCACTTTTCCCTTTACCAAACCATTCTTCTTTACGAAACCTTCATAAAAAAATTCTAAGAAATTTTCTTTAGTTAACAAGAAGTGGGTGTGAAAGCATAATCTTGTTCAAACTTAAAGTGAAGGCCAAGACCTTAAAGACATATTTAAGGACATTGAACAATTTGAAGGCCAAGTTAAGGGTAAAGAGGAACTTAAGACTTAACCCTAAAGTGCACCTTATAGGAAGAGGACTAGGCATGAAGGCACCTCTTCGTAAGGCCTTTAAGCTTTTGGTGATAAGCCACAATGGGTTGGTCAACTTTTTTATTGCATGTCCTTATATAAACCAATTTTAATGCTCAATTTGATCAAGTTGATGAGCACATAGCCCAACTCCAATATGATGTGCACTACTTATATGAACAATAAGGCTATGCTTGCACCTATGCTCCTTTCATTCATCATCATCCTCCTCATCCTCCAACCCAAAAAGATGCCCCTTATGATGAATGAATCTTATGTTTGTGTGTTATGTGTTTAGTTTCCTTATTAGCTTATGTTTTGTTTTATCTATTTTTGGTTTATGTTTAGTTTATTTTCATATCTTGTTATGTCTGGTGTTTTAATCTACCTCTCATTATTATAGTTTTTCTTTTTATTTAATGCAATGTTTATTTTTCTTATCTTTTTGCATTTTGCCAAAAATGGGATAAGTGGTTTAAGTTTGCCTAAGTTTGATTTTAGATGATTAATTATTAAACTTACTGTTAATATCTCTATTAAACATTTATGCACACATTAAAGGGGAATAAAATTAAAAAGAATCTCATAAATTAAGGGGGAGCTCAAATGTTCACACATTTGCACAATTGATTATCTTTTCAAACTCAAAATTGGTTTGTCAAAATCAAAAAGGGAGAGATTGTTGACCTTTTGCAATTATCACACTTAATCACCCTTATTTTGATATTAACAAACCTTATTTTAAGTGTACTAATGAGTATATTATAAGTGAATATAAGTTAGGCATCTTTGGAAAGCTAACTCATGAAAAAAAAAACAAAGGAATTAAAGCCTTGATAGCATCTATTATGAGTTTAATCTTGACCAAAATCGAGCGACACAGCACCTCTAAACCAAAATTAAGGCAGTGCCTATCCTGAACAAACATCCTTATCAAGACATCACTTGGGACATGCTTATACCGATCGAAATTACAAGACATTACTTAGGATTACAATGAAGAAGAGTCGAGTTTGGATAGTGCTCTTCATAAGCACCATCCCGATCGGTATTAGGAATAGGACTTAGACATCCTGAGCGGGACCATATGCACACACCCGAGACCTCAGCATTTAAAAATTAGAATGTTGGACAATGCTTATCTCGAGCTTAATCACGACCACAATCCAACTTGGGACACTTATCATGAGTGATGTCCCAATCATGACTACTCTTCCCAAGCTCAAGTCCCTTTCAAGCAATAGTCTTCTGAATCATAACAGTTAGTTTTTATTGAACATCCCAATTGGAACTAAGGAATTCCCAATTGGGATTGACCATCTTCCAACAAAAAGCTAAAATGCATTTAATGAAGATTAAGAAACTTAGGGACAACAGTAATGGCCTTAATAGCCATATTTTTTATACTCAATTATAAAATCAAGCTCTGGAAACTCATTTACATGTTACACACTTTGGATATTCAATTTCTTTCTCCTTATCATTCATTGAGCATTAATTCTCATATAATTTTCTTATGTGTAATTAACTTTTTTGAGAGTTGGTTGTGTATTAGAATTGGTTGTAATTAACACTTTTGAGAGTTGGTTATGTCTAATTAACTATTCTATTTTTTAGGGTTTTAGAAAAAGGAAATGAGGTTCCATTCTTATATGAAAGGTTGAAGTGTTTGCCTATTAAAAGCACTTAAGTATAGGGTTGATTGTGGTGTTCCAAAATTCTAACTTGGGAGAGTTAGGTGGAAACGTAGATTCATTTATGAATCAAAACTTATAAATACTTGTGTTTTATCTTCTTTGCTCTTTATTTTCTCTTAATTCTTATTTAGTTTTCTTAATAATCTTTTAATTTATCAACATCCTTATTCACCCCCTAGGGCATTACATAAACTTTACTGAGTTTGATGGCACTAGAGATCCGAGAGTCCATCTGAGGCAGTATGCCACCTTCAAGGCTAGAACTAACCTTATTAAGTCAAAAATTATTCATTTCATTTTTACATCATTAGAAGAGGATTCGAGGTCCTGATTCTTCAATATTGAAGACAATATTAAAAGTGTTTCATTATTACTAACCTAGAAATTTATCAAGCAATATGAATGCAACACTCAGCTAGATATTACATGAAGAGATATTGAAACCACTAAACAAAAGCGTTATGAGTCATTCTCTTATTACATCACAAGATGGCGACCCAAAGCAGTCAGAATGAGAAAACGACCACCTAGAATGAACAAATTAAACTAGTAATCAAAGGTGCATCACCTCATCTTTTAAAATAAATGTTGTTTGATCAGTACTTGACTTATAAGCCCTTTATTAAGCCAAAATCAGAATTAAAGACAAGGAGTCTCAATAACTTAAAAACACCTTCTACTGAAAACATTTAACCTAATACCTAAAGCTCAAAACACTTTCACTCGCACAGTCAATGTTAACGAAGTCCAACCAAACACTTACAACCCATCATTTGTTAATATCATCAATAAACCATAAAGAAAGCACTCTAACTTCAGTCTCTCCCTATTCGAAGTATTCCAAAGACTCTAGCAAAAGAACCTCTTGTAACCTCAAGAATGAAGACCACTATCAAACCTATTACCTCCCTAAATTGACCCAAACCTCTACTATCATTTCCATTGGATGTTTGGCCACACCATTGATACCTGCATGACCCTCAAAAATGCAGTCCAAAACCTCATTGATTCTAGTAAAATTGATGATCATAAGAAAAGTCCCAATGTCAAAACAAACCCACTCCCAAATTATTGAACCATGCCTTCATCATTAACCAACACAATTTCATATGGCCTAATTAAAGTTCTTGTTGAACAATCCGTCCAACCTATCTAAGAAATCCTAAAGGAAAAGGAAGCCATAACAGAAAAAGAATTGTTGATGATCCTAAAAGCTTAATTTCTAAACTTGATTTATGACTACCATGACTCTAGTGAAGATGAATAAGACTCTTCCACCTTTGAGTACATCTTGATTCTTCGAGCATTTCTTTCCACATTTAATAATTGAAAGAAAAGTAAGGGATGTAGCCTTTCCAATGAATGGTGAAGTAATTGACTTCCTTCATCTATACGAGACTGATTCTGATGAAAGCCTCAATGTCAAACAAGATAAATGCAAAGTGTGGGATCTATTAGGACAGTCATATGAAAAGTTTGATTACAAAGTAAAGTACAAATGCTCCACCATCTGCCCACGTCTATAGTGAAGACATTATACCTTCACGTTGGGGAAAGGAATTAGATAAAGAAGATGGAATAGTGAAGGTTCCTCAAGGTCCTTAAGTTATAGGGATCGATATATGATACGACTTTGATAAAGAAGCTAAAAAGAATGAAGAGGTTCAAGCACATGAAGAATTTGATATTATTCTTTGGGACAAAAGCAATAGTGTAATAGCAATCAATTAAGTAAAGCCAAGTAGCAAAGAACATGCAGCTAAAGAGCTACCACTCTCAATCAACCATATGACTCATAGTGGAAGAGTTTACCAACCTCTTGAGAAGGAGAAAGAACTATATCCAAGGGGAGAAAAGTGTCAAAAGAGAATGAAGAAGCTCCTACTAAAGTAAAAGAGTATATAGGACTTGCTCATGACCTTTAAAAAGTACAGGGATGTACTACTCAGACCACTCGATGGTGCAAAAATAGCCACTAATGCCTCGCTTGCGAAATGATAATGTCACGACCCAAAACCGGAGGCCATAATCGACGCTAGGGAATTGAAATTCTTTCGAATCCGGAACTTGTAGCAAGCCTTGAAAATAAAAACATACAATAAATAAAATAAATATACTGTAATTAAAATTTCAATTTAACATAATAAAATAAACTCCTTCATATCATGAAATAATTTAATATAATATTCACATTAAACATCTGAATTAAAATCTCATACAGCAAAATAAATAAAACTCATTATTGTTATAAATAGAACTAATGCAATTTTTTGGAGTACAATAATAAATAATTAAGTAGGTAATTTATATAATAAAACTAGGGCAGAAGAAGTCCGACGTATAGGTCTACTGCTGAGGTATGATGAAGAAGACTCTCCTGTAAAAACATCAACTGAGGGGAGTCAGACCTTACTGAGTGAATTATTATAATATATAGACACGCATTTCTAAATGACAAATACAAACACTCATAATTATTTAATAAATATATATACAAGCATGTACACATAGATGTTGAAAATCACTTTATAATTAATACTGAAAAACATCAACTTATAAAGGATCAAATAGAACCTTAAGTTATCGCAACCTTAAATATCAATAGAAAGCACTCTAGCCATACCGGCTCATTTAATTCCAAGTAAATTCACTTAATCCAACTAGACAGTAGACTGGCTCCGAGACATTAAGTCGACCGAGCTCCAACAGTCTGACTATCAGTGTGATTGGCCCCGAGACACTTGGTCAACCGAGCTCTAGCAATCACACCATCAATCACATCTCACATCAATCAAGTCATAATTTTCACAAATAAGTTAGTAATTCAACCTATCATCTATCGCACCGGTATGGACTCGGTCCTAGTGTTGCCCACTAGGAAGCACGTTCTATCGATATTCTTTATTTAAAAAATAAAACATACAATTCAAGAATGAATAATATATACAATGACATTCAAAATGATCAAGTAAACCATATATATACCAGAAATATACCTAAAATATAAACTAAGTATATTTCAGGTATATATACATAAAATAAATTCAATTAAATCATGACATATACTCAAAATCAACCAATAATATACTTAAACACAATTTGAATATAAATCAAAAAGAAAACGTGCATTTATTTTAAAATATACCAATAATATACTAAAAATATGGCTAAAATATACTTAAGCATTCAATAAAGAAATTATGCAAAATCTTACATTTAAAACATATAATTCTAAAACATGCAACCTAAAGCAATGTATATATATAATAATAACTCACAAGGATGCGCTCCTCGAGACTGGTCTGATGGGCCTGGTCCGTTAGGCCTCGATTTTGGCACAACTAAACAATAAAAGCGATCACGAAATTAGAATAAATCTAACTTAGACTTCTAAAGACTCTATCTAAAATTCTAAAAACAAACAGACATAGAATAAGAATTAGACCCGATGTCATGTTTCATGAGAATTCTACCGAAAATTCGACAGAACCTCCTCTGTAGAACGGACGTCTCTGTACTCAAAAGTAGAGCTGGTCCTACAAGAAAAATACACTTCGAGTATAAAAATTCTCACAACCCTCGATTGGGATCTTGAACTACTAAAATTCCCCAACTGAGGTCCACAATTCACCAAAAATTCAAATACTACAATAAAATATATTAAAATTCAATAAATACTATAAATGCCCTCCAAATATCAAAATTTAACATATTAAGTATTAAAACACCAAAAGTAATTATTTTCCTCAAAATTACTTAAAAACCCTAATTAATAATATAATATTATTAAAAATCCATTTTCTCGATAATTCCACAAATATTTATAACAATTCATTTTATAAATCCAAATTACTTAATTAACCCAAACATATATTAAAATTTACTAAAAATCCATTTATTTACAAAAAATAGTATATTATATATTATTTGAAAATAATTTTTGAAAATTAGTATTAATTAGTTAAAATTAGTAAATAATTTGTAAAAATCATTTTTATACCTCAAATAATATTAAAACCAATTAAACTTAATATTTAACTAAAATTACCACCAAATTACCCCTACTTACACATAAAATACTAATAATACTAAAAAATTCAATAAAAATCATATAAATACACAAAAATTATTTTCTCAACATATTTCTCAATAATATCAACAAAAAAATATAATTAACCAATTATTACTAACAAAATATATATCTAACCTATATTTTTAAAATTGATATAAACTAAAAATAATTATAAAAATTACAAAAAATTCAAAAAAATTATAAAATCAACTCTAAAATTAATAATAACCACCAATAACACCAAAAATCACAATTTCATAATTTATATAATTAATTTACGAAATTAATAAAATATTCAAAAATTCACAAAAATCAAAATAATTCCAAAAAATCACAAAAAAATTCAGGGATATAGCTTGAGCTAGGGGGATTAACTTTTGTGAAGGAGTTTTCCATGAATCAACCAAATATTCCCGAAAGAAAATCGAAAACCCTAAAATGGTCGAATTCAAAAACAAGCAAAACATCTTACCAAATCATGTTTTCAAGCTAAATGGAGCTTGGATTCATACTCACCGGCAAGAAAGGAAGAAAAAAAGACCGAAATCAAGAGAAATGGTGGTCGAAATTGCCTTGAACGGAGGAGAAGCCACTTTCGGCTTCTCATGGCTTCTGGAGCTGCTGCCAGCGCTAGGGAAGAAAGGAAAGGACAGTGACAATGAAGGCTAAAGGGAGGAGGTTGCTATCCGACGTCAGAATGGCAAGAGGCACATCGACGGTGAAGAGATCGGATGGCAGCGGGAGGGAGCTTGTATGGATATGGGTAGGTTTTGATTTTTATGTATATAATGTATAATATGTATATATTATACATATATAATATTATATAACATAGTTAGTAAACTTTATTTAATAATAAAATAATTATAGGCGGTGGGGTTTAGCGTGCGCCCCAGTGTTTGGCGACCACTGCACTGTGTGGGTTGGAGGCTCACTAGGAAATATGATATAGGTCTTAGGCCTATTCAAAGATAGAGTCGCCACCCAGATAAAAGCCGAGACACACTATATAGCAACTAGATCCCACGGAGGTTCCCAGAAGCCGTCATCAGATATCGGGTTTAGAAACTGGGTATGAGCGTTTGAATGCTCACCCAACCTTGCGGTTGGCCTCCGCTTGTATTTTGCATTTTATTACCATTTAATTATTTAATTATTTCCTCATTTACCACATGTGATGAAAATGTCTTCGGATAATTGCCAGATTTTATAATCAAGTCCGAGTTTGCACATTAGTCTAATTTCATGCCTTTAAGTCTCGACACTTAAAAAATGCAGTAAATAAAATAAATAATAATTTACAACCATACATTCAAAATTAAAAGGGGAAGGGATTAAGGATTATAACGCTTTTTAACTAAATAAACTAATAATATATAGAAAATACATCAAACATATACCGAAAATAAACTATTAAATAACATAAAAGTGGCAATATGCAAGAAGTAACTAGCAAAAGTGACTACTTGATGATAGAAATTATCAAGTAATTCCTGCGAATAACACGCGGTTAGCCCTTCTTTCCCTTCTTTTTACAATAAAAATGAAATCACATGTAACGATATTTACAAAGGGGTTTTCACATTATAAACTAGAGAAAGCATTAAATAATCAAGATAATCACCATCATGCAATCATACAAACATATTTAAGGTCAAAAGGGGATATATTAAAGTAGGCATCACAACAAATAAACAATAAAACAAAGTAGGAAACGGGTTAACCCTGCCAATGAGGCGGTCGCCTCATTGATGAGGTGATGCCTCATCAACAGGGCTCTTATAGACTCGAGATAAAAACAGGTAACACACACACACACATAAAAGATAGGCTCCCTGAGGGCCTATCAATGGGGCGGTTGCCTCATTGATGAGGCGATCGTCTCATTGAGACGAGGCACCAGGCCGGCTCTAACTCCCAAGGCGTGCAGACTTCTACTCTAAGTAATCAAAACATGCATATACACACTATACACTTATCATACTGCGACTACATGCAAAAATATTCAAAGATCCATCAATGAAATGAGATATCAAACATGATACACTAGAGATAAACATAAAATGTACTAATAGCTCAGTTACACATAAGAAAGAATACACAAAATGATGAACATGTCAAGCTTAAGTGCAAGTTTTATACCAAAATGAGAGGCCCTCAGAGCTGCTTTGGTTGAGATCCTTGCTAGGATGTAATATCTCTCCTTGACACAAGTTTCTTCCCTCTTCTCTTATGGGAAAGTGGACCTCCTCTTCTTCAACCTTCCTCCCCTTCTTTAGGACGTTTTCTTCCTTCTCTTTTTTTCTCTCCTTTTTTTTTCAGAGCTGCTTCCCCTCCTTTCTTGCCAACCCCCTCTTCCTCTCTCTCTTTTTTTCTTTTGTCCCTTAGCTTTCCTATGCCCCTAAGCCTCCTAGATCATCATGAGCTCTCCTAGCCTTTTTTCCTTTCCCAAAAGTCTTTTCCTCACGCAAGAAGAAAGTCTGGAGAGTGGGGGCCGTGCCACTTGATTGTCATGATTGCAACTGCATTAAATGCAACTGCGAGTGGGCTGCCAGAGGGGCAGCGCCTCATCGATGAGGCGATCGCCTCTGTGATGAGGCGATCGCCTCATTACACTGAGGCGGTGCCCCTTTGGCCCAGGCTTGTGCTGGGTCGAGCGAGCTTGGGCCAAACTTGGGTAGTTAGGCTCAATTTTGGGTTTTCTAGGCTTTGGATTTTCAAGTCCACTTTCCACTTAGAGATTCAGGCTTCATCCTCATGTCCAAGTTCACATTCTCATCATTGGGCTTGACAACGGGCCGGTCAAACCGAGCAACTCTAATTCATCCCCTAACACGAGCCGACCGAATCGGGTGTTTACAATAATGTTAGTCTAAATATAAACCACACACATATATTTCATTATATATATATATATACACACACACATAATAATAACATGCATTAAAATATTACTAAACCCTAATATTTATGTGCATATATATATATATATATATATATATATATATATATATATTAACACATAAAATGTAATACAATAATGTAGTTATTAAAATATTAATGCACTAAATTAAATATTATTAAAATAATATTATCCGAAATAATAAACTTCATTATACGTATTTACATAGAAAATTATAATTAAATGTAAAAATAATAATAATCATTTACAAAATAATAAAATAATCAAATATAATTTTAAATTTTATTAACACTGTATATCTTAATAATTATTAAAATAATTTAAAAATTAAGATCATTACATATAACTTCCTTACCAATGCCATAACTTTATCCGACGAAGATTTGCCCTCTAAATGAAGAATTCCCAACCGCCCTTTTTTTTTTAATATCCTATTTTGATTTATTCTTACCTTGTTTGTTTCTGGCTGGCTCGCTGGAGAGTGACACCCATGCCGCGATCGTAATTTGTGAAGATTTAGGCGGAATGTGAGGTATTGGCATGTATGGGTAATAGGGTCTTTGTAAGTTTTGGGTAGGGTAGGGTAGGGAAGAAGACTCTTAAGCAGCCCCTTCAACTATCGGCTTTTTTTTTTTTTATTGTTACCTAAACTAAATGTATTAAGCCATATAATTAAATATAAAATATATAAAATTAAATATAAAATAATTATTCAATCAAAATAAAACATCTAAATTATTTTTTAAATATAACTTTTGGATACAGGGCACCTGTCTGGACAAGAATCTCGGCTTTTTTTTAACAAATTATCGACTATTTATTTGTAATCACAAATACAGTCCACCAATGTCGACTATTTTTTTTTTTTTTTTAAAAAAGAGAAAACTAAGTCGTCATCACCTGCGTCAAAGAAATAAAATTATTTTTCAATCAATAATTCGCGGCCGCCATTTAAATTTTCCTCTATAAATACCTACAGATCCCACTCTGCAAAATCGGCGATTTTATTTTCTCATTTTTTATTAAAGAAAAAGAAATAAACATTACAGATGGATTCGGAAACAAAAAAAGAACATTCAGACATCACGTCCATGTCTGTTCAAGCTCCAATCATTCCTCTTCTCACTCCTTATCGGTTGGGCAATTTTAATCTTTCTCATAGGTAACGCTGATAAACCCATTATTACTTTTCTTTTTGGTAGTTGTTTTGTTTACATAAAAAGTAATGAGTTGTGAGGTTGTCTGAATTTGGAAAATGTAATCTAACTAATTTAATATAGTGTTTCCTTGTTAAATGTTCTGATGGGTGCTAACATTTCTGGTTTTGAAATGAAATTTACTTGTAGTTTAATATGTATTGTTTCAGAGTTGTTCTGGCACCGTTAACTAGGCAGAGGTCATATGGCAATGTCCCTCAGCCGCATGCCGTTTTATATTACTCTCAGAGAGCCTCCAAAGGGGGTCTTCTTATATGCGAAGCCACTGGAATCTCTGATACTGCTCAAGGGTAAATTTTTCTTTTTTTTTTTTTTGGTCCTAACTGACTATTTGAATCTTTGATTTCTGGTAATAGTATTTTTGGTTTCTTTTCATTGATGAATAGGTATCCCGACACTCCTGGCATTTGGACCAAAGAACAAGTTGAGGCCTGGAAACCGATAGTAGATGCTGTTCATGCCAAAGGTGGTATCTTCTTTTGTCAAATTTGGCATGTTGGCCGAGTTTCAAATTCAGGTAACTTATTGACCAAAATTATGCTGTTGTTAACTAGGATGAACTTACAATTAATTACTGAAGGTGTCCTTTGAGCCTCTTGCCTCAATTGGGTGCATGCTGTTCTTAGCTATGGTTTAACCTTTTTTCTTTTTTTAAATGTTTGATCTATGAAATGACGCACACTAATTGTTTTACTCAAAAACTTAAGTTAGCCACCAATTCAAATTAGATTAATTCGAACATCTCCATGTACTTACTACTTCGGGAAATGAGTTTGATGGTTACACAGAAGCACAAGGACAGAAAAGAAAGTGGAATCAATCATGCTGTAATTAACTTTTATGAGTTGACATCATTATTGAGTGAAACATTATTTGAGTGCTTTATTCTTTGCTGTGACAAAATGTAGGGTCCGACCAAAAAACTGTTGTTAATTGGACTGTATCAGCATCAAGTTTTCCTGAATTTTCCGGGTCTGTTACAACTGCGTTTTCTTTTCCTGAATAGAATCTTCAAGCTTAGCAATTTATTTTACACTGATAAATTACATGTGAGGAATTGTGTTCTACTCATTTAAGGAGAGAACATAGAAACGAAGGATCATCATTAAATGGAGTTTTGTAATTTTGATTCCTTATGTGCTGGATGAGTTCATATTAAAGTTTCAAAAGTGCTATGCAATTTCAATGCATTTGATAATTTGATCTAATTGAATTTATTACTTCCTGATGCTAGAGGTTCATCAGTACTGTTTTTCTGGGAAACAGAATGGGCCTTCTTCCTGAAAAAGGAATATATATATTATATATATAGGATCTTGCTTTTGTGAGGTTGCTTCTCTAATATATCTGGAAGGAATTTCTGTTCGAAATGTGTATGAGGATCATTTCCTTTCCTTAATATTCCCGACTTCAATTTCAAATTCGTAAACTTCAATTTCTCTAGTTTTATGAAGCCTTCTGCTGGTCTTGATCATTATTTTACTTCTATTTCTGGCTGTACAGGTTTTCAGCCAAATGGTCAGGCTCCAATATCTTGTACTGACAAACCTTTGACACCTCAGATTCGAAGTAATGGCATTGATGTCGCACAGTTTACACCTCCCAGGCGACTAAGAACAGTTGAAATTCCTCAAATAGTTAATGATTTTAGATTGGCTGCAAGGAATGCCATGGAAGCTGGTATTTAGTCTTTTTATCTAAAGCAAAACAATGGGGCACAGTAGTTATTTTGTGGTTTCAGGCAAGCTAAATAACATGAATAGCTTTCTCTACATTAGATATGATGTAGAAATGCACTTCGAGTATTTGCAAATTTAGCTTTACCAGAAAGAGAATGAAGAATGTGAGCCATCAACAGAATAATGGATTTATTTGGTATAAAGTTTTTATAAGTGATTTATTTACTTTTATGTTTAAAAAATTGTCACTGAATTAAACCATTTAATGATATTGTAGTCACAAAACTTCAATTTGTCAACTTTGTATTACTAAATTATAATTTTTTTAAAAACAATTTGGTGATTCTAGTTAAATTAAGGTAGCTCCAGCTAAATTCTGATGAAAACGCTAACCAAAATTTTGACTAAAGAAGCCAACTGGGGTATACTTTAATTGTCTATGTGTCATTATATTCACCAGATTGGCATACATAATCATCATGTTTCTGTGCTGCTGTTTCATTGTGAAAATTTTATTGCCTTTTTCAATATCAGTTTTAATTTAATATTTTTTTGGCTCTGTAGGTTTTGATGGAGTTGAGATTCATGGAGCTCATGGCTACTTAATTGACCAATTTATGAAAGATCAAGTGAATGATCGAACAGATAAGTATGGTGGATCCTTAGAGAACCGTTGTCGTTTCGCTTTGGAAGTTGTTGAAGCTGTGGTCAATGAGATAGGAGCAAATAAAGTTGGAATTAGATTATCTCCATTTGCAGACTATATGGAATCAAGAGATTCGAATCCTAAAGCTTTGGGACTTTACATGGCTGAATCCTTGAACAAATATGGAATTGCTTACTGCCACATGGTTGAGCCAAGAATGAAAACTGTTGGTGAAAAAGTTGAATGTCCGCAAAGTCTTACAGGTATGAGAAAGGTTTTCAAAGGCAGTTTTATTGTTGCTGGGGGTTATGACATGGAAGATGGAAATAAAGCTCTGGCCGAGAATAGAGCAGATCTTATTGCCTTCGGTCGCCTTTTCCTAGCTAATCCAGATTTACCAAGAAGATTTGAGCTTAATGCACCTCTTAACAAATACAACAGAGAAACATTCTACATATCTGATCCTGTGATGGGTTATACTGATTATCCATTTTTTGAGGTAAGTACTTAAGTTTATAACTGGAGAATTCATCCTCATTTTTTTCTGAAGTCTGCCAATAAATCCATCTTTGGGGATAGCTGATCAGACACCTTATCAATAAAGTTGTCATTATCTATAGAAAAATATTGTGTTGAATGTGATTCAGAGTACATTTCTACAGGATTCTCTTTATTTTGGAACTGATGAATGTTCATAATTTGGTCCAACTAGTTGAAGATCTTAAGAATATAATTTTGAAGGTTAAATTAGACCATTTTATTTTGAGTAAAGGTCCAATATACCCTTAATATTTTGTGCAAGGTTCATTTAGAACCCTTAATTATTTGTTGGTTCAAAAATTTCTAATTACCAAGTATTTTGACACTTGCAAATTTTAAAAAGTTCCATGAGGTTTATTCCTATGTCAAATTATTCCAGATTTCATTTTTAATTTGAGGTTCCGTGAGTAGCATTACTTTTTATTTATTGGATTAATTAATTTAATAAATTAATAATCCAACTTCTAGGGACGTGGTCAATAAATTTAAATTAGATGATTATTTTACAGGAATTTTTTAAGAAATAATCAAAATACCGAAGTTTTTTTTAAAATATAGTTGACTTTTTTCCTTCAAAATAACGGCATTAACAAAAAAAATTTTCAAAAATACAGTGGTTGTACAAATAAAAACCTGACAACTTCACAACAAACGCCACAAAATAATTACAAACACAATTATTGACAATAACTAAGAATATATATATATATATTTTATGTTCTTCGTGGTTGTTGCTATTATTTTGTTGTTGTTAGGTTGTTGGTGGTGAGGTTCTTGTTTTTGTTTTATTTATTCAGGTTATTACTCGGTTGTTGCTTCTTCTATTTTTTTTTCCTGGTTGTTTCATTGTTGTTTGGTTGTTGTTTTCTTTTTTTCTAGGTATTTTCTCATTGAATTTATTTATTTAGTAAAAAACCATCAATAACCCTATATATATATAAATTTTAACTCATTTACTAAAAATTTATAATATTTAAAGAAATCAAACAAATAAAATAGACTTAAAAAAACAACTTAAAATAAGCAAAATAATGGACAACAACCTATCAACAACTAAAACACAACCAGAAAAAATAAAAAAAATAGCAACAACAATGTACAACAACAAATTTAAAGTGCTCTATTTGCCTCTATTTTACAAAGCATAAACAATGCACAAAAATAACATGACTTGGTTCTCTTGTTGAAAGCATCGTTAACTTTTTGCAATGGAGTGGTGCTTTTAACTTTTCTTACAATTGGGAAGATCCACCTTTGGTTGTGAGGCCTTCAAAATGCTTGGTGTAGAAAAGTTATTGTTCTATCTTCATTGGTGGAATTATTGTTGTTCTCCATGCCTGATAGAATTCCATTATGTCATTAACATTATGGTTGTCATCTCACGTCTTGCAGTGTCAATGGCAACAATCATTACTTCTTGTCCTTTCCTTTTCACTTTATTCTTAAGAGTAATAGACTATGGCATAAAAAAGACGTAGATCAATGTTACTGTTAAATTGCCCAATTGGCATGGAACAAATGTCAAAGATGCTCATGGAATATTCAATGTTAGTCATACTATTAGTAGGTAAAACGATAAGTAAAATAACGAAAGAGTTAATTGTTTTCATCTAGCTAATACATCTATAAAGGGTGTTATTGACATCTTCACTCTAGTTGTTTAAGATACATTTAGTAGAGTTATCATCATTTAGTGCTAGAGCCTTTGTAATATTCAATTTTAGCAATTGGAAAGATTCTTCATGCTTATTAGACCATTTCAAATTTTTATTAGCCTTTGTAAGAGAATACAATGGCACTACAATTTGTGAAAAATGTCAAATAAACTTCTTCATGCACCTATAAAACATTGAACTTCAATCATACATTGTCGTGTAGGCATTGTAAAATAACTTGTACCTTTTTTGGGTCCACTTTTAGCTATTCTAAACCAATAATGAATCCTAAGTATATCAAATGTTGCGTCCCAAATTCTTGAAAACAATCTCTTAGAAATGTTTGATACTATTTATGAAAAGTATTTAGAAAATAAGAAATTTTACAATTTGATGTGTTTATGTATAAGAATTTTATAGTGTCAAATAATTGAGTTGGAGAGAAAACCACACTTTTTAAAGCTAGATTGACATTCAGGTTTGTATATTAAAAAACATAGTAGTAAACATAATTAAAGTAGTATAAAACATGCTTGCAAATAGTTGCATTACATATAGTTTAGCCACCACTAATTGACTTTAGTTTTTTTTTTTTTTACAATACTTATCAAACAAGATTAAGAAATGAAAGTATAAGGGTTCTCTAACAAGGATGCTAGCTAACCTTACTCTGAAACTTTTATACACACTCTTTTAGTTTAATCCACCCATTATCAAGCCCTGTTATTTGAAAAATTTTACAAAATAGGGTAATATGAGTAAAAAAAATACTCAATGAGTAGATATCACAAGCAGAAAAAAATTTAGTTAAGTTAAACCCAAAAACCATCACAAACTAGAATACTGGAGCATTTCTAGTCAAATTATCATTCACTTAAGACATCAAATCCATTCTTTCTTTGAGAATTTATACAAAGCTTAGCCAAGTTAAAACACATACTTTTGGAAATTTCAATACAGCTTTTCAAATGTATTAACCATCCCTAAACAAGCATTACAACATGGCTATAACATATAGGTCCCCACAAATTCACTCTCTAGGCGCAGTTGAAGGCTAACCCTTCGACTATATTAGCACAGAATGACCCTTCTCCCTTCACCATCCTTCAATTAATTACCTTGTTTTTTATTATGCAATATCAGCTAACACAATCTCAAATGTGCATATATCACCTTAGCACATTCATACATCTTATATAGGGTGGCTATACACAAAACCAAATACCATTTCAATTAAACAATCAATCAAAACAACATTATTACATGTGTGGTTTAACAAGCTTTCAAAATTAAGTCATCACTCATTATAATCAAAAGAAATGAAACCAAGTTGATTGCAACTCATTTAAATCATTAAGTATCCAAGATAATCTCATATCAGATTGTAAAACAAAAGCATAACATATATTTAGCTTATGAACTTTATATTGTTTTAAAGCTTGAATAGTTCATATAACTCATGTAGTAAACAAGAAAAATTGAAACAAATCTTGCAGATCAATTTAAGTCCATGAAAAATCATTAAAAGTCTCATTCGAGTCACCAAATTGATTAGTTTTCACTACCACCTTCTTTGCTTTTTCCAAAAGCTAAAGCATGCAATTTATTTACAAATCTTCAATATAACAATCCCATATACTTATCTAATTATGCAACCCCCATAAATATGTAAATATGCAAATTAATTTAACTTTACAAATCAGCTTTATTAACTCTATAAGAGCTATTTTCAGGTCCATCTTTGAAAGATTGTTGCAACCTATAGAAAATAAATTTTAACCTCAAATTTTAAATAAAGTTAGATTTATATGCCTACTACATTTTGTAAAAATTTCACTTGACATAAGGAAAGTTATAAACAATGAATTACAACCAGCTCAAAGAAACTAATAGACTAAGCAATAAAATTTTTTCTCTTCTTACACTAATATAGAGACTCAATTAGATTGAGCTAAAAAAGGAACAATTTTAGATAACTCTTCAAATTTTATCAAAGAAGTGCAATATAAGCCCAAGTATGGTAAAAAGGAGTCCCCGACCAACTGGATTTCATATCTTATAGCTCCTCTTGGTGGTAGTCCTATACTTCCTTAAATAAGTCTTTGTACTCTTCCTATAGTTTTTCAATTTTGGCACTTTACAAAGGTGACAAAGTCATTGTGGATAAAGTCATAACTTCTAAACACCAATTTTTGGGGTTGAATCATTAGTAAAATGAATCGCTTGCATGAATTAACTAATTTGATTGCATGGTTAGTGATCAATAGATTATCTGTTGCTTGAAGCTTATAAGAATTGACAAGGAACTCTTTCCCATCTTTCACAAGACGATACTTGCATAACCTCCTATAGTGGATGACATCATAGTCCCATAAATATGGATTACTCAATATCACTTAACATACATCTATTGATACCACTTTAGTAGTTACCTCATCAATATAATGATTAGTGATGGAAAACTTAAAGGTACATGGCTTTGTATTTTGCCTATCAATGTCCTTTTATATCCAACCCAAAGGATAAGACATTGGGTAGGGCATTGTCTTTAAGCTTAACTTATCTGTTAAGGCCTTTAAAATCATATTCTTCTTACTTCTTGGTTCAATAATGGTTTGCATAAGATTTGATTTAACTTGAATAGTCAAATGAAATAACTTTTCTCAATTATAAACATTTTCAACATTTATTGGTTTTATCATAAAGGTTACTGTGGCATCAGGTTGCTTCAACTCTGGAAGCTCTTCTGTTTATTGGATAGTTAAGGTAGCCTTTTTATCATTCCTCCTTTGGTTACCTTTTTTTTCTTTTGGCTTTAGCTTAAGGTGAAGAATCCAATTTTTTTAGTTTGAATGTTTTTTGCTTCAATAGTGATCATAATATTGTTTTTGCATCAACTCATTTTTTACCTACTTCCTTTTTTTGTTCAAATAAGATTTACTAGAAGACTTTGGTTTATAATTTTTCTTATAAAATAGTTTATTTTTTGTTTCAATAACGATAGCTTTAATGATAGATTATTTAATTGATTGTGCGATGAACAATTTTAATTCTCTCCATATGTGGTCATCAATACCTCTAATATATTTCATGAACATATAATAGTCATCAACTTGATATCCAAAACCATAGCTTGGTAGTGGAACTCAGTGGTATATTCCTATACAATTTGGCTAAACCTTTATTTAAAGTGTTGTTATTTGGATAAAACAGCTATCAACATTGATATCTAAAACCATCTCTCCTCTTAATACCAAATAGGGTAAAACTATTTTCTAAATAATGTTTTTGAAATCTTTCTAAGTCAAATATGATATATCGTACTGTCATTAATAAGATTTCCACCATGTAAAGGCATGGCTTGAAATTTTTAAGTTTGCAAACTTTATCATTTGAGTATAAGAATACTTATGCATAGTGTAATACATTTTTAATACATTTATCCAATTATATAGCTTTTTAGGTTGAATTTCACCTTTTTAGTATTAACCTTAAAGCCAGTCTTTAATATATCTACATGATTTTTATCTTCATCTAATTGTACCTTTCAATCCTCCTTTTCAAATTCTATATCAACTTCTTCTTCACTCTCTTCACCAGCCTTCTTCTTGAACTTACAATCAAACTCCTTAAAAGAGGGTGCATGTGAAATCTTTTGGAAGTTGATAACTTTAAGGAGTTGAGAAATTAATGTTCTCAAGTTTTGAACTTGTTGTTCTAATATGGCAATTTTATCACCTTTAGGATTAGATGTTCCATGTTTTTCTTCTCCAAACAATTTTTTTTTATCTTCATTTGTATATACCAGTAAAGGATCTTTAAGCTCTTCTCCTGTAGTTTTGTGTTGCCCGCGAGTTAAGGCCATAAACCACCTTCTCTCTTTTTGGATGTTTTGCTATGATAAATTTTGATCCAAAACTTCTAGTGATAGAATTATGAGGTCTTATATATATATATATATATATATATATATATATATATATATATATATATATATATATATATATATATATATATATATATATATATATTTGAACTCGTACTTCTCTTTAAAAGCAACCTTTTAAAAAAAATGAAAAGGTAGGATAATGTAAGGTAAATGGAGTTAAGAAATTTCTTTTATTTTTACTTATTTTATTTCATTGAAGAACTTATGCTTACATACATAGATAAACAACTTAAAATAGCTTAACAAATGAATTTAAACCATTGAACATTAATGGTTTAAATTTTTAAAATGATATTAACAATTAAATGTAAACAATAAATAGATATATTTAATTTAGCTTATAATAAGATAATTAGTTTTAATGAAAATCCTTTTGAATCAAAAAAGAACTTCTTAGTCTAATTGAAAGAAGTTCCTATTAAATCAATAATGTGAAAAATACCAATCTATATTGTGCAGTCTTCTTGGCTTCTTTTAGAAATATATGTCAGCTATGCTAAATTGAATAGAAATTTTTGTTGAGGTAAAGATAAACAATTCATAGTATAAGGGGATAATTTATTTAAGATGAAAATTATAGGGATTGAGTCTCAAGTATTTCCGATTGGGAGGGAAGCTTGGTTAGACAATTATGAATAATGATAGAACTTTCTGGATTTTAATCTTAAAAAATAAGTACTTTTCTCATGCAGAGCTTCCTTTTTATCCCTAAAAAAATTACAAATTCACATATTTGGAAGACAATTATCGATAACTTCACCAAAAATAAAAGATTTAGCATTTGGAGAGTAAAAAATAGTGAAAAAAAATTCTTCGATTTGATAATTGGATTACCAATTTAATCAAATGCCTATTGATGAGGTCAATACATCTAAATGTGTTGAATGGTGTTTGTATTGTAGATTCAATTCTACAAATGATCATCATATAGATATAGATTACAATTTTATGTTTAAGAAAACTAAACCTCAAAAAATTATGATCCAATATTTGTTTCTTAGAGTAGCCACCTATTCATTAATGGATTAGAATTAATTGTGATTATAATGCTTATAGGGAATCCTTGTAACCATTTATGTTATTTTCATTTTGCATGATTTTAAAATCAAATGGTTTGTAGTTTATCTTAAATTTTGCAAGTTGAATTATAACCAACACTTATCCTAACTTGGGAGGAGTCCACAAAAATTATTGTTGAATTGAACTATACTATAGTTAAACTTACCACGGAAAGGATATTTTCATCATCCCTTTGGTGAAATCATAAAAGACTTATCTTTCCTTTGTAGTCTAATGGCTCATGTGATGGACATTATAAGGTGAGGTTATGGGTTCAATTCCCCACTCTCCCCTTGACCTTCCAGTTGTTTAAAAAAAGTCATAAAGACTTGTGTTTTGTTAAATCAACAATGAAATTGCAAGCTAACTCATATTTACCACACAACTAACTTTTGTGCTAATAATAAAAAGATTTTTACACAAACAGGCACCTTTTTTTATTAACCAAAATAAAGTTTTCATTAGTTACTAATTTTAGCCCTTTTATTTACATGAGTGCACATTTTATTTACATATATACATCTTTTTTCCTTTTACTTTCTTTTTCTTTTTCTTTTCTTTATTTTTTCATTCTTTATTTATTTTCTTTTTTTAACAATATTTTTCATTTTTAATTTTTCCTTATTGTTTCTTTTTTAATATTTATTGTTTCTTTCTTCCTTTTTTATTTTTATTTTCTCTTTATTATTTTTTATTTCTCTTTTTTTCCTTATTATTTTTTTATTTTTATTATTTCCTCCTTCCTTTCATTTTTTATTTTATTTCTCTTTTTTTGTTCCTTTTCATCTTTTTTCAGAATTATTTTCTCATTTTCCTTATTTTTTTTCCATCTTTTTATATAAGTGGAGCATTAGCCAATATATGTTTTTTATTTTTATTTCTTTATTCCCTTTTTCTATTTTTATTCCTTCTTTATTTTTTTAATACATCTACCATTACTTTCTAAATATTAATTTTTTTTGAATTCCAATTAACCAAAATAAATGCAAAATTTTATAATCCTATAAATAAAATAGTTAAAAATCTAGTAGTATCATTAAATTAATTTTTTATTGGATTTTGTTAAAAGAGGCTAGCATGCACTTCTCTATGAAATACTTTTTTATTTTTTATATGTTTTTTATTTGTAATTTTTTTATTGAATAGGGTGTTGAAAATATTGATTCTGTTTCTATTCCTATTCATTATGGTGGTTTTGATGGACAAAATATGAAGGGTGTTGATGTGGTATATATTGCTACTAGTTTTTTGTAATTTATTTTTTGTTGCTTTTTGGTTTCTAATTTAATTTTCTTTTTTCAGGATGTTGAAAAATGATTTTGCCAATCCTCCTCCACATAAAAGGAAGCACAAAGCTGCCTATATCTAAAAATCTCCTTTTTGATTGTATAGGAAACTGAAAATAAACCAAAATTATACAAAAAAAAAAATACTATAATTTAAATCTAAACATTTTCTTTGGAGTTAAGTGAGTTGTAATTAGCGTAATAGAAAATTTTTAAACGAATGAATATATTTTAAAATTTTTTGGTATTGTTAAGTCGTAAGAGGATACTACCATTTTATGTCGTGTTTATAATTTGGTATCATTTTGGTTTTGTTATGGTTTCTGATACTTTTTTTTTACAAATTTGGTTTCATTTTGGTTTATGATACGTTTTGTTTTGTTTTTTTTGTTTTTTGATACGTTTTTGTTTTATTAATGGTAATGTAGTTGTATCGCACAATTTTTTGTGTGTGTGTGTGTTTGTTTGTTGTATTTTTGCAATATTTATTTTATGTCCACATATTTCATAGCTATAGGAGAGTTAATATTTTGTTTTTTAATATGTTTTTGGTTTATTTTTGGTTTTCAATTCATTTTTTTTATCTTATTTATTTATATTTTTTTTTTGAAGAATGTATATGAAATTTTGTCCTGTAATATTATATATTTATTGTATAATATATAAGAGAGACAATTGCTCAAATGCATACATGAATTGATCAAATTAAATTAAATTGACAACAAGTATAAATTAATAGCACAGTAATAATATCAATCTCGAGAGGAAAGAAAAAGTTTATAGACAAGTAGGTTGTCACTTTTTTCTTTTGACACTGGGAAGTACAAGGATTTCAACTCTTTTCATATTGTAATATTAGAGGCTTTCACTTTTTGTATCCTTTTGGTATATTTTTGGTTTCTAATTCATTTTTTTTTTTTTTGCATCCTTTTAATTTATTTTTGGTTTTCAATTTATTAATTTTAATTTACTCACAAACCCAAAAGCAATAGGATACAAATGGAAAAAACAACAACAACAACAACAACAATGAGTGTAATTTGATAGTTCAAAGCCTTTTTTTAACCAAAATGGGCCAATGATCACAACCATTATATTGAGTTGTCAAAACAAAACAATTCGGCCTTAAGCTGAAAATTTAAGGGCCAATTTGAGCTTTTGTCATATATATATATAATAAAATATTAAAATATAAAATAAAATAATCTAATAAAAAATAATATACATAGTATATAATAAAAATCATTGATGATAATGCCCACTGCTTTTGGCAATTTTGCTATGCTTCCCAAGCCATAATAAGTAGGAAAATTAAAGTGGAAAACAAAAACACAAGAATCCACATGCATTCCTAGTCATAAACTGCTTCTTCCTCCTCTTCGCAGCAGACTAGTCTTAATCTCTCTCCATCTTCACGCCTCAACGAGACTAATTTCCTTGATTGGGTGACAAGCCATCATCTAGACTATCAACCAAAAAAAACTGATTTCCATAAGAAGAAAACTTATTGGGTGAGGATGGGTACTTCTTGCCAAAAACATCATAAAGTGATTACTCCTTGAAGAACCAGTGGCTCATGGAAGATACACGGCTTATGTTTGATGTCCTCCTCCATAAGCATTTACATTATATAGCTGAGAACAATATCAGAGTAATCATTATCATCAAAATGAGAGTCTCCTTCCATGGTTATAATGGATGAAGAAACGGGCTTACTAGGATTTGTGTCATGCAAAATAGGTGAATTGTCTACATAGTTGTAGTCAATATCAAAAGAGAGGTCATAGGATTTGTATCCATTTGTAAAACTTAGATACTGGTACCGTAAAAAAGACCATGGATTTGTATCAAAGGATGATGTGAGTTGAGAGTTTTTTTTTATAATTTTTTTTTATGTAAAATGAACATGTGTGTAATTTTTTTTTTTTTTTTTGCCTGCTAGGGCAAGGGAGTAATAAACAAAAAAATTGTGGTATTTTAGTTTTTGAGGTAACTTTTTAGGGCATCTTAATAAAAGATCCCAATAATAAATTAGTTGTATTAAAGCATCCCCAATGATGCTTTTTAAAATAAAGAGTATATTCTAAATAATAAAGAGCATCTTAAGGAATTTTTTAATATAAAAAGCAAATAATTTTATTCAAGGCATTCTTTATATTTTACTCTTCCTAATGAAGGATTTAAGAAACTTAAAATGAATTTAAGGAATGATCAAGAATTGAAAGAGAATAGAGTAGGAACAATAATGAACATAGAAATTTAAAAAGTTCAAATTCTCAATAATCCTATATTTCTACCTAACTTATTTTTAAGTTAGGATTTTTAATACCTATAATCTTATTCACAAGGTTGAGACTACACAAGAGTTTTGAGGCTCACTCTTCAACCTTACAACTAAGAGTTTTTTAGGCTAACTCTTCAACCAAACAACCAAAACTTTCTAAGCTCACTCTTTAACCAATTCCATTAGAAATATACCTCACTTCCCTTCTAATCTATCCCAAGAATTATATGAAGATGAAGTCATATTTCTAACAAACAATGAACTCTCATAAGAGTTAATCAATACATTAAATATTAATAGAAAGAAAATAAAGCTTAATAAAAAATGCTTAGAGAGTTTTTCATAATCAAATAGTAATGTAATGTGTTTTTTTTATTATCACAGCTCTAGAGCACATATATATAGATTAAGCTTAAAAAATATGGTTGTTGGAGCCATTGCTTATGTCTCCAACGTCTATTTCCTTCAATAAATGCAAATTTGACTTTTGTAGGATTTCAGACACTCAGGGTCCTGAGCATTCAAAAAATATGACTGTTACTTACAAATATGTTTGTTCCAGATGCTCAAGGTTTGGTTAAGGTCTTGAGCTTAGACATTGAGGGTAGGTTGGCCTCATAAAAACTTGTTCGTTATGCCTCTGAACGCACTCCTTTGCATTTGGTTTATTTCCCATGCGTAAAGGAAAATGTTTAAAGGTCTTTGAAGACTTCAAGTATGATTCTAATTTCTTCAAACATGTTTGGAAGGTTAGTCAATTGACTTACTTTCATTGAATGTAATTGTGTACATATGCTTATAATCACACTTAAATAAAATCATTAGTAATTTAAATTGCTTATCGAAGTCAAAATAAAGGGTTTAATCATGCAAATAGTTAATAATCTCCCCCTTTTTGGATTTGACAACTAATTTAATAAATAATAAAAATTTTGTATGTATGTATCATATTAAGATGCAAAGTATAGACAATTTTCTCCCCCTTAATATATGCATAATTTTAATACACAAAAATATTTTATAATGTATCATCGTATAATAGAAAAATGAATTATCATAGCATATATAAGGATTTCAAAATATATCAAAGCAAATACAACATAAATAATATGATTTTAGAAACCACACATCTCCTTTTGTTAAAAAAATGATACCAAGTGAAAATAAATTATCATAAAGAAGATGGATTAAAATACTATCATGTATTTTAATAATAATGATGCTGAAAAAAAAGGGCAAAAACAAAGCCTAATGTTGCAAATACGCTAAAAATTTGATAACATGAGTATTTAAATTAAATAAGTAATACTTACAATGCACGTAGTACTACTTTAACACATCACAAACATAATACATATAGCACTGCATTAAAACTTAACTTAGCATATAACAAATCATGTAGCACTTAGCTTATCACAATTTTTTTCCCTTTTAGTCAAATAATTTTATAGTATATCTCCTTTTTTTGTCATTAAATGCACAAATAATAGTTTTTCTCTCCCCTTTTGTTAAATAATTACATAACATAATATATGATAAGAAATATTTCTAATGATAAAGCATAACAAGGTCTAACATGATAAATGATACCAATTTGGAAAAAAATATTAAACAATAAAAGCAATCACAAACACTTAATACTTAATAAAACTAGTAGTACTTACAATGCTAGCAACACATCATCATCATATACTCTCCCCCTTTGTTAAGAATTAAACAAGGAAGAAAGACAAAGACAATATACCAAATACATACCAATTGAAAAGACAAAAACAAGACAAGATATTGAAAATAAACTAAAAGGAAAGTAAGAACTAAAACAATTAAAAGCAAGATAGACCAAAACTAAAAAAAATCTAAGAGTTATGTCCATCTTGAGGATCTTAGAATAAAGGAGGAGGAGGATGAAATTTGAAATTGATACCACGGGGCTTTAAAGTTCAAAAATCTCTTTTTATAAAACATAAGACAAAGCATTGAAAGAATAACCATGCCAACTTTTCTCCCCTTTCATAAAATACCAATTAATAATAACAACTGAAAATGATGAGAGAATAGTATATCAAAATTGCATAAAGTTTGAAAGGTAGTTTGATCATGCAAAGGTGAAATTCTTTTTAAATAACTTGAACTTTGCATATTTATTGACAAAACCATAGAAATTGGTTTATCAACAAGTTGCAAATACTAATTGTTGTTAAAAGAAATGAAAAATGAAGCATATGAAAATCATACATTAATGAATATGCAATAATTATAATTGTCAATCTATAATTCAAGGAGAGTGTATAAAATAAAGGGAAAAGTATGAAAAACCACCCTGTGGTTTCATGATTTTAGAGTTTTACGTATATGTTTTATTTTGTGGCAATTTGGGTCCTATGTTTTCACCATTTGACAATTTATAGTATATAAGGCTAACATCATTAAATGAGTGAAACACATTTACTAAAAATTATCAAACGGAGACAAACACATGACTAATTTGTCACAAAAAGTGAAACATATACTTAAAATTGCAAAACATTAAAACCACGAGGTGGTTTTCTATACTTTCCTTTAATTGTTTTTAGTTGGGTCATACAATATGTCAAATTCATTTAACGACATTAGGCTCATCTACTAGAAATTGTCAAACAATGACAAATAAAGGACCCAAATTATCACAAAATGAAACACATACTTAAAACTCTAAAACTGTGAAACCACATAATGGGTTTCCATACTTTCCCCTAAAATAAAATACCAAATGAAATACTAAATGAAAAATATGAATTTTATGAAAATAATGAATTTTCCTAATCAAAAAGTCCAACCATCAAATAAGCAATTTAACAAGTCATTAAAACAAACTTGAACCATCTATCATACCAAGTTCATACTTAATAAAATTCAATCTTTCTTCATAAAAAGGATTGGTAAAGATGTCTTAATTGGAATGTGACCAATATCAATACCATAGTCCCTGATTTATTATTTTTGCCATAATACTTGTGAGCAATAATAGCTAGCTGCTACATATTCTACTTTGGCAGTGGATAAGGAAACTGAAACTTATTTCTTACTAAACTAAAAAACTAAGCAATTGCCTAAAATTTGATATGTTTCAAAAGTGCTCTTTCTATCTAGCAAACTACCAACAAAATTCGCATCCAAATAACTAATCAAGTCAAAGGAAGAACTTATAGGATACTAAAGTCCTGAATGAAAACTTCCACGTAGATATTTAAAAATTCTTTTGGTTGCATTCAAATGAGACTCTTTAGGACTAGATTGAAATCTAGCACACAAGCATCTAGTAAACATAATATTTGATATACTTTCTGTAAAATAAAGAAAAGATCTGATTATACCTCTAAAATGCTTTTCATCAACCGGTTTACCATTTTCATCTTTGTTAAGTTTAGTGGTGGTACTCATAGGATTCTTGCTTGATTTAGATCCATCCATGCTAAAATTTTTGAGAATGTCCTTAGCATATTTAGGTTCATTGTTGAAAATTCCATCTTTACATTGCGTGATTTGAAGTCCAATAAAGAACTTAAGTTCACCAATCATGCTCATCTCAAATTCTCCTTATATTAACTTAGAAAATTTCTTACACAAGCAATGGTTAGTAGCACTAAAAATTATATCATCAACATATATTTGAACAATTAATAAATCATGCTTGGATTTATTTATAAAAAGAGTTGTGTCAACCTTTCCTTTAGAGAATCCTTTCTTTAATAAAAAGTTACACAACCTTTCATACTAAGCTCTAGGAGCTTATTTTAATCCATATAATGCTTTTAAAGGTTTAAATACATGACTAGAAAAATCAAAACTTTCAAAACTCAGAGGTTGTTCAACATATACCTCTTCTTTAATAAAGCCATTTAAAGATGCACTTTTAACACCCATTTGATAAATTTTAAAATCCATGAATGAAGCAAATGCAAGTAGCACTCTAATAGATTCTAACCTTGCAACTGGGGCAAAGGTTTTGTCATAATCAATGCCTTTCTTTTGATTATATCCTTTAGCCACTAATCTAGCTTTGTTTCTAGATATGACCTTTGTTAATTCATCTTATTTCTAAATACCCATTTGGTACCAATAATAGGATGATGTTTGGGTCTAGGAACCAAAGTATAAACTTTATTTCTCTTAAATTGATTTAACTATTCTTGTATAGTAAGGACCGAAAATTCATCACACAAAGCATCATCAATATTTTTAGGTTAAATTTAAGAAATAAAGGCTAAATTAATAATAGATTTAAATTGAGATCTTGTAGTTACTCCCTTTGTGGTGTCACTTATGATAAGGTTTTAATGATGTGCTTTCTTGAATTGTCAATCCTTTGGAAGTTCATCCTTCAAGGTAGGCTGAGACATCTTATTATTTTCCTCGTTGCTTGGACCTTCAAGTTCGAAAGGCTTACTAGCATTTTCTTCTAGAGTGTTCACATCCACAAGCTTATCTACAAAATCATTAACACTACAAATATCTTTTCTAGGATCAAGTGAGTTTGATTTATCAAATATAACATACATTCATTCTTTAACTATGAGTGTCTATTTATTAAAAACTTTATATGCTTTACTAAAGGTATAATATAGGAAAATTCCTTTATTGACTTTAGAATGAAATTTTCCAAGATTGTCTTTGATATTTAATATAAAGTACTTGCAACCAAATACTCTAAGATATGAGATTTTGGGTTTTCTATTGTTCCAAAGTTCATAAGAATTTTTATTTAAAATTAGTCTTTTAAATACTCTATTTGCAAAGTAGGAAGACATGTTAATGGCTTATGCATAAAAGTATTAAGGTAAATTATACTCATAAAGCATTATTCTAGCCATTTCCATTAGAGTTCTATTTTTCCTTTCAACAATCCCATTTTGTTGAGGTGTTCTAGGAAAAGAAAAAGTATATGAAATACCATTTTCATTATAAAAGGTTTGGAAGAAATCATTTTCAAATTTAGTTCTATGATCACTTCTAATAGATGAAATGCAAAAACATTTTCCTTTTTAAAAAACTTTCAAATGCTTTAAAAGCATCATTCTTATGAGTAAGAAAACACACCCAAGTGTATCTAAAGTAGTCATCAACCAAGACATAAGCATAGTGTATAGCACCTAACTAGGAACTCTAGTCGATCCAAATAAATCCATGTGTATAAGTTCAAGTGGCCTAGAGGTTGACATTAATATTTTAGCTTAAAGGAAAAGATTTAGATTGTTTTCCCTTTTGACAAGCATTATAAGGCTTGTCCTTAGTGAACTTGAGTTTTGGCAAACCAATAATAAGTTTGTGTTTACTAAAAAGTTTGTAGGTCCTAGCCTTCTATGCCATGTCCATATATCATAGGGAATAGACATTACGCATGTGATGTCTTTGTTATCAACCTTATTCAAGTCAATGATATAGATATAGTTTAGTCTTTCACTACTAAAAATTACTTCATCTTCATTAAGACTACTAATAAAACAATTCCTAGGATAGAAAGTGACCTTATTTCCCGCGTCACATAATTTACTTATACTAAAAAAATTATGTTTAAGACCATCAATAAACAACATATGATGAATAGATAAGGATTGAGGCTTAAAAATTTCTCTAATGCCTATTATCTTTCCTTTTGCATTGTTCCTAAATGTGACCTGTTCTCCATCGTTAGCATTAAGCCTATTGAATTTTTCTTTATCTCTCGTCATGTTTCTTGAACATCTACTATCAAGATACCATTTACTTTTTACTTTTGTAAACTTTAAGCACACATACATAATATAATTTAAACATTCTTTCGAACCCAAAACTTAATTGGTCTAGATTTTTTAGTTTCAAAGTAATATGAATGATGCAGTTGCAAATGTAATCTTTTATAGAAGCATACATTACAAGAGTGACCTTTGGACATGCAATAAAAACATTCAACATTGGCAAATTTATTTCTTTTAGTAAGATATGATTTTCTAATATATAAAGTATGCTTCTTGTGTTATGGTTGTGTGTGCCTCCTAAAATTATTTTGAGTTATAGTATCAGACATACATCGACAATAACAATATGTATTTTGATAGATTTGTGCAACATGTTTAAGAGTGTTATATTGTGTAACATGTTTAGGAGTGTTGTGTCTAGTGTATATATAAGCATGTTTATGTTGAGACCGATTGGCTTGAGCTTTACCTTTTTATGTTAAAGGAGGTTGAGTCTTATAATACTTTATTTTGTTATTTGACATATGAGACCTTTAGCTTTGAAAGCTAAAGTCTCAATTAGTTTAGAGGCAAAAGGCATTGAATTACATGAAGCTTTAACAAATTTAATATGAGATGATAATGATGATGAAGATATCCCATTTGTAAATCCAATTCTATGATTATTTCTATGAAGTTTTTTAGAGTAAAGTAGATTATCTAAACTTTCCTTTCCTCTTTTGAATTTAGAAATGGAATTCTTTAACTTTACTACCTCATTGGAAAGCTTATAATTTTCATCACTTACTTTCTTGAGTTACTCTTCTAAGGAACTAGAAGAATGTAAATCACTAGCTAATTTTTCATTTGATTTAATAAGTTTTAAATAATTATTTTTTAAGTTTTCAAATTCCTTAGTTAAGATAGATAACTCATGCTTATAATTCTTTTTCTTAGATCATCATCATCATCATCATCATCATCATCATCATTATCATTATCATTATATTCATAATAATCATCACAAGAAGAGTTAGAAGTAGATGGCACCTCATTTTTATCTTTAAGACTATAAAATAAAGGTTCACCACTTCTTGTTGCTCCTCTTTTATTTTCGATTTGAAAGAGTCATCCCATGTAGCTTTATAGGCCTTCCTTTTCTCTTTTGCTCCTTTGTTCTTGAATTTAAGTTTTGGGTAGTCACTTTGAATGTGTCTCGATTTCTTATATTCATAATAAGTAACCTCTTTAATTTTATTTATGCTTTCTCCTTCACACTTCTTATTGAAGTCACTTGTTCTTGAGAAATTTTTCTTTCTCAAGAACTTCTTAAAGTTCCTATTGAGCATGGCAATATCGCCATCTTCATCACTAGAATCTTTAATGCTATCATCTTCACTTTCTTCTTATGAAGCTTTTAATGCTATGTTCTTTTTTTTCCTTCTTTCTCTTCTTGCTTATCTCCTTTTTGCTTTATGGTAAGTTCATTTGTCAAGAGCTTGCCAATAAGAATTTTGGTTGAGAGAGTTGAGAGGTCTTGAGCTTCCTCAATTGAAGTGACTTAAGATTTCCAATCCTTCTTAAGTAGGATTGTTAAAATCTTATTATTCACTTTTTCCTTGGAAAATTTTTTTTCAAGTTTCTTGAGTGTGGTGAGAAAAGCATTGAGACAATTTTTCATCTCCGTAATTGATTCTTGAGGCTTCATTTTGAAGAGTTCATATTCATACATATGAAGTTGAACCTTCTTTCTTATTACTTGCACATTGCCTTTATAATGGTTCTCCAAGGTCTCCCATATTTCCTTAAACGAAATATAATGTTAAAGTTTGCCTCCTTCTTCTCTTGTCATGGAAGGGAGTAGAGTGATCATAGCTTTCTTATTTTTATAGTTTTCTTCCTTTTGTTCATTGCTTCAGTCACTTTTTGAAATAATTTTTTATACACCATCGATGGTAGTTTTAGGTGTTTCCCATCCTTTGAGAACAAATTCCTAAATTCTAATGGAATTACACTCTAAATATAGCTCCATTTTGAACTTTCAATATGGGTAATCACTTCCATTAAAGAATAGTCTAAGTGTAGAAATATTTTGAGATTCACTCCCTATAATCTTGTATTCTAGCAATTAAGTGCCTATAACTCAAGTTTTGATACCAATTAAAAGTGCCTTAGAGGGGGGGGGGTGAATAAGACTAATGAAGGATTTAAGAAAATTAAAAAGAATTTAAAGAATGAACAAAAATTGAAAGAGAATAGAGTAGGAAGAATAATGAACACAGAAATTTAAAAAGTTCAGATTCTTAACAATCCTATTTCTCCACCCTTAACTTATCCCTAAGATAAAATTTTTAATACCCACAATCTTATTCATAAGATTGAGATTACACAAGAGTTTTGAGACTCACTCTTTAACCTTACAACTAAGAGTTTTTTAAGCTAACTCTTCAACCAAACAACTAAGAGTTTCTAGGCTCAGTTTTAAACCAATTCCTAACTGTTTTAATTGCTAAACACTTAAACCAATTCTATTATAAATATACCTCACTTTCCTTCTAATATATCCCAAGAATTAGATAAAGATAAAGTCATATTTCTAATACACAACCAAATCTCATAAGAGTTAATCAATAAAATGAATATTGATAGAAATAATAATGAATGCTTTAAGAGTTTTTTATAATCAAAGAGTAATGTAATGTGTTGTTTTTATTTTCATAACTCCAAAGCGCGCATACACACACACACACACACATATAAAGCTTCAAAAATATGGCTATCGGAGCCATTGATTATGTCTCCAATGTATCTTTCCTTCAATAAATGCAAATTTGAATTTTTCAAGATTTCAGATGCTCAAGGTCCTAAGCATTCAAAAAATATGACTGTTACTTGCAAAGATATCCATTGCAGACACTCAAGGTCTACTCAGGGTCTTGATCGTAGACCATGAGCGTGGCAGCCTTCTTTCTCTCATTTCAAGCATGAGGAGTCAAAGTCATGAGAGTAGACATTGAGGGTAGGCTGGAACCTGAGCATGGGCTAGCTTCATAAAAATTTGTTTGTTTTGCATCCGAACACACTCCTTTGCATTTGGTTCATTTCCCATGTATAAGGGAACATATTTAAAGGTCTTTGAAGACTTCAAATATGATTACAATATCCTCAAACATGTTCAGAAAGTTAGTCAATTGACTTAGCTTCCATTAAATGTAATTGTGTACCTATACTTATAATCAAATTTAAATAAAATCATTAGTAATTTAAATTTTTTGTCAAAATCAAGGGTTTGATCATGCAATTGGTCAACAAATATATGCATGAAAAATATAAATGTATTAATTAACTTTTGTATAGATAGTGAATTTTGACTCTCTACATATAGAGAGTCAAACTCACTATCTAATCTATAATTTAGATTTAGAGAGTAAATTGGAGTTCTATTATTTACAATCACTCTTTATTATTAAGAGTTTAAATTAAATAAAAATTGAATTGGAGATAGTCTTAGTTGTTGTAGTTATTAGCATTAGGATATTAATAAATAATTATTATTATAATAATAATTTGATAATTATTGTAGTTATGATAAGTAATTTGGTAGTCTGCAATACTTTTTTTGTGTGACATTTGTTATTTCTAACTTTTCTTTTAATTTTTAACATTTTATTTTAGTTTTTATTTTTTCTTATTAATAAATAGTTAAAACAAGTATAAATCATATTAATAATAATAAGAAAAACCACAGAGAAACTAATAAAATGAAGTCTTTTGATATTCATGCTATGAATTATTTATTACCTATATTTTATGATTTTCTATATTTTATTTATTATTATTATTTTTTAATTCTTAAAATTTCAGATGATTTTATTTTATTATTATTTCATAAAATCTGCCTATCTCTTAAGAACTCAAACTTTTTTTATTTAATAGCGATATCCTCTCTCTCTCTCTCTCTCTCTCTCTCTCTCTCTCTATATATATATATATATATATATATATATATATATATATATATATATATATATATATATATATATATATATATATATATATATATATATATATATATATATATAGTTGAAATGATTATCCACATAAGCTATTTAAACTAGTGATGGGAAAATCAATTGACAAATTTGTTACAAAGTAATGTAGTTTTGTTTATCTTCCTTTTACCATTCTAACGTCAACATTTTTAAAGAAAGTTGTACCTTTAGGTAAGAAAGTCATAAAACGTGCCAAAGTTGGCCTTTTTAAGTTAAAAATTACTTTATCTTCATTAAGACTACTAACAAAACAATTCCTCAAATAGAAAGTGACCTTATTTCCTATGTCACATAATTTACTTATACTAAACAAATTATGTTTAAGACCATCAACAAACAACACATAATGAATAGATAAGGATTGAGGGTTATAAATTTCTACAATGCCTACTATCTTTCCTTTTGCATTGTTCCCAAATGTGACATGTTCTCCATCCTTAGCATTAAGCCTATTGAATTTCTCTTTATCTCTCGTCATGTGTCTTAAACATCTACTCTCAAGATACCATTTACTTTTTACTTTTGTAAACTTTAAGCACACATACACAATATAATTTAAACATTCTTTTAAACCCAAACCTTCATTGGTCTAAATTTATTAGTTTCAAAGTAATATGAATGATGCAATTGCAAATGTAATCTTTTATAGAAGCGTACATTACAAGAGTGATCTTTGGACATACAATAAAAATATTCAACATTGGCAAATTTATTTCTTTTAGTAAGATATGATTTTTTAATATATAAAGTATGCTTCTTGTGTTATGGTTGTGTGTGCCTCCTAAAATGATTTTAAGTCATAGTGTCAGACATACATCAACAATAACAATGTATATTTTAATAGGTTTATGCAACATGTTTAGGAGTGTTATATTGTGTAACATGTTTAGGAGTGTTGTGTCTAGTGTATATATGAACATGTTTAGGTTGAGACCAATTGGCTTGAGCTTTAGCTTTTTATGTCAAAGGAGGTTGAGTCTTATAAGACTTTCTCTTGTTATTTGACATATGAGACCTTTTAGCTTTGAAAGCTTAAGTCTCAATCGGTTTAGAGGTAGAAGGCATTGAATTACATGAAGCTTTAACAAATTTAATATGAGATGATGATGATGATGAAGACATCCTATTTATAAATCCAATTCTATAAGTATTTCCATGGAGTTTTTTAAAGTGAAGTAGATTATCTAAACTTTCCTTTCCTCTTTTGAATTTAGAAATGGAATTCTTTAACTTTACTACCTCATTGGAAAGCTTATAATTTTCATCACTTACTTTCTTGAGTTGTTCTTTTAAGGAATTAAAAGAATTTAAATCACTAGCTAATTTTTCATTTGACTTAACAAGATTTAAATAATTATTTTTTAAGTTTTCAAATTCCTTAGTTAAGATAGATAACTCATGCTTATAATTCTTTTTCTTAGAAAGTAAGCTTTTGTATTTAAGCAAGAGTTTACTCACAATAGAGCTCTCATCATCATCATCATCATCATCATCATCATCATCATCATCATCATTATCATTATCATTATCATTATATTCATAATAATCACCACAAGAAGAGTTAGAAGTAGATGGTACCTCATTTTTATCTTCAAGACCATGAAGCAAAGGTTCACCACTTCTTATTGATCCTCTTTCATTTTCGATTTGAAAGAGTCATCCCATGTAGCTTTGAATGCCTTCCTTTTCTCTTTTGCTGCTTTGTTCTTGAATTTAAGTTTGGAGTAGTCACTTTGAATATGTCTCGGTTTCTTATATTCATATTAAGTAACCTCTTTAATTTTGTTTATGCTTTCTCCTTCATACTTCTTATTGAAGTCACTTGTTCTTAAGAAATTTTTCTTTCTCAATAACTTCTTAAAGTTCCTAGTGAGCATGGCAATATCACCATCTTCATCACTAGAATCTTTAATGCTATCATCTTCACTTTCTTCTTGTGAAGCTTTTAATGCTATATTCTTTTTTGTCCTTTTTTCTCTTCTTGCTTATCTCCTCTTTGTTTTATGGTAAGTTCATATGTCAAAAGCTTGCCAACAAGAATTTTGGTTGAGAGAGTTGAGAGAGTTGCGAGGTCTTGAGCTTCCTCAATTGAAGTGACTCAAGATTTCCAATCCTTCTTAAGTAGGATTCTTAAATCTTGTTGTTCACTTTTTCCTTGGAAAAATATTTTTCAAGTTTCTTGAGTGTGGTGAGAAGAGCATTGAGATAATTTTTCATCTCCATAATTGATTCTTGAGGCTTCATTTTGAAGAGTTCATATTCATACATATGAAGTTGAACCTTCTTACTTATTACTTGCACATTGCCTTTATAATGGTTCTCCAAGGTCTCCCACATTTCCTTAGCCGAAATACAATGTTAAAGTTTGCCTCCTTATTCTCTTGTCATGGAAAAGAGTAGAGTGATTATAGCTTTCTTGTTTTTATGGTTTTCTTCCTTTTGTTTATTGCTCCAGTCACTTATTGAAATAATTTTTTATACACCATCGATGGTAGTTTTAGGTGATTCCCATCCTTTAAGAATAAATTCCTAAAGTCTAATGGAATTACACTATAAATATAGCTCCATTTTGAACTTTCAATGTGGGTAATCACTTTCATTAAAGAATAGTCTATGTGCAAAAATATTTTGAGATTCACTCCCTATAATCTTGTATTCTAGCAATCAAGTTCCTATAACTCAAGCTCTGATACCAATTAAAAGTGCCTTACAGGGGGGGTGAATAAGACTAATGAAGGTTTTAAGAAAATTAAAATGAATTTAAGGAATGAACAAAAATTGAAAGAGAATAGAGTAGGAAGCATAATGAACATAGAAATTTAAGAAGTTCAGATTCTTAACAATCTTATGTCTCCACCCCTAACTTATCCCTAAGTTAGAATTTTTAATACCCACAATCTTATTCATAAGATTGATTGAGATTACATAAGAGTTTTGAGGCTCACTCTTTAACCTTACAACCAAGAGTTTTTTAAGCAAACTCTTCAACCAAACAACTAAGAGTTTCTAGGTTCAGTCTTAAACTAATTCCCAACTATTTTAATGGCTAAACACTTAAACCAATTCTATTATAAATATACCTCACTTTCCTTCTAATCTATCTGAAGAATTAGATGAAGATAAAGTTATATTTCTAACACATAACTAACTCTCACAAGAGTTAGTCAATACAATGAATATTGATAGAAATAATAATGAATGCTTAGAGAGTTTTTTATAGTCAAAGAGTAATGTAATGTGTTGTTTTTATTATCACAACTCTAAAGCACGTGTGCACACACACACAAATATAAAGCTTTAAAAATATGGCTATTGGAGCCATTAATTATGTCTCCAATGTCTCTTTCCTTCAATAAATGCAACTTTGACTTTTGCAGGATTTTAGATACTCAAGGTCTTGAGCATTCAAAAAATATGATTGTTACTTGCAAAGATGTCCATTGCAGACACTCAAGGTCTACTCAGCGTCTTGAGCGTAAACCATGAGCGTGGCAGCCTTCTTTCTCTCATTTCGAGCATAAGGAGTCAAGGTCGTGCGCGTAGACATTGAGGGTAGGCTGGAACCTGAGCATAAGCTAGCCTCATAAAAATTTATCTGTTTTGCATCTGAACGCACTCCTTTGCCTTTGGTTCATTTCCCATGTATAAGGGAACATATTTAAAGGTCTTTGAAGACTTCAAGTGTGATTCCAACATCCTCAGACATGTTCTGAAAGTTGGTCAATTGACTTAGATTCCATTAAATGTAAGTGTGTACCTATACTTATAATCACACTTAAATAAAAATCATTAGTAATTTAAATTGTTTGTTAAAATCAAGGGTTTGATCATGCAAATGATTAACAGATATATGCATAGAAAATAAAAGTGTATTAATTAACTTTTGTATAGATAGTGAGTTTTGACTCTCTATATATAGAGAGTCAAACTCACTGTCTAATCTATAATTTAGATTTAGAGAGTAAATTAGAGTTCTATTATTTACAATCACTCTTTATAATTAAGAGTTTAAGTTAAATAAAAAGTGAATTGAAGATAATCTTAGTTGTTATAGTTATTAGCATTAAGATAGTAATAAATAATAATTATTATAATAGTAATTTGATAGTTAGTTTTTGTAGTTATGATAAGTAATTTTGTCGTCTGCAACACTTTTTTTGCGTTACATTTGTTATTTCTAACTTATCTTTTAATTTTTGACATTTTATTTTTATTTTTATTTTTATTTTTTCATATTAATAAATAATTAAAACAAGTATAAATCATATTATTAATAATAAGAAAAACCACAGAGAAAGTAATAAAATGAAGTCTTTTGATATTATTATGAATTATTTATTACCTATATTTTATGATTCTCTCTATTTTATTTATTATTATTTTTTTAATTCTTAAAATTTCAGATGATTTTATTTTATTATTATTTTATAAAATCCGCCTATCTCTTAAGAACTCAAACTTTTTTTTTTTCATAGCGATGTCCTCTATATATATATATATAGAGGTAGTTGAAATGATTATCCACATCAGCTATTTAAACTAGTGATGGGAAAATCAGTTGACAAATTTGTTACAAAGTAATGCAGTTTTGTTTATCTTCCTTTACCATTATGACGTCAACATTTTCAAAGAAAGTTGTACCTTCAGCTAAGAAAGTTGTACCTTCAGCTAACAGCCATTCGGCTCACTTATATTCAAGACTGTCGGATTCCGAGAGCAAAGCATCACTAGGATGCAGTCGTAGTCACATCACCTAATCCAATATCACTGGCGGTGTCTGAGAGCAAAACATCAGCAAACCATCGGCCCTGGTGTAGACCATGAGCGTGGATTTTAGACTTTTGCAGGATTTTAGATGCTCAAAGTCTTGAGCATTCAAAAAATATGATTGTTACTTACAAAGATGTCCATTGCAGACACTCAAGGTCTACTCAGGGTCTTGAGTGTAGACCATGAGCGTGGCAGCCTTCTTTCTCTCATTTCGAGCATAGGGAGTCGAGGTCGTGGGCGTAGACATTGAGGGTAGGCTGGAACCTGAGCGTAAGTTAGCCTCATAAAAATTTATCTGTTTTGCATCCGAACGCACTCCTTTGCATTTGGTTCATTTCCCATGTATAAGGGAACATATTTAAAGGTCTTTGAAGACTTCAAATGTGATTCCAACATCCTCAAACATGTTCTGAAAGTTGGTCAATTGACTTAGATTCCATTAAATGTAACTGTGTACCTATACTTATAATCACACTTAAATAAAATCATTAGTAATTTAAATTATTTGTCAAAATCAAGGGTTTGATCATGCAAACGGTCAATAGATATATGCATAGAAAATAAAAGTGTATTAATTAACTTTTGTATAGATAATAAATTTTAACTCTCTACATATAAAAGTATTTTGATATTCCTGCTATGAATTATTTATTACCTATATTTTATGATTTTCTATATTTTATTTATTATTATTATTTTTTAATTCTTAAAATTTCAGATGATTTTATTTTATTATTATTTTATAAAATCCGCCTATATCTTAACAACTCAAACTTTTTTTTTTAATTGCGATATCCTCTCTATATATATATAGAGGTAGTTGAAATGATTATCCACATCAGCTATTTAAACTAGTGATGGGAAAATCAGTTGACAAATTTGTTACAAAGTAATGCAGTTTTGTTTATCTTCCTTTACCATTCTGACGTCAACATTTTCAAAGAAAGTTGTACCTTCAGCTAAGAAAGTCATAAAACGTGCCAAAGTTCTTAAGTTAAAAATTCTTTGTTAGGTTAAAAAAAAAAGGAGAATGAACATACCCCGCATTTGAGTTATAATCATTTTTTATGGGTATCTGTAGATACGCCCGCCTTCGGTATGGTCTAAATTTTTTTACATATAATTAATATTATTTTTTTGAGAACTATATAATTAATATTATTAATGTTTAATTAATTTGTAAAAGATAATAAGATATTATATGTGTTTTCTTTAAAATTTTATAAAAAATTTACTTGTATTTAGTAAATTTTTAATTGAATAAATTTCTATTTAATTATTAATAAACATTTAACTGTGAGTTTATGATTTTATTTTGCAGTTTAAAATTGTCAGTTATGTGAACTATTAATAACAACAATTATAATAATAATAATAATAATAATAATAATTTGACATAAAAAAAGGCGAATGCTACTTTAGTTTTTAATTTATAATATAATGGCAAAGCCCATCATGAGTCTCTTATATTTATCAATCTTTTACGTTTATGTTACTAAAATTTTATTTTATATATTTAGATTCTTAAACTTGTGAGATTTGAAGTTTTAAACCTTTATGTTAATTTTTTAACAAAAATTATTTTCTTTTAATTCTTGAAGTTTTATATTTCAAACATTCATATTATTTTTACTTTTTAGCACTTATATCACTTTTAAATTTTTTCACCGGTAAAAAGTAAATTTACTTATTTTAATTTCTAATATTTTAAATTATTGTATAAATATTTAAATAATTTTAAATTTTAAATAAACAAACAAGTTCATGCTAAGGTAAAAAAGCTATAATGATATTACTGTTTTTCACAATATATTATATTATTGTAATAAATTTTTATAATATAATTTTTTTCATGTACTAAAAAAGTATGATAAAAAAAATGAAGGTTAAAATAACGATTATAAAAAGTTTGAGTTGGTTGAAAAATCTATCACCGTTTTTGGTAATGTATAGGCATATATTGATATCCACTATTTATAAAAGTTATATTATAAAAAATTATTAACAATAATTTAATTAAAAATTTGTACAAAAAACTACAAAATGTATTAAAAATACAAAATTTAAATTTTGAAGAATTATAAAATATTTTTTTATTGTAATCTCTTTTAATTATGGTGTTATTTTCATCATAATATTTTATTTTGAAAAACAATAGTTTTATTATAATTTTTTTATCTTAACATTAAATTGTTTATTTATTTTTAAAATTTAAAATTATTTAAAAATATACATAAATTTATGTTTTTAATTTAAAATATTGAAAATTAAAATAAATAGATTTATTTCTTACTGGTGAAAAAATCTTAAAAGTGATATGAGTGTTAAAAGTAAAAAAAAAATAATATGAATATTAGAAATATAAAACTTTAGAGATCACAAGGAAATAATATGTGTTAAAAAATTGATAGAAGTGTATAGCGCTTCAACATCGTGAAGTTGAAAGATTTAGAGATACAAAATGAAATTTTAGGATCTAAAGTTAAAATGTCAATAAGTTTAGGAGCTTCAGAATGAGTTTTGCCTAATATAAACTGTGATAGTTAAAATACAAGCAAAACCCATTCTGAGGCCCCTAAAGTTATTGACTTTTTAGCTTTAGCGTCTAAAAGTTTTATTTTATATATTTAGACCCTTCAACTTCACGGATTTAAAGTTTTAAACTTTTTCATCAATTTTTAATACAAATTATTTCTTTTTAGTCTCTAAAGTTTTATATTTCTAACATTCATATTATTTTTAACTTTTTAACAGTTATATCGTTTTTAAAATTTTTTCATCAATAAAAAATAAATTTTCTTATTTTAATTTCTAATATTTTAAATTATTATATACATATTTAAATAATTTTAAAATTTAAAAATAAACAAACAAATTAATGCTAAGATAAAAAAAATTATAATAATACTACTGTTTTTCACAATATTTTAAATTATTATGAATAATTTTTTAATATTTATATTTTTTCATATACCCAAAAAACATAATTAAAAAAATAAAGTTTAAAATAACGGTTATAAAAAGTTTGAGTTGGTTGGAAAATTTATCATCATTTTTTGGTAATATACAGATACGCATTGATATTCACTATTTATAAAAGTTATATTATAAAATATTATTCACAATAATTTAATTAAAATTTTGTACAAAAAACCAAAAAATGTATTAAAAATATAAATTTTAAATTTTGAAGAATTATAAATAATTTTTTTATCATAATCTCTTTTAATTATGGTGTTCTTTGCATCACAATATATTTTTTTGAAAATATAATATTTTATTTTGAAAAACAACAGTTTTATTATAATTTTTTATCTTAACATTAATTTGTTTATTTATTTTAAAATTATTTAAAAATATATATAAATTTATATTTTTAATTTAAAATATTAGAAATTAAAATAAGTAATCAGTAAATAAATTTTCAAAGTGATATAAGTGTTAAAAGGTAAAAAATTATATGAATATTAGAAATATAAAATTTTAGGAAATAAAAAAAATTTGTTAAAAAGTTAACAAAATAATTTAAAATTTCAAATTGTAAAGTTCAAACACCTAAATATATAAAATGAAAGTTTAAGGGTCTGAATTTAAAAAACCGAGTTGATAGGTTTTGCCTCTAACTTATGAATATATTCGTTTAAACAGTTATTTTAAATGAATAAAAGAAATCGTCATCACCTACGTCAGAAGTTTTTTTCACCAGAATTTTCGTCAGCCTTTGGAATTTTTCCCTTATAAATACCTGCAAATCCCATTCTGCAAAATCAATAAAAATTATTTTCCCATTTTTTTTTTTATAAAGACAAGAAATAATTATTACATATGGATCCAGACACCATACAAAAACATGCAGACATCACGTCCGTGTCTGTTCAAGCTCCAACCATTCCTCTTCTCACTCCTTATCGGTTGGGCAATTTCAATCTTTCTCATAGGTAATACTAAGAACCCATTAACTTTTTTTTTTTTTCGGTTGGGCAATTTCACTCCTTATCGGTGAGGTTGTTTGCATTGGCTGCGGGTTGCTTTTGGCATTTGGACCTGTACTGGGTGCTGCATTTTACAGTTGTTTTTGGATTTATAAATGTCCTTCTTTAGGAAGGCTGATTGTCCTTTGATGATATATGTTTCTGTATTAGTTTCTTGGAATATGCAATCTTTGATGAAGCTGTAATGTTTTTTTGTTCAATGTTCTGATGGATGAAAGTTGGAAGCTTTATGAAATGAAATTTACTGGTAGTTTAATTTGTGTTTTTTCAGAGTTGTTCTGGCACCGTTAACTAGGCAGAGATCATATGGCAATGTCCCTCAGCCGCATGCCGTTTTATATTACTCTCAGAGAGCCTCCAAAGGGGGTCTTCTTATAAGCGAAGCCACTGGAGTCTCTGATACTGCTCAAGGGTAAATTTTTTTTTTTTTTTTCCCTAACTGACTATTTGAATCTTTGATTTCTGGTAATAGTATTTTGGTTTCTTTTCATTGATGTATAGGTACCCCGACACTCCTGGCATTTGGACCAAAGAACAAGTTGAGGCATGGAAACCCATAGTAGACGCTGTTCACGCCAAAGGTGGTATCTTCTTTTGTCAAATTTGGCATGTTGGCCGAGTTTCGAATTCAGGTAACTTATTGGCCAAAATTATGCTGGTGTTGTTAACTAGGATGAACTTTCAATTAATTACTGAAGGTGTCCTTTAAGTTTAAAAAATTTAAACTAATGAATAAAATTTATATATTTTTATTTAACCATTAAAATTAAATTTTAGGTCAATTGTTAATTTAATATTTACATTAACGAATAAATTTGGAATTTAAAAAAAATATAAAAAAAAACTATTTTATAGGTTGAAAAACTTTTAAAATTTAATAATTAGGTTTTATATATATTTCTAAAAAAAATTATCAATTTAATTTGTTAGTAACTATTAAAATTAATTTTTTTATAAATTTTACTAACTATTAAAAGGCAGATTTAATTATACTGAAAAAAAGTTATATAATTTAATTATAATTAATAAAATTTCAATATGTTCCGCCTTTTAAACGTGGAGTTCCAATTGGAAAATAAAAATCGAGTTGCCAATATAGGATTAGAATACAAACTTGGGGAGCAAATTGGACCTTTTCCCCCAAAAAAAAAAATGTTTGATCTATTGAACTGACGCATAACCAATTGCTTTAATAAAAAACTTAAGTTAGCCTCCAATTCAAATTAGATTAATTTGACCAAAATTATGAGTTTGATGGTCAGACGGAAGCACAAGGAGAGAAAAGAAGGATTGGCCAAAAAAAAAAAGGGCTGAAAAGAAAGTGGAATCAATCAGTGTTGAGTGCTTTATTCTATGCTGTGAGGAAATATAGGTTCCAACCTTTGGTGCTTTATTCTATGCTTTACTTGTTAATTGGACCGTATCAGCATAAAGTTTTCCTTAATTTTCTGGGTCTATTACAACAGTGTTTCCTTTTCCTGAATAGAATCTTCAAGCTTAGCAAGTTATCTTACACTGATAAATTACATGTGAGGAGTTGTGTTCTGCTCGTTTAAGGAGAGAACACAGAAACAAAGGATCATCATTAAATGGTTTTTTTTTTTTTAATAATTTTGATTCCTTAAGTGCTGGATGAGTTGATACCAAAGTTTCAATGCATTTGATAATTTGATCTATTTGAATTCAGTTCTTCTTGATGCTAGAGATTCATCAGCACTTTATTTTTTGGGAAACAGAAAGGGCCTTCTTCCTGAAAAAGGAATATATATATAGGATCTTGCTTTAGTGAGGTTGCTCTTCTAATATATCTGGAAGGAACTTCTGTTCCAAATGTTTATGACGATCATTTCCTTTTCTTAATATTCACGACTATTTATGGTCAATTATTCTTTTCAAATTCATAAACTTCAATTGCTCTAGTTTTATGAAGCCATCTGCTGGTCTTGATCATTTTTTTACTTCTATTATTGGCTGTACAGGTTTTCAGCCAATATCTTGTACCGACAAACCTTTGACACCTCTGATTCGAAGTAATGGCCTTGACGTTGGACAGTTTACACCTCCCAGGCGACTAAGAACAGTTGAAATTCCTCAGATTGTTAATGATTTTAGATTGGCTGCAAGGAATGCCATGGAAGCTGGTATGTAGTCTTTTTATCTAAAGTAAAACAATTATTTTGTGGTTTCGGGAACGGTAAATAACATGAATAGCTTTCTCTGCATTAGATATAAAGTAGAAATGCACTTTGAAAATTTGCAAATTTAAATTTACCGGAAAGAAAAGGAAGAATGTGAGCCATCAACAGAGAATGGATTTATTTGGTATAAAGTTTGGATGAGTGATTTCTTTACTTTTATGTTGAAAAATTTGTCACTGAATTAACCATTTAATGATATTGTAGGCACTAAACTTCAATTTGTCAACATTGTATTACTAAATTATAATTAAAAAAAAAAACAATTTGGCGATTCTGATGAAAACCCTAACCAAAATTTTGACTAAAAAAGCCAATTGGGGTATACTTTAATTGTCTATGTCATTATATTCACCAGATTGGCATTCATAGTCGTCATGTTTCTGTGCTGTTGTTTCATTGTGAAAATTTTATTGCCTTTTTCAATATCAGTTTTGATTTAATATTTTTTTTGGCTCTGTAGGTTTTGATGGAGTTGAGATTCACGGAGCTCATGGCTACTTAATTGACCAATTTATGAAAGATCAAGTGAATGATCGAATAGATAAATATGGCGGATCTCTGGAGAACCGCTGTCGTTTCGCTTTGGAAGTAGTTGAAGCTGTGGTCAATGAGATAGGAGCAGATAAAGTTGGAATTAGATTATCTCCATTTGCAGACTATATGGAATCAGGAGATTCGAATCCTAAAGCTTTGGGACTTTACATGGCTGAATCCTTGAACAAATATGGAATTACTTATTGCCACATGGTTGAGCCAAGAATGAAAACAATTGGCGAAAAAGTTGAATGTCCACAAAGTCTTAAGCCTATGAGAAATGTTTTCAAAGGCACTTTTATTGCTGCTGGGGGTTATGACAGGGACGATGGAAACAAAGCTGTGGCTGAGAATACAGCAGATCTTATTGCCTTTGGTCGCCCTTTCCTGGCTAATCCAGATTTACCAAGAAGATTTGAGCTTAATGCACCTCTCAACAAATACAACAGAGAAACATTCTACATATCTGATCCTGTGATTGGTTTTACTGATTATCCATTGTTTGAGGCAAGTACTTGAGTTTATGACTAGAGAGTTCAACCTCTTTTTTTTTTTTTTTTTTGGAGATGGTTGATCTGAAAAATCAATCCTAATCTCATTAGAATCTCTTTTGAGTTTTTAATTGTGGTTGATCCAATTTCATACAATTTTATCATTAGCAATTGTAACTATTAGTTGTCAGTCAATAAATTTAAATTAGATGATTATTTTATGGGATTTTTTCAGAAATAATCAATATACTGAAGTTTTTTTAAAAAATATAGTTGATTTTTTTTTTTCAAAATAACGGCGTTGACAAAACATTTTTCAAAAATACAAGTACAAGTAAAAACCTGACAACAACTTCACAACAAATACCACAAAATAATTACAAATACAATTACTAAAAATAACTAAGAATATTTTTTATTTTTTCTGGCTGTTCTTCGGATGCTGTTGGGGGTTGTTGCTGCAGTTTTTTTAATTTTTTTTTCATTGTTGTTTCATTGTTGTCAAGTTGTTCTTGTGGTGTGGTTTTTGTTTTTTTTGTTTTTAATTTGTTCCTGTTATTGCTGCTTTTTGTTCGGTTCTTTTATTGTTATTTGGTTGTTGTTGGGTTTTTATGTGTTTTTTCCTGGTTTTTTCTCATTTGAATTTATTTATTAAGTTAAAAACCATCAATAGTAACCCAAAAAAAAAACAACTATATTGATTTAATTTATTAGTTAAAAAAATTATATTTCACTTTTAAAAATTTTAACTCATTTACTAAAAATTTATAATATTTAAAGAAATCAATTAAATAAAATAGAGTTGAAAAAAACTTAAAATAAGCGAAAAAAATAGACTACAACATGCCAACACCTAAAAAACAATCAAAAAAATAGTAACAACAGCTAATTCAAATAACTCTGTTTGACTCTGTTTCACAAATCGTAAACAATACACAAAATAACATAACAACAAGCATACAACAATCAGAAAGCAAAAATAATACATAAAAAAAAAAAACGAACAACTTAACAACAACATAACAACTACTTGTGAACAACTAAAAATAGCAAACAGCATCAAAACAACCTTGCAACCAACCTTCAACAACCACACAACCACAATAACCTGAAAAACAACAACAACAAAATAAAGAATAAGAAGAAAAAAAGAATAAGAGAAATTAACAGACACCAAAGTATTAAGAAAAAAAAAGAAGGAAATTTAATATCTACTCATTATAATTCTTGATGATTTGGAAATAGTGAAATTTCAATAAAAATTAAAATAATAAAGAAAATAGAGAAGTGAAATTTTATAAGATATGAGATGCAAATCTAATTGAAAAATCTATGAGTTTGCTCTATTTCAATAAATACATGTAAAAGATTCATTTTAAACACATTAAATTTACAAATCTTGCAATAGTTAATATAAGAGAAGAGATGAAAAGAACGAAGAGAAAAAGAAAAGCAAAGAGAAAAGATGAAGAGAACGAAAATAGAAAGAAGAAATGTAAAAAATGCTTGTGTAATATTTAATGTTATTCATAATATTTGTTGCAAAATAACATAAAAAAAATAACAAGAGTAAATAAAGAAAACAAAAAAGAAAAGAATGGACATAGATTTAGCAATGTACCCACATCCTCAAGAGCGAGCAGTTGGAATTTTCTTATTAATTAGAATGACAACTAGGGTTAAAAATACATGTTGTATATATAGCATAATAGGTATAGTACATTTTACTAAATCACCCTCCGCTCTTTGCTTGTGCTTTGTTGCTCCGCTACGCTATGCTCAAATATTTGTCCACTTACTACTACATATGAGTCATACACAACATGATTAATAGGTAAAATAATAAGCAAAATAATGAAAGATTTCATTGTTTTCATCTAGCTAATGCATCCATAAAGAGTGTTGTTGACATCTTCACTCTAACTATTTAAGATACATTTAATAGAGTTATTATCATTTATTACTAGAGCCTCTGAAATCTTCTATTTTAGTAATTAGAAAGATTCTTCATTCTCATAAGATCATTCAAATTTTTTTATTGGCCTTTGTAAAAGAATACAACGGTGCTACAATTTGTGAAAATTGTCGAATAAAGTTTTGTAAATATCGATGTACACTTATAAGTCATTGAACTTCAATTATGGATTGGGGTATAGGCCTTTAAGAAATAACATATACCCTTTTAGGTCCACTTTTAACTCTTCTACACCAATAATGAATTTTAAGCATATCAAATGTCGCTTCCCAAATTCACATTTTTTGCATTCAACCATAATTTGTTCATTCAAAGAATGCCCAACACTTGAGTAATATGATGAAGATGATCCTCCCATATAACACTAAATATCAATATGTCATTTAAATAGTAATGACAAAATCATCAATAAAAGGGCAAAACACTTCATTCATTAATTACATGAAGATTGCTAGAGCATTATATGACCTAAATGGTATAGTTAACCACTTCAAAGAGTCCGTGCTTCATCTTGAATGCAGTCTTTTAGATATCTTCTTCGAAGATGCATACTTAATAATAACCAAATTTAAAATCAAGTTTTATAAAGTATTGAACACCATGTAATTAATCAAGCAAGTCATCAATCCTTGGTAATGGATACCTATTTTTAATGGTAATTTTTTGTGTGCCTATAATCAACACACATTTTTAATATGTTCAAATTTTGTCAAAGAAGTATGATATAAGCCCAAGCTTGGTAGAGGGGAATCTCTGACGAATTAGATTTCATGTTCTATAGCTCTTCTTGGTGGTAGTACCCATACTTTCTTAAATAAGTCTTTATACTCTTCCTGTAGCTTTCCAATTTTAAAGCATTGTGAAGGTGACAAAGTCAATATGGATAAAGTCATAACTTTTGAACACTAGTTTTTGGAGTTGAATCATTAGTAAGATGAATTGTCCGCATGAATTAACTAATCTTGTTGCTTGGTTAACATTTAAGAGATTATCTATTGCTTAAGGCTAGTAAGAATTGACAAGGAACTCTTTCCCATCTTTCACAAGACGATACTTGCATAACCTGCTAATGAGGAAGATGAAAATTATTTTTTCTTTTTTATTTATTTGATAGATATTCATGCCATTTTGAAAATTATTTTTGATGCTAATGAGGAAGATGAAGAATTAGAATCATTATCAACACTTTCAATTGAAATGATATGCCGATATTATTCCACATACATTTACAAAGAAACCTGTATGGATTCATTTCAAACATGAATGATGTAGTTATCATAAGTAATAAGAGGAAATGAGAAGAGATGTGTTAATATGTTTAGAATGAAAAAGAATATATTAATAAATCTTTGTCAAGATTTGGAAAATAAATATGGACTAAAAGCTTTAAAATAGGATGTTGGTTGTAGAAAAAGTAGAAATGTTTTGTATGTCCTTGCTTTGGGTGCTTCGAATAGACAAGCTCAAGAACGCTTTCAACATTCGGGTGAGACAATCGGCTTAATTTTCATAAAGTGATGGTGGTAGTAATGAGATTTTTAATTGACTTAATAAAACCTAAGGATTCAACATTTAGTACCATTCCCCATAGATACTAAAGGACAATAGATATATGCCTCACTTTAAGGTAATATTCTATATATTTTCTTACTTGCTATTTTTATAATATACATATAAGTAATTACATTTCTAAATTAGGATTGCATTGGAGCTATTGATAGCACTCATGCAGCAGCTACAGTGCCTGAAAAAGATTTAGTGTGATTTATTGAGAGAAAAGTAGTGCCAACACAAAATATAATGGCTACATGTAGTTTTGACATGCAATTTATATTTGTGATGGCTGGATGGGAAGGAACTGCTTATAATGGATGACTTTTTCTATATGCAATTCAAAGAAAGGAATTAAATTTTCCTAAACCATCGCTAGGTATAAATATATATATATATATATATCGAACTATTATTTTTCAATAAAAATTACTTTTTTAATTTTAAATAATTTAGTTTTGTAATTTATTATTGATAAAACATGTAGGATAATATTATTTTGTTGATGCTGGATATTAACAATTAGAAGGATACCTTGAACCATACAAAGAGACTAGATATCATTTACCTGAATTTCAATATGGTGGTCAGTCTAAAGGACCTAAAGAAACTTTCAATCATTGGCATTCATCACTTAGATGTTGCATTGAAAGAATATTTGGTGTTTGGAAAGCTAGATGGAAAATACTACGACTTATGCCTTCATATTCATTCAACACACAATAGGATATTGTGGTTGCAACTATGACATTACACAACTATATTCGAAGAAAGTCATTCAATGATTCAGTATTTATGCGATTTGATCAAAATCCAAAATTTGTGCGGCTTGACATTTTTGAACATCATATAGCGATTCAATACATCAAAGTGATGAAGAATCTAGTACAATTCAAATGGATATATTGCGTCATCAAATTGCTTTTAGTTTAACGAAAGGAAAAAAATTAAATAGTATAATGAGTTATGAATTTTTTTTTGTTAAATTATATTTTTAGTGTTAAATATTTTATTTTATATATAGAGAGAATTATTGCTAAAATAATTTAATTGTTTTGATAAATTATATTTTTTTAATTATATATATATATAGCATTTTTAATGGATGTCTATATTGGTCATTATATATATAAATATATAAATAGTAACAACTACAAGTAATTATTCAAACACATGACATTAATTATCAAAAATAGTTACCCGCTACAACTGTCAACAATAATTTAGCTAAATAGACCATACAAAGGAAGTCGAAGTTTGAACTTTTTCTTTTGCTTTTTAATTGTATTATTGATGGGATTAATCTTTTCGATGAATTTGTACAAAGTAATGGAGTTTTGTTTATCTTCGTTTACAAGTGTGGTGGCGTCAAATATATACAACTTTTTTAGAAAAGTTGTCTGCGTTAGATATCGTGGGACGATTTGTCATATCATTGTTGAAACCCAATTGTATCTTCAGGTCAGAAAGTCATAAAGCGTGCCAAAGTTGACCTTTTAAGTTCAAAAAAACTCTTTACTAAGTTGGAAAAAAAGATTGTTTGTACCCCGCATTTGAGTTATATTCATTTTTTATGTGCATCTGTATATGAGCCCGCCTTCTGTGTGATCAAAATTTTTTATATATAATTAATATTATTAATGTTTAATTAATTTGTAAAAGATAAATAAGATATAAATAAGATGTGTCTTCTTTAAAATTTTATAAAAAATTTACTTGTATTAAGCGAATTTTTAATTGAATATATTTATATTTAATTATTAATAAACATTTAATTGTGAATTTATGATTTTATTTTGCATTTAAAAATTGTCAATTATGTGAACAATAATAACAACAACTGTAATAATAATAATAGTTTGGCATATAAAACAGGCGAATGATATTTTAGATTTTAATTTATAATATAAAATAAATTTGTTTAAATTTTAACTTTAGTTTTTCACTTTTTAATAAAGTAACATTATCATTTTCTTCAATAATATATCGACATTAATATCATATAGAAAATATGATTTTTTATTCGGTTTTTTTATGTTAATACAAAATTATAAATATTTTTTTAAAATTTGTAGCAAGTGGATACAAAATTTTAAAATTCATAATAGTACATAAAATATTAAATATATGTTTTAATAATAATAATAATAATTTGGTTGGGGTTGTATTTCCTTTGACTTTGGACTATTAGTTATTGAGTCACCAAATAATCTCCCAGAAAGAAAACAGCATCGTTAGTGTTAAAAAAAAAAAAAAAAAAAAAAACCAGCATCGCCATCACCTACGTCAGAAATAAAAGAATAGATGATTCGATTTTTTTCACTAGAATTTTCCTCAGCCTTTGGAAATTTCCCTTATAAATACCTGCAAATCCCATAAAAAATTATGGTGTTCAGCGGTCACAAATCCCATAAAAAAAAACATCATTTTTTTTTTAACAAATATAAACATCATCATCGTCATCATCATATGCAATAATATTACCCCCACTAACTCCTAATAATACGATGATTAACATCAGCCATCTCAATTTCTTAATGCTGGCTGCTGCTTGACTTTTGTGGACATTTGACAAAATTATAATAAATTTTAAGCCATTGAATCTGTATGAAGTTCCTTAATTTGATTACCATGAGAGCAGAAATTGAAACAAAAAATAATTGTAATTAATATAAATGAACGGATCATTCCAACTGATTTAATAAGAAAAAATATAAATTTAGTGTGTGAATTTTTCAATTTTTTTCTATTTAAATGCCTTTTTTTTTATCCAATCAAATGTATGAACTTTAAAAAATTATAATAATGTAGTGTTTTTGTAATATTTCGTATTTTTAAATATTTTAATACTGTATCGGGATATGCAGTGTTAATAATTTTGTATATAATTATGATATTTTTACGAGTTAATATGTATTTAAAACTTATTTTAATTATTGTATATTATATTAAGTGCTTTACGTAAAATTTTTTCGGGACTTACATTTTCGAGGAAATTTTCACGTAAATAATTTACTATTAATTATTTTAAATAAATTTACGGACTTGCATGAACTCATATGTATTTTTAAAATACTAAATAACATATATGTGTATATTTATTTAATTAGGGTTTAATTAATTATCCTAATATTTTATTATTTATTATTAGTTTTAATATTATTTAATTATTTTTAATGTACAAATTATTAAAAAATATTAAATTATATGTGTGTGGTGTATATTTAATGTGTGTGATTTTATATTATTTTAATATATAGTGTAAAGTATATATATATATATATATATATATATATATATATATATATATATATATATACATTTAATATTAAACAAAATTATAAAGTTTGAGTTATTTACGGAATTACCACCCGAAGCTCCTTCTTCCCCGATCACCTTCCCCACGCGAATCCGGCCACTGCCATCCCGTTTTCTTGCCTACGGTGAGCCTCCCGGCATGCCACCTCCTTCCTCCAGCCGTTCCGCAGCCTGCAAAGCCCCTTTCCAGCGTCGGGAAGCTCGTTTTAGTCGGAGAAGCCGAATTCTTTCTCATCGTCGTTCACGACGTTTCCGGCCACCGTTTTCAACATCGCAGGTCTCTTTATTTTCCTTGAGCTTTGGTGAGTGTGATTCCAAGCTTTTTTTCACTTAAAATGGTTTTGATTTGCTTAGGTTTCGATTTTGGTAATTCGGCCATTTTAGGGTTCTTGATTTTTTTGAGCTTCAATTGATCGATTCATGAAAAATTCCTTCACAAATGTTGTTCCCCTTAGCTTAATCTACATGTGAGAATTTTTGGAAATTATTTTGATTTTTGGGTATTTTTGAATATTTTAATATTATTTTCTAATTTTCAAAAATTAATTAATTAAATTATGAAATTGTGTTTTATGATAAATATAGGTGTTGAAATGAATTATAGAAATTTATTTGGAATTTTTATGAATTTCTATGTATTTATTTTGAATTTAATTAGTTTATGTAATTTTTGAAAAATAGGGTTAATTGTGTTTTTAATTGAAATTAATTAGTGAATTGGGTTTAATTATTGATATTATTGATAAATATGTTGAGAAAATTAATTTCGTATAACTATACTATTTTTGGTGAATTTTTGGAGTAATTTTAGTATATTTATATATATATGAGTATTTTGGTAATTTTACCCTAAATTGACTAAAAATGTAATTAAATTGGTTTTAATAGTTATTTAAGGTGTAAAAATTATTTCTACAAATTATTTAGTATTTTTAACTAATTAAAACTATTTTTCGTGAATTATTTTCAATTATATATATATAATATACGATTTTTCTAACAAAATGAGTTTTTATCGGTTTCTATTGTGTTTTAAGGTTAATTATGTAATTTTTACTTATTAAATGTATTTCTGTGATATAAGGGTATATTCGGTATTTTTATATTGTTCTGTGAATTGTGGACCCCAGTCGGTAGACTGTAGTTTGGAGTCTGACCGAGGAGTTGTGGATGTGTTTCTGTATCTGTTTTTCGAAGTGTGTTTCTTTGCAGGGCCGGCTCTACTCTTTGAGTAGAGAGATGTCCGTTTTACAGGGGAGGTTCTGCCGAATTTTCGGTAGAATTCTCGTAAAATATGATATCCGGTCAAACCCTAATTCTGATTCTGTGTCTAATATTCTAAATCGAGTTTCTATGATTTTCTATTAGGTTTATTCTGATGTCTGTTATTTATTGTTTGTTTAGTTGCGCCGAGACCGAGGTCTAGTGGACCAGGCCTGTCGGACCTATCTCGAGGAGCGCACTAAGCGTGAGTTATTATTTTATATATATATGCTTTAGGGTGCATGATTTAGAAATGTATGTTTTATTTTGATTAAATATGCATAAATGGTTTAATTATTACTTAAGTTTATTTTTGGTTTATTTTCTATATAATTTGAACTATATGCATGTTTTATTAATGAATTATGTTTAAAATGTTTTTGAATATATTTCTAGCTTATTTTATAATTTAATTGGATTTCTTTGACGTATATATACTTGAAATATACCTAGTTTATTTTTGGTATATTTCTAGTATATATATATGGTTTATGTTGCTATTTATTTCAAATTCATGCATCATTTATTTTTATGAATGTATGCTTTATATTTTAATGAAGGATATCAATAGAACGTGCTACCTAGTAGGCAACACTAAGACCGAGTACGTACCGGTACGCTTATAGCATTTAGGCTATATTACTAACCATTTGTGGATATTGATTGGAATTGATTTATCTGATGTGTGATGTGATTGCTGGAGTTTAGTTGACCAAGTGTCTCGGGGCCAATCATACTGACAGTCAGACTGTTGGAACTCGGTTGACTTAGTATCTCGGGGCCAGTCCACTGTCCAAATGGATCAAGTGACCATATTTGGATATAAGTGAGCCTGTGTGGCTAGAGTGTTATCTGACACTGATTTGAGGTTACGATATTCTAGGGTTCTATTTGATCCTTCATAAACGATGATTTTCAATGAAATATATAAAATTAAAAAAAATTAAACACTCAAATAGAAAAAATTTAAACATTAAATTTATAATTTTTCCATTCAATAAAGTAACAAGAATAAAGGAAATATGTAAATGAACAATTTTTTTTTTTTTTTGAACTTTGGTTTTTCTGGTGTTTCGTTTTTTCTTTTTAATCTGATCATGAAAATCATGACGTGTTAACATGGAAACTGGCATTCTTGGTGGCTTTACAGATGGGCAAGTATTGAGACTACACCCACAAACAATAATTAGGCAAAGATGCCTGCACGACAGTAGCAACACACACGACTCCTCTTTTCTACAGTTCCTGCACAACTTAGTGTTTCTTGTGTCCGTATCCTGCGCGCCACCACTAGCCAACGGGCATCTCTCTGACCACTTTTCGTCTTGCTCTTCGTCGCTGCTCACGCAGCATGCTTTGAATAATATTATTGTCTTAATATTGACTGTTAATATTATTAACAAATTAACAAATAATATTATTGTCTTAATATTGACTGTTAATATTATTAACAAATAATATTAATTGTTAATATTATGGGTTCTTCCTATTATTGACAATTAATCCACTTTTCGTCCACCATGAGAAAATTTATAAATTGAAAAGTAATATCAATAATATTAAGACAATTAGAGGTTACTTATAACTATTAGATTTTAATTCTTTTACTTAAAAAAAATATTTTAATTTATCATTTTAATTAAATATTGAATTTTTATTAGTTTGACATTGCAGCTTAGACGTTGTTACGGTTCATGAATCATCGGTTCTAGTTGATGAATCGTCAGTTCTAGTTCATAAATCGGCAGTTTATGAACCGATGGTTCATGATTTTATGATCAGTAGAACCGAACCAAAATTGGGAACAAGAATCGGCAAAAATTATTTTCCCATCAAAAATTATTTTCCCATTTTTTTTTTAAGACAAGAAATCATTATTACAGATGGATTTAGACACCAAACAAAAACATGCAGACATCACGTTCGTGCCTGTTCAAGGTCCAACCATTCCTCTTCTCACTCCTTATAGGTTGGGCAATTTCAATCTTTCTCATAGGTAATACTAAGAGCCCATTAATTTTTTTTTTAATATATATATTAAAGTTCTAACTAATTTAATATATATATATATATATTATTAAATGTTGTGATGCATGGTTGTTAACTAGGACGAACTTACTATTAATTACTGAAGGTGCCCTTTAAGTTTCATGCTGTTCTATAAGAGCTATGGTTTCACCTTTTTTGTTTTTTATATGTTTGACGCAGACCAACTGCTTTACTCAAAAATTTGTAAATTTTGTAATGAATTATAATTATATTAAGTTAATATCAAATTGTTATATTATTTTTAAAACTTATATATATATATATATATATATATATATATATATATATATATAATTCCCAAGGCCCCCTCCCAAATGAAACTGCCCCCTAATGCATGGAGGCAATTTCGTCCAAAAAATTTGAAAAAAAAAATGGTTTGTCACTAGCGAGCCACTATGAGTATCATTACTCTTATAATCTTGCTTTAACTAGGTTGCTCTTCTAATATATCTGAAAGGAATTTCGGACTATAGTTTTATGAAGCCTTCTGCTGGTCTTGATCATTATTTTACTTATATTATTGGCTGTACAGGTTTTCAGCCAAATGGTCAGGCTCCAATATCATGTACCGACAAACCTTTGACACCTCAGATTCCAAGTAATGGCATTGATGTTGCGCAGTTTACACCTCCTAGGCGACTAAGAACAGTTGAAATTCCTCAAATTGTTAATGATTTTAGAGTGGCTGCAAGGAATGCCATGGAAGCTGGTATGTCGTCTTTTTATCTAAAGCAAAACAATGGGGCACCTTAGTTATTTTAGGGTTTTGAGCAGGCTGAATAACATGAATTGCTTTCTCTACATTAGATATGAAGTAAAAATGCACTTCGAATTAAAAAATTGGATTTGTTTGATATAAAGGTATTGATAAGTAATTTTTTTAGTTTTGTGTTGAAAAAAATTGTCATGTAAGTTAGGTCAATGGTCACTAAATTAATCATTTATGGTTTATTTGGTTTGAATAAATTTTATAAAATTTTATTTGTAAATCCAAGTAAATATGTTTGGTCTAAATGAGAACTTTGTAAAATTCATTTGGAATTTCAACATTTTAATTTTATGGAATTGTTTAAAATTAAATCAATTCTTATTAATGAAATATATTCGGTTTAAATGAATTTGAAGTTTATTTGGAAATGAATTTTATTTGAAATTCACTTGGAAATGAAATAAATTTCTTGTTGGAATTGCACCAAACGAAAGTTTAATGATATTATAGCCACAAAATTTCAATTTGTTAACATTGTATTACTAAATTACAATTTCTTTTTAAAAATTTGGTGATTGTAATGCTAAATTATGATGAAAACCCTAACTAAAAATCTGACTAAAGAAGCTAAGCGGAGTATACTTTAATTGTATGTGTCATTATATTCACCAGATTGGCATACAAAGTCATCTTTGTTTTTGTTATGCTGTTTCATTTTGAAAAATTTTGTTTTGTCTCTGTAGGTTTTGATGGAGTTGAGATTCACGGAGCTCATGGCTTCTTAATAGATCAATTTTTGAAAGGTCAAGTGAACGATCGAACAGATAAATATGGTGGATCTCTAGAGAATCGTTGTCATTTTGCTTTGGAAGTTGTTGAAGCTGTAGTCAATGAGATAGGAGGAGATAAAGTTCGAATTAGATTATCTCCATTTGCAGACTATATGGAATCAGGAGATTCGAATCCTAAAGCTTTGGGACTTTACATGGCTGAATCCTTGAACAAATATGGAATTGCTTACTGCCACATGGTTGAGCCAAGAATGAAAACTGTTGGTGAAAAGGTTGAATGTTCACAAAGTCTCATGCCTATGAGAAAGGCTTTCAAAGGTACTTTTATGGTTGCTGGGGGTTATGATAGGGAAGATGGAAACAATGCTGTGGCTGAGAATAGGGCAGATCTTATTGTTTTCGATCGCCTTTTTCTGGCTAATCCAGATTTACCAAGAAGATTTGAGCTTAATGCACCTCTCAACAAATACAACAGAGAAACATTCTACACATCTGATCCTGTGATTGGTTATACTGATTATCCATTTTTTGAAGCAAGTACTTGAGTTTATAACTGGAGAATTCCACCTCATTTTTTTTTTCTGAAATCTGCCAACAAATTCATCTTTGGGGATAGCTGATCAGAAAGCCTATCCTAATCCAACATGTATGTACCAAATAGGTTATGCCTTGCATCAATAAGTTGTCATTATCTATGGAAAAATATTGTGCGGAATGTGATTCAGAGTACATTTCTATGACATTCTCTTTAATTATAGAACTGGTGAATGTTCATAATTTTGAAGATTTTAAGATTACAATTTTGAAGGTTCAATTAGACTATTTTATTTTGAGTAAAGGTTCAATATACACTTAATATTTTGTGCAAGGTTCATTTAGATCCTTTAATTATTTTTTGCTTCAAAAAATTCTAATTTCACTCAAAAGGACCCATTACCAATACCAAGTATTTTGACATTTGCAAATTTTAAAAAGTTCCATGAGGTTTATTCCTATGTCAAAATATTCCATATTTCAAATTTAATTTGAGGTTCATTAAGTAGCATTACTTTTTATTTATTTGATTATTAATTTATTTAAATTAAATTATATGTTTTAAATTAAAATAATTAAATTGAAAATAAATAGTAGGTTTATAGTGTACAATTTATAATAAAATAAAATAAAGTTTTAATTTGTTCCTCTTTATATGGAACTGGCTGAATGTTAGCTTCATAATTTTGTTCAACTAGTTCAAGATTCATCCATTGCTAAGGGGATTCTAGATTGACTTCTTAATACCATAAATTTTTGATTGAGCTTCACAAAATGAGAGGAAATTAATCTCATGAGGTATCAATGTTCAGATTCTCTTTGAAATCTCATTTGAGTTTTTAATTATGGTTGATGCACTTTCATACAATTTTATCTTTAGCAATTGGCACTATTAGGGTTATCCTAAACATCATTCCGAACCCGAACAATCCAACCTCTACGGATGTGGTCAATAAATTTGAAATAGATTATTATTTTATGGTATTTTTTCAGAAATAAATTTGAAATAGATTATTAATCTTTTTAAAAATATAGCAGTTGTACAAATAAAAATCTGATAACAACTTCACAACAAAACACCACAAAATAATTACAAATACAATTACTGACAATAACTAAGAATATTTTTTTATTTTTTGCTGATTGTTGTTGGGTTGCTGTTGATTTTTTTTTATTTTTTTTATTGTTGTTTCATTGTTGTCAGGTTGTTCTTGCAGCGAGGTTCTTGTTTTTTTTTTTTTTTGGTTATTTTTTGGATGTTGCTCCTCTTTTTTTGGTTGTCTTGTTGTTGTTGGGTTGTTGTTTTCTTTTTTTTTTTTCTGGTTTTTTTTTCACTGAATTTATTTGTTTAGTAAGAAACTATAAAAAAAAAAACCATTGAATTTATTTAGTAACAAAAAATATTTAATTTGTAAATTTTAACTCATTTTTAAAAAACTATAATATTTAAAGAAATCAAACAAATAAAATTAAATTAAAAAAACAACTTAAAATAAGCAAAACAATGGACAACAACCTATCAACAACTAAAAAATAACTAGAAAAAATAAAAAATAGTAACAATAACCCAACAGCAAGCAATTCAAATATTCCTGTTTGCCTCTATTTTACAAAGTGTAAACAATGCACAAAAATAACATGACAATAACCAGACAATAAACTTGAAAACAAAAAAATATAATGAACAACCCAACAACAACATGTGAACAACCAAAAAACAACAAACAACATTAAAACAACCTCACAACCACCCCTTCAACAACCACAAATCAACAACAATATCCTTTTAAAAAAAACAAAAATAAAATAAAGAAGAAGAAAAAGAAAAAGAAAAAGAAGAGAAACTAACAATCATCCAAGTATTGAAAATAAAAAAGAAGGAAAGTTAACACGTACCCATTATAATTCTTGATGATTTGGAAATAGTGAATTTCCAGTAAATGTTAAAATTAAAAAAAATAGAGAAGTAAATTTTTATAGGATATGAATGCAAATTTAATTGGACAATTTATGAGTTTGCTCTATTTTAATAAAAACATGCAAAAGCTTCTTTTTAAACAAATCAAATTTACAAATTTTGCATTAGTTAATGTAGGATCAGAGAGAAGAGATGAAAAAAATGAAAAGAAAAAGAAGAGTAAATAGGTGACATATTCAACTTCTCATATGCGACCTTTGGTAGCATCTAAGGATGAATCAATGAATGACTTATTTTGTTGAGATGACATGGTGTCCAGTAAGTGTATAGATTGGTTACTCATTCAAGTACATGCCTCATATTGCCATTTTTTATTACAAAGTACAAATCTCAACCAATTTGATCCATTTGGAGCACATAGAGTTAATTCTGGTCCAAAGCTTATTCATTTGGTGCAAATTGAAGATTTAGGTCCAAGTAATGTAATTAGGTCTAATTTGAATGCATTAATCCCAAAGGAGTAGCGATTTGAGTGCATTAAGCCTAAAAGAGTAATTATTCATGTTGTAAAGCCCAAGATGAAGCCCAACAATGTGTTATTTATTCCATTTAGTATTTAAAATGAATTTGGATGTGTTCCTTACCTAAAACATTTTAGAAGTGTTTATTTTTAGGGAGGAATGCTTTTCTTTAGCTTAGTTGGCAAACAAAATAATTCTTTCTCTTTATGAACCTATTTTCTTATCTTTTAGGGGTTTGTTATCCTTATCTTTTAAGGATTTGTTTTAGAACATGATTAGGGTTAAGAATTCTCATAAATAGTTTAGTTTGTAGTCTATTTGGGAATCTTTTTCATCAATTAAAATTAAGTGACAATTTTACTTCAAATTACTTGGAGTTTTATTATTTGAACTTTCTAAACAAAATAGGTTGTTTGCTAGTTCACTTGTCTTATCAATTAAAACATTTATATCTAATTATGGTGACTTCCTGATAGGTAAAGTTCTTAGTTGTTAGATAATTAAGGGTTCTAGTTTCCTCCCAACTTGTTTCTTAGACGATTTAAGGTATGGGTATCAATAAATTATTGCAAGTTTTATTTGTTAGATAAACCTACTTCGCATCAGTTTGGTATCAGAGCTCCGACTCTAAGAATCAGGTTATGTATCTCTATTCATTTTCATTTTTGTGTTCATTCCTATGTTCTCTTCTTCTACTCCTTATTAGTTTCATCAACATTCTTGTATTATTTGGTTCAAATTCATTTTTGCATCATTCTTTATCATCTTTAATTTCATTTAGTTGTTTCTTTAAAGTCTTGTATCAAGTTTCGACTATAAAAAAATAAAAAAATAAGAAAAGAAAAAAGAAAAAGAACAGAAAAGAAAATAAGAATTTAGTTGTCCTTTTAAAATCTTTAAAGTTCTTACAAGTTTTCTTGAATTCTTTAACTTTATTTAATGGTTTTCTTGATTTTCTTGATCAAATTTGTTGTTTTCTTGAATTTTCTTTGAGTTCTTTGATCAAATCTTGTTTCAAGATTGCAAATCTTGAAATTTAAAGACTAAAAATTCATTTTTCTTGGTTCTTTATTTGTAAATTCATTTTCTCCTTGTTTGTTAGGAATATCTTTATGGATAAGATCAAATCTTGAGTAGATTATGTCCTTATCTTGCTAGACATGTATTAGCCTTAAAAGAGATAAGGAAGAAAGATTATCTAATCTTATCTTATTTTCAAGCATTTCTTGTCCTAGGAGGATTAAATAACCTTTCTTCCTTATCTCTTTTAAGACTAATACTTATCTTAAAAGCTTTCTTTGTTCTAAAGGATTAAAACAACTCTTCTCTTATCTTTTTAGGATTAAATTCATTTTTTTCTTAGTTTTTATATTTTTTGTGCTAATTAAACCTAATTTTCTTAATTCTAGTCACCTAAACTTGCCAAATTCGTCCAAATTCACCCAAACTTGAGGGAGCATGAATTTGTATTACAATGGAATTCCTTTATTTTGTAGTGTGAATGACTCTGATGCTTATTTGAGATGGGTACAAAAAGTAGAGGATGTGTTTGAATGTGGAGAATATAGTGAGGTACAAAAGTGCAGACTTACTTCTCCCTAGTTCAGAGGTCATGCTTATTTTTTTATGAAAAGATTTATTGGAATTGTTAAGAGAGAATAAGAATAGTGAGGTTAGAAATTAGAAAACAATGAAGAGATTAATGACTAGAAATTTTATTCCTTTTGATGTTAGGAATAAATATTATCCTAAATTGCAAAGGCTTAAACAAGGAGATGAATTAGGTGTTGAAGATTATGCTAAAAAGTTTAAGTTGTTTGTAATTGCAAGTGATATAGGTGAATCTAAAGGGTAAAAAATTGAAAGATTCATAAGTGGGCTTAAAAGTGAAATTGAATAAGATTTTGACTTAGTAGTACAATGGAATCATTTTTTATCTTTAAAGGATATAATTACACTTACTTTATAGAGAGAAGGACAATTGAAATTAAAGGACTTGAGGCATGCTTATTCACTTTTAGAGAGTTGGAGCAATCAGGTTGATAGTGAAAATGGTGCTAATGTTAATGTGGTGTTAAGTGATCATGAGAAGAAACATGAGCATCATCAAACTATGGAGGAGAGCACTATTCATAAAGAAAAGTGTGAAAAAGAAATAGTTGTTAGTGAGAAGACTGAAATAAAGTGTGAATCTGAGAAGAATGAAAGTGTTGAAACCATTAAATTGGTTGAAAGACAAGTTGAGGAGAAGAATAATGGAAATGAGTGCCAATTTGAAATTTTACCTCCAAAGGCAATTTTTGAAGATTTGTGCATTAAACGACAAATTGATGAGTTTCAATCTTTATGTGGGAAAACTTTGGGGAGGGAAACTAATGAAATTGAGAGAAAAACAAAAAGTGAGCTAAATGTTAAAAATGAGTTGAATGAGAAAAATGAGAAAAATGGGAAACACTTAATGAGAGAAAACAAGCAATGCATAAGTGAAAAGAAGAATCTAGAGATTAAAAGCATCAAGAAAGATAAAGAGTTGGTTATTCATCATGATTATATTAACAACTTTAATATTTGCTTTTCTAGTGTTTTGGAAGTTCCTTTACAGATTTTCATACTACATAAAGACCTTTTTGATGAAGTTATTGAAGTATCTTACTCTTACAAGGAAATTTATTGAGTCTTCATTCAAAGCAAGAAGAATATAAGATATTTATGTTTTAAGTTTAAAAGGAAGCCATAAAAATACAATTCTTACAAGTTTGTGAATTTAAGTTCTATGTTCTAAGTGTCTAATCAAGTTTAAGTTGTTTTAAAACTGCTTATGTAGGTCCTTATGTCATGACCCGAACCCAAGGGGCATGTGACCGACACTAGGGAATATGAAAGTTTGAAGCTACCGAAACCCATAATAAGCCTTAAAAGAAAAACGCGGAACTGTTCACTTTTTAAACTTTACAATGCAATAATTTAATCATGAAGCATATTATCAAACTAATTTTTCTTAATTTAAATAAACCATACCATCATTATGCATAATATATTAATAATCAATTATACAAAATAATATCTCAGTGCATAAATCTCAAATACATAATATCCATATTAAAGTATACAGTTATACAATTTCTCTACTGCAGTATACGGATGCTATTACAAACATAAACTATGTAGACCTACACAAAATAGCCGATGAGGAAGCTACTTGGCATAGGGAAGTAGGTCTAACAAAAGACTCCCAAACTCCTGAAAAAATAAGTTGAGGGGAGTCAGACCTTACCGAGTAAGCTAATAAAAGAAATGAATGCGCTTTGAAAATCTTCTTTAAAATAGGTTTTTATGAAAATATAATATATTTATAATTTTTTTTTAAATCATTTGATATACATATCAAAAATTCATTTTTCAAAAGGAGGAATAAATTTTTAAATGCTTTTAAAACATTATAGTATAAAAACTAGGTAGAACCCTAGTCCTTAATTCTAACAGCCATTCGGCTCACTTATATTCAAGACTGTCGGATTCCGAGAGCAAAGCATCACTAGGATGCAGTCGTAGTCACATCACCTAATCCAATATCACTGGCGGTGTCTGAGAGCAAAACATCAGCAAACCATCGGCCCTGGTGTAGACCATGAGCGTGGATTTTAGACTTTTGCAGGATTTTAGATGCTCAAGGTCTTGAGCATTCAAAAAATATGATTGTTACTTACAAAGATGTCCATTGCAGACACTCAAGGTCTACTCAGGGTCTTGAGCGTAGACCATGAGCGTGGCAGCCTTCTTTCTCTCATTTCGAGCATAGGGAGTCGAGGTCGTGGGCGTAGACATTGAGGGTAGGCTGGAACCTGAGCGTAAGCTAGCCTCATAAAAATTTATCTGTTTTGCATCCGAACGCACTCCTTTGCATTTGGTTCATTTCCCATGTATAAGGGAACATATTTAAAGGTCTTTGAAGACTTCAAATGTGATTCCAACATCCTCAAACATGTTCTGAAAGTTGGTCAATTGACTTAGATTCCATTAAATGTAACTGTGTACCTATACTTATAATCACACTTAAATAAAATCATTAGTAATTTAAATTATTTGTCAAAATCAAGGGTTTGATCATGCAAACGGTCAATAGATATATGCATAGAAAATAAAAGTGTATTAATTAACTTTTGTATAGATAATAAATTTTAACTCTCTACATATAAAAGTATTTTGATATTCCTGCTATGAATTATTTATTACCTATATTTTATGATTTTCTATATTTTATTTATTATTATTATTTTTTAATTCTTAAAATTTCAGATGATTTTATTTTATTATTATTTTATAAAATCCGCCTATATCTTAACAACTCAAACTTTTTTTTTTAATTGCGATATCCTCTCTATATATATATAGAGGTAGTTGAAATGATTATCCACATCAGCTATTTAAACTAGTGATGGGAAAATCAGTTGACAAATTTGTTACAAAGTAATGCAGTTTTGTTTATCTTCCTTTACCATTCTGACGTCAACATTTTCAAAGAAAGTTGTACCTTCAGCTAAGAAAGTCATAAAACGTGCCAAAGTTCTTAAGTTAAAAATTCTTTGTTAGGTTAAAAAAAAAAGGAGAATGAACATACCCCGCATTTGAGTTATAATCATTTTTTATGGGTATCTGTAGATACGCCCGCCTTCGGTATGGTCTAAATTTTTTTACATATAATTAATATTATTTTTTTGAGAACTATATAATTAATATTATTAATGTTTAATTAATTTGTAAAAGATAATAAGATATTATATGTGTTTTCTTCAAAATTTTATAAAAAATTTACTTGTATTTAGTAAATTTTTAATTGAATAAATTTCTATTTAATTATTAATAAACATTTAACTGTGAGTTTATGATTTTATTTTGCAGTTTAAAATTGTCAGTTATGTGAACTATTAATAACAACAATTATTATAATAATAATAATATTTTGACATAAAAAAAGGCGAATGCTACTTTAGTTTTTAATTTATAATATAATGGCAAAACCCATCATGAGTCTCTTATATTTATCAATCTTTTACGTTTATGTTACTAAAATTTTATTTTATATATTTAGATTCTTAAACTTGTCAGATTTGAAGTTTTAAACCTTTATGTTAATTTTTTAACAAAAATTATTTTCTTTTAATTCTTGAAGTTTTATATTTCTAACATTCATATTATTTTTACTTTTTAGCACTTATATCACTTTTAATTTTTTTCACCAGTAAAAAGTAAATTTACTTATTTTAATTTTTAATATTTTAAATTATTGTATACATATTTAAATAATTTTAAATTTTAAATAAACAAACAAGTTCATGCTAAGGTAAAAAAGCTATAATGATATTATTGTTTTTCACAATATATTATATTATTGTAATAAATTTTTATAATATAATTTTTTTCATGTACTAAAAAAGTATGATAAAAAAAATGAAGGTTAAAATAACGATTATAAAAAGTTTGAGTTGGTTGAAAAATCTATCACCGTTTTTGGTAATGTATAGACATATATTGATATCCACTATTTATAAAAGTTATATTATAAAAAATTATTAACAATAATTTAATTAAAAATGTGTACAAAAAACTACAAAATGTATTAAAAATACAAAATTTAAATTTTGAAGAATTATAAAATATTTTTTTATTGTAATCTCTTTTAATTATGGTGTTATTTTCATCATAATATTTTATTTTGAAAAACAATAGTTTTATTATAATTTTTTTATCTTAACATTAAATTGTTTATTTATTTTCAAAATTTAAAATTATTTAAAAATGTACATAAATTTATGTTTTTAATTTAAAATATTGAAAATTAAAATAAATAGATTTATTTCTTACTGGTGAAAAAATCTTAAAAGTGATATGAGTGTTAAAAGTAACAAAAAAATAATATGAATATTAGAAATATAAAACTTTAGGGATCAAAAGAAAATAATATGTGTTAAAAAATTGATAGAAGTGTATAGCGCTTCAACACCGTGAAGTTGAAAGATTTAGAGATACAAAATGAAATTTTAGGATCTAAAGTTAAAATGCCAATAAGTTTAGGGGCTTCAGAATGAGTTTTGCCTAATATAAACTGTGATAGATAAAATACAGGCAAAACCTATTCTGAGGTCCCTAAAGTTATTGACTTTTTAGCTTTAGCGTCTAAAAGTTTTATTTTATATATTTAGACCCTTCAACTTCATGGATTTAAAGTTTTAAACTTTTTCATCAATTTTTAATACAAATTATTTCTTTTTGGTCTCTAAAGTTTTATATTTCTAACATTCATATTATTTTTAACTTTTTAACAGTTATATCATTTTTAAAATTTTTTCATCAATAAAAAATAAATTTACTTATTTTAATTTCTAATATTTTAAATTATTATATACATATTTAAATAATTTGAAAATTTAAAAATAAACAAACAAATTAATGCTAAGATAAAAAAATTATAATAATACTACTGTTTTTCACAATATTTTAAATTATTATGAATAATTTTTTAATATATATATTTTTTCATATACCCAAAAAACATAATTAAAAAAATAAAGTCTAAAATAACGGTTATAAAAAGTTTGAGTTGGTTGGAAAATTTATCATCATTTTTTGGTAATATACAGATACGCATTGATATTCACTATTTATAAAAGTTATATTATAAAATATTATTCACAATAATTTAATTAAAATTTTGTACAAAAAACCAAAAAATGTATTAAAAATATAAATTTTAAATTTTGAAGAATTATAAATATTTTTTTTATCATAATCTCTTTTAATTATGGTGTTCTTTGCATCACAATATATTTTTTTGAAAATATAATATTTTATTTTGAAAAATAACAGTTTTATTATAATTTTTTTATCTTAACATTAATTTGTTTATTTATTTTAAAATTATTTAAAAATATATATAAATTTATATTTTTAATTTAAAATATTAGAAATTAAAATAAGTAACCAGTAAATAAATTTTCAAAGTGATATAAGTGTTAAAAGGTAAAAAATTATATGAATATTAGAAATATAAAATTTTAGGAAATAAAAAAAATTTATTAAAAAATTAACAAAATAATTTAAAATTTCAAATCTATAAAGTTCAAACACCTAAATATATAAAATGAAAGTTTAAGGGTATGAATTTAAAAAAACGAGTTGATAGGTTTTGCCTCTAACTTATGAATATATTCGTTTAAACAGTTATTTTAAATGAATAAAAGAAATCGTCATCACCTACGTCAGAAGTTTTTTTCACCAGAATTTTCGTCAGCCTTTGGAATTTTTCCCTTATAAATACCTGCAAATCCCATTCTGCAAAATCAATAAAAATTATTTTCCCATTTTTTTTTTTATAAAGACAAGAAATAATTATTACATATGGATCCAGACACCATACAAAAACATGCAGACATCACGTCCGTGTCTGTTCAAGCTCCAACCATTCCTCTTCTCACTCCTTATCGGTTGGGCAATTTCAATCTTTCTCATAGGTAATACTAAGAACCCATTAACTTTTTTTTTTTTTTCGGTTGGGCAATTTCACTCCTTATCGGTGAGGTTGTTTGCATTGGCTGCGGGTTGCTTTTGGCATTTGGACCTGTACTGGGTGCTGCATTTTACATTTGTTTTTGGATTTATAAATGTCCTTCTTTAGGAAGGCTGATTGTCCTTTGATGATATATGTTTCTGTATTAGTTTCTTGGAATATGCAATCTTTGATGAAGCTGTAATGTTTTTTTGTTCAATGTTCTGATGGATGAAAGTTGGAAGCTTTATGAAATGAAATTTACTGGTAGTTTAATTTGTGTTTTTTCAGAGTTGTTCTGGCACCGTTAACTAGGCAGAGATCATATGGCAATGTCCCTCAGCCGCATGCCGTTTTATATTACTCTCAGAGAGCCTCCAAAGGGGGTCTTCTTATAAGCGAAGCCACTGGAGTCTCTGATACTGCTCAAGGGTAAATTTTTTTTCTTTTTTTTTCCCTAACTGACTATTTGAATCTTTGATTTCTGGTAATAGTATTTTTGGTTTCTTTTCATTGATGTATAGGTACCCCGACACTCCTGGCATTTGGACCAAAGAACAAGTTGAGGCATGGAAACCCATAGTAGACGCTGTTCACGCCAAAGGTGGTATCTTCTTTTGTCAAATTTGGCATGTTGGCCGAGTTTCAAATTCAGGTAACTTATTGGCCAAAATTATGCTGGTGTTGTTAACTAGGATGAACTTACAATTAATTACTGAAGGTGTCCTTTAAGTTTAAAAAATTTAAACTAATGAATAAAATTTATATATTTTTATTTAACCGTTAAAATTAAATTTTAGGTCAATTGTTAATTTAATATTTACATTAACGAATAAATTTGGAATTTAAAAAAAATGTAAAAAAAAAAAACTATTTTATAGGTTGAAAAACTTTTAAAATTTAATAATTAGTTTTTATATATATTTCTAAAAAAAATTATCAATTTAATTTGTTAGTAACTATTAAAATTAATTTTTTTATAAATTTTACTAACTATTAAAAGGCAGATTTAATTATACTGAAAAAAAGTTATATAATTTAATTGTAATTAGTAAAATTTCAAAATGTTCCGCCTTTTAAACGTGGAGTTCCAATTGGAAAATAAAAATCAAGTTGCCAATATAGGATTAGAATACAAACTTGGGGAGCAAATTGGACCTTTTCCCCCAAAAAAAAAAATGTTTGATCTATTGAACTGACGCATAACCAATTGCTTTAATAAAAAACTTAAGTTAGCCTCCAATTCAAATTAGATTAATTTGACCAAAATTATGAGTTTGATGGTTAGACGGAAGCACAAGGAGAGAAAAGAAGGATTGGCCAAAAAAAAAAAGGGCTGAAAAGAAAGTGGAATCAATCAGTGTTGAGTGCTTTATTCTATGCTGTGAGGAAATATAGGTTCCAACCTTTGGTGCTTTATTCTATGCTTTACTTGTTAATTGGACCGTATCAGCATAAAGTTTTCCTGAATTTTCTGGGTCTATTACAACAGTGTTTCCTTTTCCTGAATAGAATCTTCAAGCTTAGCAAGTTATCTTACACTGATAAATTACATGTGAGGAGTTGTGTTCTGCTCGTTTAAGGAGAGAACACAGAAACAAAGGATCATCATTAAATGGTTTTTTTTTTTTTTTAATAATTTTGATTCCTTAAGTGCTGGATGAGTTGATACGAAAGTTTCAATGCATTTGATAATTTGATCTATTTGAATTCAGTTCTTCTTGATGCTAGAGATTCATCAGCACTTTATTTTTTGGGAAACAGAAAGGGCCTTCTTCCTGAAAAAGGAATATATATATAGGATCTTGCTTTAGTGAGGTTGCTCTTCTAATATGTCTGGAAGGAACTTCTGTTCCAAATGTTTATGACGATCATTTCCTTTTCTTAATATTCACGACTATTTATGGTCAATTATTCTTTTCAAATTCATAAACTTCAATTGCTCTAGTTTTATGAAGCCATCTGCTGGTCTTGATCATTTTTTTACTTCTATTATTGGCTGTACAGGTTTTCAGCCAATATCTTGTACCGACAAACCTTTGACACCTCTGATTCGAAGTAATGGCCTTGACGTTGGACAGTTTACACCTCCCAGGCGACTAAGAACAGTTGAAATTCCTCAGATTGTTAATGATTTTAGATTGGCTGCAAGGAATGCCATGGAAGCTGGTATGTAGTCTTTTTATCTAAAGTAAAACAATTATTTTGTGGTTTCGGGAACGGTAAATAACATGAATAGCTTTCTCTGCATTAGATATAAAGTAGAAATGCACTTTGAAAATTTGCAAATTTAAATTTACCGGAAAGAAAAGGAAGAATGTGAGCCATCAACAGAGAATGGATTTATTTGGTATAAAGTTTGGATGAGTGATTTCTTTACTTTTATGTTGAAAAATTTGTCACTGAATTAACCATTTAATGATATTGTAGGCACAAAACTTCAATTTGTCAACATTGAATTACTAAATTATAATTTAAAAAAAAAAATTAAGGTAAGTTAAAAAAAAAATATTGTAAATTTTTTTTTTATTTTTAGGACTTATTTGTAAGTTCTATTATTTGTAAGTTAAATTAAGGTAGCTCCAGCTAAATTCTGATGGAAACCCTAACCAAAATTTTGACTAAAAAAGCCAATTGGGGTATACTTTAATTGTCTATGTCATTATATTCACCAGATTGGTATTCATAGTCGTCATGTTTCTGTGCTGTTGTTTCATTGTGAAAATTTTATTGCCTTTTTCAATATCAGTTTTGATTTAATATTTTTTTGGCTCTGTAGGTTTTGATGGAGTTGAGATTCACGGAGCTCATGGCTACTTAATTGATCAATTTATGAAAGATCAAGTGAATGATCGAATAGATAAATATGGCGGATCTCTGGAGAACCGCTGTCGTTTCGCTTTGGAAGTAGTTGAAGCTGTGGTCAATGAGATAGGAGCAGATAAAGTTGGAATTAGATTATCTCCATTTGCAGACTATATGGAATCAGGAGATTCGAATCCTAAAGCTTTGGGACTTTACATGGCTGAATCCTTGAACAAATATGGAATTACTTATTGCCACATGGTTGAGCCAAGAATGAAAACAATTGGCGAAAAAGTTGAATGTCCACAAAGTCTTAAGCCTATGAGAAATGTTTTCAAAGGTACTTTTATTGCTGCTGGGGGTTATGACAGGGATGATGGAAACAAAGCTGTGGCTGAGAATACAGCAGATCTTATTGCCTTTGGTCGCCCTTTCCTGGCTAATCCAGATTTACCAAGAAGATTTGAGCTTAATGCACCTCTCAACAAATACAACAGAGAAACATTCTACATATCTGATCCTGTGATTGGTTATACTGATTATCCATTGTTTGAGGCAAGTACTTGAGTTTATGACTAGAGAGTTCAACCTCATTTTTTTTTTTTTTTGAAGTCTGCCAATAAATTCATCTTTGGAAATGGTTGATCTGAAAAATCAATCCTAATCCAGAGTATTAATAAAGTTGTGATTTTCTATTGAAAAACATTGTGTTGAATGTGACCCAGAGTATATTTCTACAGCATTCTCATTGTTCTGGAACTGATGAATGTTCATATTGAGATTACAATTTTGAAGTTTCAATTAGACCATTTTATTTTGAGTAAAGTCCAATCTACCCTTAATATTTTCTGCAAGGTTCATTTAAATCCCTTAATTTTTTTTTTTTGGTTCCAAAAAATACAATGTCATGCAATAAGACCCATTACGAAAAGTTCCCTGAGGTTTATTCCTATGTCAAAATGTTCCAAATTTCAAATTTTAATTGAGGTTCCATGAGTAGCATTACTTTTTATTTATTTGATTATTAATTTATTTAAATTAGATTATATGTTTAATTTAAAATAATTAAATTGAAAATAAACTTTAGATTTATATTATTCAATTTATAATAAAATTTTGTTCAACTAGTAGAAGATTCAATCATCGCTAAGGGGATTCTAGATTGTCTATCACCAAGACTGCCAGTTGATTTCTTACCAGAAAATTTTAATTGAGCTTTGCAAAATCAGAGGAAATTAATCTCCTTAGGTATCACTGCTGGGATTCTCTTTAGAATCTCATTTGAGTTTTTAATTGTGGTTGATCCAATTTCATACAATTTTATCATTAGCAATTGGAACTATTAGTTGTCAGTCAATAAATTTAAATTAGATGATTATTTTATGGGATTTTTTCAGAAATAATCAATATACTGAAGTTTTTTTAAAAAATATAGTTGATTTTTTTTTTCAAAATAACGGCGTTGACAAAACATTTTTCAAAAATACAAGTACAAGTAAAAACCTGACAACAACTTCACAACAAATACCACAAAATAATTACAAATACAATTACTAACAATAACTAAGATGTTGTGAAATAAAGATTGAATTACTTATTTTGTTATAGAACTAAACTTGAATTTAGTAGTATTTAACTAGAAGAAAAATATTTTATAGTAGAATGATTTTGAGAGAATTTAGAGAGAGTTTGGAGAGAATTTAGAGAACTATAATATTGAAAGAATTTGGAGAGTAATCTATCTTTTCTTCTTCCTTTTTTTTAACATCCTCATTAATGAATTTCAATCCCTTTATATAGAGATTTTCTTTTCACTATTTGAGTACTATTCTTTCACAAGCAATATATTGTTAATTCACATTCATAATACTCCCCCTTGAATAATAATATTTTGCAACTGCCTCGTTAAAATTTTGCTAAATAAAACCCAGTGGGAAAAACTTTAGCTTAAGGAAAAAGAGTACAGTGCATGATTTTCTCTCCCTCAAGTTCATATGTATAATCTTCCTTCACATAGTATGCAGATGTCACATTCCAATATCATGAACGTGCTTTCTAAAGATTGTAGCTGGAAGTGCCTTTGTGAAAAGATCAGCTGAATTATGACTAGACTGAATATACTTAATATATATATGATTGTCTTTTATTAGCTCTTGAGTGTATGAAAAGAATCTTGGAGGTATATGTTTGGTTCTATCACTTTTGATATATCCTTCCCTTAACTGTGCAATGCATGCTGCATTATCTTCATATAAAATTGTTGGACTTTTGTTGACTGGAAAACCACAAGATTCTTCAATATGATGTGTCATTGATCTAAGCCACACACACTCTCTACTTGCTTCATGTAGTGCAATAATTTCAGAATGATTTGAGGAAGTAGTGACAAGCGTTTGTTTCTGGGAACGCCAAGAAATTGCAGTTCCATTATTTGTGAACACATAGCCTGTTTGAGATTTCGCTTTATGAGGATCAGATAAATGCCCTGCATCTGCACAACCAATCAATTCTTGTTTTGAATTGTTAGAATAAAATAAACCCAAATCAACATTTCCTCAAAGGTATCGAAGTATATGTTTGACCCCTTTCCAATGCCTTTTTGTTGGAGCTGAACTGAACCTCGCTAATAAATTAACTGCAAAAGAAATGTCAGGTCTAATACAATTAGCAAGATACATTAGAGCTCCAATGGCACTGAGATATGGAAATTCAGGACCAAGAATTTCTTCATTTTCTTCACAGGGTCGAAATGGATCAGTTTCAATATTGAGTGATCTAACGACCATTGGAGTACTTAAAGGATTTGCTTTGTCCATATTAAAGCGTTTCAAGATCTTTTCTGTGTAATTTGATTGATGCACGAATATCCCATTATGCATTTGCTCAATTTGTAAACCAAGGCAATACTTGGTTTTTCCAAGATCTTTCATTTCAAATTCTTCCTTTAAGTATACTGTTGCTTCATAGATCTCATTTTCTGTTCCAATGATATTCAAATCATCAACATATATAGCTATAATCACAAATCCATAAATTGTTTTCTTAATAAAAATGCATGGGCAAATAATATTACTCACATATCCTTTATTAATCAAATAATCGCTTAAACGATTATACCACATGCGCCCAGACTGTTTTAACCCATATAAAGATCTCTGGAGCTTGATCGAATACATTTCTTTGGGTTTTGTACTTAATGTTTCAGGCATTTTAAATCCTTCAGGGATTTTCATATAAATGTCACTATCAAGTGATCCATACAAATAAGCAGTCACAACATCCATAAGACGCATTTCTAATTTCTTAGAAACTACTAGGCTAATCAGATACCTGAACGTAATTGCATCCATAACAGGAGAATACGTTTCATCATAATCAATTCCTGGCCTTTGTAAAAAACCTTGAGCTACAAGTCTAGCTTTGTACCTTATTATTTCATTTTTCTCATTTCTCTTTCGTACAAAGACCCACTTGTATCCTACAGGTTTCACATTTTTAGGCATAGGAATAATTGGCCCAAAAACATTTCGTTTATTTAGTGAGTCCAATTCAGTCTGCATAGCATCTTTCCATTTTATCCAATCATGCCTATTTTGACATTCCATGACTGATTTTGGTTCAGGATCATCTTTGTCATTTATGATTTCACATGCAACAGTATATGACAATGTTTCATGACTTTCTTTATTTTCTATTTCTTTAGGGATATTTTCCTCGCTATCAATATGATTATCTACTCCCTTTCTCTTTCGAGGATTTTTATCCTTAGAACCAATTGGTCTTCCACGCTTCTGGCGTGTTTTAGACTCATGAGTGTCTTTATTCTCAGGTTTTATTTCTGGAATTTCAATATGAGCAGGAGCATTGGCTGCTGGTATATATGATTTAGTCACTCTTTTTGTATCAGTAAATGCATCTGGCAATTGATTTGCAATTGCTTGTAAGTGCACAATCTTTTGCACTTCTAATTCACATTATTTTGTGTGAGGATCCAGATGCAATAATGATGGTTCATTCCATGAAATATCCCTTTTCCCTTCTTTCTCCCCTTTTCCTAATATTGGGAAAATAACCTCATTAAATTGGCAATCAGCAAAACGTGTTGTAAAAACATCACCAGTTAGAGGTTCAAGATATCTAATAATCGAGGGTGTTTCAAACCCAACATAAATTCCTAATCTTCGTTGAGGACCCATTTTTGTGCGCTAAGGTGGCGCAATGGGTACATATACTGCACAACCAAAAATTTTGAGATAGGAAATATTTGGCTCTTGACCAAATGCCAATTGTAGTGGGGAGTATTTATGATATGCACTAGGTCTAATGCGAATTAATGAAGCAGCATGTAGGATTGCATGACCCCAAACTGAAATGGGAAGCTTTGTTCTCATTATTAATGGTCTAGCAATAAGCTGAAGTCGTTTAATCAATGATTCAGCTAAACCATTTTGAGTATGTACATGGGCAACAGGATGCTCAACAATGATCCCAGTAGACATACAATAATCATTGAATGCTTGAGATGTAAATTCACCAGCATTATCAAGTCTTACCCTCTTGATTGTATAATCAGGGAATTGTGCTCGTAATTTAATAATTTCAGCAAGCAACCTTGTAAATGCAACATTACGAGTTGACAATAGACAAACATGTGACCATCTACTAGATGCATCAATTAATACCATAAAATATCTGAATGGTCCACATGGTGGGTGAATTGGCCCACATATATCACCTTGAATTCTTTCAAGAAACATAGGTGATTCATTTTGAATTTTAGATGGTGAAGGTCTCAAGATTAATTTTCCGAGAGAACAAGCTGTACATGGCATTTCATTTGATTGAGGAATTCTTTGCCCCTTCAAGGGATGCCCATGTGAATTCTCAATTATCCTTCGCATCATTACTGATCCAGGATGACCTAATCTGTCATGCCATAAATTTATTATTGAAGGATCATAAGATTTTTCTTTTACTGCCATATTTGATTCAATTACATATATATGCATGTAATGCAATCCAGTAGGGAGTTTTGGCAGTCTTTCCAATACTTGCATTTTTCCTGATTCATAGGAAACTATATTTAAATATTTGTTACCATTTATAGTAATAGATTGGGTATCACACCCATTTCGATATATGTCATCAAAACTCAATAAATTTCTTGTTGATTTTGGTGAAAACAAAGCTTCATCAATTATAAACTTTGTTCCATTTGGTAACATAAATTTAGCTTTGCCAATTCCTTCAATCAGATCTACAGGACCTGATATTGTTTTTACAACTGCCTTTGTGGGCTTTATTTCAGAGAAATAATCTCTATTTTTCAAGATAGTATGTGTAGTACCACTATCTGGTATGCAGAGATCTCTAATATTGTCTTTATGTTGAGTACAATCCATATTAAACTTCAAAATAGATAAACACAAAATTAATCAATTAAGGTAAAAACATAAAATAATTGTAAAGTAGGACATTTTATTTAATTTAAAAAATAACATACATAACAATAACATATTCTTCATAATCAAATAAGTAATAACAATATACTTAAAATTAGAGATGTCTCAATTTCCATTGTCAGTAAAATCAGAAACATCTAGATGAGTTGTATCATTAACATGAGTATGATGCTCATTGAAGTTTATTTCCTTTTCTTTGCCTTTCAATAATGCCTTATAAAGTTGGCAAAGATGTGGTGGTGTTCGACAAATTCATGACCAGTGTCCTTTACTACCACATCTGAAACACACAGTTTCAGACTTATGTTGAGGCCTTTCTTGAACACCACTGATGACTGATTTTAACTTCTTTTGAGGTTGAGTCTGAGTTTGTTGTGGAGTATTATTATATTTATTTCCACGAACATGGCCAAAGAATTGACCTCTTCCACGTCCACGACCTCTACCTCTCCCACGTCCACGGCTATTGTAATTTTTATATCTGGAATAATTTATAGCATTTGCTTCTGGAAATGCTATTGAGCCAGTAGGACGGGACTGATGATTTTTCATCAAGAGTTCATTATTTTTCTCAACTACCAATAGGCATGAAATTAGTTCAGAATATTTTTGAAATCTCTGCATCCTGTATTGTTGTTGCAGTGTAACATTTGATGCATGAAATGTGGAGTAAATTTTCTCCAGCATATCCTCATTTGTGACTGTCTGTCCACATAATTTTAATTGTGATACTATTCTGAACATTGCAGAATTATAGTCACTCACTTTTTTGAAATCTTGAAAGCGTAAAGCTCTCCATTCATCAGTGACTACTGGTAGTATTACATCTTTTTGATGATCATATCTGTCTTTTAGATCCTTCCAAAGAATACTTGGATCTTTGACAGTCAAATATTCACATTTTAATCCTTTATCAAGATGACGACGGAGAAAAATTATAGACTTGGCCTTATCTTGTAATGAGGTGTTATTATTTTCTTTTATGGTATCAATTAACCCCATTGATTGAATATGCATTTCTACATCTAGAATCCAAGACATATAATTTTTTCCGTGATGTCAAGAGCAACGAACTCAAGCTTTGCTAGATTTGTCATTATGATAACTAATAAAAAAAATATAACTCAATTAAAATTCATAAATTTGATGACTACTAAAAAAAATCAAATATGATCAGAATTTACTAATTAATTACATCATGAATGAATATTGCAAGAAATAATAGTGGTACAAAAAATGATACAATAATACTTAAAATTATATCAAATAGAAAATCATCTTCCATATTAATTATTCCTAAAACTATTATAATAGTCATGATCAAAACAAAAATATAAATATACCAAATCATGTTTACAATTTAGAGTAAAGAGAGAAAGAGAAAATGTATGAATTTGTGTGAATGAATAAAATTTATAGCTCATCTATTTATAATGAAAAATATAGCCGTTTATTACCGTTATATTACCGTTGGTAATAAAAATATAGCCGTTAGAATTTTTTTTAATATAATATATTGAGAAATAAATTATATAAAGTAAAATCAATAAATAATGTTGATATGATTATTTATAGCAAGTGAGTTAACATAACGATATGTATAAATATGGGGCAAAACCGTCCATTAATATAAAATGGGGTATAGCCTTCCATTAACATAAATAATAAAAAAAATAAATGTGCATAAAGATAAATTGGTAGGAGGCATAGCCATCCATAAGGTTAGATCCATTTCTAGCAATATTTGCATCAATGGTGTAGTTAGTAAAACAAAATAAAAATAACAATTAATATAAAGTTAGATTGAAGAAATAAATATAAATATATAAATTAGTAGGAGGCATAGTCATCCATGATAATATATAATCAACTAATATATTCATAAATATTAAATATTAAGAAATATGTATCTTATTGTTTTGATTGAGAGCTCCTCATGCTGATAACGTGTTGTGAAATAAAGATTAAATTACTTATTTTGTTATAGAACTAAACTTGAATTTAGTAGTATTTAACTAGAAGAAAAATATTTTATAGTAGAATGATTTTGAGAGAATTTAGAGAGAGTTTGGAGAGAATTTAGAGAACTATAATATTGAAAGAATTTGGAGAGTAATCTATCTTTTCTTCTTCCTTTTTTTTAACATCCTCATTAATGAATTTCAATCCCTTTATATAGAGATTTTCTTTTCACTATTTGAGTACTATTCTCTCACAAGCAATATATTGTTCATTAACAAGCAATATATTGTTCATTCACATTCATAAATAAGAATATTTTTTATTTTTTCTGGCTGTTCTTCGGATGCTGTTGGGGGTTGTTGCTGCAGTTTTTTTATTTTTTTTTTTCATTGTTGTTTCATTGTTGTCAAGTTGTTCTTGTGGTGTGGTTTTTGTTTTTTTTTTTTTTAATTTGTTCTGGTTATTGCTGCTTTTTTTTCGGTTCTTTGGTTGTTGTTGGGGTTTTATGTGTTTTTTCCTGGTTTTTTCTCATTTGAATTTATTTATTAAGTTAAAAACCATCAATAGTAACCCAAAAAAAAAACAACTATATTGATTTAATTTATTAGTTAAAAAAATTATATTTCACTTTTAAAAATTTTAACTCATTTACTAAAAATTTATAATATTTAAAGAAATCAATTAAATAAAATAGAGTTGAAAAAAACTTAAAATAAGCGAAAAAAATAGACTACAACATGCCAACACCTAAAAAACAATCAAAAAAATAGTAACAACAGCTAATTCAAATAACTCTGTTTGACTCTGTTTCACAAATCGTAAACAATACACAAAATAACATAACAACAAGCATACAACAATCAGAAAGCAAAAATAATACATAAAAAAAAATGAACAACTTAACAACAACATAACAACTACTTGTGAACAACTAAAAATAGCAAACAGCATCAAAACAACCTTGCAACCAACCTTCAACAACCACACAACAACAATAACCTGAAAAACAACAACAACAAAATAAAGAATAAGAAGAAAAAAAGAATAAGAGAAATTAACAGACACCAAAGTATTAAGAAAAAAAAAGAAGGAAATTTAATATCTACTCATTATAATTCTTGATGATTTGGAAATAGTGAAATTTCAATAAAAATTAAAATAATAAAGAAAATAGAGAAGTGAAATTTTATAAGATATGAGATGCAAATCTATTTGAAAAATCTATGAGTTTGCTCTATTTCAATAAATACATGTAAAAGATTCATTTTAAACACATTAAATTTACAAATCTTGCAATAGTTAATATAGGCTTTGAGAGAAGAGATGAAAAGAACGAAGAGAAAAAGAAAAGATGAAGAGAACGAAAATAGAAACAAGAAATGTAAAAAATGCTTGTGTAATATTTAATGTTATTCATAATATTTGTTGCAAAATAACATAAAAAAAATAACAAGAGTAAATAAAGAAAACAAAAAAGAAAAGAATGGACAAAGATTTAGCAATGTACCCACATCCTCAAGAGCGAGCAGTTGGAATTTTCTTATTAATTAGAATGACAACTAGGGTTAAAAATACATGTTGTATATATAGCATAATAGGTATAGTACATTTTACTAAATCACCCTCCGCTCTTTACTTGTGCTTTGTCGCTCCGCTACGCTATGCTCAAATATTTGTCCACTTACTACTACATATGAGTCATACACAACATGATTAATAGGTAAAATAATAAGCAAAATAATGAAAGATTTCATTGTTTTCATCTAGCTAATGCATCCATAAAGAGTGTTGTTGACATCATCACTCTAACTATTTAAGATACATTTAATAGAGTTATTATCATTTATTACTAGAGCCTTTGAAATCTTCTATTTTAGTAATTAGAAAGATTCTTCATTCTCATAAGATCATTCAAATTTTTTTATTGGCCTTTGTAAAAGAATACAACGGTGCTACAATTTGTGAAAATTGTCGAATAAAGTTTTGTAAATATTGATGTACACCTATAAGTCATCGAACTTCAATTATGGATTGGGGTATAGGCCTTTAAGAAATAACATATACCCTTTTAGGTCCACTTTTAACTCTTCTACACCAATAATGAATTTTAAGCATATCAAATGTCGCTTCCCAAATTCACATTTTTTGCATTCAACCGTAACTTGTTCATTCAAAGAATGCCCAACACTTAAGTAATATGATGAAGATGATCCTCCCATATAACACTAAATATCAATATGTCATTTAAATAGATAATGACAAAATCATCAATAAAAGGGCAAAACACTTCATTCATTAATTACATGAAGATTGCTAGAGCATTATATGACCTAAATGGTATAGTTAACCACTTCAAAGAGTCTGTGCTTCATCTTGAATGCAGTCTTTTAGATATCTTCTTCGAAGATGCATACTTAATAATAACCAAATTTAAAGTCAAGTTTTATAAAGTATTGAACACCATGTAATTAATCAAGCAAGTCATCAATCCTTGGTAATGGATACCTATTTTTAATGGTAATTTTTTGTGTGCTATAATCAACACACATTTTTAATATGTTCAAATTTTGTTAAAGAAGTATGATATAAGCCCAAGCTTGGTAGAGGGGAATCTCTGACGAATTAGATTTCATGTTCTATAGCTCTTCTTGGTGGTAGTACCCATACTTTCTTAAATAAGTCTTTATACTCTTCCTGTAGCTTTCTAATTTTAAAGCATTGTGAAGGTGACAAAGTCAATATGGATAAAGTCATAACTTTTGAAAACTAGTTTTTGGAGTTGAATCATTAGTAAGATGAATTGTCCGCATGAATTAACTAATCTTGTTGCTTGGTTAACATTTAAAAGATTATCTATTGCTTAAGGCTAGTAAGAATTGACAAGGAACTCTTTCCCATCTTTCACAAGACGATACTTGCATAACCTGCTATAGTGGATGGCATCACTTTCCTATAAATATGGATTGCCTAATATCACTTGATATACATTTATTGATACCACTTCATAAGTTACCTAATTAATATAATGATTGGTGATGGAAAACTTAAAGGTACATTGCAGTGTAATATACATATCAATGTCCTTTTATAACCAAAAAGAGTCCTAAAGGGGGGGGGTGAATAGGACTATCAAATAAAAATAAGAAATTAAAAGAATTCTTTGCAAGAATTAAATGGAAGTTGAGAAGAAAGAATAAAGAACATAAAAATTTAAGGAGTTTGAATTCAACAACAATCCTACGTCTCCACCTAACTTATCCCTAAGTTAGGATTTTTAATCGCCTACAATCTTATTCATAAGATTAAGATTACACAAGAGTTTTATAGTTCACTCTTACAATCTTACAACATGAATTTTTAAGGCTCACTCAAAAAAATCAAAACCTAAGTGTTTCAATGGATAACACTTAAACCAATTCTTTTAGACATAAATCTCACTTCCCTTATAATATAACCCAATATTTAAAATGAAGAGAAATTCTATTTCTAACACACAATCAACTCTCACAAGAGTTATAGAAAAATGACAAAGAAAACTAGGAGAAATGTATGTTACTCTTGTCGATGAATAGATAAAATTAATTGGCTTGAGTATTACCATACATTGTGGAAGGATGGTGCATGGAAACTAGGAGGTGGCTAGTAGATTATTAATTTAATTTTTCATTATTTATCTAATTTTATTTAATGTAGTTTTCTTTGTCATTTTTGTTTGATTATTGTGATGTTTTGTTAATTAATAATATTTATAAAGTTTTGTGGTTTGATTTATTCATTAAATGTGAATGTTTGTGTGTGTGTGTGTGTGTGTGTATGATTTAATAAACTCTTGAAAATATTTTTTCTTTTTTATTTATTTGATAGATATTCATGCCATTTTGAAAATTATTTTTGATGCTAATGAGGAAGATGAAGAATTGGAATCATTATCAACACTTTCAATTGAAATGATATGCCAATATTATTCCACATACATTTACAAAGAAACCTGTATGGATTCATTTCAAACATGAATGGTGTAGTTATCATAAGTAATGAGAGGAAATGAGAAGAGATGTGTTAATATGTTTAGAATGAAAAAGAATATATTAATAAATCTTTGTCAAGATTTGGAAAATAAATATGGACTAAAAGCTTTAAAATAGGATGTTGGTTGTAGAAAAAGTAGAAATGTTTTGTATGTCCTTGCTTTGGGTGCTTCGAATAGACAAGCTCAAGAACGCTTTCAACATTCGGGTGAGACAATCGGCTTAATTTTCATAAAGTGATGGTGGTAGTAATGAGATTTTTAATTGACTTAATAAAACCTAAGGATTCAACATTTAGTACCATTCCCCATAGATACTAAAGGACAATAGATATATGCCTCACTTTAAGGTAATATTCTATATATTTTCTTACTTGCTATTTTTATAATATACATATAAGTAATTACATTTCTAAATTAGGATTGCATTGGAGCTATTGATAGCACTCATGCAGCAGCTACAGTGCCTGAAAAAGATTTAGTGTGATTTATTGAGAGAAAAGTAGTGCCAACACAAAATATAATGGCTACATGTAGTTTTGACATGCAATTTATATTTGTGATGGCTGGATGGGAAGGAACTGCTTATAATGGATGACTTTTTCTATATGCAATTCAAAGAAAGGAATTAAATTTTCCTAAACCATCGCTAGGTATAAATATATATATATATATATATCGAACTATTATTTTTCAATAAAAATTACTTTTTTAATTTTAAATAATTTAGTTTTGTAATTTATTATTGATAAAACATGTAGGATAATATTATTTTGTTGATGCTGGATATTAACAATTAGAAGGATACCTTGAACCATACAAAGAGACTAGATATCATTTACCTGAATTTCAATATGGTGGTCAGTCTAAAGGACCTAAAGAAACTTTCAATCATTGGCATTCATCACTTAGATGTTGCATTGAAAGAATATTTGGTGTTTGGAAAGCTAGATGGAAAATACTACGACTTATGCCTTCATATTCATTCAACACACAATAGGATATTGTGGTTGCAACTATGACATTACACAACTATATTCGAAGAAAGTCATTCAATGATTCAGTATTTATGCGATTTGATCAAAATCCAAAATTTGTGCGGCTTGACATTTTTGAACATCATATAGCGATTCAATACATCAAAGTGATGAAGAATCTAGTACAATTCAAATGGATATATTGCGTCATCAAATTGCTTTTAGTTTAACGAAAGGAAAAAAATTAAATAGTATAATGAGTTATGAATTTTTTTTTGTTAAATTATATTTTTAGTGTTAAATATTTTATTTTATATATAGAGAGAATTATTGCTAAAATAATTTAATTGTTTTGATAAATTATATTTTTTTAATTATATATATATATAGCATTTTTAATGGATGTCTATATTGGTCATTATATATATAAATATATAAATAGTAACAACTACAAGTAATTATTCAAACACATGACATTAATTATTCATCTGCTACCAGCTATCAAAACTAGTTACCCGCTACAGCTATCAACAATAATTTAGCTAAACAGACCCTACAAAGGAAGTCGAAGTTTGAACTTTTTCTTTTGCTTTTTAATTGTATTATTGATGGGATTAATCTTTTCGATGAATTTGTACAAAGTAATGGAGTTTTGTTTATCTTCGTTTACAAGTGTGGTGGCGTCAAATATATACAACTTTTTTAGAAAAGTTGTCTGCGTTAGATCTCGTGGGACGATTTGTCATATCATTGTTGAAACCCAATTGTATCTTCAGGTCAGAAAGTCATAAAGCGTGCCAAAGTTGACCTTTTAAGTTCAAAAAAACTCTTTACTAAGTTGGAAAAAAAGATTGTTTATACCCCGCATTTGAGTTATATTCATTATTTATGTGCATCTGTATATGAGCCCGCCTTCTGTGTGATCAAATTTTTTTATATATAATTAATATTATTAATTTGTAAAAGATAAATAAGATATAAATAAGATGTGTTTTCTTTAAAATTTTATAAAAAATTTACTTGTATTAAGCGAATTTTTAATTAAATATATTTATATTTAATTATTAATAAACATTTAATTGTGAATTTATGATTTTATTTTGCATTTAAAAATTGTCAATTATGTGAACAATAATAACAACAACTGTAATAATAATAATAGTTTGGCATATAAAACAGGCGAATGATATTTTAGTTTTTAATTTATAATATAAAATGAATTCTTTTAAATTTTAACTTTAGTTTTTCACTTTTTAATAAAGTAACATTATCATTTTCTTCAATAATATATCGACATTAATATCAGATTTTAAATTGTATATAGAAAATATGATTTTTTTATTCGGTTTTTTTATGTTAATACAAAATTATAAATATTTTTTTAAAATTTGTAGCAAGTGGATACAAAATTTTAAAATTCATAATAGTACATAAAATATTAAATATATGTTTTAATAATAATAATAATAATTTGGTTGGGGTTGTATTTCCTTTGACTTTGGACTATTAGTTATTGAGTCACCAAATAATCTCCCAGAAAGAAAACAGCATCGTTAGTGTTAAAAAAAAAAAAAAAAAAACCAGCATCGCCATCACCTACGTCAGAAATAAAAGAATAGATGATTCGATTTTTTTCACTAGAATTTTCCTCAGCCTTTGGAAATTTCCCTTATAAATACCTGCAAATCCCATAAAAAATTATGGTGTTCAGCGGTCACAAATCCCATAAAAAAAAACATCATTTTTTTTTAACAAATATAAACATCATCATATACAATAATATTACCCCCACTAACTCCTAATAATACGATGATTACCATCAGCCATCTCAATTTCTTAATGCTGGCTGCTGCTTGACTTTTGTGGACATTTGACAAAATTATAATAAATTTTAAGCCATTGAATCTGTATGAAGTTCCTTAATTTGATTACCATAAGAGCATAAATTGAAACAAAAAATAATTGTAATTAATATAAATGAACGGATCATTCTAACTGATTTAATAAGAAAAAATATAAATTTAGTGTGTGAATTTTTCAATTTTTTTCTATTTAAATGCCTTTTTTTATCCAATCAAATGTATGAACTTTAAAAAATTATAATAATGTAGTGTTTTCGACCGATTTGATACTAACTGAATGTTCAATCAGATCAAATAGGGTTTACTTTTATTTCAATCATTAATCATATCATTTGTCACATGTATTGTATTATTTAAAGAATAAAATTACCCTTATTCAGTCACCCTTAATGTCTGCGACGGAAGTTAATTTTGAAGTTATTTTTATTAATTCATAATATTTAATAAGAGTAATTTATTATTTAAATAATGCAATACATATAGTATATAATATGATTAATAACTGAAATAAAAACAAATACAGTTTGATCTAATTTAGCATTCAATCAATATTAAATCGACCGGAAACATTATAATGAGACTACACCCACAAACAATAATTAGGCAAAGATGCCTGCACGACAGTAGCAACACACACGATTCCTTTTTTCTACAGTTCCTGCACAACTTACGCAGCATGCTTTGAATAATATTATTGTCTTAATATTGACTGTTAATATTATTAACAAATTAACAAATAATATTAATTGTTAATATTATGGGTTCTTCCTATTATTAACAATTAATCCACTTTTCGTCCACCATGAGAAAATTTATAAATTGAAAAGTAATATCAATAATATTAAGACATTTAGAATTTACTTATAACTGTTAGATTTTAATTCTTTTACTTAAAAAAAAGGTTTTAATTTATCGTTTTAATTAAATATTGAATTTTTATTAGTTTAACATTTCAGCTTAGGCGTTGTTACGGTTCATAAATCGTCGGTTCTAGTTGATGAATCGTCAGTTCTGGTTCATGAATCAACAGTTTATGAACCGATGGTTCACAATTTTATGGTCAATAGAACCGAACCAAAATTGGGAACAAGAATCGGCCGGTTTCAATTTTTTTATCATAATCTCTTTTAATTATGGTGTTCTTTGCATCATAATATATTTTTTTGAAAATAAAATATTTTATTTTGAAAAAAATCAGTTTTATTATAATTTTTTTATCTTAACATTAACTTGTTTATTTATTTTAAAATTATTTAAAAATATTTATAAATTTATGTTGTTAATTTAAAATATTAGAAATTAAAATAAGTAACCAATAAATAAATTTTCAAAATGATATAAGTGTTAAAAGATAAAAAAATTATATAAATATTAGAAATATAAAACTTTAGAGACTAAAAAAAATTTTATTAAAAAATTAACAAAATAATTTAAAATTTCAAATCAATAAAATTCGAACACCTATATATATATAATGAGGCTTTAAGAGTCTGAATTTAAAAAACCAAGTTGATAGGTTTTGCCTCTAATATATTCGTTTAAATTGTTATTTTAAATGAATAAAAGAAATCGTCATCACCAACGTCAGAAGTTTTTTTCACTAGAATTTTCGTCAGCTTTGTAATTTTTCCCTTATAAATACCTGCAAATCCCATTCTGCAAAAGCCCATCAAAAATTATTTTCCCATTTTTTTTGAAGACAAGAAATCATTATTACAGATGGATTTAGACACCAAACAAAAACATGCAGACATCACGTTCGTGCCTGTTCAAGGTCCAACCATTCCTCTTCTCACTCCTTATAGGTTGGGCAATTTCAATCTTTCTCATAGGTAATAGTAAGAACCCATTAATTTTTTTTTAATATATATATATATATAGGATGGTTGTTAACATTTCTGGTTTTGAAAGTCGGAAGTTTTATCATGAAATGAAATTTACTTGTAGTTTAATACTCCATGTATTGCTTCAGAGTTGTTCTGGCGCCGTTAACTAGGCAGAGATCATATGGCTATGTCCCTCAGCCACATGCTATTTTATATTACTCTCAGAGAGCCTCCAAAGGGGGTCTTCTTATAAGCGAAGCCACTGGAGTCTCTGATACTGCTCAAGGGTAAATTTTTCTTTTTTTTTTTTTTTGGTCCTAACTGACTATCTGAATCTTTGAAATCTGGTAATAGTATTTTCGGTTTCTTTTCATTGATGTATAGGTTTCCTGACATTCCTGGCATTTGGACCAAAGAACAAGTTAAGGCATGGAAACCCATAGTAGACGCTGTTCATGCCGAAGGTGGTATCTTCTTTTGTCAAATTGGGCATGTTGGCCGAGTTTCAAATTCAGGTAACTTGTTGTTAGCTAGGATGAACTTACTATTAATTACTGAAGGTGCCCTTTAAGTTCCATGCTGTTCTATAAGAGCTATGGTTTCACCTTTTTTGTTTTTTATATGTTTGACGCACACCAACTGCTTTACTCAAAAATTTGTAAATTTTGTAATGAATTATAATTATATTAAGTTAATATCAAATTGTTATATTATTTTTAAAACTTATATATATATATATCTGTGAATTCCCAAGGCCCCCTCCCAAATGAAACTGCCCCCTAATGCATGGAGGCAATTTCGTCCAAAAAATTTGAAGAAAAAATGGTTTGTCACTAGCGAGCCACTATGAGTATCATTACTCTTATAATCTTGCTTTAACTAGGTTGCTCTTCTAATATATCTGAAAGGAATTTCTGACTATAGTTTTATGAAGCCTTCTGCTGGTCTTGATCATTATTTTACTTATATTATTGGCTGTACAGGTTTTCAGCCAAATGGTCAGGCTCCAATATCATGTACCGACAAACCTTTGACACCTCAGATTCCAAGTAATGGCATTGATGTTGCGCAGTTTACACCTCCTAGGCGACTAAGAACAGTTGAAATTCCTCAAATTGTTAATGATTTTAGAGTGGCTGCAAGAAATGCCATGGAAGCTGGTATGTAGTCTTTTTATCTAAAGCAAAACAGTGGGGCAACTTAGTTATTTTAGGGTTTTGAGCAGGCTGAATAACATGAATTGCTTTCTCTACATTAGATATGAAGTAAAAATGCACTTCGAATAAAAAAAATTGGATTTGTTTGATATAAAGGTATTGATAAGTAATTTTTTTAGTTTTATGTTGAAAAAAATTGTCATGTAAGTTAGGTCAATGGTCACTATATTAATCATTTATGGTTTATTTGGTTCGAATAAATTTTATAAAATTTTACGAAATTTATTTATAAATCCAAGTAAATATGTTTGGTCTAAATGAGAACTTTGTAAAATTCATTTGGAATTTCAACATTTTAATTTTATGGAATTGTTTAAAATTAAATCAATTTTTATTAATAAAGTATATTCGGTTTAAATGAATTTGAAGTTCATCTGGAAATGAATTTTATTTGAAATTCACTTGAAAATGAAATAAATTTCTTGTTGGAATTGCACCAAACGAAAGTTTAATGATATTATAGCCACAAAATTTCAATTTGTTAACATTGTATTACTAAATTATAATTTCTATTTAAAAATTTGGTGACTGTAATGCTAAATTATGATGAAAACCCTAACTAAAAATCTGACTAAAGAAGCTAAGCGGAGTATACTTTAATTGTATGTGTCATTATATTCACCAGATTGGCATACAAAGTCATCTTTGTTTTTGTTATGCTGTTTCATTTTGAAAAATTTTGTTTTGTATTTATAGGTTTTGATGGAGTTGAGATTCACGGAGCTCATGGCTTCTTAATAGATCAATTTTTGAAAGATCAAGTGAACGATCGAACAGATAAATATGGTGGATCTCTAGAGAATCGTTGTCGTTTTGCTTTGGACGTTGTTGAAGCTGTAGTCAATGAGATAGGAGCAGATAAAGTTGGAATTAGATTATCTCCATTTGCAGACTATATGGAATCAGGAGATTTGAATCCTAAAGCTTTGGGACTTTACATGACTGAATCCTTGAACAAATATGGAATTGCTTACTGCCACATGGTTGAGCCAAGAATGAAAACTGTTGGTGAAAAGGTTGAATGTTCACAAAGTCTCATGCCTATGAGAAAGGCTTTCAAAGGTACTTTTATGGTTGCTGGGGGTTATGATAGGGAAGATGGAAACAATGCTGTGGCTGAGAATAGGGCAGATCTTATTGTTTTCGGTCGCCTTTTTCTGGCTAATCCAGATTTACCAAGAAGATTTGAGCTTAATGCACCTCTCAACAAATACAACAGAGAAACATTCTACACATCTGATCCTGTGATTGGTTATACTGATTATCCATGTTTTGAAGCAAGTACTTGAGTTTATAACTGGAGAATTCCACCTCATTTTTTTTTTCCTGAAATCTGCCAACAAATTCGTCTTTGGGGATAGCTGATCAGAAAGCCTATCCTAATCCAACATGTATGTACCAAATAGGTTATGCCTTGCATCAATAAGTTGTCATTATCTACGGAAAAATATTGTGCGGAATGTGATTCAGAGTACATTTCTACGACATTCTCTTTAATTATAGAACTGGTGAATGTTCATAATTTTGAAGATTTTAAGATTACAATTTTGAAGGTTCAATTAGACTATTTTATTTTGAGTAAAGGTTCAATATACACTTAATATTTTGTGCAAGGTTCATTTAGATCCTTTAATTATTTTTTGCTTCAAAAAATTCTAATTTCACTCAAAAGGACCCATTACCAAGTATTTTTGACATTTGCAAATTTTAAAAAGTTCCATGAGGTTTATTCCTATGTCAAAATATTCCATATTTCAAATTTAATTTGAGGTTCATTAAGTAGCATTACTTTTTATTTATTTGATTATTAATTTATTTAAATTAAATTATATGTTTTAAATTAAAATAATTAAATTGAAAATAAATAGTAGGTTTATAGTGTACAATTTATAATAAAATAAAATAAAGTTTTAATTTGTCACTATATTTGTATAGCATTCATCCTCTTTATATGGAACTGGCTGAATGTTAGCTTCATAATTTTGTTCAACTAGTTCAAGATTCATCCATTGCTAAGGGGATTGACTTCTTAATACCATAAAATTTTGATTGAGCTTCACAAAATGAGAGGAAATTAATCTCATGAGGTATCAATGTTCAGATTCTCTTTGAAATCTCATTTGAGTTTTTAATTATGGTTGATGCACTTTCATACAATTTTATCTTTAGCAATTGGCACTATTAGGGTTATCCTAAACATCATTCCGAACCCGGACAATCCAACCTCTACGGATGTGGTCAATAAATTTGAAATAGATTATTATTTTATGGTATTTTTTCAGAAATAAATTTGAAATAGATTATTAATCTTTTTAAAAATATAGTTGACTTTTTTCTTTTAAAATAATGGTGTTGACCAAAAAGTTTTAAAAAATATAGCAGTTGTACAAATAAAAATCTGATAACAACTTCACAACAAAACACCACAAAATAATTACAAATACAATTACTGACAATAACTAAGAATATTTTTTTATTTTTTGCTGATTGTTGTTGGGTTGCTGTTGATTTTTTTTATTTTTTTATTGTTGTTTCATTGTTGTCAGGTTGTTCTTGCAGCGAGGTTCTTGTTTTTTTTTTGGATGTTGCTCCTCTTTTTTTGGTTGTCTTGTTGTTGTTGGGTTGTTGTTTTCTTTTTTTTTTTCTGGTTTTTTTTCACTGAATTTATTTGTTTAGTAAGAAACTATAAAAAAAAAAAAAACCATTGAATTTATTTAGTAACAAAAAATATTTAATTTTTAAATTTTAACTCATTTTTAAAAAACTATAATATTTAAAGAAATCAAACAAATAAAATTAAATTAAAAAAACAACTTAAAATAAGCAAAACAATGGACAACAACCTATCAACAACTAAAAAATAACTAGAAAAAATAAAAAATAGTAACAATAACCCAACAGCAAGCAATTCAAATATTCCTGTTTGCCTCTATTTTACAAAGTGTAAACAATGCACAAAAATAACATGACAATAACCAGACAATAAACTGGAAAACAAAAAAATATAATGAACAACCCAACAACAACATGTGAACAACCAAAAAACAACAAACAACATTAAAACAACCTCACAAGCACCCCTTCAACAACCACAAATCAACAACAATATCCTTTAAAAAAGAAAAAATAAAATAAAGAAGAAGAAAAAGAAAAAGAAAAAGAAGAGAAACTAACAATCATCCAAGTATTGAAAATAAAAAAAGAAGGAAAGTTAACACGTATCCACTATAATTCTTGATGATTTGGAAATAGTGAATTTCCAGTAAATGTTAAAATTAAAAAAAATAAAGAAGTAAATTTTTATAGGATATGAATGCAAATTTAATTGGACAATTTATGAGTTTGCTCTATTTTAAAAAAAAAACATGCAAAAGCTTCTTTTTAAACAAATCAAATTTACAAATTTTGCATTAGTTAATGTAGGATCAGAGAGAAGAGATGAAAAAAATGAAAAGAAAAAGAAGAGTAAATAGGTGACATATTCAACTTCTCATATGCGACCTTTGGTAGCATCTAAGGATGAATCAATGAATGACTTATTTTGCTGAGATGACATGGTGTCCAACAAGTGTATAGATTGGTTGCTCATTCGAGTACATGCCTCATATTGCCATTTTTAATTACAAAGTACAAATCTCAACCAATTTGATCCATTTGGAGCACATAGAGTTAATTATGGTCCAAAGCTTATTCATTTGGTGCAAATTGAAGATTTAGGTCCAAGTAATGTAATTAGGTCTAATTTGAATGCATTAATCCCAAAGGAGTAGCGATTTGAGTGCATTAAGCCTAAAAGAGTAATTATTCATGTTGCAAAGCCCAAGATGAAGCCCAACAATGTGTTATTTATTCCATTTAGTATTTAAAATGAATTTGGATGTGTTCCTTACCTAAAACATTTTAGAAGTGTTTGTTTTTAGGGAGGAATGCTTTTCTTTAGCTTAGTAGGCAAAAAAAATAATTCTTTCTCTTTATGAACCTATTTTCTTATCTTTTAGGGGTTTGTTATCCTTATCTTTTAAGGATTTGTTTTAGAACAGGATTAGGGTTAAGAATGCTCATAAATAGTTTAGTTTGTAGTCTATTTTGGGAATCTTTTTCATCAATTAAAATTAAGTGACGATTTTACTTCAAATTACTTAGAGTTTTATTATTTGAACTTTCTAAACAAAATAGGTTGTTTGCTAGTTCACTTGTCTTATCAATTAAAACATTTATATCTAATTATGGTGACTTTCTGATAGGTAAAGTTCTTAGTTGTTAGATAATTAAGGGTTCTAGTTTCCTCCTAACTTATTTCTTAGACGATTTAAGGTATGGGTATCAATAAATTATTGCAAGTTTTATTTGTTAGATAAACCTACTTCGCATCAGTTTGGTACCAGAGCTCTGGCTCTAAGAATCAGGTTACGTATCTCTATTCATTTTCATTTTTGTGTTCATTCCTGTGTTCTCTTCTTCTACTCCTTCTTATTAGTTTCATCAACATTCTTGTATTATTTGGTTCAAATTCATTTTTGCATCATTCTTTATCATCTTTAATTTCATTTAGTTGTTTCTTTAAAGTCTTGTATCAAGTTTCGACTATAAAAAAATAAAAAAAAATAAGAAAAGAAAAAAGAAAAAGAACAGAAAAGAAAATAAGAATTTAGTTGTCCTTTTAAAATCTTTAAAGTTCTTACAAGTTTTCTTGAGTTCTTTAACTTTATGTAATGGTTTTCTTGATTTTCTTAATCAAATTTGTTGTTTTCTTGAATTTTCTTTGAGTTCTTTTATCAAATCTTGTTTCAAGATTGCAAATCTTGAAATTTAAAGACTAAAATTCATTTTTCTTGGTTCTTTATTTGTAAATTCATTTTCTCCTTGTTTGTTAGGAATATCTTTATGGATAAGATCAAATCTTGAGTAGATTATGTCCTTATCCTACTAGACATGTATTAGCCTTAAAAGAGATAAGGAAGAAAGATTATCTAATCTTATCTTATTTTCAAGCATTTCTTGTCCTAGGAGGATTAAATAACCTTTCTTCCTTATCTCTTTTAAGACTAATACTTATCTTAAAAGCTTTCTTTGTTCTAAAGGATTAAAACAACTCTTCTCTTATCTTTTTAGGATTAAATTCATTTTTTTCTTATTTTTTATATTTTTTATGCTAATTAAACCTAATTTTCTTAATTCTAGTCACCCAAACTTGCCAAATTCATCCAAATTCACCCAAAACTTGAGGGAGCATGAATTTGTATTACAATGGAATTCCTTTATTTTGTAGTGTGAATGACTCTGATGCTTATTTGAGATGGGTACAAAAAGTAGAGGATGTGTTTGAAAGTGGAGAATATAGTGAGGTACAAAAGTGCAGACTTACTTCTCCCTAGTTCAGAGGTCATGCTTATTTTTTTATGAAAAGATTTATTGGAATTGTTAAGAGAGAATAAGAATAGTGAGGTTAGAAATTAGAAAACAATGAAGAGATTAATGACTAGAAATTTTATTCCTTTTGATGTTAGGAATAAATATTATCCTAAATTGCAAAGGCTTAAACAAGGAGATGAATTAGGTGTTGAAGATTATGCTAAAAAGTTTAAGTTGTTTGTAATTGCAAGTGATATAGGTGAATCTAAAGGGTAAAAAATTGAAAGATTCATAAGTGGGCTTAAAAGTGAAATTGAATAAGATTTTGACTTAGTAGTACAATGGAATCATTTTTTATCTTTAAAGGATATAATTACACTTACTTTATAAAGAGAAGGACAATTGAAATTAAAGGACTTGAGGCATGCTTATTCACTTTTAGAGAGTTGGAGCAATCAGGTTGATAGTGAAAATGGTGCTAATGTTAATGTGGTGTTAAGTGATCATGAGAAGAAACATGAGCATCATCAAACTATGGAGGAGAGCATTATTCATAAAGAAAAGTGTGAAAAAGAAATAGTTGTTAGTGAGAAGATTGAAATAAAGTGTGAATCTGAGAAGAATGAAAGTGTTGAAACCATTAAATTGGTTGAAAGACAAGTTGAGGAGAAGAATAATGGGAATGAGTGCCAATATGAAATTTTACCTCCAAAGGCAATTTTTGAAGATTTGTGCATTAAACGACAAATTGATGAGTTTCAATCTTTATGTGGGAAAACTTTGGGGAGGGAAACTAATGAAATTGAGAGAAAAGTAAAAAGTGAGCTAAATGTTAAAAATGAGTTGAATGAGAAAAATGGGAAACACTTAATGAGAGAAAACAAGCAATGCATAAGTGAAAAGAAGAATCTAGAGATTAAAAGCATCAAGAAAGATAAAGAGTTGGTTATTCAACATGATTATATTAACAACTTTAATATTTGCTTTTCTAGTGTTTTGGAAGTTCCTTTACAGATTTTCATACTACATAAAGACCTTTTTGATGAAGTTGTTGAAGTATCTTACTCTTACAAGGAAATTTATTGAGTCTTCATTCAAAGCAAGAAGAATATAAGATATTTATGTTTTAAGTTTAAAAGGAAGCCATAAAAATACAATTCTTACAAGTTTGTGAATTTAAGTTCTATGTTCTAAGTGTCTAATCAAGTTTAAGTTGTTTTAAAACTGCTTATGTAGGTCCTTATGTCATGACCCAAACCTAAGGGGCATGTGACCGACACTAGGGAATATGAAAGTTTGAAGCTACTGAAACCCGTAATAAGCCTTAAAAGAAAAATGCGGAACTGTTCACTTTTAAAACTTTACAATGCAATAATTTAATCATGAAGCATATTATCAAACTAATTTTTCTTAATTTAAATAAACCATACCATCATCATGCATAATATATTAATAATCAATTATACAAAATAATATCTCAGTGCATAAATCTCAAATACATAATATCCAAATTAAAGTATACAGTTATACAATTTCTCTACTGCAGTATACGGAAGCTATTACAAACATAAACTATGTAGACCTACATAAAATAGCCAATGAGGAAGCTACTTGGCATAGGGAAGTAGGTCTAACAAAAGACTCCCAAACTCTTGAAAAAATAAGTTGAGGGGAGTCAGACCTTACCGAGTAAGCTAATAAAAGAAATGAATGCGCTTTGAAAATCTTCTTTAAAATAGGTTTTTATGAAAATATATTTATAATTTTTTTAAAATCATTTGATATACATATCAAAAATTCATTTTTCAAAAGGAGGAATAAATTTTTAAATGCTTTTAAAACATTATAGTATAAAAACTAGGTAGAACCCTAGTCCTCAATTCTAACAGCCATTCGGCTCACTTATATTCAAGATTGTCGGATCCCGAGAGCAAAGCATCACTAGGATGCAGTCGTAGTCACATCACCTAATCCAATATCATTGGCGGTGTCTGAGAGCAAAACATCAGCAAACCATCGGCCCTAGTGTAGACCATGAGCGTGGATTTTAGACTTTTGTAGGATTTTAGATGCTCAAGGTCTTGAGCATTCAAAAAATATGACTGTTACTTACAAAGATGTCCATTGCAGACACTCAAGGTCTACTCAGGGTCTTGAGCGTAGACCATGAGCGTGGCAGCCTTCTTTCTCTCATTTCGAGCATAGGGAGTCAAGGTTGTGGGCGTAGACATTGAGGGTAGGCTGGAACCTGAGCGTAAGCTAGCCTCATAAAAATTTATCTGTTTTGCATCTGAACGCACTCCTTTACCTTTGGTTCATTTCCCATGTATAAGGGAACATATTTAAAGGTCTTTGAAGACTTCAAATGTGATTCCAACATCCTCAAACATGTTCTGAAAGTTGGTCAATTGACTTAGATTCCATTAAATGTAACTGTGTACCTATACTTATAATCACATTTAAATAAAATCATTAGTAATTTAAATTGTTTGTCAAAATCAAGGGTTTGATCATGCAAACGGTCAATAGATATATGCATAGAAAATAAAAGTGTATTAATTAACTTTTGTACAGATAGTGAATTTTGACTCTCTACATATAGAAGTCTTTTGATATTCCTGCTATGAATTATTTATTATCTATATTTTATTTATTATTATTATTTTTTAATTCTTAAAATTTCAGATGATTTTATTTTATTATTATTTTATAAAATCCGCCTATATCTTAACAACTCAAACTTTTTTTTTTAATTGCGATATCCTCTCTCTATATATATAGAGGTAGTTGAAATGATTATCCACATCAGCTATTTAAACTAGTGATGGGAAAATCAGTTGACAAATTTGTTACAAAGTAATGCAGTTTTGTTTATCTTCCTTTTCCATTCTGACGTCAACATTTTCAAAGAAAGTTGTACCTTCAGCTAAGAAAGTCATAAAACGTGCCAAAGTTGGCCTTCTTAAGTTAAAAATTCTTTGTTAGGTTAAAAAAAAAGGAGAATGAACATACCCCGCATTTGAGTTATAATCATTTTTTATGGGTATCTGTAGATACGCCCGCCTTCGGTATGGTCTAAATTTTTTTACATATAATTAATATTATTTTTTTGAGAACTATATAATTAATATTATTAATGTTTAATTAATTTGTAAAAGATAATAAGATATTATACGTGTTTTCTTTAAAATTTTATAAAAAATTTACTTGTATTTAGTAAATTTTTAATTGAATAAATTTCTATTTAATTATTAATAAACATTTAACTGTGAGTTTATGATTTTATTTTGCAGTTTAAAATTGTCAGTTATGTGAACTATTAATAACAACAATTATTATAATAATAATAATATTTTGACATAAAAAAAGGCGAATGCTACTTTAGTTTTTAATTTATAATATAATGGCAAAGCCCATCATGAGTCTCTTATATTTATCAATCTTTTACGTTTATGTAACTAAAATTTTATTTTATATATTTAGATTCTTAAACTTTTCAGATTTTAAGTTTTAAACCTTTATATTAATTTTTTAACAAAAATTATTTTCTTTTAATTCTTGAAGTATTATATTTCTAACATTCATATTATTTTTACTTTTTAACACTTATATCACTTTTAAATTTTTTCACCGGTAAAAAGTAAATTTACTTATTTTAATTTCTAATATTTTAAATTATTGTATACATATTTAAATAATTTTAAATTTTAAATAAACAAACAAGTTCATGCTAAGGTAAAAAAGCTATAATGATATTACTGTTTTTCACAATATATTATATTATTGTAATAAATTTTTATAATGAAGGTTAAAATAATGATTATAAAAAGTTTGAGCTAGTTGAAAAATCTATCACCATTTTTGATAATGTATAGGCACATATTGGTATCCACTATTTATAAAAGTTATATTATAAAAAATTATTAACAATAATTTAATTAAAAATTTGTACAAAAAACTACAAAATGTATTAAAAATACAAAATTTAAATTTTGAAGAATTATAAAATATTTTTTTATTGTAATCTCTTTTAATTATGGTGTTATTTTCATCATAATATTTTATTTTGAAAAACAATAGTTTTATTATAATTTTTTTATCTTAACATTAAATTGTTTATTTATTTTTAAAATTTAAAATTATTTAAAAATGTACATAAATTTATGTTTTTAATTTAAAATATTGAAAATTAAAATAAATAGATTTATTTTTTACTGGTGAAAAAATCTTAAAAGTGATATGAGTGTTAAAAGTAAAAAAAATAATATAAATATTACAAATATAAAATTTTAGGGATCAAAAGGAAATAATATGTGTTAAAAAATTGATAGAAATGTATAGCGCTTCAACAGTTGAAAGATTTAGAGATACAAAATGAAATTTTAGGATCTAAAGTTAAAATGCCAATAAGTTTAGGGGCTTCAGAATGAGTTTTGCCTAATATAAACTGTGATAGTTAAAATACAGGCAAAATCCATTCTGAGGCCCCTAAAGTTATTGACTTTTTAGCTTCAGCGTCTAAAAGTTTTATTTTATATATTTAGACCCTTCAATTTCACGGATTTAAAGTTTTAAACTTTTTCATCAATTTTTAATACAAATTATTTCTTTTTGGTCCCTGAAGTTTTATATTTGTAACATTCATATTATTTTTAACTTTTTAACAGTTATATCATTTTTAAAATTTTTTCATCAATAAAAAATAAATTTACTTATTTTAATTTCTAATATTTTAAATTATTATATACATATTTAAATAATTTTAAAATTTAAAAATAAACAAACAATTTAATGCTAAGATAAAAAAAATTATAATAATACTACTGTTTTTCACAATATTTTAAATTATTATGAATAATTTTTTTAATATATATATTTTTCATGTACCCAAAAAACATAATTAAAAAAAATAAAGTTTAAGATAATGGTTATAAAAAGTTTGAGTTGCTTGGAAAATTTATCATCATTTTTTTGTAATATACAGATATGCATTGATATTCACTATTTATAAAAGTTATATTATAAAATATTATTCACAATAATTTAATTAAAATTTTGTACAAAAAATCAAAAAATGTATTAAAAATATAAATTTTAAATTTTGAAGAATTATAAATATTTTTTTTATCATAATCTCTTTTAATTATGGTGTTCTTTGCATCACAATATATTTTTTTGAAAATATAATATTTTATTTTGAAAAACAGCAATTTTATTATAATTTTTTTATCTTAACATTAATTAATTTATTTATTTTAAAATTATTTAAAAATATACATAAATTTATGTTTTTAATTTAAAATATTAGAAATTAAAATAAGTAACCAGTAAATAAATTTGTAAAAAATTATATGAATATTAGAAATATAAAATTTTAGGAAATAAAAAAAATTTTGTTAAAAAATTAACAAAATAATTTAAAATTTCAAAGCTCTAAGTTCAAACACCTAAATATATAAAATGAAAGTTTAAGGGTCTGAATTTAAAAAACCGAGTTGATAGGTTTTGCCTCTAACTTATGAATATATTCGTTTAAACAGTTATTTTAAATGAATAAAAGAAATCGTCATCACCTACGTCAGAAGTTTTTCTCACCTAAATTTTCGTCAGCCTTTGGAATTTTTCCCTTATAAATACCTGCAAATCCCATTCTGCAAAATCAATAAAAATTATTTTCCCATTTTTTTTATAAAGACAAGAAATAATATTACATATGGATCCAGACACCATGCAAAAACATGCAGACATCACGTTCGTGCCTGTTCAAGCTCCAGCCATTCCTCTTCTCACTCCTTATCGGTTGGGCAATTTCAATCTTTCTCATAGGTAATACTAAGAACCCATTAACTTTTTTTTTTTTTCGGTTGGGCAATTTCACTCCTTATCGGTGAGGTTGTTTGCATCGGCTGCGGGTTGCTTTTGGCATTTGGACCTGTACTGGGTGCTGCATTTTATATTTGTTTTTGGATTTATAAATGTCCTTCTTTAGGAAGGCTGAATGTCCTTTGATGATATATGTTTCTGTATTAGTTTCTTGGAATATGCAATCTTTGATGAAGCTGTAATGTTTTTTTGTTCAATGTTCTGATGGATGAAAGTTGGAAGCTTTATGAAATGAAATTTACTGGTAGTTTAATTTGTGTTTTTTCAGAGTTGTTCTGGCACCGTTAACTAGGCAGAGATCATATGGCAATGTCCCTCAGCCGCATGCCGTTTTATATTACTCTCAGAGAGCCTCCAAAGGGGGTCTTCTTATAAGCGAAGCCACTGGAGTCTCTGATACTGCTCAAGGGTAAATTTTTTTTCTTTTTTTTTCCCTAACTGACTATTTGAATCTTTGATTTCTGGTAATAGTATTTTTGGTTTCTTTTCATTGATGTATAGGTACCCCGACACTCCTGGCATTTGGACCAAAGAACAAGTTGAGGCATGGAAACCCATAGTAGACGCTGTTCACGCCAAAGGTGGTATCTTCTTTTGTCAAATTTGGCATGTTGGCCGAGTTTCAAATTCAGGTAACTTATTGGCCAAAATTATGCTGGTGTTGTTAACTAGGATGAACTTACAATTAATTACTGAAGGTGTCCTTTAAGTTTAAAAAATTTAAACTAATGAATAAAATTTATATATTTTTATTTAACCGTTAAAATTACAATTGTTAATTTAATATTTACATTAATGAATAAATTTGGAATTTAAAAAAAATGTAAAAAAAAACTATTTTATAGGTTGAAAAACTTTTAAAATTTAATAATTAGGTTTTATATATATTTCTAAAAAAAATTATCAATTTAATTTGTTAGTAACTATTAAAATTAATTTTTTTATAAATTTTACTAACTATTAAAAGGCAGATTTAATTATACTGAAAAAAAGTTATATAATTTAATTGTAATTAGTAAAATTTCAATATGTTCCGCCTTTTAAACGTGGAGTTCCAATTGGAAAATAAAAATCGAGTTGCCAATGTAGGATTAGAATACAAACTTTGGGAGCAAATTGGACCTTTTCCCCAAAAAAAAAAATGTTTGATCTATTGAACTGACGCATAACCAATTGCTTTAATAAAAAACTTAAGTTAGCCTCCAATTCAAATTAGATTAATTTGACCAAAATTATGAGTTTGATGGTTATGCCCAAAAAAAAAAAGGGCCGAAAAGAAAGTGGAATCAATCAGTGTTGAGTGCTTTATTCTATGCTGTGAGGAAATATAGGTTCCAACCTTTGGTGCTTTATTCTATGCTTTACTTGTTAATTGGACCGTATCAGCATAAAGTTTTCCTGAATTTTCTGGGTCTATTACAACAGTGTTTCCTTTTCCTGAATAGAATCTTCAAGCTTAGCAAGTTATCTTACACTGATAAATTACATGTGAGGAGTTGTGTTCTGCTCGTTTAAGGAGAGAACACAGAAACAAAGGATCATCATTAAATGGTTTTTTTTTTTTTTTAGTAATTTTGATTCCTTAAGTGCTGGATGAGTTGATACCAAAGTTTCAATGCATTTGATAATTTGATCTATTTGAATTCAGTTCTTCTTGATGCTAGAGATTCATCAGCACTTTATTTTTTGGGAAACAGAAAGGGCCTTCTTCCTGAAAAAGGAATATATATATAGGATCTTGCTTTAGTGAGGTTGCTCTTCTAATATATCTGGAAGGAACTTCTGTTCCAAATGTTTATGAGGATCATTTCCTTTTCTTAATATTCACGACTATTTATGGTCAATTATTCTTTTCAAATTCATAAACTTCAATTGCTCTAGTTTTATGAAGCCATCTGCTGGTCTTGATCATTTTTTTACTTCTATTATTGGCTGTACAGGTTTTCAGCCAATATCTTGTACCGACAAACCTTTGACACCTCTGATTCGAAGTAATGGCCTTGACGTTGGACAGTTTACACCTCCCAGGCGACTAAGAACAGTTGAAATTCCTCAGATTGTTAATGATTTTAGATTGGCTGCAAGGAATGCCATGGAAGCTGGTATGTAGTCTTTTTATCTAAAGTAAAACAATTATTTTGTGGTTTCGGGAACGGTAAATAACATGAATAGCTTTCTCTGCATTAGATATAAAGTAGAAATGCACTTTGAAAATTTGCAAATTTAAATTTACCGGAAAGAAAAGGAAGAATGTGAGCCATCAACAGAGAATGGATTTATTTGGTATAAAGTTTGGATGAGTGATTTCTTTACTTTTATGTTGAAAAATTTGTCACTGAATTAACCATTTAATGATATTGTAGGCACAAAACTTCAATTTGTCAACATTGAATTACTAAATTATAATTTAAAAAAAAAAAAACAATTTGGCGATTCTAGTTAAATTAAGGTAGCTCCAGCTAAATTCTGATGGAAACCCTAACCAAAATTTTGACTAAAAAAGCCAATTGGGGTATACTTTAATTGTCTATGTCATTATATTCACCAGATTGGCATTCATAGTCGTCATGTTTCTGTGCTGTTGTTTCATTGTGAAAATTTTATTGCCTTTTTCAATATCAGTTTTGATTTAATATTTTTTTTGGCTCTGTAGGTTTTGATGGAGTTGAGATTCACGGAGCTCATGGCTACTTAATTGACCAATTTATGAAAGATCAAGTGAATGATCGAACAGATAAATATGGCGGATCTCTGGAGAACCGCTGTCGTTTCGCTTTGGAAGTAGTTGAAGCTGTGGTCAATGAGATAGGAGCAGATAAAGTTGGAATTAGATTATCTCCATTTGCAGACTATATGGAATCAGGAGATTCGAATCCTAAAGCTTTGGGACTTTACATGGCTGAATCCTTGAACAAATATGGAATTACTTATTGCCACATGGTTGAGCCAAGAATGAAAACAATTGGCGAAAAAGTTGAATGTCCACAAAGTCTTAAGCCTATGAGAAATGTTTTCAAAGGTACTTTTATTGCTGCTGGGGGTTATGACAGGGATGATGGAAACAAAGCTGTGGCTGAGAATACAGCAGATCTTATTGCCTTTGGTCGCCCTTTCCTGGCTAATCCAGATTTACCAAGAAGATTTGAGCTTAATGCACCTCTCAACAAATACAACAGAGAAACATTCTACATATCTGATCCTGTGATTGGTTATACTGATTATCCATTGTTTGAGGCAAGTACTTGAGTTTATGACTAGAGAGTTCAACCTCTTTTTTTTTTTTTTTTTGAAGTCTGCCAATAAATTCATCTTTGGAGATGGTTGATCTGAAAAATCAATCCTAATCCAAAGTATTAATAAAGTTGTGATTTTCTATTGAAAAACATTGTGTTGAATGTGACCCAGAGTATATTTGTACAGCATTCTCATTGTTCTGGAACTGATAAATGTTCATATTGAGATTACAATTTTGAAGTTTCAATTAAACCATTTTATTTTGAGTAAAGTCCAATGTACCCTTAATATTTTCTGCAAGGTTCATTTAAATCCCTTAATTTTTTTTTTGGTTCCAAAAAATACAATGTCATGCAATAAGACCCATTACGAAAAGTTCCCTGAGGTTTATTCCTATGTCAAAATGTTCCAAATTTCAAATTTTAGTTGAGGTTCCATGAGTAGCATTACTTTTTATTTATTTGATTATTAATTTATTTAAATTAGATTATATGTTTTAATTTAAAATAATTAAATTGAAAATAAACTTTAGATTTATAGCATTCAATTTATAATAAAATTTTGTTCAACTAGTAGAAGATTCAATCATCGCTAAGGGGATTCTAGATTGTCTATCACCAAGACTGCCAGTTGATTTCTTAATACCAGAAAATTTTAATTGAGCTTTGCAAAATCAGAGGAAATTAATCTCCTTAGGTATCACTGCTGGGATTCTCTTTAGAATCTCATTTGAGTTTTTAATTGTGGTTGATCCAATTTCATACAATTTTATCATTAGCAATTGGAACTATTAGTTGTCAGTCAATAAATTTAAATTAGATGATTATTTTATGGGATTTTTTCAGAAATAATCAATATACTGAAGTTTTTTTAAAAAATATAGTTGATTTTTTTGTTCAAAATAACGGCGTTGACAAAACATTTTTCAAAAATACAAGTACAAGTAAAAACCTGACAACAACTTCACAACAAATACCACAAAATAATTACAAATACAATTACTAACAATAACTAAAAATATTTTTTATTTTTTCTGGCTGTTCTTCGGATGCTGTTGGGGGTTGTAGCTGCAGTTTTTTTATTTTTTTTTCATTGTTGTTTCATTGTTGTCAAGTTGTTCTTGTGGTGTGGTTTTTGTTTTTGTTTTTTTAATTTGTTCCTGTTATTGCTGCTTTTTTTTCGGTTCTTTTATTTTTATTTGGTTGTTGTTGGGTTTTTATGTGTTTTTTCCTGGTTTTTTCTCATTTGAATTTATTTATTAAGTTAAAAACCATCAATAGTAACCCAAAAAAAAACAACTATATTGATTTAATTTATTAGTTAAAAAAATTATATTTCACTTTTAAAAATTTTAACTCATTTACTAAAAATTTATAATATTTAAAGAAATCAATTAAATAAAATAGAGTTGAAAAAAACTTAAAATAAGCGAAAAAAATAGACTACAACATGCCAACAGCTAAAAAACAATCAAAAAAATAGTAACAACAGCTAATTCAAATAACTCTGTTTGACTCTGTTTCACAAATCGTAAACAATACACAAAATAACATAACAACAAGCATACAACAATCAGAAAGCAAAAATAATACATAAAAAAAAAACGAACAACTTAACAACAACATAACAACTACTTGTGAACAACTAAAAATAGCAAACAGCATCAAAACAACCTTGCAACCAACCTTCAACAACCACACAACAACAATAACCTGAAAAACAACAACAACAAAATAAAGAATAAGAAGAAAAAAAGAATAAGAGAAATTAACAGACACCAAAGTATTAAGAAAAAAAAAGAAGGAAATTTAATATCTACTCATTATAATTCTTGATGATTTGGAAATAGTGAAATTTCAATAAAAATTAAAATAATAAAAAAAATAGAGAAGTGAAATTTTATAAGATATGAGATGCAAATCTAATTGAAAAATCTATGAGTTTGCTCTATTTCAATAAATACATGTAAAAGATTCATTTTAAACACATTAAATTTACAAATCTTGCAATAGTTAATATAAGAGAAGAGATGAAAAGAACGAAGAGAAAAAGAAAAGCAAAGAGAAAAGATGAAGAGAACGAAAATAGAAAGAAGAAATGTAAAAATGCTTGTGTAATATTTAATGTTATTCATAATATTTGTTGCAAAATAACATAAAAAAATAACAAGAGTAAATGAAGAAAACAAAAAAGAAAAGAATGGACACAAATTTAGCAATGTACCCACATCCTCAAGAGCGAGCAGTTGGAATTTTCTTATTAATTAGAATGACAACTAGGGTTAAAAATACATGTTGTATATATAGCATAATAGGTATAGTACATTTTACTAAATCACCCTCCGCTCTTTGCTTGTGCTTTGTCGCTCCGTTACGCTATGCTCAAATATTTGTCCACTTACTACTACATATAAGTCATACACAACATGATTAATAGGTAAAATAATAAGCAAAATAATGAAAGATTTCATTGTTTTCATCTAGCTAATGCATCCATAAAGAGTGTTGTTGACATCTTCACTCTAACTATTTAAGATACATTTAATAGAGTTATTATCATTTATTACTAGAGCCTCTGAAATCTTCTATTTTAGTAATTAGAAAGATTCTTCATTCTCATAAGATCATTCAAATTTTTTATTGGCCTTTGTAAAAGAATACAACGGTGCTACAATTTGTGAAAATTGTCGAATAAAGTTTTGTAAATATTGATGTACACCTATAAGTCATCGAACTTCAATTATGGATTGGGGTATAGGCCTTTAAGAAATAACATATACCCTTTTAGGTCCACTTTTAACTCTTCTACACCAATAATGAATTTTAAGCATATCAAATGTCGCTTCCCAAATTCACATTTTTTGCATTCAACCGTAACTTGTTCATTCAAAGAATGCCCAACACTTGAGTAATATGATGAAGATGATCCTCCCATATAACACTAAATATCAATATGTCATTTAAATAGATAATGACAAAATCATCAATAAAAGGGCAAAACACTTCATTCATTAATTACATGAAGATTGCTAGAGCATTATATGACCTAAATGGTATAGTTAACCACTTCAAAGAGTCTGTGCTTCATCTTGAATGCAGTCTTTTAGATATCTTCTTCAAAGATGCATACCTAATAACAACCAAATTTAAAGTCAAGTTTTATAAAGTATTGAACACCATGTAATTAATCAAGCAAGTCATCAATCCTTGGTAATGGATACCTATTTTTAATGGTAATTTTTTGTGTGCCTATAATCAACACACATTTTTAATATGTTCAAATTTTGTCAAAGAAGTATGATATAAGCCCAAGCTTGGTAGAGGGGAATCTCTGATGAATTAGATTTCATGTTCTATAGCTCTTCTTGGTGGTAGTACCCATAATTTCTTAAATAAGTCTTTATACTCTTCCTGTAGCTTTCCAATTTTAAAGCATTGTGAAGGTGACAAAGTCAATATGGATAAAGTCATAACTTTTGAACACTAGTTTTTGGATTAGTAAGATGAATTGTCCGCATGAATTAACTAATCTTGTTGCTTGGTTAACATTTAAGAGATTATCTGTTGCTTAAGGCTAGTAAGAATTGACAAGGAACTCTTTCCCATCTTTCACAAGACGATACTTGCATAACCTGCTATAGTGGATGGCATCACTTTCCTATAAATATGGATTGCCTAATATCACTTGATATACATTTATTGATACCACTTCATAAGTTACCTAATTAATATAATGATTGGTGATGAAAAACTTAAAGGTACATTGCATTGTAATATACATATCAATGTCCTTTTATAACCAAAAAGAGTCCTAGAAGGGGGGGGGGGGGGGGGGGGTGAATAGGACTATCAAATAAAAATAAGAAATTAAAAGAATTCTTTGCAAGAATTAAATGGAAGTTTAGAAGAAAGAATAAAGAACATAAAAATTTAAGGAGTTTGAATTCAACAAAAATCATACGTCTCCACTTAACTTATCCTTAAGTTAGGATTTTTAATCACCCACAATCTTATTCATAAGATTAAGATTACACAAGAGTTTTATAGTTCACTCTTACAATCTTACAACATGAATTTTTAAGGCTCACTCAAAAAAATCAAAACCTAAGTGTTTCAATGGATAACACTTAAACCAATTCTTTTAGACATAAATCTCACTTTCCTTATAGTCTAACCCAATATTTAAAATAAAGAGAAATTCTATTTCTAACACACAATCAACTCTCACAAGAGTTATATAAAAATGACAAAGAAAACTAGGAGAAATGTATATTACTCTTGTAGATGAATAGATAAAATTAATTGGCTTGAGTATTATCATACATTGTGGAAGGATGGTGCATGGAAACTAGGAGGTGGCTAGTAGATTATTAATTTAATTTTTCATTATTTATCTAATTTTATTTAATGTAGTTTTCTTTGTCATTTTTGTTTGATTATTGTGATGTTTTGTTAATTAATAATATTTATAAAGTTTTGTGGTTTGATTTATTCATTAAATGTGAATGTTTGTGTGTGTGTGTGTGTGTGTATGATTTAATAAACTCTTGAAATATATTTTTTCTTTTTTATTTATTTGATAGATATTCATGCCATTTTGAAAATTATTTTTGATGCTAATGAGGAAGATGAAGAATTGGAATCATTATCAACACTTTCAATTGAAAATGATATGCCGATATTATTCCACATACATTTACAAAGAAACCTGTATGGATTCATTTCAAACATGAATGATGTAGTTATCATAAGTAATGAGAGGAAATGAGAAGAGATGTGTTAATATGTTTAGAATGAAAAAGAATATATTAATAAATCTTTGTCAAGATTTGGAAAATAAATATGGACTAAAAGCTTTAAAATAGGATGTTGGTTGTAGAAAAAGTAGAAATGTTTTGTATGTCCTTGCTTTGGGTGCTTCGAATAGACAAGCTCAAGAACGCTTTCAACATTCGGGTGAGACAATCAGCTTAATTTTCATAAAGTGATGGTGGTAGTAATGAGATTTTTAATTGACTTAATAAAACCTAAGGATTCAACATTTAGTACCATTCCCCATAGATACTAAAGGACAATAGATATATGCCTCACTTTAAGGTAATATTCTATATATGTTCTTACTTGCTATTTTTATAATATACATATAAGTAATTACATTTCTAAATTAGGATTGCATTGGAGCTATTGATAGCACTCATGCAGCAGCTACAGTGCCTGAAAAAGATTTAGTGTGATTTATTGAGAGAAAAGTAGTGCCAACACAAAATATAATGGCTACATGTAGTTTTGACATGCAATTTATATTTGTGATGGTTGGATGGGAAGGAACTGCTTATAATGGATGACTTTTTCTATATGCAATTCAAAGAAAGGAATTAAATTTTCCTAAACCACCGCTAGGTATAAATATATATATGGAACTAGTATTTTTCAATAAAAATTACTTTTTTAATTTTAAATAATTTAGTTTTGTAATTTATTATTGATAAAACATGTAGGATAATATTATTTTGTTGATGCTGGATATCAACAATTAGAAGGATACCTTGAACCATACAAAGAGACTAGATATCATTTACCTGTATTTCAATATGGTGGTCAGTCTAAAGGACCTAAAGAAACTTTCAATCATTGGCATTCATCACTTAGATGTTGCATCGAAAGAACATTTGGTGTTTGGAAAGCTAGATGGAAAATACTACGACTTATGCCTTCATATTCATTCAACACACAATAGGATATTGTGGTTGCAACAATGACATTACACAACTATATTCGAAGAAAGTCATTCAATGATTCAGCATTTATGCGATTTGATCAAAATCCAAAATTTGTGCGGCTTGACATTTTTTGAACATCATATAGTGATTCAATACATCAAAGTGATGAAGAATCTAGTACAATTCAAATGGATATATTGCGTCATCAAATTGCTTTTAGTTTAATGAAAGGAAAAAAAATTAAATAGTATAATGAGTTATGAATTTTTTTTTGTTAAATTATATTTTTATTGTTAAATATTTTTATTTTATATATAGAGAGAATTATTGCTAAAATAATTTAATTGTTTTGGTAAATTATATTTTTTTTAATATATATATATATATACATTTTTAATAGATGTCTATATTGATCATTATATATATAAATAGTAACAACTACAAATAATTATTCAAACACATAACATTAATTATTCATCTGCTACCAACTATCAAAAATAGCTATCTGCTATAGCTATCAACAATAATTTAGCTATACAGACTCTACAAAGGAAGTCGAAGTTTGAACTTTTTCTTTTGCTTTTAAATTTTATTATTGATGGGACTAATCTTTTTGATGAATTTGTACAAAGTAATGGAGTTTTGTTTATCTTCGTTTACAAGTGTGGTGGCGTCAAACATATACAACTTTTTTAGAAACATCATCATCGTCATCATCATATACAATAATATTACCCCCACTAACTCCTAATAATACGATGATTAACATCAGCCATCTCAATTTCTTAATGCTGGCTGCTGCTTGACTTTTGTGGACATTTGACAAAATTATAATAAATTTTAAGCCATTGAATCTGTATGAAGTTCCTTAATTTGATTACAATAAGAGCATAAATTGAAACAAAAAATAATTGTAATTAATATAAATGAACGGATCATTCTAACTGATTTAATAAGAAAAAATATAAATTTAGTGTGTGAATTTTTTAATTTTTTTCTATTTAAATGCCTTTTTTTATCCAATCAAATGTATGAACTTTAAAAAATTATAATAATGTAGTGTTTTCGACCGATTTGATACTAACTGAATGTTCAATAAGATCAAATAGGGTTTACTTTTATTTCAATCATTAATCATATCATTTGTCACATGTATTGTATTATTTAAAGAATAAAATTACCCTTATTCAGTCACCCTTAATGTCTGCGACGGAAGTTAATTTTGAAGTTATTTTTATTAATTCATAATATTTAATAAGAGTAATTTATTATTTAAATAATGCAATACATATAATACATAATATGGTTAATAACTGAAATAAAAACAAATACAGTTTGATCTAATTTAGCATTCAATCAATATTAAATCGACCGGAAACATTATAATGAGGCTACACCCACAAACAATAATTAGGCAAAGATGCCTGCACGACAGTAGCAACTCACACGATTCCTTTTTTCTACAGTTCCTGCACAACTTACGCAGCATGCTTTGAATAATATTATTGTCTTAATATTGACTGTTAATATTATTAACAAATTAACAAATAATATTAATTGTTAATATTATGGGTTCTTCCTATTATTAACAATTAATCCACTTTTCGTCCACCATGAGAAAATTTATAAATTGAAAAGTAATATCAATAATATTAAGACATTTAGAATTTACTTATAACTGTTAGATTTTAGTTCTTTTACTTAAAAAAAAAAGGTTTTAATTTATCGTTTTAATTAAATATTGAATTTTTATTAGTTTAACATTTCAGCTTAGGCGTTGTTACGGTTCATAAATCGTCGGTTCTAGTTGATGAATCGTCAGTTCTGGTTCATGAATCGACAGTTTATGAACCGATGGTTCACAATTTTATGGTCAATAGAACCGAACCAAAATTGGGAACAAGAATCGGCCGGTTTCAATTTTTTTATCATAATCTCTTTTAATTATGGTGTTCTTTGCATCATAATATATTTTTTTGAAAATAAAATATTTTATTTTGAAAAAAATCAGTTTTATTATAATTTTTTTATCTTAACATTAACTTGTTTATTTATTTTAAAATTATTTAAAAATATATATAAATTTATGTTGTTAATTTAAAATATTAGAAATTAAAATAAATAACCAATAAATAAATTTTCAAAGTGATATAAATGTTAAAAGATAAAAAATTATATAAATATTAGAAATATAAAATTTTAGAAACTAAAAAAAATTTATTAAAAAATTAATAAAATAATTTCAAATTTCAAATCTGTAAAATTCGAACACCCATATATATATAATGAGGCTTTAAGAGTCTGAATTTAAAAAACCAAGTTGATAGGTTTTGCCTCTAATATATTCGTTTAAATTGTTATTTTAAATGAATAAAAGAAATCGTCATCACCAACGTCAGAAGTTTTTTTCACTAGAATTTTCGTCAGCTTTGGAATTTTTCCCTTATAAATACCTGCAAATCCCATTCTGCAAAAGCCCATCAAAAATTATTTTCCCTTTTTTTTTTAAGACAAGAAATCATTATTACAGATGGATTTAGACACCAAACAAAAACATGCAGACATCACGTTCGTGCCTGTTCAAGGTCCAACCATTCCTCTTCTCACTCCTTATAGGTTGGGCAATTTCAATCTTTCTCATAGGTAATAGTAAGAACCCATTAATTTTTTTTTAATATATATATTAAAGTTCTAACTTATTTAATATATATATATATATATATATATATATATATATATATTATTAAATATGCTTTAGGGTGCATGATTTAGAAATGTATGTTTTATTTTGATTAAATATGCATAAATGGTTTAATTATTACTTAAGTTTATTTTTGGTTTATTTTCTATATAATTTGAACTATATGCATGTTTTATTAATGAATTATGTTTAAAATGTTTTTGAATATATTTCTAGCTTATTTTATAATTTAATTGGATTTCTTTGACGTATATATACTCGAAATATACCTAGTTTATTTTTGGTATATTTCTAGTATATATATATGGTTTATGTTGCTATTTATTTCAAATTCATGCATCATTTATTTTTATGAATGTATGCTTTATATTTTAATGAAGGATATCAATAGAACGTGCTACCTAGTAGGCAACACTAAGACCGAGTACGTACCGGTACGCTTATAGCATTTAGGCTATATTACTAACCATTTGTGGATATTGATTGGAATTGATTTATCTGATGTGTGATGTGATTGCTGGAGTTTAGTTGACCAAGTGTCTCGGGGCCAATCATACTGACAGTCAGACTGTTGGAACTCGGTTGACTTAGTATCTCGGGGCCAGTCCACTGTCCAAATGGATCAAGTGACCATATTTGGATATAAGTGAGCCTGTGTGGCTAGAGTGTTATCTGACACTGATTTGAGGTTACGATATTCTAGGGTTCTATTTGATCCTTCATAAACGATGATTTTCAATGAAATATATAAAATTAAAAAAAATTAAACACTCAAATAGAAAAAATTTAAACATTAAATTTATAATTTTTCCATTCAATAAAGTAACAAGAATAAAGGAAATATGTAAATGAACAATTTTTTTTTTTTTTTGAACTTTGGTTTTTCTGGTGTTTCGTTTTTTCTTTTTAATCTGATCATGAAAATCATGACGTGTTAACATGGAAACTGGCATTCTTGGTGGCTTTACAGATGGGCAAGTATTGAGACTACACCCACAAACAATAATTAGGCAAAGATGCCTGCACGACAGTAGCAACACACACGACTCCTCTTTTCTACAGTTCCTGCACAACTTAGTGTTTCTTGTGTCCGTATCCTGCGCGCCACCACTAGCCAACGGGCATCTCTCTGACCACTTTTCGTCTTGCTCTTCGTCGCTGCTCACGCAGCATGCTTTGAATAATATTATTGTCTTAATATTGACTGTTAATATTATTAACAAATTAACAAATAATATTATTGTCTTAATATTGACTGTTAATATTATTAACAAATAATATTAATTGTTAATATTATGGGTTCTTCCTATTATTGACAATTAATCCACTTTTCGTCCACCATGAGAAAATTTATAAATTGAAAAGTAATATCAATAATATTAAGACAATTAGAGGTTACTTATAACTATTAGATTTTAATTCTTTTACTTAAAAAAAATATTTTAATTTATCATTTTAATTAAATATTGAATTTTTATTAGTTTGACATTGCAGCTTAGACGTTGTTACGGTTCATGAATCATCGGTTCTAGTTGATGAATCGTCAGTTCTAGTTCATAAATCGGCAGTTTATGAACCGATGGTTCATGATTTTATGATCAGTAGAACCGAACCAAAATTGGGAACAAGAATCGGCAAAAATTATTTTCCCATCAAAAATTATTTTCCCATTTTTTTTTTAAGACAAGAAATCATTATTACAGATGGATTTAGACACCAAACAAAAACATGCAGACATCACGTTCGTGCCTGTTCAAGGTCCAACCATTCCTCTTCTCACTCCTTATAGGTTGGGCAATTTCAATCTTTCTCATAGGTAATACTAAGAGCCCATTAATTTTTTTTTTAATATATATATTAAAGTTCTAACTAATTTAATATATATATATATATATTATTAAATGTTGTGATGCATGGTTGTTAACTAGGACGAACTTACTATTAATTACTGAAGGTGCCCTTTAAGTTTCATGCTGTTCTATAAGAGCTATGGTTTCACCTTTTTTGTTTTTTATATGTTTGACGCAGACCAACTGCTTTACTCAAAAATTTGTAAATTTTGTAATGAATTATAATTATATTAAGTTAATATCAAATTGTTATATTATTTTTAAAACTTATATATATATATATATATATATATATATAATTCCCAAGGCCCCCTCCCAAATGAAACTGCCCCCTAATGCATGGAGGCAATTTCGTCCAAAAAATTTGAAAAAAAAAATGGTTTGTCACTAGCGAGCCACTATGAGTATCATTACTCTTATAATCTTGCTTTAACTAGGTTGCTCTTCTAATATATCTGAAAGGAATTTCGGACTATAGTTTTATGAAGCCTTCTGCTGGTCTTGATCATTATTTTACTTATATTATTGGCTGTACAGGTTTTCAGCCAAATGGTCAGGCTCCAATATCATGTACCGACAAACCTTTGACACCTCAGATTCCAAGTAATGGCATTGATGTTGCGCAGTTTACACCTCCTAGGCGACTAAGAACAGTTGAAATTCCTCAAATTGTTAATGATTTTAGAGTGGCTGCAAGGAATGCCATGGAAGCTGGTATGTCGTCTTTTTATCTAAAGCAAAACAATGGGGCACCTTAGTTATTTTAGGGTTTTGAGCAGGCTGAATAACATGAATTGCTTTCTCTACATTAGATATGAAGTAAAAATGCACTTCGAATTAAAAAATTGGATTTGTTTGATATAAAGGTATTGATAAGTAATTTTTTTAGTTTTGTGTTGAAAAAAATTGTCATGTAAGTTAGGTCAATGGTCACTAAATTAATCATTTATGGTTTATTTGGTTTGAATAAATTTTATAAAATTTTATTTGTAAATCCAAGTAAATATGTTTGGTCTAAATGAGAACTTTGTAAAATTCATTTGGAATTTCAACATTTTAATTTTATGGAATTGTTTAAAATTAAATCAATTCTTATTAATGAAATATATTCGGTTTAAATGAATTTGAAGTTTATTTGGAAATGAATTTTATTTGAAATTCACTTGGAAATGAAATAAATTTCTTGTTGGAATTGCACCAAACGAAAGTTTAATGATATTATAGCCACAAAATTTCAATTTGTTAACATTGTATTACTAAATTACAATTTCTTTTTAAAAATTTGGTGATTGTAATGCTAAATTATGATGAAAACCCTAACTAAAAATCTGACTAAAGAAGCTAAGCGGAGTATACTTTAATTGTATGTGTCATTATATTCACCAGATTGGCATACAAAGTCATCTTTGTTTTTGTTATGCTGTTTCATTTTGAAAAATTTTGTTTTGTCTCTGTAGGTTTTGATGGAGTTGAGATTCACGGAGCTCATGGCTTCTTAATAGATCAATTTTTGAAAGGTCAAGTGAACGATCGAACAGATAAATATGGTGGATCTCTAGAGAATCGTTGTCATTTTGCTTTGGAAGTTGTTGAAGCTGTAGTCAATGAGATAGGAGGAGATAAAGTTCGAATTAGATTATCTCCATTTGCAGACTATATGGAATCAGGAGATTCGAATCCTAAAGCTTTGGGACTTTACATGGCTGAATCCTTGAACAAATATGGAATTGCTTACTGCCACATGGTTGAGCCAAGAATGAAAACTGTTGGTGAAAAGGTTGAATGTTCACAAAGTCTCATGCCTATGAGAAAGGCTTTCAAAGGTACTTTTATGGTTGCTGGGGGTTATGATAGGGAAGATGGAAACAATGCTGTGGCTGAGAATAGGGCAGATCTTATTGTTTTCGATCGCCTTTTTCTGGCTAATCCAGATTTACCAAGAAGATTTGAGCTTAATGCACCTCTCAACAAATACAACAGAGAAACATTCTACACATCTGATGCTGTGATTGGTTATACTGATTATCCATTTTTTGAAGCAAGTACTTGAGGCCAATGCTATTTTAGTTTTTAATTTATAATATAAAATAAATTCGTTTAAATTTTAACTTTAATTTTTCACTTTTTAACAAAGTAACATTATCATTTTCTTCAATAATATATCGACATTAACATCAGATTTTAAATTGTATATAGAAAATATGATTTTTTTAATACGGTTTTTTATATTAATACAAAATTATAAATATTTTTGTAAAATTAGTAGCAAGTGGATACAAAATTTTAAAATTCATAATAGTACATAAAATATTAAATATATGTTTTAATAATAATAATAATAATTTATATTTCCTTTGACTTTCGACTATTTGTTATTGAGTCACCAAATAATCTCCCAGAAAGAAAACAGCATCGTTAGTGTTCAGAAAACAAAAAACCAGAATCGTCATCACCTACGTCAGAAATAAAAGATTCGATGATTCGATTTTTTTCACTAGAATTTTCCTCAGCCTTCGGAAATTTCCCTTATAAATACCTGCAAATCCCATTAAAAATTATTTTCCCATTTTTTTAAAGACAAGAAATAGTTATTAAAGATGGATCCAGACACCAAACAAAAACATGCAGACATCACGTTCATGCCTGTTCAAGCTCCAACCATTCCTCTTCTCACTCCTTATAGGTTGGGCAATTTCAATCTTTCTCATAGGTAATACTAAGAACCCATTAACCTTTTTTTAATATATATATTAAATGTTGTGATGGATGGTTGTTAACATTTCTGGTTTTGAAAGTCGGAAGCTTTATCATGAAATGAAATTTACTTGTAGTTTAATACTCCATGTATTGCTTCAGAGTTGTTCTGGCGCCGTTAACTAGGCAGAGATCATATGGCAATGTCCCCCAGCCACATGCTATTTTATATTACTCTCAGAGAGCCTCCAAAGGGGGTCTTCTTATAAGCGAAGCCGCTGGAGTCTCTGATACTGCTCCAGGGTAAATTTTTCTTTTTTTTTTTTTTTGGTCCTAACTCACTCTTTGAATCTTTGAAATCTGGTAATAGTATTTTCGGTTTCTTTTCATTGATGTATAGGTATCCTGACATTCCTGGCATTTGGACCAAAGAACAAGTTGAGGCATGGAAACCCATAGTAGACGCTGTTCATGCCGAAGGTGGTATCTTCTTTTGTCAAATTGGGCATGTTGGCCGAGTTTCAAATTCAGGTAACTTGTTGTTAACGAGGATGACCTTACTACTAATGACTGAAGGTGCCCTTTCCATGCTGTTCTATAAGAGCTATGGTTTCACCTTTTTTGTTTTTTATATGTTTGACGCACACCAACTGCTTTACTCAAAAATTTGTAAATTTTGTAATAACTTATCAAATTGTTATACAAATAAATAACATTGTTATTATTTTTAAAACTTATACATATATCTGTGAATTCCTAAGGCCCCCTCCCGAATGAAACTGCCCCCTAATGCACGGAGGCAATTTCGTCCAAAAAATTTAAAAAGAAAAATGGTTTGCCACTAGCGAGCCACTATGAGTATCATTACTGATATAATCTTGCTTTAGTTAGGTTGCTTTTCCAATAAATCTGGAAGCAATTTCTGACTATAGTTTTATGAAGCCTTCTTCTGGTCTTGATCATTATTTTACTTATATTATTGGCTGTACAGGTTTTCAGCCAAATGGTCAGGCTCCAATATCTTGTACCGACAAACCTTTGACACCTCAGATTCCAAGTAATGGCATTGATGTTGCGCAGTTTACACCTCCTAGGCGACTAAGAACAGTTGAAATTCCTCAAATTGTTAATGATTTTAGAGTGGCTGCAAGGAATGCCATGGAAGCTGGTATGTCGTCTTTGTATCTAAAGCAAAACAATGGGGCACCTTAGTTATTTTAGGGTTTTGAGCAGGCTGAATAACATGAATTGCTTTCTCTACATTAGATATGAAGTAAAAATGCACTTCGAATAAAAAAATTGGATTTGTTTGATATAAAGGTATTGATAAGTAATTTTTTTAGTTTTGCGTTGAAAAAAATTGTCATGCAAGTTAGGTCAATGGTCACTAAATTAATCATTTATGGTTTATTTGGTTCGAATAAATTTTATAAAATTTTATGGAATTTATTTGTAAATCCAAGTAAATATGTTTGGTTTAAATGAGAACTTTGTAAAATTCATTTGGAATTTCAACATTTTAATTTTATGGAATTGTTTAAAACTAAATCAATTCTTATTAATGAAGTATATTCGGTTTAAATGAATTTGAAGTTCATCTGGAAATGAATTTTATTTGAAATTCACTTGGAAATGAAATAAATTTCTTGTTGGAATTGCACCAAATGAAAGTTTAATGATATTATAGCCACAAAATTTCAATTTGTTAACATTGTATTACTAAATTACAATTTCTTTTTAAAAATTTGGTGATTGTAATGCTAAATTATGATGAAAACCCTAACTAAAAATCTAACTAAAGAAGCTAAGCAGAGTATACTTTAATTGTATGTGTCATTATATTCACCAGATTGGCATACAAAGTCATCTTTGTTTTTGTTATGCTGTTTCATTTTGGAAAAATTTTCTTTTGTCTCTGTAGGTTTTGATGGAGTTGAGATTCACGGAGCTCATGGCTTCTTAATAGATCAATTTTTGAAAGATCAAGTGAACGATCGAACAGATAAATATGGTGGATCTCTAGAGAATCGTTGTCGTTTTGCTTTGGAAGTTGTTGAAGCTGTAGTCAATGAGATAGGAGGAGATAAAGTTGGAATTAGATTATCTCCATTTGCAGACTATATGGAATCAAGAGATTCGAATCCTAAAGCTTTGGGACTTTACATGGCTGAATCCTTGAACAAATATGGAATTGCTTACTGCCACATGGTTGAGCCAAGAATGAAAACTGTTGGTGAAAAGGTTGAATGTTCACAAAGTCTCATGCCTATGAGAAAGGCTTTCAAAGGTACTTTTATGGTTGCTGGGGGTTATGATAGGGAAGATGGAAACAATGCTGTGGCTGAGAATAGGGCAGATCTTATTGTTTTCGGTCGCCTTTTTCTGGCTAATCCAGATTTACCAAGAAGATTTGAGCTTAATGCACCTCTCAACAAATACAACAGAGAAACATTCTACACATCTGATCCTGTGATTGGTTATACTGATTATCCATTTTTTGAAGCAAGTACTTGAGTTTATAACTGGAGAATTCCACCTCATTTTTTTTTTCCTGAAATCTGCCAACAAATTCGTCTTTGGGGATAGCTGATCAGAAAGCCTATCCTAATCCAACATGTATGTACCAAATAGGTTATGCCTTGCATCAATAAGTTGTCATTATCTATGGAAAAATATTGTGTTGAATGTGATTCAGAGTATATTTCTACGACATTCTCTTTAATTATAGAACTGGTGAATGTTCATAATTTTGAAGACTTTAAGATTACAATTTTGAAGGTTCAATTAGACTATTTTATTTTGAGTAAAGGAAATATACACTTAATATTTTGGGCAAGGTTCATTTAGATCCTTTAATTATTTTTTGGTTCAAAAAATTCTAATTTCACTCAAAAGGACCCATTACCAAGTATTTTGACATTTGAAAATTTTAAAAAGTTCCATGAGGTTTATTCCTATGTCAAAATATTCCATATTTCAAATTTAAATTCAGGTTCCATAAGTAGCATTACTTTTTATTTAGTTGATTATTAATTTATTTAAATTAAATTATATGTTTTAAATTAAAATAATTAAATTGAAAATAAATAGTAGGTTTATAGTGTACAATTTATAATAAAATAAAATATTTAATTTGTCACTATATTTATTTAGCACTCATCCTCTTTATATGGAACTGGTTGAATGTTAGCTTCATAATTTTGTTCAACTAGTTCAAGATTCATCCATTGCTAAGGGGATTCTAGATTGACTTCCTAATACCATAAAATTTTGATTGAGCTTCACAAAATAAGAGGAAATTAATCTCCTGAGGTATCAATGTTCAGAATCTCTTTGAAATTCATTTGAGTTTTTAATTATGGTTGATGCACTTTCATACAATTTTATCATTAGCAATTGGCACTATTAGGGTTATCGTAAACATCTTTCTGAACCTCTATGGATGTGGTCAATAAATTTGAAACAGATTATTATTTTATGGTATTTTTTCAGAAACAAATTTGAAATAGATTATTAATCTTTTTAAAAATATAATTGACTTTTTTCTTTTAAATGACCAAAAGTTTTTAAAAATATAGCAGTTGTACAAATAAAAATCTGATAATAACTTCACAACAAAACACCACAAAATAATTACAAATACAATTACTGACAATAACTAAGAATATTTTTTTATTTTTTGCTGATTGTTGTTGGGTTGCTGTTGGTTTTTTTTTTATTTTTTATTGTTGTTTCATTGTTGTCAGGTTGTTCTTGTAGCGAGGTTCTCGTTTTTTTATTTGTTTTGGTTATTTTTCAGATGTTGCTCCTTCTCTTTTTTTTTTGTCTTGTTGTTGTTGGGTTGTTGTTTTTTTTTTTCTGGTTTTTTCTCATTGAATTTATTTATTTAGTAAGAAACTATCAAAAAAAAAAAAAAACCATTGAATTTATTTAGTAAAAAAAATATATTTCATTTTTAAATTTTAACTCATTTCTAAAAAATTATAATATTTAAAGAAATCAAACAAATTAAATTAAATTAAAAAAACAACTTAAAATAAGCAAAACAATGGACAACAACCCATCAACAACTAAAAAATAACTAGAAAAAATAAAAAATAGTAACAATAACCCAACAACAAGCAATTCAAATATTCATGTTTGCCTCTATTTTACAAAGTTTAAACAATGCACAAAAATAACATGACAATAACCATACAATAAATAGGAGAATAAATATATATATATATAACGAACAACCCAACAACAACATGTAAACAACCAAAAAATAAGAAACAACATTAAAACAACCTCACAACCACCCCTTCAACAACCACAAATCAACAACAATATCCTTTTAAAAAAAATAAAGAAAGAGAAAAAGAAAAAGAAAAAGAAGAGAAACTAACAATCATCCAAGTATTGAAAATAAAAAAGAAGGAAAGTTAACACCTACCCATTATAATTCTTGATGATTTGGAAATAGTGAATTTCCAGTAAATGTTAAAATAAAAAAAATAGAGAAGTAAAGTTTTATAAGATATGAATGAAAATCTAATTGGACAATCTATGAGTTTCCTCTATTTTAATAAAAACATGCAAAAACTTATTTGTAAACAAATCAAATTTACAAATTTTGCATTAGTTAATGTAGGATTTGAGAGAAGAGATGAAAAAATGAAAAGGAAAAAAAGAGTAAATAGGTGACATATTCAACTTCTCATATGCGACCTTTGGCAACATCTAAGCATGAATCAATGAATGACTTATTTTGCTGAGATGACATGGTGTCCAACAAGTCTATAGATTGGTTGCTTATTCAAGTACATGCCTCATATTGCCATTTCTAATTTTGGTTTTCCTCTTTTATCTAGGTGGTTCCCTTTTTAATATTTTCACATCTAATTAGCCTTTTAAAAAAAAATTATTCCTCTCATTTTTGTCATTTATTTATTTGTCCTCTTTTGTTGAGATTGTCTTCTTTGTGAAGGTTTTCGATCTTTACAAGGTGTCACGACCCAAAACAGGGGCCATGACCAGCGCTAGGGAATGGGAATTCTTTCGAATCCGGAACCCGTAGCAAGCCTAAAAATAAAATAAATATGCAATTATAACAATAAAAATATAATATGCAGCGGAAAATAAAATCATAAATATTACAATATCATCCATATCAACTGGATTCAATTCAAAACTCATCACATCACATATATAATCTCATAAATGTATAATCTTTATACAAATCCAGTTTTACTATAATACATCTCTTTAAAACAAATACTTTAATTCACAACTACTGAAAATCACAACTACTGCAGTGTCTAGATAAAATAAATAAGACTCAAGTATACAATTTACATAAAGAAGCCGGGGCGGAAGAAATCCGGCATATCGACCTGCTACTGAGGTCTGAGGAAGTTGACTCTCCTGAAAAAATAGTCAACGGAGGGGAGTCAGACCTCACTGAGTGAATTACTATAATATATATACATACACTCTAAGTGATAATGCATACAGTCAACAGTATATGAGTAATATGTATATATACAGGCAAGTTCATACAGATGCTGAAAAATCATTTTATATATATTGTCTGAAAATCAACTTTTATGAAGGATCACATAGAACCCTAGAATATCGCAACCTCAGAAAAATAGTGTTAAACAACACTCTAGCCATACAGGCTCACTGATTCCAAATATATCCACTTAATCCATATGGACAGTAGACTGGCCCCGAGACACTAAGTCAACCGAGCTCCAGCAGTCTGACTGCCAGTGTGATTGGCCCCGAGACACTTGGTCAACCGAGCTCCAGCAATCACACCCACAAACCACATCTCACATATATCAATAATCATAATCAAATCGATATCCACAAATAGTTAGTAATAAAGCCTAAATACTATAGGCGTACCGGTACGTACTTGGTCCTAGTGCTGCCCACTAGGTAGCACGTTCTATTGATATCCTTATTCTTAAATATAAAACATTCATTCACAAAAATAAATGATGCATGGATATAAATGAAATAGCAATATAAACCATATATATACCGAAAATATACCAAACATAAACCAGGTATATTTTGAGTATATATATGTCAAATAAATCCAATCAAATCATGAATTAAACTAAAAATATATTTAAAAACATTTTAAATATATTTTATTAATAAAACATGTATATAATTTATTATATACCAAAAATATACCAAAAATATACTTGAATATAAATCATGTTATTTATGCATATTTAGTCAAAATAAAACATGCATTTTCTAAATCATGCATCCTAAGCATATATATATAATATAGTAACTCACCTAATGCGCTCCACGAGACGGGTCCGACGGGCCTGGTCCACTAGCCCTCGGTCTCGGCGCAACTAAACAAGAAATAATTAATCGATATCAAAATAACCCTAACAGAAATCCTAGAATTCAATCTAGAGTATTAAAATACGGAAACAGAATTAGGGTTCGACTGGATATCACGTTTTACGAGAATTCTACCGGAAATTCGATAGAACCTCCCCTGTAAAACGGACATCTCTCTACTCAAAAGAGTAGAGCCAACCCTGCAAAGAAAATACACTTCAAAAATAAACACCACAATCAATCACAACCCCTCGGTCGGACTCCAGACTACAATCTGTCGACCGGGGTCCACAAACACAGAATATATATTCAAATATACCAAAAATATCCTTAAATCATAAAAATACATTTCATACGTAGAAATTACATAATAAATCTTGAAACACTGTAAAAACCGATTAAAACTCATTTTATTAGAAAAACCGTATATTATATATATAATTGAAAATAATTCCCGGAAAATAGTTTTAATTAGTTACAAATACTAGATATTTTTTAGAAATCATTTTTATACCTTAAATAAATATTAAAACCAATTAAATTACATTTTTAGACAATTTAGGGTAAAATTACCAAAATACCCCTATATATATATATACCTAAATTACTTCAAAAATTCACCAAAAATCATACAATTATCCAAAATTAATTTTCTCAACATATTTATCAATAATATCAATAATTAAACTCAATTAACCAATTAAATTCAATTTAAAACACAATTAACTTAATTTTACAAAATCACATAAACTTCAATAATTAAAAATAAATACTTAGAAATTCATAAAAATTCCAAATAAATTTCTATAATTCATTTCAACACCTAATTCAACCATAAACTCCAATTTCATAATTTAAATAATTAATTTCCGAAAATTAGAAAATAATATTAAAATATTCAAAAATACCCAAAAATCCAAACAATCTCCAAAAATTCTGTAAAAATTCATACATGAAGATTAAGCTACCAGGAACAACATTTGTGAAGGAATTTTCCACGAATCATCCAAATCGAAGCTCAAAAAAATCGAAAACCCAAAGAGGCCGAAATTTTCAAATCGAAACCTAAGCAATTCTAGACCATTTTAGCTCAAACCAAAGCTAGAATCACACTCACCGGAGCTCAAGGAGAAGATAGAGACTGGCGGTGTCGAAAACGGTGGCCGGAGGAGGGAGAAACGGCGGTGAGGAAATGGTGGTCGGCGTCGGGCGCGGGAGAGAAAGAAGAAGAAGAAGAAGAAAAAGAAAAAGAAAGAAAAGGAAAGAAAAAGAAAAAGAAAAAGAAAGAAAAAGAAAAAGAAAAAGAAAAAAAATAAAATAAAATAAATTAAAATAATTAAATATTAATAAATAATTAATAATAAAATAATAAATTTTAATAATTTAATAATAAATAAAATAATCAAATAATAATAAATAAATAATAAAATATTAGGGTAATAATAAACCCTAATTAAATAAATATACACACACAGGCTTTATTTAATAATTTAAAAATATGTATGAGTTCATGCAAACCCGTAAATACATTTAAAATAATTAATAATACATTGTTTACGTGGAAATTTCCCCGAAAATGAAAGTCCCGGGAAAATTTTACGTAAAACACTGTATATAAGACACAGTAATTAAAATAGGTTTAAAATACATATTAACTCATAAAAATATCGTATAATGCATAAAAATTATTGACACTGTATATCCCGGTACAGTGTAAAAATATTTTTAAAAAAAACACGGGATATTACACTAGGTCACTCTTTTTCTTTTGAATAAAGTTATACTAATAATTGTACATCCTAGAATTTCCCAAGAATGATGGAATGAATGATGGTTGATTGATGAGAATCCTAGTATGACAAGAAATCCTAATCCAACAAGAATCAAGATGTGATAAGGAGTCCAAATCTAATAAGGATTCAAGATGTAAGGAGGAATCCTAATTCAACAAGGATTGAAGATCCTTTGACTTATGTTGGAGGTCCAATCATATGGGCATGTGTTAAGAAGATGAAGGCATCACTACATATGCTAATTCAAGCAATATGGGTTCAAAGAACAAATCTCAACCAATTTGATCCATTTGGAGCACATAGAGTTAATTCTGGTCCAAAGCTTATTCATTTGGTGCAAATTGAATTTTTAGGTCCAAGTAAGGTAATTGGGTTTAATTTGGATGCATTAATCCCAAAGGAGTAGCAATTTGAGTGCATTAAGCTTAAAAGAGTAATTATTCATGTTGCAAAGCCCAAGATGAAGCCCAACAATGTGTTATTTATTCCATTTAGTTTTAAAATGAATTTGGATGTGTTCCTTATCTAAAACATTTTAGAAGTGTTTGTTTTTAGTGAGAAATGCTTTTCTTTAGCTTAGTTGGCAAACAAAATAATTCTGTATCTTTACAAACTTGTTTTCTTATCTTTTAGGGGTTTGTTATCCTTATCTTTTAAGGATTTGTTTTAGAATAGGTTTAGGGTTAAGAATTCTTATAAATAGTTTAGTTTGTAGTCTATTTTAGGAATCTTTTTCATCAATTAAAAATAAGTGACAATTTTACTTCAAATTACTTGGAGTTTTATTCTTTGAACTTTCTAAACAAAATAGGTTGTTTGCTAGTTCACTTGTCTTATCAATTAAAACATCCATATCTAATTGTGGTGACTTCCTGATAGGTAAAGTTCTTAGTTATTATATAATTAAGGGTTCTAGTTTTGACCCAACTTGTTTCTTGGACGATTTAAGGTATGGTTATCAATAAATTATTATAGGTTTTGTTTGTTATATAAACCTACTTCGCATCAGTTAGGTATCAAAGCTCTAGCTCTAAGAATCAGGTTACATATCCCTATTCATTTTCATTATTGTGTGCATTCATATGTTCTCTTCTTCTAATCCTTCTCATTAGTTTCATCAACATTCTTGTATTATTTTGTTCAAATTCATCTTTTCATCATTCTTTATCATCTTTAATTTCATTTAGTTGTTTCTTTAAAGTCTTGTATCAAGTTTCGACCATAAAAAAAATAAAAAAAAAAGAAAAGAAAAAAAGAAAAAGAACAGAAAAGAAAAAGAACGGAAAATAAAAGGAACATAAAAGAAAAGAAGAATTTGGTTGTCCTTTTAAATTCTTTAAAGTTCCTGTAAGTTTTCTTGAATTCTTTAACTTTATTTAATGGTTTTCTTGATTTTCTTAATCAAATTTGCAGTTTTCTTGAATTTTCTTTAAATTCTTTAATTAAATCTTGTTTCAAGATTGCAAATCTTGAAATTTAAAGACTAAAAATTCATTTTTCTTGGTTCTGTATTTGTAAATTAATTTTTCCCTTGTTTGTTAGGAACATCTTTATGGATAAATCAAATCTTGAGTAGATTATGTCTTTATCTTGTTAGATAAGTATTAGCCTTAAAAGAGATAAGGAAGAAAGAACTTTTGACTTATGATGGAGGTCCAATCATATGGGCATGTGCTAAGAAGTTGAAGGCATCATTACATATGCTAATTTAAGCAATATCAGTTTAATGTACAAATCTGAATTAATTTGATCCATTTGGAGCACATAGAGTTAATTATGGTCTAAAGCTTATTCATTTGGTGCAATTTAAAGATTTAGATCCAAATAATGTTATTGGGTCTAATTTGGATGCATTAATACCAAAGGAGTAGCAATTTGAGTGCATTAAGCTCAAAGGTGTAATTATTCATGTTGCAAAGCCCAAGATGAAGCCCAACAATGTGTTATTTAGTCCATTTAGTATTTAAAACTAATTTATATATGTTCGTTATCCAAAACTTTTTAGAAGTGTTATGTTTATTTAGGAATACTTTTCTTTAGCTTAGTTGGCAAGCAAAATAATTCCTTATCTTTAAGGACTTGTTTTCATATCTAATCCTGGTGACTTCTTGATAGCTAGAGTTCTTAGTTATTACATAATTAAGAGTGTGTTTACTTATGGAGAATTATTTTCTATTTTCATTTTTTATTTTCAAAGAAAATAAAAACTTGTTATTTTCATAGAAAATTTGTAAAACATGTTTACTTGTTAGAAATTAAAAATTATTTTTCATTTTTTGAATACAAAAAATGTGTTTACTTATTTTCTACAACTTATTTTTCAAAATAGAGAGATAATGATACGTATCAAAGTAGAGAGATAATCTAGAACTTGAAAAGTAGAGTTTATTTTGTCTTCTAATACTAAAATAAATAATAAATAAATAAAAAGTAAAAAAAAGGTCATAATGAAAACACCGTGTTTTCACTTTATATTTTTAGTAAGGAAAATTTTTTAAAACAACAAAAACTTGTTTTATACTTTTCTCTTAAAATTGTGAAAATAAGTAAAAACAATTTTCAAGTGAAATTTTTTTGAAAACACCCAAAGTAAACACAAAGTTCTATTTTCTATTTTTATTTTGAAAATTTTTCTAAAAAACTAGAGTCATTTTCTATAAGTAAACACACCCTAATGGTTCTAGTTTTCACCCAACTTGTTTCTTTGGCGATCTAAAGTGTGGATATCAATAGATTGTTATGAGTTTTGTTTATTAGATAAACCTATTTCGCATCAATTTGGTGTCAGAGCCCTAGGTTTATACCCAGACCTTAAACGATAAGGATAACAAACCCCTAAAATATAAGAAAACAAGTTCTTAAAGATAAGGAATTAGTTTTCTTGCCAAGTAAGTTAAAGAAAAGTATTCCTAAAGTAACATTTATGTCCTCAAGACCAACTTAAGGTGTTAATGTATATTTGAAGTCAATAAATAAGTTTTTTATAAGTGATAATTTACCATAGTCATGTTAGCTAAAGGATTAAATTAATTAAGAAAAATATATTTTGTGTATATTTATATAAGTACTCAATAAAGAGAAGTATGGATTGAAAAAAAGAAGAAGGAAGAGTTAAGCTAAAAAAGTGAATAAGAAGAATTGAAGGACTAAAATAATTTGTTTGGTGAGGTGTTTAAAGGTTAAAGGAGTTCTTCTCCTAAGTTAACAAATGTAAGAAAAAAAAAAAGGGAACATTCAAGAGAATAGTAGAATTGAAAAAGAAGAAGAAGAAGAAGAAGAAGAAGAAGAAAAGGAAGAGTGCAAGAGAGCTGAATCTTGGAGTTAAAGAGTAATAGTTTTCTTCATTCTAAGAGAAACTAAGGGGGTGTTTGGTTTGTACTCCGAAATCGGAATGAGAATAAGAATGGGAATGGGAAAGGGAAAGGGGCTGAAAATTTGAAAAAGGTATTTGATTGCACTAGGGAATGGTAATGAGAATGAGAATCAAATATTATTTAACAACTAAAATTTCTTTTATGAAAAAATATTTTTGTAATTATTTTTTATATATAAAAAGTAACATTATAATTATTTTTATATATTAAAAATTTATATTATAATTATGAATTATAAAATATTTATTTATAAAAATATTATTTTTTTTTTAAATAAAGTATAAAAATTATTTACTTTTGATAAATATTTTTTATTCAAACATTTAATGCATATTTTTATTAATTTATATGTTTCATTTATACATTTTAAAAATAAATGTTAATATTTAGATATTTGACCAATTTACAATTGATTTGACTTGATTACCAAGGGAATCAAAAGTCATTCTCTAAGAACAATAGGGGAATGGTGATTCCCATTGATGGAGGAATTACATTTCCATTCTCACATTAATTTTAGTAAACTAAACACTAGGAATCAGAATTGTTCATTCTGATTTTGATTTTCACTCTTATTTTTTTACCAAACAAACACCCTCTAAGGGGAATTAAGGCAATTGAGGAAGGAGGGGCTTGAATTTGCTTAAAAATTAGTGAGTGATTTCTTTTTTTTCTCTATTTTGATTTCTTGAAACTTCTTGAAAGCTATCAGTTCAAGCTTTTGGATTTTTTGAGTTATTTGTAGTTAATTCTTGGGTGATTATTACACATATTGAGCTGTTATAATTTTTTGTTGAGAAAACTTTGATTTTGTGTTCTTACCCAAAAGAAATTCTTCTTAAAATCATAAAGTTTTAAGCTTTTGAGTTCCATAATCTTGTTGTGAATTAAAGACTTGAGAACTTATAAAGAAAGTTATGTTGTTATCTTTTTGGGACACAAATGGTTGAATTACAAACAAAAAAAATACAATAAAAAAAATTTCTGCAAAAATTCAGAATTCGAAGCTACATGTCTGATATGAACAGTAAACTCGTTCAAGCCATATCTGGATTTCCTTAACTCCAAATGAGCTAGTTGTTGTGTCTATTAAAACTTTATTGTGTCCTTTACAAGTTTATGAGAAATAGCATAACTAAATTCTGCTTTTTTGTTGGGTTTTTGAAGTCATACTTTTTCTTGCGCAAAATCTGCAGACTACTCAACCTAACCAGATTAATTTTGATATTTCTCCTCACTCACACATCCAATTGGTGTAAAAATAATTTTGAATCAATCTAGACACCCACAAATTTAGATCTGGAAAAATTTATTTGAGAATATAAACTATGGAATTTTTAGTGAATGCTCTATGAATCATGTAAAGTTGAATAGACACCTCAATAGAGTTGGTTTGAACAACAAACTTCAAAGAGAATAACTTTAGTTCTAAAACTTCAACTGAGGTGATCTTTTATTTTTTAGAAACCTTAAATTATCTTCTATAACTTTGACATAAATACAAAATAACTAATTTTGCATTTTTTATGGTCTTATAGAGTAATACATTTTGTTGTGCAATTTATAAAAATAGCCCTACCATAAAGAGCCAATTTTATTCTTTCTTCCATTCACCTTTAATTGGTGTAAAACCAACTGTAAATTGTTTTAGACTCTTGAAACTAATAATTAGGAGATAAATTACTTAAAATTTTACATTGTGAAATTTCTTAAGTCTCCGATATAAGACTAAATTTATTACAATAATATTTACGTACAATAATGTAACAAAACGTCATATGGGAAACCTTAAATTATTAATTTTATTACAATCAAGACTATATGGAAATAATGAGACATTATTCAATAATACAAAGTAATAATAATATGATGTTTGTATAGGAGTATATGTGTTGGAGTGAGAGGAATGTGAGTCCAATGAGATATTCTTGGCCAACTCGATTTGATAACTGTCTTTAGCACAACACATAAATTCATTATGCTTTTGGGGCAAATTTATGTGGTTAACAAGTATGCAGATTGAGTCTATAAGTTATTGTACTATGAGAAGGAGTTATATTTTGTTATAATCTGGGAATGAGCTAATAATAATTATGTCGTTAGGGTTACTTGTGGAAAATAATGTGTTTACAAATGTTTCATGTCTACTCTATAATAGATGAGTTCATAAGTTTAAATACATCTAAACAAGATTTATTGTGCTTTCATGTTCAAATTTTATATTGATTAGTGCAAATAATGTGATTGAGGAAATAACAAAAAAAAAAAAAGACTGTGAATACATAATTTTAATTAATATTCCAATGAAAGGATCCGTACTTGAAAATCTAAGACTGGATCATAAATACTATATTTTGGAACAAGAATGTTGGGATGATTTTTATATTATGCCAAACCATGACGTTTGGTCATTTGTTGAGCACTCTTTTAATTTTTGACAGTATGTATTCTTGATTTATATTTAATTTCTTGAGTGCTCCTTGATGCACAAGCTATTTCTTAATATTGTTGTACTCACTGGGTAGTTTCCTTATGAAATTACTCACACTTATCTTTCTTTCATATTTTCCATCCTAGGTTGTTATTTTGTTTTGTATAGTTAGAGCTATTTAGCATGGCGGTGCAGTGAGCCATGTTAGCTTATAAGATGACCACGACCGAGATACTAGTAAGTATATTACATGCCATGATGTAGATGCACATCTATAATCAAATTGAGGTCTTACGAGAGGGTTATTGAGCTATTCAATGTTTTTACTATTTTTCACCATTTATATGATAACTTATACTTGTTTCCTATAGTACTTTTATGTATTTAAGTGCTAATAGTTAAGTTGTAATTATAAGATTATAATGTACAAGGATATTCCTCCTGCTATCTAATTACATCTTGGTATTATGATTTGTATTTTATATTTTGTAGTTTGCAAAATATATATTTTTGCTGGATAGTCTTCAGGTAATGCTCCTCTCATACAGTGCCATTTTGCAGTAAGGCATTTCGGTGTGTTACTATAAAGGAGGGGTGTTACACCTAACTCAAAATAAACACTTCTAGAACATTTTAGATAGGGAACACATCCAAATTCATTTTAAAAACTAAATGGACTAAATAACACAATTATTGGGCTTCATCTTGGGCTTTACAACATGAATAATTACTCCTTTGGGCTTAATGCACTCAAATTGCTACTCCATTGGGATTAATGCATACAAATAAGACCCAATAACATTACTTGAACCTAAATCTTCAATTTTCACCAAATGAATAAGCTTTGGACCATAATTAACTCCATGTGCTCCAAATGGATCATATTGATTCAAATTTGTACTTTGAACCTATATTGCTTGAATTAGCACATGTAATGATGCCTTCATCTTCTTAGCACATGCCCATATGATTGGACCTCCATCATAAGTTAAAGGTTCCTCAATCCTTGTTGGATTAGGTTTCCTTGTTACACCTTGAATCCTTATTGGATTTGAACTCTTTATCACATCTTACATCCTTGTTGGATTAAGATTCCTTGTCATAGTAGGATTCTTATAATTGATGATAATTTAAAAGTTAAAGGATGAATAAAAGACTCAAAATTTTGCTAAAATGCTTAATGAATTATATGCAGTAGTAAATAAAACATATTATATGTTTAGAGAAAGTTTCTCAATTCTTCTCATGGTTACTAAAATTTTATTTAAGAAATTAACATATATGGTATCTATATAAATGCTAAAAAATGTCATTCTCATCTTGAGTCGGTGTTACTCAAATTTTCTAACTAAATATTTTCTCTTAAATTTATTTTTCTTTTCCTTTTTTTAAAAATTTTTTTCTTATCTTCTTTATTTTCCAAACAATGTTCTTTTAGAGTGATCTTTTATGGTTGGCTCTGCACATCCAAAATCTCTTCAATTTGTCTTATTGGTTATGCTATTTTGGTGACTATGACTTGTACATAGGAGATGTCTCAATTATCATTTCCTTTACATTGAGCTGGATTTTTTCCTTTTGCTTTGCCAGCATTCTTATACTTTTAGCTTGTCCTTTTTGGTTGCAACAACTTGTTTGTAAGAGGCATCTTGATTGGCATGCCCTTAGCTAAAACATAATTTTTCTTTCTTGCTTTGAGACTATGTTACTAACTTTTAACTTTTCTTAACCTTATTTTATTTTTAAAGTGGTAATAATCATTTGGATGTATGATTATATAATGCTCTCATGTCTTTTTATAGTTGGGGACTTTTGTTTTTTAGTCATTGAAGTTTGAAAATGTTCGACTCCAAAATCGTCTTAAAAAGCGTATAGCTTAGTCTTCTTTGGTAAAATTATTATTTTCTAATAAAGTGGCATTCTATTTGCTTTTTTATACCTCAAGATGCAAATGGTGGCAACTAGTGTCTCTTCTCTTATTCATTTTTTTCTTCTTTCCTTTTTTTTTTACTTTAATATCATATCATCAACTCTTGCTTTCAAGACTTGGTTCTCTTATGGAGAGCATCAGTAACCTCTTGCAATGAAGTGGTGCTTTTAACTTTTCTTACAATTGGGAAGATCCACCTTTAGTTGTGAAGCCTTCAAAATGCTTAGCATATAAAGGTTATAATTCTATCTTCATTGGTGGAATTATTATTGTTCTCCATGCCTGTTGAAATGCCACTTCCTTCATCAACATTATAATTATTATCTCATGTCTTATAGTGTCGATGACGATAATTATTGCTTTTTGTCCTCTTATTTTCACTTTATCCTTACGAGTAATATATTATGGCATAAATAAGACGCATATTGGTTTTAATGTTAAATGACCTAATTGGCATGGAACAAATTTCAAAGATGCTTATGGAATATTCAATGTTATTCATACTATTAATATGTAAAACAATTAACAAAATAACATAAGAGTTCATTCTTTTCATCTTACTAATACATTTATTAAAGCTATTATTGACATCTTTACTCTAGTTGTTTAATATACATTTAGTAGCGTTATCATCATTTATATTAGAGCCTTTGTAATTTTCAATTTTAGAAAGTGGAATGATTCTTCATGCTTATTAGATCATTCTAATTTTTTGTTGGCCTTTATAAGAGTATTATGGAGCCACAATTTGTGAAAAATGTCGAATAAATTTCTATAAATATTAATATGCACTTTTAAGAGATCAAACTTCAATAATAGATTACGGTGTAGGCCATTGAGAAATAACTTGTACCTTTTTAAGGTCTAGTTTTAGCTATTTTAAATCAATAATTAATCCTAAATATATCAAATGTTGCTTCCCAAATTCATAATTTTTTCATTCAACCATAACTTGTTCATTCAAAGAACACTAACACTTGAGCAATATGATAAAGATGGTCACCCATATAACACTAAATATCAATAAGTCATTTAAATAAACAATAACAAAATCATCAATGAAAGGCGAAAGTGCTTCAGTCATCAATTGCATAAAGGTTGCTAGAGTATTATATAACCCAAATGGCATAACTAACCACTTGAAGAGTCCTTACTTCATCTTGAATGTAGTTTTTAAGGTATCTTCTCTGTGGATGTGAACCTAGTGATAAGTAGATTTAAGGCTAAGTTTTATAAAGTATTGAGCACTATGTAATTGATTAAGTAAGTCATTAAACCTTAATAATGGATACTGATTCTTAATGTTAATTTTGTTTAGTGCTCTGTAATCAATACACATTCTTTAGCCTCTATTTTTATTAGGGACTAGTAATATTGGTTAACTACGTGGTGAATAGTTAGGCTTGATGACTTATAGTTCAAGAATCCCTTGAACTTGCTTTTTAATCTTTTAAATTTTTTTTAAAGAAGTGCGATATAAGCCCAAGTTTAGTAGAGGAGAATCCTCGACCAATTAGATTTCATGTTCTATAGCTCTTCTTGGTGGTAGTCCCTATACTTCCTTAAATAAGTCTTTATACTCTTCCTATAACTTTCCAATTTTGGAGCTTTACAAAGGTGATAAAAGTCAATATGGATAAAGTCACAACTTCTAAAGACTAGTTTTTAGGGTTGAATCATCAGCAAAATGAATCATCGATATGAATTAACTAATCTCATTACTTGGTTAGTGGTCAAAAGATTATATGTTGCTTGAGTCTTACAATAATTGACAAGGAACTCTTTCCTATATTTCACAATATGATACTTGTATAACCTCTTATAGTGGATGGTATCATGGTCCTATAAATATGTGTTGGGTTTCGTGATGCAAACGCAGCGGAAAAATTAAAATTTTGTCACATTCCCAAGCCAGGATCCATGTAATTCGACTAATTGATTAAATCTAGGGTTTTTAATAGTCTTACCAAAACGCAGAAGAGGCAAGATTCTCTGGAAGGATGAGAGGAGGTTCACACCGGTGACACCTTACCTCGAGCTTTTTGGCTTGGTTGTTCGGATCAAGACGTCTCCAAAAGGATGCGTCCTCTATAGGTATCCACACAAACAACCCTTCACAAAACGAATTTGAGTGTGTGTGCTAGCAACCTCTTGACTGTCTCACAAATCAAGAACAAAAGGAAAAACTCTGTCTTTGTTTTCTAAGAGGAAAGAAAACGAATTTGGAGGCAAAAACAAGTGTGTGAAACCTTAGAGAATATAACATATTTATAGACTCCAAGTTAGGGTTTCACTTACCAATAACCTTTTGGTAATTTTCCATTTATTATATTCTTATTTTGTTTAAAAATAAATCAAAAATAATATCTTATTTATTTATTTAAAATAACATTTATCTTAAATAAATAAACAAATAAATAAATAAATAAAACACTTTAATTATTTATTTCCACAGATTTTATTTTGGGCTTATTAAACCCATATCCGTTTTGGGCTTGTTCTAAGTGTGTGACCCTGTAGGTTCACATAACATTGACAGTGGGCCTAAATCTCTATTTAGGCCTATAAGTCATAAGTGGCCTCTAGCAAGACATTATGACTACCCAAGTCATGTGAAGTCAATAATCCGACATAACCTAATTACAGTGAATTTTAGTGTCCCTTTATCACATGATATCTTAATTGAACATAAGGCATAGAATGTCATCCTTATATAGTTCAATATTATGACTTGATTCCAAGTAGACTGAAAATGGTAACTCTTTATCAATTCATTTTAGCATGGCCATGCATTTTATTCAGTCTATCTCATCAAGGGGCCTTTAGATATCTTTCTCATATTAATGAGGGATAAATTCCTTCTAAATCACTCACATTCCTCACATAACTAATTTTATATCCAACAACATTCTTTTAATCATCCGGTTAAAGACAATGTTAGAATGTGTCAAAACATAAAATAGCTATGTAGAAATCCATGATGATTTCAAGGTCAAAGGATCGAAATAAAATTACCGTGATAAGAAATACTTATGACAATAATCTATGTAGTATTCTCATAGTGGGTCAATCCAGTACATGATCTCTCATCATGTACCTATGAGTTGACTTAATATCTCATATTTATGATTAGTAAAACATAACCATCAGTCAACATCATACTAGCCTTAATACTTTAATATTCATATAATGAATAAATGGCTAGGGATAATTAGAATAGAACTCTTATTTTAATCTAAGGGTTTTACTATCAAGTCACATACTTGATGGCCTTAGTAAGAATTAACCATTCATGTAATTATCATAAAATCAAATGATAATATAATACCTCTTTATTAATAAAATAAGAAAGTCAATACATAATCACAAATGATTGACCTAGTGCATATCACTAACAATATGGACTACTTAATATCACTTGACATACGTCTATTGATACCGCTTCATAAGTTACCTCATCAATATAATGATTGGTGATGGAAAACTTAAAAATACATTGCTTTATAATTTACATATCAATGTCCTTTTGTATCCAACTTAAAGTATATGGCATTAAGTAGGACATTGTCTTTAAGCATAGCTTTTCTACTAAGACTTTTAAAATCATATTCTTTTGATTTTTTTATCAATAATGGTTTGCATAAGATTTTATTTGACTTGAATAGTCAAGTAAAACAACTCTTCTTAATTATAAGCATTTTCATCCTATATTGGTTTTGTTACAAGGATTAGTGTAGCATTAGGTTTCTTTAATTCTGGATGCTTTTCTATTTATTAGGCAATTAAAGTGGCCTTCTTGTCATTCCACCCTTGGTTGCCTTTTCTATTTTTTTACTTTAGCTTAAGGTGAAGAATCCAACATTTTTCCTTTGAATGTTTATTGGTTCAGTAATGACCACAGTATTGTTTCTATGTCAAGTCATTCTTAATTTGCTACTTTTTTCTATTCCAATAATATTCATTAAAAGACTTTAGTTTATCATTTTCTTATCAAATAGTTTTTTTTTTGTTTCAATAGCAATAGCTTTGATGGTAGCTTCTTTAATGGATTGTGGGATAAACAATTTTAGTTCTCTCTATGTACAGTCATTAAGGCCTCCAATATACTTTATGAACACATCATAGTCATCAACATCGACATCCAAAATCATAGGTTGATAGTGGAACTCTAGGGTATACTCTTGCACAATTTTGCCAAACCTTTTACTTGAAGTATTGCCATTTGGTAAATTGTTATCAACATCAATATCTAAAACCATCTCTTCTCTTCATACCCAATAGCATAAAATTGTTTTCTTAATAATGTTTTGAAATCTTTTTAAGTCAAATATGATATGATACATTGTACCGTCATTGATAAGATTTCCACCATGTAAGGGCATGGCTTGAAAGTTTCAAGCTTGCAAACTTTATTTTTTAAGTATAAGAATAGTTATACATAGTGTAACACATCTATCCAATTATATAGCTTTTCAGGTTCAATTTCACCCTTGTAATATCAACCTTAAAGTCAATCTTTAATATATCTACAAGATTTTTTTTATCATTATCTAACTTTAATATATCTACAGGATTTTTATCATCATTTAACTTATATTTGCTGCAAAGCTAATTTTTGTGCTAATAATAAATTAGTTGTGTTACAATCTATCTGCATAAAATTAAGAAAATTTATATTATCATTTTTTTGTGTGGCATTTTTTGATTCTAATTGTCTTTTAATTTTCAATATTTTATTTTGGTTTTTATTTTTTTTCATATTAATAAATAATTAAAACAAGTATAAATCACAATAACAAAAACCAAAAATCGACCAAAAATAATAAAATGAAGTCTTATGATATTCATTCTATGAGTTATTTTTTATCTATATTTTATAATTTTTTGTTCATTATAAATTTCAAATTAATTTTTTATTATTATTTTATAAAATCCGCCTATCTCAAAGGGACTTAAAAAATTTTAATAGCGATTGCCTTCCTAATGTTTTGATGTGTGCATGTCTATATATATATATATATATATATATATATATATATATATATATATATATATATATAGATATATATATTCACCATAAGATGAGAGTACAAGAACATGGAGTTTGAACTCTACTCTTTTCATCTATATATTCACATGTCCTATCCCTTAGGCGATGTTTGGAATATAGGAAAATGAGAGAGGATAGCAAATAGGTAGGAAAAAGAGGAAGAAAAGTTACTCTTTATTGTTTGGAATAAGGAGGAAAAATATAGGGAGAAAGGAAAGTAGAGCTTATTTTCCTCCTTAAATTGTCTTTCCAATTTGGGGAGAAAATGGAAAAAGAGAAGTGAAAAGTGCACAACACATTTAATTTTATAATTTTACCCTTATTTACTTTTAACACTTGCCACTATCTACCATCATATTTCTTTTTTTTTTTAGTCGTGTTTTCCATAAACCTAGTTGATTTTAGATTTGTAGCTGTAATATAATGAAATTATAATTATAATCAAGTTTGGATTATATACCTTTTGATAATTCCACACTACATTGAAATTCTTTTGACCTATCATTCTTCTACTTATGAAAAACTTGGATAATCTTTGCTCTTCTTTAAATCTTTTCATCTTTTCTTCATAAATGTACTTCTAAACTTTTTATTTGAAGCTATTGCCTTATTGCTTGTTGATTGTAGTGATGTCAGTAGCAATGTCATCATGTTCTTGGTTATGTACCCATGTGATTTTTATATTGTAATTACAATTTGGCATTGATTTATTTGTTTTATTATCATCACTCTTTGCATTTTTTTTTTAATTTTTTAGTGAAATAATTTTAAATTTGATAATGAATTAGAGAGGAGATGAAACATATAGGATACATGAGTGAAGGCTACTTTTGGAACATTTACTTTTTAATTGTTGTTTTTTATTTTTCAATGTTGTTACTTTTTTTTAGTGTTGTTGCCTTTTGTTGCTTAAGTTTTTTAGTGTTATTGCTTTTTTTTTCCAGTTTTATGGCTTCTATTTTTCAGTGTTGTTGCTTTTTTTTTCAAGTGTTGTTGCTTTTTTTTTTTTTGTTCAATGTTGTTATTTTTTTGTGCTTCTATTTTTCAATGTTGTTGCTTTTTGGTTTTCAGTATTGTTGTTTTTTGTTGTTTTTTTTTCAATTTTTTAATTAGTGAATGTTATAAACACACCATAAAAATTGTTGCTTTTTGTTGATGTTGTTTTTTAATTTTTTAATTTTTGTTTTATGTTTTTTCTGTTGTTTTCCAATTGTTTTTTTTTTTTTGTTTCTTTTTGATAGTTTGTAATAGTTTGGTTCTTCTTATTTGATTATTCAACTAATGGGTCTCTAGTGATTCACTATTTAGTGGAAATTCAAAAAAAAAAGGGTTCTTTTTGCTGGTTGGGCGTTGTTGGAGCTAATAATCTTTTTATTCATTTTTTTTTTTTTGGCATTAATAATCTTTTCATTTTTTTTTAGATATTATAAGTGTGTATTAGTGCTTTTTCTTCTTCTTCCTTTCTTCTTGTGCTATTTGGATTGTTGAAAGTTTAAACTTCAATTACTATTGGTGGTGGTGTTGGCTGGCTATTGGGTGAATTTGAAGCAAAGTTGTTAAAATGAGACGTCAAGTTATCCTTTTTTTATGTTTGAATTTGTTGGTAGATAGGATAACTATTTTTGGATATTAAGTGGCTTATCTATTGCATTCACAATATGCAATATAAATTTGTTGCGGGTATGTTCTTTCATCCTTTCAAGGTTTGTGTTTGTTTCTAGTAGCTTCATTTTAATGTTGGGAAATTATTTGCAAACAAATATTCTTTGATGAGATAGAGATAAAGTCCAAGATTTTGTGATGGAGAAGAGGAAGTTTTCAGAGAGGAGCCCTGGTGAAACGGAGAGCTTAGGATCAATATCTTCACTCTCAAAGAGATTTTTTAATGAGCAAGTAGGTTATTATAATCCAAGCCCACAATTGGAAGCTTTTTCATTCTCTTTTAGCTACAGGGTTATTCTATACTATTCTTTCAAAAAAACTTTGTGGCTTTCATGGAAATTTTGAGAGTGGCTGATGAATTTGATATCTACCTATTTGTTTTTTCCCATATCAATAGTTTTGGTCATTAAACTCTTCCATTTTGAAAGTACTGAATATGATTGGGTTTAACACAGCTTAAAATCTCAAGAAATTTCTTCATTGGCTGTCATGTGTGCATTTCTCTTTTCATTATTAGTTGCTCTTCAATGCGTGCAAGAGATGTCCTCTAGTCTTGTTGTAGCATTGATATTGAAATTATAGGCATCATATGTAGTGTTTGAAGAGAAAAAAGTATTGAGAAAAAAAAATGTTGAGGAAAAAAAAAAGATGAAGACAATAACTTAAAAATATAAAAAATGTTGAAAGTAACTTAAAAATAGAAAAAAAAAATGTTGAGCATAAAAAAACATTGAGAAAAAAAATGATGAAGATAGTAGAAAAAATGTTGAATAAAAAAAACATTGAAAAAAAAAGGCAATACTTTAAAAATAGAAAAAATGTTTAGCAAGAAAATATTGAAAAAAAAAAAAGAGAAGATAGTAAAAAAAATATTGAAAAAAATTTGAAAAAAAAATAATACCCTAAAAATAAGGGAAGAAAAAAAAGTGTTCCATATTTAAAAAAAAAAAAAGTTAGGGAAGTTAGTTTTTAAAAATATTTTTAGTCAACGTGACTTTTGATAATATTTTTGGATTTTGGTCTATTTTTGAAAAATCCATTTTTTATATTCTTGATAATATTTTTAGCATCTCAAAAGAATTTTTTATTTTTCATTTTATAATTTTTTTATTTGACCTCTATTAATTTTTTAAAAAATAATACAATTAAAGTTATTAAGTAAATTTTAAATTAGTTAGAATCTAAGGTGTTTTTAGTGAAAAATTTTAAAAAAATTATGAAAATATTTTAAAAAGTAATTTTCAAATTTATATCAAGAGTGGAAAAATAAGGAGATAAGATATTTTTTACATTTTATTTTTTATAAGAAGAATAGAATGAAAAAATTAGCAAGTGTCAAATTTATTTCAAAAGGATTTAAAAAGAATTTTTAAAAATTTAATTAAAATTTTCAAATGAAATTAGATAAAATTGATACAATTTATAAAGTTAAAAAAGTAAATTAAAATGATTTTTAGAGTGAAATTCAGCTGATAATTGGATGGAGGCTACAAATGTTACCTTAAAATTAGGGATGTAATCGAACCGAATATTTTACAGCTTATGAATGTGTTTATGGTAGGAAAAAAGCCAAACTTTTGGTTTCCTTTCATTGCCATATCTGCATGAATTTCCATTTAGCTTCTATTTGTCCATACTTTAAATAAACCATCTATTTTTGGTTTTGCATTCAACATTTCACATTTTCTTGGCAAAACAAAATTCAATATATAACACTGAACAACATTTTTTTGATAAATATGAGTTCTTTGATAAATATCATCATTATTAATATAAAGTGTTCATAAATATGATAGTGCTTACATGTCCTTCAAGCATAAACCAATATAGCTACTTACATGTGCTTTAAGCACAAACCATTCCTATTACAAAAATAAGAGGACTATAAGGTTGAATCTCTACTTCCTAATTACCTAACACCAAAACACCTCTCACCTGCTTGCTAAGTACGACAACAATAATACACATAAAAAAACAACCAATTAATAATCAGAACACACAACCACATCTTCCACTTACAATTCTAGCCTACTTAGACATTCTTTATCTCCCTTTTAAGTTGTCCAAATTGAAGCTCTAATTCACTTAATTTTTCTTACTGAATTATGCCCCCATCTAAAGACTTTAATGCTACATTCTCATACTTCAAATTAACATTCTCTTCTATCAATTCTTTAATAACCTTCAAAGCTTAAGCATCAAATGGTTCATCATGCCATTTAAAATACTCACATCCCCTTCTTTCTTGATATCTTTTATTCCTTCCATTTTTCTTCTTCTGTAAACACATTCCAAATATAAATTATTCTTTTTTTATATTATATATACACAAATCTCATGTCGCTACTCTCTTACCTCCAAGCTCACAATGTATGAATAGAACCTTCTTCCCATATTTTATTTAGTTTAAGCTACCCATCGTGGTGCCTTCATATTATAATAGTAGAATCTTGGCCACCCTTCATAATCAAATTTCGAACCATAATAGTGAGGAACTCACATTTTCGATGAAGAGTCTAGATGTTGCATTCTTGATGTTAATTCACAAGACAAAAATAGTGATCATCGAGATGCTATTGACATTTTCTTTTTTATTTTGCAGATGATTTAGAATCAAGAATTTAGGGGAAGTCATTTTTAGGGTCCATATGCCAATTTAGGGGAACAAATTCTAGGGTTTAGTAAGCTTTCAATTTGGGGAACAATTTGGGAATTCTGTTATGTACATCTAAGATTTTAATAAAATATTAATATTTTACTATTTACTCAGTAAGTGAATTGTGCACACTCTTTGCAGTCTCCGTTTGCCTGAATTTAGGTTTAAAGGGACTCACATTATAACATGTGTGGGCTTATTTATGGAAAAAAAGTAAAAAAGAGCCCATTTGGACCTATATCAAAAATTTAAAGGCCTATTCACATATTTGTCCATTTTTCTAATGTAGTTGAAAATGGTTAATTCTTTGTTATGATGGTGTTTGGCTAAGCTATTGGGATACAACTGATAACTGTTCAGCTCCCAATAGCTACCAAAACATGTTTGGTATATAATTTTTTAATTGTAGTTGGTAGACGTTAGGATGCCTAACATTTACTATTTGTATCGGCTCTAAATTGGAGCCTTTGACGAACGACTCTATTATATTAAAATATTTTTACAAAATTATCCCTATATTCTCTACCCAATTTTCATTAATTTGATGCTCATAAACAACAATCTATCTGTAAATTAAAGATATACAATCCCACATTACCTTGGCTTGAATTACTCAATTATCAAGGTTGGTAAATCTAATTTGTTTATGTTTTTTATTTTGCCTGTGCTATTGTATATTTGTTTTTGAAAATCTCTATAAAACTAGAACAAGCTCACCACCACACCATAGATGCACATCATGAGCTTTAAAACCCATGTCTTGTTCATACCCAACTATCCAAATAATTTAGAGATGTCCCTTTTTGGTTGGCATAAATCAAAACTATTAGTTTGAGTGAAGAAAAGTTGTTGGTGCCATTGTCTCTTCGATATAGTTTAAGGAATCCTGGGGTGTGGAAGCAAATAAATTTTCAAGGTATAAATCCTCATGCACTACCCTCATTCATGTACTAAAATAGATCACTAATTTTATTATTTTGTTCAAGTTGCTTTTTTTTTTTTTAATGATAATGGCTATGATAAAAATACCAAAACATTTTTTTTCTCTTGAATGGTTTTCGAAGTATAAAGATCTTATTAATTTCTATACACATTTATTTTAAAAGAAAAAACCTCTCTTCTTTCTGATCTAGTTCCTCCACCATCATGAACTACAATTAAATTTAGGCATAATACATTTTCTAATTATTAGGAGAAATCATGTACCCCAAAAAAAATTTATTAGGAGAAGCTATGTATTCTTTTTCCAATTATATAGGAAGATGATAGCTACTATTGTATCATTCAATTTTCCTTCAGTTCCATATCATTGGTGAGATTAGAATTAGGGTGTATATATTTTGTTTACATTTTTACTTTTTCTTTTATCATTCAGATTATTTTAGAAATAAAAAAAAATGGTAGACATCAAATAGTTATGTAATTGTAGGTCTTTTAAGGTTTGTCCATGATAGATAAGCCAATTAAATTCAGTGTATGCTATACTTATTATAATAGTTAAGTAGCTTATTGTTTTGACAATGAGTGTGTGTATATATATAAACAAAATTAGATTTTAAACTAATAATGATATTAAACACACATTCCTTATCCCCTTCTTCTACTGATCTTGATTGCTCATTTACTATTTAGATTGATATAACTCAAGCACTTTTTTTTTATCAAAATTATTTGGTAGTGTTATATCTGGATTAACTTCTTATGACAATAACCTTAGCTTCAGTACTTTAGGCACATTAGCTTTTGAAAACAATGTTAATGGATTTGAGAAGATGTATTATAACAAGCATATTTATTTAATGTTAAATCAATATCATAATTTTGTTCATATACTATAAACAATCATGAGAAATTGATTTACTAGTTTTAGTTTGTCACTCATTTGTGGAATTCTGTCCAATTTTTTTTTTTTTTTTTGCCACTTCATTATTTTGTTTTCTCATAATTATTTCAGTGTGCATGATGAAATAATTGACTTCATATTTGAGTAATTGACAATAATTATTCTATTATCCATTTATTGTACATCTATATGCAGAATTTATGACATGTTATGTCATCATTGCTACATTAATCCATCCTTATTTATATAAATAAGTATTTAAATCTTTATAACTATAGGTCATTAATGGGTCGTATAAATAAATTAACAAAAAATAAAATAGGTGGAAGAATTAAATGGAACAATGAACAATTTGATGTTTTTTTTAATATTTGTATTCAAGGTACTATGATTGGTAAAAAGGGTGGAGTTGGATGAGGTGACAAAGGATGGTCATGGGTTAATCATGAAATGAAGGCTGCCAATTTAAATTTCACTAGGGAACAATTGAAACACAAATGGGATTGGATGAAGGAACAATGGTATTTGTACAAATTCATAAAAAAGATTAGTCCCATCAATAATACAATTAAAAAGAAAAAAAAGGTTCAAACTTCGACTTCCTTTATAGGGTCTATTTGGCTAAATTATTGCTGATAGCTGATAGCGGGTAGCAGATGAATAATTAATGTTATGTGTTTGGATAATTACTTCTAGTTCTTATTGCTTACATATATAATTATCAATATAGACATCCATTACAAATGCTATATATATATATAGTATTAAAAATAATATAATTTACCAAACAATTAAATTATTTTAGCAATAATTCTCTATTACATGATTTATCAATAATAAATTACAAAACTAAATTATTTTAAAATTAAAAAGTAATTTTTATTGAAAAATAATAGTTCCATAGATATATTTATACCTGGTTTAGGAAAATTTAATTCCTTTCTTTGAATTGCATATTGAAAAAGTCATCCATCATAAGCAGTTCCTTCCCATCCAACCATCACAAATATAAATTGCATGTCAAAACTACATGTAGCCATTATATTTTGTGTTGGCACTACTTTTCTCCCAATAAACCACACTAAATCTTTTTCAGGCACTGTAGATGCTGCATGAGTGCCTTCAATAGCTCTAATGCAATCATAATTTAGAAATGTAATTAGTTATATGTATACTTATAAAAATAGCAAGTAAGAAAATATATAGAATATTACCTTGAAGTGAGGCATATAGCATCTGTGAGGGAATGGTACTAAATGTCGAATCCTTAAGTTTTATTAAGTCAATTGAAAATCTCATTACTACCACCATCACTTCATGAAAATTAAGGTGATTGTCTCACCCAAATGTTGAAAGCATTCTTGAGCTTGTCTATTCGAAGCACCCAAAGCAAGGACATACAAAACATTTCTACTTTTTCTACAACCGACATCCTATTTTAAAGCTTTTAGTCCATATTTATTTTCCAAATCTTGACAAAGATTTATTAATATATTCTTTTTCATTCTAAACATATTAACACATCTCTTCTCATTTCCTCTCATTACTTATGATACCTACATCATTCATGTTTGAAATGAATCCATACAGGTTTCTTTGTAAATGTATGTGGAATAATATTGGCATATCATTTCAACTGAAAGTGTTGATAATGATTCCAATTCTTCATCTTCCTCATTAGCATCAAAAATAATTTTCAAAATGGCATGCATATCTATCAAATAAATTAAAAAAGAAAAAATATATTTCAAGAGTTTATTAAATCATACACACACACATAAAAAAAATTCACATTTAATGAATAAATCAAACCACAAAACTTTATAAATATTATCAATTAACAAAATGTCACAATAATCAAACAAAAATGTCAAAGAAAACTACATTAAATAAAATTACATAAATAATGAAAAATTAAATTAATAATCTACTAGCCACCTCCTAGTTTCCATGCACCATCCTTCCACAATGTATGATAATACTCAAGCCAATTCAATTTTGTCTATGCATCTCCAAGAGTAACATACATTTCTCTTTTTGTTTTTGATTAACTAAGAGTGTGCTAAAAAAGAGCAATTGACTACTAACTGTCATATTTGGTAGTGAAAGTGCATCTTCCTTTACTTCACTAATGGAACAACCAAGTCCATCTCCCAAAACACTACACATTATGGAATTTCTCTTTTCAGCATTTTCTTTCATGTATTCTTCTGACTCTCTAACAATGTTATACAGTTGAGCTACGCTGAATTGTTGTTTGTTCTTTTTCCTAGTTGTATAGTTAGTGATTCCTTCTTTTCTTTTTTATTTACATGTAATTTGCTCACTAGCATCAGCAAATGTAGTTTGAGAAGATGAACCCCTTAATATAGATCTTTTAGACATTATATTGTCTAAAAACTCATCAAAGTCCTCTTTTATATTGTTATTTTCTATTTCGATAGATACATTTGCATCTTCTTCCATTCATATATTATTATCAGGCAAGACACCACTAGAAGGAGTATAAGCATATTTTCCCGTAGTAGCAGAATCCATAAATGTTATAGCATATTTATTATAAAGCTTTTGTCTTATGCCTTTCTAATGTATATTTGCAAATTTTTCATTTTCCTGTAGCATAAATATACAATTTAAATTAAAAAAATTACATGCAAGTAAAAGTACTAACTATTTCACATATAAATATTATTTTTATAATTAACTTCAATTTTTGCATTCCATCACTCGTTTGAGGCATCAACCGTACCTTTAATAGGATCCCAACCTATTCTAGTTTCTTTTCCTATTAGTGAATTCCATATCTTCCATTGTTCCTTCATCTAATCCCATTTATGTTTCAATTGTTCCCTAGTGAAATTTAAATTGGTAGTCTTCATTTCATTATTAACCCATGACCATCCTTTGTCACGTCATCCATCTCCACTCATTTTACCAATCATGGTACCTTGAATAAAAATATCCGAAAAAAATCAAATTGTATATTTATGCTACAGGAAAATGAACAATTTGCAAATTTACGTTAGAAAGGCATAAGACAAGAGCTTTATAATAAATATGCCATAACATTTATGGATTCTATTGCTACGGGAGAATATGCTTATACTCCTTCTAATGGTGTCTTGCCTGATAATATATATGTGGAAGAAGATGCAAATGTATCTATCGGAATAGAAAATAACAATATAAAAGAGGACTTTGACAAGTTTTTAGACAATATAATGTCTAAAAGATCTATATTAGAGGGTTCATCTTCTCAAACTACATTTACTGATGCTAGTGAGCAAATTACACATAAACAAAAAAGAAAAGAAGGAATCACTAACTATACAACTAGGAAAAAGAACAAACAACAATTCGATGTAGCTCAACTGTAAAACACTATTAGAGGGCTAGAAGAATACATGAAAGAAAATGCTAAAAAGAGAAATTCCATAATGCGCAGTGTTTTGGGAGATGGACCTGGTTGTTCCATTAGTGAAGTAAAGGAAGATGCACTTTCACTACCAAATATGACAGTTAGTAGTCAATTGCTCTTAGCACACTCTTAGTTAGTCAAAAACCAAAAACAGAAATGTATGTTACTCTTGGAGATGCATAGACAAAATTGAATTGGCTTGAGTATTATCATACATTATGGAAGGATGGTGCATGGAAACCAGGAGGTGGCTAGTAGATTATTAATTTAATTTTTCATTATTTATGTAATTTTATTTAATGTAGTTTTCTTTGACATTTTTGTTTGATTATTGTGATGTTTTGTTAATTGATAATATTTATAAAGTTTTGTGGTTTGATTTATTCATTAAATGTGAATGTTTGTGTGTGTGTGTGTGTGTGTGTGTGTATGATTTAATAAACTCTTGAAATATATTTTTTCTTTTTTCTATTTATTTAATAGATATGCATGTCATTTCGAAAATTATTTTTGATGCTAATTAGGAAGATGAAGAATTGGAATCATTATCAACACTTTCAGTTGAAATGATATGCCAATATTATTCCACATACATTTACAAAGAAACCTGTATGGATTCATTTTAAACATGAATGATGTAGTTGTCATAAATAATGAGAGGAAATGAGAAGAGATGTGTTAATATGTTTAGAATGAAAAAGAATATATTAATAAATCTTTGTCAAGATTTGTAAAATAAATGTGGACTAAAAGCTTTAAAATAGGATGTCGGTTATAGAAAAAATAGAAATGTTTTGTATGTCCTTGCTTTGGGTGCTTCGAATAGACAAGCTCAAGTACACTTTCAACATTCGGGTGAGACAATCAGCTTAATTTTCATGAAGTGATGGTGGTAGTAATGAGATCTTCAATTGACTTAACAAAACCTAAGGATTCGACATTTAGTAGCATTCCCCCATAGATACTAAAGGACAATAGATATATGTCTCACTTCAAGGTGATATTCTATATATTTTCTTACTTGTTATTTTTTTAAGTATACATATAACTAATTACATTTCTAAATTAGGATTGCCTTGGAGCTATTGATGGCACTCATGCAACAGCTACAGTGCCTGAAAAAGATTTAGTGCGGTTTATTGGGAGAAAAACAGTGCCAACACAAAATATAATGGCTGCATGTAGTTTTGACATGCAATTTATATTTGTGATGGTTGGATAGAAAGGAATTGCTTATAATGGATGACTTTTTCAATATGCAATTCAAAGAAAGGAATTAAATTTTTCTAAACCACCGTCAGGTATAAATATATATATGAAACTATTATTTTTCAATAAAAATTACTTTTATAATTTTAAAATAATTTAGTTTTATGATTTATTATTGATAAAACATGTAGGATAATATTACTTTGTTAATGTTGGATATCAACAATTAGAAGGATACCTTAAACCATACAAAGAGACTATATATCATTTACCTAAATTTCAACATGGTGGTCAGCCTAAAGGACCTAAAGAAACTTTTAATCATTGACATTCATCACTTAGATGTTGCATTGAAAGAACATTTGGTGTTTGGAAAGCTAGATGGAAAATACTACGACTTATGCCTTCATATTCATTCAACACACAATGGGATATTGTGGTTGCAACAATAACATTACACAACTATATTCGAAGAAAGTCATTCAATGATTCAACATTTATGCAATTTGATCAAAATCCAAAATTTGTGCCGCTCGACATTTTTTGAACATTATATAGAGATTCAATACATCCAAGTGATGAAGAATCTAGTACAATTCAAATAGATAGATTGCGTTATCAAATTGCTTTTAGTTTAATGAAAGGAAAAAAAATTAAATAGTATAATGAGTTATGAATTTTTTTTGTTAAATTATATTTTTTAGTGTTAAATATTTTTATTTTATATATAGAGAGAATGATTGCTAAAATAATTTAATTGTTTGGTAAATTATATTATTTTTAATATATATATATATATATAGCATTTGCAATGGATGTCTATATTAGTCATTATATATGTAAATAGCAACAACTATAAGTAATTATTCAAACACATAACATTAATTAGTCATCCACTACCTGCTATCAAAAATAGCTATCCACTATCAGCAATCAACAATAATTTAGTTTAACATACCCTATAGAGGAAGTCGAAGTTTGAACTTTTTTTTTTTTTTTCTTTTTCATTGTATCATTGATGGGAGTAGTCTTTTTGATGAATTTGTACAAAGTAATGTAGTTTTGTTTATCTTCGTTTACAAGTGTGGTGGGGTCAAATATATACAACTTTTTTAGAAAAGTTGTCTGCGTCAGATCAAAATCCAATTGTACCTTCAGGTCAGAAAGTCATAAAGCGTGCCAAAGTTGACCTTTTAAGTTCAAAAAAACTCTTTACTAAGTTGGAAAAAAAGATTGTTTGTACCCCGCATTTGAGTTATATTCATTTTTTATGTGCATCTGTATATGAGCCCGCCTTCTGTGTGATCAAAATTTTTTATATATAATTAATATTACTAATGTTTACTTAATTTGTAAAAGATAAATAAGATATTATATGTGTTTGCTTTAATTTTTTATAATTTACTTGTATTTAGTGAATTTTTAATTGAACATATTTATATTTAATTTTTAATAAACATTTAATTGTGAATTTATGAGTTTATTTTGCATTTAAAAATTGTCAGTTATGTGAACAATAGTAACAACTGTAATAATAATAATAATAATATTTTGGCATATAAAAAAGGCCAATGCTATTTTGGTTTTTAATTTATAATATAAAATAAATTCATTTAAATTTTAACTTTAATTTTTCACTTTTTAATAAAGTAACATTATCATTTTCTTCAATAATATATCAACATTAACATCAGATTTTAAATTGTATATAGAAAATATGATTTTTTTTAATACGGTTTTTTATATTAAAACAAAATTATAAATATTTTTGTAAAATTAGTAGCAAGTGGATACAAAATTTTAAAATTCATAATAGTACATAAAATTTTAATATATGTTTTAATAATAATAATAATAATTTGTATTTCCTTTGACTTTCGACTATTTGTTATTGAGTCACCAAATAATCTCCCAGAAAGAAAACAGCATCGTTAGTGTTCAAAAAACAAAAACCAGAATCGTCATCACCTACGTCAGAAATAAAAGAATCGATGATTCGATTTTTTTCACTAGAATTTTCCATAGCCTTCGGAAATTTCCCTTATAAATACCTGCAAATCCCATTAAAAATTATTTTCCCATTTTTTTAAAGACAAGAAATAGTTATTAAAGATGGATCCAGACACCAAACAAAAACATGCAGACATCACGTTCGTGCCTGTTCAAGCTCCAACCATTCCTCTTCTCACTCCTTATAGGTTGGGCAATTTCAATCTTTCTCATAGGTAATACTAAGAACCCATTAACCTTTTTTTAATATATATATTAAATGTTGTGATTGAAGGTTGTTAACATTTCTGGTTTCGAAAGTCGGAAGCTTTATCATGAAATGAAATTTACTTGTAGTTTAATACTCCATGTATTGCTTCAGAGTTGTTCTGGCGCCGTTAACTAGGCAGAGATCATATGGCAATGTCCCCCAGCCACATGCTATTTTATATTACTCTCAGAGAGCCTCCAAAGGGGGTCTTCTTATAAGCGAAGCCGCTGGAGTCTCTGATACTGCTCCAGGGTAAATTTTTCTTTTTTTTTTTTTGGTCCTAACTCACTCTTTGAATCTTTGAAATCTGGTAATAGTATTTTCGGTTTCTTTTCATTGATGTATAGGTATCCTGACATTCCTGGCATTTGGACCAAAGAACAAGTTGAGGCATGGAAACCCATAGTAGACGCTGTTCATACCGAAGGTGGTATCTTCTTTTGTCAAATTGGGCATGTTGGCCGAGTTTCAAATTCAGGTAACTTATTGACCAAAATTATGCTGTTGTTGTTAACTAGGATGACCTTACTACTAATGACTGAAGGTGCCCTTTCATGCTGTTCTATAAGAGCTATGGTTTCACCTTTTTTGTTTTTTATATGTTTGACGCACACCAACTGCTTTACTCAAAAATTTGTAAATTTTGTAATAACTTATCAAATTGTTATACAAATAAATAACATTGTTATTATTTTTAAAACTTATATATATATATATATCTGTGAATTCCTAAGGCCCCCTCCCAAATGAAACTGCCCCCTAATGCATGGAGGCAATTTCGTCCAAAAAATTTGAAAAAAAAAAAATGGTTTGTCACTAGCGAGCCACTATGAGTATCATTACTGATATAATCTTGCTTTAGTTAGGTTGCTTTTCCAATATATCTGGAAGGAATTTCTGACTATAGTTTTATGAAGCCTTCTGCCGGTCTTGATCATTATTTTACTTATATTATTGGCTGTACAGGTTTTCAGCCAAATGGTCAGGCTCCAATATCTTGTACCGACAAACCTTTGACACCTCAGATTCCAAGTAAAGGCATTGATGTTGCGCAGTTTACACCTCCTAGGCGACTAAGAACTGTTGAAATTCCTCAAATTGTTAATGATTTTAGAGTGGCTGCAAGGAATGCCATGGAAGCTGGTATGTAGTCTTTTTATCTAAAGGAAAACAATGGGGCACATTAGTTATTTTAGGGTTTTGAGCAGGCTGAATAACATGAATTGCTTTCTCTACATTAGATATGAAGTAAAAATGCACTTCGAATAAAAAAAAAAATGGATTTATTTGGTATAAAGGTATTGATAAGTGATTTCTTTACTTTTATGTTGAAAAAAATTGTCATGTAAGTTAGGTCAGTGGTCACTAAATTAATCATTTATTATTTATTTGATTCAAATGAATTTTATAAAATTTTGTGAAATTTATTTGTAAATCCAAGTAAATATGTTTAATTTAAATGAAAATTTTGTAAAACTCATTTGGAATTTCAACATTTTAATTTTATGGAATTGTTTAAAACTAAAACAATTCTTATAAATGAATTATATTCAGTTTAAATGAATTTGATGTTCATCAGGAAATGAGTTTTATTTGAATAATATTTAGAAATGAAATAAATTTTTTTATGGAATTGCACCAAACAAAAGGTTAATGATATTATAGCCACAAAATTTCAATTTGTTAACATTGTATTACTAAATTATAATTTCTCTTTAAAACTTTGGTGATTGTAGTTAAATTAAGGCAATTGTAATGCTAAATTATGATGAAAACCCTAAATAAAAATCTGGCTAAAGAATCTAAGCGGAGTATACTTTAATTGTATGTGTCATTATATTCACCAGATTGGCATACAAAGTCATCTTTGTTTTCGTTATGCTATTTCATTTTGAAAATTTTTTTTTTTTTTGGCTCTGTAGGTTTTGATGGAATTGAGATTCACGGAGCTCATGGCTTCTTAATAGACCAATTTTTGAAAGATCAAGTGAACGATCGAACAGATAAGTATGGTGGATCCTTAGAGAACCGCTGCCGTTTTGCTTTGGAAGTTGTTGAAGCTGTGGTTAATGAGATAGGAGCAGATAAAGTTGGAATTAGATTATCTCCATATGCAGACTATATGGAATCAGGAGATTCGAATCCTGAAGCTTTGGGACTTTACATGGCTGAATCCTTGAACAAATATGGAATTGCTTACTGCCACATGGTTGAGCCAAGAATGAAAACTGTTGGTGAAAAGGTTGAATGTTCACAAAGTCTTATGCCTATGAGAAAGGCTTTCAAAGGTACTTTTATAGTTGCTGGGGGTTATGATAGGGAAGATGGAAACAAAGCTGTGACTGAGATTAGGGCAGATCTTATTGCCTTCGGTCGCCTTTTCTTGGCTAATCCAGATTTACCAAGAAGATTTGAGCTTAATGCACCTCTCAACAAATACAACAGAGAAACATTCTACACATCTGATCCTGTGGTTGGTTATACTGATTATCCATTTTTTGAAACCAGTACTTGAGTTTATAACTAGAGAATTCCACCTCATTTTTTTTCTGAAATCTGCCAACAAATTCGTCTTTGGGGATAGCTTATCATAAAGCCTATCCTAATCCAACATGTATGTACCAAATAGGTTATGCCTTGTATCAATAAGTTGTCATTATCTATGGAAAAATATTATGCTGAATGTGATTCAAAGTATATTTATGTGACATTCTCTTTAATTATAGAACTGGTGAATGTTCATAATTTTGAAGATTTTAAGATTACAATTTTGAAGGTTCAATTAGACTATTTTATTTTGAGTAAAGGTTCAATATACACTTAATATTTTGTGCAAGGTTCATTTAGATCCTTTAATTATTTTTTGGTTCAAAAAATTCTAATTTCACTCAAAAGGACCCATTACCAAGTATTTTGACATTTGAAAATTTTAAAAAGTTCCATGAGGTTTATTCCTATGTCAAAATATTCCATATTTCAAATTTAAATTCAGGTCCATAAGTAGCATTACTTTTTATTTAGTTGATTATTAATTTATTTAAATTAAATTATATGTTTTAAATTAAAATAATTAAATTGAAAATAAATAGTAGGTTTATAGTGTACAATTTATAATAAAATAAAATAAAATATTTAATTTGTCACTATATTTATTTAGCACTCATCCTCTTTATATGGAACTGGTTGAATGTTAGCTTCATAATTTTGTTCAACTAGTTCAAGATTCATCCATTGCTAAGGGGATTCTAGATTGACTTCCTAATACCATAAAATTTTGATTGAGCTTCACAAAATAAGAGGAAATTAATCTCCTGAGGTATCAATGTTCAGATTCTCTTTGAAATCTCATTTGAATTTTTAATTATGGTTGATGCACTTTCATACAATTTTATCATTAGCAATTGGCACTATTAGGGTTATCGTAAACATCTTTCTGAACCCGGACAATCCAACCTCTATGGATGTGGTCAATAAATTTGAAACAGATTATTATTTTATGGTATTTTTTCAGAAACAAATTTGAAATAGATTATTAATCTTTTTAAAAATATAATTGACTTTTTTCTTTTAAATGACCAAAAGTTTTTAAAAATATAGTAGTTGTACAAATAAAAATCTGATAACAACTTCACAACAAAACACCACAAAATAATTACAAATACAATTACTGACAATAACTAAGAATATTTTTTTATTTTTTGCTGATTGTTGTTGGGTTGCTATTGGTTTTTTTTTTTTATTGTTGTTTCATTGTTGTCAGGTTATTCTTGTAGCAAGGTTCTCGTTTTTTTTATTTGTTTTGGTTATTTTGCAGATGTTTCTCCTTCTCTTTTTTTTTTGTCTTGTTGTTGTTGGGTTGTTGTTTTTTTTTTCTGGTTTTTTCTCATTGAATTTATTTATTTAGTAAGAAACTATCAAAAAAAAACCATTGAATTTATTTAGTAAAAAAAATATATTTCATTTTTAAATTTTAACTCATTTCTAAAAAATTATAATATTTAAAGAAATCAAACAAATTAAATTAAATTAAAAAACAACTTAAAATAAGCAAAACAATGGACAACAACTAAAAAAGAACTAGAAAAAATAAAAAATAGTAACAATAACCCAACAACAAGAAATTCAAATATTCTTGTTTGCCTCTATTTTACAAAGTGTAAACAATGCACAAAAATAACATGACAATAACCATACAATAAACAGGAAAATAAAAAAATATATAACGAACAATCCAACAACAACATGTAAACAACCAAAAAATAACAAACAACATTAAAACAACCTCACAACCACCCCTTCAACAACCACAAATCAACAACAATATCCTTTTTAAAAAAAAAAAAAGAAGGAGAAAAAGAAAAAGAAAAAGAAGAGAAACTAACAATCATCCAAGTATTGAAAACAAAAAAGAAGGAAAGTTAACACCTACCCATTATAATTCTTGATGATTTGGAAATAGTGAATTTCCAGTAAATGTTAAAATAAAAAAAAAATAGAGAAGTAAAGTTTTATAAGATATGAATGAAAATCTAATTGGACAATCTATGAGTTTCCTCTATTTTAATAAAAACATGAAAAAGCTTATTTGTAAACAAATCAAATTTACAAATTTTGCATTAGTTATTGTAGGATTTGAGAGAAGAGATGAAAAAAATGAAAAGGAAAAAAAGAGTAAATAGGTGACATATTCAACTTCTCATATGCGACCTTTAGCAGCATCTAAGGATGAATCAATGAATGACTTATTTTGCTGAGATGACATAGTGTCCAGCAAGTCTATAGATTGGTTGCTTATTCAAGTACATGCCTTATATTGGCATTTTTAATTTTGGTTTTCCTCTTTTATCTAGGTGGTTCCCTTTTTAATATTTTCACATCTAATTAGCCTTTTAAAAAAAATTATTCCTCTCATTTTTTGTCATTTATTTATTTGTCCTCTTTTGTTTAGACTGTCTTCTTTGTGAAGGTTTTCGATCTTTACTAGGTCACTCTTTTTCTTTTGAATAAAGTTATACTAATAATTGTACATCCTAGAATTTCCCAAGAATGATGGAATGAATGATGGTTGATTGATGAGAATCCTAGTATGACAAGAAATCCTAATCCAATAAGAATCAAGATGTGATAAGGAGTCCAAATCTAATAAGGATTCAAGATGTAACAAGGAATCCTAATTCAATAAGGATTGAAGATCCTTTGACTTATGTTAGAGGTCCAATCATATGGGGATGTGTTAAGAAGATGAAGGCATCACTACATATGCTAATTCAAGCAATATGGGTTCAAAGAACAAATCTCAACCAATTTGATCCATTTGGAGCACATAGAGTTAATTTTGGTCCAAAGCTTATTCATTTGGTGCAAATTGAATTTTTAGGTCCAAGTAAGGTAATTGAGTCTAATTTGGATGCATTAATCCCAAAGGAGTAGCAATTTGAGTGCATTAAGCCTAAAAGAGTAATTATTCATGTTGCAAAGCCCAAAATGAAGCCCAACAATGTGTTTTTTATTCCATTTAATATTTAAAATGAATTTGGATGTGTTCCTTATCTAAAACATTTTAGAAGTGTTTGTTTTTAGTGAGAAATGCTTTTCTTTAGCTTAGTTGGCAAACAAAATAATTCTTTATCTTTACAAACTTGTTTTCTTATCTTTTTTAGGGGTTTGTTATCCTTATCTTTTAAGGATTTGTTTTAGAATAGGTTTAGGGTTAAGAATTCTTATAAATAGTTTAGTTTGTAGTCTATTTTAGGAATCTTTTTCATCAATTAAAAATAAGTGACAATTTTACTTCAAATTACTTGGAGTTTTATTCGTTGAACTTTCTAAACAAAACAGGTTGTTTGCTAGTTCACTTGTCTTATCAATTAAAACATCCATATCTAATTATGGTGACTGCCTTATAGGTAAAGTTCTTAGTTATTAGATAATTAAGGGTTCTAGTTTTCACCCAACTTGTTTCTTGGACGATTTAAGGTATGGTTATCAATAAATTATTGTAGGTTTTGTTTGTTATATAAACCTACTTCGCATCAGTTTGGTATCAAAGCTCTAGCTCTAAGAATCAGGTTACATATCCCTATTCATTTTCATTATTGTGTGCATTCATATGTTCTCTTCTTCTAATCCTTCTCATTAGTTTCATCAACATTCTTGTATTATTTTGTTCAAATTCATCTTTTCATCATTCTTTATCATCTTTAATTTCATTTAGTTGTTTCTTTAAAGTCTTGTATCAAGTTTCGACCATAAAAAAAATAAAAAGAAAAAAAGAAAAAAGAAAAAGAATAGAAAAGAAAACGAACGGAAAAGAAAAGGAACAGAAAAGAAAAAGAAAAGAAAAGAAGAATTTGGTTGTCCTTTTAAATTCTTTAAAGTTCTTGTAAGTTTTCTTGAATTCTTTAACTTTATTTAATGGTTTTCTTGATTTTCTTAATCAAATTTGCAGTTTTCTTGAATTTTCTTTAAATTCTTTAATTAAATCTTGTTTCAAGATTGAAAATCTTGAAATTTAAAGACTAAAAATTCATTTTTCTTGGTTCTGTATTTGTAAATTCATTTTTCCCTTGTTTGTTAGGAATATCTTTATGGATAAATCAAATCTTAAGTAGATTATGTCTTTATCTTGTTAGATAAGTATTAGCCTTAAAAGAGATGAGGAAGAAAGACCTTTTGGCTTATAATGGAGGTCCAATCATATGGGCATGTGCTAAGAAGTTGAAGGCATCATTACATATGCTAATTTAAGCAATATCGGTTTAATGTACAAATCTAAATCAATTTGATCCATTTGGAGCACATAGAGTTAATTATGGTCTAAAGCTTATTCATTTGGTGCAATTTAAAGATTTAGATCCAAATAATATTATTGGGTCTAATTTGGATGCATTAATACCAAAGGAGTAGCAATTTGAGTGCATTAAGCTCAAAGGTGTAATTATTCATGTTGCAAAGCCCAAGATGAAGCCCAACAATGTGTTATTTAGTCCATTTAGTATTTAAAACTAATTTATATGTGTTCGTTATCCAAAACTTTTTAGAAGTTTTTATGTTTATTTATGAATACTTTTCTTTAACTTAGTTGGCAAGCAAAATAATTCCTTATCTTTAAGGACTTGTTTTCATATCTAATCCTAGTGACTTCTTGATAGCTAGAGTTCTTAGTTATTAGATAATTAAGAGTGTGTTTACTTATGGAGAATTATTTTCTATTTTCATTTTTTAATTTTCAAAGAAAATAAAAACTTTTTATTTTCATAGAAAATTTGTAAAACATGTTTACTTGTTAGAAATTAAAAATTATTTTTCATTTTTTGAAAACAAAAAATGTGTTTACTTATTTTCTACAACTTATTTTTCAAAGTAGAGAGATAATGATACGTATCAAAGTAGAGAGATAATCTAGAACTTGAAAAGTAGAGTTTATTTTGTCTTCTAATACTAAAATAAATAATAAATAAATAAAAAGTAAAAAAAAAGGTCAAAATGAAAAAACCGTGTTTTCACATTATATTTTTAATAAGGAAAATTTTTTAAAACAACAAAAACTTGTTTTATACTTTTCTCTTAAAATTGTGAAAATAAGTAAAAACAATTTTCAAGTGAAATTTTTTTGAAAACATCCAAAGTAAACACAAAGTTCTATTTTCTATTTTTATTTTGAAAATTTTTCTAAAAAACTAGAGTCATTTTCTATAAGTAAACACACCCTAAAGGTTCTAGTTTTCACCCAACTTGTTTTTTTTGATGATCTAAGGTGTGGGTATCAATAGATTGTTATGAGTTTTGTTTACTAGATAAACCTATTTCATATCAATTTGGTGTCAGAACCCTAGGTTTATACCCACACCTTAAAAGATAAGGATAACAAACCCCTAAAATATAAGAAAATAAGTTCTTAAAGATAAGGAATTAGTTTGCTTGCCAAGTAAGTTAAAGAAAAGTATTCCTAAAGTAACATTTGTGTCCTTAAGACCAACTTAAGGTGTTAATGTATATTTGAAGTCAATAAATAAGTTTTTTATAAGTGATAATTTACCATAGTCATGTTAGCTAAAGGATTAAATTAATTAAGAAAAATCTATTTTGTGTATATATATATAAGTACTCAATAAAGTGAAGTATGGATTGAAAAAAAGAAGAAGGAAAAGTTAAGCTAAAAAAGTGAATAAGAAGAATTAAAGGACTAAAAAATAATTTGTTTGGTGAGGTGTTTAAAGGTTAAAGGAGTTCTTCTCCTAAGTTAACAAATGTAAGAAAAAAAAGGGAACATTCAAGAGAAGGAAAGAACATTCAAGAGAATAGTAGAATTGAAAAAGAATAAGAAGAAGAAGAAAAGGAAGAGTGCAAGAGAGCTGAATCTTGGAGTTAAAGAGTAATAGTTTTCTTCATTCTAAGAGAAACTAAGGGGGTGTTTGGTTTGTACTCTGAAATCAGAATGAGAATAAGAATGGGAATGGGAAAGGGAAAGGAACTAAAAATTTGAAAAAGGTATTTGGTTGCACTAGGGAATGATAATGAAAATGAGAATAAAATATTATTTAACAACTAAAATTTCTTTTATGAAAAAATATTTTTGTAATTATTTTTTATATGTAAAAAGTAACATTATAATTATTTTTATATATTAAAAATTTATATTATAATTATGAATTATAAAATATTTATTTATAAAAATATTATTATTTTTTTAAATAAAGTATAAAAATTATTTACTTTTGATAAATATTTTTTATTCAAACATTTAATGCATATTTTTATTAATTTATATGTTTCATTTATACATTTTAAAAATAAATGTTAATATTTAGATATTTGACCAATTTACAATTGATTTGACTTGATTACCAAGGGAATCAAAAGTCATTCTCTAAGAACAATAGGGGAATGGTGATTCCCATTGATGGAGGAATCACATTTTCATTCTCACATTAATTTTAGTAAACTAAACACTAGGAATCAAAATTGTTCATTCTGATTTTGATTCTCACTCTTATTTTTTACCAAATAAACACCCTCTAAGGGGAATTAAGGCAATTGAGGAAGGAGGGGCTTGAATTTGCTTAAAAATTAGTGAGTGATTTCTTCTTTTTCTCTATTTTGATTTCTTGAAACTTCTTGAAAGCTATCAGTTCAAGCTTTTGGATTTTTTGAGTTATTTGTAGTTAATTCTTGGGTGATTATTACACATATTGAGCTGTTATAATTTTTTTTTGAGAAACCTTTGATTTTGTGTTCTTACCCAAAAGAAATTCTTCTTAAAATCATAAAGTTTTAAGCTTTTGAGTTCCATAATCTTGTTGTGAATTAAAGACTTGAGAACTTATAAATAAAGTTATGTTGTTATCTTTTTGGGACACAAATGGTTGAATTACAAACAAAAAAAATACAATAAAAAAAATTTCTGCAAAAATTCAGAATTCGAAGCTACATGTCTGATATGAACAGTAAACTCGTTCAAGCCATATCTGGATTTCCTTAACTCCAAATGAGCTGGTTGTTGTGTCTATTAAAACTTTATTTTGTCCTCTACAAGTTTATGAGAAATAGCATAACTAAATTCTACTTTTTTGTTGGGTTTTTGAAGTCATACTTTTTCTTGCGCAAAATCTGAAAACTACTCAACCTAACTAGATTAATTTTGATATTTCTCCTCACTCACACATCCAATTGGTGTAAAAATAATTTTGAATCAATCTAGACACCCACAAATTTAGATCTGAAAAAATTTATTTGAGAATATAAACTATGGAATTTTTAGTGAATGCTCTATGAATCATGTAAAGTTGAATAGACACCTTAATAGAGTTGGTTTGAACAACAAACTTCAAAAAGAATAACTTTAGTTCTAAAACTTCAACTGAGGTGATCTTTTATTTTTTAGAAACCTTAAATTATCTTCTATAACTTTGACATAAATACAAAATACCTAATTTTGCATTTTTTTTATGGTCTTATAGAGTAATACATTTTATTGTGCAATTTATAAAAATAGCCCTACCATAAAGAGCCAATTTTATTCTTTCTTCCATTCACCTTTAATTGGTGTAAAACCAACTGTAAATTATTTTAGACTCTTGAAACTAATAATTAGGAGATAAATTACTTAAAATTTTACATTGTGAAATTTCTTAAGTCTCCGATATAAGACTAAATTTATTACAATAATATTTACATACAACAATGTAACAAAACGTCATATGGCAAACCTTGAATTATTAATTTTATTACAATCAAGACTATATGGAAATAATGAGACATTATTCAATAATACAAAGTAATAATAATATGATGTTTGTATAGGAGTATATGTGTTGGAGTGAGAGGAATGTGAGTCCAATGAGATATTCTTGGCCAACTCGATTTGATAACTATCTTTAGCACAACACATAAATTCATTATGCTTTTGGGGCGAATTTATGTGGTTAACAAGTATGCAGATTAAGTCTATAAGTTATTTTACTCTGAGAAGGAGTTATATTTTATTGTAATTTGGGAATGAGCTAATAATAATTATGTCGTTAGGGTTACTTGTGGAAAATAATGTGTTTACAAATGTTTCATGTCTACTCTATAATAGATGAGTTCATAAGTTTAAATACATCTAAACAAGATTTATTGTGCTTTCATGTTCAAATTTTATATTGATTAGTGCAAATAATGTGATTGAGGAAATAACAAAAAAAAAAAGAGACTGTGAATACATAATTTTAATTAATATTCCAATGAAAGGATCCGTACTTGAAAATCTAAGATTGGAACATAAATACTATATTTTGGAACAAGAATGCTGGGATGATTTTTATATTATGCCAAACCATGACGTTTGGTCATTTGTTGAGCACTCTTTTAATTTTTAATAGTATGTATTCTTGATTTATATATAATTTCTTGAGTGCTCCTTGATGCACTCACTAGGTAGTTTCCGTATGAAATTACTCACACTCGTCTTTCTTTCACATTTTCCATCCTAGGTTGTTATTTTGTTTTGTATAGCTAGAGCTATTTAGCATGGCGATGCAGTGAACCATGTGAGCTTATAAGATGACCACGACTGAGATACTAGTAAGTATATTACATGCCATGATGTAAATGCACATCTATAATCAAATTGAGGTCTTATGAGAGGGTTATTGAGCTATTCAGTGTTTTTACTATTTTTCACCATTTATATGATAACCCATACTTATTTCCAATAGTACTTTTATGTATTTAAGTGCTAACAGTTAAGTTGTAATTATAAGATTATAATGTATAAGGATATTCCTCCTGCTATCTAATTACATCTTGGTATTATGATTTGTATTTTATATTTAGTAGTTTGCAAAATATATATTTTTGCTGGATAGTCTTCAAGTAATCCTCCTCTTATACAGTGCCATTTTGCAGTAAGGCATTTCAGTGTGTTACTATAGGGGAGGGGTGTTACACCTAACTAAAAATAAACACTTCTAGAACATTTTAGATAGGGAACACATCTAAATTCATTTTAAAAACTAAATGGACTAAATAACACAATTGTTGGGCTTCATCTTGGGCTTTACAACATGAATAATTACTCCTTTGGGCTTAATGCACTCAAATTGCTACTCCTTTGGGATCAATGCATCCAAATAAGACCCAATAACATTACTTGAACCTAAATCTTCAATTTTCACCAAATGAATAAGCTTTGGACCATAATTAACTCCATGTGCTCCAAATGGATTATATTGATTCAGATTTGTACTTTGAACCTATATTGCTTCAATTAGCATATGTAATGATGCCTTCATCTTCTTAGCACATGCCCATATGATTGGACCTCCATCATAAGTTAAAGGTTCCTCAATCCTTATTGGATTAGGTTTCCTTGTTACACCTTGAATCCTTATTGGATTTGAACTCTTTATCACATCTTACATCCTTGTTGGATTAAGATTCCTTGTTATAGTAGGATTCTTATTATTGATGATAATTTAAAAGTTAAAGGATGAATAAAGGACTCAAAATTTTGCTAAAATGCTTAATGAATTATATACAGTAGTAAATAAAACATATTATATGTTTAGAGAAAGTTTCTCAATTCTTCTCATGGTTACTAAAATTTTATTTAAGAAATTAACATATATGGTATCTATATAAATGCTAAAAAATGTTATTCTCATCTTGAGTTGGTGTTGTTCAAATTTTTTAACTAAATATTTTCTCTTAGATTTATTTTTCTTTTCCTTTTTTTAAAATTTTTTTTCTTATCTTCTTTATTTTCCAAACAATGTTCTTTTAGAGTGATCTTTTATGGTTGGCTCTGCACATCCAAAATCTCTCCAATTTGTCTTATTGGTTATGCTATTTTGGTGACTATGACCTGTACATAGGAGATGTCTCAATTATCATTTCCCCTACATTGAGCTGGATTTTTTCCTTTTGCTTTGCCACCATTCTTATACTTTTAGCTTGTCCTTTTTGGTTGCAACAACTTGTTTGTAAGAGGCATCTTAATTGGCATAGCCGTAGCTAAAACATAATTTTTCTTTCTTACTTTGAGACTATGTTACTAACTTTTAACTTTTCTTAACCTTATTTTATTTTTAAAAGTGGTAATAATATTTGGATGTATGATTATATAATGCTCTCATGTCTTTTTATAGTTGGGGACTTTTGTTTTTTAGTCATTGAAGTTTGAAAATGTTCGACTCCAAAATCGTCTTAAAAAGCTTATAGCTTAGTCTTCTTTGGTAAAATTATTATTGTCTAATAAAGTGGCATTCTATTTGCTTTTTTATACCTCAATAAGCAAATGGTGGCAACTAGTGTCTCTTCTCTTATTCATTTTTTTCTTCTTTCCTTTTTTTTTTACTTTAATATCATATCATCAACTCTTGCTTTCAAGACTTGGTTCTCTTATGGAGACCATCAGTAACCTCTTGCAATGAAGTGGTGTTTTTAACTTTTCTTACAATTGGGAAGATCCACCTTTAGTTGTGAAGCCTTCAAAATGCTTAGCATATAAAGGTTATAATTCTATCTTCATTGGTGGAATTATTATTATTCTCCATGCTTGTTGAAATGCCACTTCCTTCATCAACATTATAATTATTATCTCATGTCTTATAGTGTCGATGACGATAATTATTGCTTCTTGTCCTCTTATTTTCACTTTATCCTTACGAGTAATATATTATGGCATAAATAAGACGCATATTGGTTTTAATGTTAAATGACCTAATTGGCATGGAACAAATTTCAAAGATGCTTATGGAATATTCAATGTTATTCATACTATTAATATGTAAAACAATTAGCAAAATAACGTAAGAGTTCATTCTTTTCATCTTACTAATACATTTATTAAAGCTATTATTGACATTTTTACTCTAGTTGTTTAATATACATTTAATAGCGTTATCATCATTTATATTAGAGCCTCTGTAATTTTCAATTTTAGAAAGTGGAATGATTCTTCATGCTTATTAGATCACTAATTTTTTATTGGCCTTTATAAGAGTATTATGGAGCCACAATTTGTGAAAAATGTCGAATAAATTTCTATAAATATTAATATGCACCTTTAAGAGATCAAACTTCAATCATAGATTACGGTGTAGGCCACTGAGAAATAACTTGTACCTTTTTAAGGTCTAGTTTTAGCTATTTTAAATCAATAATTAATCCTAAATATATCAAATGTTGCTTCCCAAATTCGTAATTTTTTCATTCAACCGTAACTTGTTCATTCAAAGAACACTAACACTTGAGCAATATGATAAAGATGGTCACCCATATAACACTAAATATCAATAAGTCATTTAAATAAACAATAACAAAATCATCAATGAAAGGCGAAAGTGCTTCAGTCATCAATTGCATGAAGGTTGCTAGAGTATTATATAACCCAAATGGCATAACTAACCACTTGAAGAGTCCTTACTTCATCTTGAATGTAGTTTTTAAGGTATCTTCTTTGCGGATGTGAACCTAGTGATAAGTAGACTTAAGGCCAAGTTTTATAAAGTATTGAGCACTATGTAATTTATTAAGTAAGTCATTAAACCTTAATAATGGATACTGATTCTTAATGTTAATTTTGTTTAGTGCTCTGTAATCAATACACATTCTTTAGCCTCTATTTTTATTGGGGACTAGTAATATTGGTTAAGTACGTGGTGAATAGTTAGGCTTGATGACTTATAGTTCAAGAATCCCTTGAACTTGCTTTTTAATCTTTTAAAATTTTATTAAAGAAGTGTGATATAAGCCCAAGTTTAGTAAAGGAGAATCCTCGACCAACTAGATTTCACGTTCTATAGCTCTTCTTGGTGGTAGTCCCTATACTTCCTTAAATAAGTCTTTATACTCTTCCTATAGCTTTCCAATTTTGGAGCTTTATAAAGGTGACAAAAGTCAATATGGATAAAGTCACAACTTCTAAAGACTAGTTTTTAGGGTTGAATCATCAACAAAATGAATCATCGATATGAATTAACTAATCTCATTACTTGGTTAGTGGTCAAAAGATTATATGTTGCTTGAGTCTTACAATAATTGACAAGGAACTCTTTCCTATATTTCATAATATGATACTTGCATAACCTCTTATAGTGGATGGCATCATGGTCCTATAAATATGGACTACTTAATATCACTTGACATACGTCTATTGATACCACTTCATAAGTTACCTCATCAATATAATGATTGGTGATGGAAAACTTAAAAATACATTGCTTTATAATTTACATATCAATGTCCTTTTGTATCCAACCTAAAATATATGGCATTAAGTAGGACATTGTCTTTAAGCATAACTTTTCTACTAAGACTTTTAAAATCATATTCTTTTGACTTTTCAGATCAATAATGGTTTACATAAGATTTTATTTGACTTGAATAGTCAAGTGAAACAACTCTTCTTAATTATAAGCATTTTCATCCTATATTGGTTTTGTTAAAAGGATTAGTGTAGCATTAAGTTTCTTTAATTCTGGATGCTCTTCTATTTATTGGGCAATTAAGGTGGCCTTCTTGTCATTCCATCCTTGGTTGCCTTTTCTATTTTTTTACTTTAGCTTAAGGTGAAGAATCCAACATTTTTCCTTTGAATGTTTATTGGTTCAGTAGTGACCACAATATTGTTTATGTGTCAAGTCATTCTTAATTTGCTACTTTTTTCTATTCCAATAATATTCGCTAAAAGACTTTAGTTTATCATTTTCTTATCAAATAGTTTTTTTCTTTTGCTTCAATAGCAATAACTTTGATGGTAGCTTCTTTAATGGATTGTGGGATAAACAATGTTAGTTCTCTCTATGTACAGCCATCAAGGCCTCCAATATACTTTATCAACACATCATAGTCATCAACATTGACATCCAAAATCATAGGTTGATAGTGGAACTCTAGGGTATACTCTTGCACAATTTGGCCAAACTTTTTACTTAAAGTATTGCCATTTGGTAAATTGTTATCAACATTAATATCTAAAACCATCTCTTCTCTTCATACCCAATAGGATAAAATTGTTTTCTTAATAATGTTTTGAAATCTTTTTAAGTCAAATATGATATGATACATTGTACCGTCATTGATAAGATTTCATGGCTTGAAAGTTTCAAGCTTGCAAACTTTATTTTTTAAGTATAAGAATAATTATACATAGTGTAACACATCTATCCAATTATATAGCTTTTCAGGTTCAATTTCACCTTTGTAATATCAAACTTAAAGTCAATCTTTAATATATCTACAAGATTTTTTTATCATTATCTAACTTTAATATATCTACATGATTTTTATCATCATTTAACTTATATTTGCTGCAAAGCTAATTTTTGTGCTAATAATAAATTAGTTGTGTTACAATCTATCTACATAAAATTAAGAAAAATTATATTATCATTTTTTTGTGTGGCATTTTTTTATTCTAATTGTCTTTTAATTTTCAATATTTTATTTTATTTTTTATTTTTTTCATATTAATAAATAATTAAAACAAGTATAAATCGCAATAACAAAAACCAAAAATCAACAAAAAATAATAAAATGAAGTCTTATGATATTCATTCTATGAGTTATTTGTTATCTATATTTTATAATCTTTTGTTCATTATAATTGCTTTAATTCTTAAAATTTCAAATTAATTTTTTATTATTATTTTATAAAATCCGCTTATCTCAAAGGGACTTAAAAAATTTTAATAGCGATTGCCTTCATAATGTTTTGATGTGTGCATATGTCTATATATATATAGTTGAAGTGGTTAATTTTTCACCATAAGATGAGAGTACAAGAACATGGAGTTTGAACTCTACTCTTTTCATCTATATATTCACATCTCCTATCCCTTAGGCGATGTTTGGAATAGAGGAAAATGAGAGAGGATAGAAAATAGGTAGGAAAAAGAGGAAGAAAAGTTACTCTTTATTGTTTGGAATAAAGAGGGAAAATATAGGGAGAAAGGAAAGTAGAGCTTATTTTCCCTCCTTAAATTGTCTCTCCAATTTGGGGAGAAAATGGAAAAAGAGAAGTGAAAAGTGCACAACACATTTAATCTTATAATTTTACCCTTATTTACTTTTAACACTTGCCACTATCTACCATCATATTTCTTTTTTTTTTTAGCCGTGTTTTCCATAAACCTAGTTGATTTTAGATTTGTAGCTGTAATATAATGAAATTAAAATTATAATCAAGTTTGGATTATATACCTTTTGATAATTCCACACTACATTGAAATTCTTTTGATCTATCATTCTTCTACTTATGAAAAACTTGGATAATCTTTGCTCTTCTTTAAATCTTTTCATCTTTGCTTCATAAATGTACTTCTAAACTTTTTATTTGAAGCTATTGCCTTATTGCTTGTTGATTGAAGTGATGTCAGTAGCAATGTCATCATGTTCTTGGTTATGTACCCATGTGATTTTTATATCGTAATTACAATTTGGCATTGATTGATTAGTTTTATTATCATCACTCTTTGCATTTTTTTGTAATTTTTTAGTGAAATAATTTTAAATTTGATAATGAATTAGAGAGGAGATGAAACATATAGGATACATGAGTGAAGGCTACTTTTGGAACATTTACTTTTTAATTGTTGTTTTTTACTTTTCAATGTTGTTACTTTTTTTTTAGTGTTGTTGTTGTTTGTTGCTTATGTTTTTTAGTGTTATTGCTTTTTTTCCCAGTTTTATTGCTTTTATTTTTCAGTGTTGTTACTTTTTTTTTCAAGTGTTGTTGCTTTTTTTTTTGTTCAATGTTGTTGTTTTTTGCGCTTCTATTTTTCAATGTTGTTGCTTTTTGTTTTTCAGTGTTATTTCTTTTTGTTGTTTTTTTTTCAATTTTTTAATTATTGAATGTTATAAACACACCATAAAAATTGTTGCTTTTTGTTGATGTTGTTTTTTAATTTTTAATTTTATGTTTTTTCTGTTGTTTTCCATTTTTTTTTTTTTTTGTTTCTTTTTGATAGTTTGTAATAGTTTGGTTCTTCTTATTTGATTATTCAACTAATGGGTCTCTAGTGATTCACTGTTTAGTGGAAATTCAAAAAAAAAAAAGGTTCTTTTTGCTTGTTGGGCGTTGTTAGAGCTAATAATCTTTTTACTTTATTTTTTTGGCATTAATAATCTTTTCATTTTTTTTAAGATATTATAAGTGTGTATTAGTGCTTTTTCTTCTTCTTCCTTTCTTCTTGTGCTATTTAGGTTGTTGAAAGTTTAAACTTCAATTACTGTTGGTGGTGGTGTTGGCTGGCTATTGGGTGAATTTGAAGCAAAGTTGTTAAAATGAGACGTCAAGTTATCCTTTTTTTTATGTTTGAATTTGTTGGTAGATAGGATAACTATTTTTGGATATTAAGTGGCTTATCTATTGCATTCACAATATGTAATATAAATTTGTTGTGGGTATGTTCTTTCATCCTTTCAAGGTTTATGTTTGTTTCTAGTAGCTTCATTTTAATGTCGGGAAATTATTTGCAAATAAATATTCTTTGATGAGATAGAGATAAAGTCCAAGATTTTGTGATGGAGAAGAGGAAGCTTTCAGAGAGGAGCCCTGGTGAAACTGAGAGCTTAGGATCAATATCTTCACTCTCAAAGAGATTTTTTAATGAGCAAGTAGGTTATTATAATCCAAGCCCACAATTGGAAGCTTTTTCATTGTCTTTTAGCTACAGGGTTATTCTATACTATTCTTTCAATAAAACTTTGTGGCTTTCATGGAAATTTTGAGAGTGGTTGATGAATTTGATATCTACCTATTTGTTTTTTTGTTTTTTCCCATATCAATAGTTTTGGTCATTAAATTCTTCCATTTTGAAAGTACTGAATTTGATTGGGTTTAATACATCTTAAAATCTCAAGAAATTTCTTCATTGGTTGTCATGTGTGCATTTCTCTTTTCATTATTAGTTGCTCTTTAATGTGTGCAAGAGATGTCCTCTAGTCTTGTTGTAGCATTGATATTGAAATTATAGGCATCATATGCAGTGTTTGAAGAGAAAAAAGTATTGAGAAAAAAAAACGTTGAGGAAAAAAAAAGATGAAGACAATAACTTAAAAATATAAAAAATGTTGAAAGTAACTTAAAAATAGAAAAAAAAAATGTTGAGCACAAAAAAAACATTGAGAAAAAAAATGATGAAGATAGTAGAAAAAATGATGAATAAAAAAAACATTGAAAAAAAAAGGCAATACTTTAAAAATAGAAAAAATGTTTAGCAAAAAAATATTGAAAAAAAAAGAAGATAATAAAAAAAATATTGATAAAAATTTGAAAAAATATGTCATGACCCAAAACAGGGGCCATGACTGGTGGTAGGGAACGAGAATTCTTTCAAATCTAGAACCCGTAGCAAGCCTAAAAATAAAATAAAACATGCAATAGTAATAATAACAACACAATTAAGTAAAATATTATGCAGCGGAATAAAATCATAAATATCAAAATAATATTTCCACCAAATGAGATTAAATCAAATCCTCATCTCATATATAAATAAACTCTTTTAATACAAATCCAGTTCAAATATTTAAAGTACATATCTCACACAAATATAATACAATATTTTTTAACAATTTTACGACTACTGCAGTGTCTAGATTATAAAATAAAACTCAAGTGAGCAGTTTACATAATAGAGCCGGAGTGGAAGAAATCCGGCGTACAGGCCTGCTATTGAGGTCTGAAGACGATGACTCTCCTGAAAAATAGTCAACGGAGGGGAGTCAGACCTCACTGAGTGAATTAGTATAATATATATACAAGCATACTAAATGTCAATGCACACAGTCAAAAGTATATATAATATGTATATATACAAGCAAATACACACAAATGCAACAAAATCATTTTATATATTTTTATTGAAAATCACTATTTATGAAGGATCAAATAGAACCCTAAAATATCGCTACCTAGTGGGCGGTACTAGGACCGAGTACGTACCGGTACGCTTATAGCATTTAGGCTATATTACTAACCATTTGTGGATATTGATTGGATTAATTATTTGATGTGTCAGATATGATTTAGGAGTGTGATTGCTGGAGCTCGGTTAACCAAGTGTCTCGGGGCCAATCACATTGACAGTCAGACTACTGGAGCTCGGTTGACTTAGTGTCTTGGGGCCAGTCTACTGTTCAAATGGATCAAGTGAATATATTTGGAATAAGTGAGCCTGTATGGCTAGAGTGTTGTCTAAAACTGTTTTGGGTTCCGTGATGCAAACGCAGCGGAAAAATTAAAATTTTATCACGTTCCCAAGCCAGGATCCATGTAATTCGACTAATTGATTAAATCTAGGGTTTTTAATAATCTTACCAAAACGCAGAAGAGGCAAGATTCTCTGGAAGGGTGAGAGGAGGTTCACACCGGTGACACCTTACCTCGAGCTTTTTGGCTTGGTTGTTCGGATCAAGACGTCTCCAAAATGATGCGTCCTCTATAGGTATCCACACGAACAGCCCTTCACAAAATGAATTGAAGTGTGTGTGCTAGCAACCTCTTGACTGTCTTACAAATCAAGAACAAAAAGGAAAACTCTGTCTTTCTTTTCTAAGAGGAAAGAAAACGAATTTGGAGGTAAAAACAAGTGTGTGAAACCCTAGAGAATATAACATATTTATAGACTCCAAGTTAGGGTTTCACTTACCAATAACCTTTTGGTAATTTTCCATTTATTATATTCTGATTTTGTTTAAAAACAAATCAAAAATAATATCTTATTTATTTATTTAAAATAACATTTATCTTAAATAAATAAAACACTTTAATTATTTATTTCCACAGAGTTTATTTTGGGCTTATTAAACCCATATCCATTTTGGGCTTGTTCTAAGTGTGTGACCCTGTAGGTTCACATAACATTGGCAGTGGGCCTAAATCTCTATTTAGGCCTACAAGTCATAAGTGGCCTCTAGCAAGACATTATGACTACCCAAGTCATGTGAAGTCAATAATCCGACATAACCTAATTACAGTGAATTTTATTGTCCCTTTATCACATGATATCTTAATTGAACATAAGGCATAGAATGTCATCCTTATATAGTTCAATATTATGACTTGATTCCAAGTAGACTGAAAATGATAACTCTTTATCAATTCATTTCAGCATGGCCATGCATTTTCATTCAGTCTATCTCATCAAGGGGCCTCTAGATATCTTTCTCATATTAATGAGGGATAAATTCCTTCTAAATTACTCACATTCCTCACATAACTAATTTTATATCCAACAACATTCTTTTAATCATCTGGTTAAAGACAATGTTAGAATGTGTCAAAACATAAAATAGCTATGTAGAAATCCATGATGATTTCAAGGTCAAAGGACCGAAATAAAATTATTGTCATAAGAAGTACTTATGACAATAATCTATGTAGTATTCTCATAGTGGGTCAATCCAGTACATGATCTCTCATCATGTACCTATGAGTTGACTTAATATCTCATATTTATGATTAGTAAAACATAACCATCAGTCAACATCATACTAGCCTTAATACTTTAATATTCATATAATGAATAAATGGCTAGGGATAATTAGAATAGAACTCTTATTTTAATCTAAGGGTTTTACTATCAAGTCACATACTTGATGGCCTTAGTAAGAATTAACCATTCATGTAATTATCATAAAATCAAATGATAATATAATACCTCTTTATTAATAAAATAATAAAGTCAATACATAATCACAAATGATTGACCTAGTGCATATCACTAACACAATTTACATAATAGAGCCGGAGTGGAAGAAATCCGGCGTACAGGCCTGCTATTGAGGTCTGAAGACGATGACTCTCCTGAAAAATAGTCAACGGAGGGGAGTCAGACCTCACTGAGTGAATTAGTATAATATATATACAAGCATACTAAATGCCAATGCACACAGTCAAAAGTATATATAATATGTATATATACAAGCAAATACACACAGATGCAACAAAATCATTTTATATATTTTTATTGAAAATCACTATTTATGAAGGATCAAATAGAACCCTAAAATATCGCAACCTCAAAACAGTTTTAGACAACACTCTAGCCATACAGGCTCACTTATTCCAAATATATTCACTTGATCCATTTGAACAATAGACTGGCCCCAAGACACTAAGTCAACCGAGCTCCAGTAGTCTGACTGTCAATGTGATTGGCCCCGAGACACTTAGTCAACCGAGCTCCAGCAATCACACTCCTAAATCATATCTCACACATCAAATAATTAATCCAATCAATATCCACAAATGGTTAGTAATATAGCCTAAATGCTATAAGCGTACCGGTACATACTCGGTCCTAGTACCGCCCACTAGATAGCACGTTCTATTGATATCCTTCATTGAAATATAAAACATACATTCACAAATAAATGATGCATGAATTTAAATACAATAGCAACAATAACCATATATATATACTAGAAATATACCAAAAGTAAACCAAGTATATTTCGAGTATATATATACGTTAAATAAATTCAATTAAATTACAAAATAAACTAGAAATATATTCAAAAATATTTTTAAACATAATTCATTAATAAAACATGCATATAGTTTAAAATAAACCAATAATAAACCAAAAGTAAACTAAAAATAAACTTAAATACTAATTGAATTATTTATGCATAATTAATCAAAATAAAACATACATTTCTAAATCATGCACCCTAAAGCATATATATATAGAATAGTAACTCACAATTAGTGCGCTCCTCGAAATGGGTCCGATGGGCCTGGTCCACTAGACCTCGGTCTCGGCGCAACTAAACAAACAATAATAACAGACATCAGAATAAACCTAACAGAAAATCCTAGAAACTCGATCTAGAATATTAGGCACATAATCAAAATTAGGGTTCGAATGGACATCACGTTTTATGAGAATTCTATTGAAAATCCAGCAGAACCTCCCTTGTAAAACGAACATCTCTCTACTCAAAGAGTAGAGCCAACCCTGCAAAGAAACACACTTCGAAAACAGATACAGAATTACAACCACAATCCCTCGGTCGGACTCCAAACTACAGTTTACCGATCGAGGTCCACAATTCACAGAATAAATACAAAAATACCAAAAATACCCTTGTATCATAAAAATACATTTTATAAGTAGAAATTACGTAATTAACCCTAAAACACAGTAAAAACCGATAAAAACTTATTTTATTAGAAAAATCGTATATTATATATATAATTTGAAAATAATTTATGAAAAATAGTTTTAATTAGTTAAAAATATTAAATAATTTGTAGAAATCATTTTTATACCTTAAATAACTATTAAAACCAATTTAATTACATTTTTAGCCAATTTAGGGTAAAATTACCAAAATACCCCTATATATAAATATACTAAAATAAATCCAAAAATTCACCAAAAATAATATAATTAATCAAAATTAATTTTCTCAACATAATTCTCAATAATACCAATAAATACACCCAATTAACCAATTAATTTCAATTAAAAAACACAATTAACCCTATTTTCTCAAAATTACATAAACTAATTAAATTCAAAATAAATACATAAAAATTCACAAAAATTACAAATAAATTTCTATAATTCATTTCAACACCTATGATCACCAATAAACACAATTTCATAATTTAATTAATTAATTTTCGAAAATTAGAAAATAATAATAAAATATTCAAAAATACCCAAAAATCAAAATAATTTCCAAAAATTCACACATGAATATTAAGCTAAGGGGAACAACATTTTTGAAGTAATTTTTCATGAATCAATCAAATTGAAGTTCAAAAAAATCAAGAACCCTAATAGGCTGAAATTGCAAAATTGAAACCTAGGCAAATCTAGACCAATTTAAGTGAAACAAAGCTTGGAATCACACTCACCGGAGCTCAAAGAGAAGATAGAGACTGATAGTGTCGAAAACAGTTACCGAAATCGACTTGATCGACGTTGAGAAGAGTTTCGGCTTCTTCGGCCAAAACAAGCTTCCCAACGTAGGAAACGGGCTCTACTGGCGGCGAAATAGGCTGAAGACGATGGTGGCTCACCGGGAGGCACACTAACGGCAAGGGAACGGTGTGGCAGCGACTGGAAAGGGGATGAGGACGATCGGAAAGAAGGAGAGGGAGGAGTGGCAAAATTGTAATTTTTGTTAACTTTATTTTTTTGTTAAATAAATAAGTATATATGTGTATATATATATATATATATATATATATATATATATATATATCCCAACCATATATTATAATAATATAAATTCCCACACATATTAAATATACACCACACACATAATTTAATATATTAAATAATTTATACACTAAAAAAAATAACAAAAATAATTAAATAATATTAAACTAATAATAAATAATAAAAATTAGGGTAATTAATTAAACCTAATTAAATTTAAATAAATACACATATATACTTTATTTTAACATTTTTAAAAATATATATGAGTTCATGCAAATGCGTAAATCTACTTAAAATAATTAATAGTAAATTATTTACGTGAAAATTTTTTCGAAAATAAAATTCTCTGAAAAATTTTACGTAAAGTACTTAAAATAACATAAAATAATTAAATAAGCGTTAATTAAATAACAAACTCATAAAATATCAATATTATATACCAAAAATTATTAACACTGCATATCCCGATGCAGTATTAAAATATTTAAAAACACGGAATATTACAAAAAATAATACCCTAAAAATAAGGGAAGAAAAAAAAAGTGTTCCATATTTAAAAGAAAAAAGTTAGGGAAGTTAGTTTTTAAAAATATTTTTAGTCAACGTGACTTTTGATAATATTTTTGGATTTTGGTCTATTTTTGAAAAATCCATTTTTTATATTCTTGATAATATCTTTAGCATCTCAAAAGTCTTTTTTTTTTTTCATTTTATAATTTTTTTATTTGACCTCTATTAATTTTTCAAAAAAATAATACAATTGAAAGTTATTAAGTAAATTTTAAATTAGTTAGAATCTAAGGTGTTTTTAGTGAAAAATTTTAAAAAAATTATGAAAATATTTTAAAAAGTAATTTTCAAATTTATATCAAGAGTGGAAAAATAAGGAGATAAGATATTTTTTACATTTTATTTTTTATAAAAAGAATAGAATGAAAAAATTAGCAAATGTCAAATTTATTTCATAAGGATTTAAAAAGAATTTTTAAAAATATAATTAAAATTTTCAAATAAAATTAGATAAAATTGATACAATTTATAAAGTTAAAAAAGTAAATTAAAATGATTTCTAGAGTGAAATTCAGCTGATAATTGGATGGAGGCTACAAATGTTACCTTAAAATTAGGGATGTCAAACCAAATATTTAAAAGTTTAAGCTCAATTCGTTTAAAAATTAATGAACTTAAACTTTCAAAAGTCTGGCTCAAGCTTGATTTGAGTTTGTGTTTGATAAGGTCGAGCCAAGCTCACAAGGTAGATGAGCTCAACAATATATTTTTATAATTAGACATTATAATGTTTTATAACCTCAAATTACATATTTTTATAATATTAAAATTCCTTATAACATTCAAATTTCGTAGCTTTGATTTCAAATATAAATATTACTTTATATTATATTTATCGATTGGTTTAAATATGTATTATTTAATATTGATATTTATATATTACTTTAAAATATAAGTATTACTTAATTTTTTATTTATTGAAGAAATTTATTATTTGCTAAATATTTAACTAGTATTGTATAATATTTACTTATTATAATACTAATATTAATTTATACGCAAAAAATTATATAATATTATCATGAGTATATAATATTATCATATGTAATATTTTATATTAATTATTAGTGATTTAATTCATATTGTTTTTGCTTAATATAAAATTAATATTATATAATATTGATTTACTAAATTAAATTAAATTTATTGAATATTAATATTTAAATTAAATTATACATATTTAATACAACCACCTAATATAATAAATATGTTCATAAGCATATAAAAGAGCCTGCAAACGAACCGAATTTAAAAAAGTTTAGGTTCAATTCATTTAGCTTATAAACCTCAAAATGAAGTTTGGTCTTAGCTCATTTAGATTAAAAATTTAGTCCAAATATAATAAAAAGTTTGAAAATTTTTTATTCTTAGGCTTTGATACATTTTATAATAAGTTTGCTCTTATTAGGATGAATCAAAATAATTTTTAATTTTTTTTTATTTTTTATGAATATATAGAAAGTATAGATTTATTTGTAAAATAAGTTTTAATTTCATATTAAAATAGTAATTTTAGATGATTTAATTACTAAAATTTTTTAAAGTTACTACTATGAAATTATGTATAAGTTTGTTATTAAAAAGATGCAAATTAAAATTAAAGTTTGATAACTAGATCAAAAATTTCGGTGACTCGGTGCATTTGACCCTGCAAGGGCAGAGAGAGAGCTAAACCCAAACCTACTTTGTATATTATCGCTGCCGCTCAGTCTCCCGCTTTTGTCTACAGCTGCTGCCGCTCATAGCTCCCAGGCCACCACCATCAAAAAGGCAAAATGGCAGGCGGCAAGATCAAGAAAGAGAAGCCAAAGCAATCCTCAAACCACTACCAAGGAGGGATATCCTTCCACAAGTCAAAGGGACAACACATCCTCAAGAACCCATTACTTGTAGACACTATAGTCCAGAAATCAGGAATTAAGAGCACTGATGTTATTCTCGAGATAGGTCCCGGTACTGGAAATCTTACCAAGAAGCTTTTAGAAGCTGGTAAAATGGTTATTGCTATTGAACTTGACCACCGTATGGTTCTCGAGCTCCAGCGCCGCTTTCAGGGCACCCCTTTATCCAATCGCCTAAAGGTATTTTTCAGTCTTGTAATTAAATCTTACATTTATGCTTGCATTTAAGTGGCTGCTACAATAAAATGTTTTCGAAGTTGCTGAATTCGAAGCAGTTTAATTATGTGTATACTAGAAGCTGTTTTGCCCTCTACTTTGTAATTCATTTGTTTTTGCAGCTCTGTTTTGTTAGCTGCTGCCCTTTAGTAGCTGTTTTTAATTGTGTGGTTTTTGGAAAAACAAAAAAAAAAAAAAAAACTTAGAACTTCAATTTTTTAATCAAAGAAATATGCTCAATTTTAGTTCCTGGTTCTTTATTCTGGTAATGTTTCTTCAGTTTCTATTCTGCATTTCTCTAGATTCTAATGATCGTTTACTTCTGTAGAAGTGGATAATTGAGTTGCAAACACTTGTTGTTTCTTTAAACTTGTGCTTAAAGGCCTTGTTTGGAATGTATTCAAGCAAAGTGTTGTTTGTTGTATGATTTCATTTCTTTTAGATGCCTCTGGAGATGACTTGTATCTTATGTTTAAAGAATTGAACCTAGCAAATACAATATAATTTTATTTCTTGCATTTTAGGACTTTCAGGACTATAAAACTGTCTTTAAAGCGAATTATAGCAACGCTGTTTCAATTTTTCTACTTGTTTACGCCATGTGGCAAAAATTGAAAAGGGATAATAGCGTTGCTCGATTTATATAGTTGATTGATGAATTAAAACTGATATATTTTCTGTAACTCTGTATTTGACAGGTCATTCAGGGTGATGTGCTCAAGACTGACCTTCCCTATTTTGACATATGTGTAGCTAACATCCCTTATCAAATATCTTCCCCTCTCACATTCAAATTGCTCAATCATCAACCTTCCTTTCGGTGTGCTATTATAATGTTCCAAAGAGAATTTGCTATGAGACTTATTGCTCAACCGGGTGACACTCTTTATTGTCGTTTATCTGTGAATACTCAACTCTATGCTCGAGTTTCCCACCTCCTTAAAGTTGGAAAGAACAATTTCAGGCCTCCACCTAAGGTGGATTCTTCTGTAGTTCGAATTGAGCCAAGGAAACCACGTCCTCAAGTTAATCCTAAAGAATGGGATGGATTTATACGAATATGTTTTATTAGAAAGAATAAGACTCTTGGTTCTATTTTCAGGATTAAAAATGTATTGTCTCTGCTTGAAAAGAACTACAAGACTTTGCAGGCATTAAATTCTTCTCAAAATGGCTTCTCAAAGGGTACTGAAGCTGCTGATATGGATATTTCAGGATTGGGGGATTACAGAGATGATCAAAGCATGGACTTGGATGATGGGATTGATGATGAAATGGAGGTGGAGGATGGTGATGGCCACAATGGGGTGTCTGAATTCAAAGAAAAAGTTTTAGCTGTGTTAAAAGAGGGAAACTTTCATGAGAAGAGGTGCTCTAAGCTCACACAGGAGGAGTTCTTATATCTGCTCTCTCGGTTCAACATGGCTGGCATTCACTTCTCCTGATCGAGGCTCATATGGTGCCTTCTCTTTATTTACTTCTTTTAAAAAAGAAATCTTGCTTGGTTTGTCAGCCAAATTTTTATTTATAATATCCTTTAATGCAGTTGTGCTTAAAGATTTTCTTGGTTATTATAGCCATTACTGTTGTTATACAGTTTAATGTACTGGAGAATCTCTTACAATGATATCCCAGTTTCCAATCTTAGAGCAAATGGAATAGTTGTTAGAAACACTTAAATTCAATCTATTGTCTGCCCATTTACAGCCACTATTTTGCCTGCTCATTTGGAGCTGTATACACTGTTTTAACTTCAGAGTTTTTTTTTTCCAATTACATTTCTGTCTCCTTTTTGTTGCTCGGGAAAAATGTGGCAATATTAGAATTTTATTTGCTAAATTCTTATATCACATCAAGTAAGCTGCATTTTTCTACTACTCCAATAATTTATTTATATATACCATGAAGTTAGGCAAGTATTGCTTGCAATTCCAGCAATGTCTATTTCTTCAGCTTCTCTGTTTACTCCCATATCTCCTGTATCTCACTTGTGCTTCCTTACTCCACATTTCTATTGTTACACTTCACCAATTCTTCCTGTCAAAAGACTATCAATGGAAGAGAGTACCTGTAATTGGGCAATAATGGTTGCGAATTTGAACAATAATTGTCCCATTGCAGGGGACCAGGCTTCTTCTTGTAGTGGAGACTTTACGGTGTCTCCATACAACGTCCTCATCACTTGCTCAACGAGTTCGTTTCTCTTCTTTTCACTGTTTAATCTAATTTACTTTCATTTTATTTTTATTTGCATTTCAAACTTTGCTTTCTTTTTGTTTTTCTCAATTTTGTTATTATGTTGTGAATTGAGAGTTCAGATTCCAGTAAGTCGGTTAATGGAGGTCCGTCTTGAATCAATGCAACATAGATGATTATAAATTTAGCGAAACTTTGTGATCATATATATAAAATCAATTATGAGAGAATGCACCCATAATATAGATATCCTCAGAGCATCAGTTCCCCCTAGCCTACGTACCTAATGAAATTATAGACACATGGAAAGTGGAAAACCATTTAAGGTAATCAATCACTCCCTGAAATTCTAGCAGTACATGGCATGGCAGTGCATCAGATGCACTAGTCATCGCCTTGAAGGCCTACCAAGTAACCCAATTTGAGGCAATAGCTCCTGCTCCTGCTCCCCTTCTGATATTCTATATGGGGCAATGTGTCAAGTGCAGAAGTTCCGTTTTACTTGAACACTGTAGCTGGAATGTTGATAATATCAGTTATATATATCTAAGTTATGATAGTACTCGAATGCTGCTTCAATGACCTTCTTAAATAACTTTGAAAACTGTGTTTCACAACCTTGAAATCCTGAATAGCTCTTATCCTGCATTTTTGGAAACTATGCCTGTGTTCCGATTAAGGTCTCTTTGTGGTCTTATGCTGTGACCATGTTTGTTTGGCCTGGACTGGGGGGGGGGTTGCATTACATGTTAACAGTTCAGAACACAACTGCTGCATTTCAGAATATGGATTTGTGTTGTCTGTAACTCTCATTTTGTGTATTTACTTAGAAGATACTTTAGACTTTGCTGGTAAAAGTTAAAGTACTCGGTTTATAATTATAATTAAAGTGAAATTTGTTGGTGGCTGGGGGTCATTTCTGAAGCAAGATACTAGTTTTATTTCTTTTTGAATAAGAAATGTCTTTTTTACTTTGAAGTTTTCATTCGTGCTAAGTTGGTAGGCAAAGAATGGTTGTGGAAAAGATGCATAAAGAAATGCAGGTGAATCTGGTTCTATAAACAAATTGGTCTGCGCAGATTTTTAACCCAATGGCCAGGCTGCAATCTCTTCTGCAGACAGGCTTTTGACCCTTTAATTGATGGTACTGATGTCACAATGTTCTCACGTCCGAGATGTTTAAAAGCAGACAAAATTCCTCAAGTTGTGGATGAGTTTAGAATTGCTACAAGGAATGCAATTGAAGCTGGTAGGTTTTCTTAACATGTAGGAGCAGAGTGCTTTTTTCTTTTTTCTTTCCCTGTTGGAGGTAGGATGGAAGTCTAAATGACCTGAATGTCTCACTCTATATTAGATATGAAAAACAAGTGCAGGAGATTTATGAGAATGAAGAATAGAGCAACTCATTTGACCTGCAAAGGATTGGAAGTTCTAGTTTATGCATGCATCTTGGAACCAAAGAAAATGGGGCCATGTCAGTAGAGAAGTTTTTTTGTTGAAGGTTTATTATTTTTCATTGGCAATTTCTCACAAGAAATTGCTTTAAAAAATTTGCTTTGATTATTTGCAGCTTTTTTAAAATTTTTTTTTGTCAAGTTGGATTCACTAGACTGGTATAAATCAATCTATTACTGTCATGGTGTATAATTTGGAGAAATTTCTAGCTTGGTTGGATTGCAAGGGAATTATTCAAGTTATAAGCAGCCCTTTGACTATGGACTATTTATTTGTGTCACAAATTTAGTCACTCGATTGATATTTTTCTTAAATTTATTTAAAAAAAGAAAAAGAAAATACTATTTATTTATTTAACAAAAAGAAATAGAAGGGCTTGAACTTGATGATGTGACTTCTTTTTTTTTTTTTTTTTTCAATTAAGTGTTGGAATTTTCCTTCATAAATACCCAGAGACAAAATCAGTAATTTTATTTTTTCAATTATTAAAGAAAAAAATAATTATTACATACAGGTCCAGAAACCAATCAAGAACATCCATGTCTGCTCAAGCTCCCACCATTCCTCTTCTCACTGCTAATAGGCTTGGCAATTACAATATTTCTTGTAATGAGACCCTATTAACTTTTTGTGGCATATGTTTTGTTTACATAAAATTACTGAGTTGTTAGGCTGTTTGAATTGGTTGTGTGTTGCTTTTGGCATGTGGATCTTGATTGGATATTACATTTTACATTTGTTTTCCGGATTTATAAATGCCCTCCTTTAGGATGGCTGATTGTTCTTTGATGATATTTATTTTTGTATTAGTTTCTTGGAATTGCAATCTTTGATGTAGCTGTAATATAATCTAATTTAATATAATGTTTTTTATTTGGTAAATTTTCTAATGGTTGCTAAGTTTTCTGGTTTTGCCGAAGATGAACGAGGGCTAAGCGATCTGTGGGATGGAGAGTTGGAAACTTGATGAACTGAAATTCACTTTTTGTTTAGCATGTATTTTTCAGAGTTTTTCTGGCACCGTTAACTAGGCAGGGATCATACAGCACCGTTCCTCGGCACATGCTATTTTGTATTACTGTCAGGGAGCCTCCAAAGGGTGATATCAGTCTTTTCCATCGGACCCATCAGCATAAATTTCCCTGAATTTTCTGGTCAGTTGCAACAGTGTTTATTTTTCCTGAATAGAATCTTCAAGCTCAGCAAGTTAATCTTACACTGATAAATATGTGTCTTTTCTGCTCATTTAGGGAGAGAAAACAGAAATAAGAGATCAACATTTGCAAATAAATTTCTATAAATTTGTTTCCTTGTATGCTGAATGGGTTGCATACCAAAGATTTAAAAGTGCTAATATTCCTGAAATTGTTAAGAATGGCTACAAGGAATGCCATGGAAGCAAACACAATGAGGCACAGTAGTTATTTTGGGTATATATCCATAAGAAAACAAGATAATATGAAAATACATCATTACATTAAAAGCAATTAGTAAAACCAAAATAATAGTATTTTGTTCCAGAACAATATTATTAGCATGTTTTGCCATCCCACAAGCAAACCTATGAACCTAAATACCTCACAGATAAGCATACCCATTATACTATATCACACTATTCCTAAACTACCAAAACTGAAATATTTCATTTTGTACAGTCAGTGGATGTGGAATGTTAGATGTCATTGGTGTAAAGTCAGTGAACCCAACATTCTCCTCCATCTGCAAAACAAAAGAATTTCAATAAAATGTGAAGGGAATACTATACCGCTCTCTCTATTTTATTTTCTTTTTTGGATTTAGTAGTTGAATGCTAATTACCTTATCTTGGAGATACTGATTTGCAGCTTTCAATATTCCTTCCTATAAAAAACATAATCAGAGAAAATAGAATGCAGTAAGAATCCTTTTATGTGAAACTATGCTACAAATTAACAAGTTTCATGTTCATGTACAATTATTATAATTATAGCTATGGATTTTGTCTTGTAATTAAAACAACATTTGTAGTACTAAAAATTATACATTTTTTATAATTAAATCCTGAATGTTTAATTATTAACAATTAAGTTCTATAAGTTTTAAAAAAAATTTATAAATAATAATTTTATTTTTTATTTTTTTGATATTATTTTAGTGAGTTATATAGTTATTAAATACTATAAATGTTGTTATCACTAAAATAATATCAAAAATTAAAAATATTTTTTTCTTAAATTGCTAGTTTAATAAGCAATGTTAAATAAAATTAATTAAATATATAATTTTAATTAATATATCATAAATGAATTTTTTTTTTTTATGGATAAAACTCAATCAATTTTGACAATGTTATAATTTGGGTTATATTTTAAATAATGTTTAAACTCAATTGAATTTAAAATAGACAATTGAATTCAATAGATATTTAAAATCTAACACAAATTATAATGTTGACAAAACTAATTGAATTTATATAAATATAAACATTTTTATTCGTATATGATATATTAATTAAAATTTTTTATTTTAAATTATTAAAATAATACTTGATTAATTTTATTTGTCATTGTGATTGAAACTAATAATTTAAGAAAGAAATAGTTTTAATTTTTAATTTTTGATATTATTTTTACTTAGCAAATACAATTATTATGAAAATTTAATAATATAATAAATTATAAATAAAAAAATTATTTATTTAAAATATAATTTAAGTTTTAGGACTAAAATATATATATATATATAAAGGTTTAATTTTAATGACTAATGAAAAATTGGCTTGACTAACGGATATGATTAATGGAAAAACTTCTTAAACTTATAGAACTTAATTATTAAGAATTAAGCATTCCAAATTTTATTGTAAAAAGTATATAAATTTTAGAACGGTAAGTATTGTTATCCCTAACTAAAATTTACTAAACGGCTCTATTTTTCATTGACATTTTGATATCTCATTTAACATATTTTGTGCAAAAATTGTGTTCAGTATTTAAGAAAAACATTTTCTTAAAAAATTATGTTAGTTTAATTAGAAAACAATAGATTTTGAAGTAATCATGATAAATACTAATTCAACCTTATAAATATTAATATTCATAGACACATAATAAATTTTAATAAAATTTTTTATTATAATTAAGGAATAAGGGTCCATTTGTTTTTCATCCAGGGTTAAATAAGCCATTTTAGACCTTTTAGGATTAATTTACAAATACGTCCCTAATATTTGAAATAGTTACCAAATAAGTTCTTATTTTAGTATAAGAATTTATAATTTAAAATTATATTTAATTCATTTATAATGTGTAAAATTATATTATATTATAATATTTAGTATTTTTGAAATAAAATTTTATTTATTTATTTATAAATTAATTTTATTTTTAAGATACTTAACACTCAAGTTTGTTTATATTTTAGAATTGTAAATGTACAATTTAACATGTATATTGGTATAATATATTAGTAGCTTTTATAATTTGAAGATTGAAGTGATAAAAATACAATAATAAACTAAATTAAAATTTTATAATGATAACATTTGACAATTTTAGTTTTAGATTCGACTAATTTATGATTTTAGTTTTAATTTTAGTTTTAGTCTCCTATTATATCTTTATTACTTTATATTAAAATGTAATATATCATTAGCTTTAACATTAAAATTAATGGAATATAATAAAGAAATTAGATTTTAATTTTTAATAATATATTGTAACATTAAAGTAATAACAATATAATAATTCGCAAAAATAAAAATAAAATTGTAAATTATAAAATTATTATTATTATTATTATTATTATTATTATTATTATTATTATTATTATTATTATTATTATTATTATTATTATTATTATTATTATTATTATTATTATTATTATTATTATTTTAGTTTACATTATATTTTATTACTTTAATATCAAGGTATTAATATATTATTTCAATGAACATATTAATTTTTACTTTTGTATTTTTTAAATTATAAATAAATTTAAATGTCAAATATAATTTTAAAAAATAAAACTATTTTATATATGAATAAAATTTTTATATCTCAATACTACTAAAAATTATTGGTGAATAGCTAAATTTATATTCATATAATATATTATTAAAATTTTAAATTTTACAAGTTATAAATAAATTAAATATGGTTCCAAAATTAAATTTTTTAATAAAAAATTATTTTACCAAAGTAATTACGTAATTGTTAAATATTTAAAACATTATGCAGGTATTTGTAATTTGTTAAGGACCTTTTCTCTATATGTCAAAAGCTATGATGCATGGATACTTCTCCGAATAGACATTTCTACATTTCGGAAACGTTTCCGTATCAAAAATTTTAGAAAACTTTTCGCAAACATTTTAAAACCATTTTCCATAAATATGAAAAATTTGGAAACATATTTCCTACTTGGAAATGTGTTTCCAACTTAAAATATATATTCTTTTAGTATCTTCATAAAATAAAAAATGAGACAAATTAAAAAATAAGTTTATATTTTCCTTAACAAAACCAAATATTAGCTGATACAATATATAAACCTTTTCAAGAGTTTTACAAAAATTTTATATTTTTATATATTTTTAATATTTATTTATATATCCTTATATTTTTAATATTTCTACGTTTCCACCACATTTCCATTTCCTATATTTTAAGAAATGAGATTTCGCTGTATCTGTTTCTATATTTTCCCGTCTCTCTGTTTCTGTTTCCGTGCTAAATAGGTCAAAAGTAAGGAGCTAATTATATTATTTAGGGGCAATCTAACCTTTATTAGAAAGTTTAGTGGCTAAATTGACCCTAAAATTCCAAAGTGGTTTATTTGACGCTTATTCCTATAATTAACAAGCAATTTTTTATATATCTAATAGTAAAATGCAATATATTTAGAAAAATTAACATATCGATGCAAAATTAAAATTTTAAGATAAATTTTTTACAAATTGAAAATATATAATCTTTTTATACAAATAAGAAGTTCATGTGGCCATAAGGTATAAATCGGCAATGCTATATAGGATGTCACCTCAGCACCTTCATAGTTGAGGAAAATCTTTTTATACAACCAAGTAGAAGGAATTTCTCCTATCTAAACTTTGTAAACTACTATCATCTAATGAAATAAAAGAGTTTTAACATTTTAAAATCTCTTCCAAGTGCTAGAAGATCCACTTCATATATAGCATGAAGACTAAATTAATAATATCAAACTATTTAGAATTCACCTTTATATTATTAGGTCGTAGTTTTTATCAATTTAATTAAATATTAAATTTTAATTGATTATCAGTATATAAAGGTATTGTTATCTTTTTGTCTTTTCTATAGCACTTTAGAGATATTTAAAAGATTTTAAACTCTTTTATTTCATTAGTTGCAATTAGTTTAAGAAGTTGAGGCCTCCTAACAGCGTGGTATAAAAAAAAAATGGTCTCATAGTTTGGTTACAAGACCATCTAGTGTCACGTAAGATCTGATTAATCCGAATTCGACCCAAGACGGATCTTGAAGGGTGGTGAAAATTTATTTCAAGAGTTTTAAAGCAGTTATATACTCAGAATTTGAACCAAAAACATCTAGTTAAACTGGAAAAGTTTCTCACCAACTCATCTACATCTTATTGGGTAAAATTGTCTCATCGTTAATTTCAAGTAAAGTGAATGGTAGACTATATTCACTAATAAATTGACAAATTGTGACATTTATGGTAAAATTAAGAGAATTTGAAATAAGAAAAAAATATGTGACCTTTATACACCAATAAGGCAAATTTACAAATCGTGACATTTATGGTAAAATTAAATATGAAGCTAGCACAAAATGAAATATAAACTATCACACTTTTTTTTTTTCTTTCTATTTTCATGAATTTAAACTTGTTCTTGATTAAAATATAAACAAACATATTTTAATTCTTGATTAAACAATCTAATGTGAAAATTCAATCAATCAAAGGAAAATAAAATAATGTCTAAAAAAGAAATAACACAAGAAAATAACAAATTATCTTAAAATCTAGTAAGTTTCTAATCCATAATAATCCACTAATTGTATCTCCTCATTTGTTATTTTGGTTTTCCTAATAGCCTTTTAACTTTAAGTTTGTTAAATATTACAGGACTACTATCTATATATAACACGAAAATTTGCTTTATTTGTAATGGAGCTATTGATATAAATATTTTTGCAAACAGTTATAATGCAGAATACATATAATAAAAAAAATTAAAATTAATCAATTAATTAATTAGAAGTACTAACCTTGTTCCTCAACAACTCGATCTCTTTAGACATCATCTCCATCTGTGTTGCATCATTAGTTAATAATTATTTATTTAATATATTTATTAGGTATACAAAAGGAGAAAAAAAAAAAAGGTCCAAAATTAATAAGAAGTTGTTGGAATAAAAAAATAAAAGTAAAAAACCATACTTTTGTTGAGCGTATCTGATAAATCCAAAATTCAAGATTTTTTTCCAGCATCAGCAGTTCATCAAATGTCATTTCTGAAGCTCCCCCTCCAAGCAAGTACCTAATTGAAATTTAGAGTTAAGCATGAAATATTTAACCTGGAATCTGAGGTTAAAAAAAAAAAAAGCAAATCACATTTTCCTGCTGATATCTCACTTTTATTTCAAAATTGATTTTTTAACTTTTTTCAGCTTTTTTTATTAACATTTAAGGACTTTCATTAGGATTAGTTCATTTTCACTGTTAAGTGTTATATAAACGGACTAATATCCTTTCAAATTAATAAAAAATTATAATTAACCGTAAAACATTAATAACATTTTAGTCTTTTATATTTAATATAATTAAATATATACATTCTTTATTTACTAATTATATATGGTTCATAAAAAATAATTTATATCATTAGCATTTTATAGTTAATTATATATTTTTGCTGTTTGAAATGATATTTTAGTCTTTTTATATGATAATTAATTGAAAAAAATAGTCTAACCAAAATAAAGTTTTTAAACGTTAATAAAATAAAATTTGAGTAAGACGACAAAAATTTGACTTTTAAATAAAAGGAAGATGAGTGTTAATGAGGTCTACCCCTAATAAAATGTATTTTTCTCTTTATATTGTGTGATTTCTGATATTTTTTCATCAATTTGTGTTTGCAGTTTGTTGTCATACTATAATTTTGTACTTTCATTGTTAATGTCATTAATATTATAATAACATTCACTAATAAAATGATTTTTTAGTGACTTAACTTTTAGAATAATTATGGAAAACTTCTAAATATCTAAATTATACTTTTTAGGGTGAATTACTATTTTTCCATATGATTTACTATATTATAATATTTAGTTCCTAACATTTAAAATTTATATTATCTTTTTCTTCTATTTTGTAAAATTATACTATTTACCCTTTCGGGTAAAATTTTTTGCCATAATTATCATTAATTGACATGACAATTATTGAGTAAATACTATTTAATCTTTGTATTTGAATATATTATATTATTTGCACCCTCTGTTTGAATATATTATATTATTTGTCTCTAAAATTATAAAATAAATTTTTATTATTAAACTAATTGTTTAACAAAATATATGTTAAATTAAATTATCATTAATTGACTATAAAAATAATAATTTTATTAAAATATTTTAATAAAAAAATAAAAAATTTTATTATTAATCTAATCAAAATTTTAATCAAATAAACTTCCAAACTTAAAATATCTTTATTTAAATATTAACGTAAAATATTTATAATGTGTGAAAAATTAACCATGTAAATTCTCTTTTTAACTGTAAAAATTGATTTTATTTGAATTGTTAGTTTAGATTATTAAGTAAATCAATTATATCTATGAATAAAATTAATAATTTTAAATATTGATGTATATACACAACAACTAAAACTAACAAATCATATAAAGAATCAAAATTAAAAAGAGAGTTTATTTGATTAAATTTTTTTAATGCAACATAAATATTTTAAAACTAGTACTAATTAATTGGTATTTAATTAAAATTTTAATTATATAAAATTAAAATTAAGCATTGATATTTTTATGCAAATGATATAATTATCATTTTATAGCTAAATTCTAAGAAAATTAGTTTAATAATAAAAAATATAAATTCTAAATATTAGGAGCAAATAATAAATATATTCAAATAGTGTGAGCAAATAGTATAATATATTTAAGTAAAGGGGATAAATAATATTTATTTGATGATTGTCATGTCAATTAATGATGAAGGGGTAAATAGAATAATTTTGTAAATTAAAAAGGAAAAATAATATAAATTTTAAATGTTAAAGGCCAAATAATATAATATAGCAAATCATAGGAAACAAATAGCAATTCACCCAACTTTTTACTCTCCAAAATTTAATATGATTTTACTGTGAGATTACAATAATTAGTTGAATATCAAATTAAGTAAGTAATATTTTATTAGTAAAAAATTCATGTTCTATAAGTATTATATTATGTAAAACTAATAAATAGTAATGATAATGGGCATTATCATTACTGTTTATGAGTCTTATCTAATCAGCAATTTTCTAGGTAATAATATATGAACAATAAGTCTTCTAAGTCTTCTAATATCAAAAGGTAATTCTTTAATAGTAGGGTACATTGCAATACTTCGTTTGGTGCTTCCTTTTTTCTTTTCGTGTAAAACATATTCTCACAAGTTGTACTCTTTTTCACTAAGTTTTGAAATACCAAATCTATCTTGAATATTAGTTAAACTTTTAGTATTGTAACTCAATTGCTAATATATTTTTTGAATGATTTTAATTGTATTTAATTTTATTTCAAGGACCAAAATTAATTTAAGATCCTATTGAAAATAAATCCATTTACTTAAGTCTTATTTTCTTTTTCTCATAGAAAAATATTTATATATAAAATAGAGACCAAATTAATAAGTAAAAATGTCTCTTTTTTTTTATTCATATAGTAACTATATTAATTGATGACAATAAAAAGAAAATGTAAAAAATTCATTTGTTTTACAAAAAATTTGAGATTTTATGAAAAATTAAGAAATTAATCTCTTCCTTGGATAGTGGTAGAAAGGTAAGTCCAATATTTGGGAGCATTTTTCATGTCAATTTATTTTATTTTAATTTTAATTTTAATTTTATTTTTATTTTTTTTTTAACAAGAAGAGAGTTTTAGTAAGTAAATTTATTTTTAGTAAATATCCAAACAAATTTACTATGGCCCAGAACTTGATTCGCCAGATGAAACCAATGGTAATAAAAAAAATGTTGATGTGTGTATATATATAGAGAGAGAGAGAGATGGAGTGAGGGAGAGGGAGAGAGAGAGAGACTCAAATAACATACTAATGAGTATTGTTTTATGTCACGGACTGTGATGTAAGTTAACTATGACTGTCCATAAAATTATCTTTTTGCCCCTTATATTTATGGGAGTACCAAAAATGTAAAATAAAAAAGTTATCATTTTCCTACTACATGTTGTATGTCAAAATCCTATTTTAATAAAAGAAAAATTATCTGTTCTATTCTCAATTTTAAGTCATTTATTAATTAAATTCTACTTTGAAAGTTATTTTAATTTGCTCATTTAACTTCATAATTTCTGTCAATTCTATTTGAAAAATCTAATTATAATTTTAAAAATTACTTTTAAATCCCTATAAAATAAATTAGATAGTTGTTTAATTTTTTTCTTCTTTTTTAAGAAAAATAAAATTTAAAAATATTTTCAAGTTTTAATTTTACAATTTTTGAAATAAATTCAAAAATTTATTTTAAATTTTTATATAAAATTTTAACATTTTATGTATCAATTAAAAATAATAAGAAAAAAGAGATAACTTGTTAATTAATCTATTATATAGTTTAGTATTAATAAAAATAAAAATGAATAAAATAAGCACCTGTAACTATCACTAAAATTTTAATTTTTCACATGTTTTAGAAAAATTAAATATTTTTTATATTATTGACTAATATTTTAGTGTTTCAATATTTTTTTTATATTATTCATTAATATTATTGATTAATATTTTTAGTGTCTCAAAGTAAATAGTTTTATTTAGATTTTATTTTTTATAGGAAAAAATGGGATAAAAAGTTTAATAAGTGTCAAATTTATTTTATAAAGATTTAAAGGTAATTTTTAAAAATACAATTAGTTCCTTCATATAAAATTGGATAAAATTAACACAATTTATAAAGTTAAAGAAGCAAATTGAAATAACTTTTAAAGTAAAATTCAATTGATAATTGATTTAAAGTTTATGATAGAACTGATGGTTTTCTGTTTAATAAAAAATGCATAAATTTTTCACTTGATTTGTGAATAGTTGGAGCTAACCTATTGATTAAATGAAATTTTCAGATGCAACTTAATTATCTTAGTACTTGGACTCAATCAAACAAACCTATAAAGCTTCTACCTTTCTAAGAATAAAGTTGCTAAAGCTGGATTCAATTCCCATCTTCTTCCACTCTATAAAGAGAAGATATAACTGGCTAACTCAAGGAAATGAATAAAGAAATTACCAAAAGAATGCTTGATAATGTGTACCTGAGTCCTTTTTGGAGCATCTCAATCTCCTGTTTCAACATATTGATCTCCTCTTTTGTATCCTATACATATGGTCATAAATGTATTGCTTAGACATTGATAAAAGTATAAAACAATGGAAAAATTAAAACCATAACACATTAAAAATAATTAATTAACAGAGTTTTAAGTCGTTGATATTAGGAAAACATGTCTTTAAGGAATTTGAACTTGGGCGAATTCCAATTAACTAACAAAAACAAATTAATGGAATAAGTGTCACTAAGAGTAGTGATTTGATTCTTGCATAGCAACTGTCAAGAACTCATATCATTTGGTCCCCCAAGCATTGGGGAGCAATATAAAGAGCATCTGATGCCATACCCATCAGCAAAAATAATTATACTTTATATTAGATATTCTTGTTTGCCTTTCTCTGGATAACTTGTTTAATTCTAGCTTATTACACGTAATTATTAAATAAGTATTTTCCACTTTAAAGTTTTAGAAATTGACTGATATTTTATTTAATTGTAATTATTTTTTTTTCCTCACTTAGTTATTAACAGAGCGTAATAATTGAAAGCAGGTAAAAAAAAAAAATACTAAATATATGTATGTATCATATTAGAAAGAAAAAATAAATAACTCAATAAGGGAAATTGTCATATGTAGATTTTATTTTATTTTTTTTTGTCTAATCACGAGATGTCTTGAGAGAAACTAAATTATGGAAGGTGTCTTTAAGTCCGTACCACACTTAGATTAATCTTTGCTCGATCGGAGATTGACCCCGAAAGACAGCAAAAATTTTAAAATAATTGCATAGCCATGACTTGAACTTGAGATTTCTAGTTAATTTGAAAGAGTTTTTCACGAATTCATCTACACTATTTTAGGTAAATGTAGTTTTTAAATTTTGCTGTTAGTTAATATGCCCCATTAATCAAAATAACAATAGACTTACTAGAGGCTGTGCCGCAATAATTGAGAGCAAGTAAAAAGAAAAAAAGAAAAACTAAATATATGTATGTATCATATTAGAAAGGAAAAAAAAAAAAAACTCAGCACGGGAGGTGGTCACTTCTCTTCAAGAGATGTAGTTTTTGAATTCTACTGTTAGGTCATATGCCTCATTAATCAAAATAACAATAGACTTACTAGTGGCTGTGTCTCTTTAGCTTTGTGCTCGTTTGGTTGCAGCGAACCACCTCCTCCGGTAGCATTATTATACCTCTCTATAAGCCCCTGCATGGTTCTAAGATAACGAAAGAATAGTTCAACAACTAAATGACTTAAGTACTGTACTCTTCTGGGTGCTACAAATAATGAGATTTTGGTCGAAATTGGCAAAGTTAAAGTATACCCTTTTGTGACCAGTTCATAGAGCTTCCCATGGGCCGAAAAAATGAACAGTCCAATTTCAGCATCACACAACACAGAGAGCTCCTTAGCCTTCTTAAGGAGCCCAGATCGGCGCTTGCAGAAGGTAACCTGCCTATGCACCGGATTCTCGATTCTTTTCATTTGAACCTTTCCTCTAGCCATTGATTGCCACTAATAATACCTAAAAAAACTTCTTTTTTCTGGTTTTGAATCTCAGTATAGAGCGTTTTCCTGCAGACAACCTCCCACTAGTTTGAACTAGCTTCGAGGTTGCTGCAATCCTCCCCCTACCCTATTCTCACAAGCTCTTCTTAAGGTTGCTTCTTTGCTTACCCATCTTCCGTTGCTCTTATATATAGTTCCCTAGATTCTTTCCCATCACTTTCCCCAGCTCCTCAGAATAAAGCAGCCAATAACCTTTTTTTTTTTTAAAAAAAAAAAGAAAAAAAGAAAACCAGGCCAATACATGTGATTTTGCTCCATCCCAACTTTCTTATTTTATTTATTTTTTTGGAAAAATTCTTACTAATTATATATATTATTTATAGTTCACACAAAGATTTTCGCATGTTGATAAGTAGTAATTTAATAAATTAGTTGTGTATTGCATATTGTTTATAATTAGTTGTTCAAATTATGGAAAAATATATCCTATTAAATAATAATATAACAAATAAAGACATAACATAAAAATATAATAATATTACTAAAAAAAAAAAAATCTTAACTAAGCCATCAACAATACTCCATCCCACTGATTAGGGTTGAGCTGGGCTATTAAATTTGTTTAACTTTATATATAGAAACAAACTATATAAAGTTTAGTTGGTGAAGTTAGTGAATCAACTCAAATAAAATCTCGTGTGAGATATGCCGTAATTTTAATATTTAATAATTTGATTTTATATATATAATATGTAAATTTGATTTTATAAAATATATTAATAGAATAAAATTATAATTTTTATTAAATATATTATAATTTATTTTAAATTTTTAATATATAATTTTAATTTATAATTTACATTTTTTAAAATTTTTCTACATTTGTTTAAACTCACAAATAACTTGTGAATATCAAATTTTATAAAATTCAATTCGAGTTCGGCTCAATTATAAATACAACAACTATGTGAAAGAAATTTTTAGTGCTTGTCTCGTGGACTTTCCAACTAATTTTTTTTTATCTTTGTGTGATATATATTGCTAGCTAGCTGATTCGTGGTTCCTTAATTATATCACACTAAAAAAAATATGATAAAAAATTAATTGTCATATATTATAATTATATTATTCTTCATGGTTATACTGCGTTTCATTATTTTAATAGAGAGCAGCATGCCTTTTTGTTTTTATGCAAACAATTCAATTACGTTTCCATATATATATATATATATATATGTATGTATTATATATATATTTGTAAGTTGTTAAAAAATATTAATGTATATATTAAAATTAAATCTATGTGTTCAAATTAAATGATCAATAGAATACCAATAAAAATCAATATCAGTATCAACATATATTTAATTTTAATAATATATACAGTGATTCGATAAAGTTGTTATAATTTATTTATATGAAGTAGCACTATGCAGATAGTATTCTTTACTTTTGCAGCAATATCATTGGCGCAGAGCAAACCCTAATATGCCTTTCTGCCTTTACATGAGTGCATGGAGAGCACGAGGAAATGGCTCTCTCAAATTCATTGGAATTTTTGTGTAGTCGGCATGCAATTACTTTTTCACGTGCCCACCATCTTCTTCATCAGTCATTAACCAATGAGTTGCCCATGTTAAGTTCATTTACCTTTTTCCTCCTCCTTTTCCTTGTTTCTCGGCCTTTCAATCAAATCCTATGTTTGATTAAGCCTTTCTTGGAACTTGCAAACTTTTGATTTATCAGTTTATAATTAAAAAGTCTCAAGTTGAACTTAACCATTATCATTTTATTAATTAAAATTTTTATCACGAAACAAAAATGTATCTCATTTAAAACAAATGATTTCGTTTATAATAAACTTAATTTTTGATCAATTTTTTAAAATAATTCTACATTTTAATTTGTATTAGTAATTTAGACAGTTAATATTTCAATTTTTTTAATTTTATCCTACTTTCAATTGACATGCGTAATTGTTGAAGTAATTTTGTTGATTGTTCAAAAACAACACTAACGGAGTAAGAAGGTAAAAAATGTGTCATTTTAATCTCCTTGTATCTATGGGTATGCATCATTCGGTTTGATTTTGATTCGTTAAAAAATGTATTAAATCGAACTAAGTCAAAAATATTTTAATTTCAATCAAACTAAATAAATGTCAAAATCAAATTGAAATAAAGCGAACTAATATTAAAAATTTCATTAAGAGTTTTAAATTTTTAAAAACTGATAAAGGTGGATTTATTTTGAAATATTAGTGATAAATAGACTAAACCGAATCATAAATATCCATATATTTTAAAATATTTTATAATTCAGTTCAGTTTGATTTAATTATAACGTTTACAATAAAATCAAAGTGAAAATATTTTAGTTCTTCAAAGTAAAAATCAAACTAAATTTTTAACGATTTTAACCCAACCAAACTGATTTGGTTATTCGGGTTTTTAATTATTTTTGCTCACTCTTACTCATTAGCACTGTCTCTAATAAGTTAGCAATTACACATATCAATTGAAAGTTGGATAAAATTGAAAGAAATAAAAAAAAATTAACTACCTAAATTGATACAATTTAAAAGAATAAATGAGAGTTTTCAGAAAAAATTTATGCTTTCTGTTTTGTTCATAGAGAAGTTTTATTCCAAGCATAATTACATAAAAATTTTAAAATTTGTCATCAAATTTATGAAATAAATGCTAATCTAATTTTGTAAATATATTTATCTTCGATATTCTAAAAATTGTCTATTTATACCCTCTGTCTGTTACGTTAGCTGACGTATTCGTTTGGTAAAGCCTATATTTCAGCTTCTTTTTAACCCCCCAAAGTGGAACTCATAATGCTAAGTGAAATAAAGTTAATACTCAAAATTTTCATATTATCCATTGCACCCTAAGAAAAATTTCAAAAAAATTTAATAGAATTACTGTAATAATTTTATTAAAAATAAATAATAAGAATTAGTGAAATATTTCAATTTTATTATTAATAAAATATAGAAATTATTGTAAATATAGTTAACATCTCTTATATTGAACAAAACAAGTTAAAAATTTTGTATAAATTATCTTTATTTAGATAGATAAAAGCTATGCATATATAAATTAAAATTTGATAGAAAAACAAAATAAGTTGACTTTTGTTAAGTAATAGCATATGTTTATAAGTTTCGCCAATATTCAAAATTCAACTTAATAAATGCTTTATTTTTTATTTTGAAATTTTCCAAGACTATTATATGCATTATCCAATTTTTATATAATTTTTTTAACTATTAAGAAAATTTATATTATATAAAAAAGTTTAATAAAAATCATACACCATAATAACACCACTACCAACAACAATACTTGTACCATTCGTATTCTCAAATGCAACTAATTTGTTACATATAGTCACGGTCGATTATAAAGGAGTGCCGAGGCTAATGTGAGATCAAGGAATGGGAATTTGCAAATTTTAATGATATTTAAAATGTTCGAAATAATGTAAACATATATTGAAGTATTGAAAGGTGGAGTTGATTTTGGACTAAATCAGACAAATTAAAAGTTAACTAGTTAAGTTGAAAATTGAAGATTTAATGTGGGCTGATTTGGGAATGAAGGGAGGTGTATATGAGAAATGTGTACTTGAATGTAGGAGATTAGCTAAAAAGTTTGGTGGAATGTCAGGTGCCACTCAAAGTCAGGATATTAAGCATCTGTAGAGAAGTGTATAAAAGATTATGTTAATCCATATTTATTAGACAAATTAAACTAGCTTTAAGGACATCTATGTTAGAAAATAAGTCTATAAGGTGGGGCTCAATTAAAATTAATTAAAGTGAGTACTAATTTTAATTAGATTGAGATTATATGAATTAACTTCGTTCGTTAATTTTAGAATTTCGTAATGAACGTATCAGATTAAATAAGAATATTTATAAATATATAATGACATTGGTCCTCTCTCTCTCCCAATGAAAATACAATCCTAATTCCATCTAAAGACTATGATTAAGATTAACGGACAAGAAAAAGAAATTGATTTCTCATTAATAACTTCAAATGTTAATTGTCTTGTGAATCCGAGTAAGTTTTCTATCCTATTTATTTTATTGTATTATGAAAATATTTAGTTTTAAAAATTGTTAGAGTTTATATTTATAATGTTATGTTATCAAGAAAATTTAACAAGTGGTATCAGTTGAAAAACTAAATATTTTATGTACATAACAAACATAAATTGTTTGATTTAATTTTGGTTTGTTGAATATTTTTATGTGTGAATAAAATAATGATAGTAATAATAGTGAATTAACTCCCATCTAGCCAAGACAATATATGTGCGAAAGGAATCCATCTTGCTTTGTTGGTAGATTTAACCTTAAGAACCTTAGTTATAATCATAATTAATAATGAGACATGGCACGAAACTCTGTGCGAAGTGCGTCTAATTAGCCTATAAATTATTCTCATAACTCATATACTACAGCCTAAACCAATACAATTCAATTAAGTTATTTATTTGATTTATTTATTTATTTGTTCATAATTATTATGCTTAATTTAACTAATAAATATTATTTTTTTATTTTATGTTTTATACATAATTTTATTATGAACATATACATGTATTTATTATCATAATTTATAGTTGCCAAAGTGACTTAAACTAAAATGTGTTATTACATATATAAATTATATTATTGATGAAATACCATGAATGATGATAAATTGACATTTGACAATTGGTAGAATTTAAGAATTTTTCCCAAAGGTAAATTGTTATTCTATAATTGTTGAACATTATTGGGGTGTATTATTATATTTTGGTTAAATATATTTGATTATCCAAAGATGTTAGATGTATTTAATTAAAATATGATGATTACCCATTATATTTATGTACATGGTATTTGAAATATGGTGTAGTATCTACCCAAAAGAGAACTACTTTATTATTTTCTGAATCTACATTAATTGTGAGCATTATATTATATTTTACAGTTGTTGCAATTCATTCACATGCATCATTTGTTACTGCATTTAATGGTACAAACTTCTCTGAATGGCATGAGCAAGTTGATTTCCATTTAGGCTTTATGGATCCCAACTTAGCATTATTGGAAGATAAATCCGCTACTATTACTGATTCAAGTAGTGAGGCTGAGAAGTTGCACGTTAAGGCGTGGGAATGCTGTAATAGATTATGTCTAAAGTTTTTGCAAATGACAAATGCCAATAACATTAAGTCCACTATTCCACAAATAGAAAGTGCTAAAGAATTTCTTGCATTTGTGGAAGAACGTTTTCATTCTGCTAACAAGTCTCTCACTGGCACATTAATGGCAAAGCTTATGGTCATGAAGTACGATGGGTCAAAGGGCATACAAGATTATATCTAGGAGATGACTAATATCGCAATAAGGCTAAAGTCCTTAGGGTTGCCAATGGAGGATTACTTTTTAGTGCAATTTATATTGAATTCACTTCCTCCCAAATATAGGCCCTTTCAAATTAACTATAACACTATAAAGGATAAATGAGATGTTAATGAATTGGCTGATGGGCTTGTTCAAGAGGTAATGAGATTAAAGAATCAAGGGAATTACACTATCAATCATGTGGGTCAAGGAGCTAGAAAAAGAATAAAAGTGAAAGCCAACAAGTTTAAGACAACCAAAAGGCTTGCTAATGCTTTTGAGGCATAAGAGAAGGAATGAAAGATTGATAAATGTCACTTTTATAAGAAAGAAGGACACTTTCAGAAAGATTGCTTAAAACTTACGGCTTGGTTAGAAAAGAATTCGAAAAGAAGGTATCTTTCATTATGCTTCTTTAATTTTCAAATCAAACTTAATTGTAAGTTCCTAGTAATAGTTGGTGGTTTGATTCTGGTGCTACTACCACCAATTGAAGGCATTGGACTTATTGTTTAATCTTGGATAGTGGCTATCAATTAGACTTATCTGAGACTATTTATGTACCTTCAATCAGTAGAAACCTTATTTCAATTTCTAGACTAGATGTTTATGATTTTAATAGCAAATTTTGATATAATAGTTTTAGTTTATTTAAGAATTCTAGATTTATTAGTTTTAATTTTCTTATTGATGGTTTATACAAACTAAAACTGGATAATGTTTTTGTTGAATCCTTGCTTACTATGAATAGTAGTATTAGACTTAAATGTAGCATGATGAATGAAAATTCTACTTACTTGTGGCATAAACATTTGGGTCATATATCCAAAGAAAGAATATAAAGATTAATGAATAATGAAATTCTTCCAAATAGAGATTTTACTAATCTCAAAATTTCTGTGGATTATATCAAAGGTGAGCAAACCAAACATTCCAATAAAGGAGCTATAAGAAAAACTTAGCTTCTTAAAATTATACACATTGACATTTATGGACCTTTGAAGACTCTAGTTATTAATGGAGAAAGATATTTTATCACCTTTATTAATGTTTTTTCACATTATGTTTATATCTATTTGCTTTATAAAAATCTCAATCAATTAATGCTCTTAAGGCATACATAAAGGAGGTTAAGAGACAATTAGATAAAAGGTAAAAATTATAAGATTTGATAGAGGTGGTGAATATTATGAAAAATATGATAAATCTTGACAGTGTTTTGGTCCATTTGCAAAACTCCTCAAAAGTCAAGGCATACATGCACAATATACTATGTTAGGTACCCTTAACAAAATGGTGTAGTGGAAAGGTATAATCGGACTTTGATGGATATGGTTAAGAGTATGATGAGTAACTCAACTTACCTAAATCATTGTGGATGTATACACTTAAAACCGCAACATATATATTAAATAGGGTTCCTAGTAAGGTCGTTCAAAAGACTTATTTTGAATTGTGGACAGGAAGGAAACCTAGTTTACAACACCTGCATGATTAGGGTTGCCCAGTGAAAGCAAGAATTTATAATCCACATGAAAGCAAGTTAGATTCTCGAACTGTTAATGGTTACTTCATTGGTTACCTAGATAAATCTAAAGGGTACATATTTTATTGTCTAAAACATAAACCGAGAATCGTTGAAATCAAAAATGGAAAAATTATTGAGAATGGTGATGTTAGTGGGAGTAATGAATAACAAAATATAAAGATAAAAGAAATTAGTGTAAATGTTCTTTTACATATGAATGTTCCTTCATTCATTACTTTGCCAAATATTATTCCAAGTGTGGAAGGACATAATAATAACACTGAACAACATCTGAATGAAGAACAATCCTATTAAAAAACTAACTCATATATGATTAATGCAAATGAACCATAATAAATAGTAGTAAGAAGATCTTAAATAGAAAGGAGATAAGCTATTCTGAATGGTTATGTGGAATATTTACAAGAGTCAAATTTTGATATTGGAATAAATGAGTTTTTGGTTTCATATTCATAAGCGATAAATAGTGCCAAATTTGATAAATGGATTAATGTCATGAAAGATGAGTTGAAATCCATAAAGCAAAATAATGTATGAGATCTTATTGAATTGCTATAAAATTATAAAAGAGTCAGGTGTAAATGGGTGTTTAAGATAAAGTGTGACTTAAAAGGCAATATTGAAAGATATAAAGCCATACTTGTTGCTAAGGGTTATACTAAAAAAAGTGGCATTGATTATAGAGAGACTTTTTCTCCAGACTTAAAGAAAGATTCATTAATAATAATTATGGCACTAGTTGCTCATTATGACTTAAAGCTACATTAAATGGATGTGAAAATAGCCATTCTAAATGGAGATTTAGAGGAGGAGGATTACATGGATTAACCCGAAAGTTTTTCCAAAGAAGGTAAAAGTCAAATGGTGTGTAAACTTAAGAAATCAATATTTGGGTTTAAACAAGCTTCCCAACAATGGTATATTAATTTCAATACCATGATTACATATTTTGATTTTAAAAAGAATATTGTTGATTGATGTATATACCAAAAGATTAGTAGGAGTAAGTTTATATTTTTGGTTCTGTATGTTGATGATATCTTGCTTACTGCTAATGATTTAGACATAATGCATGAGACTAAAGAATTTCTTACCAAGAACTTTGAAATAATAGATATAGGAGAGGCATCTTATATGATTGGAATATAAATTTTTATGATAGATCACGTAATTGTTAGGATTTTCTCAGAAAGCTTATATCGAAAAAGTTCTTGAAAAGTTTAACATAAATAAATGTTCAATTGGGGTTGTTCCCATATAGAAGGGTGATAAATTTATGTCACGAACCAAATCGGGGAGTTATGACTGGCGCTAGGGAATGAGAATTCTTTCGAATCCGGAACTCATAGCATGCCTTAAAAATAAAAACATGTGGAAATATAATATAAGAATATCAAAGAATTTAAAACTTAAAATAATATTAAAGGAATTCTTATATCATATATTAAAATATAACATACATAATTCTTCAAACACAAATCTCAGTTATAAAACAATGTTAAACACTACATCACTCGAATACTACTATTACAACTGCTAGAGTACAAATAAGAGTTTAGATATAAAAATTATATAAAATAGCCGAGGCTAAACAAGACTAGTGAAGGGGTCTATTACTGAGGTCTGACGAAGTAAAATATCCTAAAAAAATATTAAGGGGGTCATACCTCACTGAGTGAATTATTATTATATATATACATGCACTATAAAATACAAGTATTCAGACATCAATATAATAATATATTTATATTTATATAATATGATATACATACATTTCATACATATGCCAAAAATCACTTTTTTAATGCAATAATAAATATAGAAAAATTTTTAAGTGGAGGATTAGAGTAGAACCTGAAATAGTCCACAACCTCGATCACATAACCAATAGCCAACCAATTTATCCAAAACTCTAAATATTTATTTATCCAACTCAAGGTAGTAGACTCCCCCGAGTACATTAGGTTAACCAAGAATATGCAATCTCACTATCGGCATGACTAGCCCTGAGTACACTAGGTCAACCAAAGATCCGTAGCTACCCTCTAATAACTATTAATCTCAATAGTCAATTTCATAATCAAATAATCAAATCTATCGTACTATCGCGTAACAGCCCTAGCGTAGCTCATTAAGTGGCACGTTCTACAACTATCCTCCAAATCATACTTATAATTATAAAAAAATAATAAAATGCATAATTTAAACATGGTAGCATCCAATTTCAAGGCAATATATAAAATATATACCAATTATATACTAAAACATAGATATAAACATTTAATAAAATAAATCATACTTATATTTACATTATTAAGTATGGATGCTCACAAATATTTATTCTACATGTAATGTATATATATAATGATAACTTATAGGTTGAGTGCGCTCCACGAGAGTAACCCGATGTCCTAGTCCTGAAGGCCTCAGTCTTGACACTGCTAAAATAATAATAATAATAATAATAATAATAATAATAATAATAATAATAATAATAATACTTATTAGAAATAAATTCCTTATTTGATAATTCTAGAATTCTAAGAATGACTCGATATAGACATGATTTGGGCAAAATTTCAAAGCTAGACTCAGACCGGTTGTCACGTTTTATGAGAAATCTACTGAAAATTCGATAGAGTTTTCCCTATAAAATGGACGTCTCTCTACTAAAAGTAGAGTTGATTCTGCACGCAAACACACTTCAACTATTTACTAATACTCAACTTCTTGGGTTGGGCCCCCAAACTACATAAATTTCCCAAGTGAGAACCATTATACTCAAAATAAATAATAAAATAATAAATATTCATAATTCACTAAAATTCATAAAATACCTCAATTCAATTTATTTAGATAATAAAAGCATAAAAGATGTTTAATTTTCTAAAATAGATAATAAAATCCAATTTACAATTAAATAATATTAATAAACCAATTATTCAAATTTTTAAAATTAATTAGCATAAATTACCAATTATTATTTAAAATACTCAATTATATACTAAAAATACCTAAAAAATTATTTAAGCTTAAAAATAATAATTAAAATTATTATTCAAATATATTTTAAAAAATTACCATTAATTAGCTAAAAAAATAGTAATTAATTTATAAAAATTATTTTAATGCCAATTATCACTCAAAAACTATCCAAAACCTATTAATTATCAATAATTTTAATTAAAACAAAAAAATTACTTATTTATATTAATTTCTCCAAAATTCTATTTTTTACATAATCACTCAAAAATTTGTAATAAAAATTCAGTATGTAATTTAAATAAACTTCCTTCATGAAATTTCCTCTAAATAATATATAAAGTTTAATAAAAATAAGACAATTTTTGGACTTGGGATTGTGTGAATAGTAATTGAACCTGAAAATACATATTTTTTAAATAATTTAAATAAATAAATAAAAATGATATTTGAGTAGATCTTAGCTCAAATAACAACTAATCTAAATACCATAACTTCAAATAAAATTATTTTTAATAAGAAAAATCAAATTAAACATGTTAACATAAATATAAAATTAAGTTTTTGGAACCCTTACCGGTCGATCCACTTGAAATTAACTATGTATTATTGAAGCTCGTAGTGTGAGCTTCGAAATAAGCTCAAACTTGATCAGTTTCCTCACCGGTGACCAGACTGCAATGTTTACACAATGTTGTCTTCCCCTGTTGTTGTTGCTACCAGTGCTCTTGCTGATACTGCTACTGCCACTACTACTGTTGCAAGTGCTGTTGATGTGGCGGTCTGATGAGTTGAGGTGGTGGCTTGTGGAGGCTTGGTTTGTTTACAAAGAAAGAAAGAAATAAGAAGAGGAAGAAGAAGATGGGCTACTACCTAAAAAATGCTGTCTTTTTTTAATAATGATAAAATACTAACTCTCCCATCAAAACACTATACTATATATATATATATATATATATATATATATATATATATATATATATATATATATATATATAATTTAATCTAATACAATTACATAAATAATACTAATCATAATTTATCAATCAAAACACTAATTCAATAAAATTATTAATAACTTAATAATCCACAAATAATAAATTAACTCAATAACAATTCCAAAAATAAATAAACTTTGAAATCCTGAAATAAATTTAATTTTGTAAATGACCAAATACTACAATTTACTAAAATAAATAATTAGAATAATAATAAAATTAAAATATTAAAATAATCATTAATAAAAATATTTATTAATACTGCATATTTCATAATTTAATTTTATAATTTATATGAAAATTTCGGGTCATAACAATTTAATCTTATACAATTTCTAAAAAATGATGTGGAACGACAAGAAATCAAATCAATTCCATATGCTTTTGTTATTAGAAGTTTAATGTACTTGCAAACTTGTACTAGATTGGACATCAATTTTGCAGTTGAAATGTTAGGCAGGTATTAAAGTAATCGTGGAATTGATCATTGGAAAACTACAAAGAAAGTATTGAGGTATCTTCCAAGAGCAAAGAATTACATACTCACATTTAAGAGATCCAATGAATTGGAGGTTATTGGATATTCATATTCAGATTTTGGTCGATGCATTGAGAGTAGAAAGTCCACATTTGGCTACCTATTTCTATTAGCAGAATCAGTAATATTGTGGGAAAGTGCAAAACAAACTATCATTGCTTTATCATTATAGAAGCAGAATTTGTGACATATTTTAAGGCCATAATTCATGCATTATGGATACAGGACTTGGGGTTGTTGACACCATTACCAAGTTATTGAAAATTTATGGTGATAATTTTGCAACAATGTTCTTTTCTAAAAACAACAAATACTTGAAGGGTACCAAACATGTGGAATTAAATTATTTTGTTGTTAAAAAGGAGATTCGAAACAAAGATTGTCTATTTAACACATTAATACTGAACTTATGATTGCAAATCCTTTAACGGAAGGCCTACAACCAAAATTATTGAAGGACCATGTTCTAAGGATGGGCCTTGGTTGTAATGATGACTAGGATGATTGATTATGTAATGACACTCTGAGCTCTATTATGTATTTTTAATATGCATTATGGATTTCCTATTTTTTTCATGTTTGTGTACATATGATTGACTAAAAGTTAAATAGAAAAAGTCATTATTTGACATTATCGTGGACCATTATGAAATTATGTTTTGTATGTTTTCAATTATAGATATGATATGACAAATTGTAAGTGTTGTAATATATGGAAGTGAGTGTTTGATGAAACAGGACATAACCACCATAACTCGGGCTGAATAGTTTTCATATTATATTATTATGATGAAATCATAAAAAATTAATTATTATCAACAGAATAAGAGTTATATTAATTTTAATCGGACCAAGTGGGAGAATGTTAAAAAATAAGTCCATAAGGTGTGGCCTAATTAAAATCAATTAAAGTGAGATACTAATCCTAATTACATTGGGATAATGTGAATTAATCTTGTATGTTGATTTTAGGGTTACGTGATGGATGTACTAGATTAAATAAGGATGTTTATAAATATATAATGAAATTGGTGCTCTCTCTCTCTCTCCCATTGAAAACACAACCCTAACTCGATTTAAAGACTATGATTAAGATTAAAAGACAAGAGAGAGAAACTGATTTCCCATTAAGGTGAAATTATAGGCCCCTTATCTTTATAGAATATTGAAATTTTACTAAAATGAAATCCCATTGTCGCTGCTGCCTCCACTACCATAGATATGTGTGTGTATATATATTGTTAAATTATTGAAAAGATTTATTTAAATTGGTTTAATTATTGAAATAGATTTAGTTAAATTATTTAACTTTAGTAAATAAATTATTGAATATAAGTAGGTAATTTAGTGAAATTATTAAATTTTTGTAAATAATTATTGAATATATTTAGTTACTTTAGTTAAATTATTGAACTTTTGGAAATGATATATTGAATATATTTAGTTAATTTAGTTAAATAATTGAAATTTTAAAATAAATTATTGAATAAATTTAGTTAATTTAGCTAAATTATTGAAATTTTGTAATAAATGATCAAATATATGTAGTAAATTATTTAAATTATTGGATATGTTTAGTTAAATTAGTTAAAATTTTTCACATTTTCTAAATAAATAATTTAATATATTTAGTTAAATTATTTTTTTGATTAAACATTTGGATGCGAAAAACAAGAAAGTCACCTAAGCATCTTAACTAGGTTGACACACTCTTAATGTTTGCATCATTTTTTTGTAGTCCAATAATTTATTAAAAGAAATAAAGTATGAATTATGTTTACTTTAATTAGATGAAACTACGAAAAATAATAATAATAATTAGATTAGAAATAAGAAAATTAATCAAAATTATATTAGAAATAAGAAAAATATTTAGGTAAATTAGATTAAATCAAAATTATATTGAGTTATATTAGAAATAAGAAAAATAAAAAAGATTAATTTATATAATAAAAAAATGTTTAGTTGAAAATAGGTAAATAATTTAGTGAATATTATATATAACAACTATACATAGTCAATTAGATTAGAAGTAAGAAAATATCATTAATTTAAGTAATTGACATTGATTTATTATTTTTGAAAAATGATAACTTCAAATGCAATTTTGGTGCGATCATTCAACTCAAAATATAAATAGTGACAACAAATTTTGTGGGGAAACATTTACATGACAATCATGATAAGCTTGAGTGATATCATGTAATTATTTATTATCAAAGTTCATTGGTATTATTTGTATTTTTTAAATTTATTGATCCTATCAAACCTGCATTTGAAGTCACCATTTTTCAAAAGACAACCTCAATGTTGGTTACTTATCTTTCCTTCTTCAATTTTTAAGTAAATTTATATTTAATTTTTACTTTGTAACTATTGTGTTGAAAATGTAAATAAGTAACATTATAGAAGTGCATTGCTATGTTGTACGGTTCTGAACTCATTTGTGAAGTAGTTAGTGATATAAGCTGGATTTTTTGGAAGTGTTATTTTATTTGCAAATTTAATAGTAACTTAAATAATAATATTTGGTCTTTACATTTGGCCTTTGTATAAGGTCCAGTAGATTATAGTTACAAGCAAAATTCTTCCGAAATTTTTTTAGGAATTTTTTATGAATTTCATTTAATATTATTTTAATATGTAGATATGTCGAGATGGTGTCTTTTATTTTCATCATCTGCATTAGAATATGTTCCAACTTCTCAACTTCTAACTAATCCATCTGGAGCTAGAGATCCTTCCCAATTAGCATCGTCGCCGACTCCCCTCAGCGATTAATGTTCATTCCCTTCTGACTACTCCTCCATATACACATCCTTCTTACCCTTCACATTCTTAACCTCCTACTACTACTACAAGTCATCCCCCCCAGCCAATAGCCTTTGTAGCCTTTGCAAAGTTAGAACAGACAATTATTGATACAAACCCTACCTATAATAGAGATAGAACGCGCATCCAACTTTGAAATCTTGCCCAAGGATCATCAAGGATAGGTTGTGTTGATGGAGCTAAACCCCTTGCTTATTAATTTTAAGAAAGATACTTAGCTATTATAAGATAAACAATCACACAATTCTAAGTTTAATCTAACCTAGCAATTGTAATTAATGGTAGAAGTGAAACAATTCAAGTAAACTTGTAAAGTTTCAAAAGAACAAAGTTTAAGGAAAAAACCTAACTTTTAATATTTCAATACTTAAATTCGTATGTCCTAGGGTTAGCCCTTATATAGGCATGTAAACAACCTAATCCTTGAAGGAAAAGGTTCTATTCCTTATTCCCAAAGATGCCTATATAGTAAAATCCTTAATTAAGGAGATTTCCTTCAAAATAGGACAACTAATGACAACTCATGACAACTCATCTTTGAAAAGTCAAAATTGACAACTCATTACAAGTCATGACAACTAAGCATAGAAGCATGCCATGTCACATGTTGACCATTGATCCTTGACTTTGACTTGTTGACTATTTGACTTTGACTTGTTGACTTATTGACTTTGACTTAGAATATCCTTGAATATTCTCATATCTTCTAGAATCTTCTTGAATCTTCCTTATTGACTCCAAAATAAAAAAAAATAACTTCCAAATTCGTTTAATTCAAGCTAATTAATTTCAGAATAGGAAATTAAGCTAATTAGCTTGAATTCTTCATCATGCGGCTCCAAGCTTGTACTTGTAATCAAATCCACCAACTTATTTGCAATGTGAAAGACAAGCAAATTCAATGCTTGTTTGAACTTCTTTGTCCTTGATCTTGTCATTGGTCCCTCATAATGCAATGGATCACTTGGTTTGATGGGCTTGTTAGCTTGGTTGCATCATTCCCCCTTCCTCAAGATGATTTGTCCTCGAATCAACACCTACATCAAAATCAAAAAGAGATAAATCAGCAATATTAAATGTAGCACTTACACCATACTCACCGGGTAAGTCAATCTTGTAAGCATTGTCATTTATGCACTCTAACACTTGGAAGGGTCCATCACCACGGGACATCAACTTACATTTCCTTTGAGTGGGAAACCTTTCTTTACACAAATGTACCCAAACCCAATCACCTGGTTCAAATACAACTTTTATGCACCCCTTGTTTGCATGTTTGGCATATTGCTCATTCTTTCTTTCAAGATTTGCTCACACCTTTTCATGTAAGGACTTCACAAATTCTGCCTTCTTCTTTCCATCTAGATTTACTTGTTCACTCAAAGGTAAAGCAATCAAATTTAAAGGACTCAATGGAATAAAACCATAAACAATCTCAAAAGGACAGAAATTGGTAGAAGAATGCACACTACAGTTATATGAAAATTCAATATGTGGCAAGCAATCTTCCCATGATTTCAAATTATGCCTAACCATGGTTCTTAGTAATTGAGATAAAGTTCTATTAACTACCTCAGTTTGCCCATCAGTTTGTGGATGACAGGTTATAGAAAATAAAAGTTTAGTGCCCAATTTACCCCACAAAGTCTTCTAGAAGTAGCTTAAAAATTTAGCATCTCTATCACTCACAATTATTCTAGGCATGCCATGCAAATGAACAATCTCTTCAAAGAACAAATCCGTAACATATTGTGCATCATTAGTTTTTCTACATGCTATAAAGTGAGCCATTTTAGAAAACCTATCTACAACAACATATATTGAATCATGTCCTTGCCTAGTCCTAGGTAAACCAAGCACAAAATCCATGGAAATATCAATCCAAGGTGAACTAGGCACAGGTAGAGGCATATACAAACCATGTGGTTTTAACTTAGACTTAGCTTGTTTACACACAATGCACTTATCATAAATTCTAACAACATCTTTTTTCATGTTAGGCCAATAAAAGTGATCATGTAAAACATCTAAAGTCTTGGCTATACCAAAATGTCCCATTAAACCACCCTCATGTGCTTCACGAACAAGTAATTCACGCATAGAACAGTTAGGAACACACAACCATTTCTCTTTAAACAAGTAACCATCATGCCTATAAAACTTTTCAAAAGCAATATTTTCACATGCATGATAAACACTACCAAAATCAATGTCATTCTCATACAACTCTTTTATGTATTCAAATCTTAGCAATATGGCATCTAAAAAAGCAAGTAAAGTATACCTTCTTGAAAGTGCATCAGCCACAATATTCTCTTTACCTTGCTTGTATTTAATGACATAAGGAAACGACTCAATGAATTCACTCCACCTAGCATGTCGTTTGTTAAGCTTATTTTGCCCCTTTAAGTGCTGCAAGGATTCATGATCAGTATGTATCATGAACTCTTTAGGTAATAAATAATGTTGCCATTTCTCCAGAGCGCGAACTAAGGCATACATCTCTTTGTCATAAGTGGGGTACTTCAAGCTTGCACCATTTAACTTTTCACTAAAATAAGCAATTGGTTGTCCATATTGCATTAGAATAGCCCCAATTCTAAAACCTGAAGCATCACATTCAATTTCAAATGTTTTAGAAAAGTTAGGTAGAGTAAGTAAAGGAGCAGATGTCAACTTATCCTTAAGCATGTTAAATGCTTGTTCTTGTGCTTCTCCCCACTTGAAGCTAACATTTTTCTTGATGACTTCGGTCAATGGCACTGCAATGGTACTAAAATCCCTCATAAATTGCCTATAAAAGCTTGCAAGACCATGAAAACTTCGCACATCACTAACTCCTTTAGGTGTAGGCTAGTCTTTAATTGCCTTGACCTTCTCTTCATCTACCTCTATTCCTTTTACACTAACAACAAAGCCTAAGAAAACAAGCTTATGTGTGCAAAAACTACACTTTTTGAAGTTAGCATACAAACATTCCTTACGCAGCACTTCCAAAACCAAATGCACATGTTCAATATGCTCTTCCAAAGATTTACTATATATAAGTATATCATCAAAATAAACAACCATAAATTTTCCAATGAAAGCATGCAAAACATGGTTCATTAATCTCATAAAAGTGCTAGGTGCATTAGTTAAACCAAAAGGCATGACTAACCACTCATATAAATCATATTTTAACTTAAATGCAGTTTTCCACTCATCACCCTCTTTCATGCGAATTTGATGATAACCACTTTTCAAATCAATCTTGGAAAATATAACAGCCCTATGCAACTCATCAAGCATATCATCTAACCTAGGAATAGGATGACGATACTTTACCGTTATTTTGTTAATTGCATGACAATCAACACACATTCTCCAAGTGCCATCCTTCTTAGGCACAAGTAAAACCGGAACGGCACACAGGCTCATGCTTTCTCTAATGTAACCTTTGTTCATAAGATCCTCAACTTGCCTTTGCAACTCTTTGGTTTCCTTAGGATTGTATCTATACGCAGGTCTATTTAGAATTATAGAACCAGGTACAAAGTCAATTTGATGCTCTATTCCTTTTATTGGCGGCAAACCACTAGGAATATCATCGGGAAACACATCTTGAAATTCTTGCAATAATCTCACAAAAGAACTAGGCAAAGAAGGGTCAAGATCGTTAGAGCTCAAATAAGATTCTTTGTAAACAAGTACAAGCATAGCCTGCCTTAAAAGTGAAGCTTTCCTCACATCTTTTTCTTTTGCATAAAAACTTGCTTTTCTCTCTTGTTTTACGTTATTCACACTCAACTCTCTTTTGAATGCACATCACTCTTTTTTTTCTCATTGTGCATCCCCTCAAGCTCTCCTTTTTCCACTCTTTGCTCACTCCTCTCATTGCTTTTCTCACAGCTCTCCTTTTGCTTGTTTGCCTTTTCTTTTTTATGCAAATTCTCTCTCTCTCTCTTTTTATTGCTTTTTCTTTTTCAAACTCTTCAAATCTTTTCTTTAGGACTTTTTGGTCCTCATACACTTCTTTAGGGGTTAAAGGTTTAAGGTAATGGGTACATCATTCATTACAAAAGAATATTTATTAGAAAACCCATTATGATTAGCCCTCCTATCATATTGCCAAGGACGCCCCAAAAGAATATGACAAGCTTGCATAGGCACTACATCACACAATACTTCATCTTCATATTTGCCTATGGAAAATACTATCTTCACTTGTCATTCAGCCATTGCAATGTGTAAGGCCTAGGGTGCTTCATAGTACATAAATGCAATTCTCAACTAACATGGTACTAGCTACATTTGTGAAACTACCGCCATCAATGATCATACAACATACCTTATCTTGCACCTTGCATCTAGTGTGAAAGATGTTCTCACGTTGTGCCTCATCCTCCATTTTGGTTTGCACGTTCATGATTCTCTTTATAATAAGTAATTCACCATATGATGGACTTTGTACAGCCTCATCATCACTTGCATCCTCAAGCTCAAGCATCTCCAAATTGCACTCATCATCATCACTTTCACTAAAGACTTCGCTACCCCTCATCGTCATGGTGTGCTTATTTGGGTAGTTAGAAGAGATATGCCCATAACCCAAACATTTAAAACACTGAACATCACGAGATCGTTTAGTTTGAGTTTCACCTTTGTCTTTGGTCTTGGCATTGCCCCCTTCGTTTCCTCCTTTATTGTTGTCAAATTTTGCCTTAGTGAAGCTCTTATCTCCATTCTTCCAATTTGACTTCCATGAAGCACTAGAAGAAGTTGAATTGCCTTTGGAATTCTCGAACTTCAATTGCTTCTCAATCTTGATCGCCATGTGCAACATATCATCCATGTCAATATAGTGATGTAATTCCACTAAGTCGGCTATATTTCTATTCAGCCCATGCAAAAACCTCGCCATTGTTGCCTCACGGTCTTCATCAATATTTGCTCTAATCATAGCTATCTCCATTGCTTGATGGTACTCCTCTACACTTTTAGATCCTTGTACAAGGTTTTGAAGTTTATTATACAATTCTCTATAATAGTGTGTAGGAATAAACCTTTTGTGCATGATTTCCTTCATCTCCTCCCATGTCTCAATAGGTCGATCATGGTTCCTTCTTCTACTAGTCACCAATTTATCCCACCAAACAAGTGCATAATCGGTAAACTCAACGACAACTAGCTTTACCTTTTTTTCTTTTGAATATTGATGGCACTCAAAGATGAACTCCGCTTTTTTCTCCCATTCCAAATAGGCTTTGGCATCACTTTTGCCTTGAAAGCTTGTAATTTTCATCTTAATGCTTCCTAAGTTGTTATCAACTCTTGCACGCCCGTTTCTGCCTAAATTGGATGTTTGTTCGTCATCCTCTTGTTCATGTCTCCCACGGGTTCTAGTATTGACTATACTAGCATCTTCATGATGACTTGACTCTATCTTGTCTATTCGGTCTGCCAAGTCTCCAATTTGGTTTACCAAATCTAGTCTCAACTTGTCAAATAATTGGGTTATGGATTTCATGTACATCTTTTGATCGGGCATTCCTTCTTCACCTTCTTGAGTCATTGCTTTAATTTTTCCTACAAGAAATTATTAGTAGCAATAAAAAAAGATCTCACCAAACACTCCCTTACGTGTTTCACTCAATTTAAATGGCACTCACACTCGTGTTTCACTCAATAAGGCTCTTACCCTTTAATGAGCTCACCACTCACCTTTTACCACTCAAATTCCCCAAATCTTAGTTCTAATAAAATTAATGAAAATTATGCAAAAATTGCTCAATCAACTCAACACCACAATCATAAAAATCAAATTAAACTTAAAATTTAAAGTGACTATTCACGAATCAAATAAACAAGAAAATAAGCAAGTGAACAAAACTTAGATTAAAATCAAGAAAAAACCTAATTTTTAGAAGCCAAGAAATCATTCACAATGAAAATTAATAAAAGAAGTCAAATTTGAGTTATAAACCCACAAACACAACCAAAACACAATTCTGAATTAAAACAAAGTAATAATTTTTTTTCTCAATTGATATGGAAATTGAACAAACTAACTCAATTAAGGGTCTTTTGATAGATTTTGAACCCTTTTGGATAAAACACAATGATTGTTTTTTTTAGAAATTAAGAAGAACTGAGAAGAAGAAGAAGAAATTATGAACGAAAATTAAATGATAAATAACCAAACCTTGAAGTTTGGCTCTGATACCAAACTGATACGAACCCTACCTATAATAGAGATAGAACTCGCATCCAACTTTGAAATCTTGCCCAAGGATCATCAAGGATAGGTTGTGTTGATGGAGCTAAACCCCTTGCTTATTAATTTGAAGCAAGATACTTAGCTATTATAAGATAAACAATCACACAATTCTAAGTTTAATCTAACCTAGCAATTGTAATGAATGGTAGAAGTGAAATAATTCAAGTAAACTTACAAAGTTTCAAAAGAATAAAGTTTAAGGAAAAAACCTAACTTTTAATATTTCAATGCTTAAATTCGTATGTCCTAGGGTTAGCCCTTATATAGGCATGTAAACAACCTAATCCTTGAAGGAAAAGGTTCTATTCCTTATTCCCAAAGATACCTATATAGGAAAATCCTTAATTAAGGAGATTTCCTTCAAAATAGGACAACTAATGACAACTCATCTTTGAAAAGTTAAAATTGACAACTCATTACAAGTCATGACAACTAAGCATAGAAGCATGCCATGTCACATGTTGACCATTGATCCTTGACTTTGACTTGTTGACTATTTGACTTTGACTTGGAATATCCTTGAATCTTCTTATATCTTCTAGAATCTTCTAGAATCTTCCTTATTGACTCCAAAATAGAAAAAAAAAACTTCCAAATTCGTCCAATTCAAGCTAATTAATTTCAGAATAGGAAATTAAGCTAATTAGCTTGAATTCTTCATCATGCAGCTCCAAGCTTGTACTTATAGTCAAAACCACCAACTTGCTCGTAATGTGAAAGACAAGCAAATTCAATGCTTGTTTGAACTTCTTTGTCCTTGATCTTGTCATTGGTCCCTCATAATGCAATGGATCACTTGGTTTGATGGGCTTGCTTAGCTTGATTGCATTAATTATCTAGACACTAATCAATATTAACGGTGACAAGTAAGTCCAATTATAAAATGTTATTTTATTAATAGTTATTTTTGGATAGTCACTCTTTGAGCACATATATATGGAAGATAGGAAGAAGGATAAGTCCTTTATTAATAGAAGATCACAAAAGTTAAATATAAGTTACATTAAAATTTAAGATCATATTACATGTCAATAATTTTATAAAAAAATATAACATTTTCTTTTAATTGGTTACAAGATAATATTATAGAGATGGTCAAGGCTACATCACAACTTGTTTAGGATATGTCATATCCACCTACAATTAACATGATAACTCTACATATAGAAACTATAGGTAGTGAGAAGAAGTAATGCATATACAAGCTTGGATCACATGGTTTTGCTCTCTACCATAGCTCTAACGAGAGCATTGGTATTAATTCCTTCCACTGCTACACCATTCAAAGATCATGTAATTTAACTAGTTCAATAATAACTAATAGAGGAGTGAACTTATATACTTTAGTGTGAGTAGGAGAATGAGCGAGAGCAAAGAGAGATCAAGGCTAAGCATGCACAAGTCTCCATAGAAATTAAGACTCTTTAGCATGAGCAGGATTCTATGTGTCATATGCAGTGAGACTGTAGGGCAATGATGATGCATATCTAGCTGGGCCTCCAATCTATAAATCTTCATCTTTTCGTGCTTGAACTAATGATTTAACAGATGATGATATGCCTCTAATTGCTCTACCTTTTATTAATCCACCTCTTTTGTGATACTTTAATGGTCCTACATTTTTTTTATAGATATTTTGACTAACTATTTATTTATATGTACATATATATTTATTGAATTATTTATATATATTTATTTTGATTATAATATGTATTTGTATTTTCATAATTTATTATTATATAAAATACAAATAAAAAATTTTAAAAGAAAACTGGTAACTTAGCAACAAATTTAGTTTGCATTTTCAAGCTATAAGGGTCGTTTACATGAACAATTCAAAAATTCAATAAAGAAATTTATTAAACAATTCAACAATTCAATAAAGAAAACAAGTTGTTTACATGCCTATATAAGGGCTACATATATTATGGACGAATTAAGAATGTATTTTTGACAATTTTAATCAATTAAGTGAGGTTTTTCCTTAACTTTGTTCTTTTGAAACTTTGCAAGTTTATTTGAATTGTTTCACATCTACCTTTCATTAGAATTTCTATGTTAGACTTAGAATTGTGTGATTGTTCATCTTTTAATAGCTAAGTATCTTGCTTCACTTTAATAAGCAAGGGGTTTAGCTCCATCTTCACAACCTCATCTTGACAATCTTGGGCAACGATTTCAAAGTTGGATGTGCGTTCTATCTCGGTTATAGGTAGGGTTCGTATCACTTTAATGGTCTTACATTTTTTTTATAGATATTTTGACTAACTATTTATTTATATGTACATATATATTTATTGAATTATTTATATATTTTTATTTTGATTATAATATTTATTTGTATTTTCATAATTTATTATTATATAAAATACAAATAAAAAATTTTAAAAGAAAACTGGTAACTTAGCAACAAATATAGTAACTAAATTGGTTACAAAAAATAAGTAAGAATTTTTTAAATTGAAAATATTAGTGATGGACTATATAATTCATCACTAAGTAGTCACTAATTAATGATGACTAACAACTCCAATGAAGATGGCTAACTTATCTGTTGTTCATTAGTGACAGATTAGTACGTTTGTTGCTAGACATGTTAAAGATGAAAGCAATAATTTTTACTATTGTATGCACAATGAAAATGTGAATCTTGAGGCTAAAATTTATAATAATTTATTATTCTATAAATAGGACTTATTTTTTTTTTATCAAGAAAAGGTTCTATCAAGGGTAATAAAGGAAGGCATATAGTAAGAGGAAATAGTGAGTGAATTTATTTCTTTATCTTAATGATTGTACCTTGAAATAATCTTCTTTATTTGATAAAGAATAGACTTATTGTGAACATAAACCTTGTTGTTTTTGGTGCAATTGCCTTTGTATTCTTTATCAAAATCTATTTTTAAAGATGAGAGTTTTGTTAAGATAAATTCCTTGTTGGATTTATTAATATATGTAAGGTGACATGTTGAGGAAAACAAACCCTTTAAAACCTTATATCAATGTTTAATAGCTATCAAATAATTCAAGTGTTGAGACTTATGTCAATTCTGGAAAATGAGTGAAAATGTAATGTTTTCAATTGATGTTAATATGGTTAAAATATGCTTATATTTGGATATTGAGATCTTGCTCAAAGACTAGAGGAGTATACTTGTTAGACCATCCATGTCACCTTAAAACCTTAGTAAGCATAGTTGTGTAGACTATAATAAAAGACTAGCATATACAACTATGCATAAATGTTCCTAGTATTTGACCTGATATAATGCTACTCATTTTAATTTTTACCCTTTGCATGATCAAGATCATGATCAATCTCAAAAAAACCTTAGTTTCAACTTTAACAATCAATTGTAGTTGTTACCTTTTATATTTAAGTATGTCTATAAGTTAGGTTCAAAGGTGCAATTAGTATGCCTTGAATTAAAGTCCAAATAAGGTCATTTGAAGGGGAAATTTACCCTTACAATCTAATCACAATCATGAGGAATGCCACATGCATGAACTAAATGAATAGCTGAGTGTCAATAGCTCTACGCTGCTTATGATCTGCCTTTATGGTCATGAGGAGAGTGGTCACGACCATAAGCATTTTAGTATCCTTTGTAATGGCTAGTTCAAAGCTCTAACGACTATATAATTGATCCTCATGATCATGACACCTCCTATCATAATCGTGAGCAATAAAATCTCTACAAAAGCTGGAAGAAACATTAAATGGAAATAGAAAAGTGTTAGGGACATAAATAAAAGCTCCAATAGCCATATTTTCATCCTCCACTATAAATACCTCTTAAAAATACATTGAAGAAGTTAGAGGAAGTTTGCTAGAAAATTCAATGATAAAATTTATTACTTAGAAAACTTATTTTATTAAATTTTCTTTATAATTATTCTCTTAAAGAGAGTTTAGTTGTGACTTAAAGTTAGATTCTAGTTACTCTATTTCTTAGGTTAATTAAGGAGAAGTAAGGATCAACTCTAGTGGTTTAGTTAAATGTTATCCATTTAAAACATTTGGGTTTTTTATTGTGTTTTGAGTTGAGCCAAGAAAACTTATTTATGTGAAGGTTTGAGTTGAGCCTTGAAAAACTCTTGTGCAATCAATCTTGGAAATAAGATTGATGTGTGTGATTTACAAATCTTAACTTGAAGACAAGGTAGGTAGATATGTAGAATTGGTTACAATACGAACTCCATAAATCAAGTGTCTCAATCTTTGCCCTTTTTAATCTTCTTTAATTTTTCTTTAAACTCCATTAATCCTTATTTTAATTTCTTTAGCCCTATTGACCATTTTAAGGCTCCAATGATTAGTAGCAGAGTTTGGGTTTTAGGTACTTAATTGCTGAAATTCAAGAACATGAGGAGTGAATCTTTTTCTTTTCATACCTTTAAACCTTTCTTTAATTGAATTAATTACCCCCATTGGAAATATAGAATGGAGCTTCATTTAGATAGTAATCCCATAAGACAATGGGATGTAATTCTTGATGGGTGGAATCCACCTATAAAAAGAGTGGAAGGGGCTGAAGTTCTAAAAGATAGAGGGAGATGGTCACAAGAAGAAAAGAAAGAAAATTTCAGAAACAAGAGAGCCTTAACCATTCTTATTACTTTTATATTAAGAGATGAAGGAGGCAAACTTCAACATTGCATTTTGGCCAAAGAGATGTGAAAGACCTTGAAAAATCATTCTGAAGGCAACATCCTAATGAGTTTAAAGAAATTTTAACTTTATGTATATCAATATGAACTCTTCAGGATAAAGCCTTAAGAGAGCATCACCAAAATGATAAATCGATTGAATGCCCTTTTGACAACATTAGGAAAGTTGGGTAAGCACTATTCAAAAAAGGAGATTAATACTAAAATTCTAAGAGTGCTACTCAAGAAGGATTGAGAGTTAAGGGTGACTTTAATTAAGGAAGCTTATGCTCTCTCTAAGCTCTCAACCGATGTGCTCATTAGTAAGCTTTTTACTCACAAGCTTACCTTGAGGCAAAGAGAAGAGGAGCAATAAGGCAAAGAGGAGAAGAAGAAAAGTCTTGCATTCAAAGCATCATAAAAATCAAGTGATAAAGATGACATTGAAGACTCGAGTGAAGATGATGAGGAGATTGCATCATTCACTAAGTACTTCATAGAGTACTTAAGAAAGAAAAACTTAAGCAAGCATGAGAAATCGAAGAGAGGTGGATTAAAAAAGGCCAAGGAAGTCATATGCTTCAAGTGTAAGAGGCCTAATCACATTTAAGATGAATGTCCCAAGCTCAAGCTCAAGCACAAGCACATGTAAGTAAAAGAGAGGAGAAAAGCTTTCAAAGCTAGTTGGAATGACTCATCTGAATCTAAGATGGAGGAGGAGCAACATGAACCATCAAGTATTTGCTTTATGGCCTTGCAGAACAAATTTGAGGTACCTTTCATGTCTAATTCTTCTTGTGATGATTTGTGTTACGATGAGCTTGGTAATGATGAGGATCTTGATGATGAGAGCTTTTTAGTTAGAAAATTTATTTTAAAGTGTCAAAAATTACTTATAAAGAAAAAGGTTTATAAATAAAAGTTTTCAAAATTATCTACGAGAGGAATTAAAATGAGAATTTTCAAATGTTACTTCCTTAAATGAAAAATTCATTCTTGATTTAGAAGCTTTAACTTGTTTAAAATATGAGTTCAATAAAGTAAGGAAAGAAAATGAAATGTTTTTAAAAGATATTTTATAACTTAAAATTTCTATTCTAAATTTCATAAAGGAATATAGGCTTTTGATAATATCTTAAATTCTGAAAGATTTTCAAGTGAGAAATTTGGACTTGGTTTTTCTAATAGAGCCTCTATATCATTAAGTCCTCTTAATTTTTTCAAGACTACTATTGTTTCATCCCTTATTTCTTTTGAGAGTTATAAAGCTTAAAATTCTAAGACTAAGAGTCTTAAGAATCGAAATGTCAAGGGAGAGCCTCTAAAAGCTTAAGGTATTAAGGCTAAGGCAAAGAAACCCCAACACATCATGCATTCATGTATCATAATAAGAGGCACACATATATGCACATTAGGCCTAAAAAACTCATGCATTGTTATGATTGTAAGTTGCATATTCATCTTGGAATATTTATATTTAGGAAAGTCATCAACCTTCATAAATATGATGAATTTGGTAGGAAAAATAGATTTGCTAAAATTAAATGCTTTTATTGCATGAAATTAGGACACACTAACAATGTTTGTTACTATAGAAAACTTAACTTTAAACTCCTAAACAAACCAAGACCAATTAAAGTTTAGGTACCAAAAAGTGTTTTATTGTGTTGGGATGGTTGAAAATGACTATATGATAATTAATGATATGTTAGTAAAATTAATTTACATAACTTGTCATTAAACAAGAAAACATTAACTATGTCCAAAGAAAACTCAACCTTTGCATGATAAAAATAATTTTCAAAATTATATGATCTTAGAATGATATTTTCCATTGCTTTTATATATTTTTTATTTGATATTCTTCAGTTGGTATCACTTTTGATATGTTTTGTCTTTAAAACTCTTCGAACTACATATTGAGATTTATGATTGCTATTAGCAAATCGTTAATATATGTTATGTTTGACATATATTTTAATTTTCATGATTAATTTTTCACTTAATTTTTATTAGGTACCAATTGGTATTATACCTTTTTCACTTGGTTCACTACTTTTTCAATTGGTATCCATATTATTTTAGCATTCATTTGATATTTAGCATCCACTTCATTTTTTTTGTGCTTTTGCTTTCAATTGATATCATTCATTTTTTTTTTTGAGAATAGATATCATTCATCTTATTTGATTTACTTTTTATAATTCATTTGACATTTTTGTTCCCTCCCTTGTTCACTTTGACAAAGGGGGAGAGAAATTTGACATTTTGAATGATAATAATAATGCTTGTATTATGAATTGAATGTCAAAAAAGGGGGAGAGCTTAAATATTTGATATGTTTAACACAGTGTTTGATATGTTTAACTCACCCTAGCATATATTGTGGGGGAGAAATTTTTAAATCCCTTGGTATATAATTGAGGGGGAGTATTAAGAATAAAAGCACACCTGTGCACTTAGTGATTTTTTTATTATCATTAAAAAATTGATTGTCAAAGTAAAAAAAGGGAAGATTATTGACCGTTTGTATGATTAAGATCATGATCAATCTCAACACAACCTTAGTTTTGACTTTAACAATCAATTTTAGTTGCTACTTTTTATATTTACGTGTGTTTATAAATTAGGTTTAAAAGTACAATCGAGAAGCCTTGAATTAAAGTCCAAATAAGGTCATTTAAAAGGGAAATTGCCCTTTATGATTTGGTCATGATTATAAGGAATGTCTCGGGCATGAACCGAATGAAAAGCTGAGTGTCAAGAGCTCTCTGTTGCTCACGGTCATAAGGAGCATGGTCACAACCATAAGCATCTTGGCAGCCTTTGTAATGGTTAGTTCAGAGCTCCAATGGCTGCATAATTGATCCTCATGATCATGACACCACCCATCATGATCGTGAGCATCACAATCTGTTCTAAAAGTGGAAGATACGTTAAATGAAGATGGAGAAGTGTTAGGGATGGAAATCAAAGTTCCAACAACCATATTTTCATCCTCCACTATAAATACCTCTTAAAAATACATTGAAGATATTAGAAGAAGTTTGTTAGAAAATTTAATGATCAAATTTATTGCTTAGAAAACTTCTTGTATTAAAATTTCTTTGTAATTATTCTCTTAAAGAGAGTTGGGTTGTAAGTTAGAGTTAGGATTCTATTTCATCTCTTTCTTGGGTTAAGTAAGGGGCAATGAGGATCAAATCTAGTGGTTTGGTTTAAGTGTTATCCATTTAAAACACTTAGGTTTTTTGTTGTGGTTTGAGTTGAGCCTTGAAAAACTCTAAGGTGGCTTGCAAATTTTAACTTGGGGACAAGTTAGGTGGAGATATAGGATTGATTATAATATGAACTCCTTAAATCAAGTGTCTTAATCTCTACCCTTCTTAATCTTTTTCAATTTTTCTTTAAAGTCTATTAATCCTTATTTTAATTTCTTTAACCCTATTCACCCCCTCTCTAGGGCTCCAACATTTAATTGCTTGTTCTTGCCAAATCTTAATCACGATAACCACACCTAAATGGGTTGACCTTAATAATCTAAGGATGTTTTAAAGCTCATATTTATTTAAATCAAAGTCATTTCCTTGAATGTTAAACAAATATAAGATTTTCAAATTTAGATGTCATTAACAATGACAATCCCAAGTAAAATAAATAATTTTTATGGAATGAGCTAAGGGCAAATTATTTTAAGATTTTTACATCCAAAGTTACTTTAACAATCTAAGAATGCAAGTTTGAATCAGAATTCGGAGACTTTATGGAAATTTTTTGATTTATAATTAAAAAACTACAATAATAATATTGAAGAAACACAATGATAAAAAGGGAAAAATGTACAAAAATATTCTTAACATTTTGCACTTATATTACCTCTGTCACTAATGTTTTTCAAGGTATGAATACACTTTTATCGTTTTAAAAATTATATATTTAAGTCCTTCCTATGAGTGGTGATTATTCTCACTCTTAGTGAGATCCACTATTTATGACATGCATAAAAAATTTATTAGGTCAAAGTACATTTTTGCCTCTAACATTTTCAATGGGGAAGAAATTTGCCCTTAAAGATTTAAATATAAAGTTTTTTTTTTTTTTGAAAGATTTAATTTTTTATCTAGTAAAAATGTTTAATAACTTTTTTTTAATACCCACTTGTTATGCTAACAGTCGTAATATATTAAAAGGATTTTACATCTAATTTTTATAGGATTTTTTAAAAAAAATATTATATAAATTCATTTATCCTATTTCAAAAAAACTTTGAAAATACTTAAATAAAAAAAAGCATCTCATCCTATATAGAATTTCACTTTTCTATTCACTCCAAAAATAAAAATAAAAATTTATTATTCATCTCATCTTAGTTTCTTACATTTAATTAAGTATTTATTAATTTTTATTTTGAGAGTGAACAAAAAACAGAAAAATTTACATGAAATGAATTTTTTATTTAAATATTTTAAATATGATTTTTTTATAGAAATTAGTGTTATTAGATTTTGTAAGTATAAAAAATAAATAATTATTTAATATTTTAATTAGATGAGGAGTTTAAATATTTTTTGAAAATTTTTTTGTGATTAAATATTTTTAAATTTTCTTTAGGGTAAATATTGCTTTCATATAATACTTAGAAAATATTGAACCGCACTAATGGTGAAAATAAACAAAATACATAACAGGAGTTTAAATATATGATTTTTAAAATGATAAGGATGTATTTGCACCTTAAAAAAATTAATGGTGGATTTGGGATTAGGGTAAAATGTTTGGGATGTTTCTGTATATGTTTTCTAAAAAATTATGCAAACAAAGTAAAAGCATATGTATATTTGCTTATAGAGGCTGTAACCGTACAACTTTAAGGCCAAGAACAAATCAACATACAACCAACAAATTAAACAAGAATGTGGAAGCTCTGTAAATGCGAACGTGATAAAGAAAGGTACAACGATGATGACAATACATTGACACGGACGAGCTCTTAAAAGAAGTGAAATTACAATCACAAGTACATATGTTACTAAGAAATAGTAAATCATATCTAGGGTACAGTGTTCAAGAGAAATTAATGAAAACACCAACTCTAGCTAATTCTGAGCGATATGATTTGATAAGATCTTGTTTAAGATATTATTCTTTAGATCATGTGGCGCAACCTTTAGGGCCAGGTTGGTGTATTATAAATCAATTGTCATAACCTTCAGTGTGGTGATAGGACGACTAAGTTGTATAGAATTGATTGGCATGTGTTTAATAATGAGAAATATTGATGTTTAAGGTCAAGTTGGTTAACATAACCATTTATATGAGAAATATGAAATATATTTTGTAAATATGGAATTTATGTACGTTTAAAAGAGAATCTATTTTTTTAAAATTTTTTTATTCTCAATTTGATTTTTTGATAGAAATTAGGAGTCAACATGTATTATAAAAAAGATAGTTTCCACATAGACTATAATGTAATCCATTGTAATTTGATTACGCTAATTTCAATTCCTAGCAAATCTACTATGATACTAAACTTAAAAAAATAAATAAAAAAATAAAAGAATAATCAATTACTATTACCTTGCTAGAAATTGAATCACTTTACAATTTTGAAATAATCCTAATTAGCAAATCTATTAATCATGCACAACCAAGATTTTCCTAAATCATCAAATAATCTTTCTTAAGAGTTAATTAATTTAATTCACACTTTTCAATTAAGATTACTAAATTCCAATTCTCACTGTAAACCTAATTTCTTAAAATGAATCAATCATCAAGCACAACCCAATTACTATTCAATTACTTATCATATTTCTATTAATAAAAAAAATGAATTTATGCTCATAAATCTATTAAGGTTATGATTTCTCAATTCAAAACCCTAACTAAAATTATGTTAATGGTGATTAAACATCAACACATATTAAGCACAGTGAATATAATATGCATGCTATTAATAAATTCATTAATTACATAAATCAAATCTTGTTTAAATCATCAAATTTTAGCAAAGATTTTTTCTGGCCCAATATAATGACAGAATAATCAACAAAATCACAAGTTAAACCCATAAAGTTAATTACAAGAATAGAGAAAAGAAAGAGAAGAAGAAGAAACTAATAGTTGTTCTCTTCAATCCCCTTGTTTACTGAATTCTTTAGGTTACTTGCTCCTCTAAAAGCTTGTTCTCTTCCTAAATGCATCTTAACTAGCTCCAACAAGTTGCCTAATTAAAAGTCCTCACCGCACATGCCTCAAACCATTAAATTTTCCTCTAAACTCGGCCAACCTCAAATCTACGATCGTAGGTTTGAAGCTGCGATGGTAGCTGAAACTTGAACTTCAAAGCATTAAACCTGTGAGGCCAACCTCCCACTGGCGATAGTAGCAGCAACTTTGACTCCAAGCCTCACTCTAATTAAATCTTCTTCTTTCCAACCCCATCTACTCCTACACCTACAAAACACAAACAAAACGTAAAAACCTACTATTTAACATAAATAACCTTATTCTATACATAAATCAACCACAAGATTATATAAAAACAATCCTAAAAACTAACACAAGTAATACACAAATCATATATTTTTATTAATACTTTTTACATAGATGCATTTAAATTCTAAGTTTCTATTTTGAACCCTAACACATTTATTTTGAAAAGATTATATCTTTATACCATACAATCAAGAAATATGTGGAGCTATCAATATGGAGATTTTAAAATTTGGTACAATATTTTATTTTAAAAATTTTATTTGAAAATTTGGTACAAGAAATATGCATTTTAAAATTTGATACAATATAGTTTAACTACATCGTAATTTGAGTTGTTTGTATATGAAATATACATTTCCACTACTACCTATGGGTCATAAAATACTTTAATTATATAATAAAATTTACTGTAAATGTCAATTATTTTATTTCATGAAGGAATCGGAATAAACTCCGATCTCGATCGTGTTAATAATTTTCCCATAAACAAAACCCTAAAGAAAGTTCATGTCGTGGGAAACCTTCTCCACTCAACTCATTCGTCTTAACTTTGAAGACAAGAATCTTATTGAATTGTCAAATCACTTCTATTCAATAGAAACCCATCAAGAGATACGAATCATAATCAATGATCGAAGACAATTGGCCAAAAAAGAAAAGAAAAAAGATCAAAGACACTGTTTGAAGAGGATAGGTTATTTTTAGCTGACATGTGGATATTCTCTTACATCGTTTCCACGTGTAACAATTAGATGCAGTTTTCGTTCAATCAAATCAAGTTGTAAAGCTTAGTGTCCATTGATAATTCTTTATATAATATAACATTGTAATGCTTTATATTAATTGTTAAAAAAAAAAAACACTTTATATTAAAAGAAAAGAATAATAAATAAATGCTTATGTATTCGAGAGAATACTTGGCATTGACAAAGGTTCTCGAATAACATAGTTTTTCATTGACTTTATGCCTCTTTTTTTTTCCCCGTCCCTTCCTTCCAGAAAGAAGAGAAAAAAAGGAACACATGTTTCAAATATGAAATAATTACAATCAAGTAAAAAAAAAAAAGAAGAAAGAACAAAATTTTATATATATATACACACACACATATATGGCTCAACTGAGCAAGGAACCAAAGCATGCAGCTTCAACATATTCAAGTCTATATATATATCAGTTACGAGGGGAAGAAGTCTAAGTTGTAACCAATGGCTAATGCGTTAAGCAACATCCTCTGTATTGTCTACTGAAAATTCCATCTCTTAACTCAGATTCAATTTTCTATTTTTATTTTTCTTTTATTTTTGAGTTAAAAAAATCCCCCTTCAAATCCCAACGTGTGTGTGTGTGTGGTTAGTAGAATAAGGAATGAGATTCTAAGTTATTTAGGAAGGATGAGTTTGATATTTTTTTCACGTTAAACTTCCCTCCCAACTGTGATGGCTACTATACTTTGAAAAATCAACCCTTAATTTACTCAATTGATGAGTTTTTTATTTTTTATTTCCTATTAAATCTACAATGCCAATTTAAGAAATTCATATTTATAAGATTCGACACCAATTTCAGCTGTGGAAAATTTTAAATTTATAATTTCACATTATAAAACAAATATATATATATATATATATATATATATATATATATATTCAATATTCAGAATTTATTGAAAAAATCTATTCAATCGTGTAACACTATAAAAGCGACAAAAGTCATTCAACAATTAATTTAACATAATTATATACACTATAATTCAAATTTAACATACCACTCAGCCAGTTGATTTAATAGTTATATATATATAACAAAACTATTTGAGATTTTTATTCAATTACAATGGCCTTTTGCAATATTTTTTTCCTCCTCTTAATGGATTAGCATTTAGGAGACTACCTACATATGCCTACATTTATTTATGGAAAAATGTATGAATATATTTTTAATGTTTTATCCCAATTTTACATTTTTTTAAATATTTTTCAAGATGTAATGTTAGTGGGGTTCACTATATATGATATATGTAAAGAAAATAATCAATAAAGGTGCACTCTTACCCCTAATATATATATCGAGAAGCAAATTTTTCCTTAAAAACATTTATAAACATTTAAACTTAAAATTTTTTTAAAAGAAGAATTTAAACTTCTCATTTAATAAAGTGTTAAAGTGCTAATTTTTTTAGATACTCGCACTAATGCTAATATGTTGACCATTTGTATGATCAAACTCTTGATTTTGACTTTGACAAGCAATTTAAATTACTAATGATTTTATTTAAGTATGATCATAAGCATAGGTACACAATTACATTCAATAAAAGCAAAGTTAATTGACCAAGCTTTGGATCATGTTTGAGGACATTTGAAACATATTTGAAGCCATTAAAGACCCCTACACATATCCTACAAAGCATGGGAAAAGAACCAAGTGCAAAGTAATGCGTTTAGAGGAAAAATGGACAAGTTTAAGTGAGGTCAACCTATGCTCATGGTCTATGCCTAAGATCCCGAGCAGACCTTGAGCATACCCTTAAGATCCTGATGTATTCTTGCCCAAAATGTGAAGGAAGGTAGCCACGCTTATGGTCTATACTCAGAATCCCGAGCAGACCTTGAGTGTTGTTGTTATGCTCCCGAGCCTACACTCAGGATCCTGAGCATCCAAACTCCTGCAAAATTAAATTTGTATTTATTGAAGGAAAAAGACATTAAAGACATAATCAATGGCTCCATAAACTATATTTTTGAAGCTTAATCTATACATATGTGCTCTAGAGTTGTGATCACATTACATTATTCTTTGATTATTAAAAACTCTTTAAAGCATTCATTAAGCTTCATTTTTCTTTCTATTAATATTCTTTGTATTGATTAACTCTTATGAGATTTGGTTGTATCATAGAAATAGGACTTCATCTTCATCTAATTCTTAGGATAGGTTAGAAGGAAAGTGAGGTATATTTCTAGTGGAATTAGTTTAAGTGTTTATCTATTAAAACGCTTGGGAATTGATTTAAGAGTGAGCCTAGAAACTCGTATTTGTTTAACTGAAGCATTAGCCTTAAAACTCTTATTTGTGTAAGGTTGAAGAGTGAGCCTCAAACTTTTATAATCTCAATCTTGTGAATAAGATTATGGGTATTGAAAATTCTAACTTAGGGATAAGTTAGGTAAAGATGTAGAATTATTGAAAATCCAAAATCCTTAAATTTTTGTATTCATTATTCTTCCTACTCTATTATCTTTCAATTCTTATTCGTTCCTTAATTTTTTTTTAATTTTCTTAAATCCTTTATTAGCCTTATTCATCCCCCCTCTAAGGAACTTTTAATTTGTATCAGAGCTTGGATTTTAGGAACTTAATTGCTAGAATACAAGGTCATGGGGAGTGAATTTCAAAATTTTTCTTTACTTAGACCATTCTTTGATGGGAGTGACTACCCACATTGGAAATTCAAAATAGAACTTTTATCTTGATAGTGATCCAAAAAAATTATGGGTTGTTATTATAGATGGTTGGGAACCTCCTAAAACCAAATTCGATTAGGTGGAAGTGATTCTTAAAAGAAATCAATGAAGTCAAACTCATAAAGAAGAGAATCACAAAAATAAGAGAGCAATGATCATACTACTCTCTTCCATGTCAAAAGAAGAAGGTGGAAAAGTTCAACATTACTAATTAATAAAAGAGGTATGGGAAACATTTGAGAATCATCATAAAAGTAATATGCAAGTAAGGTGTAATAAGGTTCAACTTCATATGTATGAATATGAACTCTTCATATTGAAGCCTCATGAATCAATTGCGAAGACAACAAACCATCTCAATGCTCTTCTCATTACTCTTAAGAAACTTAGCAAGAATTTTTTTAAGGAAGAAGTAAACAATAAGATTCTAAGAATCCTACCTAAGAAGGATTAAGAATCTTAAGTTATTTCAATTGAGGAACCACAAGACCTATCAACTCTCTTAACCAATGTGCTTATTAGAAACCTCCCTACACATGAGCTTATAGTTAAGCAAAGAGGAGAAGAGCAAGAAGAAAAGGAAGAGAAGAAAAAAAGTATAGCATTAAAAGCTTCATAAAATGATAATGAAGATGAAAGCCTTAAAGATTCTAGTGATAAAGATCGTGATATTACTATGCTCATAAGAAACTTAAAAAATTCTTAAGAAATAAAAATATCTCAAGAATAAGGGACTTCAATAAGAAGTTTGAAGGAGAATGCAAAAAGAAAACTAAAAAGGCTACTTACGATGAATACAAGAAATTGGGTCATAATCGAGTGAGTGTTTCAAACTAAAATTCAAGAACCATGGAGCAAAGGAGAAAAGGAAGGCCTTCAAAGCTTCATGGGATGACTCCTCCGAATTAAAATGGAAGAGGAGTAATAAGAAGTGGCCAACCTCTACTTTGTGGCTTTTGAAGATGAATATAAGGTACCTTTTACTTCTAATTCTTCTTGTGATGATTATTGTAATGATGTTGATGATGATGATGAGAGCTCTATTGTGAGTAAACTCCTGCTTAAATATAAAAGCTTATATTCTATGAAAACTCCTGCTTAAATATAAAGGCTTATATTCTACAAAGATGAATTATAAACATGAGTTATCTAGCTTAACCAAGGAATTTAAAAATTTTAAAAGTGAATTTTCTAATCTTGTTAAATTAAATGAAAACTTGCTAGTGATTTAAAATCTTCTAATTCTTTAAAAGAGCAACTTAAGAAAGAAAATGATAAAAATCATAAGCTTTCTAATGAGGTAATAGAGTTAAAGAATTCTAATTCTAAATTCAAAAGAGGAAAGGAGAGTTTAGATAGTTTACTTGACTCTAAAAAAACTCCATGGAAATACTTATGGAATTGGATTTACAAATATGATGCCTTCTTCTTTATCATCTCATATTAAATTTGTTAAAGCTTCATGTAATTTTATTCCCCTAAAACTATTAAGACTCAAGCTTTCATAGCCAATAAATCTCATGTGTCAAATAATAAAGGGAATCTCATAAGACTCAACCTTTCATGACACAAAGAGGTAAGTCACAAGTTAAAAGACCATAACCTAAACATAATTATATGTACACTAGACACAACACTCCTAAGTATACTACACAAACCTATCAAAATGCAAATTGCCATTGCAAAGTGCATGACGTATACCTTACATATGGCACAAAGAAATTTTAGGAATTATATATAACCACAACACTAAAGGTATGTCTCATTTACTAAGAAATTATATCTACCTAGGAGAAATAAATTTGCAAATGTTGAATGTTCTTATTGCATAATCAAAGGACACACTAATAATTTGTGCTTCTATAGAAGACTACAAATTAAATTGCTTTCTTTGAATTACCTTGAGACTAACCTACCTAGACTAAGAAAGGTTTAAGTTTAAAAAAATGCTTAAATTGTATTATATAGGTATGATTGAAGTCCATAAAAACTAAAAGCAAGTGGTATCTTAATAGTGGATGTTCAAGACATATAACGGGAGACAAAGAACAATTCAACAAGCTTGATGTAAAAAAAGGAGGACATGTCACATTTAGAGACAATGCCAAAGGAAAAATTGTAGGCATTGGAGAAATTGGTAACCCTTAATCCTTATCTATTTATCATGTATTACTTGTTGATTATCTTAAACATAATCTTTTTAGTATTAGTAAATTGTGTGACATGGGAAATAAGGTCACTTTCTATCCTAAAAATTGCTTTGTTAGTGGTTTTAATGAAGATAATGTAATTTTTAGTGGTGAAAGAGTAGACAATGTCTATGTCATTGACTTAAATAAGGTTGATAACAAAGATATCAAATGCTTAATGGCTATTTCCCATGACACATGGACTTGACATAAAAGGTTAGGACATATAAACTTTGAGCTATTGGATGATCTTTGTAGACATGAACTTATGATTAGATTACCTAAACTCAAATTCTTAAAGGATAAGCCTTGTGATGCTTATCAAAAGGAAAAACAATCCAAATCTTATTTTAAGCTAAAAAATGTAGTTTTTACTTCTAATACACTTGAACTAATTCATATGGATTTGTTTATACCAACTATAGTTGCTAATTTAGGTGGTATGCACTATGCTTATGTCGTGGTTGATGATTACTCTAGATACACTTGGGTGTGTTTTCTTGTTTATAAGAATGATTATTTTAAAGCCTTTAAAAGTTTTTCAAAAAGAGTTAAAAAAGAAAAAAGGTTTTTGTATTTCATCTATTAGAAGTGTTTATGGAATTGAATTTGAAAATGAATTCTTTAAAATCTTTTATAATGAAAATGGTATTTCACAAAATTTTTCTTCTTCTAGAACTCCTCAACAAAATTAAGTAGTTGAAAGGAAAAATAGAACTTTAGTGGAAATGGCTAGAACTATGCTTCGTGAGTATAATTTACCTCTATATTTTTTAGTGGAAGCTATTAACACATCTTGCTACATTGTAAATATAGTATTTAAAAGACCAATTTTGAATAAAACTTCTCATGAGCTTTGAAACAATAGAAAACCTAAAATTTCATATCTTAGAGTATTTGGATGTAAGTGTTTTATATTAAATACCAAGGATAATCTTGGGAAATTTGATTCTAAAGCCAATGAAGGAATTTTCCTAGGTTATGCCACCTCTAGCAAAGCATATAGAGTCTTTAATAACAGAATACTAGTAGTTAAAGAATCAATGCATGTTTTATTTAATGAATCAAACTCACTTGATCCTAGAAAGATGATTGTAGTGTTGATGATTTTGTAGATGAGCATGTGAGTGTGAACACTCAAAAAGAAAATGCTAGTAAGCCTTTGAAACTTAAAGGTCCAAGTAAGGAGGACAATAAGGAGATGTCTAAACCTACCTTAAAGGATGAACTTTCAAAGGATTGACAATTCAAGAAAGCACATCCTCACGTCCTCATCATAAGTACACTATAAAGGGGGTAACTACTATATCTTACCTTATATCTATTGTTAATTTAGTCTTCATATCTCAAATTGAACCCAAAAATGTTGATGATGCTTTGAGTGGTAAATTTTAGGTCCTTGCTATGCAAGAAGAATTAAATCAATTTAAGAGAAACAATGTTTGGATATTGGTTCCTAGACCTAAACATCATCCTATTATAGGCACCAAATGTGTCTTTAGAAATAAGATGAATGAACAATATGTCATAACTAAGAATCAAGGTAAACTAGTAGCTCAAGGATATAATCAAGAGAAAGGCATTAATTATGATGAAACCTTTGCCCTGGTTGCAAGGTTATAAGCTATTAGAATGCTACTTGCATTTGCATCTTTCATGGATTTTAAACTTTATCAAATGGATGTTAAAAGTTTATTTTTAGATGGTTTTATTTAAGAGGAGGCGTATGTTGAAAAACATCCGAGTTTTGATTTGCCTAATTATGTATTTAAACTTTCAAAAGAATTATATGGATTGAAATAAGCTCCAAAAGCTTGGTATGAAAGATAGAGTAACTTTTTATTAGAGAAAGGTTTCTCTAAAGGAAATGTTAACATAACTATTTTCATAAAGAAATCCAAGCATGATTTACTTATTGTACAAATATATGTTGATGACATTATTTTCGGTGCTACTAACTATTGCTTGTGTGAGGAATTTTCTAAGTTGATACAAGGAGAATTTGAGATGAGCATGATGGGTGAGTTTAAGTTCTTTCTTAGACTTCAAATCAAGCAATGATAAGATGGGATTTTCATCAATGAAACTAAATATACTAGGGACATTTTTAAGAAGTTTGGTATAAATGGAGCTAAATCAAGCAAAACTCCTTTTAGTACCACCACTAAACTTAATAAAGATGAGAATGGTAAATTAGGTTAATGAAAAACATTTTAAAGGTATGATCGGATTCCTTCTTTATTTAACTGTAAGTAGATTGAATATTATGTTTGCTACTTGATTGTGTGCTAGATTTCAATCAATTACTAGAGAGTCTCATCTAAATGCAATTAAAAGAATTTTTAAATATCTTTATGGAATAATGCATTTAGGATTTTGGTATCCTAGGAGTTCTTCATTTGACTTGATTAGTTATTCGAATGTAGACTTTATTGGTAGTTTGCTAGATAGAAAGAATACTTTCAAAACTTGTCAAATTTTAGGTAATTGCTTAGTTTCTTAGTTTAATAAGAATGAAGTTTCGGTTGTCTTGTCTATTATCAAAGCAGAATATGTAGCAACTAGTTATTATTGCTCATAAGTATTGTAGCAAAAACAACAACTTAGGGACTATATTATTGATATTGATCATATTCTAATTAAATATGATAATACAAGTGCTATAAACCTTAGTTAAAATCCCATGCAGTATTCAAGAACTAAGCATATAGACATTAGACATCATTTCTCATGTGATTATGTGCAAAATGGTGATATTTATCTTGAATTTGTTGACACAAATAATCAATTAGCAGATATATTTACTAAGCCTCCTTATGAAGAAAGATTGAATTTTATTAAACATGAGCTTGGTATGATGGATGGTTCAAACTTGTCATGATAACTTATATTGAACCTTAAAGGGTAAAATAATCATTTTTTATGGTCACAATTAATTAAGTAAAATTATATTTAATCCTTGTGCTTAAGTGTTTATATTCAGGCTATTTAAAATTGCATACGTCAAGGAATGAAAAGTCAGCATTTTAATTTTAATAAGTTTGTAGCCTTTTAATGAGTGGTGATAGACTCATCATGACCAATGCAAATTAGGGAAATGGAAGATTGAACTTTCTATCGAGATTTGAAGTTAAATTTAGTTAAGTTGGATGGGAATCTTCATTATAAATGATCACAAGAAAGTTTCAATTATTAGAAAAAAATTTCAAGCAAAAGTAGGAAGATTCAAATATAAAATTTCAAGAATGGCAGAATGCTATCATGACCATCGTTACCACTAGTGATCATGAAGGCCATAATTATAATAATGATGAATTTATCATGATCATGATGACCAATTCTAAAAAAAATAGCAGAGAGTTGTCATGACCAACATAACTTCCATTGTTATCATAATGAAAGTGCACAATTTTAAATTTCTTCTTTGGTACCTCTAGAATTATGATAATTACGATTTAGTAATAATCATGATGACATGTAAACCTACTTTTTCTTGGATGGTTCAAATGGCTCTATTTGCATGAAATGCACGTCCAATAACTCTTTTTCTCTTATAGGGTTTAAATACTACTTAGAACATAGTTGGAACTAGAGGATGAAGTTGAGTGAACACTTTTAGAGAAAAATTTGAGCATTTAATCTTGAATTCATTCTTTAACCACCCAAGCTTTCATCTTTAACTCTTTGTAATCTCTTCTATCTCAAGAGTGTTCTTGAGTGTGAGTTGATGAGTGTTTAAAACTATTGGTCAATAGCTCAAAAGTGAGATTGAGTGAGTTAGGTTAGGGTTTTAATCACTTGTAAGCTAAGAGGGTTGTTCTTAGCATTTGGGTTAAAGTGTGAGCCTTTAAAAAAACACTTGGGTTTGAGTGTTAGCCTTAGGAAAACACTTGTAAGCTAAGAGGATTATTTTTAACACTTAGGTTAGAGTGTGAGCCTTGGAAAAATACTTAGGTTAGGGTGTGACCCTTGAAAAACACTTGGGTAGCTTTGATTTAAGCTTTTAAGGGTTTGATCTATACCTTAAAGTAGATTGACAGTGGATTAAAACTCTCAACTTGTAGTTGAGGAGAGGAGTCAGCTTTGAGGTTCAACCCTCTATAAATCCTTGGTGTTTTATTTCTCTTTTTCTTTATTTAATTCAACTCTTAGTTTAGCTGTTACTTTGATTTTTATTTGCTCATGAGTGTGAAAACAAAATTCCCCATATTGCTCAAAAAGCCAATTCACCCCTCCTTTTAGCACTTATGGAATTACATTTGGTATCATAGTTTTAGTTTCCATTCTTGAAGATTTAACCATTTTGGAAAAAAGATCATGACCTCTAAAAGTCAAGTTGTTACCCGCCCCCGATGTTTGTGGTCCTAGCTACACAAAATCTCTATTTTTTAATAATAACTATTTTGCATATTGGAGAAATAAAATAGAGATGTTCTTGGATAGTAAAGGAGTCAATTTATGGGATATTATTGAAGAAGGTTGGAGTCCTCCAATAAAGAAGGATAATGAAGGCAATGAGGTGATCATTCTTAGAAAGGAATGGAGTGATGGGCAATCCAAAGCCAACTTGAGAAATAGAAAAGTAATTACTATTCTTTATTGTGGCTTGAGTAGGGAAGAGTACAATGGAATAGAGCATTTAAGATCCACTAAAGAGATTTATGAATGTTTGAAGACCAAGCATTAAGGCACTAGTCAAGTCAAGAACAAGAAATTACAAATGCTTGAAAGAGAGTATGAATTTTTTGAGATGAAGCCTTATAGAAAATTAGCGATATATATAGTAGGCTTATAACTCTCATAAATTCTATGAATAAACTTGGCAAGATATTTTCAAATGAGGATGTTAACAATAAAATTCTTATGAGTTTGCCTCAAAAGGTTTGGGAAGCTAAGATGGCCTTAATTGAAGAAGCAAATGATCTTTCTATTATACCTATTGATGAACTTCTTAGGAAGCTTCTCACCCATGAAATTAAAATGAATCAAGTGGTAAAGGAAGAGATGGCCAAGAATGATAGAAGCATTGTTCTCAAGGTAAGTAAAGATATTAGTGATAGTAAGTCAAGTAAAAATGAAGATGAGTATGCTATAATTTTAAGAAAGGTAAGAGATCTCATAATGAAAAAGAGAAGAGGGTTCAAGAAGTAAGACTCAAGTATGAAGGATAAAATGATTTAATATGAATGCAACAAATTGGGTCATATTAAATCTGAATGCCAAAGTTGAAAAAATCTTTTAAAAAAGATAAGAAGCTTAAGAAGAAAAAGAAGCATGCACTTAAAGCAACTTGGGATGATTCAAGTGAGTCTAGTGATGATGAAACTGATGGAGAAGTTATAAATCTTTGCTTCATGGCTTTGGAGGAACCTTTAAGTGATTAGGTAACTCTAGACTTTTAATCCAATGATGAGATATTACTTGCTTTTGAAAAATTGGTGCATAAATTTGATAATTATCTAGAATTAATTCACTCAAATAAATGGTAAAAACTCTGAAAGAATAACTTGAGAAGTCAAGATCCTTTAATGAAGAGTTAACCAATTCATTGAATGAAAGTAATTATAAGAAAATTGAGATTGCTAATGAAAATGCAAAACTTATTTAACAAGATTTCTTTTTAGAAAATGAAAATGGCAATCTGAATGAGTCCATCTCTAGATTTAATAAAGGAAAGGAAATAATTGATGGCATGATATCTATGACTTCCACTCCTTTGAAATCTAAAAGTAGTATTGATTTTGAAAATGCTCATGCTAGTTCTTCAAAAGTTGTAAGCCTAAGTACTCTAATTACTAAGGTTTACCAAAAGCCTAGTCTTAAAAGTAATGGATCTAAAAGGTTTAATGGATATAAGACTAGCTACTCTAGAGTAAATTGCTCAAGAGGACTTAAGCCTAGTAAATATGATTATGGTCGTTCTTATGGTTTTCATAATTTTAAAATGAAAGAGCATGCATAAAATGTTATATGTCATTTTTATGGTGCAATGGGGTACAAGAATGATAGATGTTATATTAAAAAGACTAATATGGGTTACTCAAATGATAGACCTTTCAAGTCTAACCCCTAAGGACCCAAGTACATTTGGGTACTTAAAGTGCGATGAAGCATTTTCTTGTAGGCGTGCTTGGAATCCACAATGTGTAAAGAAAAGTAGTATCTAGATAGTGGATGTTCAAGGAACATGATCAGGAAGGCCAACCTCTTTGCTTATTTGGAGTGAAAAAAGGAGGCAAAGTTACATTTGGTGACAATACCAAGGGTAAGATCATAGTCATCAGTTAAGTTGGACAACACTTGGATGTGATAGAGTAGACTTGGTCATGCTAGCATGAAGCTCATTGGAGATCTAACTAATGGTGATCATATCATTATCCTCACCAAAGTGAAGTTCTAAAAGGATTTGATCATTAGTGAGCCATTAAAAGGGATATTGGTATGTTGGATAAAAATAGTTTGTAATACATGTTTATTTGTAGCATTTTAATTAATTGCTTGAACCTTGAGTGGTTAATTTGCTATATCTTTGAACCTAGATTGATTATAATTCAATTTTGAATTAGTCCCTATGATGTTTAAAGAGGCTCAACCTAAGTTCAAAGTTTGATTTTTGAAAATTCTATTTACAAATTATAATCATTACTTTACTGTTATTGGCAGTGAAGGTTTTATTTTTCTCTAAATAAATTAATGTTTTATCCAAAATTATTTTTGGTGAGTCAATTCTCATGATTATGAAAATATGATCACTGGTTATAATTCATTTGCAATCATTTTTAATGAATTTAAATTTTTGGACAAAAAGTGGTTAAATTTTTTGTCATGATCATGATACCTTCCTCATGACTAGTGATGCATCTAGGGTTAGTAAAGCATTTTTTACTCTAACCCTTCCATCTTCATCCTTTTTATGCCGCCCACTTCCCTTTTCTATCTTTAACCTAATTTTTTTTCTTTTTTTTAGATTCCTTTTCTCTCCATGGTTTTACCATAAACCCACATCATTATCATCATCATTTCATTACCATCTCCCATTATCTTCTCATCTCATGTGGGTATTAAAAAAATAATTGAAATATCTTTTTCCTCTTGGTCCCCATTTGAATAGTGGCTTCCACCATGGCAACCACAGAAGAACCAACAAAAATGGGTCCTAAGATTAAAGTTATAATGTAAAAGGGCCCACATGATCCATTGCTATCCTTATACCAAAATGGTAGCCCCTGAGGAAGATAAAGAGGTTGAGATAAGCAATCCCATTCCAATCCATACTCAATCGGCTCCAATATATTTGGATGATCAATTTGAAGTTGTTCAAACCTCCATTTCTACCTTGGAGTTGTAGATTGGCCTCATAGACATCAAAATTAGCATTGTTGCTGTTGATGTCGCCTATTTGAGAACCCATCTCCTCACCCTTCATATATATCACATATCATGCATCATGCATCTTATTTCATAATTTTTTTGGTTTAATGCTTTTTGGTTTTCAATCTTTGTAAGAACTTGAAATGGTTACAATCTATGCCTTCTTGAGACATATTTGGTTCATTTTTTTGCTTCGCTTTATTGGCTGCCTTGGATAGTGATATAGATATTTGGTATTTTTGAAATGAATTTTTTTAGGTTCAAATTGAAAGTGCTATATTTTAGTTATTATTTTTATGTTTGGTTTAGTGGTTGGATGTTGAGGATTTTGGACAACTTGTTGTGTTTGACTTGTTATTAGATATGTATATTTGATATTTGGTGCTTTGGTTGTGGCTATTGGATATAGAAATTGAATTTCTATCTTATTGAAATTATCATTGGCTATTGATTTTTTGTTGGTTGGATATTGATTTAGAAGTGTTGGTTCTTGGATATGGACATTAGTTGTCACTTTATGGTTGATTTGTCAATCAAATTGAATATTTGCTTTTGATTATATAATTGATTTTGATTATATTGGTTATGGATATTACTTATGTAAAGCAAATTGTTAGTTATATGGTGCTGATTTGGTTTAGGTATCTTATTAGATCTATGGATATCTTTTTGGAATTATAATTGTTGATTGACACTTTGGATCTATTCTTTTGGTAATGCATTATTTATGGTAAATCATATTTTGCAGGTTATGATTCTACAAATATGATTTACATCTGATTGATATTTGTAAATTAAATTTCCACTAGCTTATGCTTATGCATTTTTTGGAACTCTCTTCCAGTTTTGAGGTCATAGCTTGGAGCCATGAACAATTGCCTTTACACCTTGCATTCCATTTCATCTGATGGATTATTACTCTTTTTTAACAAGATTTTCAAGCCTTTTTAAAACTTGACATGGTTATAGCCTTTCACTTTTTAGAACCATTCTTTTTAGAACTCTCTTTTGTTGTTTTTAGTAGTAACAAAAGGGAGAAAGTGTAAAATATTTATGCTTATTTTTAGAAAAAGGGGAGAAGGGTTTATTTTGGATATTAAATTTGTTTATTGTGTTTATTGCAAAGGGGCATAACATTTTAGAACTATTTTTGAATATGTTTTGGTTGGATAATACGAAGGAAAAAGGTTTATTCTTGGATATTAAATTTGTTTATTGCGTTTATTTTAAAAGGGGAGCATAACATTTTAGAACTATTTTTGAATATGTTTTGGATGGATAATGTGAATTGTTGGTTGTTGAATATATTTTCTTTAGAGTTATTTTAGTTGGTGGTTAAATTATTGAATGTTGAATATTTTTGAGTTAAGTTATCACTATCTGAGACTATATTTGCTATACATAATGAGAATGCTTTACTTATATTTCTCAATTATTGATAACTTATTGCTCAAATATGCAAAATATACTTGCTTAAATGATGTTTTGCAATTTTAATTTTAGGCTTATTTTGTGGGGGAGTAGTTCCTTCCTATTTGTAGCCTAATTTTACATAATTATTTATTATTATTAAAAAGGGGGAGATTATTGAACCTTGAGGGGTAAAATAATCATTTTGGATGGTTATAATTAATTAAATAAAATTAAATTTAATCCATATGCTTAAGCATTTATATTGAGGAATGAAAAGTCAGCATTTTGATTTTGTTAAGTCTGCAGCCTTATCATGAGTGGTGACAGACTCATCATGACCATGACAAACTGGGAAAATAGAAGATCGAACTTCTATCGAGATATGAAGTTAAATTTGGTCAAGTTGAATGGGAATCTTCATTATAAATTATCATAAGTAAGTTCCAATCATTAGAAAAATTTTTCAAGAAAAAGTACAAAGATTTAAATAAAAAATTTCAAAAATGGCATAATGTTGTCATGACCATCATCACCACCAGTATTATGATCATGACAACCATAATTATGATCATGATTAATTTATCGTTATAATAACGACCAATTCTAAAAAATGGCAAAGAGTTGTCATGGCCAACATCACCACCATTGTTATGATCATGAAAGCGCACAATTTCAAATTTCTTCTTTGGTGCCTCTAGAATTATGATTATGATGATTTTGTCATGATCATGATAATGTGCATACCTGTTTTTTTTTAGGTAGTTCAAACGACTCTATTTGCATTAAATGCACCTTCAACAACTCTTTTTCTCTTATAGGGTTTAAATACTACTTAGAACAGAGCTGGAACTAGAGGATGAAGTTAAGCAAACACTTTTAGATTAAACTTTGAGCATTTAATCTTGAATTCATTCTTCAACCACCCAAGCTTTCATCTTTAACTCTTTGTAATCTCTTCTATCTCAAGAGTGTTCTTGAGTGTGGGTTGATGAGTGTTTAAAACTATCATTCAATAGCTCAATAATGAGGTTGAATTTGGGTTAGGGTTTTCATCATTTGTAAGCTAAGAGGATTGTTCTTAGTATTTGGGTTAGAGTGTGAACCTTTAAAAAAACACTTGGGTTTGAGTGTTAGCCTTGGGAAAAAACTTGTAAGCTAAAATGATTGTTCTTAGCACTTGGGTTAGAGTGTGAGCCTTGGAAAAAAACTTAGGTTAGAATGTAAGCCTTGAAAAACACTTGGGTAGCTTTGATTTAAGCTTGTAAGGGTTTAATCTACACTTTGAAGTATATTGATAGTGGATTGAAACTCTTAACTTGTGGTTAAGGAGAGGAGTAGGTTTTAAGGGTCAAACCTCTATAAATCCTTGGTGTTTTCGTTATTTTTCTTCCTCATTTAATTCAGCTCTTAATTTAGCTCTTACTCTGATTTTTGTTTGCTCATGAGTGTGAAATCAAAATTGCCCATAGTGGTCAAAAAGCCAATTCACCCCCCTTTGGCACTTGTGGAATTATAACTTGTTTAATTGCTTAATTGATGGTTGGATTCATGTGTAATCATGTTTTTCACTCATTTTTACTTTTTATTTATTTTTTGTATTTGATACCTTTTCATAATTATATTTTAAGAAAAATTATTTTTCGTATTTATAATTTTCATCATGTATAATTTTTACTTTAAATATTTGCTATTTAATAATTAATTATTTTATTGAATTTATTTATTATTTATAAGCAAATTTATTTCATATACTTGATTTAAAAAGTTTCTCATTTGCATGAGTTATTGTTATAAAATATTTTTGAGATTCACTTATTATTTTTAATTATTTTCATTTGGTGTTTTGTTCAAGTTAATGCAAACATAGCTCATCTTCAACATGATGTCCATTATTTGTATGATCAATAAGGCTATGCTTGCTGTTATGCACCATTCCCTCATTACCCTCATGCTCCTCCTTCATTCCAAGATCCCCAAGATGGACATTACTCATAGATTTTTTTTTTTGGGTCTATCTTGCTTTTAATTTTTTAGTTCTTGGTCTTTGTTTCCTTTTGGCTTATTTTTAGTGTCTTATGTTATTTTGTCTTTTCAAGTCGTATCTATTGGGTATCTTATTTGTGTCTTTCTTCCTTTTTTGGTCTTTGACAAAGGGGGAGAGTCTGTGATGATATCTAGCATTGTAAGTGCTACTAGTTTTAGCATTGTAAGTGCTACTAGTTTTATTAAGTATTAACTGTTTGTGATTGTTTTTATTTAATGAATCTTTTTTAATGTTTAATTTTTTTTTCCAAATTAGTATCATTTATCATGTGAGACCTTGTTATGCTTTATCTTTCATATTTGTTATGAAAGGCCTTATTTAGTTGGATTTATATAAGTAAAGGAGAGATATTGAAAATATTTCTTATCATGTCTTATGTTATGAAATTATTTAACAAGGGGGAGTGATTTTAAAATATCAACTTGTGCATTTAATTATATGACAAAAAGAGGAGAAGTATTTTTTTTTTGCTATACTATAAAATTATTTGACAACAAAATTGTTTTTTTTTTTAAATGCATATAACTATTTTAATTTATCTCCTTTATGTTCATTTATTTTCACATGATATCATTTTTTTTAACAAATGGAGATGTGTGATTTCTAAAGTCATGTTATTTATGCTATATTTTTTTTATGCTCTGATATATTTTTAAATCCTTATTTATGCTATGATAATTCATTTTGTATCATACTCTGGTACAATATAAAATATTTTATTGTATCAAGATTATGTATATATTAAGGGGAAGTAAATTGTTTATACTTTGCATCTTAATATGACATATACACACACAATTTTTATCATTTATTAAATTGGTTGTCAAAGCTAAAAAGGGGGAGATTGTTGACCATTTGCATAATCAAACCCTTGATTTTGACTTTGACAAGCAACTTAAATTACTGATGATTTTATTTAAGTATAATCATAAGCATAGGTACAAAATTACATTCAATAAGAGCAAAGTTAATCGACCAAGCTTTGGATCATGTTTGAGGACATTTGAAACATATTTGAAGTTTTCAAAGACCCCTACACATATCCTATAAAGCATGGGAAAAGAATCAAGTGCATAGGAGTGCGTTCGATGGCAAAATGGACAAGTTTAAGTGAGGCCAGCCTATGCTAAGGATCCCAAGCAGACCCTAAGCGTATGCTCATGATCTTAATGTATTCTTGCCCAAAATGTAAGGGAAGGCAGCCACGCTTATGGTCTACGCTCAAGATCCTGAGCAAACCTTAAGTGTCGCCAATAGACACTTTTGCAAGCAATGGTCATATTTTTTTAACATCATGATCCTGAGCCTATGCTTAGGATCTTGAGCGTCTACAATCTTACAAAAATTTAATTTGCATTTATTGAAGGAAAGAAACGTTGGAGACATAATCAATGTTTCCAACAACTATATTTTTGAAACTTAATTTATATATATGTGCTCTAGAGTTGTGATAACAAAAACAACACATTATATTACTCTTTGATTTTGAAAAACTCTCTAAAGCATTCATTAAGCTTCATTTTTTTTTTCTATCAATATTCATTGTATTGATTAACTCTTATGAGAGTTGGTTGTGTGATAGAAATAAGACTTTATCTTCATCTACTTCCTGGGATAGATTAGAAGGAAAGTGAGGTATATTTCTAATGGAATTGGTTTAAGTGTTTAGCTATTAAAACATTTGAGAATTGGTTTAAGCGTAAGCATAGAAACTCTTGTTTGTTTGGTTGAAAAGTTAGCTTTAAAACTCTTATTTGTGTAAGGTTGAAGAGTGAGCGTCAAACTCTTATAATCTCAATCTTGTGAATAAAATTGTGGATATTGAAATTCCTAACTTGGGATAAGTTAGGTGAGGATGTAGGATTATTGAAAATCCAAACTCCTTAAATTTTTGTGTTAATTGTTCTTCTTACTTTATTCTCTTGCAATTCTTGTTCATTTCTTAAATTCATTTTAATTTTTTTAAATCTTTCGTTAGCCTTATTTACCCCCAATATCTAAGGCAAAATATAATATTAATAAAATTACATACAATGTTTATGCAAATATTCTTAAAAAATTATATAAATTCATCAAATTCTATTTTTTTATAATTAAAATCTACAAAAAATCATCTTATCTTATATAAAAAAATTATTTTTAAATATTGTAAATTTTTTAATGAAATTATCAACCTATACAATTTTTTTTTTTTAAATTTGTATGAACAATTTTTTATAAATTTTTTTAATATCACATTAGCATTAATAGATTCTACCAATATGGAAAATATATTGTACTAAATGATGAGTTTAAATATTTTCTTATAAAATAATTATGTTTAGATGTTTATAAAATTTATGTAAGGAAAAAGTTGCCCTTGGGTTTAAACATTAGAGGGTAAAAATGCACTTTAAGATGTTTTAATACCTCATAGACACAATGGAATTACTAATAGTAAAAATTAACGCCATTTATTAGAGAAAAGGATAAAATTATAATTTTTGTAATTTTAACTTACAATGAATCAATTTTATTATTTTTAATATTTAAATATTCATATTTTATTTTTAATAATTTAATATTCTATTAACTAATGTCATAAATATTATATGGGAAAAAATTAATACAATATTAAATTTCAGGGATACGATAATTATATTTATATGATTTATGATTAAATTAATTAACAGATTTATTGTAAAATATTATAAGTTTATTTTAAAAATTATTTCTTTATATTCATAATAAAATTAAAAATATATCTAAACATGATACATTATAAATTCAGTACAATAAACTAAATGCTATACAACTTAATAAATAATTTTACTATAAAATATTCTTATTATTTTAACACCAAAGCCATAATTTTTTGATGTTATTATTTAAAAAGGTATTAAAGTGGAAAATTTATGCTGCTTAGAATACTTAATGTGAATAAAAAAAATCATAACACTACTTTTATCACAAATTAAATTTACACCAACAATTAAAATTATAATTTCCCTTTGTTGTAACTAGTAGTTAACTATTCCCTTCCCCACGTGAATAATTGTGATAGTAAATAAAAAATGTAAATATTATTAAAATATATTAGTAAAATTATTTATAAATATAATAGTATAAATTAATTATAGTCAAAATAATATATTAATTATATTGCACATGGTTTGTTGTATTTTCAAAAAGAAATTATAATATTTCTTTCAAATAATAATTTTATTTATTTTTAATTTTTATACTAGTTTATTCATTTTATTAATTATTACTTCACATTTAACAAAACATAATAAGCTTCTTATTTAAAATTTATTTTCTTAAAAATTTAATATTTTTAAGAATAGCATTTCAGGGAACAACAATTTGCGCATCCGGTGGTGCAATTACCTCGAACGTAAAAATTGATCAGAACCTCTATGAACAACAATTGGCTTTATGCCAACACGCCCTGATTGCAAGAGTGGTCCTATCCAAAGGCGAGATATCGTGGAAATTAGCATATTTAAAAGCCAAACTAACATCGCTATGGGGGCTTTCCTCTACAAGGAAATTGATTTCGATGGGACAAGGGATTTATCATGTGATCCTCAATTCCGTTGTCGAGAAAAATGCAATATGGAGTCACGGATCGGTTGCACTTAAGCCCGAAATTCTCCGCCTACATCACTAGTCACCTGATATCGACCCTTCGGTGCAAAAATCCACTAACACGCAAGTTTGGATTTGGTTTTTATAAGCTTCCCTAGGAATATTGGCATCCAAAAATCCTTGCTTCTATTGCTCAAGGAATCGGGGTTCCTCTTAAAATTGACAACGCTACTGTCAATGGAGAGTTCGGTCATTATGCTCGCTTATTGATTGCCATTGATCTCTCACATCAGTTACATGATACTCTTCTTGTTGAACGAGTGGGATAGAGCTTTTTTATTGAGCTAATCTACGAGAAGTTACCTTCGTTCGGCTCTATTTGATGTAACATTGGACACTCCCCTTAGGTGTGTAGTATGGCCAAATAGCAGGTGCCTCTAAATACAAAATCAGTCAAACCTCCTGTAGACGATAGACAGAAAATTTGGAAGCCAAAGACTCAGATTTCTGAGGTTTCGATCTCTAATGCTTTTGCCACTCTCCAAACTGCAGTTGACAATAACAATATTGTTCTAGAAAATAATCAACCTCATATTTCCGCTCATGTGGATACTCAACTTCAGGTCATTACGGAGCTTTGTGAATCACAACAGCACAGTCTAGCTAATATTCTTGAACCAGCAGACCACTGCAAAAATGCAGCTGCACCAACTGACACAATTGTTATTCTCATTGATGATGACAAGTCCGCTCCCCCTTTGAACAAGAATGATTTGGAAGCTGACCATGATCCTAATGATGCTCAGGATGGGTACACTTCTTGGGCAGATATGACAGAATTAAAGGAGGATGGTGATGTCAAAGGAGGTATGATTTCCGAGGTTGGGCATGATGATCATCTAGTTTATGCTGAGGGTGATGATATGGAGACAAATGTGACCATGGACAGGGTGCTTGATGGTCAGTAGCAGTAGAATGATGGTGTTCATACTACATAGTTAGATGGTGCTTCCTCAGCTGGGAAGGACTTGCCTTCGAATTCAAATGCAATTTCCAGTTCTAATAAATTATCAGATAATCAACTTATGGCTTAGCGTGAGATGGAGATAGTTTCTAAACAGTCAGGGGCTGATATGGTTCACAAAGATGATTGGCAGGTCACTTTTGTGAAAAAAGAAGAAAGGAAAATTTAAACAAATTATCATCGGCAATAGGCCTCAAACCAGATCTCATTTTCAAACGTATCAATAATTTGGATTTGCTCGGGGTTAGTGTGTGAAGAGTGAAAAGCTTCTTTCTCTCTTTGTTTTTCCCTTTGCGCATGTGGCTGTTTATGTTATATTATTTTTTCTCTGTGATAAATTATCTTAGTGAAGGTACATGCCTTTACTAAAAAGCTTTATAAAAAAAAAAGCATTTAAAAAGAATAGTATTTTTCTTTAAAAATAAATATATACAATTAAAAAATCTATTTCTAAAATTATGTTTTATAAAAATTAATAAATAATAAATAATAAATAATATAAAATATAAATGACTGTTATTAATGTGTGTGTCTATATATATACACAAAATAAATTATAATGATATTACAATTGTATGACTGAAGTGAAAGTAACATTTATATGCAAATTTATCTATTTTATCTGTGTAACATACATGTATATTACTTTTGCTCAATTGTTAAATCATGGACTCTTATCCGTAATACAATATGGATCATACATGTGTAAAAATGTGCATTTTGTTTCCCTTCAAAACATTTTTTTTTTTACGTCAAACATAAGTGTAATAGCTTTGTATACGGGCTTGAACTAAAAAAAATTAGTTGACAATATTTTTGGCTATCCATAAGCTATATTCATTGACCTTCATATGTAGATTTACCGACTTTCACCTAAAAGTTCATTAGCTTTTACCTGCAGATTCAGTGGCCTTTTTGAATCTGTAGGTTCAATAATCTTCACCTGCATATTCATTAATTTTCACCTAAATATTCACTGACTTTTACATGCATATTCATTAATATTTTATTTTTATTTTTAATAGAAAGAAAAAATATTTTTTTATTTATCAAAAATTTATTTGTTCTTTTTATTTTATTAATTGCAATGTTTGAATTTAATTATTTATTCATGATTTTAGTCAAAATAAAATTTTTATTCATTAAAAAATTGTTTAATTATTTAATTTTTAATTGTAATAAATAGAGTTTTACTTGTATATTTATTTTAGTTAAATATTCTAAGTTCATCATTTAAATAATATAGGTTCATAAGATAAAATATATAGTGGGTTTACATATTTCATCTCATGGGTTTGAACTAAAAAATATTAGTTGATATTGTTTTTGTCTATCTATAAGTTCGATTCATTGACCTTCACATGTAGACTCACTAACCTTTACCTGCAGGATTACTGACATTCACCTGTAGATTCGTTGGCCTTTTTGAACCTACAGATTCAATGATTTTTACCTATATATTCATTAATTTTCACATGCATGTTTACTGACATTAACTTGCATATTTATTAATATTTTTTTTATTTTTAATAGAAATTAAAAATTATTTTTTATTTATCAAAAAATTATTTTTCTTTTTATTTTATTAACTACAATGATTTTTTTATTTATGATTTTAGTCAAAATAAAATTGTTATTCATTAAAAAATTATTTAATTTTTATTTTTATAATTATAATAAATAGAATTTTACTTTTATTTAAATATTGTAGATTTATTACTTAAATAATGTAGGTTTATAAGATAAAATATGTAAATTCATTAGATAGAAATAAATAAATAAATGAATTTGACAAAAAATATATGAAAATTATAATGAACCTCCAATTAATAACAAATAAACTTTTACGTTACAATTAATGAACATTTATGCACAAACTAATGAATATCTAAGAAGTTATAATGCCAAAGTTATAAAAGCATTAAAAAAAAAAATTCACATATGTTATGGACTCTTAATACATATTACAATATACACAAGACTCCACGATATAATTTATGACTTTTGCTTCAACATTACAATTTTAATATTTTTTTATTTAGATAATTAGTTATTTTATAATTTTTGTTTTATAAAAAATTTATACAATATATATTTGAAATTATGATGATAGTTTAATTTTTAAATATGAAAAATTTAATTTAATTTACAAACTGCATCTCAAATAATAATTTTTTTAATTTTTTGCAAAAGTATAATTACTCTATGAGAAAATATTAATATAATATTAAATTTTAATGATATAATTATTTTATATCTATAATTTATGATAAATTTAACTAATTGATTTATTTTAAAAAATTTTATACATTTATTTTAAAAATTATGTCTTTATATTCATAATAATATTAAAAATATATCTTTGATATATTACAAATTCAGTACAATAAATTGAATGCTATACAACTTAATAAAAAATTTTGCTATAAAATATTCTTATTATTTTAACACCGAAACAATAAATTTTTGACGTTATTATTTGAAAAGGTGTTAAAGTGGAAAATTTATGCTGCTTAGAGTACATAAATATGAATAAAAAAAAAAATCATAACACTACTTTTATCACAAATTAAATTTACAACAATTAATTATATTGCACATGATTTGTTATTTATTGAAAAAAAAAATCACAACATTTTTTCAAATAAATTTTTATTTAATTATTAATTATTACTTCATATTTAAAAAAATATAATAAGATTCTTATTTAAATTTTATTTTCTTAAAATTTAATATTTTTAAGAGTAGCATTTAAAAAGAATCGCATTTTTCTTTTAAAATAAATATTTATACAATTTATAATATCTATTTTTTTAAAAATGTTTTATAAAAGTTAATAAATAATATAAAATATAAATGACTGTTATAAAATTTGTATATATATATATTTTTTGTTTTTACTTTACTATTATCATCCAGCGGTAGACATTAATCAAGTAAAAATTATTTTGTAATATATATATATAATAAATTATAATAATATTAAAATTGTACTACAGAAACGAAAGTAACATTTGTGTTATATAAATAAATTTATTTATTTATTTATTTTATCTGTGTAACATACATATATGTTACTTTGGCTTCAGCACTACAATTTTAATGTCGTTTAATTTAAATAATATTTTTTTTATAAAAATTTTATATAATATTTTTGAAATTATGATAATAGTTAATTTCTGAATATGAAAAATTTAATTTAATTTATTTTATTTACAAACTTATTCATAAATTATAAGTACAATTAGAATAAAAGAACACAAGGCTCAAGAGACTCGATGAACTTATAAATTTTATATATGCACTTGTGCCCATTGAGGACAGGATTTTCATTTTCTTTGTTAATTAGCGGATGATTTTATGCGATTAATTCACTATATACACAATTTTTTTTTTTTTTATCGAAATTACATTGTTGATTTAAAAATATATTATTATTTTTATTATATCTACATAAAAGTACTGCTTTAATTTCAACATTATAATTTTCATTAAGTTAACATTTATTATGATTTTAATAGATTTTCTATTTGAAAGATTAATTATCATCTTTTTAATATTTTTTATCGTTAATTTTATCCTAATAAAATTATATACACTATTTTTTAAAATTTGATATAATTCAATATTATTAAAATAAAATAAAAGAAAATAAATATAAATTACTATAATTTATATTTACATATATTTTTTTAAAATTTAGTTGAATGTGTGCAAAGAAAAACTTAACTTAACTAAAATTAAAATGAAAAAAAAAATCCATATTTTAATTAATAAAATAGAAATAAAAAATAATGCTTTTTTTTTTTTTGAAAGATTTGTTATAATGAATACGAAAATTTAACTTAAATGAAATGAAATGACAAAACGAAACTTCAACCATTACAATTACGAAAGTAAAAATAATTTAAAATAATGTTTTAATTTTTTCTTCAAGTTTAGTTCAACGCAGTGAAAAGAAAATTTTAATTTTTCTAATAATTAAAAATTATTAGAGCGAAAAAAGAACAAAAATGACAGACAATATATGTAAAAGAAGTTTATTCAAGGCAATTTACTATTTAAATTTTGTCTTATAAACACTTTAACTTTTAAAATCTATTTCAATTTACACATGGCTTTCCTTAGCAAATAGAAATTCATCAAAAGGAAAAAGGGTGAAAAAAGGGTGAAAAGAAGCCAATCTAAGATTAAATCCTGCAATTCTAAAAGTTAGCCCAATATATTCATCCATTCATTGTCAACCATCTATACAATATGTATGTACACAACAATTGAATCAAGAATATAACATATTGATTATAAACATCTAATAATGGGCTAATATTAAAACCACATAATTATCACATTTTATTATCCCAATTGACATTTATTTCATCAAAGCAATTATATGCAATTCTAAAGAATGACTATTGTTATAGGGCACCTACGCATGTGGATGTGGCCATCCACGCTCGTGGGCCTTGCACTTACCCATGACGAATGAAGACCCATGTGAGTGAATTTTAAGACCTATGTGTATCAGCTCTTAAGCAATATTAGAAAAAGTTAAAAAAAAAAAAAGAAAAAAGAAGAGAACGATTAATCGACCCACGTAATTAAGTGCCCCAAATATGATGATTAAACCCACGCACATGGGGGTTTCCACATGTTCGTGCGTGGGTTAGGAAATGCACGCATGTTGTTGAGGAACATATAAATCAGGAATACACAATCCATGCAAGTAATAAAAGTTACCTCATTTAGCACCCCATCTACTCATCCGGGCAACATGGTGGACATGTGGGCATAGCGGTGTAATCAAGTCGAACTAAACTTTAACTAGTGTATATTTGATTTATTTATAAATGAGCTCGAGCTTATTATTTTACTTAGTGTTTACGAGATGTTCGCGAGATTAACAAATTTAAGAAAATTTTAAAAAATACAAACTATAAATTAACATTAAAAACTTAAACATAACTTATTTATTAAATAACTTACAATATATTTAATAACAATTATAATTTTATTCTAATAATATATTTTTTAAAATATTTTTATAATATGAATTTATATATTATATAACTAAAATTAAATTATTAAATATCAAAATTATGAGCTAACTCACAAGCTTGTATTCGAACTTATTTGCGAGCTTCATGAGTCGAGCTTTATATAGTTAAGCTCGGCTCGTTTATTAAATGAGCTTCAATATAGAAACTCGAATGACTTTTTATTGAGCTAAACACTGAGCTACTCGTGAGTGGCTTGGCTTATTTACACCCCTATGTGTGTATGGGATTGCTACACATATGTGTCATTTGCATAATTTATGCTCATTGATGGAATTTGTTAGTGATATGCCCTAAGCCAATTATGTAATGACAATACTTTAACTTTGTCATATTTCAATTTTATTAATAAAGAGGTATTTTCATTATTATTTATTTATTCTAAAAAATTTCTTGAATGGTTAATTTTGCATAAAGCCATAAAGTATGTGACTTGATAGTAAAATTCTTAGGCGAAACTTGAATTCTATTCAAAATTATCCGTAGTAAGTTGTTATTGTTGGAAAAATAATAAATGAAGGCTAGTATGAAGTTGATTGTTGATTATGATTTACTAATAATGTATATGAGATATTAAGTCAATCATAGGTACATATTTGAGAAATGATGTACTCGATCAACCTAATATGAAAATACTATATAGATAATTGTTATAAGTGATTTTCATCACAATAGTATTATTTTAGTAGTCTCACTTGAAATCATAATGGTTTCTTACGTAATAAGTTATATTGTTTTACACATTCTAACGTTGTCTTTAATAAGATGATGAAATAGATTGTCATTGGATATACATTCAGTTATATGGGGAATGTGAATGATTGAGAATGAACTTCTCCTTTATTTATTTTGAGTAAAATATCTATAGGGTCCTCAATAAGTTAGATTGAGGAAAAATTTATGGCCATGTTGAAAAAAGTTGATAAAGAGTTATCAATATTAGTTTACTTAGGATTGAAAAATAATATGATTGAATAATATAAGAATGACATAAGCCATGCCTTATATTTAGTTAAGATATTATATGATAAGAGGAATATAATACTTATTGTGAATTAGGTTAAGTTGGATCACCATCCTTCATATGATTTGGGTAGTCATATTGTCTTGCTAGAGACTACTTATGATTTATAGGCCATAAATGAGATTTTAGCCCTACTGCCAACATTATGTAAACCTATAAGGTCATACTCTTAGACACACCCAAAATCGAATGGGTTCAACCATCCAGTAAAACTCTGTGTAAATAAATAAATAAATGTATGTGTATTGATTGTACATGGACATGTGGATATATGACACGACTATGCTTAATTACGAGTAAAGAAGGATCGTCAGTTAAGGCTCAGGCATAGCAGTGTGCCTTCACTCGTATAGCTGTGCCTGAGAGTGAGTTTTTAGGCATTAGAAACACATGGCCATACATCCATTCACATATGGCTGTGCTTGACTTGTCATGACCCGAACCTAAAGGTACATGACTGACAGTGGGGAAGGGGAAAGCGTGAAGCTTCTGAAACCTGTAGTAAGCCTCTAGGAATTTATCATAATAAAATTAACCACTTTAAAATTCTAAAGAAATTCAATAGAGTTTAATCTGTATTAGGAACAAACCAAAACCTATCAAATGCAACTAACACTCTTGATAATATATATACTTAATCACCATTACTCCAAAATCACTAACATCTCAACTCAAGTATATAAAAATGCATATTATAATGCAATGCAATACTAATACAAAACCAACAATAACAATTCCTTTAAACTACTGCGATGTCTAGATTAACTAAAATTATTCCACAAATATTAATAATATTACAATGACCTATATAAAACAGCTAGTGAAGAACAAGTTCAACGCAGAGAAGGGGAACTAATAGTAAACTCCCAAGATCTTAGAAAATAGTTGAGGAGAGTCAAACCTCACTGAGTAAACTAATATAAAGAAATGCATGTCATTTCAAAAATCTCCTTTGTTAAAATAATATATAGAAATATAATATTTATAATTTATATTTAAAACCATTAGTTTACCAAAATAATATATATAACTCTAAAAGAATTTTATAAAATCTCATAAACACCTTTGGAATAAGAATAACCTTTATTTAAATTGTATTTAAGTGGAAAAATATAGGTAGAATCTTAAACCACAAATCTAATAGCAAATTGGCTCTCTTAATCCATTAACTATTGGTTCCCAAAAGCTAAGCATCAATTGAGCTTCCAGCCATAGTCAATCACTTATTCCAAATATTTACTAGAGGTTCCTAAGAGCTAAGTATCAATAGAACTATTAGTCCTAATAAATGATCAATCAAAATATGCCTGAGAGCTATGCATCAATTGAGCCTTTTAATACTATACACCCAAGAGCTATGCATCAACCAAACATTTTAATACATATCCAAATAAAGGCCCAACTCAATGATTAGTACTAGTGTGAACATGATCCTAATGACACCTATCAAGTAGCTCATTCTACCAGTATTTTTCCAACATCTATTTATATAAATAAATATGTAACAAATTTAAAAAATGCCATGACTGAAAAATAAAATAAAAATAAAAATATTCTTATTTATCCTCCACAATAGTATCTTTACCATAAATAATTATATAAACAATAGTAATAACATTATAACCTCAATAATATTCAAAACATAAATAATATCTTAAATTAAATATTTTCTTGAATATTGAAATTAACATACACTTCAAAATATTAACTTACAAGTGAAGCAAACTGGCTAACATGTCCTCACCCACCTAGTCTCCAATGCTCCCACTTCAGTATTTTCTATAGTATATATATATATGGCAGTGGGGTTACATACGCACCCAAGTGTTTGGTGACCATGACATTGTGTGAGCTTAAGGCCTACTAGAAAATATAGATTTGGGTCAAGGCCTAAATTAGAGAAGGAATCGCCACCCAGATGAAACTCGAGACACATTATACAACAATAGAATTTCACGGAGGTTTCCAGTAGCCGTACTCAGAGAATGGGTTTGGAAACTGGGTATGGGCTTTTGGAGTGCCCACCTAACTCTGTGATTGGCCTCTGTGTGTGTTTTGTGTTTTATATTTTATTACCTTTAATTATTCAATTATTTCTTTATTAACATGTGAATTAGAATTGCCTTTAAACAATTTCCAATTTCATATTCAAGTCCAATTTGCACAGTAGTCCAATTTCATGCTTATTAAGGATGATTCACTACATTTATCACGTAAATAAACATTCATTCACTAACAAATATAAATTCACATGCAAAGAAAGGAGGGAGGTGAATAAATTATGACCCTCTTTTATGCAAGGAGTAAAATAAATGGAAAATAAACCAAAAGTAAACATAAAATAAACTAAACATAAGCAGGAAATAAACAAAAAAGGAATGTAAGTTAAAATTGGATGAACCAATAATCTTAAGTTTCCTAAAATGAGCAAAATATTAATCTCCTTAAACATATATAAACCCTAAAAAAGGTAGTCATAAAGTTAGTCCGTAGGCTAAATAAACGTAAATGAAAGTGATAAATATATGATTATTTCAACTAAGCAAAGTAAATGAATAACCATAAAAAAGTTATAAAATAAAGAAATGTGAAAATATATACAAAAATAAATCATGTGAAATGAATAAGGAAATCATAAATAAGCTACGCACAATTCCGTCGAAGTGGCAATCACCTCATCATTGGGGCATTGCCTCATTGCAAAGAGGTGATGTCTCTTTGAAGAGACATTGTCTAACTAATAGGCATAGTAGTAACTTGACAAGCTTCTTGAGTTCTAAGTAAGAAAAATATGATGGAGATGAATGGAAACTAATAAATACACCAAGTACTCTAAAATATTATGTCATGAACACAACATAAATGAAGGATAAATCTAAAAAAGTACAAGTAAGTAAACAAAGAGAACTTATCCTAAACAAGGATCGTGCTTAAAAAGTAGAAACTCTTACTGATCATGAGCTATTTTTTTAAAAATGATAACCCTCAGAGATTGGTTTTAATCTCAAGCTCCACTTAAATGCAAAAGCTCTCTTTCTTTTTATTTGAGAATAGACTTTCAAGCTAGCTTTTCCTTCTTACCTTCTTAAGAACATCCCTTCCTCTCTCTAGAGCTCTCTCCTTTCTCTTTTCTTTATGAAACTTACTAAAAAAGTCTAAAAGTTGATAACCTCTCCTATTTTTACTCTCAATTCCCCTTTTAATTCCCTATGCCTTGACAAGACCTCCTTTTTTTCACCCTTATCATTAACTTTTCACCCTTCTTCTTTCTCTAAAGTCTCCTTTTTATGCCATAGGTTTAGTTCAGTAGGAAGTGGCCCCACTAACTTGACTACCATTGTGTCCTTTTTTGCATTTAATGCTAGTACAAGTGGTTGGCAAAGAGGAGGTACCTCATTGATGAGGCATCGACTCTTTGGCCTTAACCAAGAGTTTAGTTGAGGGGCCAAAGGTGGGCTTAGGCTTAGGTTTGAGTGATGTGAATCCAAGTTCAAAGCCTAAAGAGATCTAAGATCTATTAATAGTACAAGAAGGCCCAATCACAAGGTCCAAATCCAAGAAGCTTCAAGAAGCCATATTGGGTTTAATTAGGGACATTTGGAAAGCCCAAGAATTTTAACCCAATAAAGCATCCATGGAGGCCCAAGGAATAATATTTAACTTGTTTTTGTGTTAATAACAATTAGGGTTACATGTAGCAACCATATACAAGTTAATGGGGTAATTAATATCAAGTAATGGCTATTAATTTGGGTAGTGGTTATTAAGAGTTAATGGGGTAATTAATTCCAAGTAATGGCTATTAATGTGGGTGGTGGTTATTAAGGCCATTTAAGAGTAAAAGTAATCCTATGTGTGTGAGTCTATTTTAGTAGTGTGTGCATGGACTTGTACTCTATATAAACAAGTCCTTTTCTTTCTTTTGGAGGATGAATGAATTTGATATATGAATTATAACTTTGTTTGAGTTTTATTGTGAGGAATTTTGTCTTTAATTTCTTGCATAAACTTTGTGACTTATCAAGCTTTATTCTAGCTTGTGGTGTCAAAATCTAAATCTTTGTTTTCTTGTTATTTATCAAACTTTCTTGTTTGTGGCATAAGAGGAAATTCAAAGTCTATCTTAGTATCTTTATCCTTGTTGGTAAAGGGGTTAAGTAGCATCTATCTTCTTACTTCAATCTTTGAACAATTCGAATTTGTGGATTAAATTGGTAATTTCTAGTTTTCTTCTAATTCAAATTATCATAGTATTCTTGCTATTGGGGAGTTAATTGATGAAACCTACAATTCCCATCATAAGTGGTATCAGAGCATTGGCTCAAGATTGAGGTTTGCGTATCCAAAACTATCTTTTAGTTCTCAATATCTTGTGTTCATCTTATATTTTTCACCTTTCTTGCTATCTATTGTTCTTATTATTTTTTTATTCTTCTTATCTCAAGATTTTGTTTACATATATAAAAAAAAAGTTGTTATCTTTGAGATTTTTGTGATACCTTTCAATTCGTGCATATATCAAAAAAAAAAAAAAGAAATTCATCCATAAAAAAAGTATATGTTATCTTTGATATTCCTATGTTAAATCTCAATTTACATTAAAAAAAAATTGACTCTTCATATTCCATTGAGATTTATCTTTATAATTCTGTCTCTTTGTGTTCTTTGATGATTTATCTTTATTTTTCATTTCTATTAGCCTATTTGTTACAAATTGTTCTTTTCTTTAAACCTACCTTATTATTTTCTTGTTAGCCTACCTTATTTTTTTTTATCATTGATTACTACATTCTTGAATTTTGTTTGATTGAGAAACTTAGTTAATCTAAGAAATCAAAAGGCAAATTTGAGAGGTAAAAGGCAAGAGTGTGAGATCATTAGAGAAAAAGCCAAAATTGAGTGTAAACACGAGTGGTATACATTAATTTTGAGTGAAACACGTGAGGGAGTGTTGTGAGATTGTTTCTTTCTATTTTCTTTTGTTAAAATTTTAGGTTTTACAATCATGTCAAAAGGCACAAGTTCTTCTTCTACAAATGATCATGTGATTCAAGCTATGCAACAACAATTCGAAAGAATGTTTAACATGATGGCGGGAGTCAATGAGAAATTGGAGAGGCATGATGGCATCCTTAACCAATTACAAGGAGAGCCTAGGCAAAGGAGACGTCCACCAATTGACCAAGAGGACTATGAAGGAGAGGATGAATTGGATGATGATCAAGTCACCTTGGTGGGACAACAAATCAATCCTAGGAGATAAGCTAGGAGAGGACGTCCTAATGATGATGTTGATCGCAACCTTGGAAGCATTAAAATGAAGATTCCTTCATTCCAAGGAAGAAATGATCTAGATGTGTACCTTGAATGGGAGAGGAAAATGGAACTCATCTTCGAATATCACAATTATTCCGAGGAGAAAAAGGTAAAACTTGCCGCTGTTGAGTTTAGTGATTATGCAATTGTTTGGTGGGATCAATTTTGCAAGGAAAGACGTAGATATGGAGAAAGACCCGTGGAGTCTTGGAGGGAAATGAAGCAAATCATGAGAAAGATGTTTGTTCCAAGCCACTACTATAGAGAGCTTCATCAAAGGTTACAAACTCTAATTCAAGGATCCATGAGTGTGGAGGAGTATCACAAAGAAATGGAGAAGGCTATAATTAGAGAAAATGTGGTAGAAGATCGTGAAGCTACCATGACAAGGTTCTTGAGAGGGCTAAACAAAAACATTGCTGATGTTGTTGATTTGCAACATTATGTGGAGATTGAATATATGGTGAATTTGGCCATGAAAGTGGAAAGGCAATTGAAAGGAAAGAGGTATGATTCTAAACCAAATGTGGGTTCTTCTTCTTCTTGGAAAACTTCTTGGGGGAAAAAGGATGATAAACCTTTTAATAAGTCAAAAGTGGAAGAAACTAAACCTAAAATTGACTTGGGTAATAAGGGAAAGGGTGAGAATCAACCAGCCCAAACTAGGGGAATCGAATGTTTTAAGTGTTTGGGTCATGGGCACATTGCTAGGGAATGTCCAAATAAGAAAGCTATGATTCTAAGGGATGGTGATATTGAATTAGAGAGTGAGGGGGATAGTGATGATGATATGCCTTCTTTAGAAGATTGTAGTGATGTTGAATGTGCTAAGGGAGATAATCTTGTTGTTCAAAGAACATTGAGTTTGCAAAATAAACAAGATGTCCATAGGGAGCAAAGGGAAAATTTATTTCATACTCATTGTTTGATTTCTAACAAGTTATGCAACATGATTGTGGATAGTGGAAGTTGTACTAATGTAGCAAGCACTTTGCTAGTGGAGAAATTGAAGTTGCCTACTACCAAGCACCCAAGACCATACAAGTTGCAATGGCTTAATGAAAGTGGAGTTGTAAAGGTAAATAAGCAAGTTCTAATTTCTTTTCAAATTGGTAGATATAAGGATGAGGTGTTGTGTGATGTGTTACCAATGTTGGCCGGACATATGTTGTTGGGGAGACCTTGGCAATATGATAGAAGGGCTAATCATGATGGATTCAAAAATATGTATACTTTGACTATGGATGGAAAAAGGTTTAACCTTGGACCATTAACTCCAAAACAGATTTTTGAAGACCAAATGCGCATCAAGCAAAAATATGAAGAAATGGGTTCTTCATTGGGAAATTCTTTGGGAAGGGAAACCTTTGAGAGTAAAGAAAAAGGTGAGATGAGTGAACCTAAAAATTCCAATTCTCTTGACCAAAATGGGAAACACATGGTGAGAGAAAACAAGGAAGGTTCAAATGAAAGAAAAATGAGTGTTTATGCAAAAATGAGTGATGTGAATGAAGCTATGCTTTTGAGGCAACACATGCTTGTACTTATGTACAAGGAGATTTTGCATATTTCTAACAAAATAACCAATGGTTTGCCTAGTGTTGTTGTTGATCTTTTACAGGTTTATGAAGATTTATTCCCAGAAGAAATTCCAAATGGTTTGCCACCTAAAAGAGGCATTGAGCACCAAATTGATTTCATACCCGGAGCAAGCATTCCAAATAGACCAGCATATAGATGTAATCCGGAGGAGACCAAGGAAATCCAAAAGCAAGTGAGTGAGATTATAGAGAAGGGTTATGTTCGTGAAAGCATGAGTCCATGTGCCATACCCGTCTTGTTAGTGCCTAAGAAAGATGGAACTTGGAGGATGTGTGTTGATTGTCATGCCATCAACAAAATCATGGTGAAGTATAGACATCCCATTCCTAGGCTAGATGACATGTTGGATGAATTGCATGGTTCATATTTGTTTTCAAAAATTGATTTGAAATCTGGTTATCATCAAATTAGAATGAGAGAAGCTGATGAATGGAAAACAACTTTTAAAACTAAACATGGTTTATATGAGTGGTTAGTAATGCCTTTTGGTTTAACTAATGCACCAAGCACTTTCATGAGATTGATGAATCATGTTTTAAGAGAATTCATAAGCAAATTTATTGTTGTCTATTTTGATGATATCTTGGTTTATAGCAAAAATTTAGATGAGCATGTACAACATTTGACTTGTGTTTTTGATGTGCTTAGAGAAGAGAAGTTGTATGCTAATCTAAAGAAATGCTGTTTTTGCACTAATGGAATTACTTTTCTTGGATATATTGTCAATGACAAGGGCATTCATGTTGATCAAGAAAAGGTAAAAGTAATTAGAGAATAGCCAACACCCACAAGTGTAAGTGATGCAAGAAGCTTTCATGGTTTAGCTAGCTTTTATAGAAGGTTCATTAAAAATTTTTCTACCATAGCTGCACCTTTAACTGAAAGCATAAAAAAGAATGTTGGTTTTAAGTGGGGAATTGAACAAGATGAGGCTTTTAACTTGCTAAAAGACAAATTAAGTTCTGCACCCTTGTTATCTTTGCCAAATTTTACTAAACCTTTTGAGATTGAGTGCGATGCAAGTGGCATAGGTATTAGAGGAGTTTTGATGCAAAAAGGCAAGCCCATAGCATTCTTTAGCGAAAAGCTAAGTGGAGCAAGTCTAAACTACCCTACATATGACAAGGAGTTCTATGCATTGGTGAGGGTTCTAAGGACATGGCAGCATTACCTTGGTTACAAAGAATTCATAATTCACACTGACCATAAGTCCTTGAAGTATCTCAAAGGACAAGGAAAGCTCAACAAGAGACATGCAAAATGGGTGGAATTCATTGAATCCTTTCTGTACATCATTAAGTACAAGCAAGGGAAAGAAAATGTGGTGGCCGATGCATTGTCAAGAAGGTATGCCTTGATCTCTAAACTTGATGCAAAATTATTAGGATTTGAATACATCAAAGATCTTTATTCTAATGATCCTGATTTTGCTAATGTTTTTGGGGCATGTGAGAAAGGGGGTTTTGATAAGTTCTATAAGTTTGATGGTTTTCTTTTTCGGGAAAAAAAATTGTGTGTGCCACAAAGTTCTTTAAGAGAGTTACTTGTGAGAGAGGCACATAGCAGAGGCTTAATGGGGCATTTTGGGATTAAGAAAACTTTGGATGTGTTGGGTGACCATTTCTTTTGGCCACACATGAAAAGGGATGTTAAGAGAATTTATGAGAAATGCATTACTTGCAAACAAGCCAAATCCAAAGCAATGCCTCATGGTTTGTATACACCTCTTACCATACCAAATGAACCTTGGGTAGACATTTCTATGGATTTTGTTTTAGGATTACCTAGGTCCAAGGGAGGGAGAGATTCCATTTTTGTTGTTGTGGACAGGTTTAGCAAAATGGCACATTTCATTCCATGTCACAAGACGGATGATGCAACCCATATTGCCAATCTATTCTATAAGGAGATTGTTAGGCTACATGGAGTGCCAAGGACCATTGTGAGTGATAGGGATGTCAAATTCCTAAGTCACTTTTGGAAGACTCTTTGGGGAAAGATGGGGACAAAGCTTTTGTATTCTACAACTTGTCATCCATAAACGGATGGACAAACGGAGGTGGTCAATAGGACACTTTCAACACTTTTGAGGGCTGTCATCCAAAGAAATCTGAAGAATTGGGAAGAATGTTTGCCACATATGGAATTTTCTTACAATAGGAGTGTGCATGGTTCAACAAATTTCTCACCATTTGAAGTTGTGTATGGATTCAACCCATTGACTCCATTAGATTTGCTACCATTACCAATGGACAAAGCTAATCTAGAGGGGAAACAAAAAGCTGAGTTCATCAAGACTTTGCATGAGAGGGTACATGCAAACATTGAGAAGAAGACACTTCAATATGAAAAGCAACATAACAAAGGGAGGAAGCAAGTCATTTTTGAGCCCGGAGATTGGGTGTGGGTGCACTTGAGGAAGGAAAGATTTCCTAACCAAAGGAAATCAAAGCTTATGCCAAGAGGAGATGGTCCTTTTAAAGTGCTTCAACGCATTAACAACCATGCCTACAAGCTAGAACTTCCAAGTGAGTATGGCAATGTTAGTGGTACTTTCAATGTTAGTGACTTGTCTTTGTTTGATGTAGGTGATAAAGATGATGGAGCTGGTTTGAGGACAAATCCTTTTGAAGAAAGGGGGAATGATGTGAATCCAAGTTCAAAGCCTAAAGAGATCCAAGATCCATTAATAGTACAAGAAGGCCCAATCACAAGGTCCAAATCCAAGAAGCTTCAAGAAGCCATATTGGGTTTAATTAGGGATATTTGGAAAGCCCAAGAATTTCAACCCAATAAAGCATCCATGGAGGCCCAAGGAATAATATTTAACTTGTTTTTGTGTTAATAACAATTAGGGTTACATGTAGCCACCATATACAAGTAAATGGGGTAATTAATTCCAAGTAATGGCTATTAATGTGGGTGGTGGTTATTAAGGCCATTTAAGAGTAAAAGTAATCCTATGTGTGTGAGTCTATTTTAGTAGTGTGTGCATGGACTTGTACTCTATATAAACAAGTCCTTTTCTTTCTTTTGGAGGATGAATGAATTTGATATATGAATTATAACTTTGTTTGAGTTTTATTGTGAGGAATTTTGTCTTTAATTTCTTGCATAAACTTTGTGACTTATCAAGCTTTATTCTAGCTTGTAGTGTCAAAATCTAAATCTTTGTTTTCTTGTTATTTATCAAACTTTCTTGTTTATGGCATAAGAGGAAATTCAAAGTCTATCTTAGTATCTTTATCCTTATTAGTAAAGGGGTAAGTAGCATCTATCTTCTTACTTCAATCTTTGAACGATCCGAATTTATGGATTAAATTTGTAATTTCTAGTTTTCTTCTAATTCAACTTATCATAGTATTCTTGCTATTGGGGAGTTAATTGATGAAACCTACAATTCCCATCATTGAGGGTTTTAGCTTTGTGTTTTCTTGGGTTTGGGCTTAGGTTTGAGGGTTTTAGCTTTATCTTTGTATGGGTTTCAGCTTAAAATGGGTTTTAACTTTGTGTTTGCACATATTTGAGCTTAAAATGGGTTTAGATTCTTAGGTCCATTCTCAAAAAGATTTCAGGCTTTCTTGCATTCAAGCTTCACACGTTCTCGTCACTGGGCATTATTGCGGGCTGTTCAAATCGAGCATCCACAGTTTGCCCCCTAATTATAGGCCGATTAACCTGAGAGTTTATAGTTTGCCCCTTTGATTTTTTGAAAAACCAAATACATGACAAAAAATAAAAAATAATAAAAGGATGTACTTGATTTACAAGTATCACTCAAGGATTGAATTCTTTAAAATTCGTGCCACCAACCTTAGGTATACAAACCTAAGAAGTTGGAACCTTTGCGTTCTGATACTTTGATATGAAACTCTAAAACCAAAGCATTCTAATACTTTGATTAAAAGACTTTAAAAGCAATTAAGAAATCCATGTAGTCAGCCTCAGTGTTTAAAACTGAGAGGTTGAATTTTCTTCAATGATTAGGAAGTTCAAGTCGTCAACCTCAAGTATACAAACCTGAGAGGCAGTCCCCTAAAAATTTATGCTGTCAACCTAGGTATTTAAAATTAAGAGGTTAAATCTTTTTTTTTTGAACAACTAGGAAGCTCATGTCATTAATCTTGGGTGTACAAACCTGAGAGGCAGTCCTCTAAAATTTCATGCCATCAGCCTCGGTGTTCAAAATTGAGAGGCTAATTTTTTTTAATAATTATTGGATCGTTAACTTTGGATTCCAAGCTTGAAAGCCACTTTTTTCTTGTTTAATTTTATCATAAAACTCCATCCTTTTCAATTTATATATAAACCTCTTTCTCTTTTCACAAAACCCTTTTTGTCTTCTTTTTTTTTTTTTTTCAAAAATATTTCTTTCTCTATTTTCTTTTCTTATTTTTTCTCTAAAAAATTCAATTTCTTCTCCTTTTACTTTATCTTTTCTTTTCAAAAACTCCTTTTTCTTTTTCTTTTTTTCTTTCCTTCCTTTTTCTTTCTTTTCTTCTTTTACATGTCTTCTTCTTCCAATGATGGATGTCGTTCGAACTCCTGATCTGCCATAGTGGGACCTTATGGTGCCCCCTCTAGATCCTCTATATACTCTTAGATTCTCAATTGGGGATGACATTTTGTTCATAGCGAGTTTGGGCACTCACGTTTGTGCCTTAGCTTCTAGAGAGGTTTGTATCCAAACTAATCATTATCTTCTGCAAATGATCATCGATTTATGACTAGTAGACATGCATTCATTATTAGAAATAGGAATGGACTCAATTAAATTAAAAAATTAAATAAAATTGAAAGTATTTAGTGCTCTCTGTTTCGAAGAGGTGTTGCCTCTTTAATGAGGCGATCACCTTATCAATAAGGCATCACCTCATTAAGGAGAGGCATCACCTCTTTGTTAGAAGACCATTTTTTCCATGCAATTTACAGAGGTGTTACCTTTTCATGTTGGGGCATCACCTCTTTGATAATGTTCATCGCTTTCTTTTTAATTTTTTAAGTAAATTACATAAAATTTGACTTCCATGTTTACTTCCAGCTTCTTTTTGGTGAGTTGGCATTCCATACATTCCATCTTCCTTTTGGTGAGCTAACATTATACCCTATCTCCTTTACTATTATCATCAGGATTGCCGATGCTGGTGATGCTGTTCTATTTTATGCGAGCATTCATTGGATGGTGCCATACTAAGTAGCTTATATATGGTCTTAGACATAAAGGGGACCCATACCATTAAGATTGACTCAATTTGGAGTCATTACACTCGAGCTAGTGTTGAGGCTGCTACCACCGCTAAAGAGATCGACCAAGTAGTGATGGTATTCTTAGTTTATCTACTAGGTTCTACCCTTTTTATTGACACCACTAGCTCCATCTATTAGATGTTCCTGATGCCTCTTCAAGACTTGGATTAGGTGTCCTCTTATGATTGAGCTATGCACTGGAGTATGGATGAGGTAGTCTAAAGAGCTAGACTGTTATGTGGTTTATGGCATTCCATCCTGGTGAGTATTCCATCTCTCTTATTTTTGAACTATATTTGCCAATTATCTTAATTATTTACTAATAATTATCCCTTATAGGTTTGGGCCTTAGAGTTAGAGTTGCTCCTGGGATAACCCGTATTAGTGACATTCATTTCCCAGCCTTAGCCCAATGGGGTGTTTGTCGCTTGTGGAGAAGGCTTTTAGCTCACGTGTATGTTCATCGGGATTGGTTGAACTCCCTAACCTATGATGAGGTACCTGAAAAAAGATAAAAAAACATTATCATTAGTATAATATAGTTGTGTAATCTACATTTTTTATTATTCTTTTCTCTGTAGTTGTGCGAGGATTTATGGGGTCCTCAAAATAGGTGACTTCTTGAGATGACTCATTCAAGACTTTTATCCTTCTAAAGGGTTCTCCTTTGTGGACCTATTTATAGAGTATGGTACCTTGGCGAGAGGATCCTCAACTAGGATTACGGAGCCTATGCTAGGTGCGTTTTTGCATTACCTCCTACTGGCATGTTTTGGGTGCACCTACTAAAGGGTGATGAGCTGGCCAAAGTGATTGTAGGAGACCTTGCTGAGACCCACAATGTGAGGAGCAATAGTTACTACTTGAACTTCATTCGAGCCAACTACTAAACTTCATTCGAGCCAGCAACTGAACTTCATTCGAGCCAGCTTACTATAATGGGTGCCTCTTTCAGCTACTTCCTTTACTCAGGTACTCTCTTGACTTCACTATTTCTCTTTTCTCTTTCCAATCATGTATTGAGTTAGCCTTTATTTTGTTTATACATAGATGGTAGCCATAGGTTCTACTCATATAGCTAGGCCTCTTGTGGATGAGAGACAACCTCAACACCCTTGTATTGACAGTAATGAGGGTACTTTAGTTGGGGCTCCACCCTATAGAGCTCTATCTAGTTCTAGCTCACAGATGGTGGCTAGTCATCTGACTTATACCCTTGACCTCTTAGCTCGCTGTTGGGTGCCCCTAAGGGACCTATCTTGTGAGTTGCTGACATTGGATGATATTTTAACACTAGCATGAACTCTTGATGCTACATATGTAAGATTTTTCCTTTTTCCCCTACTTTCATAAGTAATCTTAACAAGGCATTTGTAATAACTAGTCCTTAATCATGAAAATCCCATTAGATTAAGGAGTATATATGTATTGTCTGATTGAGGCTCAGCGAGACCATTTGATGTTTGTTACCAGTAGTGGAAGGTAATGATTTTCCCCTACTTCTATATGTATGCATGCTTATATAATTGCTTACCTTGGACTATGTACGAATAGGATTATGATGTGGTTAGCCAGGCTAGGATTACATCCCTTCAGTGCTAAGTTACTGCTCTCCAAATTAAGGAGGAGGAAGATGAAGAGGGCGTTGGTGATGATAATGGCGATGGTACTGATGGGGGTGGTGACAAAGATGATACAGAAGGCCACTGAGATAGAGGCTTCTTAGATTAGGATCTAGAATTTTCTTTGCTCTCTGATATCTAATATTGTAGAATGGTTTCAAATTTATTTTGAATATTTATATTCACATTTGATGGAACATTTAAACATTTGAACTTATTTCATTAAGGAATCTTTGATCATTTTAATATAATGCTACATAAATACATCGTTCAATCATGCAAATCTTCCATTAATGAATGAAAATAGGAAAAGTCAAATTGAACAATACAACCAAAATGTGCTTCTAACTATCATAAAAATGATCACCTCTTTACTCGGACGTTGCCTCTTTGCGAGGAGGCAATCTCTAAATGCCTTTTAGTGATGAGGCACTACCTAATCAAAGGGGCGAATTGTTAGTGATATGCACTAGGTCAATCATTTGCGATTATGTATTGACTTTCATATTTTATTAATAAAGAGGTATTTCATTATCATTTGATTTTATGATAATTATATGAATGATTAATTCTTACTAAGGCCATCAAGTATGTAACTTGATAGTAAAACCCTTAAATTAAAATAAGAGTTCTATTCTAATTATCCTAGCCATTTATTCATTATATATAAATATTAAAGTATTAAGGCTAGTATGAAGTTGACTAATGGTTATGTTTTACTAATAATGAATATGAGATGTTAAGTTAACTCATAGGTACATGATGAGAGATCATGTATTGGATTGACCCACTATGAAAATACTACATAGATTATTGTTATAAGTATTTCTCATCATAGTAATTTTATTTTGGTCCTTTGACCTTGAAATCATCATGGATTTCTACATAACTATTTTATGTTTTGACACATTCTAACATTGTTTTTAATCGGATGATTAAATAGGATGTTATTGGATATGAAATTAGTTATATGAGGAATGTGAGTGATTTAGAAGGGATTTATCCCTCATTAATATGAGAAAGATATCTAAGGGCCCCTTGATGAGATAGACTGAAGGAAAATGCATGACCATGCTGAAATGATTTGATAAAGAGTTGTCATTTTTAGTCTACTTGGAATCAAGTCATAATATTGAACTACATAAGGATGACATTCTATGCCTTATGTTTAATTAGGATATCATGTGATAAAGGGACAATAAAATTCACTATAATTAGGTTATGTTGGATTATTGACTTCACATGACTTGGGTAGTCATAATGTCTTGCTAGAGGCCACTTATGACTTGTAGGCCTAAATAGAGATTTAGGCCCATTGCCAATGTTATGTGAACCTACAGGGTCATGCACTTAGAACAAGCCCAAAAATGAATTTGGGTTTAATGAGCCCAAATATAAACTCTGTGGAAATAAATAATTAAAGTGTTTTATTTATTTATTTATTTGTTTATTTATGTAAGATAAATGTTATTTTAAATAAATAAATAAGATATTATTTTTGATTTGTGTTTAAACAAAATCAGAATATAATAAAAGGAAGTTACCAAAAGGTCATTGGTAGGTGAAACCCTAATTTGGAGTCTATAAATATGTTATATTCTCTAGGGTTTAACTTACTTGTTTTTCCTACCTCCAAATTCATTTTCTTTCTTCTTAGAAAACAAAGACAAAGTTTTTCTTTTGTTCTTGATTTGTGAGACAATCAAGGAGGTTGCTAGCACACACTCCAATTTATTTTATGAAGGGTTGTTTGTGTGGATACCTATAGAGAACGCATCCTTTTGGAGACTTCTAGATCCGAACAACCAAAGCAAAAGGCTTGAGGTAAGGTGTCACTGGTGTGAACCTCCTCTCATCCTTCCAGAAAATCTTGCCTCTTCTGCATCTTGGTGAGATTCTTGAAACCCTAGATTTAATCAAGTAATCAAATTACATGGATCCAGGTTTGGGAACGTGATAAATTTTTAATTTTTCCGTTGCATTTGTATCACGAATCCCAACACAAATACCTCACTGCCTCTAGTATAGATCCCCTTTTTCTAAACCCCATTTTTGTTCATAAAATCAACTTCTTCTTCTCACACCCCACGCCCTAACTCTCCACTTTATAGTGAAGCAACCCTTCAAATCCTATACATAAATTGATTCCTAAAAGATTTCTATTTCCTTAAAAATATCAGATAAATATCAAAAATAATTTTAAGAAAATTTCAGACCAATCAGATTTTAAGAAAAAGATATTTTTATTTTCTGAAAAATCATAAAATCAAATAGAATATGTCTAATTCTAACTGGAGTTGCGTAATTCCGATAGGAATTAGTGTAATTCTGATCAGAATTACATATTTCCAATCGAAATTATAGAATTATGACCATTTTTTTAACTTTTAATTACAAAATGGTCCCTGAAAGAATTTAAGTTTTATAATTAGGTCTTTAAAAAGTCTTGTAATTTAGTCCATGAAAACATTAAATCTTTTCTTTAAAAAATGCCTTTAGACCTTTGAAGTTTCAAAGTTCTAATATCTATTTATGACATTTCATCATTGGAGTCCTTTGTCATATCCATAACTCATCATCCTAAAATTGGGTGCTTATAGTTGCCTCCTTTTGTCATTGTTTGCTTGACAAATTGCAGCAAAGCAAACTAGCACTCAATTTTTTAATTGAAAGTTAGGATACTTACCTGTGCTCCATAAAGCGTTTGCTTATAAACTTGCTATACTTGAATGTACAACATTGATTTATAAGGATATATCATACTTAGTCATATGATGTTGACTATACTCGGTCATATAGTCTTGTGTGAAAAGGATATATTGCACTTAGTTATACAATGTGGACTATACTTAAACATATAGTCTAAATGGAAAAAATACACCACACTCGATCGTATGATGTTAATTGAAAATACATTGTACTCGGTCATACAATGCCAATTACACTCGGACGTATAGTCTGAATTGAAAATACATTACACTCGGTCGTACAATGCCTACTACACTTAGACGTATAGTCTGAATTTGAAAATACATTGTACTCAGTCGTACATTATTGATTATACTCGGTCGTATAATCTAAATGGAATGTACATTATACTTGGTCATACAATGCTAACTATATTTGGACGTATAGTCTAAATTGAAAATATATTGTACTCGGTCATATAATGCTGACTACACTCGGTCATATAGTCTGATTGGAATTGATACATTGCACTTGGTCGTACAACACTGAATATACTCAGTCGTATAGTCTGATTTGAAATGATACATTGCACTCAGTCATATAATGCCAACTACACTCGATCGTATAGTTTGATTGGAATTGATACATTGCACTCGGTCATATAATACTAACTACACTCGGTCATGTAGTCTTGATTTGAAATGATACATCACACTCAGTCGTATGATGCTGATTATACTCAGTCATATTATATTGATTAGAAGAATACATTGTACTCAGTTGTACAATGCCAACTACACTCAGTCACGTAGTCTTTATTGAAATGATATATCACACTCAGTCGTATAATGCTGATTATACTCAATCATATAATCTTGATTCAAAGTACATTGTACTCAATCATACAATGTCAACTACACTTGGTTGCATAGTCTGAATTGAAAGGATACATCACACTCGGTCGTATGATGCCAATTATACTCAGTCGTATAATCTTGTTGGAAGAATACATTGTACTCAGTCATACAAAGCCGATTATATTTGGTCGTATAATCTAAATTGAAAATACATCATACTCAGTCTTATAATGCAAATTATACTCCTGACAAATTTAATAATTCAATGAATTATTAAATTAGGAAACATTGCAATTTAGGACTAAATTACAAGGAAAAGAATGGACTTAAATGCAAACCAAAAGTTAAAGCACTAAAGTGGATATTTGCCACTTTAATATAAACATTTTCCTCTTTTGCCGATTGAATTTCTCTACTTCCTATCATTCTTTGTTTTTTCTTTTCTCTTCCTTTTCATTTTCTCTTGATTTTTAATTTTTTCCTTTCAATTATTCTTTAATCTGACGTCTGATTTTAAATTTGTCTGATCCTATGGCTCACCACCAACACAGACTACGTGGGAGCAGTTTTGGATAATCATATCCTATCACTTCACATCTACATTTTCCTCAAAATGATTTGGGACTCCATGAAGGTGAAGATGTGTTTCCCTTATCTCATTTGCACCTCCATAGATGCTCTCAAGCTGAAGATGAGGTAAATTTCCTACCTCCGTCTTCAATTCTTCAATAAATATATTTATTTTAGTATGTAAAATTAATATGTTCATGCATGCAATTATGGAATATTTGCTAAATAAATTAGATATAATTTATGAAAAATTAACAATTTAGAACCAAAATTCGCAAAACATGTTACAAGACTAACAAAAATATATCCAAATTTACTACATTTATCATCAAGATTTTGAATACCAGATAAGAATTCTCAGATTTCCAATCAGAATTCTAGATTGTTGATCAAAAATCCAGAAAGTCGATTGAAATTCTGGATTTTTAACCGAAAATCAAGTTTTTCGAATAGATTTTTGCTGAATTTTTTTTCAAATGATAATGGAATAAAAATGACAATGTTAAAACAAAAATTAGAAATTTGCGAAAGGAAAAGGTAAACCTATCATTTTCTGAATTTTTTAGAAACCATTGAAATTCTTGAGTTGCTTTCCTTTGGCTCGAGAATTATTCCATAACTTGTCTGGAGAGGTGGTACAACATATCTGGGCATTTGGCTTGCGATGCTTCATTGTTGTTTTACTGACTGCTCGAGGTAGGTAAGATCACTACTCACTTTTTGCGCTTATGAAGAGGTGGATGGATACCACTCATAATTTTCACACATGAGTGGGTGAGTTAACTATTTCTTCGATGAGCTTCTCTACTATTACTAGGATTGCATTTGGAGGTGCGCTAGTTCCCTTTGATATCCATTACTGCACTCTTTTAGAGGATGTTAGGAGTCACTATGTTCGTGATTTGCTCAAGTTCGTTTTGACATGGAAGAATTAGAAGAATGTGTTTCTTTCTTCTCTCATTCAGTGTTTCAAGAGACTACCTATCACTACACCTCACTAGATTCTTCAGAAGGCGAGATGCTTCTTCTTGATATTACTTGACACTACTCTCTTTTGTGAGACTGGTAATGAGGTTAACATCGCCCTACTCGGTTCCCTTTAGGATATTGCTAGGGCTGCTACTTTAGAATAGGGATTTGCAATGCTTGCTTATCTCTACTATAGATTGGATATTGTTTGCAGAGGCACTATGATGAAGTGAGATTTTTGGCACATCTTGCAGGTATGTCTCCTATCCTTTTCAACTTTGCTTATTTTCACATTTTCCTTCTTATTTCTTTTATTTCCTCTCTTTCATATTTAGGGCATTGAAATTGGAGTGATTCGAGGCTTTAGTGCCATTAGCTTTGACATGAGTCTTCGCCTGATGTAGAGGTGGGGTTCCTCTCTTCTTGCTAGCATTAAACATGACTTGCAGACTTATTGGGATCAACTGAACTCCTTAAAGTAGGACTTGTAAAGACAAATTTGATTTTTAGTATTTCATTAATTGTAAAAGTTTAATAAAATTAAATAAATGAGTTTGTAGGTCAAATTAGATTGGCTAGCTAGTGTTAAAGACATTTAGCGATATGATTTCATGACAGCAGTTGTGAGGCTTAAGACTATGAGAGTTCTGCTCCCTGGTTATGGCTGCTAGATGTGGTATCTTAGTGAGCATGTTAATCATTGGCATATGGTTCCTTCTTTTATTCCCTCCTCAATGTTGTAGAGTAGCAGCATGACTGGTCCCAAGCTCAGAGCAGCTCTTGAGGGATATGATGCTTCAGCTTTGCTTGAGCATTCTCATTATTATCAAGAGTATATTCGGGAGAATCTCCTAGAGTAATTTCTTATAGACCTAGCTGAGGTATGCTTGCTATCACTACTTTACTTTAGCTTTTTCATCATTAAATATGACATTCACTTTTACATAGATTGAAGAGGTCCCTGATATTGCTATGGAGGAGACTGAGGATGACACCGAGGAGACTAAGTAAGAGGTTGAGCCTACTCATCACAGTGAGGCTGCTCATGATGATGCTTCCCTGAGTACTATTTTAGGCGATGTTCCCTTATTTGATAGGTCTATATATTAAAAGGCACCTATGAAATAGACTCCCGTTGAGTGGTACATGTACTTTAATGCAGCTCAGATTCCTAGTTTCTCTCCTGCTGATGCTTCACATGTAAGTGTGATTTACTTTTTCCCACCCTGCATAAACTAGCACTTGTTGCTGAATTAGCAGACTTCATTTTATAGGTCCTTAGGACACAGGCAAAGTATCTGTATGGACTTGCCTTTTCCTAGAGATTTTTTACTATGTAGATTACAGATACTTGGAGGGTTAGTATTTACACCAAATATGCAAATGTATGCATATTATGTATGATATGCATGATTCTAACTATTCTAAATGCAAAAGAGTTATGCCAGGGATCTGGAGCGTGAGAACAAAAGGCTTCAATGATATCTTACTGGTCTTGGTTTTTATAGTCATGATGTTAGGAATTTTATGCCCTTAGATCAGAGCGAGGATCTAGCTAGAGGATGGAGCTCTTAGTCAAATACTAGAGCTCAGGATGACTAGCTTTCTTTAGGACTTGTATTAGCATAATTGTACTTTGGATGCTTTAGAATTGTTTCCTTTTATAAATCAATCTCGGACTTTTATTTTGGACTAAGACTTTTTTTTTTGTCGAAGCTACCCTCTTAGGTTTTCAATTTAGCATTCATTTTTTTAAATTTGGTTACAGGAGAAGTTGAGTATGCTTAATGCTCCCCCCAATGCTTTGGTTTATCAACCTCATCATTTACAATCTCGTCCTTTGAAGATAAGGGACAAGCACACTACAAATCAATGGATTGTTTGGATGAAAGGCCTTGCTGATATTAAAATTACTTGGATTTCTCCTTGGTGGAGATTGAAATTTATGATCATCAATCTGTATGATTACTGCATCCATATTCCTAGATTGCACTTTTTGACCTTTCTTTCTCCCTTACGCCTTTGCCACTAGTATAGTCACCCCCAATTCAATGTGGTTGTTACAACTAACTTTGAAGGTTTCCTTATGAGACAAGACTTTCTAGACAAAGTGAAGAACTTATGGCCCAGTAGAGCTTTAGAGTGGAATATGCACCTGAATGTTGACATGACTATTGACGATGACTACAAAGCTTGGGTTGTCATGCAATCTATAGAACCACCAAAATTTACTAGCTATAAAAGGACTCAAGTACTATTAGATGAGTCACAAAAGAAAAAAAACAAAAACAAAAATAGTGGTCTCATAAGTTTGATTTCTTATGTTTTATTTTTCCTTCAAGTTGTTATGCTCTGTAATAAAGATAGAATATGCAATATTTGACAGACATATCATTTTAATTTATTTAATTAATTAGGAAAAAAATGAGTACATTTATTACATCATATAACATAACTCCTATTATTAGTTAGTCTTTTTAGATTTTCTAACTGAACATTTTTTCGTCATTTTTATTTCCCTAATTTCTGCTTGATCAGCCCTTTATGAGTTTTTTTGTTTAACAGGATCATCTCTTTTATTTTATTCCTTAATTTTTGCCTGCCAGCTTTTTGTCGGTTTTCTAAAGAATGGGAATGTCCTAACTTTTTCCTGACTAGCCTTTTTAGGTTTTCTAGCCAGTAGACTTCTTTTTTTTTTCAAAGGTAGTATTTCTTGAGGCAATCCAGGTTTATTGGCTCAGTGAACTCATTCCCTTCCAGATTTGATATCTTTGCAGCTCCTTTGGGCAGCATCATCTTGACTAAATATGGTCCTTCCTAATTTAGTCTGAATTTGCCTCTTGGGTCAAACACCATTGCCCTTGCCTACTTTAGTACCATATCTCCATCTTTTATCTTTCTTGGCTTAACCTTTTTGTTGAAAGCTCTCACTATTCTCCTTTGATAGATTTGAGTGTGAAATAAAGCATCCATCCTTTTCTCATATAGAGATACGAGGTGATCGAATCTCTTTTGTATCCTTCAGTGATTTTTGCTTCCACAATGACCCTCAAGGATTTAATTTCTGTCTCTATGGGAAAAACTACTTCACAACCATATACTAGTGAGAACGGAGTTTGTCCCCTAGTGGTGCATTTTGTAGTTCTGTATCCTCATAAGGCAAAAGAGAGATATTTAGACTAATCTTTATGCATTTTCACCATCTTGGAGAGGATCTTCTTTATATTCTTATTAGCTGCTTCAACTGTGCTATTAGCTTAAGGTCGATAAAGAGAGGACTTATGATGCTCAATCTTGTATCTCCGCAATAATTTAGCCATTTCTACCTAGAACTGAATGCCATTCTTTGTCACAACATGGGATCCTATATCTAAAAATAAGATTCTTCTTAATAAACCTTACCATCTGTCTAGCCTTTGAGGTACCAAAAGACTTTACTTCTATCCATATAGAGAAGTAGTCAATTGCAACTACTATATACTTATGCCTGTTTGAAGGAGTTGGTTTTACTTCCCCTATTATGTCTATTCCTTAGATTGCAAAGGGCCATAGAGATGTTATACTATTTAGCACTGTAGGATTGAGGTTCCTGTATACTTGACACTAATGACATTCTCTCACTACTCGGATACAGTCCCTTTCCATGCTCATCCAGTAATACCCTTGTCGAATCATTTTCTTTCCCAAAATGATCTACATTCATGTGAGATCCTTTCTAAGACATCTCAACTGTATTTCATTCGACATCCTTCAGTATAATATCCCATCATGACTTGCATAATGGCATGCAAGAACATAAAGAGCATATCTTTCTTTGGAAGTTGCTTCATCTGGGTATTTCATTTCCTCAATAAATCTCTAGATGTGGTAAAACCATGGCTTTTCTTTTGACCCTATATGGATACTCTTGACTTATTCCTCACCATAACATAGAGCTTTCATTTTCATTATTATCAAAGGCTTCATCATTGATCCTATCAGTTTATCCCACATTGAAGAAAGTGTTGCTAAGGCATCTGCCATTTAATTCTCATCTCTTGGTAAACGTATGAAGAGACATTTAGTGAAATTTCTCATTAACTTCTTCAAATAGCAGATGTAATGTTTCAACCTCTCTTCTTTCACTTCCCACTCCTTATTAACATGACTAATGACTAACGTGGAATCTCCATAAACCAGTAGGTCTTTGGCTCCAACTGCTAGTGCTGCTTCCATGTCGTAGATGCATGCCTCGTACTCAATCATGTTGTTTGTAATCTTGAAGTCTAATTTCTTGGCCATTGGGATGGTTTCTCCTCCTGGTGTAACAAGAATTACTTCGAGCCCTGCTCCTTTATTATTCACAGCTCCATCAAAATAAAGCTTCCATTCACGCTGTTCTATTATTGCTAAGTTCTTATTTAGAAACTCTAGATTCCACTGGTCATTTCCTTTTATTGCATTCTGGGCTAGAAATTCTGCTACTGCTCTTCTTTTGATGACCTTTGTAGTGAAATACTCTATATCAAACTCAGTTAAAAGTACTAGCCATCGAGACATCTTTCCAATTAAGGCTGGTGCTTGAAACAAGTATCGTAAATGATCTATCTCTAAAATAGCTTGTACTTTATAAGATTGGAAATAATGCCTTAGCTTCTTTGTAGCCTAGATCATTATCAAACATGTCTTCTCCACAAGATCGTACTTTTCTTCATATGGTAGGAACTTTTCATGGAGATAATACACTGCGTACTCTACCACTTCTGGTCTTTCTTAAGCCAGCATTACCCCCATTGCTTTTTCTTCTAAAGCCAAATATAAGATTAAGGGTTTACTTTGCCTTGGTGGTCTTAACATAGGTGGGTATTCCTTAATCTTATAAAAGGCTTTTTGACATTCTTCATTCCATTCCACTGGCTGTTTCTTCCTTATGAGCTTGAAGATCGGGTCACGGACCATGGTAAGTCTCGCAATAAATCTACTGATATATTGTAGTTTCCCTGAATCCTCAAACTTCTTTCTCTATTCTTAGTATTGACATCTTTTGGATGGCTTTAATCTTATATGGATTGACTTCTATTCCTCTGTTACTGACTATGTGCCCTAATAACTTTCCAGAAGTCACCCTAAAAATTCATTTCTTCAGATTAAGACTTAGGTTATATCATTCTATTCTTCTAGGAACTTATTTAAAGCCTCAAAGTGTTCCTCTTTTGTTTTTGACTTAACCATCATATCGTCAACATACACTTCCACTTCCTTATGCATCATATCATGAAATAAGGCCACTCTTTGATAAGTTGCTCTTGCATTCTTTAACCCAAAGGGCATCACCTTGTAGCAATATTTTCCTTATTCAGTGATAAAAGCAGTTTTGATCTTGTCTATAACTGTGATTGTTATCTGATTATAACCTGAGAACCCATCCATGAAGGAGTACATTGCACTAGATGTTACGCTATTGATATCACATCAATATGGCGTAAAGGAAAGTCATCCTTTGGACATGCCTTATTAAGATCTCTAAAATCTATGAACATTTGGACTTTTCCACCTTTCTTGGGTACTGGTACTATGTTTGCCAACCATTAAGGGTATTCCACTACTTCTAGAAAATTAGATTGGATCTGCTAAGTGATTTCCTCCCTTATCTTTTCTGTCCACTCTAGCCTTAACCTATGAAGGTTTTTACTTGACAGGTTTAGCTTTTGGATATATTAGAATGTGATGCTTCATGATTTCTCTATCTAACCCTAGTATATCCTCATAGGACCATGCAAATACGACCTTTCTTTTTGTTAATATTCTCTCAAAATTTTCTCTTTCTTTAGGAGTTAAATCATGTGATATAGAAATATGTTTTGGTTGTTCATTTGTGCCCATGTTTAATGAATCTAATTAAATAGAATTAATGTCAAACATGCATGAACAATCATTATTAAAATGCACAAGACCATCAGAATCAACATCACACAAGTAAGCCAAACCATAATTCATATCATTGACCACAGGAAAAATAGAGTTGCCATCCTTAAACAAATCAAACATTATTACATTAGTTTCTTTATAAAAAAAACATCACTAAAACTTTTATTAATAATGCTAGCTAAATCCTATGGTGCTTCTTTAATAGGTGGCAGACAAAGCAACTCTTCAATATCCTCAACTTTCATCTTTTTAGTAATTGTCTTAATCACCTTGTCCTTGTTGTCTTGTATCAACCTCTTAACTATCTATTTTTGAAGACCTCAAACCTAGGGATATCCATACTAGCTACTTGGACATGCTCCTATTCACCTAGATATAATTTCTCCTTCTTTTTTTTAACAAAGTTATCCTTCAGAGGCCCCATGTTCCTTAGGAGGTTATTCTTATTGAAAAACCTTCTTTTTGCCCTTTTGTTGCCAAATCCAACTCTAGTATGGTCCAATCCTCTTATATCAACTTGGGTTTTGAATTCTGGTAATTCTAGGACACCTTGCTCATATTTTTATAGTCCTTATCCATGCCGATAATTCATCTTCTTAATCATGCTCATAACCCTTGGATCCATTGCAATTCCATATGAGATCATGGCTATTTGGAAACTTGGAGGCGTAACTACCTGCTTTTGAATATCCATAACTACAGACATAGTCTCGCCCCTACTCGCATCTAAAGTTACAACTTCCCCTTCATGTAGGAATTTCACCTTTTGATGCACATTTGAAGGCACTCCTCCCAAAACATGATACCAAGGCCTACCCAATAGCAACGCATAAGTAATAGGAATGTCTAGCACAATGAATTCAACCATTGCTTCTATAGGCTCAATCTTTACAGGAGCCACCAATGTTCCTTCTGCATTCCTCATGCTATCATCATAAGCCTTGATTACAAGGTCTAACTTTGCCAAATCCTCCACCTTCACTCCTATATTGGGTAGGATCCATAACGGGCAAACATTAGTTATAGAGATATCATCCACCATCATATAATTGGTCCTTTTCCCTTTTACTTTAGTTGGAATGAACAAGGCTTTATTATGGTTCCTTCCTTCCACAAGTAGATCCTCATCAGAGAAAGTAATAAGTCTGTGCTTTTTTCTTAGTAACCTTGGCCACCATTACTTCAGGGGGTAGCAGGTAGGTTTTGATATTCATCTTAGCTAGGGCTTTAACTAGAGCCTTTCTATAGCTACTTGAGTGCATCAAGAGCTCCCAAATGCTTACATTTGCTTTTACTTTCTTGAGTTATTCAAGAATCAGGTCTTCACCATATTCCTTTGAGTCCTTCTCCTTCACCAGCTTCTTCTCTCTCTATAGCTTTCTTTATCAGTTTGTAACCCTTTCTATTTCTGGTAACATGACTAACTTCTGGATCATCAACCCATACATTGTAACCTTCAATGCCTTCTTCATCAGAATTGTACTAAATGTTGATAACCTCAATAGTTCGGTCTTTCTTCCCATCCTTCCATACCTCGACCATGCATTTCTCCTTTTTAGCTAGAAGCTTCTCATCATTAAACTCATCATCCCATCCTATAGGCTCAATTGAATCAATGAGTGTGTTAAAAGAAGTTGGTTTAGAGTAAATCACCTTGTAATCAAACTTTCATGAGGGCTCGCCCAATAAGTCTTTTACTCTTTCCACATCTTTAGGAGCACTAGGAGATTTCTCATTAGTTTTAAGGTTTAGATCCTTAAAAGAGTTTAACACTTCTTCCTTGCTTACTATTGAGTTGATCATCATAGTTGTTAGAGGTGGCATGTTTCAATAATTTGGGAAGGATTATTTTAGGTGTTTCGGTTTGGATTTGATTTCTTAGGGTTTGTGATTTTTTCAGAGTCTATGAGGTTTTGGATTTCATGTTTAAGGCGCATGCAGGAATTAGTTGGATGACCAATAACTTGATGAAACTTGTAGTAACTATTTGGGTCAAAGCTAGGGAGATTTGGGTTTAGAGGGTCTAGTAAGGGTTAAAGGTCTAAGGAGGCCTTTGTGGATAAGAAAGTCTAGGACTTTGGATAAAGGTTGGTTGAAGTTTAAGAATCTCATAGGTTTTTGGATAGCATGAACTCCTATAACCTAGCTAGTATTTCCTTACTACATGCCCCCAGTTAGGTAATTTCTCACTCTAGTGTTGCTAGTGACCTTTTTCTTCTCATTTTCGATCTCTCCAGCTTGCAACCATCATTATAAAGATCTACAAACATGTTGGGATTCATCATCTGTAACCTTTCAGCTAGATTAGGTAGCACATTTCAGACTATCATCCTAACCTGATCCTTCTTAGCCAACTTATTCTTCATTAGTCCTGCCTTATTCATGAACCTGGTTAGAAAATCTGAAAATGACTCATTGGGCTTCTATTTGGTCAATTCTAGATCCTTGATTGACACCTCAAGCCTAGTGTTGTAGTCATATTGCTTTAGAAAAGTAGTGCACACCTCTCTCTAGTCCTACACGAATAGAATTCTCTAACCTATAATACCAATTGACAGTCATACCCTCTAAGGACAGTACAAATAACTTGGTAACCACAGAAAAAGGAGCCTTAATGGTGCTCATGGTAATTGTGTGTTGACTAAGGTGAATCTTCGGGTCCCCAATACCATCAAACTTCTACAGCTATGGCATTTTTGAATTTGTCAGGCAATTTATCCTCCCTGAATTGCATCATATCATCAAAGTCAAATGAGTATCCAATTCACTATCCTCTCATCAACTCCTCCATTTTAGGACATCTTTTAAGTTAGATCTTTCATTTGCTTGGATTCCAGCTCTTGAACTTTCTCAAGTGATTCCCTTTTTATCTTTTCAACCATATAACTCTCAACATCCTCGAGTTTTATTTCCCTAGCATGTCATTGTTAGTAGGTGGTGCGCCCACAGCAGGTGGATTGGCTACAATAGGAGGTGTAGCAGCAGCAGGTGGTGGCATTAATCTAGCCAAGGCCTATCTTAACTCATCATGCATCATGCTCTTTTAACATCCTCTAGGGGTCCAATTTCCTCTTTCTTGTTATTCCATTTCTTTGATTTGTTGAGGTTGTGTAGCTTCTAGGTAGAGTGGATTAATGGGACTATTTTCTAATATGCTAAGTATCTCTTTCGCGATCGATTACGGACTCGAATTAGTTCTCATTAGTCTGCCACCCTTTTAACTCCAAACATAGAAAGACCTGAATGAATCTATGATGGCTGAAAGACAAATTGTTAGTATGATGCATGAGATGCATGTATGCATGATGCATGTGCTATGCAACATGCAGCAAGTAACAAGTCAAATTAAGTATACATACATCCTTCCAACCTTATTCCTCCCATACACATATTCAATGGCGAGTCTCTTTTCCTAGGATTTTTGGTCTTGGCCTTAATATCAACGGGGGATATCAAGAACTGACATGCATGCCAAATCTCTAAAATCAGTAAAGCATAGAAATAATATTTCTAGGTATAAAAGCATAGCCCAATCTTTATTAGTCCTGATAGGCTTTTAATGTATGGGCTTGGGCCTTTATAGATAAAAATACCCTCATGGCAACATTCATAAGCAATTTGGGTAGATCCTAAAGGAAATAACTAAGTTATTATATTTCGTTAGGGTCTGGTAAAAAGGTCAAGGTTCCTTTAGCAAATTCCCTCTTTAAGACTTGAGTTACAAGCCAAGGTCAACTTTGCAAACTTGAGAGAAGACAACCTCCCTTAAGGACTTGGGTTACAGACTTTAGTCAGATGAGCCCGGTAATCTCTCTTGGATTGAGTTAAGGCTAAGAGTGATGGTTAGCTAATCTACAACTCCATGAAGCTAATGGAATAATAGAATAATAAACTAACTCCATCGGTTAATAGGGACATGCATAATGAATGCAAGAATAAAATAATAATTAATAAAATAATTCTAAAGAACATAAGTAGAATCAGTATCTCTTATCCCCAGTTGGAGTCACCACTATAAACGACGGGGTTTAGCACACGTTTAAGATTTTGGCAACTGCGACACTGTTTGAGCTCAGGGCTCTAGAGAACACACTAACCATTGTCATAAATACATGGCATGGAGATAAGGAGTTACCACCTAGGGTAATAACCGGGACAAATTGAAAAGGTGGTACTCGATTCCCTAAAAGAAAGCTAGCACCACAACTAGGAGATTCTTGATACTGAATACCAACTTCTTTCAGTCTTATGTTCATTTATAATTACTTAATGAATTATTCTATTATCCTCTATTTACATGCATTTTCATATAAACCCTTATTCTAGCAATTAACTCCAAGGCAAATTAGACATGAAAATACAAGTAAATAATGCATTCATTCAAACATATAATCCCTAAGTTAGTCTAATATAAATTTATTTTAATTAAATGAGTTAAATCTACATATTTTGATTTACAAGTGAGCCTAAAGACTAATGGGCCTAATTCCTATTTAATTTTAATTTAATGAACCTAAGTTTATTTATTTTAATTCTAAAAATGGGCCTAAATCTACAAATTATGAAGTATTTAAATTAATGGGCCTAATTCTATATGTTTTAATTCTAAGGTGATCTTAAATCTACAAGTTATGAAAAAGGCTTAAATTAAGTGGGCTAAGTCTAATTAATTAAATTAAGTGGACCTACGTCTAATTTACTAAATGGTCTAAGTTATCTCTAACCTAAAAATCTAATTAATTATTGGCCTAAAATGCATTTTAAATAATTAAACCTAAAAAACCTAAACTTATTTAAATGGATTAGAATCTAATATAGGCTTAAGGCCCAAAAACACATAAAAATAAATAAAAAATTAAAAAACAAATAAAACATATCAAAATAATTAAACAAAAGATCAAACAACTAATTAAATTAATTCCTTCTAAAAACCCTAATTTTTATTAACATGCAATCCTAAATTAATATACTTCCTCCATTGATTTTAATTAATTACCCAATTGAAATCCTAATTTTACTAACCAATTAATCAAAATAAATATGCAATCACACACATAATTCCACTATTCACACTATTGGGGCTATTACAATAATTTATAGAAAATAATAATAAAAATAATTAATACACCCCAAAAAACATAAATAAAATAAAACAATAAATGAAAAAATAAAAACCCTAGAAACTATTTCCCTATAAGATCTTATCCATGGCATTCCATGGACTTCTTAATCCTTCAAATATGATCATCATGTATTTTCCTTCATTATCACCATGAAAAAAAGAAACAAAATTATGATTAGTGAATAAACTATAACAATAATTTAAGTAAAATTAAAATTCAATGAAATAAAAAAAAGAAAATAATAAATAAGTAAAATAGAATAAAAAGAAGATGATGCTTATAGATGATTTTAATGGAGTGCTTATCAAATTTTGTAAAATCACCATTTTTGATAGGTCTTCGAATCTTGTTCTTAAAAAATCCTTTAAAGTTATTAATCAATTAGGCAAAAGGGAATTTTTGTAAAGAATTTTTTTTAAAACAATTCACAAAGGAAAAGAGTCAAGAATGCTTTTTAACAAAAATCAACCAAAAGCCAAAAGACAATTTGGTGTAGAGAAAATATCGAAGTAAAACTGTGCATAAAAGTACTGCTCCTCCTCGATGTCCTTTTTTTTTTTCTAAAGGAGCCAAAACACCCCCTTTTACAGTGAAGCAACCCTTCAAACCCTATGTATAAATTGATTCTTAAAAGACTTCTATTTCCTTAAAAATATCAGATAAATATCAAAAATAATTTTTAAGAAAATTTCAAACCAATTAGGATTCAAGAAAAAATATTTTTATTTTCTGAAAAATCAGAAAACTAGATGAAATAGGTCTAATTCCAACTGAAATTGCATAATTCCAATTGAAATTACACAATTCCGATCGAAATTAGTGCGATTCCAACCAGAATTACATAATTCTGACCATTTTTTAACTTTTAATTATGAAAAGGTCCCTAAAAGAATTTAAGTTTTGCAATTAGGTTCTTAAAAGGCATTCCAATTTAGTCTATGAAAAACATTAAATCCTTTCTTTGAAAAATGCACTCAGACATCTGAATTTTCAAAGTTTCCAGTATCGAAGACCTATTTATGACATTTTCATCATTGGAGTCCTTTATCGCATCCATAACTCATCATCCAAAGCTTGCTTTCCACTTGGTAATAAAAAACATCTTTGGTAAGGAGTTTGCATTCTAAACTCCAAGAAATAACAAGAACTATATTGAGATGAGACTACTGCAGCTTGGGTCGCTTGAAGCTCCTGACATGCACCTCTTACTAGTAAGAGTAAACCGTTAAAAGCGCAAACAAAACTTGCATGCATCACAATTTCAAAAACCAAGTCACATTGCAATATCTTGATTTTACATGCACCATGATTTTAAGAAATTACACATAACACCTACACTCAGGGCCCGTTTAAGGCCATACGGTGTATTATGCTTATAGCTTGTTTAAGGCTACATAGCATACACAAATTTAATGCACACACCTTAATTTTTCAAAATTGGATACCTGAGGCCCGTTCAAATACATAAGGTGTATTCTGCTTAAAGCTTATTCAGGGTTATACAATATTTAATCAATTTGCTTAAAGCATATTCAGGGCTACACACACATTGCATCCTTTTACTTGAAGCCTGTCCCAAAGCTATACATTGTATTTTTTGCTTAAACCCCCATTCAAGGGGCAATACAGTAAAATTTGCTTCTCATCTATTGATAAGCAGGAGCTTGCTCAATGTATGTGAAGCAGGGGGGTAACTATTGATACCCTCGATTTCATCGATTATTAAAAACTTTGATGATGAAGGTTTCCAATCAATGAGATAGGGGAAACTTTTTCGGAAGTCATCTTGACGTGCTCAAACATGATGAAAAAACTAAAAAACATGCTCTTGAACTACAAAAACACCAAAAATGGACCAAAATAATCAAAATGAATGAAAATGGGGTTCATAAGCCCATGGGTTAACTTAACCCATGAGTGTGGGTCTAACCCACGCTTGTGGGTCAGCCAACCCACACTTGTGGGTTAACGACCCACACGTGTGGGGTCTAACCCATAACCCACCTATATGGGTTATGTGACCCATTAGTGCGTACAATCTACAAGTGCAAAGAGTCATCCAAGTAGTAAAAATATTAATCCCACAAGGAGTAAATGTTTATTATTGAACGATTCTGTATGTTTATTTGTTTAGACAGTCAAATAAGGTTTTTGTTTAAAATGTAAACTAATATAAAAAAAAATAAACCATTACAAAATTTGTCAATAAAATGAATGTTAGGGTTCTTATCCCTAGCTCAATTTTATCTAAAGTTTGCTTGTTGATACGCAAATTTTGGTAGTATCCTTAAAAATTTGATGATGAAGGATTCCTATATATCAAATAGGGGGGAAAGCTCCTTTTAGGAGTCTTCCCGAGCACACTTGGATTGAGAAGAAACCCGAAGAAACAAAAAAGAAACCCAAAATAAACAAAAAACATGCATCCAAACATAAAAATCCAAATTGGGCCCCAAAAAGAGCCAAACAAGTTATGGACCAAACCCATAGGATGGGCTGACCCACTAGTGGGTCTTAAAAACCCATAAGTGTTAGTAAAAAACCAATGAGTGTTGGTCATCCAACAAACACTGTCTGTCATTCAACCCATGGATGGGGACAGTGTGGGTTAGTAAACCCACACGAATGAGCCTAGTCCTAAGCTAATAGGTTATGGAACCAAGAGCGTGGGTCCCCGGCCCTACAGAATTAAGAACTAAAAAATTTCCTTTTCGGGAGGATTTTGGCACATTTTTTGAAAAGACTGCTATTAGATAATTTTTCACACACTTTCTCTCTCCTAGAGCACTTGAAGACTTATTGTATACCCAAATACTCAAACCAAAAATCATTTTCTCTTAGGATTTAGACCCATAAATCCAAACCTTGCTCCATCTAAATCAAAGCATGCATATAGGGTAATTACCCGGTCATTTTGAGGATCTCCTTATTCTTTTTAATTAAAAATTTGCTTTTTTTTTAGTGTTATCTCTTCTTCTTCTACTCCTTTCTTGCATTTTATATACTATTTTTGCATTTTATTTTTTTTATTATTTATTATGTTGTGATAAAGTTATGATTTTTATGGTGATTTGAAGTTTGAGAATAAGATATGTAGAAGGAGTGGGTAGTTCAAGTGAATCTGGGAGTGTTTGCATTCATTTTTGCATTTTCCATCATTTTATGCATTATTTTTTTTCTTTTTATATGAAAAATGGGTATCTTGGTGCAAAGTTAGCATTTTTATTGTTATTTTTGCATTTTTATTAATTTAGTCATTCTCTTTATTTTCTTCATTGATAAATTTCTTATTATTATCATAAAATCCATATTTTTATGGTTGAAATAATATTTTTATCATTTTTATTATGTTATTTGCATATTTATTATTTTTATTGCCTTTATGCCTTTTTTTTTTTGGTAAACTTGTCATCTTTATCATAATGTTGATGTTTTTATAGTAAAAATGACAGTTTTATCATTTTTATTATTTTTATTCTGTATTTTTTATTGCTTTAACTGCATTTTTATTATTTTTATTTCATTTATTGCATCTATATCATTTTTGTTATTTTTATGCTTTCTCTTGATAAACTTGCTATTTTTATTATAAAGTTGATGTTTTTATAGTATAAATGTCATTTTTTATCACTTCCATTTTTTTTAATTCTGCACCTTATTATTTTTACTATATTTGTTGCATTTTTTATAATTTTTTATTTTTATTTTCATTTTTGGTGAATTTGCTAATTTTATCATAAACTTAATGTTTTTATGGTAAAAATTTGCATTTTTTTTACCACTTCCATTATTTTATTTCAGGGTATTTATTATTTTTTATTTTTATTGTATTTGTTGATTTTTATTATTTTTCTTGCTTTTTATTTTCATTTTTGATATATTTGCTATTTTTTTTTTCATAAAATTAATATTTTTATGGCAAAAATTACATTTTTATCACTTCTGTTATTTTTTTCTGCATATTTATTATATTTTTTTCATATTAATTATTTTTCTTGCTTTTATTTTCATCTTTGACAAATTTGCTATTTTTATCAAAAAATTAATTTTTATGGTAAAAATAGCATTTTTACCACTTTTTTTTTTATTTTAATTCTGTACATTTATTATTTTTATTATGTTAATTGTATTTTTGCTATTTTTGTTTGTTTTCTTTTCCCTTTGGAAAAATTCATCATTTTATCATAAAACTGATATTTTTATGATAAAAATTGCTTTTTTTTTTTATTACCTTTATTATTTTAATTCTGCATTTTTATTATTTTGTTGCGTTTTTATTTATTTATGCCATTTTATTTTGTTTTTGATAAATTTGTTATTTTTATCAAAAAGTTCACATTTCTATGGTGAAAATAGCACTTTTATCATTTTTTTATTATTATATTTTTGTATGTTTATTATTCTTGTCATTCTCTTTTTTTTTTTCTTTATTGATAAATTTATTATTTTTATCGTAAAGTTTTATATTTTTATGGTGAAAATAATATTTCTATCACTTTTATTATTCTATTACATTTTTGTTATTTGTGAGTATTTCCATTTTTTTCAATTGATAAATTTACAATTTTTATCATAAAGTTAATATTTTTTATTGTAAAAAATAGTATCTTTTATCATTTATTTATTTATCTCGTTTATACCTTTTTATTGGCTTAATTATCTTTTTTGGTAAATCGATTACTTCTATATTTTCTTGTCATGAAAATCTCATTTTTACAATAAAAATGATGACTTTTTTTCTCATGATGACAATGATTTGCTAATTTGTATCCCTTCAGTGTTTGATATTAAAGCAGTTATTTCTTATATGGATCCTTATAATGCACTAGGTCCTGATGGGTTTTCTGGCCTTTTCTTTCAAAAGTGTTGGGATTTAATTGAACATGATTTTTGTGCAGGTTGTTCGAAGTTTCTTTTTTGTTTTTTTTGTTTTTTTTTTTTTAGGTAACATCATGAATGGATTGAATTCAAGTTTCATGATCCTTATTCTAAAGGTGGCGGGTGCAAATTCTATTGACAAATTTAGGCTAATCATTTTAAGTAATTTCCTTTTTAAGGTTATTACAAAAATCATTGTAGATTGCCTTTCTTTGCTTGCTCCTAAGTTAATTTCTGCTAACTAGTTTGGTTTTATCAAAGGGCGTCACATAGAGGATTCTATAGTGGCTGAATTGAAAATTTTTAATCTTATTAACTATAGATGTTTTGTGAGTAACATGACTCATAAGGTGGATATTCGCAAAACATTTGACTCTATTGAGTGGGGTTATATTCAAGTTGTTCTACTTTCATTTGGTTTCTCTAGTAAATTTTGTGAGTGGGATTTACTCCATTATGGAGTCTGTCAGGCTTTCAGTTTTATTGAATGGTTCCCTAAAGGGGTATTTTAGTTGCTTTAAAGGGGACCCGCTCTCTCCTCTTCTATTTTGCCTTACCGAGGAATATTTAAATAGAATGTTGACTTCTCTTTTTACTTCTAATTCTCTGGTTCCAATCTATGGAGGTAACAGGGTTTATATTACTATACTTTCTAAGGTTTTTACTCACTATGGTGATCTTTCTAGTTAGAGGGTGAATTGGGGTAAATATGATTTATTCTTGGGAAAGTTTATTTCCCCATCTCATGCTATAAACATTCGCTCTTGTATAGGTGTTTGTAGTGGTGCGGTGCCTTTTGTTTATTTAGAAGTTCCCATTTTCTATGGAGTTCCTAAAGCTTGCCACCTTAAGCCTATTACTGATAATATCCTTCACCAATTTGAGGCTTGGAAGGGTAGTTCACTCTCTATGGTTAGCAAATTGGCCTTAATTAAGTCAGTGGTTTATGGTTCATTCCTTCATTCCTTTATGATCTATAAATGGCCAATTTCTATTCTTAAATTTCTAGAAAGTCCATTTGGAATTTCCTTTGGACTGTCTTCATTTTTCTAGAAGAAGTTGGTTACAATTAAATGGGATCAATGTTGCAAAACCTTTTGACAAAGGAGGAGGGGGCTTAAATCGATTACTCATCCTTAATAAGGTTCTCCTTAGGAAAGTTATTTGGAATTTGTGTGGTAGTGATGGCTTTATTTATTCTTTTCTTCGAGCTCGATATTTATCTTTTAATAAAATGGCTAAACTGGCTCGTATCCATTCTTCCATTTGGCCCTTTATTAAGCAAATTTATGGAGTCATTTGGACTTATTCTATATGGTTTCCTTTTGCAAATTCTCAACTGTATTTTTGGAATGAGAATTTTATGGGTTCTCCTATTGCTATTCTTATTGACATCCTTTTTAATTCTAGGAACCATCTTCACACTTTTATTGTAGATGTCTATTGGCAAGGTATATGGCATTTCCTTCCTACTTTTGTTAATGCTTTCTTAGAGATTATTTCAAACCTTAATAATTTGGTTTTCAATAAGGTGGAAAAAATTCTATGGATTAATTCTCCTTTAGGTGAATTTTCTTATAAAGCTACCTATGATTTTTATCGTGATAAGAGTCCTAAAGTTGCTTAGGGCAAGGACTTATGGTGATATTTTCTTCCAACCTTTCATTCATTTATGGCCTAGCACTTGATGTTTAATTCTTTGCCATCAAATGAAATTTTGTAAAGGAAAGAGATAGTTTTGGTATCACGTTATAGGCTTTGTTAACATGGCACTAATTCTATTGATCGTGTTTTCATAGTTTGTCCTTATGTTGTTGTAGTGTGGTCAGCATTCATGGATTTATTTTCCATATAGTTAGCATTCATGGATTTATTTTCCACTTACTTCAGTTTAAAAGATTGCCCTTTTCGGTTATTTTAAGAAGCATTGAAGGTTCCTTTCTCTTCTTAGTTGAAGGCTTTATGGACTGTTGGTATTATTTCTATTTTTATTGACTTTGGTGGTAAGAAATACAACAACGTTTGATCATGTGTTCAGGGTTAGATTCATAGACAATTCTCCAAAAGAATTCCTTATTTTATGTTATTTAGGCATTTATGGTATTCCTATAACTATTCAGCGAGTCTTCCTAGCGATTTGGATTCCTCCTCCTCTTGGATGGGTGAAAGTTAATACCGACGGAGTGGCCAAAGGTTCTCTCGGTCAAGTAAGTGTTGGAGGGTATATTTTGTCTGCTTGATAGGACTATAATTTCTTCATTTGCTATTCCTTTTGGTTTTCATTTTACGCATGTGGTGGAGCTATTTCCAATCACCTTTGCCATTGAAAAAGCATGGCAGATGAGGTTGATTCTGATGTAGTTCGAAAGTGATTCCATATATGTTGTTCATCTTCTGTAGTCCAAAAGTTCTTTGGTTCTTTGGTGTGTTAGGAACCAGTGGGAACGTTATCTTCACTATTTGGATGACATGTAGCTACACTTCTCATGCATTTTTTAAAAGGGAAATACTATCACCAATAAGTTATCTTCTATAGTTATTACTCTTAGTGAGGTTTCTTAGTGGGATTCTTATCCTCCAAATTGTAATTCTTATGGTTCAGGATGTAATGGGTCATGAAAATTTTAGGTTCACTTGAGTTATATTTTATTGGCCTTTGTGGTATATTTGTACTTTTATTTTTATCTAGTAATATTTATGGTCTTAGTGCAAGATGTGGTGCTAAGGGGGTGCTAGCATAGCTGGGAAGCCTAGGTGCACCTTTTGATTCCAATATATAATAATTTCATTTAAAAATAAAAATAAAAATAACAATTTTACACCAAAATACCTAAATTCTAAAATCTTGTATCATGCATTTTCATTAGCATCCTTATTTTTTTTATTTGTTTAATTACCTTAATTACTTTAATTGCTTTTCTTTTTTCTCTTATCATGTATGAATGAAATATAAAATTGCTCTAAATGTGATGTGCACTTGAATGTACTTGAAAGTTAACCTTTGTTTTGCAGGTTTATTAGAATATGATTTTTTCTTTTATTTTCAATTTTAATATAATTAATAGAATAGAGAATTTCCAAGGCAATGTAACCCTTAATCCCAATTGCCTTTTTATTTTCTATTTTGGATATATTTATTAGAATAAGCATTTTTCCAAGTAATCCTTTTCCCCATTTCTTTTTATTTTGTTGTATTATTTCTTGCATGCTTGTGTGCTACTTGCTATATGCTTACTTGTTTACATTATTGCTTGCCTAATTGATATGATTAGTGAATGTTTATTTGTCTTACGATGCATTTGTGCTAACTCTAATTATCCTGCTTTTTAATTCTCAATTTAAATTGAGTAATAATCAAATGTGGTAAATGCATAATAAAATCAAAATTAGGGTATAGTAATGGGTAATTAAGAAATGTATAATAAGAAATAGGATAAGTTACTCCTACCCCCAAACCTGAAATCTTTGGTTAGGAAAATGCATTCTTGATTCACTTTCTCCTAATTAAATTGGTTGGCGACTCTAATATGCAAAACCTATTCGGGCAGACAACCCATAAATTAATAACAACTGACAGATGGTCACCATAGCGTGTGTGTCCTAATATCACACTGATTCGATTCTCCTCCCCTCTAATAGGAGTTGCATGTATTGTGTTATTCTCTTTGTCACTTATAATTTTATTCCATTTCATAAGCATCTTTGGTCATATGAAAGTCTCTCATGAGCACTCACATATTCTATTAATTCTAACAACTACTTAAGTGGTTAGCTTTCACTACTTAAGCAACTAATTAATCTCAATAATAAAGTAAAGCTTTTGAAGAATATTCATAACCAAACCATCTCTTGACCAATTTTTATTAAATCAACAGTTATTATTTTATTCTCAATAAGGATTTTTTTTATAATTGTACCCTATTGTCTAACTTAATTCCAAGGTTGATAAGTCCTAGGAAAGCATTAAGCTCAATAATAATAATGGATTATATGTTTAGTGATAAGGAATTTAACCAATTAAGTCCATTATTTTCTTTTCTTTCCCCATGCATACATACATACATATAAGGTATTTTGTCATAAAACTAACCCACGATCATTTTATAGCCATTTTTGCATCATCACATTAGCAAAATTATGTTGTCATGCCATGCATACATGCTAACCTGTTTGTTATATAGAACATGACATATAATGCATGAATGCATCATCATTTCCTTTCCATCATAACATCTATATTTATGTAGGAGAAATAGACCCCTGAAAGTCTCATATGCTTAAGGTTACTAATCACATGCATTCATAAATACCATTATGCTCATCAGGTAAAGCATAAAGCACATAACCAGTCTTTCAGTATCCTATGGCCCACCCATCAAAGTAGCCTTATAAGCACACATGAGGTAGGCATATGAAATACGACCACCCATTTGACCCTAGACTTAAGATTGCAACCAAGGAACTTGACACACAACATTGTGGATCATCATGGATATCAAATGACACTCGCCGCTAAAAAAAAGAGAACCTAGTAATCAAGATGAAGTTAAGGGGTATAATTGTCATCTCCTTGAACCAAAAGTGGAAGGTGTGCATACAACATTACCACCTCTCGATGAGGGAAATCTTAGCCGCCTAATGGCTCTTTAGCAGCTCAGGACCTACTAAAAAACCCCTGATTTGGCCTTTGAAACTAAGACCATGTATACGATCCTACACCTCCTTAAGTAGACTTCGGTATAACTCTTTCTCTCCATTAAAGCTACTAGGTAATACTAAGGATGTCACTATGCTCTAATGAGATGTGAAGTTAGTAGACCATAAATCCTAACTAAAAATTTCATTTTGAATACAATAGCATACACTGACTATCTTTTAATTTTTTATGTGCAGGTGACCTTTAAGAAAAACATCATGCTCCAAATAAAGGGAAGTCAATGAAAATAATTTTTTTAACTAGAAATTTCACTTAAGAATAATAAGATAAACTCTAATCTCTTATTTTTCTATTTTCTTATAGGGAAGTTCTAAGAACTAACATGTAATTTAAACAAATAATTCTTGGAAAAATCCTAAAGTTAATTCCTAGCAAAAACATCTCCAACAATCTAATTGTCAAAAGATGTAGTAAAGTTCATCCTAATAAAGGAAGTATCATGTGTAATAATTCTTGTAAAAAAAGATAATAAAATTTTCAGGTTGATATATTCTATTCTATTTCATAGGAAAATCTTAAATAATAATAGAAAAGAAGAAAGCATAAAAAAGAAGAAGAAAATTTTGGGTACAACTATACTCACTAGTGTTATCCGGATCCGACTTTCCGTATATGGTTGATATCAAAATAGGATCATTGTGATGTTGGGGCACACAGGCTAATGGTGACCATATAGTAGCTGTTATTAATGTGGGAGGGTCCACCTGAATAGGCTTTATAGATTGGAGTTATCACCTGACTAAGTTTAGAGAAAGTGAATTAAGCACTCACTTTCTTAACTAGAAATTTTGAGTTCAAGGGGTAAGAGTTACGTATTCTATTTCTTATTACTTAATTACTTATTACTTCACCCTAATTTTGATTTTATGATACATTTGCCATATTTAATTGTTAGTCGGTATTAGAAATAAATGTGGGGTTGTTGGATTTGGTGCACATACATCATAAAATGATTAAATAAGAAAACATCCACTAAATAACCAATGATGCAAATAAGTAGGCAAGTAGCACATAGTACACAAGCAATCATGGAAGAAATAATTGAAACAAACAAATGAATAAGTAAAATAAAAATGGCAAAACGAACTAAGAATTACAACCCTTAGAAAATGCATATTCTAATAAATACATCAAAATAGAAAATAAAAGGGTAATTAAGATTAAGGATTACATTGCCTTGGAAATCCCTTATTCTATTAATTTCATCAAAATGAAAAACAAAAGAAAAATTTGTATTCTAATAAACCTACAAGACAAAGGTTATCCTTCACACACATGCAAAAACACATCACATTTACAACCATTTTATAAATCATTCATCCATAATTGCAAAAATGATAAAGCAAATGTAGACTAGGATACTAATGAAAATGCATGATGCAAGAATTTGAAATTTAGGTATTTTGGGTGGAAAGTTACATTCTTATTATAGAAATGTAATTTTATAATAAGGAAAAATGTGTGAGAATTAAGATGATAGAGTAAGATGATGAAAATACAGAATAATAAATTCATAAAAAAATGGAATAAAAATAATAAAAATGATAATAGTATTAGTTTCACCATAAAAATGTGAACTTTATGGTACAAATAACAAATTTATCAAGTAAGATAACAAAAATAGTAAAAGTAATAAAAATGCAAATAAAACAATAGTAATGATAAAAATGCTATTTTTACCATAAAAATGTGAACTTTATGATAAAAGTAACAAATTTATCAAAAAAGACAATGAAAGTGGTAAAAATAATAGAAATAACACAAATGCAAATAAAATGATAAAAATGCTATTTTTACTATAAAAAATGTTAACTTTATGATAAAATAACAAATTTATCAAGAAAGACAACAAAAATTAAACAAAAATGCAAATGAGATGATAAAGATGATAAAAATATCATTTTTAGCATAAAAATGTAAATTTTATGATAAAAATAATAAATTTATGAATGGAGAAAATAACAGAGAAAAAAATAATAAAAATGTAATAAAAATAAAAAAAATACTACTTTCACCATAACAATATGAACTTTATGATAAAAATAATAAATTTATAAAGGAAGGTATCAAAAATATAAAAATGACAAAAATAACAAAAATGAAAATGAGATAATAAAGATGATAAAAATATCATTTTTACCATATAAATGTAAGTTTTATGATAAAAATAATAATTTATCAAAGAAGAAAATAAAAGAGACAAAAATAATAAATGGAATAAAAATAACAAAAATGATGAAAATGCTATTTTCACCATAAAATTATGAACTTTATGATAAAAATAGCCAATTTATCAAGAAAGAGAAAAAGTGTGTAATAAAATTAATAAAAGTGCAAGAATAATAAAAAAAATGCTAACCTTACATTAAAATACCCATTTTTACATAGACAGAAAAATGATGCAAAAATGGTGAAAAATACAAAAATGAATGCAAACACTCTTGGAATCACCCGAACTACCCACTCTTTCTACATATCTTATAATCAAACTTCAAATCACCATGAATACACAACACAATAAACGTAATAAATATTCAAAATAACTTAAGATAAAAATGTAAGAATGATATAAAAATGTAAGAAAGGAGTGGGAGAAAAGAAAATGTTACAAACGTAAATTTTTAATTAAAAATAATTAGGAGATCCTTAGAGGGATCAGGTAATTACCCTTAGAGTGTGCTTTGACTTAGAAGAAGTTTGGTTTGGATTTTGGACCTAGACCCTAAGAAAAATGTATTAGGTGAGCTAAAGGTGTAGAGAGTGTCCTGAGTCTTAAATTTAGCAACATTTTGGTATATTTGTTGTCGTCTTCTTCAAAAAGTGGGGTGTGAAGGGCTATTTATAGACAAAAAGGGTGGGTTTGGGGCATGCATGCAAGTGCGAGGTGTGTGAGTGCACAACAAAGGCTCGTGCATACACTCTATACACATGTTCGGGTGCACGTGAGCCAGGCATATGAGCACGTGCCAAGAGCACGTATATGCATGCCCAAGGCATGCGAGTATGTGCTCTCACAGGCTTTTTGACATGTCTATTTTGGTGTTTTGAGGTTTAAGTGTGTTTTGGCTTTTCAAGTAGTTTGAGCATGATCGAGAAGATTTCCTAAGAATTTTTTTCCCTATATGGTCAATAGGAAACCTTCATCATTAGATTTTTGGGAGACTACTGAAATTTGGGTATTAAAAGTTTCCTCCCACTTCATATGCATTGATCAAGCTAACTCTTATCAATATAGAGGAAGGAAATTTTGAAAATGCATGAGAAGAAATTTTTTATGAGAGTTGCCACTCGTGTATTGTTATTGTTAACTCATAAGGAGCAAAATGATAAAAAAATTTTATGAGGGTGCTGTGTAACCTTTACCAAGCTACAAGCGAGGGGTGCTATGTAACCTCTACCAAGCTACAAGCAAAAGGTGCTATGTAACCTTTACTAAGCTACAAGAGAAGGGTGTTGTGTAACCTTTACTAAGCTACAAGCGGGGGGTGTTGTGTAACCTTTACTAAGCTATAAGTGTGGGGTGCTATGTAAACTTTACCAAGCTATAAGTAGGGGTGCTATATAACCTTTACCAAGATACGAGCGAGGGATGTTATGCAACCTTTACCAAGCTATAAGTAGGGGTGCTATGTAACCTTTATCAAGCTATAAGTATGGGTTCTGTATAGTCTTAACTAGGCTATAAAAAAAAATACACTATGTAGCCCTGGATAAGCTTCAAGCTCCATATTTAAAAAAAAAAACAAAATAATGTGTTTAAAATTTTTTTATAGGTGTTATGTAGCTTGGATGGGTTAGAAGTAAACACAAAATATATAGCCCTAGATAGGCTTTAAGTGTCTAGTTTTGAAAAACCATAATGTATGTAAAACCTTTTGTGGGTGTTATGCAACCTTGATCACCTTTTGTGAGGTTACAAGCGGAATACACCATGTGGCATTGATTGAGCCTTAGGTGTAGGCATTGTGTGTGATTTTTCAAAATCATGGTGCTTGCATGCTATGCATTTTCTTAAAAAATTGTGATGTATGTGAAATCAGGATAATGTAATGTGACTCAATTTTTAAAAGCATGATGCATAGATTTTGTTTGTGCTTTAAAGGTTTACCCGTACCGATGAGGGGTGTGTGTCAAGGATCTTAGGTGACCTTGGTTATGGTAGCCTTATCTTTTTTTGTAACTTGTGTCATTTTTTCAAGATTCAAGCAGCAACTCTTTGCTGAGAATAGTTTTATTATTAAGTGGAAAACAAGTGTCCTAAATGACCGGATGAGGTTTCTTCAAAGCAAGATCACTAGGGATTGTGATGAATGAGACAATTCTTGATACTAGAATATTCCTTTATTAGGCATGAATGCTTGATCACACAACTCATTTTTTGCAAGGCTTTTTCCCTTTCCAAAAATTCCTTTCCTTAGAGTAGATTAAGTATAATCTTGCATTCATGCTAGTTTTAAAGGTTTACTGTGGTAATCGTAAGTTGCCTAAGCATTACAATTCTCTATGATTCTCTTTTTGATGAATTCTCTTCTCTTAATGAGGTTATTAGGCATTAGGTTAATTAAAGTTTAGAAATCCCAGCCTAGAATTCCTTAACAAGGTCAGGAAATTCTAAAAGCTTCATTAAAATGAAATGATAACTGCTAGTGTCGATTGGTTAGCCTTTGCTATATGCCCCCCTTAGTATGAGTTCACTTTTAAGAGCACAAAAAAGGTTTATGGAGTGAAAATGAGTACATGGATGCATGAATGCACATGCACATTTTCTTTAAAGCACGATGAGATAGAGTACTTCCCTGGGGATATGATGTGTTTCCTTAAATGTGCTATGTCTTTCTATCTTTACTATTAGAGCTTTGTTGATGTCTCTTTCTTCTTGTTTCTTTAGTGTTTGGCAATTGTATATGCTAGAAGTCTCATATTGTTGTTTTTTGCTTCTTTATTTTTTGTAATCATATTCTCTTACAAAATAACCAAACATTTTAGGCAGTGTTGATTTTGTTTCTAGATGATGATTCTCAATTAGAATACATTATAACTTCCCTTTTTATTGATGCTTCTCTCTTTTGCATGTTTTCATTTTATTGTATTTCCTTACAAAGCAAATAATAAAAGAATCCTAACTAGAATTGGTTCTATTTTATGCTCATGCTGGGGGACTTTATGCTCGTAACAATCTTGCCAGCATGGCATGTTTTACATGTTGACTTTAACTCTTACCATGGTGACTACTACTCTAGTTGTATCATTTATAGCTATTGCTACAATGATTGTAATTCTTACTACAGTATTTGTAGTTTTATTTATTATGTATGCATGAGTATGTGTCTCGAAGTGTGTGCATATATCTTAAAATGTGTGCACGTGCTTCTCAACTTAAAAAGATTTAAAGATATGGTGTTTTGAATAGTGCATCAAAGTATTGCATTTTAGGCCTTGGGGTATGAAAAATAAGCCTAGTACATATCCATAAGCCTAGAGTGCACTTTAGTTGCTCACATGTGCACCTGTCGTATGCACTCATATGCCTAAAGAATGATTGTGCATGTTTTAGGCATGCTTGGCAGTCTCAGAGGTAGCTCCTCCTATATATATGCATGATCTTAAGCATTTTAAGCATGATCTTGATGTTTTTACACTTTTCCTCTTCATTGTCCTTCAATTTAATACTCATTCTATTGTTGTTTCTTTACTTCTATTTTTGGAGGACTGATTTTCTATCTTTTAAAGAGTGTAAGTGCCTCTTCTTTCTCTTCTTTTCCTTTTCCCATATTTATTCTTTTTTCTTTTTTGTCTTTTCTCTTGAGATTTTTTTTAAGCATGGCTACTTTTTCCTCTTCTTCATGGTTTAAGGGAGCTATGAACTTTGAGGGTATCAATGTTGATAAAGTCAATGTTCCTCTAAAAGGCATTTATCCTGTGCAACTCCCTCTTTCTTAAATGAAGCTCAGAGTTGAGGGTTTGATGAAAGTAAGCGACATTCCACTCATCGACTACCTTGATTATCATACATGGTCTACCATACTTTAGATGTAAGTCCCTCTATTATGGGTGCTCTTGTATTTTTTGTTATGTTTTATGTTTTTTTAGCTTGTACTCTTTCTTAGAATTTTGTAGCTTCCTAATTTTTATATTGCTCTTTAGTACACTTGTACTTTGCTCGCTTCTTGACTATTTGTGGCTTTTTAGCTGTACTAGTTTTAGATTGCTTTCCCATTATGATGCTCTTTTATGATGTGTGTGGTCGATATTATTGTTACCATATTATACTTCCTATAAAATGAAAACATGAATGTTGTTAATATTTGAGATTTTTATTTTTTTAGCCTTGGAATGTTATTTCGCTGCTTGGCAGTATCAATAAAGTAGCATAATATTATCAAGCTCTTCCTTTTGAAGTGAAGTAGAGAGTTATCGAACTCGGCTTTAATGGCATTATTACAGCTTTAGATGTAGGCTCATGCTCTTGTAGTCATGCTGTTCAAAATGACTTAGTAGAGAGGTGGATGGGCTTTACACACACTTTCAATTTTTGATTTAGGGAGATTTTGATCACTTTTATTGATTTTGCAGCCATTAGCTTTACTGGTTCCTTAGTTCCCTTTAGGGCTGCTAATTACATTCAACCTTTATTATTGAGGTGTGGACCATGGAGCTTTTTAGGCATGCAATGACCCTGAAGGAAATGAGCACTTCTCTTGCTCGTTATTTTGATCTCATCAGAAAGGTGTTTAAAGATTATATCAGGGGAAGGTCAATAGTGGATAAGCTCACTTGCTACTTTGTTTTTTACAAGTTGAGTGTGATCATGTTTTTGAATTCTTTAGGCACTAGTCCTCCTTGGCTACTACCTCTTCACAAGGATTTGGAAAGGCTTTATGAGTATGCAAGGGAGTTACTACTCTTTTATACTTGTATCAGGGACTTTATGCTGCTAGCTGAGGTCTTTAAGGTGGTGTTGTCGCCAAATGGTAGTTGACATAAGTTACCCCTTTTTTACCCTTTCATTTTTTATTTTTCCTTTTATATTAGTCTCTTGATGTTGACTTGCATTTTTTTAGATTTGGGCTTATGAGCTTGGTATTTTCCCTTGTACTTGTATGGATAACTAGACCAAGGTTAGCTTCCCTCGATATAGAAATTGGTTTGCTCAGATTTCAAGTTTGATTGCATCTCATGTAAATACCAGGAAGATTTTAGAGAACTTATCTTTTGACTAGGTATGTTGTCATTTGTGATCTCTTCAAATGCTATTTTACTTTACAAAAAGTGAACATTTATCTTTGTTTGTAGATTCACCCCTAATGGTGGGTCATGAATAAGGATTCTTGGACTCGCGAGATGTAAAGGGCCAACTTAGTTACTCATCTTTGAGTATTTCTAACTGGTCATATGGATCATTCCTAGTATCTAGGGGAGTAGGTTTTTAAGTGGTGGAGTGGTCTAGAGAGGCAGAGTGTTCCAATGCTTCCTCCTAGTTCCATGTATTGGGGATGTGAGGTGACTATAATGAGCTGACTATGGCTAAAATGGGTGGTCCTATGGAGTCCTTTCTATTTCCTGAAGAGATTTCTTATATTGATGTTTTGATCTGTTGTCTAGTGGATGTTACTATTATTGAAGAGTCTACTCTTCCTTTTAAGCGAGGAATGATGCAATCTTAATGTCCTAATGTTGGTCTCTTACTGCCCTATGCTTCTCAGCCTTATCCTTCTTAGGCAACTTCTCATGCTTTGGCATGTATCCCTTATACAATATTCATGAAATAATCTTATTAGTGAAAATGGTATTGAAATGAATTTTGAGATTCTCATATATCTTTGACCATTATAGGGGCGTCGTATTCCCCACAGGAGGATCCTGATGTAAAGGGTGGAGGTAGTGTTGCCCATGCTAGTAGTACTTATTCTCTGAATGTGTTGAGTGGTACCATTGTCGATCCTATTATTTTGACATTTTAAGGGTTTACCATCACTAATGGTTCTACATCTTCTCTGATTTTAGTGTCAAATTATTCTTTGTCAACTTATGATCCTTGAGGAATGACTCATATGAGTTCTCTTTGCTTTGTGTTTATTATCTTTTATTTTGGTGTTGTAATTTATTTGATTCGCCCTTCTAAGGTTCTTTGCTTTGAGGTGGATTTGCTATTCATCCATTTGACTAACACTTAGTGCTACTTTATTAAGCATTGCAATTTGTAGTTGGTATTGGCTTGTTCTTTCATGAATTATTTTCTTTGTAACAAAATAAGTATGCATGATACGACTTGTGTTTTATTTGTGTAGGAGTCTTATACTATAGCTCAGAGAGAGTGGTAGTCGAGGGAGGCAGCTAGAGATGCTTATATTAGGGAGAAAGAGCAAGAACTCACAAGGCATGATGAGGATATTGCTAGGACTTTTTATAAAGATGTAGGTTAAGGGGATGTGGTGATTGCCCCTATATAGCTGCTACAGCTGATGGGTTTGTTTTAAGAGTTAAATGTAGGCTTTTGGTCATAGAGGCTTATGTTATTGTATTATTTTCCTGAGATTATGGACTATGGGTATTGTTTTTAGGGATCTATCCCTTGTGTTATACCTATACCATTTGTTCATTTTGTATGACCAACGCTTCTGTGTAGTCTAATGTACCTCTGGATGATGGCTATCTTTGATGCTTTTTTTATTTTACTTCCTCTCTACTTTTGCTCCTCTACTTGGTTAGAAAAGGAACATTAACTCTAAGATGCAATCTTTGCCTTTGTATATGGTAATTATTGATTCAGACATTTGCCTCTTTACATATGTGATTTTTTATAATTTCTTCCTATTTGCGCTGAATTTCATTTACCAAAGGCATACATGCATATCTTATATTTCAAAATGAAGGTACCCTTACCCTTATTCTTAGTATTTCTCTTTTTGGTTTCATTATCATCATTTTTTTCATTAATGTTATTCTTTTTTTTTTCATTTTTTTTTGAAATATACAATATACAAGATTCCATATCTATGCCTATGTTAAATGAAGTGTTAATGAAATGAATGCCAAAGATTCTATGTAAGGTTTGATAAAATGCACATTATTATTAGGGCATGCATTACATAAATAAGCAAAGCTCAAACATCATTGCATTAAATTTAGAGTTCGATAAATCAAAAGACTCCAAATGGATAAAACGGGCACTATTAGGGATATATTCGTCATCAAATGGGGTGTCATCTATGATGGTCTTGGAGAGGGTAGCAATGTAGCTAGTAGTTCCATCTTAAAATTAAAATTGCCATAAGGTTGTTTCAATTGATCATGTACTTCCTTCTTCTTCTCTATTTCTTCCTTATTTTCATCCTCAGACTGAGACACATACTTATAAATTAGATGATCCATTTTGTCACCTCTTGAGTCATAAATAAGGTTTGGGAGACTCGCTTTTAGTGCTACTAAGAGTTCTTTTTCTTCCCTTTATACTTATTCTATTTCACTCGTAAGAACATCTTCGATAGAGCTTTCCATAAAAGCCTCAGGGAACCCTGAAGAGATGGCATATGATGTAGCATGTCTTGGTAGTTAGGTGAATGGTTGGTTTTGACATTAGGCTATTTTTCAATGTCTTCAAACTTGCCAAAGTCTATAAGGTCTTGGATTCAGTGTTTTAGAACATGGTAATTATTAATTTTATGGGTGATCATTTGGTGAAAGTGGAACTAGAGGTTGTATTGATGTGTATTGATAGAGGGTTAGTCTAAACTTTTGGTTTAATAGGCTTTAAGAGGTCTTTTTATTGAAGTTCCTTAAAAAATTTGAAGAGGTATTAGTTAAGCTTTGAAAATTTCATGCAGTGATTAGTTATAATAGGCCTTAGAGGTGATGGATTACAATCCATTGAACTTTCATTACCCATTCTTTGAACTTTAGTTTTGCTAGGCTTAGAATAATAGGGTTGGTTGGAGTGGTCCTGTGAGGGCCCATTCATTAGTACAGAGATTTGATTGAAGCCTTTAATCAGGGTATTAGTTTTTTCCTTCATCGGGGCTTTATGCTAGGTGATCTCACACTTCATTTTAGCCTCAAATTTAGTGATCCTATAGGCTAATTCTTGAATCTCTTTTGCTAATTCAAATGTAGTTTCACTAGTTAACTTAGGAAAGGGTTAGGAAAATCTTGTTTTAGGAAGATCACAATTGCCTTTGATATCCCCAAGCATTCTCATGTCTTCTTTCTTTCTATTCGTCTTAGAACTAAGGGAGCCAGGTGCCCCTTTTCCATTACTGCCTAAGAGAATTACTTCATCCATGGTATTTGGAGTTTGGCCAAAGGTATCCTTTACTTAAGTCTTAAGGAAAGTCTTATTTTTAGCTCAGAGGATGTCAGTCAAGCCACCATTAGCCTTGAATCATTTCACATGCTCTATGAGTAGATCATTGATTTGATTCGTAAATTATTCAATCATTTTGATGCCTAACCATTGCTAACTCTCGTTAAAGGGGTTTGAGAGACTTAGAGCTTGCAAGGCTTTCAAGAGACTATCTTTCTACATAAATATGGTGGCTAGGATGGGAAAGAGATAATGCATTCATGCATAATATGATGTGTTCTGTAAAATAAGTGAGTTAGCGTGTATGTATGGTGTAATAATTATAATTTCACTAATAATAATGAAAAAACTAGTTACAAAGAAATCATGGATTAGTTTATGATAAAATGCCCCCTATATATATGTATGTATGCATGGAAAAAATAGAAGAAAACAAAATAAACAAACAAGGTTAGCATAAAGACCTATAAAATGAACAAACCAAACACAAGCAATCGCTCCTTCCAACCTTATCACTCCATACGGTAAATATTTCTATCCTAAGTGGGTTTTTGAATTATAATCATTAGGGGATCATGGTTCTACTCTTTGGCTAGGCTATTTCAATTATTGTTAATCAAACTTAAGAGGTAAGCTATGGAATGATACTCAAATGTACTTAAGGCAAGCAAACAATGTCAATAAGAGGCCCAATCATCGGGTCACAAGTGGCATCTATAGTCCATGCGTGCCTGAGAGCCCAAGAACTATAGTCAACAAGAGGGATCCAAGTTCATGTCCCTCTCATCGACATTCAATAAGTTTACCAAGGAACTTGAAAATTTAATCCGGTAGATAACAATTTGATTCCTTTAACATAAACGTCTACAACCTAGTTAAATTCCTTATTCAACCACTTGATCTGGTAAGGATAAATGGATGACTTCTCATAGGTTCTTTCCTAAAAATATGTCACAGTTTTTCAATTCTCATAGACCATCCAAACTGAGCTGTATGATTCTTGTCATTCCTTATATATCGAGCTTACACAATGTAAATAAGGGTCATATGAGTCTAAGCATAGGTAGTTTATAAGAACTAACATAATGACAATAAATGGTGATAGAAACTAGAGTTTTCATGTCATTTATGAATGTCAAGTCAAACGGGCAGCATCAAGATAGGATAATCATGTAAAAGCTAAGTAGGACCCTAAGAGAAGCTTCTTTTAGTTTTATCTATATGGGTTAATTTGAGCTTACGGCTAAGGGTCCCTTTAGCGAGAATGCCCCCATATGAATAAGGTTATGAACTCTTATAAATGACTCTTGCATTCTTTTACCAACTTAAGAAAAATTCTACCCTATTTTAGACTTAGGAGCTAGGTCGAACCACTCTAAGCCCTACAATTTTTCTTGATTGATTAAAAGCTAAAGGTGACAATACCAATCTTGTTGTCCTGTGACGTAAGTGGAATCATTATGGCAATATTATTCAATATTATCGAGGGATTAAGGACCATGGGTGCACATGGTGAGTGTAGTGAAATGTCATTATGATGTTTTGAAGGCGAATAAATAAGTTATACATAATAAGAAATAGTCTTTCATTTATGCCCCTCAAATCAGTTATCCCTAGTGGAGTCACCAAAATATGTATGTACTGGTGTTGTTAGTTCGTGCCCTATCGAATTTGACTTTTTGAGTTGGGTCAGTATATGGACAAGATCAGTGTGATGTCAATGCATAAAGGCTAATGACGACCATCTATTGATTGTTATTAATGTGGGAGGATCTGCCTGATTAGGCATTATAGAATGGAGTTGCCACCCAACTAGGTCAGGAGAAAGTGAATTAAGATTTCACTTTCCTCACTAAAATTTTGAGTTCAGGGGTAGGAGTTATTTATTTGTTTCTTATTATACATTACTTAATTACTCATTACTTCACCTTAGTTTTGGTTTTATAATGCTTTTACCACATTTAATTGTTAGTCGGTTTAAATTGCATTGGAAGTAAATGTAAGGTTGTTGGATTTGGTGCACATACATCACAAAATAAGTAAATAAGCAAACATTCCCCAAAAAAAACAACAATGCAAACAAGTAGGCAAGTAATACATAGTACACAAGCACGCATGCAAGAAATAATTGAAATAAACAAATGAATAAGCAAAATAAAAATGGGAAAATGAATTAAGAATTATAATCCTTGGAGAATGTCTATTGTAATAAATACATTAAAATAAAAAATAAAAGGGGAATTGAGATTAAGGATTGAATTACCTTGGAAATCCCCTATTCTATTAATTACTTTAAAATGCAAAAAAAAAAAAAAAGTTAGCCTTCACACACGTGCAAGCACACATCACATTTAAGACAATTTTATATATCATTCATCCATAATTACAAAGATAATAAAGCAAATAAACAGACAAGGATGCTAATGAAAATGCATGATGCAAGCATTTTAAATTTAGGTATTTTGGCAGCAAAGTTACCATTGTTATCATAAAAATGTAATTTTATAATAAGGAAAAATGTGTGAGAATTAAGATGGTAGAGTAAGATATGAAAATAAAAAATAAAAAATTCATAAAAAAAAGGGAATAAAAATACTAAAACTACAAATGAAATAATAAAAATGATAAGAGTATTATTTTCACCATAAAAATATGAACTTTATAATAAAAATAACAAAAATAGTAAAATTAATAAAAATTATAAAATCGTTATTTTTCTATAAAAATGTGAACTTTATGATAAAAATAACAAATTTATCAAGAAAGATAATAAAAAAATAATAAAAATAACAAAAATGCAAATGAGATTATAAAGATGATAAAAATATCACTTTTACTAGAAAAATGTATATTTTATGATAAAAAAAATTAAATTTATCAAAGGAGAAAATAAAAGAGACAGAAATAATACGAATAACAAAAATGATTAAAATGCTACTTTTACAATAAAAATTTAAAATTTATGATAAAAATAATAAATTTATCAAGGAAGGTAACAAAAATATAAAAATGACAAAAATGCAAATGAGATGATAAAGATATATTTTTTATCATAAAAATAATAAATTTATCAAAGGAGAAAATAGAAGAGACAAAAATAATAAAATGGAATAAAAATAATAAAAATGATAAAAATGTTATTTTCACCATAAAAATATGAACTTTATGATAAAAATAGCAAATTTATAAAAAAAGAAAATAAAGGGAGCACTAAAATTACTAAAATTCTAGAATAATAATAATCATAAAAATGTTGACTTTACACCAAAATACCCATTTTTATATAAAAGGAAAAATGATGCAAACTGGTGAAAAATGAAAAAATGAATGCAAACTCCTAAAATCACCCGAACTACCCCACTCTCTTTCTACATATCTTATAACCAAACTTCAAATCCCCATATAAATTACAACACAATAAATGTAATAAATATTCAAAATAAAATGAGATAAAATGCACACATGATATAAAAAAATGTAAGAAAGGAGTAGGAGAAGAGAAAATGTTATGGATGCAAATTTTTAATTAAAAATAATTAAGAGACCTTCAAAGGACTAAGTGATTACCCTTAAAGCGTGCTTTGACTTAGAAGAAGTTTGGTTTGGATATTGGATCTAGACCCTAAAAAAATGTATTTGGTGAGTTGAAAGTGTATAGAATAAGAGTTATGAGTCTTCAATTCAATAAAGTTTTTGTATATTTTTCGTTCTCCTCCTCATAAAGTGGGGTGTGAAGGCCTACTTATAGGCAAAAATAGTGGGTTTAGGGCATATGTTCTTACTCCAAGTGTGTGAACATGAACTAGGGGTGTGTATACGTATACCTAAGGCAAGCTAGCATGCCCTCCTCTATACTTATCTACACATCTGTTTTGGTGTTTTAAGGTTTAAGTGTGTGTTTTGGGTATTTTTGGCTTTTCAACTAGTTTGAGCACACTCAGGAAGATTTCCAAAGAAAATTCCATGTCTGGTCAAGAGGAAACCTTTACCATTAGATTTTTGGGAGATTGTTGAAATTTAGGTATTAACACCAACCTGTTGGCAGTGGAATGTCCAAACGGGTGCTCTTAGATTCAAGAAAAAGGAACTGTCTAGCCCCTGATCACTCTATGCCTTTTACAAAGAGCTGGCATCGGCTTCTGAAGAGCAACATTGCCCACCCTTAAATCCTCTAAATTGACCCTGTCATAGTGATCGGGATCGACACCACCATCTCCTCGAATATGTACAGTATAGTAAAAAAAGCAAGATCTTAAAAGTCTAGAAAATATTTAAGAGAAATAAGAAGTGAAAATGAAGACAAAAAATTAAAAAAACATGCCTTTTATAAGGCCCTAGAGCGTGGGTCTAACCACGATCCATAAGTGTGTCAAAGACTTATCGATATGGGTCATTGACCCACACGTGGGTCGACCCCACAAGCTCCAACAGGGCTTGCCATAAATTTAAAATGCATATTAAATCCTCCCTAAGCCTTTAAGAAGGCACAAAAGTGCTCTAAAGTCTATAATTCAGCCAATGACATGCATAAAATGTTAGAAGCTCATAGTAAGAATCTAAGACATGTCTAGAACATTGCAGAAACCCTAGTAAAGTTCTTTACACCACCTTATTTGAAAATTTGCAAATGCAATTATGCATTCATGCATTTAGACTTGCATTTTTCATCCCAAAAATCTTTTTTATGCTCTCTAAAGTGAACCTACATTGGGAAAGGGGCATATAGTAGAGACAGACTAGTCGACCTTTACAATGGTTATTTCACCTTGGTGAAGCTTTCAAAATTTCCCAACTTTAATCAGCAACTCTAAGCCAGGATTTCTAAATTCTATTCAATTTAATGCTTGATAACCTCATGAAAGGAAGAAAATTCATCAAAAAGAGAATCATAAGGAGTTATAACACTCAAGTAGCTAATGATTATTGTGAAAAACCTCTAAATTAATATGAATGCAAAAACCATACTTATCTACTCCAATGCTCAATTGAGTAATAGTATACAAAGGATACCTTGTTAGAATTCATGATGAGTAATATAAGAAAGGCAGGGAATATCCAAAAAGGAAAACTAATGTACTAAGGCAACTACTATAATGCTCCCTAACAGGAGTAAGAGTATCTCAAACACTTTTTGATAGAATTCACAGGAGAAAGCTGGGGAATACTTAAAAAGAGAAAAATTCTTCAAAAACTACTAATATGATCAAGGCATTCACTCCTAATAAGGGGAATGTTTCGATAAATAAAGCTATTTTATTTGTCATAATCCTTCCCAACCTCTTTTTGAGACACTCTCATCCAATCATTTATGATGCTTAGTTTCCACTTGGTAACAAAAGCATCTTTGGCAAGGAGTTATAATTGAAACCTCAAGGAAATAATAAAAACTATGTTGAGATTATACTACTACAGCTAGCATCATTTGAAGCTCCTAACACTCACCTCTCACTGGTAAGGGTAAACCTTTAAAATCATAAACAAAACTCGCATGCATCATAATTTCAAAAACCAAGCCACATTACAATATATTGATTTTACATTCACCATGATTTTGAGAAATTACACACAATACCTATAAGTCGGGGCTTGTTCAAGGACATATGATGTATTATAATTGTTTCTCATTCAAGGCTATATAGCACACACAAATTTAACACATTAACTTTGACTTTTAAAATTGGACACCTGAGGCCCGTTCAAGGACATATGGTGTATTATGCTTATAGCCCGTTTAAGGCTACATAGCACCCATAAGAGTTCTTTTTACATGCATCATTGGTTTTTTGAAACCTGACACTTGAACCCTATTTGGGGCTATATAGTGTATTTTTCTTATAGCCCGTTTAAGGCTATATAGCAATTATTAAAGTTTTTACATGCATTATGGTTTTTTGAAATTGGGTATTTGAAGCCTGTTTAGGGCTATACAATGTGTTTTTGATTTAAGCTTATTCAGAGCTATACAATATTGCATCATTTTGCTTAAAGCTTATTCAAGGCTACACAACATTGCATCATTTCACTTGAAGCCTATCGAGGGCTATAAATTATCTTTTTTTCTTGAAGCCTATTTAAGGCTATACAGCTGAATTTTCTTCCCATGCATTAATAAGCACTAACTTGCTCAATTTATGTGAAGCCGGGGGGTAACTATTGATACCCTAAATTTCAATCGTCACCCAAAAATTCAATGATGAAAGTTTCTTGTCAATGAGACAAGGGAAACTTCTTCATATGTCATGCCGAGCATGCTCAGGAGGATGAAAAAACTTAAAAACACACACCCGAACCATAAAAACTTCAAAGATGGACAAAAATAGTAAAAACAGATGAAAACAGGGCTCAAAAGCCCATGGGTTAGCTCAACCCACAAGTATTTTTGCTAAAACTTAAATTAATCTAAAATAAATAAATAAACCACTATAAAATTTATTAATTAAATGAATGTTAGGGCTTTCATCCCCGACTCAATTTTATCTAAAGTTCGCATTGCTCTCTTTGTCACTTATATTTTTATTCCATTTCATAAGCATCTTTGGTCATATGAAAGTCTCTGCCAAGCACTCACATAATTTATTTATTCTAACAACTACTTAAGTGGTTAGATTTTACTACTTAACCAATTGATTAATCTCAATAATGAATTAAAGCTTTTGAAGAATATTAACAACCAAATTGTCTCTTGACCAATTTTGACTAAATTAACAAACTATAATTTTATTCTCAATAAGGATCTCCTTCTGATCTCACCTTATTTTCTAATTCAAATCTAAGGTTGATCAGTCCTAGGAAAGCATTAAGCTCAATAATAATCATGGATTAGATGTTTGGTGATAAAGAATTTAACCAATTAAGTCTATTATTGAGCCAAGCCTAAAAATGGTAATTAAAAAAAAAGAAAGAAGAAAAAGAATTGAAAATGGAAAACATAAACATCATATAAAATAATTAAAGTACAAAAGAATAATTAAAAAAGATAAAACTTGCTTATAGGTACACGTGCATCACTTCTCCTCGGGGAAGGAAGAAACAACAGGATCAATGCGTTTATAGAATTGGGGCACACAAGCTAATGGTGACCAACTACCGGTTTCCATTTGTTATTATTGTTGGGAGGGTTTGCCTGAACATGCTTTGTAGATTAGAGTCGCCACCTAACTTGAATTGGGAGAAAGTGAATTAAGAACTCACTTTCCTAACCAGAGATTCCGGGTTCAGGGGATAGGAGTTACTTATCTTATTTCTCATTTAAATTACATAATTATTTGATCTTTCACCCTAGTTTTGGTTTAAAGATGCATTTTACCACATTTGATTATTAGTCAGTTTAAATTGGAATAAAGTGTGGGATAGTTAGATTGACGAGCATTCATCAGAAGATAAATAAACAAGCATCCATCAATCAAGAAAATAACCATGTAAGCAAGTAGGCACGTAGCAAGCAAGCATGCAAGAAATAATCAAAATAAGTAAAGAAAAAATGGGGAAAGGGATTATGTATTACAACATGAGAAAAGAGTCTATTCTAATAAATACATCCAAAATAGAAATAAAAGGGGGAATTGGGATTAAGGATTATATTGCCTTAGAAATTCCTATTCTATTAATTGAACCAAAATAAAAGAAAATCCCTATTCTAGTAAAAGCTGCAAAACAAAGGTTAGTACTCACATACGTACAATTACACATCACATTTAAGACAATTATACATTCATAATTGGAATAACAAAAATAACATAGCAAATAAACAAACAAGGATGCTAATGGAGAAACATGATGCAAAGATTTAAAATTTGGGTATTTTGGCATATTACCATTTTTATTGTATATGAAAAATGGAATTCGATAAAAATATAAAATGCAAATAAAATAATTGAAGTGATAAAAATAATATTTTCACCATAAAAAATATCCATTTTATAATAAAAATAGTAAATTTATCAAGAAGGAACATGAAAATAGCAAAATAATAAAAATGGTAAAAATGTAATGAATACAATAAAATAACAAAGATGCAGAATTTAAAATAATAAAAGTGATAAAAATACAATTTTCACTATAAAAAGATTAACTTTATGATAAAAAATAGCAAATTTGTCATAGGAGAAAGCATAAATAACAAAAATAATAAAAATATAATAAATATAATAAAAATAATAAATGTGCAGAAATTAAATTAATAAAAATGTCATTTCCACCATAAAAATATCCACTTTATGATGTAAATAACAATTTTACCCTATAAAGGCATAAAGACAATAAAATTACAAAATTGCAACAAAAATAATAAAATTACAGAAATATTAATATAAATAAAAAAAATGCAGAAATAAATAAATGAATAAATTAAAATGATAAATATGATATTTTTACCTTGAAAATGTGAACAATATGATAAAAATACCAAATTACCATACAAGGCTTAAATATAACAAAAATAGCAAGAATGCAATAAAAATAATAATTATGCAGAAATAATTATGCAAATAAATAACATGGCAGAAGTAAAAATATTAAAATGGTAAATGTGATATTTTTATCATAAAAATATAAATTTTATGATAGAAGTATCAAATTTACCATAAATAGCATAAAAGCAACAAGAATAAGAAAAATGCATAAAAATGATAAAAATGCTGGAATATTAATAAAAATACAGAAATGAATAATTTAAAATGATAAAGTTGTATTTTTGCCATAAAAATGTAAACCTTATGATAAAAATATCAAATTTACCATAAAAGGCATAAATATAATGAAAATTGCAAGAAAGCAATAAAAATAAATAAAGTGCAGAAATAAATAAATAAATAAATATGGCAGCAATAAAGTAATAAAAATAATAAAGATGACACTTTTACCATAAAAATGTGAACTTTATGATAGAAAAGCCAAATTTACTATAAAAGGGATAAATGTAATAAAAATTGCAAAGATACCACAAAAATAATAAATATGCAGATAAATAAAAATTACAGAAATAAAAATATCAAAGTGATAAAGGTGACATTTTTACCATAAAACATTACCTTTATGATAAAAATGTCAAATTTACCACAAATAGCATAAATGTAATAAAAAATAATAATAGTGCAATAAATTGAGAAGATGTACAAATATTAATGAGAATAAATAAAATGATGCAAAATAATAATAAAAATGCTAACTTTACACAAAAATATCTATTTTTAGATAAAAGAAAAAAATGATGCAAAAATAGTAGAAAATGCAAAAAATGAATGCAAACACTCCAATATTACACTCGAACTTCCAACTTTATCTACATATCTTATTCTAAATTTCATCACCACCAAAATCACAACTTTACCAATATAATAAATGTTCACAATAAAATGAATAAAAATGCAAAAAAGATGATAAAAAATGATAAAAAAAAAGATAGAAATGAGATGAAGAAGATGATAAAAATGTAATTTTTTATTAAAAATAATTAGGAGATCCTTAAAAGGACTGGTTATTATCCTAAATGTTTGCTTTGACAGAGTTGTGGTTTGGTTTGGTTTAATGATATAAACCTACTAAGAAGAGTGTTTGGGTTGAGTGGGCTCTCGAAGTGCTTTAGGAGTGAGAAGAAGAGAGAAAAATCCATCCAAAATAGTAACTTGCTCTCTCTATAGTCATCTACCTCAAGAAATGTGCCACTCTATCTCTCCAAAAGAGGAAAAGTTGAGTTTTTATTAATCAAGTCCAGGGACCCATAAGCTTGGGCCCTGGACACATGCTCTTGGACCTAGAACCCACGTACGTGGGTTCCCTAACCCACATAAGGGTAATATAGTCATTTTGACCCACAGTCTTGGGTTAAAAACTCATACTCGTGGGTCATTAACCCAAGCTCATGGGTTGACTTGTCCACATGGGCTTTTCCTATACTTTTGGTCCTTTTTTAAGCCCATCTCGGCTCTTTTGAGAGTTTGGTTACTTTTTGGTATATTTTTTTGTATCTTTTGGGTTTTTGTTGGGTTTCTTCTTAATTTAAGCATGCTCAAGAGAACTTCTAAAGAAATTCTCCCACTGCTTGCTTGACATGAATCCTTCATCATAGGATTTTAAGGGGAACTACCAAAATTTTAGGTATCAATACCGCTTGAATAATGTTTGCAATTATTCTTCAATCTTCTACTCTTAACAATCCTTGAGTAGATAACCAAAATCAAAAATAAAAATTATTCTTATTAAAACTGAAAGTAAAAATCCTTTAAACATTATACCAGCTAACATCCTAAAAAAAGAGGCAAATAAAAGCTATTTATAATTGTCTACTAAAAATCCTAAAAATAAATTACCATAATTGATAATATTCAAAGTGCATGGTTGTGCACGCTGACATGCATGGGTTGTGCATCAATGCTTCATTTAAGAATCTTTGAATCAAGTATGGTCGTGCACTCTCTAGTGCATGATTATACATTTGCTCAATCTTGTAAAGTGGACTTTTTAGCCTTAGGTATGGCCGTGCACGACTGTGCATGCCTCTTCATCTTGATTTAATGGAGATTTTGAGCTTTCCTCTTTAAGTTCTTACTTAGACTCCATTTGAATTTATCCAAATTTGAAGGCACCTAGCTCAATAACATTAAAATTTAACTAAAAACAATAAAAAATCAAATAAAATTCTAAAAACCTAAGTTTTATGTAATTTATGTAATAATGCCAATATTCAAAACTAAACTAGACACTTTTACCCCTAAAACTCAACTAATTAGTGCTAAAAATCTACTATTTTTTGTTCGTATTAACTCCCTTACACTTGAGCTTTTGCTTGTCCTCAAGTAAAATATGATTCATAAGAAGAACTTTACTCATTGCTTAGCTTTCATTTAACTAGCTATGACAATTTTCAATTAATATGGAGCATAAAAACTCAAAATTAAGAGAATAACTTGAGGTCAAAGACAAGCTACATTACTGTGTGAAAAGCTCTTGGCTAATAGAATTGAAATCAAAGAAAGATAAAAGAAAATTGAAATTAATTCAACTTTTAGCTAATATAAAACTCTTATTCATAAGGAACTTTTTAAATTTTATTTTATTTCATAAAAGTCTTCCTAATTGTAGTATCCTCCACCTTTCCCAGACTACTTAATGTGGATACCTCATAAAGGGTCCTTTGGATACTTATACTCTCTTTAAGAGCATTAGAGTAGAAGGAGAATATAAATATTTAAAATTTTAAGTTCTTAGCTCATTTAAAACAAGTGTGTTTTACACTCAATCTCATTTTTATTTATTTTTCTTTTCATATAAGATTTGCCTAACTTCAAGCATTAAGTTTAAAATTTCCATTTACAAACACCTTTCACAAAAATCAAGACTCAAAGTTCAATCACTAAATACAAAGTAGGCATTAAGTTCATTAAGGGTTAAAAAGTCTTTAACCACAAGTCATATCCTAATCTTACAAGTTCAAACTCACATTAAATGAAGATTACCACATCTTTTTAAGAAAAATAGATTCAAATTCAATGAATTAAATTATAGTTAAGAATAGGCTTCAAAAACTCTAGTGTTATGCATGATATGCATCCTAATGTATAAATGCAACAAACAACCTAACAAAATGAAATGCATGTTCCCTTCCCGTAGACTAAATTGTAAACAAACAAAACAAATAAAGTAAACATGAAAAAGAGTACTCCCCTTTCTAGAATGGTGGTGGAGGTGAAGAATTGATGGAATTGGCAATCTCTACAATGTTTTTAAGCCTCTTAAATTGACTTGCTTATGGCTATTGAAAATCCTCTATCTTGATTTAAAGCTCATCCAACATAGCATATAGCTTTAATTCCAACATGTCCAATTGAAGTAGTACCATTTCCTCTATAGTTGATTCATTCTTTAAAGCTTTCCTTTTGATCCATGACTCATTACTACTTCCTTCACTCTCCTCATTCTCTTTTGAAGCAAACTTGTTCATTTACTTCAAAACTTATTGGCCTAACAGATAACATTTTCTATTCTAGATTTGAAGATATTAGTATGAATAAGTACCTTTTCATTTGAGGTCCTAGATTTGAGGACTCCCATTCCTTTAGTGGCATAAGTCACATTTAATGCATAAAATTATTTCCCCAAGGTTGCAATGATATGTCCTATAGAGAGAGATTCCTTCTTTGCCTGTACAACATGCAATATTATTTGGACAATAAAGTGAGCACTAAAAACTTTAGTATTAGTATACATGCACCATAACATAAAATTTCATCCTTTGAAACCTTGAAACTATCTTGCCTCCCAAAGATGTTATGTGCCATAAATTTATGCATTAACAGGTAGGCATGATTTTTAATTAAACCACTAACCATCATCTCTCTTTCACTAAAACTATTGTGCTCGGTGATTCTTCTCTAAAAAGAAAGCATGTCAAATTTTTTTGGAGGTTGTTTAAGCCCTTGTATAGGATACCCAAATATATATGACATAATTTTAAATCCACATGAAATACTTTCCCAAAAATTATACATGAAAACATATGCTTATCATCATCCATAAATTTAAAAGTTTTGTAGAATTCAATGTAAGGTCATTCAAAGTGTCATATTTCATTCTAAAGAACTTGGTCCAACCTAATTGGTCACATAAATTAACAATATCTTCATCAAATCTTATGTCATACAATATATGATCATCAAAGAATTCAAGAAAAATGAAGTTTTGCTTTAAAAAAGAGCAGAATTTCTTACCCATCTCATGCAAATCAATGGAAAAGGGGGCACCAAATTATTTAGTGAGTTCAATCACCTCATCACCCTTTTGCATTATTTCCTTACCTTTCCTTTGCCTTCCTTGGTCAAGCTTTTCTTTTGACATCTTTAAGCAAAAATAAGAATTAAAAATTAGTAGTACAATGTGAGTTGAAAGAACTATATAGGGTTTCTCAAAATTAAAGAATGATTAATTTGAATATATTAAGAGTAATCCTTATACATGAAGGAAAAATAAAACCTAGAAATTTTCTCCTTTATTTGGAAAAAAAAGAAAAATTCTAATTTTGCAAAAAGGAAAGAAAAATAACTAACAATCCTATTCTTAGTTGAGTATTGGCTTTAGTAAATTCTAGAATAAGAATCACATAAACCTAACTAAAAATAAAAATTATAAATAAATTTGAAAAATTAAATAGGAACTTTAATTTATATACTAAAAAGAAAAGGAAATAAAAAATTGAACATTGAAAGTTAAATTCAAAAAAAGAAAATTTCTAAAAATTGTAATCCCTCCCTCCACACACACACACTTAAATTCAACATTGTCCTCAATGTTAAAAGCTTGCAAATGAAGAAAGTTTCTTATACATGCATGACTGTGAACCTTCTTTTATATTGTGACCTTGCCTTAGTGTAAGTTGTGCACCCTATGAGTGCATTACCATATGTGTGTTGTGTTTTAGTGAAGTGTCTAGCACATGATTATGCACTTGTGAGTGCACGGCGATACCTATGCCTTGTTTCGCATGCTCCAAGTTTTCCATGCAAAACAAGGCATAAGGGATTAATAGACTGTTAAAGAACTTAATAAACCTGAGTAATTCATTAGACCATGAGAATAGGTTGTGTTTGCTTCAGGTATACCTAAGTGACTTTGAAGAAGCCTTAGGAATTTATGAACAAGCCTACCCTTGACTGAGATTTATTAACTGAATTAACAAAATCCTGTAATTCAAGCAAGTGCCTGGTGAATGAATCCAAGATCTTGTTTTAAAATCTTGAATTTCTTTAAATATAATATGTTTATATTAGCATTCTGTTTATTTAATTTTCCAATTTAAAATCATTCATTCTATTAGCTTGTAGGAAGCAAGATCACACTTAGTGCTAGAATTTCTCATCTCCCTGTGGGAATGATACTCATTCATCATATATTACTTGTAATGAACTGTACACTTATCGAAATTTCTCAACAAGTTTTTGGCATCGTTGCCGGGGAGATTGGCGAATACCTACATTAAGATAGACTTTTATTTCTACAAGACTAGTAGTTTTATTCTTGTTTTATTAATTATGTTTAAGGAACCTGATTCTTGTTTATGCAAACAAGGTCCTAGAATCCTGAATTAGAAGAGCTTAATCCAAAGATTGAAAAAACTTGCAAACAGAGTAAGAGGATACAAAATTCAGAGCAATGGTAGGACAGGGAGCTCCAGCTAGAGCTCTGGAAGAATATGGTGTACCTAGTCTGATGGGAAGCTAGAACTGCATAGTGAAACCTAGCATCAAAGCTAACACCTTTGAAATCAAACCAGCCTACATCCAGATGGGTTCATAATAACAGTTCATAGGACTACCTTTAGAGGACCCTAAAGCCCACCTGGCTTCATTCTTTGATATCTGTGACACCTTAGGATGAATGGAGTTAGTCCATATACAATTAGACTTTGATTGTTTCCATTTTCCTTAAGGGATAAAGCCAAGCTATTGTTGAGTTCATTAACCCTAAATTTAATCACTTCATGGGACCTTCTCTCTAAGGCTTTCCTGACAAAGTATTATCCACCTAGAAAGACTACTAAGTATCATCAGGAATTGGTTGGATTTAAGCAGCAATATGGTGAATCACTGTATGAAGCCTGGGAGAGATTCAAAGATTTATAGAGAAATTATCATCACCATGGAATTCCAGACTGGTTATTGATGCAAAATTTTTACCAGGGACTGTCAGAATCTCTATAGATTATAATAGATGTCATTTCTCAAGGCTCATTTATGAGTAAAACACCAACAGATGCATACACACTTTTGGAGAAGATGGCATCCAATAATTACCAATGGCATGGAGAGAAAACCCAACCAAGAAAAGTTGATGGACATTATAAAGTCAATGGTTTAAGAATGGTGAATGCTAAATTGGACTCACTTAAAAAAATGGAGAAGCTAAATTTTGCAAGACATCCATCTCAGGTACTATGTTGTGAGGTATGAGGAGCAAGGCATGCTACAGTAGACTGTCAGCAAGGTGATCCTTACTCTCAGGGTTGTTTAATTGAGCAACTCAATGCTTTAAACAATTACATTAGTAGACCCCAAGGGAACCCTTACTCTAATACTTACAACCTAGGGTGGAGAAATCACCTGAATTTTTCATAGACAAATCAAGGTGGACACCAAGCTCAAAATATACAGTAGGGATACAAGCCTCCACCCCCACTAGGTTTTTAACAGAAGAACATGGCTTCTCAATCTGAATCCAAATCCAATATGGAACTGATTATGGAAAATTTCATCCAAACACAAAACAAGGTAATGTAGACAGTTCAGGACGTTAAATTACTAGAGAATCAAGTCACTTCTCAAGAAAGTTCCTTTAATTTTTACCAACCATGTCACTTTCCAAGTCAACCTCAAAACCCAAGAGAGCAAGCCCAAGTAGTAACTCTATGAAGTAGGAAGAATCTACCAAAGGCTGAATCTAAGAATAAAGAATAGGAAGTTGAGCCAAAGACCACTCAGTTACCATAGGAGCCAAAGATAGTTAAGACTCCTTGCTTACCATTCCCTTAGAGGATGCATAACTTTTCTCTAGATAAATAATTCCAGAAAGTCTTGTAGGTGTTTAAACAACTGGACATCACCATTCCTTTCTTGGAAGCAGTTACTTAAATGCCTGTAATATCCCGTATTTTTAAATATTTTTACACTGTACCAGAATATGCAGTGTTAATAAATTTTGAATATATATATGATATTTTTATGAGTTGATATGTATTTAAAACCTATTTTAATTATTGTGTATTATTTACAGTACTTTACGTAAAATTTTCCCGGGACTTTCATTTTCGGGGAAATTTTCACGTAAATAATTTATTATTAATTATTTTAAATATATTTTCGGACTTGCATGAACTCATACGTATTTTTAAAATACTAAATAAGGCCTATGTGTGTATATATTTATTTAATTAGGGTTTAATATTACCCTAATATTCTATTAATTATTTATTAGTTTTATTGTTATTTAATTATTTTTATTTAGTATAAATTATTAAAATTATTAAATTATATGTGTGTGGTGTATATTTAATGTGTGTAATTTAATATTATTTTAATATATAGTATAAAGTATATATATATACATATAATACATCAAAAATCAAAACTTTTGAAAAATTACACTTTTGCCCCCGACTACTCCTTCCCCGATCTTCATCCTCACCGCCTTCCGACGCTTGCAAACTGTCGATTTCTCACCGTTGGTGTGCCGTCCGATGTGCCACCACCTTTCCCAGCCTCTTCTACCGCCTGTGGTAGCCGTTTCCGGCGTCTAGAAGTTGGTTTTGGCCGGAGAAGCCGAACTTCTCTTCACCGTCGTTCACAGCCGATTTCGGCCACCATTTTCGAAACCCGCCGGTCTCTTTCTTCTCCTTGAGCTCCGGTGAGTGTGATTTTAGCTTTGGTTTGAGCTTAAATGGTCTAGAATTGCTTAGGTTTGATTTTTCCAATTCGGTCACATTAGGGTTTTTGATTTTTTTGAGCTTTGAATTGATTGATTCATAAAAACTCCCTTCACAAATGTTGATCCTAGTAGCTTCATCTACATGTATGAATTTTGTGGAATTTTGGAGATTTTTTGGATTTTTGGGTATTTTTGAATATTTTAATATTATTTTCTAATTTTCGGAAATTAATTATTTAAATTATGAAATTGTGTTTTATGGTTAAATTAGGTGTTGAAATGAATTATAGGAATTTATTTGGAATTTTTATGAATTTCTAAGTATTTATTTTGAATTATTGAAGTTTATGGAATTTTGGAAAATTAGGGTTAAATGTGTTTTTATTTGAATTTAATGGATAATTGGGTTTAATTATTGATATTATTGATAAATATGTTGAGAAAATTAATTTTGGATAATTATACTATTTTTGGTGAATTTTGGAAGTAATTTTAGTATATTTATATATATAGGGGTATTTTGGTAATTTTACCCTAAATTGGCTAAAAATGTAATTTAATTGGTTTTAATAGTTATTTAAGGTATAAAAATGATTTTCTACAAATTATTTGGTATTTTTAACTAATTAAAACTATTTTTCGTAAATTATTTTCAATTATATATATAATATACGGTTTTACTAATAAAATGAGTTTTTATCAGTTTTTACAGTGTTTTAAGGTTAATTATGTAATTTCTACTTATAAAATGTATTTCTATGTTAGAAGGATATTTTTGGTATTTCTGGAATTATTCTGTGATTGTGGACCCCGGTCGGTAGACTGTAGTTTGGAGTCCGACCGAGGGGTTTTGGGTGTGTTTTGTGTTTGAATTTCGAAGTGTGTTTCTTTGCAGGGTCGGCTCTACTCTTTTGAGTAGAGAGATGTCTATTTTACAGGGGAGGTTCTGCCTAATTTTCAGTAGAATTCTCGTAAAACGTGATATCCGGTCAAACCCTAATTTCTGATTTTGTGTTTAATACTCTAGATCGAATTCTAGGATTTCTGTTAGGTTTATTCTAATGTCTGTCGTTATTTGTTTGTTTAGTTACGCTGAGACCGAGGGCTAGTGGACCAGGCCCGTCGGACCCGTCTCGTGGAGCGCACTAATTTGTGAGTTACTATACTATATATATATGCTTTAGGATGCATGATTTAGAAATATATGTTTTATTTTGATTAAAATGCATAAATAATGTGATTTGTATTTAAGTATATTTTTGGTGTATTTTTGGTATTTATTAAATTATATGCATGTTTTGTAAATAAAATATATTTAAAATGTTTTTAAATATATTTCTAGCTTAAGTTATAATTTGATTGGATTCATTTGACGTATATATACTCGAAATATACCTGGTTTACTTTTGGTATATTTCCGGTATATATATGGTTTATATTGTTGTTTTATTTAAATTCATGCATCATTTAATTGTGAATGAATGTTTTATATTTATTAATGAAGGATATCGATAGAACGTGCTACCTAGTGGGCAGCACTAGGACCGAGTACGTACCGGTACGCCTATAGTATTTAGGCTATATTACTAACCATTTGTGGATATTGATTGATTGTGATTATTGATATGTGTGATGTGATTTGGGTGTGATTGCTGGAGCTCGGTTGACCAAATGTCTCGGGGCCAATCACACTGGCAGTCAGACTGCTGGAGCTCGGTTGACTTAGTGTCTTGGGGCCAGTCTACTGTCCAAATGGATTAAGTGGATATCTTTGGATTAAGTGAGCCTGCATGGCTAGAGTGTTGTCTAACATTATTTTCGAGGTTGAGATATTCTAGGGTTCTATTTGATCCTTCATAAAAGATGATTTTCAGATAAAATATATAAAAATGATTTTATTGCATCTGTGTGTAATTGCCTGTATATATATATTAGATATATACTGTTGACTGTATGCATTATCATTTAGTGTGTATGTATATATATTATAGTAATTCACTCAGTGAGGTCTGACTCCCCTCCGTTGACTATTTTTCAGGAGAGTTAACATCTTCAGACCTCAGTAGCAGACCCATACGCCGGATTTCTTCCGCCCCGGCTTCTTTGTGTAAACTATTTACTTGAGTCTTATTTTTATAATCTAGACACTGCAGTAGTTGTGAATTAAAATGTGGGATTTCATATATTTTATTTAAAGAGATGTATTATATTGAAACTGGATTTGTACTGAAAGATTTTATATATATGTGATGAGATGAGATTTGATTTAAATCTAGTGATGAAAATGATATTGTAATATTTATGATTTTTATTTCCGCTGCATTTGATATTGTTATTATTATTATTGCATGTTTATTTTGTTTTTTAGGCTTGCTACGGGTTCCGGATTCGAAAGAATCCCCGTTCCCTAGCGCCGGTCATGGCCCCTGTTTTGGGTCGTGACAATGCCCAAGTGCGCCAAATTTTTTAAGACATCATGTCCAACAAAATGAATTGGGATAATTATGTACTATTCCAATAAATGATGAGTGCAATGCAGTGATTATAAATAAGCTTCCTTAAAAGCTTAAGGATCCAGGGAGTATCACTATACCTTGTGTTATTGGTAAATTTTATATTAGCAGAGCTCTTTATGATCTAGGAGCTAGTGTCATTATAATGCCTTTATCTCTCTATAGGAAATTGAACATTGGTGAACCCAAATCAATAAATATTTCCTTATAGTTAGCTGACAAATCTATTGTCTACCCTGAAGGGATCTTGGAAGACATACCAATCAAGGTTGGAGAATTTTATGTGCCTTGTGACATTGTGGTATTAGAGATGGAAGAAGATTCTCAGATTCCCATAATTTTGGGAAGACCATTCTTAGCCATTGTTAGTGCTATAATTGATGAGAAGCGGGGAAAAATCAAACTCAAAATTAGAGAAGACATAGTTGAGTTTGATGTATTTCAAATGATGAAAGATCCTTCATTAACAAAAACCTCCTTCAAAGTAGATGTTATCCAAAGCGGTGTAGAGAAACTATTCAGGAAAAAATACCTTGAAGATCCATTAGAAGCAAGCCTCACCCAAGATACAAATTATGATGAAGAAGATCTTGAGGTAGCAACTTTCATAAACACTTTGAATGCCACTCTTGCATTGCCTAAAGGTAAGTCAGTAAGGTATGACCCCTTGCCCCCTCGTGATTTCTATGTTGTCTGTGCTTTAAAAGAGGAACACATACCAAAAGTTGAACTTAAACAACTTCCTTTTAATTTAAGGTATGCTTTTCTAGGACCTAATTCTACGTATCTGATTATTGTTAATGCACAGTTAAATGGTGAACAAGTGGATAAGTTGCTTAGAAGAGTTAGAGACCATACGAAGATCGTAGGGTATACCATCAATGACCTTAAAGGGATTAGCCCTTCCTTTTGCATGCTTAGGATCCATTTAGAGGAAGGTTGTTCACCCACTGTTGAGCATCAAAGAAGACTTAATCCTAATATGAAGGAAGTGGTTAAAAAGGAAATAATGAAATTGTTAGATGCTGGTATAATTTACCCAATCTCTGATAGTAATTGAGTTAGCCCTATCCATTTGGTCCTGAAGAAAGGTGGTATAACTGTGATTAAAAATGAACATAATGAATTAATCCCTACTAGGACAATTACAGGATGGAGGATGTGTATAGATTACAGGAAACTTAATAAGGCTACTAGGAAAGACCACTTTCCTCTTCCTTTCATTGACCAGCTTTTAGAGAGACTTGCACAATACTCATTTTTTTGTTATCTAGATGGATACTCTAGATTTTTCCAAATTCTTATACACCCTGAGGACTAAGAAAAGACCACATTCACATGTCCCTATGGTACTTTTGCTTACAGATGCATGCCCTTTGGGCTATGTAATGCTCCAGTAACCTTTCAAAGGTGCATAATTGCAATCTTTTCTAAATTTATTGAAAATATTATGGAAGTGTTCATGGATGACTTCTTTGTATATGGTTCTTCATTTGATGATTACCTTAACAATCTATTTAAAGTTTTGCAGAGATGTGAAGAGGTCAATTTGGTTTTGAACTGGGAGAAATGCCACTTTATGGTCATAAAAGGAGTTGTTCTAAGACACTTAGTATCTGACAACGACATAGAGGTGGATAGAGAAAAATTTAAAGTCATTGAAAAGCTTCCACCTCCCACTAGTGTTAAAGGAATCCACTTCTTCTTAAGACATGTAGGATTTTATAGAAGATTCATCAAGGATTTCTTAAAGATTGCAAAACCCCTTACTAATCTGCTTGTTAAAGGTGCCCTATTTGTTTTTAATAAAGATTGTTTGGATGCATTTTGCAGGATAAAGGAGGCTCTAATATTTGCTCCAATTCTACAACCAGCTAACTGGAACCTCCCATTTGAAGTAATGTGTAATGCTAGTGACTATGTTGTTGGTGCTGTTTTAAGGCAGAGGAGAGATAGATGGGCATATGCCATTTACTATGCTAGCCACACCTAGATGAAGCTCAACTGAATTATGCCACCATTGAGAAAGAGCTTCTTGTTGTGATTTTTTCCATTGAAAAATTTTGCTCTTATTTGATAGGCAGCAAAGTGATTGTGTTCACTGATCATGCAGCTTTGAAGTAGATGAAAAACCTCATTTGATAAGGTGGATACTGCTCGTGCAAGAATTTGACTTGGAGATTAAGGATAAGAGTGGAGCAAAGAATGTTATAGCTAATAACTTGTTTAGGTTGGAACTGCCAGGGAAAGGTTCTAAATTACCAATTGATAAATATTTCAAAGGAGAATAGTGATGCAAATGCAAGTTTTAGTACACTGGTATATAGATTTTGTCAACTTCCAGGTATGTGGAGTGTTACCACCTGATCTTACCTACCAGTAGAAGAAAAAGTTTTTTCTGATGTTAAGTATTATTATTGGGAGGAATCTCTTCTATACAAGAGATGTGGAGATGGACTAATTAGGAGATGCCTTTTAAAGGATGAGATTTAGGTCATCTTAACACATTGTCATTCCCTTGAATGTGGAGGACATTTTAGATCCACTAAGACAATAGCCAAGGTCCTCCAAAGTGGTTTTTATTGGCCAACTCTTTTTTAAGATGCCAGATGGTTTATGGTGAATTGTGACAGATGCCAAAGAACGGGGAACATAAGAAGAAGGAATGAAATGCCTTTAATTGGAATATTGGAAATTAAAATTTTTGATGTTTGGATATTGGATTTTATGGGGCCCTTTCCAAACTCACTAGGGAATAAATATATATTACTTGGGGTGGACTGTGTTTCTAAGTGGATAGAAGCTTTAGCATCTCCAACTAATGATGTTAGGACAGTAACCAAATTTCTCAAAAAGAATATATTTTCCAAGTTTAGGACACTAAGGGCAATCATTAGTAATGGGGGTACACATTTTTGTAACCACCATTTTGAGAGATTATTAAAGAAATATGGTGTTACTCACAAAGTTGTTACTCCCTATCATCCTCAAACTAGTGTATAGGTTAAGATTTCTAATACAGCCATCAAGTCCATTCTGGAGAAGACAATATCAACATTAAGAAAAGACTAGTCTTTTAAGTTAGATTATGCTCTTTAAACCTATAGAACTGCATTTAAGACCCCCATTGGTGCTTCTCCATTCAGACTCCTCTATGGAAAATCTTGTCATCTACTAGTGGAATTAGAACACAGAGCTTTTTAGGCTACAAATTTTTTAAACTTTGATTTGCAGAAGGTTGGTACTTAGTGACTTGTCCAACTAAATGAACTAGATGAATTCAGACTAACTTCTTATGAGAATGCCAAGATTTATAATGAAAGAACAAAAAGATGGCATGATAAGCATATTCTAACAAGAGAGTTCAAAGCAGGAGACCAGGTCCTATTATTTAACTCTAGATTGAAACTATTCCCAAGAAAGTTAAAATCAAGGTGGTTAGGACTTTGTACAGTTAAACATGTCTATCTACATGGAGCAGTAGAGATATGGAGTCATAACTCTAGTTCATTTAAAGTCAATGGTCAGAGGCTGAAGCTTTATCATCAGTCTAAAGAAATTCTAGCAAGAGCATCTTCTGCACTTTTTTCACCTACTTGACCTCTGCTGCATGAAGTTGAGCTTATGACTTTTAAAAGAGCACTTCTTGGGAGATAACCCACGCATTATTTATTTGTTATTTTAAAATTTTTTAGTTAGTTTGATCCCATGAGGAGCTCTATTCATTATGCAGATTTTTTGAATACCTGGGAGATACATGTAGCAAAGACTATTCTCAAGTTATCAATGATACGAAGAACACAGATTACTGTAGCATCAGGAAATAAATATTGAGGGCCAAACTTCATAAACGTAACATGGGCATGCCACAAATTGACACATGCATGCAAACAAGTACCAAAACACAGTCGTGCCCTCACCAACATGGCCATGCCATTCTCATGCTTATAATATGCACGGTCGTGTCTCACCAAACACGATCGTGTCATTTTCAAGCTTCTAATGTGCATAGGTGTGTGCATTATCCATGCATTCACACGTAGCATGGACGTGTAGATTTTAGAGGCATATGACCTTTCAATTTTATGTGAACCATCTGACACCCCTTTTTGACCTCCACTGTCACAAAACCTCCAAAACACTTTTTCAAATTCTTTTTGTGTCATATTTTCATTTTTAATTTTTTATTCTCTATTTTTTTTATTTCTATTTTCTTCTCATGGATTCCAAACACCTCATTTCAGTTGCAGTGCCACATTAAGAACATTGTAAAATTCAAGTATGGGGGAGTATTTACTTACCTTTATCTTTTTAGTATTTTGGCTTATTAATTTTGAGTAATTTGTCGTTTATTCATTGTATTTCTAAAAAAATAAAAAAAATAAAAAAATTTCCCACACTTTTATTTTTGCTAACTTGTTATAATTATAAGCTTTGATTATTAAAATTAAAATTAGCTAGTCTAGTTGATACAATATGTGGTTAATTTTTATGGAATACGGTTTAAAGCTTTGTTAAAATTTAAGAATTAGACTTTTTAACTTTTAATCAACCTAAATATTGTTAGTATAAGGTATGCCCTAGTGGCATTCTTATAATTATTTAGACATTGTATATAATCCCTGTGGCAATAAAATGTTCTTTTAAATAAATATGCTATTTTTTTAGTATTGTTCCTTTAGGATTATGTTGAATAAGTTATTATCAAAGAGTTGATAATATGAGTTACAAATTTATTCAGTACATTTACTATAAATTATTTGTAGTTGATTAATTAATATTTGGATAATAGTAATTAGGACTATCACCTACATTTATTTTCCTTGATTAGTGTGAGAAACTAATAGTGGGAGGTAGTGAATCTTATGCTACTTGATATGAGTGATCATAATAGACATGTGGATACTCATTGGATAGGTTAATTGAATAGTGACATTAGTATTATGATTGCAAGGATATTCACATATAATCAACAATCACATTGCAAGGATATTCATATATAATCAACAATCACTATCTAGATTATAATGGTGCATATAGTCCTTAGACTTGAGGTGACATAGTCATCCACATTTAGGTGGTTAGAGTTTATTACCACTTACATACTTGTGTTAATCGTCATATGGGTATATAGCGTGTGGTGGCTCTAATTAGTTAAATGTAGGGATGAATGTTTAAACAAGATGAGATTCATTACCTGGTGTTAAACGGGATAGATCCTATGCTATCTAAGTTTATTCTTAATGAATAAATTCCTGGCCAGGATAAATACAACACAGTCTAAAAAAGAGTTTCAATACTAGAAAGAGTTCTAGTATTTGTTGTATTTTATCAAGAATTAAAACTTAAGATGAGGTCATATAATAAAGCTATTAGAGTTTGATAATACATTGACTCTAGGCTATATTGGGATCTTTAATGAAAGGAATTTAATGCACAGTAATTATGATCAGGTTCGTATGAATCATAATATGCATTCATTTCTAATTGGGTAGTTATGATATCGATACTAGGGGTCACTCATAGCTTATGACAACTAAATGTGAATAATTGAGATTTTCACATTTAGAATTGAAAAGAGTTTGAAATAATGTTAAATGTTAATATTATATTTTCTAATTGCCATTTTGACATGAACCTAGTAAGTCACACCTAATAGAGTTTTATTTATTCACTATAGTATTAATCTAATTATTGATTAAAAGAGTTTAATCAATTAATCAAGATTAATAGAATTAGATTTATGTTTTGAACAATGATTCTAATATATCATGAAATCTAATTCAAATAAGAGTATTATTTATTAATTAATATTGGATATATATATATATATATATATATATATATATATATATATATATATATATATATATATATATATATATATATATATATATATATATATATATATATATATGTTGTTATTTATTTATGGACTTATATTAATGGTCCAAATTGGTTTGGATATAGGTCAAAATTTATTTTGGACCAAAGATTAATTAAAATCCATGTCTATGTCTATGTGTAATTTAATATGTAAAATAATACATTTGATGTATACTTTACATACAAATTTATACATTAATATGTGTAGGTGGCAAGCTCAATTATTGAATTAAGCAAGGTGGCATATTAATTAAGTGGACATTTCTAAAGTATGCCTAAGGTGTCATTTTTAATCATTTGGGTGGTTAGGTGTATACCTAAAGTGACATATTTAATAATCACTTAATTAATTAATGCATACTTTTCCTTAGTGGAAAATTACTACACATACATCATTTCATATATCTAAGGCAAGTCAAGTGACTTGGTAAGAGAAGGAAGAGGCAAAATAATGCTTAAGTGAGTTTTTGCTTAAAGAGTTAAGAAAAAAATCACTAAGTGATTTTGGTTATGATAAGATCATAAACCAAAAATAAACACAACATATACTAAACATATACTCTATACTTGTGCTCTTAATTAAATTAGTACAAATTACTAAGTTTAATTAACATAAGTAAGTGATAGATAAGGCTTTTGTGTTTCAAACTAGAGGCCTTACATTTGGAGGGCTAAGCATTTGATTCAAGGAATTGAACAAAAAGAAGGCTAAGTTCTACAACAATTAAGTTTACAAACTTATAATTATTTAATTATTTTTTTGTATAGTACTTAATTTATTTAGTTGTGTATTTCAATGCAATTTGAATCCTAGGCAAATGAAATTCTTCATTTTATGAAGGGTTATGATGAGTAAATTTTTGAAATTTACTCTATTTAAACTTGTGCTTACTACACATGTATTTATATCTAAATACCATAATTGATTTGTAACAAATATATACCTCTCTTTTGTTCAATTTAAAAAGGATTTTTGGATAAAATTTTTGCAATCAAGAGATTTGGATAAATTTTTATCATTAGGAAAAACTTTTTCTATTATATGATAATTAATAATTAATATATATTTATTAATTCCTAATATATATATATATATATATATTAATTATTAATTATTGATAATTAATAAAAAAAAGAGGGGTTAGAGGAGAAAATCTCCATTATACTCTAATGCTCAAATTGAGTATGAGTAATCCAAAGGTACCTAACGACAGTATTCATGCTTAGTAATACAGGATCAGTGGGTAATACCAAAGTTGGGAAGGATTCTAATCCAACATAAATAAAAAAAAAATAAAAAAATAAAAATAAAAATTCAGTTGGTTATTGTATTTAGCTTAAGGGTTGACTAATAATATGTTTGACTTTCCTTGGTTTATAAGTTTTAGTTCATAAATTTTTATGAATAATTCATTTGAGAGGTATGCTTCACTTGGCAATATTTGTAGTCTTTTTCTTAATTTATTAACATAGTTTTGCTAAATAATACTTGTATTAACCTGTTACTGTATTGATTAAACTATCTATAATTTTATTTTAATATGCTCATATTATTGTTATAATAAGGTTCTTACTTGAGGACAAGCAAAAGTTTAAGTGTGGGGGTATTTGATAACTGTATTTTACTATTAAAATTTACACTCTTTAGTCTTTTTTTTATTTAATAACATTTCATTTTAGTTGCATAATTTTTTATTTTCTACATAATAATTAATAAATTTAGAATTTAGATAATATTAAGACATTTAAATGTAATATAGATATAATCATGCATTAATTAAATTAAATAGGAGTTTTATATTCTCTGTCTAATTTTTATTTTCTTCTCACCGAGTTTTTTGATTTATCTATAGAAATTAAATGCCTTAAGAAAAGTCAAAGATTCACAAAAGTCAGAGAAAGGGACACAAGTGTGCATTGATCATGCACGACCATGTGATGCAAAACACGACCGTGCTAACATTTGGGAAGGAAGGAGCATCACACATCGGTCAATAGCTCTAGTTTTTAAATCTAGAATTTCTTTAATATAATCTGTTTATATTAGCATTCTATTTATTTAATTTTGTAATTTAAAATCATTCATTCTATTAGCTTATAGGAGTCAAGATGATCACACTTAGTGCTAGAATTTCTCATCTCCATATGGGAATGATACTCACTCATCATATATTACTTGTAACAAACTGTACACTTACGAAAATCGCTCAACATGTCATGTGAAATGAACATGCAACTATAACTTTCTTAGGTGTCACATAAATGAATATGCTATTAAGAAAATGAGAATGCTCCTAAGCAGTGTGGATGCTTTTAAGCAATGAGTGTGAGTGCTTCTAAGCAATAAGAGTGTTGTGAATGCTTTTAAGTAATGAATGAGATGTGAGAGTGCTTCTAAGCAATGCGAGAGTGCTACTAAGCAATGAACAAGTGCTTCTAAGCGATGTGAGTGCTTCTAAGTGGTGTGAGAGTGCTCCAAAGTAATATTGGTGCTTCTAAGAAATGTGAAAGTGAGTGCTTCTAAGTAATGTGAGGGTGCTTTTAAGCGATATAAGAGTGTTCCTAACCAATGTGAATGCTCCTAAGCAATGTGAAGATGCTTTTACGTAATGAGAATGCTCCTAAGCAGTGTGTATGAGTGCTTTTAAGCAATGATAGTGCTTTTAAGTAGTGTGAGAGTGCTTCTAAGCAATATGAGAGTGCTCCTAAGTAATGAATGAGATAGTGGTAATGATACAATAGTGGTGCAATAGTGATGTAGTGATGATGCAATAATAATGCAATGATTTGTCATGTTGAGGATGTTATTTTGATGGTTTGGAGTAAGATATTCTTACATTGAGTTTTCCTTACTCTTCTTCTTTTATAAGATGTTAAGTTTTCTAAAGAAAGTAATGCACATGTAGTGTCTTTAGACAGATGAAGTCCTCACCAGTGTAGTTTTGTGTGAGTTTGGTGCATATGTTTTGCTCAAATGGAAGTTTAGGACTATAGAAGTGAGTGTGCAAAGTCTCAAAGTGTGCATAAAACCATAGAAGAGCACGTGGAAGGGGGAAGTATACGTGACTACGGATTGGGGGCACATGATCATGCACTTCCCCCCCTCCATGGTTATTTAAGTGGATGTTTTAGAGGTCTTAAGAGGCTTTGTTCTAACTTCTTTAAGTATTTTCTGACTTTTCTTGACCTTTTTGTGTTTTGAGTGCTTTTTGCTTTGTTCTTGCTTTTGTAGTTCCATTTTCTTTTATGTAAAATGGAGTTTCCCAACATTCCTGAGGGTCTAGAGGACATTTTTATTGATGTTGATCTTGAGGGTGACTTTGCAAAGGCTACTGGAGTTGGGACATATGTAGTAGGGACTAACACATTTGGTGCTCAGAATTCTCAGCCTTCTAGGCTTTCTCGAGGAGATCTAATTCCCATTATTCATAGCTTAGAGACTCATGCTTAGGTGTGTCATTGTTATGAGGTAGGTCCCTCTTCGTCTTTATTTTATAAAGCTTGTTTATTGATTGTTTTTATTATTTATATTGCTATATGAGGTCGTAGCTATAGCTCTATAGCTCTTACTATAATCGTCTATCTAGCTTTATTGTAAATGTTAGTGGCGGATAGCTTTTATTTTACTTTCTCTTTATAATTGTCTACTTGTCATGATGCTTTTCTTTTAAGCATTTCTTACTATTTTGATCCTATTTGAGTGACAAAGAGAGATATATTAGTATTTAGTAGTTGTGCAAATGTTTGGTAGCATACCTGTTGTTTATAGCCTCGTAGGTATGTCACTATACTACCTGCTAGTTTTAATAGGGTTAGCATGTACTATCAGGGTCTCCTGATGTGCATAAAGCATATGGTTACTGGGAAGGGCTTCAATGGAGTGATTGTTGCACTGTCTTATGACTCATATGCATCAAGTTAGATTGGTATGTATGCATTGATAGAGTGATGGATAGACATGATGCATACTTTCCATCTGCCTATCAGGGAGATGACTATTACCCCATTGGATTTTGCTGCTATCATGGGCTTGAGCTTCTATAGAGAGCCCATGCCTTTTAGCGATGAGGAGTGTTTCACTGCTATAAAGTCTATAAAGAGTCCTAGAGGGGGGTGAATAGGACTATCAAACAAAAATAACAAATTAAAGGAATTCTTTGCAAGAATTGAGTAAGAGTTATGAAGGAAGAATGAAGAACACAAATATTTAAGGAGTTCAGATTCAATAATAATCCTACGTCTCCATTTAAATTATCCCCAAGTTAGGATTTTAATCACCCACAATCTTATTCACAAGATTAAGAATACATAAGAGTATTATGGCTCACTCTTACAACCTTACAACTTGAGTTTTTATGGCTCACTCAAAAACTAAATTCCCAAGTGTTTAATGGCTAAACACTTAAACCAATTCCTTTAGAATAAAATCTCACTTATCATTTTCTCATTTTCTAAACCTAGAAAATAGAAGAATAAGAATGTCTATTCTAATCACTCACCAACTCTCACAAGAGTTATACACAAAGAATTGTTTAAAGGAAAGTTTAAGAGCTCAATTGAATGTTTAAGAAAATAATGAATGATAAACAAGTTTTCTAACCTTTCAATTGAATTATAAGTTGTGTTTATATATAAAAATAATTAAAAATATATTTTTGGATGTATCAATCATGTCTCCAATGTTTATAATTGATTTTGAATCAATTATTGGACTTTTGGCAGCTCAAGGGATGCTTACGGGTGGCTCACGAGTGAACAGTGCTCGTGAGGAGAAAAAATATATCTGTTGCATTCAAAAATTCCTGTTGGATGCTTTTAGGGGTGTGCTCATAAGCACTCATTCTTGTGAAGAGTGTTTATGAGGAGTTCTGCCAAATTTTGGCAAAAAATGTGCCCTAAAGGCACCAATCAAGGATAGCTCATGACCATCTCACAAGATGCTCATGAACGAGACTGAAGAAGATTGATTCAGCCAAAAAATTCTTCATAGAAGTTATAGATAGTTATCTTATATTTCTATAAAACTTTGAATTACCTCAATTGAACATCTGTACCTCAATATATTTCTGAAATACCAATAGTTGTGCAAACTGAAATGCAAGCTGCATATGTTGACTTTGACTAAAGATTTGCATAGCCAAATGAACTTAGATTTTGATTAAAAAAAAAGCTTAATTTGGAAAGATTAAGATGTCTGCTTCAAAAGAGAAGAGGATCATTTTCTCATTTAAGAGCTCTAAAGATGTCAAAATCCTTCTTGAATTTTAAAGGTTCAATTTGCCTGAAAAGTCACTATTCATCCAAAAGTGTATATGCTTGGTATATGTTTGGTATATAATTCCCTACACGCTTAATTGAAATTATTAGTATAACAAATTGTTTGTCAAAGTCCAAAATTAGGAGTTTGATCATGCAAATGGTCAACAATCTCTCCTTTTTTGGCTTTGACAACCAATTTGAAAAGATAATAAATAATGTGTATGAGTGTGAGAAAAATAAATAACATGTATAAGCATGTTAATTAAAATAGCTCCCCCTTTCAAATTAATTAGATGCAAAATGAGAAACTATTTTTCTCCCCCTTAACATATGCATAAATTCAATATTCATCATGTATCAAAGCATATAAATAAATGAATAATCATAGCAAGTATAAAGGCTTAACAAATATATTCCTTTAACAAATATATTTCTTTATTTCTGCTCCTTTTTGGGCAAGATAAGAAATATAAATAAATTTAGGAAGAACATAGTCTAACAAAACAAATTATGATAACATGATCATTAAAAAAAATGTTAGAGAACATGAAGGAAATAATTTCAAACATATATGCATGTAGTGCTACTATAATGCATCATAAAATAATACATATGCTATATTGAAACATCACATGATTATAGAAAGTTTATCTATTCAATCAATCATACATAATTATATGGTACTTATCATATCTTAAACACAAACACAATTATTTCAATTATTTATCCCCTAAGCACATAGCTTCTTCTCCCCCTTTGTAAAAGACAAAAAGAAAAGAGAGAGATATAAGGGGAAATAGACCTAAGGGAGCCAAAAATACTAGATGGAATAAAAGATCAAGAACCAAAACAATGAAAGCAAAGATACTCAAAATCTTTATGAAAGTCATTTCATTTTTAAAGATAATAACCATTCCCAAGAAGAATTTATATATTAATATGAGTTTTGCAAGAATAAGCCAATTAAAAGGTCACATATAAATAAAAAAATTGACATTAAAAAAAATTACAATGATAAGAAGAAGATAAACTAACAGTTTAAGGCTTAGATATAGAAAATATACGAAAAAGAAAGACAAAAGGAAAAAAATATCCTTGTGGAGGAGGAGGAAGAGGAGGCCAAGAACTTTGTATGTTATGATGGGCATACAATTGATGAATATCATATTCCATGTGATCCATTCTTAGCTCAAAATGATTAAGTCTAGTGCCTACTTGATCAAACCTTGTGTTGAAGTTTGACTCCACTGTGGATAGGCGATTAAAGAAACCACAAACCCAAGTGGGATCATCATCAACACTTTGAGAAGTGGAAGGTCCTCTTACCCTTTTTCTTTGAGTGGGAGTATGCTCTTGAGGAATATCTTTTTCAATAGGAAGAGTGGCTATTTGCTCAATACCTTATTCTTACTCCTCATTAACATCCTTATCTTCTACTTCATCTTTCCAAAACCCAAAGTTTCTAACAATTTTTAATTACCTAGAATTTCTTAAGGTTTTATCATTAAGAAAAGATGGAGGAATGGAAGGGATGTTCCTCAAGTTAATCCCAAAGTAAAGAGTAATATTAGTGATAAATCCTTTTGTACATAAGGCACCACTAATACTATCACTAGCTAACCAAAACCTCCATTGAAGCCATCTTCCTAGCTCAACATTTATGTCTTCAACACGACATTTAAGAAGGAAATGATCATCAAAGGAAATAGTTTCATTACTCAAGCCTCTAGCATGAAAAGAGTAGGTAATAAACCTATGTATATACTAAAGAGATTTAAAAGCCAAATTAGATGCTTTAGTGTGTCCCGCTTCAAAGGTTTTCTTATGAGGTTTAGAATGTTGAGACCAAAAAGGATTAGGAAGCCAAGTTAAAATAGAAGAGACTAAACCTCCTTGTTTAAAGTTAAAGATGTTATCAAAGGCTTGAGAAGTAAGGAATCTATCTCTCTTACCCAATCTAAATCTCATGTTATTCATAGGATTTTGCTCATTAATTTGATGAGTTCTTAAACAATAGGAGGCAAGAAATTCATGGACTAATATGGGATAGGTAGAAAAATCATTGAATGCAAAATCATATGAACCTGCATTATCAAGTAAACTTATAACCTGATTGTAACAACCTATCTTTTCCAAGGTGGCTTGAGACATATACTTAGAGTGCCTATCCTTGAAATGAGCAAGCCTTTCCCTAAATTGAATTGAAATGTAGGATAGAGGAGGTTACTTCTTAGTTTGATCTTTGGTAGCTCTTCTAAAGGAAGAAGAGGCACCTTGAGCATACTTAGTCTTTAGAGCCATGACAAAGGTAAGGAATGATTGAGGATGAAGAGAGTTTTTGAGAGAGAAAAAAAATTTTTTTGAAGAAGTTTATTTGAAAATTCAATTAGTTGAAAGTGAAAGGAAGATGTTAAGGGATTTTTATACATAAAAAAAATAAAAATAATAAGTTCAAAACGTTAAAAAAAGATGGCAAGTGACCATTTGATGTTAATCCAACAAATAAAGCAAAAAAATAATAAAAAAATACAAAAATATAAAAGAAATGCAGCCAAGCCATTGCTCATGAGCGGTCCAGTCGTGAGCGGTCCAGTCGTGAGCGGTTCTAGACAATCAGACCTGCAGCGGTCATGAGCTTAATGGCTTATGAAAAACATTACAAAAGGCTCCCTGATCTTTCAAATATGTTGCAATAAGGTCCTAAAAACATGACAAATAGGTCCTTGACCATAAAATTAATTATACAATTAAAACAAATGATAGTTAAAAACAAATATTTTTGACATATATTAAAAAATCAAAGAGTAATTTTTTTTAAATATGTAAATTACATATATACAAGAAAAAATTTATTAAATAATTTTGTAAAAAAATTAAATAAATTTAATATATAATGAAGAAGTATTGGAAACCAAAAATAAACTAAAAATATAGAAAGCATGAATTTAGGAATTGTATCTAATAAGAGAAAAAAAGAAGAAATTAGACATTAGAAATAAAAGAATTCAATCATCAATTAAGCAAGTTATCAAGACAAGCTTGAACCATCGATCATACCAAGTTCATGCTTAATAAAATTTAATCTTTGCTCACAAAGAGGCTTGGTAAAAATGTCTACTAATTGATGACTAGTATCAATTAAATTAAGAAAAATATTACTATTTTGCAATGATCATGCAAGAAATGATGTTTAATATTAATATGCTTAGTTCTAGAATGTTGAATGGGATTTTCACTAAGGTTTATAGCACTTGTATTGTCACATTTAATTGGAATGTGATTAATATCAATGCCATAGTCTAAAAGTTATTGTTTTTGCTATAGAACTTGGGTGAAACAACAACTAGCCACCACATATTTTGCTTCAACGATGGACAAGGCAACTGAAACTTGTTTCTTACTAAACCAAGAAACTAAGAAATTTCCTAAAAATTGACATGTTCTAGAAGTGCTTTTTCTATCTAGTAAGCTATCGCAACATCCGAATAACTAATCAAGTCAAAGGAAGAACTCCTAGGATACCATAGTCCTAAATGCATTATACCATAAAGATATTTAAAAATTCTTTTGATAACATTCAAATGAGACTCTTTAGGAATTGATTGAAATATAGCACACAAGCAAGTAGTGAACATAATTCGAGTCTAATAATGGTTAAATAAAGAAGGGATTTGATCATACCTCTACATCAATTTTCATCAACTGGTTTGCCATTCTCATCTTTGTTGAGTTTGGTTGTAGTGCTCATTGGAGTTTGATTAATTTAGCTCCATCCATTCCAAAGTTCTTGAGAATGTCCCTTGCATATTTGGTTTGATTAATCAAAATCCAATCTTCACTTTGCTTGATTTTAAGTCCAAGAAAGAACTTAAGTTTTCCCATCATACTTATCTCAAATTCTCCTTGCATTAACTTAGAAAATTCCTCACACAAGCAATGATTAGTAGTAGCAAAAATAATATCATCAACATAAATTTGAACAATTAATAAATCATGCTTGGCTTTCTTTATGAAAAGAGTTAGGTCAACCTTTCCTTTAGAGAAACCTTTCTCTAGTAAAAATTTACTCAATCTTTCATACTAAGCTCTTAGAGCTTGCTTCAATCCATACAATGCTTTTGACAATTTAAAAATATGATTTGGAGAGTCAAAATTTTCAAATCCCAAAGGTTATTCAACATATCCCTCCTCTTCAATAAAACCATTTAAAATGCACTTTTAAAATCCATGTATGATGCAAATACAAGTAGCATCCTAATAGCTTCTAACCTTACAACGGGGGCAAAGGTTTCATCATAATCAATTTCATAATAATCAATGCCTTCCTCTTGATTATAACCTTTAGCTACTAATATAGCTTTGTTCCTAGTTATGACACCTTGTTCATCCACCTTATTTCTAAACACCTATTTGGTGCTAATGGTAGGATGATGTTTAGGTTTAGAAACTAAGGTCCAAACCTTGTTTCTTTCAAATTGATTTAATTTTACTTCCATAGCAAGGACCTAAAATTCATCACTTAAAGCATCATCAACATTTTTGGGTTCAATTTGAGAAATGAAAGCTAAATTAACAATTAACTTAAGTTTAGATCTAGTAGTTACCCTTTTTGTAGTGTCACCTATGATAAGGTCTTATGGGTGAGCTTTCTTGAATTGCCAATCCTTTGGAAGTTCATCCTTCAAGGTAGGTTGAGATGTCTCCTCATTTTCCTTCTTGCTTGGATCTTTATGTTCCAAAGGTTTACTAGCATTTTCTTTTTGTATTTCCATAATCTCACTGTCACTTATAAGATCATCAACACTAAAAACATCCTTTCTAGGATCAAGTGAGTTTGATTCATCAAATACTACATGCATTAACTCTTCAACTACTAGAGTTCTTTTATTAAAGACCCTATATGATTTGCTAGAGATGGAATAGCCTAGGAAAATTCCTTAATTGGTTTTGGAATCAAAATTTCCAAGATTATCCTTGGTGTTCAATATAAAGCACTTGCATCCAAATACTCTTAGATATGAGATTTTAGGTTTTCTATTGTTCCATAGGTCATAAGATGTTTTATTTAGAATTGGTCTTTTGAAAACTTGATTTGAAATATAACAAAATGTGTCAATGGCTTCCACCCACAAGTATAGAGGTAAATTATACTCATGAAGCATTGTTCTAGCCATTTCCATAAGAGTTCTCTTTTCCTTTCAACTACCCTATTTTGTTGAGGAGTTCTAGGAGATGAAAATGTATGAGAAATACAATTTTCATTACAATAGTTTTTTGAAAAATTCATTTTCAAATTCAATTCCATGATCACTTCTAATGAATGAAATACAAAATCCTTTTTCCTTTTGAACTCTTTTTGAAAAATTTTCAAAAGCTTTAAATTCATCATTCTTATGAGCAAGAAAATACACCTAAGTGTATCTAGAGTAGTCATCAACTAATACATAAGTACAGTGCATTCCACCGAGACTAGCAACTCTAGTTGGTCCAAACAAATCCATATGTATAAGTTCAAGTGGTCTAGAAGTGGACACTACATTTTTTAGCTTAAATGAAGACTTAGATTGTTTTTCCTTTTGACAAGCATCACAAGGTTTATCCTTAATGAATTTAAGCTTAGGTAAACCAATCACAAGTTCATGTTTACAAAGGTCATTCAAAAGCTCAAATTTTACATGTCCTGACCTTCTATGCCATGTCCATTTTTCATGAGAAATTGTCATTAAGCATTTTTTGTCTTTGTTATCAATCTTATTCAAATTAATAATATAAATGTTATCTACTCTTTAACCACTAAAAATTACTTTGTCTTCATCATGACTACTAAGAAAGTAATTTCTAGGATAGAAAATCACCTTATTTCCCATGTCACATAATTGACTTATACTTAGAAAATTATATTTAAGACCATCAACAAACAACAGATGATGTATAGATAAGGATTGAGGATTACCTATTTCCCTAATGTCAATAATTTTTGCTTTTGCATTATCACAGAAAGTAACATGTCCTCCATCCTTAACATCAAGTTTGTTAAATTGCTCTTTATCTCCCGTCATGTGCCTTGAACATCCACTATCAAGATACCACTTGCTTTTTATTCTTATGGATTTCAAGCACACCTACATAAAATATTTTAAATGTTCTTTTGAACCCAAACCTTTCTTGGTCTAGGTTGGTTAGTTTCAAGATAATCCAAAGGAAGAAAATTCATGTGTAGTTTTCTATAAAAGCACACATTATTGGTATGTCCTTTGATCATGCAATATGAGCATACAACATTTTCAAATTTATTTCTCCTAGGATGATATGCTTTCCTAGTGTATTCAACATGCCTTTGGTGTTATGTGTATCTCTTACTATTTTATGACAATGAGTGAGACATACATTGGTAATGGTGATGAATGTTTTGATAAGTTTGTGCAATATGTTTATGTTCATTGTGTTGTGCAACATGCTTATTATAATTATGTCTAGTGCATATATAAGAATGCTTAAGTTGAGGTGCTCTAGTTTGAGCCTTACATCTTTGTGTTAATAACTTATGAGACTTTGCCTTGCTATTTAACATATGATATTTTTTGTCTTTGAAAACGTGAATCTCATTTGAGGTTAAAGGTATAGAATCATGTGAAGCATTAACAAAAGTAATATGTGATGAGGATGATGAAGACATTCCATTTTAATATCCAATTCGATGAGTATCTCTATGAAATTTTTACAAGTTAAGAAGAATATCTAAAGTTTCTATTCCTCTCTTAAATTTAGCAATGGAATTCTTTAATTTTAAGACTTCCTTAGAAAGCTTATAATTTTCATCATTTGCTTTCTTAAGTTGATCTTCCAAAGAATTAGAAGATTTAGCATTACTAGTAAGTTTTTCATTTGATGCAACAAGTTTAGCAAAATCAATTTTTAAACATTCAAAATCCTTATTTAAGCTAGCTAACTCATTTTTATATTATTTCTTCTTATATAACAAACTTTTTCATTTAACAAGTAATTTGCTCATAATAGAGCTCTCATCATCATCATCATCATAATATTCATCACAATCATCAAAGGAAGAATAAGAAGTGGATGGTACCTCATTTTCATTTTCAATGGCCATGAAGCAAAGATTGGCAACTTCTTATTGTTCCTCTTTCTCTTTGGATTCAAAGGAATCATCTCAAGTAGCTTTGAATGCCTTCTTCTTATCTTTTGCTCCCTTGCTCTTAAATTTGAGTTTAGAACATTCACTTCTAATGTGTCCCAATTTTTTACATTCATAGTAACCAACCTATTTTATTTTCTTTTTCCCATCTCCTTTGAACTTCTTGTTGAAGTCCCTTGTTCTTAAGAAGTTTTTCTTTCTTAAGAACTTGAAGCTCCTAGTGAGCATGGGAATTTCACCAACTTCATCACTAGAATCTTTGATGCTTTCCTCTTCATTATCTTCTTAAAGAGCTTTTAGAGCAATGCTCTTTTTCTTTTCTTTTTGTCTTCTGATTCTTCACCTCTTTTCTTGATGGTGAGCTCATATGTTAAGAGCTTACCAATGAGCACAACAGATGATAGAGTGGAAAGATCGTGAGCTTCCTCAATTAAAGTAATATGAGATTCCCAATCCTTCTTAGGTAGAATTCTTAGAATCTTGTTGTTTACCTCTTCCTTGGAGAAATGTTTTCCAAGTTTCTTAAGGGTTGTGAGGAGAGCATTGAGACGGTTTTTCATCTCCGTGATTGATTCTTAAGGCTTCATTTTGAAGAGTTCATATTCATACATATGAAGTTAAACATTCTTGCTTCTTACTTGAATGTTGCCTTTATAGTGGTTTTCTAAGGTCTTCCACATTTCTTTTGCCAAAATGCAATGTTGAAGCTTGCCTCCTTCTTCTCTTGTTATAGAGGAGACTAGAGTAATCATAGCCTTTTTATTTTTGTGATTTTCTTCCTTTTGATCAACACTCCATTGGCTTTTTACAAGAGTAGTTATCACACCATCAATGATGGTTGTAGGTGGTTCCCAATCTCTTAGGATAGTATCCCAAAGTTTGATGTAATCATAATCAAGATATAATTCCATTTTGAATTTCCAATATGGATAGTCACTACCATCAAAGAATGGTATAAGAGAAAAGATGTTTTGAGACTAACTCCTCATAATCTTGTATTATAGTAATGAAGTACCTAGAATTCAAGATCTAATACTAAATAAAAGAGTCATAGAGGGGGTGAATAGGACTATCAAACAAAAATAGCAAATCGAAAGGAATTCTTTGCAAGAATTAAGTAAGAGTTGAGAAGGAAGAATGAAGAACACAAATATTTAAGGAGTTCGGATTCAACAATACTCCTATGACTCCACCTAACTTATCCTCAAGTTAGGATTTTTAATCACCCATAATCTAATTAACAAGATTAAGAATACACAAGAGTTTTATGGTTCACTCTTACAACCTTACAACTTGAGTTTCATGGCTCACTCAGAAACTAAATTCCTAAGTGTTTTAATGGCTAAACACTTAAACCAATTCCTTTAGAATAAAGTCTCACTTCCTATTATCTAAAGCTAGAAAATGGAAGAATAAGATTGTTTATTCTAATCACTTACCAACTCTCATAAGAGTTATACACAAAGAATTGTTTAAAGAAAAGTTTAAGAGCACAATTGAATGTTTAAGAAAATAATGAATGATAAACTAGTTTCCTAACCTTTCCATTGAATTCTAAGTTGTGTTTATATGGAAAAACACTTAAAAATATATTTTTTTTAAATGTATCAATCATTTCTCCAATGTTTATAATTGATTTTGAATCAATTCTTGGACTATTGGCAGCTCAAGGGATCACGAGTGAACAATGCTCGTGAGGAGCAAAAATATACTCGTTGCATTCAAAAATTCCCATTGGATGTTATCAAAGGTGTGCTCATAAGTAGCTCATAAGCACTCACACTTGTGAAGAGTGCTCATGAGGAGTTTTGCCAATTTTTGGCCAAAAACATGCTCCAAAGGCACCATTCAAGGATAACTTGTGACCACCTCCAAAATGCTCATGAATAGGATTAAAGAAGATTGATTCAGCTAAACAATTCTGCATAAAAGTTATAGATAATTTTCTTATCTTTCCATAAAACTTTGAATCACTTCAATTGAACATATCTAGCTTAATATATTATTCAAATACTAAGAGTTGTGCAAACTAAAATGTAAGCTACATATGTTGACTTCGAATGAAGATTTGCATACCCAACTCAAATTTTGATAAGAAAGCTTAATTTGGAAAGCTTAAGGTGTCTAATTCAAAATCTAAGAAGCTCATTTTCTTATTTAAGAGCTCTAAAGATGTTAAAAGCCTTCTTCAATCTCAGAGGTTCAATTTGCCCGAAAAGTCACTATTCATCCAAAAGTGTATATGCTTGGTATATGTTTGGTATATAATTCCCTACACACTTAATTAAAATTATTAATATACAAATTTTTTGTCAAAGTCCAAAATTAGGAGTTTGATCATGCAAATGGTTAACAGTCTGGTTGTTTATATTTTGCTTGATACATAGAGTTTGTTTCTTTCATACGTGCTTTGTATAATGATGGTCTTCTCTCAGCGGAGCAGCTGGTCCGCTACTTTTTATTTTATTTACTGAGTTTTGTTATCTTCTCAAACCCTTTGGGTATGGGTGATATAAGATTATTGCCTATCTTGAGGGACCTAAATGGCTTGCTGAGGTATTATTAGGGCACTACTTCCTTTAATCATATGTACTCGGGACATGACACAACATGTTAAGGCAGCTCAAGGATATGTGGATGTTTAGTCATGCTGGACATGAGTATGAATTTTGTTGTCAGTTGTCTTGCTCTTGGTTTTTTATTTATGACCCTCCGATTTTGATAGATCTGGGTGAATGAGTGTAGGATTCTCCCTCATTCATCTATCGAGCATTTCTAGGAGGATGGCTTCCCTCGTTATTCTTGTTGGATCAGGAACACTACATATTTGATCGAGAATTGTACGGTAGCCTAGGACCACATAAGGAGGTTGTCCCTTAATCAGGTATGTCTAATTTTTGTTATGCTAGTTATTCTTTTCTTTAGGATCATTTGTTTATGGTTGCCCTTTTAGCAGATCTTTCTTCACTGGTGGGTGGTGAGATCTCACTGGATGACAGAGATAATGGCTGCATGGCAACTGACAAAAAGACGAGTGTTACTTTTTGGCCTCATCAATAAGGTGTGGTATTTGGGTGAGCAAGTCCATTATTGGTGGGATGGCCCATACATGAGGAGAGTTCCTATCCCTCCCCCTTAGGGACATGTTCTGGGGTCATGAGCTCTACGACAATGATCTTGTTGATGTTATGACGAGATTCCCTTTTGAGTGCCTCTTGGAGAGTGAGGGTTTGCCTTATACTAATGTATTGATCCCTCAGTTGATTGATGCTATAGCTATTGGGACCTTTCCTTCTCCTCCACCTTCTCAAGCATATGCATCTCATCCCTTAAGTTCAAGGGCTAGGCCATCACGTGGGTTGTTAAGAGTTGCTTCTTCTAATTCGGTAAGCTTTTATTTTTGTTTTAGTACAAGCATGTAGCAAACTTTATTAGTAATAAACTATAATTGACATAGGTTATGAGAGCTTATCTACAATGATGCTGGAGGAGATATGGATTCCACTTTGAGGATGATAAAGGCATGCTTCACACTGAGGTGACTGCTGATGTCAGTGGTGTGGCTTCTAATAGCACTATCCTTAGGGATTTGATGGTTCAACTATCTTTATCTTTGCTTAGGATAGATATCTTATGTAAAGCAATGAGCTTTGATTTCCTTAGTCAGGTGTTGCTCTTGCTGATGCTACCCATGTTCATGTTCTTCTCTTATTCTTACTTTTGTTTCATTTATTTAGTAAGTGGTGGTTAACTTATTTGCTTGCTTTTGCAAATTCCTATCTCCTCTATCCAATACTGGTATACTGTTGCATAGAATGCACAACAGTGCTTTTTGGAGTTTACTACCACTAAGAGGGTATGCCTTTTTTATTGTCCTTATTTATTTTATGCACATCTTTTATATATGAGTGTATGATATGCTATGTGTAATGTAGGTTGAGTACCATCTTGCTAGTCATCAATAAGAGTGGGACCGTGTATCTTATTATGGCCATATTAGCAAGTTGGAGTTGTGGTTATCATCCCTTGTGATGAATGATGATGAGTCAGGATCAGATGAGGGGGATGCTTGAGTAGGATCATTGCTTGCTTTTGATGGCAGCCATGATCGATGTAGTTGTTTTAGGAGCTAGGTGTATGACTTTTGGTCTGTGGTTTGCTCTGTTGTATCATTTTCTTAAGTTTATAGACTCTGGGTGTTGTATTTGGGCATTTTTCCCATATATTGTATGATGTTTGTATGATGATGACTGTATATGCTTCTTATTATGTATCATTGATGATGATTTTTGCCATTACTATCATCTGCCTTTTTTTCTTTTTTTGCCTATGGCATCTCCTTTAGGAGCTTTTTTAACTTAGTTGGGTTTTCTTTTTCTTTCCCTTTTTTGCCTAGGGTGTCTCCTTTCAGAGCTTTTCACACCTAGCTGGGTTTTTTTTTACTATATGATAGTAGTTGATCTCAAGGATTGAGCTTAAAGAGAATGGTAAGAACTATGGTCATGTAATGAAAGAAAATGCAAGACATGCTTGATGCAATTCATGATGATAAAATGTGTTGCACTTTTCAAAGACATTTTGCATAAATTTTCAATCATTCTCATTTTACTATAATCATTTAAGAAAAGCACAGGTGCATTCATAAAAATTTTGAATTTGAGGTTACCCTTGTCTTTAACTAGCCTTCTCAAGTTTTGTAGTTAAATATTTTCTTTGTTTCCCTAATTTTTGCTTGAGCTAACATTTTTAGGTTTTCAACTTAGCAGAAAGTCCTTAACTTTTGCCTAAGCTACCGTTTTAGGTTTTTAACTCAATGGGATGATTTTTTTTATGCCTTACATGTAGTACTTCTTCATGCCATTTGTGTTGACAGGTTTAAAGAATTCATTTCAATCATAATCCATTAGCTTGACTGCTCCTTTTGATAGCACATGTTTGACCAAGTGTAGGCCTTCCCAGTTTAGTCTGAATTTCCCTTTAGGGTCCGAAACGTTATGTCTTATTTGCTTTAGCACCCAGTCTCCTACTTTCACACTCTTGTGTTTTACCCTTTTGTTAAAGGACTTGGCTAGTCAAGCCTGATACAATTATGTGTGGCATAGAGCCTTGTGCCTTAAGCTATCTAAGAGAGTGAGATTATTATGCCTCTGTTAAGCCCACTGTACTTTTAGTAATTCATATTTGATTGCTCCTGAAGAGACTTTATTTATCTTTTGATTGAAAGAACTGCTTCTGACCTATACACTAATTAGAAAGAAGTTGCTCATATTGAAGTTCTGACTATAGTTTTGTACTCCTATAAGGCATGTGGCAATCTATCTAAATAGTCTTGTTAAGTATCAATCATTAAGATCTTTTTGATGTTCTTGTTTATAGCTTTGATGGCCTCATTCACTTGTGGTCGATAAGGAGAAGATCTATGATGTTCTACCTTATAACTCCTCAATAGCTCTCTGACTTACCCTCAGAACGGGTTTCTTTTGATGAATTTAGCCACTTGCTTAGCTCCTATTCTTGTGAATGATTATGCTTTGACCTATTTTGTAAAGTATTCCACTACCACTAGGATGAACCTATGTCCATTTTAGGCTATCGGGTGGATTTCCCAAATTATGTATAGTCCTCATGCTGAGTAGGGACATGGAGAGGAGATGTAGTATAGTTCTGTTGGGGGAAGGTGGCTAACATTCCTATGGATCTAACACTTATGGAATTTCCTAACAAATTTGATGCAGTCTTCTATCATTGTCATCCAAAAGAACCCTTGACTAATTAGCTTCTTAGCCAAGATTGCTCCATTCATGTGTGGACCACAAACACCCTCATGTACTTCTTCTATTGCTCTTGTAGCCATAGTTTCATCTAGACATTGGAGTTGTAAACCATTTAAGGTTCTCCTGTATAACACACCTGGTGTGATGTGAATTTTGATGCTAATCATCAAATGACTAGTTTGTCTCTTTCAACTGCTTGATTAGGATAAGCTCATTCCTTCTGAAATCTCTAAATGTCATAGAACTAGGGCTTTTTAGCTACTTCTGTCTTTGCTATTCTATAGCATTTATGACAAGGCTGTCCTGATCTGAGTAGAATGAGGGGCTTCATGGGCATTTTGGATGGTCCTCCACATATTGATGCTAGAGGAGCAAGTGCATATATCATCTGATTATGGTTCATGGGAAGATGAATGAATTTGCATTTTTGGAAGGACATGGTGAGTAGCCTTAAGTGGTCCAGATAAGGCTTTAAATGTTGCTCTTTTAGTTCCCACTCTTCTGTGGCATGATTGATTACTAACATGGAATCTGCAAAGATTTTGACTTCTGTGACATCCAGGGTTATTAGTGCTTCTATTCCAAGTATGCATGCCTCATGTTCTGCTTCATTATTTCTCACTCTGAACTCAAGCTTTTTAGTAATGGTACTACTTCACCTTCTAGAGATTGTAGTATGACACCAATTCCTACACCGAGTTTAGAATATTCTGCTAAGGTTTTCTGGGAAGTCTAGTTGGATTTCTTCTGAGTTTAGAATGGGGTTGAGAGCTAGAAATTCAGCCACTACTCTCCCTTTTACTACTTTTTTAGTTAAATATTGCACATCAAATTCTGTTAGCAATATTAGTCACTTTTCAAGTTTTCCCATTAAAGAGGGAGCTTCATAAAGGTACTTCATTAGGTCCATTTTAGACACGGCCTACATTTTGTAAGATTGAAAGTAGTGTCTGAGTTTCTTCATTGCCCATACCATTACTAGACATATCTATTTAACTTGGTTATATTTCTCCTTATATGGTAGCATCTTCTTGCTCAAGTAGTAGACTGTGTGTTCTGCTTTTGTTTCTCCCTCTTAGGTTGATATTGCATTGCTTGTGTTCTCTTCGATGGTCAGATACAAGGTTAGAGGCATCTCTGGTTTAGGTAGTCTTAGAAATGATGGGTTGGCTAGGTAGCTTCTGATATTGTCAAATGCTAGCTGACATTGTTTGTTCCATTCAATCAGCTAATCTTTTTTTAGTAGCTTGAAGATCGGTTCACATACTACTATTAACATAGCGATGAATATGTTGATGAACTGTAGTTTCCCTAGAAACCCTCTAATTCCTTTATTTTTTTTGGCACTAGCATCTCTCTAATGGCTTTTGCTTTATTTGGATCCATTTCAATCCCATTCTGACTTACAATATACCCCAACATATTTCCTAAAGTAACCCCAAATATGCATTTCTTTATATTTAGCTTGAGATTGTACTTTTTAACCCTTTCGAGGAACTTTTTAAGATCAGAGGGGTATTTTTCCTTAGTTATTGATTTGACTATCATTTTGTCGACATATACCTCCACTTCTTTGTGTATCTTGTCATGGAACATTGCAGTCGCCATTCTTTGGTAGGTTGCCCCTGCATTCTTTAGTCAAAAAGGCATTACTCTATAGCAGTATGTACCCCATTTTATTATGAAAGCTATCTTTGCTTTGTTAATAAAGGCCATTAGGATCTGATTGTACCTAGAGAATCCATCCATAAAGGATTATATTGCACATATGGCAGCACTATTATCTAGTATGTCTATGTGGGGTAGTGGAAAATCATCCTTCGGGCAAGCCTTGTTTAGATATTTATAGTCAATGCAGATTCTAACCCTTCCATCCTTCTTTGGTACTAGTACCACATTTTCTAAGCATTCTGGATAGTCTATTACCTCTAAGAATTTTTCTTTGATCTGTTTCTCAATGTCCTCTTTCACTAGTTTGGACTTTTCCCTTTTTTGAGGTCATATAAACCTTGAATGGTTTATACTAGGATCAATGGGAAGGAAGTGATTCTAGATTCTATTCCTTTGATAACCTAGAGAATCATGTAATCTCCTAGCCCACTGTTTGAGATGATGAAGTATTGTGTAAAGAAGTGCTTAAATCAGAGTACTAGACTTCTTGGTAGTGTAGGCAACTAAGTGTTACATAGGAATCAGTTGCTTGCGCTCGGTGACTAGTTCATTAAGCTTTTTTATGCTTAGGTTAAGGAAAGTGACCCCAAGTCTTAGGTATTTGATGTCCTGGTAAATGAAAATTGCTTCTTCAATCATGGTAGGGATTCACCCTATTATGGCATTAAATTCTTCATATAATAGGCATAGTTCTATGGTGTTGAATTGGAACACATGCTCTTAAGGGTCCCAAAATGACACAGCAGCATTCAAGAGTTCACGATCGAGGGGCACGTGCTGGAATATCTTAATGCATAGCATTTTGTATGGTTGCAAGCTTTTCCAGTCAACCTTGTCAATGTTATATAGGAAATGTATGGTGGTACTTGTTTGGGCTTGGGGGTTTTTGACCATGATGCCATTATCCAACAATTCTTGGATCCTAGCTTTCAACTTCACATTGCTTCAACGAAAAGACTTAACTTCATGGTCACTCATTTTTTGAATGTAGTATTTATTGAGGTTAGCTAAATAAATGATGCATAATGTGTGCCTAAGAAAAGGGTGAGCATGTATGCATGGAGTGGATGTAAGAATCCTATGATGGAAAAATGTTTATTCTTATAAGAAACAATAGTCATTGTGTTATGGAGCAGCCAACACACCAAGCTCAAAGAATTCAACATGATGAAGATGAGCATGGTCAAGAAGGCAAGGATCAAGTTCAAGAGGTTTTGAGTCCAATCAGCATGCCTCAAAGACCTATAACAAGGTCTCAATCTAAGAAGCTTCAAGAAGCCTTAATCCATCATCTACAAGGCTTTGTGAACTTAGCTAGTGAAAGTTTACAAGGACACCAAAGCTTTGTGCCAAGTGCAGCTCAAGTTCAATACAACTTAATTCAAGTCCAAGTTATTAATGGGTTTAATTATGTTAAATAAGGGTTGGATGAATTTGTTATTTTAAAAGCCCATTAGTTTTAGTTAGTTTAATTATTCTTAAAATAGAAAGTATGTCAAAATTCCTATTTAAGGTCTGATTAGATTAATTTCCTTTTTTTGTGATTAGGGTTATTAGTTTTCCTTACTCACTAAGGAAAACCTTGTAAAGGCTATATATATATGCCTTGGACGAATTTTATTATTCAGAATTGAAGTTTTAAAACCTAAAGGCTGTTTTGCTTTTATCTTTGTGTTCTTGTGTAGAATACATGCTTTAAGGAACATTCAAGTAGATTGATCATCTTCTTGTGGAGTGTTTCGAAATTGGAATTTAGAAACGAGTTTTCTTTATTCTAATTCTTTGATCATCTAAGTAATCTGATTTCTAACCATTCTTAGGGGTTGTTGCTGAATTGACTATTGGGGTTTTCAAGTTAATGCTTTGGGGGTTCGAATACATAAAGGGGTTCTCAAGCTTATTCTTGGAGGTTCCGTATCATTTGGTATCAGAGCTTTGGCTCTAGATCAGGTTTTATCTTTTATAATTTTTATTCTTAATCCTGATTTCTTATGTTTTTCTTATTCTTTTAAAATCGTTCTTATTTATTTTTGTTCTTCATTCTTGTGTTTTGTTCTTTGTTCTTATTTGTTAGTCTTGATTTTTTTTCCCTTTAGGTCAGTCAATTGTTTTGCATTCTGAAATTTAGATTTGTGTTCATAGTTGAAATTAAAAAAAAAGAGAAGAAATTTGCAAAAAAAAAAAGCAAAAAAAAAAAAATTCGTGAAAAAAAAGAGAGAAAGTTATTAGAAAAGGAAGAATTAAGATTCTTGAGTGATTTATATCCTAATCAGGTCTGATTTGCATTTCCTTCCATTCCTTGCTCATTAAGGAATATTGTTTGAGTGATTAATATCCTCATCAGGTCTGATTTTGGTTTCCTAATCCTATTTGGTTTATAATTGACATATCTAACTAGATCTTGTCATATCTTGTATTACTTGTGTATTAAGGATTTTGCATATCTTTACAAGACTTGCTCATTAAGGAATATTACTTATTGAGGCAGATTTGACTTTTCTCCTTAAAATAACTTCTAAATTCGTTTTCTTTTCTATTCTAGAAGATCTTTGTATTTCTTTCACATGTCTTTTGCATCTTTTTGAGTTTTCCTATTTTATTGCTTCTGAATTGTTGTTTTTTTTTTAATCGAATTGCCTCAAACTTGTTTTGAAAATTTCACTTTTGAAAGTTCTACTTGAATATTGCTTCAATCTAATTGATTTGTTCTAAAAGTGTGATTCACCTAAGAACATAAAAGCATTAGCTTGAGTGGTGAGAGGAAGTCGAGTGAAACATCAAATTGAGTTAAACACGAGTGACCACCCGCATCATTTGAGTGCAAACACGTGAGGGGAGTGCTTGTGAGGATTTTAAATTATTATTATTATTGTTTCTAACATTCTTTTACAGCAATGTCAAACCAAGGTGAAAATAAAGGTGAGGGTAAAGTTGATGAAACTTTGCTCCGTGAGGCTCAACAAAGGCAATTTGAACGTATGAATACAAATTTTGAGACTATAATGGAGAGATTAAACTGCATGGATACAAGGCTAGGAGCGGTTGAAAGGGGAACAACACCAAATCATAATGAGGAAGTAGAAGGCAATGTTGACAATGAGGATGAAGATGAGGCCTATGCAGAAGTAGTACCAAGAGGTGGAGGTAGACAAGGCCGAGGTAGAGGAAGAGGAAGGTTAGAACCGGTTCCATACAATGGAAGAAACCGAGGCAATGAAGATAATGTAGATCGAAATTTGGGAAGCATCAAACATAAGATACCTAACTTTCAAGGTAAATCAGATCCGGAGTCCTATTTACAATGGGAGAAGCAATTGGAGCTTATATTTGATTGCCATCAATTTAGCGAGGAAAAGAAGGTAAAATTGGCAGTTACTCAATTTTCTGATTATGCTATTGCTTGGTGGGACCATTTGGTGATTAATAGGCGAAGGAATTTGGAGTACCCAATTGATAATTGGCCTGAGCTCAAGGTTGTAATGAGGAAGCGATTTGTGCCCAAACACTATCATAGGGAACTTGTACAAAAACTTCAAGTTCTTAAACAAGGTAGTAAGAGTGTGGATGATTACCATAAAGAGATGGAGATGCTCATGACTAGGGCTGATATAGATGAAGATGTGGAGATCACTATGGCACGCTTCTTGGCTGGTCTAAACAAAGACATATCTGACCGAGTAGATTTACACAAATATGAAGATTTAGAAGAGATGGTGCACATGGCCGTCAAGATAGAAAGGCAACTCCAAGGAAGAGGGGCGACAAGGTACAATTCCAAATCCTATTCTAGCTCTAATTTTAATTGGAAAAAGGATGGAAAGAGTGATTATAGGGGTAGGAATAAGGTTGCTCATGAGGTTGCTAAAGGGAAGACAGATTCGGTCTCTAAGGACAAAATCAAAACCAATGAGGCTAAAGGGAGAAATAGAGACATTAAGTGTTGGAAGTGTCAAGGAGTAGGTCATGTGAGCAAAGATTGCCCTAATAAGAGAACTATGACCATAAGGAATGGGGAAATTGTGACTGATGAAGAAAAGGGCAATAATGAAAGTGATAAGGATGAGATGCCTGAATTGGAAAGTTGTAGTGATGGGAGTATAGAGGAGCCAATCAAAGGTGACATGTTGGTTACAAGGCATGCTCTTAGTACTCAAATAAAGGAAGATTGCATTGAAGAGCAACGAGACAACTTATTCCATACAAGGTGTCATGTGCAAGGCAAGGCATGTCTTATGATTGTTGATGGAGGGAGTTGCACCAATGCAGTGAGCTCATTCTTAATTAGTAGATTGGGGCTATCTACTATACCACACCCACGACCATACAAACTTCAATGGCTTAATGATTGTGGAGAGGTCAAGGTAAATAGACAATCTATTATTTCCTTTTCAATTGGTAAATATCATGATGAGCAATTGTGTGATGTAGTTCCTATGCATGCTGGAGATATTTTGCTTGGTAGACCATGGCAATTTGATAGAAAGACCAAGCATGATGGGTACCTCAATCGGTATCACTTTACCAAGGATGGGCGCAAGATCATATTAACACCGCTTTCTTCAAAGGAGGTGTATGAAGACCAATGTAAAATGGAAAGAATGAGAGTGGAGGCTGAAAAGAAAGAAAAAGAGAGTAAGAAAAATTCTTTAGAGAGTGAAAAGAAAGAGGGAAAAATAAAAGAAGAGATTCAGCCTAGAGAGAAAAAAGAAAAGAATTTGAGTTTAATAGCTAGGACAAGTGAGGTTAGACAGGCCTTGTATGCTAATCGGCCTATATTTGTACTTTTGTACAAAGGGGCTTATTTGGCAACTAATGAACTTAACCCATCTTTGCCTAGTGTGTTTGTTGATCTTTTGCAGGAATTTGAAGATGTGTTTCCCAAAGAGATGCCTAGTGGATTACCCCCAATTAGAGGCATAGAACATCAAATTGACTTCATTCCTGGGGCAGCCATACCCAATCGACCAGCATATAGAGCAACTCCACGAGAAACAAAGGAGATCCAAACACAAGTGGAGGAGTTGCTAGCTAAAGGGTATGTGAGGGAAAGTCTTAGTCCTTGTTTGGTTCCTATCATTCTTGTGCCAAAGAAGGATGGAACATGGAGGATGTGTGTGGATTGCAGAGCCATCAATAAAATCACTGTAAAGTATCGTCATCCTATTCCTAGATTAGATGATATGCTTGATGAGTTATATGGTTCTTGTTTGTTCACTAAAATAGACTTGAAATCTGGTTATTATCAAATTCGAATGAATGTTGGTGATGAATGGAAAACAGCTTTTAAGACTAAGTATGGGTTGTATGAGTGGCTTGTTATGCCCTTTGGTCTTACTAATGCACCTAGCACATTCATGTGATTGATGAACCATGTGTTGCAAAATTACTTAGGTAAATTTGTTGTTGTTTACTTTGATGATATTCTGATTTACTCTAAGTGTTTAGATGATCATGTTATGCATGTGCGAATTGTACTAGAAACACTTAGACAAGAAAAGTTGTATGCAAACCTTAAAAAGTGTAGTTTTTGCATGAATAAGGTTAATTTTCTTGGTTTTGTTGTATCTAGTCAAGGCATAGAGGTTGATGAGGAGAAGGTTAGGGCTATTAAAGAGTGGCCAAAACCTAAAAATGCTAGTGAGGTGAGAAGTTTTCATAGGCTTGCTAGTTTCTATAGGAGATTCATTAAAGATTTCAGCACTATAGCTGCACCTTTGAATGAATTAGTTAAGAAAAATGTTGGATTTGTTTGGGGTGATGCACAAGAACATGCATTTAATGAACTTAAGGCAAAATTATGTAATGCACCTTTACTTGCTTTACCTAACTTTGATAAAACTTTTGAGATTGAATGTGATGCTAGTGGCATAGGGATTGGAGCTGTTTTGATGCAGGATCAAAGACCACTAATGTATTTTAGTGAAAAGTTAAGTGGGGCAACCTTGAAATATCCAACTTATGACAAGGAATTATATGCATTGGTTCGAGCTTTGCAAACATGGCAACATTATTTGTGGCCTAGGGAGTTTGTGATACACACTGACCATGAAAGTTTAAAGCATTTGAAGGGTCAAGATAAGCTGAACCGTAGGCATGCCAAATGGGTGGAGTTCATAGAAACATTTCCATATGTGATTAAGTACAAGCAAGGTAAAGAGAATGTGGTTGCTGATGCATTATCTAGAAGGTACACCTTACTTAACTCTCTTACTGCTAAATTATTAGGTTTTGAGTTTATAAAGGAGTTGTATCCACATGATGATGATTTTGGTGATATATATGCATCTTGTGCCAATGGGGTTGTTTCAGATGATTTTTACTTGTTTGATGGTTTCTTGTTTAAAAGAAATAGATTGTGCATTCCTAAGTGTTCTATAAGGGAATTATTATTAAGGAGGCACATGGAGGAGGCTTAATGGGGCATTTTGGGGTAAATAAGACCTATGATATGCTGTTAGAACATTTCTTTTGGCCCGGCATGAAACATGATGTGTATAAAGTTTATGAGCATTGCATTACATGTAGAGAGGCTAAGTCTAGGTTGAAACCGCATGGGTTATACACACCATTACCCGTTCCTAGTGAACCTTGGACTGATTTGTCTATGGATTTTATGCTTGGATTGCCTAGAACTAGGAAAGGTCATGATAGTATCTTTGTTGTGGTTGATAGATTTAGTAAAATGGCTCATTTTATACCATGTCATAAAACTGATGATGCTAAGTTGATTGCTGATTTGTTTTTCAAAGAAGTTGTGCATTTACATGGCATACCTAGGAGCATTGTTAGTGATAGGGATGTTAAGTTTTTGAGTCATTTTTGGCGTGTGTTATGGGGAAAGTTAGGAACTAAGCTATTATTTTCAACTACTTATCACCCTCAAACTGATGGGCAAACTGAAGTAGTTAATAGGACTTTGATTACTTTGCTTAGGGAAATCATAGAAAAGAACATTAGGATGTGGGAGGATTGTTTACCATTTATGGAGTTTGCTTACAATAGGGTTGTTCATAGCACTACTAATTGCTCTCCATTTGAGATTGTTTATGGATTTAATCCACTTACTCCTATTGATTTATTACCACTGCCACCTAACAATTTTGTGAGTGTTGATGCTAATTCTAAGGCTGATTTGGTGAAGAAGTTACATAAGCAAGTTAAGGAGAGGATTGAGAAGCAAAATGCTAAAGTAGCTTCACGTGTGAACAAGGGAAGGAAGCCAATGATTTTTCAGCCTGGAGATTGGGTTTGGGTGCATTTTCGTAAAGAAAGGTTTCCACTTCAAAGGAAGTCTAAGCTAAACCCAAGAGGAGATGGTCCTTTTCAAATACTTGAAAGGATTAATGACAATGCATACAAAGTGGACCTACCTGGTGAGTATAATGTTAGTGCTTCATTCAATATGGCTGATTTGAGTCCTTTTGATATAGGTGATGCTTTAGATTCGAGGACGAATCCTTTTGAGGAGAGGGGAAATGTTATGGAGCAGCCAACACACCAAGCTCAAAGAATTCAACATGATGAAGATGAGCATGGTCAAGAAGGCAAGGATCAAGTTCAAGAGGTTTTGAGTCCAATCAGCATGCCTCAAAGACCTATAACAAGGTCTCAATCTAAGAAGCTTCAAGAAGCCTTAATCCATCATCTACAAGGCTTTATGAACTTAGCTAGTGAAAGTTTACAAGGACACCAAAGCTTTGTGCCAAGTGCAGCTCAAGTTCAATACAACTTAATTCAAGTCCAAGTTATTAATGGGTTTAATTATGTTAAATAAGGGCTGGACGAATTTGTTATTTTAAAATCCCATTAGTTTTAGTTAGTTTAATTATTCTTAAAATAGGAAGTATGTCAAAATTCCTATTTAAGGTCTGATTAGATTAATTTCCTTTTTTTGTGATTAGGGTTATTAGTTTTCCCTTACTCACTAAGGAAAACCTTGTAAAGGCTATATATATATGCCTTGGACGAATTTTATTATTCAGAATTGAAGTTTTAAAACCTAAAGGCTGTTTTGCTTTTATCTTTGTGTTCTTGTGTAGAATACATGCTTTAAGGAACATTCAAGTAGATTGATCATCTTCTTGTGGAGTGTTTCGAAATTGGAATTTAGAAACGAGTTTTCTTTATTCTAATTCTTTGATCATCTAAGTAATCTGATTTCTAACCATTCTTAGGGGTTGTTGCTGAATTGACTATTGGGGTTTTCAAGTTAATGCTTTGGGGGTTCGAATACATAAAGGGGTTCTCAAGCTTATTCTTGGAGGTTCTGTATCACATTGTGTGCTATCTACATGTATATAATGTATGCATGATTAAAGTTGTTCAGTTTTCCTGAATAGTGAATAAACTAATCATAAGCAAGCTCTCACTTCCAATCGTATTTCTCCACAAGGTCATTTAGTCTTTTTCCTAGGTGGGTTTCAAACCATTAGTCATCAGAGGACTATGGTTCTGGTCTTAGAACTAGGCTATTTTGATTTATGTTGGTCAAAACCAAAGGGTAAATTGAGGAATAATACTCAAATGTGCTTGAGGTAATCACATGATGTTAATGTGAGGGTCAATTATCAAGCTTCAAATGATGTCCAAAGCTCGTATGCATAGGACCAAAGTTAATTAAAGGGAGTTTAAGTTTTTGGCCCTACATCGATATTCGATATGCTTACCATGAGTCATGAAAGTATGGTATAATAGTTTACAGTTTAATTTTGTCGACAAAAAGGTCCATAATGTAGTTGCGTTCCTAACCCATTCGTTTGATCTAATAAGTATAAATGGATGACATCTTGTAGATTCAATCATCGAGGGATGTCATTATTTGTTAATTCGAATAGACTATTGAAGCTGAGGTACATGATTCTTATCATTCCTCATGCTTTGGGCCCACATGAAGTAATGAGAATCACGTGGTCATGAGCATAAATTTTCTATGAAAACTAACATTACGACATCATTCAATGATAGACACTAAGAGTATCAGGTCAAACAGACAGTGTTAGGACAAGGACAGCTTGCATAGCTTGGTGGAATCCTAATGGATGTTGCTACTAGTTTATCTATATGAGCTGAGTCAGGGTGAAAGGCTAAGGGTTCCTTTAGTGAGAATGCCCATAATTGACTAGGGTTACAGACTCTAGTCAATGAGTTTAGCATTCTTTTAATAACTCAGTTGCCCCTTAAGGGCTTAAGTTATAGACTTTGGTCTAATGAGTCTGGCAAATGCATGAGTAAAGACTAAAGGTGATAATATTGTATCTTTGTCGCCCTGTGACTCGAGTGGAACCATGGTGGTGATGTCATTTAGTATTATCGATTCTTTTAAGGACAAGTAGTGCTTATGTGATGTGTAGTGCAAATGCATGTGTAGTGGTAAGGGGCTCTATATGATCGAGTATTGCATAATGAGAAATAGTCATTTTCAAGTTGATCCCTCTTACTTAGAAGTCCCTAATGGAGTTGCCACTATGAGCGACCTTCCTTTTTTTATTTTTTTGTTGTTGGTTTTTTCATTTCCGAGGGACATGGAACTTTACCGAATAGGGACAAGTGATTTGTCTCGAGGGGATGAGATGCTTTTGATTTTATAGAGTCACTACCTAATTTTTAGAAAATTAGGAAAATAAAAGGACAACATTGGGTCACTCAATAAGTATTATCCCCAACAGAGATTTCAAGGTTTAGGAGATCGCATTTACTCTCATTATACGATATTTGATGTATAGCTATCACAACACCTTATTTTTTGTGATGATAGTTTATATAACATTCATACAGTACATCAGATAGGATAAGATAATAAAGTTGAAAATTTTATTACATTGCTTTCTTGATAAAATACATGTGAAAGGAAAAATATTATAGAAAAGTAAATCTAATATGATGGATCTGCAAGGATAACACGATCATTTACATAACTTATTTGATTAATGATAGGATGATCATTCTTGCAATGATTATTTATGCTATGACGATGAATGATGATAATATAAAGGATGCATAAGGTCATCACCAAACCAAGAGCATGATGACTCTATTCTGGGACATGAACTTTTTCACATTATTGATATTTACGATGTGATTTCATGATTTTGAAAATAGAGGATGTAGAGTGATGATGTAAAATGAGCATAATAATGTATGTATTATTCACGTAGCATGCAAGATTGCTAGTCTCATCATACAAGCACAATAGCATTCCCAAATGCTAGTGATAGTAAAATAAAATGTAGTACAGTAAAGTAAATATATTAAAATGATTTTGTTGTCCTTAGACTCAACTCAGCTTGTGTGAACTTTGAAGCTCTAGCTTCGAGAGATTATCAAGCTTTCCTCATTGAGAGTTTCAAAATGATAGTAGAATGATCCTAGACTATATAACTTTGAAGCATGGTTTGACAAAGATGAGGCTGGGTTCGGTGGGAAAAGGGATCTAACAACCTAAAGGAAAGGTTATGCGATAGCAAAAACTATATGGGAAAGGGTTTCTTGCACTTTTGATCAAACTAACTATTGAGTGTGTGTGTGTCTTCACTTGCTTCCACCTCTAAAATGGGATGTAGAGGGGCTTATTTATAGAAAAAAAATGTATAGAATGGGGTGGTGGAGGTGTGGTCACACGCGTGTGAGTGTATTTTTGCACGTGGCCATGCCAAGTGTGCATGACCACACACAGTGTGTGTGCATTTTCACATGAACTTTAATGCTCTACGCACTCTTTCTAGGCTCTGCACTCATTTTTTTAAGGTTGGTCCTTAGGGTTTTTAGGCCTTTCAGACATGTTTCTAGAGTTTATTTTACCAAAATCAAGTTTAATTTTAGCACATGACAATAATGGGTGTTTATGCGTATTTCTAAGCGATACGCACTGATAACCGGGTTGTGTTAGACCATCCCAGGACCACTTCCAAAGGTTTTAGAGCCCAAACATGTTTCCAAAGTTCATTTTATTAAAAGTGATTTACATTTTTTTCACAAAGCTGGGTTACAGTCTAACAAAATATGCACCGACACAATGAGCTAAGTATTATGAGAGGAGTTTTCTTGAAATAAACCTCTTGTTGTTCTGATAATTCATATTTCATATGGTTAAAGCACAATTTAATGACCCGGTGATCAATTTTGCACACTGGTGGGGTCGTTCAATTGTTCTAAGGTTGCACACTTTAAAAGTGTTACAAACGAGTAGACTCTAGTCATCTTGAGGATTTATTTTATCGTTGGACCTTTTTAGGGATAGAGAAATTTGAGGTATGACATAATGCCAATATTCAAAACTAAACTAGACACTTTGACACCTAAAACTCAACTGAAAAGAGTCCTAGAGGAGGGGGGTGAATAGGACTATCAAATAAAAATGAGAATTTAAAAGAATTCTTTGTAAGAATTGAATGGAAGTTTAGAAGAAAGAATGAAGAACACAAAAATTTAAGGAGTTCAGATTCAATAATAATCCTATGTCTCCACCTATCTTATCCCCAAGTTATGATTTTAAATCACCCATAATCTTATTCAAAAGATTGAGATTACATAAGATTTTTATGGCTCACTCTTACAACCTTACAACTTGAGTTTTCTAGGCTCACTTAAAAACTAAATCCCAAATGTTTCAATGGATAACACTTAAACTGATTCCTTTAGAAAGAAATATCACTTTCCTTCTAATCTAACCCAAGATTTAAGATGAAGATAAATTCTATTTCTAACACACAACCAACTCTCATAAGAGTTTATACGACCAAAGAATTATTTAAGAGAATTTTGAGAGCTCAATTAAATGCTTAAGAAAGAATGAATGATAAATAAGTTTTTTAACTTTTCAATTTAATTCTAAGGAGTTTTTATGTAGATAAACACTTAAAAATATTTTTTTTTGATGTATCAAACATGTCTCCAATGTCTATATTTGATTTTGAATCAATCTTGGATTTTATTCTTTCAAAATGCCACTCATAAGTGAACAATGCTCCTGAGGAGCAAAAATATATTTATTGCATCCAAATATTTCCATTAAGAGCTTACAGTACTTCCCTCATGAGCAAAAGTGCTCGTGACTCTAGCTCATGAGCAACACTACCCCTTTCCTCAATAAGAACACCAAAAAGAGGATAGCTCATTACTGGCTCATGAGATGCTCATGACTGGCTCATAAGATGCTTATGAACTGGACTGAATAAGATTGATTCAGCCTAAACATTCTTCATTAAAGTTGTAGATAATTGTCTTATTTTCCATAAAAAATTTGAATCACTTAGATTGGACATCTGTAACTCAAGATATTTATGAAATACTAATAGCTATCCAAACTGAAATGCAAGATGCATATGCTAACTTCGACTAAAGATTTTTATACTCAAATGAGCTTGTATTTTGATAAGAAAGCTCAATTTAGAAAGATTAAGATTTATAATTTTCTTATTTTTCAATAAAACTTTGAATCACTTAAATTGGACATTTGTAACTCAAGATATTTATGAAATACTAATAGTTGTCCAAACTTAAAAGCAAGCTACATATGCTGACTTTGACTAAAGATTTTCATAATAAAATGAGCTTGGATTTTGACAAGAAAGCTCAATTTGGAAAGATTAAGATTTCAAATTTTCTTAGTTTTCCATAAAACTTTGAATCATTTAAATTGGACATCTGTAACTCAAGATATTTATGAAATACTAATTGATGTCCAAACTGAAATGCAAGCTGCATATGCTGACTTCGACTAAAGATTTTCATACTCAAATGAGCTTGGATTTTGACAAGAAAGCTCAATTTTGGAAGATTAATATTTCTACTTCAAAATTTAAGAGGACAATTTTCTCATTATAAAGCTCTAAAGATGTCAAAAGACTTCTTGAATATCAGAGGTTGAATTACCCAAAAAATCACTATTCATCTAGAAATGCATATGCTTGGTATATGTTTGGTATATAATTCCCTACACACTTAATTGAAATTATTAGTATCAAAATAATTTTTCAAAGTCCAAAATTACAAGTTTTAGCATGCAAATGGTCAATAATCTCTCCCTTTTCGGCTTTGACAACCAATTTGAAAAGATAATAAATAATATGTATGAATGTGAAAAATAAATAACATGTATGAGCATATTAATTAAAAATAGCTCCCCCTTTCAATTTAAATTGTTTCATTATATGAACAATTTTTCTCCCCCTTAGTATATGCATAAAATTTAATAGAATACACAATGAATATAGTATTAAAGTAATTGAATTAACAAAACATATATAAGAGGGATAGCGAATTTTGTTATATATTTTATATTACTCCCCTTTTTATAGATATAATAACAAATATAAATTTATTTTATTACCCTTCTTGTCAAAAATAAAGACAACATAAAAATTTAACATGATATATATATCAAGACAAAGGTGTTAAAAACAAATCATGATAACATGATTATAAAAAAAATTATGCTAGACAACATGAAGGAAATAATTTCAAACATATATACATATAGTGCTACCATAATGCATCACAAAATAGTACATATGCTATATTGAAACATTACATGATCATGTAGAGTTTAGCAAGTCAATCAATCATACATAATCATGTGGTACTTAGCATATCTTAAATATAATCACAATTATTTATCCCCTAAGCCAATAGCTTCTTCTCCCCCTTTTTCAAAGACAAAAAGAAAAGAGAAGGATATAAGGGGAAATTAACCTGAAGGAAATAAAAGATTAAGAACCAAAACAATGAAAACAAAGATAGTCAAAATCTTTATAAAATTCATGTCATTATCAAAGATAAAAAAAAAATTCCTAAGAAGAATTTATACATGAATATGAATTTTGCATGTATAAGCACAATTAAAAGTCATGCATAAATAAAATATTTGCATTAAAAAATAAAGTTACAATGATATGATAAAGATAAACTGACAACTCAAGGTTTATATCCAAAAAATATCCAGAAGACAAACCAAACAGAAACTATTACAATAATCATAAAAATAACAGTTGAAAAACTTAGATACGAAAAATATACTAAAAATAAGGAGGAGGAGGAGACCAAGAGCATTGTATGTTATGATGAGCATAAAAATGATGAATATCATATTCCATGTGATCCATTCTTAGCTCAAAATGATCAAGTCTAGTGTCTACTTGATCAAACCTTGTGTTGAAGTTTGACTCCATTATGGATAGGCGATCAAAGAAACCACCAACCCAAGCGGGCTCATCATCAACACTTTAAGAAGTGGAAGGTCCGCTTGCCCTTTTTTTTTTTTTGATATTGAGGAGGAATATGCTCTTAAGGAATTTCTTCTTCAATAGGAATACTTTTAAGTCCAATAGTGCTTATTTTCTCAATGTCTTTTAAATCTTATTCTTGACCCTCATTAACATCTTCATCTTCTACTTCGTCTTTCCAAAACCAAGAATTTCTAGTAAGCTTAAATTGTCTAGATTTTCTTAAGAGTTTATCATCAAGAAAGGATAAAGGAATGGAAGGGGTGTTTCTTAAGTTAATCCCAAAGTAATGAGCAATCTTAGTAATAAAGCCTACCACAAATAAGGCACCACTAACACTATCACTAGCAAACCAAAACCTCTATTAAAGCTATATTCCTAGCTCAATATATATGCCTTTAACAAGAAATCTAAGAAAGAAAAGATCATTAAAGGAAATAGTTTCATTACTCAAGCCCCTAGCATGAAAAGAGTAGGTAATAAACATATGTACATACCAAAGAGATTTTGAAGAAAAATTAGATGCTTTAGTGTGTCCCTCTTCAAAGGTTTTCACATTAGGTTTGGAATGTTAAGACCAAAAAGGATTTAGGAAGTTAAGTTGAAATGGGAGAGGCTAAACCCCCTTGTTTAAAGTTAAAAATGCTATCATAAGCTTGAGAACTAAGGAAACTATCTCTCCCTCCCAATCTAAATCTCTGCTATTCATAGGATTTTTCTCATTAAAGTGATTGGTTCTCAAGCAATAGGAGGCAAGAAATTCAGGTACTAATATGGGATAAGTGGGATAGTCATTGAATGCAAAATCATACAGACCCGCATTATCAAGTAAACCTCTAACCTTATTAAAACAACCCATCTTTTCTACGGTAACTTGTGACATATATTTCGAAGAAATAATTTTCCTATCCTTTAAATGAGCAAGTCATTCCCTAAATTGAGTTGAAGTGTAGGAGATAGGAGGTTGGTTATTAGGATGATCTTTGGTATCTATTCTAGAGGATGAAGAGGCACCTTGTGTATTCTTGATCTTTGGAGCGATGACAAAGTATAAAGTGGTGAAGAATGAAGAGTGTTTTTGAGAAAAAGAAGTTATTTTGAAGGAGTTTATATGAAAATGCAACTAATTGTGAATGAAAGGAAGAGTTTGAGGGGTTTATATAGGTAAAAAATAATAATTTAAGTCCTAAAAATACTTAAAATATGTTAGGTTACCGTTTGTGTTAAACAAACAAACAAAACAAAGAAATAAAAAAAAAATTAAGTTGTCAGACTGCGGTTCATAAGCAATTCACTCATGAGCTTTGGGTAAACAGACCCGCAATGGTCACAAGCTCAACGGCTCCTAATAAAAAAGCAATTTGGTCCTTATACTTTCAAAACGGTTGCACTTAGGTCCTAAAAACGTGACAAATAGCTCCTTAAGCATAAAATTAACCATTAAATTAAAATAAATGATACTTAAAGACAAGTATTTTGACATATATCATTAAGAGTTATCAAAATAAAAAAGAATTTTAAAAAATCATGCAAATAAAAAATTATATACATTAAATAAATTTTCAAAAAAATTAATTTATTTATACATAATTATGATAAGGTATTAGATACCAAAAATAAACTAAAAATATATAATCCATGATTAAGCATAATTTTAGGAATGGTATCAAATACAAAAAATAAACAGAAACAAAGCATTAAAAAAATATTACACATGATGATGTGATCCTAGCTCCAAAGAGGAAGATTTCAAGATTTGTTCGTGCTAATAAAGCAACGTTCATTGAAAAAAAGAGCAAGTTGCATAAATTCGTATTTTGTGTAGCATACTTTAGTATTTTGGCCATAAATCACCCATCAAAACTCAGATTGAGATGATTCAAGAGGATATTGAAAGCTAAGAAATATATCTACAACTTTGGTGAAGATATCTAGAGTTAACTCGGCCTTTTACCTGAGCTAAAATTATGAAAGATTATCAGATCGTGAATAAAACTGGGCAGACTGAATATACATCAGTAAATGAACTGTATCTCACTCAATATAGATCTAAATGAAGTGATTCAAGATGCTGCTGAAAGATAACAACAAGAGATAAAACTTTTATGCTTTTAGCTTAAGTTAATTCGGCCATTATCATATTGAAAAGTGTTCTACAATGTGCTACATAAGTAAATCCGAATTTAACTAGGATTATATTTTCTTATTTAAGTAGAATTCTATGTTCTTATTTAAGAAGGATTTTGTTTTCTTGTTTAGTTAGGATATTAATTAGGTTTTATTTAGGGTTTCTTTAAGCCTATATAAAGGCATTATTTTATGTAACCTAGAGGGTATGTAATCATGGATGACTAATAAAATTTAGAGAGGATTCTTTTTGGTTAATTGGTGGTTAACCATGTGACAACCTTTGTAACTTATCAATCTATCTTTCAAACAGTAGATTGTGGCATCTTTTTAATAACCTTTGTTGCTTTTTTTTTATTGTTCAAAAGGTTAAAGTTTTGATATAGCTTTGGTTGTTTGGACTAACTAAACATGAGGTGAAGGCTCTCTATGTCTGAATTGGAACTTGATTTGAACTTTCATTGAGAGCATGGATTTGGGTTCATATTGAACGGGTTCCTAGAGCAGGTAATCTAGTGGGTTCGTATCAATTGGTATCAGAACTTGGCTCAAATCAGGTTTTGTTCAATTCAATTCTATGTATCCTTAATTTACTTTTTAATTATTGTGGTTTTAAAATTTTTCTATTTGTGTAAAAAAAAAATATTTTTTTTATAATTTTTTATTTGGTTGGTATTAGATTGATTTAATTGAATGATTTGTAACAAAGGGTCTTAGGTTTGATATACCTATGGTTTTAGTTGTTCATATCAATTAGATTTTATACCTTAAGTTTGATTTGATCAATTTGTAACGAAGGGTCTTAGGTTTGATATATCTAAGGTTTTAGTTGGTTGATACAAAAAGGGTTTAAGGTTACTAGTCTTCTACCTTTCATTTTTTTTATTTTTCAATTTTTAGGATTTTGAATTTATTTTTTATTTATAATTTAAAAAATATATATGTCTTGAATTTTTTTTTGTCTATTTAAAATTTCTTTATTTTTTTTCTTGTGTGGTGTTCTTGAGTCTTTCTTAAATAAAAAAAAAAATCAATTGCATGGAAGACAAAGATTTGAGGACAAATATTTTTGAAGAAAGGGAGAATGATGTGATCCTAGCTCCAAAGAGGAAGATTTCAAGATTTGTTCATGCTAATAAGGCAACGTTCATTCAAGAAAAGAGCAATTTCCATAAATTCATATTTTGTGTATCATACTTTAGTATTTTGGACATAAATAACTCTAAAAAACTCTGATTGAGATGATTCAAAAGGATATTGAAAGCTAAGAAAGATATCGATAACTTTGGTGAAGGTGTCTAGAGTTAATTCGGCCTTATACTTGAGCTAAAATTATGAAAGATTATCATATCGTGAATAAAACTGGGCAGACTGAATATACATCCGTAAATGAACTGTATCTCACTCAATATAGATCCAAATTAAGTGATTCAAGATGCTGATGAAAGATAACAACAAGGGCTACAACTTTTATGTTTTGACTTAAGTTAATTCGGTCATCATCATATTGAAAAGTGTGCTACAATGTGCTGCATAAGTAAATCCGAATTTAACTAGGATTATATTTTCTTATTTAAGTAGAGTTATATTTTCTTATTTAAGAAGGATTTTGTTTTCTTGTTTAGTTAGGATATTAATTAGGTTTTATTTAGGGTTTCTTAAGCCTATATAAAGGCCTTATTTTATGTAACCTAGAGGGTATGCAATCATGGATGATTAATAAAATTTAGAGAGGATTCTCTTTGGTTACTTGGTGGTTAACCATGTGACAACCTTTGTGACTTATCAATCCATCTTTCAAACAGTAGATTGTGGTGTCTTTTTAATAACCTTTGTTACTTGTTTTTTGTTGTTCAAAAGGTTAAATTTTTGATATAGCTTTGGTTATTTGGACTAACTAAACATGATGTGAAGGTTCTCTATGTCTGAATTGGAACTTGATTTGAACTTTCCTTGAGAGCGTGGGTTTGGGTTCATGTTGAATGGGTTCCTAGAGCAGGTCATCTAGTGGGTTTGTATCACATGAATCTAATCATAAATTAAACAATGAAGCAAGTCAATAACATAAGCTTAAACCATCAATCATACCAAGTTCATATTTGATAAAATTTAATCTTTCCTCATAAAGAGGCTTGGTAAAGATGTTTGCTAATTGATGATTAGCATCAACCAAATTAAGAAAAATATCACCATTTTGCATATGATCATGCAAGAAATGATGTCTAATATCAATATGCTTAGTTCTAGAATGTTGAACGGGATTCTTACTAAGATTTATATAACTTGTATTATCACATTTTATGAGGATATGATTAATATCAATGCCATAATCCACTAGTTATTGTTTTTGCCATAGAACTTATGAGCAACAATAACTAGTTACCATATTCTACTTCAACAGTGGATAAGACAACCGAAACTTATTTCTTACTAAACCAAGAAACTAAGCAATTACGTAAAATTTAAAAAGTTTTAGAAGTTATTTTTCTATCTAGTAAACTACCAACAAAGTCTGCATTTGAATAACTAATTAAGTTAAAGGAAGAACTCTTAGGATACCAAAGTCCCAAATGCATTGTATTAAAAAGATATTAAAAAATCCTTTTAATAGCATTCAAATGAGATTCTCTATGACTTGATTGAAATCTAGCACACAAGCAAGTAGCAAACATAATATCGGGTCTACTGGCGATTAAATAAAGAAGGGATCCAATCGCTTTACATCAATCGGTTTGCCATTCTCATCCTTATTAAGTTTGGTTGTAGTGCTCATCAGAGTTTTACTTGTCTTAGCTCCATCCATACCAAACTTATTGAGAATGTCTTCTACATATGTGGTTTGGTTAATGAAAATCCCATTTTTACATTGCTTGATTTAAAGTCCAAGAAAGAACTTGAGTTCTCCCATCATACTCATTTCAAATTCTCCTTGCATTAACTTAGAGAAATCCTCATACAAGCAATGGTTAGTAGCACCAAAAATAATATCATCAACATATATTTGAACAATTAATAAATCATGCTTAGATTTCTTTATAAAAAGAGTTGTGTCAAAATTTCCTTTAGAGAAACCTTTCTCTAGTAAAAATTTACTCAATCTTTCATCCCAAGCTCTTGGAGCTTATTTCAATCCATATGATGCTTTTGATAGTTTAAACACATGATTTGGAGAATCAAATTTTTCAAAACTCGAAGGTTGTTCAACATATACATGCTCTTCAATAAAACCATTTAAAAATGCACTCTTAACATCCATTTGATAAATTTTAAAATCCATGTATGATGCAAATGCAAGTAGCATCCTAATAGCTTCTAACCATGCAACGGGGGCAAAGGTTTCATCATAATCAATGTCTTCCTCTTGATTATAACCTTTAGCTACTAGTCTATCTATATTCCTAGTTATGACACCTTGTTCATTCATCTTATTTCTAAACACCCATTTGGTTCTTATACTAGGATGATGTTTAGGTCTAGGAACCAAGGTCCAAACCTTGTTTCTCTCAAATTGATTTAACTCTTCTTTCATAGCAAGGACCCAAAATTCATCACTTAAAGCATCATTAACATTTTTAGGTTCAATTTGAGAAATGAAAGCTAAATTAATAATAGACTTAAGTTTAGATCATGTAGTTACCCCTTTTGTAGTGTCACCTATGATGAGATCTTGAGGATGAGCTTTCTTGAATTACCAATCTTTTGGAAGTTCATCCTTCAAGGTAGGTTAAGATGTCTCCTCTTTCCTCTTTGTTTGGACCTTCAAATTTCAAAGGCTTACTAGCATTTTCTTCTTGTGTATCCATAATCTCATTGTCACCTACAAGATCATCAACACTATTTCTCCAATGCCAATAATTTTTCCTTTTGCATTGTCTCCGAAAGTAACGTGTCCCCTATCTTTAGCTTCAAGTTTGTTAAATTGTTCTTTATCTCCCGTTATGTGTCTTGAACATCCACTATCGAGATACCACTTGCTTTTTATTTTTGTGGATTTTAAGCACACCTACATAAAGAAATTTAAGTGTTCTTTTAAACTCAAACCTTTTTTGGTCTAGGTTGGTTAGTTTCAAGATATTCCAAATGAAGTAAATTCATGTGTAGTCTTCTGTAGAAGCACATGTTGTTAGTATGTCCTTTAATTATGCAATATGAACATTCAATATTTTCAAATTTATTTCTTCTAGGATGATGTGCTTTCCTAGTACATGCAACATGCCTTTAGTGTTATGTGTATCTCCATTTGTTTTGTGTCATTAAGTGAGACATGCATTGGCAATGGTGATGAGTATTTCAATAAGTCTATGCAACATGTTTATATGCATTATGTTACGTAGCACGTCTATTATAATTGTGTCTAGTGTACATATAAGCATGCTTTGGTTGAGGTGCTCTAGTTTGAGCCTTACCTCTTTGTTTTAATGAAGGGTTAATATTATAAGACTTTCCCTTTGTTATTTAATATATGAGATCTTTTAGCTTTGAAAGCTTTAATCTCATTAGAGGTTGAAGGAGTATAATCATGTAAAGCTTTAACAAAATTAATATGTGATGAAGATGATGAAGACATTCTATTCTTATATCCAATTCCATGGGTATCTCAATGAAATTTTTGAGAATTAAGAAGACTATCTAAAGTTTTTTTTCCTCTCTTAAATTTAGCAATGGAATTCTTTAATTCTAAGACCTCCTTAGAAAGCTTATGATTTTTATAATTTTCTTTATTAAGTTGATATTCCAAAGAATTAGAAGATTTAGCATTACTAACAAGTTTTTCATTTGATGCAACAAGTTTAGCAAAATCATTTTTTAAACATTCAAAATCCCTTTTAAGATAGATAACTCATGTTTATATTATTTCTTCTTAGATAATAAAATTTTGCATTTAACAAGTATTTTGCTCACAATAGAGCTCTCATCATCATCACAATCATCAAATGAAGAATAAGAAGTGGATGGTACCTCATTTTCAATTTTAATGGGCATGAAGTAAAGATTGGCAACTTCTTATTGTTCCTCTTCTTCTTCAGATTTGGAGGAATCATCCCAAGTAGCTTTGAATGCTTTTTTCTTATTTTTTGCTCCCTTACTCTTGAATTTAAGTTTAGGACACTCACTTCTAATGTGTCTCAGTTTCTTGCATTCATAGTAAGTAACCTCTTTTATTTTCTTTTTCCCATCTCCTTCGAACTTCTTGTTAAAGTCCTTTATTCTTAAGAAGTTTTTCTTTCTCAATAACTTCTTGAAGTTCCTCGTGAGCATGGCAATGTCACCATCTTCATCACTAGAATCTTCGATGCTTTCCTCTTCACTATCTTATTAAAGAGCTTTTAGAGCAATGCTCTTTTTCTTTTCTTCTTTCTCTTTTTGTTCTTCACCTCTTTTCTTGATGGTGAGCTCATATGTTAAGAGCTTACTAATGAGCACATCGGTTGATAGAATAGAGAGGCCTTGAGATTCCTCAATTTAAGTAACATGAGATTCCCAATCCTTCTTAAGTAAGATTTTTAGAATCTTATTATTTACCTCTTCCTTGGAGAAATGTTTTCTAAGTTTCTTAAGGGTTGTGAGGAGAGCATTGAGACAATTTTTCAACTCTGTGATTGATTCTTAAGGCTTCATTTTGAAGAGTTCATATTCATACATATGAAGTTGAACCTTCTTGCTTCTTACTTAAATGTTGTCTTTATAGTGGTTTTATAAGGTCTTCCACATTTATTTAGTTGAAATGCAATGTTAAAGCTTGCCTCCTTCTTCTCTTATCATGGAGGAGACTAGAGTAATCATAACTTTTTTATTTTTGTGATTTTCTTCCTTTTGATCAATACTCCATTGGCTTTTTGTAAGAGTAGTTACCATACCATCAATGATAGTTGTAGGTTGTTCCTAACCTCTTAGGACAATATCCCAAACTTTGATAAAATCACAATCAAGGTATAGCTCTATCTTGAATTTTGAATAAGGATAGTCACTACCATCGAAAAATAGCCTAAAAGAATAAATATTTTGTGATTCACTCCCTATTATCTTGTATTGTGGCAATGAAGTACTTAGAATTCAAGCTCTAATACCAATTGAAAAGAGTCCTAAAGGGGGGGTGAATAGGACTATCAAATAAAAATGATAATTTGAAAGAATTCTTTACAAGAATTGAATGGAAGTTGAGAAGGAAGAATGAAGAACACAAAAATTTAAAGAGTTAGGATTCAACAATAATCCTAGGTCTCCACCTAACTTATCCCCAAGTTAGGATTTTAAATCATCCAAATCTTATTCATAAGATTGAGATTACACAAGAGTTTTATAGCTCACTCTCACAACCTTACAATTTGAGTTTTCAAGGCTCACTCAAAAACCAAATCCTAAGTGTTTCAATGGACAACACTTAAACCAATTCCTTTAGAAATAAATCTCATTTCCCTTTTAATCTATACTAAGATTTAAGATGAAGAGAAGTTCTATTTCTAACACACAACCAACTCTCACAAGAGTTTATACAACCAAATAATTGTTTAAGAGAATTTTGAGAGCCTAATTGAATGCTTACGAAAGAATGAATGATAAATAAGTTTCTTAACCATTCAATTGAATTATAAGGTGTGTTTATATAGAAAAACACTTAAAAATATAGTTTTTGGATGTACTAAACATGTCTATAATGTCTATATTTGATTTTGAATCAATCTTGGACCTTATTCTATCAAAATGCTGCTCACAAGTGAACAGTGCTCGTGAGGGGCAAAAATATATTTATTGCATTCAAATATTTCCATTAGGAGCTGAAAGTACTACCCTCATAAGTAGATCATGAGCAAAAGTGCTCGTGACTTTTGGCTTATGAGCAACACTGCCCCTTTCCTTAATAAGAACACCAAAAAGAGGACAGCTCATGACTAGCTCATGAGATGCTTGTGAAAGGGAATGAAGATGATCAATTCAGCCTAAATGTTCTTCATAAAAGCTATAGATGATTGTCTTATCTTTCCATAAAAGTTTTAATCACTTCAATTGGACATCTATAGCTAAAGATATTTCTGAAATACTAAGAGTTGTGAAAACTGAAATGCAAGCTACATATGCTGACTTCGACTAAAAACTTTCATACTCAAATGAGCTCGGATTTTAACAAGCAAGCTCAATTTAGAAAGCTTAAGAAGTATAATTCAAAAGTGAAGAATATCATTTTCTCATTATAGAGATCTAAAGATATCAAAAGCCTTCCTGAATCTCAAAGGTTGAATTAGCTCAAAAAATCATTATTCATCTAGAAATGTATATGCTTGGTATATGTTTGCATATAATTCCTTACACACTTAGTTTCAATTATTAGTACCAAAATTGTTCGTTAAAGTCTAAAATTAGGAGTTTGATCATGCAAATGGTAAACATTAACTAATTGGTCCTTAAAATTTATTATTTTTTGCACTTATCACCCACACGCATGGATCGATGATCCAAACCTGTGGGTTGGACCTTAGGCCTATAAAAATTCAATTGTTTTTACCCGTTTGGGAGATGTTTTGGCATGTTTTTAAAAAACACTTAGAAAGAGAGAATGCTACCATTCTAGGATAAATTTGTGACTATTTTCTCACTCTAAAACCTCTACACTCAAGAAGAACACCTATGGAGACCCATATCCAAACAACATAAACCCATTTTCCACTTCTTCTTAGGATCATTTATCACCTCTTTTACAAAACCAAGTATCATCTTTATTAAAGCGCACATATAAGGTAATCACTCGGTCCTTATGAGGTTCTCAAATCTATTTTAAATAAAAATTTGCATTTCATATCATTTTCCTCCTCCTATTATCTTCTTTCATTTTTTATCACTTTTGCATTTTATTTCATTTTTATTTTAATTATTTATTATCTTGTGATGGATTTGTGATTTTTATGGTGATTTGTGAAGTTTGGAATAAGATATATAGGAATGGGTAATGATTCCAGGAGTATTTGCATCATTTTTGCATTATTTAATCATTTTTATCATTTTTGCATCATTTTTTATCATTTTATAAAATGGGTATTTTGATGTTAAAGTTTTCATTTTTATTATCATTCATGCATTTTTACTATTTTTGTCATTTTTTCCTTTCTTGATAAATTTATTGTTTTATCATAAAGTTCATATTTTAATGGTAAAAATAGCATTTTTATTATTTGATATGCATTTTTATTTTTTATTTTTTTGATAAATTTGTCATTTTTATCATAAAGTTTACAATGTTATGGTACAATTGCATTTTATCATTTTTAATATGTTAATTGCATTTTTTTTTTGGCATTTTTATTTTCTTTTTTGATAAATTTGCCATTTTTATCATAAAGTTTACATTTTTATGGTTAAAATTGCATTTTTCTTTTATCATTTTTGTTATATTAATTGCATGATTATTATTTTTGTCATTTTTGTTTCTTTTGTGATAAATTTGCCATTTTTATCATAAAGTTTACATTTTTATCATTTTTTATATTATATTATATTAATTGAATTTTATTTATTCTTGCCATTTTTATTTCTTTTTTTTTTTTTTGGTAAATTTGTTATGTTTATCATAAATTTCACGTTTTTAAAGTAAAAATAACATTTTTATCATTTTCAATGTATTAGTTGCATTTTTATTGTTTTTATTGTGAAGTTCATGTGTTTATGGTAAAAGTAACACTTTCATCATTTTTATTATTTTATTCGCATCTTAATTATTTATTTTTCTTTTCTATTATTTTATTTACATTCCATCATTTTTATTATTACTTTTGATCATTTATTTTAATTTCTTTGCAATTTCCATATTATAAAATTCCATTTTCATAATAAAAATGGTAGCTTTACACCAAAATACCTATATTCTAAAACCTTGCATCATGCATCCCCCTTGGCATCCTTGTTTGCTTATTTGTTTAGTTATTCTTGTTACTTCAATTATTTTTCTTTATCTCGTTATGAATGATATATACATTGCTTTAAATGTGATATGTGCTTGCATGTGTGGGAAATCTAACCTTTGTTTTGCAGGTTTATTAGAATAGGATTTTCTCTTTTATTTTTTTTCAAATGTAATGTAATTAATTGAATAGGGAATTTTCAAGGCAATGTAATCTTTAATCCCAATTGCCCCTTTTATTTTCTATTTTCGATGTATTTATTAGAATAGGTTTTCTCCAAGGGTTGTAATCCTTAATCCCTTCCCTCATTTCTTTTATTTTATTTATTTTGTTTACTATTTCTTACATCCTTAAGTGGTACATGCTTACTTGTTTGCATTATTATTTGTTAATTGATGTGACTAGTGAATGTTTATTTGTTCATTTATTTCATGATGTATGCATCTAAATCTAATTATTCCACGCTCCAATTTTTTATTGCAATACTAATTTGATTAACAAAATAAGTGTGGTAAATACATCATTAAACAAAAATTAGGGTGAAGGAATGAGTAGTTAAGTAATGTATAATAAAGAACACGATAAGTAACTTCTACCCCCCGAACCTAGGATCTCTTGTTAGGAAACTGAGTTTTTTTAATTCACTTTTCTAAACGAAAGTCAGGAGGTGACTTTATTCTACAAAGTCTATTCAAGAAGACCCTACCATATCAATATCATTTGGTAGATGGTTGCCTTTGCCTTTGTGCTCTAACATCACACTGATCATTTCCTGTTACGAACCTGTGCACATGGCAACCATCACTAGATGGAGAGTGTATATCAATTATCAACATTTAAATAATTCCACTCAAAAAGATCATTGCCCTTTCCTATTCATAAATCAAATATTTGAGAGATTTTTGAGGTAATGATAATCACATTCCTTTACTTTATAATTACATATTAATGAATTTCTTTTGGATTATGTTAATACATTTACTACTTTCTAAAAGTGCATAATGGTGATTTTTGAGGATATGAAGTAAGAAAGCATGAAGATTTTCATGGATAATTTTTAGTCTTTTGTTAATTCATTTGACAATTACCTCCACAACTTAGAGAAAGTGTTATAAAGATGTAAAAACACCAACTTAGTGCTCAATTATAAGAAGTTCCACTTTATGGGATAAAAAGGATTATTACTCATGTACAAGAATTCCAATAAGGGGATAAAGGTTAATAATGTGAAAGTTCAAGAAATTGAGAAATAACCTCCACCTATGTCTATTAAAGTGATAAGGAGTTTCTTAGGCATTCCAAGATAGCTTAATCGTTCACCAATCTATTTCAAATTCTTTAAAGAGTACCTAACAAATTTTAATTTATTAAAAGAGAAGCTCATCTACACTACTATCATATAGAACCATATTATATTATTCTTTTCAACCTTATATGTAATGTGAGTGATTATACCATATGGGTTGTATAAAGACAAAGGAAGGAGAAGTGCTTTCAACCCACATGCTATGTAATTAAGACTTTGACAAATGCTTAAAAGAATTACACTACTATAGAACAAGAATTAATAGTTATTATATTTGCATATAATGAATATTGCTCCTACTTGATCCTTTTAAAAGTTATTATGTATATGGATCACTTGACATTGAGGTATCTTTTAACTAAGAATAACATAAAGATGCATTTAATTAAAGATTAAAGATAAAAACAAAATGAGCTGAAAACCTTACAACAAATCATCTCTCTAAATTAGAGAATGTAGAGTTATAAAAATTGAATAAAGATGAGATTAACAATTAATTTTAAGATGAAAATATATGTTTATTGAGGATAATCTCTTTAGCCACTTGATTTGATAAATATGCTAACTATCTTATGGCTCAAATCCTTCTAAAGAATTTCAATAAAAGAAAAAAATTTATTTGTTAATTTGAAAAATTAGTTTTGGGAGGTCCAATTTTGTTTGAGCATTTTATAGATTAAAGATTAAGGAGATGCATATTTAAAGATGAAGTAAATTCCATTCTTCATCATTACCATACAAAGGAAGTAAGAGGACACTTCGAGCCAACTAGGATTGTTATAAAAGTTATTTGAAAAGGTTTTTATTGGCCCACATTATTTAAGGATGCCTATAAGAATGTTACTAATTGTAATCAATCTCAAATGGCATATAATATCTCATTGAAACATGAAACGACGCTAATATACTTGAATGTAAAGTATTTTGATGTATGGGGTTATTTATACCATTTATTTATTTTTTAATAAATTTCATTACCAAAATTAGTTTTATTATTAGGATTGAATTAGAAAAAGATAGTGGTTTAATGGGAGATAAAGTTTGTTATGAAAAATTGAAGCACAATGGGAAGCAATGGTTAAGGGAAGATTTATGCTAGTCGAGAGGCAATTGGATAATCATATGGAATTTAATTATTTAATGGAGATAATGCTTTAGTGGAGTTATAGTTTTTGGGAACAAATATAGTGTTGGAGATTTATAAAGAGCACTTGAGAACTCCAACAAAAAAGAACAATTCAAACAACTATCATCAACATAAATCAATACAATTCAACTTTTTACTTATATTTTATTCAATTTACTACAAATTTTCTTTCTTTTTTACATTCAAACTTTATTATTGTTCTTTACATTGAATGAAATTCAAGGTTTTCTAACTTTCTATAATGATTCTCTAATATTCTTTATTAATTATGTAAATTCATTAGTAAGGCATCATTATTTTATAGTAGCTACAGTAAAAATAAATTAGATACCCATTAAACTTAATTTTCTTAGTTTGCATAAGTCATCTGTTAGAAGTCATAATTATTTAATTTTTAGTTTTTTTATGTACCTCACACACCTAGCACACTTGCAATTTTTATTTTTAATGGCTAAGTAAAAATGAGGGTATTGATTTTATAAGTTTTTTTCCAAGTTCATAAGGAAATAAACACATTATAGTGACCATTGACTATGTATCTAAATGGGTAGAAACTTTGTCACTCCTAACCAATTATGCTAGGGTAGTTGGTAAATGCCTTAAAAGAATTTCTACTAGGTATCACAAACCACGAGAGAGAGAGAAACAAATAGTAACAAGGGCATGCACTGTGAGGATTACTACACTATAGCCAAATCCAATATAAGCAAGAGAACAAGAACATCTAATCCTAGAATTCCTATTGCCCTAAGCCCTTAAGCTCCATAGTTAACATTAGGATTCAACTTTTATTCATAATCAATTATCCACCCTTTACTTTAGTTTAATTTGGAAAATCAATAACAAAGGTGTCATTTATGTTATTCTGCTAATGAAAGGGTAAAAAATACAATCTAAATCGTCGTAAATGCCTAATCTTGGGATATTAGATATAATGATGTGACAGAGGACCCGAAGATGAAAATATAGTGTGAAATTAAATTTATTGGATCTTATTTATTTATTAGTGTTATGTTAAATTACAACTTTTTCTTAGGAACAATTTTTAAGTTTTATTTATTTGTTTTCTTAATTATTGTTTTTAAATAAATATTCAAAAACATTGAAAAAAAAGAAAAGAAAGTAAATTAAAACATGGAAAAAATAATTAAAAAAATATGGGCCTAAGTTGGCCCAAAATTGCCCTCAAATTGTTTTGATCGGAAATCTATATTTCTGATCAGTCTTGCAATTTTATTTTATTTTATTTTATTTTGATTAGTTATTATTTGATTTATTTGATAAATATTTATTGATAATTATGCATTTATCATATAAATTATTTTTTTAACATGTATCCAATTTAGGGTTAGATGGTGTTACTTTTATAAATATGTGATTTTCTTTTCATATAAGGGGGCTCCTTACTTTTAATTCCTTTCTCTACCTCTTCTGATTTTAATCGTGAGCTAAAACACAATGTTTTCTCTTTTTATTTTCTATTCCTTTGCTATGAATCATATTTAAATAAACTAAAATCATAGACAACAAAAATTCACAAACATCAAAAGTCATAAACTTTCTATCAATAGTGATCTCGTCTTCTGAGGGAAATCAATGCTACATCTTATTCTCATCTTCATCTCCTTTCTCATTTATTTTGATTTTATTTAATTATTTGATTTGATTTTCTTTGTTTATTATTTTAAATCATTCATTGACTATTTTTATATATTTGTTTTTGTTTGTATCGTGATAGATGGGGTGACATGAATCTATTGTGTAGGAATATCATCCATGGAGAAAATCCATAACCAAAGCTGTGGAATCAATACCAGCCATTTAAATTTACATAGTTTTATTTTATTTTTCTATTTTTTTGTATTTCTATATTACTTTAATTTTTGTAATTTTTATCATTTTTTTGTTGTATTAATTTTTTGTAGATTATTGTAATATCACCAATAGTGGGAATAGTGAAATCCTCTCTGTGTTGTGTGTTTTATTTTAATTAATTGGTTAGTAAAATTAGAGTTTCAATTGGGTAATATAATTAAAATCAATGGCATAGAAATTAAAATTAGGGTTTTTAAAATCAATTAGAGATTTTTTTTTTTATTTGTTTTTATTTATGTTTAAGCTTTTATTTGTTTTATGATTTTTGGCATATTTTTGTTGTTTAATTAATTTTAGTTTTAATAATTTAATTAGACTTTAGGCCGATCTTGTTATTTTGCCCAATTAATTAATAGGTCCATAATTTCATCAGTTTAGTCTTAATTAATTCAAATGAATGTAAGCTCATAATTAATTAGATTTTAGGTTAGAAATAACTTAGGTCCATCTAACTAATTTACACAAAGGTCCATTTAGTTTAATTGAATTAATTAGACATAGCCCATTAGCTTAAGCCCTTTTTTCATAACTTGTAAACTTATGATCATTTTATAATTAAAAGATGTAGAATTAGGCCTACTAACTTAAAGCCTTTCATAATTTGTAGACTTAAGTTCATTTCTTAAAATTAAAATAAATAGACTTAAACTTGTTAAATTAAAATTAAATAAGAATTAGGCCCATCAGTTTTAGGTTCACTTGTAAATTTAAATATATAGATTTAGCTCATCTAATTAAAATTAAAGAAATATTAGACTAACTTAGGGATTGTATGCTTTGAATAAAGGCATTATTTGTAATGAGATTAGTTTCCTTGGAGTTAATTGTAATTAAGGGTTTAATATGAATTGCATGTAAATAGAGAATAAGATATTAATTCAAAAGTAATTCTAAAAGAAGATGAGACTAAAAAAAGTTAGTATTTCATACTTAGAATCCTCTCGGTATGGTCCTAACTTTCTTTTAGAGAATCAAGTTACCACCACTCATAAATTATCCTAGTTAACACCCTAGGTCGTGACTCCTCATCTCCACGTCCTATCTATATGATAGCGGTTAGCGTGTTCCCTAGTGTCTTGAACTCAAATAGTATCATGGTTGCCAAAAACTTAAGCGCACACTAAGCCCTACCACCTACAATCATGCTAAGGCATTTCCCCATGCTTTAACTAAGTTGTACCCCACTTCATCAACAAGCCAAATCATTCCATGTTGATTGAGGGCTTGCTACGATTGCAAGTCTAGAGCTACAGTTATAACCAAGGCTTGTCCCTTCATTTTGGTGTAAGTTATTCCATGGTGAAAAATCTTTAAGGGTTGCAAACATATAAGTGCTTCCATGCATGTTTTAGCCTTGTTTTGATAAGCTTTTAATGGTTATTTAAGCCTCTATTTGCCTATCAAGGATTTGGATTGTATTTTTTTATATTTTTAGTACTTGGAAGCACATCATACCCCCTTTCTTCAAGAAAGATTTGTCTTCAAATCTTAGTTCTACATATGATGAAAGTTTCTTAAGAATATCAAATCCACTCAAAACAAAATGATAGGACTTAATAAAAATCAAACTATACTTAAGAAAAAAACATAAAAATATTTTTTAAATTAAAACACAATAACAAAATGTAAAAGATAGGTAGAAAATTTAATTGTCAAGACTATCTCAAAGGGTAGGCATATGTAACGTAAGTTTGTTACAAATCATTCAATCAAATCCTTGATATGACCAACTCACAAAAGAAAAAAATAAAACTAAATTTTCTCTTTTTTTTGAAAAAAATAAAGATGACTCAAAACATAATCATAAGATAACAATATTAAAGACTAAACCAAAAGATAGAACATTTGTAAAACAATATCGACAAAAATTTTAAAATGAAAAAAGACACATAAGAAACCAAAATTTAAAAAATAAAAGACAAAATGGATACGCAAAATTAAAATAAATAAAATATGATTTGAGCCAAGCTATGATAATATTTAATATAGAATGAAGGATTTGAGTAACTATAAACCTCGATAACTAAAGAACTACAACATAAGTGGAATGTAAAATCAACACCCAATCATTTAAACCCTAACCCATGCTTTTAAGAAAATTTCAAATCAAGTTCCAATTTAGATATTTGACCTTGCTTTAATGTTTGCTAGTCTAAACAACAAAGGCTATCATGGATATCATTCCCCTTAAATTAGTAATAAATAGTAATAAAGGTTTGTAGATGCCATAATCTATTGTTAGAAAAGATAGATTGATAAATTCACACACTGCTAACCTAGTTTACCATAAACTTACAAGTTTGAAAAGAACAAATGGTTAAACAAAAAGAGAGAGAAAAAAAAAGCACTTATTTTCTTTTAATCTTCTATGAAGCTAAGCCTTTTTCTACAATGATGGAATGGTCTTATTTATATCGAAATTAAGACCAAGAACATACAACTCTACTAAACATTAAAACAAGTAATTACATTTGATATTACAACAATTAACTTCCAAACTAAATGTATAAAATAACATCTAACAACTATATTTTGAATAAATGTGTAACTATAAAAATAATGACACACCGAAAGATGCTTAATTAAATGTTATTATACTGTTAAAAGGGTAAAAATACATTCTAGATCATGCTAAGGCATTTTCCCATGCATTAACCAAGTTGTAACTGACATAGTCAATAAGTCAAATCATTCAATGATGAAGAAGGGGTTGCTGCAATAGGAGCTTTGGGGTTGTGGCCATAGCCAAAGCTTGTCCCTCCATTTTAGTGCAAGTTGTTCCTTGTTGCAAACTTTCGAGGGTTACAAATGTACTAATGCTTCCATACATATTTTAGCCTTGTTTTTATGAGAGTTTCATGATAATTTAAGCCTCTATTTGCTTATCAAAGATTTTAATTATATTTTTTATATTCCTAGTACTTGCAATCACATCATAAATATGCTTTAACACTAGTCAAAATTATGAGCTGACTAAATCCAAAAGCATAAGCATTACTAGTCATGGACTTTTACGCATACATAAGCTCATTAGACATAACATTGTTGCTAGAATTGAAAGCATAGATTTTGTTATACTCCATGCATTATTTTATCTTTGATGTTTTTATTAAAAATAATCATTGCAACTTAGGCTAATGTTTTGCCCTTTATTTGGATTATAAGTTAGGTAAAAGTAGGGTGCCATTTCTTAGGGAACCTATGTCATAAAGCTAGCAAAAAAGTTAATGATGTTAAAAAAAATTAGCTAACTTAACCATTATGGTTAAATGTTAGGTTATACAAAATATTAAGTTGGTAAGAAAAGAGGGAGAAGTGACATGTTTTTAACAAGAGCTCTAGTAAAAAGTAAGGATAATTTCAAAGTTAAAGATATTTGTAATGTGCACGTACAACAACTAAACTTGAATGCAATGCATGCCATCATGTTCACCACCATTATGTGTAGTTAGATTTATTTAAAGAGAATATACCAAATTATAATGTGGAATAAGATGATAATGATGATAATAAAGTTAATGATGATTCCCTACCTTATTATGGCTATTAGTTTTTGTTTTGATTTATTTTTTTGTTTTATTTTTTATTTCCTTTTATTTTTATGTTTCTCTTCATTTGTATCTTTTGTAGTCTTTCATCTTTTCAATAAAGGTATTGTACTTTTTCAATTTTAGAATTCTTATCCAATTTTTTAGGAAGTTTCTTTTAATTTACTCTTATATATGTTTTTTTTTTTTTTTGATTGTACTGTATTTTGACATTGAGGATAATGTTTTGCATGAGTTTGCAAGAAGGTTTTATCTTGTTCATAAAATTGCTTAATTAATTCTTGCTTTATGTTTAATTTAAATGTTGATTGAATATTATAATTATCTCTCTTGAAAATTTATGGCTTAAATATAATGAAAAATTGGTTTGAATTAATAGAATATATGAATTTATTAATTATTTGTAAGTTATTATGTTAATTATTTTTAACTTTTGAATAATGAATGATTAAATTTGAAAATAATTATTTATTTAATCTTGAGTAATTTTTGAAATATTTTGACTTAATCTTGATGGGAAATTGTAGATGGAAAGGTTTAGCGTGCGCCTAAGATTTTAGCAACGTGACACTGTTTGAGCTCAAGGCTCTAGAGAACACACTAACCATTGTCACAAAGATATGGCATGGAGATGAGGAGTCACCACCCAGGGTAATAACTGGGACAAATCATTTTGGTGGTACTCGATTCTCTAAAAGAAAGCTAGCACCACAACCAAGAGATTCTGGATACGAAATACCAACTTCTTTCAGTCTTCTGTTCATTTATAACTACTTTATGAATTATTATTTTATTCTTTATTTACACACAATTTTATTAAACCCTGATTCAACATCCATCTAGCCCTAAAGCAAACTAGTCATAAAACTACATGTAAAAATGCATATAAAGTGCATTGTTCCTAGGTCCAAATTATGTTAATTTTATTTTAAAGTTTAGCTAATTCTACATTTCTATTTATAAGTGAAATTGACTAAAGTTGGTCCTACATGTTTAATAAATGAGCGTAAGTCTATTGATTTTAATTTAACTAAAGAAATTGGCCTATGGTCTACAAATTATGAAGTATTTAAATTAGTGGACCTAATTCTACATGTTTTAATTCAAAAATGGGCCTAAGTATAAATTAACCTAAATTGACTTAAATTGATTTTAAAATTAATTAAACCTAAAAATCTAATTGAAAGTCTATTTATTAAATGGGTTAGAACTTAACGTCAGCTTGAGGCCCAAAGAGAATAAAAACATGCAAACAACCCCAAACAACAAATTAAAGCAAATAATGAATAAAAAACATACATTAAATAATTTTGAACCTAATTTTAATTACATGCAACCTAAATTAATATAAAGCCACCATTGATTTTATTAGGGTTTTATCAAATGAACCTAATTTACTAATTAATTTTAATAGTGCAAAAAATTAAAGAGTTTCACTATTCCCACTATCAAGGCTATTAAAAAATCTACCCAAAAATAACAAAGAAAATAAAAATAAAATTAAAACCCTTAAGAACATAAATTAAACAAATTTAGAACCTAAAAAAATACATTAGATAGAATAAAATAAAAAAAATACATAAGAATTCAATTTGGATCCTAATTCTTGGTTTTCATTTATGAATTCTCCATGGGTTTTCCTTAGTTCAATCATGTGTTCATCATCATAGAAACATAAAACACAAAGAATAAAAAAAGAAAAAGATTAGAATAAATGAACAAAGAAAACAAAATAATGAAAATTAAACAAAAAAAACACAGAAATAATAAAATTTAAAATAATAAAATAATTTAAAATAAACGATTAATAAAAAAGAAAGCGTAGAAGAAGGATGCTATGCAAATGTTGTTTGAATGCCTCTCAGAATGAGATTTCACCATATTGAGAAAATTGCCTCTATATTTTCTTGATTTATGGACTTTGAAAAGAACGTATCTTTTTAAAAAAGGTTTTTTTTTCTTTTTTTCTTTTCTTTTTCACAATCCTTTTTCTCTTTTCTCTTTTTTTTCTTTTGCCAATCCTTTTCTTTTTATATCATGTTTTTAACCCTAACTAACCATTTACATTATCACAGGACAGGTAGCTCTAATCTTCCCTCTAAAAAACAAACGAGATAGGAATTTTAATTTCAAAAAATTATATGTGTAAGAGATGTGTACTGGACAGATAAATACCAAAATTAATTTATTTATTAAAAATAAATTAAATTTGGACCAATCATAATTAAAAAAATCAAGAAAATATTTTTTTTTTTGAAATTTTAATGTCTCGGCATTACAAAATGTCGACCGGCATTACACACATTTTCAAATATGCCCTTGCAAAATGCAATTTTACAATTGAACCCCAAAAAATGTTGCAATTTAGTCCTTGAAATCGCAAAACTTAACACTAGAGGTTAATTTTCAACTAGATTTTCATCATAAAGGCTGTAAAGACCCGAATATTTTTATATTTATATTTATATTAAAAGTGGATTATTAAGTTTAATTATTCATGAAATTTGATTTAAAATTTTTAACGTCGAATATATATATATATATATATATATGTTTGTAAAGTATATTTTTAAATTTTAAATTATTATTATACTTTTGTCCTTTTCTTAAAAAAAAGGTGATAGCATGAAAATTTTCGAGTAACTCTTCTTCCTTACCATTTCCATTTCTCTTTCTTCCTTTTCTTCTTCCTTCTACCATAGCTACTGCACCTCTGCCACCAGCACTAGCCCAGCACTACCACGACATGCCAACAATAGCCCAGCTCCACCATGACACGCCGGTAATAGCCCCGTCTTATCCTTTTTCCCATTTTGCCCTTCTTTAGCTGGATTTCTTTTAGCCTCCGATGAAAATTTCGACGTCGGATCATCGCGTTTCAAGGGTCTATGGATTTCTCATCCCCCAAGCTTTAATAATCTGCCCTTAGATTGTCAATCCACTTTCTGAATCATTGTATATCAAGGTAAATGTAACTTGTGTATTTTTGGTATTTTGATGATTTCTGAATTTTTGGTTGAGTTTTAGGCTTAATTTCCTTTTGTAATCCTATTGTAGAGATCATTAGCTATGTAAATGTAATTTTTGTTCAATTTTCTGGAATTATTTGTAAAATTTTAATTTTCTAGGTGTCAATTACTATTCACATCATCCCGGGATATGAATTTTCTTATTTTATTAAATTGTAAATATTTTTTTGAGTTTATCTTGTGAAGGAAGTTTGTTAAAATTGATTATAGATTTTTAATTATGAATTTTTAAAAGTTTATGTGCAATGTAATTTTTAGAGAAAATTATATAAATTGATTTTAATTGGGTTTTAGTAAATTTGTAGTTAAATTACTGTGTATAATGATAATTTAATTTTAGAAGGCATTAAATTATTTTATTAGTTAAATTAGTATTTTTATATATTTTGTTAATTATAGATTAATTTTTCCGTATATAATATAATGTATATAAATATTATAGTATTTAATTATTTGGTTGATTTAATTGATATAAGTGCTAATATAGATTTTTATGAATTGCCAAAATTTTATAATTTATAATTCTTACATATAGATATTATATGTTAAATAAGGAATTTTATTGGATTAAATTAAAATTTGGATTTTTGTATATTATTATTCAAAAGAATTTATTTTATAACCAAATTAGATTTTGATAAAATTTTGCTATGTATTTTTATGATTTAAATTAGTTTTAGTGGTAGTGTTTTGGTGATCTCGGTCAGGAATTGTGCATAGTTTGGGAACTCGACCCAAGTATAGAACTGTGTTGTGAATAAAAGTGTATTTTTGTGTAGGAACGACTCTACTTTTAATAGAGAGATGTTCGTTTTATGGAGAACTCTCTGCCAAATTTTTAGTAGATTTTCTCATAAAATATAACATTGACCTATGATGAATTTCTAGTCTTGATTGACTTTTTGTCTTTGGTGGAGTCAATTTTGTCGATTCCATAGTTTTCATAATTTCCGAGAATTTTCATGAATTTATTTTATTTTATTTTACATTCATTTTTTAAATAAATATTATTTATTTTAGAGAACTTCAAGATACAAGCTATAGCACATGGGCAGCAGAGAATGCGTCGCCAGACACGTTCAACCTGTGAGTTAATTTTATGAAATGTGTGTTATGCATGTTTTTATTATATTTTTAAATAATTAAATATAATTAAGAAATCATTATATGATTAAATTATGAATATATTTATAATTCCATGCACATGATCATTTATTATATATTTTCTAGTATGAAATCAAAAGCATGTTTAATGAAAATTATTTTGTGATTTTTATTTGATTATTACTTAATCATTTGGTTATTCATTATTTAATGATTTAGTTATTTTTTTATTTATTTTATTTATTTATAACTTAAATTGATTTGGAGATAATGGTAGAATGTGCTATCTAGTGGGTGTGCACAGGTGAGATCTCAATTTATGTGTAATGTGAAATAGGCTCTGTGGAGCGTGTGCTTTTGGGCAAGTGCAAATGGTTAGAGCTCAGTGGAGCTAGTGCCCTTGGGTTGGAAAAAGTGATGTAACTTGGTTAAACTTGCTCTCGGACATTAATATGGAATAAGTGAAATGGCTATGGCAGTAACTCGGTTGAGCTTGCTCTCGGGACGATAGTTACTTGGATTAAAAAGAGCTAAAAGGTTATTAGTGTTAAGGTTTAGGTGTTCTAATAGAGTTTCCACAAAAATAATAATTATTATTATTATTATTATATATATATATATATATATATATATTCTTACAAGGATTTTATGTTAAATTGATTTAAAATTTATAAATAGATTTTATTTAAATATTATTGTGAAAAATAAATGATTTTAAGAATTATGATTACTTTATTTACATTTATTTTGAAAAGAGGTTTTAATAAATGTTTTTATAAACCAACATACATTTTATAGAATTAATTCACTCAGTGATGTCTGATTCCCCTAAACCTATTTTTTTAAGACCTCACAATTAACTTCATAGTGTTCCCTGTCTGCACCGAGTTTGTTCTTCACTCGTTGCATTATGTATATTAGACTAATATATGTATTCTATAATTAAATTCTAGACACTGCAATAGTTATTTATGAACTTGTGTTATTTGTATCCGATATTGAAATGATGTTATATTTGAAGGATATTATTATATGTATTTGATATTGTGCTTTTATCATTGGTTTATTTTTGGTTTATTATTAAGTGTATTTTTTTATTTTGTAAAAAAATTTTAAGGCTTACTATAGGTTTCGGGTACTTTATGTATTCTCATTCCCTAGTGTTGGTCACGTACCTTTTTGTTCAGGTCGTGATAGAGGCTTTTATCGTATTCATGCACAAATGCATCATGAAATTGGGTGCTTACAGTTGCCCCCCTTTGTCGTTATTTACTTGATAAATTATAGTAAAGCAATAGAAGCACACAATTTTAAAAGAAAAAATTAGTGTACTTAATTGTATCCTAATTGATGGATTGATGCTTAAATTGATGTGCAATTTTTAAGTAAGATGCTCTGTTTAGCGTGCTTCACTATATTTCTTATAGAATGTTTAGTGAGATATATGCAAATGAGTTTCACTATATTTCATGTGGGACATTTAGCGTTTTATGATTTAAGAACATGATATAGCTCATGTGGAACATCTAGCAATAATACCATAACTATTGTGTAGTGTCTGGTGAACTGCACGATATTCCCTTTGGGATGTCTAATGAGGTATATGCAAATGAGTTTTGGGATGTTTAGCATTTCATGATTTGAGAACATGCTATAGCTCTTGTGGAACGTCTAGCAATAATACCATAACTATTATGTAGTGTCTAGTGAACTACACTATATTCCCTTTAGGACATCTAGTGAGATATATATAAATGAGTTTTGATATATTCCCTATAGGTCGTTTAGCATTTCATGATTTAAGAACATGTTATAGCTCCTATGGAACGTCTAGTAATAATACCATACTACTATATAGTGTCTAGGGAACTGCACTATATTTTCTTTGGGACGTCTAATGACAATGGATTTCATTATATTCCCTGTGAAATGTTTAATGAAATATATATAATGATTCTTGTTATATTCCCTGTGGGACATTTAATAATTATGCTACAATCCATAATTGTTCGTGATTAGCTATAATCCATAATTTCTTTCTGATGATACTGCAATCCATAATTGCTCACGATTACCTATAATCCATAATTGGTTGCGATTAGCTATAACTCTTTCATTGTTCACTGATAATGCTGCAACCATAATTGCTTGTGAATTGACTACAATCATTTCATTGCTCGCCTTTGATAATGCTACAGTCCATAACTGCTCATAATTAGTTGCAACCCTTATGTTGCTCACCCTTGATGCTACAGTCCATAATTATTTATGGTTTAGCTATAACCCTTTCATTGCTTACCGATGATGTTACAATTCATAATTGCTCACAATTAGCTACAACCCTTTCATTGCTTGCCTATGATGCTACAATCCATAATTGCTCGCGATTAGCTGCAACCCTTACACTGCTCACTAATGATGTTGCAATCCGTAATTGCTCACGAATTTACTACAATCCTTTCATTGCTTGCCTTTGATAATGATACAGTCTATAACTGCTCACAATTAACTGCAACCCTTACATTACTCGCCGTTAATGCTACATTCCATAACTATTTGTGGTTTAGCTACAAACTTTTTGTTGCTTACTAATAATGCTATAATCCATAATTACTCATGATTAGATGCAACATTTTCATTGCTTGTCGATGATGCTGCAATCTGTAATTGCTCGCAATTAGCTACAACCATTTCATTGCTCACTTATGATGTTGCAATCCATAATTGCTCATGATTAGTTACAACCCTTTCATTTCTCACTGATGATGATGTAATCTATAATTGCTTGCGATTAGCTATAACCCTTTCATTGCTCATTAATAATGCTGCAATCTATAATTAATTGCAGTTAGTTGTAACCCCTTTCATTGCTCACCAATGATGTTGTAATTGCTCGCGATTAGTTGCAACCCTTACATTACTTATTGATGATTCTACTTAACTACAACCCTTTCATTGCTCAGCCTTACTACTGCAGTCTATAACTACTCCCAAATTTTATCTTTGGTTTTTTGAGTCATATTCTTTGAATTCTTTATGTTGATTGATTAGCATTTTTTATGATTGACTTTGAATTTTGTTATGCTAACCAACTCCATAAGTTGGGTGCACTTCCTTCTGGATTTGCAATTCCTACAGACTTATTGAAGTTAGTCTTAATCTTAATGAATGTACAAAAGTACATTATAATATTGAAAATTCATGAGAAAATTCATCACTTTTTCATGAGACAGCATGCACTCAACGAATCTCACTAATTTTTATTTTCATGACTGTCATTTATTTGCCATTTACAAAGGTCAAAGGCATTGTTAACCATCTTATGTTGAGAGCATATCTTTTACCAAGTGAAGAGTTTACTTCAACACCTAATTTTAGGGAGAATTTGCTAAACCAAACTCATGGAATTTAAGCATGAACATATTGAATTCTGAGCATCAAAATGGCCTTTGAATTATTTTTGTGCTTTTCTTCCTTATCCGAGTATTCCTCCACCTTTCTCTTATTACTCAGTGTGGATACCGTTGGAAAGGTCCTTTGGATACTCATACTCTTACAGAGCATTGGAGTAATTAGAGTAGTTTTTTACAGTCCTCTTTTAGTATTCCCCGGCCTTTCTTGTATTACTCAGCGTGGATATTGCCAAAAGTTTTATGTTGATACTCTTACTCATTTCTGAGCAATGGAGTACATTATGCTTGCTCTTATTTTGATTCTCCTCTTAGTATTCCCCTACCTTTCTCATATTACTCAGCATGGATACCGTTAAGGGATTTTGTACTCGTACTCATTTATAAGCATTTGAGTAGATTATATGCACATTTATCATTCGAAAGACTGAAATAATACTTTAAAATTCAAGTAATTTATGCTTCTTGTCCATAGGGTTTTTTTTGCACATTCTTCTCCTCGTTTAGGTGCAAAGTAACCATTAGATTGATCAGATTCTCAACATAAAACAATTAACTGCTCCTTTGAATTCTACAAAGCTAAAAAAGAGTCATTATGACCAAAGGTCATGAGATAGGCTTTTCGCACATGATCTTATAAAGTGGATGAATTTATTTTCAATTTTTGAATTTTATGATTAAAATGGTACTTTATTATAGAATCTAAGGAAATAGAGTTCTGTTACTTCCTTTTATTATTTTAGTGAGGGTTTAGCATTTGCTATCTTGCCCATTCTGATACAAACGTGGTTAACTTGTACCAAACCTGCATTCAATCTTGATAACCTTGCCAAGGATCGTTCATAAATCAAATAAAAAGAAAATTTAATTCCTAACAAGACCCTTAAATAACCTCCACTTAAGAACCTTGATTATAAAGAATTAAATGTTGTTTAATATAAACCTAAGATTAACAAAGTCAATTTTAAGTCTAAATTAAACTATGTTTGAATATACCAAGCCTTCACTCGATAAATTCACTAAAGTTCTTTTAAGAACAAAAGAGAAGGACTTTAACCTCATAAGAATTGAAATTTAATTGATAAAACTCATTCAAATTCGTACTACATTGATATGGCCTTTTTATAGGCATGTAAACATCATAATCCTTGAAGGAATAGGCTTTCTTACTTATTCCTAAAGACTCCTATAAAGGAAAATCCTTAAATAAATAGGATCCCTTCTAAAATATGACAACTAATGACAACTAAGTTTTGAAAAGTCAAATTGACAACTCATGATAACTAAGCAAAATTTAACCAAGTCTTTAAATGAGTTGCAGCCACTCTCCATCACATCTAGGGTTTTATTTGTAGAGAATATTCTTTAAAGATTCTTGATTCTTATAGATTCCCTTAGCACCTTTTAGAACCTTCCAAATTCTTCAAAATTGCACTTTCTATGTTTTGAATGCAAATCACTCCACTTGAAGGGTTCAACATGAATTCTTCATTTTGAGGGTCAAAATATGATAATAAGGCACAAAAAGGAAAATTTTTCCCTTATGTCAAACTTTCTCCAAATTCACTTAATTGAGCTCCATTTGGACTTGTACTTTGATTAATCAACTCAAGCTTCATCTCTTGCTTCACAAACACTCCTAAAACATCCATAAATGTCTTTATGCAAGCTCTAGTCATTGGACCATCATACTTTAGTAGATCATCGTGCTTATCAACATGGTTGGTGATTATTTGGTTTGCATCATTCCCTCCTTCCTCACGAAGATTCATCCTCAAATCATCAACCTCATCAAAATCAAAAGGAGATAAATCAGAAACATTGAAAGTTGCACTAACACCATAATCACTAGGTAAGCCTATTTTATATGCATTATCATTAACCATTTCTAGAACTTGAAACAGACCATCACCCCTAGGATGTAACTTTGACTTGCGCAAACTAAGAAACCTTTCTTTCCTTAAATGAACCCAAACCCAATCACCGGGTTCAAAGATCACTCTTACACACCCTTTATTAGCTTGTTGGGAAACTTTTGCATTCTTTTATTCAATATTGAAGCACATCTTTTCATGTAATGCCCTAACAAAATCAGCCTTCCTTTTACCATCTAAATCAATTCGCACATGCATAGGCAAAGGCGATAAATCTAATGGACTCAAAGGAATGAAACCATAAATAATTTCAAAAGGAAAATAGTGAGTCGATGAATGCACACTACGATTATAAGCAAATTCAATATGTGGCAAACATTCCTCCCATGATTTCAAATTTTTTTAATCAATGTGCGTAATAATTGACCTAATGTGCGATTTACTACCTCAGTTTGACCATCAGTTTGGGGGTGACATATAGTAAAGAATAACAACTTAGTCCCCAATTTACCCCATAAAGTCTTCCAAAAATAGTTAAAGAACTTAGCATCCCTATCACTAACAATAGTTCTAGGCACACCATGTAAATGCACAATTTCTCTAAATAAAATATTAGAAGCATCATCAGTTTTATGACATGCAATAAAATGTACCATCTTTGAAAAATGATCCATAACCACAAATATTGAATCATTACCATGTTTGGACCTAGGTAAACCTAAAACAAAATCCATAGAACTATTAACCCAAGGCATACTAAGGACAAGCAGTGGCATATATAATCTATGAGGCTTAGACTTAGACTTAGCTTGCTTACATGCAATGCACTTATCATAAATTCTTTATACATCCATTATCATGTTAGGCCAATAAAAATGATCACGTAGAACATCTAAAGTTTTAGCAATACCAAAATGCCCTATTAATCCACCTTTATGTACTTCCCTTACCAAGAGTTCACGCATACTACTTCTAGGCACACATAAATGATTATCTCTAAATAAAAACCCATTATGCCTATAATACTTATTAAATGCAACCTTTTCACATGCATGATACAATTTGCTAAAGTCATGGTCATTTGTATATAATTCCTTAATGTACTCAAAACTTAATAACTTAGCATCAAGAATAAAAAGAAGCACATACCTTCGAGATAATGCATCAGCAACTATATTGTCCTTACCTTATTTATACCTTATGACATATGGAAAAGATTCAATAAAATCACTCCATTTAGTATGGCGTTTGTTTAGCTTTTGTTGTCCCTTCAAATGCTTTAAGAACTCATGATTAGTGTGAATCACAAACTCTCTAGGCCATAGGTAATGTTGCCATGTTTATAAGGCTCGAACTAATGCATACATCTCTTTGTCATATGTAGTATAATTCAAGGAAGCTCCATTCAACTTTTCACTAAAGTAAGCAATTGGCTTTCCTTCTTACATGAGAATAGCCCCAATACCCAAACCTGAGGCATCACATTCAATTTCAAAAGTATTAGAAAAGTTAGGTAAAGAAAGTAAAGGTGCTGAAATCAACTTATCCTTAAGCGTGTTAAACACTTTCTCTTGCACATCTCCCCATTTAAATCCCATATTCTTCTTAATTACTTTAATTAATGGTGCAGCAATTGTGCTAAAGTCTTGAACAAATCTTCTATAAAAACTTGCCAAACAATGGAACGAATGAACTTCTCTAACATACTTAGGTGTAAGCCATTCCTTGATTGCTTTAATATTCTCTTCATCCACTTCAATGCCTTGTGCACTCACTATAAACCCTAGGAAAATGAGTTTACTCGTGCAAAAAGAACATTTCTTAAGGTTAGCACATAACCTTTCTTTGCGTAACAAATCAAAAACTAAATGTACACAATCAAGATGTTCATCTAATGACTTACTATAAATAAGTATATCATCAAAATAAACAACTACAAACTTCCCTAAAAATGCAAACAAAACATGGTTCATTAATCTCATGAAAGTACTAGGTGCATTAGTTAACCCAAAAGGCATAACTAACCACTCATATAACCCATATTTTGTTTTAAAAGTAGTTTTCCATTCATCCCCTTCTCTTATCCTAATTTAATGGTAACCACTTTTAAGATCAATTTTAGAGAAAATGCATGCACCATGCAATTCATCAAGCATGTCATCTAGACAAGGAATAGGATGTCAATACTTAACTATTATTTTAATGACAACCCTACAATCAACACACATACACCATGAACCATCTTTCTTTGGTACTAACAAAATGGGTATAGCACATGGGGCTCATGCTTTCTCTAATTAACCTTTTATCCATTAGCACCTCCACTTATCTTTGTAACTCCTTTGTCTCCTCAGCATTACATCAATATGGTGTCTTGTTTGGAATTTGAGAACCAGGGATGAAATCTATTTGATGCTCGATTCCCCTTAAGGGTGGTAAACCCTTTAGCACTTCTTCAAGAAACAAATCTGCAAATTCCTTCAAAAGAGACATAAAAAAACTAGGCAAAGAAATGTCAAGTTCATTAGTAGTAAGATATGCCTCTTTGTACATAAGCACAATCATTGGCATTTGAGAAAAATATGCCCTTTTCACATCACTTTCTTTTGCATAAAAACTCACTTGCCTCTCTTTCTTTTTTCCCTCAATCTCTCCTTTTGCATATGCCTCTTGTTTCTTTTGCGCATCCACTCTTAGCTCTCCTTTTTCCACTCTTTGCTTACACCCCTCATTTGTTTTCTCACAACTCTCCTTTTATTGCGCATTCTTTTCTTTTTCTCTCTAATGCACACATTCTCTCTCTCTCATTCTCTTTTAATCCTCATAAACTTCTTTGGGTGATAACGGTCAAAGTACAATATTTTTACCATCCATAACAAAATAATATTTTTTTATAAAACCATCATGCATAACCCTTCTATCAAATTTCCATGGATGCCCCAAAAGAATATGACCAGCTTGCATGGGCACAACATCATAAAGGACCTCATCAACATACTTCCCCATTGCAAATGGAATAAGTACTTGTTTAGTAACCCTAACCTCTCCACAGTCACTTAGCCTTTGTAAATTATAGGGTCTAGGATGTTTTAAAGTAGGAAAATTAAGTATTTCAATTAACAAAGTACAGCTGCATTTGTACAACAACCTCCATCAATTATCAAACAATATACCTTTCCTTCAACTCTGCATCTTGCATGAAAGATGTTGTCATGTTGTTCATCCTCTTCTACTTTGGTTTGTGTAATTTTCACCTTGCAACTAGAAAATCTTTGTAGTCAACCTTCTTGAGGTATTCTTGAGCATCATTTGCATCTTTAAGTGGGGGCATCTCATCATCCTCCTCTTCCTCCTCACTATCGTACTCTCCATTAATAAAGATCATGGCCTTCTTATTTGGACAATCAGATTGCATATGTCCTCTTCCTTTGCATTTAAAACATTTAATAGAGCTTATTTTGAGCTTAAGTGCTTCAACTTGCTTTGAGCTCCCTCCTTCCTTGCCCCCTTTGTCAAATTTAGGTTTGGGAGTGCTTTTGTCACTCTCTTTCCACTTTGACTTCCAATTGGATGTTGTTGTATTCATACGGGACTTAGGAATTCTCCCCTTCAACTGTTGCTCTACTTTGAGTGCCATATAGTACATGTCTTCTAGCTCTACATATGGATGTAATTCCACTACATGAGCAATCTCTTTATTAGCCCATTTAAGAAACGTGTCATAGTCTATTCACGGTCTTCATTAATTTTAGCACGAATCAAAGTCATCTCCATCTCTTGGTAATACTCTTCAATACTCTTTGAACCTTGTCTAAGACTTTGAAGTCGATTATGCAAATCTCTATAGTAATGATTTGGCATAAATATCTTCCGTATAATAGTCTTCATCACTTGCCATGTAGAGATAGGTTCTTCTTCATAATGCCTTCTTGAAACCACTAGTTGGTCCCACCAAACTAAGGTATAATCCACAAAATCAACAACTGCAAGCTTAACTTTCTTTTCCTTGGAGTAGTTGTGGTAATCAAACATGAAATCCACTTTTTTCTCCCATACTAGATATGCTTCAGGATCACTTCTACCATGAAAGGTAGGTATCTTCATCTTTATGCTCCCAAGGTTATTATCTTGCCTCCTATGACCTTGATTGCTTTCATCAATGGATTTATCATCATCTTCATGCCACCTCCCTCTATGAGCTTGTATTACTGCGATTTGATTTGTAGTGGCTATTGTGTTTTGACTTTGCTCCATTCTCCCTATTCGCTCTTGAACCTCTTTATGGTTATTCATTAATTGACTCATCCATTCAGGATCTTTCTCAACCTCTTTTGAACCTGACATGTTATAAATAAAGAAACAAAAGAAAAAAACCTCACAAGTAACACTCCCTTACATGTTTACACTCAAAGAATCACTCAACGCTCGTGTTTCACTCAATTAGGCTTTTACCCTCTTATGAGCTCACCACTTGTCTTTTACCTCTCAAGTTCCTTTCTTATAGTTCTTATGGAACTTAAGTTACAAATTATCAAATTAAGCTCAATAAAAAATAAACAAAGCAAAAATAAACTCAAATTTGACTATAAGAGCCAAAGAAAACGCAATAAATAAGGACAATATCCAAATAAAATGAAAACAAAAAATTTTGGAATAAGTATTTAAACTACCCCAAACGCAACTTAAGAAGAAGAATAGAATATTTAGAATTGAAATAAGGCAAGGTATGTAATTTAGAATGAAAATAGCCAATTGGAATGGTTATAGGCTGAATGAATTTAACTTTGATCAATACACCTCTTTTTCTTTTTTTTTTTTAGTAACAAATGCTAAAATGACCAAATTAAGAACAAACTTCAACTTGATATGTATTTATGACAAAAAAGACTCTTAGGATGCAAAACAATAAGAGTATAAATGAATTTTTTTTATTACTTTTTTTAAAGACTAAGAACAAGTTGGAATATGAAGAAAAGAATGAAATTGATGCAAGATAAAAAAAAATGAATTTGATCACAATGATCACAAAGAAAAAAGAATTGATATCAAATAAGACATAAGAACGAATGAAATAAAAAATAATGATTTTTTTTTACTAAATGCAAACAACAAAGAAAAGTAAAGATACGTACTTGATTAATGAGCCAAAGCTCTAATACCAAATGATACGAATGTGGTTAACTTGCACCAAACCCGCATTCAATCTTGATAACCTTGCCAAGGATCATTCATAAATCAAGCAAAAAGAAACTTTAATTCCCAATAAGACCCTTAAATAACCTAAACTTAATAACCTTAATTATAAAGAATTAAAGGTTGTTTAATATAAACCTAAGATTAACAAAGTCAATTTTAAGTCTAAATTAAACTAGGTTTGAATATACCAAGCCTTCACTCGATAAATTCACTAAATTTCTTTTAAGAACAAAAGAGAAGGACTTTAACCTCATAAGAATTGAAATTTAATTGATAAAACTCATTCAAATTCGTATTACATTGATATGGCCTTTTTATAGGCGTGTAAACATCCTAATCCTTGAAAGAATAGGTTTTCTTACTTATTCCTAAAGACTCCTATAAAGGAAGATCCTTAAATAAATAAGATCCCTTCTAAAATATGACAACTAATGACAACTAAGCTTTGAAAAGTCAAATTGACAACTCATGACAATAAGCATTGAAAAGTCAAATTGATAACTCATGACAACTAATAAAAATTTAACCAAGTCTTTAAATGAGTTACATCCACTCTCCATCACATCTAGGGTTTTATTTATAGAGAATATTCTTGAAAGATTCTTGATTCTTGTAGCACCTTCTAGAACCTTCCAAAATCTTTAAAATTGCACTTTATGTGTTTTGAATACAAATCACTCCACTTGAAGAGTTTGACATGAATTCTTCATTTTGAGGGTCAAAATATGATAATAAGGTGCAAAAAGGATGATTTTGTCCTGGTGTCAAACTTTCTCCAAATTCACTCAATTGAGCTCCATTTGCACTTGGGCTTTGATTAATCAACTTAAGCTTCATCTCTTGCTTCATGAACACTCCTAAAGCATCCTTGAATGTCTTCATCTAGTCATTGGACCATCATACTTTAGTAGATCATCATGCTTATCAATATGGTTAGTGCTTATTTGGTTTGCATCACATTCTTATTAATGTATAAGTTCCTTTCCTCTTCTTCATTCTCTTTTGTTTTTCCCTACACAAAATATCATATGTTAGTATGGTCTATTTGCAAGTGAATAAATTTTGTCAAAATGTAGTATTATTCTTTTACATTTTTCCCTTTTAATTGTGGTGATGATGTCTTTGACCACAAAGGTCATGATACTCTACCACTAAAGTTGTGGCTTTAGGCTGCATTTGTATTTTTTCCATTCTCATTGATGTTATGGTAAAGGCTTCATTTCTCTTCTTAATATCTCTTGTATAAAAGGTTCAGGAGTTAGAGATCTTATTTTATGATCAAATAATTTTTTAAAGTTCATTCATTTTAAGTTTTGAGTGCATTCTTCCCTTTTTAGGGTCAATGAATGTATTGCTGACATGTTAGAGCTTCTCATCACCATATTCCATACCCTACACTAGTCTAACTATTATGGAGAGATATTCCAGATGATGCTCCAAATGAGACTATAGAGATGGATGTTGAATTTGAGGAGCTTGAACGTCCTATCTAGCCTATTGAGGTTGCCAGGATGATGCTTTTAAAAGTATCACTGTCAGTGATATTCCCTTACTGGATGGGCCCATTAGGCTCCTGAGGTCTAAAGTCCTGTTGAGTATCAAGTTCACCTCTTTAGTGCTACCCTTCCCATTTTACTTCTTCAGATGCTTCATATATGAATAGTCTGACTACTTTCTGTGCTTTTACAACACTAATTTTGAATGTTAGTAGTAAAGTATTTGCATAATTTTGTATAGGCTCAAGGACTTTATTATGAAAAGTAAGTATTTCATAACAATGTATGCTAGTGTATGCATTTTATATATAACATGCATGATCCTAAGACATCTCCTATTTGGAACAGAGCTATATTCATAGCTTGGAGTGTGAGAATGAGGTGCCTCATCAATAGCCTATAGGTTTGAGCATTGACTTCTTCGTTATTGGTGCTTCTGATGTCAGAACTTCAGATATAGTTCATCAGACTAATGACCAGTCTAGCGAGTGGGGTCCATGGCTTTATACTAGAGCTTGTGATTGACCGGTGCACTATTAAACTTTTCTTTTTGTTACTGCTTTTGTTATATGATAATTGATGTATTTATATGCTTATAGTTTACTCCTTTCTACCCTTAGATCTTTTTCACTAACTTTGAAGTTCCAGTATTATTTTTATTGTCTTGCCCCCAAGTTGCCCTAGAGTTACATTTTACCCCCAACTTCATTTTGAATTCATTCTAGCAGTTTTTTTCTTCATGTGTACAAGAGACTCGGTTTGGTCACTACTGTTGTTGACTCTTTGTCTTACCAACCCTATTAGTTGCAGTCTCATGTATTAAAGTTGCAAAAGCATAAGTGAACTTATTAAAGCAAGTTCTTGATGATGAAATCAAAGGGACTTGCACTTTAAAGGACTCTTAAGTAGAATATGAGGTTTAATGTTGATGCAATGATTGATGATAGTTACAAGGTAGGAGTTGCAATGTAAGTTATTAAGCCACCTAAATTCCCAAGGTACAAGGGGATACTAAGCTTATAGACACAATCATAAAGGGGTGGTAAAAAAGAAAATATAACTAAAATAGTGATCTTATAGCTCTGATTTAGCTTTCATTATGTATTGTCTTTCCATTCAGATACTTATATAGTAAGATAAAGATGTATATGTGATATTTGAACAAAAATTTCAAATTCAATTTTACTTATTCATTAGGGAAAAAATGAGGACATTCATTACATCACATGATACAACTCCTATTGTCAGTCAGTCTTAAAATTTTGTTCTATCTAATTTTTACTTTACTGTTCTTTTTTCTTTTTCTCTTTCCTTTTTTCTTTTTTTATTCTTTTCATCCTTTTTATTTTTTCCTTAAATTTCATATATTCAAAAGTTACATTATGTGATATATGGATGTTCTTTGAATTTACATTTGTGCCCATACTAAATGAATTTAATTGAATTGAATTTATGTCAAACATGTAGTTGCAATTACTATCATAATGCACAGTACCATCAGGATGTATAGTACATAAGTAAGCATGATCAGAATTCATATCATCAATTACTAAAACAAAATAGAAACTAAAATTTTATTCAAAGAAGACAATAAGAAAATTTATTTCCTATTCTAGATGCTAGAGATGGTTATCCTTCAAGCGATTGACATAATAACTATTCTTGTATCTTCTTACCAACTGTCTCTATGACTTCATCTTTCTATACCTTAAATGTGAATTTTTCTTTCTTATATAGCAACTTCTCATCATTAAACTCATCACCCCACCCTATAGGCACAATCGACTCGAAGGGTATATAAAAAAACCTTATAGTTGAACTTACTTGAAGGCTAACTCAATAAGTCTTCTGTTCTTTCCATATCTTTAAGAGCATTAGGAGATTTCTCATTGGTTTTAAGGTCTGAGTTTTTAAAGGAGTCCAACAATTCCTCTTTACTAACTCCTGAGTTGATCATCATGGTGGTTGGTGGTGGAACATTTTGGTAGTCTAGGAAAGGGTTGTTTTTAGTGTTTAGGTTAGAATTGGATTTTTTTTTTAGGTTTGTGATTTTTCTAAAATCTATCAGGTTCTGGATTTCATGTTTTAAGCAGATATAAGAGTCTATCGAGTGGCCAGCTACTTAGTGAAATTTATAGTAGCTATTTGGGTCGTAGCCTAGAACATTTGGGTTTGATGGTTTGGAAAATGTTAAAGGTTGAAGTAAGCCCTTTTTCATTAGGTGGTCTAGGACTTTTGACAAAGGTTGGTTAAAATTAGAGAATCTCTTTGGTTATTGAATAGTCTGCACTTCTACAATCTGGCTAGTGCTTCCTTATTGTATGTCCCTAATTAAGTAGTTCCTTGCTCTGGTGTTTTTAGCAATCCTCTTTTTCTCACTTTCAATCTCCTCAACTTGCAAACCATCATCATAAAAGTCAACAAATGTTTTAGGATTCATCATTTATAGCCTTTTAACCAGATTGGGTGACACATTTCAAATTATCATCCTAACCTGATCCATCCTAGCCAACTTGTTTTTCATTAATCTTGTCTTGTTCAAAAATCTAGTTAAGAAATCAAAAAAGGATTCATTTGATTTTTGCTTAGTTAGTTCCAAATCCCTAATGGACACTTCTAATCTAGTGTTATAATCATATTGTTTCAAAAAATCAATACATAGTTCTTTCCAGTCAACTCTAATAGACTTTTCTAACCCTTGATACCAGTTTACAACCATTCCCTCTAAAGATAGTACAAATAACCTAGTGATCACTACTAATGGGGCCTTAGTAGTGCTCATAGTTATTGTGTACTAACTGAGATGAATCCTAAGATCTCTAATTCCATCAAACTTCTGCAGCTGAGGCATTTTAAACTTCTTAGGTATCTTATTACCCTCCGTTAGCAGTATATCATCAAAGTCAAATGAATATCACATGCCTTCTCCTCTAATCAGCTCTTCCATCTTGGACATTTTCTGGGTCAGTGCTTGCATCTACTTGGACTTATGGTCTTGTACTAGTTCAAGTCATTCTCTCTTTGCCTTTTCTATTATATAGTTCTCAACATCCTCAAGCTTTACACCAGCAGGTGGGTTTCTAACAACAGATTGCCCCATAGCATTATTGGCAGCAGGTGAAGCATCTACAGCAAGTAGGATAGATGTAGCAGTAGGTGGTTGATCAATTGCAGGTGGTGGTATGATAGTAGCAACAGGTTGCATCAATCCAAACAATGCCTGTCTCAATTCATCTGGCATCATTACCCTCATGTCATCCATTAGAGCTCCCTTGATGTCTTTTAAGGTCCAGTTCCCTCCTTATTATTGTTCCATTTTTATACGCTTAGTTGGAGTTAGTTTAGCTTCCAAGTAAAGTGGATTAGTAAGACTCTTCTCCAATCTGTGAAAGATCTCTTATGTTATGGCTTTAAGACTTAAATCTTCATTCTTAGTCTGCCACCTTTCCATCCCTAAATACGAGAAGACCCAGATGAATCTATGATGACTACAAAATAAAGTGTTAGTGTGATGGATGAAATGCATGTATGCATGATGCATGTGTTATGCAATAAGTAGCAAACAGCAAGTATCAATCAAGTGTACAACATTCATCCTTCCAAACTTATTCCTCCCACACACGTGTTCAATTGCAAGTCTCTTTTCTTAGGATTTTTTGTATCAATAGGGGATATCAAGAACCGACGTGCATGTGAAATCTCTCAAAGTCGTAAAAGCATAAAAATAGTACTTCTAGGTATAAAGGTCTAGCCTAATATTTATTAGCCCAAATGGGCTCTTTAAAGTATGGAATTGGGCTTTTATAAATAAAAATACCTCATGGCAATATACACAAGAAATTTGGGTAATCCTAGGGGAAGTTACTAAGCCATTATATATGGTTAGTGTCCGATGAAAAGTTAAGGTTCCCTTAGCAAGATGCTCTCCTTTAAGACTTGAGTTACAGGCCAAGGTTAGATGGCCTAACATCCTTTGCAAACTCGAGAGAAGATTACCCCCCTTTAGGACTTGGGTTACAAACTCTTGTCAGATGAGTCCGGTAATCTCTCTTAAACCGAGTTAAGGTTAAGAGTGATGGTTAGCCAATTTACAACTTCATGAAGCTAGTGGAATCATGGAATCATAAACCAATACCATCGATTTAATAGGAACATGCAGAATGAATACAATAATAAAATAATTCTAAAGAACATAAGTAGAATTAGTATCTCTTATCCTTAATAGAGTCACCACTGTAGACAACGAAGTTTAGCGACACTATTTAAGCTTAGGGCTCTAAAGAACACACTAACCAATGTCACAAATACATGGCATGGAGATGAGGAGTCACCACCCAGGGTAATAATTGGGACAAATCATTTTGGTGGTACTCGATTCTCTAAAAGAAAGCTAGCACCATAACTAGGAGATTCTAGATACGGAATACTAACTTCTTTCAGTCTTCTGTTCATTTACAAGTACTTTTTGAATTATTATTTTATTTTCTATTTACACACAATTTTATTAGACCCTGATTAAACATCCATCTAGCCCTAAAGCAAACTAGTTATAAAACTGCATGTAAAAATACATACAAAGCGTATCGTCCCTACGTCTAAACTATGTTAATTTTATTTTAAAGTTTAGCTAATTCTACATTTCTATTTATAAGTGAAATTGACTAAAGTTGGTCCTATATGTTTAATAAATGAGCCTAAGTCTATTGATTTTAATTTAACTAAAGAAATTGGCCTATGGTCTACAAATTATGAAGTATTTAAATTAGTGGATCTAATTCTACATGTTTTAATTCAAAAATGGGCCTAAGTATAAATTAACCTAAATGGGCTTAAATTGATTTTAAAATTAATTAAACCTAAAAATGTAATTGAAAATCTATTTATTAAATGGGTTAGAACCTAATGTGAGCTTGAGGCCCAAAGAGAAAAAAAACATGCAAACAACCCCAAACAACAAATTAAAGCAAATAATGAATTAAAAACATACATTTAGTAATTTCTAACCTAATTTTAATTACATGCAACCTAAATTCATATAAAGCCACCATTGATTTTATTAGGGTTTTATCAAATGAACCTAATTTACTAATTAATTTTAATAAGGCAAAAAATTAAAGAGTTTTACTATTCCCACTATCAAGGCTATTACAAAATCTACCCAAAAATAACAAAGAAAATAAAATTAAAATTAAAACCCTTAAAAATAAATTAAACAAATTTAGAACCTAAAAAAATAAATTAGATAGAACAAAATAAAAAAAAATACATAAGAATTAAATTTAGATCCTGATTCTTGGTTTTCATTTTTGGATTCTCCATGGGTTTTTCTTAGTTCAATCATGTGTTCATCATCATAGAAACATGAAACATAGAGAATAAAAAAAGAAAAAGATTAGAATGAATGAATAAAGAAAACAAAATAATAAAAATTAAACAAAAAACACAGAAATAATAAAATAAAAAATTATAAAATAATATAAAAGAAAGGATTAATAAAAAAAGAAAGGACTAGAAGAAGGATGTTATGCAGATGCTGTTTGAATACCTATCGGAATAGGATTTCACTGTCTTGAGAAAATTGCATCTACGTTTTCTTGATTTCTAGACTTTGAAAAGAACGTATCTTTTTTAAAAAGGTTTTTTTTTTCTTTTCTTTTTCGTAGTCCTTTTTCTCTTTTCTCTTTTTTTTTCTTCTGCCAATCCTTTTCTTTTTATATCATGTTACTAACCCTACTTAACCACTTATGTGATCACATGAGAGACGTGATCACAGGAGAGGCAACTCTGATCCTCTCTCTCAAAAATAAACAGGATAAGAATTTTAATTTCAAAAAATTATACGCATAAGAGATGTGTATTGGATAGATAAATACCAAAATTAATTAATTTATTAAAAAAAATTAAATTTGGACCAATCATAATTTAAAAAATCAAGAAAATAATTTTTTAAAAAATTTTAGTGCCTCGGCATTACAGAATGTCGACTGGCATTATATAATATTGATTGGTATTACGCACATTTTTAAATATGCCCCTGCAAAATTCAACTTTTGCAATTAAACCAAAAAAATTGCAATTTAATCCTTGAAATTGCAAAACTTAACACTAGAGGTCAATTTTCGACTAGATTTTCATCATAAAAGCTTTCATTGCATTCATACACAAATGCATCCTAAAATTGGATGCTTACAAGAATACTAATTCAACAAAGTTTAGAACCCATTGTTGCTTGCTTTTGAGGTGTAATGATAGGTAACTTTGTTAATTTAAGTAAAAGATTAAGCTGTTTACTAGATCATGTATATTTTTATTGATCCATACTTTTACATTAACATATGCAGTCTTTTTTTAGCCTAATTTAAAGTATATAGGCTGAATGCGTACTAAATATTTTTCTTGGCCTTTAACTAGATAATTTAAAATTTTTAGCATGTCTTTTTTTAAAAGAATTGATATTTGTGATTGCAAGTGATAATGAATATTGAGAAATATTTGTGAAATTCATTTGTATTCAAAGTGTTGTGTGGACCTTGTGCATAGAAGTGAAACAAAAGGAAAGAAATCCTAAAAGTCTTGAAATTAAAGTCTCCATGCAAAAATTAAAAATTAAATTAAGTGAGACTACTTTTATCTTCTCAAAATTAAATAAAAATGAAAAGAAAATAAATCAATCCTTGAAGATTACAATTAATTGCACATCTATTTATTGTCAACTACAGACATGTCTTGGCATTTGATTTTTACCTTTGTAATTATTATATTTTTCTTTTCATAATTTTGAACCTTTATATTCCTTTTCATTGTTTTTTTAACCTTCTACACCCTTAGCCACATACAAGCCAAGTAACGATCTTTTGATCTTTGAATTAATGAATTTGCCTACATTAGCAGAGAAAGAGAGCAAGAATACGCATATGATAGTTCACAATTAATGTAATAAAGAACTGAATGAATGTTTGCTTGTTAAAAAGAAAATACTGAAAAGAACTTTCAAGAATTGAACTTCAATTGGATTAAAATTCCTAAATACATATTTCAATGATATTGTGTGAAGTGAAGGGAAGTAAAGTTGAAACATGAAACTAGATGAATTCCATTTTATAAAATATATAAATTATCATTAGGTGGTAATTGATAGTTAGTTGGCTTTGTGAACTCCTTATGGTTTCAATTTCTGAATTAATAATTTTCCTTCTGAGTTCTTATTCTTCGAGACATTGATAGATTATTAAGCTATACCATTAATTGTATTAAGTATTTTCTTGTGAAAATACTCATCTCTCTTATATTTCATATTTTTTCAGAGTGATTAGTTGTATTGTGTAGCAGCATGGAGCTTAACAAATGTAATTATGGGCTATCAAAGTGATATAAAGCAATAGATGATAGCACTCCGATAGAATAAGAATTTATCATAAAGTAATCAATGGATTATATTTAAGCTCAATTGTAGTTCATGGGTTATAAGTTAAGATTGTAGCTATGTTATAATTAATTATGGTTGCATAAGATTTTTATATAGCCATAAGGGCATAGTAAAAGTTTTAAATTATGAGAATTTAACTTTGATATATAAGGTGCATAAATGGTTTATTTTAAATCATAATTGAGACACTGCTACATCAGTGCTTCTATTAGGTGGGTCAGGGTTGTAGCCATCTAACTAAAGTACTAGTGAGGTTAGGTGTCACGAAGAAAAAAAGTGGTTTTGATGGTTTGAACCCTAGATTGAATGGATCAAAATAGATGTGTGTGTGGTTTTAACCTAATTTTCATTTTTTAAAAAAAATTGCTAACTGAACCAAACCAAAATGCCATTTTTATTCAATTTTTGGCTTGGTTTGACTTAGTTCATACTCACCCTTAACTATTAAAAAGCAACTTTGATAAGAATGCAGTAAGGTTCAATTAGTTATTTCTTAAATTTGCATGTTTTTGGTGTTTGAGAATGTTGCACATTAGAGTTTCGCCAAAATTTTCTAATTTCTTCCCCATTTTTCTTAAAGAAATTTGGTTCTATTTATAAAAAGAAGGCAGGAGGGAACCCACGTGCATAGTTTTAAGACTTCCCCATTTTTCCCCATTTGTTAGAAACACACTTTTGGATCATACAATCTACATATATCGCTAAAGTTTCCTCAAGTTAAACACGCATGTGTATTTGCATTCCCATATACACAATAAAAAGGACGATTAGGAGGAATAATATCTGTCACTAATTTATAGCTAATTAAAGATAGCGACAGACTATATAGCTCATACCAAAATAGTTCTGTTAGTTTGTTGCAAAGTTTAATGATGCATTGGAAATGGAATATTTTGCAGTGTAATGGTTACTGTCACTCTGTTTATTTGTCTTCATTGCATGTCTATTTTATAATCCATCAATAATCTTTTAAATTAAGTAATTTATTTTTGTTTTGTAGCAAATTTTATGATACTAAATCTTTCACTAAATTAAAAATATATATATTGTTTAAATTTCTTAATTTTTTCATTATTGTTAGTATATAAATTTTATGTTATAAATTATTAAACTAAAACTATAAATTATAAACATAAAATGCAATAAATATTAAATTCCCTTTATGGCATCCTCTTGTTAGCTGGTGTAAATTGAATTTTGATGGTGCTGCTAAAGGCTATCCGAGTTGCACTAATGCTAGAGGAATTCTTCATAATTCTAGTGGTAAATCCTTGTCTTCATTTGCAACTTGCAACTCCCCTAGGTATTTGCTTTGCCTTTGAAGCAGAATTATCCACTATTATAATTGGAGTTCAAAAGGCTTGGGAATTGCAACTCCAACCTCTATGGATAGAAAGTGATTCCACTTTTGTAGTTCGGCTATTGTTAAATTATTCAGCGGAAGGACCATGGCATATGCATTCTTCTTGGCAGAATTGTCTCAATTTATTAAATCAACTACAAGTTCACATTATTCATGTGGGTAATAAGCTCTCAACTATAGTAATAACTTTACCTCGTATTTGTTGGTGGGATTCCTATCCCCCTTGCTATAATAGTCTCATGATTCATGATGCTAGTTGTAGGGAGAATTTCATATTCTTTTAGCTTTTGGCTTTGTATTCATTTTGTTATACTCGTTTTATTTTATATTTAATGAATGGGGGACTGTGGAAGGTGATTTTAGTGCTATAAATGTGTCAGCCTAATTGAAATGTTCTGGTGCATTGCCTAATTCTTGGTCTTCCCTTTATTTTAAAAAAAAAAACATATAAATAATTAAGTACATATATACATGTAAAGTACTAGATGTCAAAAAAAAAAAATCCAAAAAGAAAGAAAACATATATAAGCATTATAAATATCATTGAGGAGGATCATCATATGTCCAATCATCAATGTAAATCCAAGAAGAAGATGATCCATCCATCGGAAGTTTGGCTTGCATGCAAGCCATCATATCCCTCAACAGTTATTGCATCTGGTGGATAGCTCTTAATAAAGAGACTTGATCTATCTTAAAACTCACTCACGCTTAGCTTTGAGCTCTTTGCTCTTACTCATGCTTTTACTCACAATAATATACTTGAGTCCACTCCTCCATCATCTGCTATTGAAATAACTGAAGTAGAAAATCCTCAAATGGTATGAAAGTAGAATGAGTTTATGTTTCAATGCTATCAATGGAGCTAATTAATGTAGAGAGTAGAAGCATGTGATTCAAGCTCTCATACACACTACTTCTTCTCGCCACCTATAGATTCTAGATACAAACTTTTCATGTCAACTGTAAGTGGCTATGATCCATCCTCAGTAGGCTTTAATGCAGCATCATCCATCTTAATGATCTCTTCTTATAATCAGTTAAAAGAAAATGTTGGCCATTTTAATAAAATCATTAAATAGTAATATCATATTGAATTTCTTTATAACTTGCGTTAAGCTTCTATAATCAACTATCTATAAAAGTCTCCTCCTTTCTTTTATGGGCCCTATTGAATATTCCCAAGGCAGTGTACTCCTACTACAACTCTTAAATCTAAATAAAAATTATTAAATTGTTAATTTTATTGTATATAGAATAAAAATATGCAAAAATGTCTTACAAACACTTTACCATGGTTGACTATGCTGCAGGAACAACTAGTATGCTTCGTGACATTAGTCTTTAGACATCTAACCTCATTTAACTAATTAGCTTTGGCCTTACTACACTTCTCTTACCACTTAGGTGTCTAAAACTAGGCTTGCCACCTATATTAAGTTTCCTATCACACTTTGTATGGTTGTTAATGTCACTGCATCGACTCGACACTAATTTGTTTGCTATCCCTTTTTTTGTTATGAGAATAGTAAGGGGAATACTGGTAGAGCACCTAGAGATGATGTAAATGTACTTACAATCATAAAGTGCAACCATGAGGAATAGGGAGTTACCGCTTGGTATCACCTAAGAAATTATCTAGTTAGGCACTAAACAAACTCGGTATAACTTAAGAAATTATTTAGTTAGAGGGTAGGCAAACTCAATATCACCTTAGAAATTATCCAGTTAAGGATAGAAGAAATTAACTATTCTTACAATTTAGGGATTATAAGTATGAAGGTAATTTTATTGCTTCAAGTGTATACTATAGAAATTGTTGGTTATGGATTTAGTTTAGTTAATGGAAATTTGTGATGTGGTTTGATTATTCAAATGTCTCAAATTCAAAAAAATGGGAGGAAGAAGACAGAGCTTTCTGATAAAGCTTTAGGAGCCACCATGAAATATGAAACTTGTTTATGACTCAATAAAGTTCTTTAAGTCCATGCTCAACAACAAGCTATTGGCTCAATGAAGTTCTAATACCATCCTCATGGCCCTTATATTAGGAACAAGAAAGCCACTTTTAATTTTGTTTGCTAAACCATAAAACGTATGATCTTTGGATCTTTTCTATAATATGGTAAAAGTTTGTTTCTTTTTTACAAATTATATAAAATTACTGCCTTTTATCTTTAATTTTTTTCTCATGATTTTTTTTTACCATATTTACCTATTATGTAGAGAATATTAGATTTTGCTGGTGTATATATACACACACTATTGGATCCTAACACGTTATATTCTAATTCAAAAATAAAAAGTTGTAATTTTTTTTTTAATATTGATGCTTTGTTATCTTCTTCCCATTTTTATGTTGCTCTTTTTCTTCCTGAAGATGAATATGACAGTTCATATTTAAATAGAAATTGAGTAGATGTTGATAATGATCTTCAAGCTTTAAAGAAGTTTTATTTGAAGCTCTTGTATTGACAAATAAGTTGTAATTGTAGGGTTTTGAAGTTCTGCTCAATTTACACTTTCGCATGGGCATCTAAGATTTATTATTATTATTATTATTATTATTATTATTATTATTATTATTATTATTATTATTATTATTATTATTACTCAATTTCTTCTTCTTCTTCTTTCTCTCCCTCATCAATTTCTTCCTTTCCTCTTGTCTTTTTTTTTTTTTCCTAACATAAGAAATCCTTAATTTAATGTAAACAAGAGAAGTGTGAAGGTTTTTTTTCCCCTTCCATTACAAATCCTTAATCTAATCTAAAAAAGAGAAGGACGAAGGTTATTTTAGACAAATAGTATGACCTGGATATGTTGACTAAGACATGACATGTAACCTTGCAAATAATGGGTCCACACTAATAAAGCACTCAAGTCACCGCTCAACAGTCCAAACGACTAATCTCAGATAAATAATAATAATAATAATAATAATAATAATAATAATAATAAGGAGTTTAAATATTTGATTGAAAAAAATAATAATAAAGAATTTTGATCAATGAAATAGTAAAAATTAAAAAATTCAAACATCAATTGTGCAATTCTTTCCACTATAAAAAGACAGGTATCAATCAGAAAGTAGCATCTCAAAAAATATATATATATATATGTAAGGATAGATACTTTTGTCATTGATCGCTTTAATTAACACTGTGTTAGAATGTGTTGCCACTTATCTTTTATGTTTCTTGAACTGCATGCATCGCTCTTTTCATATTCATTGGATCATATGATTTTTGGTATTTATTTATAGGGAAAATTACTATTTGTATTATATATTTTGATTTATTATATTATTTTATTTATAATATTTTAAAAAATATTTATTTATCTCTAATATTTTTAACCATTAACATTCATTAGTTCTTATTTTGAAATAAAATAATATATAATTTTATAAATATAAAAAAAATATAAATATTTTTTAAATATTAAAAATAAAATAATATAATAGATTAAAACATATAAAATAATAAACAATTATCATTTATTTATATTGTACGACATTGTGCATATTTACTATTCTTTTTTGTTTTAAATTACACCGAGTCCTATCAAGCGAAACTATATATACACTATCCACTTTATTACCAATAGTATGATTATTCGTTTCTGTAGCTCACTTATATTGTCTCATTTACGAACAAAGTTAGCAATAGTACAAAATTTATTATAAAAGTAATTTTAATCTCTGGATCATGGAATTTATCAGATTTGATTGGTTCATTGCGCGGTTGTTATCCTCTCTTAATATAAAAATGGATTCATTAAATAATATTAAATAAAGTGATGCGATAAGTTGGTTTAAAAGTAATAAAATAAAATAGTAACCCTTAACTAGAGAGGCCACATATATTGAAAGTTGAAAGCAGAAAGATAAAGTTTCGATTTAGAGACACAAGAAAATGAATTTTTCTTGACAATTAGAATCTCTCCGTACCAAAGTCCAAAGATACATGCTATGATGTTGTCTTGTTCTTGTTAGTGCAATTAATTATACCACTAATGAATCCGGTTCCCTCATTTCCACAATTTGTATTGTGAAACTCATTTCTCGTGAAGAAATATTAGGTTCCAAAGGACATGGCCTAATCTTACTAGTGGGAACTGGTAAGGAGGAATGTATCTATACTCTCAAGAACAAAATGAATTTTAAACTAGAATTGTCCAGCCTTTTTCTTTTTTGAACAACAATAGGAATTCATTAAAAACTAAGTATTACAATAATTTTTAGACTTTGAAAGTCCACGATCCACAGTTCAATTATAAAGCCAAGCAGAAGGAAAAAGCCTAATATATTAATATGAACCCTAAAAATAATGCAAAGTGCAAGCATAAAACTAAATAATGAAGAATTCAAACCAGTTAGCTTAATTTTATATTTTGAAATTAATTAATTTGATATGGATAAATTTTAACTTATTTTTCTATTTTAGAGTTAATAAATAAGATTTTAGAAGATGTGAGAAGATTTAAAAATATTTTAAATCAAAGTCAATAAGTCAATAAGTCAAAATCAAAGAGTCAATAAGTTAAGGTCAATGGTCAACATCCTTCCCACATGACATATGATATGACATGCTTCAATGTTTAATTGTGATGAATTATCATTTTGCTTAATTGTAATGAGTTGTCATTAATTATCAAATTTAACTTTTCAAATATGCGTTGTCATGAATTGTCAATTTTGACTTTTCATATATTAGTTGTCATTAGTTGTCCTATTTTGAAAAAACATCCTTAATTAAGGATTTTTCTATATAGGCATCTTTGGGAATAAGGAAAAAAACTTTTTCCTTCAAGGATTAAGTTGTTTACATGCCTATATAAGGACTAACCCAATGTAAAACGAATTTGGAGTGATTGAAATTTTAAAAAGTGAGGTTTTTCCTTAAACTTTGTTCTTTTGAAACTTTGCAACTTTACTTGAATTGTTTTACTTCTACCTTTCATTATAATTGCTAGGTTAGATTAGAATTAAAATTGTGTGATTGTTCATCTTTTAATAAATAAGTATTTTGCTTCAATTTAATAAGTAAGGGGTTTAGTTCCATCAACACAACCTTTTCTTAATGATCTTTTTTAAATTCAAAGTTAGATGCGTTCTATCTCTATTATAGGTATAGTTCGTATTATATATTTAGTTCTTAGTAGGGGATTAGAAACCCTAATTTGTTGAAGAACACATAAATATATCCTTAGGGAGGTGATAACTATGGTAGCTGTAAGTAGGAGAAATCCTTCAACCTTAACTTGCTTGTTATCTTGTATTCATGAACTCATCATAACCATTTTGTCCTGACAAAGGGAGGTCGACTTTAAACAGCAAGTCACCTAAATCAAAAAGTGAAGACAATAAATTATGGACTTTATTAGACCAACATCATCAATTGAAGTATAGAAAAATTAGAACTCTGATCGTCTCGCTCATTGTGAACCAAGGAGCTTATTTTCCACATCAATAAAGATGTAACAACTTTCCGACTATATAAAATACTAAACAAAACACATATCAAAACCAACATATCAACATATCTATTACTAGATTGATTAGATATAGGAAATAAAAAATTGAAAAAGAAAAGGAGTTAGAGAGGGGGCGTTTACTAGTTAAAAGACTAGCTACACCCCCTGAAAAACACAATATCAAACTAAAAGTAATGTTCACCAAGCGGAAAACTATAGCAGAGCAGAATACAATAAGTTGGGTGTTACACACATTAAATTGTCCAACTTATTTTAATGGGTACATCGCTAAAACCTCCCTAAGGTTTACTCAAATATATTAGTCGATCCCTTCTATTTTAGTAATACATTATGAAATCCCTGAATATTATTTTCGTTACACGAACTCATCCCTCCATTAATTTTGATGTCAATTAATGGACTTGAAGTGTAATTTTTTTATAGAAACTATTTTTATTTTACTCCTTAGAGTTTTATATTTTCAAAATCCATAGAATTTTTTATATTTTAGATGCTATATCACTTTCTTATTTTTTTCATAAATGAAAAAAACAATGTCACTTATTTTAATTTTAATATTTTAAATTAAAAATATGAACATATAGTTTAAACTGTTTAAATATAAAAATAAAAATAAAAAGCAACATTAAGATAAAACTTTGTAGTAGTATTACACTTTTCACAATATCTAGATTTTACAAATTTGGTTTTTTACAAAATTTATTTTTAGAATAAAATATTAAAGTGGTGGAAAAGAACACTATAATTAAAGACACTAGGATAAAAATATATTTTATAATTTTTATTATTCACTGAAACAAAATTTAAATTTCATATTTTCATAAACTCTTTTAGTAAAAATTTTTAACAAGTCTTTTCATTTAAATCAACTCATAATCAAATTTTTTAACTAATGTGAATATAGTTTTATAATATAAATTTTGAATAAATTTTAAAAATAATTTTGGAAATTCAAAATTTTAATAAGGGGCAAATCTAGGTGAAATTTTGATATTTAGGAAAGTTCCAAAAATATAGTTATATAAAATATAAAAATTATTTTAATTAAAAAAATATACAATAAATATTTCATAATTTTTTTACCAAAGTAATTTTATCTAAAATAAATATAGTTTTCATTTCAAATAAAACTTTTATAATTCTAAATATAATAAATATTATTCATTGCAAAAATTTTATATTTTAAATAAGTAAATTTATTTTTCATTTGTGAAAAATTTAAAATGTTAAATAGAATTTAAAAAATAAAAATAGGTATGAATTTTAAAAATATAAAATTTTAACGATCAAAAGGAAATATTTTCTACTAGAAAATTACACTTTAATCTATGAATTAACATCAAAACTAATAGAGGGATGATGATGATGATGCACTCGCTAGATGACCGGCTCTAGGAATTTGTTCAACATGAACCCAAACTCATGCTCTCAAGGAAAGTTCAAATCAAGTTCCAATTCAAACATAGAAAACATTCACCTTATGTTTAGTTAGTCCAAACAACCAAAGCTATATCAAAATTTTGACCTTTTAAATCAATAACAAACAAGCAACAAAAGTTATAAAGAAAAAGCTACAGTCTATTGTCTGAAAGATAGATTGATAAGTTAAAAGATTGTTCACTACAAACATAAAGTTTGATAAGAGCATGTGGTTAACCAAGTAACCAAAGAGAATCCCCTCTCAATTTTATTAATCATCCATGGTTTCACATACCTTTAAGTTACATAAAATAAGGCCTTTATATAGGCTGAAAGAAACTCTAAATAAAACCTAATTAAGATTCTAACCAAACAAGAAACATTTTCCTTGTTAAATAAGAAAATTTAACTAATTAAATTTAACTTTACATATACAATAGTTTGTAATGTGCTTTTAAGATTAACTCAACACCAAAACATAAAAGTTGTAGCCCTTGATAATAACTTTAAGAAAAATCTTGAATTGCTCCAATTTGGATCTATACTAAGTGAGATATAGCTCATTTACTAAAGTATGTTCAGTTTGCCCAGTTTGGTACGCAATATGGTGATTGCTCATGAATTTAGCCCATAAAGATGATTAAAATAACCCTAATGTTCAATATCAAAGTTGTAGTTTTATGTCTTATCTTTCTATAGCCTTTTGAATCGCCTCAATATGAGTTTTATAGAGTGAGTTATGACAAAAATATTGAAGTATGCTACAGAATATACGAATTTATGCAAATTGATTTTGTCTTGAATTAAAGTTGATTTATTAGCATGAACTCATCTTGAAATCTTCCTTTTTGCCACCTAGGATCACATAAGATGATTTAGTATACTAGAAGTAAAATTCAGGGATGTTATAATATATTACTAAAAAAGAAAGGATCAATTAATGTATTTGACCAAACCTCTTTGGGGTTTATATGATTTACCTTAATTTTAATTTCCATGATAAAAATTGCAATACTTTTAAGAAAAATTATATGCTTTAAACTCTTTATTATAAACAATCAATTTATTAAAAATTTGATGAAATTTTCAAAACTTCAGTATAAAATATAGTTACTTTTTTTTTTTGCTATATTTTTTAGGGAAAATAGAACTTCATAAACTAAGCTAATAATGAAACATCATCGAGAACAAAAGAAACAACATTAGGAGGGACTTTCTCCATTAACACAAAATCTTTAACAAGATTGAAAGCTCATTGTACGAGCATACCAAAAAAAAAAAAAACCTTACTAACATATCTAGGAACAAAAGAAAAAGAAACAAAATAAAAATAGCAAGATAAAGAAAAAATATCTTCCAAATTTAGACTGATCCTTAATGAGCCCCATTTAAAGCATTGACAACATTTACACCATCACATTCCACCTCAAGATTTTCAATATAAGCATCTAAAGCTTCAAACCAAAGAACAAGGCTTGGGCTTCTAGAATTTTCATTGATTTACTAAGATGCTAATTGCAACTGGCAAACATTAAAACCTAGCCTCGGTTGTAATGACCCTTTATTTTAAACTATTAAAATATATTTTGAGATATACAATGTTAATAATATTTTAATATTTATTTATATAATATCATTATTTGTAAATAGTATTTATTTACTTTACGTTAAATATTTTATTTACATAAAGAAAATTCTTTGGAAGTCTTATTATTTAAAAATATTAAAGTTATTATCATTATTATTAATTGTTATTGTTTTTATTATTAATAGTATTATTTTATGCATGTCTTAGTATTGTTGTTATTATTATTATTATTATTATTATTTGTTATTATTGTTATTATTATTATTATTACTATGTATGTGTATTGTGCGTGTGTTGTATATATATGGATATATATGTGTTATCTGTTATATATATATGTTGAATTATTATTATTATTATTATTATTATTATTATTATTATTATTATTATTATTATATATATATATATAAAGAAAAGGGTCAGGAAATTAAAAATCATGAGACATTCTTCTTTTTCCCTTTCTTTTTTTTCTTTCTCTTTCCCTACTTTCTTTTTCCTCTTCTTGCAATCACAGCGCCACCTACCATCACCAGAGCCACCACAGCCACCACCATTGTCACCATCCTCTTCCTTCTTCCTCTCCTTCCTCTCCGTCACCTGCAAAGTGCCAGAAAGCCATCGAAAATACCTAAAACCAATATTGCAACCGTACAACTTCCATGGTTGCCAGCAACTCCTCTAGCCAACTTAGCTCGTGATTTTGGACTCTTTGGAATCCTTGAGCTCCAGGGAATCCATTTCTAAGCTTGGTTCAAGCTTAAATCTAACCATTTGTGAGTTTTCTTTAAGTTTAAGCTTATATCCATTTTAGTTTTTGAATTTTTTGAGCTTGAATTTGTATGAACCATGCTTAGTGTCTTTGTAAATGTTGAAGTGGGAAGCTTGACCTACTTAAATATATTTTTGTTTGATTTTTAGATTTTTTTAATTAATTAGCTTTTGGTTTTCTAGCGAATCAATGTTCTAGTGACCCTCGCCAAAAAGTTTGTATATTTTTAATAAATTGTTTGATTTATTTGGAGCATATTTGTGAAGGAATAATATTGAAATTCTATCCCGATTATTTATGATGAATTTTTGAAGGTTTATGTGAAAAATTAATTTTTCAAAAAATTAATATAAATTGATGAATTTTGTGTTTTAATTGAAATTATAGTTAATTAGTATTTTTTTAAAATAATTTTGGAATAATAAATAATATTAAAATAATTTTTATGAATTATTTATTATTTTTAACTAATTAATACTAATTTTTGAAAATATATTCAAATAATAATTTTATATACTATTTTTGTGATTAAATAAGTTTTTAACTATTTTTATTATTATATAACCTATTTGAACAATTATTTGTGAATTTTACTATTTTATGTCAAATATTTAAAAAATTGGATTTTTATTAATATTATATAAATATTTGAGATTTTATTTAATTAATGTGAAAATAAATATATTTAATGTTTTTTATGTTTAAATATATTGTATTGTGATTATTGATTGATATTGATGGATATTGATGATTTTTATTATATTATTATTAAATATTTACTTTATTGTGAATTGTGAACCTCGGTTGGGAATTTGTCTAGTTTGGGGTCCCAACTTAAGGTGTTGAGCTATTGTAAATATAGAAGTGTGTTTTCTTGCAGGATCGGCTCTACTTTCAGTAGAGAGATGTTCGTTTTACAGAGGAGACTCTACCGACTTTTTGGTAGAATTCTCGTAAAATATGATGTCAGGTCGATCTTGAGTTTTGATTCTTAGATTGACTCTTCCATTAGAATTCTTAGAAGTATAAGTCAAGAATTTATTATGATATTATTATTATTTATTTTTCTAGTTGCACCGAGACTGAGGCTATTAGACTTGGCCTGTTGAGTCTGTCTCTAGGAGCACAAACTTATGAGTTATTAGTTTATATATGCATTGCATATAGGATGCATGATTATGACCATTCACATTTTCATTATGTATTTAAACATGAATTATTTCATTAAATGATTTGGTATATTTTTAGTATACTTTTAGTATATTTTTGGTATATGTGATATATATATAACATATATGCTTAGTATGTTTTTAGTATATATTTTGCATATATGTGACATATATATGTTAGTATGTTTTAGTATATATTCAGTATATTTTTGGTATATTTCAATATATATGCAACGTATATATTTGATATATTCTTAAAATGAATTTGGTATATTTATGGTTTATTTTGGTATATATGTGGCATATATATTTGGAATATTTTTAGTATATCTTTGGTATATTTCTAGTATATAATGGTATATTCTTCTATAATGAATGCCATTATGTTTTAAATGATGAATTTTATTATTTTCCATAAATACGTGATTTATATGAAGGATATCAATAGAAAGTGCTACCTAGTAGGCTACACTAGGACTGTTGCATAACAATATGGTAAAATTAGGTTGAAAATCTAATATTTAATTATAAATGAGAATATGGAGATTACTGATTATTGGAAAGGGCGGCTGCAAATCCTTGATTGGCCTAGTGTACTCGGGGTCAGTCTACTACGTTGAGTTGGATAAATGAATACTTGGAGTTTTGGATAAGCTAGTTGGTTATTGATTTTATGATTAAGGTTGCGAATACGTTAGGGTTCTATTTGATCATTCATTTAAATAAACATTTTTTATGCAATTAATTTATATATATAAAGCAGATTTCAGCATCTGTGTGAAATGCCTATATATATTTATATATATACTGATGCTTGACTATATATGACTTTAGATTACATGTATATATAATATAATAATTTACTTAGTAAGGTTTGTTCCCCCTTAATATTTTTTTATAGGAGATTCTTCTTCTTCAGACCTTAGTAGTAGTACTTTACACCAGTCTTCTTCAGCCTTGGCTAGACTATGTAGATTTTATATCTGACTTTTATTGTACTCTAGAAACTACAGTAATAGTGTTATTGTATTAGTAGTGTGTTGTTTTGGTTTTGAGATTTTTGTATCAGAATATTGTATAAATATTTTTATTATGATATGACATTTAAGTATTTATTTTTATATCGATTTAAATTTTTCATTCTAGTGTATTTTTATTTATTTATTGCATGTGTTTTTATTTTTAAGGCTTGTTATGGGTTCCGGATTCAAAAGAATTCCCATTTCCTAGCACTGGTCATGACACCTAGTTTGGGTCATGACAAAGTTGGTATCAAAGTCTAGGTTATTAATGTTGTGGACCTAGGTTTTTAGAGTCTTGTTTTCTTTGAAACTATTGTAGTAAATTAGGTTTGATTATATCTTTGATAAGTTTTCCGTGATTAGTTTTCTGCGTAATTGTTAGATTATTTGTTTGTTGTCTATTTTGTCTGAATCTTGTTGGTTTTTATCTTTTAAGAATGAGGAGGCAAGCATGTGTCGCTCCACCAATCATTGAGGCTGAGGATGATTATTGCTTTCAAGATGAGGCTTTACCTCTTGAGCCGCCAGCTAGGCGCAGAGGTAGAGGTAGAGGTAGATCTCGAGGAGCGACAGGTCACTGTAAGCATAAAGAGCTATAGGACGACAAACTTATAGAGCCAGAGTTTGAGGAAGCTGTGATACCTCCAGTTGCACCACAAACACAACCTATCTATCAATAGGGCATGTCTGACCCTAAGGCAGCGTTGTTTTATACTAGAGTAAGCCGTATAGCTTTTGACGAGACTTTAGACCCATTAAATTTTTTACATGCCATTAAGACGAGGACTCGAACTGCTCACACCGAGTATTAGCAAATCATGATAGTTGAGTTGTCAGTCGAGGGACCAGCCCTGGATTGGTTCGTTTAGGTTATTCAACCGCACTTAATGATAATGACTTGGGCTCAGTTCTAAGAGAGGTTTATAAGGAGTTTTAATTGATCTGGGTGCCACACATTCTTTTGTGTCCCCTATTTTTGCTTCAAAGTTATGTTAGCAAGCTTCAAGGATGACTTTTCCTTTATCTGTCACTACTCCTCTAAGTGATTTGTTACATACCAATGTTGTTCTTTCCGGTTGTCTAGTGTTAGTAGGAGGCAAAGAACTGCCAGTGGAATTAGTGTTGTTGGATGTGATCCTTAGTATGGATTGGTTATCTCAGCACTATGCCATTATGGATTGTCAGAGTAAAGAGGTGATTTTCAGAATTCCTGATGAAGAAGAGTTTAAGTTTATGGGTGACAAGAGTTATACACCTCAGAATCTCATCTTCACTATCACGGCTAGGAAGATGTTGAGGAAGGGTTGTTAGGGATACTAGGCACTTGTCAGATATACTTCTATATACTTTTATAGAGAAGTTATCTCTCATAGATGTTACAGTTGCCTGTGAGTTTCCTGAAATTTTTCATGAGGAGTTACCAAGTTTACCACCTCATAGAGAGATTGAGTTATGTATAGATGTGGTTATAAGTATAACTCCTATTTTAATGCGGCCTTATAGAATGGCTCATGCATAATTGAAGGAATTAAAAGAGTAGTTACAAGACTTGCTAAACAAGGGTTTTATTAGACCCAATATTTCTTCTTGGGGTACACCAGCCCTGTTTGTGAAGACGAAGGATGGTACCCTGAAACTGTGCATTGATTATAGAGAGCTGAATAAAGTGACAATGAAGAACAAGTATCCTCTTCTAAGGATAGATGATTTATTTGATCAACTTCAAGGTGCATAGTTCTTTTCTAATATCGATTTGAGGTCGGGTTATCATCAGTTGTGGATTAGTTAGGCCGATGTTCCTAAAATAGCATTCTGCACTTGATATGGCCACTATGAGTTTCTAGTAATGTCATTCAGGTTGACTAATGCACCAGCTGCTTTTATGGATCTGATGAACAAGGTATTCATACTATTTATGAATCAGTTATTGTAGTCTACATTAATGATATATTGGTGTATTCGAAGAGTATGGAGGAGCACATAGATCACTTGAGGACTGTACTACAAACACTAAGAGAACATCAACTTTATAATGAAATCTCAAAGTGTGATTTCTAGTTAGAGAGTGTTGCATTCTTTATACATGTAGTGTCTAAAGATGGTATTTAAGTTGATCCATAGAAGATTGAGGCAGTGTCTGAGTGGCCCAGACCGACGACAGTCATAGAGATTCAGAGTTTTTTAGGTTTTGATGGGTATTATAGGAGATTTATGCAGGATTTCTCTAAAATTACAACTCCTATGATTTGCCTAACTTAGAAGAATATGAAGTTTGTGTGGTCAGATGCTTATGAGAATAGTTTTTAGTTACTAAAGGAAAAGTTGACCACATCACCAGTTTTGGCTTTGCCTAATGTAGTAGATAAGTTCACTGTGTATTGTGATGCCCCCAGATTTTTCCTAGGTTGTGTGTTGATGCATAATGGTAAGGTGATAGCTGATGCTTTGAGGTAGTTAAAGAAGCATGAATATAATTATCCTACTCACGACCTAATGATGGCTGCAGTGATCTTTGCTCACAAGATTTTGAGACATTACTTGTACGAGGTGACTTGTGAGATTTTCATAGATCACGAGCCTGAAGTACATTTTTTAGCAGAGAGATCTGAACTTGAGGTAGAGGAGATGGTTAAAAATCTTGAAGGATTATGATTACGATATTCTTTACCATCCAGGCAAGGCTAATGTGGTAGTAGATTCCTTCAATAGAAACTCCTTAAGTAGTCTTGCTCACATTAGTATAGAGAGGAGACCTTTGATCCAAGAGTTGCACCAATTAGTGGATAAAGGTTTCATGATGAATATTAGCATATCAGGTGGATTTCTAGCTTAGTTCAAAGTTCAATTAATGTTGACAGATAGGATTAAGGCAACTTAAGGCCGAGATTCTATTTTAGTAAAGCTTAAGGAGAATGTTCATGTAGGGAAGTTCACTAATTTCACACTCGATGATGAAGATGTTTTGTAGATTAATGGTAGATTATGCATTCTTGATGTGGATAATTTGAGAGAGGAGATTCTTGAGGAAGCACATCCTATAGCCTACAATGTACATCCAGGTGTCACTAAGATGTACCACAACATCAGAGATTTATACTGGTTGGATGGATTAAAGAAGGACGTAGTTGATTATGTCTTTAAGTGTTTGACTTATCAGTAAGTGAAAGCTGAGCATCAGAAGCCTTCTAGGAAGCTTCAGCCTTTTCCTCTTCCTGAATGGAAGTGGGAGAGAGTTGCTATGGATTTTGTGGTAGGGTTACCTTATTGAAAGGATGGATATGATTCCATCTGGGTGATTGTGGACAAGTTAACCAAGTCTACTAATTTCTTGCCTGTTAAAGCCACTTATTTTGTAGCTAAGTTAGCAAAGCTGTATGTTAAACATATTGTGTGCCTTCATTAAGTACATGTGTCCATTGTATCTAATAGAGGTTTAGTGTTTACCTCTCAATTTTTGCAGAAGTTATAGGAAGCAGTGGGCACTAGGCTTGATTTCAGTGTTGCTTTTCACCCTCAAACAGATGGTCAATCTGAGAGGACGATTGTAGACAGTGGGGTTTAGCGTATGTCCAAGATTTTAGCAACCGCGACACTTTTTAGGCTCAGGGCCTTAGAGAACACACTAACCATTGTCACAAAGACATGGCGTGAAGATAAGGAGTCGCCACCCAGGGTAATAGTTAGGACAATTTGATTAGTGGCACTCGATTCTCTAAAAGAAAATTAGCACCATAACCAGGAGATTCTGGATACAGAATACTAACTTCTCTTAGTCTCGTGTTCATTTAAAAGAATTTTATAAATAATTATTTCATCCTCTAATTACATGTAATTTTATTAAACCCTAATTAACTTCCATCTACCCAAAAAGGCAACAAGTCAATAAAATTACAAGTAAAAAATGTACTCAAGATCACGTTTTCCCTAAATCCAAACTATGTTAATTTTATTAAATAAGTTAGCTAAATCTACATTTTATTTATAAGTGAAATAGAATAAAAGTGGGCCTACATTTTATTAATTAATGAACCTAAATATATTTTTTAGTCTTTCTAAGATATGGGCTTTAGTCTATTCAATTTTAAAGAAAAAATTAAATTAGTGGGCCTAAGTCTAACTTGGTTTTATTTTAAGTGAAATGTGTTATTTCAAAAGAAATAAATTTAAGTGGGCTGAGCTAAGTCTAAACAAGTTTTAATTAACTAAGTGGGCCTAAGTTGATTTTAATTATTTAAAGAACCTAAATCATTTTTTAAGCCTATTTATTAAGTGAGTCAGACCTAAACGTGGGCTTGGGGCCCAAAAATATAAAAAAATATAAAAACATAACAAAATTAAAACAAACACATATTCACACATGATTTTTAAAAAACCTAATTTAATTACATATAAACCCTAATTTAAGCTACTGCCACCATTGATTTTAATTGATTTTTTTTACCCAAGCGAACCTAATTACTAATTAATTTTAAAGTGTAGAAATTTAAATCTTTCACTATTCTCACTACTGGGGCTATTAAAAACTGCGTACAAAATTAAAATTAAATAATTATACATCCATGAATTAAAGAATAAACTACATAGGATACCAAAATGCAAAATTAAAATTAAAATCCTAAGAATTATTATTAAAACAGTACAGGTTCATCCATGGGTCTTCTGTTTAATTAAACACAGGCGGTATCCTCCTACTCAATCCACATATGGACATCAAAAAAAAAAAGTAATCAAATTAGTAGTGAAATTAAATAATAAAACAATTAACGAAATGAATAAAAAATCACAGAAGAGAAGTAAGAAAAAATGAATGTTGTGCATATGCCCTTTTTCGGCCCCTTAGATTAGGATTTTCACCGATGAAATTAACTCAGTATTGATTTGATTATGGACTGAGACTTAAAAATCGTTGTATCGTCTTCCTTAAATGAACTGCAAAAATTAGGGTTTTTTAAAGAACTGAGGAAATCAAAGTTTTTCTATCTTCCTTCTATGTAAAAAATCCTCTAGAAAAAAGTCCTTCCGCCGAGCCTAGCCTCCTCCTCGCATGCATGCAGACTCTGCTTTTAAATGCAGAGTCTACGCGTACTGAACTTCCTCCAAAGGAGGAACAGACCTATTTGATCAAATCAGATAGCGTTTGTTTTTATTTTAAAAATATCTTCTGCATTTTTTTTAAAAAAACCTTATCAGATAAAATTTGAATTTTCAACCAATCAAAATATTGAAAAAATCGATAAAAAATAAGGAAAAATACGCAAAAAATAAAAAAAATGGAATTATTGTGCACTGACACTATGCAATGCCAACCAGCATTGTACAATGTCGATCGGCATTGTACAATGTCGATTGGCATTGTACAATGTCGATCAGCATTGTGTAATGTCAGTCGGCATTGTGTAATGCCGATCGACATTACATCAATGCCGATCGGCATTTTAAATGCTGATCCTAAAACCTTTTTTTTACTTTTAATTACTAAAAGACCCTTAAAATATTGACTTATTTGCAATCAATCCCTAAAAAATGTTGCAATTTAGTCTTTAAAGTCCAAAAAATCAACAACCAAGTTTAATTTTTGAATAAATTTCATCATAGGGGCTTATATCGTAATTGTGCACAATTGCATCCCGAAATTAGGTGCTTACAATGATTCAAACACTTGAGGATATGCTAAGAATGTGTGTATTGGATCTTGGAGGTAGCTAGGATGATCATTTGCCACTTGTAGAGTTTGTATATAATAACAACTACCATAGCAGTATTGAGATGGCATTGTATGAGGCTTTGTATGGAAGAAAGTGTAGATCCCCTCTAAGTTAGGATAAGATTGGAGAGAGCATTGACTGGACATGAGATGGTTCAAGGTGCAGTTGATAAAGTTACTATGATTAGAAGAAGATTAGACACCGTAGCTAACAAATAGAAGAGCTATACGGATCTGAGGTTTAGAGATATGGAATTTCAAATTAGAGACTATGTGTTTCTGAAGGTGTCTCTGATGAAAGGTGTGATGAGATTTGGTAAGAGGGAAAATTAGCACTAAGATATATTGGACTGTTTGAGATTCTGGAGAGAATAGGGATGGTTGCAGATCGGTTGGCTTTGCTCTGAATTTGTTTTAAGTGCATTAAGTGTTCCATATCTCGATGTTGAGGGAGTATATTTCAGACCCTTCGCACGTGTTACAGCCTGAGAGTGTGGAAGTGAATGAAGACTTGATGTACGAGGAGGAACCAGTCGTGATATTGGATTATCAAGTTCGTCAATTGCATTTGAAGCAGATTTTGATGGTTAAGGTGTTGTGGCAAAGCAACAACGTGGAGGAGCACACTTGGGAGACAGAAGCTGAGATGCATGTGGCTTACCCTAATCTCTTTCCTTGATAAATTCTTATTTTCTATTCTTTTATTTGAAATTCAAGGATTAATTTTTGTAAGGAGGGAAAATTGTAATGACCATTTGTTTTAAATTATTAAAATATATTTTGAGATATGCAGTGTTAATAATATTTTAAAATTTATTTATATAATATAATTATTTGTGAATAGTATTTATTTACTTACTTTAAATATTTTATTTACGTAAAGAAAATTATTTGGAAGTCTTATTATTTAAAAATATTAAAGTTATTGTCATTATTATTAATTGTTATTATTGTTATTATTAATAGTATTATTTTATTGATTGTCTTAGTATTATTATTATTATTATTATTATTATTATTATTATTATTATTATTATTATTATTACTATTACTATGCATGTGCATGCATGTGTATTGTGCATGTGTTGTGTATGTGTGTGTGTGTGTGTGTGTGTATATATATATATATATATTTAAAAAAAAGGAAAGGGTCAGGACATTAAAAATCACGGGACATTCTTCTTTTTCCCTTTCTTTTTTTTCTTTATATTTCCCTGCTTTCTTATTCCTCTTCCCGTATTCACAGCACCACCCACCATCGTTGGAGCCACCACAACCACCACTAACCATCACCATCTTCTTCCTTCTTCCTCTCCTTCCTTTCCGTCACCTGCAAAGTGCTAAAAAGCCACCAGAAATGCCTAAAATCAAGATTGCAACCGTGGAGCTTCTATGGTCGTCGACAACTCCTCTAGCTACCTTAGCTAGTGATTCCGAACTCTTTAGAATCCTTGAGATCTAGGGAATCCATTTCTAAGCTTGGTTCAAGCTTAAATCTAACCATTTATGAGTTTTCTTTAAGTTAAGTTTATGTCTATTTTAGTTTTTGAATTTTTTGAGCTTGAATTTGTATGAACCATGCTTAGTGTCTTTGAAATTGTTGATGTGGGAAGCTTGAGCAACTTAAATATATTTTTTTGTTTGATTTTTACATTTTTTTAATTAATTGGGTTTTGATTTTTATTTCGGTGACCCTTGCCAAAAGGTTTGTATATTTTTAATAAATTTTTATTTCGGTGACCCTCGCCAAAAGGTTTGTATATTTTTAATAAATTTATTTGGAGCATAGTTTGTGAAGGAATTATATTGAAATTCTATCCTGATTATTTACTATGAATTTTTTATGGTTTATGTGAAAAAATAATTTTTGGAAAAATTAATATAAATTGGTGAATTTTGTGTTTTAATTGAAATTATAGTTAATTAGTATGTTTTAAATAATTTTGGAATAATAAATAGTATTAAAATAATTTATGCGAATTATTTACTATTTTTAACTAATTAATACTAATTTTTGAAAATATAGTCAAATAATAATTTTATATACTATTTTTGTGATTAAATAAGTTTTTAACTATTTTTATTATATACATAACGTATTTGAATAATTATTTGTGAATTTCATTATTTTATGTCGAATATTTGAAAATTTGGATTTTTATGAATATTATATAAATATTTGAGATTTTATTTAATTAATGTGAAAATAAATATATTTAATGTTTTTGATGTTTAAATATATTGTATTGTGATTATTTATTGATATTAATGGATTTTAATGATTTTTATTATATTATTATTAAATATTTACTTTATTGTAAATTGTAAACATCGGTTGGGAATTTATGTAGTTTGGGGTCTCAACATAAGGTGTTGAGCTATTGTGAATATAGAAGTATGTGTTTTTTACAGGATCGACTCTACTTTCAGTAGAGGGATGTTCGTTTTATAGATGAGACTTTGCCAAATTTTTGGTAGATTTCTCGTAAAATGTAATGTCGGGTTGATCCTGAGTTTTGATTCTTAGATCGAGTCTTCCTTTAGAATTCTTAGAAGTATAAGTCAAGAATTTATTCTAATTTTATTATTATTTATTTTTCTAGCTATGCTGAGACCGAGGCCTATTGGACCAGGCCCATCAAGTTCGTCTTGATGAGCGCAAACTTGTGAGTTATTATTTTATATATGCATTGCATATAGGATGCAAGATTATGACCATTCACATTTTCATTATGTATTTAAACATAAATTATTTCATTAAATGATTTGATATACTTTTAGTATATTTTTGGTATATGTGATATATATGTGACATATATGCTAAGTATGTTTTTAGTATATATTTTGCATATATATGACATATATATGTTAGTATGTTTTGATATATATTCAGTATATTTTTGCTATATTTTGATATATATGCAACGTATATATTTGATATATTCTTAATATGCATTTGGTATATTTATGGTTTATTTTGGTATATATGTGGCATATATAATTGGAATATTTTTAGTATATATTCAATATATTTCTAGTATATAATGGTATATTCTTCTATAATGAATGCCATTATTTTTTAAATGATGAATTTTATTATTTTCCATAGATACGTGATTTATATGAAGGATATCAATAAAATGTGCTACCTGGTGGGCTACGTTAGGACTGTTGCACAACAATACAGTAGAATTAGGTTGCAAATATGATATTTGATTGTGATTGAGAATATGGAGATTATTGGTTATTGGAAAGGCTGACTATGGATCCTCGGTTGACCTAGCGTACTCAGCACCAGTCATGCTGGTAATGAGATTGTGGATCCTCGGTTGACCTATTATACTCGGGGCCAGTCTACTACCTTGAGTTGGATAAATGAATACTTGGAGTTTTGGATAAGTCAGTTGGCCATTGATTTTATGATTGAGGTTGCAAATACATTAGGGTTCTATTTAATCCTTCATTTAAATAAACATTTTATTTATGCAATTAATAAAAAGCAAATTTTAGCATCTATGTGAAATACATGTATATATTTATATATATGCTGATGATTGACTGCATATGACTTTAGATTGTATGTATATATAATATAATGATTCATTCAGTGAGGTCTGATCCCCCTCAATATTTTTTTTACAGGAGATTCTTTTTCTTCAAACCTCAGTAGTAGTACTTTACACTGGTCTTCTTCAGCCCCGGCTAGTCTATGTAGATTTTATATTTGTCTTTTGTTGTACTCTAGAAACTGCAGTAGTAGTGTTATTGTCTTAGTAGTGTGTTGTTTTGGTTTTGAGATTTTGTATCAGAATACTGTATGAATATTTTTATTATAATATGACATTTAATTATTTATTTTATATCAATTTAAATTTTAATTCTAGTGTGTTTTTATTTATTTAGTGCATGTGTTTTCATTTTTTAAGGCTTGCTACGTGTTCCGAATTTAAAAGAATTCTTATTCTCTAACGTCGATCATGACTCCTAGTTTGGGTCGTAACATCGGCAATCTCAAATCACAATGCCAAAATGAATAAAGCCACTATCTCATCTAATATAAGCATTAGAATTAAGCTTAAAGCAAGTATGATAAGGAGATATCCACTTTGAAATATTAGAATTCATCCATACGACATGACTTAATAGAACATCTTTAGCATTTTGAAAAGAGGTCAAATGAGAAATAGCTTGTGTCATGGTGGGTGGTTGAAAACATTTGAGAAAACTACACCACAATTTGAAGATAGACTAATTCCAAATTTTTTTTTGTTATCTCTTATCTATTTTCGATCAGAAATATAGATTTTCATTTTTTTGTTTGTTTATTATTATTATTTTGTTTGTTTATTTTTATTCTTTTCCAATTTTAGTTTTGTATTTTATTTATTTTGTAATTTTGTTGTAACTGCCCTAAAAGTGGATAAATAGTGAAACATTTTATTTTTCTATTTTTATGTGATTTAATTAATTAGTAAAAAAGGTTAATTAGGTAAAAATTTAAAATCAATTAATTTAGACATTTTAATTAGGTTTTTCAAATTAAAATTTAATTCTAGGTCCATAATTAATTGGATTTAGGAGATTACATTTAGTGTTTTATTTAATTAATTAAATTTAATTATAGGTTCGTAATTTGATTAGGAATAATAAATGAATTTTAGACCTATTTAAAAAATTTAGACTTAGGCCCATATGGAAATTTAAATAATAGAAATAAGCTCATTAAAGAACATCCATAATTTGCAAATTTATGCTTATTTTAGAAAAATTAAAACTTGTAAATTTAGGTCTCCTAATTAAAAGTTTGTATATAATAAGTAGACTTAGGTCATTTAATTAAAACTAAATTAATGTATACTATACTTAAATTAGGAATTTAATGTTCAAATGTTTGTGCTTGTTATGTGCTTTTTCATATGTTTAGTGCCTTGTTGTATTGCTATTTATTTGGGTTTTATGAAATTGCATGTAATTAGAGGAATGGAACTTTGATTAACAAGATAAATCTAAAGAATATAAGACTTAAAGAAGTTAGTACTCCATACCTAGAATTCTCTCTATGTGGTATAGAGTTACCATCACTTACAAAGTTTTCCTAATTATTACCCTTGTGGCAACTCCTCATCTTCATGTCATATCTTTGTACATGTTCCCTAAAGCCTTGAACTCAAACAATGTTCTGGTTACAAGAGACTTAGGCTCATGCTAAACCCTGCCTCCTATAATGGCAACTCTACTGGGGATAAGAGATATTGATTCTACTTGTGCTCTTTGGAATTGTCTTATTAATCATTGCTATATTCTTGCTTTTTGTCCTTATAGTCCGATAGCATTGATTTGTAGTCCCTTGATTCCACTAGCTTCATGGGACTATAAATTGGTTAATCACTCTTACCCTTTACTTAACCCAAGAGTATGTCCTAGGCCAATCAGACCATAGTTTATAACTCAAGTCCTTAAGGGGGTCATTTATTCTTAAGTAAATAATGATGCTTAGCATGTTAGTGATATGCGCTAGGCTAATTATGTAATGGTTATATTTTGACATTGTCATGTTTCATTTATTAATAAATAGGCATTTTCTTTATTACTAGCTAATTCTAATAAGTTCCTTAAATAATAAATTTTACCTAAGGTCATCAAATATGTGACTTGATAGTAAAACTCTTAGGTGATACTTGAATTCTATTTTGAATTATCCATAGTCAGTCATTATCATTGTAAAAACTAGTATGAAGTTGACTAATGGTTTTGTTTTACTAATCATGTATATAGGATATTAAGTCAACTCATATGTACATATTTGAGAAATTATGTATTGGATCAACCCGCTATGAGAATACTATATGGATAATTGTCATAAGTTATTATCATCATGGTAGTATTATTTTAGTCCTCTTACCTAGAATCACTATGGTGTCTTACATAATAAGTTCTATATTTTGACACATACTAATATCATCTTTAACCGAATGGTAATATAGTTTGTGATTGGATATAGAATGAGTTATATGAGGAATGTGAGTGATTGAGATGGAATTTATCTTTAATTTATTATGAGAAGATACCTGTAGGCTCTTCAATGAGTTAGACTAAGCAAAGATGCATGGTCATATTAGAATGAATTGCTAAAATTTTTTTAGTATTAATCTACTCAAGATCGAGAAATAATATGATTGAATAATATAAGAATGACATAAACCATTCTTTATGTTCAATCAAAATATCGCATGACAAAAGGACTACAATACATGTTGTGGAATAGGTTATGTTATATTATTACCCTTTACACAACTTGGGTATTCATAATGTCTTGCTAAAGGCCACTAATGACTTATGAGCTAAAATGGGAATTTTAGGCCTACTGCTAACATTGTGTGAACTTAGAGGGTTGCACACTTAGAACAAGCCTAAAGCGGACTTAGGTTAATCCACCCAATGAACTTCTCTCTAGATAAATAAATAAATATATGTGTATAAAAATATGTGTTGCTTCCATAAGATTTGAGGCCCGGACCATCATGCAGATCATCAATAGTTGCTTCCTCTAATCCAGTAGGCTTTTATTCTTATTTTGTACAACTATGTAACAAACTTTTTTAGTAATGAACTGTAATTTACACGAGTTATGAGAGCTTATCTACAGCAATGAGAATCTCATCAGAAGAGATCTGAATCCCATTTTAAGGAGAATGAGGACATGTTTCATACTAAGACAATTGCCCATGCTAGCAGTGTGGCTTCTAATAGTACTATTCTTATGGACTTGACAGTTCAGCCAACCTTGGCTTAGCTTAGGATGGATATCTTTGGTAGAGTAGTTCATTTTGATTTTCCTTGCCCTAGCTTTCCTCAGTCGGGTGTTGTTCCTCCTAACACTACCCACGTTCATATTTTATTTCACTCATTTTTGCCTTTGTTTTATTTATTTGGATAGTGGTGATTGACTTATTTGATCGCTCTTATAGATTCCCATCTCCTCTGGTCAGTACTGGTATACCGTTATAGGAAGTGCACAATAACTCTTTTTGGAGTTTGCAACCACTCAGAGGGTATGCCTTCTTTATTGTACCTATTTATTTTATACATATGCTTTATGTATGCATGTATGATATGTAGTATGTTATGCAGTTTCAACACTATCATGCTAGTCATGAATGGAAGTGGGAGCGCACGACTTATCGTGATTATATTAGTAAGCTGGAGTCGCAGCTATCATCCTTTGCGATGAACAATGATAAGCCCAGATTAGATGAGGGAGATGCTTGAGCAGGATTGGTGCTTGCTTCTAATGGAAGCCACTGTTGATGTAGTTATTTTAGGAGCTAGGTGTAGGACTTTGGACCTGTGGTTTGCTTTGTTGTATCATTTTCCCGAGGTTATAGACTCTGGGTGTTGTATCTGGGCGTTTGTCCCGCATGTGTTGTATTATACTTATATGATAATGACGGTATATGCTTCTTACTATGTATTATTGATGATGTTTGCCATTGCTCTTAACTGCCTCTTTTATTTTTCCTTTTTTTTGCTTAAGGCGTCTTCTTTCAGAGCTTTTTGCACTTAGCTGGGTTTTCTTTTTCTTCCTTTTTTTGCCTAAGGTGACTCCTCTTGGAGCTCTTCACACTTAGCTGGGCTTTTTTTTAGGCTTTTAAGATAGTGGTTGATCTCGAAGAGAGAGTTAAGAAATATGGTCATGTAATGAAAGAAAATGCAAAGCATGCTTGCTGCAATTCATGATGATAAAATGCATTGCATTTTTTAAAGACATTTTGCATAAATCGACAATCATTCTCATTTTGTTGAAGTCATTTAAGAAAAGTATGGGTGCATTCATATAAATTTAGAACTTGATGTTACCCTGTCCTTAACTAGCCTTCTTAGGTTTTTTAGTTAAGTATTTTCTCTTTTCCCTAAATTTTGCCTAGGTTGCCCACGTAGTTTTCAATCTAGCAGGAAGTCCCTAACTTTTTCCTGAGCTGTCATTTTTAGGCTTTCATCTCATTGGGATTTTTTTATGCCATAGATGCAGTACTTTTTCAAGTGGTTTGTATTGATAGGTTCAGAGAATTCATTGCCTTTAGAATCCATTAGCTTGATTGCACCTTTCAATAAGACATGTTTGACCAAATATGAGCCTTCCTAGTTTGGTCTAAATTTCCCTCTCGGGTCTAGAATGTTCTACCTCATTTGCTTTAACACCTAGTCTCCTACTTTCACACTCTTGTGTTTCACTTTCTTGTTAAAGGTTTTGGCTAGCTGAGCCTGATACAGCTGTGTGTGTTATAAAGCCTTAGGCCTTCGACTATCCAAGAGGTTGAGATTATCATTCCTTTATTGAGGCCATTGTACTTCTAGTAATTCAAATTCGATCACTACCCAAAGAGACTTTATTTTTATTTCAACCGAAAGCACTACTTCTGATTCCTATACTAGCGAGAAAGGAGTTGCTTTAGTTGAAGTCCTGATTGTTGTTCAGTATCCCTATAAGGCATATGGTAATCTGTCTACCCAATCTCAGTAAGTCTGAGTCATTTTTGACAAAACCTTCTTGATGTTCTTGTTTGCAGCTTTAACGGCCTCATTTGCTTATGGTCGATAAGGAGAAGATTTGTGATGTTCCATCTTATAACTCCTTAGTAGCTCTTTAACTTCCCCTTAGAATTGGACACCATTGACAAAGATGATATAATAAGGGATCCCATATCGATAGAACATAATTCTTTTAATGAATCTGGCCACTTACTTGGCCCTTATCCTTGATAACGACTCTACTTCGACCCATTTTATGAAGTAATCCACTACCACTAAGATGAACATGTGTCTGTTTGGGGCTGTCAGGTGGATTTCCCTAATTATGTCTAGTCCCCATGCTGAGAAGGGCCATAGAGAGGAGATGTAGTACAATTCTATTTGGGGGGGGAGGTAGCTAACATTCCTATGGATCAGACACTTATGGCATTTCTTTACAAATTTGATACAATCTTCCATCATCGTTATCCAGAAGAACCCTTATCTTATTAGTTTCTTAGCTAGGATTGCTCCATTCATGTGTAGACTATAAACACCTCATGTAATTCTTCTATTACTTTTATAGCCTCAATTTCATCTAGACATAGAAGTTCTAAACTGTCCGAGGTTCTTCTCTACAATGTGAATTTTGATGCTAATCGTCGAATGATTGCTTTATCTCTTTCATCTACTTGGTCAGGATATGTTTGTTCCTTTAGATATCTCTAAATGTCATGGAAATAAGGTCTTTTAGTTGTTTTTATCTTTGCTATTTTGCAGTTCTTATGACAAGGTTGTCCCAATCTTAGTAGGATTAAAGGCTTCATGGGCATTTTGGATGGTCCTTCCCACACTGATGCTAGGCAAGCAAGTGCATATGCTATTTGATTGTGATTTCTAGGGAGATGAATGAATCTGCATTTTTGGACGGACATGGTTAGTAGCCTCAAGTGATCCAGGTAAGGACTTAAGTGTTGCTCTTTTAATTCCCACTCTTCCATGGCATGGTTGATTACTAGCATGGAATCTTTGAAGATTTTAACTTTTGTAAAATCCAGGGATATTAGTGCTTTTATTTTGAGTGTGCATTCCTCATATTCTACTTCATTGTTTGTGACTCTTAATTCAAGCTTTTTGGCCATTGGTACTACTTCACCTTCTAGGGATTATAATATGACACTAACTCCGACATTGAACTGATTAACTATTCCATTAAAGTACATGCGCCATCCTTGAATTTTGATGGTTGAACTGAGGTCCTCTGGGAAGTCCAATTGGATTTCTTTTGAGCCTAGAATGGGTTTGAGAGCTAGAAATTCAGCCACTGATCTTCCTTTTATTACCTTCTTAATTAGATACTGTACATCAAATTCTATTAGCAGCACGAGCCACTTAGTAAGTTTTCCTACAAGAGAGGGAGCTTCATAAAGGTACTTCATTGGGTCCATTTTAGACACAGCCTAAATTCAATAGGACTGAAAGTAATATTTGAGTTTTTTCATTACCCATACCATTGCCAAGCATATATGTTCGACTTGGTTGTACTTCTCCTCATATGGTAGCATCTTTTTGCTTAAGTAGTAGACCGCGTGTTCTACTTTTATTTCCCCTTCGTTGGCTAACATTGTACTAATTACATTTCCTTCGATGGCCAAATATAAGGTTAAAGGTATCCTTAGTTTAGGTGGTTTTATAACCGGTGGGTTGGCTAGGTAGTTTTAAATTTTTTTGAATGCTATTTGACACTGTTTGTTCCATTCAGCTGGCTAATCTTTTATGAGCAATTTGAAGATCAATTCACACACCACTATTAACTTGGTGATGAATCTGTTGATGAATTGTAGTTTACCTAGAAACCCTTTGATTTCTTTCTCTATTCTTGGCATTGTTATCTCTCTTACCCTTTTTTCTTTGTCTAGATCCATTTCAATCCCATTTTGACTAATAGCATACCCTAACATCTTTTTTGAAGTGACCATGAATATGCATTTCTTCTGATTAAGCCTGAGATTGTACTTTTTAACTCTTTTGAGGAATTTTTAAGGTCTTATAGGTATTTTTCCTTGGTTTTTGACTTCACCATCATGTCATCAACATATACCTCTACTTCTTTATGTATCATGTCATGGAATATTATAGTTGCCATTCTCTAGTAAGTCACTCCCGCATTCTTTAGTTTGAAGGGCATTACTCTGTAGCAATAAATACCCTATTCCATTATAAAAGATGTCTTTGCTGTGTCGATAATGGCCATTAGGATCTGATTGTACCTAAAGAATCCATCCATGAAGGAGTACATTGCACATATGGTGGTGTTGTCAACTAGTATATCTATGTAAGGTAGTTGGAAATCATCTTTCGGGTAGGCCTTGTTAAGATCTCTATAGTTTATGCAGATTCTAACCCTTTCATCGTTCTTTGGTACTAGTACCACATTTGCTAACCATTCCAAATAGTCTACTACCTCTAGGAATTTTTCCTTGATCTACTTCTCAATTTCTTTTTTCACTAGTTGTGCCCATTCTAGTATAAGTCTTTTCAGTTTTTGCTTTACCGATTTGCACCCATCTTTAATAGGAATGAAGTGTTGAGTAATGTCTCTATCAATACCAAGCATATCATCATATGTCTAGGCAAATAATTTTGAATATTTTATTAATATGTTTTCAATTTCTCTCCTCTAAAAGGGGTAACATCTTTTGAAAAATGAAGAATGTATGGTTCAAATTTTGTGCCAATGTTAAATGATTCAGTGCACATGGCATGGATGTCAAATAAGCTAATGTTTTGATCAATGCAATGCACACTACCATTAGGAAAGACATCAGACATGTAATCAAAATCTAATTGCATTAATTTTAGAGTTCATTACATCATTAGTTTCAAATAGAGAAAAAGTATAGAGATTATTGTCAATAATGTCTTCAAATAGGATGTCATCGATGCTTGATTTGAGGATGGCAACAACTTGAGCATAATTTATAGTCTTACTCCCATATTCTAGCTCTAGATTTCTTATCAACTCACTAATGTCAGTCTAAGTAACCATATCTAGTGAGTGCTTTCCTTTGAGGGTGTCATTGCAAATCTCAAATCCTAATTTCTTGATTCCATTGCTCACCCACTTGTCAGCTTGTCCTTGGTAGACTTGGGTTTCTTGGATATCTTGGATTGATTGTTCAATAAGGTTTACTAGCAGATTAGAGGAAATCATGTTGATGGTTGGTAGAGGCATGTTTTGATAGTTTGAGAGATGATTGGTCTTGATGCTTGGTTATTTTTCTAGGTTGTTGATTTTCCTAGAGTCAATGAGGTATTGGATTGCATTCTTAAGGGTTCTAGATGTATCAATAGTGTAATCAGGCATATGGTGAAAGTGGTAGAATAAGTTTTGGTTAATCTGAGGGGGTAGTGGGTTTGGAAGAGGCCTAGGTTCTTGAGGCTATAGGAGGTTCTTTTATTGAAGTCTCTGGAATACTTTGGATAGTGGGAGGTTGAAGTTTAAGAACTTTCTTGATGGTTTGACAACATTGATAGATGGTGAACTGTGGGTGTTGGGTTGGATCTTATTTATTTCTACAGCTTGAGTGAAGGTGTTTTGGATGTTTAGTTGGGTGTTGTGGTGGGAGGTGTTCCTAACTTATTGAGGTTCCTCATCCTCAATTCTAATCCTAGCCTAATAGAGAGCTTTGAAGTTAAGATAATGAGCAAAGATAATGTGTTTTTTAAAGTGTGGTAGTGCCCCTTTGATTATCAACTTTATTTGTTCATCCTTTGGAGGATAGTTTCTAATTTTGACTGCCTTTCCTTTCCATCTTGTGACAAATCAGAGAAAGGTTTCATGAGTTTCTACTTTGTGGTCTTAAGATCACTTTAAGTGATGTCTAGTTGAGTGTTGTATTCATACTACTTGATAAACTTCTGAGTTAGCAGTAGGCAATCACATTTGATTTCATCTTCAAGATCAAAGAACCATGCCCTTGGCCTTCCTCTAATGATGTAAAAAAGAATCAAACAATCTAAGATTCTATAAGATTTGTATCATCCATAAAGGTAGCATATTGCCTTAGATGGACCATTGGATCCCCTGTTCCATCAAACTTGGCAAAGTTTGGCAGTTTAAAATCATTTGGAAGTTATTCGTCCTTGAATAAGGCCAAGTCAGTAAAGCTTTTGGAGCCATGAGTCCCCTTGTCTTTGAATGCGAATTCCAACTGAGCCATTCTATTAACTAATAATTTGACCTCCCTATTGATTCAGGCTTAGTCATGTTAGCAATTTTTGCAGCTTTTAATGCATTTCTGAGATCTTAATAGTAGTTGTTGTCATTATCAACTTGAACTAAAGTGCGGGGAATTCCCTTTACCTTAGCTACCCTCGAGTGAACAGATGCAGAAGCTTCATTCAATGGTGTGCTATTCCCATCTCAGGCACTTTCAACTTTGATTTAGGCTTGGAGGATTTCAGTAATGGTGCCATTAGCGAGTAGGTTTTGGATCCCCTCTTTTAGCATGTCTTCGAATTATTAACAAGAAGTATCTTCTTGGTCACTTATGTTGGATGTAGGAAAGTTGTACATTTATTAAGGTTAGCTAAATGAATGATGCATGAAGTGTGCCTGCAAAAGAAAAGAGTGAGCATGTATGCATGGTGTGGATGCAAAATCCTATGATGAAAGATGATTATTCCTATAAGAAACAGTGGTTAGTATATGCTTATTCACATGTATATTATGTATGCATAATTAAAGCTAGTTAGTTTTTCCTGCACAGTGAATAAACTAATCACAAGCAAGCTCTCACTTCCAACCTTATTTCTCGACCAGGTTATTCAGTCCCTTTCCTAGGTAGGTTTTGAACCTTTAGTCATTATGAGACTATGGTTCCACTCTTGGAACTAGGTTATTTTAATTTATATTGATAAGAACCAAAGGGTGAACTAAGGAATGATATTAAAATGTGCTCGAGGTGACCACATAATGTCAATGTGAAGGTCAATTATCAAGATTCAAATGATGTCCAGAGCCCGCATGCGCCCGTATGCATAAGACCAAGGTTAATCAAAGGGAGCCCAAGTTCTTGCCCTATATTGATATTCGATATGCTTACTTTGAGTCATGAAAGTATCGTTTGATAGTTTACGATTTAATTTTGCTGACATAAAGGTCCATAATTTAGTTAGATTCCTAACCCATTCATTTGATCTGATAAGGATAAATGGACGACGTCTCATAGGTTCCGTAATTGAGGGTGTGGATAGTGGGGTTTAGTGCACACCTAAGATCTTAGTAACCATGACACTCTTTGAGCTTAGGGCTCTAGAGAACACACTAACCATTATCACAAAGACATGGTGTGTAGATGAGGAGTCGCCACCCAAGGTAATAACTGGGACAAATTGAAAAATTATGGTACTTAATTCCCTAAAAGAAAGCCAACACCAAAACTAGGAGATTCTGGGTATGGAATACTAACTTCTTTCAGTCTTGTGTTCTTTTAGAATTACTTTATGCATTACTATTTTATCCTCTATTTACATGCAATTTCATATAAATCCTTAGTAACAATCAACTCTAGGCAAACTAGTTATGAAATATACAAGTAAACAATGATTCATCACAATCCCTAGGTTAGTTTAATCTATATTGATTTTGATTAAATGGGCTAAATCTTCATGATTTAATTCATAAGTGAGCCTAAAGACTAATGGGCCTAATTTCTATTTGATTTTAATTCAGTGATCCTAAGTCTATTTATTTTAATTCTAAAAATGGGCCTAAATCTACAACTTATGAAGTATTTAATTTAGTGGGTCTAATTCTACATATTTTAATTCTAAGGTAATCTTAAATCTATAAATTATGAAAATGCTTAAATTAAATGGGCTAAGTCTAAATTAATTAAATTAAATTAGGTGGACTTATGTCTAATTAACTAAATGGACCTAAGTATCCATACCCTAAATTTAATTAATTATGGGCCTAAAATATATTTTAATTAATTAAACATTAAAAAAATCTATATTTAAATGGGTTAAAGACTAATGTGGGCCTAGGGCCCAAAACATATAAACATAAGCAAACAAGCCCATAAACAATAAAAAAATCAAAATCAACAAATAAAATATTAAACTATTAATTAAATCTATTCTAAAACCCTAATTTAATTAAAGTAAAAAAGAACAATAAATAAAATAATCAAGTAAGCAAAACTAATTTTACCAACTGAAATCTAATTAAATTTTAATTAAACAACCTAATGATTTCTATAGCCATTAATTTTAACTAGTTACTGAATGAAAACCCTATTTTTACTAACCGATTAATAAAAATAAAACATACAAGCACACACAGCAAATTTCATTATTCCCACTATTGGGACTATTACAACAAACTATTAGAATAAAAAAAAAGAAAATTAATACAACCCAAAAATAAAATAATGATAAACAAACTAAATAAAAACCCTAGAAAGATTGTTTAGTTATAAGGTTCTATCCATGGCATTCCATGGACCTTCATGGATTTTATTCTTTAAGCAAACTCATTATGTGATCCCCTCCATAATCACCAACACAAAAATAAACAATCAATGGTTAGTGTATAAATAAAATAAAAATAAAAATTTAAGTAAAACTAGAATTCAATAGGAACAAAAATAATAAAATAAAAATAATATAAAATAAAGAAGGAGAAGATGATTATGGATGCACTGTGGTTGGCTCCTCAGACTAGTAAATCACCATTTATTTATTAAATAGATCTTCAAAAACTTGTTATTCTTTTCTAAAAAAAAGGCCTTTGCTCCTTGCTTCCAAGACGAAAAAACCAAGAATATTTTTTGTGAGTGTAAAAAAAAAGAGTTTTAAATAAAATGAGAGAGGTTCTCAGAATTCCCTCCTACTCCAGGAGCCTAAGCTCTCCTTTTATTGGGAAAAAAAACCATAAGTTTTACGTACTAAGAGTTCTAATTTTAAAAGAACTTTATTTCCTGAAGAGTTACAATTTTAAAAGGAATTTACTTCTTGAAGAGGTAGATAAATCCAAAATAATTATGTAATTATGACTGGAATTATGTAATTCCTATTAGAAGTATAGAATTCTAATAAGAATTCTATAATTCCAATTTTTTTAACTTTTAATTACAAAAAGACCCTTGAAAAAAATTAAAATTTTCAATTAAGTCTAAAAAGGTATTACAATTAAGTCCTTAAGAAACTAATGAAACTCTTTTTAAAAATGTATTCAAACTTTTAAGGTTTCAAACTTAAAGTGTTAAAGACCTACTTATAACATTTTCATCATTGGAGTCCTTTGTCGCACCTATATTTTATTACCTGAAAATTGGGTATTTACAGAGGGATGTCATCATTTGTTACTTTACACAAAGTATTCAAGCTGAGGTATATGATTCTTATCATTCCCCATGCTTTAAGCTCACATAAAGTATATAAGAATCATGTGGTTCAGAGCATGAATATTCTATGAAAACTAACATTACAATGTCATTCGATTATAGACACTGGGAGAGTTATGTCATTTTATGAATATTAGGTCAGACAAATAGCGTTAGGACAGGGATAGCATGCACAACTCAGTGGAATCCTATTAGATGTTACTATTGGTTTATCTACATGAGCTAAGGTAGGGTCAAAGGCTAAGGGTTCCTTCAGCGAGAATGCCCCATATGACTAAGGATACAGATTTTGGTAAGTGAGTCTAGCATTCTTTTGATAACTCAATTGCCCCCCTTTAGGACTTGGGTTACAGACTCTAATCATATGAGCTTGGTGAATACACAAGTAAAGACTAAAGGTGATAATACTATATCTTCATCGCCTTGTGACTCGAGTGGAACCATGGTGGCTATGTCATTTAGTATTGTCGAGGCTTTTAGGGACCAATGGTGCACATGTAATGTGTAGTGCATATGGAGTGGCGAGTGGCTCTATACAATTGAGCATTGCATAATGAGAAATAGTCATTTTTGAGTTGATTTCTCTTACTTAGAAGTCCCCAGTGGAGTCGCCATTGTAAGCGACCTTTTTACATCTCTTGTTTTCGGCTTCGAGATGAATTAGTTCCGTAAAGGTCTTTTTTTTGTTTCTGAGGGACATGGAAACTTGACTGAATAATGACAAAGGATTGGTCTCAAGAGGAATGAGATGTTTTTTATTTTATGGAGTTGCCACCTAATTTTTAGAAAATCGGGAAAAGAAAGGAACAACATTGGGTCATTTAGTGAGTATTACCCCCAGTAGAGATTTTCGGGTTCGAGGGATCGCATATACTTTTTAACAATTTCTCACTATACGATGTTCAATGTATTACTACCGCAACACCCTAGTTTTAGTAATGATAGTTTGTATAGCATTCATATAATTCATTAGATAGTGGAATGTAATAAAGCTAAATATATTAATATTGCACCATCTTCCTAATAAAAAACATATAAAAGGAAAAAGAGATTGTAGAAAAGTAAATCTAATTTAAATATAATTAATCTACAAGGAAAATGCGACCATTCACACTGCTTGCTCAATCATATAAACAATAGGATAAGCAATGGACCCTCGATCACTTGAAAGAGTAAGCAAAATGTAGATGATCATGCATTATCACAGTGTTTATTTATGCTATAATGATATATATAATGATAATAAAGTGGATGCATGATGTCATCACTGGATTGGAAAGATGATGACTTTATTTCAAGATATGAACTTTTCACATTATTGACATTTATGATGTGATTTCATGTTCTGGAACTAGAGGATGTAGAATGATGATATGAAATGAGCATAATAAAGCATAGATTATTCATATAGCATGCAAAATTGCCAGTCTCATTACACAAGCACAACAATATTCCTAAATGTTGGTGATAATAAAATAAAATGCAATGCGATAAAATAAATGTGCTAAAATGATTTTGTGGTCCTTAGACTGGACTAAGCTTGTGTGGGTTTTAAAGCTTTTGCTTCGAGGAATTATCAAGCTTTCCTCATATAGAGGTTTAAAATGACAACAGAATAATGCTAGTTTGTATACCTTTAAAGCATGCTTTGATAAAGATGAGGCTTGGTTTGGTGGAAAAGAGATCTAATCTCTTAAGAAAAAAATAGTGGGGGAGCAAAAACTATATGGAAAGGGGTTTCCAACACCTTCAATCAGATATATTTTTTGAGCGTGTGTATATGTTTCCACTTGCTCCCCCCCCTCAAAGTATGGTGTGGAGGTGTCAATTTATAGTGAAAATATATGGAGTAGGGGGGGTATAGGCATGGTCACACACACATCCTTAGGACGAAGCACATGGCCACGTGAAGTGCTCATGACCGCGTGCTTGGCATATGGCCATGCATGCTCGCGCACAGTTATGCATACTTTTGCGTGTTATGCACTCCATTCGAGGTTAATGCTGGCTTTTTTAAGGTTGGTTCCTAGGGTTTTTAGGCCTTCCAAATGTGTTTCCAAAGATCATTTTGTCAAAATTGATTTCCATTTTTTCACGAAGTTGGGTCCCGATTTAACAAAATGAACACCGCTCCAATAAGCTGAGTGTTTTGAGAAGGGAATTCTCATAATAAGCTTCTTGTTATTTCAATAATTCATATTTCATAATGTTGGAGCACAACTTAATGGCTCAGTGATCGATTTTGCATACTAATGGGATCGGTTAGGTTTTCTAAGGTTGCATACTTTAGAGGTGTTACAAACGAGTAGTCTTTAATCATCTCGGAGGTTCATTTCATCATTGGAACTTTTTGGGAATAGTAAAATTTGAGGTATGACATTTATATTTATTTCCTTAGTTATTTAAGGTAAGTGTTATCTTAAATAAAATTGGAAATAATTCAATTCTTGTAATTGGAATCAAAATAGAAAAAAAAGGTGAACATACCAAAAACATTTTTGTTAGCTAAAAGGTTTGAAAATCCCTAGATGGGATGTCTAAATGTGCATCTCTTTCTATAGGGTTTCAAAAATCTTATTCTCCACCTTCTTCTACTTCTTTTGAGAAAAGAAAAAACATTTATAAAAAGAAAAGACATAAAAAGAGTCTTAGAGAAAAGGTGTTAGCACTACAACATTGCTTTTGAACATTTTATTCATTTGGATACTAGTAAAGGAAGTGGCTTTATTGGCAACATCTTAATCCAATAAAAAAATAAAAAAAGCTTGAGGTAGGGTGTTATCAGTGTGAACGCTATCTCATTCTTCCAACCATCTTACCTTATGTTTGTCCTGGTGAGTTTTAGACTCCCTCTTAATCAATTAAATCAAATTACATGGATTATGAGAGGATTTCATGATTACAATTTTTAATTTCTAGTGCATGTTTGCACCACGAATCCTAACATAGCTAATATGGCACTAGCCTATAACCCAAGTCTTTTTAGGAAGGATCTCGCTAAGGGAACTTTAACTATACCAGACCAAGCTCAGGTAATGGCTTAATAATTTCCCCTAGGATTATCCAGATTTCCTATGGATGTTGCCATAAGGTATTTCTACCTATAAAAGTGCAAATCCATACTTTAAAGGCCCATTTTGAAGTAATAAGGATTGGACTTTATTTTTATATTTAGAAATGCTACTTCTATGCTTTTATTGCTTTGAGAGTTTTTTCATGCATTCAAGCCCTAAATCAACAACAAAAGAGATGCTTTATAGTTTAAAGAAGAGTCCAATCAACACATAAAAGGGGAAATGAAGCCTATATGATGTTAAGAATGCAATAATCAATGACTTAAAGCTAGTGATTCATAATGAATTAAGACAAGCCCTAGTGAGACTGAAGCAACCCACATCAATTAAAACTTCACCTATTGCTACTATTGAACCATCTATTGTGGTTGCCACTACTGTCACCATTCTAGGTACTACTAATAATGGTGGTGTTATTGTTATTGATGTTGAAGGTCAACCCCTGGATGTTGTTAGAGTTGTGCCCATTGTAGAGATGAAGTTCAAAGATATGGACTACATAACACATAAGGCGAAGAGAGAATCACTATAGCTAGTCAAAGAACTTGACTTAAAGTAGATGCAAGCATTAGCTAGGAAGATGGCTATCATACCTTAAATTTGGTTGTCCCCAAAAAAGGTTCAATGATGAAATGAATCTTAAAAAAGACTAGAGTCTGCTTGTTCATAACACCTCTAAAGTGTGTAAACTTAAAATCCTAATCGATCCCACTAATGTGCAAAATCAATCACCGAGCTATTAAGTTGTGTTATGATCTCATGAAATATGAATTATCAAAATAATAAGAGACTTATTTTAAGCAATCTTCTCTCGGAACACACAGCTTGTTGAGTCGGTGCTCATTTTATCACATTGGGACCCAACTTCATAAAAAAATCAATTTTGACAAAATGAACTTCTAGAATGCATCCAAAAGACTCCAAAACCTCAGAAAGCGGTCCTAGAATAGTCCAAAATAACTCAAGAATTAGCACACATCGCTTATAAGTGCACATGTAGCTATAAAACCCCTAGATGTCATACGCTAAAATCAAATCTGAATTAGACAAAATGGACTTTAGGAATGCATCTGGAAGACTCCAAAACCTCCATAAGTGGTCTCAGAATAGTCCACAATAACTTGAAAATTAGTGCGCGTTGCTTAGGAGTGTGTATATACACCCCTAAGTATCATGTGCTAAAATTGAGACCAAACTAAATAAAAAAGACTTTAGAAATGCATCTAAAAGGCCCAAAAACCCTAAGAACCAACCTCAGAATAGCCTGAAAAAGCCTCAAATTGAGTGCATAACATGCAAAAGTGCATGTAGCCATAAGCTGGCATGACCACGCACCAAGCACGCAGTCACGTGTACTTCGTGTGGCCACTCTCTCCATCCTAATGATGTGCTCGTGACCACGCTTGTATCCCCTTCTTACTTGATTTTTGCACTATAAATAGGTGGCTCCACACCCTATTTTAAGGGGGGAGCACGAGGAAACATACACACACTTAAAATTTTGTTCGCTTGAAGGTGTTTGAAACCTACTTCTATATAGTTTTAGCTCTCCCACTACATTTTCTTAGGTTATTAGGTCTCCCTTCTACCAAATCTAGCCTCATGTTTGTCAAAGCATGCTTCAGAGGTATATAAACTAGCATCATTCTACACGTCATTTTGAACCTCTCCATAAGGAAAGTCCCTTGAAGCTAAAGCTTTAAAACTCACACAAGCTCAGTTGAATATGAGGACAACACAATCATTTTAGCATGTTTATTTTATCGCAGTACATTTTATTTTATTGTTGCCAACATTTATGAATATTATTGTGCTTGTGTGATGAGACTGGCAATTTGCATGCTATATGAATAATCTATGCTCTATTTTGCTTATTTCATATCATCATTTTGCATCCTTTAGTTTTAAAATGTGAAATCAAACTACACATATCAATAATGTGGAAAGTTCATATTTTGAAATAAAGTCATTATGTTCCAAGTCCAATGATGTCATCATGCATCCCTTATATCATCATCATATATCATTATAGCATAAATAATCACTGCAAGCATGCATAATTGTGTAAATTTTTCTTACTCATTTAAGTGATTGAGTGTCAATTGCTTATCCCATTAGTCATGTGATCGAGCAAGCTATGCTCATAGTTGTGTTAACCTTGTTGGTTCATTACATCTAAGCTAGATTTACTTTTCTGTGATCTTTTCTTTTTCCTTTTATATGTATTTTATTAGGAAAGTAATGTAATAATGATATTTCAACTTAATTATCTTCCATTATCTAATGTATTATATGAATGCTATACAAATTATCATTACCAAAACTAGGGTGTTATGGTAGCTATACATTGAATATCATATAATGAAAAATGGTAAAAAAAGTATATGCGATCCCCCGAACCCGAAAAACTCAGCTAGGGGTAATACTTGTTAAGTGACCTGATGTTGTCTCTTTCTTTTCTTGATTTTCTAAAAATCAGGTGCAACTCCATAAAATAAAAAAAAACATCTTGTTCCTCCCGAGACTAATCATTTTTCCCTTGTAAAGTTTCCATGTCCCTCAAAAATAAAACACAAAGATCCTTACAAAACTTTCCAGAGGGAGTAATCATAAAAAAAAAAGCTCTTTCACTCAAGAGTAAAGCACAGGTCACTCTCAGTGGCAACTCCATTGGGGATTTCTAAGTAAGAAAGATCAGCTCAAAAACGACTATTTCTCATTATGCAATACTTAATCATATAGAGGCCCTCATCATTAAATTTGCACTACACATCACATGTGCACTAATGGTCCCTCAACCCTCAATAATACTAAATGACATTACCACCATGATTCCACTTGAGTCATGGGGCGATGAAGATAGGTATTATCACTTTTAGTCTTTACTCATGCATTCACCTAACTCATCTAACCAAATTCTATTACCCAAGTCCTAAAGGTGGGCAATAAAGTTATCAAAAGAATGATAGACTCAATGACTAGAGTCTATAACCTTATTCATATGGGATCATTATCGCTAAATGAAACCTTAGCCATTCACCCTAACTCAACTCATGTAGAAAGCCAATAGTAACATCCACTAAGATTCCACCGAGTTGTGCATGCTATCCTTGTCCTAACATTGTCCATTTGACCTAGTATTCATAAATGACATGACTCTCCTAGTGTCTATCACGGAATGACATTTTAATGTTAGTTTTCATAGAATGTTTATGCTCAGATCCACGTGATTCGCATATACTTCGTTTGAGCCCGAAGCATGAGGAATGATAAGAATCATGCACCTTAGCTTGAATTGTCTCTGTGAACTAACAATAATGACATCCCTCGATGATAGAACCTATAAGACATCATCCATTTATTTTTATTATATCAAATGAATGGGTTAGGAATTCAACTAGATTGTGGACCTTTATGTTAACAAAATAAAATTGTAAACTATCAAATGATACTTCATGACTCCTGATAAACATATCGAATATCAGGGGCAAGAACTTATACCCCTTTTGATTGACCTTATCCCAATGCATATGGGTGCATACACACTTTAGACATCATTTGAAGCTTGATAATTGATCATCACATTGACATCATATGATTAGCTCAAGTACATTTGATTATCATTCCTCAGTTTACCCTTTAATTCTTATCAACATATATTGAAACAACCTAGTCTCGAGAGTGGAATAATAGTCTCCCAATGACTATAAGTTCAGAAACTACCTAAGAAAGAAACTGAATGACCTCATAGAGAAATAATGTTGGAAGTGAGAGCTTGTTTATGATTAATTTGTTAACTATACAGGAAATACTAACCAGCTTTCTAAGATTAATCATGCACACATTATATACATGTAAATAGCATAAACTAACCATTATTTCTTGCTACAATGATCATCATTCATTATAGGATTGTGCATCCACTCCATGCATACATGCTCACCCTTTTCTTTGTCATACCTCTAATTTCAATGTCCTCAAAAAGGTCCAATAATGAAACTAATCTTCGAAACGACTAGAGTCTACTTGTTCATAATACCTCTGAAGTGTGTAACCTTAAAACCCTAATCGATCCCACCAAAATGAAAAATTGATCATCAAGCCATTAAGTTGCACTTTGATCTCATCAAATACAAATTATTGGAAAAATAAGAGGCTTATTTCAAGCAATCTTCTCTCATAACACATAGCTTGTTGATCCAATGCTCATTTTATTAGATTGGGACCCAACTTCGTAAAAAAAATAGAAATCGATTTCGATAAAACAAACTTTAGGAATGCATTCGAAAGACTCCAAAACCTCTGAAATTGATCCCAAAATATTCCAAAACAACTTGAGAATTAGCGCATGTCACTTAAAAGTGTGCGTGTAGCCACAAACACCCCTAGGTGTCACATGCTAAAATCAAAGTTGAATTAGACAAAATAGACTTTAGGAATGCATCCAAAAGACTCCAAAACCTATGAAGTGGTCTCAAAATAGTCCAAAACAACCCGAGAATTAGCACGCATCGCTTAGAAGTGTGCATATACACCCCCAGGTGTCACGTACTAAAATCCAACCTAATTAGATAAAATGAACTTTAGAAATGTGTCTAAAAGGCCTAAAAATGCTAGGAACCAACCTCAAAATAGCCTAAAAAAAGCCTTAAATTGAGTGCATAATGTGCAAACATTCATATAACCACGTGTGAGTATGTATGGCCATGTGCTAAGTGTGCAGTCTTGTGCACTTCGCATGGCCACGCCCTCCATCTTAGGGACACACACATGACCACACCTATACCCTCCTCTTGATTTTTACACTATAAATAAGTGCCTCCACACCCCATTTTAGTGGGGGAGCAAGATAAAACACACACCCACCAAAAAATCTATCCACTTGAAGGAATTAGAAACCTTCCTCCATATAGTTTTAGCTCTCTCATTGCATTTTTCTTAGGTTATTAAGTCTCCCTTCCACCAAACCTAGCCTCATCTTTATCAAAACACATTTTAAAGATATACAAACTAGCATTATTGTACACATCATTTTGAACCTCTCGATGAGGAAAGCTTCAAAAACTCACATTAGCTTAATTGAATCTAAGGACCACACAATCATTTTAGCATGTTTATTTTATTGCATTACATTTCATTTTATTATCGCTAGCATTTGTGAATATTATTGTGCTTATGTGATGAGACTAGCAATTTGCATGCTATATGAATAATCTATGCTCTATTTTGCTCATTTCATATCATCATTTTGCATCCTCTAGTTTTGAAATGTGAAATCACATTACACATATGAATAATGTGAAAAGTTCATATTCCAGAATGGTTGTCCATTGCTTATCCCATTATTCATATGATCGAGCAAGCTAAGTTCATAGTTGTGTTAACATTGTAGGTTCATTACATCTAAGCTGGATTTACTTTTTTGCAATCCTTTATTTTTCCATTTATATGTGTTTTATTAATCAAGCAATGTAATAATGATATTTCAGGTTAATTATCTTCTATTATCTAATGTATTATATGAATGCCATACAAACTATCATTACTAAAACTAAGGTATTGCGGTAGCTATACATTAAATATCGTATAATGAAAAATAGTAAAAAAGTATATATGATTCCCTGAACCTGGAAAACTCTAAAAGGGGCAATACTCGTTGAGTGACTCGATGTTGTTCCTTTGTTTTCCCGATTTTCTAAAAATCAGGTGGCAACTCCATAAAATAAAATAAAAAGCATCTCATTCCTCCTAAGACCAATCATTTATCCCTACTCGGTAAAGTTGACATGTCCTTCGAAAGTAAAGCATAAAGATTCTCATAAAAATTTAGAGGGAGTAATTATATATATAAAAAAAAAGCTCTTTCACTCGAGAGTAAAGCATGGGTCACTCACAATGGCCAAATTAGAAGACCTAATGAGAGGATAAGGTATGGGGTACACTTTTGATTTTGATGACATGATGTTTATTAAAAGAGACAAGTTTCCTGATAAGTACAAGATGCCTCAACAGTAAAGGTTCAATGGCATTAAAAATCCTAGGTTATATCTCATCCAGTACTCGACTAAAATGGGGGTACTACCAAAACCCCTTCATTGGTTGTTATAGGGTTTTTTTCTTTTTTTGAGAGAGCATAACCATGAATTAGTACTATAGGTTAGAGAAATTCACTTAGGCTGACTAGAAGGAATTATGCATAAACTTCCTAAAGTAATATAAGTATAACACCAAGCTAGAGGTGTCTATTAGTGATATGGAATTGACTAGGCATAAATTAAATGAATCATTCTCAAAAACTTCATTAATAAAGCTAGTTTAACGAAGAATAAATTAGCTGAAAAAGATCAGGTGAGGATGATTGTGAGATATGTGTTACCTAACATGGTTAAGAGGTTATAAATGATGAATCCTAAGACATTTGTAGACCTGTATGATAATGGTTTACAAGTTGAGGAAATTGAGAATATGGTATGTGACAACAAGGATAAGGGGATTGAGAAGGTCATTAAGAAAACACTACCCAGAGCTGTTGAGTCTACCACCAACAGAAGAGCTACCCAAGACCTAACATCTATAATTAAAAATAGTTTTGTAATAACATCCCAACTTTTTAAGGATGATGACTCTTTTATTTCTTTGATCAATAATATGAATTATGATTTTACTTACTTGTGAGATGTGCATCCTAATGGTAAAATGCATTATAATATTGATTACATATGCATATTTGAAATAAATTAATTTTAATTAGATTCATTTAACATTAGCATATATAATAATTCTAAGAACACTCCTATATCACATGAGAAAAAATTTGAGAGAATACTAATAAAAAGAAAGGTAGTGTTTACTTGGTTTTATGACATGTAAAGGTTTATAGAGGAGAGAAAATACCATGTGGAGGCATCATCAAAAGAAAAATATACTCTTCGCATCCTTGCATGAAAATATACAAGTCATAATGGAGAGTATTATACAAGAGAGCATATGTTAGGGCTTAACAAAAGTGCATTAAGAAAGATGAAACTAAGGAGGTAATGAGGTAGATTCATGCTAGAGGGTGATTTTCGTAATGAAAATCAATAGTCAAGGTTACTATTGGATGAGTATAGAAAAAGACTACATTGAACTAGTGAGACAATGTTAACAATGTCAAGCACATGGAAATCTAAACCATTTGCCTCTAAATCTATTCAATAGTTTGTCATCTCCTTGGCCATTTACAGCATGGGGTATCAATATAATGGAAGAGATAAAACTGATTGCATTTAATGGACATAAGTACATAATTATAGTAATTGATTATTTTTCTAAATAGGTAAAAATAGAATCCTTCGGTGTGATGAGGGTAGTCAGTTTATAGAAAAGAACATTATCTACATATATGGGGTTTTGTACCACGTAGTGATAGATAATGGAGTTTAGTATCAAGTAAAGACATTAGATTTATTATAAAAATACAAGATTAAGGATCATAAATTTTTGCCATACCAACCTCAATCAAATAGAGCACTTGAAATAACTAATAAAACATCCTTTTCAAAATTGGCTATAAACTATAAAACTGGGTTGAGTATCTTTCTTTTGCTTTATGGGAATATCAAACTGCAACATTAATTGTAACAAGTTAAACACCATTTTCACTGGTGTATAAGTGTGAAGCAATACTACTCATAGAAATTAAAATTATATTTTTAAGAGTAATTTTAGAGGAAAATATTCCTGAATCTGAATGGGTACAAAAAACATATGACCATCTTTTATCTTTAGATGAAAAAGGTTTGATGTTGTATTCCACACGCAAGTGTATTAATAAAGGATAGTTAAGGCATTCAATAAGAAAGTCAAATGTATAAAGATAAAGATCGGAGATCTAGTTTTAAAGGAAGTAGGGTAATGGTGTTCAATCCAAAAGGAAAATTTAGACTAAACTAGAAAGGTGCCCTTGTTGGGGTCGTTTTCCAAAACCCTAAAAGTCGATGATATAAAAGCTAAAAAATCTCATCATGCAGTCAATTTCATGAAGATAATTAACATTCAAACCATTTCAAAACCAACCAAACCACTAAAAATTTGCTCAATCATTAATTACCCCATTTCAAAACCTAAACGAACTTTTATTAAACCTTAACACAACCCTTTTGGTATTGTGAAAGAGGTTTGAAAAGAATAGTGTAATAGACATCTACCTGAGTCATATCTTCTAAACCAATAAGTACATTCCTAAGTAAGGGCTATTGTAGTCTATTTTCTATATTTTTTAGTCTGGTTTTAATTCTTGAAGTTAGGGTTTAACCTTTGAAGGCCTTGAGAAGAACAGTCCAACTTTGGTCAATGGAATTTTTTAGTGGCCAAATCAAGCTCTCAGAGTTGAATTTCAATCTAAAACTATCTTCTAAAATTTTAATGTCAACGGGTCCTATTTGATAAAAAGTTAAATTTTGACCTCCGGTGGTCAAAATAGGCCTTACAACGGTCAACCTCACCCATCCTTATCCAAAAAGGGAAACTTGTCAAAAAGGTGCTTTCCAAATTTAGAATATTCCAAATTGAGATTATACTATGACATGTGTTAAGCTTGTAGAAGCAGGGGATATACTATTACATAAATAACCTTTAAAAGTGTAACTTAATTACATTAAGCACCACTAACCTTCTTTCCATATAACTAGAAGCTATAAGGAAGCTTTTAGGGGGCTTTTTACCACCTTCAATAAGAGAGAAAATTCTAACACAAAAACCAAAAAGGATTCTCAAAATTCTCTCCAAAAAGCCTTAAACAATTAGGGAAAATTAGAAAAAATAAGGAAAAATAATGCTAAAATTATTCTAGCCCTAATTTCTCTTTATTTTCTTCTCAATTCCTTTCAAAAACACCAAATTCAAACACTCAAATGCATAAGCAAACTCCTGAAAATTCATTTCTTTCAAATCAAAATCAAAATCAAAATCAAACTCTACACCTAAACTCATAAAAAATTGCACTTAACCCTTTGATTCCAATCTCAATTCTCTTCAATTATTTTTTACTTTTATTGATTTCTTTCTTAAATTCTAAGGCTAAACACTTTTAAAAATATAATTCTCATTGATTTTGAGTTGTTATTGCAAAAAGTAGCATTTTTGCACTATCTACGAATGAGTAGCTTGATTTGGCTCGTGAACAACCGATGATGGTTTTTAGGGTTTATAAGCATTCCTACTTGCTTGAGCATTATTATAACCCTTCCTTAAGAACCTAGGATATTGGAATTGATTTTTGTAACATTATTTTCTATTTTAAAATAACTTTATATTGATTTTCTTTTTATTTCTTTAAACTCCTTTTCGAAAGTTTTTAAATGTGATCCTTAATTTTACCTAGATTGTGATTGTGTTTATTGATGTTTACATAACATGAAATTGAATTTTTTTTGTTAATTTTCTATATGATTTGTGATTTATTTTGGTGTTAGTCCATGTTTTGATTATTGATTAGCTTACATTAGAGTCTTGTTATTGATTATGAGGGTTTTGATGCTTTTATTATTGTTGTAACCTCTAATTGACATTTTTTTTATTCAATTCATTATCTAATTTGGGGTTTTTATTATTTATTAGTCATTATTATTATTTTTTTTTATTATGAACCTTAAATTTATGTCTTTTATGAAGTTTTCATTGATTTATATGTCCTAATTTACATATATTGTGTTCTAAGTAATTGTTATTACAACCTTTAATTCAAGTACTTTGTTTATATGTTTTTTTTTCACTTTTAGACTCTTATGAGTCCCAATTTTCATATTTTATATTTTAATTAAGTAATTTTAGGGATTTTGATGTATTGTAGTTCCTTTGTGAGTTAATTTTGCTTTTAAATGCAAATATTGTTTATTTGATTTCTCTATGAAAATAATGTTTTTTTCTTATTGTTTATAGTGCCAATTTATCAATTTTTATTTAATGTTGCTTATTTAATTATATTAACCTTTCTTTACTCTTGTTAAAGTTATACTATAAGTATTACATTAATTCTCTATTTGTATTCCTAATTCATTGTGTTATTACATTTACATACATTCATGTGCTTTTATATCACTTATTTAATGCATATTACTACCATGTATGGTCTCATTTTTAGATCCTCTAGATGCATATTTGTATGCACCCCAGCTTGCATCACTTGCATACTTGTATGAATCTTATAATTATATCACATTGCATGCACCCCAGCTTCCATCATGCATCATCCTTTACATGCATCCTAAATTTATTTAATGCTTGTGTGAGCATGCATGTGCATTAGCATCATGCATTTCATTTTATATATATCTTAATATGAACCCTAAAAAGGATTAAAAGTGCAAGCGTGGAGCTAAATATAAAGAATTCAAGCTAATTAGCTTAATTTCCTATTCTAAAATTAATTAGCTTGATATGGACAAATTTTGAGTTATTTTCTTATTTTAGAGTCAATAAGGAAGATTCAAGAATATTCTAAGTCAAAGTCAATAAGTCAACAAGTCAAAGTCAAAAAGTCAACAAGTCAAGGTCAATGGTCAACATCCTACATGGCATGTGACATGGCATGCTTCAATGCTTAGTTGTTATGAGTTGTCATTTTGCTTAGTTTGTAATGAGTTGTTAATTTTGACTTTTAAAAATTGAGTTGTCCTGAGTTGTCATATTTTGAAAGAAATCTCCTTTATTAAGGATTTTCCTATATAGGCATCTTTGGGAATAAGGAAGAAAACCTTTTCCTTTAAGGGTTAGGTTGTTTACATGCCTATATAAGGGCTAAAAATATTTAGGACGAATTTGGGATGTATTTTTTACAATTTTAATCAATTAAGTGAGGTTTTCCCTTAACTTTGTTCTTTTGAAACTTTGCAAGTTTACTTGAATTGTTTCACATCTACCTTTCATTACAATTGTTAGGTTAGACTTAGAATTGTGTGATTGTTCATCTTTACTTAGCTAAGTATCTTGCTTTAATTTAATAAGCAAGGGGTTTAGCTCCATCAACACAACTTATCCTTGATGATCCTTGGGCTAATATTCAAAGTTAGATGTGTGTTTTATCTTCGTTATAGTTACGGTTCATATCAGTTTGGTATCAAAGCCAAACTTCAAGGTTTGGTTGCGTATCCTTTAATTTTCATGTATTATCTTTTCTTTTCTTCTTCTCAATTCTTCATATATTAAAAAAAACAAAAATTAAGTGAAACATGAATGCATTCACATCCTTGAGTGTAAACACATCAAGGAGTGCTTTGTGAGGATTTTTTTTCTTTTTTTTTTATTTTTTCAAACATGGTTTCTTTTTTTTATGTACATGCCTTATTTTCATGGTGGGGATGATCCTTATATTTATTTGGAATGGGTGCAACAAATGGAGGAGATATTTGATTCTCTTGAATAAGTGATTTCCAAAAGTATAAACTTGCTTCTTATAAATTTTTTGGTCATACTGCTATATGGTGGGAAGATTTGATGGCATCATGGAGCATGAATGGGCTTAGTGAGATTAAAAATTAGGAGATAATAAAAAGGTTAATGACTAGACATTTTATTCCTTCTAAAGTTAAGGATAAATTTCATCTTAAATTAAAAAGGCTTAAACAAGGTGATGAATTATGTGTTAATGATTATGTTAAAAAGTTTAAGTTATTTATAATTGCAAGTGATGTATGTGAATTCAAAAGGAGAAAATTTATGAAATTCATCAATAGGCTTAAGAGTGAGATTGCTAAGAAATTAAAGAAAGAAGTGCAATTAGAATATTCTATCTCTTTTATGGTTGTAATTAAACTTGCTTTGGAGTATGAAAAGGAAGTAGGTCCTTATGAGGAGACGATGATAGTGTGCAAGTCCAAGAATGATGAAAGTATTAAAGTCATTGAGGTAAATAAGGAGTGTTTACAAGGGTTTAAGCAATCTACTGAACTTATGCATGAATTAACTATTCAAAGAGGTGGTAAAAGTGCACCTTGTGATCATGAAAAGTATATGCATGATGGAGAGGAAAAACTAGAAATTTTTGCCTAAAAAAAAGTTAAAGATTGAGAATGTCATAAAGGATAAGGAGGTTATTATTCATCATGATTGCACTAATAAGTTTAATGTTTCTTTTCCTAGTGACTTGAAATTTGTTTTGCAAAATTCTAAGATATATAAAGATCCATTTAATGATGTTATTGAAGTTCCTTATGTCCACAATACAATCTATGGAGTCTTTGCTTATAGCAAGAAGAGATTGAGCTATTCATGTTTTAACTTTAGAAGGAAGCAATAAGAATGCAATCCTTACAAATTCATGACCAAAAAATCTATGCTTCAAATGTTCAATCAAGTTTAAGTTATCTTAAAGCTACTTTTGTGGAGCATTACTTCAAAGGAGACATTTTCAATAAAGGAGTTTGTGTTTAACCCTAGAGGATTCATGAATTTATCAAATTTAGAAGATGGCTATGATTCGAGGGCGAATCATCTTCAAGAGGGAGGGAATAATATGAACCCTAAAAGGGATTAAAAGTGCAAGCATGGAGCTGAATCTGAAGAATTCAAGCTAATTAGCTTAATTTCCTATTCTGAAATTAATTAGCTTGATATGGATGAATTTTGAGTTATTTTCTTATTTTAGAGTCAATAAGGAAGATTCAAGAAGATTCAATAATATTCCAAGTCAAAGTCAATAAGTTAACAAGTTAAAGTCAAAGAGTCAACAAATTAAGGTCAATGGTTAACATCCTATATGGCATGTGACATGGCATGCTTCAATGCTTAGTTATCATAAGTTGTCATTTTGCTAAGTTTTTCATAAGTTGTCAATTTTTACTTTTCAAAATGAGTTGTCATATTTTGAAGGAAATCTCCTTAATTAAAGATTTTCCTATATAGGCATCTTTGGGAATAAGGAAGAAAACATTTTCCTTTAAGGGTTATGTTGTTTACATGTCTATATAAGGGCTAAACATATGCAGGACGAATTTGGGATGTATTTTTGATAATTTTAATCAATTAAGTAAGGTTTTCCCTTAACTTTGTTCTTTTGAAACTTTGCAAGTTTACTTGAATTATTTCACATCTACCTTTTATTACAATTGCTAGGTTAGACTTAGAATTGTGTGATTGTTCATCTTTTAATAGCTAAGTATCTTGCTTCAATTTAATAATAAAGGGGTTTAGCTCCATCAACATAACCTCATCTTGACGATCTTAGGCAACAATTTCAAAGTTGGATGCACGTTCTATCTCTGTTATAGGTAGGGTTCGGTTCATATCTCTTGTTATCAATCTCAAGACCTCAATCTCAATTACTAGCTCTTACTAACCTCTACTAACTTTTACTAACATCTACTTTCATTTTCATTTTTTATTATTTATTGTTATTGATTATCAATTCTCAATTTATGCTCTATATTGTTATATTCTATTAATTTTTATCATATTCCAAGCTCTCAATCTATTTCTCTTATTATTTATATTTTCCTAGCTCTATATTGTCAATTTTTAATCTCTACTCCTTCTTCTTTATTTATTTTCTTAATTTGTAATTTTATCATTACATGTCCCTTTTTATTATTAGTTATGCTTTATCTTGTTATGAGATCAATTATATTGAACTCACATTTGTTTTTTGTGCTTAATTTGTGTTTGGTTTAGTATCATATACTAATAATAAACTAAAGTTATTCTTGATGATTTTCATGAATTCTTGGGTAATTTATAATCTAGATAAAATGTAGTCTATATGCTTTCTTATAGTTAATTTCCTTCATTAACGTAATAAATTGATTTCTCTATATTTACTTTCTCAATTTTCATCTTTTTGTGAATAAATATTTCTTATTTTCTACTTTTTATATGGAATTTTGCATTTGCTTAAATAAATATGTTTCATTTTCATTATAATCAAATATTTCTTATTTTCTTCATTTTACATCTCACTTATAATTTACACAAAATCACTTTGCTTTAATAAATTTAACACCTTTTTTGTTTCATTTATGCTATTTATTATGCTCTTTGTTAGTCATAGAAGTCATTTAAATACTAGAATATGGATCATAATTTATTTACCTTCTAATTTTACAAATAAAATGATTTGGTTATGTGTTTAATAGTTTATTATGTGAAATATCCATCCAAGATACAAAATTAACATTTTAGGGCCTAACAAATGCAAGATGTTGCTAAATTTATTATGAAGTAAGATTACTAAGATTTAGGGAGTTTCATTATTACTTACTTCATTGGTAGTTTATTTATTAATAAGACATTAGCATATTTCGATGTTAACATTAATTTGATATTGTTTTCCATTTTTAAAAAGTTAGACCTTTATAAAGCTAAACCAGTTAGAATATCTTCATAATTAGTAAATATATCAATTAAGTATCCTAAGGGAATATCTTTATTTCCAACTTATTTTATGACTTTAGATATAGATGAAGACTTTGAGACCCCTTTAATTCTAGGTCGACCTTTCCTATGTACTGCTATAGCTTTATGTGATACATCTAAAAGAGAGATTTAATGATAAAATTATTGAATCAATTTATGTCCTTCATTTAGTCTTGACTCATATTTTATAATTGATTTTATATATGATGTTGTTGATGATTCTATATGTAAGAAATCATTCAATGTGACAACAAGAGTGCTATATATATCTCATGGCATAACAATCAAGTTTAAAGAGGAAGATATAATAGAAAAGGTAGCTTACATAAAGGTGAATGGAAGTTTTACAACATATTAAGATTTAAAGTTTAAGGAGAATGATAGGCCAATAGTTTGAAAGTTAAAACCTTCCATTAAAGAACCACCAACTTTAAATCGAAAGCAACTTCCATTGTACTTAAAGTATGCCATTTAAAGGAAATGCTAAAATGATTAAAGGTTCCAAAGAGGAAGATTTCACGATTAGTACATGTTAATAAGTCCACTTTTAGTCAAAATAAAATCAATTCACATACATTCAAATTTTGTGTAGTATGCTTCAATATTATGTCCATAACATACATTAAATAACTCTGATTAAGGTGATTAAGAAAGCAATGAAAAGCTAAAGTATAGAGATACAACTTTGATGAAGAAATTTAGGGTTCATTTGATCATCTTCATAGGCTAAATTCATGAACAATAATCATGATTGGTGCAAAACTGGGTAGATTGAACATACATTAGTAAATGGGTCATATCTCACTCAATATAGATCCAAATGGAGTGATTCAAGATTCTACTTAAATCTAACATCTAGTGATACAACCATTAGGCTTTAGACTTGAGTCAATTTGTCTTTATTATAGTTAAAAGTCTATTACAATATGCTATATATGTAAATCTGAATTCAAGTAGGATTATATTTGCTTATTTAAGTAGGATTATATTTTTTTTATTTGACAATGATTTTCTTTTCTTGTTTAGTTAAGATATTTATTATGTTTTTTAGGGTTACTTTAAGCCTCTATAAAGACCTTATTTTATGTAAGCTAAAGGGGGTGCAACCATGGATGATTAATAAAATTTAGAGATGATTCTCTTTGGTCATGCAGTTAACAATGTGTTCTTATCAAACTTTATGTTTGTGGTGAACAAATGTTTGACTTATTAATTTATCTTTATGATAATAGATTGTGTCATCTTCTTTATAACCTTTGTTGCTTGTTTATTATTATATTCAAAAGGTCAAAGTTTTTACATAGCCTTAGTTTAGATGAACTAGACATGAGGTGAAGGTTGTTAATGTCTAATTTAGAACTTATTTTAAACTTTTCTTGAGAGTATGGTTTGGGTTCATGTTGAATGGGTTCTTAAAGCAAGTCATTTAATAGGTTTGCCATTATTTGGTATCAGAGCTTAGCTTAAATCAGGTTTTGTTCAATTCAATTATACGTTTCCTTTGCTATTTTTAAAAAAAAAAAAACAATAGTAACAATTATATTTTTTATTTTTTATGTTTAAAGAAAGAGAAAAAAATATTATTTATTTATTTTCAAAGTCTAGGATTTTAAATTTTATTTTCTAATTATGAGTTTAAAAAGTATGTTTTGAAATTTCTGAGTCTGGTTTATGTTTCTTTTTTTTTTCCTTATGTTGTGTTCTTTAGTCTCTTAAAAACAAAAATAAAATAAAAGATTTAAATTTCATGGAAGGGGAAGATTTGAGGATAAATATTTTTAAAGAAAAAGAGAATGATGTGATCCTAGGTTCAACAGAGGAGGATTTCAATATTACTTCAAGATAATAAGCCCACTTTCATTTAAGAGAAAAATCAATTTGCATAAATGTATATTTTGTGTAGCATGATTTAGTTGTTTGGCAATAACACACTATGAAAAAGTTTGACTAAGGTTATGTAAAAGGCTATGAAAAGCTCAATAAGGGATTTATAATGTTAATGGAGAATGTTAGGGTTAATTTGATATTCTTTATGGGCTAAATTCATGAATAATCATTAGGTCATGTACAAAATAGGCCAGACTTAAAATACATCAGTAAATAGGCCTTATCTCACTTAATAAAGATCCAAATGAAGTGATTCAAAATGCTACTTAAAGCTATCATCTAGTGCCACAAAATTTATGCTTCAGGCTTGAGTCAATTTGATCTTTATGCTAGTAAAAGTGAATTACAAGATGTTGTATATGTAAATCCAAATGTAAGTAGAATGTAAGTAGAATTATATTTTCTTATTTAAGTAAAATATGTTTTCTTATTTATGAAAGATTTTGTTTTCTTATTTAGTTAGGATAATTCCTTTTCATTGTTTTTGAAACTTTTCATTATTTTGGAACATTTTACACCCTTAGCCACATTACAAGCCAAGTTAGGATCTTTTGATTTTTGAATTAATGAATTTGCCTACATTAGTAGAGAAAGAGAGCAAGACTAGGCATATGATAGTTCATAATAATGTAATCAAGAACTGAATGAATGTTTACTTGTTAATTTTTTGTTGAAATTTTTTGGATGACCTTAGAATACTTTGGAATCAATGGAAGATGTTGTCTCTTAGATTTTAAGATTTAATGATTATTACTGTGTATTTAAACTTCTTATTTTTGGTAAAAATGTTAATGTTTTTTTTAAGATAATAATCCTAAGAGTTTAAATTATAAATATTAGAAAGAGGGACTTAATTTGATTATTTTGGTTAATGTTTGATTGAGGATAAGCATTCGAGACATAACCTTTGCTTTATGTAATAAGATGTAAGATCATGTTTGGGGTATATTATTCTAATGAGTTCATCAAAATTGATATATTTAACTCTTAGGGAGTAATGTGATGTGCTATAACAATGGTTGAGATATTAAACTTGGTATCATGTACACACAACCTCTAGGGCCATGTCGAGCGCATTATAAATGTATAATCATATGTATATTGATATTGTTAACCCTTATTGTGGCTCTGATGTCTACTTATACATGATATGCAGTGCTCTAATTTAATGAGAATAAATCTAATGTTTACTGTAAGTGGAATTTCACTTCCCTTAATTTTACGACTATGCTAAGCAAAGAAAAATGTGTTTATTGGTATGAATGGAGATTTAACTTACAAGGCCAACTTGGTTGGTGTGACTAGGTCGTACGATATCTAATAAAAGAAATTATATTATGAATAGTAAGAGCCACTCAACAAATAACTACTAAAGGAAGTTGATTGAATGAAATTTAGAATATATATATATATATATATATATATATATATATATATATATATATATATATATATATATATATATATATATATATATATATGTATCACCATTATATACTTATTATGCTAAAATCTTAGCAAACTCAAAAGAAAATACTGAAAAAACCTTTCAAGAAACTAAAAAGAACTTTCAAGAATAGAACTTCAATTGGATTAAAATTCCTAAATATCATTATTATTGTTATAATAGTCTCATGATTCATGATGCTAATGGTAGGGAGAATTTCATATTCTCTTAGTTTATTCTTTTAGATTTTGGCTGTGTATTAATTGTTTTTTACTCATTTTATTTTATATTTAATCAATGGGGGGGACTATGGATGGTGATGTTAGTGCTATGGAGGTGTCAGTCTAGTTGAGATGTCCTGATGCACTACCTAATTCTTGATCTTCCCCTTATTTTTTTTTTAAAAAAACATATAAATAATTAAGTACATATACATGTGAAGTACTAGATGTCAAAAAAATCCATAAAGAAAGAAAAGATACATAAGCATTATAAATATCATACAGGAGGATAATCATCTATCCGATCATCAATGTAAATCCAAGAAGAAGATGATCCATCCATCGGAAGTCTGGCTTGCATGCAAGCCATCATATCCCTCAACTCTTGTTGCATCTGGTGCATAACTCCTAATAAAGAGACTTTATCTATCTTAAAAGTCACTCATGCTTAGCTTCGAGCTCTTTGCTCTTGCTTATGCTCTTACTCACAATAATGTACTTGAGTCCACTCATCCATCATCTGCTATTGAACTAACTGAAGTATACAATCCTCAAATGGTACGAAAGTAGAATGAGTTGATGTGTCAATGTTGTCAATGGAGCTAATTAATGTAGAGAGTATAAGCATGTGATCCAAGCTCTCATACACATTACTTCTTCTCACCACCTATAAATTCTAGATACAAACTTTTTATATTAATTATAAGTGGCTATGACCCATCCTCAGCAGGCTTTAATGCAGCATCATCCATCTTAATGATCTTTCCTTGTAATCAATTAAAAGAAAATGTTGGCCATTTTAATAAAATCATTAAATAGTAATATTATATTGAATTTCTTTATAACTTGCATTAAGCTTCTATGATTGACTATCTATAAAAGTCTCATCCTTTCTTTTATGAGTCCTCTTGAATATTGCTAAGGTAGTGTACTCCTACTACAAATCTTAAGTCTAAATAAAAAATTATTAAATTGTTAATTTTATTGTATATAGAATAAAAATATGCAAAAATATCTTATAAACGCACTAACATGGTTAACTATATTGCAGGAACCACTAGTATGGTTTGTGACATTAGTCCTCATACATTTAGCCTCATTTAAATGGTAGACTTTGGCTTTAGTAGACTTCTCTTACCACTTAGGTGTCCAAAACTAGGCTTGCCAACTATCCTAAGTTTCCTATCACACTTTGTATGGTTGTTGATGTCACTGCATCGACTCGACACTAACTTGTTTGCTATCCCTTTTTGTTGTTATGAGAAAACAAAGGGGTAGTGAAGGGAATATTGGTAGAGCACCTAGAGATGGTGTAAATGTACTTACAATCGTAGAGTACAACCATGAAGAATAGAGAGTTGTTGTTCAATATCACCTAAGAAATTATCTGGTTAGGGACTAAACAAACTCAGTATAACTTAAGAAATTATCTGGTTAGAGGGCAGGCAAACTCAATATCACCTTAGAAATTATCCAGTTAAGGATAGAAGAAATTAACGATTCTTATAGTTTAGAGATTATAAGTATGAAGGTAATTTTACTGCTTCAAGTGTATACTACAGAAATTTTTGGTTATGAATTTAGTTTAGTTAGTGGAAATTTATGATGTGGGTTGATTATTCAAATGTCTCAAATTCAAAAAAATGGGAGGAAGAAGACAGACCTTTCTGATAAAGCTTTAGGAGGCACCATGCAATATGAAACTTGTTTCATAAAGTTCTTTAACCCCATGCTCAACAACAAGCTATTGGCTCATTGAAGTTCCAAGACCATACTCATAGCCCTTCTATTACGAACAAGAAAGCTACTTTTAATTTTGTTTGCCAAACCTTAAAACGCATGATCTTCTCTCTCTTTATTATTGGATCTTTACTATAATATGGTAAAAGTTTGTTTCTTTTTTACAAATTATATAAAATTATTTAATTTTTTTCTCATATTTTAACCATATTTACCTATTATTAAGAGTATATTGGAGTTTGTTGATGTATATATACACACACTATTGGATCCTAACACGTAATATTTTTATTCAAAAATAAAAAGCTGTAATTTTTTTTAATATTGATGCTTTGTTATCTTCTTCCCATTTTTATGTTGCTTTTTTTTCTTTCTGAAGATGAATCTGACATTTCAAATTTAAATAGAAATTTAGCAGGTCCTGATGATGATCTTCAAGCTTTAAAGAAATTTTATTTGAAGCTCTTGTATTGACAAATAAGTTGTAATTGTAGGGTTTTTAAGTTCTGCTCAATTTACACTTTGGCATGGGCATCAAAGATTTATTATTATTACTCAGTTTCTTCTTCTTCTTCCTCTCCCTCATCAATTTCTTCCTTTCCTCTTGTCTTTTTTTTTTTTTTTTCCAAACATCACAAGTCCTTAATTTAATGTAAACAAGAGAAGTGTGAAGGTTTTTTTTTCCATACATTAAAATCCCTAATCTAATCTATACAAGAGAAGGATGAAGGTTATTTTAGACAAATAGCATGACCTAGATATGTTGACTAAGACATGGCTTGTAACCTCGCCAATAATGGGTCCACACTAACAAGGCACTCAAGTCACTGCTCAACAGTCAGAACTACTAATCTGAGATAAATAATAATAATAATAATGAGTTTAAATATTTGATTGCAAAAAAATAATAATAATGAATTTTGATCAATAAAATAGTAAAAATTGAAAAATTCAAGCACTAATTTTTCAATTCTTCCCATTATAAAAGGATAGGTGTCAAGAAGAAAGGAACTTCTTAAATCTCTCACTATATATATATAATAAAAATAAGGAGTTTAAATATTTGATTGCAAAAATAATAATAATGAATTTTGATCAATAAAATAGTAAAAATTGAAAAATTCTGACATCGATTGTACAATTCTTTCCACTATAAAAAGATAGGTGTCAAACAGAAGGGAACATCTCAATATATATATATAAGGATAGATACCTTTGTCATTGATCACTTTAATTAACACTGTGTTAGAATGTGTTCCCACTCATCTTTTATGTTTCTTGAACTGCATGCATCGCTCTTTTCATGTTCATTGGATCATATGATTTTTGGTATTTATTTATAAGAAAAACTACTAATTGTCTATTATATTACTTTATTTTTAATAATTAAAAAAAAATATTTATTCATTCCTGATATTTACAACCATTCACATTCATTAATTCTTATTTAGAGATAAAATAATATATAATTTTACAAATGTAAATTATTTATAAATATTTTTTTAAATATTAAAAATAAAATAATGTAATAAATTAAAATATATTAACAATTATCCTTTATTTATATTGTCCGACATTGTGCATATTTATTATTCTTTTTTGTTTTAAATTACACTGAGTCCTATCAAACCAAACTATATATATATATAATATCCACTTTATTACCGTGCTACTACACCAATAGTATGATTATTCTTGGCCCAAAAAAAAAAAATTGTATAATTATTCGTTTCTATAGCTCACTTATATTGTCTCATTTACGAACAAAGTTAGCAATAGTACAAAATTTATTATAAAAGTAATTTTTATCTCTGGATCATGGAATTTATCAGATTTGATTGGTTCATTGCATGGTTGCTATCCTCTCTTAATACAAAAATGGATTCATCGCACCAGTGCTACTTTAACTCTACCATATATTTTATTTTAGTATGAAATTTTTAATTTTTTTCTATTCAATTATTAAAGTTCTATTTTATATTAAAATATTTTAAATATATCTAATCAAATTTAATATATATAACATATAAGATAAATATATTATTAATATATTTTCTATGTAAATATCTGAGTAATCAATGAAAATAATTTTATTCTCATTTAACTTGTTGTGCAGTGCTATTTTATCTTTATCATACCATTTGATATAAGTTATATTATTAATAAATAATGTTTTTATATTTGGATAATGTACTTTTAATATATTTTTTCGATAAATTAAATAATATTAAATAATGTGATGCAACAAATAGGTTTAAAAGTATTAAAATAAAATAGTAACCCTTAACTAGTTGATTTTATGTGCTTGGTATTTCGAAAGGGCAAGTCAACACCTATATTATTAGAAAGACGAAGCAACTAGAGTCTAGAGAGGCCATAAATATTGAAAATTGAAAGCAGAAAGCAGAAAGATAAAGTCTTGATTTAGAGACACAAGAAAATGAATTTTTCCTGACAATTAGAATCTCTCCGTACCAAAGTCCAAATGCTGTCTTGTTCTTGTTAGTGCAATTGATGAGCGCGTAAAAATAGTGTAAATGCATTTACAATCCTAGAGTCTAATAGTGAGAAATAGAAATTCCGTCTCGATATCACTTAAAAAATTATCCGATTAAAAATTAAAAAAGTTCGATATCATCTAAGAAATTATTCAGTTAGAGATTAGACAAACTCGATGTACCTCATAAATTATCCGGTTAAGGATAGAAGAAGTTAACAATTCTTGCATATCAAAGATTATAAGTATGAAGGTAATTTTATTGCTTCAAGTGCATACTATGGAAATTTTTTGTTATGGATTCAGTTTAATTAGTGGAAAATTGTGATGTGGATTTGATTATTCAAATGTCTCAAATTCCAAAAAAAAAAAAAACAGAAGATTGAGCTTTTGATAAATCTTTAAGAGTATTATGAAATATGAAACTTGTTTATGGCACAACAAAGTTCTTTAAGGCCATGCTCAACAACAAGCTATTGGCTCAATGAAGTTCCAAGACCACCCTCATGGCCCTTCTATTAGGAACAAGAAAGCCAACTTTAATTTTGTTTGCCAAACCTTAAAATGTATGATCTTCTCTCCGTATTATTGGATCTTTACTATAATGTGGTGAAAGTTTGTTTCTTTTTTTACAAATTATATAAAATTAGTGATTTTTTCTTTAATTTTTTTCCCATGATTTTTTACCATATTTAACTATTATTTAGAATATATTGGAGTTTGTTGGTGTATATATCACACACTGTTGGATCCTAACACATGATATTTTTATTCAAAAATAAAAAGCTGTAATTTTTTTAATATTGATGCTTTGTTATTTTCTTCCCATTTTTATGTTGCTTTTTTTTTTTTTTTTTTCTTTTCTGAAGATGAATATGACATTTCATATTTAAATAGAAATGTAGTAGGCGTTGATAATGATCTTGAAGCTTAAAGAAAATTTAGTTCAAGCTCTTCTATTGACTACAAAAGTAAGTTGTAATTGTAGGGTCTTGAATTTCTGCTCAATTTACGCTTTAGCATGGGCATCTAAGATTTATTATTATTACTCAGTTTCTTCTTCTTCTTCTTCTTCTCCCTCATCAATTTCTTCCTTTCCTCTTGTCTTCTATTTGTTTCCTTAACATTACAAATCCTTAATTTAATGTAAACAAGAGAAGGATGAAAATTATTTTTTTCCTTAACATTACAAATCCTTAATCTAATCTAATCAAGAGAAGAATGAAGGTTTTTTTCCGACAAATGACATGACCTGGATATGTTGACTAAGACATGACATGTAAACTTACGAATCATAGGTTTACATAAGGTAACAAGGTACTCAAGTCACTACTCAACAGTCAGAACTACTAATCTGAGATAAAAATAAGGAGTTTAAATATTTGATTGTAAAAAAATACTAATAATGAATTTTGATCAATCAAATAGTAAAGATTGAAAAATTCTTCCCATTATAAAAGGATAGGTGTCAAGAAGAAAGGAGCTTCTCAAGGATAGATACTTTTTGGCACTGATCACTTTAATTAACACTGTGTTAGAATGTGTTCCCACTTATCTTTTATGTTTTTTGAACTGCATGCATCGCTCTCTTCATGTTCACTGGATCATATGATTCTTGATATTGATTGATATTGTCCGACATTTTGCATATTTACTGTTCTTTTTTGTTTTAAATTACACTGAGTTCCATCAAACGAAAAGAAATATTTACTATGCACTTTTATGACCGTGCTACTACCCCAGTAGTATGATTATTCGTTTCTATAGCCCACTTATATTGTCTCATTTACGAACAAAGTTAGCAATAGTACAAAATTTATTATAAAAGTAATTTTTTTAATATTGTACCTTAATATTGCTGATTAGCTAATATATGTAGGGAAAAGGTGTAATTTGGACCCATAAACTCATTATACCCAAAGTTCACATTGGACTCTAAATTTGTTTTCTTTTTTTAAAGTAGAACTTAATTTTTAAAAATTTCAAACATATTAGACTTTTTTTCAAATAATTAAGTCGTTTTTCAAAAAATTATTACAATTAAGTCTAAAAAATTAAAGTAAAGTTTAACTTTAATGTTGATTAATAATAATTAGTTTGAATAATAATGAAAATTGATGAAATTAGTTTCAAAATATAAATTTATGAAGTTTTTAAAAATTTTCAAAATTTTTTTGGTTAAAAAAATATATTTAATATTTTTTAAAAAAAGTGAAAAGATATTTTTTTATAGACTTAGAAAATTTTTAAAAATTTTTAAATTTTACAATTAAGTTAAATATATATTTAAAAAAGAATTATAAAATTTTTATACAGTTAATTCATTTTTAAATTTTTTACAAATTTAAAAATTATTAAAAAATTATTGAGTGCATAGAAATTTTTTTTAAAACTTAAAAAATTTATATTTAAAAATTAATTTCATCAATTTACATTATTATTCAAACTAATTTTTATTAGTTAACGTTAAAATTAAATTTAATTTTGATTTTTTGAACTTAATTATAACGATTTTTTGAAAAAAGTGTTCAATATGTTGTAATTTTTAAAGATTAAATTTCACTTTTTTATAAAAAATTTAGAATCCAATATGAATTTTAAGTCCGAGTTCATGGTCGAAATTGCACCTTTTCCCATATATGTAAAATCTATGGATCATGGAATTTATCAGATTTGACGGCTTCAGTGCGTGGTTCTTATCCTCTCTTAATACAATAATATTGGCCAATTAGATAGGTGTGGAACCTGGGTTCATTCAAAGTTGGCTTATGCTCTTTCAAGGATAGCCTTAACTTCGTTTTGGTTTTATAAGCTTTTGTCCTGAAATCGTTAAAAGAATTAATTAATGAAAAGCCATGATAAGACAAGGCCCTTTTTCTTATCATATATATGTGTGAAATATAGAGATTTAATCATTGTTTTTGTGGCACCAACTTAGTAGTGTGGATACTTCGAATTGTAAATCAAAAGGTTTATACTTTAAGCAATTCGTATTACAAAATATATAATAATTAATTACACTGAATTATTAACAACATTATCTATTCACAAATTAAAAAATACAGAAAATATTTCAACTGATAAAAAATATTAACAGAAAACCAATTTTATTTTCTTTTTAATTTGATTTAAATATTTGATATCATTGAAATATAATTACTAAATATATTCTTATTCTGTCGGTGAAGAAAGCTAATAAAAATAAGATTTATGCTTTGCTTTTCTGTAAGAGTCGTAAATGATACCAAAGATAAAAATAAAGATTTACTTCTACTTAGCTTTAGGTCGACAGAGAGCTAACCATTAATTTTTCACTTGAATAGAAAAAATTGCTTATAAAAAATATGGCAGTTTGTTTGGTGACAACAAATTGTAATCTTATCATTTTAATTTTTAAAAAAAAAATAATTATATTGAGTTGATTGTAATTTTATAGAGATAAATAGTATAATTCCTTTAACATGTGTATCAAATCCTAATTGAACTTGAAGCATTGACAAACATATATATTATCTTGTCCTAAAATTTAATTTCTAGATGGGAACCACTCTAATTCTTTTGACATGTTAAAATTTTAAGTAAAAACTACTAAAATTCTTAACTCTTTAATCATAAATACTATATATGATATTATGTTTCAAAAAGCATACATGCATTTCAATCATTAAATTTTAATATTAATATTATTAGATAAGAATCCCAAAATATTTTTAATCATTTATGAAGTAATTTGTGTAAGGTATATACAATATAAGAGTTTATACATGAAATCGTTAAAAAATAAATAAATAAATAAAACAAAATGGTTGAGCATAAGCATATAGTTAAGTTAACTTGTTGAGCAGTGCTATTTTATCTTTATCATACCATTTGATATAAATTATATTATTAATAAATAATGTTTTTATAATTGGATAATGCACTTTTAATATATTTTTTTTGATAAATTAAATAATATTAAATAAAGTGATGCGGTTTAAAAGTATTAAAATAAAATAACAACCTTAACTAGTTGATTTTATGTGCTTTGTATTTCGAAAGGGCAAGTCAACACCTATATTATTACAAAGACGAAGCAGCTAGAGTCTAGAGAGGCCATAAATATTGAAAGCAGAAAGCAGAAAGATAAAGTTTTGATTTAGAAACACAAAAAAATGAATTTTTCCGGACAATTAGAATCTCTCCGTACCAAAGTCCAAAGATACATGCTATGGTGCTGTCTTGTTCTTGTTAGTGCAATTAATTGTACCATTAATGAATCCTGTTCCCTCATTTCCACAATTTGTGATAAGACTCTACCGTCAACCTAATCCTTGCCAGATAGAGTTCTAGTACTGTCAACCTCATCCTTGTAACATGGAATCCAAATTTAACTTCCATACATTTTCCTTCTCCTTGTATCTCTCTCTCTCTCTCTCTATATATATATATATAACAACGTACACATAATACGATTAATATTTTTCTTGGCTCTCATTTATAGCCTTTATGGTCTCAGGGTCAAATTAAGGTTTAACGATAATTCTTTTTTTCATCATGGCCATTGATGGAACAAACAATAATGCAATTGTGCCCATTCTTAATTCTTCTTTTTTGACCACTATCCCTTCATTACCCAACATTGCACACCAATTGCCCATCGAGTTAAATGCTACCAATCACTTATTATGGAGAGCATAATTACTTTCCCTCTTATGAAGCTATGACCTTGCTAGCCACATTGATGGCACCAAGGCGGCACCATCTTCAACCTTAGAAAGTCGACAACCGAATCCTACATCTTTAGCATGGTATCACCATGATCAATTAGTCTTTAGTTGGATAATTAGTTCGGTATCAGAGGCCTTTGTACTGCAAATTGTAGGAGCTACCAATGCTTTTGATGCTTGGATGAAACTCGCCACAACCTATGCCTCTGGCTCTAAGTCCTAATCATGCACCATTAAAGCTCGATTCTTTAGATTAAACAAAAAACCAACAGAGAGCATTGATCAATACACTCAAAAGGCAAAGTCTATGTTCGATCAACTCGTCGCTTTGGGCAATCATGTTTCAAAGGATGATTTAATTGAAGTTCTCCTTAATGGCTTAGATTCTTTTTATAGACCATTTATCGGTCTATTCAATAACGCCAAAATGATATGACATGTGATGAACTCTATGGCCTTTTACTTTGTGAGGAAGATGACATTGTTGTTGCCAATTCTTCTATAAATCAGGTGCCACCATTTGTTTTCTTTGCATCGTTAACTAATAATGATATCTCTTATAGTGGTCGATCTCTCTCTTCATTCTGTGGTGCTCATGATGGTCATTTCTCTAGAGGCCATGGAAGTGTTTGGAATTCCATTTGTTTAGGTTTTAGTCATATAGCACCCAAATGCCCATCACCAAGAACCAAAAAACAATCTTTATCCATTCAACCTACCTCTAACCTAGTGGTCCATCATTCACAACCTTCAACTCATCAACCATGGATACTTGACTTGGGTGCCACTCATCATATGACATCAAATCTCGATAATCTTACCATTCATTCGGATTATCAAGGTTCTGATGCCGTCAAAATAGGCAATGGTAAATCTCTTCTAATCACTAAGATTGGTTCATCTTTTTATCGTTCATATGGTCATGTTTTAAAATTTAATCACATTTTACATATTCCTCAATCTTGTTCTAATTTATTATCTATATATGCTTTAACTAACTCTAATGGTGTTTCAATTGAATTTTTTTTTTACTCTTTTGTCATTAAGGATATCCGCACGAAGGAACCGCTGCATATAAGTCAGAGTGACAATGGTTTATATTCTATATTTTTTGAACATCGTCGTCAGACATCTCCCCGTCCTACCGCTTTGTTAGCTGCACCATTATCCCAATGGCATTGTGTTCTGGGTCATGCCAATATGTCTATTGTTAAACATGTTCTTCATAATTTTAATATTCTTTATCATAGTGATAATAATGCATGTCATGCTTTCAATGTTAGTAAGAGTCATAAGTTGCCTTTTCCTCTTTCCATTAGTTCAACTTCTAAGCCTTTAGAAATTATTTCTTCTGATGTATGGGGTCCTGGCCCAGTGCATTCCATTGATAGTTTTCGTTACTATATACTTTTTTATGATCATTACAGCAAGTATTGTTGGATTTATTTTATACGTTTCAAATATGAAATGTTAAGTATTTTTATCAAATTTCATCATTTAGTTGAGAAATATTTTAAATGTTCAATTAAATCTTTACTATCTCACTTAGGTGGTGAATATTAGGTCCTTTCAAAATATTTTACTGAGAATGGTATCTCACATCGTGTTTCTTGTCCGAAAATAGTCGAGCAAAATGGTTTAGCAGAGTACAAACATAGGCATATTGTTAAAACTGCACTCTCTTTACTTCACCATTCTTCTATTCCTTATAAATACTGGACTTATGCTTTTGATACTGGCCTATACATAATAAATCGACTGCCCACTCCCACTTTTTCCAATAAATCACCTTTTGTAAAATTATTTAGTCTCAAACCTGATTATCTTGTTATGCACACTTTTGGATGCCTTTATTATCCATGGTTATGACCATACAATTCCAACAAAGTTTCATCACGCTCTACTAAATGTATATTTTTGGATTATAGTAAATCCTATAAAGGTTGTCTTTGTTTAGACTTATCTTCTTAAAAAATTTATATCTCACATCATGTCATTTTTTATGATCAGGTTTATCCATTTACAACAACTACTGAGGTGGCACATGTTACTTAAAATTCCACTCCTAACCCAATTCTACTACCCAGCAGCTTACCTACCTCCACTGTAATTCCACCTCCGACACCTATCCTTAACATACCCGATTACTTCACACCCTTATCCACTATATTACTAACTCATACCTCACCTATATCCCCCATGGTTTCTAACTCTAACCTAATAACTGAACCATTGCCCAACCTCGATCCATTAAATACTAACCTTATTGAAACCACTCCATCATTTACATTTTTAATGACATCCTTATCCAATAAAATGCCTACTATATCCTCATCCAATAACCCACCAGCCCTTCCTCTCATTGTTGATCTCACTAAATACAACCCCATATCCACTCAACCACCTCGCACACATCCTATAGTAACCCGCTCATAAGCCAATTCCTTTAAACCTAAAACCTTTCTTTCAACTTCCTCCCCTACAATTGAACCAACCACCTTCAAGCAAGCAAACAAAAAATCTAAATGGCATGACACAATGGCTTAAGAATACAAAGCATTGATGGACAATAATATATAGGAATTAGTACCTCCACTTCCAAAATAAAATTTAATTGGCAATAAATGGGTGTACCGTGTCAAAATAAGGAAAGATGGCACCATTGAATGGTATAAGGCATGCTTGGTTGCAAAGGGTTTCCTAGCATTGACTTAAATGACACTTACAATCTAGTAATCAAACCAGCTACCATCTAATTAATTCTCTCTCTAACAGTGTCTTTGGGTTGACATGTACACCAACTAGATGTCTTTAATGCTATCCTATATAGTTCTTTGGAAGAAGATATTTATATAACCTAACCTTAAGGATTCATCAACCCCAAATACACGAACTATGTATGCAAGCTTTAAAAATTCATATATAGGCTAAAACAAGCACCTCCCCAATGGTACAAATGCCTTAGTGCAACTCTTCTTCATCTTGGTTTCAAAGCTTTACAAACAGATTGCTCATTACACTACTATAAACATGGTCGGGTACATGCCTATTTTCTTTTGTATATTGACGATCTCTTACTCACTATCAATGATAATGCCTTTTTGAGTTCTATCCTTCGGGCCCTTCAAAATAAAATCCAAGTCAAAGATTTGGGCAAGCTCAATTATTTTCTTGGCATAAAAGCATCATGGGTTGATAATGGTCTTCTTCGCACTCAAAATGAAGTACATCCATGAGCTCCTTGCCAAAGCTAATATGTTGGATCCCAATTCTATTATAACTCCTACTTCTTCAACAAGTCAACTAGTATCATATGGCACCTCCTTTCCCGACTAACTCTACATAGAAGCATGGTAGGTGGCTTACAATACTTGTGTATGACAAGACCAGACATATGCTATGCAGTTAACCAAGCCTCCTAATTCATGTACTCTCTAACTTATGCCCATTGGGTGGCAGTCAAACGAATCTTATGCTATCTCAAGGCAACTCCATATTATGGGCTTTTCATCCATAAATCTCCTCACTTTGACATCAATATTTACAGCGATGCATATTGGGGAGGCAACCTTGATGACCACAAATCAACATCTGGATTTTTAATTTTTGTTGGGTGTAATTTAATTACTTAGTGTTCTCACAAATAAAGTACTATTGCACGATCTTCCAATAAAGCCAAATATAGAGCACTTGCATCTTCAGTAAAAGAACTCTATTGGTTACAGTCACTCATGCATGAGTTATGCATCCTATCTTCCTGTACACCTGTCCTTTGGTATGATAATGTCTCTGCTATATATCTCTCTTCCTCAATAATTTTCCATTTAAGAACCAAGCACCTAGAAATTGACTTGCATTTTATGAGAGAAAGAGTTCTAAACAAGCAACTGCTAGTCTGTTACCTCTCTACCAAAGATCAATTGGCTGATGTTTTGACAAAGCTAACTTTTAAAATAGTTTTTTGTCAACTCCGGTCCAAATTAAATGTTCATCAAGCTCCTAATCAATTTTTAGTAGGATGATAAGGCTCTACTGTCAACTTAATCCTTTCCACATAGAGTCTTAGTACTGTCAACCTCATCCTTGCAACATAAAGTCCTAATTTAACTTTCATACATTTTCCTTCTCTTTGTATATCTTTTATATCTGTATATATATGTAACAACATACATATAATACAATTAACATTTTTCTTGGCTCTCATATATTGCCTTCAATTTGTACTATAAAATTCATTTCTCATGAAGAAATATTAGGTTCCAAAGGACATGGTCTAATCTTACTAGTGGGAACTGGTGAGGAGGAATTTATTTATACTCTAAAGAATAAAATGAATGTAAAACTAGAATTGTCTAGCCTTTTTCTTTTTTGAACAATAATAGAAATTCATTGAAAACTAAGTATTGCAATAATTTTTTGACTTTGAAAGTCCACAATCCAAAGTTAAATTATAAAGCCCGGTAAAAGGAGAAAGCCCACTACATTTAGTTCTCAATAGGAGATTAGAAATCCTAATTTATTGAAGAACACATAGACATATCCTTAGGGAGGTGATAGCCATGGTAGCCACAGTAGGAGAAATCCTTTTGCCTTGACTTACTTATTATCTTGTATCCATGAACTAATTATAAACATTTTGTCCTGACAAAGGGAAGTCGACTTTAAATTGCAAGTCATCTAAATTAGAAAAGTGAAGACAATAGATTATGGAATCCATTAAAAAGACCAACATCATCAATTCAAATAGAGCAAAATTAGAACTCTGACTATCTCACTCATTATGAACCAAAGAGCTTATATCCCATGTCAACAAAGACGTAGCAACTTTATAACTACATAAAATGCTAAACAAAACACATATCAAAACCAACATATCAACAAATCTATTACTAGATTGATTAAATATAGGAAATAAGAAATAGAAAAAGAAAAGGAGTTGGAGAGTGGGTGATTGTTGGTTAAAAGACCTACTACACCCCCTAAAACACACAATAAAAAACCAAAAGTATTGTTCACCAAGTGAAAAAGAGAGTAGAGCAGAATATGATATGTTGGGTGGTACACACATTAAATTGTCCAACTTAATTTAGCAATAGATATATATTTTAATAGGTGCATTATTAAAACCACCCTAAGGTTTACTCAAATATATTAATTGATCCCTTCTATTTTAGTAATACATTATGGCATCCCCAAATATTATTTTCTTTACACGAACTCATCCCTCCATTAATTCTGATGTCAATTAATGGACTTAAAGTTTAATTTTTTTAACAAAAACTATTTTCTTTTACTCCTTAGAGTTTTATATTTTTAAAATCCATGCAATCTTTTTATATTTTAGATGCTATTTCACTTTCTTATTTTTCACAAGTGAAAAAAATAAAGTCACTTATTTTAATTTTAATATGTTAAATTAAATGTATGAACATATATTTTAAATAATTTAAATTTAAAAATAAAAAAACAAAGCAACATTAAGATAAAAAATTGTAGTTGTATTACTACTTTTCACAATATCTAGATTTTACAAATTTGATTTTTCATAAAATTTATTTTTAGAATAAAGTATTATAATGAGAAAGAACACTATAATTAAAGACACCAGGATAAAAATATATTTATAATTTTTATTATTCATTGAAATAAAATTTACATTTTATATTTTTATAAACTCTTTTAGTAAAAATTTTTAATAAAAAATTTCATTTAAATATACTCATAATCAAAATTTTTAACTAATGTATAAGGTTTTATAATATAAATTTTGAATAAATTGAAAATAAAAATTTAGGAAATTCAAAATTTTAATAAGAAGTAAATCTAGGTGAAATTTTGATATTTAGGAAAGTTTCAAAAATATAGTTATACGAGAAAGTTTAACTGCGCTTCGTAGTAGGCAACATTAAAACATTTCAAAATTGATACTAATATGAAAATAAAATAAAATAACATAAAACATAAAAATATTAACTTAAACATAAGAGATAACATATGACATTTCATTAGCATAAGTTGTTCAAATTTATTTATTTATTTATTCATTGAAAATTAAAAGTACATCTTGATGAAATAATAATAAAAATAACAATACAATTAAGAAATGTCAAAATAGAATCTCACTGAAATTATAAATTTTTTGATTATTTTTAAAAAATAAGGTGTAGGGTTCTCAAACATGTATGATGAAAGAACCGAAAAGGTGAACTCTTTAAATAGACATGACATGTAATGGCAAAAATAATGCAATGCACAGCAACAAAGTAGAAAAATGATGAGGAAAATGCAAGGAAAAAAGCATATCACACCAAGAAAATAGACAACACATCCAATAGGGACACCAAGCCTAAAATGAAAGACATAGAGCAAGGCAAAACATGTGGGAAGCATATAGACATTAGTCAGTACATATAAATGTTAATAAGATGACATTATTTAAAATTCAAACTTCAGACCAGCGTTTTAAAGCACACATATGCATATACGCATATAAATTAAATGTTAATTAGTAAATATAAATGTCCATAAAATTATATAATTTAAAATTTATACTTTAGGATGACATCTTAAAATGGCAAGGTCAACAAAAAAAAAAACTAAAATAATATCAATATTAAGTTATTAAATAAAAATTTAGATCCCTGAAAGTGTTCATTCCGTTAATGCCCCCAAACACTTATAGATTACCACTAAAAATAGTATAACTATGGCTATCCCTTGAATTTGGTGGTGAACCCGTAAAATTTGATCACTGGTTAGCTCCAAGTTTGTGTGGCTTTAAGTCAGCAACAAGGAGTCAACAAAATTAATGTGGACATTTTAAAAATATTTTAAAATATAAAAGTTCAATAACAATAATAATAAAAAGGAAAATCCAACGTGTTTCCAATAAAAGGAAAAATTTGTAAAATTTTAAACCATGGACAACTGAGCAAGAGAGGGTAAACGCATCATATGAAAAAAAAAATGCAATAGACATAGCATTATTTATTATACTAAACACTATTAGAGGGTAATAAAAAATTTAGTAAAGCCATATACTGCATTTAATTTGAAATAGATTTTCATGCTCCAATTATATCAGCAAGTAGAGGCTAAAAGAGAAACATTTGTGCTAATCAACAAAATATGTAGAAAATCAGGAAATATAAACTTATGAAGCTCAGTTTAAACACATTTGATAGCAAATCATCAAATGACATAATTACTGCTAAATAATATCCCAATAAAACTCAATGCATAAAAAAAAACACAATAAAAATTCCAACTATATAAAACCTAATAAAACATCTTAACAAAATCAACAACAACAACAATCTTATGAAAAAAATAGTCAAGGGTTATAAAAAACAAAATATCAATAAAAATCCATTTTAAATAAATTTTATATCAATTAGGCACAAAAAATAACCAATACAATATGATGGCCAAACAACTAAGAACATAAAATAAACCAACAAAAACTCTAACAACATAATTTCAATGTTGCTTTCCCTCCATAGCATTAAAAAAAAACCAAATTTAACTAAAAATACATATATAATGAAAATGGTAACGAAAGGTATCAATTCAATATATCATGTCTTATCAAAACAACCAATAACATCAAGATAACCAGATTTTTTAGTTATAAATACCTAATGAAAACAAACAAAGAGGGATTGAACTAAAATAACATATACCCAGCAGCCTAAAAAAATTAATCAATCCATGCCACTACTCATGATAATTTCGCTTTATCTGGATCATACCTTTATAGCCTCTAGAAGTTTCGAGTTGTTATGAATGTATTCAACAATCCAATTGAGGCACTGGTAGACGATGCTATTTATTTACATGTCTCCCTCTCATTATGTAAGTATAAGATATGTTTCCTATATAGAAACACTATGAAATCTCTAAATTTTCAATAAATATGAAAGTTATATTTGAAGGTCAATCTTTACCAAAATTATTAATTTTAAAATCAAATAAATAAATTCAAGAGCTATATATGGCTAGGGAAAGCCAAGGGTCTCCCCCCTGGAACATTCATTATTATAGTGTAAATGCCAAAATAATTGTTGTATGTAGTGTGGACAACATTGAACTTTTTTTATTTATCATTCTTTATTAATTATTTTAGTTTTTTTTTTCTTGTGCTATTAATAGCAAAGAATGAGCATAGTACTGGGAAAAAACTGATGGAACCACGACAAAGAGCCATTCTGTAACAATATATACCAACAGACCATAGCAAAAAAAAAAAAACACTTGTCGCACTACTCATGATATGAATAAGATGATTCTACCTATTGAATTATGAAATAATTTAAAAAGAAAGTAGAGAAATCAATATAACATCCAAAAGAAAAAAAAAAAAACCATCTTCTTCACTAAACTTACAACTATAAAATCAAATAATTAATAAATTTGCAAAACTAATCATTTAGCAAAGAACAAGAAAAAATAAACATCAAAATGCACAAATATTAAATTTTATTATAAAAAAACTATAATTCAACATGCAGAATCATTTCATTCATGTCAAACTAAGCATTGAGGTTCAATAGGAATGCATGCTTAACTTAACATAGCAATTAACAAAATTTTATTGTTGAAAAAAATGGGCATTGATTAATTTAAAAATTCTCCAAATTAAAAAAAAAAAATCAGAATGCTATGTAAAGAATAAATGCAAGAATATCAAAAAAATAAAACACAGAATAATTGTTAAAGTACTACAAATAATAAAAATATTAAAATAAAGATCAGAATTCTCACCTGTGCACAATAGCTTAGACTTGCATAGTTGTTTATACCCAATATTATGCAATAGTTTCTAAAGAAAAGAAAGAAAACAAAACACCATCCAATAAGGAAAAAAAAAAACGTTTTTCTAAAGCATCAATCAATCTCTCTCAAGTATTAATTAATTTAAATTCACAATTATCAATCAAGGTAATAAAGACTCAATTCTCATTGCAATCCAAACACCTAGATATCAAAAAAATCAATCATGAAGCACAACCCAATAGGAATCTAATCAACTCAAATTATCTATAATTTTGAGTTAAGTTAAACTGGTGTTTATAGGTCAATTGAAATTACCATCTCTCAATGTATAATCCCAATTAAAATCATGTTATTGGTGCCCAAACAATAATAAGCATTAAGATTAATAAACACAATATGCAAACACTAATGAGTTTATTAAATTGGAAGCTTAGATCATGTTTGGATCATCAATCCCTAACAAATAAATATTTAGCCTAACATATTACAAATAATCTCCAAGAAATTATAAGAAAAAACCATAATAAAAATATAAGAAAGAGAAGAAAAATGAAATAATTATAATTAATCTCCAATCTTCAATCTTCAATCTCTTGCTCCTTCAATCTTCTAATTTTTTTTTCTGGTGTAACGTTAGTCTCTAATCCCCCCAAAAAATAGCTCTCTTAATCTAAAACTAAAATGTTCTATTTATAGAGAAAAATACCCTAAATTCGTTCAAGGACCAAAATGGTAATTTTTCATCATCAAAACCTCCTCCAAAGAGGAAATAACTCCATAAAACAACTCCTTAATTATTGGCTTGAATCCCAAACTCTTTAGGAAAGCAAAATTCCTACAAAAACATGCCAAAAACTATCCATAAATTAACTAGGAAACTAACAAAGAAATAAAACTATGCTAATAAATTAAAATCCTTAAAAAACAATAATTATAAAATAAAATATAAAGAAATATTAATAAATCCTATGAAAATTAAATAGAAAACTATGCAATAATTGACAATAACAAATTCTCCCATACTTAAACATTTGTTTGTCCTCAAGAAAAATACATGAGAGCACCTATCAACACAACGAATGTAGCACATTGATAGACTTTAACTTGTCTATCCATCACAATCTTTAGTTAATACAAAACTTACAACTCAAAATTAAATTGATAACTCAAGATCAAAGACATAAGTTTTACCAAGTGAACAACAAACTTAATTGTTGAATTTTCAAAATTTATAAATTGACAATCAAGAAAAACAAAAGCAAGTGATACTACGGACTTAACCTTTAACAACCCTTAAACTCTAACACACAAAAGATAGCCACACCATTTTTTTAGCAAGTGCATTTTATGCCCCATCTCGCACATTTTTTTAATTGTCTTTAACAAGCCTTCCCACTCTTAGTAATCCCCCACTATTCCCGCACTACTAAACGTGAATTCCATCAAGTGGGTCCTTTGGATATTCTTACTTTAATTAGAGCATTGGAGTAGATTGGAGCATAGTAAGATTGTAATTTAAATATTTGCTCCTTATTAAAAGAGAGATTTTTTTAATGAAGCTACCATTCCATATGCTAGATTCAAGGATCATCTAAGAATAAAAAATTGAGTGTCACTTACAAGTATTTTTCTTAACTACCAACTCATAAAATTCAGTCACTCAAAAGCAAGTGAGCATTAAATTCATTAAATTTTCAAAAGTCCTTAACCATAAATTATCAACCGAACTTAAAAAATCACAAATTAAGCATTAACAAAATATTATAAAATATTTACAAGAAAATCACATTCAATGTGATATACTCATCATGAGGATAGGTTGCAAAAATTGTTAGTATGTATATGCTAACATGCAAACAAGTATAACTCTAAAATAAAATAAAATAAAATACTACTAGTAGTAGCAGCAGCAATAGTAGTAGTAGTAGTAGTAGTAGTAGTAGTAGTAGTAGTAGTACAACAACTATAACTACAACTAAAACAACATCATCATCAACAATAACAACAACAACAACAACTACTACTACTACTAAAAACAACAACAATAACAACAACAACAACAACAACTACTACTGCTACTACTACTACTACTACTACTACTAAATGTAAAATACATGCAAATGTACCCCCACACTTAATATTCACATTGTCCTCAATGTGAAAACTAAGCAAAAAACACAAAATAACATGCATAAAAAGGATAAGAAAATAAGAAAAGAAAAGAAAACTAAATAAAAGAACATTAGTAAGGTAGAAGGAAACTCCCCCTCACTGGTCAAAATGAACCAATATATCACTTGCCCGCACCTACAACTTGCACATTATTGCCATCTCTCATATCTTCATCTATAGTGGTTGCATCTTCTTCTTCATCATGTTAGTGAAATTATATGATGGGTGTGTGAAATTGAAAGGCAAATATAAGAATTAAGAGGAGGAATTATAAGTGTGGTGGAAGGGAGAAGAAAAAGAAGCTAGGTATTTTTAAGTAGGAACGGAGAGGGGAAAAATAGAAGAAAGAAAAGAAAAGAAAAGAAAAGAAAAATAATAATTAAAAGACCAAGAAAAGAGAAAAGAATTATAGAAAAGTAGTAAAAATAAGGACCAAGAAAAGAAATATAAAAGAAGAATAAAAATAAAGCGCACTTAAAAGCTAAAGAACTTGTTAAAAAAATTTAAAAACAAAAAAAAATCCTTTTTGGGTTGTTGTAGCAACCTTAGGGCTAATGTCTAAGCAGTTTTTAGTGAATTTTTGGTTGCTGTCTCAGCAAAAATGTGTTGTGTGCTTGGTTGGGTAAGTTGTAGTGACGGGTAAGTTGATGTTGCAACAGAAATTATGCATGCAAATTTTTTTTTGGCTACTATCTTAGCATATATTTTTTTTCATTTTTTTTATAAAAAACAAAAAAAAATGCAAAGTGAAAATTATAGTAACTAAATAGAAAGAAAAACAAACAAAAAATATAATGAAATAAACATAAATATACAAATCATTAAAATAAAAATCCTAACTAAAGCATGTAAAATTAAAACTAAATAAAAATAACACATTTATTTATTTTATTAACAACAATTCAAAGCTGAAATAAATTAAGAAAATAACTATGTAGACAATCTATAAGTGATGAACAAATAAATTAAAAACACACATGCAAGCAATTAAAAGAAAATATCCCTACTAAAACAAATAAAACACAAAGAAAAGAAAATACATAAAAGAAAAATCAAAGCATGAATGAACAGAAGAAAAATAAAATTTCACATAATTAAAAATATAAATGAGGTAAAGAAAAAGTTGTAGTTCTAAGTTAAGGCCATAAGCTTGACCTTTATGTAACTTATTGTGGTGGAAGAATTGCAAGAGACTCTCTCTCTCTCTCTTTGGGCATAAACTGACTTCCCCACTCCTTGTCAGAATTAGGATAAATGATGCATGTATCAAAAAGTTTCACAATTTCTTTGTTTAATACCTCCTTTATATTTGGGTTAAGTTGCCTTTGTCTCTCAACTGTAAACCTATTCCCTCTTCTATATATCTTTTATACATGACAATAGAGGGGTTAAGCCAACCTAGAGCTTGCACTCTTCATCTTACAAACTCACAAACTCTCTTTTCTTGCTCAGTGGTTAATTCATTAGAGGTAATAATATGTAGTGTATTAGCTTCTTCCTTAAATGCACATCTCAAATGGTTGGGTAGTGACTTAAGCTCTAAGTTTGGAGGTTTTTTAATAGAAGGGGGTGTGGAGTTGTTACTTCCAAACAAAAATTCAAATTTGTTGAATTTATGCTCATGGTCTTCCACACTTTCTAATTCCTCACTTGGTAGCCTAGCTCCTTTACTCACATCTAAAGCAAAATTAAATTTTTGAACGCATTCATTATTAACAACAATTTTCATGCATGATTCATCATCTAAAGGGTGATTTAATAATTTTGGCATTATAAAATCAACCTTTTCATTGCTTATCTTTAATGTTCATTTTCTCTCATGCACATCAATCAAGGCTTTACTAGTGTTCAAGAACGGCCTACCTAAAATGAATGGAAAAGTTCTATCTTCCTCAAAATTTAAAACAACAAAATCAATAAGAAAAATAAACGTGTCTACTTTTGTCAAGACATCTTCTATCACTCTATAAGGTTTCTTTATAGAATGATCCACTAGTTGTAATAACAAGTTGGTAGCCCTGAAAATATAAAGAGGCACTAAGTTAATACTTGCACATAAATTATACAAATATCTAGAAAAGTCACTAGTACCAACAAAACAAGAAATCGTGAAACTCCTTAGATCTTCTAATTTAGTTGGGATCTTTTGAGAAATAATTGAACTACAAGTCTCTGTTAGAGGTACTATTTTATGAGCATCCTAATGCTATTTGTTTATGATAAAGTCCTTCAGGAACTTGGCATATTTGGGCATTTGCACTGTTGCTTTTTTTTTTTTAAAAAAAAGAAACATTAATCTGCAACTTCTTGAAAATTTTCAATAATTTTAAGAATTGATCTCGATCTTTCTACTTCTTCAATATTTGAGGGAATGGTAGCTTTCATATAAAAAAGGAAGGTGTAGATTTGTGAATTTCCTTTTTATCTTACTCTTCTCTTTTACCTCTTCTTCCACTATGACATAATGCTCCTTATCCTCAGAAATTTCAACTTGAGTCATCACTTCTTTCCCATTTATAAGTGTAATCACCTTCACTTGCTCCCTTTGGTTTGTCTCGGTGTTACTTGGAAAATTTCCTTAGTTTCTTATAGTTATGGCTTAAGCAAGTTGACCCAACTAAACTTTGATATTGTCAATCGAAGAGGCATGATTTCTTGCAATTTGATTGAACCTAGCCTCCATTCTCTTCTGATTCTCCCTATGGTTTGACAACTTATTTGTGATGGCATCTAAAAATTTATCTAGTTTGTTCTCCACATATGCCATTCTATCTTATGGTAGAAGCTAAAATCCTAGTAGTGCTTGTTACCTTTGTAAGTTGTTATTATTGGGGAATCTAGGTGCAGCCTCATTATTGGTCTTACTTCACAAAAAATTTATTTGATTTTTCCACCCCAAATTATACGTGTTGGAGTAGGGGTTGTTGGCTCACCTTTCTTGAAATTGATTTCCAATAAAATTAACTTTCTCTTAGTATCCATTTCCTATCATACTTGCATTAAAAACACTAAATTCATTAGTAGAGTACCACAAAAAATAACAATTCTCTCACCTTAAGGAGCTAGATTATTTTTATTATTAAGGTTGCCAAGTTTCTTTGTTAATGCATAAATTTGAGCTTAAAGGGCTGTCAATGCATTAACTTTTAGCCTTCCTTTTTATTTCGGTAGATGAATTCTCTTCGAAGACCATAGGTAATTGTCAAGCGCCATCCTTTCTAAAATTTATGCATTTTTCTCATTAAGAATCCACTAGCCTTAGAATCAATGGAATCCCTTATAGAACTTATAAATCCATTATAAAATTTACTTAGAAGCACATCTTTAGGTAGTCTATGATGTGGACAACTCCTCTACAACTCTATGAACCTCTCCTAAGCTTCACTCGAGGATTCATGCTCAAATTATTAGAATGAAGTGATCTCCTTCACTATCTTACCTGTCTTAAATGGTGGAAAATATTTAGCCAGGAATGCCTTTGCTAAATCATCATAATTAGTGAAAGGATGGTTGAGATTCTAACCATGCTTTAGCCTTTTCCTTTAGAGCGAATGGAAATAATCTCAACCTTAGTGTATCACTAGACATACCATTGTACTTGACTATGTCATAAATCTCCAAAAAATTTGCAATATGGTCATTTAGGTCCTTATTTAGCATCCTATAAAATTGAATGGTTTATTGGAGCATTTACAACAAAGCAGACTTTATCTTAAAATTATTAGCTTTAATAATTGGCCTTGTTATGCTCTGCCTTATATCGCTTAACCCAGGTAGTGATGTGTCCAACAATACCTTTATGTCAATAGCTTGATTCCCTTCATTAGCAGTATTCAACTCCATTCAAATACTTCTTCGATTCTCCTTCTTAAACTTAATGAGCTCTATTATATATGTTAGTGGCTTCTTTCCTGATTTTCAGGTATTGTGCCTACACCAAAGAACTCTGCAAAATAACAAAATAAAAGAATTAAAAAAAAGAAATTAAAAATTGGTGCATTAATTCAACCAAAATCAAATCAATTATGATGTTAAAACTGAGTCCTCGGTAACGGTGCTAAAAAATTATTGATGCAAAACCACAAGTGCACAGTATCGCTAAGTAGTATAAAAAATATCGTTCTCATAGAGACTCATCCTAATCACTTATCAGCCTCATTCTTTTTTGTCTAAGGCGTTCAAATAAGGAATTTTTTTGAATGAAATTTAAATAACAAATAAATTAACCTATAGAATAAGAACAATTTCAAATCCAAAGAATAAACAATTAATAATCAAAATTTTCTAGGAATTAAATCATCTCACAATCACTAAAGTACCCAAATTTACTACTAAATTAGCTATGCATATCCTGAGTTTTTCTAAAGCATCAATAAATCTCTCTCAAGTATTAATTAATTTAAATTCATAATTATCAATTAAGGTAATAAAAACCCAATTCTCATTGCAATCCAAATACCTAGATATCAAAATCATGAATTATAAAACACAACCCAATGGGAATCTAATCAACTCAGATTGTCTCTAATTTTGAGTTATGTTAAACTTATGTTTATATATCTATTAAAATTATGATCTCTCAATCTATAATCCTAATTAAAATCATGTTATTGGTGACTAAACAACAATAAGCATTAAGATTAATAAACACAATATGCAACAACTAATGAGTTTATTAAATTGGAAGCTTAGATCATGTTTGGATCATCAATCCCTAACAAATAACTATTTAGCCTAACATATAATAAATAATCTCCAAGAAATTACAAGAAAAACCCATAACAAAAATGTAAGGAAGAGAAGAAGAATGAAATAATAATAATTAATCTTAAATCTTAAATTCTTCAATTTCTTGCTCCTTTAATCTTCTAGGGTTTTTATTTATAACTTTATTCTTTAATTCTTAAAAAAAAAGGCTCTCTTAACCTAGAGCTAAAATTCTTTATTTATAGAGAAAAATACCCTAAATTCATCCAAGGCTAAAAATAGTAATTTTTCATCTTTAAAACCTCCTCCAATGAGAAAAATAACTCCATAAAACAGTTCCTTAATTATTGGCTTGAATCCCTTACTCTTTAGGAAAGCAAAATTCCTACAAAAACATACTAAAAAAATCCATAATTTCACTAGGAAACTAACAAGGAAATAAAACTAAGCTAATAAATTAAAATCCTAATTAAACACTAATTATAAAATAAAATATAAAGAAATACTAATAAATCCTATGAAAATTAAATAAAAAACTATGCAATACTTGACAATAGCCAAGACAAATCAAGAACTAAAGACAACAAGTAATAAAGAAGCACATTAGCGAATGCATGAAAAAAAAAACCAAAATATCAAACTTAACAAACATTTAAAGTAAGAATAAGGAGCATGTTCTTAGTACCCTAAGGTTAGCTGTCATATATTTTTTTAAATAAAAAACAAATAGAATGAAAATTTGAAACACAGCTCCAATAACTAAATCATGTGTTTTTTCCTTTAGCCTTTTTCTGAAAAAACTAAAACCAAAATGTATAATTTCGATCATAGCATAAAAATAACATTGATATATATAAAACCCTAAAGAAATTACACAAATTGATATATATAACACCTACCATGAAGCTAGGATTAAGACCAACATCATTCGATAACATTGCATAATATTTTAGACAACTCTACAAAAATGCCAGCAACCTAAAACATAGGGAAGAAGCAAGAAATTTGTTAGTAAAAAAAAACATGCCAATAAAACATAAAAGGTTAATACATAGAAAACATGCAATTGGGGAAAAAGAGAAGGCAACAAAGAGTGTAAAATAGAGTAGAGATAATTAGAGCTGACCTAATACGATGCCAATCATAAAATAAACATGAATAATAAGAAATAGCTCACATTTCATGCTAGAAAATAAAAGAACACCAACATAACACAGTTTAATTCATTTTCTTTGCTTGCATTAATTCATTAATAGAATTTAACACAACTTGATAACAAATAAAAGGATTAGGATCCTTACCCTTACAAAATTTTAATATTTTAATTTTTACATATTTATGTATACAAAACGTTTTTAGTAAAGCATTGATATAAAGAAGTATGATAATTAAATGCGCTATTAAAAACACATATAAACTAATTTTGGAACAAATCTTAAGCTAAACTTATATTTAGAGCATGGAATGTATCTATGCACCATGGCTCCTCGATAACAACATCAGGGTGGCTAAAGATTTTGGCAGTATTGAACCTTTTTTTCATTAGAATGGGCTTGCTTGTTGGTGTGTAGGCATCATACATCACTTTTATTGATTGTCAACTATAAATATAGTATTTCCCTTCTATTTTACGGAAGTTTAAAAAGCTTACAAAAAAAAGCACTAACTCATTGATCAATAATCACATATTATTGTAGACACCCGATTCGGTCGGCCCGTGTTAAGGGACGAATTAGGGATGCTCAGTTTGACCAGCTCGTTGTCAAGCCCGATGATGAGAAAACTCAAAACTCGAATGCAAATGAAGCCTAAAATCTTTTTGAGAATGGACCTAAGAGCCTAAGCCCAAAGAACATAAACCCTTGCAAGCCTAAACTATTTGGCCCAAAAGGCCTAAACATATAAGCTAAAGAGGCGATCGCCTCTTTGGTAATTGGGTGAAGAGGCATTGCCTCTTCACAAAGGTGATTGCCTCTTCACTAGGCCACTTACTACTGCATTAAATGACATTTATCAAGGACAATAAGTTAGTGGGACCCCACCTATTCTTACTCTGCAATTATAATAACAATTATTGGTTTTTGGGGAAAAGTGTGGGCTAAAAAGGGATGGTAATGATGAAGAGAGTAGGGGTAGGGATTAGGTCGAACAAAAGATAAAATGAAAAGAGAGGAGGAAATCTAGAAAGAAGAAAAAAAAAGGGAGATCTACAGAAGAGGGTTCACAGAAAAAAGAAAAAGTTGGGGTTGATAGGGAGAAAAAATATGAGAGGTTTAGTGAGGGAGAAAAAAGTGTAAGCTCTAAAATAAAAAGAAGAGTTTTTGGAAAAAGGAAAGGTTTTTGGGGAAGAAATTGATCTTTGAGAAGAAGAAGGGAAAAACCTTGCATTCGAGTGCATAAAAATCAAGTCCATACCTCTGAGGGTCAATTATTTTGAGAAAAATTATTGTTTCATTGTAAGTTTTGTTTATTTACAGTAGTTATTGATTATTTGAAAACAAAGTTTATTATCTGTGAGAGTCGTTTGCATTTGTTGGTTAGGCAATTACCTCTTTGATCGTCTCTGTGAAGAGGCAATCGCGTCATTGCAGAGGCGATCGTCACTTAACTCTCTTTATTTTGCTATTTCCAATATCACTATTCATAAGAAAAAAATTTTGTGCTCAATTTTTTTTCCTTTTGGCCATTTCATCACAAGAGTAACACGAACATGACCATATATTTTGTTTTCTCCCATTTAGTATGTTACTCAATATTTTACATATTTTAGTTCAATGTCATATTACTGCATGTATTTTTGCTATTTTAAAAATTACTATTCACATAATTAGATTTTTGTACTCCAAATTTGTTTAATTTTCAGCCACTTCACCAATAGATTGACAGGAGTATTTCTGTATATTTTGTTTATTAAAATTTAATATATTAGTCACATTTTTACGTGAGTATTATTTAGATTTGCATGGTTTTCATATACTTTATTTTTTTTTGCCATAAAGCCCATCGCCTTTTTGCCATGAGGCGACACCTCATGGCTAAAGGCGACGCCTCTTTGAAGAGGCGTCGCCATATCTTTTTATTTTTTTATTATTTTTATTATTTTTATGCATTTTCATATTTCTACATTTTCAGTCTTTTTTTAGTTATTTTATTATCTAGCTTAATTAAATATTTATGTGCTTATTATTATTTTTACTTCTGTTTATTTTTGATTTATTTTGGTTTATTTTCTATTTATTCTATTATGTTTTGTATAATAAAAATGTTGTAATCCTTAATCCCTTTCCCCCATTTGATTTTGAATGTATGGTTGTAAATTATTATTTATTTTATTTCTGTTGAACGTTGGGACTTAAAAGCATGAAATTAGATTAATGTGCAAACTTGGACTTAACTATAAAATTTGAAAAGTAAATGAAGGCAAGTGCAATTTTGAATGTAAATAAGGAAATAATTAAATAATTAAATAATTAAAGGTAATAAAACGCAAAACACAAACAAAGGCTAAACGCAAAGTTGGGTGAGCATTCAAACGCTCATACCTAGTTTCCGAACCCAATCTTTGATGACGACTTCTGGAAACCTCCGTGGGATCCAGTTGTTGTACAGTGTGTCCCGGCTTTTATCTGGGTGGCGACTCCATCTCCGAATAGGCCCAAGACCTATATCGTATTTCCTAGTGGGCCTCAAGCCCACACAGTGCTGTGGTTGCTAAACACTTGGGCGCGCGCTAAACCCAGCCTCCTACAACCATAATGTTATTTCCTCTTATGAAGGGATCATTAAAGATTGCTTGAGGGCTATGATGCACAGAAATAGATACATGTGGAAATAGATACGGGGAAATGACATTTCATAAAAATATCGAAAACGGAAATATGAGGGAAATGTGTAATTATTAAAAATATAGGGGTATATATATAAATATATAAAATTTATTATATATATATAAAATAAAAGTAAATATTATGAATATTTAATTAGGTTCAATATTCAATATCATTAAATATAACAATTAACATAAAAATAATAATTAAAAATATTAAAATAAAAATGTCTACAAGTTCAATAAAAAAAATACTAGAACTAGAAAAAAATATCATGGTACTTCTTTTGCTTCACTATTTTTTTCTTTTTATGTGGTTTGATTTGAATCTTCATTAAAAAAAAAAAAGGACTCCAATTTTGATTGATCCAAGGAAAGATTAGCAAACTCAAGAACTCCTACATCTTCCATACTTCCAAAATCATCTCCACCCACATCCCACATTTTTGTCTTCTCATCATTATATGCAGATGTGCTCCTTGACAACAGCCAAAGGTTATTATGAATAAAAATCAAGTCCTCTACACGTTTTGGAGTTAATTTGTTCCTTCTATACAAACAAATAAAAGAATAAGTACTCCAATTTCTTTCACAACAAGAGGAAGAAGTAGGTTGTCCAAACATTCTAAAAGTCAACATTTGAAGTAGAGGTGTATGTGAACTAAAGCAAGCCCACCAATTTTTTTGATTTGTATCATACATACTAGAAATGCAATCCAAATCTCCAAATGACACACTTTTTAGAGAAAAAAATGCATACTCATTATTAACTCTATGTACGATCATCTTCATTGGGAAATAGTCTCTTAAAACAATTATTTCTTTTTGTTGATATTTTTGCATCCATATATGGAAACGATCTACCTTCTCCTTCTTGATGTCATTTATCACTATAAAACCTAAAGACAAAACCATAAGTAAAATATATATATATATACACACATATATGAAGAGAACTAATTAAAATTAAAACATATCCAATGTTGATATTTGGCTAAATAAAACATATCCAAAATAATATTTAAATTTCATTTATCAAGTTAGTTCAATTTTTTTTTGTGAAAAAATAAATTTAATTAAATTCGTGTTGATTTCCGCTTGAATAATTTTAACCATTTTTAGCTGTTAAATGAATAGTTACACCGTCAACTTCAATAAAGATCTTTTGGTACCAATTTATATTGCGTGCACCAATCTCTTTACAAAATAAGAAAAATTATTGCATGCACTAATCTCCTACCATTATCAAATGACATGTGCATTCTTAGCTGAAATTTTATTCATGTGCATAGTGTTAATTATTAAATTAAAAAATTAACAATTTTAACTTTTATTCTCCTATAAAATAACAATATATTTCATAAAATTTTAAATATTTAATTTAATAAAAAATTTGTAAGTCAATGATAATGAATAAAAATATCAAAAAGTAAAATATGAATCCTTTTAGCTATACACACATATAGAAAGAGAATTATAGAATTAGAAACTCACCTTGGATTTAATGAATGAGCTGAACAATGAAGTGTAGTGTTACACTTTGTCCAATGTTCCACGAGAATAGTATGGATCTCATCGTAGAAAAGAGAAAACTCATGTGGTTGCTTTTTTTCTTTCTCATAAATAATTATTTTCACATTTTTAATCATAGAATCCCACAACTCATACGCTAAATGAAAACATGGCGTATTTGTATCATAAATTCTAATCATGTAATAAATAAGTCAAGTAAAAGTAAGAATGTAATTAATTTTTTCCCACCAATCCTCATCCACTATCTTTTCATGCACAAACTTAGTTTTTCCTTTGTCATCATCTCGGTATTGTACCCATGTTCACTCATAACCATTGCTTCTAAAGCACACCTAATAAGCTTAAATCTTTTGAGCATGAGAACAACAGAAGCAAAGTGAGTGTCTGTAATTGAAAGCAACTTTAAAGAACTAAACCGATTAAATATGGCCAACATCATCAAATGGTTCATTATAAAATTCTTAATTTGCAAAACATCTCCATGAACTTTAGTGACCCATTCAAACACGATATATGCTTCTCTATTGTTGTCCACATTTTTAGGTGCACATATATTCTTCAAAGCAAGATTCAGAGTATGCACAACACAAGGAGTCCAATATATTTGAGGAAACATACCTTCAATGATTTCTCTAGCAGCCTTACAATTTTTGGCATTATTAATAATTATTTGGACAACATGTTCATGGCCAACCTCATCAATTATCTCTTTTAACAAATTAGCAATGAAATGTTTATCCTTCAATTCACCTAAACAATCAATAGTTTTAAGAAACATTGGGCCAGATTCAGAAGCAACCATAAAATTAATTAAAGGCCTTCTTTGTGGGTTACTCCATCCATCATTAACAATGTTAACACCTTTTTCATACCAAGCGCTTTTAATAGGTTTTAATAACCCTCAACATTCACCTTTTCTTATTGAAGTAAAGTGGTCCTTAATTTATTATAACCAGGAGGCATATAACCATCCAACGCATAATTAGCAACAAATGAATAAGAACTCACATAATAAGGATTAATTGCCAAGTTAAAATATAGACCCCTAGTATAAAATATTCTAGCAATTTTTGCATCTAATTAGGCTCTAATTTGTACATCAAATTCTTTGCCAATAGGAGAATTATCTTTTTTCTTTCTCTTTAAAGTATTCAAATTACTTTGATTTATCAAGTTAAAGAAGAACTAATGGTAGTAGTAGGCAAAGGAACTCGCCTAGGTCGTGAAACTGAAATTCTATTGGCAACTTCATTCTTGATTTTTCTCATTTCAGATATATCATCATGCCCAACTTTTTTACAAACAATAATTCATTTTCCTGTCTGTTTTAAAAGATTAGCCTTCACTCTAGTATATGTCCCCTACTTTTGTTCTCCACAAAAATTACATATCCATTTCCAATTACCTAGCCCATCTCTAGTTCTCTCAAGTCTATTTACATATTTCCATAAAGGACTATTCCCTTCATCATTATTTCTTTTAGAAGAAATATTACTAGAACTTGAACTTTTAGAAGTAGAATCCATATCCCTACCAATCAAGGTGAAAAATAATTGCAATAAAAAATTAGCAATATAATAATAATAATTAGTTATCTAATTATAATAAAATAATAAATAACATGTAAATTATAGATTAAAAAATTAATAGAAATTATTCTTGATTGAGTCATAAAATTAATAAAATAATAATATGATTTAACAAGCAAAAACGAATATTAGTAATTGATAATAATATAATATTATTTCATTATCAAGAACATAAATTAATAATAACAACAAGCAAATTAATAATTAGTTACAAATAAAAAATAACACTATTTAACAAGTAAAAATTAGCAAGTAAAAATAATACTAAAATTAATGTCTTTTAAGCCCAAACCCAATGTAAAAGATTAATTTTGTTTAAAACAATACAAAGCCCAATTATACAATAAAGATTGAACTTACAAAGCCCAATGTAAATGACTAAAAACAATACCAAATATAAAAGATGTAGCTCATCTAAATACAAACTGTCTAGTATCTGTTGATAAATCTTGCCATATACAAAGAAAATTAAAACACACATTGTAACAGAGAAGATAAAGAGCACGATAACAGAGAGGACTCACCAGTCACCATTGTGACATTTTTTTTTCTCTTCTTGTTGATGGACTGGAGATACAGATTAGATAAGATAAAGATGCAATTGTTCCTCTATATTCCTAAGAGGCAAGTTTAAAATTTTCAAGAGTTTAATGCTTCTCAGGTGAGTTTAAGGTTTTATTTTTTTTTTATGTTTATATAGAGACTCTTGATTCTTTATTTAGGAAGATTAATGAGCTTTTGTAATTTGTAATTTTTTTATATTTGGATTCTAATTTCTTCTTAATGTATTATGAATTGATTTTCCAATTTGGATTTGAAGTTCTTTTTGGATATGGGTTATAATTTCTTCCTAATTCATTCAAACTTACTTTTTCGATTGCTTTTTGGATTAGGAATTTTGATGTTATTGGTTGTTCTTCGACTGGGCTTTACCTTGGAAATGCATTTTAGTGAAGGAAACTCATATCCAATTTTTAATAATTACAAAAATGTGCCTAGAATGTTTAGGGGACATTTTTTTACATTTCCATTTTTGACATATATCAAAAATGGAAGAATGCTGATGGATTGTTGTTTTCGTGCATTGGAGCTTAAGGGCTAATTCAATCAAAATTTAAGAATAAAAATCTTCAAATATATTTAGGAATATTAAGAATCTTCCATGGCCAAAGAAATTATCATGAATTAATAAGTGAATTAACTTATCAAAAGGCAAAAGATAGAAACATACTAAAAGATGACTTAAATTTCATATTCAAGTGCTTGGTCTGTGCTAGAACCATTATAGTTCCACTTGGGTAGTTTTGATGGATCACTCGTCGGTCCTGGTAGAGCTTGTAATACATCAGGTGGCACATTAGAACCCGAGAGTCTTCTTATAAATTTTTTTAAATGAACTTGTAGGTTGATATAAACCCATCCTTACTTTACTCCTAAAGTCCATACTAGTATACTTTTGCAATGATTATGCTTTGTTCTTACAAAAAATAAAGAAGAGAGTTTTTGATTGGTGGAGATATAGGAGGTAATAGAGAGAGTCAAGCTCACTTGTGCTAGGGTTAAAGAAAATTCATCTTAAAATTGAGGAAAGAAGAAAAAGAAGAAGAAGAATGAGAGGTGGTAGACAGCTATAGTGTGAAGATGGGAGAGACTTAGGGTTAGTTGTGATAGGGTTTATAATACACATCAAGCAAGGGTATAAAAGGAAAATTAGGCAGTCTTCTCCATAGACCAAGCAGGATATTATCCTTTCTTTGGCTTACAAAGGGCAAAAATGAAAATAATAGAAATGGCATTGTTTCCATCTAAAGCCACTCCCACTGCCAGAGAAACTCAAAAGATTGTGGCATTCCTATGATTAAACTGAAATTAAAGGGAATAAACATACATGAAAAAATAGTGGTAATTTTACAAATAAGCGTGAAATCAATGGGTGATAGTTTCATTGAAATGAACAATGAAATTTTACTTGTATATATATATATATATATATATATATATATATATATCATTTCAAATAAAATTTTTATAATTTTAGATATAAGAAATATTATTGTTTTGAAAAACTTTTATATTTTTAAATAAGTAAATTTATTTTTCACATGTGAAAAATTTAAAATGTGTTATAGAATTTAAAAAATAAAAATAGGTATGAATTTTAAAAATATAAAATTTTAAGGATGTAAAGGAAATATTTTCTATTCAAAAAATTACACTTTAATCTATGAATTAACAATAAAACTAATAGAGAACTGATGATGATGAACGCGCTAGTGACCTACTTTAAGAATTTGTTCAACATGAACCTAAACCTTTGCTCCTAAGGAAAGTTCAAATCAAACTCCAATTCAGACATAAAAAACCTTCACCTCATTTTAATTAGTCCAAAAAAACAAAGCTATATCAAAACTTTGTCCTTTTGAATCAATAACAAACAAGCAACAAAGGTTATAAAGAAAAAGCTACAATCTATTGTCTAAAAGATAGATTGATAAGTTAAAAGTTTGCTCACCATAAACATAAAGTTTGATAAGAGCACATGGTTAACCAAGTAACCAAAGAGAATCCTCTCTAAATTGTATTAATCATCCATGGTTTCACATACCTTTATATTACATAAAATAAGGCCTTTATATACACTTAAAGAAACCCTAAATAAAACCTAATTAATATCCTAACCAAACAAGAAAACATGTTCCTTATTAAATAAGCAAATATAACTAATTAAATTTATATTTACATATGCAGTAGTTTGTAATGAGCTTTTGACTAGGATAAAGGCTGAATTAACTCAATACCAAAGCATAAAAGTTGTATCCCTAGAATTTTGAATTGCTCCATTTGGATCTATATTGAGTGAGATATAACCCACTTACTAATGTATGTTCAGTATGCCCAATTTGGTACACAATCTGATGATTGTTCATGAATTTAGCCCATGAAATTATCAAATTAACATAATTTACATTATCAAATTTTATCTTTTTTTATCTTTTTATAGCTTCTAAATTGTCGTAATCTGAGTTTTTTAGAGTGAGTTATGACCAAAATACTGAACTATGCTACATAAGATATAAATTCATGCAAATTGATTTTGTCTTGAATGAAAGTTGATTTATTAGCATGAACTCATCTTGAAATCTTCCTTTTGATATAGGATAATATCAAGTGATTTAGTATAATGAAAGTAAAACTTAGGGGGTGTTACAATGTATTATCAAAAAAGAAAGGATCAACTAATGTATTTAAGCACACCTTTTCAAGGTTTATATAATTTATCATCATTTTAATTTTAGTGATAAAAATTATAGTACTTTTAAGAAAAATTATATGTTTTAAACTCTTTATTATAAAGAATCAATTTATTAAAAAATGGATGAAATTTTCATTTTTAATTGTGAAATATAATTATTTTTTTGTTATATTTGTTTTAAGGAAAATAAAACTTTATAAATTAAGCCAACACTGAAACATCATTTAGAACAAAAGAAATAATATTAGGAGGGAATTCCTCTATCAACACAAAATCTTTAGCAAGACATATGGAAAACCTTATTAATGTGTCTAGGAACAAAAGAAAAAGAAACAAAATGAACATAGCAAGATAAAGAAAAATGTCTTCCGAAATCAGATACAACTATGTTGATCCTTAATTAGCTCTATTTAAAGCATGAACAACAACTACACTATCACATTCCAGCTCAAGATTATTTATATAAGCTAAAGCTAGCTTTAAACCAAAGAATAAGGCTTAGGCTTCTAGAATTTTCATTGACTTATTAAAATGCCAATTACAGGTTGCAGACATTAAAACCTAGCCTTGACAGTCTCGAATCACCATGCCAAAATCAATAAAGCCATTGTCTCACCTAATTGAAGCATCAAAATTAAGCTTAAAGTAAGTCCGATAAAGAGATCTCTACTTTAAGATATTAGAATTCATCTGTACAACATGACTTGATAAAGCATCTTTAGCATCTTTAAAAAGGTCAAGTGAGAAACATCTTATGTCATGGTGGGTGGTTGAAAACATAAGAGAAAACTACAACAATCTAAAGATAAACCAATTCCAACATTTTTTTGTTATTTCTTTTCTATTTCTGATCGGAAATATAGGTTGTCAAAATTTTTTTTATTTATTTCTTTGTTTATTATTATTATTTTGTTTATTTTGTTTATTCTTTTCCAATTTTAGTTTTATATTTTAATTTGTAATTTTGTTGTAACCGCCATAAAAGTGGAAAATTAATGAAATAATTTATTTTTCAGTTTTTTTGTGATTTAATCAATTAGTAAAATATGTTCATTTGGTAAAAATTTAAAATCAATGGCTTTAGACATTTTAATTAGGTTTTTTTATTAAAATTGAATTAGATTTAGGCGATTAAATTTAGTGTTATATTTAATTAATTAAATTGAATTCTAGGTCATAATTTGATTAGGAATAATAAATGAAATTTAGGCCCATCTAAAAATTTTGACTTAGGCCCACATAGCAATTGAAATGATAGAAATAAGCTCATTCAAGTACATCGATAATTTGTAAATTTATGCTCTTTTTAGAAAAAATAAAACTTTTATATTTAGGCCTACTAATTAAAAGCATGTGTATAATAAGAAGACTTAGCTTGTTTAATTTAAACTAAAATTAATTAATACTAGACTTAATTTATGAATTAAATGTTCAAATGTTTGTACTTTTTTTGTGCTTTTCATATTATCAGTGCTTTATTGTATTACTATTTATTTGGGTTTAATGAAATCACATGTAATTAGAGGAATAGAACTTTGATTAACATGATATATATAAAGAATTTAAGACTAAAAGAAGTTGGTATTCCATATCCAAACTTCTCTTTATGCGGTGCTAACTCTTTTTTAGGGAATCATGTTAACATCACTTAAAAACTTTTCCTAATTATTACCATGGTGGCAATTCCTCTTCTCTATGTCATATCTTTGTGATAATGGTTCTTATGTGTTCCCTAAAGTCTTGAACTCAAGCTGTGTTGAGGTTATAAGAGAATTGGGTGCACACTAAACCTTGCCGCCTACAAAAATTACTCCACTAGGGATAAGAGATACTGATTCTACATGTGTTCTTTGGAATTTCTTATTAATCATTGCTTTAGTCTTGCATTTTTTCCTATGGCTTAATGGAATTGATTTGTAGTCACTTCTGTTAGCTTTATAGGGTTATAAATTGGTTAATCAATTTTAGCCTTTACTTGACCCAAGATTATGTGTCGAGCCAATTTGACCATGGTCTGTAACTTAAGTCTTTAATGGGAGCATTTATTCTTAAGTAAACAAAAGAGTTTTAGCCTATTAGTGATATGCCCTAGGCCAATTTTGTAATGGTCATATTTTGATATTGTCATATTTCATTTATTAATAAAAAGGAATTTTCTTCATTACTAGCAAGTTCTAATAAGTTCCTTTAATAATTAATTCTATATAAGGTCATCAAGTATGTGATTTAATAGTAAAACTCTTAGGTGATACTTGAATTCTATTTTAAATTATCCCTAGTTAGTTATTATCATTGGAATAATAATGAATAAAGACTAGTATGAAGTTTATTAATGGTTATGTTTTCCTAATCATGTATTTGAAAATATTAAGTTAACTCATAGGTATATATTTGAGAAATGATGTACTAGATTAACCCGCTATAAGAATACTATATGAATAATTTTCATAAGTGATTCTCATCAAGGAAGTATTATATTTATCCTCTTACCTAAAATCACGATGGTTTCTTACATAATATAAGTTCTATATTTTGACATGTTCTAACATCATTTTTAATCGAATGATAAAATAGGTTGTAATTGGATATAGAATGTGTTATGTGAGGAATGTGAGTGATTGAGATGGACTTTATCTCTTTTTTATTATGAGAAGATACCTATGGGCCCTTTAATGAGTTAGATTGAGGAAAGATACATGGCCATGCTAGAATGAGTTGATAAAGGTTTATTAGTATTAATCTACTTAGGATTGAGAAATAATATGATTGAATAATGTAAGAATGACATAAACCATCCTTTATGTTTAACCAAGATATCATATGATAAAAGGACTATAACATATATTGTGGATTAGGTTATGTCGAATTATTAGCCTTCACATAACTTGAGTAGTCATAATGTCTTGTTAGAGGCTACTTGTGACTTATGGGCTAAAATAGGGATTTTAGGCCTACTGCCAACGTTGTGTGAACCTATGGGGTCACACACTTAGAATAGGACCAAAGCAGACTTAGGTTAATCCACCTAATAAAATTCTCTTTAAATAAATAAATAAATATATATGTGTGTGTATATATATATATATATATATATATATTTGTTTATTTCCTTATTTGTTTAAGGTAATTATTATCTTAAATATAATAAGAAGGAATTCTATTTTGGTTTATATTGATTTTCTTATTTATTTAAGGTAACTATTATCTTAAATAAAATTGGAAATAGTTATATTCTTGGAATTGGAATTAAAATAGAAATAGAAGGCAAACATACCAAAAACATTTTTAGTAAGTGAAGGGCTTAAAAAACCATAAATGGTTGATCTATATATACATCTCTTTCTCTAAGGTTTCAAAAATCTTATTCTCCACCTTCTTCTACTTCTTTTGAGAAAAGAAAAAACATACGTAAAGAGAAAAGACATAAGAAGAGTCTTAAAGAAAAGGTGCTAGCACACCAACAACACTTTTAGACATCCTATTCATATGTATACTAGTAGAGGATGTGGCTTTATTGGCAGTACCTTAATCTGACAAGAAGACATAAATAGCTCAAGATAGGATGTCACCAGTGTGAACCCCTTACCATCCTTCCAACCATCTTGCCTTGTGTTCATCTTGGTGAGTTTTAAAATTCCTTTTAATTAATTTGATTAAATTACATAAATCCTGTGAGGATTTCATGATTAAATTTTTAATTTCCATTATTTGTTTGCACCATGAATCCTAACACAGTCAATGTGAAGCTGGCCTATTACCTAAGTCTTCATAGGGAGCATCTCGCTAATGGAACCTTAACTTTACCAGACCAAGCTCTTGTAATGGCATAGTAATTTTCCACAGGATTATAAAATTTCCTGTGGATGTTGCCATGAGGCATTTCTACCTATAAAAGCCTAAGTCCATACTTTATAGGCCCATTTTAGACTAATAAGGATTGAACTTTATATTTATATCTAGAAATGTTTTGGCATACATGTTAGTTCTTGACATCCCCTGTTAATGTTAAGGTTAAGACCATTAACCCGAGGATAAGAGACTCATCATTGTATGTGTAGGAGTAATAAGGTTGGAAGTATTATATGTTATATAATTATCATTATTCATTTTATTGTGACTTTGCATCATATTCATCAAATTGTTATATGGATTTCATGCATTGCACTAACACCTTATTTTATAGCTATAATATATTAATCTAGGTCTTCCTTTATTTGGAAAAAACTAGAGAGAATCTCCTTAAGCCCTAAATCAATGACAAAAAAGATCCTTAGTAATTTAGAGAAGAGTCCAATCAATAAATAAGAGGAGAAATAGAGCCTAGACAATGTTAAGAATGTGATAATTAATGACTTAAAGATAGCTATTTATGATGAATTAAGCCAAGCCTTAGCGAGACTGATGTAACACCTATTAGTTGAGACTCAACTTATTGCTATTGCCTCACCACCTACTATCATTGCCACTACTGTCACCATTGCACCTACTGCTGATAATGGTGGTGGTGTTATTGTTAATGTTAAAGGTCAACCCCTAGGTGCTATTAGAATTATGCCCATTATAGAGATAAAGTTTAAAAGTGTGGACTATATGACACAGAAGGCGAGTAGGGAATCACTCAAGATAGTTAAAGAACACGAGTTAAAGCAAATGCAAACATTGGCTAGAAAAATGGCCAAAATGGAAGACTTGATGAGAGGACAAGGTATGGGGTACACTTTTGATTTTTATGACATGGTGTTTGTTAAAGGAGACAAGTTGTCCAATAAGTTCAAGATGTCTTAACTATACAAGTTTAATGGCATTAATGATTCGAGGGTACAACTCATTCGATACTCAACTGAGATTAGGGTATTACCAAAGCCCCTTTATTGGTTGTTATAAGTTTATTTATGTTGTCTTTAGAGGGCATAGCCATGAATTAGTACTATAGGTTAAAGAAATTCACTTAGGCTGACTAGAAGGAATTATGCACAACCTTTCTAAAGCAATATAAGTATAACACCAAGTTGGAGGTGTCTATTAGAGATCTAATACTGACTAAGCATAAATTAAATGAATCATTCTTAAACTTCATGAACAAAGTAGGTTTGATGAAGAATAAATTAGCTTAAAAGGATCATGTGAGGATAATTATAAGAAATGTGTCACCTAACCTAATTGATAATGTTATAAATGATGAATGTTAAGACATTTGTAGACTTGTATGATGATGGCTTGTAAGCTGAGGAAATTAAGAATTCAGTACATGAAAATAAGGATTAAGTATTAAGAAAGTCATTAAGAAAATGCTAGCAAGAGTTTTTGAGTTTACCATATGAAGAAGAGCCACCCAAAACCTAACATATATAATTAAAAATAGTTTTATAATAATGTCCTAACTTCTTAATGATGAGGATTCTTTTACTTCTTTGATCAATGATATGAATTATGATTTTAGTTACTTTTGTCTTGCGCATCCTAATACTATAATGCATTATAATATTTTTTGCATGTGCATATTTAACATAAATTTAATTTAATAAGATTCATTTAACATTAGCACAGATGATAATTCTAAGAGCATTCCTTTATCACATTGGAAAACATTTTAAGAGAATACTAATAAAAAGAAAGGTAGTATTTAATTAGTCTTATGGCATCTAGAGGTTATAAAGGAGAGAAAATAACCTGACAAGGCATCTTCAAAAGAAAAATATGCCTTTCACATCTTTGCATGAAGCTATTCAAGTCACAATGAAGCATTTTATAAGAGAGCATATGATAAGACTCAACTAAAGTGCATTAAGAAAGATGAAATCGTTCATGTTGGAGCATATAAGCCTCACATGAATTAGGTAATTTTAGTAAGGAAAATCAATTGTCAAGGTTACTATTGGATAAGTGTAGAAAAAAATTGCATTGAACTGGTGAGACAATATTAACAATGTTAAGTACATGGAAATCTAAACCATTTGCCTCTAACTCTATTCAATAGTTTGTCATCTCCTTGGCCATTTGTAATGTAGGGTATCAACATAACGGGGGAGAGCAAAACTAACTACGTCAAATAGACATAAGTATATAGTGGTAGCAATTGATTATTTTTCTAGATAGTTAGAAGCATAATCCTTTGGTATAATGGGGGCAATCGGCTTATAGAAAAGAGCCTTATCTATAAATATGGGGCTTCACATCATGTAGTGATAAAATGAAGTTTACTTTCAAGTTGAGATTGCAGCTTTATTACAAAAATATAAGATTAAGCATCATAAATTCTTGTCATACTAACCTTAAGCAAATGGAGCAGTTGAAGCAACCAATAAAATATTAAGAACATGTTTTCAAAAATGTTTATAACTTATAAAACTTCATCGAGTATCTTCCTTTTGCTTTATGGGAATATCAGACCATAGCACAAATTGTAATAAGTTAAACATCATTTTCTTTGGTGTATGGGTATACAACAATACTATTTATAAAATTTAAAATTAAGTTTTTGAGAGTAGTCTTGGATGAAAAGATTCCTAAATTTGAATGGGTACAAAAAAGATAAAACAATTTTTATCTCCAATAAAAAAATGATAGACGCTTTATTCCACACTTAGGTGTATCAATAAAGGATAGTTAAGGCATTTGATAAGAAAGTCAAACATAGAAAGATAAAGGTCAGAGATCTAGATTTAAAGTAAGAAAGGGCAATGGTATTTTATCCAAGAGAAAAATTTAGACCGAACTAGAAAAGTCCTTATTGGGGTCATTTTTCAAAACCTTGAAAATTGATAACGAAAAAATTGAAATATCTCATTTTGCAATCAATTTTGTAAAGAGAACTAACATTTAAACCATTTCAAAACCAACTGAACCACTAAAACCTTACCTCGATCACCAAATACACCATTTCTAGACTTAAACAAACTTCGATCAAACCTCAACCTAACCCTTTTAGTATTGAGAAAGATGTTTAAGAAGAATAGTATAAGAGAAGTCTACCCAAGTCATATCTTCTAAATCAATAAGTACATTCCTAAGTAAGAGTTATTTACAATATGTTTTATATAGTTTTTAATATAGTTTTGATTCCTAAAGCTAGGGTTTAACCTCTAAAAGCCTTGAGAACAAAAATCCAACTTTGGTCAGTGGGACTTTTCAGTGGTCAAATTGAGCTCCCAAAGTTGAATTTCAATCTAAAACTGTTTTATAAAATTCCAATGTGTCAGCAAGTCTCATTTGACAAAATGTCAAATTTTGACCTTCGGTGGTCAAACAGGGCCCCATAACTATCCACCTCACCCATGCTTATCCCAAAGGGACACTTGTTAAAAAATTTTCTTTCCAAGTTTAGAATATTACATAAAAAAAACCTTCAAATTTGCAACTTAATTACACTAAGTGTCATTAACCTAGTTTGCCTATAAATAGAAGCTTTGAGAAAGCTTTAGGGAAGCTTTTAAAGGGCATTCTTCCACTTCCAATAAGAAAGAAAATCCAAGTACAAAAACAAAAAAGGATTCTCAAAATCCTCTATACAAAAGCCTTTAGAAATTAGAAAAAATTAGAAAAATCAAGGCAAAATAATGCCAAAATTGTTATAGCCCTAATTTCTCTCAATTTTTGTCTCAACATTTTTCAAAAATACTAAATTCAAGCATTCAAATTCATAACCAAATTGCTGTAAATTCATTTCTTTCAAATCAAAACCAAACATTGCACCTAAACTCATAAAAAAACCACACTTAACCCTTTGATTCCAATCTCGATTCTCTTTAATCAATTTTTTTTATGAGTTCTTACCTAAATTTTGAGGCTAAAATTTTTTTAAAATATTATTCTCTTTGATTCTCATATGAACTCTAGGATTTAAGGGTTTGATTTTTAGTTGACTTGAATGTTTTGTTGACTTCCTATATGATTTTTTATTTATTTTTATGTTAATCGATGTTTTGTTTCTTAATTAGCTTACATTAGAGTCTTATTATTAATAATGATGGTTTTAATGCTTTGATTGTCGTTGTAACCTCTCATTGACATTATTTGTTCAATTCATGATTTAATTTTGGGTTTTTATTATTTATAAGTCATTTTGATTGTGTTTTTTAGTATGAATTTTAATCTATATGTCTTTTCTGAAGTTTTCATTGATTTATATGTCCTAATTTACATATGTTGAGTTCTAAGTGATTATTATTACAACCTTTGATTAAAATACCTTGTTTATGTGTTTTGTTTTCAAATTTAGACTCTTATGAATCCCAATTTGCATATTTTATGTTTTGATTAAGTCAATTTAGGGATTTTGATGTATTGTAGTTCATTTGTGAGTTAATTTTGCTTATAAATACAATTAGTTTCTATTTGATCTCTCTATCTTAATTAGAGTCTTATTTCTTATTGTTTATAGTGTCAATTTATCAATTTTTTATCTAATGTTGTGTATTTGATTATATTAATTTTTATATACTCTTGTTAAATTTATACTACAATTATTACATCAATTCTTTACTTTTACTCCTAATTCTTTGCATTATTGAATTTGTATGCATTCATGTGCTTCTATGCATATCACTTACTTAATGCATATCACTACCATATGTGTGCTCATTTTTAGATCCTTTAGATGCATATTTGTATGCATCTCGGCTTGCATCACTTGCATAATTGCACAAATCTTGGAATTGCATCATATGCACCTAGGCTTACATCATGCATTATCCTTTGCATGCACCCTGAATTTAATTAATGCTTGTGTGAGCATGCATTTGCATTAGTATCATGCATTGCATTTTATATATATCTTTTATTATCAATCTCAATTACTAACTCTTACTAACCTTTACTAACTCATACTAACTTTTACTAACATTTAATTTCATTGTCATTTCTTATTATTTATTGTTCTTGATTAGCAATTAGCAGTTGATGCTCTATATTGTTATATTCTATGAATTTTTATCATGTTCCAAGCTCTCAATCTATTTTTCTTATTATTTATGTTTTACTAGCTCTATATTGTCAATTTTTAATCTCTGCTCCTTCTTCTTTATCTATTTGCTTTAATTTGTAATTTTATCATTACATGTCCCTTTTTATTATTATTTATGCTTTATCTTGTTATGAGATTAATTATATTGAACTCACTTTTATTGTTTGTGCTTAATTTGTGTTTGGTTTAGTGTCATATACCAACAATAAACCAAAGCTATTCTTGATATTTTTCATAATTCTTGGGTAATTTATGATTTAGATAAAATGTATTTTTCTATATGCTTTCTCATAGTTAATTTCCTTTATTAACTTAATAAATTGATTTCTATACATTTCTTTTTTGAATTTCCATCTTTTTATGAATATATCTTTCTTATTGTCTACTTTTTATATGGAATTTTGCATTTGCTTAAATAAATATGTTTCATTTTCATTATAATCAAATATGTCTTTTTTCTTCATTTTATATCTCACTTATAATCTACATAAAATTACTTTGCTTTACTAAAACTAGCACTCTTTATATCTCATTTATGCTATTATTGTGCTCTTTGTTAATCATAAAATTCATTCAAATGCAAGAATATGGATCACAATTTCTTTTGCCTAATTTCTCAAATAAAATGATTTGGTTAGGTGTTCAATAAGTTATGATGTGAAATATCCATCCAAGGTACAAAATGCACATTTTAAGACCTAACTTGATGGAGACTCATATTATGAATTAATGGTTCATATAATCAACCTAAAATTAGGTTTAAATGATTTTCTAATTCTTTTCAAATTAGATTCCTAAAATTGTTCATTTTAATTCATTTTTAAATATTTTATATTTCTTTTCTTTATTTTGGCTTTCAAAAGAAAAATTCAGCCTGCTAATTTGAAAAACCCAAAAGGGCAGCTTAGGCAAAAATAAACATGAAAAAAGGAAAAAGAAAAAGAGAAAAAATGAAAAAAAAAAGTAATTAAATAGCATATTTTAATTGCATACCTGAAGAAGAAGAAGGCTAATAATGATGAATTCTGAAATGGTCCAAGCCAATAATAGTTTTAACTAGAATAATAGGCATAGAATTGGCTCCATTCTCAACTTATTCAAAAACACTAATAATTCTAGTGTCACTATCTCCATGAAGAGAAATTATTTAAAATGGGCATAAAAATATTGCATGGGAAAATTATAATTCTATAGGCAAAAAGCCAATGAATTGGGGACATAAATGTAAATAGTAAGAGATTTGGGGGCAGAAATTAAACAAAGCATTTCAACATTAAGTTACAGTCAGATAACAAGTACAAGCAATAGATAATAGTTTATCAGCATAGTCAAATACATCCACGAATCATAAACTCAAACATCAAGCCATGGTATTTATCCTCTACTCCTGTTGTCAATATAAGGACTTGCATCAGAAGTCCTACTAACATCAGAGCTCTTGATGCCTAGATCAATAAGTTGTTGAAGAATTTTATCATTCTCATGCTTAAAATCAACAGCATGACTTTATTCCAAATAAAGGACTTATTAGGATCATGCATATCATGCATATAGTTTTATATGTTTGTTGTGAAATGCTTACTCTCCAAATATCCATTACTTATATAGTAAAAAGTCTTTGAGACGAGGCAAGGTCATATAAATATTTTGCTTGAGTCTAAGGTTCCTATAACATACACATATTACTAACATTAGAAATTAGTATTGTAAAAGATGCAGGAAAATAGTTAAGATACATATAAAGCATCAAAAGGAGTGAAAATAGGAGAAATAACATTGCCAGGATAAAACCACTACTCGATAAGAGTCTAAATCATGGGTGCTTAATAAATCATAAACTGATTTGGGAAAGCAATATCACCAATACCACTTGGAATACTAGGCTCAAGAGCAGTAGCAACATAAGAATTAGAGGTGGAGAATTGTTGTAATATTATAGAGATGACAATATTAGAGATTTAATGGTAGGCAACTATTGGTTGTAATTATTTATCAAGTTATTTATAGGTAGTTGTAGGTTATAGCAAAATTGGAGGTGGACAACTGCAGGTTGTAACAAAATTAGAGAATTAAAGGTGGACAATCGAGGGTTGTAGCCTTCTAAGAATTATTCATGGGCAGTTGTGGGTTGTAACAACATTAAAATTAAAGGTGGACAACTGAGGGTTGTACCTGTTTAAGAACTAATTTATAAGCAATTGCATGGTGCAGCAATATCAAAATTAAAGGTGGACAACTGAAGGTTATAGCCATTTAAGAATTTATCTGTGGGAAGTTATGAGCTGCAGCAAAATAAGAATTGAAGGTGGACAACTGAGGGTTGTAGCCATTTAAGAAATTATATACGGGCAATTGTAGGTTGCAACAAAATGAGAATTGAAGATGAGCAATTGAGGGTTATAGTCATTTAAATGATTTGTAGGTAGTTACTAGCACAATAAAATTAGAGAATTAAAGGTGAAAATTTAAGGCTTGTTGCAATTTAAGAGTTGATTTGTGGGTAGTTGTAAGCTACAAAAAAATTTTAAAAATATTATTGGGTATTTATGGGATGCATCTATTTCCAAATATTATCTGTGGGCATTTGTAGGTTGTAACTATTTCTAAAAATCATTTGTGGGCATCTGTGGAGTGCAGCTATTTCCAAAAATCATTTATGGGTATTTATTGGTTGCAGCAGTATTTAGGTATATGTTGTATGAAGGAGGTCTCATACCATAGTTTGTACATGTGGCAGAGGCGTCACTATATAGTTTAAGGAGTTTGTGACTCATATGTGTGTTATAGACAAAAGTTCTGTAACACATGAGATAAGTATTTCATGAACTCTAATTTGAAATTATATGCTTATGAGCTTTTCTGCCTTTCGTTGCTCAAACTGTAACAAAAAGGGGCAACTATAAGCACCCAAATTTAGGATATCTAATACATGGATGCTACCAAAGACTTGATTAAGAAAAATTAATTGTGAAACTAGTTAATTTGTGAGTTTTGAACAAAATTATAGTTTTCTTAAGTTCTATTTAAAAAACTTTTTCAATTTTTAAGCTAACAAGTAGGAGTGTAAACGAGCCAAACCACTCACGAATAGCTCAATGTTCGGTTTGATAAAAGCTTGCTCAAGCTCGTATGCTGAAGCTCATTAATAAATGAGCAAAGTTCAAACTATACAAAGTTTAGTTAGTGAAGCCCGTGAAAAAGTTCGAATAGAAGCTTGTGAGCCGGCTCATAATTTTAATATTTAATAATTTGATTTTAGATATATAAGATATAAATTTGTATTGAAAAAATATTTTTAAAAATATATTATTAAAATAAAACCATAATTTTTATTAAATATATTGTTAATTATCCTGTTATCACTAATTAAATTTATCTAAAAATTGATATAATTACCTTTCAATTCTCAATCAGGTTAGTTTAATCAGATAATTTTCAGCGACAATTTTTTTATTTAATTTTCATTTTTCATTTATTTGATTTTTACCTATAAATAGGGGTCGATTTTAGAGGATAAAGTGAAGGACTCCAAGAAAAAAAATAATGTAGGAATTTTCTCTGACGCTCTTTGCTTTTATTTTTACCTAGACTTTACTAGATTTCATTTTCTTTTAGAGCTAAAAGACAGTATGCCTTTTCATTTTTCTTTTGGAACCAAGTTTTTAATCAGATCCAAGCAAACCTAAGTCACAGTTCACACAAACGGTGAATATAATTCTCTAAGGGAGATCACGAACATCCATCACTCTATTTTTCTTTTCTGTTTTGATTTTTTTATATTTTGAGTTAATACTAATATTTTTTTATGCTTTTGTTGATTTCATGATGGGTGGTCCAAAACATTGGGAGAAAACTACACGACAATCTCAAGATAGACCAATTCCTACTATATTTATTATTTCATTTCTATTTTTTATCGAAATTATCAGAAATATATAATTGCGATTGGAAATATAGGTTGTCATTTTTTCTGTTTATTTGTTTGTTTATTACTATTTTGTTTGTTTATTTTTTATATTCTTTTCAATTTTTAGTTTTGTATTTTATTTTATTTTATAATTTTGTCGTAACCACCCCTATAATAGAAAAATAGTGAAATGTGATTTAATTAATTAGTAAAATAGATTCATTTATAAAAATTTAAAATCAATGGCTTTAAACATTTTAATTAGCTTAATTTTTTATTAAAATTGAATTAGACTTAGGAGATTACAATTAGGGTTTTATTTAATTAATTGAATTGAATTCTAGGTCCACAATTTGATTACGAATAATAAATGAATTTTAGGCCCATTTAAAAAATTTAGACTGAGTCCCATATAGAAATTAAAATGATAAAAATAAACTCATTAAAGCCCATTCATAATTGGGATTTTTTTCATAAATAGACCAAAAACAATATCGAAAGCTATATTGACCAAAAATATTTTCAAAAATATATTTATGGAAGTTTTTTTGTTTCAAATCTAGCACATATATACGACCACCTTTTTGAACTAAAAGACAAATGTTCCAAAACAAACAAAATCTGTTTTCTAAACAAGCACTGATTCCCAAAAAAAAAAAAGCATTCAACTTAACGAATCTTCTTCTTCATCAATCAATCAACTTAAACTTCTTCTCTAATCAATTTCACATTTTGGTTCAATCCTTCAAAATCGTGATAAGCTCAAACTTGCATTTTGTTTCTCCAATCGTTTTTTGTTGCTTTTTTTGCTCATTTTTGCGATAGAAACCATCTTCAACTCAAGTTTCTTAATCTCAAAAAGTTAGATCTATAACAAGTTTGTTCAACAAATCAAAGAGATCAACATGCAAACAAGAATCGAAACAACATTGAAGTTCAAAAGCAAAAACTAGGTACACTGCTTATAAATATATCAGATAATTTTTCTGAAAACACATTTTTTCAATAAGAAACAATAAATCATAATTATAAAAAACATTTAAACTTAATTTAAAATTAGCTTAAACTTGCATTTTGTTTCTCCAATCATTTTTATTGCCTTTTTTTCTCGTTTTTGCGATAGAAATCATTTCCAACTCAAGTTTCTCGATCTCAAAAAACTAGATCTATAACAAGTTTATTCAATAAATCAGAGAGATCAACATTTAAACAATGATCAAAACAGGGAAAAACCAAGTGTGCTGCTCATAAACATATCTGATATCATTTTTTATTTTTCTAAAAACACATTTTTTCAATAAGAAAAAATAAATCATAATTATAAAAAACATTTAAACCTAAATTAAATAATATAAATGTTGTTTCAATGGTTATAAATAATAAAAATAACATTTGTCATCAGTTTCTTAGAAACAAAAAAAGCAACAGAAAATAATAAGCAAAAACAAATTACAAAAGCTAAAAGCATAAGGGAAAAAAAATCAATGAGAAGTAATAAAAAACAGTAAAAGCTGAATCATGAGAGAGAAAAAAGCAACACATAGAAATAAGAAGCAATAAAAAGTTGAAAACATGAGAAAGAAAAGCAACAAAAAGCTAAAAACATGTGAAAGAAACTCAACAAAAAGCAACATTGTTTTAAATATAAAAATGACTAACCAATTTATTAAATTTTTTAATTACAAGTTCAATGGAAGTAATACCTGCTTTCATTCAACACAATGGGAACTAAAATAAAGCAATGGATTTTGATGTGACCGGAATTACCATAAAAGCAAACATCAACTTTGAAGAAATAATGAAAATACTATCAAAGCAGCTTTGAATTGAAACATATTCAAAAAATGATCATCTAGTACAAAGACAAATGTGTCCGCCTTTAAAAATAGAAGACAATACAACTCTATTCTTTTATTTACAACTAAAGAAGAAAGAGTCTAATTTCACGAAATTCTCTCTATGCATCATTGTTGATAGGAAGGAATTTCTAAAAATAAGCTTCAACAACAACATGCTGCTGGCAGTTCAATAACAAGTAACAACTCAAATGGATTTGATATCACTTTCTGAACACAACTCAATAAACATAAAAGCAAATAACCAAAATTCATAGTTTATAGATTATGCAAAAATGATGATAGACATGCTTTTACTAGAAGATAGGAATGAAGAATCATCCACAATCTACAATAAAACAACAATAAAACCTGAAGAAGGTGTAACATACAATAGTAAAGAAGAATTCAAAAAAGCATTAAAATTTAGTGCTATCAAGAAACACTTCCAATACAAAAAAATTAAGACAAACATTCTAAGCTTTATTGGAAAATGCTTGGATGAAAAATGAAATTGGGTGATAATAGCTTCAAAAAATGGAAAAACATATAGATTATTATAAAAGAATTCAACATCCACACCTGCAGCATGGATATCAGATTAGCATACCAAAGACAAGCAACAATAACTTTAGTGGCTAACTGTATAAAATCACATTATCATAGTGTCAAAACCATATACTCACCAACAGATATAATGAGAGACATGAAACAAGAGTATGGAATCAATATAAACTACTTAAAACCCTGGAGATCAAGAGAAAGGGTACTTCAAATTCTAAGAGGCAAACTGAATGAATCCTATGCACTTTTACTAAGTTTCCTATATATGTTGAAGACAATAAATCCAAATCTAGGATCAATTATTGACCTCGATACAAAAGAAGACCACTCATTCCTCTAGGTGTTAATGGCACTTGATGCATCAATGAAATGATGGAAATATTGCAAACCAATCATAGTAGTTAATGGCACATTTCTGACAGAAACATATAGTGGCATGTTGCTTTTAGTAATAATGCAAGTTGTTGGTGGTAAGATCTTTCCTCTTGCTTTCTCCATTATTGACTCTGAAAATAATGAATCTTAGGAATGGTTCTATAGAAAAATTATACAAGCTTTTAGTTATAGAGAAGGAATGTCCATAGTTTTCAATAAACATGAAAGTATAGAAAAAGCAATAAAAGAAATATACCTTGCAGCAGCCCATGGTATTTGTATATACCATCTTTTAAAAAACTTGAAAAATAACTTTAAAAAAACTCAAAAAGCATCAAAGATCCATTTTTTTAAGCAGCAAAAGCATACACCATTGAAGAGTTTGAGTTCCATATGAACGACTTAGACAAGATTGACCAAAGGATAACCCTATACCTAAAAAACATTAGGTATTATAAATGGGCTAAACCTTTCTCAATTAACAATAGATACTCAGTAATGACTTCAACTACAGCTGAATCATTGAATATAGTGATATAAAAAAGCTAAAGACTTATTGATAATAGCATTACTAGAGTACTTGCATGATTTAGTACTAGAATGGACCTATACAAATAGGAATCTTGTAAGAGCTACATTTAGCAAGCTTGCAAAAAGACCACAAGATATGATAAATGACAACTATATAAAAATCCAAAAGTTACAAGTTATATTATTACTTCTTTGCTTATTATTACTCATGTCGTTGTTTTTTGTTGCTGATGCAGTTGTTTCTCATCCTATAATTATTTTTCTTATGATTTTTTTGTTGAAATTGTATTTAATGTTGCATTTCATATTATAGCAACAAAAGGCAATAATAAAGTAATAAAAAAAAACTATCACATTATTATTTTTGGTTTCCTCTTTTTTTTTTTTTTAAATTTTGATGCAAGTTAACCTTCAATTGAAAAAATATTCACTATGTATGACTTGAATACATAATTCATTGTAAAAATGGAAGAAAGAAAATGCACATGCAACGGTGTAGACGGTGAGGTTTAGGGCGTGTCCAAGATTTTAGCAACCGCGACATTATTTAGGCTCAAGGCCTTAGGGAATACACTATTATGTCATAAAGTCATAGCGTGGAGAAGAGGAGTCGCCACTTAGGGTAATAGCTGGAATAATTTGATTGGTGGTACTCGATTCTTTAAAAGAAAGTTAGCACCATAACCAGGAGATTCTGGGAATGAAATACTAACTTCTCTTAGTCTCGTGTTCATTTAGAATAATTTATAAATAATTATTTCATCCTCTAATTACATGCAATTTTATTTAAACCCTAAGCAACTAGTCAATAAAATTAAACATAAAAAATGCACTTAAGATCGCGTTGTCCCTAAGTCTAAACTATGTTAATTTTATTAAAAAGTTAGCTAGATTTACATTGTATTTACAAGTGAGAAAGGGACTAAAGGTGAGCCTACATTTTTTATTAATTAGTGAGGCTAGATTTATTTATTTTACTTTGTCTAAAAAATGGGCTTAAGTCTATTCAATTTTAAAGGAAAATTAAATTAATGGGCCTACGTCTAACTTGGTTTTATTTTAAGATGAGAAGTGGGCTTAGGTCTATTTATTTTAAAAGAAATAAAATTAAGTGGGTTGATCTAAGTCTAAACAAGTTTTAATTAACTAAGTGGACCTAAAATCTAATTAACCTAATGGGCCTAAATTAATTTTAATTATTTAAAGCCCTAAATCATTTTTAAGCCTATTTATTAAGTAGGTTAGACCTAAACATGGGCTTGGGGCCTAAAAGGATAAAAAAAAAAAGCCCAAAACAAATAAAACACAAAAAATGGATGAAACAAACATTATAGTGATTTTCTAGAAACCCTAAATTAATTACATGTAAACTCTAAATTTAGCTACTGCCACCATTGATTTTAATTGATTTTTACCCAATTGAACCAAATTACTAATTGATTTTAAAAGCAGAAAATTAAATCTTTCACTATTCCCACTACTGGGGCTATTGCTAACTACATACAAAAATTAAAATTAAACAATTATACACCCATGCATTAAAATAACTACACATAACACATAAAGGCAAAATGAAAATTAAAACCTTAATATCTACTGGAAAAAAATACATATTATTCCATGGCATTCCATGGATCTTTTGTTCATTTGAACACAAGTAGTATACTCCTCAATTCACAATTGAACATCAAAACAAAAAACAAAAAAAATTAGATTAGTGAAATTTAATACTCAAATCAATAAAAAAAAATAAAATAAAAATCATTAAGGAAAGAAAAAGAAAAAAAACACTGTGATGATCATAGATGCTATGCAAATGCCCTTTTTAGCTCCTTAGACTAGGATTTTCACCATTAAAATTGAAGTGTTGTTGATTCTGAACTGGGATTTGATTGCTTTCGAAGACACTGACAATATCCAAAATTAGGGTTTTTTTAAAAGACAAGGGTGTGTACAAGGTATTCTTCAAGTCTAAATTTTTAGGGTTTTTTTTTCTTTTTCTCTCAGTCTATGTGTGTAAAAAGCTCTTTATCTGTGTGTCAATCCCCAAAAAAATCCTCCCCCACACACACATACTTTTTTCTTTTTAAAGTAGAGTCTGCACGTATTGACTTCCTCCTTTGGAGGAACGAACTTATTTCCTTAAAATAAAATAATAAGGATTTAATTTTTAAAAGTTATTTACGTGTTTTGAATGCGTTAAAATCTTTTTTAGATAAAGATAATAATAAAATTCAATTTTTAACCAATCAAAACATTGAAAAATAGATGAAAAATTGAAAAAAATAGGTGAAAATTTGAAAAAACATAACTTGTTGCGCGTTGGCATTATGCAATACCGATCCTAAATTTATTTAACTTTTAATTACCAAAAGACCCTTAAAAAATTGACTTCCTTGTAATCAAATCCTAAAAATGTTGCATTTTAGTCCATAAATTCTAGAAAATTAACAACCAAGTTCAATTTTTGAATAAATTTCATTAAAGGGGTTTACGTCGCAGTTGTGCACAATTGCATCCTGAAATTGGGTGCTTACAGTTGCCCCCCCTTTGTCGCTGTTTGCTTGAAAAATTATGGCAAATCAATAGAAGCACATAATTTTAAAAATTAGGACACTTAATTGTATCCTAAATGATAGATTAATGCTCAAATTGTTAAGTAAGTTATGATGTTTGACAAGTCTCATTATATTTCCTGTTGAATGTCTAGTGGACTTTGTGCAAATGAGTTTCGCTATATTCCTTATGGGATCTTTAGCGATGATAAATTGAAAACTTGTTATAGTTCCTATGGAACGTCTAGCAATAATGAATTTTATTATATTCCTTATGGGACGTCTAATGATGCACATTATATTCCTTGAGGTACGTCTAGTGATGATAAATTGAAAATTTGCTATAGTTTTTGTGGAACGTCTAGCACTAATGAATTTCATTATATTCCCTGTGGGACATCTAACGATGTACACTATATTCCCTATAGGACATCTAGTGAAGTTGAATTGAAAATCTGCTATAGTTCCTGTGGAACGTCTAGCACTGATGAATTTTGTTATATTCCCTATGGGACGTCTAATGATGTACACTATATTCCCTATAGGACATCTAGTGAAGTTGAATTGAAATATGCTATAGTTCCTATGGAACATCTAGCACTAATGAATTTCGTTATATTCCCTGTGGGACATCTAACGATGTACACTATATTTCCTATGGGATGTCTAACGATGTACACTATATTCCCTATGGGATGTCTAGTGATGATGACTTGAAAATCTATTATAGTTGCTATGGAACGTCTAGTAATGATGAATTTGAAAGTTTATGTCATAACTGCTATGCAGTACATAACATAATGAAGGTTATGACTATTGTGCAACATATAACATAATCATTTGAAATTCATATTATAGCTACTATACAGCATATGAATCCTTTGATTGAAATGATATGTGTAAAATGTAGAAATTGAATTCTGTAAACTTGTTCTGCATTTTGTACTGGACAGAAAATTCAGAATCATAGATTGATTATTCAGTTTTAATAATTCAATGAATTATTAATTTGATGAATGTCATGATTTAATTAGGAATATATTCCTTCCTAATTAGAATGCAAATATGGACCAAATTATAATGAAAGAACTTGAATTCATATGCATACAAAAGTAATGGACTAAAGCGGAATACACTAGACTCGATCATTTAGTGTTGATTGATCTATACAATTATGCTGCTATCCATAATTTCTCATGATTAGTTGCAACCTTTTCATTACTCACTGTTGATGCTACAGTCCATAACAACTCATGATTAGCTGCAACTCTTTCATTGCTCACTGATGATACTGTAATCCATAACTACTTATTGATGATGTTGCAATCTATAATTGCTTGCAAATTGACTGCAATCCTTTCATTGCTTGCCTTTGATGTTGCTACAGTGCATAACTGCTTGCTAATTTTTATCTTTGGTTATTTGGGTCGAATGCTTTGAATTTTTTTGTGTTGACTAATTTTAATTCCACTGTGCAGATCCTTCTAGTTTTGTAATTCGTACAGACTTGTTGAAGTTAGTTTCAACCATGATAAATGTATAAAAGTACATTATAATATTGAAAATTTATGAGAAAATTCATCCTTTTATCATGAGATAGCATGTACTTAACGAATCTCACTATTTTTTATTTTCATGACTGTCACTTATTTTCCATTTACAAAGGTTAGAGGCATCGTTAATCATCTTATACTGAGAGTGTATCTTTTATCAAGTGAAGAGCTTACTTCCATGCCTAATTTTAGAGAGAATTTTCTAAACAAAACTTATGGAAATTAAGCATAAAAATATTGAATTTTGAGTATCAAAATAGTCTTTGAATTATTTTTATGCTTTTCTTCCTTATCCAAGTATTCCCCCTCCTTTCTCATATTACTCAGCATGGATACCGTTGGAAATGTCCTTTAGATACTTATAATCTTACAGAGCATTGGAGTAAATAGAGCAAGTTTTTTTTTTAATATTGGTCCTCTTTTAGTATTCCCCTGCCTTTCTTGTATTACTCAACATGGATACCATTGAGGGATTTGTACTTGTGCTCATTTTTAAGCATTGGAGTAGATTATATGCACATTTATTATTCAAAAGACTAAAATGACACTTTAAAATTCAACCAATTTATATTGTAAGTCCATAGATTTTGTCTTTGCATATTCTTCCCCTCATTTAGGTGTAAAGTAAGCATTAGATTGACTAGAGTTTTAGAACTCTCAGCATAGAACTATCAACAAGACATCTAAATTCTACAAGCCTAATAAAAGAAAGCCATTAAAATCAAAGGTCATGAGATAATTTTTTGCACATAATATCATGAAGTGGATGAATTTACTCTCAATTTTATAAATTTTCTTTGTACTTTATTGTAAAATCAAATAAATAGAGTTATACTACTTCCCTTTGCCATTTGTCAGGCTGTTTGTCACACAAAGTGAGATTTTGACAAGTGATTGGCGTTTGCTATCCTAGTCATTCTTATTGATGTATCGATTCCTTTCCTCTTCTTCTTTCTCTTTTATTTTCCCTGCACAAAATACTATAAGTTAGTATGGTTTATTTGTAAGTGAAGAAATTTTGTCAAAATGCAATGTTATTCTTTTACATTCTTCCCTTTTTTATTATGATGATGATGTCTTGGATCATAGGGTCATGATATTCTGCCATTGAGGTTATGGCTTTAGGCTGAATTTGTCTTTCTATTGTTCTATTGATGCTTTGGTAAAGCGCCTCATTCCTCTTCCTAATATTTCTTATAAAAGAAAAGATTTAGGATTTAGAGATTTTTTTATTTCACCATTAAAGAAATCTTCAGAGTGCATTCGTCTAAAGTTTTGAGTGCATTCTTCCCTTTTTAGGGTCGAGCGCATGTATTGCTGACATGTTGGACCTTCTCGTTACCATATTCCACACCCTACAATGGTCTAACTATTGTGGAGAGATATTCCAAATGATCCAACCAATGAGACTATAGAGATGGATACTGAGTTTGAGGAGCTTAAAAGTCTTTTCCAACCTCTTGAGGTCACCAGGATGATGCTTCTTAGTAATGTCACTCCTTTTATTTTCATTCCTTTGTATGCTTTACCTATGAATACTCTGACTACTTTCTTGCACTTTTACAACACTAATCTTGAAAGTTAGGAGCAAAGTGTTTGGACAATCTTGACTAGGCTCAAAGACTTTATTATGTAATGAAAGTATATCATAACAAATGTATGCAAGTGTATGCATGATCCTAATAGGCCTTATATTTGGAGAAACTCATCAACAGCTTGTAGGTTTAAGCACTTAATGCTTCATTATTGGTACTTATAATGTTTGAGCTTCTGATATAGTCTATTGGACAAATAACTAGGCCAGCGAGTGGGGTCCATGGCTTTACACTGGAGCTCATAATTGATCGATGCACTATTGAACTTTTCTTTTTATTACTGCTTCTGCTATATGATAACTGTTATATCTGTATGCTTGTAGTATACTCCTTTCTGCCCTGAGATGATTTTCACTAACTTTGAAGTTTTACTGTTGTATTTACAGTTTTACCCCTAACTTGTCCCGGAGTTACATTATGCCCCCAGCTTCATTTTGAATTCATCCTAGCAATCACTTTCTTCATATGCACAAGAGACTCGATTTGGTCATTATTGTTATTGGCCCTTTGTCTTACTAACCCTATTAGTTGCAATCTCATGTATTGAAGATGCTTAGGAGTGGGTGAACTGAATGAAGCGAGTTCTAGATGATGAAATCAATTGGATTTACACTTTGAAGAATTCTTGAGTAGAATATGAGGATTGATGCTGATAATAATTGATGACAGTTACAATGTATGGGTTGAAAAGCAAGTTATTGAGCCACCTGAATTGTTAAGGTATAAGGGGACGCTAAGCTTACAAGGAAAATTACAAAAGAGGTGGCAAAAAAAAAAACATAACTAAAATAGTGATCTCATAGCTCTGATTTAGCTTTCATCATGTATTATTTTTCCATTCAAATACTTTTACAACATGATAAAGACCAATATGTGATGTTTCAATAAAAATTTGAAATTCAATTTTAATCATTCATTAGGGAAAAAATGAGAACATTCATTACATCACATGATATAACTCTTATTGTCAGTCAGTCATGAATTTTCCTCTCTAATTTTTACTTTACTATTATTTTTTCTCTTTTTTTTCTCTTTTTTAATTTTTTTTCTCTCTTACATTTCCTATCTTCAAAAGTTACATCATGTGATATATGTATGTTCTTTGAATTTGCATTTTTGCCCATGCTAAATGAATCTAATTGAATTGAATTTATCAATTATTTAAAAGAAAGTTAGCACCATAACCAGGAGATTCTGGGAATGAAATACTAACTTCTCTTAGTCTCGTGTTCATTTAGAATAATTTATAAATAATTATTTCATCCTCTAATTACATGCAATTTTATTTAAACCCTAAGCAACTAGTCAATAAAATTAAACATAAAAAATGCACTTAAGATCGCGTTGTCCCTAAGTCTAAACTATGTTAATTTTATTAAAAAGTTAGCTAGATTTACATTGTATTTACAAGTGAGAAAGGGACTAAAGGTGAGCCTACATTTTTTATTAATTAGTGAGGCTAGATTTATTTATTTTACTTTGTCTAAAAAATGGGCTTAAGTCTATTCAATTTTAAAGGAAAATTAAATTAATGGGCCTACGTCTAACTTGGTTTTATTTTAAGATGAGAAGTGGGCTTAGGTCTATTTATTTTAAAAGAAATAAAATTAAGTGGGTTGATCTAAGTCTAAACAAGTTTTAATTAACTAAGTGGACCTAAAATCTAATTAACCTAATGGGCCTAAATTAATTTTAATTATTTAAAGCCCTAAATCATTTTTAAGCCTATTTATTAAGTAGGTTAGACTTAAACATGGGCTTGGGGCCTAAAAGGATAAAAAAAAAAGCCCAAAACAAATAAAACACAAAAAATGGATGAAACAAACATTATAGTGATTTTCTAGAAACCCTAAATTAATTACATGTAAACTCTAAATTTAGCTACTGCCACCATTGATTTTAATTGATTTTTACCCAATTGAACCAAATTACTAATTGATTTTAAAAGCAGAAAATTAAATCTTTCACTATTCCCACTACTGGGGCTATTGCTAACTACATACAAAAATTAAAATTAAACAATTATACACCCATGCATTAAAATAACTACACATAACACATAAAGGCAAAATGAAAATTAAAACCTTAATATCTACTGGAAAAAAAATACATATTATTCCATGGCATTCCATGGATCTTTTGTTCATTTGAACACAAGTAGTATACTCCTCAATTCACAATTGAACATCAAAACAAAAAACAAAAAAAATTAGATTAGTGAAATTTAATACTCAAATCAATAAAAAAAAATAAAATAAAAATCATTAAGGAAAGAAAAAGAAAAAAAACACTGTGATGATCATAGATGCTATGCAAATGCCCTTTTTAGCTCCTTAGACTAGGATTTTCACCATTAAAATTGAAGTGTTGTTGATTCTGAACTGGGATTTGATTGCTTTCGAAGACACTGACAATATCCAAAATTAGGGTTTTTTTAAAAGACAAGGGTGTGTACAAGGTATTCTTCAAGTCTAAATTTTTAGGGTTTTTTTTTCTTTTTCTCTCAGTCTATGTGTGTAAAAAGCTCTTTATCTGTGTGTCAATCCCCAAAAAAATCCTCCCCCACACACACATACTTTTTTCTTTTTAAAGTAGAGTCTGCACGTATTGACTTCCTCCTTTGGAGGAACGAACTTATTTCCTTAAAATAAAATAATAAGGATTTAATTTTTAAAAGTTATTTACGTGTTTTGAATGCGTTAAAATCTTTTTTAGATAAAGATAATAATAAAATTCAATTTTTAACCAATCAAAACATTGAAAAATAGATGAAAAATTGAAAAAAATAGGTGAAAATTTGAAAAAACATAACTTGTTGCGCGTTGGCATTATGCAATACCGATCCTAAATTTATTTAACTTTTAATTACCAAAAGACCCTTAAAAAATTGACTTCCTTGTAATCAAATCCTAAAAATGTTGCATTTTAGTCCATAAATTCTAGAAAATTAACAACCAAGTTCAATTTTTGAATAAATTTCATTAAAGGGGTTTACGTCGCAGTTGTGCACAATTGCATCCTGAAATTGGGTGCTTACAGTTGCCCCCCCTTTGTCGCTGTTTGCTTGAAAAATTATGGCAAATCAATAGAAGCACATAATTTTAAAAATTAGGACACTTAATTGTATCCTAAATGATAGATTAATGCTCAAATTGTTAAGTAAGTTATGATGTTTGACAAGTCTCATTATATTTCCTGTTGAATGTCTAGTGGACTTTGTGCAAATGAGTTTCGCTATATTCCTTATGGGATCTTTAGCGATGATAAATTGAAAACTTGTTATAGTTCCTATGGAACGTCTAGCAATAATGAATTTTATTATATTCCTTGTGGGACGTCTAATGATGCACATTATATTCCTTGAGGTACGTCTAGTGATGATAAATTGAAAATTTGCTATAGTTTTTATGGAACGTCTAGCACTAATGAATTTCATTATATTCCCTGTGGGACATCTAACGATGTACACTATATTCCCTATAGGACATCTAGTGAAGTTGAATTGAAAATCTGCTATAGTTCCTGTGGAACGTCTAGCACTGATGAATTTTGTTATATTCCCTATGGGACGTCTAATGATGTACACTATATTCCCTATAGGACATCTAGTGAAGTTGAATTGAAATATGCTATAGTTCCTATGGAACATCTAGCACTAATGAATTTCGTTATATTCCCTGTGGGACATCTAACGATGTACACTATATTTCCTATGGGATGTCTAACGATGTACACTATATTCCCTATGGGATGTCTAGTGATGATGACTTGAAAATCTATTATAGTTGCTATGGAACGTCTAGTAATGATGAATTTGAAAGTTTATGTCATAACTGCTATGCAGTACATAACATAATGAAGGTTATGACTATTGTGCAACATATAACATAATCATTTGAAATTCATATTATAGCTACTATACAGCATATGAATCCTTTGATTGAAATGATATGTGTAAAATGTAGAAATTGAATTCTGTAAACTTGTTCTGCATTTTGTACTGGACAGAAAATTCAGAATCATAGATTGATTATTCAGTTTTAATAATTCAATGAATTATTAATTTGATGAATGTCATGATTTAATTAGGAATATATTCCTTCCTAATTAGAATGCAAATATGGACCAAATTATAATGAAAGAACTTGAATTCATATGCATACAAAAGTAATGGACTAAAGCGGAATACACTAGACTCGATCATTTAGTGTTGATTGATCTATACAATTATGCTGCTATCCATAATTTCTCATGATTAGTTGCAACCTTTTCATTACTCACTGTTGATGCTACAGTCCATAACAACTCATGATTAGCTGCAACTCTTTCATTGCTCACTGATGATACTGTAATCCATAACTACTTATTGATGATGTTGCAATCTATAATTGCTTGCAAATTGACTGCAATCCTTTCATTGCTTGCCTTTGATGTTGCTACAGTGCATAACTGCTTGCTAATTTTTATCTTTGGTTATTTGGGTCGAATGCTTTGAATTTTTTTGTGTTGACTAATTTTAATTCCACTGTGCAGATCCTTCTAGTTTTGTAATTCGTACAGACTTGTTGAAGTTAGTTTCAACCATGATAAATGTATAAAAGTACATTATAATATTGAAAATTTATGAGAAAATTCATCCTTTTATCATGAGATAGCATGTACTTAACGAATCTCACTATTTTTTATTTTCATGACTGTCACTTATTTTCCATTTACAAAGGTTAGAGGCATCGTTAATCATCTTATACTGAGAGTGTATCTTTTATCAAGTGAAGAGCTTACTTCCATGCCTAATTTTAGAGAGAATTTTCTAAACAAAACTTATGGAAATTAAGCATAAAAATATTGAATTTTGAGTATCAAAATAGTCTTTGAATTATTTTTATGCTTTTCTTCCTTATCCAAGTATTCCCCCTCCTTTCTCATATTACTCAGCATGGATACCGTTGGAAATGTCCTTTAGATACTTATAATCTTACAGAGCATTGGAGTAAATAGAGCAAGTTTTTTTTTTAATATTGGTCCTCTTTTAGTATTCCCCTGCCTTTCTTGTATTACTCAACATGGATACCATTGAGGGATTTGTACTTGTGCTCATTTTTAAGCATTGGAGTAGATTATATGCACATTTATTATTCAAAAGACTAAAATGACACTTTAAAATTCAACCAATTTATATTGTAAGTCCATAGATTTTGTCTTTGCATATTCTTCCCCTCATTTAGGTGTAAAGTAAGCATTAGATTGACTAGAGTTTTAGAACTCTCAGCATAGAACTATCAACAAGACATCTAAATTCTACAAGCCTAATAAAAGAAAGCCATTAAAATCAAAGGTCATGAGATAATTTTTTGCACATAATATCATGAAGTGGATGAATTTACTCTCAATTTTATAAATTTTCTTTGTACTTTATTGTAAAATCAAAATAAATAGAGTTATACTACTTCCCTTTGCCATTTGTCAGGCTGTTTTGTCACACAAAGTGAGATTTTGACAAGTGATTGGCGTTTGCTATCCTAGTCATTCTTATTGATGTATCGATTCCTTTCCTCTTCTTCTTTCTCTTTTATTTTCCCTGCACAAAATACTATAAGTTAGTATGGTTTATTTGTAAGTGAAGAAATTTTGTCAAAATGCAATGTTATTCTTTTACATTCTTCCCTTTTTTATTATGATGATGATGTCTTGGATCATAGGGTCATGATATTCTGCCATTGAGGTTATGGCTTTAGGCTGAATTTGTCTTTCTATTGTTCTATTGATGCTTTGGTAAAGCACCTCATTCCTCTTCCTAATATTTCTTATAAAAGAAAAGATTTAGGATTTAGAGATTTTTTTATTTCACCATTAAAGAAATCTTCAGAGTGCATTCGTCTAAAGTTTTGAGTGCATTATTCCCTTTTTAGGGTCGAGCGCATGTATTGCTGACATGTTGGACCTTCTCGTTACCATATTCCACACCCTACAATGGTCTAACTATTGTGGAGAGATATTCCAAATGATCCAACCAATGAGACTATAGAGATGGATACTGAGTTTGAGGAGCTTAAAAGTCTTTTCCAACCTCTTGAGGTCACCAGGATGATGCTTCTTAGTAATGTCACTCCTTTTATTTTCATTCCTTTGTATGCTTTACCTATGAATACTCTGACTACTTTCTTGCACTTTTACAACACTAATCTTGAAAGTTAGGAGCAAAGTGTTTGGACCAATCTTGACTAGGCTCAAAGACTTTATTATGTAATGAAAGTATATTCATAACAAATGTATGCAAGTGTATGCATGATCCTAATAGGCCTTATATTTGGAGAAACTCATCAACAGCTTGTAGGTTTAAGCACTTAATGCTTCATTATTGGTACTTATAATGTTTGAGCTTCTGATATAGTCTATTGGACAAATAACTAGGCCAGCGAGTGGGGTCCATGGCTTTACACTGGAGCTCATAATTGATCGATGCACTATTGAACTTTTCTTTTTATTACTGCTTCTGCTATATGATAACTGTTATATCTGTATGCTTGTAGTATACTCCTTTCTGCCCTGAGATGATTTTCACTAACTTTGAAGTTTTACTGTTGTATTTACAGTTTTACCCCTAACTTGTCCCGGAGTTACATTATGCCCCCAGCTTCATTTTGAATTCATCCTAGCAATCACTTTCTTCATATGCACAAGAGACTCGATTTGGTCATTATTGTTATTGGCCCTTTGTCTTACTAACCCTATTAGTTGCAATCTCATGTATTGAAGATGCTTAGGAGTGGGTGAACTGAATGAAGCGAGTTCTAGATGATGAAATCAATTGGATTTACACTTTGAAGAATTCTTGAGTAGAATATGAGGATTGATGCTGATAATAATTGATGACAGTTACAATGTATGGGTTGAAAAGCAAGTTATTGAGCCACCTGAATTGTTAAGGTATAAGGGGACGCTAAGCTTACAAGGAAAATTACAAAAGAGGTGGCAAAAAGAAAACATAACTAAAATAGTGATCTCATAGCTCTGATTTAGCTTTCATCATGTATTATTTTTCCATTCAAATACTTTTACAACATGATAAAGACCAATATGTGATGTTTCAATAAAAATTTGAAATTCAATTTTAATCATTCATTAGGGAAAAAATGAGAACATTCATTACATCACATGATATAACTCTTATTGTCAGTCAGTCATGAATTTTCCTCTCTAATTTTTACTTTACTATTATTTTTTCTCTTTTTTTTCTCTTTTTTAATTTTTTTTCTCTCTTACATTTCCTATCTTCAAAAGTTACATCATGTGATATATGTATGTTCTTTGAATTTGCATTTTTGCCCATGCTAAATGAATCTAATTGAATTGAATTTATGTCAAACATACTAATATAAATTATAATGCACATAAAAATTAGGATTACATAAGTAAGCATGATCAAAATTTATATCATCGATCACTAAAACAAAACAAAATTTTCATCCTCAAACAGACTGGACATTATTACATCAATTTCATCATAAAAGACATTAACAAAACTATCACTAATAACAACAGTTAAATCCTGGGGTGGCTCCTCTTCAAGTGGCAAACATAGCAGCTCTTCAACAGTAGCACTGCCCATCCTCTCAACTGCTAGCTTCATCACTTCCTTTTTGTTGTCCTTCACCAGATTCTCCACAATCTACCTCCTTGAAGATCTTAAACCTAGGGACATCTGCTCCAACAACAATGACTGATTCCTTGGCTACAAAATAGTATTTTCCTTCCCCTGGCTTAATGAAGTTCTAATTCAAAGGACTAAATTTGCATAAAGCTTCCTTTTTTTTTTTGCATTAAATCTCTTCCTTGCCCTTTTACCTTTTGGCTTTTCTTCCCTTGTAAAACCTAATCCTATTGTGTCATCTTGATTTTTGAATCCTGGGAATTCTGGACTTCTTGTTCATTCTTCCTCAGTCCTTGTCCAAGCTGGTAATTCATGCTTTCCATCATTTTTGCTACTCTCGGATCCATTTCAGTCCCATAAAATATCCCAGCAATCTGGAAACTAAAGGGTGCACACACTTGTTTCTGTTTATCTAATATGGATGTCGCAACAACATTGGGCCCAAATTCTATGGTCATAACTTCTCCTTCATAAGGGAATTTTATCTTTTGATGCACAGTTAAGGGTTATAGACACTTGATTCGGTAGACCCATGTTAGGGGATGAATTAGGGGCGCTTGGTTTGACCGACCCATTATCAAGCCCGATGATGAGAACGTGAAACTTGGACATGAGAATGAAGCCTGAATCTCTAATGGAAAATGGACTTGAAAGCCTAAAGCCTAGAAAAGGCCCAAAACCTAGCCCAACTATCTAAATTTGGCCTAAGCTCGCCTGGCCCAATGCAGGCCCGGGCTAAAGGGGCATCACCTCAGTGCAATGAGGTGATTGCCTCTTTGGCCGCTGCTAATGAGGCGATCGCCTCAGCATAAAGGCAATCACCTCATCAATGAGGCACCACCTCTATTGCAGCCCACTTGTAGCTGCATTTAATGCAACTGCAATCATGACGGCCAAGTGGTATAGGCCTCACTCTCCATACCTGCTTATTGCATGAGAAAAAGATTTTTGGGGAAGGAAAAAGGCTATAAAGGCTCATGATGGGCTAGAGGGCTTAGGGGCATAGGAAAGCTAAGGGAAAAAAGTAAAAAAAAAAAAGAGGAGAGGTTGGTAGGGGAAAAAAGGGAGAGCTCTGGAAAAAAAAAGGAAAGAAATGAGAGAAAAGGAAAAAAAATGTCCTAGGAGGAAGAAGGAGAGATGGAAGCAAAGAAAGTTGGCATCTCCACAAGAGAAGGAGGAAGAAACTTGTGTCAAAGGTAAATATCACATCCTAGCAAGGATCTCAATCAAAACATCTCTGAGGGCCTCTCATTTTGGTATAAAACCTGCACTTAAACTTGACATGTTCATCATTTTATGTGTTCTTGGTTATGTGTAATTAATTCATTAGTATATTTTAGGTATTTCTAGTTTATCTTACTCAATATCCCACTCTATTGACGTGATAGTTGAATAATTTTGCATGTAGTCATGGTTTGATGATTATAGAGTGTGTATATGCACGTTTAGTTACTTAAAGTAGAAGTCTAAGTGTTTGGGAGTTAGTTTTAGCCTTCTGACTAGGCGGCGCCTCTTCATAGAGGCATCGCCTCTTATCAATGAGGCGATCGCCCCATTGATAGGCCTTTATGAAGCCTTCTCTCTTGTGTGTGTATGTCTTATTCCTTTTTGACTCGGAGTTGTAAGGGTCCCTGCTGATGAGGTGCTGCCTCATTGATAGGTTCAGTCTATTTTTTGTTCTATTTTTTTTCATGTGCTCATCGTGATTCTACCTTGACATGTATTATTTTGACCTTAAACATGGCTATTTCATTGCATGATGATGTTCGTCTTGATTATTTGTTGGTTTCTCTAGTTCATAAGGTGAAAACCCCTTTTTTAGAGAGTCTTCTTACATATATCGTTATATGTGATTTCACTTTTTGAAAGGAAGGACTAATTGTGTGTTATTTGTAGGAATTACTTGATGATTTCCATCATTGAGTAGTCACCTTTGTTATTTATTCCTTTTATATTACCGCATTTATGTTATTTTATCAGTTTATATTCGGTATATGTTTATTTTATCTTCTGTCTATTATTCTTTTATTTAGCCAAAAGCGTTGTAATCCTTAATCCCTTTCCCCCATTTGATTTTGAATGTATGGTTTTTAAATTATTATTTATTTTATTTCTATTAAATGTTGGAATGCAAAGGCATGAAATTGGACTAATGTGCAAACTTGGACTTAACTATAAAACTTGGAAAGTGAATGAAAGGAAGTGCAATTTTGAATGTAAATGAAGAAATAATTAAATAATTAAAGCTAATGAAAGGAAAAACACAAATGGAGGCCAACCACAAGGTTGGGTGAACATTCAAATGCTCATACACAGTTTCTGAACTCGATCTCTGATGACGGCTTTTGGGAACCTTCGTGGGATCCAGTTTTTGTATAGTGTGTCCCGGCTTTATCAAGGTGGTGACTCCATCTCTGAAGAGGCCCAAGACCTATATAGTATTTCCTAGTGGGCCTCGAGCCCACACAGTGCCATGGTCGCCAAACACTTGGGGGGCGCGCTAAACCCCGCCACCTACAATGGCGACTCCATTGGGGATGGAGAAATTGATTCCAGTGTTTTGCATTTTATCATCTTTAATTATTTTCTTATTTCTTCATGCATTTATGCATTCACTACACATTTTGCACACAACAAGCACTTCAGTCCCTAATTAAATCGACAATAGTCAGTACTTCGCTACCTATATTTCACTCAAACCTAGTGGTGGAATATTTGATTATTGTCACTCACGAAACATACTAATCCACGTTGTTTGAACCTTGAGTTGGGAGACGTAGATGGATGTATACCGTTGTGGGAACTTAAGCCTTTTTACCCAAGACTCAAGCCCATGTAATGACCCAGCAACTATCCTTAGGAATTTTTCCACATGTATGTGTATTATGCCATATGATGGACCCTTAAAATAAATCTTGAGCCCATCAATAAGCAATCTAAAGTGAAATGGGCCCTCATGTCCAACCAAAGCCTATTATAAACAAGCTAGTCAACAAAGGCCTCTCATGCCTACTCTTAACCCATTTCAAGTGGGCCTTGACAAGCAAGTTTTTGGTGCTAAGGATCTTAGCTCATAGAAAGTGGACTCGAGCTTTATTTAAAGGAACCATTACTTGTCTGAATCATTTTAAGAGTTTTCTTGTATACGTCAATTTTATTATCCCCCATTGATAATTAAAACCTAGGCCAAAAATCCTAGGACAAGATACTCGCCATTGAATATGTGTGTGGGAGGAAAAAGGGCGGAAGTTTGCACATTTAAGTTCCATGCTTTGATCTTGTATATCTCTTATGTGTGACATTTTATTTCTCAAATTTCTAAATAAAATGGACTTGCATATCATGCATACACGTCATGCATCATTCTAACCTACTATTTTACAGCACTATAGATCCTTCAAGCTTAGCAAGGTGGGTCGAGCTAGTTCAGGTCATTTGGTCATAAATTCAGAAATAAGAATGGCAGGAGGATTCAATCCAGAAGCATTTAGGGCATGGTTGAAAGAGGAATTAATGACAGAAACCCAGGCTATAATGAGAGAAATGATGGGGGAGATTACTAAGATTATAAAAGAGAGCTAGCCAACACAACCACCCAATGCACTGCCAATCGATTTGGTGGATCTCGATGAGGAAATACCGATTAGAGGAAGGGAAGAAGATGATGTAACAGTGTTGGCCAATCCAGTGAATCAAAGAAATGTCATCCTAGCCGAGGATGTGGGTCAGACTGAGTGGGGCTAAGAATATGACCAAAGTGATGAACCAGATGCAGATGATGATAACGGAGAAGGGTATGGTTGCTCCTTTAGATTATGATCTAAATCTAGAAAAGGGTGATGAATTGTTGCCTCATAAGTTTAAATTCCTAGACATGAAGAAGTATATTGGTGCCAAGGATCCCCATTTGCATTTGAAGCAATATGTAACATACATGAAGGATACTGAGCTAACTAAGAGCCAAATTATCAAGTAGTTCCCTATTTCATTGGAAGGGGGTGTCGATTCGGTGGTATTACACCTTGGAACCGCATGTTCAGTCAGATTAGAAAGAATTGTGTGCTACTTTTGTCAAGCAATATGGTCTTAAAGTTTAACTAAAGGTGTCCTTGAGAGATCTATAGAATACCAAACAGAATTTTAACGAGTCTTTTATTAATTACTTGACTCGTTGGAGGGGAAAATTTTCCTTGATGAGGCATAGGCCTACTGAGTCCGACTAGTTGGTCCTGGCAATAGAAGGGGCGTGTTCCAGCATTGTCTAGGAAATTGAGGGATCTGGGAATCAGGAACTTTAAAGAATTATACAGATTTGGCTTAAGAGAAAAAATTCTTTGGAAGAGGATCTAAGGGCAAAGAGGGGGCCAGCTCAAGTAGTAACATTCAGATTCATGCTATTCAACCACTGAGCAGTAATGTACAAGTCAATGTAGTTAGACGGCCTTGGAGATTTTCAAATCAGGGACGTCCTATGTCCAAAGTCCTCAATAAGCTCATTGAGAAGAACCTGCTACGACCTTTACCTTCACAAAAACCCTTGCTTGGGGCTAACCCAAAGCTTTTCTGTAAATTTCATCAGACCATCGGGCATGACATAATAGTTGTGCCCGATTAAAGCATGAAATCCAAGATCTAATAGACTCAGGAAAAATTAACAACCCAGAAAATAGAAAACCAAACACACAAACCAACCCCATTACTAATTATCAGAATGTACCACCTCCTAACCTACCCATTTTGATGGTCAAATCTAGCCTAACAGAAGAACAAGTCCTAAACTCCTTCATTGATGTCTCTCACAGTTCTCAATAAACCAAACCTAAACCCTGAAACCAAGTAAACAACCCATAGAGTTATAGGTACAAGTCTTGGATATATGGAGTTTTGATGATGAAAGCAGAGAATGAGATGACCTACAAGGCAACAAGGGGTGTGAGCCAAGTCAGTCTGTGAAAAAAGTCGAAGAAAAGAAAGGGGAACCTGGGGTTATCGGGTCTAAACCTGAAAAGGTAGAATGTGCAGCAAAGGGAAAGGAGATAGAACAAAGCAAAGAGACCATTGCCAATGTTTGGGAGTTATTCATGCATTTTAGGGATCACAGGGAAGCCCTAGTCCTGGCACTAGATTAGAGAAAGATTTCCACTAATTCCACTCTAAAATAGATAGTCCACTCACTAATGGAAACTCCTCAAGGAATAATAACATTTTCCAATAATGATTTGCCTCTGGAAGGGAGGGATCACCACAAAGCTCTATTTATCAAAGCCGAGGTAAAAGGGAAGATGACATGCTGTGTGATGGTTGATAATGCTTCTGCCATTAATGTGTGTCCATTGAAGATTCTGCTGAAGGTAGAGTTGACAGTAGCCGACCTAAAGCCTTCTGAGGTAGTTACCAAGGCTTATAATGACACTAAGAGGTCTGTGGAAGGAACTTTCAGGGCATGGGTTAAAACAGGACCTATAGAAGTTTGGGTTGACTTGCATGTGATTGATATCCCAGTGACATTTGCCATTTTATTAGGGAGGCCATGGTTTCACCCTCTAGGTGGCATTCCATCCACTGTTCACCAAAATATTAAGTTTCCACATGAAGGAAGGTTTGTTACCATCTCAGCTGAAACTGAAGTCGTCACAGCCGCACTAAAGTTGATCCCTAATGAGATTTCCCTTAGCCTTAGTTTTGAGTCTATGTGATCTATGAGGATGAGATGGATGAAAAGGTTTTGAGAATGATACGCAATATGAAATTTTTGCTTGGCATGGGATTAGGGAAAAATCATAGCAAACTTTTAGAGTTTGTAGGAAACAAAGTACCTATTTTGAAGCATGGGTTAGGATTCAAAGAGGTTGACAGAGCTGGGAAAGAGATGAGTATGTAGGACCGGTCTAAAGTAAAGGAGAAGGAAACTATGGCTAAAAAGAAAACTCTGTGGGAAATCTTTGTAAAGGAAGGTGCTGGGCACCCATACAGCGGGACTCTAGAACCTCTCCTAGTGGCTGGGGAAGTTATCCTGGGATTCAAGATTTTTGCTAAATTTGTGAACAAAATTGGGGAAGTTACTATCGAAAAGGCCCCTATTGAGTAGCTGGTACTGGGTTGAAGAGGAGTTCAAAGAAGATAAAGCTACTTTAGAGCAGAAAGGCATTGATGATCAAAGCAAAAAATTCGATTTTGAAACCTACATCCTCAATTCTATCATAGATACCTTTTATAATAACTTTGATGTTTCTCTTGCTTCTCTGTTTGAAATTGACGATCTTTTTTTTTTCAAAAGTGAATGCAATGAAGTCTAAATTTGCTTATTTGTGTGATGTGTTTTCTAATGGCTATTCTATTTGTGATGATCATTTCATGCATATGTTTGACATTAATTCCATGCAAACTGAATCATTTAATTTGGGCATTGACGATAATCCTAAAAATATATTGTTTGCTTTTGGTTTAACTCATGGTGAGAGAGGAAAAATGGAAGAAATATTTAAAAAGAGACAGAAAGTATTTGCTTGGGGTTATGAAGACATGCCAAGAATTGATAGGGAAATCTCAAAACACAGGATCCCCACATACCCTCATAACAGCGCCAATAAAGTAGAAGCAAAGGAGGTTAAGGCCAGAATGGGCTCTCTTGGTTAAGGAAGAGGTCAAAAAGCAGCTGAAGGCCAAAGTTCCTAGAAGTGGTGGAGGACACTCAGTGGTTAGCAAATATAGTTCCAGTTCCTAATAAGGATGGAAGAGTCAAAATGTGTATGGACTACCAAGATTTAAATAAAGCCTACCCTAAGGATGACTTCCCACTACTGCATATTGATACATTAATTGATAGTGTAGCTTCCAATGCAATGTACTCTTTTATGGATGGATTTTCGGGATACAATCAAATCATGATGGCAGTAATAGATAAATTGAAGACATCTTTCATCATCGAATAGGGTGTGTACTATCACCAAGTGATGGCCTTTCGGGTTGAAGAATGCAAGGGCCATTTATCAGAGGATGGTGACTACCTTACTACACGACATGATCCATAAAGAGGTAGAAGTGTATGTGGCTGATATGATGGTGAAATCTGCAACCAAGGAAGGGCATTTGAAGCACTAGACAAGTTTCTAGCTAGAACAAAAAATTATAATCTCAGACTGAACCCAAAGAAGTGTGTTTTTGGGGTTACATTTGGGAACTATTGGGACACATTATCAGCCAAAAAGGAATAAAGGTTGATCTAGATAAGATCAGAGCAATCAGGGATATGCCAGGACCAATGAATGAAAAAAAGGTCTGAGGGTTTCTGGGGCATTTACAGTACATCAGCATATTTATAGCCAAGTTAACGGCCATCTACAATACCATTTTTAAGCTTCTAAAGAAGGACCAACCTGTTATATAGACGAAAGATGTCAATAAGCCCTTGAAAGCCATCAGGATTATTTGATGAATCCTCCTGTCTTACAACCGCTGAGACCGTGGTAAAAGCCTTGATCCTATATCTACCAATTGAGAAAGGATGCAATAAGGGCAATGTTGGCACAGGAAGGTGAAAAGAAGATAGAGCATGTTGTATATTACCTGAGAAAGAAGCTTCTGCCCTATGAAGCTACTTATAGTTTAGTGCAGAAAACATGCCTAGCAATAATTTGGGCAACAAAAAAGCTTCGACACTACTTTCAATCTACAAAGTGCAAGTAGTTTCTAAACATGATCCCCTCAGGTACCTCCAACAGACCCTATGTCTTACATGAAAATTGGCTAGGTGACTCTTTTTACTCATAGAATTCGACATATAGTATATAGCCAAAAAGACAGTGAAAAGGAAGAGCAGCAACAGACTTCTTGGCACAAAGCCCGGTGGATGATGAGGTTGGAGTTTCTCGATAAGTATCTAGGGGTGATAGAGATACAAGGTTGGGAAATGTACTTTAATGGAGCTATCAATAACAAAGGGGCTGAAATAGGGGTAATTTTGGTTACGCCTGAAGGAGAAATGATCCCAATGCAAAAAGACTTTAGTTTGAAGCAACCAATAACCAAATAGAATATGAAGCCTGCATCTTTAGTTAAAAGCATTGCGTAGCCCAGGGGCAAAAAATGTCACTATCTATGGGGATTCCATGCTAGTTATAAAACAAGCCACCAAAGAATGGGAGATAAAGAAGATAGATTACGGCTGTACTGGATTACATGGCCACCATCCTATGCTCCTTCACTTAGTATAAATTTTTCCATTTTCCAAGGGAAGGAAACCAGGTAGCTGATGCCCTAGCCATACTGGCCTCCATGTGGGAAAGTGAGAAACAACCAAAAGTCAGGCCCTTAATTCTCACAAAGTTTCGAGCCCCCTATTATGAAGAGGTGAGAGTAACGCCAGTTGACACCACTGAGAAACCTTGGTTCTATAATTTACAAAGGTATGTAGAAACTAGAAAATTTTTGGATGATGCTGATAAGAAAAGAAAGGATATCCCTGTAAATGTTGTCTCGACAGTTCATAAGCCACAATGGGATGTTATACAAAAGGATGCCAGCCGGGGTACACCTCAGGTGCGTTGATAAGGATGAAAGCCAGAAGCTTATAGAAGTAATTCATGAAGGGGTGCATGGGCCACACATAAATGGGGACAGTCTTGGCAAAGAAAATAGCCCGCATGGGTACTTTTGGCTCACCATGGAAGAAGATTGTGTTGGATTTATGAAGAAATGTCATAATTGCCAAACATATGGTGATGTTAGCCACCTACCATCTATGGAAATTCAAGGAATGACTTCTCCTTGGCCATTTTCTATATGGGGGATTGACATTTTAAGGGAGGTGAGGCCAAAAGCAACTAATGGCCATCGGTATATCATTGTGGCTATCGACTACTTCTCTAAATGGGTTGAGATTGAATCCTATGCTACCGTGGGGTCGAAGCAGATGTCGAAATTCATCGAAAAGAACAAAATTTGCAGGTATGGATTGCCGCCACCACATAGTTACAAAAAATGGCATTCAATTTCGAGCAAAAACAACCACATTATTAAAAGACTATAAGATTGAGCACCACAGGTCATCTCCGTATAGGCCATAGGCAAATGGGGCAGTGGAAGTAGCAAATAAGAATATAAAAAAGATCTTGGCCAAGACATTGGAAAATTATCAAGATTGGGCCGATTACTTACAATTCGAATTGTGGGGATATCGAACTACTACTGGAACTTCGATAGAAGCCACTTCGTACTCTTTGGTTTATGGGTGTGAGCTATTTTATCGGTAGAGGTTGAGATAAGGTCATTGAGAGTCCTTCTGGAATCTAAACTCCCTGAGTATCAATGGGTTGAAAGTCGGTTGGCTCAGTTGACATTGCTGGATGAAAAAAGGATGAAGGCTATGTATCATTCTTAGCTGTATCAAAAAAGAATAGCCCATGCCTATAATAAAAAAATCAAGCCAGGCAAGATTCGAGAAGGAGATTTGGTGTTGAAACTTACAAGATCAAACATGACCGATCCTCGAGGAAAGTTTAAGCCCAACTGGGAGGGACCGTATCTGGTAAAGAAGTTATTTTTGAAAGGCACTGCCATTTTGTCTGACATGGAGGGAAACGAGTTCAAAGAACCCATCAACCTAGACAAGCTCAAGAAATACTTTATGTAAAAAGTCTCATTAGGGAGAAAACCTTGAAAAGAGGCTGTCTAGGCAAAAGTTAGAGATTGTAAAAAAATAAAAGAAAAAGGTCCTGCTAGATTGAAAACCTCAAAAGAGGCAGTCTAGGCAAAAGTTAAGGATATGTAAAAGGAGAGAGAGAGATATAAAATGATTAGTTGGAAAACTTGCAAGGGCAAGTCAACTAATAACATGAGATGTACCAGAAGTGAAATGTATATACGTTTTTGTACTTAAATGAAATGAAATGGATTTCTTTAATTATCGTTAAACATTGCATACTATGTCCATTACAAGCCATTTAGCTAGTACAAAAGGGAAATTACTTCTAACAAAAGGGGAAATGACGACTTTATTTCATGAGCTAATTTTTTTTTCTCTTCTTTTGTTGCCTACCCTATGAACTTAACATTTATAACTCTCTTGTCCTTTTGTATTTAATAAATTAGTCTCTTTCTGTTTGTTGTAAACAAACCCACGCTTTGTAATGATCATCAGTAGTCTGACCACCGTCGTAGCTTAAATTTCTTTCAATGACTCTTCGAGGCCAAGTTGCAACCAGGTGGTCTAGGAAATTTTGAGAAAGTGGCCCTGGCTTGAACTCATGAACAGGCTCCATAATTAGTTGTTTATGACCATATTGGTGGTAGAGGCGGGCTGGATTGTAGAAAGTGGCAAAATAAATACCAACAACCAGGATGTAGTATGTGTAGGACTGAATGGTTAAATACTACAATCCCCACCAGGGGCACATCCAGCGGATCAGTGTATCAGGAAATGTTGATAGCCAGCCATGAATGTCTGCAAGGATGGGATGTAGTTTTCTTATTCGATAATGCTTAGCTTGGTAATGCCTGATGTCTTGAGGAGGTTTGATCAGGCCTAAATTTTCATAAAACCACATCTGCGGAATTACAAATGATTAGATACAGACAGTATGATAGTTAGAAGTAAAGGAAGGGACAACGGGAAACTTACTTCCAACAGGAATGGGCTTCCTGAGAATCGTCGAATCTTCGTGAAGTCATCCAATCCGATGATAGTCTCTACTAAGATGAGAGGGAAGGGATTGAACCCTGACTCCACTTGATCGAGGATGGAAAGGATCTTCATATCGCAGTGCCCTGAGGGGGAAACCAGTAAAAATTAAGCATACAAATAGAGGGCTAACATGTGGAGCCAGTAAGTTTCTTCTTTTTCCACATTCATGGTGACCTTGAGGAAGGACTCTAGTTTGATTTTCTAGTTGGAGATACAGTGAAAAGAAGACCAAGGTGGAAGGTTGAACATACGTGTCATTTATTGCTAAATGGAGTGAGAATCCAGGTTTTCAAAGATAGGAATCGCAAACCGACAAGCAGAGTCCGTATGATGGCTGAGAATTGCCTTGAATTCCTCCAGCAAAGGACATATTTCTATTATGTTAAACTGAAAAACAAGTTTATGGGGATCCCAAGATTGAACCATGGCATGGAGAAAAGGGAAATTGATTCTCCTAGTGTGGAGTGATTTGAAGATCAGAAGGTGAAACGACTCCAACCTGGCCCAAGATTTATTGTCTAAACCTTTCAAAATCAATTGTAAGGGCCTCAAACTTTGTTATGTCATGTTTGTGGCTTTTTAGAGGCACTTAAAGAGAGAAAACATGAGGTTAGGGATGAAGGGAACTCGAAACACAAGAATATGGGTCTTTATAGGGGCAGGACCTCTTGCTGCTAAGGTGATCGCCTCATCAATGAGGCACCGCCTCAGCAATAAGAGGCAATCAGCTCTTCACTAGGGTTCAATGAGGCGATCACCTCATTAGCATGTTGGGCCGATTGCGCTTCTTCGAATCACATAGTCTAAACAGGTGCAGTCAGAATATAGTGGGATAGTTATGTATGCAAACATTGAAATCAACTCACATGTGAAAAAATGAGAAAAGCAAAACAAATGAATTTAATCGAGGAAAATGATGAATTCTGCAAACATTTTGTCTATAAAATCAAAAACCAAAATTTTGTGTTCATTATTCAAAGACTACATAAGTTTTAACCCCGACACATCAAGAATCTGATCATGTACCCTCAGGGTCGGCTTCTCCTCTGGCTCTACTGCCATTCCTGTCTTCATCCTCGTCATCCTCATCAATCTGAAATACATCAATTTGATGCTTGAGAGTGGCGATCCTCACCCTACTAGCCTCATCCCAATCTTATTTTGAACAAAATGCAGGTTAGTAAACCAAGCAAGCATGCATACATGTAGAAAGTAAAGAGGTTCTTACCCTCCACTACTAGATGATCTCTAGCATGTAGTCTCTCTGGGCCTCTATCATGTGATACATATATAGGCCCTGCTCCAATGGAATCTGCATTATTGAAATAAATGTTGGAACTAATGTTGGTTTGAGAATCATAATGAAAGTAGGTCAGGAAAAGAACTTACATGAGTAGCACTACCAGGGGTGCATGCAGGGGTCAGGTCCTCATCCAAAGTCAAGAACTGATGCAACAACTCTCCAGGAGGAACCCAACATCAAGCTAGAGGGTCGGGTATGTGAATGAAGCTTCCTAGGACAAACTTAGAACTGGGGGCATTAGTCGGCCTGGCTTCCTCGCCAGCCGTAGAAGCTTGGATCCAGTCGACGCCTCAAGGGCTCTCTCTCCTACACTCGGGACCTGACCAGGGCCATGGGCCTAGCAGGTGTAGCTTGAAGAAAAAATAGGAGAAACATGTTGAGAATACAATCAATTTGCAAGAAAAGGGAAGCCGATAGGGATATACCTAAGAGGTAGAAGCGGCCTGGAAAGGGACCGTCAGCAGAAGGTGGGTATGGATGAACTCTGCATATCGGCTCTTCACGCTAACTGTGTGATCCATAGCTAGTAAGCCTATAACAGCCTGAGCGAGGTCGCGACCCTCCAACTCATTAGCCCAAAGCATACTGTCAAGAGGAGACCTGGGGACCCGCCTAGTTCTAACACCTGCCCTCCAGTTCAGGACCCGCTCTCCCAAATACCAAGCTCAATATCCAGGCCCACAGAGGAGTACCCTCTTCCAAGCAGAGGGCCTGGAGTGAGTCATCTCAATGGTCCAAGTGTCCTCAGGCCCCCATAAGTCATTTCAGATCTGCAAAAAAAAAAAGAGAAGATATAAATATGTGAGTAAATTGAATATGAATAATTTACTAATAAGAAGGTTTGTGCTTTGCAGGTACCACATCCTGTGTCAGAGAGTTCAGGTGTTGTCTATGGATGTGAACTCACGCAAGGTGCCTCTTCACAATACGGCTAGCTAGCACCCCACCCGCTGAGGGCCGAAAAATGATCTCCCACTCAGGTAACGCCCATAAGCAACTCTAGCTCTAGAGCCCGAACTTGAAAAATAAAATAGGAGAAGTTGAGAAAACTGACATAAGTAACAGTGGGTCAGAACAAGATAAAGAAAAAAGGGATCATGATGCACTAGAACAGCGTGCCAAAAGCCATAGAATCTCCTAGCCCCTCGGACCACCTCGTCCATACTCTGGTACAAATATGCCAAGGTGCAGCTACCCCAATTGAATGTGGTAATCTGGTTGAGATCCTAAAGGGCCAGTAGAAACATCAGGTCGATGGAGCTAGCAGCATCAGTAAAAAAGGTGGTATCGAGTAGGTAGAGCAAAAAGGCCCTCACCACATGGTCAATCTCATAGGGAGAGATCATAGCCGCAGCCTAATCCCTAGTGTAAAAACTCCTGATCGAGTTCAACTTAAGGTTATGAGTCCCCTTCATGTTAAGAGTCATCCCCAAAGTCGCTCAATGTATGTAGCCTTATCCGGATACATCTGGTGTAGACTCACATCAAAAGGAATAGGATCCCCAGTGCAGGCAATCCCTGTGATGGTAGCAAATGAAACTGGGTCTAGAGTAAGCTCACTGACCAGGAGGTGGAAAGTGTGGGTCGTATCAAACCACCTCTCCATTAGGGCATGCAGTGGTTGGTAGTCCGTGTGCCCCTGCTTAGATGGAAGCAAGAGTATGAAGTCCTCGAACCCCATCTCCTAAATTTGGTCCCTCTGCTCATGGGTCAAGTCGCTATAGAAGACCCCGGCTCCATGGAAATTCCTGGCCCCTTTGAATGTCTGAGCATTATGTTGTAAATAAAGAAATAGAGAAGTAAAATTTATGCATTTTGCGATTTTAAGGAGAAATTCAGAATGAATGTACATAAATAGCGTAGTTCGCTCTATTGATGAAGTGATTGCCTCACCATAGAGGCGATTGCCTCATCACAGAGGCGATCACCTCATTAAAGAGGCGATTAGCTCTATGAAGGGGCGATAAGCAATCACCTCTTTACAAAAGCCTATTGCCTCATTGAAGAGATGATCACCTCATTAAAGAGGTGATCACCTCTATAAGGCACAAATGGAGACAATTTTCAATTTTTAATGATTTAAACACAAATTTCACATCTTGCTCAATTAAATAATGTCTTAGAATGACAATTATGCAAGATTAATCACTAACCTAATATGATTTTACATGAAATTTTAGGGTACTAACCCCTCCAGATGCAGAAGAGCAAATGTGAGACCCTAGATCTGCCAGAAGAGGAATCAAGTTCCCACAGGTCAATCCCAAATTCCTAGAGGAGCTAATAAGAGATGGAATATGATCCCACTCGGGCATAGGGGGTGTTCTCTCATTCTCCATCGATTGTGAAAGGAGGAAAGATGCAGGAAGTATAGAAAGTGTAAGAGGAGGAAAGGGAAAAAGAGAAGTGAAAAAAGGTAAAAGAGGAAAAGACAAGGGAAAATTTATTTTTATAGCAAGCAAGGGTGTGGGGTTTCCCAAAAAAAAAAAAGAAGTGTGTTGAATGATTAAAAAATGATGAATGGAAACTAGTGTTGCATACTAGGGAGGCAAAATTCAGAGTATAGATTTTTGAGATAAAGTTTCAGGAAAAATGGGCCAGGAAAACCCACACTGTTAAAAGCAAGGGTTGTTCGGGTTTGAATCCCTGAAGCTCAAAGAGAGGGCTGTTCGGATTTAAATCCCTGAAGCTCAAAGAGAGGGTTGTTCAGTTTGAATCCCTGAAGCTCAAAGAAAAGGCTGTTTGGGTTTGAATCCCCGAAGCTCAAAGATCGAGATGATTATTCGGGTAGTATCCCCAAAGTCAAGAGTGAAGGACAACTAGGCCAAGAAAACCCAAAAGTCTATGTCCCTGGAGAAGTGATAATTGAACTAGAAAAATCTGAAAACCACATCCCCAGTGATGATCGGGCCAGGAAAACTCGAGAATTAAGTCTCAGTGTTGTGTGGATTGGGTCAGGAAAACCCAAAAATCAAGTTTCAGGTGACAAATGGTTGGGCCAGGAAAACCCATAAGTCTATGTCCCCAGCAAGGCGATAATTAGGCCAAGAAAACTGAGGTTGACAGTTTTGAAATCTCTTTATCAAATATTAATAAGTGGTTGATCAGGCCAGGAAAACCTAAGGGTCACGGTCACATTTCAAAATCGAAGAATCCATCTCTCGGGTGAGACCTAAGAGTCAGGTATGCTTTTTATCTTATTGTTTGATTATTGTCATACATGTGATTTTTTGAATAATGGTCATTACATGCATTTGATTTTTCAAAAAATCAAGGGGCAAACTGTAGACACCTGATTCGGTCGGCTCGTGTTAGGGGACGAATTAGGGGCACTTGGTTTGACCGGCCCATTATCAACCTCGATGATGAGAACATGAAACTTGGACATGAGAACGAAGCCTAAATCTCTAATGGAAAAAGTACTTAAAAACCTAAAGCCTTAAAAAGGCCTAAAACCTAGCCTAACTGTTATGGAGCAACCAACACACCAAGTTCAAAGAATTCAACATGATGAAGATGAGCATGGTCAAGAAGGTAAGGATCAAGTTCAAGAGGTTTTGAGTCTAATCAGCATGCCTCAAAGACCTATAACAAGGTCTCAATCTAAGAAGCTTCAAGAAGCCTTAATCCATCATCTACAAGGCTTTGTGAACTTAGCAAGTGAAATTTTACAAGGACACCAAAGCTTTGTGCCAAGTGCAGCTCAAGTTCAATACAACTTAATTCAAGTCCAAGTTATTAATAGGTTTAATTATGTTAAATAAGGGCTGGACGAATTTATTATTTTAAAAGCCCATCAGTTTTAGTTAGTTTAATTATTCTTAAAATAGGAAGTATGTTAAAATTCCTATTTGAAGTCTGATTAGATTGATTTCCTATTTTTGTGATTAGGGTTATTAGTTTTCCTTACTCACTAAGGAAAACCTTGTAAAGGCTATATATATATATGCCTTGGATGAATTTTATTATTCAGAATTGAAGTTTTAAAACCTAAAGGTTGTTTTACTTTTATATTTATGTTCTTGTGTAGAATACATGCTTTAAGGAACATTCAAGTAGATTGATCATCTTCTTGTGGAGTGTTTCGAAATTGGAATTTAGAAACGAGTTTTCTTTATTCTAATTCTTTGATCATCTAAGTAATCTGATTTCTAACCATTCTTAGGGGTTGTTGTTGAATTAACTATTGGGGTTTTCAAGTTAATGCTTTGGGGGTTCGAATACATAAAGGGGTTCTCAAGCTTATTCTTGGAGGTTCCGTATCACTAACTATCTAAATTTGGCCCAAGCCCACCTAGCCTAATGCAGGCCCGAGCCAAAGCGACATCGCCTCAGTGCAATGAGGTGACCGCCTCATTGATGAGGCACCGCCTCGATGGCAGCCCACTTGTAGATGTATTTAATACAATTGTAATCATGACGGCCAAGTGGTGCAGGCCCCACTCTCCAGACCTGCTTTTTGCATGAGAAAAAGATTTTGGGGAAGGAAAAAAGGCTATGAAGGTTCATTATGGGCTAAAGGGCTTAGGGGCATGAGAAAGCTAAGGAATAAAAGGGAAAAAAAGAGGAGAGGTTAGTGGGGGAAAAATGGGAGAGCTCTGGAAAAAAAAGGGGGAAAGAAAGGAGAGAAAAGGAAAAAAAATACATCCTGGGAGGAAGAAGGGGAGATGGAAGCAAAGAGAGTTGACATCTCCATAAGAGAAGGAGGAAAAAACTTGTGTCAAAGGTAGATATCACATCCTAGCAAGGATCTCAATCAAAACATCTTTGAGGGCCTCTCATTTTAGTATAAAACCTGCACTTAAACTTAACATGTTCATCATTTTGTGTGTTCTTGCTTATGTGTAATTAAGTCATTAGTATATTTTAGGTATTTCTAGTTTATTTTACTCAATATCCCACTCTATTGACGTGATAGTTGAATACTTTTGCATGTAGTCACAGTTTGATGATTATAAAGTGTGTATATGCATGTTTAGTTACTTAGAGTAGAAGTCTAAGTGTTTGGGAGTCAATTTCAGCCTTCTGACCAGGCGACGACTCTTCATAGAGGTGTTGCCACTTGTCAATAAGGCGATCACCTCATCAATGAGGTGATCACCTCATTAATGAGGTGATTGCCTCATCAATGAGGTGATTGCCTCATCAATGAGGTGATCGCCCCATTGATAGGCCTTTATAAAGCCTTCCTCTTGTGTGTTTGTGTCTTATTCCTTTTTGATTCAAAGTTGTAGGGGTCCTTGCTGATGAGGCACCACCTATTGACAGGTTCAGTCTGTTTTCTATTCTATTTTCTTTTCTTGTGCTCATCGTGATTCCGCCTTGACATGTATTCTTTCAACCTTAAACATGGCTATTTCATTGCATGATGATGTTCGTCTTGATTATTTATTGGTTTCTTTAGTTCATAAGGTGAAAACCCCTTTTTATAGTCTTCTTGCATATATCATTATATGTGATTTCACTTTTTGAAAGGAAGGACTAACTGTGTGTTATTTGCCAAAATTACTTGATGATTTCCATTATTAAGTAGTCACCTTTGTTATTTATTCCTTTTATATTTCCGCATTTATGTTATTTTATCGGTTTATTTTCAGTATATGTTTAGTTTATCTTCTATATATTATTATTTTATTTAGTCCAAAAGCATTGTAATCCTTAATCCCTTTCCCCCATTTGATTTTGAATGTATGGTTGTAAATTATTATTTATTTTATTTCTGTTGAACGTTGGAATTCAAAGGCATGAAATTGGACTAATGTGCAAACTTAGACTTAACTATAAAACTTGGAAAGTGCAAGTGCTATTTTGAATGTAAATGAAGAAATAATTAAATAATTAAAGGTAATGAAATGAAAAATACAAATGGAGGTCAACCATAAGATTGGGTGAGCATTCAAATGCTCATACCCAGTTTCCGAACTTGATCTTTGATGACGGCTTCTGGGAACCTCCATGGGATCTAGTTGTTATACAATGTGTCTCAGCTTTATTTGGGTGGCAACTCCATCTCCAAATAGGCCTAATACCTATATCGTATTTCTTAGTAGGCCTCGAGCCCACGTAGTACCGTGGTCGCCAAACACTTGGGCGTGCGCTAAACCCCACCGTCTACAAGTGTTCCCCTCCTAAAGCATGGAACCATGGCCATCCCAATAATAAGGCATAAATAATTGGAGTCCAGCATGGTAAACTCAATGGTTAATTCCACAGGCCCTGTTTTAACTAGAGCTTGGAATGTCCCCTCCACATTCCAAGTGTTGTCATTATAAGCTCTAATTATGAGGTTTGAATCTATTAAGTCTTCGGCTTTCAAACCTAAGTTAGGCATGATTTTCAAAGGACATACATTAATAGCATAACCACCATTGACCATAGCAAAATTGGTTCTCTTTCCCCTTACCTCAGCTCGGATAAACAATGCCTTATTATGGTTTCTTCTTTCTAAAGGCAAGTCATCATCTGGGAACATTATTAGCCTGTGTTTCTTTTCTGTAACCTTTGATACCATAGCTTATGGAGTAGTGACTGTTTCAATATTCATGTTCAATAGAGCTTTGATAAGAGCTCTTCTATGGCTACCTGAATGTATCAGTAATTCCTAAATGTTGACATTTTCCTTAGCCTTCTTTAGTTGTTCCAAAATTAGATCCTCTTTCTATTCTTCTTCTATCTCTACATCTTCTATTTCTTCTCTTTCTATTACTCTTTTTGTTTTCTTTTTAGCTGCTTTATAATTCTTCCCACTTCTAGTGACATAATTCACTTTAGGATCATCACTCCAGATATCGGAACTGCCTGGGCTTTCTTCATCAGAGTCATACTATATGTCAATAACTCCAATGATTTGGTCTCTTTTCCCATCTTTCCACACTTCCATTGTGCATATTTTCTTCCCTTTCAAATCTCCCATATTGAGCTTGCCTAAATGTTGATTCAGTAAATCTTTAACTCCTTCTTAAGACTGCTTAAGAGCCAAAGGTTCATCCTTAAATTCATCACCCTATCCTGTAGGCACAATTGATTCAATGGGGATGTCAACGGAAGTAGGCTTAGAATATAATACTCTATAATCAAACTTGCCCAAAGGTTGTCCTAACAGATCTTCCACTCCTCTCTGTGGCTATCTAAAAGGTTCTCCATTGGGTATAGGGTTGAGGTCCTTGAAGGAGCTTAGCACTTCTTCTTCGCTAACCCCTGAGTTGATCATCATGGTGGCTGGTGGTGAAACATTTTGGTAGTCTAGGAAAGGGTTGTTTCTAGTGTTCGAGTTAGAGTTGGATTTTTTAGGGTCAAAGATTTTTTTGAAGTCTATCAGGTTTTGGATCTCATGTTTTAGGCAGATATAATTGTCTATGGGATAGCCAGCAGCTTAGTGGAATTTATAGTAACTGTTAGGGTCAAAAGCAGGGACATTTGGGTTTGGTGGCTTAAAAAAGGTTAAGGGTCAGAGTAGGCCTTTTTGGATTAACCTCTCTAGGACTTTGGAGATTAGTTGGTTGAAGTTGGAGAACCTTCGGGGTTGCTGAACTGCATGCACCTCTATAGCTCGACTAGTACTTCCCTGTTGTGTGCCCCCAGTTGAGTAATTTCAGGTTGCTGAGCCTCTAGAATTCTTCTTTTTCTCATTCTCTATCTCTTCAGCTTGTAGACTATCATCATATAGATCTATAAAGGTCTTTGGGTTCATCATTTATAGTTTTTTGACCAAATTAGGTGATACATTATGAACAATCATCCTAACTTGATCCTTTTCAGCTAGTTTGTTTTTCATTAGTCCTGCTTTATTCATGAATCTGATGAGGAAATCAGAAAAAGATTCATATGGGTTTTTGCTTAGTCAACTCCAAATCCCTAATTAACACTTCCAATCGAGTGTTATAATCATATTGTTTTAAGAATGCAGTACATAGTTCCTTCCAGTCATCCCTAATAGACTTTTCTAATCCATGGTACCAGTTTATAGCCATTCCCTTTAGTGACAGTACAAACAGCCTAGCAACTACTGCTAATGGTGCTTTAGTAGTGCTTATGGTTGTTGTGTATTGGCTTAAATGAATTTTAGGGTCTCCTCTCCCATCAAATTTCTGCAGTTGAGGCATTTTGAATTTTTCAAGTAGCTTATCTCCCTTCATTTGTAGCATGTCATCAAAGTCAAAAGAATATCCCATTCCTTGTCCTCTAATTAGTTCTTCTATCTTGGACATTTTCTGAGTTAGTGCTTGTATATGCTTGGACTCATGATCATGGACCAATTCAAGTGACTCTCTCTTCGTCTTTTCTACCATGTAGTTTTCAACATCTTCCAGTCTCACATTAGTAGCAGGCACATTTCTAACAGTAGGTTGTCCCCCAGCATTGTTAGTAGTAGGTGGAGGAGCTATAGCAACAGGTGGAGCTCTTACAACAGGTGGTTGTTCAACAACAACAGTAGGTGGTTGTTCAACAATAGGTTGCACTAGTTTGACCAAAGTCTGTCTCAGTTCATCTTGCATTATAGCTCTTATGTCATCCATCAAAGCTCCCTTAATATCCTCTAAGGTCCACATCTCTGGTTGTTGTTCCATTTTAGTCTGTTTATTCTGAGTTGGTTCAACTTCTAGGTATAGTGGATTGATTGGACTCTTCTCTAGTTCTTGAAGGATCTCTTGAGCTATCGACTTTAGGCTTAGATCTATTATGGTCAATCTACCACCCCTTCGCCCCCAGACACGAGACGACCCAGATGAATCTATAATGGCTGCAAAACAAGGTGTTAGCATGATGCATGGACTATATGTATGCATGTATGCATGATGCATGTGTTTATGCAACAAGTAGCAAGCAAGCACTTAGCAAGTAACAACTATCAAGAAGCAATCAACAGGCCATCATATAGGTAAACCTTCCAACCTTATTTCTCCCACACATGTATTCAATGGCAAGTCTCTTTTCCTAGGATTTTTGGTATTGGCCTTCATATTAACAGGGGATATTAAGAGCCGACGAGCATGCCAAATCTCTCTTTGAAACAAAAAGCACAAAAATAACATTTCTAAATATAAATGTCTAGCCTAATCCTTATTAGCTTGAATGAGCTTCAAAGGTATAGGCTAGGGCTTTTCTAAATAAAAATACCTCATGGAAATTCAAATAAACAAGCACTTTGGGTAAAAATCCTAGGGGAAGTAAGTAGGCCATTATATGTGGTTAGGGTCCAGTGAAAAGTTAAGGTTCCCTTAGCAAGATGCTCTCCATTATGGACTTTAAGTTACAGGCCAATGTCAGAGGGGCCCAACATCCTTTACCAACTCGAGAGAAGATTACCCCCTTAAGGACTTGGGTTACAGACTCTGGTTAGATGAGCCTAGTAATCTCTCTTGAACCAAGTTAAGGCTAAGAGTGATGGTTAGCCAATCTACAACTCCATGAAGCTAGTAGAATCATGTAATCATAAACCAATGCCATCAGTTTAGTAGGGACATGCAGAATGAATGCAAGAATGAAATAATAATCAATAAAATAACTCTAAAGAACACAAGTAGAATCAGTATCTCTTATCCCTAGTGGAGTCACCACTGTAGACGACGGGGTTTAGCACGCGTCCAAGATTTTAGCAACCAAGACACTGTTTAGGCTCAAGGCCTTAGGGAACACACTAGTATGTCACAAAGTCATAGCGTGGAGAAGAGGAGTCGCCACCCAGGATAATAACTGGGGCAATTTGATTAACGGCACTCGATTCTCTAAAAGAAACTTAGCACCACAATTAGGAGATTCTGAGAGCGAAATACTAACTTCTTTTAGTCTTATGTTCATTTAGAATAATTTTATAAATGATTATTTCATCCTCTAATTACATGCAATTTTATTTAAACCCTATTTGACATCCATCTAACCCTAGGCATCTAGTCAATAAAATTACACATAAAAAATGCACTTAAGATCGCGTTGTCCCTAAGTCTAAACTATGTTAATTTTATTAAAAAGTTCGCTAGATTTACATTTTATTTACAAGTGAGAAAGGGACTAAAGGTGGGCCTACATTTTTTGTTAATTAGTGAGCCTAGATCTATTTATTTTACTTTGTCTAAAAAAATTGGCTTAAGTATATTCAATTTTAAAGGAAAATTAAATTAATGGGCCGAAGTCTGACTTGGTTTTATTTTAAGATGAAAAGTGGGCTTAGGTTTATTTATTTTAAAAGAAATGAAATTAAGTGGGCTAAGCTAAGTCTAAACAAGTTTTAATTAACTAAGTGAGCCTAAAATCTAATTAACCTAATAGGCCTAAATTAATTTTAATTATTTAAAGCCCTAAATCATTTTTAAGCCTATTTAGTAAGTGTGTTAAACCTAAACATGGGCTTGGGGCCCAAAAGAATTAAAAAAAACATAAAAAAAAATAAGCCCAAAACAAATAAAACACAAAAAATGGATTAAATAAACATTATAGTGATTTTCTAAAAACCCTAAATTAATTACATACAAACCCTAAATTTAGCTACTGCCACCACTGATTTTAATTGATTTTTACCCAATTAAACCTAATTATTAATTGATTTTAAATGCAAAAAAAATTAAATCTTTCATTATTCCCACTACTGGGGCTATTACAAACTACGTACAAAAATTAAAATTAAACAATTATACACCCATGAATTAAAATAACTACGTAGAACACAAAAAGGCAAAATGAAAATTAAAACCCTAATATCTACTGGAAAATAGTACAGATTATTCCATGGCATCCCTTGGATCTTCTGTTCATTTGAACATAAGCATTATGCTCCTCAATCCATAATCGAACATCAAAACACAAAAAATTAGATTAGTGAAATTTAATACTCAAATCAATAATAAAAAAATAAAATACAATTCATTAAGGAAAGAAAAAAAAACACTATGATGATCATAGATGTTGTGCAAATGCCTTTTTTAGCCCCTCTGACTAGGATTTTCACCATTAAAATTGAAGTATTGTTGATTTTGAACTGGGATTTGATTGCGTTTGAAGACACTGACAGTATCCAAGAAAACAAATGAATCAAGATCAATACAGATATTGCTCATTGTTGGGAATATACAAAGAACAATACATCTAATTCCAAATCAAGTAACATGAAAAATTCCAGATGAATAGTAACAAATACAAGTAGATCCACCATAAGTCAAAATAAAAGTTAGAAGAACAAACAAAAGAAGAATCAAAGCACCATGGGAGAGTGGACATAAAAACAAATGTTGGAAGTGTAGACAACTTGGCCACAACAGAAAGACATTTAGAAATGCACCAAAAAAACTGAAAATAATCTATTTCTTTAATAGAAAAACAGAACTTTTATCATTCTTATTGTAAGAATTCACAAATTTCATTAATGTGATTGTTGCTATCTAATTTTTAAAATTTTAGATTATTTTGTTGTTTTTTTCTTTATTTGTTCATTTTAATTTTGGTACTAGTAAGAATTTATAAACAACAACAGAATGCAACAATCGAGAAACAACACAAAGTAATAACAAAAGCACCAAAAGAACAACAACAAACAATAAAAAAACAAGCAAAAAAAAAGCAACAATCGAAATCTTCAAAAGATAGCAAAAGCAATAAAATGCAATAACAAGAAACAATCAAAAATAAAAAAAAATCAACATAAACACTCAAAAAAATTCACAATAAAACTTTAAAAAACTTACATTAATAAAAATAAATGTGCATTACATAAAATCAAACTTAATGTATTAACAAACAAACTGTAGTACAAAATAAAAGAAATATAAAAAAACTAAACAACACTAAACAAAGAAAAAATTTCTAAAAAATAACTTTTTTAGGTTCCTATTCCTTCTAATCTTCCCAATTTGCTCTGATTAATTGACCACTTCACCATGGACCTTTCTCATACCATCAATACAATGATAATGCAAGCCTCGATCTATAAATTCAACATCAAAATTTTTGGAAATCTCCTTACTGTGAATAAAATATTCAGCAAATGCAGCAACAAAAATGCCACAATCACTAAAAAAATTAAAAATATCAAAATCCTTACGTAGTTTCCTAAAGAGGCAAATTAGGAACAATTTCAATCCGCAAATGTCTTTTATCACTAATGTTATAGTTATAAAAAATATAAATCTCTTTAAAAAAAATTTGGCAGCATCACATTGTAAGACTTAATGACATCAACAACATAAGCATGATCATGAGCACTCTTTAAAGAATTATATAGATAAATACACCAATCCTTGATGTTCAACCTTCTAAGAACCCAGTACTGTTGAAAATTAATATGAACATGAAATAGAATATTCTTAACATCAACTGACATAAGCGTCACATCTCCTATTACATACTCAGAGATAGTATGATTGAAAGAAAACATAAGATCATTTTCTAATAAAACATCATAAGCTCTCTACAGACTTTGATCAAATAATAAACAATAATAACAACTAAAAATTTTAAGAAACAAAATAATAAAATAACAAATAATAAAATAACAAATATACAAAACATATAATGAGCTCCCTAAGATAAAAACAAGGTATGAAACTATGTTTTGGAAGAAATTACAGCAACATTATAGTTGAATCTATGATTTAGAATCTCATATTTCTCAAGATACTTAAACTTTAACCTAATAAGAAAAAAAATATTAAAAAATTGATAATGAATTAAAATCAAATATATAAAAAACATAAATAAAATAATTACTAAACTCCTTCATTAATCCATTTGTTAAAAGTAATAAGCTCTTCAAAATTAAGAGCACTATCAACATCATCATTAAAAGGCTAAGGAGCATAACAAGACTTGGAAACTTCCTTCAATCTTACTCCTGAATCGAACTCTGTAACAAATGGAAATTTAAGTTGCACACTTGGCTTCATAACCCTCATTGAATACACCAAACTTTCAAGAGTATAGACCATTGTTATAGGTCAAACATATGTAGGTTCAACATATGGAACTATAGCTTTCACTAGATTGCCAAATGGATTAACATATTCATTAATAGGTTTAGGTTTAGCTTTCTAAAAAAACACAATTAAATAACATAAAAATTTTTAAAAAGCAACAACAAGCAATAAAAAGAAACAAAGCAAGAAACAAAAAGGAACAATAGAAAATTTACACTTCTCTATCTAAAACTCTTCACAATAGCATCTATCTCATTCAAAAAACTATCACTATAATCAATATCATAATAGTTAGATACATTAACATTAGTATCTAAAGCAACAACACTTAAAATAACATTTTTTGAAGAAACGTCATTCTTTTTCTGCTCTTCAACTCTTCATCATTTTCCTTCTCCTTTTCTTCATTTTTCTACTCCTTTTCTTCATTTTTCTTTTTTTTCTCATCACTTTTCCTATTCTTTTCATCATCACTATTCTTCTCTTTATTAAATTCATTTTTCTCTTTATGTAAAGCAACAACATAGAAAAACATCAAAAATATCATTTCTCTCAACAGCACCATCCTTGTCATCTTTACCATCAAAACCAACTCCATAATTATTATCAACATTGCAAGAAAGAGAATTAAACTCCAGTTGAAGAATTCTATTTAACTTCCCTTTTAAAATAGAAAATCTCTCCTCAATAAAACTTCTCAAAGAAGAAATTTCTTTATTAAGTCTTTTATCTAAATCGTCAATTATCTTCATCAATAGAGACTCCCTATCACTAATAGTATAACTAACGCTTGATCTTTCTTTATGAATACTAGATTTCACTTTTTTAGACTTTTGTAGAATAGGTGATTAGAAATTATCTTCATTGTCCATATTTTAATCACGAACAAAAGATACATTCACTTTTTTAACTTTTACTTTCTAAAAAAAAATTCAAATCCAAAGACTCCTGTTCAGCAGGAGTAGGAACAATATTTCTCAATTTTAACTGAAAAATAAAAAAAAACAAAAAAATAAAAAAAATAAGCAACAAAAAGCAATAAGAAATAACAAAAGTTGAAAAATGAGAAAAAAAAAAAGCAATTACTTGAGAAGAAGATAAATTCATAATCTATAAATTCAACTTCTTGAAATTCATAACAACATAATCATGCCAATTTAATTGACGAGGAACTAAAGAACTCTCATGAACAATAAACACACCATCATAATAAATGTAGCATTTGTACAACCAAATTTGCAAAGCTAATGGAAAGCCAAAAAGATGGTAAAAATAATAATTGTCACCTTTCTTCTCAGCCCTCAAAAGCCCTCCCTTTAAAGAATCCAAAACAAAACTAAAAACATATTTTCCTTAAGGATACTAATTATACAAATTAGCATCAATAACATCAAAATAATCTTATAAACAAACTTATCCTTAGGAGAAGAAAAAAAAATAAACTAACAAAATAAAGAACAGCCAACTTCATAGCATCCTCATCACAATATGCCTCTTTAAAAAGAAAATAATCTTCAGTATCATTCGTCTTTGCTTTTAAAGAACCATTAAAATACTTATCAAGCAAAGTGTTCTTCATATATCTCCTAATCTTTTTTTCTCTCAAAATCATCAATATATTTCAAGCTATAAACAAGAGCAAATTCACCAACGAAAAACTTCAAAGAAAACCAGAAACATTAAACCAAATTTCATTAGACTTAGATTGACTAACTTCCCTTAAAAAGCACGCAATGAACAACCTAAGCTTGGAATTTCACATCCTTCATATCCAAAAAATAACCAAAATAAATTTTTCTAAAAAAATCCAATTGGTTTTCAGTTAATTTCTCCTTCACTTTTGAAATAACATTCTCATTCACACTACTAGAAACCCTACTATTAAATAGTCCTCTAGTTTAATGAAATACTCCCATTCATGAAATAAATAAAAAATTACATTAAAAATCAAATTAAAAACTCAAAAAAAAAGCAACAAACCTAAAATAACATATATGGCAACAATAAATAAAAAAAACAACTTAATAAGAAAAATAACAATTTCTAAAAAAAATATTTAAAAGAAAAATAAACATACCTTAAAGCAACCTTCAGATTCGAAAGATTTCACTACAGGATAACTTCTTATTCTTAGAAAAACTATCATACTTCCTCTTCTTAAAAACACTATCACTCTTCTTCTTTACAAATGAAAAAGAACACATATCCTTCTTCTTTCTTGATGAAGGAGAACCACCAAAAGCCATCTTTGAACTAGACTTTACAATACTATTACTTTAATAAGGAGACATCCTTCTAGAAACAATATTGTTACTATTTTTTTCATAACTTCTAACTTAAACTCCAATCAAAAATAAGAAAAAAAATGACTAAATGAAGAAGGAAAAGAAACAACAAATTTTAAATCCCTAGGAAATCAAAGAAACCACTAAAATGAAGTTAAATTAAAATAAAATAAAATAACTAACAAGAAACCACTTGAAAGCAAAAGTTGAGAAATGAAAAAATAGAAAGAAGGAAGCCTAAAAAAGAAAATGGAAAAACCAATTCTGAAAACAAGGAATGGATCATACTATAAAAGAAAGATTCATGGTCAAAAGGGCTATATTATGAAATTTCCTCTTCATAATTTATAGACTTAGACTCATTATACAAAAATTAGAACTTGTAAATTTAGGCTCAATAATTAAAAGCCCATGTATAATAAGTAGACTTAGATCATTTAATGAAAATGAAAATCATTATGGACCTTACTTAAATTAAGGATTAAATGTTTAAATTTTTATGGTTATGTATTTTTTTCATATGATCAATGCCTTATTGTATTGCTATTTATTTGGGTTTAATGAAATCGCATGTAATTAAAGGAATACAACTTTGATTACCGTGATAAATCTAAAGAATATAAAATCAAAAGAAGTTGGTATTTCATATCCAAAATTCTCTAAGTGTGCTGCTAACTCTCTATTAACCTTAGCAATAATCAATCTTAATTTTAATCTTAACAAACTTAATTTTGAGCATTTAACATATTTATTTTAAGTGTGTATAAGTTAGGACTCAAATGAAAGCCAAGTCAAAATTCAAGTGAATAGTAAGCTGCAATTGAAGTAAAGCTTCTACGGTGATAGAAAGCCAAGTCAAATTCAGATGAATAGTAAGCTACGACTAAAGTACTACTTATATGGTGATATGAATAGTAAACTGCAACTGAAGCAAAGCTTCTATAGTGATAAAAAGCCAAAATGAATAGTAGATTGCGACTGAAGCTCTGCTGCTATAGTGATATTCCAACTGTCATATTTTTTTATTTAAAAAAGAGACATTGGAGATATGTTCGACATCTCCAATAGCCATATTTTTTAGTGTTTATCTATATAAACACCTACTTGAGCTCAATTGAAGTTAAGATACTTATTATAATTGTCTATCTTAATATTCATCAAAGCTCTCAAACTCTCAAATATTCATTCTTTGTTTGTATAACTCTTGTGAGAGTTGGTTGTGTCTTAGAAATAGAATTTCTCTTCATCTGAAATCTTGGGATAGATTATAAGCGAAGTGAGATTTATTTCTAAAGGAATTAGTTTAAGTGTTTAGCCATAAAAACATTTAGGAGTTGGTTTTTTAAGTAAGCCTTGAAAACTCAAATTATAAGGTTGAAAGACTGAACCTAAAAATCTTATGTAATCTCAATCTTGTGAATAAGATTATGGGTGTTGAAAAATCCTAACTTGGGAATAATTTAGGTAGATATGTAGGATTATTGAGAATTTGAACTCCTTAAATCCTTATGTTCATTGTTCTTCCTACTCTATTCTCTTTTAATTCTTATTCATCCCTTAAATTTGTTTTTAATTTTCTAAATCCTTCATTAGCCTTATTAAACCCCCCCCCCCTCTAAGGCACTTTCAATTAGCATCGAAGCTTGAATTCTAGGTACTTTATTGCTAGAATACAAGATCATAAGGAGTGAAAATCAAAACATCTCTTCTCTTAGACCTTTCTTTGATGGTAGTGAATATCCAAATTGGAAATTCAAAATGGAGCTCTATCTAGATTGTGATTCCACCAAGCTTTGGGAAATTATTGTAAAAGGATGGGAACCACCTAAAGCTACCAAAGATGGAATAGTCACATTATTCTATAAGATTAGTGAAGCAACGAACAAAAGGAAGAAAATGATAAGAATAAAAAGGCTATGATCACTATAGCATCCTCTATGACAAGAGAGAAAAATAGTAAGCTTCAATGTTGTATTTCAACTAAGATGATGTAGGAGACCTTGGAAAATCACTATGAAGGCATTATTCAAATTAGAAGCAAGAAGGTTCAACTTCACATGTAAGAGTATGAACTCTTAAAAATGAAGCCATATGAATCAATAATAGAGATGACAAACCATTATATGGCTCTTCTCACAACCCTTAAGAAACTTGAAAAACATTTCTCTAAGGAATAAGTAAATAACAAGATTCTAAGAATCCTACCTAAGAAGGATTGGGAATCTCATGTTATTTCAATTGAGGAAGCTTAAGAACTCTCAACTCTCTTAACCGAAGTGCTTATTGGAAAGCTTCTCACCTATAAGCTTACAATCAAATAAAGAGGTGAAGAATAAGAAGAGAAGGAAGAGAAGAATATGAGCATTGCCTTAAAAGCTTCACAAAATGATGATAATGAAGAAAACCTTGAAGATCCTGGTAATGAAGATGGTGAAATTGCTATGCTTATAAGAAACTTTAAGAAGTTCTTGAGAAAACAGCACTCCTCAAGAACAAGAGACTTTAATAAGAAACATGAATAAGAAGATAAGAAGAAACCTAAAGATATCATTTGCTATGAATGCAAGAAACCGGGACACATGCGAAGTGAGTGCCCTAAACTTAAAAACAAGAGCAAAGGAATAGAAAAGAAAAGGAAGGCTTACAAGGTAACTTAAGATGACTCCTCCAAATCGAAAATGGAAGAGGAGCAACAAGAGGTAGCCAACCTTGGTTTCATGGCTCTTAAAAGTGATAATGAGGTACCATTTACATCTAACTCTTCTTATGATGATTATTATTATGATAATAATGATGAATATGATGATGATGATGATGATGATGATGAAACTTCTATTGCTAGTAAACTTATGGCTAAATGCAAAATTTTATTATTTAAGAAAAAGCATTATAAATATAAGTTAACTAGCTTAACTAAGGAATTTTAAAATTTTAAAAATGATTTTTCTAATGTTTCTAAATCAAATGATGAAATTACAAATGATTTGAAAACTTCAAATTCCTTAGAAGATTAACTTAAGAAAGCAAATGATGAAAATCAAAAGCTTTCTAAGGAGACCTTAAATTTGAAAATTTCCATTGAGAAACTCATAAAGGGAAAAGAATCTTAGAATAATATTCTTGACTCTCAAAAATTTCATAAAGATATACATGGAATTGAATATACCAAAGGAATGGTTTCCTCATCATCATCACATATTGATTTTGTTAAAGCCTCATATAATTATGATCCTTCTACCTCTAAATCAAATGAGACTCAAGCTTTCAAAGCTAAAAGGTCTCATGTGTTAAAAAATAAGGGAAAGTTTGGTAAGACTTAACCTCCATTCACATAAAAAGGTAAGACTCAAACTAGAGCACCTCAACCTAAGCATGCTTATATGTACACTAGACACAATCAATGCACATAAACACATTGCATAAACCTATCAAAATATACGTTGTCATTGGCAATGCATGTCTCACACTATAGCTTAAAAGATTTATAAGAAGCACACACTAACAAAACATGAAAGGCATGCTTCATATATTAGGAAAACATATCATCCTAGGAGAAGCAAATTTGCTAATGTTCAATATTTATATTGCATGACCAAAGGTCACTCCAATAATGTATATACTTTTATAAGAAACTACATTTGCAATTGCTACCTTCGGACTACTTTAAGACTAATAAACCTATACCAATTAAGTTCTGGGTTTAAAAGAATGTTTGAATTATGTTTTATAGGTGTGCTTAAAGTCCACAAGAATAAAAAGTAAATGGTATCTTGATAGTGGATGTTCAAGACACATGACCAAAGACAAAGAGCAATTCAACAAGCTTAATGCTAAGGTTGGAGGACATGTTACTTTCAGGGATAATGCAAAGGAAATATTATTGGCATTAGAGAAATTGATAATCCTCAATCCTTATCTATACATTATGTATTGATTATTAATGATCTTAAACATAATTTGCTTAGTATAAGTCAATTATGTGATATGGCAAATAAGGTCACTTTTTATCCTAAGAATTTCTTTAGTTTTGATGAAGACAAAGTAATTTTTAGTAGTGAAAGGGTTGATAATGTTTATGTTATTGATTTAAATAAGATTGATAACAAAAATATTAAATGTTTGATGTCTATTTTCCATGACACATAGACATGGCATAGAAGGTTATGACATGCAAATTTTAAGCTATTGAATGATCTTTATAAACATGAACTTGTGATTGATTTACCTAAGGTTGAGTTCACTAAGGATAAACCTTATAATGCTTATCAAAAGGGAAAAAAATCCAAATAATCTTTTAAGCTAAAAAATGTTATGTCCACCTCCATGCCACTTGAACTTATACATATGAATTTGTTTAGACCAACTAGAGTTGCTAGTTTATATGGTATGCACTATGCTTATGTCTTGGTTGATGACAACTCTAGATTTACTTGGGTGTATTTCCTTTCTCATAAGAATGATGCTTTAAAAGCTTTTGAAAATTTTTCCAAAAGAGTTTAAAAAAAAAAAGAAACAAGATTTTGTATTTCATCCATTAAAAGTGATCATGGAACTGAATTTGAAAATGAATTTTTCAAAACCTTTTGTAATGAAAATGATATTTTACATATTTTTTCTTCTCCTAAAACTTCTTAATAAAATGGGGTAATTGAAAGAAAAAATAGGACTCTTGTGGAAATGGCTAGAACAATGCTCCATGAGTATAACTTACCTCTATACTTTTGGATGAAAGTCGTTAACACGTCTTGCTATATTTTAAATAGAGTTTTCAAAAGACCAATTTTAAATAAAACTTATTATAAGCTATAGAACACTAGAAAACCAAAAATCTCATATTTAAGAGTATTTGGATACAAGTGCTTTATATTGAACAGCAAGGATAATCTTAGGAAATTTGACTCTAAAGCCGATAAAGGAATTTTCCTAGGCTATTCTACTTCCAAAAAAGCATATAAAGTCTTTAATAAAAGAACTATAGTAGTTGAAGAGTCAATGCATGTTGTATTTAATGAATCAAACTCACTAGATCCTAGAAAGGATGTTTTTAGTGTTGATGATTTTGTAGATGAGCATATGGATGTGAATACTCAAAAAGAAAATGCTAGTAAGCCTTAGAAACTTAAAAGTCCAAGTAAGAAAGAAAGCAAGGAGATGCCTCAACCTACCTTGAATGATGATCTTCCAAAGGATTGGCAATTCAAGAAAGCTCATCCTCAATACCTCATTATACGTGACACTACAAAGGGGGTAACTACTAGATCTCAACTTAAGTCTATTGTTAATTTAGCCTTCATATCTCAAATTGAACCCAAAAATGTTGATGATGCTTTGAGTAATGAATTTTGGGTCCTTACTATGCAAGAAGAGTTAAATCAATTTGAGAAAAATAAGGTTTGGACCTTGGTTCCTAGACCTAAACATCATCCTATTATAAGCACCAAATGGGCGTTTAGAAATAAAATGAATGAACAAGGTGTTATAAACACCCAATTCGATCAGCCTGTGATAGGGGCCGAACTGTAGCTACTTGGTTTGATCAGCCTGTAACAAAGCCCAATGATAAAATGTGAAGCTTGAATGCAAGAGAGAAACCCAAAATCTTCTAGAAAATAAGCCCGAGAGCTTTAAACCCATAAATTCAAGCCTAAAATCCCTATAGAACAAGCCCAAGTTGCCTCAGCCCATTAGGCCCAGTGCAGGGTAGGCCAGAGAGGTGACACCTCTATGAAGAGGTAATCACCTCTATGGTAGCAAATGATGAGGCGATCGCCTCATTATAGAGGCATCGTCTCTACAGTAGCCACTTGCCTCAGTATCAAATGCAGAGGTGACCATGGCAGCCAACTTTATGGGCCCACCTCAACTGGAACTCAGTCTCTGGTGTGAGGAATGCAAATTTTAGGAAGAGATAAAGGATAAAAAATGCAATAATGAAAAAAGAGTAGGGGTATGGGCTAGGCATAGGATTAAAAAGGAGAACAAGAGAGAGAGAGAAGGAAAGTATCAACCATAATAAAAAAAAAGCAACAATTAGTAAAAAGAAAAAAGTTTTCAAAGAGGGCAAAAAGCTCTGAAATAAGAAGAAAAAAGAAAAACATTCTTGAAAAGGGAGGAGGGTGAACCAAGTTCAAGGTTCATTTTCTTAAAAAAGAAAGGTAGAAAACTTGCATTCAAGGGAAGTTCAACATTCATACTCATTTCTAAGGGCCAACTATTTTGGAAAAAACTTATCTTTCAGTAATAATCTTCACTCCTTCACAATAGTTAAGATATATATTTGTATAATCTTTCATTTGCTTTTATATTCCCTGGTTTAGTTGTCTGTTAGCTTGTTTACTCACTCTCTTGTGTTCATTGCTTGCAATATGTGATGTCCTTAGCATGATTTACTGAGCTTTAGGTGTAGTTATGCATCTAGATTGCTTATATTATTAGATCCTTGCTTGAAGAAGAAGTTTGCCAATTTAAGAGTTGTCTGGCCTATTGATCAGGCGACGCCTCACTATCATGTGGCAATCACCTCTATAATAGGCCCTCACATATTTTTTGTTTAGATATTTCATATAAATCATGCATGGTTTTGGACCTTTATTCATCCCCTTTCCCTTATTTTTTTTAGTCTACTTCGCATGGTCATTTTTGTTATTTCATTTGGGGTTAATGTTTGAATATTCGTAATCTCTATTGGTATAAATTTAATTTACAAGTTAACTTGTTACTTCTTCTTGTATGATTTTATATGTCTTGGAAGTTAATATTTTATGTATTATAGGGAATCAGAATGATTTTGATTATTCAATTTAGTACCTAACCCCTTTTTCCCCTTTTATTTATATTTTTATGTAATTTAATGCTTATTTATGTTTGGTTTTTTTTTGTTTATTGTACTTTTATTTGAATGAAGTGTTGTAATCTTTAATCCCTTCCCCATTTGATTGGAATGTATGGTTGTAAATTATTATTATTCACTTTGCTTGTGGTGAATGTTGGAACCAAATGCATAAAAGAAATTGATATGCAAACTCAGGCTTAATTATAAAAGGAGATAATTGTTAGAACAAAATTGCAATTCGAGTGGTAATAAAGAAATCATTGAATAATTAAAGGTAATAAATTACAAGACACAAACAGAGGCCAACAGCAAGGTTAGGTGGGCATTCAAACACCCATACCCAATTTTGGAACCCAATCTCTAATGATGGCTTCTAGGAACCTTTGTGGGAGCCAGTTGTCGAATAGTGTGTCCCGACTTTTATTCATATGGTGACTCCATTTCCAATTAGGTTTTATGACCTATTTAGTATTTTTTTAGTGGGCTTCAAGCCCATACAATGTCGTGGTCACCAAGCACTTGGGCGCGCACTAAACCTCACTACCTATATGTGTTATAACTAGGAACAAAGCTAGACTACTAGCTAAAAGATATAATCAAGAGGAAGACATTAATTATAATGAAACCTTTGCCCCGGTTGCAAGGTTAAAAGCTATTAGAATGCTACTGGCATTTGCATCATTCTTGAATTTTAAACTTTACCAAATGGATGTTAAAAGTGCATTTTTAAATGGTTTCATTAAAAAGGAGGTATATGTTAAACAACCTCCTGGTTTTGAAAATTTTGATTCTCCAAATCATGTTTTTAAATTGTCAAAAGCATTATATGGATTGAAATAAGCTCTAAGTGCTTGGTATAAAAGATTGAGTAACTTTCTATGAGAGAAAGGTTTCTTTAAAGGAAAAGTTGACACAACTCTTTTCATAAAGAAATCTAAGCATGATTTACTTATTATGCAAATTTATATTGATGACATTATTTTTTATGCTACTAACCATTACTTGTGTGAGGAATTTTCCAAATAAATGTAAGGAGAATTTGAGATGAGAATGATGGGAGAATGCAAGTTCTTCCTTGGACTATAAATCAAGCAATGTAAAAATGGGATTTTCATTAATCAAACCAAGAATGCAAGAGACATTCTCAAGAAGTTTGGAATGGATGGAGCTAAGACAAGTAAAACTCCTATGAGTACCACTACCAAACTTATCAAAGATGAGAATGGTAAGTTGATTGATGAAAAGTGATTTAGAAGTATAATCAGATCCCTTCTTTATTTAACTACTAAGAGACCCGACATTATGTTTGCTACTTGCTTGTGTGCTAGAGTTCAATCAAATCCTAAAGAGTCTCATTTGAATGCAATCAAAAGAATTTTTAAATATCTTTATGGAATAATGCATGTAGAACTTTGGTATCCTAGGAGTTCTTCCTTTAACTTAATTAGTTATTTAAATGCTAACTTTTCCAGTAATTTACTAGATAGAAAGAGCACATGTCAAATTTTAGGACAATGTTTAGTTTCTTAATTTACCAAGAAATAGGTTTCGGTTGCCTTGTCCATTACTGAAATAGAATATATTACAGTAAGTCTTTGTTGTTCACAGGTCTTATGGAAAAAAAATCGTTGGACTATAGTATAAAACTTGATCACATTCCAATCAAATGTGACAATACAAGTGCTATTAACCTTAGCGAGAATCTCATTCAACATTCTAGAACTAAGCATATAGACATTAGACATCATTTCTTGCATGATCATATTCAAAATGGTGATATCTCACTTGAATTTGTTGATACTAATAATCAACTTGCATATATCTTCGCCAAACCTCTCAATGAGGAGATAATGAATTTCATTAAGCATGATTGATAGTTCTAGTTTGTTTTGATTTTATGCTTATGGTTGAACTATTTTCATAAAATCATGTTGTGCTTATTAGTTGCTTTGATTATTAATTTTGATTTTTATCTTATCAATTTTTTTAAAAAAAAATTGCTATTTAATAATTAATTGTTGAAATTATTTCAAAAAATTAATTATTCAAAAATAAGCATATAGCAAAATTATTCCCTCTTTCCTCCTCCTCAATAAGACTATTTATTTTTTATATGTTTTTATGTGTTTTTTGTCAGTTTCTGTTCAATTTATTTTCAGTATATTTTCTATATCTAAGCTTTGAGTTGTTAGTTTGTTTTTATGATTTTTTTTTTTAGTTTAGGTTCGATTTATTTTCTGGATATAAGCCATGAGCTATTAATTTTATGTTTTGTTATGTTTTTCTTTATTTACAATTGATATTTTAATATCATTATAACTATATCCTTTGTTTATGCAATTTTATTTTTCTCTAATGATTTTTTGCATTTTGACAAAGGGGGAGAATATTTGATTTTGAATTATTTTTTTATTTTTTTATGCATGAATTTATTTTTATAATTGTATTTATGCATGCATAATTCATGTTTAATTTATTCGTGAATAAATTTTTCTTAGGAATTATTTTTATCTTTAATAAGACATGGATATTTTTTAAGATTTGGTCTATATGTGTTTTCATTGTTTTAGTTCTTGGTCTTTTGTTTCCTTTAGAACTAAGCTCTATATAATCATGTGAATTATGTACTACATTTGTGATGTGTTAAGTGCTACTAATTATTTTTTCATATGTTTGAAATTGTTTCCTTCATATTGCCTAGCATTTATTTAAATGATCATGTTATTAGATTTTTATGTTTTTAACATATTTGTCATATTAGGAAATGTTTTTATGTCCCTCATGTTATAGTTTATGTTGTTTATATATTTGTCAAGGAGGTTGATTTATAAATTTATATTTCTTATTATATTAAAAAAGGAGAGTAATAAAGAAATATATTAAATATTTTAATTGGTATCTTTTTCAATTGAAATTTTTTTAAGAGTTGTTCAATTGATATTTTTATAGCACAAAGCGGTAGATTCTTAAAATTTATTATTTTTATTATATGCATAAATTAAGGGGGAGTATAATTCACATACTTTATTGGAATTCAAATCAACACACACTTCACTTTATATTATCATTCTCAAACTCAAAATAAGTTTGTCAAACTCAAAAAGAGGGAGATTGTTGACCTTAGCAATAATAAATCTTAATTTTGATCCTAACAAACTTAATTTTGAGCATTTAATAAGTTTATTTTAAGTGTGTATAAGTTATGACTCAAATGAAAGGCAAATCAAAATTCAAGTGAATAGTAAGCTATGACTAAAGCACTATTTCTATAGTGAGCTGCAACTAAAGCACTACTTCTATGGTAGCAAAAAGCCAAGTTAAATTGAGATGAATAGTAAGCTACGACTAAAGCACTACTTCTATGGTAAACTGAATAATATGTTGCGCCTTAAGCAAAGCTTCTATAGTGACAGAAAGTCAAAGTGAACAATAGGCTACAACTGAAACTCTGCTGCTATAGTGACATTCTAACAGTCATATTTTTTTTAATTTAAAAAAGAGGCGTTAGAGACATGTTTGACATCTCCAACAACCATATTTTTTAGTGTTTATCTATATAAACACATACTTGAGCTCAATTGAAGTTAAAATACTTATATAATTTTCTATCTTAATATTCATCAAAGCTCTCAAACTCTCAAATATTCATTTTTTGTCTATATAACTCTTATGAGAGTTGGTTGTGTATTAGGAATAGAATTTTTCTTCATCTAAAATCTTAGGATAGATTAGAAAGGAAGTGAGATTTATTTCTAAAGGAATTGGTTTAAATGTTTAGCAATCAAAACACTTGGGAATTGATTTTTTGAGTGAGTCTTGAACACTTAAGTTGTAAGGTTAAAAGAGTAAGCCTTAACTCTTTTGTAATATTAATCTTGTAAATAAGATTGTGGGAATTGAAAAATCCTAACTTGGGGATAAGTTAGGTAAAGACATAGGATTGTTGAGAATTCAAACTCCTTAAATCCCTATATTCATTATGTTTCCTACTCTATTCTCTTTTAATTCTTATTTATCCCTTAAATTCATTTTTAATTTTCTAAAATCCTTCATTAGCCTTATTCACCCCCCCCCCTCTAAGGCACTTTCACTCTCTTTTAGGTAATCGAGTTACCACCATTTAAAAAATTATCCCAGTTATTACCCTAAGTGGCGATTCCTCATCTCCATGTCATTTTTTTATGATAATGGTTACATGTTCCTTAGAGTCTTGAACTCAAATAGTGTATTATTGACGACGGGGTTTAGCGTGAGTCCAAGATTTTAGCAACTGCGACACTGTTTGAGCTCAAGACTCTAGAGAACACACTACTATATCACAAGACATAGCATAGAGATAAAAAGCCAATATCCAGGGTAATAACTGGGACAACTAATGAGTGGTGTTAACTCGATTCTCTAAAAAAAGTTAGCATCACAACCAAGAGATTCTGGATACAGAATACTAACTTCTCTTGATCTCGTATTTGTTTAGAATTAATTTATTAATTACTAAATTATTCCCTATTTATATACAATTTCATTTAAACCCTAACTTATCATACATCTAACTCCAAGGCAACTAGCCATGAAAGAGCAAACAAACAATGCATTCATATAAGGTGAAACGTCCTTAAATTAGTCTATTTATATTGATTTTAATTAAGTTAGTTAAATCTACATATTTTATTTACAAATGAAATGGAAAATAAAAGTGGGTCTACATTTTAATTAAATTAGTGAGCATAAACCTATTTATTTTAATTATAAAAAGTGGACCTAAGTCTACTAGTTTTATGGAAATGAGTTGGATGAATTTCGGGGGCCTAGTTCTAATTAATTTTAATTGAAATTAAGTGATCATAAGTCTACAAATTATGGGAAAATGCTTTAATGGGCTTTACTAATGTCTAAGTTAATTCTATTAACTAAAATGGGCCTAAGTCTAAAATAACCTAATGAGCCTAAATTAATTTTAAAGATAATTAAACCTAAAAACCAATTTTAAAAGCTTATTAATTAATGAGTTAGAGCCTAACGTAGGCTTGGGGCACAAAACGAATAAAAAACATAAAAACAAGCTCAAATAACAAATTAAAGCAAACAATAAATCAAAAACATACATATTGTGATTTCTAACCCCTAATCAATTTACATGCAACTAAAACATTATTACTACCACCTTTAGTTTTATTAGGGTTTACCAAATTGAACCTAATTTATTAATTAATTTTAAGGTATAGAAAATAAAATGTTTTCATTATTCCCACTACTAGGGTTATTATAGTTCCTACATACAAAATTAATTATACATGCCAAAATAAACTAAAAATAAATAGAAAAAATAAAATGAATCCTAAAACTACATGATTTACACAGGATTTAATCAATGACATTCCATGGATTTTCACTGGGTTTGTTTACTAGTTCAAACACATCTCCTTCGAATCATAGCACTAACAGCAATCACAAAACACAAAATAAAAATAAAAATTACAATACTGATAACAGAGAAATAAAGAAGAAAATAAAGAAAAAGAAGAAGTGACGAATGAGTGTTGTAATTATTTGCTCCTCAAAGTGTTTGTTTGATCACCATGTTGGAATAGGATCTCAGAATTGATGTTCTTCTCAAAGCTTTACTGTGTTCTTTTTTAAGAATCAAATGTAAAAGAAACACTTTTTTTTAAACCCTTTTTTTTTTCGGCATGCTATTTTTCTCTGTGATATTTGTTTGTTCTCTATGTTTTTTTCTTTTTTCCAAAGAAGAAGAAGCTCTTTCCACTCATGTAGAATGAGTGATATATATAGTGTAAAGGAAACCTCTAATTTCCTATGATTATTGAATCATAAGAGATAATATTTAATTTTTAAAAACAAAATGTCTTGATAATAATAATTAACAAGATTATTTTATTTTTCTATTTATCCTTTTTATTTTATTTTCTAACCAATCAAGATCAACAAAAATTATTTTCAAAAATTAAAATAAAATTAAAAATGTATGAAAATTAAATTCACCACCAATTAGGATTGTGCAATTCCGATCGAAATTGTATATTTCAAACTGGAAATGTGTAATTCTGGTCAAATTTACATATTTCCGATCAAAAATATGTAATTCCAATTGGTGAATTTTTTTAACTTTTAATTACTAAACGATCCTTGAAAGAATTAAAACTTTTCAATTAAGTCCATAGAGAAAATGTTACAAATAAGTCCATAAAAAATGCAATTAAGCCTTGAGATTGAAAAATCAATACCCACAAACCTAGTTGTAACAAATTTTTATCATTAAAATCCTTTGTCGCATCCATACTTGACTATCTCAAAATTGGATGTTTACAAGTATCATGGTTAGAAAAGACTTAGGCACGCTCTAAACCCTACAGCCTACAAAAAGATACTTAGTTTTATCGAATTTTGTGGTTTTCAACCGTATATGAAATCGTAGACTTGAGTCATTTTTAATTTGTAATGTTGGATATTGTTCCTGACTTGACAAGAAATCTGTAGTGCATTTTCTTCATTTTGGATTTATTTAGTGTATTTTCATCATTTTCAATTTTTAAACACTTTGAAATTATTTTGAAGTTACAGTCTTTTTGAATTTGTATTCCGGTCACCTAAATTTTTTTATAAATGAAGCTAGCACTTCATTTTCTATTGTAATGAATAAATACTAATAATTGTTCCATTCCTACAAGTAAAAAATGTATCCAAAATAGTAAAATCTAAAATATAATTTGTTTATGCTAAGAATCAAAGAAAAAGAGTAGAAATTTACATAAATCTCACTATTGATGAACAATTATGCAGTCGATTATATAAAATATTTAAGCATTCAAAGAAGAAAAATTTGATGAAAAAACTTATAAATTAATCGAATGACAAAAAAATTATTAAAGAATTGAATATATTAAATGAAATCATAGATATATGAGCAAGATCCATGAATAACAAGCAAAAACAATAAAAATAAATAAATAAACAAGTAATTATTTTTGCTTCAAAACTTCATTTGATAAGAGCAACATTAAAAAGTTCCAATCTTTTCAGTAACAAATCCCCATTTCAATAAAAACAAAAAAAAAAAAATCCTCAAATGGAGTCTGAGTTCTCAACAAATCGAGCTCTACTTCCAACCCAAATCCTAACAAATCACCTTCTCAATTCTCCACATTCTTAATCAAGTCCATCACTTGAATCAAATTATTGTATAAGCTATGCACCACCAGAGCTTCAAGAAAGTTGCAATTTTGACACTAAAGAGATGAGAAGGTTGCTGGACATGCATAACATGGAGGATAGAGATTGGTTATTTGGATTGATGAGACAGGCTGAAGTGTTTAACACAGTTGAGAGAGGTGGCAGAGTGTTTGTAGCGCGCACTTAATCAACTTTTCAAATAGAGTTAATTAGAAAATGAGAAAAAAAATTATAAAAATAAGACCGGACTTAAATCGGGTCAGTTCAGTTCGAAAAATCAGAGCGGATAGATTTTGCACACCTCTCTACCACAATTACATTCTTAAACAATCACTTTTTAAAAAACATTTTTTTTTTTCAAATTATTTGCGACTTTTTCTTTTCTAAGGAGTTTTAGATAATAAAGTTACAATTTATTTATTTTTTTCACAATTTTAAGTTTTTTACATTATAATGTCTATTTTTAGCAATAATCGAATTTATAGCTATGGTTTTAAAATTTTCTCCTACTTTTTGTTATATTTAACGTTATTTAACTAGTTCTTTAAAAAAAGAAAAAGGGTATTTGACTGGACTTATTTTTCTATATATACATAAACTTAATCATATTTATCTCACTCTATCTATACTTATAAGAAACTCTCAGTTACCTTCTAACTCATACTTCTTTCTAAATCTAAGTGATGGAAGCATCATTATAGATGAATTCCCATTTTAATAGAAATTTTTATTTTTTTCTATAAATCAAAATCAAACTGAATTTAGTTGGTTTAATTCTGTATTTTAATCCAAATAGTCCGGTTTGGTTTTGCTTACCCTACCTAGAGCAGCCCTCGAGAGGAAAATTGTTACACCTGTGTTTGTTTGGCTGCCAAACACAATCCTCGAGGGCTTGAATGCGATAGATATATTTGGTTTAAAAAAACAAAGAAAGGAAAAAAAAAAAAAAAAAAAAGAAACGGAGAGAGCACGTTTTTTTTTTTTTTTGCATCAATTAAAAAAAAGTGCACGGCAATAATTAAATTATCATCAAAGTGCACGTGTGTTATAAATAAAAAAGTGAGGTATATTAATTATTAAATTTAGTTTTTAGGACATTTTAGTAGATATTTTTTGTTTCTTTTATATATGCTACGGACCAAATAATGATCGGCTCCAGGTATTTACACTCCCTTGGAAGCTTTTAATATTCCTTTGGATCCCACAACATATTTACTTCACTTATTTTATGTTGATTTATTTCCTAATTTAATTAAATGTCACTTTTACCCTCATATTAAAAAATAAAATGTTTTTAGTAATAAATTAAAGCTCATTAATGGTTATAAACTTTTGACCTCATATTAAATTTTCAATTAGTAATAAATTTTATACATATATATATATATAGCCATTAATGAGCTTTAATTTAATTGTTAAATATTTTAACTTTAATTTTATTTTATAAGCTATTTCATTATATTATTATATATTTTTAAAAAATTAGTTTATCTTTCTCTTCTTATTTTTATTTAATAAAATAAAATAAAATATTTTTTAGTTTATTTTCAAAGTAAATACTACTTTTTTAATTTTATATTTACATTTTATTCTTATGTTGGTCATAAATTTAATTTTTTGTAGTTAATATTATTAGTTCATTAGAACTTTGACTCTATATTATTAATTAAAAAACCCTTACTTTCTATTTATTAAAAATTTTAGTTGTTTTAATTATTTTTGTTGCAGGATGAAATTTTCTTAAGTTCACATTTGGGTTCATTTTTTTTATACTATATATATATATATATATATATATATATATATATATATATATATATATATATATATATATATATTATCAAACCTTATAAATTCTTTACAAGTTGAATTTTTAATTTTTATAACTAGAATTTTGTATAATCAATTGTATAAAATGCTAGTCTAATGAATGATAAGAGAGAAAAAAAAGTAAAATGCTATGTAAAATACTACAAAAATGCTACATAAAAAAATTAAAAATGCTACACAAAATGAACCCAAATGTAGGATTTGTTATAATCAATTATAGCATTATTAATTTTTATGGCTACATAAAATGCTAGTCATAAAAATTTAAAATTCAAGTTGTAACAAATTTATAAGGTTATATATATAGAGAGAGCCAACATAAAAAAAAAAAAATGAATCCAAATGTGAACTTAAGAAAATTTCATCCTACAATGAAAATAATTAAAACAATTAAAATCTTTTATTTAAATAGAAACTACTGATTTTTTAATTAATAATATAAAGTTAAAGTTGAAAACAAGTAATTAAGACATGCCTAATCATGGTGTAAATAAATATTAATATTAAGTAGTAGATCTCAAATTGATGGAGCCGCTAGGAAACCCTGACGGCCCTCGGATTCTAGCTCCGGTGACCTTTGATGATCATCCAGGGCATGCCGATCTCTTCAGAATTACTGGTACATCCCGTACTGCTCTTGCCACCAACAAAGTTGCGTCTTTAGAAAACCTTAACCATACTACGTCCCAAACGAATCCCTATGATGATGTTTTGAATAATACAATTCCCATTGTTCCTTTGCCTTCCGTGGTGGATATTCCTGCTCCGAAATTCGGCTCCTACCAGGCTATCAAAATCAATGCTCATATCTATCGTAAATGCTTAGCTTTATGCCAGCATAGTCTCATTGCCAGAGTTATATTGAACAAAAGTGATTCTCCCTAGACTCTACAGAAATTGAAAGAGAAGATATCTACCTTGTAGGGTCCGAAATCTCGTTGGAGATTAATTTCGCTTGGCAGGGGTTTCTTTCATGTGTTGCTTTTTTTGGCACAAGATAAAGAATTAGTTTGAGGATGTGGTTCTTTAATTTTAATGCCTGGAATTTTACGATTACAATGATGGAATCCAGGCTTTGATCCTTTCCGAGAAAAAACTATTACCACGCAACTATGGATGAGATTTTATCATCTACAATGGGAATTGTGGGATCCTTAATTAATTTCAGATATATCTAGAAATATTGGAGTCCCCACCAAAATTAACCACGCTTCCTTGGAAGGTGATTTCGGCCATTTTGCTCGAGTATTGGTTGATGTCAACCTGTCATCTCCTTTAAATTATAGTCTTGTTTTAGATTGTGAAGATCTCTTTATGACATTGATGTCTCTTTTGAGAATGTCCTACTTTTTTGCAACACCTAGCATTCTATTGGCCTTGATAGTTCCTCGTGCAGAATGAATATCTCTACTCATAATCAGGGGATTGATAAAACGAAACCAGATGCTTCCAAACCATATGCTTCTCCTATGCGGGTTCCATCTAGAGGGTGTTCAAGGGTTAGGAAAATATGGAAAAAGAAAGCTAAGGCTTCAATTCCCTTGTGGAAATCTTTTGATAGAATTCAACAGGACACTTCCAAAGAAGATGCCTTGCCTTGGTTTGAAGAGGTTATAGCAAACAGTGATGATAGGCTTCTGGCATATCAAACTACTAAATGTTGATCACTGCTCTCCTACCAAAGATGATGATATTACACCAGCTTTAGATGGCACCGAGGTTTCTTTTTACCTCACCTCGCGCAAAATCTGTTCCTGGAACCAATGATCGTCAATGTGCTATTTTGGAATAAGATCAAGTTAGCAAAGCCAAGTGGGCTGATCAAGAGGATATGGTGGAGACTTAGCAACAAGTTTCGTACAAGAAAAAGTCAAAAAAAATCTTCCTCTAATGCTGTTTTAACCGAAATTTGCCCAGGTACAGGGCTTCTTCACGTTCTTTTCAATAAAGGTTCTTTATTGGAATTGTAGAGATTAAGGTAATGATGCAACCAAACGCTCTCTTTTTAATCTTTGTAAATCACACAAGCCTGATTTTCTTTGTATTTCAGAACCCAAGGTTTCTTTTGATTCGGTGAGTTCTTTTGTTTAGAGGACTTTGGATATGTCTTTGGTGGCATAGAATTCTTCTTCTCTCCCTTTTTTATGGTTTTTGGTTTCGAATAAAATTGGTGCTAGTAATGTTTCTTTGTTTTCAAGTTCAGATCAACAAGGAATAGTGCAATTCACAGTTTCTTCTTCATTAATTTATGTTACTGGTGTCTATGCTAATGTGTTATCTACAAGTCATTGCAAACTATGGGATGAACTTTCTTGTATCTCTTCTTTATGTTCTGCGAGTTGGTTTGTTTTGGGTGACTTCAACGCCTATTTTGGTGCTCACAAAAAAATAGACAGGCCTCCATCTGAGCGTTCTTGTACTGAATTATTTTAGCAATGTCTTCTTCGGGTTTGACTTGTTTGGATACTAAGGGCCCTTTGTTCACTTGGACTAATAATAGAAAGGGTTCTGACTGTGTTGATATTAGGCTTGATAGGGCTTCTAGTAATTCTATTTCTCTGGAGAATTGGAGGTTTATTGAGTGCTATACTCTAGCGCGCCATCAATCTGACCGCAATCTTATTATTTTATATTATAATGAGGTTACCACTGCTTCTCATATTCCCTTTCGGTTTCTATGTGGTTGACCCATGATAATTTCCTACAATTAGTTCTTTTTGGAATTCTTTGGATGTTTCAGGTCATCCTATGTTTGTTATTAGGCAGAAACTTAAATTTCAATGTGGCTTTCTTCGTTCTTGGAATAAAGAAGTGTTTGGTAATGTGGATTTAGTTATTGCTTCGGCAAAGTAGGCCTTTCTGTCCAAAATGAGATTGAAGTTTCTAGTTTTTCTAAGGCTCTTCACTCTAGGGAAATGGCGGCTCATCATGCTTTAGCTTTGAATCTCAAGAATCATGAAACTTTGGTTAAAGATAAAAATTCCAAATTTTATCACAATTTATTGCTGAAGAGACGTCCTCAAATGGGTGTTCATAGTCCCATAATTAACAATTCTTTAGTCACTAATGAGGATCTTATCAATTAACATATAGTTCACTATTTCTCTTCGCTATTCACTTCCTTAAATCAGATTGGTGATTTATTAGATGTGATTCAGGTGATTCCTAAGCTTGTTATTGAGGAAAATAATATCATGCTTTGCCAGCTGCCTTGTTTCAAGGATACTCGGCTTGTTGTTTTTTATATGGATCAGAATAGTGCCCCTGACCCGGACGGTTTCAATGGTGTTTTTTCAAGCATTGTTGGAGTATCATTGGCAAAGATGTGTGTAAGGCAGTTCAAAATTTTTTTCAAATGCTAGCATTATGACTCTTATTCCTAAATCGAATGTGGTTTTTACTGTTGAGAATTTTTGGCCTATAGTCTTGAGCAATGTTATCTATAAAATTATTACTAAAATTCTTGCAGATCTTTATCTTTAATTGCTCTGCATATTATTGCTCCTCCACAGTATGGTTTTATTAAAGGCAGGCAGATTGAGAGTTGTATTGTTGCTACCTTTGAAAGTATTAATCTTGTAGATTCTAAATGTTTTTGGTGGAAATATGGCTTAAGATTGATATTCATAAGGCTTTTGACTCTTTGGAATGGCCTTTTCTCTTGGAAGTCCTTCGTTTTTTTGGCATTTCAGATAAATTTTACGGTTGGATTTCTACTATTCATCATTCAGCTCATCTTTCTATTTCTATTAATGGTGATTTGAAAGGCTATTTTGCTTGTTCTAGAGGGGTTCGTCAAGGTGATCTTTTATTGCCTTCTTTTCTATCTTGGTGAAGATTATTTAAATAGGAAGTTACTTCAAATGGTTGCCAATCGAAAGTTTGCCAATCCGAGCTTTTTTATGGAATGATAATTGGATGGGTTATGTTATTGCTGAGAAAATTGGAATTCCATCTTCTGCATGTGATAAACTTCATACTCGAGTTAAAGATATTTTTGTTGATGGTATTTAGCATCCTTCTCAAAGCTTTTAGAGATCTATTTGGAGAGCTCTGTTTAATACATATGATTATGGTCTCGAGATGTCATCTGTATGCTATGCATATGAAGTCTTTGGATCATGTCTTCTCTCAGTGTTCTTATGCTGTCACTGTTTGGTCTTCTTTATGCAGTCTTTTCAATGTGACAATTGATATCTCTCATAGGCTTGCTGCTCTTTTTAAGTCAGCTTGAACGTTCAAGTTTTCGCCTCAACTTCATGTTCTCTAGCGTGCAGGATTTTTTGCAGCCTTTTAGTGTATTTGGTGTGCTTGTCTCCGAATTCTTTTTCATTCGGAGCATCAGCCCATTTCATTTGCTATTCGCTTTATTGGTAAAGCAGTGAAAGAAGTGGAGATTTTTAAGTCTGGCCACATGGTTAATTCTATTTCAGATTTGCTAGTTTTGACTCAGTTTCGTATTGCAGGTATCCTTAAGCATGCTCCGGTTATTTTTCCAGTCACCTGGATCCCTCCTCCTAGAGGATGGTTGAAAATTAATTCGGATGGTATAGCAAGAGGCTCTCCAAGCATTTCAAGAGCAGGTGGGGTTATTTGAGATACTTTTAGCTGTGCCTTGGCTTCGTTCCCTACTTCCCTTGGCGTTCATTTTGCCTTCGCAGCTGAGTTTATTGCTGTCATTCTTGCGGTTCAAAAGGTTTCTTCTTTACCACCTCGTCCAATGTGGATCGAAAGTGATTCAATACTTGTCGTGCATTTGCTGCGTCAAAGATCAACTGCTGTCCTATGGTCTGTTCATTTCGATTGGGAGGAATGCCTTTCTATCCTTGGTTGTCTGCAAGTTCATGTAAGCCATGTTTATCGTGAAGGAAATCAGGTTGCGGATACGCTATCAAATATGGGCATTCGTCTTGGACAACTGACCTGGTGGTCTTCTTATCCTTTGAAATGTCATGATCTTATGTTCAAGGATGCTATCGGCATTAGTTGCTAGAAAAATATAATATTGTAATGAAATAGTTTATAAGATGAGGGTAAATAAAGCTCATTAATGGTTAAATATTTATATATATAATTTATTATTAATTGTAAATTTAATATGAGGGCAAAAGTATGTAACAGCTTTAATTTATTACTAAAAGCATTTAATTTTTTAATATAAACTTAAAAGTGGCATTTATATAAAATAAATTAAATAATCATACTGTAGGATTCAGAGGAGTGCCAAAAACTTCTAGTAGAGTGTAAATAGCTGGAGCATAATGACCACTATAATAACTTCTAGTGGAGTGCAAAAGCTGGAGCCATAATGACCACTCTAATCTATTTTATTTTAGTTGGTAAAAGAGTTCTGAGCATTTTTCCTTTTAGCTGTTAGAAATATTTTGCGCATTCATTGTTTAGTTGTTGGAAGAATTTTGTGCTCCTATAAGCTTCTTCGTATAAAAACTAAATTAATTAGCTTATGTAACTTCAAATACCAATATCCCCCCTTTGTTGCTTAGTGCATGCCGACTTAATATTATTTGGAGCTCTAGTCAATTGTTTTTAAAACATATTAAACAATTAATTTAATTAATAATTTTTAAATATTAATTATTTTTAAAATAAAATAGTGTTAAAATCAAACAAATTAGCAAATAATTTAGTATTAACGTATAATAACTTTTTGTGAAACTTTTTTATTGAAAATCAAAAGATAGAAAAATTGAAAATTAAAAAAATTGTCTAACGAATAATTTGTCCAAAACAATTGAAAAACAAGAGATAAAAAATTTAAATATATAATATTTGTATTTTTATAAAATTAAATAAGATTTTTTTTTAAATTAATGAATATAATTAATAAAATTGTGATAAAAAAAACACATTTTTTATTAAAATTGTCACTTTATTCCTTTATTTATATTTTTCTTTTATCACCGTTAAATAAAACTTATGTTATACATTTAATAATAATTATATGTAAAATAAAATGATTAATTTTTTACAAAATATAATAGATTACATATTTGGATAAAATTTAGGAAACACAAGTTTAAAATTATATATATATATATATATATATATATATATTGTCCTACTTTTTTAGAGTTCTAGGCATAGGTCTTAGTAGCCTATGCCTTAAGTTAGCTCTGACTTAATGATTCAAGTGTTAGATATTGTAATGTAAAATTATAGGTTCAATTTTTCACTCCCTCAACCTTCCGCTTGTTAAAAAAATTCAAATACCAATAATTTAAAAATAAATAAATAAAATGTTATTTTATTAGCCATATGTCAGTTAATAACCTTTCTAAATTTGATTTATTTGCCGAACTAAGCTCCTATTCTTTAGTATAAATACATTTTTATTCAACCATCTAAGTTATATTCAAATTTTTTTAATGCATCTATTTTTGAAGCACCTCAATAAATTTACATTTACATATGAAAGTTCTTTTTTTAACTTCTAATTAGATGGAAATGAAAATAGACTGAAGGGACCTAGAATTTTTCTTTGATTCTTAACTACACTGCTACAGTTTATTAAACTCATCAAGACCTTTCGTCATGATATGAACACTGATAAGCATTCTGTTTACATGGACTCACGAAGAAAAAAGAACAAGAAATTGTACACTTTACAATGTATGATATGCAGGAGCCGCTACCCAACAAGCCCTATCCACTATACACAGCAAATTCCCCGCCATTTTCAGGTGTAAATTTGCAAATACCCCGGAAGAACCTCCTCATTTGTACTCAATTTTGAATGTAAAGAAAAGAAGTCCCTGCAAAAAGGATACCTAACAATCCGTAGTCAAGGACAATCAGCAATATCTTGGTCATACCCAGCAATGCATGTTATATTTCCCCGGAATGGGTGGCACCAATAGTGAAGCTTTTCGTTCTGCTGGTCTGCAATTGTTTCTGCAGGTGAGGAAAAAACGACACGACGAGTGTCATTCCTCGCAAGCCGGTGGAATCTGAATATTTGAGATTTACCCCTCCTCCATTATAATGTAGCTGACTCTAACCAACAAGGTTCGTTTTGGTGCCTGATTTTTCTAGTCGTGCTTTGCGGACAGCATGTTGGATTTGTCTCTCATGTTCTTTGAGAAGGTCCTCAATGTTTCCTCCGGGAGGTATCAATGGTCCTGAGTAGTTAATCCTGTTTTTCCTGCGAACATAACCCTGAGGAAAACCAAAAAAAAAATGTTCCATTACAATTGATGGCCATGATTGAAACAATAACAGGACAATAGTCATGCAGAACAAAAATAAATAAGGATTTAACGGAAACCAGAATAAGGGGAAAAAAGGGCAATCTATTCTTCCAGGTCCTACTCCATACGTATTGTGGGAATGAATTTCTTGGCATGAAAAGTTAAAGATCAGTTTTCCATTTTAGTTACTGATCAGTTTCCATTTTCTGCTTTGGAATATATTATAAGATAAACCTTCAATATGCAAGGTGGTTACTAGTATAGTAGACGAGTTCAAGTTTCTGGTTTGCATTTGACCTTGTAGAAGTAAAACTGCAGAAAATGAAAAAAATGAATGGAAGAAACAAAAACTTTAGTTCTTTACCATGTTGAGATCTTTGGCATGCATTCTTTCATCCTTATTAACAGAGAAGTTAGAGATGTCTACAGCAGCATGAGGCTTGTGAGCTTTCTGTGTCCTTGGTTCCACATTATTATGTCTTGACGAACCCATATTTTTATTTACTGATGACCCTACCGCAGAAGGGTAAATCACGGAACTAGACTGAGAGACAGCACTATGCTTAGCTTCTCTAGGAGGCTCGATTCGGAAACCAGAACCAGCATCCTCCTGGAGATCATATTTATGACTTGTGCTTGTAGTTTTTGTCTGTTTCTGAGGAATGAATTCTGGCGACTCTACCTTAAGATCTCTTGAACGCCTTCTAACTGATTCAGCACCACGTACTTTTCCTGCCTCTTCTCTTTTCCTGAAATTGAAACAAACAATGCATTCTTAAGAATGTGTGAATTTTATAGATTTCTCAAATTTCTAAAGATAGGAATGAAGATAAACTTTTTTTTTGTTTTCTACTAAAGGCCTTGAGATGAGTATTACAAAAACAAAGAACACCTAATGTTTCACCTTAAGACTTTCTCCTCATCCCTGACAAATTCACTATTACGAGTCCCACAAAAGATGTATAAGATATGTTCCTTTTCTTTTGTATTTGAATCATAATTGCAGAGAGGACGCATAAACATAGGAAGGCTATTTAAGAAGTTCATTCATTTTAGACATAATGAGGATGTCAGTTAAAAGAAAACAAATGATAAAGTAACCACACATGCACAGTAAGTATCATTCTTCTACATATTTTATCAACATCTGGTAATGCATCTTAATTTGGCAATACCAGAGAACGACAATGCCACAATTTCCTGATTTAAGGCTTGAAGTTTTTCAGCAAAAGTATATACAGACTAGCATATGTAAAAGATGGTTTATACTTTATTCAATCACCAAGTTTCTGTGTGTGAATTTTATTGAAATATGTGCACAATTAAAGAAAAGGTTAGAGATTTTGAAAATTGAAATCCTTCATAAAATACCTTCTTGCTTCTTCTTCTCGAACCTTTGCATGAAGCTCCTTACATGGAGGATATTTTGGTAGACTTGATGGATTGCAAGGGAAGGGCTCTGTATTAAAGAACTGAAAAGGAAAACTAAATGTTAGCTTTATATTTTTGTTATTTAATTTTCTACTATTCTTAGAGAGATGTATAGAGTTTTCCGATTCAAATTACATCGTATCATTATCTTCAAATTCATAACTAAAAAAGTAGAGTTTTAAGATGAAATATTCAAATGCCAAACTAGCAGGTTCAAAGATTTATAGAACTTGTGATGCTAGTTGCAAAATTTTCATAATTGATTCAGCAAAAAGAATCAGAGGCAAGTAGCCATAAAAATGTAAGTTGAGAAGTTTGGTAACAGTTAGTCACGCGATAGCATAAAGGGTGTGATAATAATATGAAAAGACTAAGAAAGTCGTTCTGAAATGGCAGTAAACAGTAAAGAAGTCAACTGCAGCATATGCTACTTCTTTTTAGGTTCTGAAAGCTATTCTGATGACATGGGCACTGCTAGGTTCAAGTTCTTAACTCCTCTTTAAACAGCTGATGATGCTTCAATATGCAAAAGGAATCTATTCTATATTTTTAATAAAACCACAGAAGTGTACCTCACTCCTCAGAGCTGAAGTTGTTGATCCACGAGCTTCAGGCTCCATTGACAGGAGTTTGTCAACAAGGGACAAAGCTGAAGAGGGGATGTTTCTGAATGTCTCTGCAACGCAACGTTTGTAAGACTGTTGAGGTTTGAAACTAGTTGCATGGGGCAGTTTTGTTTTCTGCCAGTAGTCCTCAGAGGGTGAACCGCAAAGCTTAAAAATCTTATGCATTTGCTCCACCTTGAATAATTGAGCAAGAAAAAAAGATAATGAATTATCATTGACAAGTGTGCTGTCAATTGATTTGTGTATCTCATCTAAACATGCATGCATTGACAGTGAAATTTACAACGTGTATGCATGCCTTGTTCTTATAACAATTTCTAGTTGGTTAAAGAGCAGAAAATTCCATGTCTTTTTAGTAGAGCATAATAAGATATGAAGAGAATATGATAAGATTATAAATCGAAGAAAAGAAGTAGAAATTTAGATTCAGATTGAATAGTAAGGTTAAGCCAACAAGGTTAAGTAAGTAAAAAACAGTACCTCAGTTCTTCCTGGCATAATAGGTTTCCCAACAAATAATTCAGCAAGAATACAACCAACACTCCACATATCTATAGCAACTCCATACTCTGTAGCACCAAGTAAGAGCTCAGGTGCCCTATACCAGAGGGTTACAACACGACTTGTTAATGCTTGATTTTCATCGGGCTGATAAAGTGTTGCAAGACCAAAGTCTCCAATCTTAAGAACTCCTTTATCATTAATCAGAAGATTTGAAGCCTTGATGTCTCGGTGTAATACACCCCGACTATGGCAGTGTTCAAGTCCATTAAGAAGTTGTTGCATGTAACATTTAATCTATTACCACATCAAAATGATCCTTGTAAGATTATGCAAAAATGACAGTTATATTAAAAAGCATTTCGACAAGATTATATTAAGTTTCACAGCAGATTAGATGTTTCCAGAAATAAGAATTACAGGTCATAAAATGCTAAGAGCGAGATGCTAAAGTTGATTTAATTTCTCTCGGGCATATCAATGACCAATTTACTGACTCTCCTGATATTTAGACAAAAAGATGAATAACTAACTGATTGATAATGAAAATAACATCCACAATCCTGAAAATCACATAGTCCAAAGAAAACATACCTGAGATTCACTAAACTTAATGCCAGGTCTTGCTGCAAGCCCAGCAAGGTCATGCTCCATATACTCGAAAATGAGGTAAAGGCTCCCAGACATCCTCGAAGTGACTATACCTTCAAGCTTCATGACATTTGGATGATCAAGTTTACGTAAAATGTGGATTTCTCTAGCCATGAATCGGACGCTCTCAGGATCCATGTTCATAAACCGCACCTTCTTCATTGCAACAAATTTCCCACTGTCAAGGTCACGAGCCTTATATACACTGCTGTAAGTTCCTTGTCCAATCTGCATTACATTAATTTAAAGAAGATAACATATGCATGCATGGCCTCGAAATAATGAGCAGCAGCACCTAGCTAATCTATTCTTTTGTTATTAACAACTGCACTCAAATAAACCTTGGAGCATTCATTAAAACTTCATTCAATATATCATTATTTGTACCCTTGAGCGATTGATGTGAATACAGTAAGCATGCCCTTTATTTTCAGAAGTCTTGGTCTACAAACTTTGTTTCATTGTGCACAACTGAAATTGTTGTGTTGTGTCTTATAAGAAACAAGTACCATTTGATTTCATTTTTATATAGTGCTCTTTATAAAAACATGTATACAAACTTTCATAGAGAACAAAGTATGATTAGTATAGCATGTAAAATGCACAGATCACAGCATAGTGATTCAAGTACATGACCTAATAGACTATTGTACAAGCAAGGTCAGAACATGATTTCAAACAGAAAATGAAAAAAACAAAAACACATTTTAATTTCAACCAAGTCCAAACTGGAAACAGCTATTCTAAGTACTGACCTTTTCTAGCTTCTCATATGAATCTGCTCGCAGAGGCACCCAACCTTTGATGGCTTCACCAGCAGCTGAGGTTAACCATTGTGGCCACCCTGCAATAATAAGCTCATTTTCAGCAGCGAGAGGCAGGCCAGTTAGCCAAAACCCGTGCTGATGATGGCTTCCACTAGACCCCAAATCCATTGTTGCCCGTCTCTGATGATGACGACCTTTGGAAGATACATCAGCTAATTGTGCATTCTTTTCTCCACCATCCAATGAAACAATAACGGCTCCTGCATTTGCCTTTGAACTCTGACGTGAAGACCCATCTTTCCTGCCAAAATCTACTATAAAATCATCCCCTTTCTTGGAGTGAACCGGAGCAACCAATTGTACGGATGATTTATCAAATTCATTCTCTTTCTGTTTCTCATTCCTATTGTCATGTACATCTTCATCTGCAGCTCCTTTGGAGCAGATGCAGCCCATAATCTCACCTCAAAATCCGTGTTGTTAAACAAGAGTACCTCAATATATCTCAATATTTCTGTGATCAACAAAATGGGTTTCCCCACATTTATGCTGGGAACCCAAATTCATCATCTCCTAAATCATAAGAGCATTATCACAAATACCTTCCAATTATGATTTCTTGAAATCAAAATTTTGAACAGTTATATTTCACCTTAAGAAATGAAACCAGCTAGCAAAACAAAACTTCCAATCTTGAAAACCAGGGATGGAAATTAATCAAACGAAGAAACAAGAATTGAATTGCATTCAAGAACAACGGCACAAGAAGGGAAGTGAATGTGAGACAAACAAGGTAACAATGTCTACAAAACAATGACAAACTATCAAGATAAAGACAGGGACATCAACCAAAATCCCAGCATTTAACACAAAAGATTATAATTTTAATTTCTCTTCTTTCTTTTTTTTTCTTTCCCAAGAAAGAAATGTGATAAATATTGATAACAGAAAAATAAAATAAAAATAATATCCAATGTCTAATGCAGGAATTCTGGCCGGCCTTTCTGGGTTACAGGTGTGTTCTTTTTTTTTTTTTTTCGTTTAATTTCCACAAAAATAAATAAATTAAATATATTTTTCTCGCATAGTTAAGGAAGAAACTAGAAATTGTAAGAAACAAAAAAAAAAAGTTGACAACAATGGAAAATCTAAAAATAAACAAAATAAAAAAATATTATACATAAAAAAAAATAAAAACTTTGGTTAATTAAAATGAAGGGCTAAGAAAAAAAGAAAGAGATAGTCCTGAAAACGCGAGAGACCCAAGATTTTAAAGATTTGACAACCTGTAGCTTAGTTTTCTTGATTATTTGCAATATCCATTTCTTGAATTATATAATGAATGCATCTTTAATGCATTTGTTTCTTTATATGCATCACTAACACAGAAACTATTAAGTAACTAACAAATTTTATACGCATAATATTATCTCTGTCTCCGTTGCTCTCTTTTTTGTTGTTGTAAACAAAATCTTGGAGGGAAAGTAAGACACTATCCACAGCTTCCAAGTGCAGACGTGATTAGCATTATGAGCATTGTGGCGGTGTTGGTGGGTCCTTAGAGTTAGAGATTTTCTCACCACCTGCCACGTGTTCATTTAATTTCCCTTTTATTTTTATTTAGTTTGATAAGATCTGCATTCATGTCTTAAAAATTCCTTTTATTTTATCTTGTTTCAATACATTCTATTACAAATAGACCAACATTTTTAATGTATACAAATCAAATTATAACCATTACATTATTACTTATTTAATAATAATTATTGATGGAGATCATGAATATTAATACGTAAAAATAATTAATAGTTGTAATTAAATAAAAAATAATTTAACAGTCATAATTTTGTTTATATAAATACAAATATTTATACTTTAATAAGGTCCTAAATTCATATCTCTTAAAAAAAATTTATCCAAATGTCAAATTTAAATTAGACAGATTTTAAGTAGAATAAATATTGGAACAATAAAATAAGTTAACATAATTTCATTATAATTTAAATTGTTATAAAAAATATAATTAATTTAAAATAAAATATAACAAAATTTTTTATTTTATCTTAAATTAATTGTATTTTATAGTACAAATAAAATTATTTATTAAAAAATATTATTCTTTAAATATTTATTATAAAATAGCCTAATTTAAAAAAATAATTTTTTAAATTGTCTAATTGAAATACAATTGAGTTTAAAATTTATTTAAAATATAGCATAAATTATAATATTAACAAAACTATTTGAATTTATTCAAGTATAAAAAATTTAGTCAAATAAGATATATTAATTAAAATTTATACATTAAATTTTTTTATAGGATTTAATTGAAAAATAATATAATAATATATAAAACTAACGAATGTTATCCCTAACAAATAGAAAATAGAAGGCATAACTCCTATTTTAACCCTCCACTTTTATTTTGGTCCAAATTACCCCTTGCAGTTTTATTTGTCCACATTGAGTTCCCACACTATTATTTTGGCATAAATTGAGTCCTTAATTTCAAATTAAGGACTCAATTTATGCCAAAATAATAGTGTGGGAACTCAATGTGGACAAATAAAACTGCAAGGGAAAATCCAAAATAAAATAAAAAAATACAGGGGCAAAAGTGGTATTATGCCTTAAAAAAATCGAAAGAGAATGTCAATCACAACGATCTGATCAATATCTTCATTTATCAGAATAATAAAAATTTCAGAAAAAAATGGTCTAAAATATAGAAATTACATAAAGTGAAACATTATTTATAAAACTATATAAAATGAAAATGTCTATGAAAAAAAAAAATGGTGAACTGATTGAAGATCAATCAAAACTTGGTTATCAAACCTATAGTCGTCCGCAGCAGATAAGATTTGCCTATCTATGAAAACATCAAGTGCTGCATAATGGGCAAACAATATAATTAAGGATCTCACCAGAGGACAGGGAAGAAAAATTCTTGCTCATACTACATGCCTATTGCTCATTTCACTAGAGAAAATTTTACAATGTAAAATTGCAAAGAGGCTTGCTTTACTTAAGATATTACATACGTAAGCCATTACTACCAAGGTTACTAGGAGAAAATGCGACGATAATAACAAGTAACAGAAAAGAGGGGAAGTTCTGACTAACAAGAGATGGTGAGTTTCTGTACATTCAGCTTTCGTGTATGCCTAGGCTGCGTAGTCTTTTAACTTCCAGTTTAATTCCTTAATATTACCTACATATCTTGCTTAGGCTTTCGGCTTAGTTCTGAATAATGACCACCCATTAGCTGCAAAATCTCCTCCCACAAATTCTCTGATGCTGAATCTGACGAATTCCCACAGATCAAGTTTGAACTACATGAGGCCACATACCAAAAGTCTGAGTCAATCTCCTCCCTCAACTGATCCAACTGCCACCCTGCATAACCAACAAAAAATCTGAAATCCTGAGGCTTCAGCACTCCTTTCTTCACAAGTGCTGCTGCTTCATCCAAACTGTTTCTCGCACCAAAGCATAAGCCAGGGATCACCTCTTCAAAACCAGGAAGATTTTCCTTCTCTCCTGTTTTTAACAAAAACATGCTTGCCTCAAGAGGCCCACCAAAATGCAGAGAACAATCTGCAAAAGTGGTTGCAAGTTCATTATTATTGGGTTTCATGTGTTTAATCTTTTTGTTCAGCGGCCGGTTGATGACAACTCCAAATGGCCCCTCCTGTGGATGTCTAGTTCCTGATCTTAGCAGGAGAACAACTGTCCGCTCAAAGGTGCGAACTCCATCAAGCTTTTCTGTGGCGACAAGGACGCAGCCAGTCTCAGGTACTGAGATGGGATGGGCCCATTTCAGGCCAAGCGGTTTGGAATCTCGGGGAGTCACCCCTTGGTTAGCAGCATCAATATCTGCAGTCTCTGCCTGTTAAAAGTACAGATCGTAAGTTATCGCTGCATTACTTGTCATATCAACTCCAGACATGAACACTGAACAGCAACAAATTCTTTTTGGTATAAAAGGACAATTATGCCTGTCTGCACTTGTGACACCCCTTTTTGACGTAGAGAGTGTTCTCAACCTCACAAATATGCTATGCCGAAGTAGATGTAAAGCTCTAAGCGGCAGAGACATCAAGGCTAAGCAGACAAGAGAACTTTTGGCTCAGCCAAACTTTACATTTTAACCTCAAGCTACAGGCATCTTCAAATTTACTCTTCAAAAGATGAGGGAATAATACAAAATCAATCATCATGTTGCTTTGATGTTAAATTTAACTAGAATTTTTTTCTTCCTATTTTACATTTTTCCTCTATCTATGATCCCCCAATATGGAGTTGAAGAAAATAAAGATTTCTCTTAAGGATTTTTCTACAATACATTCAGTTGAAAAAAAAAAAAAAAATCTATATCAGAGAGCTTCTGTAATATCTTCAGAGCAATGACACCCTCAATAGTTTAACCATTGGATTTACTAATCTAAAACCAATGGTGGATTATAATTTAACATTTAATTGATCACTTGTAAAACAGGTTTACTTGGATCTACTGATACTTCCAATAAACCATGAACATATGGCCTGACCATTTATCAAATTTAGCAGAAATTTTAAAAAAAAAATTTATTCATATATTATATAATGTAAAAAATCATATTACATTAAGGGCTACCATATATTAAAACTTGTCATGATATATATAGAAGACTACACTATATTAGGACTAATTTTATGTAAAATAAACTTCTTGATGGTGCTGCATAAAACGCATACACACATACATATATATGTTATCAAATTTCATCCCAACTTAACGCATACAACACTAATCTTAAAATTAAAAATGAAAATTTACAATAAATGGCAAATAGATATAAAAAAATATATATTATATAGAAATTATAATTTAATGTAGTCTCCAATGGAAATTGAAATGCAAAATCTTCTAAACAATTTGAGAAATATTGAAAAAGTACACAAAACGAAATTTGATAGAAAAATAATTTTTAAACAAAAGTGAAGGATGAAATATAACATTATTTGTCTTAAATTAATTATAATTTATATTGATGTTTAAAGATGGTAATTTAATTAGTTGGTTGCCTCTTAACATAATAAGCAATAATTTGTCACAATCTTGAATAACTGGGATGTGTTTATTGAATTGAGAGCATAAATGTTTTTTATGTTTAAGGTAATTTAATTTTAAAAAAAAAAAACATTGATTTTTATTTTTGAAATACATCTTTTATTTTTTCATTAATTTTTATTGTTATAATAGATAATCTGTTGTTTAAATTAATTGAACTTTGAGGGTATCTATACCCTGAATGCATTGTAGAAAAAGCCTTCTCTAAAACTTCAAAAGAGTTACAATCCATTTTCCTCCAGATGGAAACCCCTACTCATGTCAACATATCAACATATTAAAAAGGATAACACAATATCCATATGGAAGTAATAACTAAGCCTACCATCTGCAGATATTTAACATTAAGCATATATTGAAGTCATTAAAAGGTATAAGAGAAACTCCAACAAAGTTATACCATTCATAACCAGAAAGACAACATGCATAAAACAGCATCAGCATAGAAACAAATCACCTGCTGCTCTTGAATAACCATTTTCGCCCTGAACTCTCTCCAATCCAAATTTACATGATGGGACTTTTGGGAAGCATTGTCATTAGACTTTTTGCTTTCAGGAGAGTTACTTCCTTTGGAACCATCTCCTTCTGGAATAGATCTATCATTATTTCCTGAATGCAATTACAAATTTTAATGAGTGTTCTTCTTGTGCAGACTTATTAATCCAGAATGCTAGCATTCAGTCAATTTTCAAATTTTAAATATTACTCTCAAACGTTCCAATTGATCAAAACAGCTCAAGCAAAATAGACTAATTTCATTTTGCAATTTTCAAACTTCATTCTTGTTGTGACCAATGAAAATAAAAAAACTTCAGAAATTATACTAACATGGTAGAGGAAAGGCAATGGAAGTTAGCCCATTGCATTGTATTATTTAAAAAAAAAAATTAAAAAAGAAAAAAACACAAAAGGATGCAGGCGCAAATATATATAGTGTAGCTACTTAGATGCACCAATGTAACAACCAAACACCATGACGTTAGATGATCAAATAGCTAGACAAGTGTGTTTATTTGAGGTTGGCGAAAATCCCATACTCAAGTCTCATTAATAAGTTTCTTAAATGATGTCTTAGGTTCCAAAAGCATATGGTGCTTTAAATACATACCAGAGTTTAAAATCTTAAGTAACTATTTTTCAGTTGAACCATAACTACTTGGCCATGTAAATCTATTTTGTACCCAAAAACATAATGTTAAATCTCCAAAGCAAACAGGTGGAGGCTTTTGTTTTATTTTTCTGCTGATTACAGCAAGCAAAGAGTAATACCAGTGGCGAGTTGAAAACATCATGCAAAATGATCATAGCAAGACGAAGACAAGAATCACGACAGTGATAACTATGTAGATGGAGAAGGAAAAACAACAGTCTAAACTAACTCACTGTTGCTTAGCTTAATCGTTCATAAGACAGAAAGGTCTATCTGCAAAATCACTAGACATGAATGACGCTAAAACAGATTCTAAAATATGTGAAAATATTTTTCTAACTGTAAAACTAACACTTGCCAGCAAGAACAAGCACAATTGTCAAAATGAGTAGAATGCATTAGAAAAAATAATCAGGTATTGCATGGAATCAATAAAATGAGGCTTGAGAATTCTCAAAATGATAAATTATAACAAAGAAAAGAAGATTCACCAAATGCATTTGATGAGTAAGAGGAAAAATTGACAAAACAATAGAAAAACAACATATAATGTTAAATGCAGTGCAAGAACTATCTGGAATTGCAATCAATGACTTTTCCCACTAAAGAGGCAAATTAATTTTAAAACTATGATGCCAAACATACATAGAAGGCCTAAAATAAAAGACCCAGAAGTTTCCTAATGGAACAACTTGAAAAACATGTACTAGATTGTGGAATCTGACATGAAAATCATCAGAGCACCCATTTATCATTAATTGTCCCTCATTTCACAAGCTTGCAAATATGCAAGAGAAGAAAAGCCACCATCTTCTTGATCTGGATTTTATCACAAACAAGAAAATATGAGAGAAATAAATAGACCCACCCATGATCATCAACACAAGCTCAAATATTTGCAAATATTCAATCCAACCTTGTAGAGTGTCTATTTATTCCCTGCATATGAAACTCAAGAGGCGTTTGTAGGAAACTCAACATGATTAAGAATTTAAGACCCATTATCATACCTTTGCCCCGCTGCTGTTGAAAATCAATTATCAGTAGAAAGAAAAACCTGGGTTCTGCATTTTCTTAGTAATAAAAAAACAGCTACTTCCCAAGCTGAAGATAATTACTATAGCAAATTACAATCTTCCAACATTCAAGTTCTCAGCCTCAGAATCTCATTCAATTTAAAACAAAAGAGACCACAAATCTCCTTATATAATCTCCAAAAAACTACTAAACTGTGCCTTGAGGCCATGATACTTTAAGTCAAGTGCACAGATCATGAAACCACTCAAAATCTCAAGTTTTTGCCTTGCAACTACTTAAGATTTAAGAACCCAACTAATTGATATAGTCCCAAATCTCAATAAAAGATGAAGTAAAACCTCTTTCCATAGAAGGATCAATAAAAACTTTGACTCGTAAAACTGTTAAACACCTAGACAAAAACAGATTATTCATGTAGCATAATAAAAATAAGAAAGCAGTAATTCAAAAGAACTGCGAAGACGCTCCCTTCTTGTAACCTTCTTGATAAACCTGGATAGATCACAAGCACCTATCACCTGCATTACCCTAGCAATACCTCTTGTTCAGGACAAAATGCAAGAATTCACTTTAATTGAATTTATTTAGCCAATTCCCATGTTTAAAAAGCTCATTATTTCTAGAACACAATTCTTTTAACTAAGAAAAGAAAAGGCATAATGGAAGAAACTAGTTCATGCCACAATTGACATGATTTTGAAATAATTCAATTTAACTGAGGCTTGCACATAATTTAATACAAACAAGTTATGGATATTGGCTTAGTTTATAATTTTGGTTAAACATAGAAAAGAAAATCACTTACAAATTTTTTTCTGGTGCTTGTAGTCATTAAGAGTCACTTTTTTCAATAAAATACATGATTAAAATATTTAAAACTTATCAAGACTTGATATTTTTAAAAAATTGAATATACAAATATTAAACAAAAAAATGAGGAATTTTTTCCTGAGAAACATCATGTCATTGACCAGTGGTGACTGGAGGATATAAAGATGATTGCCAGTAGTTCATATATTAATTGGCATATATTGATATAGTGTTAGCACAATTTTTTCCCTCATAATAGTTTTTAAACGATGGAAAATAGCCTCCCTGAAAGTAGGGAAGTCATTTCCCTTTAAACAAGAAAAAAAATTTCCATTGATCAATTTTCTAGGATGAACCAAAAAAAAAAAAAAAGAAATTTGCAGTCCTAGAAGTGACACAAGCAGAGCCTTGAGCTACAACTAAGAGCTACCCTCTGTATGTGAGCCCAATCTGAATAATCAGAATCTCATTCAAGTATTACTATGACTTTGTTGTCCAGTCCTAGTATATTTCCCATTTTCAGTAATTATACATCTAAAAGAATAGCTTTAAAGAAGAACACAAAATTCTAGGATCTGATGTACAATTTTATTACACATTGCTTACAGGCCAAACAAAGGAAGAATCTTTAGAGAATATCTTCAATACCCAATTTTTGTTTAAAAATTTTAGAAAATATCTGCCAGCTTTGGGTAACAATACATTAAATTGGACATTGATTAGAGCAAAAAACACCTAAAACAACATCCTTTATCTCAGCAAAGCATGGCAGAATGATTTAAACGAAAAAAAGTTGTTTCCAAAAAGTCAGCTGCCAGCCAAACTAAATGCTATGATGCATTTCCTCTATTCCAATCATAAGACTAAAAAATGTACCAAAATGAGCTACTTTTCTGTCCGCTTCTACTGTAATTGATAAGTACAATGAAAGAAAAAAAAAATTCTTCCGATGAATTAGCTGAAGGCAAGTATGAAAAAATAGCTTCACATCAAAAAAATTCCCCAATAAAATCAACTTCCCATGTATATATACGTTCTCTTGATTATCAAACTCCAATAATGGTTTCAATATCTAATACCTTGTCCAACGATAAAAGCACGAGAATCGAGTAAACATCAATTCAAAACTAAACTAAACAGAAAATTCAAAAATACCCAGATGTTAGAAAAACACGGCGAATTATATTCATCAAGAGATGATGCAAAGACAATAATCAGAAGAAGAAGAAGAAGAAGAAGAAGAAGAAGAAGAGAAGTTACCGTTATTATTTTTCTTAGCCATGGCTCGGATAACGAAGGAATGATAGCCATGAGAGGAAGAAGAAGAAGAAAGGTTGCGGCGCAGAAGACTGATCTCAAGTAAGCGAACATTTCCGGAAATTGCCGAATTGAGTTTGTGAGGAATCATAATCATGGAATAATTCTTTACCCAAAATGGGCTATAACTCGAATTCTTCACTTGCAATGCCCACCGATGATCCATTTACCACTCCTTCAAGATCAGATTTCTTTTTTTTTTTTCCTTTTCTTTTTCCAGGAAAATTAATTCAGTGAGTGAGTGAGTGAGCGAATGAGTGACCTTGGATTGATTTGATTTTTTTTTTTTTTTTTTTTTTTGAAAGGTGAAAATGAAAGACGACTTCTTTCCTGTTCTTCCCCTTCTTCTTTCACTCGTTATTTCGTTAGAAACGATGACGAAATAAAAAGAAGGGGAAATAATTTAGGCAACGGATTTATATATTTCCTTAGATAACTTCGGTTTAAAACAGTAAAACTTGTGGCGTCTAGTTTTTTTATTTAAGTATTTAAATTTTTTTATAATTAAATGTTTAAATTTTAAAAAAATATATTAATACAGTATCTTTAATAGATTTAATATTGACTGAATCTTAATTTAGATCAAACAACATTTATTTTTATTTTAATTATTAGTAATGTTATGTGTCACATGTATTACATTATTTAAAAAATAAAATCAACCTTATTAAAGATTATAAATTAATAAAAATAACTTTAACATTAACTTCTGTCATAGATATAAAGTATGATTGAATAAAGATAATTTTATTCTTTAAATAATGTAACACATATGACAAATGACATGGTTAATGACTGATATAAAAGTGAATTTTATTTAATTTGACTAAACACTCAGTTAATATTGAATTGGCAGAAGACAATACATTGATATACTTTTTTAAAATTCAGATATTTTATTGTAAAAAAATATTCAAACATTCAAATAAAAAAATTATAAAAATTGACACTAAATTTATAATTTTTCCTTTAAAATAAAATAATCTACTTTATTTCATTAAAAAAACTTTTTTTTTAAGAAATTAAAAAGAATGCTAAATTTTGGAAAAAGCGGTTTTTTTAAAAAAAAATACAAACATATTTTAATATATTTTTATTATATATTTTTGGCCAAATACCTTACTTCACACTTGAACTTTATTATATTGGTCTATTACATACCATAACTTTTAAATTTTTTGATTATGTATATGAACTTTTGTTTTATATTTATATCACACCTTAGAAACCACAAGTGTGGATGTGTTAAGAACATGATTTGACGTGTATTAAAATTGACCACATGGAAGTACATGTCAAAGAATTACTTAACCTATTTTTAACTTTTTTACCAAAAGTAAATAAATATTGAAATCCCTAATTGAAACCCCTAATTTCATAACATCTAAATCCTTAATCTAACAAATCCCTAAAAATTGTAAAGCTCGAATGTCCTTAACCAAGTTAAACAGAGCTAAAGAATCTTATCAAAACCCATTCCACCTAGCATTGTCCTTTTAAAAACCTGTGTCTCTTGTTGATTTTGAAAATATCGTCTATTGAAAAGAAGAGCCAAAGTTTGTCATTGTTGTTGCTGTTAAAGGAAATACATGTACATTATAAGATATGGTTAATGAGGTATTTACATAGTCTTTTGCTTGGTTTTTTGGTTATTTAAGAGCAAAAAAAAAAAATGGTGTATATTGGATGGTTGTTGCAGTAAAGACTGTAAAGTCTTTGGCGTTTGTGTTTACTTATTTTTTATTTGCATGTGGTCCATGGCGCTTGTCTTGTTACTATCAAAAGCTTTGCCTTTTTTTACTTGTTTAGTAGGAAATGATGTAGGAATATTTTACTACAGAATGGCTAAGAGGTACATTCGAGTCAAGTGGCATTATAGGGGTTCATTTATAAAAGAACCAAGGTTAAAATATAAGGGTAGGCTTGTCATAGTTAAAAATATGGACTGTGATAAGTTAAGTATACTTGAGCTATTATGGTATGTTAGATATTTTAGGTATATAGAAGCTGCCAATGTTTATTATAAACCAACAGGTGGGGATAAGTTCATATTTATTAACTCAGATGCACTTATTCTAGAAGTATTTAAGGATTTTAGGGACATGAATAAGGTGGACTTTTATATCAGTCATGTTATTAGTGTGCTTATATTTTCAGGAGACCCTAATAATATTAAAGTGGAGAAAGTACCAAATACAAGGGATGGTGAGTCTGTAAACTCATATGCAAAGGTAGATAGCTTGAGTAGCTTTAATATTAATAAGGATGGTGGGGGTAGTGAGGGAAGTGAGGGCTATAAGGATAATGTTAAAGAGTTAAGTTACAGTGAAAAAGACCACAATTCTGATGTTGATGAAGAATTTATAACAGTAAGAGAGGAAGACAAAAATTTAAGGAGAAATGCCTCTATAAATCCAAGTGCTCGACTTATTGAGGAAATTCACTTAGGGTAGACAGGTTTTGATGCAGGATATCAACATGTAAGAAGAAGAGCATGGAAGTGATGCAACTGTGTCTGATGATGAAGATGCAGATCAAGCATAAAGAAAACATCATAAGTGCCTCAATATGATCCTTCAATAGCTATGCCTACTTGGGAATTAGGCATTGGTTAATGTTAGCGATTTCAAGATGTTGTTTATAAAAATAATGTTATTAAAGTGATCAAGTTAAACTTAAGACCTAACCAACCAAATAAGGTTAGGGCACAGTGTAGAGAACTAAGTTGTCCTTGGAATTTGTATGCTTCAATAGAGATGAAAAAATAGAATTTTCATTATTTACTTGTCTAAATACAAATGTTTATTTATTTGACATTATAATAATTTTGTGTGTGTGTGTGTGTGTGTGTTTTTTTATAGTATAAGAGGCTAATTTCTAGAGTTATTAGCACACCTATAAGCATTAAGAGTTCAACTACTATCATGAGCAACTTAGGATTCAAACCACCAAGTTTGAGGAGGAATGGTAAATCTGCTATTACAACTAGGTAGCTTTAGCAGTAAAGAGATAAGCAGCAATTTAGTAAAATCCATTCATCTCAAGAAGCTGCTCCAAGTAATTCAAGGAATGATGGTTGCCCTACTCAATATGTTGCACTAGCTGAAGTTCCATCCCAAAGTGATTCTGCAGCACCTTCTCAGGCTGATTCTTATGGAAATTAAGAGACATATAACTAAGTTTAACAATTATTTTAATGGATATGCCTCCTTTTGGAACTGAAGTTTGACAATGGTTTTTGTAATGCTACTTATTTTGGATAAGAAAAAGTTGTGTTAGTTAAGAATTATCTAAATTAGGACAATCTTGATGTTAAGATCTATTATGACAATCTTTATGTTATAAAGCCATTTAATATTGCTTCTAGCATTCAGCTTATATTAATTAGCAAGTGTTTTTTTTAAGGCATTGTAATATCATATTTATATAATATAGAAACATAACGTTAAGTAACAATGGTTCTATAATTCATTCATTTAATGGATGTTATAATATATTGTAGTATGCAAACACTAAAAAGTTAGTCTTGCATATAGCCATACATACACATTACTACTTCTAAACACTGACTAATATAACCAAAAAGCCAAAAAGCTACTCTGAACTTTTGGTCACCACTTTCTTCCCACTATCATTACCAATATAATCATAATTAACATAAACATGAACTTCCTTTGCATCTTCTTTACTGTGATTGCTCTATCTCTTTCAACTTCTATTTCTTTGTTCTTTTTAGCCAACCTATAATAGCATGCCTTGATTGATCTGCAACAAGTAGGTCAAAGCAGTAGAAGTAATTACATGCTCCATTTCTCTACAATTTTTATCATTGAACCTCATTTATTACCAATCAATTTACTTAAAATAAAGAAAACTCTAATTACCCAAATTGAAGCTACTAATAAAGAAATTAAGTTGACTTACCCTAAAGTTCCTACAATTAAAAAATCATTGGCCAACATTAGTAATGGTCCAAGATGTCTTTGTGGCAACTAGTTCACCACAGTTGCACATTAGAGCAAAGAACTATGACTCCTCCATTCACCAGAAACATAGTCCTTAAATATACAAAATCAATAACCAAAACAAGAATTAAGAAAAAAAGAAATAATATTATAGAAACGAAGAGATGTTTAGTACAAAGATTTGTCAATTGAAACCTATTTTGTTTTTTGTATTTGAATGCTTATGAGTTGTAAATTAGGGAAGTTGGGTAATTAATACAACTAACCACCACATCAGATTTCAGCATAAAACCAATGCACCTTCAAGCATTTCATTCCAAGTTCTTGTCCACATTAGCAACTCACTTGTTCAATAGAACCAAAAAAATTAGGTTCATGTGTGATATAGGCACAAAATAAAAGTTCATATGTGTAATAAAAAATTAAAAATTTTGGGTGTTCAATAGACCAACATAGTAAAGTTTAGGTGTGAAATAAGGTATTTAGCTTATTTTTTCTAACACCAATTTTTGTAAAAATATATTTTTTTTGAACTATTGATATCTTTTATTAATTAAAATATAGTTTTTATATGAATAAAATATTTTATAAAACTAAAGTTTCTATATTATAATGTTATATTCGGATATAAGGGATTTGAGTTTAAATTTAAATTTCAATCAAATATCTTACTTCAAAATGGAAACTACATGAGTTTACATTCAAGAGAATTTAAAATAAATTTATAATAACTCATTTAATAAAGATTTGAAATAACATTTAATTGCCAATAAAACTTAACCTAAATAATTAAGGTGGAGAAGCCCATAACTTAAAAATTTAATTCAATCTTTTTTTTTTTGAGTCAAGAAAATAGAATTTTATTAAGAGTTAAATAAGTACATCATTTGCAATAATCTTTTTCAAGAACAAAGGCAACTAATGCCATAATAGCAAATTTGGAAGAGAATCTGTTGCCTTTGCGATGGAATGAGCTACATTGTTAACTCTTCTACATGGAAAAACCATAATCACATTGTGATAATCAAGGAGACTTTGTTTACACTATTCAATAACTTGGCCATACTATGTTAAGTTTGGACTATCTGAGTGTAGGTCATCTAAAACAACTTTGGCATCCATTTCAGCAACAACATTCATCCATTGAGCTACTTTAATTTAACTTAGGACCTCCTTAAGGCAACAAGCTTTTACTAAACAATGAGATAATATGCCCAATATTATTATAGCCTTTGCAACGATAAAATTACCAATTTCTCCTCTCAAAATCATTCCAAAAATTGTTTACCTCTTTGATGAAAAAAAAGTTACATCTATATTAAACTTTAAGAATCCTAGAGGTAGTAACACCCACTTAATAGTATCAATAGGTTGGCTGCTTCTCTAACTATTATTCTCCCATCCATTTGCAATTTGATACATATGAAGAAAGTCTCTAGTGTAACTAACACACCTAATAGCATTAACATCCTCATTTTGCCATAAAATTTTGTTTTGTTAGTTCTAAATACGTTAAAGCATTAAAAAAATCTAACATTTTATTTTATACTATTCACTTTAAGCATTGAAATAAACCATTTAGCAAACTCATTGTCCTATCTATCAGTAAGCTCGATTGATGCTATTCTTCAATATTCATTTACAAAATCATAGTCATTAAAAATATGGACATGATGTTCACCCTCCTGATCATAAAAAACATATTAGTTATCCATTACTATACCCTTCAAATACAAGGCTTTTCTCATTGGTAGAAAACCAATATATAATCTCCATAGAAATAACTTTACTTTGGTAAAATACTAAAACTCTAGAGTTGGGACCAACCGTAAAATATGTTATCACAATTTGAAAATAGCTTTACCACAACTCTATAACCAGACTTAACCTGATAAGATCCTTTTTCATATAAGTCCATAACCACTTGTCTAAGCAATTACTATACCACCAGGAAGCTTAATGATATTTTCAATATTAGTATCTACAAATAGCTCCTCTAACATTTCATCATCCTACTCTAAAGAATTTTGCACCCAAAGATAACACACTTTTAAATCTTGCAGACCTGTAGGCATGGATGTTACAAGTCTAAAATCATTATCTCTTAACAACCATAGATCTCTCAATACATAAAGATGAGTCTCATCACCAACTTGCATTTGGCACTTTTTATTTAAGAATTGGCTTTAATTTCAAGATGCTCCTCCATATAATACTCATATCTAATCCTAAATCTAAATTAAAGAAATCCCTATTAGGATAGTATTTAGTTTTGATAGCCCTACTAACCAAAGCATTCAGATTGGAAATAAGATTCCATCCCTATTTACTAAGCATCGAAAAAATAAAAGAATGGAGATGATGAAAACTAATACCACCATTTTCCTTTCTTAAGCAATTTTTTTCCTAACTTGCCAATGAATTTTCATATTTCCTTAAGCCTCTCAACCCCACTAAAATGAGTTTATCATCTTTTGGAGTTCATCACAAAGAAAGACTATGAGAAGAAAAAAAATCATACAGTATGTTAGCAAGGCTTAAGCAACTGCTTTCAAAAGAACTTCCTTCTCAGTTTGAGATAAAAGTTTACTACTCTAAGAAACTAATATCTTCTAAAGTCTCTCTTTCAAAAATCGAAAGGCCTCCCTTTTCCTCTTACCAATCAATGATGGAAGGCCTAGATACCTACCAGTGTTTAGAGGAATCCGAACACCCAAAATCTATAGAAGATCATTTTAAACTCTACTTTAAACATTAGCACTAAACATTATACCCGAATTTTGTTAATTTATTGATTGTCCTAACATGGCTTCATATTTAGTAAGGATTGAATTCATAGTTCTACACTCTTTAGAAGTTTCTTTGAAAAAGAAAAAGTTATCATCTACAAACAAAATGTGAGAAATAAAAGGAGCATCTTGATTTACTTTACAACCATGCAAACATCCACTTAATTCAACTTATTTAATTAATGAAGATAAGCCCTCAACATATAATATAAATAAATATGATGAGAGAGGATCACCTTGTTTAATCCCTCTTTGAGGCAAAATGTTATTTGTAATCTGAACATTAATCATGGCCTTGTATTGAATAGAACACATGCAAAGCTTCATCCATCGAATCCATTGCACATTAAAACCCAATTGAGATAACATAACTTCAAAATTAGGCCATCTTATTATATCATAAGGCTTCAAAATTTCTATTTTAAGTGCTACACATCCTTGCTTGCATATGGTATTCCTTCTCAAGCAGTGGATAATTTCAAAGGCAATAATAACATTATCAACTATTGATCTATGAGTTACAAAGGCTAATTATTCCATTGAGATAATATTTGGCAAAAAAACATTTAAGCAGTTAGTTAAGACCTTTGCCACCACTTTGTAAAGGACATTACATAAGGAGATATGTTGAAATCTATCTTGAACCAATTTTCCAGAGCTCCATTAAAATTATATTTCATAGCTATACATATTATATCATGGACTAGCCAAAGCCGTACTTATAGCATCACACAACCAATTTCCGGCCAGACAGCCTGTCCCCTTTTTATAATCTATACAACTATAAATTATAATCTTAATAGAGTTGGTTACTGGATCATCTTCTTAATTAAGTTTCTGATGTACCAGATCCTTCATAGAGGCAAGTACAGAGCATACTCCTTAATTTAGATAGGTGGAATAATTATAATTCATAATCTAACTGCTAGAGAAGAAGAAAGACTTTTAAAAGGCCATGGTTTATTTAGCTTCTGAAAATTTTTACAAGAGGGGTTCTGCCTTTCAACTGAGACAGAAAGCTCCTTATATAGAGAAGGAGCTGAGATAAAAGAAGGCCTACAAGCAAACAAACAACCAAAGATAAACAGACCAACGTGGATAGATATCCACTTGATAAAAGTAACTTCTTTAAATTACAACCATTTATGACTAATTGGCTCGTGACTTGGAGATAGATTCTTATCTTCAGCACTGTCTTCACTATGGTAAAAGTCTTCATCAGGATCCTGTGAGTGTCCTGCTATTGGCATACGTGGGTCCTCTGAATTATTTGATTTGAAAGAGTTTAACCATATTTGTTCTGCAGATGAGCTGACTTGATAAGGATCAGATGAGCTGGCTTGATAAGGATCAGATGAGTTGGCTTGATAAGGATCATCAATTTGCATGTGAGACGGGATTGATGTAGTCTTTTGTGTCTTTTCCCAATATTCTTTGTCTGCTAACAACTATTTCCCATAATCAGAAGGAAATATTTCCCATGGGGCATCATCAGATATCTTTGGCCATATCTCCTTTGGAATAATACCATTTTTCTCGAACATGTGTCTTTGAAATTCTCTCAATGGTGAAGGATCTGTGGTATCTATGGTAATATAGTGCATCATTGAGTGTCTATAAGTCCCATAGATATTAAAACATGGTACATCAGTAAAAACACCTTTAGCTTTGAAGAAAGTTCTTTTAAGGGTGACGATAGTATGGCATTCGAGAGGAGGTGCCACCTGTTGAGTATAAGCTTCATTTGTCAAATAGGATTTCCATCTTGACAAATTCTGGAACCATTTGAGAAATGTTGACAAATGTGGATTCAGACCTTCATTCTTTTCAAGCAGGCTGATATACCTTGCAAGCTTTAATGGTTGAAAATCAAATGAGATCTAATATAGATGACAAAGATACCAAAACAGGATTAACAATTCAGGAGGCCAATAAAATTGGTTTCCAGGACTTTGGTTTAGGAAGCTGAAAATACAGGTGAAAGGATAAACAGGATGAAAGCCTAATTTGTGAAAGAAATCTGACCCATATTTTCTGATTAGTTCGGATTGAAGTTCAAAAATTTGAGTTCTTGCCTTTTGATTAAGGATGGTCATGGAAATGTGCGATGGTAAGGATGGAGGAATACCTTTTTTAAGAAAGTTGGCATTAATGGTTTGGTACATGTATAGCATGGGAAGAACTTTTAGCTGAAAGGGTTTTTCACAAGAGACAGGTGGTCTGCTTAAAAGATCTGGTAACAGGTTATCCTCTCCTTTGATGTGTTCTACTTCAAAGTCATACTTACTGAACCATTCTTTCATTCTGAGAAGTTGAGGATGGGGCAGAGTCTTTCCTTTGAATTCAAGCATTTTTGGAAATGATGAGCAGTCCATCACAACTTTGAAATGATGACCAATTAGATGGAATTCGAACTTTTTTATGCCATATTTAACTGCTAAGACCTCTTTAAAGGTTGAGTGATAATGGCATTCTGCATCTGTGAACTTTCCACTCGCATGAGCATAAATCCGTTTTTTCTTATTGTCATCCTCTTCTTAAAGAATAGCTCCCCAAAATTGATCGCTTGCATCCGTTTGAAGAATTCTTTTTCCTGTGGAGGGAATCTGGAGATCAGGAAGATTCTTTGTGCAAATTCTAAGTTGTTCAAAAGTTTCTGTTTGTTTTGAGGACCATGGTGGAGGATTCTTTCTTAGAAGAGCTTTGAGAGGGGCTGTCTTCTTTGTCAAGTGAGGAATAAAATCTCTGAGATAATTGATAATGCCAAGAACTTGTCTGATTTGTTTGACAGAAAGATTTTCTTTTGGAAATTTATCCAGTTCTGTTGTAACATGAGGACCTGGAAGATACTTCCCTTCTTTAAATTTCATTCCAAGAAAATCTATTTCTGTTTGGCCAATGAACATTTTGGTGGGTGAAAGCATAACACCATAATGTCGTACAAGATTAGCAAACTGTTGGAGCAGTTTCTCATGGGCTTTTATATCTGCAGAAAATAAAAGAATATCATCAATATAAACAAAAGCGCTGGAGAGGATGGGCTCAAAGATTTTTATCATAGCCCGTTGGAATAGTGATGGGGCTACTTTGAGTCCAAAAGGTAGCACATTCCATTGATAGTGTCTGTTTGGAATACAAAAGCCCGTTTTGTATCTGTCTTCTTCTTTGATTCCAAGTTGCCAAAATCCAGCCTTCAAATCAAATTTTGAAAAGATTTTAGCTCCCGCCAAAAATGCAAATAATGAGGAAATTTTTGGCAAAGGGAATTTGTCATCCCTGAGGAAGAAATTCAAAGGCTGATAGTCGATTACCAATCTTTTCTTCCCACGAACTTGTTCTGATCTTTTGTTTACATAAAAAGCTTAGCATGCCCATTTTGATTTTGTGGGAGCAACTAGGCCTTGGTCTTCCAATTGGTTGCATTCTTCAATTGCCAATTTAAGATCAGAGGGAGTCATTCCTGGATGAGTTGCCTTTGTTGGGTTGACATCTTCATTTTGTTTAAAAGGTAAGGAGATGAAGAACTCCTCATTTTTCCACAATGGTGATGAGCATTTCTGAAGAAACTCTGTATAAGACTGAGCACTGCATTCTTTTAATAAGAACTCATGAATAGTTTCCCAGTTTGGTTGAGAAATGGTTTGGTCAACAACAAGGATAGATGAAATATTGGTGAATGGTTGAAAGTATTTCTTGAACTTGAGTCCATTTGGAAGAATTCTCAAGTCTTTCATCTTCCAATAGACATCAAAGCCAATGACAATATCTTTTCCAGGTAAAGAAGATCCAAGAACATGTGTCCAGGTGTAACAATTTGGAAAGAATTGGATCTTTATTGGGTGTCTGGTTTTAAGGCCAATTTCAAGTAATTCTCCATTAGCTGTAGAGAAATACTCAGAATGATGTTTCCAACATTCTTTAAGCAAGGCTTTTGGATTGAGAATGGTAGTTTTGGCTCCAATGTCGATCAAGGCTACAAGTTTTATGGGTTTGGAATAACTGGTTGGGTAAATTTGGATAAGGAACAAAGGTATTGGATGTTTTTCATGAGTTAGGGCTATCATGTCTCTATTATCACCACCAATTAAGAACTGGTCATTCCAGGACTCTGTTTCAGAGTTGGAAGTTTCTGAGTCTGCCTCTTGGCCTATAGCAAAAACACATTCTGGTGAAGCTTCTTCTTCTTCTTAAAAGAGAGACTCAAGATCAGCATCATTCAAATCTACTTTAGTGATCTGCTGGATTTGTTGAATCATTTTCTCAGTCTTCTTTGTTTTTGAAGGGCAGTTTTTTGTAAAATGACCTTTTTTCCACAGATGTAGCATCTGTCAGTTTTTTTCTTGCCACGGAACTTTTTCTTCTTGTAATACTTCCACTTCTTAAACTTGGATCTTTTCCCTTTCTTCTTTAGTTTGAAGAAATGTTTCTTCTTCTTTGATGGACAAACACAAACATCAGCATCTTTGCATTTAATCTGTAAATCAGGCCTGTCACATGAAAGTTTTCCCAAAGGATTCTTCCTACTGCCCAGATACAGTTTAATCATCTTCCTTTGATCACATAACTGGGTATGAGCCTGAATCATGATCTGATACAAATGTCCCATTGGTACATCTCCAACTTTGTAATTTGATTATTGAAGGATTGAAAACATTCGAGAGGCAAGAATCTCGGGAATAGAGGCCAAAAAGGCTTGTTTTAAATCAGGATTAGCAGTGCCTCCTAACAGGTAAAATCTAGTAGACATATTTTGGAAATGTCTTTCTAGATCTTTTCTTTGTAGTGAACAACATTTCATCTGGTAATACTCCTTTCGTGCCACTTCAAGATCATCATCCCATTTTCCTGAGAACTCATAATGCAAGAGTCCTAGGAAATCTTCCGATGATGTGGCATCCATCAACTGGGTTCTAGCATAAGCATTCAGAGAAGCATACCAGTTTGCTAGCTTTCCCACCATTTTTGCAAGAAATGTTTCAATAACAACCCTGATTTCTGCTCCAGGAATAATCATTTGTCCAGCTATCCATGCTCTGAATTCTAGAAATCTATTCCTGTATTGTGAAGGAGGAACATCATCCAGGGTGAAGTAATTTCCAGTATTTTTTTGGAAATTTGTCTGCGGATTTGGCTGTGATGTTCTGGGCTGTTCAAATTCTTCTTCTGGATCATCAACTTCTTCAACTTGAGGTCCTCTAGAAGATGTAGCATCATCAGCCATCAATTGGTAGGGTATTTCATAATCTGAATCCGAGTCACTTTCTGAAGATTCAAAAGATGAACTTTCCTTTGAATCAGATTCAATTGAAAAGCTGGGCATGACATTTTCAGCACATTTTTCCAAAAAGGAAGAGATGGGATTTACCATCATTAGAGGGTGTTCTGGCTCTTTTGGTGATGAGGTTGGTGAGGTATTTTTAGGTAATGATTCAGAAGGTGTTGTTTTAGGTTTCTCAGTTTGAGAGAAATGGACTGTTTTTCCTTTTTTTGCTGTTGTTTCATCGGAGGACTGTGTTTGAGAGGGGGTTTTTGATGAGGATTTAAATCCTTGAAAGTTTGGAGGAATATTCAAGGGGGCTGTTGGTGCAGGAAATAAAGATTGGGTGGAAGAGGCTGTGTATGGTGAACTGGGAATTGAATAAGGGCTGTACAAAAGACTCAAAGGATCTGGAGAGAATGATTTTGAAGAGGTTTGTGAGGACAACTCTTCTTTCTTTCTTTTAAGATCTTTTTCAAGTTGGTCAACCTGGGCTTTCAAGTTTAAAATTTCTATTTCTTTCATTTGAATGCTATTCGATGTGCCTTTGTTGCTGATGATTCGCATAAGTTCCTGGTGCTTCATCTCTATCTGCCTTTGTAATTCTGTATGAACGGCTGTCATTCATTTTTCAAAGGCCTGGAACTTTTTTTCTGCCAAATTCATATGTTCAGCAACTCCATCAATCTTTTCTTCAATAAGCTTCAATTTTTGATTTTGAGCATAAGCATTTTGTGTCTGCCAGTTGACTACTGCTTCAGCCGGAGTTGTTTGTCTAGGTCTGCCATCTGCATCAACAATGTTTGATTCCAGGATAAAAGGTTGCATGGTGATTTGGTTTTTTGTTTCTTTGGTTAAAGGAGGAAAGTCTGTGGGTTGGAACATACAGATTTGGGGTAAAGACTTTGGCTTTTGATTCTCAGTTGAGTTTTCTTTTCTTACCCATTTCAAAGCTTTTTTGTAACATGGAAGAGGAGCTGCCTTAGGTTTTGGCTAGGAAGGAGGTATTTGAGGCTTGCAAGGTTCAGGAGGAATATTTTGAGTAGCTGGTGGTTTGTACTAAGCAGGAGGAGAATATGATACAAGATAATCATATTTTCCTGAAGGTTGTCCCAGAGTGCAGATGCTTGAATCTCCATCTTCATATCTTCTTCTAAATTCTTTTTCACTATATTTTTCTGGAGACTTCTTCTTTTTCTTTTTCTTCTCATCATCATCAAAGTAGGATGCAGCATAACAATCATCACAATCACAATAATCAAAATAACAGTGACCATCACGCTTAAAAGCATAGACTGGTCTTCCATAATTGTGTGATGCTATAAGTACGGCTTTGGCTAGTCCATGATATAATCTGTATAGTTATGAAATATAATTTTAATGGAGCTCTGGAAAATTGGTATCAGAGCCTAGTTTTTGCATAAGGTGGAATTGTTATAATTCATATGAAGATTGAAAGAGAAGAAATTCTTAAACATGACAGAACCAGAAAGCTCTTCTGTTCCCTCTTCTACTCCCTCTGTAATATGTGATTATAAGTATGTGCCAACTAAGTCTGTTGTTGTTACCCTATCACCCCCCATCAACCAAACCACCCAGAAAAAGACTGATTACTTGTATGAATTTACTTACCTTCCTGAAGATCAAAAGATTGAAGAATCAAAATTCCCCCTGTTGAATCCCTATGATGCCTTCTCAAAATCCAAAATAAACTGGAAACAATCTTTTAAAGCTCTTGTAAACCGACCCACTTCCTCTATAAAAGAATATGTTCAAGCCTCCAGCTTTGACCAACACCATATACCAGCCTCTCAGACAGAACAATTTGTGACCTTAGAAATTCCTCTAGAATTTCTAAGAACTTGGCTTAATTAGGGATACACTCATATCCACTTTAGAGCTATAAGGTTAGGACTCTCCTACCATGGCAGAGTAGGGCAACCTGTTTTCTCTAGAATCGCTCTTTTGGATTCTAGATATAAACAGTATCAACATGCTGTAATTGGGACTATAGAGACATCCTTAAATGCTGGCTCAGTATTCTTTACATTTTTCCCAAATTATAATCTGGCCCTTTCTGATCCCCATGCCTTGACAGCTTTAAAAGTCCAACTCCAGATCCTTGGTGCTGAACAAATCTCCATAGCCAAAGTAGCCACCCTTCACTACCAAATTGTCTACCATCTCCAAAACCATGCTATCAACTTGTCACTACCATGTGTCCAAAATGATGCTTTGTTCATAAAAGCAGACTCTCATAATACTCCCACATGCATTCACACACCCAAACAACTTTCTAGGAATGATTTGTTAAAATTATTCCTAGAAAAGTGGATCACCAATTATGAGAAGTTGCATGAGACAGTGGAGCCAATTCAAGGTACAGACCCTGTGCATATCAAAAGATCTGATGGATTAGTTGATACGATCTTTAGGAGAAAACAAGAGACTCCTACAGTTTTTAATACACAGTTCATGATCAATCCTTGGGATCCAGAAGATAACATCCCTGTAGCCTCTTTTGATAATTATGGAAGACCAGTCTATGCTTTTAAGCGTGATGGTCACTGTTATTTTGATTATTGTGATTGTGATGATTGTTATGCTGCATCCTACTTTGATGATGATGAGAAGAAAAATAAAAAGAAGAAGTCTCCAGAAAAATATAGTGAAAAAGAATTCAGAAGAAGATATGAAGATGGAGATTCAAGCATCTGCACTCTGGGACAACCTTCAGGAAAATATGATTATCTTATGAGAGTCTCATTCAATTCCAATGGGAAGAATCCAAATTGAAGCTAAGAGCATGTTGAATTAAAGATATCATGACTAAGAAGATCCTAAAAATGTTGAAAAAAGCTTACTGTCAATCCATCTAGACTAGGTGCATATGAAAAATAGCCTTCATGAATTTTGCTAATGAGAAAGGCTTGATTAGTTGTTTATTAACATTCGTTGTTACTTTTGGCTTAACAAAAGATAAATCAAGTACTTTTATTAGTGAAAAGTCCTCAAAGAGGTGCTGAAAATAAGACTGTACAATAAGTTTCATCTTATTGCCGTCTTTCGCCATATCTCCTAAATCATTTTTTAAACCATGAATCATATTTGTTCTTTTTCTTGCAAATACTTAAGCATGAAAAAATTTACAATTTTTATCCCCTAATTGAAGCCACAAGGATTTAGATCTTTGATACTAATATGTACATTCTTGATCAATAAGTGAATCAAATTGTTTATCTTAGACTAGCAATTTCATTAGGATTAGAAGAAAGTGACACCACCACAACCAATTTCTTTTGAATTGTCGCTATCTAGTTTTGGAATTGCCCATTAAACTTCATTCCCTATATTTGAATAGATTTTGAACATCCTATAAGCCTCTCCATTATGTTTGAAGTAGTAGTTAGTAAATAATTTTACTACATTAGCTTATGAAGTTTAGATTCTTTTAGCCACATATTTTTAAATTTGAAAAATACTCTTTGTATGAGAAAAGCCCTTAAAATTGCAATATAATTCAATTGGTGAGTGATTGGAGATTGCCGTGAATAAATAAGTTAATTTTGCAAAAAGGAAAAATCTAGCCATGCAGATGAAACTAGACACCTATCTAAATGTTCCTTAATAAAATATTAAGATCCCATGTTGTGCTCCTAAGTAAAACCATAATAAACAAAGGGTAAGTTAAAAAGGCCATAATCATCCAAAGTAGTTCAAAAATCAGTTATAAGATAATATAGATGAGAATGAGCTCTTTTTTTTTTTATCTGTTTTGCTTAACAATTCATTAAGATCGCTAATAACACACTATTGGGAAGAAGAAACTACATGAAGGTCCCTCAAAAGACTCTATGATTCTTTTTTTCAATTCCTATTCGGATTACCATAAAAGCCAATACATCTCCATTAAGGGAATTCCTTACTATCAACCATCACATCAATATGGTATCTAGAAAAACTAAGTAAAGACATTGTAATTTATTCATTTTATATTAGAGCCACACCACTACTCATACAATCTTTATCAACACAAAAACACTAAAATAGCCCAAACTACATTTTATTTCCTTAATCTTATTAGCATAAACCAAAGTTTTAATAAGAAAAATAAATGATGGATAGCGAGACTTAACTAAGTCTCTTAATGCTAAGATTGCTCATGGATTGCTAAGGCCATGGTAGTTCCAGCTTAGGCTAATCATGCCTTACAATGGGATACATTAATAGATTCAATCGATATGGTAATAGCTATAGAAGGAACACCTCTATTGTTCTCTAAGACTCTATCAATAGCAGTAATTGGTGCCGAATATTCAATATTCTTAAGAGGCGGCTTATTTTATGCTTCTTCTAAAAGTCTTTTCCTTTTCTTCTTTTTAATTAAGACCAACCGGTCATCCTCTTAGGCTTAGACCTCTATTAGGCTTAATAGCAGGTCTATAGAATCATCATAAATATGTTTGTTAATAAGAACCCCGACATTATTATGAGAAAATCCCTCCAAATCATTTTTCCCTTTTAAATTTATTTATGATGGTACTATAATTGGAGCTGAAGTATAGTCCTTTCCAAACATAAATTCTCTATAAGAATCTTTTGGCTCTCTCATCTACCGTCTGCCGTTAGTGTCTACTTGTCTTTGACATGCTACTTTCAACTAAGGTCTCCATTCCCTCTTCACGTTATTAGCATTTTTATGAAACATGGTTGGACAAAAATGCTTAGTATGTTCCACTAAACCACAAATAAAACAGAAGTAATTACATTTTTTATATTTGAACTGAGCTAGAGTTCATGAACTAAAAGATGTTTTAATCCTCTTACAGCTCTTCAAAGGACATAGAACATCCACCTCCACCTTTGGTATGATATAAGGTCTCCAAAAATCCCTATTAGTAGCATTATCATACTCTAAAATTTTTTTGATGAAATCTCCTAGTTGTCTTCTAATCCCAGAAGATATATAGCCCATAGGTAAATCATGAATTTAAATCCATAAGGAGATGGAGTTCAATGAAACAATTTATGGTACTTCACCTTTTTGAAGATGATGGAGTAACATGAAATAATGATCAAAACTCTAAAGGCCTCCTTTTTAAAACTCTGTTCAAATCAACCATGTGATAAAGGTACCAGTTATTAGGTAGAAGATGAATCAATGCTCCCTTTCTTGACCTCTATAATATAGCCATACGGTTCTTCATGGTAGCAAAATTGATTGTCTTATTTGTTAGAAAATGCCCCCACTAAACAAAACTCATTCAACTCTAAGTTCTTATCCTTGTTATTCCCATCTCCTTCTGCAAGTACGATTTCTTCTTCTTCTTCTTCAGCTGCTAGAGAAATAGCAACAAACTTTTTTTTTTCCATCATGCATAAGAAAGCGATTGATCACAAAGCTTGAAAAGAAAAACTCTGATTAAAAGAGAGAAAAAAGAAAAACCTCAAGGAGGAATTAGATTTTAATTCGATTCAATCTTAGGTGGTGGCATTTGTTTAGGATTTTAAGTCATTAACCCACCCAATTAGGATATTAATAATAATTATGATATTATGATAGTAATTTGATAATTAGTAGTTGCAGTTATTAGCACTAGAATATTAATAATAATTATAATAGTAATTTGATAGTTAGTTATTGTAGTTATGATAAGTAATTTGATAGTCAGTAAAAATTTGTGATAATCATTTTTTTTACGAAAAATAGTCAATTGAATAGTATTGTAATCATTGTAATCCCCGAACATGGGATGAATATGATTAAAAAAAAAATCTAACTATATGTTGTTTGAAATTTAATGTGTAAAATTAAATATTTAAAATCAAATATTTTCATCAAAACACAATGTTAAAGAATTGTACTTCAACATGTGACGTTAATATAAACTCCAAAAATTTTAATTCCTTCTTTCTCATTACTTTCTATGAGTTGATCTTTGAGATTAGTTATCAACTAGCCAAAATTTTGGATTTGGGTATAAACACAAAATATTATTAAAATTTTGATGTAAAAAGAATAATTCTATTAATTTTTCTTCTATTAATTTTTACATATCTTTAACTATTTATATTAATTTTTGATATTTAAAAAATATTATTACTTTATATATGTTAATTTTTTTCAAAAAATATCTAGATAAAATATTATTTGCGAAAATTATTCAACAATAAAAAAGAGTTTTATTTATGGCTAATTGAATTTTTAAAATTCTCAAGTTAATATTTTATTTATACAGTTTTCTTTTAATAGTTTATTATTATATTTTCTAACTATTATATTATGTTTCTAATTTAATTTGAACATAAATGTTTATTTGTAAACTTTGAGAACAGAATTATTATTTTTAGGATGAACTTTCTTGTTATAAATTATTCTATTGCAACTTTATATTTAATTTTACTATTTTTCAAAATTTTTATATATAAGTGACAAAAAATTGTAATTATTTTTTAGCAATAAATTTTAATCATTTAGAAAACAATTTATTTGATTAATTTTTAAATTTTATATAAGCTAAATATTTTAATTTTAATTTTTAAAATAATTTAGTACGAATAATATTTGTTACAAATTTATAATTTTATCTTAATTATATTATAGATGAAATAATGTCACTCTTCCAAAAAGAATATTGATTCTTAAATTATTCTATAATTAAATTATATGTTTAATTTTTTATACATAATATTTATTATTATTATTATTATTATTATTATTATTATATATGAATATTTTTAAAAAATTATTTTTATATTAATATTTATTTTTATAATAATTTTCAAATGTAATATATATATTTTATATGTATTATTTTTAATAATATATGTTATTTGGTATTAATAATTTAATTTATTTATATTATAATAATTTGTAGATTTTATAATAATTTAATTATGTGTATTGTGCATGAAAAAAATTAGTATTTAAAAAAATGATGGTATATGTGCCTTTGAAATATTACAGAAGTGTCCATTGAAATCGAAAGTAAAAATAATGAATACAAATAAACAGAATAGAGACAAAAGGAAATGAAAACGAAGGATGACGGTACACTAGAAGTAGAATATGCGTTTATTTAACCGAATTTTTATTTCTAAAATATCCGGCGCATTTTAGTCACATCTTGCTGTGCCTTTATTAAAATGCGCGGATGTTTGGATGCAAAAATGTGCAAATTGGACCCTCACATTTTACCCTAAATTTTACATTGGACCCTTTGTCTTTTTGAACCAAACTTGAACTTCTATTTTGAAAATTTAGATCATATTGGACCTTTACTGAATGCATTAAAGTCTTATAACTCTTATCTAGTACAAATAAATCCTATAAATTAATAAAAAATTAATTTTAGTTAATGCTAACAAATAAAATTGATAATATTTTATAAATATATGTATAACCTAATTATAAAATTTTAAAAGTTTTTAAAATTATAAAATAATTTTTTAAAAATTTTAGTAAATTTTTTAAAAAATTTACATCAAGTGATATAAATTTTTAAAAAATTAACCAAATGTATTCGTTAATATAAATAGTGACTTGATAATTGATCTAAAATTTAATTTTAATAAGTGAATAAAAAATTTTATTCATCAATTATTATGTAGGTTTAAAAATTTAAATTGATGAATAAAATTTAAATTTTTTTTATTCAACTATTAAAATTAAATTTTAGATCAATTATCAATTCCTTATTTATATTAACGAATAAATTTGGTCATTTTTTAAAATTTATATCACTTAATTGTTACACATTTTAAAAATTTAAGAAAAGTAGGCTTAAATTTTTTAAAAATTTTATAATTAGGTTATATATATATATTTAAAAAAATTATCAATTTTATTTGTTAGTACTAAAAAAATTATATATATATATATTTGTTAATAAAAATTAATTTTTATTAATCTATAGGACTTAATTGTATTAAAAAAAATTACATGATTTGATTGTACTCAACAAAAGTCTAATATAGTCTAAATTTCCAAAATGGAAGTTCCAATTTAGCTCAAAAAATATCAAAATGTCCAATATGAAATTAACAAAATTTAGGGGTCCAATTTCCACTTTTTCCCTACTTTTAACTAGCAAATATTTAAAAAGGGCATTAATACCTCTTCTTCTCTGTTTATTTGTGGAAAATATTTTGTTTAGAAAAATACTTTGTCAAGAAAATATTTTTTATTTTCCTAAAAAAATATTTTTCAATATTGGCTGTAATACTAAAAGATAATAAATGAGGAATATAAGACATTAGAAAATAAAATAGAAGACAATAAACGAGGAGAGAATGCATTGAAAAAAGTATTAGAAAATGATTTCCCATCCTTAGAATTGGAAATCATTTTCCCTTGTTTTAAAGTTATTTTCCTTTGACTTTTTTTTTTGGTAATCCAAATACTGAAAAATAAGGGAAAATATTTCTGCAAACAAATGAAGCTAATTTTTAAATTTTTATTTTATTTTATTAAAAAATTCTTTATTTTTAAATGAAAATAAAATTTAATATTAATTAGTGAAAAAAATAACAAATTACCTCCCAAATTTCTATTGAAATAGAAAAAAGGACAAAACGATGAATGGGTTGTCCACTAATTTAGTAATTTCATCATCTTTCCACGAGTTGCCCCCATCCTCCCTTTTTCTCCTTCTTTAGTTCTCCTCATCTTGATCTTAGGATTCAAGGAACTCCTAAAAGCATTAGGCACACGACCACTTTAATATATGGAGATTTAGAATGGAAACTTCTAAGAATTGAACTAAAGGTAGATTTAGAAGCCGATATGGAGATTAGCACAACAAGAACATCATAAGCCATCTTCGAGATGATTGGAAACTTCTAAGAATTGAACTTTCACCACTTTAATATATCAAAGTCTCATTCTCTTCCAAGATAAACTTACTAAGATAAATATCGAGTGTCACGACCTAAAACAGGGGTCATGACCAGCGCTAGGGAACGAGAATTCTTTCGAATCCAGAACCCGTAGCAAGCCTAAAAATAAAATAAACATACAACAATAATAATAACAACATTTAATGCAGCGGAAATAAAAATCATAAATATTAAAATAATAGTCCACCAACTTTATTTAAATCAAATCCTCATTATCACAAATATATAAACTCTTTTAATACAAAACCAGTTCAAATATAATACAACATCTCTTTAACAATTTAATGACTACTGCAGTGTCTAGATAAAATAAAACTCAAGACTCAGAGAAACAGTTTACACAAAGAAGTCAGGGCAGAAGAAATCCGGCGTACAGGCCTGCTACTGAGGTCTGAAGATGATGACTCTCCTGAAAAATTAGACAACGGAGGGGAGTCAGACCTCACTGAGTGAATTACTATAATATATATACATGCATACTAAATGTCAATGCACACAATCAAAGTATATATAATATGTATATATATACAAGCAAATACACACAGATGCAATAAAATCATTTTATATATTTTGCTGAAATTCACAGTTTATGAAGGATCAAATAGAACCCTATAATATTGCAACCTCAAACAGTGTTAGACGACACTCTAGCCATACAGGCTTACTTATTCCAAATATATCCACTTAATCCATTTAGACAGTAGACTGGCCCTGAGACATTAAGTCAACCGAGCTCCAGCAGTCTGACTGTCAGTGTGATTGGCCCCGAGACACTTGGTCAACCGAGCTCCAGCAATCATACTCCCAAATCCTTTCTCACACATCAATTAATCAAATTCAATCAATATCCACAATTAGTTAGTAATATAGCCTAAATGCTATAAGCGTATCGGTACGTACTCGGTCCTAGTGCTGCCCATTAGGTAGCACGTTCTATTGATATCCTTCATTAATAAATATAAAACATTCATTCACAAATAAATGATGCATGAATTTAAATAAAATAACAATATAAACCATATATATACTGGAAATATACCAAAAGTAAACCAGGTATATTTTGAGTATATATACACGTCAAATAAATCCCAATCAAACTACAAATTAAGCTAGAAATATATTTAAAAATATTTTAAATATAATTTATTAATAAAACATGCATATAATTTAATATATACCAAAAATAAACCAAAAATAAACTAAAAGTAAACTAAAAATAAACTTAAATACTAAAAATAAACTTAAATACTAATCAAATTATTTATGCATATTTAATTAAAATAAAACATACATTTCTAAATCATGCACCCTAAAGAATATATATATATAAAATAGTAACTCACACTTAGTGCGCTCCACGAGATGGGTCCGACGGGCTTGGTCCACTAGGTCTCGGTCTCGGCGCTACTAAATAAACAATAAATAATAGGCATCAGAATAAACCTAGCAGAAAATCCTAGGAACTTAATCTAGAATATTGGACACAGAAACAGAAGTAGGGTTCGACCGGACATCACATTTTACGAGAATTCTACCAAAAATCCAGCAGAACCTCCCCTGTAAAATGAACATCTCTCTACTCAAAGAGTAGAGCCGGCCCTGCAAAGAAACACACTTCAAAAAATAGACACAAAACACAATCAAAATCCCTCGGTTGGACTACAAACTACAGTCTACTGACCGGGGTTCAAAATTCATGGAACAATTACAGAAATACCAAAAATACCCTTATATCACAAAAATACATTTAATAAGTAGAAATTACATAATTAATCTTAAAACACAGTAAAAACCGATAAAAGCTCATTTTATTAGAAAAATCGTATATTATATATATAATTGAAAATAATTCATGAAAAATAGTTTTAATTAATTAAAAATACTAAATAATTTGTAGAAATCATTTTTATACCTTAAATAATTATTAAAACCAATTAAATTACATTTTTAGCCAATTTCATGTAAAATTATCAAAATGCCCTTATATATATAAATATACTAAAATTACTTCAAAAATTCACCAAAAATAATATAATTATCCAAAATTAATTTTCTCAACATATTTATCAATAATGTCAATAATTAAACTCAATTAACCAATTAATTTCAATTAAAAACATAATTAACCTAATTTTCCTAAAATTCCATAAACTAATTAAATTCAAAATAAATACATAGAAATTCATAAAAATTCCAAATAAATTCCTATAATTCATTTCAACACCTATATTTATCATAAAACACAATTTCATAATTTAATTAATTAATTTTCGAAAATTAGAAAATAATAATAAAATATTCAAAAATACACAAAAATCAAAATAATTCCCAAAAATTCTACAAAAATTCACACATGTAGATTAAGCTAAGGGGAACAACATTTTTGAAGGAATTTTTCATGAATCAACCATTTAGAGCTCAAAAAAATTTGAAAACTCTAAGATGACTGAATTGAATAATTGAGAAAAACCTTACCAAATCAAGTTTTGAGCTTAAAAAAAGCTTGGAATCGTCTTCTATGGCTTCAGGAGAGTCCAACAACACCGGAATGAAGGAATTTGGTGGCCGGAATATTGAGTTATGAAGAAAAGGCCAACTTTCGGCCAAAATGCCGAAACTCAGCTCACCGGTGTCGGAGAAGACAACTGCAAGCGGCGAAACGGGTGGAGGAAGGAGGTGGCACGGTGGGAGGCGCAGTGATGGTAGGTGGCCGGCGTGCGCAGTGGTGAGGGAGGTTGGAGCCGTCGGGAAGAGAAGGAAGAAGGGAGAAAAGAAAAAGAAAGGAAAAGAAAAAGAAAAGAAAGAAAAAGAAAAAAGAAAAAGAAAAATAATAATAATAAAAAAATATATATATATTTTAATTTATTATATTAATAAAATACTTGGGAAAATCACACACCACACATTTAATATTTATTTTAACAATTTTTATACACCTAAAATAATTAAATAATATTAAAACAAATAAATAAATAATAAAATATTATGTAATTATTTAAACCTAGTTAAATAAATAAATACACACATATGCTTTATTTAGTATTTTAAAAATATGTATGAGTTCATGCAATTATGGAAATTCATTTAAAATAATTAAATATAAATAGTTTACGTATTAATTTCCCCGAAAATGCAAGTCCCGGGAAAATTTTACGTAAAGTTCTTAAAATAATAATAAACAATTAAAATTAGCTTTAATTAAATAGCAAACTCATATAAATTTCATAAATATATACAAAAATTATTAACACTGCATATCCCGATGCAGTATAAAAATATTTAAAAACGCGGGATATTACATCCAGTTCACTTCCTTTACTTCCACCCACTCCACTCTCCATTTTTTGCTTTATAAATTTGGCCTTTTACATAGATTACCCTCGACTAGGTAACTCAGGAACAAAAGCAACTAAAGAAGTTTCATTTTGAGGACCATATACAATAAAGGCAGTAAATGCAACATAATCACCATATAACAATTAAAGATCACATATGATTATGGTGAACAAATTATGGCCAAGAAAATCACCATATCATTGCTTTTAAAGAAAACTTTATATACTCAAGTTTATCTTTAGGGTCAAGACTATTTGAGATAAAAATGAGTGTATTGATTTTTTGAGGGTCACCCCAGCACTTATCAAATTTAGATCTCATATTTAGACCATGGATTGCATAAATATATCAAATGAAGTCTACTACTCCCTCAGCATGCAACGCAAGTTAGATATTTTAGAAAAGAAAGAATTTAAAGTTATGTATTGAGAACAACATATTCTCAAAATCATATAATTGAAAATTAGTAACATTTCAACTAGATTTTAAATACCCAACTAATCAAGAAAATCAGGGATGTCATCATTTAAGTTTGATATGAATGTAGTGTCTTGGTCCTCATACTTCTTAAAAGCCTTTTCATATAAGCAGGTAGTTTTCAATAGAATATAGGTGGAGTCTACCTTATGGGCAGATCAAGAGACAAGGAACTCTTAGACTTAATCCTAACCAAGTCATAAATTTCTTTGAATGTTCTTAATAACCTCCCTACCCCATGTTGTGCCTATTTTGTAGCTTGATTCGAGGGTGCTTATAGAGACTATTATTGCTACTTTGATAGCTCAAGAATAAAAGAGAAGGCCTAAGGACATTATTGAGTATACAAAGAAGTGTGGGGGCATTTTATCTCCATAGTTCCATTAATTCTAGAAGGTAGATAAATGGTTGAAGGTAATAGAGAAAGCATTCAATACACTTGAACTTATAAAAAGCATTCAATACACTTGAACTTATAGATGCATAAATGGTTAATAATGTGTATAGTTTGCTACATGATAATTTAGATGCTTGGTTTGCTCGAGTTAGAATGCTGCATGGGAACCAATTAATATGGGATATGTTCAAGACTAAATTTTATAAAGAGTACTTGACTGATGCATTCAAGGAAGACAGGCAGAATGAGTTTATTGCTCTAAAATAGGGAAATATGACTTTGCGAGAATATGTTGATAGATTTGAAGATTTGTACAAATATGCCTTTGACATGTTTCCAATAGAAGCTCAAAAGTGTTATAGATTCAAGGAAGGTTTGCAAATAGTGTTAAAGAATAAGTTATTATTATATGAGGGCCAACATCTTAGGGGCTGGGTTAAGAAGGCAATAGAGAAGGAGAAGTTGAGAGAGGAAATATAGTAAGAAAGCAAGTCAAAGGCTTAACTTTGGATAGGGAAGCAAAAGGAATTCAGTAAAGGAACTAGTACATTTCAACAAAGGTCATAAATAAGAGGATTCAGAGGCAGTAGAGGACCTTAGACTTGGTTAGGTACTTATAGACCACAGTCTTCTCAGTTTACTCAAATTTTTATGAGCTAGCCAATGGCTAGTGTAGGTAGCTTAGTTAGAAGGGCTACATCTTATGTTACTTGTGGCAATATTCATAAGGGAGGAGACTATAGGAAGAGAATTATCTAGTGTTTTGAGTGTGGTGGATCTGAGCACATTAAGAGGGATTGTCCTAATCTAGTATAGTTTGGCACCAATATTAGTAAAGGAGTCCAAAGCATAGTTAGTAAAGGAGGTAGGACTTTTAGCTTTAGTAAAGGTACATGTAGAGGTTCACAAGCTAGTGTTAGTAGAGAGGGTGGTGCATATACATCAATATAACCTATTCAGTCTGTACAAATAGAGAGACATTCGGTGCAACCTAGGGTCTTTGTAATGACATAATAGGAAGCAGCATCATTACTCGATGTCATTTTTGGTAGGTTAACTATCTTTGGTGAGAATGCTTATGCTTTAATTGATTCAGGTGCAGCTCATTCTTGTATGGCATCATCATTCACATTATGTATACTAAAAGAAAAGAGTGTGATGGGCCAGGGTTTATTTATAGATATGCTAATGGGTGAATCAGTGGTTTGTAAACATGTTTATTAATGTTGTGAGTTAGAGTTTGGGGGTCAAAAATTAGAAGCAACTTTAGTGCCATTACAAATGTTTAATATGATTCTTAGTATGGATGTCTTAATTGAAAATCAAGCACTAATTGATTATTATAAGAAGAAGGTAGAGTTCTATATGTCTGTTAGTGGTAAAGTTATGTTAAGAGGTGAAAGGTTTTCAAAGCATTATAGTATGGTTTCATCACTGACAACTAGAAGAATGATGAGAAAGGGGTATAAAGCATTATTGGCATATGTTATTGACACAAAAAAAGATGGGCAAACATTTAACAATCTTCATGTGGTAAATGAGTTCATAAATGTATTTCCTGAAGATCTTTTAGGGTTGACACTTGATAGAGAGATTGACTTTAATATTGATTTACAGCCAAGGATAACTCTTATTTCTTAAGCCCCATATAGAATGGCTCCAGCAAAATTAAAAAATTAAAGGTATAGTTGCAATAATTATTTGATAAAGGCTATATTAGACCCATTGTATTACCTTGGGGAGTACCAATTTTATTTATAAAGAAGAAGGATGGTACTATTAGATTGTGTATTGACTACATACATTTGAATGTGCACAATAAATATCCTTTACCATGAATTGACTTATTTAATCAATTGCAAGGAGCTAGGGTATTTTTAAAGATTGGCTTAATATTTGGGTATCATTAGTTGAAGATTAAAGAAGTAGATGTGCCTAAAATAGCATATAGAACTTGATATAGGCATTATGAATTCCTAGTGATGTCATTCGGGTTAATTAATGCTCCAACAACATTTATGGATTTGATGAACATGATATTTAAGCCTTATCTAGATAACTTTATCATTATGTTTATTGATGACATTTGGGTGTATTCATAGTCAAAGGAAGAGCATGTTAAGAATTTAAGGATGGTATTATAGGCACTGAGAGATAAACAAATGTATACCAAGTTTAGCACGTGTGAATTTTGGCTAGAAAAAGTGGTATTTCTAAGGATGTCATCTTAGTTAAGGTAGTATATGTTGATCTTAAGAAGATTGAAGCAATTCACAATTGAAAACCACTAACTAGTGTACACGAGGTGCATAGTCTAATGGGGTTGGTAGGCTACTATAGGAAATTTATGCAGAATGTCTCTATCATTACTTCACTTTTAATAAAGCTGCTAAAGAAGAACATGAAGTTTTTTTGGAATAAAGAATGGTAAGAGAGTTTTGATGAATTGAAGGCATGTTTAACTTTAGTACCAATATTGACACTCCCAATGACATAGCTAGACTATATTGTGTATAATGATGCATATAGAAATGGTTTGGGTTATGTACTAATGCAACAAGGCAAGGTAGTAGCATATGCTTCTCGACAATTAAGGCCATATGAACTAAACTATCCTACACATGGCCTGGAGTTAGCAGTAGTTATTTTTGACTTAAAGATTTAAAGGCATTACTTATATGGTTATAAGTGTCAAATCTTCATAGATCATAAGAGTTTAAAGTATAAACTAAGATAGAAAGAATTGAACTTGAGGCAAATAAGATGTGTTGAACTCCTAAAAGATTATGATTGCACTATTGAATATCACTCATGAAAGGCCCATGTAATAGCAGATGCACTTAGTAGGAAGTCTTTAGGTAACTTATCTTATATTCATTCTATGCAAATTCCATTGTTACTTAAGTTAAGGGCATTGAATATAGAGTTAGCTCATAGTGAGAAAGGAGCATTGCTTGCTACTTTAAAAGTTTGACCATTGTTGATTGATATAATTAGGGAGGCACATAATCAAGATGAGCAAATAGTGAAGATCAAGGAGCAAGTTCAATAGGGTAACAAGGTAGACTTTGTGATCTTAAAGTGTTAAAGTTTTGAAAAGAGAAATAATGGAGGAAGGAAACAATTATGCATATGCCATGCATATAAGAAGTACCAAAATATATCATACTTTGAAGGAAAATTATTAATGATTAGGGATAAAGAAAGGCATTACAGAATTTATGGCTAAATGTTTGGTTTACCAACAAATTAAAGTAGAACATCAACACCCAGTAAGAATATTGCAACCTCTTCCTATTCCTAAATGGAAGTAGGAGCATATTATAATGCATTTTGTGGTTAGATTACCTAGGGCTCAACATGGAGATAATGCTATAGTATTAGTGACTAATTCATTAACAAATTAATGAGACTGATTATGGTAAAAAACAAGAAAAAAATTTATTGGTTTGACCCACAACTTATTATGCATAACTGGAAGACAAAATCAATCATATTAAAACAACTAAAAAAATAAATAATAAAATACATAAATAAATAAATAGTTTTTTTGAGTTATAAATAAATAAAAAGTTAGTTATAAAATTATGGTCTCCTTAAAATATAGTATGACGGATTCATCATATTCTTTTAAATTTTTAAATTCTATCATTCTAATTAATTGTTTAATTACGATTAATTTGACATTTGAATTATATATAATAAATTAGTGGTTAAGAAACGGTGATCGTGTTAACAATTCATTATACTTTTCCACGGCCATTTTAGGAGTAGTTTTTCTTTTTGTATATATATATATATATATATATATATATATATATATAAAGAGAGAGAGAGAGAACAATTATGTTATATGCTATACCTTGAATTATGAATAGTGTGTACATTAGCTCATAGTGATCAATATATATGCTCCTACAAACTTGAAGAAGACTATGCCACATGCGTCACTCCGACTCTAATATAGGCATCAACAACTTCAATATATTTTAATACAATTATTTTTATATTAATGTTTATTTTTATAATAATTTTTCAAATGTAATATATATTTTATATGCATTATTTTTAATAATATATGTTATTTGATATTAATAATTTAATTTATTTATATTATAATAATCTGTAGATTTTATAATAATTTAATTATGTGTATTGTGCATGAAAAAAATTAGTATTTAAAAAAATGATGGTATATGTGCCTTTGAAATATTACAGAAGTGTCCATCGAAATCGAAAGTAAAAATAATGAATACAAATAAACAGAATAGAGACAAAAGGAAATGAAAACGAAGGATGACGGTACACTAGAAGTAGAATTTGCGTTTATTTAACCGAATTTTTATTTCTAAAATATCCGGCGCATTTTAGTCACATTTTGCTGTGCCTTTATTAAAATGCGCGGATGTTTGGATGCAAAAATGTGCAAATTGGACCCTCACATTGGACCCTTCGACTTTTTGAACCAACTTGAACTTCTATTTTGAAAATTTAGATCATATTGGACCTTTACTGAATGTAATTAAGTCTTATAACTCTTATTTAGTACAAATAACTTCTATAAATTAATAAAAAATTAATTTTAGTTAATGCTAATAAATAAAATTGATAATATTTTATAAATATATGTATAACCTAATTATAAAATTTTAAAAGTTTTTAAAATTATAAAATAATTTTTCAAAAAATTTAGTAAATTTTTAAAAAAATTTACATCAAGTGATATAAATTTTTAAAAAATTAACCAAATGTATTCGTTAATATAAATAGTGACTTGATAATTGATCTAAAATTTAATTTTAATAATTGAATAAAAAATCTTATTCATCAATTATTATGTAGGTTTAAAAATTTAAATTTTTTTATTCAACCATTAAAATTAAATTTTAGGTCAATTATTAATTCCTTATTTATATTAACGAATAAATTTGGTCATTTTTTAAAATTTATATCACTTAATTGTTACACATTTTAAAAATTTTTAAAAAATAGGCTTAATTTTTTTTAAAATTTTATAATTAGGTTATATATATATTTCTAATAAAATTATCAATTTTATTTGTTAATTTTATTTGTTAGTACTAAAAAAATGATATATATATATATATATATATTTGTTAATAAAAATTAATTTTTATTAATCTATAGGACTTAATTGTATTAAAAAAAATTACATGATTTGATTGTACTCAACAAAAGTCCAATATAGTCTAAATTTCCAAAATGGAAGTTCCAATTTAGCTCAAAAAATATCAAAACGTCCAATATGAAATTAACAATTCCAATTTCCACTTTTTCCCCACTTTTAACTAGCAAAGATTTAAAAAGGGCATTAATACCTCTTCTTCTCTGTTTGTTTGTGGAAAATATTTTGTTTAGAAAATTATTTTGTCAAGAAAATATTTTCTATTTTCCTAAAAAAATATTTTTCAATATTGACTGTAATACTAAAAGATAATAAATGAGGAATATAAGACATTAGAAAATAAAATAGAAGACATGAGGAGAGAATGCATTGAAAAAAGTATTGGAAAATAATTTCCCATCCTTAGAATTGGAAATCATTTTCCCTTGTTTTGAAGTTATTTTCCTTTGACTTTTTTTTTGGTAATCCAAACACAGAAAAATAAGGAAAAATATTTCTGCAAACAAATGGAGCTAAATTTTAAATTTTTATTTTATTTTATTAAAAAATTCTTTATTTTTAAATGAAAATAAAATTTAATATTAATTAGTGAAAAAAATAACAAATTACCTCCCAAATTTCTATTGAAATAGAAAAAAAGGACAAAACGATGAATGGGTTGTCCACTAATTTAGTAATTTCATCATCTTTCCATGAGTTGCCCCCATCCTCCCCTTTTCTCCTTCTTTAGTTCTCCTCATCTTGATCTTAGGATTCAAGGAACTCCTAAAAGCATTAGGCACACGACCACTTTAATATATGGAGATTTAGAATGGAAACTTTTAAGAATTGAACTAAAGGTAGATTTAGAAGCCAATATGGAGATTAGCACAATAAGAACATCATAAGCCATCTTCGAGATGATTGAAAACTTCTAAGAATTGAACTTTCACCACTTTAATATATCAAAGTCTTATTCTCTTCCAAGATAAACTTACTAAGATAAATATCTAGTTCACTTCCTTTACTTCCACCCACTTCACTCTCCATTTTTTGCTTTATAAATTTGGCCTTTAACATAGATTACCCTCGATTAGGTAACTCAGGAATAAAAGCAACTAAATAAGTTTCATTTTGAGGACCATATATAATAAAGGCAGTAAATGCAACATAATCACCATATAACAATTGAAGATCACATATGATTATGGTGAACAAATTCTGGCCAAGCAAATCACCATATCATTGCTTTTAAAGAAAACTTTATATACTAAAGTTTATTTTTAGGGTCAAGACTATTTGAGATAAAAATGAGTGTATTGATTTTCTGAGGGTCACCCCAGCACTTATCAAATTTAGATCTCATATTTAGACCATGAACTGCATAAATATATCAAATGAAGTCTACTAGTCCCTCAACATACAATGCAAGTTAGATATTTTAGAAAAGAAAGAATTTAAAGTTATGTATTGAGAACAACATATTCTCAAATTCATATCATTGAAAATTAGCAACATTTCAACTAGATTTTGAATACCCAACTAATCAAGAAAATCAAGGATGTTATCATCTAAGTTTGATATGAATGTAGTGTCTTGGTCCTCATACTTCTTAAAGGCCTTTTCATATAAGCAAGTAGTTTTCAATAGAATATAGGTGGAGTCTACCTTATGGGCAGATCAAGTGACAAGGAACTCTTAGATTCAATCCTAACCAAGTTATAAATTTCTTTAAATTTTCTTAAACATGCAAATGAGCTCTTGATGTACCTAATAGCTTCCCTAACTTTTTTTTATAGATTTGTTTGTTTCCTTTAACCCATCGTTTATAACTAAGTTAAGTATATAAGCTATGCATCTCATATGCACAAATTTACATCTGACATTACTAGTCCTACAACTTATTAACTTTTTTTTAACACCCAATAACAATATTATTAGAACTAGCATTATCAATGGTTATAGTGAAAGTATATTTCAAACCCCAATTACGCAAGCAATTCTCTAAGCACTCAATAATGTAGGAGTTGATAGGCATAAATTGATGCGAACTAAGTTTATCTAACAAATAAAATCCATAATAATCTATTGGTACCCACACTTTAGATCATCCAATAAACAAGTTAGGTGAAAACTAGAACCATTAATTACCTAACAATTAAGAACTCTAGCTATTAGGAAGTTGCCACAATTAGAGATGAATGTTTTAATTGATAAGACAAGTGAACTATCAAACAACCTATTTTATTTAGAAAGTTCAAAGAATAAAACTTCAAGTAATTTTGAAGCAAAATTCATCACTTTATTTGATTGATAAAAAAGATGCCCAAAATAGGCTACAAAATAAGTTATTTATAAGAATTCTTAACCCTAAACCTAAACTAAAACAAATCCTTAAAAGATAAGGATAATAATCTCTAAATGATTGCAAAATTAAGTCCTTAAAGATAAGGAATTATTTTGCTTGCCAACTAAGCTAAAGAAAAGTAATTCTAACTAAAAATAAATACTTCTAAAATAATTTGGATAAGGAACACATCCAAATTCATTTTTAACACTAAATGGACTAAATAATATATAGTTGGGCTTCATCTTGGGCCTTGCAACATGAATAATTACTCCTTTAGCTTAATGCATCCAATTTGGACCCAATAACACTGCTTGGGCCTAAATCTTCAATTTGCACCAAATGAATAAGCTTTGCACCAAAATTAATTCCATGTGCTTCCAATGGATTAGATTGATTCAAATTTGTACTTTGAGCCCATATTGCTTCCTTTATCTTCTTAGCATGTGCCCATGCGATTGGACTTCCATTATAAGTCAAAGGGTCTTCAATCCTTGTTGGATTAGAATTCCTTGTTACACTTTGAATCCTTATTGGATTTGGATTCCTTATCACATCTTGAATCCTTATTTGATTAGGATTCCTTGTTACATCTTGAATCCTTATTTAATTAGGATTCCTTGTTACATCTTGAATTCTTATTGCATTTAGATTTCTTATCGTATTAGGATTCTCATAATTCCCCTTTTCCTTAAAATGATTTATCCTTAAATCATGCCCATCTTCTAAAATTGATGAACTTATAGTTTCTCTAGGGTCAAACACGAACTTCTTGGCTAAAAATTTCTCCTTTAATGTAAGAATCCAAACAAGTAGCTTGAAAATAACTTGAACATGATTCCATACTTGGAGCATAGAACTTAATCTCACAAACTTATAAGAATTGTATTCTTGTGGCTTCCTTTTAAACTTAAAATATGAATTCTCCTTGCTTTGAATGAAAACTCCATAGATTCCCTTATAGGTATAATATACTTTAACAACATCATCAAATGGATCTCTATATGGCATAATATTCTATAAAAGAACTTTTAAAGCACTAGAAAAAAGAGAGTAAAGTTGTTAGTATAATAATGATGAATAACTAACTCTCTATCCCTTTTGATACTCTAAATCTTTAGGTTTTTCTCTTCACTCATGCCTTGCTTGTTTTCTCTCACTAAGTGTTTCCCATTTTCCTTACTTTGCTCGTTTAACTCAATTTTAACACTCAACTCATTTTTTACTTTTCTCTCAATTTCATTAGTTTCAACACTTTCATTCTTCTCAAATGCACTCTCTAATTTGGACTCTTCATAAACAACCACTTCTTTTTCACACTTCTCTTTATGAATGATGCTCTGATACCAAGCTGATGTGAACTGAGTTTATCTAACAAATAAGACCCATAACAATCTATTGATACCTACACCTTAGATCATCAAATAAACAAGTTGGGCAGAAACTAGAGCCCTTAATTATCTAACAATTAAGAACTCTAGCTATTAGGAAGTCACCATAATTAGATATGGATGTTCTAATTGATAAGATAAGTGCACTATCAAACAACCTATTTTGTTTAGAAACTTCAAAGAATAAAACTCCAAGTAATTTTGAAGCAAAATTCGTCACTTTATTTAATTGATAAAAAAGATGCCCAAAATAAGCTACAAAATAAGCTATTTATAAGAATTCTTAACCTAAACCTAAACTAAAACAAATCCTTAAAAGATAAGGATAATAAATCTCTACAAGATTGCAAAATTAAGTCCTTAAAGATAAGGAATTATTTTGCATGCCAACTAAGCTAAAGAAAAGTAATTCTAACTAAAAATAAATACTTGTAAAACAATTTGGATAAGGAACACATCCAAATTCATTTTTAACACTAAATGGACTAAGTAAGATATAGTTGGGCTTTATCTTAGGCCTTGCAACATAAATAATTTCTCCTTTCGCTTAATTCATTCAATTTGGACCCAATAACACTACTTGGGCCTAAATCTTCAATTTACACCAAATGAATAAACTTTGGACCAGAATTAATTCCATGTGCTTCAAATGGATTAGATTGATTCAGATTTGTACTTTGAGCCCATATTGTTTCCTTTATCTTCTTAGCATGTGCCCATGTGATTAAACTTCCATCATAAGTTAAAGGGTCTTCAATCCTTGTTGGATTAGAATTCCTTATTACACCTTGAATCCTTATTGGATTTGGATTCCTTGTCACATCTTGAATCCTTATTTGATTAGGATTCCTTGTTACATCTTGAATCCTTATTTGATTAGGATTCTTTGTTACATCTTGAATCCCTATTGGATTTAGATTGCTTGTCATATTAGGATTCTCATTAAGGATTATCATAATAAATGATATGAGCTTCTTATGTAGCTTCCACTTAGTATCAACGAAATGACAAGTTACACACATGTAATTGATTCTTTATATAGATGTCCATGTATCAGCTATAATGCATATTCTTTAACAATGTGTATTAAAAAACTACATAAGCTTCCCCATTTCATTAATATAAATTGAAAAATGTCCTTAGATACTGTCCAATGACATGGAATCTTAAACCTTGGACTTTCTAAAGACATGAATTTCTTAAACTCTTCCCTTTCAACAAATTTAAAAGGCAATTCATTACAAATACATATCTCAGTAAGTGCATTTCTAATGGTATCTTGGTTAAATTTCCATGTCCCAATGATTCTTAGTGTCATATCCATACCCTAACTCTAAGTACATTTGCATTCATTATGCATTGCATTTACATATATATATATATATATATATATATATATATATATATATATATATATATATTGGGTCGAGCCATGATTTGTATTTAATTAAGGAGCGAGAATTTTGAAATTTTAATGATGCTTAAAATGAGTGAAATTATAAGAATAAAAGGGATTAGTAGGAAAAATAAAGTGAAGAGTGAGAATTAAAAAGTTTAGGATGATATGGACTCTTTTGAAATAGTCATCCAAGAATGACCAATTGAAAGCTTAAAGGTTTATAGAAAGTATAACCATTTCATTAAGGGTCAAAATGGATATTTTACCTTTTAATTTATCCTAAAAGATCTAGATTCTTCTCCAAAATTCATGGCCTTTTATTGGGCAGCCATTATTGTTAAATAAAAGAGAAGAAAAAAAGAAAAAAAGGAGAGAACTTTAAGGGCTAATTACTTCTCCAAATTTAGGCTAGATTTATAAGTGAAATTTAATTATCCAAAGCACTTTTAAGCTATAATTTTCATTACAATGTCTTATGGTGATTGATTTGGTGAGTAATTTATTATTTTGGTTGATTTGGATTAGGGTTTATAAGCAGCAGTACTTGGGTTTGATATTTCTAGTTTTTCATTCTTAATCTTTTGATCATAAGTTAAGCTAGAGAACTCTAAACTATGATTGATTTAATTTTAAAGGAACTTTAAAGCATCCTCTAAAACTTTGTAGTTTCAATTAAGAGGTGACTATGCCTGTTTAGTAGTCTAATGAACCTATACTTTTTGTTGCTCAATCTATTAGAGTAATTGGGCTATTTGTAATGCAACCTCTATAACTTTATTTGTTATTATTGAATGGAAGTGAAAATTTTCTTAAAAGTAATAAAACATAAATCTAAGTGTATTTAAAATTTAAGGTTAAAATTCCTTTTTTATAAGCTACAATAATGTTTCAAAGTTAGGCCTGAAATAACCCTTTTAGAACTTATGGGTCAGATTTGTAGAATTGAATTGATTTACATCTTTTATATATCGTTTCGGGCTATATGATTAGAGCAGTATATTAGGATATTATATTGATGATTTATAAATAAAATTACATGTTTGAAGTGGTAGAAAGGGAAAGGAAGGTGCTAGTGCAAACTAAGTAAAATGATGAATCGATTATATGTATATAGGCTATTTTGATGAGTAGATGTTCAAGCCCTTAAACTCTTTTTATAATAGCAAGGAAATGATTTTTTTAATGATGCTTTATAAATCTATAATTTTTTATAAGAATTGTTTCAATTTAGCTTGGTTATTACTTAAAGCATTCAAGCTTTGAAACAACAATATTTACAAGTTCACACACTAAATAGTTGCTACTTTATGCTTTTCTTTTACAATCTGATTTGAGATTATTTTATATACTTGCTAATTTAATTGAGTTTTCTAATAAACTTAGTTTTTCATCTTTGGATTATGATAAGAGATGATTTCATTTTGAATGCTTAGTGAACTAGAAATGTGTTAGTGTTGTTTTGGCTAGTTATTTATTGAAAATTGTATTTGGTTTGTGTATTATCACCCTATATGAGTTGTGTGAATGTGCTGAGGTCATATATGCTCATTTGAAATTGTGTAGGTTGTTATTACATAATAAACACTAGGGCACTTGATTAAAGGATGATGAAGGGAGAAGGGCCATTTTGTGCTAATGTAGTCAAAGGGTTAGCCTTTAAGTGTGCCTTAAGAGTAAGTTTATAATGGCTTGTAGATAATGTCCTAGTTGTGATGCTTATTATAGGGATGGTTAATACATATGAAATGTTATATTAATGTTTAAAAGGCATGTATTTTACTTGAATAAGCTTTGCACAAGTTTGAAAGTAAGAACGAACTTAATGTTTTAAGTGAAGCATAATTTGATTATAAATACTCTTATATTTTGATTTAAAGTGCTTATTATGTTTAATTAAGTTAAATAGTTTTATGCTTGTAATCTGTATTCATTAAGTGTTTTGTACTCATTTTACTTCAGTTTCTAAACTTGTTTAGATAACAAGGCTTATTAGAGGGTGGCCTAAGCTGAGTGAGTGTAAATAAAAGTTAAAAGTAAGGTTGGCCAACATCTTTGTTAGAGAAGCTTTGTATTTTTACTTCCTAACCTTGTTTCTTTGTGTATTGTAAATGAGAATATCCTAAAGTTAAGTAATGGTGGCTAGATTATATGTAAAGTAACTATTTAAAAATATGTCTTATATTGCTTTATTAATGTTTTCAATATTATGTTTTTAGTTCACAAAGATTAATGTTAACGTAATTTAATAATGTGATCTTCTATATCATCTAATTGCTTTAACAAAGATTAATATCAATCTAATTTAATAATGTGACTTTCTATATTATCTAATTGCTTTATACATATATCATTATTCATAAACACATATTACTTTAAAAGTTCATATTCTCTAAATGTAAAATATGAATAAGACCAAACTTTTATAAGAGATTTATTTTAATCCTTTTGCAAATATAATGATATTTATAATATACTTAGACTAAACTAAATGATTTGCTAGTGGTTGATTTTAAATGTCCATCTCAGGCTTTATGAGTTAAGGTGTGATAGTTTTAGTATCAGAGCTTTATTAAATGGTCCTTTAAACTATGCTTCCACTATAGTTTGGTGAAATGTTGAATATTTTTTGTTATATTTATAGGAAGCCACCAAGATGGAACTGTTATAAGGCACCTCAATAAGGGAAAGTTGGATAAAGGGGTAGTAATCGGGTAGAGTCTAGGGGTAGTGCTAATCTAGAGCTATAGTCTAAGGCTAGAACCCATAGTGCTGAATAACCTCCCCACCTCATGTTGTGCCTATTTTATAGCTTGATTCAAGGGTGCTTGTAGAGACTATTATTGGCACTTTGATAGCTTAAGAATAAAAGAAAAGTCCTAAGGACATTATTAAGCATGCCAAGAAGTGTGGGGGCATTTTATTTCCATTGTTCCATTAATTCTAGAAGGGAGATAAGTGGTTGAAGGGAATAGAGAAAGCATTCAATACACTTGAACTTATAGAAAGCATTCAATACTCTTGAACTTATAGATGCATAAATGGTAAATAATGTGTATAGTTTGCTACATGATAATTTATATTCTTGGTTTGCTCGAGTTAGAATGCTACATGGGAACCAATTAATATGGGATGTGTTTAAGACTAAATTTTATAAAGAGTACTTGATTGATGCATTCAAGGAAGAGAGGCAGAATGAGTTTATTGCTCTAAAATAGGAAATATGACTATGCGAGAATATGTTGATAGATTTGAAGATTTGTACAAATATGCCTTTGACATGTTTCCAATAGAAGCTCAAAAGTGTTATAGATTCAAGGAAGGTTTGCAGACAGTGTTGAAGAATAAGTTATTATTATATGAGGGCCAACATCTCAGGGGCTGGGTTGGGAAGGCAATAGAGAAGGAGAAGTTGAGAGAGGAAATATAGGAAGAAAGCAAGTCAAAGGCTTAACTTTGGATAGGGAAGCAAAAGGAATTCAGTAAAGTAACTGGTACATTTCAACAAAGGCGATAAATAAGAGGATTCAGAGGTAGTTGAGGACCTTAGACTTGGTTAGGTACTTATAAACCACAGTCTTCTCAGTTTACTCAAATTTTTGTGAGCTAGCCAATGGCTAGTGTAGGTAGCTTAGTTAGAAGGGCTACATCTTATATTACTTGTGGAAATATTCATGAGGGAGGAGACTATAGGAAGAGAATTATCTAGTGTTTTGAGTGTGGTGGATCTGAGCACATTAAGAGGGATTGTCCTAATCTAGTATAGTTTGGCACCAATATTAGTAGAGGAGTCCCAAGCATAGTTAGTAGAGGAGGTAGGACTTCTAGCTTTAGTAAAGGTACATGTAGAGGTTCAAGAGCTAGTGTTAGTAGAGAGGGTGGTGCATATACATCAATATAACATATTTAGTGTGTACAATTGGAGAGACATTCAGTGCAACCTAGGGTCTTTATAATGACATAATAGGAAGCAGTATCTTACTCGATGTCATTTTTGGTAGGTTAACTATCTTTGGTAAGAATGCTTATGCTTTAATTGATTCAGGTGCAGCTCATTCATGTATTGCATCATCATTCACATTATGTATACTAAAAGAAAAGAGTGTGATGGGCCAAGGTTTATTGATAGATATTCTAATGGGTGAATCAGTGGTTTGTAAATATGTTTATTGAGGTTGTGAGTTAAAGTTTGGGGGTCAAAAATTAGAAGCAAATTTAGTGCCATTACAAATGTTTAATATGATTCTTGGTATGGATGTCTTAACTGAATATCAAGCACTAATTGATTATTATAAGAAAAAGGAAGAGTTCTATATGCCTGTTAATGGTAAAGTTATGTTAAGAGGTAAAAGGGTTTCAAAGCATTATAGCATGGTTTCATCACTGACAACTAGAAGAATGATGAGAAAGGGGTATAATGCATTATTGGCATATGTTCTTGACACAAAAAAGGTGGATAAACATTTAACAATATTCATGTGGTAAATGAGTTCACAAATGTATTTCCTAAAGATCTTCAAGGGTTTCCACTTGATAGAGAGATTGACTTTAATATTGATTTACAGCTAAGGATAACTCTTATTTCTTAAGCCCCATATAGAATGGCTCCAGCAAAATTAAAAAATTAAAGGTATAGTTGCAATAATTACTTGATAAAGGCTATATTAGACCTATTTTTTTTGCTTGGGGAGCACCAATTTTATTTGTAAAGAAGAAGGATGGTACTATTAGATTGTGTATTGACTACAGACATTTAAATGTGCACAACAAATATCCTTTACCATGAATTGATGACTTTTTTAATCAATTGCAAGGAGCTAGGGTATTTTTAAAGATTGACATAAGATTTGGGTATCACTAGTTGAAGATTAAGGAAGTAGATGTGCCTAAAATAGCATATAGAACTTGATATAGGCATTATGAATTCCTAGTGATGCCATTCGGGTTAATTAATGCTCTAACTACATTTATGGATTTGATGAACATGATATTCAAGCCTTATCTAGATAACTTTATCTTTATGTTTATTGATGACATTTTGGTGTATTCATAGTCAAAGGAAGAGCATGTTAAGCATTTAAGGATGGTATTATAGGCACTGAGAGATAAACAACTGTATGCCAAGTTTAGCAAGTGTGAATTTTGGCTAGAAAAAGTGGTATTTCTAAGGATGTCATCTTAGCTAAGGTATTATATGTTGATCTTAAGAAGATTGAAGCAATTCATAATTGAAAACCACTAACTAGTGTACACGAGGTGCATAGTTTAATGGGGTTGGTAGGCTACTATAGGAAATTTATATAGAATGTCTCTATCATTGCTTCACTTTTAATAAAGCTGCTAAGGAAGAACATAAAGTTTTTTTAGAATAAAGAATGCTAAGAGAGTTTTGATGAATTGAAGGCATGTTTAACGTTAGTACCAATATTGACACTCCCAATGACATAGTTAGAATATATTGTGTATAATGATGCATATAGAAATGGTTTGGGTTATGTACTAATGCAACAAGGAAAGGTAGTAGCATATGCTTCTCGACAATTAAGGCCATATGAACTAAACTATCCTACACATGACCTGGAGTTAGCAGTAGTTATTTTTGTCTTAAAGATTTAGAGGCATTACTTATATGGTTAGAAGTGTCAAATCTTTATAGATCATAAGAGTTTAAAGTATATACTAAGATAGAAAGAGTTGAACTTAAGGCAAATAAGATGTGTTGAACTACTAAAAGATTATGATTGCACTATTGAATATCACCCATGAAAGGCTCATGTAATAGCAGATGCACTTAGCAGGAAGTCTTTAAGTAACTTATCTTATATTCATTCTATGCAAATTCCATTGTTACTTAAGTTGAGGGCATTGAATATAGAGTTAACTCATAGAGAGAAAGGAGCATTGCTTGCTACTTTAAAAGTTTGGCCATTGTTGATTGATATAATTAGGGAGGCACATAATCAAGATGAGCAAATAGTGAAGATCAAGGAGCAAGTTCAATAGGGTAACAAGGTAGACTTTATGATCTTAAAGTGTTAAAGTTTTGAAAAGAAAAATAATGGAGGAAGGAAACAATTCTGCATATGCCATGCATCTAAGAAGTACCAAAATATATAATACTTTGAAGGAAAATTATTAATGATCAGGGATAAAGAAAGGCATTACAGAATTTATGGCTAAATGTTTGGTTTACCAACAAATTAAAGTAGAACATCAACACCGAGTAAGAATATTGTAACCTCTTCCTATTCCTAAATGGAAGTAAGAGCATATTATAATGCATTTCATGGTTAGATTACCTAGGACTCAATATGGAGATAATGCTATTTGGGTGATTGTAGACAAGTTGACCAAATCAACTCACTTTTTACCTATTAAAGTGAGTTGCTCATTAAATAAACATGTTGAAACCTACATCAAAGAAGTGGTTATATTGTATAGTATTCCATTCTCTATTATATCATATTGAGATCCAAGATTTGCATTTAGATTTTGGCTAAGTTTGTAGTATGCTTTGGGTACTAAGCTAAGGCTTACCATAGCTTTTCATCCCCAAACAAATGGCTAGTCAAAGATGATGATTCAGACATTAGATGACATGCTTTGAACTTGTGTGGTGGAATTTTAAGGTAGTTGGGATAAATATGTACCTCAGATGGAATTTGCCTATAACAACACTTTTCATTCCAGATTAGGGATGGCATACTATAAAGCCCTATATGTTGGGAAGTATAGAACTCTAGTCTATTAGGAGGAAGTGAAAAAAAGGTAGTTAATGGGTCTAGAAATTGTACAAATGACAACAGAGAAGATTTAACTAAAGGGAGCCTAAGATAGATAAAAGAGTTATGTAGACTTGAAGAGGGAACATATTGAATACAATGTGGATGATAAGGTCTTTCTAAATATTTCACTTTAGAAAGGAATATTACGGTATTGTAAAAAGGGTTAATCAATCTCTAGGTATATTGGTCCATATGAGGTGATTGAGAGGGTTGGTCCAGTAGCCTATAGGTTGGCTTTACCTATAGAATTGTCTTATATTCATTATGTTTTCCATGTGTCCATGCTAAGGAGGTATATGAGTGATCCTAGTCATATTTGCAAACCCAACCCTTAGAATTGAAAGATAATCCATCTTATGATGAAGAGTCAGTTGCAATTATTGTTAGGGAAATTAAAGTGTTAAGAAATAAAATCATACCTTTGGTGAAAGTGTTGTAGAAATACCATGGGAGTGAGGAAGCTACTTAGGCGTAAGAGGAGGACATGAGAACCCGATACCCTTATGTGTTTTAACTTAATTTTGGGGATTAAATTTCCTAAGGTGGGGAGGATTGTCACATTTGTACTTTAACTCTAGCTACATTTGCATTCATTATGCATTGAATTTACATATATATTGATTAAATTTAAATATAAGCTAGTATATATAGTTAGGTTAATGTATCGGGTCGATCCATGGTTTGTACATGATTAAAGAGTAAGAATTTTTAAATTTTAATGACACTCAAAATGAGTGAAATTATGAGAATAAAAGGGATTAGGAGCAAAAATGAGGTGAAGAGTGAGAATTAAAAAGTTTAGGATGACATGGACTTAGTTGAAATTAAATAGTCATTTCAAATGAACAATTGAAAGCTTGAAGGTTTATAGGAAGTATAACCATTTCATTAAAGGTTAAAATGGACATTTTACCTTTTAATTTATCCTAAAAGACTCTAGATTCTTCACCAGAATTCATGGCCTTCTAATGGCCAACCATTATTATTAAAGAAAAGAGAAGAAAAGAAGAGAAAAGAAGAGAACTTCGAGTACTCCTCTATGTTTGGGCTAGATTTACAAGTGACATTTGATGATCCAAAGAACTTTTCAAGCTATAATTTTAATCCCAAAATCATATGGTGATTAATTTGGTGAGTAATTTTGTTGTTTGGGTTGATTTGGATTAGGGTTTACAAGCAGCAGTTTGGTATTCCTGGTTTTTCTGTCTTAGTCATTTAATCATAAGTTGAGCTAGAAACTCTAAATTATGATTGGCTTATTTTAAAAAATTATAAAGAGTCCTTTAAAAATTTTTAGTTTTGATCAAGAGCTGATTGTGGCTTTATAGTGATCTAATGAACCTATACTTTTTATTACTTAATTTATAAGAGTAATTAAGCTGCTTGTGATGTAATCTCTATAACTTTATTGGTGATTCTTAACTAGAAGTGAAATCTTTATTGAAGGTACTAGACAAATAGATCTAGGTTTTTTTAAAAAAAATTAAAGTTAAAATTCCATTTCTATAACTTGCAATAATGTTTTAAAGTTAGGCCAAAAATAGCCATTTTAGAATATATAGGTCAAATTTATAGAATTAAATTGATTTTCATCTTTTGCAAACCATTTAGGAGCAACATGATTAAAGTAGTATATAAGGATATTATATTGATGATTTATAAATGAAATTGCATGTTTTAGGTGCTGGAAAAGGAAAAGAAGGTGCTGGTGCAAACCAAGCAAAATGGTGAATCGATTGTGCATATATAGGCTGTTTTGGTGAGTAGATGTTCAAGCCCTTAAACTCTTTTTATAATAGCAAGAAAATGAGATTTTTAATGATGTTTTATGAAGCTGTAATGATGTATAAGAATTATTTCAATTTAACTTGGTTATTACTTGAAGTATTCAAGCTTTGAAACAATAATGTTTAAAAGTTCACAAGCTAAATGGTTGCTACTTTGTGCTTTTCTTTGACAATTTAATTTGAGATTATTTTATATACTTGCAAATTTAATTAATTTTTAATCAACTTGGTTTTGCACCTTTGGATTATGATAAAAGATGATTTCATTTTGAATACTTATTGAATTATAAATGTTTTAGCATTGTTTTGGTTAGTTATTTATTGAAAATAGTATTTGGTTTGTGTGTTATTACCCTCTATGAGTTGTGTGAATGTGTTGAGGTGATATATGCACATTTGAAATTATAATGGTTATTATTGCACAATAAACAATAGGGCACTTGATTGAAGGACAGTAAAGGGAGAATGGCTATTCCATGTTAATATAGTCAAAGAGTTAGCCTTCAAGTGCTCTTAGAGAGTAAGTTTGTAATGGCTTGTACATTATGGGCTGGTTATGATGCTTATTATAAGGATGGTTAATATGTATGAAATGTTGTATTAATGTTTAAAAGGCATGTAGTTTACTTGAATAAGCTTTGCATAAGTTTAAAAGTAAGAACAGACTCAATGTTTTAAGTGAACTATAATTTCACTATAAATACTCTTGTATTTTGATTTGAAGTGTTTATTATGTTAAATTAAGTTAAATGGTTTTATGCTTGTAACCTCTATTCATTAAGTATTTATTTGCTCATTTTACTTCATTTTCTAAACTTTTTCAAATAATAGGGCTTATTAGACGGTGGCCTAAGCTGAGTGAGTGTAGATAGAAGTTGAAAGTAAGGTTGGCCAACATCCTTGTTAGAGAAGCCTTGTATTTTTACTTCCTAACCTTGTTTCTTTGTGTATTGTAAATGAGAATATCTTAAAGTTAAACAATGGTGGCTAGATTATATGTAAAGCAACTGTTTAGAAATATGTCTTATATTGCTTTAATAATTTTTTCACTATTTTTTTTAGTTCATAAAGATTAATATTATTCTAGTTTAATAATATGATTTTCTATATTATCTAATTTCTTTATATATATATCATTATTCGTAAACACATATTACTTTAAAACTTCTTATTTTCTAAATATAATGTATAAATAAGACTAAACATTTATAAGAGATTTATTTCAATTCTTTTGCAAATATAATGATATTTATAATGTATGTAGACTAAACTAAATGATTTGCTAGTTGTTGGTTTTAAATGTCCATCTCAAGCTATGTAAGTCAAGGTATGACACTTAGGTCTCACCACTATCATTTGCTTCCACTCTTTAAGTTTTAGTGTTAATAATGACTATCTAGTTTCTTTGCTACTAATGTTTTTCATGCAATCCAAAACATGATTTCCAAGTGATGAGGTGCCATGTGCTCTTAAATGATAATTATAAATACTAGCACAATACTTACAGTTTGCCCTCATAACCATACATGCTTCATATATTTTATCAAAATGCTCCTAATAATCAGCTCTTATTTCAGTCTCTTTCCTTTTTTAGGAGCAGTACCTTGAGGTGCTTCCACTATATTTAGACCTTTAGGCTCATTCAAACTATTAAGTATAGTATCACTACCACTAGGTTGTTCCATTTGAAAGGAAAAAAAAGAGAGAAAATTAATTTATACAGTATGATATAACAAATTCAATAAGTGCACAATGAGTCAAGGTAACAAACAAAGTCATAATGAATCGACATATCACAATGACTCAAAAGGCAAAGCAGCTTCCCCCTTATAGTTTTGAAATCATAGAAATCGATTTCAAATCAAATAGTGATTTTGATTTATGTACTAAAGCAACTTTCACCCTTAAGTTTCAAAAACTACACTATATATGCTTTCACGCAACTTTATTAATTAAGTTCGCAAAAATATTATGCACAGAATATGTTTACATAATGCAAAAAACATAAAAAAAAGGAGTTAGTGGCACATATCATAAGATTTCATTGCATGTACATATTATTCACATGCATGTATAAATCAACCATCAAAACTAATCGATCAAGACACAAACCTCAACATCAACCCAAAAAAGGACTTCTACCCATAGTAATATGAACCCTAAAAGGGATCAATAACGCCTAAATATGAAGAATTCAAGCTAATTAGCTTAATTTCCTATTCTGAAATTAATTAGCTTGATTGGACGAATTTTGATTTATTTTCCTATTTTAGAGTCAATAAGGAAGATTCAAGAAGATTCTAGAAGATGTGAGAAGATTCAAGAATATTCCAAGTCAAAGTCAACAAGTCAAAGTCAAAGTCAAATAGTCAACAAGTCAAAGTCAATGGTCAATGGTCAACATATGACATGGCATGTGACATGGCATGCTTTAATGCTTAGTTGTCATGAGTTGTCATTTTCCTTAGTTGTCATGAATTGTAATGAGTTGTCAATTTTGACTTTTCAAAGATGAGTTGTCATTAGTTGTCATTAGTTGTCCTATTTTAAAGGAAATCTCCTTAATTAAGGATTTTCCTATATAGATATCTTTGGGAATAAGGAATAGAACCTTTTCCTTTAAGGATTAGGTTGTTTACATGCCTATATAAGGGCTAACCCTATGACATACGAATTTAAGAAAATTGAAATATTAAAAGTGAGGTTTTTCCTTAAACTTTGTTTTTTTGAAACTTTGCAAGTTTACTTGAATTGTTTCACTTCTACCTTTCATTACAATTGCTAGGTTAGATTAAACTTAGAATTGTGTGATTGTTCATCTTATAATAGCTAAGTATCTTGCTTCAATTTAATAAGCAAGGGGTTTAGCTCCATCAACATAACTATCCTTGATGATCCTTGGGCTAATATTCAAAGTTGGATGCGCGTTCTATCTCTATTATAGGTAGGGTTCGTATCAGTTTGGTATCAGAGCCAAACTTCAAGGTTTGGTTACGTATCCTTTTATTTTCTTGAATTATCTATTCTTTTCTTCTTCTCAATTCTTCATAATTTGAAAAAAAAAAAAAACAAAACAAAACAAATTTTTTTTTTTGAGTGAAACACGAGAGCATTCACATCCTTGAGTGTAAACACGTAAGGGAGTGCTTTGTGAGGATTTTTTTTTCTATATCTTTTCAAACCTTTTTTTTTTTTTTTTTTAGCATGGATATGCCTTATTTTCTTGGTGGGGACGATCCTTATATTTATTTGGAATGGGTGCAACAAATAGAGGAGATATTTGACTCTCTTGAATTAAGTGATTTCCAAAAGTGTAAAGCTGCTTCTTGTAAATTTTTGGGTGATGCTGCTATATGGTGGAAGGATTTGATGGCATCATGGAGCATGAATGGGCCTAGTGAGATTAAAAATTGGGAGATAATGAAGAGATTAATGACTAGACATTTTATTCCTTCTGAAGTTAGGGATAAATTTCGTCTTAAATTACAAAGGCTTAAACAAGGTGATGAGTTATGTGTTGCTGATTATGTTAAAAAGTTTAAGTTGCTTGTAATTGCAAGTGATGTAGGTGAATTTGAAAGGCGAAAAGTTACAAAATTCATCAATGGGCTTAAGTGCGAGATTGGTAAGAGATTGAAGAAAGAAGTGCAATTAGAATCTTCTATTTCTTTGAAGGTTGTAATTGAACTTGCTTTGGAGTTTGAAAAGCAGGTGGGTTCTTATGAGGAGACAATAACAGTGTGTGATTCCAAGGAATATGAAGGTGTTAAAGTTAACGAATTAGTTGAGCAACAAGTTGAGGAGAAGAGCAGGGAGGAAGAGTGTCAAATTGAAACTACACCACCAAAGACAGTTATTGAAGACATGTGCACAAATCAACTGGTGAGAGAAAATGAGCAAGGCATAAGTGAAAAGGAGAACCTAGAGATTGGGAGCATCATGAAAGATCAAGAGTTGGTCATTCATCATGATTATACTAATAATTTTAATCTTTCTTTTTCTAGTGTTTTGAAAGTTATTTTGCAGACTTCTATGCCATATAAAGATCCATTTGATGATGTAGTTGTAGTATTTTATTCCTACAACAAAATCTATGGAGGCTGCACTAGTAGCAAAAAGAACTTGAGATATTCATGTTTTAAGTTTAGAAAGAAGCAACAAGAATTCAATCCTTACATGTTCATGAACAGAAGTTCTATATTTCAAATGTGCTATCAAGTTCAAGTTATATTGAAGCTACTTATATGGATCATTATTTCAAAGGAGAAGTTTTCAACAAAGGAGTTTGTGTTCGACCCTGGAGGATTTGCAAATTTATCAACTCTAGAAGATGGCTATGATTCGAGGGCGAATCATCTTCAAGAGAGAGGGAATAATATGAACCCTAAAAGGGATCAATAACGCCTAAATATGAAGAATTCAAGCTAATTAGCTTAATTTCCTATTCTGAAATTAATTAGCTTGATTGGACGAATTTTGATTTATTTTCCTATTTTAGAGTCAATAAGGAAGATTCAAGAAGATTCTAGAAGATGTGAGAAGATTCAAGAATATTCCAAGTCAAAGTCAACAAGTCAAAGTCAAAGTCAAATAGTCAACAAGTCAAAGTCAATGGTCAATGGTCAACATATGACATGGCATGTGACATGGCATGCTTTAATGCTTAGTTGTCATGAGTTGTCATTTTCCTTAGTTGTCATGAATTGTAATGAGTTGTCAATTTTGACTTTTCAAAGATGAGTTGTCATTAGTTGTCATTAGTTGTCCTATTTTAAAGGAAATCTCCTTAATTAAGGATTTTCCTATATAGGTATCTTTGGGAATAAGGAATAGAACCTTTTCCTTTAAGGATTAGGTTGTTTACATGCCTATATAAGGGCTAACCCTATGACATACGAATTTAAGAAAATTGAAATATTAAAAGTGAGGTTTTTCCTTAAACTTTGTTTTTTTGAAACTTTGCAAGTTTACTTGAATTGTTTCACTTCTACCTTTCATTACAATTGCTAGGTTAGATTAAACTTAGAATTGTGTGATTGTTCATCTTATAATAGCTAAGTATCTTGCTTCAATTTAATAAGCAAGGGGTTTAGCTCCATCAACACAACTATCCTTGATGATCCTTGGGCTAATATTCAAAGTTGGATGCGCGTTCTATCTCTATTATAGGTAGGGTTCATATCACATAGATGGTCAATCAAAATAATAGATCAAGATATAAACCAACATATCAAGACATAAACAACCATATCAAGACATAGACTTAATAGATCGACCCATCCCTTTACTTCCACCCACAAATCAATAATCAAATATAGTAGATCTAGATACTAAATGAATAAATCAACACATAACCAACATATTAAGATGCAAAGCTAATAGATCAACCCATTTTTTGACTTTCACTAATATTTTAACCATTGCATATAATAGGTAAACCCTCTGTAACACAAATCAAAAGCCAAAAAATTGAACACGTTGACATAAAAAATAACATGCATGAACCTTCCCAACTATAAAACTGTTACCTTTATAATAAATTGACTAAATAATTAGTTGATTAATATTAGTCATTGATATTTGAGTGTGATACTGAAAGGATAAGTAGAAGCAAAGTCAAGAGACATATTAATGAAGACTATTTGAAAAAAAAGAAAAAGAAATAGGTGATGGTGGTGAGAGGTGAAGAAGCTAAGTTAGGTTATGTATTGGAAAAGAGGACATAAAAGATAAGAAGATGAAGAAGAAGAAGGTTTAAGAGAGGTGAGAAGAGAGGGAGTTCAAAAGAGAGGAGAGACGACGAGTGTTAGATTTGGGAATGGGTAAACGAATTAGGGTTAGAAAAATTTATTTTTATATCTAGGATTAATGGACAAACGACATCGTTTATTATTATATTATTATTATTATTATTATTATCATTATATATATATATATTCAAAAATTTGGTTGGCATTAAACATTAAACGAAATCGAAATCTGATTTTTCAAATTCTCCCTTATTTGTAACCGAATTGCCACATTAGAATTTTAAAAACTGAACTAACTTAATTTCTTGATTTGGTCTTAAATGGAATTCAAGTTTGGTTTGAAAATTGCACACCCCTAACCAAAAGGAGGGACTACCATTAAAATGAGAAGCCTTGTTAAGAGCATGAGCTACCTCATTAGCTTGTCATTGGATAAAAGAAACCACCACATTATGAATTTCTAAAGTAAGTGATATAAAACTATTAATAATACATCCCACTTCTGAATGATAAGCACAATAGTCATTAAAAGCATAAATAATAGATTTTGCATCTGATTCCATAATAACGTTAAAGAAACCTCTCACTTTTAACCAAATAAGCACTTCTTTCAAACAAATAGCCTAGGCTGCAATAGCAGTGAAATGACTAGATATAGTATTTGAAAAACACATCATTAACTTGCCTTCACTATCCTACAAAACAACAACCATACTTATAGAATGTCCATTAAATGGAGTGTATGCATCTATGTTGCACTTCAACTAGCCCTTCAAAGGCTTCACCCAATGAGTAGTAGTAGGTATGTTATTATTAATGCCAATAACTTGACCATAAATCTGTGCATTCTACCAACTACAAAGGAACTCCAAGCTGTTCTAAACAATACTAGTTGTCGATACAAACTCCTTAGCCCACACTTAATTGTTATGTTGTCTCTAGACTCCCCAAAGCACAAAATGAATTTTGCCATATACCTATAATCATAGGAATCTAATAAGTGAGCTAACCAATTAGAGAAACAATCACTATAAATATTCAATGGACACAACCCTAAAAAAAATCCAATATGTCACTGCCATATTATAGTCTAAGAACATATATGAGAAGTGCTCACTAAATTCTCTATAAAAAGCACAATAGTTGTCCACATTCAAACCCTGAAGAAAAAGACTATCTCGAGTAGGTAAGAAATTATAATAGGCATGCCTAATAAAAAGTTTTACTCTCAATGGTGGTGGTAATTTCCACATTCAGGCCCAGCTCTTACCATTCTCATGATTGTATGACAACAAATCATCATAAGCTATTCAATAACTAGATTTTATCGAATATGTTCCCTTTTATTATAATGCCATATGATCCGATTAGAAAAAACTTCATCAGTTTGAGTTAATCTTATAATGGCCATAACATCATCATGCAAAAAAAGATCATAAATCAACTCCTAGTCCCATTCAACACTACCTATAATGTGAAGATCTTTTACCACTAACTACTCAAGCCAAGGACCATTACCAATCCTCCATCTACACCCTTTAGAAAGCACATGCTTAGAACTACAAATACTCTTCCAAATAAGACATGGATTAAAACCCAAACTAGAACTAAAAAGAAATTCCCTAGGGGATAATATTTAGCTTTTGATGACCTGATTGTATACAATATTTGAGGTGAAAACGAAATTCCAACCTCGCTTCCCTAACATAACAAGGTTAAAAGAATAGAGATGACAAAATCCCAAACCTCTTAAAATTTTTAATTTAGCTTAACTAAATTTTATTTGAATTTATCTAAATTAAAATTTTAAGAAATTAATATTTATTTTAATCTTGAAAAGTTAAACTTAAACTTTAAATTTTTATTTTGATTGTTATAATTTTAATTTAAATTTTAGTAAAAATTTAAAAATAAATTTTATTTTTATTTTGAAAATTTGTCTATTTCTTTAAAGTGAATATAAGATTTTAATTAAACTAAATTGAAATTTTTAAAAATTAATTTTTTTTAAAAACTAATATTTTATGATTTACATATAGTTAAGAATTTTTTTTGTGCATGTTCTCAATTTTTAACTTTTACTTATATATATATATATATAAAGTTAAATTTAATAATTTTTAAATCCTTATCCACAATTATTTAAAAATATATGAGCATTATGCGATCATAATTGAAAATTTAAATAAATGCAACTTAATTTTTGAATTTTTAATTTAAAAATAACTAATCATTTTCATTTAAATTTATGTAAAATTTAAAAATTAATTTCAAAAAATAAAAATTTTAAATTTAATTTTTACTAATTGAGATCTTACATATCTTAAAATTTGATAAATTGAACCTAATTAGTCAATATATAAAAGTTTTAGGTGAATTAGTTAAAAAAAAAAGTAGTTTTCAAATCAATTGATTTTTTTTTAAAGTTAATCTGGGCTCATTGTCTAAGTTGGTAGGGGTAATTGGCTAGAAAATCAATTTCTAAACTAATTGACCGTCACGTCCAAGTTAAGGGGGGCAAATCACTACTTCAACTTCTTCTTTTCTTTTTACTTAGGATAACATGGCCTTTTAGTTCCATATGTGCCTTCTTCTAACCTTAAAATTGTTTGATTTTGCCTTGAATGCATCACTAATCACTTTTGCTTTCTCTGGTATCTTCTTGCATTATTCCTTCACTATTCTCCTTATCACTCTACATCATTAAAACAACTAAAAGTAAACTAAAACACTTAAAATTACCAAAAATTATAAAATTTAACAAAATTAATAAAACTAAAGAAAAACTAAATAAAAGACTAATAATGCATCTAAATAACTCCTAATTCTAATCTATTAAGTGCTCAAAATAATATATTTGTCACACTTATCAAATTCCCCCACACTTGAGTCTTTGCTTGTCCTCAAGCAAATAATGAAGCACCTTATTAACATAAAGAATCAAAATCATTAACTACTTTTAACTTGATTAACCATTCTAATCTTCCCTTAATCTAAAGTTTAAAAACTCAAAATAAAAAAAAAATAACTCAAGGTCAAGAGTGTAGTATTTACCATATGAAAAGCAAACTTCTACATTGAATTCACGAAAATAAATAATTAACGCCAAAGAAAAACAGAAGTACATAGGAATTATTCTAACACTTAGCCAGCCTAAGCTTAATACATACAAGGAAACCACATGGTATTTTTATTTTATTTTTTTATTCAAAGCTTTCCCTATCTCAATATCCCCACCTTTCCAAGACTACTCAGTGTGGATACCTTCAAAGGGTTTTTTGGATACTCTTACTCTATATTAGAGCATTGGAGTAGAAGGAACATATAAAGATTAAAATTTAAAATTTTAGTTCTTAACGATTGCATTTTACCCTCCATCTCTTTCTTTTAGTATAACCCATAGGCACCAAGATACTTACGAACTTGACTAACTAAAAGTTGAAGTAAAATTCCTACTTATAAGCATTTTTCTAGAATATCAAGCACCTAAGTTCAATCAATCAATTGAAAAGTAAGCATTAAGTTCATTAGAATTCAAAAATTCCTAACCATAAATTATTCTTCTAATTTAAAAGTTCAAACTAAACATTAAAGGAAGATTATTATACTTTTCAAGAAAACCACATTTAATGAACTAGATTCTTCATATCAATAAGTCATAAAAACTCAAGTGTAAAGATAATGCATGAAATAAAATAAAAACTTAAATTTAAAATATGCATGACTCCCAAATTAACCTAAGAAAACAAATAAACAAATAAAAAATAAAAAATAAGCTAAAAGGACAATGCACTCCCTCATTTTGATGCACTTGGAGGTGAAGCAAATAGAATGATGAACTCTGTTGCTGCTTTATTTAACCACTTCGATCACTTCGCTTGAGAAATTTGTTGTTTTAATTCATCCAATTAGGTTTGTAGCCTTTCATTCTTAGCTTCATAACGCCTCTCAAAAGCCTCTCTGTGGTTCATTAAGTCCATGATCATATTCCATATTCTATTATTAGAACCATCAATCAAATATGTAATTCTCTTCAAAATGTCCTTACTCCGTCCATCTGCATTCCCTTTTTTTCTCGATTGAGGTTCACTTACATTGTCATCTTCCTCTTTTATAGCTATTTGCAAGGGTACTTCACTATGTTGTAATGCAATTTGGCATAATAAGTTACTTCTTTGCGATGTGACATCCTCTAAATCTCACCATTCACTGATGATCTCAACTTTAATAAGGTATTTGGCACCAAGTAGTCTATATTCTAGCAATTATAACTTGTGTTTGACCACTTCAAATGATGCAAAATATAATGCCAGACGTGTACTATGTGCCATATGGATATTGCTGCATTTCTTGTCTGCACTACATGCCACATTGAATGAAAAACAAAATATATGGTATGCACTTTTGTGTTAGTATGCAAACACTATAACATAAATAACTCATCATGGGATACTTTGGTGTTATCCCTTCTCCCAAAAATGGTATATGGCATGAACTAGTGCATTAACAAATATGAGTGATTTTGAATTAACCTACTAGTCATCACTTTCCTTATATAAACTCTATCCCTTTTAGTGATTTTATCCAAAAATTACTTATACTATAATTCAATGGAGCTTGACAGATACCTCCCTCAAAAAAGCCAAAGATGTTAAATATAAGTTCATAGTCAAAATAGTATTCTTTTCTAAAAAATTTATAAGAAAAGACTTTTTGATTTTCATTAAAAATCTTTAATGTAGTGGAAAATTCAATGGTAAGCTCAAAGAACACATTATATTGTGCAACAACAAATTTTGATAAACTCATTCTTTCATAAAAGACATATATAGTACCCTTTAAACCTATGTTAATTAAGACATCATCCTCAAAATATTTAGGCATGCTGACTTTTCTTTTAACTAAAGAATGAAACCTCTTACCTTCCTCTTTAGAATAAATAAGAAAGAAAGCTTCATAATCATCCTTTATGTCATGTGGCTTACCATTGCTATCACTGAGCTTCCTTCCCTTTACACATGGTGAGTGGTTCTTTATTGCTATCAAACATTAGAATTTCAAAAAAAAAAATAGAAAAAAAAATTCATTAAAATTGTAATAATAGATTGCAAATAATATAAGATATGGAGACTTAAATAAGGAAGAAAACTAAATAGAATTAGGAAAAGAAAAATTAAATCTCCTAGAACTAAAGGGAAAATAAGCCTTAACTAAAAAAAAGGAAAACCTATTTACAAAATAAAATTATCTAAACTAAATCAAAATTGAATAATAAGTTAAGTTAACTTGAAAGCCTAGTTAGATAGGGAAACAAAAAAATTTAAAACAATTGAAAAAAATTTGAAATCCAAAAATTAATTCCTCCCCTACACTTAAAATAAATAAAGTCCTTATTATTTTTTAAATAAATAAAATCAAACAAAAATTTTGAGGTTCATGTTTCTTGCAGCTCACACAGTTGTGCACCTCGAAGCGCACGATCATGCTTATGTGATGTGTTTAATTTTGTAAGGTGCATACTTATGCACACCTATACATATGGTCATGCTTGTGTTTGATTTCTAAAGTGTTAGGTTGCAGAACTATGCGCTTTTGGGTGCATTATCATGCTTGGAGTCTATTTTAAACATACAACTCTGAATAATTATACATAAACATGTACATAGTCACTTACATACACATTATTACCATCACACATCACATTGCATACTAAATAGAGGAAGAATTAACTTGAAACATCAAAACAAACAACTTAAATTAAAAATAAAATATCCTAAACATTTAAAAACATAAAATCATAAGCAAAATAAACATCCAATAAAGCACAATAACAAACATCATTATTAAAAAAAATATAACTAAAAAATAACAATCCAACATTATTAATACAAATAAAGAAATGCACTAAGCATGATCATTTATCTCCTTCTTCCTCAGATAAGAACTCCTCTTTTTCATCTTCAGACTTATCTTGAAGAGGTGGTGGTATAAATTTTGAGAAGCGAAGTATGCCAACAGGTTGTGATTTATTTATTTCACTATATGGTTTAATTCAAACATGGTGCAATTCATTGTTTGGACATATAATGTCAAGTTAGTAAAATTTGAGTCCATCACTCCCACTTGAAGCTCTAAATCATCTAACCTTTACCTCACGTCATTCAAGTCGGCATCTTATGCTTCTTCTTCCTCCTTTGGTTCTAGTTCAATATGGGGTTGATCAACGAGTCGAATGAGAATTGCTCTTGCTTTAAGGTCCTTTCTAACCAAACTTATAGCCTCCATTATGTGGGTATTGATCAAAGAATGGCCTTTTACCTTATTGAAGGGCATGTTTTCAGTGTCAAAGCCTAGATAGGTAGCTATAGTGATGACCAATCCCCCTACTTTGATAGCCTTAATTATTTTTGTAGCCACATCCCTTAATTTCACCATAAGAGCATGACAAATATCCAACTTCATATCATTAACCATGCAATACAATATGTTGAATTCAGTGGTTGAGACCATAGAATCCTCTTCTTTTCTTAGAAATTGAGAATGGGACATGAGTCTATGCAAATATTTCAAGGCTAATGATTGAATACGAGACTCTTTCATCGACCTAGCTTTATAAAAAACCCTCTCTTCTTATAATTTCTTTTCAAAAAGCATCCCTATCATACTCAACATTAGCATTCTCATCCTCAGTAAAATGAAACATATTATTAAGTTTAAACAATCTTAGTTTTTGCTCTTCATTTCCTAATTAAAATTTTAACATTAAAGTATGCTCATCAAAGTTAAAAGAGGAGAAAAATTCACATGTTGCTTTTACATAGGTAAGCGATACGAAACCTCTAAGAATAAGCTTGAGAACCCCTTTATGTATTTGAACCCCTAAAGCATTAACTTAAAAACCCTAATAGTCAATTCAACAATAACCCTTAAGAATGGTTAGAAATCAGATTGCTTAGATGATCAAAGAATTAGAATAAAGAAAACTTGTTTCTAAATTCCAATTTTGAAAGACTCCATAAGAAGATGATCAATTGACTTGTATGTTCCTTAAAGCATGTATTCTACATAAGAACATAAAGATAAAAGCAAAATAGCCTTTAGGTTTTAAAAACTTTGATTCTAAATCATAATAATTTATCCAAGGTATATATATAGCCTTTATAAGGTTTTCCTTAGTGAATAAGGAAAACTAATAACACTAATAAAAAAAATAGGAAACTAATATAATCAGACCTCAAATAGGAATTTTGACATACTTCTTATTTTAAGAGTAATTAAACTAACTATGGCTAATGAGCTTTTAAAATAACAAATTCGTCTAGCCCTTATTTAATATAATTAAACCCAAATAACAATGCTTAAATAACTCTCCTATGCATATTTAATTAGCCCATAATAAATGTGGCCTATTATATACTTAATTAAACCCATTGGTAACTTGGACTTGAATTAAGTTATATTGAACTTGAGTTGCACTTGTCATAAAGCTTTGGTGTCCTTGTAAACTTTTGCTAGTTGAGTTCATTAAGCCTTACTGATGATGGATTAAGGCTTATTGAAGCTTCTTAGATTGAGACCTTATTATAGGTCCTTGAGGCATATTGATTGGACTTAAAACCTCTTGAACTTGATCCTTGCCTTCGTGACTATGCTCATCTTCATCATGTTGAATTCTTTGAACTTGGTGTGTTGGCTGCTCTATAACATTTCCCCTCTCCATAAAAGGATTTATCCTCGAATCTATATCATACCTATATTAAAAGGACTCAAATCAGCCATATTGAATGAAGCACTAACATTATACTCATCGGGTATATCCACTTTGTATGCATTGCCATTAATCCTTTTAAGTATTTGGAAAGGACCATCTCATCTTGGGTTTAGCTTAGACTTCCTTTGAAGTGGAAACCTTTTTTTTTTTTTTTTTTTATGAAAATGCACCCAAACCCAATCTCCAAGCTGAAAAATCATTGACTTCCTTCCCTTGTTCACACATGAAGCTACTTTAGCATTTTGCTTCTCAATCCTCTCCTTAACTTTCTTATGTAACTTCTTCACCAAATCTGCTTTAGAATTAGCATCAACACTCATAAAATTATTATGTGGTAATGCCAATAAATCAATAGGAGTAAGCAGATTAAATCCATAAATAATCTCAAATGGAGAGCAATTAGTAGTGCTATGAACAACCCTATTATAAGCAAACTCCATAAATGGTAAACAATCCTCCCATGTCTTAATATTCTTTTCTATGATTTCCTTAAGCAAAGTAATCAAAGTCGTATTAACTACTTCAATTTGCCCATCGGTTTGAGGGTGACAAGTAGGTGAAAACAATAGTTTAGTTCCTAACTTTCCCCACAACACATTTCAAAAATGACTAAAAAACTTAACATCCCTATCACTAACAATACTCTTAGGTATGCCATGTAAATGCACAACTTTTTTAAAAATAAATCATCAATTAACTTAGCATCATCAATTTTATGACATGGTATAAAATGAGTCTTTTTACTAAATCTATCAACCACAATAAAGATACTATCATGACATTTCCTAGTTATGGGCAATCCAAGCATAAAATCCATTAACAAATCAGCCCAAGGTTCTCTAGGAATGGGTAATGGTGTTTATAACCCATGTAGTTTCAACCTAGACTTAGCCTCTCTACATGTAATACAATGCTCACAAACTTTATGCACAACATGTTTCATACCAAGACAAAAGAAATGTTCTAATAGAATATCATAGTTCTTATTTACCTTAAAATGCCTTATAAAGCCTCCTCTATATGCCTCAGTAATTAACAATTCCCATATAGAGCACTTAGGAATGCACAATCTATTTCTTTTAAACAAGAAACCATCAAATAAGTAAAAATCATCCAAAATAGCCCTATTATCACAAGTTGCATATATATTAAAAAAATCATCATCATATGGATATAACTCCTGTATAAACTTAGAACCTAATAATTTAATAGTAAGTGAGTTAAGTAATGTGTACCTTCTTGACAATGCATTAGCAACCACATTTTCTTTACGCTTGTACTTAATCACATATGGGAATGTTTCTATGAACTCCACCCATTTGGCATGCCTACAGTTTAGCATATCTTGACTCTTTAAATAATTTAAACTTTCATGGTCAGTGTGTATCACAAACTCCATAGGCCACAAATAATGCTACCATGTTTGCAAAGCTCGAATTAATGCATATAATTCCTTATCATATGTTGAATATTTTAAGGCTGCCCCACTTAACTTTTCACTAAAATACATTAGTGGTCTTTGATTATGCATTAAAACTGCTCCAATCCCTATGCCACTACCATCACATTCAATCTCAAAAGTTTTATCAAAGTTAGGTAAAGCAAGCAAAGGTGCATTACACAATTTATCCTTAAGTTCATTAAATGCATGTTCTTGTGCATCACCCCTAACAAATCCAACATTTTTCTTAACTAATTCATTCAAAGGTGCAACTATAGTGCTGAACTCTTTAATGAATCTCCTATAGAAACCAGTAAGCCCATGAAAAATCCTCACCTTACTAGCATTTTTAGGTTTCAACCACCCCTTAATGGCTTTAACCTTTTCTTCATCAACCTCAATTCCTTGAATAGAAACTACAAAACTAAGAAAATTAACCCTATCCATGCAAAAACTACACTTCTTAAGGTTAGCATACAACTTTTCTCACCTAAGTATTTCTAGAACAAGTTGCACATGCATAAGGTGATCATCCAAACACTTAGAGTAAATCAAAATATCATCAAAATAAATAACAACAAGTTTACCCAAGTACTCATGCAATATATGGTTCATCAATCACATGAATGTTCTAGGTGCATTAGTATGACCAAATGGCATGACAAGCCACTCATACAACCCATACTTAGTCTTAAAGGATGTTTTCCATTCATCACCAACATTCATTCGAATTTGACAATAACCTAATTTCAAATCTATTTTGGTAAAAAAAAAAAGAACCATATAACTCATCAAGCATATCATCTAATCTAGGAATAGGATGACAATACTTTACAGTGATTTTATTGATGGCTCTGTAGTCCATATACATCTTCCATGTTCCATCCTTCTTTGGTACAAGAATAACAGGAGCCGAGCAAGGACTAAGACTTTTCCTTACATATCCTTTAGCTAGTAACTCCTATACTTATTTTGGATCTCCTTTGTCTCACTTGGATTTGTCCTATATGCTAGTTGATTGTGTATGGTAGCTCTAGGAATGAAGTCAATTTGGTGTTCTATGCCTCTAATTGGTTGTAAACCACTAAGCATCTCCTCAAAAAACACATCTTTAAATTCCTTAAAAAGATCAACAAACACACTAGAAAAAGATGGGTTAAGTTCATTAGTTATCAAATAAGTCCCTTTGTATGAAAGTATAAATATAGGTCATTTGGAATACAAAGCTTGCCTAACCTCACTTGTCCTAGCTATTAAACTCACATTATTTGCATTTTTCTTTTTAGGCCGAATCTACTCTCCTTTTTCTTTTCCCTCTTTATTTTTTCACTTTTTATTTTCACTCTCTAAAGCACTTTTCTTACCCTCCTTTTCTTTCTTTTTAGCCTTCACTCTTATCCTTTCCAGTTTACATTGATCTTCATACACTTCTTTTGAGGAAAGTGGTGTCAATATGGTCTTCCACCCATCCTTGGTGAATGAATACCTATTGAGGTACCCATCATTCTTAGTTTTTCTATCAAATTGTCATGGTCTACCAAGCAAAATTTCTCCAATATGCATAGGAACTGCATCACACAACACTTCATCATGATATTTACCAATTGAAAATGAAATAATAAATTATCTATTTACCTTGACCTCACCACAATCATTATGCCATTGAAGTTTGTATAGCCGTGGTTGTGAAATAGTAGATAGCCCCAATCTATTAATCAAGAAGGTACTCACCACATTAGTGCAACTCCTACCATCGATAATCGTATTACATGCTTTACCTTGAACATGACACCTTGTATAGAACAAGTTGTCTTGTTGCTCCTCATGGCAATCCGTCTTCAATTGAGTGCTAAGAGTACATCTTGTAACCAACACATTACCCTTAATTAGCTCCTCAATGCTCCTATTACTACAACTTTCCAATTTGGGCATCTCATTCACATTGCTTTCATTATCATCCTCTTCATTATCAGTCATTATCTCTCCATTTTGTATGGTTATGGTTCTCTTGTTAGGGCACTCCTTGCTAATATAACCTACACCTTAACACTTCCAGCACTTAATGTCTTTATTTCTCTCTTTAGGATCTTTGGTTTGAGTTTTCTCTTTAAAAAGTGAATATGCCTTTCCCTTTGCAACATCATAAGCACCTTTATCTCCACCCTTAAAATCACTTTTCCCGTCCCTTTTCCAGGTAGAATTAGAGTTGGAGTAAGGTTTGGAAAAATACCTTGCTGTCCCTTTTCCTTGGACTTACTTTTCTACCTTGATGATAATGTGCACCATCTCTTCTAGATCTCCATATTATTACAAATCCACTCGGTCAGCTATCTCTTTATTCAAAATAGCAAAGAAACGTGCCATGGTGGTCTCCACATCTTCCTCTGTATTAGCCCTAGTCATGATCATTTCCATCTCCTTATAGTAATCATCCACACTCCTACTACCTTGTCTAAGAACTTGAAGTTTTTGCATAAGCTCCCTGTGGAAATATTTTGGGACAAATCGCTTTCTCATTACATACTTGAGATCATACCAAGTATCAATTAGGTACTCTAAATTTCTTCTTCTACTAGTCACTAAGTGATCCCACCAAGTGATAGCATAATCTAAAAATTAAGTAACTACCAACTTAACCTTCTTCTCCTCACTAAATTGATGATAATCAAATATGAGTTCCACTTGTGTTTCCGATTATAAATAAGCCTTAGGATCTATTTTGCCTTAAAAATGAGGTATCTTATGTTTAATGCTCCTAAAATTTCTATTTATAAAAATCATTATTGCCTTGGTTTCTTCTATAGAATTGATTTTCTTATAGCCTTCATATAGCTCTACCTAAACCTTGGCCTCCTCTACCTCCACCCTTAGGTACACCCATTCCAACAATGGCATCATCATCATTTGCATTATAATCAATGGCATCATCTTCCAAATCATCAACTTGAGGTATTTGGTTTTTACCTCCCCTATTTCCCTGATTGTGATTCGGTTGTGCTCTTTCAACTACTTACAACCTTGTATTTATATGCTCTAATGCTTCTTTCATAGCCTTCATATTTCTATTAAAGCCTGCAAACTCTCTTTATTGAGCCTCACGTAGTCTAGCTTTATCAACATGACCAATATCATTATCTTCACTTTGGTTTGACATTGCTACAAAGAATGTTAGAAAAAAAAGAAAAATAATTCAAGGACCTCACAAGCACTCCCTCACATGTTTGCACTTAAATGATAGGGGTGGTCACTTGTGTTTAACTCAAAAAAAAATTTGCTCATGGGTTTCCTTCACACCACTCGAGCTAATTTCTTTTATGTTCTTAGGTGAATCACACTTTTAGAACAATTAAAATAGTTTGAAGAAATTCAAGTAGAATTCCAAAATTGAAATTTTTAAAACAAGTTTGAAGCAATTCAATCATAAAAAAAAGACAATTCAGAAGCAATAAATTAGGAAAACTCAAATAGATGTAAAAGACATGTGAAAGAAATACAAAGGTCTTCTAGAATAGAAAAGAAATCGAGTTTAGAAGTTATTTTAAGAAGAAAAGTCAAATATGCCTCAATAAGTGATATTCCTTAATGAGCAAGTATTGTAAAGTTATGCAAAATCCTTAATAGACAAGGAATGCAAGATATGACAAGATTTAGTTAGATATGTCAATTATAAACCAAATAGGATTAAGAAATTTGAATCAAACCTAATGAGGATATTAATCACTCAAACAATATTCCTTAATGAGCAATTATACACTACAAATATGCATACTTATTTAGGGTATTTTAGTAGTTATTTTTATTTGATTTTAGTTATGATTGTGTGTTTTTAGTTAAACAAGTGTTATTTTTATTTCCAATTGCTTTCTAGGTTTGTTTGTATGTTTTATATATGTTTTTAGGTCCAATTGGTTCATGGAAAATACCTTGGAATGATTTGAATGAAATGTGAAGTTTCTAAAGCAAAGGGAAGTCAGTTTGAGTTCATGCCGAGTCGTCACAGAGACCCTTCATGCTGAGTCATCACCAATGGATCAAGTCATGACTGAGAGTTTGCCTTGCTGAGAATTAATTTGTACTAAGTCATCACTACATGCCGACTTGTAACACAGCCTGTCGATGCTGACTCGTGACTTGGTGCCGAGTTAATCCAAGAAGGCCATCATTTTCCAGCTTTGCATAGTTATAATTTTCTCTAAAGACATCCAATTAAGGTGATTCAAGTGGTTTTAGAAAGATAACTCATAGATATAGAACTTTCATGAAGGGACTTTATGAAGATAATGTCATTTAAATGGACAAAAATGCCCTTAAAGTTACTATATTTGCATAGGGTTGTGATCCTTCATGACAAGGGTTGCCTTTCCAATTGTAACCTATTGTAACTACCTCTAAGGTCCATATATACATCATTTATGACCTGTAAAAAGGGATTTTAATCCATCTAAAAAGAGGGATGATTGAAAAAGATTACTTTGATTAATAGAAAATTACTACTTAGTTTTTTATTTGGAGTTCATTTTTAGAAGACAAAGCCAACTAAGAAGGAAAGAAGATCAATTCGGCCAACAAATATGAGAATATATTTAAAGGGTTTTATTAACTCAATCTTTTCTTTTCTATATTGTATTTGATTATCTTTTCATTGAATTAACCATGTATATTGGCTAAGTCTTTGAAGGAATTGCAATGATTGATTGAATAAGGATTATACATTTCTAACTTAGTTTTATGATTTAATTTCAATTAGTGCTTAATTATGTTATTTATGATTGATCACCATATGTAACTGATTTTAATCAAAATTACTTACAATGAGAGTTGGAGTAATTTGGTGGACATATAATTGAAATTACTTAAGAATTATATTTACTTGGAGACAAGGAATTCATTTTAAGGGAAAAGAATTAGTATAATTACTTTATGATTTTGTCTATCTCTATAAAGACACAAGAGTGATTGTAGACTCTAGATAGAATCATCCTTGATCGACAATGAGAGTTGCTTTTATGGATTTATTGGTATAATGTGATTTATGATTTCATTTTAACTCTGCAATGCAATAAGAGGGCTTGCAGACTCTAAGAGGAAATACTTCAAATTGATAACGAGAGTTACCTTTAAAGACTTTAACTTTAAATTGACAATGAGAATTTCATTAAAGACTTTAGACTAATTTCCAATGAATATATATATAAGAACATTTACTTAATCCTTATTTGACTAACATTGTAATTCTCCTTTATATTCTTTGTTAAGAACTTGTATTAATAATTAAAATAGTTAGTATTAGAATAGTTATTTGTTTTTAAATTTTTATTATCATTTTGATTTTACTTTGCCTATCCATCTAATTATCTACTTGTTAATACAAGGTTGTTCCAAATTCCCGAGTGTTCGACACGCTACTTATTCTATACTAAGTCCTAGAGACTAGGGTATTACAATTCTACCCACTTCAAAATTTGGCACCATTATCGAGGATTTTGATTAATAATCTTTATTAAATTAGGGTAGAGAAAGGTTCTTTTAGGTTTTTTTTTGTTTTTATATTATTTACTTGTTATTTGTTAATTTTTAATTGTTCAACTTTGAATTTATATTTGTAAATGCTTACTAGAAGTACTAGTGATAGTAATTTATTCTTTGATCATGAAATTGATTTAACTTTATGTGTTTTACGTAGGGAACAAAGAAAAAGAAGAGAGAACCTACTGAATTTGACTAGAATGGCTCAATTGGAGAGAAGGATGTTAGGCAATTTTGTGATGCCCAACATCTCGGGTAGTTTTGGCGGAATAGTGGCTCTGGCTATTGCTAATAACAATTTTGAGATCAAGCCAAGCATTATACAAATAGTGCAAAATAATCAGTTTGGAGGCTTACAATGAGAAGATCCTTATGCCCACATTTTGATTATCCTCAATGTGTGTGCAGCCTTCAACATTAATGGTATGACAGATGATGCTATAAGGCTAAGACTCTTTCCATTTTTAGTCAAGGACAAAGCACAACTTTGGCTTGCTAGTTTGCCAAATGAATCAATCACAACATGGGATCAACTGAAGCAAGCATTTCTGCTCAAATATTTTCCACCACACATGACAACCAAGTCTCAAAATGAGGTTACCACTTTCAAATAAAGTGGAAGTGAGACAATCTATTAAGCTTGGGAGAGGTTTAAGGAACTTCAAAGGCAATGTCTACATCATGGTTTGCTGGAATGGATGATTCCTTAAATCTTTTATAATGGATTGACGAATGAAAATAGAAACATCGTCAGTGCGGCTTTTGATGGGAAATGGATGGATAAAATGGCTAGGGAGGCTGTAATCTTGTTGGAGGAACTTGCATCTTAAGGGTACATGGGTGAGGAAACCACAATGGCTAAAGCAATAGGAGTTTTGGAGTATATATATATATGGGCAGATGGTCTCACCAATTTGGTAAGTATAGCTAATGTTGTTTGTGGGACTTGTGGAGGACCTCATTCATATTCTTAATGCAATATGAGTACTAATAAGGATGTGAATTATGTCCAAGGTGGTTACAACCCAAGATTGGGACTCAACTCAAATACATATAACCCCTAATGGAGAAACCAACCCAGATTCTTATGGTCAAACCCGTCCTCTTAATTAAACCCCCAATTCAACTCAAACACCAAACCCCAAAACCCACATGGATTTTCCATTAAGCAACAATCTTTCATTCCCAACTAATCTAAACCTAATCTTAAAAAAAATATTATAGAGCAGTTTGTTAACCAACAAATAACCATCAATAAACAAAATGAGGAACAACTCAAACAATTAGCTTCTAAGCTTGAACAAATTGTTGCTCATAACTGCATCCTTGAAACATAAGTTTCCCAAAAAGCCTCTTCCTCTAATACTAAACCCTTGGGGAAGCTTCTTGGCCAACCGGAGTATGCTTAAAAGGAGACTTGCCAAGCAATTACTTTAATAAGTAGTAAGGAGGTTGAAGGGAGTTCTAGTAAGAAAAAATAATTGTGGTTGATGATGATGAGGTAGGGATTAAAGAATCGAAAGTCAGTGGTATAAAAGATGATAAGTGTGTAATGAAAAGCATGAATGGAGATGCAACCATGCCACACAAAGAGAATGCACTCAAAGTAGACTTTAAAAAACTTCCTTTTCCTTAAAAGTACATAAGACACAATTTGGATAAACAATTTGGCAAGTTCCTCGATTACCTCAAGGAACTTACCATTACCATACCATTTGTGGAAGTAATAAGAGATATGCCAATATAGGGTAAATTTTTGAAACATATCATCAATCATAAGAACAAGCTTCAAGATTATGGTTTAATATCCCTTGTTGAAGAGTCCAAGGCTATGTACTCCAAGTCACCACTAAAGCTTAAGGATCCTGGATGTTTCACGGTCCCTTATGTAATTGAAGGTACTCATTTTGATAAAGCATTATGCGATATTAGTGCTAGTGTTAGCCTTACGCTTTATTCTATTTACAAAAGGCTTAATTTGGAAGAACTTATGCCTACTAATATGCATTTATCCATGGTGAACAAGTCTATCACTTATCCACTTGGCATTCTTGAAAATGTGCCAACTAAAGTGGGGAAGTTTGTGATCCTAACTGATTTTGTTGTGTTGGAAATGGAGGAAGATCTTGAGATTTCGATCTTATTTGGAAGACCATTTTAAATGATAGTAGGAGCAATTATTGATATGAAGAAAGGAAAGATCACATTAGAGGTGGATAATGAATGTATGGAATTCGATATGCTAAATATAATGAAGTCAACACCAGTGGAAGTGGCAAGCCAAATTGAATCTATAGACATTATTGATGAGTGCATTGAAGAAGTGATTTATAAGTATTTAAAGCAAGATTCTATGGAACAAACATGGTGCAAAAAGCTAATGAGCATTTTATGGAAGTGATTAAATATCAACCTTCACATTGGTTACCAAGGTTTGAGCCTTTAAAAAGAAAGGATGAACTGGAAGACACTACATCAAGTGAAGAAGTTGACTTAGAGCTCAAACCTCTACCATCAAATCTAAGATATGTATTTCTAGACTCTAATTTTAAATTTCCTTTTATTATTAATTCATCCTTTCCTAGTAATAATATTGAAGCTTTATGTGATGAATTGAATAGTCATAAGAATGCTATTGGTTATTCTATAAATGATTTGAAGGGTATTAGTCCTCATATATGTATGCATAGAATTCTTTTAGAAGATAATGCTAAGCTTTCCATTAAAGGTCAAAGATGATCAAGTCCTACTCTCAAAGAAGTGGTAAGAAAAGAAGTGACTAAGCTGCTTGATAATGGAATAATGTATTCCATTAGTGATAGTAAATGGGTGAGCCTCGTTCAGGTTGTACCAAAGAAGGAGGCTTAACCGTTGTTAGGAATGAATCTAATGACTTGATACCTACTAAAACTATTATAGGATGGCATATGTGTATAGACTATTGAAAACTAAATAAAGCAACTAGGAATGATCACCCATTGCCTTTTATTAACCAAGTTCTTTTAGAGGTTAGTTAATTTTTCTTATTTTTGTTATTTGGATGGACTTAGTGGATTCTATCAGATTCCTATACACCTTGAGGACCAAGCTAAAACCACATTTACATGTCCATATAGTACTTTTGCTTTTAGGCATATACCTTTTGGTTTATGCAATGCACTCGCAACTTTTCAAAGATGCATGTTTTCCATATTTAGTGATTTACTTGACAATTGTGTAGAAGTTTTTATGGATGACTTTAGCGTGTATGGTACTAACTTTTCCAATTGTCTAGACAATCTATCTAAAGTTCTTGACAGGTGTATTAAGCATGGATTGGTCTTAAATTGGGAAAATGTCATTTTATAGCATAAGAGGGAATCATTCTTGGTCATTTAGTTTCAAAGAGAGGGATTGAAGTTGATAGAGCAAAGATAGAAGTGATTGCTAATTTATTTCCTCTAAAGTGTGTTAAGGATATAAGAAGCTTTCTTGGACATGCAGGCTTTTATAGAAGGTTTATCAAAGACTTTTCTAAGATTTTAAAACCATTATGTAAATTGCTTACTAAGGAAGTCATTTTTGAGTTTGATGATGCATGCCTAAAAGCATTCGAGACATTGAAGAAGGCTCTTATTTCAACACTAGTTTTGCAACCACCTAATTGGGAACAACCATTTGAAGTGATATGTGATGCAAGCAACTTGACGGTGGGGGCTATTTTGGGTCAAAGAAAGGAGGGTAAGCCTTATGTGATTTACTATACTAGCAAGCTATTGGATGATGCCCAAATCAATTATACCATTACCAAAAAGGAGTTGCTTGCTATTTTTTATGCATTTGATAAGTTTAGAGCATACCTTGTGGGGTAAAAAGTGATTGTTTATTCAGATCATGCTGCTCTTAAGTATCTTTTAAGCAAGAAGGATGCAAAACCTAGACTCCTAAGATGGATCTTAATGCTTCAAGAGTTTGATTGGGAAGTTAAAGATAAGAAAGGGAGTAAGAACCTAGTTATAGATCATCTATCAAGGTTAAATCAAGAAGGATTAAAGAAGCATGATGATGGTGTGCCAATCAATGAGACATTTCATGGTGAACATCTCTTTAATGTTGCTTCAAAGGAACTTCCATGGTTTACGGATATTGCAAATTATCTTGTGAGTGGCGTTCTTCCTTATGGTATGGATTATAGACAAAGGAAAAAGTTTTTACATGATAGAAGATTCTACTATTTGGAGGAGCCATTGCTTTACAAGAGGTGTACGGATGGCTTGATTAGACGATGCATTCCTCAAGATGAAGTCCAAGATGTTTTGAAGCATTATCATTCTTTGGATGTTAGAGGACATTTTGGAGCTTCAAAGACAACATCTAAGGTACTTCAATTTGGATTTTGGTGGCCTGCTTTGCTTAAGGATGATAGAGAATATGTGCTTACATGTGACATATGTCAAAGGATAGGAAATATCTCAAAGAAACATAAGATGCCTTTGAAAGGGATTCTTGAAGTTGAGATTTTTGATGTTTGGGGAATAGACTTCATGGATCCATTTCCTAGTTCTTTGGGTTACAAATATATTTTGGTCATGGTCGATTATGTTTCTAAGTGGGTAGAAACACACAAGGTTGCTACTCCATATCATCCTAAAATGAGTGGGCAAGTCGAGGTGAGTAATAGAGAAATTAAATGGATTCTTGAGAAAACAGTATCTTCTTCAAGGAAAGATTGGGCATTGAAGCTTGACAATGCATTGTGGGCATATAGGACAGCCTTCAAAACTCCAATAGGCCTTACTCCTTATCAATTGATCTATGGGAGATCTTGTTATTTATTGTTAGGCCTGAGCATAAGGCATATTGGGCAACAAGAGCTCTGAATTTTGATATGATGAAGGCAGGTGAGAAAAGGTTTCTTCAACTCAATGAATTAGATGAATTAAGAATGAATGCTTATAAAAATGCTAAGCTATACAAGGATCATAGTAAGTTGTGGCATGATAAACATTTAACTAAGAAGGAATTTCACGAGGGTAAGCTTGTTCTCCTTTTTAATTCAAGACTGAAGTTACTTTCGGGAAAGTTGAAATCATGATGGTCAGGTCCGTTTAAAGTTGATAAGGTATATCCTCATGGTGCAGTGGAAATTGCTAATAATAAAGGGGAAATCTTCAAGGTTAATGGACATTGTCTAAAACCTTACTTGGTCAGTGATTCAATTGATCCAACCTGATCTATCTCCCTTTCTACATCTTAATGAATTCAAGGTAATGTCAAACTATAGATCTTTAAATTTAGCATGGTAAGACTAAACACATTTTTTTTAAATTTTTTTACACATTTTTATATTTTATGTTTTTATTTCATTTCATTTTAGTTAGCAAATTTACTTCAGGTTTCTATACTTATAAAGTTATTTTTTTTAAAATCACATTTTCTTTTTAATTTTATATCATTTCTTTTTATTTTAATTAATCTTATTTATTCACATTTCTTCACTTAGGTATTCTTAGTTTTAGTATCCATTTGGTTTATAATTAGTTTCTTATCTCATGTTCATGCATTTATTTAACATATATTGTTTAGTTGATAAATTTGAAATTGTATTGCACATTAAAAGGACTATCACGACTCATTCCACTGTAATAAGTCATTATAGAAACAATCCATTCTGAGTCATCATATTAAGAATGACTCAATTCATTATGCAGTAAAATGTAATGAGTCATTCCTGTAGAACGACTCGATACAGATTGCGTCTGTGCCGACTCGACACCCTAGAATGACTCGTCCCTTATGCATAGTAATGTGCATTTTACACATTCAGTTACATACACTTGTTGCAGCCATAAATTAACACCTTTTTACATTTTTTATGTTTATTTATTTTTTTTAATAATACAATTTTAGATTTGAAAAGTTGTTTTTTTCCCCAAAGATGTTCCTGCCTTTTTATATATATACACACCTTTTCAAATCTATACCCACCTTTTCACTTCTTACACATCCTTTCACTATCACTTACATCCTTACATCTTACACCCTATACTATCTATAAATACACCCTTTTGACCACCCAATCCCATATCTCTTCCATTCTCAAATTTCCATACGAATTTTAATACTTAAATACACACAACACCTACTAATTCCTTCATCTTCTTTATTCTCTCTTCCATAAACATAAGACTCTTCATTTCCAAACCCTACCCGAACCAACACCACCTTTTCTATTCCATTTTCTTTATTCTATTTTCCCATTTTCATTTTGTACTCTCTATATATTTCTGCACCTCTTAACTTCATTTAATCAACACTAACACTATGAGAAAAACTAGAGGATCATCATCTAAGAGGCCACACATTGAAAAATCCTATCAAAAGGAGGAAGAAAATCTAAGCAAGACTTACAAGGCTAAGTTTCTAATCCTTTCCCATGCAGAAGGTGCTAAGTTGATAACACTTAGGTTTAGAGAAATCTTGGGTTGTAGGTATATTCCTAACTCTCTCTTAAATATTGTGGGTATGCTTGAAGTGTTTGATCAAATGTTGACTCAATGTGGTCTTAAGAAATTTGTTTCTATGCATGAGGACACCTATGTTGATTTAATTACTGAATTCTACACTAACTTGGATGTTAATGAGAATAATTCCCAAATTCTAGAATTTATAATGGAAGGAAAGAAACACCAATTAAACTATTCTTTCATGCATCGTGTGTTTGGTTTTAAAAAGGTTGGGTTATGTGATCCCCCATCTAACTTCAAGTTGAATGAATTTTGGACTTTTTTAATTGATTTGCAAACCCCTTTTCAACCTAAAAAAGCCAAGGCCATGTTCATTAGACATGAAATACTAGTTGTTGCATAAGGTCCTAACATGTGTTGTTTTTCACAAGTCTGAGTTCAATAGTTTCGGCACAAGAAATGTTTCTTATATGGTGTATTCATAATAAGAAGAAAATTGGTTGGACCTATTAGATATTCAATTAGTTATTTCTTGTGCTCCATGTAAGGATTCACCCTTAACACATGGACATGTGATCATAATAGTAGCTAAGGCTTTGAATATTAATCTTGATAATTATACTTGCAAGGTTAAATGCTCTTATTTTACTAACCATGATTTTGTGAGAGGGGAAGTCATTGATGCAGGTTTCTAATTTATTCCTGACCGATCACGTTCATGTTGGTGTGGACTTACTGGCTCATCTCGGGTTAAGGAGTCTCTAATCACTTATGAATATTGCACAGAAAGTGACCCGGAGGAAGAAGTGTTAGTGATATGCACTAGGTGAATCATTTGTGATTATGTATTGACTTTCTTATTGTATTAATAAAGAGGTATTTCATTATCATTTGATTTTATGATAATTATATGAATGGTTAATTCTTACTAAGGCCATCAAGTATGTGACTTGATAGTAAAACCCTTAAATTAAAATAAGAGTTCTATTCTAATTATCCCTAGCCATTTATTCATTATATATAAATATTAAAGTATTAAGCCTAGTATGAAGTTGACTAATGGTTATGTTTTACTAATCATGAATATGAGATATTAAGTCAACTCATAGGTACATGATGAGAGATCATGTACTGGATTGACCCACTATGAAAATACTACATAGATTATTGTCATAAGTATTTCTCATCATAGCAATTTTATTTTGGTCCTTTGACCTTGAAATCATCATGGACTTTTACATAGCTATTTTATGTTTTGACACATTCTAACATTGTCTCTAACTGGATGATTAAATAGGATGTTGTTGGATATGAAATTAGTTATGTGAGGAATGTGAGTGATTTAGAAGGGATTTATTCCTTATTAATATAAGAAAGATATCTAAGGGCCCCTTGATGAGATAGACTGAAGGAAAATGCATGGACATGGTGAAATGAATTGATAAAGAGTTATCATTTTTAGTCTACTTGGAATCAAGTCATAATATTGAACTATATAAGGATGACATTCTATGCCTTATGTTTAATTAAGATATTATGTGATAAAGGGACGATAAAATTCATTGTAATTAGGTTATGTCGGATTATTGACTTCACATGACTTGGGTAGTCATAATGTCTTGCTAGAGGCCACTTATGACTTGTAGGCCTAAATAGAGACTTAGGCCCACTACCAATGTTATGTGAACCTACAGGGTCACACACTTAGAATAAGCCCAAAATGAATATGGGTTTAATAAGCTCAAAATAAACTCTGTGGAAATAAATAATTAAAATGTTTTATTTATTTGTTTATTTATTTATTTAAGATAAATGTTATTTTAAATAAATAAATAAGATATTATTTCTAATTTGTTTTTAAACAAAATCAGAATATAATAAATGGAAATTACCAAATGGTCATTGGTAGGTGAAACCCTAATTTGGAGTTTATAAATATGTTATATTCTCTAGGGTTTCACACACTTGTTTTTCCTGCCTCCAAATTCGTTTTCTTTCTTCTTAGAAAAAAAAGACAGAGTTTTTTCTTTTGTTCTTGATTTGTGAGACAATCAAGGAGGTTGCTAGCACACACACTCCAATTCATTTTGTGAAGGGTTGTTCATGTGGATACCTATAGAGGACACATCCTTTTGGAGACGTCTTCATCCGAACAACCAAAGAAAAAGGCTCAAGGTAAGGTGTCACCAGTGTGAACCTCCTCTCATCCTTCCAAAAAATCTTGCCTCTTCTGCGTTTTGGTGAGATTATTGAAATCCTAGATTTAATCAAGTAGTCAAATTACATGGATCCAGGTTTGGGAATGTGATAAATTTTTAATTTTTTTGCTGCGTTTGTATCACGAAACCCAACAAGAAGTTCCTTGATATCAACCATTTGGAGATGTTCCTTTGCTAACCTATCCTCTTCAACGTGCACCAGGATCTTCATGTGATCACCCTCCCATTTGGGACCAAATTTCGAATAATCAAATTGCCATGCAAGGACAATTGAATGAGATGGAGTTTCATAAAAAATAATTGGCTCGTTGTCAATGAAAAATGGAGTACAAGTTGAACCAATACTTTGCTCAATCCGGATACTCAATTGAGCTTCCATCTACTACTCCAACCGATGACTAGGGGAGTATTTCTATCCTTTCCCTTACTTTCTTTTATTTACATTGAGGACAATGCATGCTTTTAAGTGTGGGGGAAGGGATATTAGTTTTAATATTAGTAATATATATTATGGTGTTATATATGTTTGTGTTTATGTGTTTGTGCTATATTTAATAAGTAGCCATCCTTAATAGTCTTTTTAATTTTGATGAAGTCATTATGTTTTATTAATAATGAATTTCTTATTGCTCAATTGGTAGAAGTTTAAGTTTCATGTAGTATAAGTAGCAGGTTTATTTTTTTTATCTCTTTTTATTATTTTTAAAGTTTAAAGAATGCTTTAGTTAACTTTCTAACTATGCTTAAGGCTAGGTAGTAATGATTTAAGCTTAAGTTTTCTAGAGACTTAGGTAACCTTAGGGAAACTATAGCCATAATACATATGAAAATTAATTTTCAATAATGGATGAAGACTTAAAAAAAAGAGAAAGAAGAAAAATAAAATATTAATAATGCTTGTAAGTTGATGCATCTTGAGTAAGTTATGTGCAATTGAGTATGCTCCTTAGTTCCATTCATTTGGAAAGAGATGTATAATGTCACAAGTAGATGGATCTCGAGTAAGTTGAGTGCATTTGTGTTTGCTCCTCATTTGCATTCATTTGGAAAGAGTACATTTAGTAAGTATGCTTATGAATAAAAATATCTGAAAATGCCATGAGAAAAGTATGTTGATATGTGTGCTTAACATTATCTTAAGGTTGTTTTTGCCTCTAGAATTCCTGAATTTGAAGCATGACTATTTTGGCTAAGTAGCTTGGTTAGAACTTTGACTTTGCATTTTTTATTTTATTCTTAATAGATTGAGATAAATTGGTAAACTTGTTTCCTATGCTATGAGACTTATTTATTCTATCATTGTTAAGCATTGAAAATTCACTTATTGAATTATCCTTTTCTAACTTCATTCATGATTAAAATGACTTGATAAGGAGGCTATGTTTATTATGGAGTAAACGAAAATTTTGTTAACTTTTTCATATTTGATTGTTCTTACTTGAGGGAAAGCAAGGTCTAAGTGTGGGGGAGTTTGATACAATGCAAATATGAATACTTATTTAGGGTATTTTAGTAGTTATTTTTATTTGATTTTAGTTATGACTGTGTGTTTTTAGTTATGCAAGTGTTATTTTTATTTCCAATTACTTTCTAAGTTTGTTTGTATGTTTTATATGTGTTTTTAGGTCCAATTGTTTCATGGAAAATACCTTGGAATGATTTGAATGAAATGTGAAGTTTGCAAAGCAAAGGGAAGTCAATTCGAGTTCGTGCCGAGTAGTCATCAATGAATCGAGTCATTACAGAGACCCTTTGTGCTGAGTTGTCAATGGTGGATCGAGTCATGATCGAGAGTTTTTCTTATTGAGAATTAAGTTGTGCCAAGTCATCACTATGTGCCTACTCGAAACAGAGCCTGTCAATGCCGACTCATGACTTAGTGCCGAGTTAGTCCAAGAAAGCCATCATTTTCCAACTTTGTATAGTTTCTATATTTTAGTTATAATTACCTCTACAGACATCTAATTGAGGTGGTTTCAGTTTTGTTGGAAAGATAACTCATAGATCTAGAGCTTTCATGAAGGGACTTTCCAAAGATAATGTCATTTAGATGGACAAAAATGCCCTTTAAGTTACTATATTTGCATAGGGTTGTGATCCTTCATTCCAAAGGGTGCCTTTCCAATTATAACTTCTTGCAACTACCTCTAAGGTCTATATATACATCATTTATGACTTGTAAAAATGGATTTTAATCCATCTAAAAAGAGGGATGATTGAAAAAGATTGCTTTGATTAATAGAAAATTACTACTTAGTTTCTTATTTGGAGTTCATTTTTAGAAGACAAAGCCAACCAAGAAGGAAAGAATATCAATTCGGCCAAGCAATATTAGAAGATATTTAAACGGTTTTATTAACTCAATCTTTTTTTTTCTATATTGTATTTGATTATCTTTTCATTAAATTAACCATATATATTGGCTAAGTCTTTGAAGGAATTGCAATGATTGATTGAATAAGGATTATACATTTCTAACTTAGTTTTATGATTTACTTTCAATTAGTGCTTAATTAAGTTATTTATGATTGATCACCATATGTAACTTGTTTTAATCAAAATTAGTTACAATGAGAGTTGGAGTAATTTGGTGGACATATAATTGAAATTACTTAAGAATTGGATTTACTTGAAGACAAGGAATTCATTTTAAGGGAAAAGAATTAGTATAATTACTTTATGATTTTGTCTACCTCTACAAAGACACGAGAGTGATTGTAGACTCTAGACAAAATCATCCTTGATCAACAACGAGAGTTGATTTTAAGGATTTATTAGTATAATGTGATTTATGATTTCATATTACCTCTACAATATAACGAGAGGGCTTGCAGACTCTAAGAGGAAATACTTCTAATTGATAACAAGAGTTACCTTTAGAGACTTTAACTTTAAATTGACAATGAGAATTGCATTTAAAGACTTTAGACTAATTTCCAATCAATATATATAAGAACATTTACTTAATCCTTATTTGACTAACATTGTAATTCTCTTTTATATTCTTTGTTAAAAACTTATAGTAATAATTAAAATAGTTAGTATTAGAATAGTTATTTGTTTTTAAATTCTTATTATCATTTTGATTTTACTTTGCCTATCCATCTAATTATCTACTTGTTAATATAAGGTTGTTCTAAATTCTCGAGTGTTCAATACCCTACTTGCTCTATACTAAGTCCTAGAGACTAGGGTATTACAATTCTACCCGCTTCAAGAAAGGAATGGAAGGGTATGTCAATCAAACCTGATTAGGATATTAATCACTCAAGAATCTTAATTCTTCCATTTCAATAACTTTTTTTTTCACTATTTTTTTTCAAATTTCTTTCTTCTTCTTTTTTTTTTTTGCATGAAATTTTTTTAAACCTTCAACTATGAACACAAATATGAATTTCAGAATGCAAAATAATTGACTAAATTAAAGGAAAAAAAAGATCAAGACTAGTAAACAAGAATAAAGAACAAAACAAAAGAATGAAGAACAAAGAACAAGAATGAAATTTAAAAGAATAAGACAAACACAAGAAATCAGAATTAAGAATGAAACTTATAAAAGATAAAACCTGATCTACTGCCAAAGCTCTAATACAAATGATACGGAACCTCCAAGAAAAAGCTTGAACCTTCAAGAATAAGCTTGAGAACCCATTTATGTATTCGAACCCCCAAAGCGTTAACTTGAAAACCCCAATAGTCAATTCAGCAACAACCCCTAAGAATGGTTAAAAATCATATTACTTAGATGATTAAAGAATCAGAATAAAGAAAACTCATTTCTAAATTCCAATTTTGAAACACTCTATAGGAAGATGATCAATCTACTTAAATGTTCCTTAAAGTATGTATTCTACACAAGAACATAAAGATAAAAGCAAAACAACCTTTAGGTTTTAAAAACTTCGGTTCTGAATCATAATAAGTCGTCTAAGGCATATATATAGCCTTTATAAGGTTTTCCTTAGTGAATAAGGAAAACTAATAATGTTAATCATAAAAATAGGAAACTAATCTAATCAGACCTCAAATAAGAATTTTGACATGCTTCCTATTTTAAGAATAATTTAACTAACTAAGACTAATGGGCTTTTAAAATAACAAATTCATCCAGTCCTTATTTAACATAATTAAACCTAAATAACAATGCTTAAATAACTCTCCCATGCATATTCGGCCAGCCTATAACAAATGTGGCCTATTATATACTTAATTAAACCCATTAGTAACTTAGACTTGAATTAAGTTGTATTGAACTTGAGTTGCACTTGTCATAAAACTTTGGTGTCCTTGTAAACTTTCACTAGCTGAGTTCACTAAGCCTTGAAGATGATGGATTAAGACTTATTGAAGCTTCTTAGATCGAAACCTTGTTATAGGTCCTTGAAGCACACTGATTAGACTGAAAACCTCTTCAACTTGATCCTTGCCTTCTTAACTATGCTCATCTTCATCATGTTAAATTATTTGAACTTGCTGTGTTGGTTACTCCTTAACAGCAAGGCTATACATCATCACAAAATCACTCCAACCTATCCTATTCACATACATGGTGACTTCATTTAATAATTCAACTTCCTTAAAAGATGAAGCGCTCATATATCTATTGGGGGCTATCTTCCTATACATCATTTGCTCAAATTTCTTCTCATGCCTCTCATGCCTAAAATTAACAAGTTTAAGGAAAGACTTTACCATTCTCTCTTCATTAGCACCACCTGGATTATTAGAGGACTCAATTTTGTCCTTGCCAATGTTATCTTCCTTTGCATTTTAAAGCAATTTGATGTAAATTGAAGAAAAGAGTGTGAAGAAAAGCCAAAATAAAAGTGTTTTATGATGGAAGATGTTCTTAAGCTTCCTTTAAATACAAATAATTAAAGAATAAGTGGTATAACTATAGACGACAGGGTTTAGTGCGCGCCCAAGATTTTAACAACTGTGACACTATTTGAGCTCATAGCTCTATAAAACACACAAACCATTGTCATAAAGACATGACATGGAGATGAAGCGTTGCCACCTAGGGTAATAACTAGGGCAAATCGAAAAATGGTGGTACTCAATTCGCCAAAAGAAAGCCAACACCATAGCTAGGAGATTCTGAATATAAAATACCAACTTCTTTCAGTATTGTGAACATTTAGAATTACTTTATGAATTACTACCTTATCCTATATTTACATGAAATTTTATATAACCCTTATTTAAATAATTAACTCCAGGAAAACAAGTCATGAAAAGTACATGTAAACAATGCATTCATTTAGGTTCATAATCCTTAAGTTAGTATAACCTACATTGATTTTAATTAAATGGGCTAAATCTACATGTTTTAATTTACAAGTAACCCTAAATACTAATGGGTCTAATTCCTTTTTAATTTTAATTAGATGAACCTAAGTCTATTTATTTTAATTTAAAAAATAGGACTAAATCTACAAATTATGAAATATTTAAATTAGTGGGCCTAATTCTACATGTTTTATTTCTAAGGTGATCTTAAATCTACAAGTTATGGAAAAGGATTTAATTTAATGGGCTAAGTCTAAATTAATTTTATTTATCCTAGGTGGGCTTATATCTAATTAACTAAATGGGCCTAAATTATCTCTAATCTAACTTCTAAATACTTATGGGCCTAAAATGCATTTTTATTAATTAAACCTAAACCTAATTAAATTAGTAATTAAAGGGGAGGTGAATTTAATTATTAAATCTAAAAAATCTAAATTTATTTAAAAAGGTTGGAGCCTAATAAGGGCTTAAAGCGCAAAACACATAAAAGAAATAAACAAGCCCAAAAAATATAATAAAATATCAAAACAATCAAATAAAATATCAAAAAATCCATCAAACTTATTCTAAAAAAACTCTAATTTAATTAAATTAACCTTAAACAATAAATTATTAATAAATAAAATAATTAACAAGCAACCATAATTCTATCCACTTAAATCTAATTCAATTTAAAAAAACCTAATGATCTCTATAGCCATTAATTTTAATTAATTATCTAATTAAAATCCTAATTTTACTAACCGATTAATTAAAATAAAACACATAATTACACACACATGATTTCATTATTCCCACTATTGGGGCTATTACAATGATATACTAAAAATAATAAGAAAATAAAAATTGATACAATCCTATAAATAAAAAAATAAAAAACAACATAAAAAAATTAACAAAATAATAATAAACAACTAAACAAGAAACTAGAAACTAAATTTAGCTATAAAATTCAATCCATGGCATTCCCTAGATCTTCACGGATTTTGTTCTCTAAGTGAACTCATAATGTAATTCTCTCCATAATCACCAACACGAACATAAAAAAATAAATAATGATTAGTGAATAAAAAAAACAACAATAAAAATTAAATAAATTTAAAATTTTAATCGAACCAAAATAATAAAATAAAAATAGAAGAAGGTAGAAAAGAAATAACGATATAGTTATAGTATTGGTTGGACCCTCAGACTAGTGTAATCATCATTGCTTTTAAATGGACCTCTAATACTTTAATGTTCTCCTTTCAAAAGTCTCATGCATTTTGCTTAAAGAACAAATACTTTATAAGAAAATATTTTGAACATTGCGTAAGAAAAGTGAAAGCCTAAAAAAAGGTCAAGAAAAGAGAAAGGTTCAGGGCCCCCCATGAGAGTTTAAGTCGAGTTTTAATATAAAAGCCCTAGCTAAAAGATGTATCCTATTATGATTTTTTCCTCTTCTTAGTGATAGAGTTTTGGTTTTAAAAGAACTTTTTTTAATTCCTAAAAATTCAGATAAATCCCAAAGAGGAAATTATAATATTAGTTAACCAATCAAGGTTTAAAAAATATAAATTTTAATTATAATAAAAATAAAAAAACAGACGGAAAACATATAATTTCGATTGAAATTATATAGTTTTGATCAAAATTAAATAATTTCAATCGATTTTATGTAATTCTGATCGAAATTATGTAATTCTAATATGAGTTACAAAATTTTGATATTTTGTACTTTTAATTACAAAAAGACCCCTGAAAGAATTTAAATATTTCAATTAGGTCCTTAAAAACATTACATTTAAGTCCTTTAAAAAACCAATTAAACTCTTTTGGAAATGCATTTAGACTTTTGCGATTTCAAACTTCAAGTATTAAAGACTTATTTATAAAATTTTCATCATTAGAGTCCTTTGTCACATCCACACTTCATCATCCTAAAATTCGGTGCTTACATTTGCCCCCCTTTGTCATTGTTTGCTTTACAAATTATGGTAAAGAAAATGAGCACACAATTTCTTAGGAATAAAAGTTTAGATACTTAGCTGTGCTCCTTAAGGCTTTTACTTGTAAGCGATTATTGATCCACGATGAATGCTTATGTCGCTATGCAACACTAGGCAGAATACTAAAACATCTGAGAATATACCATACATCATATTCAGTCGTATGATGTTGATTAAAGAGATACATCATACTCGGTCATATGATGTTAACTATACTTGGCTTTATAGTACTGATTGAAGTAATATATTATACTTAGTCATATGATGCTAACTACACTTGGTTGTACAATACTGATTAAAAGGGATACATCATACTCGGTCATATGATGTTGACTATACTCGGTTGTATAGTACTTATTGAAAGGATACATTATACTCAGTCATATGATGTTGACTATACTCGATCGTATATTACTAATTGAAAGGATACATCATACTCGATCATATAATGTTGACTATACTTGATCGTATAGTCCTGATTAAAAGGATACATCATACTCAGTCATATGATGTTGACTATACTTGATCGTGTAGTACCAATTGAAAGGATACATCATACTCACTCATATGATGTTGACTATACTTGGACATATAGTACTGATTGAAGGGATACATCATACTTAGTTGAATGATGTTGACTATACTCAGACGTATAGTACTGATTGAAGGGATACATTATACTCGATCGTATGATGTTGACTATACTCAATTGTATAGTACTTATTAAAAGGATACATCATACTCGGTCGTATGATGTTGACTATACTCAGTCGTATGGTATTGATTGAAAGGATACATCATACTCGGTCGTATAATGTTAACTATACTCGATCGTATAATGTTGACTATACTTGGTCATATAGTGCTGATGGAAAGGATACGTCATACTTGATCATGTAATGCTGACTATACTTAGTCATATAGTACTGATTAAAGGGGTACATCATACTCGGTTGTATAATGTTAACTATACTCAGACATATAGTACTAATTGAAGGGTTACATTATGCTCGATCATATGATATTGACTATACTCGGACATATAATGCTGATTAAAGGGATATATCATACTTGATTGTATGATGTTGACTATACCATATAGTGTTGATTAAAAGGATACATTATACTCGGTCATATGATGTTGACTATACTTAGTTGTATAGTGCTAATTAAAGCGATACATCATACTCGGTCATATAATGTTGACTATACTCAGTCGTATACTATTGATTGAAAGGATACATCACACTTGGTCATATGATGACTATACTCAGTCGTATAGTGCTGATTGAAAGGATATATCATACTTGGTCGTATGATGTTGACTATACTCAGTCATATAGTACTAATTTATAAATATATTACACTCGGACGTGTAGTGTTGATTTCTCTTATATTGACAATTTAATAATTCAATGAATTATTAAACCATGTAGCATTGCAATTTGGGACTAAATTTCAAGAAAAGTGTTAGACTTAAATGCAAACAAGGTTGAGGGACTAAAGTGGACATTTTCCACTTTAATATAAACCTTTGCCTTTTGCAAATTCATTTCTCATTTCCCCATCCCTTTCATTCCTTTATTTTTCTCTTTCTTTCTCTTGATTTTCAAATCTTACTTCTTCAATTATTCTTTCATCTGACCTCTAATTTAAAATCTGTATAATATAATGTGGAAGAAGCTCTAGATAATCAAATTCAGTCATTTCACAGTTACATTTTCCTTAAAACAATATGGGACTCAATAAAGGGAATGATGTACTCCCTTTGACTTGCTTACACCTCCATAAATGCTCCCAGGTTGGAGATGAGGGAAATTTTTCTTCTTCTATCTTTAATTATGCAGAAAAAATATATTTCTATTAATATGTAAGTTAGTATATTCATACGTGCAATTTTATATAAATTTGCATGAGACTGTCAATTTAGAAATAAAGTTTTGTAAAACTAGCATTTGCATGTTACAGAGGACTAACGTAATTATAGTCTGACTTTTAGATTTTTGGTCAAAAATCTAAATTCTAAATTTTGAATTAGAATTTTAGATTTTAGATTGAAAATCTAGAAATCCAATTGAAAATCTAGAAATCCAATTGGAATTTTAGATTTTTGATTGAAAATCTAGTCTTTCGATCTTTTTTTTAACCCAAAGATAAAAATAGACAAAAATCAAGAGTTTATAAAGAAGGTAATCCTGTCATTTTTTGAATTTTATTCAGAAACCACTAAAATTCTTAGGTTGCTTTCACTTGGCTTGAGAACTATTTCATGATTTATCTAGAGAGGTAGTACATCATATCTAGGCATCTAGCTTTCAACGCTTCATTGCTACTCTACCAACTGCTCGAGGTAGGTCATACCACTATTCACTTTTTACTTTTATTGAGAGGTGGAAGGATACCGTGGGTAAAATGACTATTTCCCCCATGAGCTTCTCTACTATTATTATGATTACCTTCAGGGGTCCCAGTTCCCTTTGATATCCATCATTGCACTCTTTTAGAGGATACTAGGAGTTGTTATGTTTGTGACTTGCTTGGGTTTATTTTGACATGGAAAAATTAAAAGAATGTGATCCTTTCTTCTATTGTTCAGGTTTTAGGAGATTACCCACTAGCACACCTTGTCAGATCCTTCAAAAGGTGAGATATTTCTTATTGATACTGTTAGGCACTATCCTTTTCTATGAGACTAGTCATGAGGTCAACATTGCTCTTTTTGGTTCCCTTCAAGACCTTGCTAGAGTTGCTACTTTCAATTGGGGATCTACAACTCTTGCCTATCTTTGCTATAAACTAGATACTATCTGTAGAGGTGTTGTGATGATGTGCAACTTCTGGCATGTCCTGCATTTATGCCCTCTTTTCCTTTTCACTTTACTTTTTTTATTTTACCATCTCTTCTTTTCATTTCCATAATTTCTTTTCTTTTAGATTTGAGGCATTAAGATCAGGGTGATTTGAGGCTTTAGCATTATTAGTTTTGACATGAGTCTTCCTCTGATGCAGAGATGGGGTTCTTCTCATTTAGCTAGCGTCAAGCATGATTTACAGACTTATTAAGACCAGCTGAACTCCTTGGAGTGGGACCTAGTAAGATAAATTTAAGTTGTAATATTTAACAAATTGTAAAAGTTAAATAAAATTTATCTGAATGAATTTTTAGGTCAGATTAGATTGGTTGGTTAGTGCCAAAGACATCCAGTGATATGATTTCATAACTGCAGTTGTGAGGCTTAAGACTATAAGGATTTTGCTTCTTATTTACTATTGCTAGATGTGGTATCTTGGTGAGCGTGTATATCATTGGCATATGGGACCTTCCAAGAGGCGTGTTCCTTCTTCTATTCCCTCTTCGATGTTATGGAATTATAGCATGATTGGTCCTAAGCTTAGGGTAACTCTTGAGGGATATGAAACTTCAACTTTGCTCGTGCATTCTCATTACCATTAGGAGTATATTCAAAAAAATCTCCTAGAGCAAGTTCCTATAGACTAAGCTGAGGTCTGCCTTCTGTCATCATTCTTCACTATCACCATTTTACTTCATCTTTTTCATTACTGCAAATGACATTTTCTTTTTTGTATAGGTTAAAAAAGCTAATGATGTTGCTATGGAGGAGGAGAATGAGGGTGACACTAAGAGGACTAAGCAAAAGGTGGAGCATACTTAATATAGTAGAGCTGCTCGAGGTGATACTTTCTCAAGTACCATTCTGGGAGATGTTCCACCACTTGATATGTCCATGTATTACTAGGCTCCTGTGTTATAGACTCCTATTGAGCAGCATATGTATTTTGATGTAGCTCAAATTCCTAGCTTTTCTCCTCTTAATGCTTCACATGTAAGTGCAATTTGCATTTCCAATCTATCATAAACCAACACTTATTACTGAATTAGTATACTTTATTTCATAGGTCCCTTAAACATAGGCAAAGTACTTGTATGGACTCGCCTCATTCTAAAGATTATTTACTATGCAGATCACCGATAGTTAGAGGTTAGTATTTATAACAAGTACGCAAATGTATGCATATTATGCATGATTCTAAATATTATTAATGCAACAGAGTTATGCTAGGGATCTGGACTATGAGAACGAGAGGCTTAGATGGTAGCTTACTGCCTCAGTTTCTATGATCATGATGTTGGGACTTCTATACCCCCAGATCAGAGCAACGATCTAGCTAAAGGGTGGAGTCCTTGGCTAGTCATTGAAGCTCAGGATGACTGATCTTTTTATCTTTAGGACTTGTGCTTTCATGAATGTTACTTTGTCTTCCTTTTTTCATTGTGAACTGCTTCACATTTTCTAAATGGTTTATAGACTTTTGTTTTAGATTAAACCCTAAAATTTAATAATAATTTTTTTTAAATCTAGGAAACTTGATTGAAATTATGGATTTTTTATCGGAAGTCCAGCTTTGGTTCTTTACTCTTTTCCATTTTGCTTCCTAATTTGAGTTCGATCCAAGAAAATCCTAATCCCATCCAGATTAACCCTTATGCTTATATAAAGGGCTTGAAAAAGGATTGTCTTCCATTCCTCTCTTTTATTTGCTTTTATCATGACACAAACTACCTTTAATTTGATGAAGAAATTTCTTAAAAGCCTTAATGGGGATGATTGCAGTAAACTGCTACCCTTCCATGCCAAATCCTTAAAATCCCTTTAACATCTAAATATAGACCACAATTTTCTTCACATTGTTGCCACCTTCTGGGATGTCAAGGACCATGTATTTAAATTCAATGGATAAGAGTTGTGTCCATTAATCAAAGAGTTTGCTACTATTCTTGGTTGTTCTTTGGATTCAATTATTGTGATTGCTCTTCCAAATCTTGAGATGCAGTTTGAAATGGACATGGCTAAGATTGAGAATGGTAATTTCAGTGGCATTTCTAGAGATAAAGCCATGGATGGGCTTAATAGAGAGGATAATAAGAAAACCAAAAATAAAGCTAAGGATCCATTAAGTATGCCATAAGACCCAATTATAAGGTCAAGGTCAAAGAAGCTACAAGAAGCCTTAATTAGCTATATGTAAGATTAGGCTAGTCGAGGAAATTTAATTGGTCATGCTAGGTTTGGCCTAAGTGAAGACACAATTGAATGGACTTTATTTAATGTTTTACAAGTCCAAATACATGAAGACTAGCTAGTATGTGGGCTCAAATCTCTTATTTAAGTTCAAAACTATATTATTTGCTATTATGGTTAATAGTTTTATTAGGGTTTCTTATGTTAGGATGTTTTAAAAACCCTCATTATAGTGTGTTTTAGACATATTGGAAATTGAATGAAAATTAGTCCTTTTGCATATTTGCTTGAATTTTTGAATTCTTTTTGAATGCATAAACCACTTATTAAGGAATTGATCTATCCTTATGGTGTGTTAAGGGTTAAGGTTTAAAGAACTTAGTTTTCTTTAGGTTCTGATCTTAATCAACCAAACCTTGTAATTTGATTTAAGCGATTTTTGGGTTTTGAAACTCAATTTGTTCTTAGGTTTCCAAGATAGTAATTCATGAGTTCATAATCATTAAGGTTCGTGGTTATACTCCTTGGAGGTTATTAACAATTGGTATTAGAGCTTTGGCTCTTAAATAAGGTTATCTATCCTTTTCTTTAAGTTATTTGCTTATTTTCTTTACATTCTGCATTGTTTAGTTTTTTTCATTCTTGTAGTTTTTTTATTTTGATTAAAAAAAAGAAAGAAAAAAAAAAGAAAAAAACAAAATCAGAGCTGAAGTATCCAAATAAAAAAAAGATCAAGGAATATGTTTGATTGGTTTAATTGAGTCTTGATTAGCTTGAAAATGTGTTTGGTGTGTTAATCCTTGTTCTTGGTGAATTTATATAGATATTAGGGTTGCTAAAGGATTCCTATTACATCTAGCCTTGAAAGTTTCCTAAACCTAAGAGGAAATTCAAAATATTTTTATAATCCTACATAAATAAGGATTAGGTCCTTGTTTAGGAAGATTCAAAGGGACATTGAATTCCATTGACCTAAACCCTATATATACCATCTTATTTGAATTATTTCAGTCTTAAATTTGTCTTTCTCCTTCAAATATTCTCTTTTTTGCATGTGTTTTAAGTTTGGGCAGAATTGACATATTCAAGGCATGCAAAGGTAACCTTCCTTCTTGATCAACTTTCTTTATGATTTTTGCTTCCTAATTTAATCCTTACATGTGTTCTACACTAATTTTAAGTTTTAATTCATTCTTGAGCTTTAAAATCATGTTTCTATTATTTTTTGGTTAGAACTTTCTTTTCAGGCTTAAACTTGATTTCTTGGTTCTTGAACTTAATTCTTTATTTCTTGCACCTTATTTTCATTCCTTTTACATGACCATTACTTCGTTTGAGTTTTCATTATTCTTGATTCATTAAGCACTTATTTTTATTACTGTTTCCTCTTTTTCTTATTTTAAGTTGAATTGTATCTTTCTTGTTTCTTCATCTAATTTTCGTGTTTCTTACATCTAAATTGTTTCTTTATATGTCATTTGCATCCTTTTAAAGTGTTATTATGTTTTTCTTCCTAATTTTATTGAAAGCATGGCTATTTGTTGATTTTCTTAATTCTTGCATTTTGCCTCAACTAAGCTTTTTATATCATAATTCTTGGTGCTTTGCAAGTATAGTGAAATAACTCGATGTGTGGTTATTGATTGACATAAGAATCCTTGAAAACAAGTTGAGTGGTGTGAGTTTTTCAACCTTGTATGATTATTCTTGATTGTGTGAAACATGAGTGACCATCCCAATTAATTGAGAGTAAACACGTGAGGGAGTGATAGTGCTGTCCTTAATTCTTTTTATTTTTTTATTGCATACTAACTCTTATTGCAATGTGCCAAATGGTTCTAATGGAGGTGATAATATGCCAACTACCAGCATAAATGCATGAAAATGAAAGGATGCAACAAAGCATAAGGAATATGAATGAGCAAATGGAGAGGTTGCAACTTGAAATGGAAGCTAATCAATAAGCCATTATAGACCAAATTAATGCACTTGCCTAAGGTATGGGAAATAGGTTGAATGAAGGGGTGAATGTGCAAGGTAATTATGGGCAACAAATTGGGATGAATGAGGATGACTTTGGTGAAGCTTTGAGGAGTATGACAATATAGCCTATGGTGGGGTTGGTAGAGGCATAGGTAGAGGAGCTAGGAGGTACTAAAATCATGGTATAGGTATAGGATACTTTGGTGGTTATGAGAATTATAATGATGTTAATAGGAACTTGGGTAGCATCAAACTTAGGATTCTTATCTTTTTAGGCTAAACTGATCTGGAGGCATATTTGGAGTGGGAAAAGCAAGTTAACCTTATCTTTGATTGCCATAACTTTTCAGAACAGAAAAAGGTGAAATTGGTGGTTATCCAATTTAGTGATTATGCTATAGTTTGGTGGGATTAGTTGGTGGTTAGTAGGAGGAGGAACATGGAAGAACCTATTAATAGTTAGATTGCACTTAAAACTATTATGAGGAGGCATTTTATATCTAGACATTACCATAGGGAGTTACATTAAAGACTCTAATCTTTGAGGTAAGGTACAAAAAGTGTTAAGGGTTATTATAAGGAGATGGAGATGCTCATGACTAGGGCTGATTTGGATGAGGATAGGAAAGCTACTATGGCATGATTCATTGGTGGGCTTAATAAGGAGATTGCTGATAGGGTAAAGTTGCAACATTATATGGAGCTTAAGGAGTTAGTTTACATTGCAATTAAGGTTGAAAAGCAACTAAAACCTAGAGGAGAAACTAGGTTTGAATATAATGGTGCTTCAAGTGGTAGGTCACATTAGTCTAATTCATGGAACAGAGGCAAGAAAGTGATGACAAGGCTGTTTTCAATGAAAACAAAGGGAAAAGCATTTCGGGCAGCAAAGACACATCTAAACCTAAAGATATTAAGTGTTTCAAATGCATAGGGCATGGCCATATTGCTTCACAATTTCCAAATAAATGGACAATGGTGGCTAAAGAGCATAGGAGATTGAAATAACAAGTGAGAAGAGTGACAATGATGATGAGATACCAAAATTAGAAGATGGTAGTGATTATTGCATTGCATATCCTATGGGAGGTGAGCTTTTAATGGTAAGGCGCACACTAAGTGTTTAATTAAAGGAAGAAGATGCCTTGGAGCAGCAAAGAGACAACATTTTCCACACAAGATGCCATGTACAAGGTAAGACTTGTCTTATTATTATTGATGGTGGTAGTTGTATAAATATTGCTAGCACTTTAATGGTTGAAAAATTAGGTTTAAATCTGATTCCACATCCTAGGCCTTATAGATTATTAAGGTTAAATAATTATGGTGATATCAAAGTTAATAGGCAGGTTGTTGTACCTTTCATAATTAGTAGGTATTCAGATGAGGTGTTATATGATGTCGTGCTAATGCATGATGGCCATATCTTATTAGGTAGGCCATGGCAATTTGATATAAAGGCTATACATGATGGCTTTCTAAATAGGTACTCATTTGTGAAGGATAGGAGAAAAGTTGCATTAACACCTCTTTCTCCTAAGGAAGTGTATGATAACCAATGTAAGTTGGAAAAAGAGAGGAGTGAGGTGAAAAAGAGAGGAGTGAGGTTGAAAATAACAAAAAGGAGAGTGAAAACCCAAACGGTGAGATTTGGCCGATAGATTGGAAAATGAATGAAAATTAATCCTTTTGTATATTTGCTTGAATTCTTGTTAAATGCATACACCACTTATCAATGAATTGATCTATCCTTGTGGTGTGTTAAGGGTTAGGGTTTAAAGAACTTAGTTTTCTTTAGGTTTTGATCTTGATCAACCAAACCTTGCAATTTGATTTAAATGATTCTTGGGTTTTAAAACTCAATTTGTTCTTAGGTTTCCAAAATAGTAATTCACGGGTTCATAATCATTAGAGTTCATGGTTCTAATCCTTGGAGGTTTTTAACACAATTTCCTAATAAATTAGTGGCTTTCTTTTATATGCCCCCATGCAATATCTACATGTACGCACATAACCCTAGGACTATCAGTATTTCTTCTATAATTTATTATTGTAAGACTAGGGATAAGAATGATGCTACCTGGATTAGGATTGTCTCTTTTTGCTTATATGCCTAATTCTTGCTAGTGGCTTCTCATGGAGATGTTGACATAAAGATTGATAATATCCTAGAATAAGTGGAATCTAGAGCTAACCTTATGCCTGTCATACTTACTGAAACTATCATTAAGTTGGATAATTTCAAGAATAAAAATCAATTCTCAAGTAGTTTGCTTCTGCTTCAGGTATGTAACCATTTTTTGTTTTTTACTTTTTACCTAAGCTGCCCTTTTGGGTTTTCAACGTAGCTTTTTTTTAGATTTGGCTATAGGAGAAATTAAGTCTGCTTAATGCTCCCACCAGTGTTTTAACTTATCAACCTCATCATCTACAGTCTTGTCCATTGAAGATGAAGGATAAGCACACTATAGATCAATGGATTGATTGGATGAAAGGCATTATTAATGTTGAGATTAAATGGGTTTGTCCTTCATGGAAGTTGAAGCTTATAACCATTAACCTGTATGATCACTGTGTTCCTGTTCCTAGGTTGCACTTTTTAACCTTCTTTTCTCCTTCACTACTTTATCGTTGGTATGGTTGCTTATAATTCATTGTGGCTATTACACCTAACTTTTAAGGCTTCCCCCTTAAAAAAGATTTTTTAGACAAAGTGAAGAACTTATTGCCTCACAGAGCATTAGAGCAGAATATGCACTTGAATGATGAGATGACTATTGATGACAACTATAAGGCCTAGGTTACCATGCAATCTATAAAACCACCAGGATTTTCTAAGTACAAAAGGACTCAAGTATTACTAGATGAGTCACAAAATAAGAAACAAAAACATAACTAGAATAGTGATCTCATAAGTCTAGTTTTTAGAATCTCATGTTTTGTTTTTCCTTTAAGTCTTTATGCTTTATAATAAAGCTAAAATATGCAATATCCAACAAAATTCTATTTCAATTTGATTCATTAATTAGGGTCAAAATAAGTATATTTATTACATCACATAACATAACTCTTATTATTAGCTAGTCCTTTTGGATTTTATAATTGAGCATTTTTTTCTCATTTTTAGTTCCCTAATTTCTGCTTGACCAGCCCTTTATAGGTTTTTTGAATATGGGGAATGTTCTAATTTTTGCATAACTAGCTTTTTTAGGTTTTCTAGCCAATGAACCCTTTTTTTTAAATGTAGTATTTCTTGAGGCGATCCAGGTTGATTGGCTCATTGAACTCATTCCCTTCTAGATCTGATATCCTTACAACTCCCTTAGGTAGAATTGTCTTGACTAAATATAGTCCTTCCTAATTTGGCCTGAATTTTCCTCTTAAATTAAACACCATTGCCCTTGATTGCTTTAGCACCATATCTCCAACCTTTATCTTTCTAGGTTTAACTTTCTTATTAAAGGCTCTTGCTATTCTTCTCTAATAAATATGAGTGTGAAATAAAGCATCCATCCTTTTCTCATTTAGAGATATAAGGTGTTCATATATCTTTTGCATCCATTCACTTTTAGGTATTTTTGCTTTCCATAACAACCCTTAATGATTTAATTTCTATCTCCATAGGCAATACTGCTTTACAACCATATACTAATGAGAACGATGTCTATCATGTAGCAGTGCATGTTATAGTTCTATATCCCCACAAGGAAAAAGGGAGATACTTATACCAATCTTTATACATTTTGACCATCTTAGAGAGGATTCTTTTTATATTCATATTAGCTACTTTAACTACACCATTAGCCTAAGGTCGATAAGGTGAGGATTTATGATGCTCAATCTTATATCTCTGCAATAACTCGGTCATCTTTACTTGAAACTGAACACCATATTTTCATAACATGGTGTGGGATCCTATATCTGGAAATGAGATTCTTCTTGATGAACCTTGCCATCTATCTAGCCTTCAAAGTACCAAAGGATTTTGCTTCTATCCATTTAGAGAAATAGTCAATCGCCACCACTATATATTTATGCCCATTTAAGGCAGTTAGTTTTATCTCCCCTATTATATCTATCCCTCATGCTGCAAAGGGCCATGGATATGTTAAGCTATTTAACATTGTATTGGGAAGATGATTGAGATTACTATGTATTTGGCATTAATGACATTATCTTGCTATTTAGATATAGTCTCTTTCCATGCTCATCCAATGGTACCCTTGTCGAATTATTTTCTTTACCAAAATCATCCTATTCACATGATGATACGAATGTGGTTAACTTGTACCAAACCCATATTCAATCTTGATAACCATGCCAAGGATCGTTTATAAATCAAGCAAAAAGAAACTCTAATCCCCAATAAGACCCTTAAATAACCTATACTTAAGAACCTTAATTATAAAGAATTAAAGGTTGTTTAATGTAAACCTAAGATTACCAAAGTCAATTTTAAGTCTAAATTAAACTAGGTTTGAATATACCAAGCCTTCACTTGATAAATTCACAAAATTTCTTTTAAGAATAAAAGAGGAGGACTTTAACCTCATAAGAATTGAAATTTAATTGATAAAACTTGTTCAAATTCATACTATATTGATATGGCCTTTATATAGGCATGTAAACATCCTAATCCTTGAAGGAATAGGTTTTCTTACTTATTCCTAAAGACTCCTATAAAGGAAAATCCTTAATTAAATTGGATCCCTTCTAAAATATGACAACTAATGACAACTAAGTTTTGAAAAGTCAAATTGACAACTCATGACAACTAAGCATTGAAAAGTCAAATTGACAACTCATGACAACTAAGCAAAATTTAACCAACTCTTTAAATGAGTTGCAGCCACTCTCCATCACATCTAGGGTTTTATTTGTAGAGAATATTCTTGAAAGATTCTTGATTCTTGTAGATTCCCTTAGCTCTAGAACCTTCCAAAATCTTCAAAATTGCACTTTATGTGTTTTAAATGTAAATCACTCCACTTGAAGAGTTTGACATGAATTCTTCATTTTGAGGGTCAAAATATGATAATAAGGTGTAAAAAGGATGATTTTGCCCTTGTGTCAAACCTTCTCTAAATTCACTCAATTGAGCTCTATTTGCACTTATGCTTTGATTAATTAACTCAAGCTTCATCTATTGCTTCACGAACACTCCTAAAGCATCCTTGAATGTCTTCATGCGGGCTCTAGTCATTGGACCATCATAATTTAGTAGATCATTGAACTTATACACATGATTGGTGCTTATTTGGTTTGCATCATTCCCTCATTCCTTGCGAAGATTCGTCCTTGAATCATCAACCTCATCAAAATCAAAAGGAGATAAATCAAAAACATTGAAAGTTGCACTAACACCATAATCACTAGGTAAGTTTATTTTATAGGCATTATCATTGACCCTTTCTAGAACTTGAAAAGGACCATCACCCTTAGGATGTAACTTTGACTTGCGCAAACTAAAAAACCTTTCTTTGCTTAAATGTACCCAAACCCAATCACCAGGTTCAAATATCACTCTTACACACCCTTTATTAGCTTGTTGGGCAACTTTTGCATTATTTTGTTCAATATTGAAGCACACCTTTTCATGTAATGCCCTAACAAAATCGGCCTTCCTTTTACCATCTAAATCAATTCGTACATGCAAAGGCAAAGGCGATAAATCTAATGGACTCAAAGGAATGAAACCATAAAAAACTTTAAAAAGACAATAGTGAGTCGATGAATGCACACTATGATTATAAGAAAATTTAATATGTGGCAAACATTCCTCCCATGATTTCAAATTCTTTTTAATCAATGTGCGCAATAATTGACCTAATGTGCAATTTACTACCTCAATTTGACCCTCAGTTTTAGGGTGACATGTAGTAGAGAATAATAACTTAGTCCCCAACTTACCCCACAAAGTCTTCCAAAATAAGCTAAGGAACTTAGCATCCCTATCACTAACAATAGTTCTAGGCACATTATGTAAACGCACAATTTCGCTAAAGAAAAGATTAGCAATATTAGAAGCATCATCACTTTTATGACATGCAATAAAATGTACCATCTTTGAAAAATGATCCATAACCACAAATATTGAATCATTACCACATTTTGACCTAGGTAAACCTAAAAAAAATCCATAAAAATATCAACCCAAGGCATACTAAGGACAGGTAGTGGCATATATAATCCATGAGGCTTAGACTTAGACTTAGCTTGCTTTCATGCAATGCACTTATCATAAATTTTTTGTACATCCATTCTCATGTTAGGCCAATAAAAATGATCACGTAAAACATCTAAAGTCTTAGCAACACCAAAATGCCCCATTAATCCACCTTCATGTGCTTCCTTAACAAAGAGTTCACACATACTACTTTTAGGCACACATAAATGATTATCTCTAAATAAAAACCCATTATGCCTATAATACTTATCAAATGCAACATTTTCACATGCATGATAAAATTTGCTAAAGTCATGGTCATTTGTATATAATTCCTTGATGTACTCAAAACCTAAAAACTTAGCATCAAGAATAGAAAAAAGCACATACCTTCGAGATAATGCATCAGCAACTATATTGTCTTTACCTTGTTTATACCTTATAACATATGGAAAAGATTCAATAAACTCACTCCATTTAGCATGGCATTTGTTTAGCTTTTGTTGTCCCTTCAAATACTTCAAGGACTCATGATCAATGCGAATTACAAACTCTTTGGGCCATATGTAATGTTGCCATGTTTGTGAGGCTCAAACTAATGCATACATATCCTTGTCATATGTAGGATAATTCAAGGTAGATCTATTCAAATTTTCATTAAAGTAAGCAATTAGCTTTCCTTCTTGTATGAGAACAACCCCAATACCCAAACCTGAGGCATCATATTCAATTTTAAAAGTATTAGAAAAGTTGGGTAAAGAAAGTAAAGGTGCAGAAATCAACTTATCCTTAGGTGTGTTAAATGCTTTCTCTTGCACATCTCCTCATTTAAATCCCACATTCTTCTTAATTACTTCAGTCAATGGTGTAGCAATTATGCTAAAGTCTCGAACAAATCTTCTATAAAAACTTACCAAACCATGGAATGAACGAACGTCACCAACAGACTTAGGTGTAGGCCATTCCTTGATCGCCTTAACCTTCTCTTCATCCACTTCAATGCCTTGTGCACTCACTACAAACCCTAGGAAAATGAGTTTACTCGTGCAAAAAGAACATTTCTTAAGGTTAGCATATAAACTTTCTTTGTGCAAAACATCAAAAACTAAATGTACATGATCAAGATGTTCATCTAATGACTTACTATAAAAAAGTATATCATCAAAATAAACAACTACAAAGTTCCCTAAAAATGCACGCAAAATATGGTTCATTAATCTTATGAAAGTACTAGGTGCATTAGTTAACCTAAAAGGCATAACTAACCACTCATATAACCCATATTTTATTTTAAAAGTAGTTTTCCATTCATCCCTTTCTCTCATCCTAATTTGATGGTAACCGCTTTTAAGATCAATTTTAGAGAAAATGCATGCACCATGCAATTCATCAAGCATGTCATCTAAATGAGGAATGGGATGGTGATACTTAACTATTATTTTATTGATAGCCCTACAATCAACACACATACACCATGAACCATCTTTCTTTGGTACTAACAAAATGGGTACAGCATATGGGCTCATGCTTTCTTTAATTAGCCCTTTATCCATTAGCTCCTCCACTTGTCTTTGTAACTCCTTTGTCTCCTCAGGATTACATTGATATGGTGGCTTGTTTAGAATTTGAGAACCAAGGATGAAATCTATTTGATGCTCGATTCCCCTTATGGGCGGTAAACCCTTTGGCCCTTCTTCAAGAAACAAATATGCAAATTCCTTTAAAAGAGACACAAAAACACTAGGCAAAGAAATGTTAAGTTCATTAGTAGTAAGATAAGCCTCTTTGTACATAAGCACAATCATTGGCATTTGAGAAAAATATGCCCTCTTCACATCACTTTCTTTTGCATAAAAACTCACTTGCCTCTCTTTCTTTTTTCCCTCAATCTCTCCTTTTTCATGTGCCTCTCATTTCTTTTGCGCATCCACTCTTAGCTCTCCTTTTTCCACTCTTTGCTCACACCCCTCATTTGTTTTCTCATAACTCTCCTTTTGTTATGCATTCTTTTCTTTTTCTCTCTTATGTGTGCATTCTCTCTCTCATTATCTTTTGATCCTCATAAACTTCTTTGGGTGATAACAGTGAAAGCATAATATTTTTACTATCCATGACAAAAGAATATTTGTTTGCAAAACCATCATGCGTAACCCTTCTATCAAATTGCCATGGATGCCCTAAAAGAATATGACCAGCTTGCATGGGCACAACATCATAAAGGACCTCATCAACATGCTTCCCTATAGAACATGGAACAAGTACTTGTTTAGTAACCCTAACCTCTCCACAATCATTTAGCCATTGTAAATTATAAGGTCTAGGATGTTTCAAAGTAGGCAAATTAAGTTTTTCAACTAATAAAGTACTAGCCGCATTTGTACAACTACCTCTATTAATGACAAACAACATACCTTTCCTTTAACTCTGCATCTTGCATGAAAGATGTTGTTACATTATTCATCCTCTTCTACTTTGTTTTGTGTACTTAATGTTCACCTTGCAACTAGAAAATCTTTGTAGTCAACCTTCTTGAGGTCTTCTTCAGCATCATTTGCAGCTTCAAGTGGGGGCATCTCATCATCCTCCTCTTCCTCCTCACTATTGTACTCTCCATTAACAAGGATCATGGCCTTCTTATTTGGACAATCATGTTGCATGTGTCCTCTTCCTTTGCATTTAAAACATTCAATGGAGCTTGTTTTGAGCTTAGGTGCTTCAACTTACTTTGAGCTCCCTCCATCCTTGCCTCCTTTGTCAAATTTAGGTTTGGGAGTGCTTTTGTCACTCTCTTTCCACTTTGACTTCCAATTGGATGTTATTGTAGTCATATGGGACTTAGGAATTCTCCCCTTCAACTGTTGCTCTACTTTGAGTGCCATATGGTACATGTCTTCTAGCTCTACATATGGATGTAATTCCACTACATGAGTAATCTCTTTGTTTAGCCCATTTAAGAAACGTGCCATAGTATGTTCATGATCTCCATTAATTTTAGCACGAATCAAAGTCATCTCCATCTCTTGGTAATACTCTTCAACACTCTTTGAACCTTGTTTAAAACTTTAAAGTCAATTGTACAAATCTCTATAGTAATGATTTGGCACAAATCTCTTCCGTATAATGGTCTTCATCTCTTGCCATGTAGAGATAGGTTCTTCTTCACAATGCCTTCTTGAAACCACTAGTTGGTCCTACCAAACTAAGGCATAATCCACAAACTCAATAGCTACAAGCTTAACTTTCTTTTCCTTAGAGTAGTTATGGCAATCAAACATGAAATCCACCTTTTTCTCCCATGCTAGATATGCTTCAGGATCGCTTCTACCATGAAAGGTAGGTATCTTCATCTTTATGCTCCCAAGGTTATTATCTTGCCTCCTATGCCCTTGATTGCTTTCATCAATGGATTCATCATCATCTTCATGCCACCTCCCTTTATGAGCTTGTATTGGTGCGATTTGATTTGTAGTGGCTGTTGTGTTTTGACTTTGCTCCATTCTCCCTATTCGCTATTGAACCTCTTTATGGCTATTCATTAATTGACTCATTTGTTCTTGCATTGCCTTTATAAAGAGTTTCCATTTGGGATCTTTCTCAACCTCTTTTGAACCTGACATGTTATAAACAAAGAAACAAAAGAAAAAAAACCTTACAAGTAACACTCCCTTATGTGTTTACACTCAAAGAATCACTCAACGCTCGTGTTTCACTCAATTAGGCTTTTACTCTCTTATGAGCTCACCACTTGCCTTTTACCTCTCAAATTCCTTTCTTATAGTTCTTATAGAACTTAAGTTACTAATTATCAAATTAAGCTCAATACAAAACAAACAAAGCAAAAATAAACTCAAATTTGACTATAAAAGCCAAAGAAAATGCAACAAACAAAGACAATATCCAAACAAAATGAAAACAAGAAATTTTGGAATAAGTGTTTAAACTACCCTAAACATAACTTAAGAAGAAGAGTAGAATATTCAGAATTGAAATAAGGCAAGGTACAAAATTTAGAATGAAAATAGCCAATTGGAATGGTTATAGGCCAAATGAATTTAACTTTGATCAATAAACCTCTTTTTCTTTTTTTTTTCTTTTTTATGGTAACAAATGCTAAAATAGCCAAATTAAGAACAAACTTCAATTTGATATGTATCTGTGACAAACAAGACTCTTAGGAAGTAAAACAATAAGAGTATAAATGAATTTTTTTTATTATTTTTTTAAAGACTAATAACAAATTGGAATATGAAGAAAAGAATGAAATTAATGCAAGATAAAAAAAGAATTTGATCACAATGATCATAAAGAAAAAAGAATTGATATCAAATAAAACACAAGAATGAATGAAATAAGAAATAATGATTTTTTTGGATTAAATGCAAACAACAAAGAGAAGTAAAGATATATACTTGATTAATGAGCCAAAGCTCTAATACCAAATGATACGAACGTGGTTAATTTATACCAAACCCGTATTCAATCTTGATAACCTTGCCAAGGATCATTCATAAATCAAGCAAAAAGAAACTCTAATCCCCAACAAGACCCTTAAATAACCTGTACTTAAGAACCTTAATTATAAAGAATTAAAGGTTGTTTAATGTAAACCTAAGATTAACAAAGTCAATTTGAGTCTAAATTAAACTAGGTTTGAATATACCAAGCTTTCACTTGATAAATTCATAAAATTTCTTTTAAGAACAAAAGAGAAGGACTTTAACCTCACAAGAATTGAAATTTAATTGATAAAACTTGTTCAAATTCATACTACATTGATATGGGCTTTATATAGGCATGTAAACATCCTAATCCTTGAAGGAATAAGTTTTCTTACTTATTCCTAAAGACTCATATAAAGGAAAATCCTTAATTAAATAGGATCCCATCTAAAATATGACAACTAATGACAACTAAGCTTTGAAAAGTCAAATTAACAACTCATGACAACTAAGCATTGAAAAGTCAAATTGATAACTCATGACAACTAAGCAAAATTTAACCAACTCTTTAAATGAGTTGCAACCACTCTCCATCACATATAGGGTTTTATTTATAGAGAATATTCTTGAAAGATTCTTGATTCTTGTAGATTCCTTTAGCACCTTCTAGAACCTTCCAAAATCTTCAAAATTGCACTTTATGTGTTTTGAATGAAAATCACTCCACTTGAAGAGTTTGACATGAATTCTTCATTTTGAGGGTCAAAATATGATAATAAGGTGCAAAAAGGATGATTTTTCCCTTGCGTCAAACTTTCTCTAAATTCACTCAATTGGGCTCCATTTGCACTTGTGCTTTGATTAATAAACTCAAGCTTCATCTCTTATTTCACGAAGACTCCTAAAGCATCCTTGAATGTCTTCATACGAGCTTTAGTCATTGGACCATCATACTTTAGTAGATCACCATGCTTATCAACATGGTTGGTGCTTATTTGGTTTGCATCATATGAGATCCATAAACCCCTACATGAATCTCTCTCATCACCTGTTCTGCTTCATCCTTCTTGGGACATCTCAATTGCATTTCATTTAGCATTCTTCTATATAATACCCCATCATGAAAACTTGCATAATGGCATGCAAGAACATGAAGAGTATATTTTTCTTTTGAAGTCATTTCATATTGGTAATTCCTTTCCTCAATGAATCTCTACATGTCATAAAACCATGGATTTTCTTCTGACCCTATCTAAATCCTCATAGTTGGTTCTTCACCATAACATGGAGCTTTCATTTTCATTATCACTAAAGGCTTCATTATTGACCTTATCAGTTTATCCCATATTAAAGAAAGTGTTACCAAGGCATCCGCCATTTGATTCTCATCTCTTGGTAAATGCATGAAGAGACATTTAATGAAATTTCTCATTAACTTTTTAAAATAGAAAATGTAAGGTTTCTACCTCTCTTCATTCACTTCCCACTTCTTATTAGCTTGACTAATGACTAATAAGGAATCTCCATAAACCAGTAGCTCTTTAGTGCCAACGGCTAGTACTACTTCTACCCTATAGATCCATGCCTCATACTCAACCATGTTATTTGTAACTTTGAAGTCTAATTTCTTAGCCATGGGGATGGTTTCTCCTCTTAGTGTGATAAGAATTACTCCTAGCCTTGCTCCTCTATTATTCACAGCTCCATCAAAATAAAGCTTCTATTTGTGTTGTTATATTACTACTAAGTTCTCATTTGGAAACTCTAAATTCCACTGCTCATTTCCTTCGACTACATTCTGTGCCAGGAATTCTATTACTACTCTTCCATTGATGACCTTGGTAGTGATGTACTCTATATCAAACTCAATTAAAAGTAGTAACCATTGAGACATCTTTCTAGTCAAAGCTGGTGCTTGAAATAAATACCTTAAAGGATCTATCTTTGAAATGGCTTGTACTTTGTAAGATTGGAAATAATGCCTTAGCTTCCTTATAGACCATATCATAGTTATACATGTCTTCTCTATAAGATCATATTTCTTTTCATATGGCAAGTACTCAAATAATACACTATTTACTTTACCCCTTCTGGTCCTCCTTATGCCAGCATCACTCCCATTGCTTTTTCCTCTAAAGCCAAATATAAGATTAAGGGTTTATCTGGTCTTGGTGGTCTTAACATAGGTATATTAGTAAGGTATTCTTTAATCTTATCAAAAGGCTTTCTGACATTCTTTATTCCATTCCACTAACTGATTCTTCCTTAAAAGCTTGAAGATTAAAGCACAAACCATGTTAAGTTTCGCAATAAACCTGCTAATGTACTGCAGCTTTCTAATAAACCCTAATACTTCTTTCTCTATTCTTAGTGCTAACATCTCCTGAATGGCTTTGATCTTGTCTAGATCGACTTCTATTCCTCTATTGTTAACTATGTGCCCTAACAACTTTCTAGAAGTGACCTTAAAGATACATTTCTTCGGATTAAGCCTTAGGTTGTATCTTTCTATTCTTGCCAGAAACTTATCTAAAGCCTCAAAATGTCCTTCCCTTATTTCTAACTTAACCATCATGTCATCAATGTACACTTCCACTTCTTTGTGCATTATATTATGGAATATAGCAATTGCCATTCTTTGGTAGGTCACTCCTATGTTCTTTAATTTGAAGGGCATCACTTTATAGTAATATGTCCCCCATTTTATGATAAAAGTGGTTTTAATCTTATCCATAACTACCATCACTATCTGATTATAACTTGAGAACCTATCCATAAAAGAGTACATTGTACTAGATGTTGCATTATTAATAATCACATCAATATGGGGTAAAGGATAGTCATCCTTTAAGCATGCATTATTTAGATCTCTGAAATATACACACATTTGAACTTTTCCATCTTTCTTGGGAACTAATACTATGTTTGCCAACCATTGAGGGTACTCTACCACCTCTAGAATATTAGCCTGGATTTGCTTAGCAATTTTTGTCCACTCTGGTCTTAAAATTTGAAGTTTTTGCTTAACAGGTTTAACTTCTAGATATATTGGAATGTGATGCTCTGTAATTTCGCTATCTAGACCTAGCATGTCCTTATAGGACCAAGCAAATACTACCTTTTGTTTTTATTAGTATTCTCTCTAATTTTTCCTTCTCCTCAAGAGTTACATTATGTGATATAGAAATGTGCTTTGGCTATTCATTTATGCTGATGTTTAATGAATCTAATTGAATAGAATTAATGTCAAACATGTATGAAGAATCATTATTAAAATGCATAAGACCATCATAATCAACATCATATAAATAAGCCAAACCAGAGTTCATGTCATTGATCCCAGGAAAAATAGAGTTTTCATCCTTATATATACCAGACATTATTACATTAATTTCTTCATAAAAAACATTATTAAAACTATTATTAATAAGCTAGTTAAATTCTATAGTGTTTTTTTGTTAGGTGGCAAACAAAGCAGCTCTTTAATGGCTTCAATCCTTATCTTCTCAGCAACTTTCTTCATCACCTTGTCTTTGTTATCTTCCACCAGACTCTCAACTACCTATTTCTTGAAGATCTCAAACCCAGGAATATTCACGCTAGCTACTTGGATAGGCTCTTTGTCACCTAAGTAGAACTTCTCTTTCCTTTCTTTGATAAAGCTTTCTTTCAGTGGTCCCACATTCTTTAAGAGGTTGTTCTCATTGAAAAACCTTCTTCTAGCTCCTTTACTACTAAACCCAACTCCTGTATAACCCAATCCTTTTATATTATCTTGGCTTTTGAAATCTGGGAGTTTTGGACTTCCTTACTCATTCTTTCCTAGTCCTTATCTAAGTCAATAATTCATCTTCTTAATCATGCTCATAACCTTGGATAAATCTCAATTCCATTAAAGATCATGGCTATTTGGAAACCAATAGGGGTAACTACCTGCCTCTAACTATTTATAATTATGAACACAGTCTCGCCCATACTAGCATCTAAAGTCATAACTTCTCTATTAAGTAGGAATTTCACCTTTTAATGCACAGTTAAAGGCAATCCTCCCAAATATGATACCAAGGCCTACCCAAAAGCAAGGCATAGGTGACAAGGATATCTAGGATAGTAAATGCCACCATTACTTTTATAGGTCTAGTATTTATAGGAGCCATAAATGTTCTATCACCATTCCTTATGCTATCATCATAAGCTCTTATTTTGTTAAATCCTCCACCTTCACTCCTAGATTAGGTAGGATCTATAGTGGGTAAACATTAATTACAGACCCATCATCCATATCACATAATTAGTCCTCTTCCTTCTTACTTCAACTAGAATGAATAAGGCTTTATTATGATTCCTCCCTTCCATAGGTAAATTCTCATTAGAGAAAGTAATAATACTGTGTTTTTTCTCAATAACCTTGGCCACCATTACCACAGAGATTACAGTAGTTTCAATGTTCATTTTAGCTAGAGCCTTAACCAAAGCCTTCCTATGGTTACTAGAATGCATCAAGAACTCCTAAATGCTTACATTTGCTTTTGCCTTCTTAAGCTATTCAAGTATTAAGTCATCACCATGTTCATCTGAGTCTTCTCTTTCAGCAATTTCTTCTCTCTTTATAGTTTTCTCTATCAGCTTATAACCCTTACCACTTTAAGAAACATGACTAACTTCTGGATTATCAACCCATACATTGTAGCCTTAAGTGTCTTCTTCATTAGAGTTGTACCAGATGTCAATAACCACAATAGTCTAAACCTTCTTTCCATCTTTTCATACCTTAACCATGCATTTTTCTTTCTTATCTAGCATCTTCTCATCATCAAATTCATCACCCCATCCAGTAGGCACAATTGACTCAATAGATATATAAAAAGAAGGTGATTTGGAATAAAACACCTTATAGTCAAACTTACATGAAGGTTATCCTAATAAGTCTTATACTCTTTCCTTATCTTTAAGGGCATAGGATATTTATCATTGATTTTAAGGTCTAGATCCTTAAAGGAGTTTAGCACTTCTTCCTCACTCCTAAGTTGATCATCATAGTGATTAGGGGTGGCATGTTTCAGTAATTTAGAAAAGGATTATTTTTAGTGTTTAGGTTTGGATTTGATTTCTTAAGGTTTATGATATTTCTAAAGTCTATGAGATTTTAGATTTCATGTTTAAGGTGCATGCAAGAGTCAGTGGAATGGCCAGTAATTTAGTGAAATTTACAGTAACTATTTAGGTTAAAGTTAGGGAGATTTGGGTTTTCCGGTTTAGATAGGGTTAAGGGTCTAAGGAGGTCTTTTTAGATCAAACAGTCTAGACTTTAGATAGGGGTTGGTTAAAATTCGAGAATATCATAGGTTGTTAAATAGCATGAACTCCTATAACCTTACTAGCATTTCCTTGTTGTGTGCTCCCAGTTGGGTAGTTTCCTACTCTAATGCTTTTAGAAATCTTCTTTTTCTCACTTTTGATCTCCTTAGTTTACAACCCATCATCATAAAGGTCTATAAATGTCTTAGGGTTCATCATCTACAACCTCTCAACTAAATTAGGTGAAACATTTCGAACAATCATCCTAACCCGATCCTTTTCAGTCGGCTTGTTTTTCATTAATCATTCCTTATTCATGAATCTAGTCAAAAAATTTAAAATGATTCATTAGACTTCTACTTGGTCAATTCCAAATCCCTAATGGATGCTTTTGCTTGTCATAGTTTATCTTGCATCATTGCTTTTATATTGTCCATCAATGCTCCTTTGACGTCCTCTAGGGTCCAGTTTCTTCCCTCTTGTTATTCCATTTCTCCTACTTGTTTAGCTAGAGCTTGTGCAGCTTCTAGGTAGAGTGGATTGATAGGACTCCCTTCCAGTCTACTAAGGATCACTTTTACAATTGACTATGGGCTTGAATCCGTTCTCACTAGTCTGCCACCTTTTCGACTCTAAACATAGGAAAATCCAGATGAATCTATAATGGTTAAAAACAAAGCATTAGTATGATGCACATGCTATGTAACAAGTAGCAAGTAACAAATCTAGCCAAGTAATAAGTCATGTGTACATACATCCTTCCAACCTTATTCCTCCTACACACATATTCAATAGCGAGTCACTTTTCCTATGATTTTTAGTCTTGGCCTTAATATCAACAGGGGATATTAAGAGCCGACACGTATGCCAAATCTCTTAAAGTAGTAAACCATAAAAATAATATTTCTAGGTATAAAAGATTAGCCCAATCTTTATTAACCAAAATGGGCTTCTAAAGTATGAGCTTGGGCTTTTATAAATAGAAACACCTTATGGCAACAATCACAAACAATTTGGGTAATCCTAGGGGAAGTTACTAGGCCTCTACATGAGATGAGTCATGTGGAAAAGTTAAGCTTCCCTTAGAAATATGCCCTTCTTTAATACTTGAGTTACAAGCCAAGGTCAGAGGGGCCCAACATCCTTTGCAAACTCAAGAGAAGACTACCCCCTTTAGGACTTGGGTTACAAACTCTAATTAGATGAACTCAGTAATCTCTTTTGAACTAAGTTGAGGCTAAAAGTGATGGTTAGCAAATTTATAATCCCATGAAGCTAGTGAACTCATAGAACCATAAACCAATGCCATTGGTTAATAGGGATATGCAGAATGAAAGCAAGAATAAAATAATAATTAATAAAATAATTTTAAAGAACATAATTAGAATCAGTATCTCTTATCCCCAGTGGAGTCACCACTATAGACGGTGAGGTTTAGCACATGCCCAAGATTTTAGCAATTGCGACATTGTTTATGATCAAGACTCTAGAGAACACACTAACCATTGTCACAAAAACATGGCATGGAGATTAAGAGTTGCCACTCAGGGTAATAACTGGGACAAATAAAAAAATGTTGGTACTCGATTCTCTAAAAGAAAGTTAACACCACAACCAGAAGATTATAGATATAGAATACTAACTTCTTTCAATCTTGTACTCATTTAGAATTACTTTATGAATTCTACCTTATCCTCTATTTACATGCAATTTCATATAAACTCGTATTTAAACAATTAAGTCCAGGCAAACTACTCATGAAAAGTACATGTAAACAATGCATTCATTTAAGTTCACAATCTTTAAGTTAGTCTAATCTGCATTAATTTTAATTAAGTGAGCTAAATCTACATCTTTTAATTTACAAGTGACCCTAATTTTAATTAGATGAACCTAAGTTTATTTATTTTAATTCTAAAAATGGGCCTAGATGTATAAATTATGAAATATTTAAATTATGGAGCCTAATTTTACATGTTTTATTTCTAAGGTGATCTTAAATCTATAAGTTATGGAAAAATTTTTAATTTAATAGGCTAAGTCTAAATTAATTTTAATTATCCTAAGTGGGTGGGCCTATATCTAATTAACTAAATGGGCCTAACTTATCTCTAACCTAACTTCTAATTAATTATGGGCCTAAAATGCATTTTTATTAATTAAACATAAACCTAATTAAATTAGTAATTAAAAGGGAGGTGAATTTAATTATTGAACATAAAAAACCTAAATTTATTTAAATGGGTTAGAGTCTAATATGGGCTTAAAACCCAAAACACATAAAAGAAATAAACAAGCCTAAAACAAATAAAAAAAATATCAAAACAATCAAATAAATGATCAAACAATCCATCAAACTTATTCTAAGACAACCCTAATTTAATTAAAATGACCTTAAACAACAAATTATTAATAAATAAAATAATTAACAAGCAACCCTAATTTTATTCACTTAAATCTAATTCAATTTAAAAAAACCTAATAATCTCTATAGCCATTAATTTTAATTAATTACCTAATTAAAAACCTAATTTTACTAATCGATTAATTAAAATAAAACACACAATCACACACACATGATTTCATTATTCTCACTATTGGAGCTATTATAATGATCTACTAAAAATAATAAGAAAATAAAAATTGATACAATCCCAAAAATAAAAAATAAAAAACAACATAAAACAATTAACAAAATAATAATAAACAACCAAAATAAAAAATTAGAAACTATATTTAGCTATAAAATTCAATCCATTGAATTTCTTAGATCTTCGTGGATTTTTTTGTCTAAGTAAACTCATCATGCAATCCTCTCCATAATCACCAACACGAACACAAAAAATAAATAATGATTAGTGAATAAACAAAATAACAATAAATATTAAATGAAGTTAAAAATTTAATAGAACCAAAATAATAAAACAAAAATAGAAGAAGGTAAAAAAGAAGAAGATGATATGGATGCAGTATTGGTTGGCCCCTCAGATTAGTGTAATCACCACTGCTTTTAAATGGACCTTGAATACTTTAATGTTCTCCTTTCAAAAGTCTCATGCTTTTTGCTCAAAGAATAAATATTTCACAAGAAAATATTTTGAACACTACATAAGAAAAGTGAAAGTCTAAAAACAGTTCAGCAAAAGAGAAAGGTTTAAAGCCCTTGAGGAGAGTTTAAACTGGGTTTTTATAGAAAACCCCTAGCTAAAAGACATATCCTATTGTGGTTTTTTCCTCTTTTCAGTAATAGAATTTGATTTTAAAAGGACTTTTTTTTTAATTTCCTGAAAATTCATATAAATCCCAAAAAGGAATTTATAATATTATTTGACCAATCAAAGTTCAGAAATATAAATTTTATTTACTTTAAAAATAAAAAATAGATGGAAAACATGTTATTTCGATCAGAATTACATAATTTTGATCTTTTTTACTTTTAATTATAAAAAGACCCCTGAAAGAATTTAAAATTTTCAATTAGGTCCTTAAAAATTACAAGTCCTTTAAAAAACCAATTAAACTCTTTTGGAAATGCATTTAGACTTTTGAGGTTACTTCAAGTATTGAAGACTTATTTATAATATTTTCATCATTGGAGTCCTCTGTTGCATCCACACTTCATCATCCCAAAATTAGATGCTTATAGTGACTTTTAAGTGCAAAGAGGAAGTTAAATGAAAGAGAGAGAAATAATAGAGAAAATGAAAAGAGATAAAAAAAAATTAAAGATTTAATGAAGAAATGAGAGTATAGTTGTACTAAATAGTTCAAATTTTAAAACCCTAAAAGAGAGAAAGTGAGGAGTCAAGAAAATGAAAAGGCACCTTTAAAAATTAAAGAAATATGGATTTAAATTTTGAATTTATAGACAATGCATGCCTATGAGCATCGATATGCATGACTGTGCACCCTTGCTTTTTCATTTTCTTGAACTAAGTAGGCATGATTATATGCACGTAGGTTCATGGCTATGCTTGAATACATTTTTTTAACCATATTTTTGTACTTTTTGGTATAGTCGTGCGTGAATGCTAATATTTCTTTTTTAAAGTATACTTTAGTTCACATGGTTGCGCACCAGGGAGCACAACCTAACTAGTTCATAACACAAATCAATATACAACTAATTTATCAGCACTGCATTGAAAATAAACATCACATTAATTCAACAAATATTTCACACATATTTAAAATTATAAAACACTTCTAGTGCTCCTTTTTATCATCATTTTCTTGAAACATAAAAGATAAAGTATTAAGTAAGAACTAATTTAATGGATTTACAATAAGAAAAATTAAAATAATTAATATAAACTAAGAAAGAGTCTTGGTTGAGCTCCTATGAAGTGCTCTTTTAAGGTCTTTGAGCTAAACCATATAATGCATCACGTGGTTGAATTCCTTAGGTAGGAAACTTGGTAAAAGTTGTCCATCGTGCCTCGATGATACAACTCATTCTCTACCCATTGACCTTGAACTTTTCCCCTTGTGAATTGCTCAATTCAACAACACCATGTGGATATGATTAAGACATAGTAAATGGTAATGACCATTTACTCTTTAGATTTCCTAGAAATAATTTAAGCCTTGAATTAAAAGCAATACTTGATCTTCTTCCTTGAACTTATTGCTCCTAACCCTTGTATTATGCCATCTTTTCATATGCTTCTTTTAAATTTTAAAGTTCTCATATGCAGCTTCTCTAATCTCCTTTAACTCACTTAACTACGACATCCTCTTTTTAGCTACTTTCTTGAAGTTGTAGTTCAATGATTTAACCACCCAATAAGCCTTATGCTTTATATCAATGGGGAAGATGACATGTTTTTCCATACACTAACTTAAATTGAGACATTTCAATAGATGTTTTATAAGCAATTATATATGCCTATAAAGTATCATCAAACTTCTTTGCCCATTCTTTTCTTGACTTGCTCACTATCCTTTCCATAATTTTCTTTAATCCTCAATAACTAACCTCTACTTCCCTACTTATTTAAGGGTGATAAGGTATTTCCACTTCATGTTTCACCCCATATTGAGCTAATAAATCTTCTATATTCCTATTATAAAAATGTGTTCCACCATTACTTATGATAACTCTAAGCATCACAAATTGAGAAATAGTTTCTTTAAAAGCTTGTAAATAAGTCTGGCATCATTGATCAGGCAAGCTTGAGCTTCAACCCACTTTGATATATAGTCAACATAAATAAGTTTGTACTTATTGCCCTTTGATGAAGGACATGGCCCTATGAAATAAATGCCCTTAAACATCAAATATCTTAACCTCTAAGATCCCTGATTAAAGCATTTCATCTTTCTTTGAAATGTTACCACTCTTATGACATGTATCATAATTGAGCACTAATTCTCGAGCATCTTAAAAAAGTATAAGCTAATAGAATCCTACTTTAAGAACTTTAGCAACTATTCTTTATGAACCAAAATGTCCACTAGTAAGCATCACATGACAATATTGCAAAACTGAACCAATTTCCTCATTTGCTATGCACCTCCTAACCATGCCATTATTATATAACTTCCATAAGAAAGGATCATCCCATAAGTCGAATTTCAAGTCATAAATCAAGTTCTTTCTTTATTGACTAATGAAGTCTTTTGGTAACTTCCCATATAAGATGAAATTGGCTAAATTAGCAAACCAAGGAGCATCTATGAGCTTAATGGCCAAAAGCATCTCATTAAGAAATATTTCTTTGATTCTCTCCTCACTGTTACTTCCTTCTTGATTTAGCTCCATCCTTGATAAATGATCTATATTTTCTTATCCCTTATTATCTCTAATCTCAATATCAAATTCTTATAGTAGAAGCACCCATCTAATAAGCCTTGATTTTGAATCCTTCTTGTTCATTAAGTAATTTTGTGTTGCATGATCAGTGTACACCACTACTCTGAATCAAGGAGATAGGACTTAAAATTATTAAATGCAAAAAGGACCGCTATCATCTTCTTTTTTACAGTAGCATAATTTAGTTGTGTGTCTAATAATGTTTGACTTGCATAGTAAATCATATATAGCTTATTTTCCTTCCTTTGGCCAAACATAGCTCCTATTTCATGGTTACTTGCATCACACATTAATTTGAATGGCGAATTCTGATTCACTGCAACCACTATAGGTGCTAAAATCAAGGCCCCCTTCAACTTGCTAAAAGCTAATTTACATTCATTAGTAAAAATAAAAGGTGAATCTTTCTCAAGTAACTAACAAAAGGGTTTAAAGATTTTAGAAAAATCCTTATTGAACCACCTGTATAAGCATGTATGGCTGAGAAAACTTCTTACACCCTTCACATTTATAGGATATTATAGCTTCTCAACAATTTTCACCTTTACTTTGTAAACTTCAATGCCTTAAGCTAAAATTTTATCTCCTAAAACAATTCCTTCATCCGCCATGAAATGGCACTTTTCCTAATTTAGCACTAAATTTATCTCTTCATAATAAGCCTGAACTCGTTCCACATTTTCCAAATGTCCCTTAAAAGAATTCCTATAGACTAAAAAATCATCCATGAAAACATCCCTATACTTCTTTACTATATTTATGAAAATTGCCATCATGTATCTTTGGAATGTTGTAGGAGTATTACATAACTCAAATGACATCCTTCTATAGGCAAATGTGCTATAGCGACATGTAAAACTGGTATTCTCTTGATCTTCTAGAGCTATTACAATTTGGTTATACCTTAAGTATTCATCCAAGAAATAGTAAAAAGCATGTCCTACGATATTGTCTAACATTTGATCGATGAATGGCAATGGGAAATGATCTTTCTTAATTATTGAATTTAACTTCTGATAATTAATATAGATCATCCATCCATTTACCACTCATATAAGAATCAACTCTTCCTCCTCAATTTCCATAATGGTCATCCCTTCTTTTTAGCACACACTGGATTGGGCTTACCCATAAGCTATCTAAGATTGGGTAAATGATCCCTACATCTAGTAGCTTAATCACCTCCTTTTCTGCTACCTCTTACAGGATTAAGCCTTCTCTGTCTTTTAATTGTTGGCTTATGCCCTTCCTTCATCAAAATCTTATGCCTATGTGAGTGATCGATTATGTTTTTAGTGTTATTTTCCTTTTGTGGCTTCTTACCTTATAGGTTTCTAAGGGACATGGCAACTTTACTAAATAGGGAAAAATGATTGGTCTTGGGAGGAATGAGATACTTTTTTGATTTTATGGAGTCACCACCCAATTTTTTAAAATTCAAGAAAAGAAAAGGACAACATCAGGTCACTAAATGAGCATTGTCCCCAGCAGAGCTTTCTAGGTTCATGAGATCGCATCTACTTTTTTACTATTTCTCATTATATGATATTCAATGAATAGCTACCACAACACCCTAGTTTCGATAATGAAAATTTGTATAATATTCATACAGTACATCAGATAATGGAAGATGATAAAGCTAAAATATCATTATTACATTTGATTTCCTAATAAAATACACATAAAAGAAAAAAAGGATCACAAAAAAGTAAATTTAGCTTAGGTGTAATGAACTTGTAAGGCAAATATGACTATAAATGTAGCTTTCCTGATCATATGAATAATAGGATAAGTAATGGATACTCAATCACTTGAAAGGGTGAGCAAAATGTACAATATAAGGGATACATGGTGACATCACTGGACCAGGAATATGATGACTCTAGTCTTAAATATGAACTTTTTATATTATTGATATTTATTATGTGATTTCACATTTTGAAACTAAAAGATGCAAAATGATGATACAAGATGAGCAAAAAATATAATTTAAATTATTCACATAGTATGCAAATTACTAGTCTTATTACACAAGCATAATAATATTCATAACTGCTAACGATAATAAAATAAAATGCAGTACGATAAAATAAATGTGCTAAAATGATTATATGGTCCTCAAATTCGACTGAGCTTATGTGGGTTTCAAAGCTTTAGCTTTAAGGGATTAACAAGTTTTCCTCATCGAGAGGTTTAAAATAATATGTAGAATGATGTTATTTTGTATACCTTTGAAGCGTGCTTTGACAAAGATAAGGCTAGTTTTGGTGGGAGGGAGACTTAATAACTTAAGAAAAATACAATGGGAGAGCTAAAACTATATGGAAGTAAGTTCCAATGCCTTAATGCAAATAGATTTTTGAGTATATGTGTGTTTCCTCTCGCTTTTCCCCTCAAAATAGGGTGCGGGGGTACCTATTTATAGTGACAAAATGTGAGGAAGAGGAGGGTATAGGCATGGTCACATGTGTGTCCTTAGTACGTAGCATGTTACCATTCAAAGTGCATGTGATTGCATGCTTGTGAGTGATTACGTGTACTTTCACATGTTACGCACTCAATTTAGGGCTTTTTTAGGCCATTTTGAGTTAGTTTTTAGGGTTTTTGGGCCTTTCGGATGGGTTTTCACAATTCATTTTATCTAATTCACCCTTAATTTTAGCATGTGAAATTTAAGGGTGTTTAAATGCATTTTTAAGTGACACACGCTAACCCTCAGGGTGTTTTGGACTATTATAGGTCCACTTTTAGAGGTTTTTAGAGTGTTCTAGATGCGTTCCCAAAGTCCATTTAGTTTGATTCGGCTTTAACTTCAGTGCATGGCACCTAGGGATGTTTATATGCACTTTTAAGCGACACATGCTAACCCTCTAGGTGTTTTAGACTATTTTGGGACCACTTTTGAAGGTTTTAGAGCCTTTCAAATGCATTCCCAAAGTTCGCTTAGTCTTATTCGGCTTTGATTTTAGTGCATGACACATAAGGGTGTTTATTACTGCATATAAACTTTTAGGTGACATGTGTTAATCCTCAGGTTATTTTGGACTATTCTAGGACCACTTTTAGAGGTTTTTGGACATTTTGGATGTATTTTTTAAGTCAATTTTGTCAAAATCAATTTTTATTTTTCATGAAGTTAGGTCCCAATCTGATGTAATGAACACCAACTTAACAAGCTACATATTGCAAGAGGAGATTCTCAACATAAGCCTCTTATTATTTTGATAATTTGTATTTCATAAGATTGGAGTGTAACTTAATGGTTTAGTGATCAATTATGCACACCAGTGGGATTAATTAGGGTTTTAGGGTTGCACACTTCAAAGGTGTTATGAATGACTAGACTCTAGTCTTTTCAAAAAAAATTTCATCATTAGACCTTTTTAAGGACAGTTAAATTTAAGGTATGACAGTTGCCCTCTACGTCACATGTGTAGCACAACCATTTAGCGCTAGTGTCAATACACATAAAGCAAATGTAAAAATCTAAAAAATCATTTTCTAAAGAGAGGTACTTACCTAAGTGCTATGTTTTTATGATTTGAATGATAGGATATTGCCACTATAACCTCTTTGGGTGTCAGGCAAATAGATATTGCCACTATTGGCAAATGGATACTGACATTATAGGCAAAAGGATACTACCTCTATAGGTGAATGGATACTGCCACCATAAGTGAAAAAATATTTTCTCCATAAGTGAGTGGATACTACCATTCTAGGCAAAAAGATACTGCCACCATAGGTGAAAAGATACTGCCACTATAGGCGAAAGGATATTGTCACCATAACTAAAAAGATATTGCCTTTATAGGAGAATGGATAGATACTGCCACTATAACCTCTCTGGGTGTCAGGCAAACAAATAGATACTATTACTATAACCTCTTCAACTGTTAGGCGAATATATAGATACTGCCACTATAAACTCTTTGGGTGTCAGGAAAGTAGAGTAAATACATAGATGTTGCCACTGTAACTTCTTTATATGTCAGGTGAATAAATAGATACTACCACTATAACCTCTTCAGGTGTCAGGTGAACAGATAGATACTACCACTATGACCTTTTTGGATGTCAGGAAAACAAATAGATACTGCTACTATAACCTCTTTGGGTGTTAAGCAAACAAATAGATACTACCACTATAACCTCTTCAAGTGTCCAGTGAATAGATAGATACTACCACTATAACCTCTTTGAGTGTTAGGTGAACAGATAGATACTGCCACTATAACCTCTTTAAGTTTTAGGTGAACAGATAGATACTGCCACTATAACCTCTTTAAGTGTTAAGCGAATAGATAGATCCACTATAACCTCTTTTGATGTTAGGAAAATAGATATATACTGCCACTATAACCTCTTCAGGTGTTTTGATGGTTATAGGGAAGGTTTTTAATAAGATTATTGCTACACTTTCTTATGACTCATATGCATCGAGTCAAATTGCTATGTACATGTTAATTAAGCGATGGATGGACACAATGCATACTTTTCACTTACCTGTTAGAGAGATGACCATCACTCCTCTAGAATTTACTACTATCATGGGCTTGAGCTTTTTTAGAGATCCTATTCCCTTTAGTAAGGAGGAGTGTTCTTCTATAATACCAAGGAGGCACCTCACCATGGAGTTGCTTAGGGTGCCTACCCCTATGAAGTCTTATTGTTCGTACCTTACTCATTACACCAAGTTCATCTCCACTATATGGATGTTGTATAATGTTGATCTTATTTCAACGGAGCAGCTAGCTCATTATTTCTTGTTCTATTTATTAAGTGATGTCATCTTCCTGAATCCTTCTCGTATGAGTAGTTTATAGTTGTTGCCTGTCTTGAGAGACTTAGACAGCCTATCGAGGTACTACTATGGTACTACTACTTTTGCTTACATGTACTCGGGTTTGAATGCAGTATGCTAAGGTAGCTCGAGGATTTATGGGTGATTATTTATGCTAGATATGAGTAAGAGTTCTTATATCCATCCTTTTATTGTTCGCCTTTTGCCTGCTTTTTCCTAATTTTTTAAGTTCTAATTTGTCAAATTTAGGCTTATGAGTTTAGAGTTCTCCCTCGTCTGATGATCGAGCATCTCACAGAGGATGGTTTTCCTCATTATTCTTGCTAGATTAGGAAGACCACTAATTTGATTAAGGATTGCATAGAGGTTTGAGACTACATGGGTAGGCTATTGCCTGGACAAGTATGTTTGATTCCTGCTATGTTGATTGTTTTATTTTTTGGAGATTCATTATTCACTTTTGCATTTTAGACAAAGAGACTATTACTGCTCCCTAGCCTTAATAACAAGGTGTGGTATATAGGTGAGCAAGTCCATCATTGGTAGGATGGTCCATTTATGAGGAGAGTCCCTGTTCCTCCTCCTAGTGACATATTCTAGAGTCACGAGCTTAGGGCAGATGAGCTTACTACTACCATGATGGGATATCCTTTCGAGAGTCTCCTAGAGGGTGCAGGCTCTCTTTACATTGATATGTTGATCCTGCAACTGATTGATACTGTGGCTAGTGGTACCTTTCCTCCACCTCCACCTCCTCAAGTGGATAGGGCTTGTCCTTCAGATATGAGGGCTAGGCCATTACACGGATCATCAAGAGTTACTTCTTTTGACCTAATAGGCTTTTATTCCTATTTTGTACAAGTATGTAACAAACTTTATTAGTAATAAGTTATAATTAACATAGTTATGGGGACTTACCTGCAATAATAGGGATCTCATTAGAAGAGATCAGGATCCCATATCGAGGAGGCTAAGGGCACATTCCATATTGAGGCAATTACCTATACTAGTGGTATGGCTTTTAGTGGTGCCATTCTTAGGGACTTGGCTATTAAATCAGCCTTGTTTTTATCTAGGATGGACATCTTTAATGGAGGAGTGTATACTGATTTGCCAAGTCCTGGCTTTCCTTAGTTAGATGTTATCCCTTCCTGATGCTTCCCATGTTCGTGCTTTATTTTACTTATTTTGCCTTTGTTTTGCCTATTTAATCATTGGTGTTTGACTTATTTGCTTATTTTTTTGGTAGATCCCTATCTCTTCTGGCTAGTACTAGTATACTATTGCAGAGAGTGCACAGTAGCACTTTATAAAGTTTACGAGCAATTAAAAGGTATATCGTCTTTATTATACCTATTTATTTATGCACATGTTTTATGTATGCATGTATAATATGCAATTTCCATGTAATGCAAGCTAAACATCTCTATGCCAGCTGTGAGTGGGAGCAGGAGCACACAACTTATCATGATCATATTGGTGAACTAGAGTCATTGCTAGCATCCTTCATGATGAATGACAAGGAGCCTAGATCAGTTGATGGGGATGTTTAAGCATGATTGATGCTTGCTTATGATAGCAGCCACGGCTGATGTAGTTGTTTTAAGAGCTAGGTGTAGGGCTTTTTAGCTTATGGTTGCTTTGTTGTATTATTTTCCCTAGGTGATGGACTCTGGGTGTTGTATCTGGGCATTTATCCTGCATATGTTGTATGATTTATGTATGATGATAACTGTAGTATATATGATTCTTGTCATTACTATGTTTGGTGATATTTGCCATTGCTATTGTCTACCTCTTTTATTTTTCCCTCTTTTGCCTAAGGCATCTCCTTTTAGAGCATTTTGCACTTAGCCAGGTTTTTTCCCTCCCTTTTTTGCCTAGGGTATCTCCTTTTAGAGCTCTTCACGCCTAGTTGGGCTTTTTTTTAGCCTTTAACGATAGTCACTAATCTTGAGGATATAGTTCAAAGAAGATAGTAAGAATTATGGTCATGTAATGAAAGAAAATGCAAAGCATGTTTAATGCAATTCATGATGATAAAATGTATTGCACTTTTCAAAGACGTTTTACATAAATTGGCAATCATTATTATTTCAGTAAAATCATCTAAGAAAAGCATATATGTATTCATAAAAATTTTGAACTTGAGGTTACCTTTATCCCTATTTAACCTTTTTAGGTTTTCTAGTTAAGTATTTTCTCTCTTTCCCTAATTTTTGCCTAGGTTGCCCATGCAGGGTTTTCAACCTGGCAGGAAGTCCATAATTTTTTCCTGAGCAGTCATTTTTAAGTTTTCAACTTAGCAGTTTGCTTTTTTTTTTGCCTTAGACATGGTACTTCTTCAAGTGGTCTATATTGACAAGTTTATAAAATTCATTACCTTTAGAATCCATCGACTTGATTGCTCTTTTTAATAAGGCATATTTTACCAAGTATGAGCCTTCCTAGTTTTGTATGAATTTCCCTCTAGGGTCTAGAATGTTCTGCCTTACTTACTTTAACACCTAATCTCCTACTTTCATACTTTTATGTTTTACTTTTCTATTAAAGATTTTAGCTAGCCTAGCCTGATACAGTTGTGTGTGGTATATAGCCTTGAGCCTTCAACTGTCGAAGAGAGTGAGATTATCATGCCTCTATTGGGCCCATTGTACTTCTAGCAATTCAAATTCGATTATTACTATAAGAGACTTGATTTCTCAATTGGAAGTACTGCTTTTGATCTATATGCTAGTAAGAAAAGGGGTACTCTGGTTGAAGTTCTAACTATTGTTCGGTATCCTTATAAGGCATATGGCAATATGTCTGCCCAGTCTCGATAAGTTTGAGTCATCTTTGACAAAATCTTGTTGATGTTCTTGTTTACAGCTTCGACGGCCCCATTTGCTTATGGTTGGTAAGGAGAAGATTTAAAATATTCCACCTTATAACTACTTAGTAGTTCTCTAACTTCCCCTTGGAATTGAAAATCGTTATTAAAGATGATGTGATGGGGGATCTCATATTGATAGAAAAAATTTCTTTTGATGAACTTAGCCACTTGCTTTGCTCCTATATTTATGAATGCTTATGCTTCAAGCCATTTTGTGAAGTAATCCCATGTTACTAAAATGACCCTATATTGATTTGAGGTTATTGGGTGGATTTCCCAAATTATGTCTAGACCCCACGTTAAGAAGGGCCATGGAGAGGAGATGTAGTGTAATTTTGTTGAGGGAAGGTGGTTGACATTCCCATGGATTTGACACTTATGGCATTCCCTCATAAATTTTCTATAGTCTTCCATTATCATCATTAAAAAGAACCCTTATCTAATTAGTTTCTTAGCTAGGATTGCACCATTCATATGTGGACCATAAACACCTTTGTGTACTTCTTCTATTACTCTTATAGCCTCAGTTTCATCCAGTGATCAGAGTTGTAACCCATCTAAAGTTCTTTTGTATAACATACCCTGGTGCAATATGAATTTTATTACTAATTATCAGATGACTGCCTTATCTTTTTCACTTGCTTAATCGGGATATTCTCATTCTATTAGATATCTCTGGATGTCATAAAACCAAGATTTTTCAATTTTTTTGTCTTCTCTATTTTGCAGTTCTTATGATAAGGTTATCTTAATCTAAGTAAGATTAAAGGCTTCATGAGCATTTTGGATGGTATTTCTCATATTAAAGCTTAGGAAGCAAGTGCATATGCCATCTAATTAGGGTTAGAAGGACATAGTGAGCAACTTCAAGTGATCCATGTAAGGTTTTAAGTGCTGCTATTTCAATTCCCACTCCTTTATGGCATGATTGATTACTAACATGGAATTTTTAAAGATTTCAACTTATGTAACCTCTAGGGCTATCAGTGTTTCTATATTAAGTGCGCATGCCTCATTTTTTGCTTCATTATTTGTGAATCTGAACTCAAGTTTTTGCAATTGGTACCAATTCACCTTCTAGAGACTGTAATATGACATTGAATTATGTGCCAAATTGATTAACTGCTTTGTTATAATACATCCACTATCCTTGATTCTCAATGGCTAAACTAAAGTCATCTTGGAAGTCTAGTTGGATTTCTTCTGAGTCTATAATGGAGTTGAGAGCTAGAAATTTAGCCACTGCTCTTCCTTTTACTACCTTCTTAGTCAGGTATTGCACATTAAATTCCATCAATAGCATGAGCCACTTGGCAAGTTTTCCCACTAAAGAGGGAGCTTTGTAGAGGTACTTCATTGGATCCATTTTAGACATGACTAACTTTTGTAGGACTGAAAGTAATGTCTAAGTTTCTTCATTGCCTATACTATTGTCAGGCATATCTGCTCGACTTGGTTATATTTTTCCTCACACGATAACATCTTCTTACTTAAGTAGTCGACTACATATTTTGCTTTTATTTCTCCATCTTAGGCTGACATTGCGCCAATTGCATTTCCTTCAATGGCCAGATACAGGGTTAAAGGTGTCCCTAGCTTAGGTGGTTTCAAAACTGGTGGGTTAGCTAGGTAGTTTCTAATCTTGTCGAATACTAACCAATATTACTTATTCCACTCAACTGGCCGATCTTTAATGAGTAGCTTGAAGATTGGTTCACATATAGTTGTTAACTTGGTGATGAATCTACTGATGAATTGTAGTTTCCTTAGAAACCTTTTGAATTTTTTTTAGCACTAGCATCTCTCTGACTACTTTTGCTTTGTCTAGATCCATTTTAATCCCATTTTTTCTGAGTTCTTACCCCCGTATCAATATTCAATATGTTTATCGATAGTCATGAAAGTATCGTTCGATAGTTTATAGCTTGATTTTATTGACATAAAGGTTGACAAACTAGTTGAATTCCTAACCCATTCATTTCATCTTATAAGAATAAATGGATGACATCTCATAGGTTCCATCATCGAGAGATGTCATTATTTGTTAGTTTGTATAAACCATTCAAGCTAAGGTATATGATTCTTATCACTAAAGTAGATGAGAATCACGTGGATCTGAGCATAAACAATCTATGAAAATTGACATTATAACATCATTTGGTGACAAACACTAGGAGAGTCATGTTATTTATGAATGTCAGGTCAAATAGACAATGTTAGGATAAGGATAGCATGCATAGCTTGGTGGAATCCTAGTGGATGTTACTAATGGTTTATCTATATGAGCTAAGTCAGGGTGAAAGGCTAAAGGTTCCTTTAGTGAGAATGCCCTCATATGACTAGGGTTATAGACTTCGATTAGTGAGTCTATCATTCTTTTAATAACTTGGTTTCCCCCCTTTAAAACTTAGGTTATAGACTCTGGTAAGATGAGTCCAGCAAATGCACAAGTAAAGACTAAAGGTGATAATACCTATCTTCATCACCCCATGGCTCAAGTGGAATTATAGTGGTAATGTCATTTAGAATTATCAAGGTTTTAGGGACTAGTGGTGCACTTGTCATGTGTAGTGCAAATGCAGTGGTGAGGGGCTCTATATGATTAAGTATTGTATAATGAGAAATAGTCATTTTCAAGTTGATCTCTCTTACTTAGAAATCTTTAGTGAAGTTGCCATTGTGAGCTACCAGCTGTGCTTTTGGTGTTGTTTTTGTTTTGTGGCTTCTTAGCTTACAGGTTTTCAAGGGATATGTAAACTTTACTAAATAAGGACAAATGGTTGGTCTCAGAGGACTAAGATGCTGTTTTTATTTTATGAAGTTGCCACCCAATTTTAAGAAAATCAAGAAAAGAAAAGGACAATATTGGGCCACTCAATGAGTATTGCCCTCATCGGAGTTTTCTAGGTTTGGGGGATCACATATACTTTTTTACTATTTCTCATTATACAATATCAATGTATAGCTACCACAACACCCTAGTTTTGGTAATGATAGTTTGTATAGCATTCACACGGTACATCAGATAATAAAAGATGACAAAGCTAAAATATCATTATTACATTTTCTTTCCTAATAAAATATATATAAAAGGAACAAAGGATTATAGAAAATTAAATCTAACTTAGGTGTAATGAACTTCCAAGGTAAACATGACTATGCATATAGCTTGCCTGATCATATGAATAATAGGATAAGCAATGGACACTCAATCACTTGAAAGGGTGAGCAAAATGTTTACAATTGTACATGTTTGTAGTGATTATTTATTTATGATGACAATATAGGGGATGCATAGTGACATCATTAGACCACAAATATGATGACTCTAGTTTGAAATATGAACTTTTCACATTATTGATATTTTATAGTGTGATTTCACATTTTGAAACTAAGGGATGCAAAATGCTGACATAAGATGAGCAAAAAATAGAGTATAACTTATTCAAATAACAAGCAAATTACCAGCCTCATCACACAAGCACAATAATATTCACAAATGCTGGTGATAATAAAATAAAATACAGTATGATAAAATAAATGTGCTAAAATGATTATGTGGTCCTCAAATTTGACTGAGCTTTAGCTTCTAGGGATTATTAAGCTTTCGTTGTTGACAGGTTCAAAATGATGTGTAGAATGATGCTAGTTTATATACCTTTAAAGCATGCTTTGACAAAGATGAGGCTAGTTTTGGTGGGAGGAAGACCTAATAGCCTAAGAAAAATGTAGTGGGAGAGCTAAAACTATCTGAAAATAGGTTTCCAACTCCGTCAAGTAGACAAATTTTTTAGTGTGTGTGTTTCCTCTTGCTCCCCCCTTAAAATAGGGCATAGAGGTACCTATTTATAATGAAAAAAAAGTGAGGAAGAAGGGGTATTGGCATGGTCACGTGCGCATCCCTAAGACGGAGCATGTGACCATGCAAAGTGCATATGATTGTGCACTTGGCATGTGGCCATGTGTTCAAGCACAGTTATGTGCACTTTATGCATTACGCACTCAATTTGGACCCTTTTTAAGCTATTCTGAGGTTAGTCCCTAGGGTTTTTGGGCCTTCCGAAAGCATTTCTATAATATGTTTTATTTAATTCAGCCTCGATTTTAGCTTATGACACCTGACGGTGTTTATATGCACTTCTAAGTGACACACGCTAACCCTCAAGGTGTTTCTAACTATTCTAAGACCACTTTTAGAGGTTTTAAAGCTTTTTGAATGCATTTCCAAAGTTCATTTAGTCTGATTTAACTTTGTTTATATGTACTTATAGGTGATATGCACCAACCCTTGAGGTGTTTTAGACTATTTCAGGACCACTTTTAAAGGTTTTAGAGCCATTCGAATCTGTTCTCAAAGTCTGTTTAGTCTGATTCAACTTTGATTTTAGTGCATGATACTAGGGGTGTTTATGGCTACATGCGCACTTTTAGGCAATGTGTGTTAATCCTCAGGTTATTTTGGACTTTTCCAAGACCACTTCCAGAGGTTTTAGAGCCTTTTATATGTGTTTCTGAAGTCCATTTTATCAAAATCGATTTTTATTTTTTCATAAAGCTAGGTCCCAATCTTATGAAATGAACACCGACTTAATAAGCTGCATGTTCTGAGGGGAGATTCTTGAAATAAGCCTTTTATTATTCTGATAATTCATATTTCATAAGATTGGATTGCAGCTTAATGTCTTGATAATCAATTTCACACACTAGTGGGATTGGTTAGGGTTTTAGGGTTACACACTTTAGAAGTGTTATGAATGAGTAGACTTTAGTCTTTTTAAAGATTCATTTTATTATTTGACCTTTCCAGGGATAGTCAAATTTAAGGTATGACTGCATGCAATTGGAAGGACTTATACCCTTTAAGTCAGAAATCTGTAAACATATAGCCTTCTTTTCATTATCTTTACTAATAAGTCTTCTTAGTCTTGGCTGAGTTTAGTTGATATGATCACAGGTAAGGTTTTTCCTTCCCTAAGAAAGTATATCTCAAATATTAGCGTAAAGGTTTCAAGTCTAGCTATGGTGGTTTAATAGTTGAGGGGGGGTGTGGGTTCAGTATTTAGTAATAAAATGTAGGGTAAATAAGTTTGGTGTTTGAGATATGCTTCATTTTGGGAACATTTCACGTAAAAACACTCCTCAATATTCTCAATTTCCATAGATTTTTCCAACCTCTAATGTTAGAATTCACTCACACAATCATCAATAACATCAACTCTCATGCAAAAATCATTATCAAAAGGATGCTTCATACCTTGATAGATGTCAAACTTATAGCTCTCATCCCCTACTTTTAATACAAGTGTCCCATCATAAACATCAATTATAGCTTTTACAATATATAGAAAAGGCATAATAAGAATAAAGGGTACATCTCCATCCTCTTCAAAATTAAGAACTATGAAGTCAAATGGGAAGATGAACTTCGTACCTTACTAGCACATCTTTAACTATGCCCTATAGTTCCTTCACTATCCTATATGCAAGCCGGAATCGAATGTTTATGGGTTGCACTTCTCCTAGTCCCAACTTTTTTTAAATTGACAAAGACATTAAATTAATGGAAGCTCCTAAATCATAAAAAACTTTTTGAAATTTTAAATTTCTAATAGAACATGGAATAGTGAGACTCCATGGATGCATCCTTTTTAAAGGAAGTTTATTGGAAATGATTGCACTGCACTCCTTTATGAGTGTAACTATCTCAAACTCCTACAACTTCTTTTTATTGGAAATCAGCTTGTCATACCTTAAATTTGACTATCCCTAAAAAAGGTCCAATGATGAAAAAAACCTCCAAGATGAATAGAGTTTGCTTGTTCATAACACCTTTGAAGTGTGCAACCTTAGAAAACCTAACCAACCCCACCAGTGTGGAAAATCAATCACTGAGCAATTAAGTTGTGCTCTAACCTTATGAAATATAAATTATCAAAATAATAAGAAGCCTATTTTAAGAATTACTTTCTCAGAACACTTAGCTTGTTAGGTCGGTGTTCATTTTATTCGACTAGGACCCAACTTTATGAAAAAAATAGAAATCAATTTTGAAAAAATAGACTTTAGAAACACATCCATAAGACTCTAAAACCTCCAGAAGTGGTCCTAGAATGGTTCAACACAACCCAAGGATCAACACATATCACTTAGAAGTGCACATAATTCCATAAACACCCCTAGGTGTTATATGGTAAAATCAAAGCCAAACTAGACAAAATAGACTTTGGAAACATATTTAAAAGGCTCCAAAACCTTCAGGAGTGGTCCCGAAATAGTCCAAAATAACCTAAGGATTAGCACATATCGCTCAGAAGTGTGCATAAACACCCTTAAGTGTCATACACTAAAATCAAGGCCGAATTTAACAAAAAAAACTTTGGAAACATGTACAGAAGGCCCAAAAACCATACAAACCAACTTTATAATAGTGCTCATAAGCCTCAAATGGAGCGTATATAGCATAAAAGTGCATATAACCATGCATATGGCCATTCTCAAAGTGCACAATCTGTGCACTTTGCATGGCCATACGCTTTGTCCTAGTGATACGCTTATGACCACATCTATACCCCCTTCTTCCTTACATTTTTCACTATAAATAGGTGCCTCTACACCCCATTTTAAGAGGGGAAGCAAATAGAAGCACACACACTCAAAAATCTATCCGATTAAAGGCACTAAAAATCCTTTTCCAAATAGTTTTCACTCTTCCACAATCTTTTTCAAAGGATATTATACCTCTTTTCCACCAAACCAAGCCTTATCTTTGTCAAAGCATTCTTTAAAGTTATACAAACTAGCATCATTCTATTGTCAATTTGAACCTCTCGACGGGGAAGGCTTGATAATCCGTCAAAGCTAAAGCTTTAAAATCCACAAAAGTATAGTCAAGTCTAAGGACCATACAATCATTTTAGCACATTTATTTTATCGCACTGTGTTTTATTTTATCATCATCAACATTTAGGAATATTATTGTACTTGTGTGATGAGACTGGCAATTTTGCACGCTATATGAATAATCTATGCTTTATTATGCTCATTTCATATTATCATTTTGCATTGTCTAGTTCCGAAACATGAATCACATTATAAATATCAGTAATGTGAAAGTTCATATCCCAAAATAGAGTCATCATGTTTTCAGTCCAATGATGACATCATGCACCCCCTATATTATCATTATAGTACAAATAATTACTGCAACCATGCATGATCATTTACATTTCACTTACTCTTTCAAATGATCGAGTGTCCATTGCTTATCCCATTATTCACGTGATCAAGCAAGCTATGTGAATGGTTGTATTTACCTTGCAAATTCATTAGATTTACTTTTCTGCAATCTCTTTTTCCTTTTAGATGTATTTTATTAAGAAAGCGATGTAATAATAATATCCTTCAGCTTTATTATCTTCCACTATTTGATGAATTATGTGAATGCTATTCAAACTGTCTTTACAAAAACTAGGGTGTTGTAATAACTATACATTGAACATCATATAATAAGAAATAGTCAAAAAGTATATACGATCCCCCAATTCAAAAATCTCTATTAGGGGCGATACTCCCTAAGTGACCTAATGTTGTCCCTTTCTTTTCCTAATTTTCTAAAAATCAAGTGCCGACTCCACAAAATAAAAATTAAAAAGCATCTCGCCCCTCCCAAGACAAATCATTTATCCCTATTTGGTAAAGTTCCCATGTCCCTAAGAAACAAAAGACCCTTACAAAACCAATTCATCTTGAAACTAAGAGATGCAAAACATGCACAAAATCATGTCGCTCACAATGGCGACTCCACTAGGGACTTCTAAGTAAGAGAGATTAACTCAAAAATGACTATTTCTCATTATGCAATACTCAATCATATAGAGCCCCTCACCACTGCATTTGCACTACACATCACATGTGCACTATTGGTCCCTAAAAGCCTCAATAATACTAAATGACATTGCTACCATAATTCCACTCGAGTCACAGGGTGATGAAGATGCGGTATTATCACCTTTAGTCTTCACTCATGCATTCACTATACTCATTTGACTAGAGTCTGTAACCCAAGTCCAAAAGGGGGGTAACCAAGTTATCAAAAGAATGCTAGACTCACTGATCGGAGTCCATAACCCTAGTCATATGGGGGCATTCTCACTAAAGGAACCCTTAGCCTTTCACCCTAGCTCAACTTGTATAGATAAACTAGTAGTAACATCCACTAGGATTCAACCAAGTTGTGCATGCTATCTTTATCCTAATGTTGTCTGTTTGACCTGATATTCATAAAATAACATGACTCTCCCAACGTCTATCATTGAATGACGTTGTAAGGCTCAAGACCATATGATTCTCATCTACTTCGTATGAACCCAAAGCATGGGGAATGATAAGAATCATGTACCTCAGCTTGTATACTCTATGTAAACTAATAAATAATGACATCCCTCAATGATGGAACTTATAAGACATTGTCCATTTATCCTTATCAGATCAAATGAATGGGTTAGGAATCCAACTAGATTATGCACCTTTATGTCAGCATAATCAAACTATAAATAATTGAATGATACTTTCATAACTCCTTATAAATATATTGAATATCAATATGGGGGCAAGAACTTAAGCTCCTTTTGATTGACAATGGTCCTATGCATACGGGCATATACAGGCTCTGGACATCATTTGAAGCTTGACAATTGACCTTTATATTGACATCATGTGGTTACCTCAAGCACATTTTAGTGTTATTCCTTAGTTTATCCTTTGGTTCTTATCAATATATCAAAACAGCCTAGTTCCAAGAGTAGAACCATAGTCCCTTGATGACTAAAGGTTCAAAACCTACCTAGGAAAGAGATTTAATAACCTCATAGAGAAATAAGATTAAAAGTAAGAGCTTACTTATGATTAGTTTGTTCACTATGTAAGAAAAACTAACCAGCGTTAATCATGCATACATAACATACATGTAAATAGGCATGTATTAACCATTGTTTCTTATAGGAATAATCATCTTTCATCATAAGATTTTATATCCACTCCATGCATACATGCTCACCCTTTTCTTTTGCAGGCACACATCATGCATTATTCATTTAGCTAACCTTAATAAATGTATAAGAATCCTACACCCAACAAGAGTGATCATGAAGCTGACTCTTCTCATTAAAGCAATGGAAAACTTAGAGTAAGGATTCAAGACCTAGTTAAAGATGGCATTATGGTCAAAAATCCCCAAACCCAAACTAGCACCACTAGACATTTCCTCTATAACCTTAATAATGCCAATTGGAAGAGCTTACAACCATACAGAATGATATGCATTAAAATATTCCAGCACGTGCACCTTGACGGTGTACTCTTGTATGCTACTATGTCATTCTGAGACCCTCAAGAGCACATATTCTGATTCAACACCATGGAGCTATGCCTATTGTATAAGGAATTTAGTGCCATAGCAGGGCGAACCCCCACCAAGACTAAAGAAACAATCTTCACCAACCAAGACATGAAATACCTAACACTTAGAGCTACTTTTCTTAATCTAAGCACATAAAAGCTTGATGAACTAGTCATCGAGTGTAAATGACTGATTCCCATACAAGTCCTAACTACTTACACCGCTAAAAAGACTGGTACCTTAATATGGGCACACCTATTTGCATGCAATATTTCACTCTCTAGAATGACAGGCTAGGAGATTACAAGATACTCCAGGTCATTAAAGGAAAAGAATGTGAAATGACTCCCTTCCCATCGATTTTAGCAAAGACCATTCAAAGCTTAGATGACCTCAAAAATGGAAAAAGTCCAAACTTCATTGGGAGTCCTTTAATGCTTCAAATATGGTTTCAAGAAAAGCTAAACTTGCTCAATAAACCTATAAGTAACTAGATGAGATACCCACCTAGGAATCACTTGGAGAGACACTACAAGGATGTTCATTAATGCTTAACCCATATCACAGCTCAAGAATAGGTCGAGTGCATAAAGGATATACTAGAATACTAATTGAAATGGATGTGTCCATGGTGGAAGGTAGAACATGTGACTCTCTACACATATGTCAACTGTGTGCCAATCTTAGGATTTAAGTCATGCACCTATTACTATACAGCAATAGTGAGGAGACAGTTCGATAAGAAACAACACGTACCTTCTAACCTTATAGATTTCTCTAATGACAGGATACAATAAAGGTTTATGGATCACTTTAAAATGAGATGAGGAAAGAAAATCATCCACCATTTTATTAATAGTAGTAGAGACAATGTTGCTAATGAGACATACAAATAGTGGGTAATGCAAAGACAAAACCATATATTAAGCGATTAATCTAAAGAAAGTTTGCTTCTTTAATTTTTGTACTTTTTCTTTGTTTAAAACTAATGATGTAATGAACTCCAAAGTTAATGAAATGAAGTCAAATTTTTCTTACTTATTTGATTTTTTTCTTGATGGTATTGTTCATTGCATTGATCAAAACATTAGCATATTTGACATTCATTCCATATGCACTTAATCATTTAACATTAGCATGGAATCTAAACCACACATTTTTCATATTTTAAAAGACATTACCCCTAAAGAGAGGAGAGAAATTGAAAAAATACTAACAAAATATTCAAAAGTATTTGCCTGGACGTATGATGATTTGTCTGGTAATGATAGAGACATTGCTTAACACTTCATTCCTACCAAAGATGGGTGCAAACTAGTAAAGCAAAAACTAAGGAGATTTATACCATAATGGGCCCAACTAGTGAAAGAAGACATCAAGAAGTAGATTAAGGCAAAGTTCTTAAATGTAGTAGACTATTTGGAATAGTTAGCAAATGTGGTGCCTATATTGAAGAAAGATGGAAGGATAAAAATATGTGTTGACTACAGAGATCTGAAAAAGGCCTGCCTAAAAGATGATTTCCTAATACCTCATATAGATATATTGATTGATAGCATCGCCATATGTGTAATGTACTCCTTTATGGATGGGTTCTCCAGGTACAATCAGATCCTAATCACCATTATCTACAAAGCAAAGATAGCTTTTGTAATAGAATAGGGTACTTATTGCTATAGAGTAATGCCCTTTCAACTGAAGAATGTGGGAGCAACTTATGAGAGAATGGCAACCACAATATTCCATGACATAATGCATAAAAAGGCAGAGGTGCACATCAATGACATGATGGTTAAATCAAAAACTAAGGAAGAACACCTATTAGACCTCAAAAAATTCCTCAAGAGAGTCAAAAGGTACAGTCTTAAGCTTAATCTAAGGAAATGCATATTTAGGGTCACTTCAAGAAATATGCTAGAGTATCTTATTTTCAAAATAGGATTAAAATGGATCTGGACAAAGCAAAAGTGGTCAAAGAGATGCTAGTGCCAAGAACAAAGAAAGAAATCATCAAAGGGTTTTTAGGGAAAGTACAATTCATTAGTAGATTCATCACCAAGTTGATAGCAGTGTGTGAACTAATCTTTAAGCTACTCAGAAAAGATCAGCCAATTGAATGGAATGAACAATGTCAACTAGTATTCGATAAGATCAAGAACTACCTAGCCAACCCACCAGTTCTAAGACCACCTAAACTAGGGATACCTTTAACCCTATATCTGAAAGGCTCCAAAACCTCTAGAAGTGGTCTTGGAATGGTCTAACACAACCCAAGGATGAGCGCGTGTCGCTTAGAAGTGCGCATAATGTCATAAACACCCTAGGTGTCATGTTATAAAGTTAAAGCCAAACCAAACAAAACAGACTTTAGAAACACATTTAGAAGGCTCTAAAACCTTTAGGAGTGGTCTCAAAATAGTCCAAAATAACCTAAGGATTAGTGCATATCACTCAAAAGTGTACGTAAACACCCCTCGATGTCACACGCTAAAATTGAGGCTAATTTGACAAAACAAACTTTAGAAATGCATACAAAAGGCCCAAAAACCTCAAAATAGTATACGTAAGCCTCAAATAAAGAGTGTAAAGTGTGAAAGTGTGTGTAACTACGTGCGAGAGCGCATGACCTCGTGATAGCATGTGACCATGCGATAAATATGGCCACGCACTCTGTGCTAAGGATGCATATGTAACCATGCCTATGCCCTCCCCCCTTTTCCTTCCATTTTTCACTATAAATAGGTGCCTCTAAGCCCCATTTTTATAGGGAGAGCAAATGGAAGCACGCACACACTCTCAAAAAAATTTTCAATCGAAGGTGCTACAAAACCCTTTTCCATATAGTTTTTGCTCTCCCACTATCTTTTTCTTAGGAGATTATGCCTCTTTTCCACTAAACCAAGCCTTATATTTGTTAAAGCATGCTTTAAAGGTATACAAACTAGTATCATTCTGTTGTCATTTTGAACCTCTCGATGAGGAAAGCCTGATAATCCCTCGAAGTTGAAGCTTTAAAACCCATAAAAGCTTAGTTGAGTTTGAGGACCACACAATCATTTTAGCATATTTATTTTATTGCACTACATTTTATTTTATCATTGCAGTATTTTGGAATAGTGTTGTGCTTGTGTGATGAGACTAGCAATTTTGCATGCTATGTGAATAATCTATGCTTTATTATGTTTATTTCATGTCAACATTCTGTATCCTCTAGTTTTGAAACATGAGATCACATCATATTAATAATGTGAAAGTTCATATCTCAAAATAAAGTCATCATGTGTTCAGTTTAGTGATTACATCATGCACCCCCTATATTATAATGATAGCATAAATAATCACTACAAGTATGCATGATCATCTACATTTCACTTACACTTTTAAATGATTAAGTGTTTGTTACTTATCCCATTATTCACGTAATCGAGCAAGTTATATGAATGGTCATATTTACCTTGCAGATTCATTATATTTACTTTTCCATAAGCTCTTTTTCCTTTTATATGTATTTAATTAGGGAAGCGATGTAATAATAATGTCCTTCAGCTTTATTATCTTCCACTATCTGATGAATTATATGAATGTTATACAAACTATCATTACCAAAACTAGGGTGTTGCGGTAGCTATAAATTAAACATCATATAATGAGAAATAGTCAAAAACTAAATGCCATCCCCTGAACGTAAAAATCTCTACTAGGGGCAATACTCATTGAGTAACCCAATGTTGTCCCTCCCTTTTCCCAATTTTCTAAAAATTGGGTGGTGACACCATAAAATTAAAAAAAAGCATCTTATCCCTCTTGAAACCAATCATTTGTCCCTATTCGATAAAGTTGTCATGTCCTTTGAAAATAAAAGACCCTTATGGAACTAATTTTTCTCGAAACCAAAAGATGCAAAACACGCACAAAATCAAGTCACTTACATAGCTCTTTCAAAAAAATTTTATACTTTGGCATTTGAGCGCTAGACATTCCACTAAAGGCATATTAATATGGAGTGCCTTAAACCATTTTAGAAATCTTGCAAACTGCTAGTCATGTTCTTATTTCTTTAACCTTTAAGGATATAAGACTTGGGGGTTCATATGGATTTAGTGGTGGCTATTTTGGTTGTAGTTATTTTATTTTATCTTGTCTTAACCTTTTAGCTCCTTCTTTACTTTAACTTTAACACGTCCATTTTCGTATTCTTTTTCCTCTTCCTTCTTCTTTTCCTTATACTCTACCGTTGCTTTTGGAGATTGGATCTTTATTCCACTTCTCAAGGGAATGACCTTCAATTGCTCATTAGTATTTTTCCTAGCATTGCTTAAAAGTGAATATTAATTCCTTATTGATAAAGAATTTTCCAATTGCCCCTCTTGTACTTCTAAATTTTGAATAGAGAACAATGGATTCTAAATATAAATTAAGTGTTGTGAGTGACCTTTATTTTTGAGAGGAAGAGGACTTTTATGTTATTGTGATTTTATGTGGGTCTTTTCGTTTTTTAGGGACATGGAAACTTTACCAAATAGGGACAAAAGATTGGTCTTAGGAGTCGCCACCCAATTTTTAGAAAATTAGGAAAATAAAGGGACAAAATTGGGTCACTCAATGAGTATTGTCCCCAATAGAGATTTTTGGGTTTGGGAGATCGCATATAATTTTTGACCATTTCTCATTATATGATATTTGATATATATTTACCGCAACACCCTAGTTTTGGTAATGGCAGTTTATATAGCATTCACACAATACATCAGATAGTATAGAATAATAAAGCTAAAAATTTTATTACATTGCTTTATTGATAAAATACATATGAAAAAGGAAAGATTGTGGAAAGTAAATCTAATATAGTTAATCTGTAAGGATAACATGATCATTTATATAGCTTATGATAGGATGATCATGCTTGCAGTGATTATTTTATGCTATGATGATGAATGATGATAATATAAAGGATGCATAAGGTCATTACTGGACCGAGAGCATGATGACTTTATTCCGAGATGTGAACTTTTTCACATTATTGATATTTATTATGTGATTCCATAATTTTGAAAATAGAGGATGTAGAATGATGATATAAAATGAGCATAGTAAAGCATATATTATTCACATAGCATGAAAGATTGCCAATCTCATCACACAAGCACAATAGTATTCCCAAATGCTGGTGACAATAAAATAAAATGCAATGTGGTAAAATAAATGTGCTAAAATAATTGTGTGGTCCTCAAACTTGACTAAGCTTATATGAGCTTTAAAGCTTTGGCTTTGAGAGATTATCAAGCTCTCCTCTTCGAGAGGTTCAAAATGACAGCATAATGATGCTAGATTGTATTCTTTTAAAGCGTGCTTTGACAAAGATGAGGTTAGGTTTAATGGAAAATGGATCTAACAACCTAAGGGAAAGGCTGTCGAGAGGGATTTCCTGTACCTTCAATTGGACTAACTTTTGAGTATGTGTGTGCCTTCACTTGCTCATCCCCCCAAAATGTGGTGTAGAGGGTTCTATTTATAGGAAAAATGTGTAGACTGGGGTATTGTAGGCATGGTCATGTGTATAGAAGTGGATTTTTGCATGTGGCCATGCACAGTGTGTGCATGGTCATGCACTTGGCGAGTAACCATGTGCACACATGTGCATTTTCATGCGCACTTCGATGCTCTATGTGCTCTTCTCGGGTTCTATACGAGTTATTCTAGTCCTAGGGTTTTTGGGTCTTTCAATTGTGTTTTCAAAGTCTGTTTGCCAAATTTGGCTTTAATTTTAGCACATGACAACTGGGGGTGTTTACGCGCACTTTTGAGCGATACGCACTGATACTCAAGTAGTGTTGGACTATTATGGGACCACTTTTAAAGGTTTTATAGTCGTTCTAATGTGTTTTCAAAGTCTATTTTATCAAAATTGATGTCCATTTTTTCACAAAACTGGGTCTTGGTCTAACAAAATATGCATCGACATAACAGGATGAGTATTTTGAGAGGAGTTTTCTTAAAATAAAACCTCTCATTATTTTGATAATTTGTATTTCATAAGGTCATAGCACAACTTAATGGCTCAGTGATCAATTTTGCACACTAGTGGGGTTTGTTGGGTGTTTTAAAGTTACAAAATTCAAAGGTGTTATGAACGAGTAGACTCTAGTCATCTGGGGATTTGTTTCATCATTGGACCTTTTTAGGGATAATCAAATTTAAGGTATGATAGTTGCCCCCTACTTTATATATGTTGCATAGCCACCTAGTGCTAGTGTCAATACACGTGAAGCAAAATGCAAAGATGCAAAAACATTTTAGTAGGGAGAGAGGTACTTACTTGTCAAGATTTGACTGCTTATTATTGTGTTTTATTTGTTGTTATTGTTCTATGACTAGGTCATCACACATGGTGGTTTTTAGGACATATGAAAGCTTATGATTCATGCAAAGTATAGAGTACATATGCAATTATAACCTTTTTAAGTGTCATATAAATAAAGATGCTACTAAGCAAAATGCAAATGCGACTATAACCTTCTTAGGTGTTATGCAAATGAACATGCTGCTATAACCTTCTTAGGTGTCATGTGAATGAACATGAGACTATAACCTTATTAGGTGTCATGCAAATGAACATGTGACTATAACCTTCTTAGGTGTCACGCAAATGAACATGTGACTATAACCTTCTTAGGTGTCACACGAATGAACACGTGACTATAACCTTCTTAGGTGTCATGTGAAATAATCATACGACTAAAACCTTCTTAGGTGTCACATGAATGAACATGCGACTATAACCTTTTTAGGTGTCACACAAAATAATCATATGATTAAGCAAATTAGGATGCTACTAAGCAAATGAGAATGCTCCTAAGTAGTGTGGATGCTCCTAAGTAATATGAGGATGCTTCTAAGTGATGAAAATGCTTTTAAGCAATGAGAAGATGCTTCTAAGAAGTGAAAAGCGCTTATAAGCAATGTGTGAGTACTTCTAAGCAATGAGTGTGAATTCTTTTAAGCAATGAGAGTGCTTCTAAGCAATGTGAAAGTGAGTGCTCTTAAGCAATATGAGGGTGCTTTTAAGCAGTGTGAGAGTGTTCTTAAGCAATGTGAATGCTCCTCAACAATGTGAAGATGCTTTTAAGTAATGAGAATGCTCCTAAGTAGTGTGTGTGAGTGCTTCTAAGCAATGAGAGCACTTTTAAGCGATGTGAGACTACTCCTAAGCAATGCGAGTACTTCTAAGCAATGAATGAGGTAGTAATGATGCAGCAATGATATAGTGATGATGCAGTAATGATGCAGTGATGATACAATAATAATGTGCATCGTCATATTAAGGATGTTATTTTAATGATTTGGAGTCAGATATCCTTACAGTGAATTTTCCTTGCTCTTCTTCTTTATAAGATGTTGAGTTTTCTAAAGAAAGTAGTGCATGCGCAATGTCTTTAGACATATTGAGTCCATATTAGTGTACTTTTGTGTGATTTTGTCTCATATCTTATGCTTAAATGGAAGTTTATGACTGTAGAAGTGAGTGTGCAAAGTATAGAAGAGGGCATGGAAGGAGGAAGTGAGCATGACTACACATAGGGGGCATGTGATCATGCGCTTGTGCATGTGTTCATGCACCTAGCTCATGGTTACACACTTCCCCCCTCTAGGCTTATTTAAATAGCTATTTTTGGAGGTCTGAGGAGGTTTCATTTTGATTTTTTTGAGTGTTTTCTGACTTTTCTTGACCCTTTTCATGTTTTGAGTGCTTTCTGCTCTATTTTTGCTTATGTACTTCCATTTTCTTTTGGGTGAAATGGAGTTCCCCAAAATTCCTAAGGGTTTAAAGGACATTTTTATTAATGTTAATCTTGATCTTGAGGGTGACTTTGTAGAGGCTACTGAAGTTGGGACGTCTGCAGCAAGGACTGGCACATCTGGTGCTCAGATTTCTCAGCATTCTAGGCTTTCTCAAGGAGATTCGATCCCTATTGTTCATAGCTTAGAAACTCACACTTGGGTGCATGATCATCACTAGGTAGGTCCCTCTTTGCCTTTATTTTGTAAAGCTTGTTCATTAGCTACTTTGCTATTTATTTTACTGAATGAGGTTATTGTAGCTATAGCTTTATAGTTCTTGTTGTAGCTATCTATCTAGCTTTATTATAAATGTTGATGGCTAATAGCTCTTGCTTTATTTTCTTTTTGTGATTGTCTACTTGTCATGATGCTTTTTTTTATATTTATTATTTAGATCCTGTTAAGTGATAGAGAGAGAGGTGTGTAAGTATTTAGTAGTTGTATAAATGTTTGATAGCTTACCTATTATTTGTAGCCTCATAGGTATGTCACTATACTTCTTGGTAGTTTTAACAAGGTTAGTACATACTATCATGGTCTCCCAATATGTGCGAAGTAGATGGTTGTTGGGAAGGGCTTTAATGAGGTGATTACTGCATTGTCCTATGACTCATATGCTTTGAGTCAAATTGCCATGTATGCATTAATAGAGCAGTGGATGAACACAATGCATACTTTCGATCTACCTATTAGGGAGATGACTATTACCCCACTAGATTTTACCGCTATCATGGGCTTGAGCTTTTTTAGGAGCCTATTCCTTTTAGTGATAAGAAGTGTTCCACTGCTATGGTGAGGAGGTGTCTTACAAAGGATTTGCTCAAGGTAGTCACTCCTATGAAGTCTGGTTGCCCATATTTTGCTTGATATACAAAGTTTGTTTCTTTTATGCAAGCTTTGTATGATGATGGTCTTGTTTCAATAGAGCAACTGGCTCATTGCTTTTTTTTTTATTTGTTGAGTGTTATTGTCTTCCCAAACCCTTCAGGTATGGGTGATCTGCAATTGTTGCCTATCTTGAGAGACCTGGATGGCTTGTCGAGGTATTATTGGGGCACTCTGCCTTTGCTCATATATACTCGGGACTTAACACAGCATGCTAAGGTGGCTCGAGGATCTACGGATGCTTGTTCGTGCTGGATGTGAGTAGGAGTTCTGTTGTCTATTCTTTTGCTTTTAGGTTTATTATTTCTAACCCTCTAATTTTAATAGATCAAGGCATATGAGTTTGGGATTCTCCCTTGTCTGTCCATCTAGCATTTCCAGGATGATGGCTTTCTGCATTATTCTCACTAGATCATGAAGACTACTTATTTGCTTGAGGATTACAGGGTAGCTCTAAACCATATGAGGAAGTTGTCCCCTGATCAGGTACATATGATTCCTATTGTGTTGATTATTTCTTTCTTTAGGATCATTTGTTTATTATTGCCTCTTTAAGTAGATCTTTCTTCATTGGTGGGTGGAAAGATCTCACTAGACAACAGAGATAGTGGCTGCATGGCAGCTAATAGAGAGATGAGTGTTGCTCTGTGGCCTCATCGGCAGGGTGTGGTATTAGGGCAAGCGAGTCCATTATTGGTAGGATGACCCCATACATGAGGAGAGTTCCTGTCCCTCCCCCTAGGGACATGTTTTGGGGTCATGAGTTTTGCAATGATGATCTTGCTACTACTATGATGGGATTCCCCTCTAAGAGCCTCTTGGAGAGTGAGGGTTTGCTTATGCTGATGTATTGATCCCTCAACTAATTGATACTATTACTATCGGGACCTTTCCTTCACCTCCACGTTCTCAGGAAGATGCATCTTGTCCCTCAGGTTTGAGGGCTTAGCCATCTTATGGGTCATCAAGAGCTTCTAATCTGGTAAGCTTTTATTCCTATTTTGGTGCAAGCATGTAGCAAACTATATTAGTAAGAAACTATAATTAACATGAGTTATTAGAACTTATTTGTAATGATGTCAAAGGAGATTTAGATCCCATTTTGAGGATGATGAGGGCACACTCAACACTAACGTAACTTCTTATGCCAATGTTATGACTTTTAGCAGCACTATCCTTGGGGATTTGATGGTTAAGATATCTTTATCTTTGCTTGGGATGAATATCCTTGGTAGAGTAATGAGCTTTGATTTGTCTAGACCTGGCTTTCCTTAGTTGGGTGTTTCTCTTGCTAATACTACCCATGTTCATATTCTTCTCTTATTCTTGCCTGTGTTTCATTTATTTAGTGAGTGATGGATGACTTATTTGCTTGCTTTTGCAGATTCCTATCTCCTTTAGCCAGTACTAGTATACTATTGCAAGAAGTGCACAGCAGTGCTTTTTGGAGTTTGCTACCACTCAGAGGGTATTCCTTATTTATTGTACCTATTTATTTTATTCATATGTTTTATGTATAAGTGTATGATATGCAATATGTAATACAAGTTGAGCACCATCTTGCTAGTCATGAATGGGAGTGGGAATATGAAACTTATTATAACCACATTAGTAAGCTAAAGTTAGGGTTATCATCCCTTACGATGAATGATAATGAGTCAAGATCAGATAAGGGTGATGCTTGAGCAGGATCATTTCTTGCTTTTGATGGCAGTCACAATTGATTTAGTTGTTGTAGGAGCTAGGTGTAGGACTTTTAGTCTTTGGTTTGCTTTATTATATCATTTTCTCAAGGTTATAAACTATGGGTGTTATATCTTGGAGCTTGCCATGCATGTTGTATGATAAATGTATATGCAACCTATTATATATCATTGATGATGATGTTTATCATTACTACCATCTACCTTTTTTCCTTTTTTGCCTAAAACGTCTCCTTTTAGAGCTTTTCACACTTAGCTGGGTTTTCTTTTTCTTCCCTTTTTCCTTAGGGTGTCTCCTTTTGGAGATTTTCACACCTAGCTGGGCCTTTTTCTTTTTGCTATAGGAGTGAGCTTAGAGAGGATGGTAAGAACTATGGTCATATGATGAAAGAAGATGCAGAGTATGCTTAATGCAAATCATGATGATAAAAATATGTTGCACTTTTAAAAGACATTTTTCATAAATTAGCAATCATTCTCATTTCACTGTAATCATTTAAGAAGAGCACATGTGCATTTGTACAAATTTTGAACTTGAGGTTACCCCTATCCTTAACTAGCCTTTTTAGGTTTTCTAGTTAAGTATTTTCTCTCTTTCCCTAATTTTTGCCTAAGCTGCCATTTTTAGGTTTTCAACTCAGCATGAAGTCCTTAACTTTTGCTTGAGCTGTCATTTTTAGGTTTTCAACTCAGCGAGATGATTTTTTTGTGCCTTAGAAGTAGTACTTCTTCAGGCAATCTATGTTGATAGGTTTGGAGAATTCATTGCCTTTAGAATCCATCAGTTTAACTACTCCTTTTGATAGGACATGCTTGACCAGGTATGGGCCTTCATAGTTTGGTTTAAATTTCCTTCTAGGGTGCAAAATGTTTTGTCTTATTTGCTTTAATACCTAGTCTCCTACTTTTACACTCTTGTGTTTTACTCTTATATTAAAGGTCTTGGCTAGTCGAGCCTGATACAATTGTGTATGGTATAGAGCCTTGAGCCTTTAGTTGTCTAAGAGAGTGAGGTATCATGCCTCTATTGAGCCTATTGTACTTTTGGCAATTCAGATTCAATTGCTACTCAAAGAGACTTGATCTCTATTTCAATTGGAAGAACTACTTCTAATCCATATAGTAATGAGAAAGCAATTACTCTTATTGAAGTTTTGACTATTGTTTAGTACCCCCATAAGGCATATGGCAATCTGTCTGCCTAATCTCGGTAAGTCTGAGTCATCTTTGACAAGATCTTTTTGATGTTCTTTTTTACAGCTTTGATGGACCCATTTGCTTGTGGTTGGTGAGGAGAAGATATGTGATGTTCCATCTTATAACTCCTTAGTAGCTCTCTAACTTCCCCTTGGAATTAGACACCATTATCAAAGATGATGTGATGGGGGATCCTATATCAACAGAATAGGTTTCTTTTGATGAACTTAGCCACTTGCTTGGCTCCTATCCTTGTAAACAATTCTGCTTTAACCCACACTTTATAAAGTAGTCCACTACTATTAGGATTAACCTATGTCTGTTTGAGGCTATCAGGTGAAATTCCTCAATTATGTCTAGTCCCTATGCTGAGAAGGGCCATGGAAAGGAGATGTAGTATAGTTCTATTAGGGAAGATGACATTCCCATGGATCTGACACTTATGGCATTTCCTTACAAATTTGATGCAATCTTCAATCATCATCATCCAAAAGAACCCTTGTCTAATTAGCTTATTAGCTAAGATTGCTCCATTCATATGTGGACCACAAACACCCTTGTGTACTTCTTCTACTACTCTTGTGGCTTTAGTTTCATCTAGACATCGAAGTTATAAACCATCTGAGGTTCCCTATATAACACACCTTAGTGTGAAGTGAATTTTGATGTTAGTCACCGAATAACTACTTTGTCTCTTTCATCTGCTTGATTGGGATAGTCTCATTTCTTCACATATCTCTGGATGTCGTAGAACTAAGGCTTTTTAGCCACTTCTATCTTTGTTATCTTATAGTTTTTATAACAAGGTTGTCTTGATCTAAGTAGAATTAGAGGCTTCATAGGCATTTTGGATGGTCCTTCCTATACTGATGCTAGGGAAGTAAGTGCATCTGCCATATGATTGTGGTTCCTAGGGAGATGAATGAATCTACATTTTCAAAGGGACATGGTGAGTAGCCTCAGGTGGTCTAGATAAAGCTTTAAGTCCTTCTCTTTTACCTTCTTAGTTAGATACTGTATATAGAATTATGTTAGTAGTACAAGCCACTTGGCAAGTTTCCTTACTAGAAAGGGAGCTTCATAGAGGTACTTCATTGGATCCATTTTAGAAATAGATAAATTTTGTAGGATTAAAAGTAGTGCCTGAGTTTCTTTATTGCCCATACCATTTCCAGGCATATTTGATTGACTTGGTTGTACTTCTCCTCATATGGCAGTATCTTCTTGCTCAAGTAGTAGATGCTTTCGTTTCTCCCACCTGGGCTAACATTGCATTGATTACATTCCCTTCAATGGCCATATACAAGTAAATGTATCCCTAGTTTAGATGGTCTTAGGATTGGTGGGTTGGCTAGGTAGCTTCTGATCTTGTCGAATGCTAGCTGACATTGTTTGTTCCATTTAAGATCTTTTCTGAGTAGCTTGAAGATCGGTTCACACACTACTGTCAACTTAGCAATGAATCTGTTGATGAACTATAGTTTCCCTAGAAACCCTCTAATTTCTTTCTCTATTTTCAGCACTAGCATCTCTCTGATGGCTTTTGCTTTGTCTGGATCCATTTTAATCTAATTCTGACTAATAACATACCCCAGCATCTTTTCTAAAGTAAACCCAACTATGCATTTCTTTGAATTTAGCCTAAGACTGTACTTTTTAACCCTTCTGATGAACTTTTTAAGATCAAAGGGGTTTTCTACCCTAGTTCTTTATTTGACCAGCATATCATTAATGTATACATTTATTTCTTTATGTATCATGTCATGGAACATTGTAGTCGTCATTCTCTAGTAGGTTGCCACTGAATTCTTTAGTCTCAAAGGCATTACTATGTAGCAATAAGTACCCTATTCTATTATGAAAGTTGTCTTTACTTTATTGATAATGGCCATTAGGATCATATTATACCCAAAGAATCTATCCATAAAGGAGTACATTGCATATATAATGGCACTATCAACCAATATGTCTATGTGGGGTAGTGGAAAATCATCCTTTGGGCAGGCCTTGTTCAAATCTCTGTAGTTGATGCAGATTCTAACCCTTCTGTCTTTCTTCGGCAATGGCACCATATTTGCTAACCATTCTCAATAGTCTACTACCTCTAGGAATTTTGCCTTAATTTTTTTCTCGATGTCCTTTTTCACTAGTTAGGCCCATTCTGGTATGAGTCTTCTTAGTTTCTGCTTCATCGGTTTGCACCCTTCTTTGGTACGTATGTTCAGGCAAATACTTTTGAATATTTTATTAATATTTTTTCAATTTCTCTCTCCTCTCTTTAGGGGTAACATCTTTCAAAATATGTAGAATGCATGGTTCAGATTCCATGCCAATGTTAAATAATTTAGTGCATATGGAATGAATGTCAAATAGGCTAATGTTTTTATCAATGCAATGCACACTACCATCAGGAAAGACACCAAATAAGTAAGCAAAATTTGATTTCATTACATTAACTTTAGAGTTCATTACATCATCATTTTCAAACAAAGAAAAAGTACAGAGATCATCATCAGTAATGTCTTCGAATAGGATGTCATCGATGCTTAATTCGAGGATGGTAGCAACTTAGGCATGATTGATAGCTTTACTCTTAGATTCTATCTCTATCTTTCCATCAGCTCATAGATGTTAGTCTCAATGATCATGTTTGGTAAATGCTTTTCCTTTAGGGTGTCATTGAAGATCTCAAACCCCAGTTTCTTGATTTTGTTGCTGATCCATTCCTCAGCTTGTCCTTGGTAGACTTGGGTTTCGTGGATATCTTGGACTGATTACTCAATAAGGTCTTCTAGTAAATTGGAGTAGATCATGTTGATGGTTGGTGAAGGCATGTTTTGATAGTTTGGGAGAGGATTGGTCTTGATATTGGATTATTTTTCAAGGTCATCGACTTTTCCAGAGTCAATAAGGTCTTAGATTGCATTTTTTAGAGTTCTGCATGTATAAGTGGTATGGCTAGGCATTTGGTGAAAATGGCAGAATAAGTTTTAGTTAATTTAAGGTGGTAGTGGGTTTAGAAGAGGCTTAGGCTCTTGTGGTTATAGAAGGTTCTTTTATTGAAGCCTTTGGAATACTTTAGATAATGGGAGGTTAAAGCTTGAGAATTTTCATGGTGGTGGCATTGATAGATGGTAAGTTGTGTGTTTTGGGTAGGATTATGTTTATTTCTATAATTCGAGTGAAGTTGTTTTGGGTGTTTGGTTGGGTATTGCAACGAAAAGCATTTCTAGCTTACTAAGGTTCCTCATCCTCAATTCTGATCATTGCCTAATAGAGAGCTCTAAAGTTAGGATAATGAGCAAAGATCATCTATTTTCTTTAGTGAGAATGCCCCCATATGACTAGGGTTATGGACTTTGGTCAGTTAGTCTAGCATTCTTTTGATAACTCAGTCACCCTACTTAAGGACATAGGTTATAGACTCTGGTCAGACGAGTCTAGCGGATGCACGAGTAAAGACTAAAGGACTTAAGTTACAGACTCTTATTAGAGTCTGCTTTTTCATAACACCTCTGAAGTGTGCAACCTTAGAAAACCTAACCAACCCAACCAGTGTGCAAAATCAATCACTGAGCCATTAAGTTTTGCTCTAACCTTACGAAATATGAATTATCAATACAATAAGAAGCCTATTTTGAGAATTCCTTTCTCAGAACACTTAGCTTGTTGGGCCAATGTTCATTTTGTTAGACTAGGACTCAACTTTATGAAAAAATAGAAATTAATTTTGAAAAAAAAAAGATTTTGGAAACATGTCCATAAGGCTCCCCTCCATAAGTGGTCCTTGAATGGTCTAACACAACCCAAGGATCAGCATGTGTCGCTTAGAAGTGCATGTAATTCCATAAACACCCCTAGGTGTTATATGATAAAATCAAAGCCAAATGAGACAAAATATACTTTGGAAACATATCCAAAAGGCCCCAAAACCTTCAGGAGTGGTCCCAAGATAGTCCAAAATAACTTGAGGATTAGCGCATATCGCTCAGAAGTGCACATAAACACCCCTAGGTGTCATGCACTAAAATCAAGGCCAAATTTGATAAAATAAACTTTGGAAACATGTACAAAAGAACCACAAACCCTACAAACCAACCTTAGAATAGTGCTTATAAGCCCCAAATGGAGCACCTAAAGCACAAAAGTGCATATAACCATGCGTATGGCCACGCACAAAGTGCATAATCATGTGCACTTCATATGGCCATGTGCTTTGTCCTAGGGATGTGCTTATAACCATGCTTATACCCCCTTCTTCCTTACATTTTTCACTATAAATAGTGCCCCTACAACCCATTTTAAGAGGGAGAGCAAGTGGATGTGACAAAGATGAGGCTTGGTTTGGTGGAAAAGAGGTCTAATATCCTTTGAAAAAGATAGTGGGAGAGCGAAAACTATCTGGAAAAACTTGATAATACTTTAAAGCTAAAGCTTCAAAATCCACAAAAGTATAGTCAAGTCTGAGGACCACACAATCATTTTGGCACATTTATTGTATTGCATTGCATTTTATTTTATCGTCACCAACATTTGGAAATACTATTGTACTTGTGTGATGATAATGGAAATTTTATATGCTATACGAATAATTTATGCTTTATTATGCTCATTTCATATTATCATTTTGCATCATCTAGTTCCAAAACATGAAATCACATTGTAAATATCAATAATGTCACAGTTCATATCCTAAAATAGAGTCATCATGTTTTTAGTCCAGTGATGACATCATGCATCGTATATTATCATTATAGTATAAATAATCACTGCAAGCATGCATGATCGTTTACATTTCACTTACTCTTTTAAATGATTGAGTGTCTATTACTTATCCCATTATTCGCGTGATCAAGCAAGCTATGTGAATGGTCGTATTTACCTTGCAAATTCATGAGATTTACTTTTTTGCAATCTCTTTTTCCTTTTATATTTATTTTATTAGGAAAGCAATATAATAATAATATCCTTCAGCTTTATTATCTTCCACTATCTAATGAATTATGTGAATGCTATACAAACTATTTTTACCAAAATTAGAGTGTTGCGGTAGCTATACATTAAACATCATATAATGAGAAATAGTCAAAAAGTATTCCCCTAAACCCAAATGTTGTCCTTTTCTTTTCTTGATTTTCTAAAAATTAAGTGGCAACTCTATAAAATCAAAAAAGGATCTCATCCCTCCTAAGACCAATCATCTTCCCTATTCGGTAAAGTTGACATGTCCCTCAAAAACAAAAGACCCTTACAAAACCAATTCATCTCAAAACCAAGAGATGCAAAACATACACAAAATCAGGTCGCTCATAGTGGCGACTCCACTAGGGGCTTTTAAGTAAAAGAGATCAACTTGAAAATGACTATTTCTCATTATGCAATGCTCAATCGTATTAAGCCCCTCACCACTGCATTTACACTACACATCACACATGCACTATTGGTCCCTAAAAGCCTTAATAATATTAAATGACATCACCACAATGATTCCACTAGAGTCATGGGGCAACAAAGATATGGTATTATCACCTTTAGTCTTTACTCGTGCATTCACCAGACTCATTTGACTAGAGTCTATAACCCAAGTCCTAAAAGGAGGTGACCAAGTTATCAAAAGAATGCTAGACTCACTGACCAGAGTCCATAACCCTAGTCATATGAGGGCATTCTCACTAAAGGAACCCTTAGCCTTTCACCTTAGCTCAACTCATATAAATAAACTAGCAGTAATCCACTAGGATTCCACTAAGTTATGCATGCTATCTCTATCCTAATGATGTCTGTCTAACCTAATATTTATAAAATGACATGACACTCCTATCATCTATCTTCAAATGACATTATAAGCTTAGGACCATGTGATTCTCATCTACTTTGTGTGAGCCCGAACATGGGGAATGATAAGAATCATGTACCTTAGCTTAAATACTCTATGTAAACTAACAAATAATGACATCCCTCGATAATGGAACTTATAAAACATTGTCCATTTATCCTTACCAAATCAAATGAATGGGTTAGGAATCTAACTAGATTATGGACCTTTATTTCGGCAAAATCAAACTGTAAATAATTGAATGATACTTTCATAACTCTTGATAAACATTTTGAATATCAATATAGGGGCAAGAACTTGAGCACCTTCTGGTTGACAATGGTTATATGCATGCGGGCACATATGGGATCTGGACATCATTTGAAGCTCGACAATTGACCTTCACATTGACATCATGTGGTTACCTTAAGCACATTTTAGTATCATTCCTCAGTTTACCCTTTGGTTCTGATCAAAATAAATTGAAACAACCTAGTTCCAAGAGTAGAACCATAGTCCTTTAATGACTAAAGGTTCAAAACCTACCTAGGAAAGAGATTGAATAACCTCATAGAGAAATAAGGTTAGAAGTAAGAGCTTGCTTATGATTAGTTTATTCACTATGCAGGAAAAACTAACCCGCTTTAATCATGCATATATAACATATATATATATATATATAAGCATATACTAACCACTGTTTCTTGCAGGAATAATCATCTTTCATCATAAGATTTTGTATCCACTCCATGCATATATGCTCGCCCTTTTCTTTTGCAGGCACACATCATGCATTATTCATTTAGTTAGCCTTAATAAATGGACAAGAATCCTACACCCAACAAAAGTTATCATGAAGTTAAATCTTTTTGTTGAAGCAATGGAAAACTAAGAGCTAGGATTCAAGACCTAGTTAAAGATGGCATTATGGTCAAAAATCCCCAAACCCAAACCAGCACCACTAGACATTTCCTCTATAACCTTGATAAGGCCTACTAAAAGAGCTTACAACCATACAAAATTATATGCATTAAAACATTCCAACATATGTAACTTGACCATGAACTCTTGAATGTTGATGTGTCATTTTGAGACCCTTAAGAGCATGTGTTCTTATTCAACACCATGGAGCTATGCCTATTGTATAAGGAATTCAATGTCATAGTAGGGCGAACCCTTACTAAGATTGAAGAAGCAATCTTCACCAACCAAGACATCAAATACCTAAGAATTGGAATTACTTTTGATTTAAGCACACAAAAGCTTAATGAACTAGTCACTAAGTACAAATGACTGATTCCCATACAAGTCCTAGCTGCTTACACCACCAAGAAGACTGGTACCTTAATATGGGCACATGTCCTTGCATGCAATATTTCACCCTCTTAAATGATAGGCTAGGAGATTACAAGATACTCCACGTCATTAAAGGAATAGAATGTGAAATGACTCCCTTCCCACTAATTTTAGTAAAGACCATTCAAGGCTTAGATGACCTCAAAAATGGAAAAAGTCCAAACTTCATTTGGAGTCTCTTATTGCTTCAAATATAGTTGTAAGAAAAGCTAAGCCTGCTCAATAAACCTACAAGTAACTAGATGAGATACCCACCCAGAAATCACCTAGAGAGACACTACAAGGATGTTCATGGATGCTCAGCCTATATCACAACTCAAGAATGGGTCGAGTGCATGAAGGATATGCTAAAATACTAATTGAGATGGATGTGTCCATGGTGGAAGGTAGAACATGTGACTCTCTGCACATATGTCAACTGTGTGCCAATCTTAGGATTAAAGTCATGCACCCATTACTATACAGCACTAGGGAAGAGACTATTTAGTAAGAAACAACACGTGCTTTCTAACCTTATAGATTTCTCTAGCAACAAGATATAATAGAGGTTTATGGATCACTTCAGAATGACATGGGGGAAGAGAATCATCCACCTTTTTATTACCAGTAGTGGGGATAATGTTACTAATGAGATGTACAAATAGTGGGTAATGCAAAGGCATAACCATATATCAAGCGATTGATCTAGAGAAAGTTTGCTTCTTTAATTTTTGTACTCTTTCTTTGTTTGAAACTAATGATGTAATGAACTCTAAAGTTAGTTAAATGAAGTCAAATTTTGCTTACTTGTTTGATTTCTTTCCTAATGGTGTTGTGTATTGCATTGATCAAAACATTAGCATATTTGACATTCATTCCATATGCCAATCATTTAACATTAACATGGAATCTGAACCAGACATTTTGCATATTTTGAAAGATGTTACCCCTAAAGACAAGAGAGAATTTGAAAAAATACTAGTAAAATATTCAAAAGTATTTTCCTGGACGTACAATGATTTGCCTGGTAATGACAGATACATTGCTTAACACTTCATTCCTACCAAAGATAGGTGTAAACCAATAAAGTAGAAACTAGATGCCATCCCTCGAACCTGAAAATCTCTACTAGGGGCAATACTCACTGAGTGACCCAACATTATCCCTTTCTTTTCCCAATTTTCTAAAAATCTGGTGGCGACTCCACAAAAGCAAAAAAAAAGCATCTTGTCCCTCCTGAGACTAATCATTTATAACTATTGGATAAATTTGTCATGTCCCTCAAAAATAACATACCATTATGGAACCAATTTGTTTTGAAACTAAAAGATGCAAAACACACACAAAATTAGGTCACTCATATAGCTCTTTCAAAAATTTTGTATACTTTGGAATTTGAGCTCTAGACATTCCACTAAAGGCATATTAATATGGAGTGTCTTAAACCTTTTTAGAAATCTTGCAAACTGCTAGTCATGTTCTTATTTCTTTAACCTTTAAGGATATAAGACTTGGGGTTTCATATAGATTTAGTGGTGGCTAATTTGGTTGTGGTTGTTTTATCTTATCTTATCTTAAGCTTTTGGCTCCTTCTTTACTTGAACTTTAACCCATCCATCTTTTTATTCTTTTTCCTCCCCCTTCTTCTTTTCCTTATACTCCATTATTGCTTTTAGAGGTTGGATCTCTATTCCACTTCTCAAGGGAATGACCTTCAATTGCTCCTTAGCAGTTTTCCTAGCATTGCTTAAAAGTGAATATTGATTCCTTATTGACAAAGAATTTGCCAATTGCCCTACTTGTACTTCTAAATTTTGAATAGAGAATAATGGATTCTAAATATAAATTGAGTGTTATGAGTGACCTTCTTTATTTTTGAGAGGAAGAGGACTTTTGTTTTATTATGATTTTGTGTGGGTCTTTCTGTTTTTAAGGGACATGGCAACTTTACCAAATAGGGACAAAAGATTAGTCTTAAGGGGATGAGAAACTTTTGATTTTGTGGAGTTGCCACTTAATTTTAGAAAATTAGGAAAAGAAAGGGATAAAATTAGGTCACACAATGAGTATTATCCCCAACAGAGATTTTTGAGTTTGGGAGATCGCATATGCTTTTTGACCATTTCTTATTATATGATATTCAATATATAGCTACCGCAATACCCTCGTTTTGGTAATGGCAGTTTATATAGCATTTACATAGTACATCAAATAGTATATAATAATAAAGCTAAAAACTTTATTACATTGCTTTACTGATAAAATACATATGAAAACAGAAAGATTATGGAAAAGTAAATCTAATATAGTTAATTTACAAGGATAATACGATCATTTACACAGCTTATGATAGGATGATCATGCTTGTAGTGATTATTTATACTATAATGATGAATGATAATAATATAAAGGATACATAAGGTCATTATTGGACCGAGAGCATGTTGACTCTATTTCGGGACATGAAATTTTTCACATTATTGATATTTACGATGTGATTCCATGATTTTGAAAATAGTGGATGCATAATGATGATGTAAAATGAGCATAATAAAGCATATATTATTCACATAGCATACAAGATTGCCAATCTCATCATATAAGCACAATAGTATTCCCAAATGCTAGCGATAGAAAAATAAAATGCAACGTGTAAAATAAATTCTACTAAAATAATTATATGGTCCTCAAACTTGACTAAGCTTATATGAACTTTGAGGCTTTGGCTTTAAAAGATTATCAAGCTCTCCTCGTCAAGAGGTTCAAAATGATAGCAGAATGATGCTAGATTGTATACCTTTTAAGCATGGTTTGACAAAGATGAGGTTGGGTTTGGTGGAAAAGGGATCTAACAACCTAAAAGAAAGGTTGTGCGAGAGCAAAAATTATATGAAGAGGGATTTCCCATGCCTTCAATTGGACTGACTTTTGATTATATGTGTGCCTTCACTTGCTCACCCCCCCCTCCCAAAAAATATGGTGTAAAGGGGTCTATTTATAGGGAAAAATGTGTAGAATGGGGTGGTGTAGGCATGGTCATGTGTGTAGAAGTGGATTTTTGCGTGTGGCCATGCACAGTGTGCGCATGGTCACGCGCTTAGCGAGCAGCCATGCGTGCACGTGTGCATTTTCACACTCACTTCTAAGGTTCTATGCATGTTGTTCTAAGCTTAGATCCTAGGGTTTTTAGGTCTTCTAGATGCATTTTCAAAGTTTTTTTGCCAAATTTGGCTTTAATTTTAGCATATGACACCTAAGGGTGTTTACGCGCACTTCTAAGCAATATGCGCTAATACTCAGGTAGAGTTGGACTATTTTGGGAGTACTTTTAAAGGTTTTAGGGCCTTTTGAACATGTTTCTAAAGTCTGTTTTATCAAAATTAATTCCATTTTTTCACAAAGCTGGGTCCTGGTCTAATGAAATACGCATCGGCCCAACAATATAAGTATTCTGAGAGGAGTTTTCTTGAAATAAAACATCTTATTGTTCTAATAATTTGTATTTCATAAGGTCAGAGCATAACTTAATGGCCTGGTGATCAATTTTGCACACTAGTGGGGTCGGTTAGGTGTTTTAAAGTTACAAACATCAAAGGTGTTACAAACGAGTAGACTCTAGTCTTCTCCAGATTCATTTAATCATTAGACCTTTTTAGGGACAATCAAATTTGAGGTGTGATAGTTACCCCATACTTCATATGTGTTGCATAGCCACCTAGCACTAGTGTCAATACATGTGTAGCAAAATGCAAAGATGCAAAAATCTTTTAGTAGGGAGAGAGGTCCTTACCTATGGGTTATCTTTAGACGTCTTGTTAAGACTTGACTGCTAATTGTTGTGTTTTGTTTATTGCTATTATTCTATGACTTAGTCATCATACAGGGTGGTATTTGGGACATATTCAAGCTTGTGATTCATGCAAAGTGTAAAGTGCATATACGACTATAACATTTTTAAGTGTCATGTAAATAAAGATGCTACTAAGCAAAATGCAGATGCGACTATAACCTTCTTAGGTGTCATGCAAATGAAAATGTTACTATAACCTTCTTAGGTGTTATGTGAATGAACATACGACTATAACCTTCTTAGGTGTCACACGAATGAACATGGGACTATAACCTTCTTAGGTGTCACACGAATGAACATGAGACTAAAACCTTCTTAGGTGTCGCGTGAATGAACATTCGACTATAACCTTCTTAGGTGTCACATGAATGAATATGTGACTATAACCTTCTTAGGTGTCATGCGAAATAATCATACGATCAAGCAAATGAGGATGCTACTAAGCAAATGAGAATGCTGTTAAGTAATGTGGATGCTCCTAAGTAATATGAGGATGCTTCTAAGTGATGAAAATGCTTTTAAGCTATGAGAAGATGCTTTTAAGCAATGAAAAGTGCTTCTAAGCAATGTGTGAGTGCTTCTACACAATGAGTGTGAATTTTTATAAGCAATGAGAGTGCTTCTAAGCAAATATGGGTGCTTCTAAGCAATGTGAAAATAAGTGCTTCTAAGCAATATAAGGGCACTTCTAAATGGTGTGAGAGTGTCCCTAAGCAATGTGAATGCTCCTCAGTAATGTGAAGATACTTCTAAGTAATGAAAATGCTCCTAAGTTGTGTGTGTGAGTGCTTTGAAGCGGTATGAGACTGCTCCTAAGCAATGTGGGTGCTTTTAAGCAATGAATGAGGTAGTGATGTGCAGTGATGATATAGTAGTGATGCACATCATCATGTTGAGGATGTTATTTTGATGATTTGAAGTAAGATATCCTTACATTGAATTTTCCTTGCTCTTCTTCTTTGGTAAGATGTTGAGTTTTCTAAAGAAAGCGATGCACATGCAGTGTCTTTAGACATATAGAGTCCACATTAGTGTACTTTTGTGTGAGTTTGTTGCATATCTTATGCTCAAATAGAAGTTCAAGACTGTAAAAGTGAGTGTGCAAAGTCTCAAAGTGCGCATAAAACCATAAAAGAGCACATTAAAGGAGGAAGTGAGCGTGAATGCGCATAGGGGGCATTCAATCACGTGCTTATGAATGTGGTCACATGCCTAGCACATGGTTACACACTTCCCCCCTCTAGGCCTATTTAAATGGCTATTTTTGGAGGTCTTGGGAGGTTTCATTTTGACTTTTTTGAGTGTTTTTTTTACTTTTCTTGACCCTTTTCATGTTTTGAGTGCTTTCTGCTCTATTTTTGCTTCTGTACTTCCATTTTATTTTGCTTGAAATGCAGTTCCCCAACATTCTTAAGGGTTTAAAGGACATTTTTATTAATGTTGATCTTGATCTTGAGGGTGACTTTGCATAGGCTATTGTAGCTGGGACATCCGCAGTAAGGACTGGTACATCTGGTGCTCGGAGTTCTCAACTTTCTAGGCTTTCTCAAGGAGATTTGATACCTATTATTCATAGCTTGGAGACTCACGCTTAGGTGTGTCATCATCATGAAGTAAGTCCCTCTTTGCCTTTATTTTTTGGAGTTTGTTCATTAGCTGCTTTGCTGTTTATTTTGCTGTATGAGGTTATTGTAGTTATAGCTCTAAAGCTCTTATTGTAACTATCTATCTAGCTTTATTATAAATGATGATGGCTAATAGCTCTTGCTTTATTTTCTCTTCATGATTGTTTGCTTGTCACGATGCTTTTCTTTTCAGTCTTTATTTTTTAGATCCTGTTAAGTGACAAAGAGAGAAGTGTGTTAGTATTTAGTAGTTGTGCAAATGTTTGATAGCATACCTATTATTTATAGCCCCATAGGTATGTCACTGTGCTTCCTGGTAGTTTCAATAAGGTCAGTATGTACTATCAAGGTCTCCTGATATGTGTGAAGCAGATAGTTATTAGGAAGGCCTTTGATGGGGTGATTACTACATTGTCTTATAACTCATACGCTTTGAGTCAGATTGCTATTTATGGATTGATAGAGTAGTGGATGGACACAATGCATACTTTCCATCTACTTTTTGGGGAGATGACTATTACCCCCACTAGATTTTGCTGCTATCATAAGCTTGAGTTTTTTTAGGGAGCCCATTCCTTTTAATGATGAGGAGTGTTCCACTGTTGTGGTAAGGAGGCATCTCACGAGGGATTTGCTCAAGGTAGTCATTCCCATAAAGTTTAGTTTCATGTATTTTACTTGATACATGGAGTTTGTTTGTTCTATGTGGGCTTTGTATGATGATGGTCATGTTTCTGCAGAGCAACTGGCTCATTGCTTTTTATTTTATTTACTAAGTGCTATTATCTTCCCAAACCCTTTAGGTACGGGTGATCTGCGATTACTACCTATCTTTAGAGACCTAAATGGCCTATCAAGGTATTATTGGGGCACTCTACTTTGCTCATATGTACTCAGGACTTCACACAGCATGCTGAAGTGGCTCAAGGATTTGTGAATGCTTGTTCATATTAGACGTGAGTAGGAGTTTTATTGTCTGTTCTTTTACTTTTCGATTTTTTATTTCTAACCCTTTAATTTTGACAGATCTGGGCATATAAGTATGGGATTCTCCCTCATCTATCCATTGAGCATTTCCAGGAGTACGGCTTTCCTCATTATTCTCACTAGATCAGGAAGACTATTGATTTGATTAAGGATAGCAGGGTACCTTGGGACCGTATGAGGAAGCTATCCCTTGATCAAGTATGTCTGATTCATGTTGTGTTGATTTTTCCTTTCTTTAGGATCATTTATTTATTATTGCCTATTTGAGCATATCTGTCCTCACTGGTGGGTAGGAAGATCTCACTAGACGACGGAGATAGTGGCTGCATGGTAGCTAACAGAGAGATGAGTGTTGCTCTCTAGCCTCATTGGCAGGGTATGTAATAGGGCGAGCGAGTCTATCGTTGGTGGGATGACCCATACATAAGGAGAGTTCCTATCCCTCCCCCTAAGGACATGTTCTAGGGTCATGAGTTCTATAGTGATGATCTTGCTATTGTTATGATGGTATTCCCCCTCTAAGAGCCTCTTAGAGAGTGAGGGTTTGCCTTATGCTGATGTATTGATCCCTCAGCTAATTAATACTATTGCTATCAAGACATTTCCTTCACCTTCACCTTCTCAGGTAGATACATCTCGTCCCTCAAGTTCGAGGGCTTGGCCACTATATGGGTCATCGAGAGTTGCTTCCTCTAATCTGGTAAGCTTTTATTCATGTTTTGGTACAAGCATGTAGCAAACTTTATTAGTAAGAAACTATAATTGACATGAGTTGTGAGAACTTATCTGTAATGACACTAGAGGAGATTTGGATCCCACTTTAAGGATGATAAGGGCACGCTCAGCACTAAAGTGACTACTAATGCCAATGTTGTGACTTTTAGCAGCACTATCTTTAGGGATTTAATGGTTCAACTATCTTTGTCTTTGCTTAGGATGAATATCCTTGGTAGAGCAGTGAGCTTTGATTTGCCTAGACCTAACTTTCCTCAGTCGAGTGTTACTACTACTGATACTACCCATGTTCGCATTCTTCTCTTATTCTTGCCTGTGTTTTATTTATTTAGTGAGCGGTGGTTGAGTTTATTTTATGTCTTTTGCATATTCCTATCTCCTCTGGCCAGTACTAGTATACTATTGTCAAGAAGTGCACAGCAATGCTTTTTGGAGTTTGCTACCACTCAGAGGGTATGCCTTCTTTATTGTACCTGTTTATTTTATGCACATCTTTTATGTATAAGTGTATAATATGCAATATGTAGGTTGAGCACCATCTTACTAGTTGTGAATGGGAGCAAGAATGTGCAACTTATCATGACCACATCAGTGAGCTAGAGTTAGGGCTATCATCCTTTGCGATGAATGATGATGAGTCAAGATCAAATGAGGGGGATGCTTGTGCAGGATCATTGCTTGCTTTTAATGGCAGTCACAGTCGATGTAGTTATTTTAGGAGCTAGGTGTAGGACTTTTGGTCTGTGGTTTGCTTTATTCTATCATTTTCCCAAGGTTATGGACTATGGGTGTTGTATCTTAGAGCTTGCCCTGCATGTTGCATGATGACTGTATATGCTTCCTATTGTGTGTCATTGATGATGATGTTTACCATTATTACTGTCTACCCTTTTTCCTTTTTTACCTAAAGTGTCTCCTTTTGGAGCTTTTCACACTTAGCTGGATTTTCTTTTTCTTCCCTTTTTTGCCTAGGGTGTCTCCTTTTGGAGCTTTTCACACTTAGCTGGATTTTCTTTTTCTTCCCTTTTTTGCCTAGGGTGTCTCCTTTTGGAGCTTTTCAAACCTAGCTAGGCCTTTTTTTTTCTTACTATACAATAGTGTTTGATCATAAGGAGTGAGCTTAGAGAGGATAGTAAGAACCATGGTTATATGATGAAAGAAGATGTAAAGCCTGCATAATGCAATTCATGATGATAAAATATGTTGCACTTTTCAAAGACATTTTTCATAAATTGGCAATCATTCTTGTTTCATTATAATCATTTAATAAAAGCACATGTGCATTCATATAAATTTCGAACTTAAGGTTATCTTTATCCTTAACTAGCCTTCTTAGGTTTTCTAGTTAAGTATTTTCTCTTTTTCCCTAATTTTTGCCTAAGCTGTCATTTTTAAGTTTTCAACTCAGTGTGAAGTCCTTAACTTTTTCTTGAGTTATCATTTTTAGGTTTTTAACTCAGTGGGATGATTTTTTTTTAAGCCTTAGAAGTAGTACTTCTTTAAGTGATTTGTGTGACAGGTTCAGAGAATTCATTACCTTCAGAATCCATTAGCTTGACTGCTCCTTTTGATAGGACATGCTTGACCAGGTATGGGCCTTCCCAGTTTAGTTTAAATTTCCCTCTAAGGTCCAGAACGTTCTGTCTTATTTGCTTTAGCACCCAGTCTCCAGCTTTCACACTCTTGTTTTTTACTCTTCTATTAATGGTCTTGGCTAGTCAAGCCTGATACAACTGTGTGTGGTATAGAGCTTTGAGCCTTTGGTAATCTAAAAGAGTGAGACTTTCGTGCCTCTATTGAGCCCATTGTACTTTTGGCAATTTAGATTCAATTGCTACCCAGATAGACTTAATCTCTATTTTAATTAGAAGAACTACTTCTGATCCATACATCAATGAGAAAGGATGATATGAATCCAAGTTCAAAGCCTAAAGAGATCCAAGATCCATTAATAGTACAAGAAGGCCCAATCACAAGGTCCAAATCCAAGAAGCTTTAAGAAGCCATATTGGGTTTAATTAGGGACATTTGGAAAGCCCAAGAATTTCAACCCAATAAAGCATCCATGGAGGCCCAAGGAATAATATTTAACTTGTTTTTGTATTAATAACAATTAGGGTTACATGTAGCCACCATATACAAGTTAATAGGGTAATTAATACCAAGTAATGGCTATTAATGTGGGTAGTGGTTATTAAGAGTTAATGGGGTAATTAATACCAAGTAATGACTATTAATGTGGGTGGTGGTTATTAAGGCCATTTAAGAGTAAAGGTAATCCTATGTGTGTGAGTCTATTTTAGTAATGTGTGCATGGACTTGTACTCTATATAAACAAGTCCTTTTTCTTTCTTTTGTAGCATGAATGAATTTGATATATGAATTATAACTTTGTTTGAGTTTTATTGTGAGGAATTTTGTCTTTAATTTCTTGCATAAACTTTGTGACTTATCAAGCTTTATTCTAGCTTATGGTGTCAAAATCTAAATCTTTGTTTTCTTATTATTTATCAAAATTTCTTATTTGTGGCATAAGAGGAAATTCAAAGTGTATCTTAGTATCTTTATCCTTGTTGGTAAAGGGGTTAAGTGGCATCTATCTTCTTACTTCAATCTTTGAACGATCCGAATTTGTGGATTAAATTGGTAATTTCTAGTTTTCTTCTAATTCAACTTATCATAGTATTCTTGCTATTGGAGAGTTAATTGATGAAACCTACAATTCCCATCATAAGTGGTATCAGAGCATTGGCTCAAGATTGAGGTTTGCGTATCCAAAACTATCTTTTAGTTCTCAATATCTTGTGTTCATCTTATATTTTTCACCTTTCTTGCTATATATTATTCTTGTTATTTTTTTTATTCTTCTTATCTCAAGATTTTGTTTACATATATCACAAAAAAAAGTTATTATCTTTGAGATTTTTGTGATACCTTTCAATTCGTGCATATATCAAAAAAAAAAAGAAATTCGTCCATAAAAAAAATATATGTTATCTTTGATATTCTTGTGTTAGATCTCAGTTTACATTAAAAAAAATTTGACTCTTCATATTCCATTGAGATCTATCTTTATAATTTTGTCTCTTTGTGTTCTTTGATGATCTATCTTTGTTTTTCATTTTTATTAGCCTATTTGTTACAAATTGTTCATTTCTTTAAGCCTATCTTATTATTTTCTTATTAGCCTACCTTAATATTTTTTTTTATCATTGATTACTACATTCTTGAATTTTTTTTGATTGAGAAACTTAGTTCATCTAAGAAATCAAAAGGCAAATCTGAGAGGTAAAAGGAAAGAGTGTGAGATCATTAGAGAAAAAGCCAAAATTGAGTGTAAACACGAGTGGTATACATCAATTTTGAGTGAAACACGCGAGGGAGTGTTGTGAGATTGTTTCTTTCTATTTTCTTTTGTTAAAATTTTAGGTTTTACAATCATGTCAAAAGACACAAGTTCTTCTTCTACAAATGATCATGTGATTCAAGCTATGCAACAACAATTCAAAAGAATGTTTAACATAATGGCGGGAGTCAATGAGAAATTGGAGAGGCATGATGGCATCCTTAACCAATTATAATGAGAGCCTAGACAAAGGAGACGTCCACCAATTGACCAAGAGGACTATGAAGGAGAGGATGAATTGGATGATGATCAAGTCACCTTGGTGGGACAACAAATCAATCCCAGGAGACAAACTAGGAGAGGACGTCCTAATGATGATGTTGATCGCAACCTTCGAAGCATCAAAATGAAGATTCCTTCATTCCAAGGAAGAAATGATCCAGATGTGTCCTTGAATGGGAGAGGAAAGTGGAACTCATCTTTGAATGTCATAATTATTCGGAGGAGAAAAAGGGAGATAATCTTGTTGTTCAAAGAATATTGAGTTTGCAAAATAAACATGATGTCCATAGGGAGCAAAGGGAAAATTTGTTTCATACTCATTGTTTGATTTCTAACAAGTTATGCATCATGATTGTGGATAGTGGAAGTTGTACTAATGTAGCAAGCACTTTGCTAGTGGAGAAATTGAAGTTGCCTACTACCAAGCACCCAAGACCATACAAGTTGTAATGGCTTAATGAAAGTGGAGTTGTAAAGGTAAATAAGCAAGTTCAAATTTCTTTTCAAATTGGTAGATATAAGGATGAGGTGTTGTGTGATGTGTTACCAATGTTGGCCGGACATATGTTGTTGGAGAGACCATGGCAATATGATAGAAGGGCTAATCATGATGGATTCAAAAATATGTATACTTTGACTATGGATGGAAAAAGGTTTAACCTTGGACCGTTAACTCCAAAATAGATTTTTGAAGACCAAATGTGCATCAAGCAACAATATGAAGAAATGGGTTCTTCATTGGGAAATTCTTTGGGAAGGGAAACCTTTGAGAGTAAAGAAAAAGGTGAGATGAGTGAACCTAAAAATTCCAATTCTCTTTACCAAAATGGGAAACACATGGTGAGAGAAAACAAGGAAGGTTCAAATGAAAGAAAAATGAGTGTTTATGCAAAAATGAGTGATGTGAAGGAAGCTATGCTTTTGAGGCAACACATGCTTGTACTTATGTACAAGGAGATTTTGCATATTTCTAACGAAATAACCAATGGCTTGCCTAGTGTTATTGTTGATCTTTTGCAGGTTTATGAAGATTTATTCCCAGAAGAAATTCCAAATGGTTTGCCACCTAAAAGAGGCATTGAGCACCAAATTGATTTCAGACCCGGAGCAAGCATTCCAAATAGACCATCATATAGATGTAATCCGGAGGAGACCAAGGAAATCCAAAAGCAAGTGAGTGAGCTTATGGAGAAGGGTTATGTTCGTGAAAGCATGAGTCCATGTGTCGTACCCGTCTTGTTAGTGCCTAAGAAAGATGGAACTTGGAGGATGTGTGTTGATTATTGTGCCAACAATAAAATCACGGTGAAGTATAGACATCCCATTCCTAGGCTAGATGACATGTTGGATGAATTGCATGGTTCATATTTGTTTTCAAAAATTGATTTGAAATCTGGTTATCATCAAATTAGAATGAGAGAAGGTGATGAATGGAAAATAGCTTTTAAAACTAAACATGGTTTATATGAGTGGTTAGTAATGCCTTTTGGTTTAACTAATGCACCAAGCACTTTCATGAGATTGATGAATCATGTTTTAAGAGCATTCATAGGCAAATTTTTTGTTGTCTATTTTGATGATATCTTGGTTTATAGCAAAAATTTAGATGAGTATGTACAACATTTGACTTGTGTTTTTAATGTGCTTAGAGAAGAGAAGTTGTATGCTAATCTAAAGAAATGTTGTTTTTGCACTAATGAAATTACTTTTCTTGGATATATTGTCAATGACAAGGGCATTCATGTTGATCAAGAAAAGGTAAAAGTAATTAGAGAATGGCCAACACCCACAAGTGTAAGTGATGCAAGAAGCTTTCATGGTTTAGCTAGCTTTTATAGAAGGTTCATTAAAAAATTTTCTACCATAGCTACACCTTTAATTGAATGCATCAAAAAGAATGTTGGTTTTAAGTGGGGAATTGAACAAGATGAGGCTTTTAACTTGCTAAAAGACAAATTAAGTTCTGCACCCTTGTTATCTTTGCTAAATTTTACTAAACCTTTTGAGATTGAGTGTGATGCAAGTGGCATAGGTATTGGAGGAGTTTTGATGCAAGAAGGCAAGCCCATAGCATTCTTTAGCGAAAAGCTAAGTGGTGCAAGTCTAAACTACCCTATATATGACAAGGAGTTCTATGCATTGGTAAGGGTTCTAAGGACATGGCAGCATTATCTTAGTTACAAAGAATTCATAATTCACATTGACCATGAGTCCTTGAAGTATCTCAAAGGACAAGGAAAGCTCAACAAGAGACATGCAAAATGGGTGGAATTCATTGAATCCTTTCCGTGCATCATTAAGTACAAACAAGGGAAAGAAAATGTGGTGGCTAATGCATTATCAAGAAGGTATGCCTTGATCTCTAAACTTGATGCAAAATTATTAGGATTTGAATACATCAAAGATCTTTATTCTAATGATCCTGATTTTGCTAATGTTTATGGGGCATGTGAGAAAGGGGGTTTTGATAGGTTCTATAAGTTTGATGGTTTTCTTTTTCGGGAAAACAAATTATGTGTACCACAAAGTTCTTTAAGAGAGTTACTTGTGAGAGAGGCACATAGCGGAGGTTTAATGGGGCATTTTGGGATTAAGAAAACTTTGGATGTGTTGGGTGACCATTTCTTTTGGCCACACATGAAAAGGGATGTTAAGAGAATTTGTGAGAAATGCATTACTTGCAAACAAGCCAAATCCAAAGCAATGCCTCATGGTTTGTATACACCTCTTACCATACCAAATGAACCTTGGGTAACCATTTCTATGGATTTTGTTTTAGGATTACCTAGGTCCAAAGGAGGGAGAGATTCCATTTTTTTGTTGTGGACAGGTTTAGCAAAATGGCACATTTCATTCCATGTCACAAGATAGATGATGCAACCCATATTGCCAATCTATTCTTCAAGGAGATTGTTAGGCTACATGGAGTGCCAAGGACCATTGTGAGTGATAGGGATGTCAAATTCCTAAGTCACTTTTGGAAGACTCTTTGGGGAAAGATGGGGATAAAGCTTTTGTATTCTACAACTTGTCATCCACAAACAGATGGATAAATGGAGGTGGTCAATAGGACACTTTCAACAATTTTGAGGGCTGTCATCCAAAGAAATCTGAAGAATTGGGAAGAATGTTTGCCACATGTGGAATTTGCTTATAATAGGAGTGTACATGGTTCAATAAATTGCTCACCATTTGAAGTTGTGTATGGATTCAACCCATTGACTCCATTAGATTTGCTACCATTGCCATTGGACAAAGCTAATCTAGAAGGGAAACAAAAAGTTGATTTCATCAAGACTTTGCATGAGAGGGTGCATGCAAATATTGAGAAGAAGACACTCTAATATGAAAAGCAACACAACAAAGGGAGGAAGCAAGTCATTTTTAAGCCCGGAGATTGGGTGTGGGTGCGCTTGAGGAAGGAAAGATTTCCTAACCAAAGGAAATCAAAGCTTATGCCAAGAGGAGATGGTCCTTTTAAAGTGCTTCAACGCATCAACAATAATGCCTACAAGCTAGAACTTCCAAGTGAGTATGGCAATGTTAGTGCTACTTTCAATTTTAGTGACTTGTCTTTGTTTGATGTAGGTGATAAAGATGATGGAGCTGATTTAAGAACAAATCCTTTTGAAGAAAGGGGGAATGATGTGAATCCAAGTTCAAAGCCTAAAGAGATCCAAGATCCATTAATAGTACAAGAAGGCCCAATCACAAGGTCCAAATCCAAGAAGCTTCAAGAAGCCATATTGGGTTTAATTAGGGACATTTGGAAAGCCCAAGAATTTCAACCCAATAAAGCATCCATGGAGGCCCAAGGAATAATATTTAACTTGTTTTTGTATTAATAACAATTAGGGTTACATGTAGCCACCATATACAAGTTAATAGGGTAATTAATACCAAGTAATGGCTATTAATGTGGGTAGTGGTTATTAAGAGTTAATGGGGTAATTAATACCAAGTAACGGCTATTAATATGGGTGGTGGTTATTAAGGCCATTTAAGAGTAAAAGTAATCCTATATGTGTGAGTCTATTTTAGTAGTGTGTGCATGGACTTGTACTCTTATAAACAAGTCCTTTTTCTTTCTTTTGTAGCATGAATGAATTTGATATATGAATTATAACTTTGTTTGAGTTTTATTATGAGGAATTTTATCTTTAATTTCTTGCATAAACTTTGTGACTTATCAAGCTTTATTCTAGCTTGTGGTGTCAAAATCTAAATCTTTGTTTTCTTGTTATTTATCAAACTTTCTTGTTTATGGCATAAAAGGAAATTCAAAGTGTATCTTAGTATCTTTATCCTTGTTGGTAAAGGGGTTAAGTGGCATCTATCTTCTTACTTCAATCTTTGAACGATCTGAATTTATGGATTAAATTGGTAATTTCTAGTTTTCTTCTAATTCAACTTATCATAGTATTCTTGCTATTGGGGAGTTAATTGATGAAACCTACAATTCCCATCAAAGGAGTTGCTCCTGTTGAAGTTTTAACTATTGTTCGGTACCCCCATAAGGCATAAGGCAATTTGTCTGCCCAAAGTCTAAGTCATCTTTGACAATATATTTTTTTATGTTCTTTTTTATTGCTTTAATGGCCCCATTTGCTTGTAGTTGGTAAGGAGAAAATCTGTGATATTCCACCTTATAACTCATCAAAAGCTCTCTAACTTCCCCTTGGAATTAGATACCATTGTCAAAGATGATGTGATGGGGGATCCTATATCAACATAACAAGTTTCTTTTAATGAACTTAGCCACTTGCTTGGCTCATATCCTTGCAAATGATTCTGCTTCAACCCACTTTATAAAGTTGTCCACTACCACTAGGATGAACCTATATCTATTTAAGGCTATCGGGTGGATTTCCCTAATTATGTCTAGTCCCCATGCTAAGAAGGGCCATGAAGAGGTATGTAGTGTAGTTCTATTGGGGGAAGATGACTGACATTCCCATGGATCTGACACTTATGGCATTTCCTTACAAATTTGATGCAGTCTTCCATCATCGTCATGCAAAAGAACCCTTGTCTGATTACCTTCTTAGCTAGGATTACTCAATTATATGTGGACCACAAACACCCTTGTGTACTTCTTGTACTACTCTTGCAACTTCAGTTTCATCTAGACATCAAAATTGTAAACCATTCGAGGTTCTCCTATATAACACACCTTGGTGTGATGTGAATTTTGATGCTAGTCACTGAATGACTGCTTTGTCTCTTTCATCTGCTTGATCAGGATAGGCTCGTTCCTTCAAATATCTCTAGATGTCATAGAACCAGGGCTTTTTAACCACTTCTATCTTTGCTATTTTATAGTTTTTATGACAAGGTTATCCCAATCTGAGTAGAATCAGAGGCTTAATGGGCATTTTAGATGGTCCTTCCCATACTGATGCTAGGGAAGCAAGTGCATCTGCCATCTGATTGTGGTTCCTGGGGAGATAAATGAATTTACATTTTCAAAGGGACATGGTGAGTAGCCTCAGGTGGTCCAGATAAAGCTTTAAGTGCTTCTCTTTTAGTTTCCACTCTTTGATGGCATGATTGATCACTAGCATGGAATCTCTGAAGATTTTAACTTCTGTGACATCCAGGGTTATCAATGCTTCTATTTTGAGTGTGCATGCCTCGTATTTTGCTTCATTGTTTGTGACTATGAACTCAAACTTTTTAGCAATCAGTACTACTTCACCTTTTGGAGATTATAGTATGACACCGACTCCTGCATCGAACTGATTGACTGCACCATTAAAGTACATATGCCATCCTTGGATTTTAATGGTTGAGTTAAGGTCGTCTAAGAAGTCTAACTGGATTTCTTCTGAGTCTAGAATGGGATTAAGAGCTAGAAATTCAGCTACTACTCTCCCTTTTACTATCTTCTTAGTCAAATATTGTATATAGAATTCTGTTAGTAGTACGAGCCACTTGGCAATTTTCCCTACTAGAGAGGGAGCTTCGTAGAGGTACTTCATTGGGTCCATTTTAGACATAGCCTAAATTTTGTAGGATTGAAAGTAGTGCTTGAGTTTCTTCATTTCCCATACCATTACCAAGCATATTTGTTCAACTTGGTTGTACTTCTCCTCATATGGCAGTATCTTCTTGCTTAAGTAATAGACTGCGTGTTCTACTTTCATTTCTCCCACCTGGGCTAACATTTCACCGATTGCATTCCCTTCGATGGCCAGATATAGGGTTAGAGGTATCCCTAGTTTAGATGGTCTTAGGACCAATGGGTTGGCTAGGTAGCTTCTGATCTTGTCGAATGCTAGCCAACACTGTTCATTCAATTCAACCAGTTTATCTTTTCTTAGTAGCTTAAATAGTAGTTCACACACTATTGTCAATTTAGTGATGAATCTACTGATGAACTATAGTTTCCCTAGAAACCCTCTGATTTCTTTCTCTATTTTTGGCACTAGGATCTCTCTGATGGCTTTTGGTTTGTCTGGATCCATTTTAATCCTATTTTGAGTAATAACATACCCCAACATCTTTCCTAAAGTAACCCCAAATATGTATTTCTTTATAGTTAACCTAAAACTATACTTTTTAACCATTATGAGGCACTTTTTGAGATCAGAGGGGTGTTCTTCCCTAGTTCTTGATTTGACCATCATGTCATTAATGTATACCTTTATTTCTTTATGTATCATGTCATGGAACATTGTAGTCACCATTCTCTAATAGGTTGACCCTGCATTCTTGAGTCTAAAAGGCATTACTCTGTAGCAATAAGGACCCTATTCTATTATGAAAGTTGTCTTTACTTTGTCGATAATGGCTATTAGGATCTTATTATACCCAAAGAATCCATCCATGAAGGACTACATTGCACATATAATGGCACTGTTAACCAGTATGTCTATGTGGGGTAATGGAAAATCATCCTTTAGGCAGGCCTTATTCAAATCTCTATAGTCAACACAGATTCTAACCCTTTCATCTTTCTTCAGTACTAGCACCATATTTACTAACCATTCTAGATAGTCTACTACCTCTAGGAATTTTGCCTTAATTTGTTTCTCGATGTCCTTTTTCACTAGTTGGGCCCATTCTGGTCTGAGTCTTCTCAGTTTTTGCTTCACCGGTTTGCACCCTTCTTTGGTACGTATGTCTAGGCAAATACTTTTGAATATTTTATTAATATTTTTTCAATTTCTCTCCTCTTTTTAGGGGTAACATCTTTCAAAATATGCAGAATGCATGGTTCAAATTTTATGCCAATGTTAAATGATTCAGTGCATATGGAATGAATGTCAAATAAGCTAATGTTTTAATCAATGCAATGCACACTACCATCAGGAAAGACATCAAATAAGTATGCAAAATATAATTTCATTACATTAACTTTAAAGTTCATTACATCATCATTTTCAAACAAAAAAAAAATTACAGAGATCATCATCAGCAATGTCTTCAAACAGGATATCATCGAAGCTTAATTCAAGGATGGCAGTAGCTTGGGCATAATTGATAGCTTCACTCTTAGATTCTATCTCCAGCTTTTCATCAGCTCACAGATGTTAGTCTCAATGATTATGTCTAGTAAGTGCTTTTCCTTAAGGGTGTCATTGAAGATATCGAACCTCAGTTTCTTGATTTTGTTGCTCATCCATTCCTTAGCTTGTCCTTAGTAGACTTGGGTTTCTTGGACATCTTGGATTGATTTCTCAATAAGGTCTTCCAGTACATTTAAGGAGATCATGCTGATGGTTGGTAAAGGCATGTTTTAATAGTTTGGGAGAGGATTGGTCTTGATACTGGATTGTTTTTTAGGGTCATCAACTTTTCTAGAGTGAATGAGGTTTGGATTGCATTTTTAAGAGTTTTGCATGTATCAGTGGTGTGGCTAGGCATTTAGTTAAAATGGTAGAATAAGTTTTGGTTAATTTGAGGTGGTAGTGGGTTTGGAAGAGGCCTAGGCTCTTATGGGTTTAGGAGGTTTTTTTGTTGAAGCCTTTGTTATACTTAAGATAGTGGGAGGTTAAAGCTTGAGAATTTTCTTGGTGGTCCAATGGCATTAATAGATGGTGAGTTATGGGAGTTGGGTAGGATCATATTTATTTCTACAATTTAGGTGAATTCTTTTTTATGTTTGGTTAGGTATTGTAGCAAAAAGCATTTCTAGCTTACTAAGGTTCCTCATCCTCAATTCTAATCCCAGCCTGATAGAGAGCTCTGAGGTCAAGATAATGAGTAACGATCATCTATTTTTTAAAGTGTGATAGTGTCCCTTTGATTATCAATTCTATTTATTCATCCTCAAGAGGGCACTCTCAAAACTAAGCTATTTTAATTTATATTGGTTAGAACGAAAGGGTAAACTGAGGAACAATACTCAAATGTGCTTGAGGTAATCATATGATGTCAATGTGAGGGCCAATTGTTAGGCTTTAAATAATGTCCAAAGCCTATATGCACCCATATGCATAGGACCAAGGTCAATCAAAGGGAGTCCAAGTTCTTACCCCGACATTGATATTCAATAGGCTTACCGTGAGTCATGAAAGTATCATTTAATAGTTTATAGTTTGATTTTTCCAACATAAAGGTCCACAATCTAGTTAGGTTCCTGACCTATTCATTGGATTTGATAAGGATAAATAGACGAGATCTCCTAGGTTCTATTATCGAGGGATGTTGTTATTTGTTAATTCATATAGACTATTCAAGCTAAGGTGCATGATTCTCATAATTCCTCATGCTTCGGGCTCATACGAGGTATATGAGAATCATGTGGTCCTGAGCAAAAATTTTCTATGAAAACTGACATTACGATGTCATTCGATGATAGACACTTGGAGGGTTATGTTATTTATAAGTATCAAATCAAATGGACAATGTTAGGATAAGAATAGCATGCACAGCTTAGTGGAATCCTAGTGGATGTTGCTATTAGTTTATCTACATGAGCTGAGTCAGGGTGAAAGGCTAAGGGTTCCTTTAGCGATAATGCCCCCATATAATTAGGTTTATGGACTCCGCTCAGTTAGTCTAGCATTCTTTTGATAACTCAGTCGCCCCCCTTAAGGACTTAGGTTGCAGACTCTAGTCAGATGAGTTTGGCGAATGCACGAGTAAAGACTAAAAGTGATAATACTATATCTTTGTCACCCTATAACTCAAGTGGAATCATGGTGGCGATGTCCTTTAGTATTATAGAGGCTTTTAATGACAAGTGGCGCATGTGTGATGTGTAGTTCAAATGCAGTGGTGAGGGGCTCTATACAATTGAGTATTATATAATGAGAAATAGTCATTTTCAAGTTGATCCCTCTTACTTAGAAGTCCCCAGTGGAGTTGCCACTGTGAGCAACCTTCTTTATTTTTTAGAGGAAGAGGACTTTTGTGTTGTTGTGATTTTGTACGGGTCTTTCCATTTTTTAGGGATATGGCAACTTTACTAAAGAAGGACAAGTGATTGGTCTCAAGGGGACAAGACACTTTTGATTTTGTGGAGTCGCCACTTGATTTTTAGAAAATTAGGAAAAGAAAGGGACAACATCGGGTCACTCAGCATATATTGTCCCTAGTAGAGTTTTCTAGGTTCATGAGATTGCATATACTTTTTTACTATTTCTCATTATATGATATTCAATATATAGCTACTGCAACACCCTAGTGTCAGTAATAACAGTTTATATAGCATTCACACAGTACATTAAATAGTATAGAATAATAAAGGTAAAAGTTTTATTACATTGCTTTACTAATAAAATACGTATGAAAAGGGAAAGATTACGAAAAAGTAAATCTAATATAGTTAATCTGTAAGGATAACACGATCATTTACACAGCTTATGATAGGATGATCATGCTTGCAGTGATTATTTATGCTATGATGATGAATGATGATAATATAAAGGATGCATGAGGTCATCACTGGACCGAGAGCATGATGACACTATTCCAGGACATTAACTTTTTCACATTATTGATATTTACAATATGATTCCATGATTTTAGAAATAGAGGATACAGAATGATGAGTAAAATAAGCATAATAAAGCATATATTATTCATATAGCATGCAAGATTGCCAATCTTATCACATAAGCACAAAAGTATTCCCAAATGCTAGCAATAGTAAAATAAAATACAACACAGTAAAATAAATGTGCTAAAGTAATTGTGTGATCCTCAAACTTGACTAAGCTTGTATGAGCTTTGAAGCTTTAGCTTCAAGAGATTATCAAGCTTTCCTTATCAAGAGGTTCATAATAATAGTATAATAATGCTAGATTGTATACCTTTGAAGCATGCTTTGACAAAGATAAGGCTGGGTTTGGTCGAAAAGGGATTTAACAACCTAAGGGAAAGGCTGACAAAGATAAGGCTGGGTTTGGTCGAAAAGGGATTTAACAACCTAAGGGAAAGGCTGTGGGAGAGCAAAAATATATGGAGAGGGATTTTCTGCACCTTTGATCGAAACTTTTGAGTGTGTGTGTGTCTTTACTTACTTCCCCCCAAAATAGGGTGTAGAGGGTTTATTTATAGGAAAACATGTGTATAATAGGGTGGTGTAGACATGGTCACACGCTTAGAAGTGGATTTTTGTGCATGGCCACACACAGTGTGGCATATGGCCATACGCACACGTGTGCATTTTCACGTGCACTTCAAAACTCTACGCGCTCTTTTTAAGTTCTACGCGTGATATTCCAGGGTTGGTTCCTAAGGTTTTTGGGCCTTCCAAATGTATTTTTGAGTCTGTTTTACCAAATTCAGCTTTGATTTTAGCACATGACACCTAAGGGTGTTTACGTACACTTCTGAGTGATACACGCTACTACTCGGGTAGTATTGGACTATTTTGGAACCACTTCTAGATGTTTTAAGGCCTCTTGGATGTTTTTCCAAAGTTTGTTTTATCAAAATCAATTTTTTTTTTCATAAAGCCGAGTCCCGATCTAACGAAATATGCACTAGCCTAAAGAGCTGAGTATTTTGAGAGGAGTTTTCTTAAAATGAAACCTCTTATTGTTTCAATAATTCATATTTTGCAAGGTTGGAGAACAACTTAATGGCTTAGTGATTGATTTTGCATATTAGTGGGGGGGGGGGGGGGGGGTTAGGTGTTTTAAGGTTGCACACTTTAGAGGTGTTATGAACGAGCAAACTCTAGTCATCTCAGAGATTCATTTCATCATTATACCTTTTTAGGGACAATTAAATTTGAGGTATGACAAGTGTTTTAGCACATTTGCTCAAATCTACCCTCTAATCTCTTTATAGCTTCATCTTGTTAATTCATCCTATTTGTTGTCATGTCCATGAACTTTTCCATCTTGTTTTCTAATAAAGCCACTAAAGATGCACTCTTGTCTCATTGAAAATGAGATTTAGGTTGTTGTGCATTCTGACCTCTATTACCTAGTGGAACTTATGGCCTCCAATGGTTGTTCCCTTGATTACTCAATGAAAAGTTAGGATAATTCCTCCAATTGGGGTTGTAAGTGTTCCATGCATTAGATTCTGCTACCCTTTATTGAAGTTGTTCATATAGTTAATATTTTCCATAGACAACCCTCGCATCAATTAACACTCTATTATAGGATGGCCTCCTTGACATAGTCTTTAAGATCATGACAAAGTAAATGTGGAAACTGTATTTACACTAATCTTATCCATCCTTTTTAATAAGGCATCCATCTTTTCATTCTACATAGTTAAGCTATTAACTTTAATTGACCCCTCCTTTATTTAGAACTACTCTCTTATTAGACTATAGGCTTTATTTATTCGCCATATCCTTAAAAAGATCTAAAGCATCATCAGGAGTCTTTAACATTATGGTTGCCCCAATTGTTGCATCTATGTTTACCCAAATTAAAGCTTTGACACCTTTGTAGAATGATTGCACCAAATCTTATAACGGTATCGATTAAGGTAGACATTATCTTTAAAGATCCTTAAATTTGCCCCAGCACTCATAGAAGCTCTCATCCCCTTTTTAGTAAAAAGAGTTAATTTCATTTCAGATATTTAAAACTTTAGCTAGTGGAAAATAGTTATTAAAGAAAACTGTGTAAAGTTCTTGCCAAGTGTTGATAGAGTTAAAAGGCAAGCTTGTAAACACCTATTTGCCCTATCCATCAGAGAAAATGGAAAGAGAATTAGCCATATTATTTTAGGGTGCACCCCATTTATCTTGAAAGTTGAGTAGTATTCTAAGAATTTGGTCATATGACCAATTGGATCCTCATGTAGTAACCCACTAAATTATGAATTATGGATAATTTGGATCATTGCCAACTTGATCTTGAAATTTTTTGCTACAACCAGTGGCCTCACAATTGAAGTTTGTTCACCTTGGACATTAGGACTTATAAAATCTCTTATGGTCCTTTGTTTGTTCTACCCATTCTGAGCTACTTACTATCTTGGAGGTGGATTTCTTTCGTCTTCCCCTCCATTCATCCTACTAAATTACTGCTTTCTCCTTCTACAAATTATCTTTTCAAGCTCTAAGTCAAGTGGTACTAATGGAACTTCTTATTTACTTGCACTTAGTGCTATATGCATGCACCAACAAAGATTCCTATAATAGCAAAAACACAACCAATAACAAAGAAATATAAACTAAAAAGAACATCTAAATGAAACAACATAATTTTTATGATAATATCAATTATGTCAATCATTGGCAACGGTGCCAAAAACTTGGTATGCGAAATCTACAAGCATATGAAACCATGTAAGTAGTAAAATAAAATCCTCCCGCAGAGATTGAAAATTGATTACACTAATACTCAAAGTGTATATTTGTTTAAACACTGAAATTGATTTTAGTTTCAAAATAAATTTTAACAAACTAATTTTGAATAAAATTAACTATCAAATTAAAAACTAGGGTTCTTATTTTTAATTCAACCTTTCTAAAGATCATTTAAGTTTCTAAGCCAAATTTAATCTTCTTCATTTTGAAAGCATCTTAAGAATCATAAACGTTCCTGTTAGACAAATCTATAATTAATTGAATACAAGTAGCACCTAATTTTACAACTCTAGCTAACTAAATGTTCATCTATATTCAATTTTAAGCACAACTTTAATCAACATTATTTGTTTAAATGTCTCTCAACTAAGTAAATAATTAATGGGTTATTATTTAATCTCAACATAACCTTTCTCTCAATGAAGTTCCATTGTCTATATTCAATTAAAGGGTGATCAATCTTATGATGACATTAAGCATAATAATAACTAATGAACTTTGTTTAATGACTTAGATTTAATTCAATTATCATATAGTTGAATTGAAATAAGAATCATAACTAACAATCTAGCCACTCATATTGATTAAAAGAGAAGTAAATGAATAAAGAAGAAATTCAGCCATTATTACTCAATGAAAATGAAAAACAACAAAAGAGATAAATAAGAAAAAAAAAAACCCTTTCTCTACTTAACCAAGCTGGAATGGTAGTTCTTATGTTCTTAATCTTCTCCAAACAATTAGATTTTATAATTAATAAAAATAAAAAGAACTAGATTAAATGCTAGCTTTGATTCTTAGGAAGAATGATACAAGTAAATTTTGTTCTTATTTTCTCTAGTGACTCCTCTCTAAAACCTAGCCTTCAATCCCCTCTTAAGTTGCTATTTTTTAAATCTTGTAATCCCTAAAAAATTATCAATAAAGAAATTTAAATTTTGAAATTTTGTTATAGACACATAGTTGTGCACACCCAGGCACATAATCGTGTGCCTAGTCTTCTCATCAATCCATTAGATCAAGTATGGACGTGCGCACCCTGTGTCTGCCCATCAACTAGACACAACCATGTGTAATTATATACACTACCATATGCCTTCTTCTAACTTTAAAAATATTTAATTTCTCCTTAAATGCACTACTCAACACCTTTGCTTTCTTTAGTATCTTCTTGCATTATTCCTTCATTGTTCCCCTTCTCACTCTATATTATCAAAACAACTAAAAGTAAACTAAAACATTTGAAATTACCAAAAACTATAAAATTTAACAAAATTAATAAAACTAATGAAAAACAAATAAAAGACTAACAATGCATATGAACAACTCCTAATTCTAACCTATTAAGTGCTCAAAGTAATAGATTTCTCACATTATCACTTGTCATCACCCATTACCCATCTTCTTTTATTTTTGCCTCCCGCTCACTCTTTCTACGTCGTGCCTCCACCCACTTCCACCAATGTTACCTTTGCTTCCCACCTACTACCTCCTACATTATCACTGCCAGCCTCAGCTAGCGCTGCTTCTTATCCACTTTCACTAGCACTACCTTTCCCCACCTCATTGAAAGATGATGTTGTTATTGTTACTTCTTTTCTTCTTTATTTTCTTAGTAAACACTGGCCTTAATATACAATTAACACTACCTTTGCTCATCATTAATGGGTAAATTTATTTAGATGATGGTAATAGTGGTGATTAGACTATAGTTGTCTATAATTATTGAATTATAAGAATTATGTAATTATTAATTTGGTAATTTTAATTTTCCTAATATTGTTATTGATTTCATATAGTAATAATGTTGTTGTTATATGTTTTTTTATCGATTTTCTTTGTGGGTTATTGACGATGGTGGTAGCATGAATATATTGGCAATTTTTTAAGCAATGTTGGTATTAAATTTGATGGCAATATTAGTGGTGTAGGTGATGGTGTTGATTTTTATAACAGTGATTGTTGATGATGGTCGCGATATTAGGGTAATGATCAAAAAAACAAATTAGTTTCACCCATGGGCTCTGTTGGTGGGTGGTGTTAATGATGGTCCTACTAATGGTGATGGGTAATGGCAATGCCGATGGTTCTAGCTGTTGATAATGGTGGATGGTGTTGAGTGGTGTTATCATGATGATGGTGTGTGTTAATTAGTGCTTTTGGTAGTGATGGTGATTGATGATGATGGTGCAAGTGGTGGTGGTGGTGGTGGTGGTGGTGGTGGCGACAATGGTGGTGTTAAAGGGTGATAGTGGTAGTATTGGTGGAGGTAGTAGTAGTGTTAGATAGTGCAAATGGTAATGGGCATTGTGTAGTTTTTTTTTAATTAATATGAAATTTAATTTTAGGAAGAAAGAGGAAAAAATATTTTATATTCATTCCATACATGTCACTTGCTCTAGTATGTGTGCAATAATTTACTTTTCTTAGATTTTGGGTGAATTGTTCAATTTTGTGTCTTTGAGGGTGAAATAGTCTAAGAAAGTTAATTTTGGGGTTAATTCCACCTTGGATGATAGTTTAAGGAGTGAATTGCCACTTATAATTTACACTATTCTTTATTTAAAAAATTGAATTACTCCATTTTTCCATTTTTAATTTTAATATTTAAATTTTCATTAAATTTTTCCATTCATATATTAAATAAAACAATCCAATCATCTATTTTAATAAAATAAAATAGTTTAATATACCATACTGGATTCTATTTAAAGTTTTGAAATGATTCTTTTATTTATATTTTAGGTTCTTAACATCCAAATAAGTATACTAAATTTATAAAATATTAATGTAATTTTAAAAAATATAAATTAGAAATTTATGAGTAGGATTGGATTTTCTTTTAAGTAGGATAGATTAAGATTCTTAATATAATATTTTTTTTTAAAGAAAAGATTCTTAATATAAAGTTACTATGTACTTTTCTATAGTTTATTTTCATAGTTTAGATATATATGTCCTTTTAATAAAAATCTTCTATTTAATCAATTATGTATTTTTTTAAAATTTTTTTAACATTAATATTTTTTCCTTTTTTAAATTATTATCAAAGCTAATTATTAGATAATTAAAAATTTTAAATCTTTTTATTGAATTTTAGCAAGATTTAAAAAAATAATGTTTTGTTTGATTTACATATATATTTTTAACAACTAAACAAACTTCATTAATTAAGCCCAAAGTTACAAGAGAACTCCCTTAAAGATAGGGGTACATTAAACCAAACCTTGTAATGAGGTCCATAATATAAGGAGACTCGGGTAGATCCAATTTTGTGGTTTACCAACATTAGGGAGGAAACTCTAAATTGTGGTTGCAAACACAATAGGAAGAGCAATTCTTCATGTTTTATGGTGAAGTCGACTACAAGAGAAGATGACTTATCCAACCTTGAAGCTTCTCTTTGTTTGAGAGACTAAATATAAGTTTGGTTTCCATTTGATTATAGGCCAACTAAGATGATTTTGCCTCCTTTATAAAAGAAAAACACTGAAACAAGTGCTTTAACTAAGATGACAACTAGATCGTTAGAGCTGGAGAACGAAAATAGCCTGCCACTATTCGATCAGAGGAAAACATGTTCCAGGTCAACAAAACAACAGTATCTCTTAAATACCTCAGCCTATGATGCATATCAACAAATTTGCATAGCAAACTGCACAAAACACTTATTAAAGAACAATGAAACTCAACATGATTATATATCTATAACTATTATTATTATATTTAAAAACTAGAAGATGGGAGAAGAAAGAAAATAGGGGATGATTACTAGTTCAAAACCAGCAATCGCCCCTTTAAAGATTATGATACTATATACGAAGTACTGTTGACAGAGAGAAGAGCTAAGCCACAAAAAGTTTTTTTTTATTTATATTAGATATATATGAATTAGCATAATTAATGTATATTACATTCATAAACTATATTTGGATTAGACTATCTCGAGCATGGGACATTCCATAAATTTTATTTAATAGATTTTTACAGAAAGGCACTTTTTAAATGTTATAAATAAAAATATTCTTAATTTTCATTTATTATAGAAATGTCCCTCTTATTTACAAGGATATCACCTTTTATTTACAAGCATATAGGGTTGTAAACGAGGCAAACTGCTTACAACTTGATAAAAAATCATTCAAACTCGTACATTGAAACTCATTTAATAAACAAGCCAATTTCAAATTATATAAAGTTCAGCTCATTGAGCTCATTCAAAAGTTTGAATAAAAGCTCGCCAACCAAGTCGTAATTTTAATGTTTAATAATTTGATTTTAGATATATAACATATAAATTTTTATTGTAAAAAAAAAATTTAATATATTATTAGAATAAAATCATAATTTTTAATAAGTATATTATAATTTATTTAGTAAATAATTTATTTTCAATTTTTTAATATATAATTTTAATTTGTAATTTGCATTTTTAAAAATTTTTATTAAGCTCGTTTAAGCTCACAAATAGCTCATAAACACCAAGTGACATAGTGAGTTCAACTCGATTATAAACAAACCAATGTCGAACTAGTCAAAACTCAGCTTGACCTAGATTGATTATACCCATACAAGCATACCTCTTTCTTCCTTTTACTTTATGTTTTCTCTTTTTTTTTCTTTCTTCCTTTCTTTTTTATTTTAATTTTCTATTTATTTTTTCTCTCCTTCTTTTTTCAATTTCCTCTTTGTTTTTAATTTTTCTCCTCCTTCCCTTTTTTTCTTTTCTTTTTTATTTTTATTTTCTCTTTATTTTTTTATTTCTCTTATCCTTTTTTTTCCTTTTTCTCTTTTTTTTTACATTTTTTAATTTTCTCCTTTTATCCTTATTCTTTTCCTTTTTTTATTAGTGGAGCGTTAGCTAATATATTTTTTGGGATTATATTTCATAAATTTTTTGACACTTTATATTGAAGTACAATCTCTTTTTTATTTTCATTTTTCTTCATTTGTTTACTTTTACTTTCCCTCTTTTTGTACTTTTATTTTATCTTTATTTTTAATATATTTACCATTATTTCTAAATATTTATTTTTTTAAATTTCAATACACCAAAATAAATATAAAATTATTTAGTGCTACAATTGTAATAGTTAAAGTTCCAATAGTATTATTATACTAATTTTTTTATATCATTAATAGACTAGAATTTAGGGAGTTTTTTATTCATTTCTTCTTTTTTTATTTGGATTTTGCATGATGTTGCTTGGTAGATAAGAAAACGAGGGAAATGTTATCAAATGGACTATCACATGGATTTTGATAATTTATTCTTTTATTCAAAATTGTCACAAAAATATATGAAAAAATAAATTATAAGTCCTTTTTAGCCCTAATTTGGTGATTAGGATTTAGGCTTTTTTTTAGGACAACTAACCTATAAAAAAATAACAAATACTATTAATATATGTATTTATTGTGACATCCCAACTCCACCAATACCATTGCTAGATGGCCGCTTCTTGGACCCACCAAACTTGAGCACTGGTTATGGCAAAATATTACTTATATTTCGCCCAATCACCATTTAACTCTTGTAACTTAAACGTATAAATATACTTTGTCATTACATATAACCAATTTAAGATAACCATTATAAATCTTACTTTTTATCTATACATGAATACCAACTTACAAACTATGGAATACTATACGCTCAAACACAGAACATTTCTATAATGAAATATTTAGCAAAGCTTTTCTCCTTATGGTCTCCACCGTCTACTTAACCTGCTATGCCTAAAGCTATCTTTCAACCAATTACTCTCAAAACTCTATTGCTTTGAAAAAAATTTATAAAAAAGAATGGTGAGTATATTTGAGAGAAAATATTCAGTGAGTGAAAAAGAGTACAAATACAGACTATTCAAGAATATCATCACATGTTGATCCTAATAAAAAAATCCCAAAAGTCAAAACTTAAAAACTAGCTGAGAAAGATTTACAAATTCTATTGCACTTTAAATAAGTAGTTATCAATCCCTTTTTATCATGCCAACAAGATAAAACATTTAAAATAAATCAAACAATTAAAGTTTAAATTTAACTTCTCAATTTTTTTGAATAACTTTTTGGCAACATGCTCTGGGGTTCTAAAACAATATTGATATTCACAACAATATCAACTTGTTATCTTTTATGTTATATAACTCATAATTAGTAATCTCTTACTAAATTTTCAATGTTTTATGTAATTTAACAAAGACTTAATATTTTATTTCATAATATCTTTCTCATTATTATACATAACTTGATGTTCCTTATACAACCTAGTTATACTAGTCATCTCGGCCTCTTAAGCTCATGCTCATCTCATATATCATAATGTATTCTTTACTGTACTTAACATTCATTTGTTTAAGGCAAAATTATGATTTAGGATGATTCACATTTTATTTTTGAGTACTACACTATATGCATAAGCATATATTATAGTGGTTAGTACTATTACCTCACTAAAGATTATCATATTTATTCATTCATAATGTCTTGGCCTAGCCTTATAGGTTGCGCTTGCACGATCCTAGAGAATCATATCTTAAATAAGCCCTTTTAAATCTTATATAACTCACTTGGAGCACAAGTTACTTTTTATAAATTCCTTTTGAATGTTGTATCATAGATACAGTCTTACATCTTAACTCACATAGTGAATGGCTATGTCCTAGACACATCTCATGCCAACTCACTAAACCCTACCATATCATCGACATGAACTTACTATCTCTTAGTGACATATGTCCTTATACTTATTATTATATCATTAATATTCTTATCATATTCATTTTATTGTCACCTATCTTATCTTTCATAGAAGAGCTTAATTTAGTTAGATTTATGTTATCAATTTAGTTTCCAAACCTCATTTAAGAATTTAGAAGTTATCATTGTTATTCTCCCTTTTATCGCCTTTGTTAGATGAAACTTGCATATTCTCCATTATCCTTCATACATTGACATACTTTTTACCTCAAAGTTTGCTTATTTCTTGATTAAAATTCAAGTGTAAACTTTGGTAATTATTGATATCTTTGACACTATAAGCCTCTGAAAATGTTTGTATTTTGGTTCAATTAAACTTCTAACAAAGATTTAGTCTCAAAACTAGAGACTTGAATACTTTCCATAATTTAATATTAATTAGGTTTATATCATAGCTCACAAGGCTTGATATTAAGTTGAATAACATTCACTTATATAGGATTAGTTAGAACAATATTATTTAATAATATCACTTAAAAGCAAATAAAATCCATTTTTGAATAAGAGCAATCATATATTAAATTTATAAATAGTAAAACCTTAATATTTTAGAAAAAGAAAGCATACAAGAGCCTTTTTAAATATTAAATAGCTACGAACATTATTATTATCAATTATAAGATGTTCTCGCTCAAACTAAAATAATTCTTTGAAAAATGTGTTACGAAAGTAGTTCCCTTCTTTTAAAATGCTTTTCATTTGTTCTAAAATCAACTTGTTTTAAATCATGAGAAAAACCTATAAATTTTAACATATAATACCATACACTTCATACACTTATAACCTAAGGTAACTCGAGTTTCAACAAAACTTCAGATATATATATATATATATATATATATATATATATATATATATATATATATTCAAAACTTTATTATAAATTCTACAATGTATACTTAAAAGTATTTTTTCTCCAAATTATTAGTATCATGTTTTTAAAGTAATTTACAATTGGTTTTATGCCAATTGGATATGTACAAAAGAAGTTACATTAAAATTGGCTAATGATGGTCAAACTATTTATAAAGTTGCACAATAAAATGTATTACTAAAAAAGGCCATCAAAACAATGGAATTATGTGTTTTTTTATTTATATTAATGTTGTAGTTCATAGTTTTTATAGAATAAAAAATCACCTCATTCAGAGTTATAAAACTCTAGATATGACCTTTTAAAGTTTACTGTTCATACTAGTTCCACTTATGTGCCTCCTTATTACTAGGGTGTCACCTTAGTGTATTGAAGTGGCTCCTTAACACTAAGTCATTGCCTCAATACATTAAGGCATCACTTGATCATTTACGTGAATAGATTTTGCATATACACATCACCTTTATATCTTAGGGACTTAGTTTTATGTACAATACACTATTTTTCATTTTGACTCTTGCAAAACTCAAATTGTTTAACATTCCAATTTAATATTTAACTTAAAGGCTCTTAAACACATGTTTAATCCTTAGCATAAGTTTTTTAAGCTTAGGTTTTCTTCAAAGTTGCACCATTTAAAAGGAAGTTTATTTTAATCATCATTCAGTAGTTTCTTAGATTGACAAAACTTATATGTATTATTGACATTAGCAAGTTATCAATCTTCATTTTGATCTTAACAAACTTAATTTTGAGAAAATAATGTCTTTACTTCAAGTGTGTATAAGTTAAGAACAATCAAAGTAATAATGAACTATCAAAGAAAAATGATTTTGAAAAGTCATTATAAACACTGCTTTGATCGGACTCATTGTAGGGACTAACTTGCACAAAAAGTTATAATTTTTATCTTAGTTATCTTAGTCTCGACTGGGATAAAGTAGTCTCAACCAGAACCAAAAAAGAGCAAATTCTCAAAAAAGGTAGTACCTATCCCTATCTTATGTCTCGATCGAGACATTGCTCATGACAAGGTAATCCAGATTAGGACCATGATATCCTAATCGGGATTAAGGCATTCTTTTAAATGCAACAGCTCGTAATGACTATTTGGTTCTAGTCCCAACTAGGATGGATGATATCCTGACCGAGACCTGACAAAATGCAGCTCAAAAGTTCTAATTTCATTTAAATGGACTTTATTTTTGTAGGGAATAAAATTATAAATGTTGGAAGCAATAATTGCTTCCAACAACTATAATTGGATTGCTCAAGTATAAATATGACCTTTAAAGATTATTTTGAGGTTAAGAAACATGTTTATTCATTCTATACTTTCAAGCATTCAATTAAGCTCTCTAAATTATTTTAAAATTTATTTTATAGTTATATACTCTTATGAGAGTTTATGAGTGTTAGAATAGATACTCTTGCTCTTCTATTTTCTAGGATTAGAAAATAGGAAGTGAGATTCTATTCTAAAGGAAGTGGTTTAAGTGTTTATCCATTAAAACACATGGGATTTCAGTTTTAGTATGGACCTTAAAAACACTTGTAATTTAGTTTTTAAGTAGGCCTTAAAAACTCAAGTTGTAAAGTTATAAGAGTGAGCTATAAAACTCTTGTGTAATCTCAATCTTGTGAATAAGATTGTGGGTGATTGAAAATCCTAACTTAAGGATAAGTTAGGCTGAGACATAGGATTATTGTTGAATCCAAACTCCTTAAATCATTGTGTTCTTCATTCTTCCTTCTTAACATTTCTTTTAATTTTTGTTCAAACCTTTTAATTTCTTATTATTGTAATAGTCCTACTCACCCCCATCTAGGACTCTTTTAATTAGTATCAGAGCCTGAATTCTAGGAACTTCATTTCTAGAATATAAGATAACGGGGAGTGAATCATAAAATATTTCTTCACTTAGAACATTCTTTGATGGTAGTGACTATCTTTATTAGAAGTTCAAAATGGAGATATACCTTGATTGTGATTCTATCAAACTTTGGAATATTGTCCTAAAAGGTTGGAAACCACCTATAACTACCATTAATGGTGTGATAACTACTTTTTCAAAAAGCTAATGGAATATCAAATAAAAGGAAGAAAATCACAAAAATAAAAAGGCTATGATTACTTTAGTCTCCTCTATGACAAGAGAATGAGGCAAGCTTCAACACTATTTGTCAACCAAGGAAATATGGGAGACCTTGGAAAATCATTATGAAGGAAATATATAAGTTAGAAGTAAGAAGGTTTAACTACACGTGTATGAATATGAACCCTTTAAAATGAATCCTCAATAATCAATCACAGAGATGGTAAATCAACTCAATGCTCTTCTCACAATCCTCAAGAAACTTGGTAAACATTTCATCAAGGAAGAGGTAAGCACAAGATTCTAAGAATCCTACCTATGAAGGATTGAGAATCTTTGCTTACTTCAATTGAGGAAGCTCAAGACCTCTCTACTCTCTCAACTGGTGTGCTAATTGAAAAGCTCCTAATACATGAGCCTACAATCAAATAAAGAGATAAAGAGTAAGAAGAGAAGGAGGAGGAAAAAAAAGAGCATATCATTAAAAGCTCTTTATGAAGATAGTGAAAAGGAAAGCATTAAAGATTCTAGTGATAAAGATGGTGATATTGTCATGCTCATTAGGAACTTCAAGTTTTTTAGAAAGAAAAATTTCTTAAAAATAAAGTACTTTAACAAGAAGTTCAAAGCACATGGCAAGAAGAAAACTAAAGAAGTTACTTGCTATGAATGCAAAAAATCATGACACATCCGAAGTGAGTGCCCAAACTCAAATTTAAGAACAATAGAGCAAAGGATAGAAGGAAGGCCTTTAAAGCTATTTGGGATGACTCTTCTGAATCCGAAGAGGAAGAGGAACAACAAGAAGTGGCCAATCTTTGCTTCATGGCTCTTGAAGATGTAAAAGGTACTTCTAACTTTTCTTGTGATGAATATTATGTTTATGATGAATATGATGATGATGATGATGATGAGAGTTCTATTATGAACAAACTCTTACTTAAATGCAAAAGCTTGATTTTTAGAAAGAAGCATTATAAGCATGAGTTAAATAACTAAATAAGAAATTTGAGAAGTTAAAAATTGAATTCTCTAGTCTTGTTAAATCAAATGATAAACTTTCTAGTTATTTAAGATCTTCTAATTCCTTAAAAAAGCAACTCAAGAAAGCTAGTAATGAAAATCATAAACTTTCTAATAAGCTAGTTGAGCTAAAAAATTCCATATCAAAATTTCAAAGAGGAAAAGAGAGTTTAGATAATTTACTTGACTCTCAAAAAATTTCATGGAAATACTCATGGAATTGGATATACTAATGGAATGTTCTCATCTTCATTATCATCTCATATTAAATTTATTAAAGCGTCATGCAATTCCATTGCATCTACTTCAAAACTTATTGAGACTCAAGCTTTCAAAGCTAATAAATCCCTTATGTCAAATATTAAAGGGAAGTCTTATAAGATTCAATCCTATATGACATAAAGAGGTAAGGCTCAAAATAGAGCACCTCAACCTAAGAATGCTTACATGTACACTAGACACAACATAATGCACCTAAATATGTTGCACAAACCTATCAAAATACATATTGCCATTGTCAATATATGTCTCACACTCAAAATAATATGAGACACATACCATCATAACATAAAAGGCATGTTTTACACACTAAGAAAACATATTATCTTAAAAGAAACAAATTTGAAAATGTTGTATATTCATATTACATTATCAAAGGACATACTAACAATGTATGTTTCTATAAAAGACTACATATGAATTTACTTCCTTTGGATTATCTTAAAACTAACTAACCTAAACCAAAAAAGGTTTAGGTTCAAAAGAACACTTAAATTATTTTGTATAGGTGTGCTTGAAATCCAAAAGAATAAAAGGCAAGTGGTATCTCAATAGTTAATGTTCAAGGCACATAATGGGAGATAAAAAGCAATTCAACAATCTTAATGCTAAGGATGGAGGACATGTTATATTTGGAGACAATGAAAAAGGAAAAATTATTGGCATTAGAGAAATAGGTAATCCTCAATCCTTATTTATACATCATGTATTGTTTGTTGATGGTCTTAAACATAATTTGGTTACTATAAGTCAATTATGTGACATGGGAAATAATTTGACTTTTTATCTTAAAAATTGCTTTATTAGTAGTCTTGATGAAAATAAAGTTATTTTTAATGGGAAAAGAGTAGATAATGTTTATGTTATTGATTTGAACAAACTTGGTCACAAAGATATCAAATGTTTAATGTCTTTTTCCCATGACACATGGACATGGCATAGAAGGCTATAACATGTAAATTTTGAGCTTTTGAATGATCTATGTAAACATGAACTTGTGATTGGTTTATTTAAGCTTGAATTTAGCAAGGATAAACCTTGTGATGCTTGTCAAAAGGGAAAACAATCCAAGTCCTCATTTAATTTAGAAAATGTAGCATAACTTATACATATAGATTTATTTGGACCAACTAGAATTACTAGTCTCAGTAGAATGCACTATGCATATGTATTGGTTAATGATTACTCTAGATTTACTTAGGTATATTTTCTTGCTTATAAGAATGATTTATTTAAAGTTTTTGAAAATTTTGCAAAAAGAGTTCAAAAGGAAAAAGGGTTATGTATTTTATACATTAGAAGTGATCATGGAACCGAATTTGAAAATGAATATTTAAAAACCTTTTGTAATGAAAAGAGTATTTCATATATGTTTTCATCTCCTAGAACTCCTCAATAAAATAGAGTAATTGAAAGGAAAAATAGAACTCTTGTGGAAATGGTTAGAATAATATTTCATGAGTATAATTTGCCTTTATATTTTTATGCAAAAGTTGTTAACACATCTTGTTATATTTTAAACCAAGTTTTCAAAAGACTAATTTTAAATAAAATATCTTATGAGCTATGGAACAATAGAAAATCCCAAATCTCATATCTAAGAGTATTTGGATGCAAGTGCTTTATATTAAACACTAAGGATAATCTTGTAAAAGCCAATAAAGGAATTTTCCTAGGCTATTATATTTCTAGTAAAGCATATAGAGTCTTTAATAAGAGAACTCTATTAGTTGAACAATCAATGCATGTTGTATTTGATGAATCAAACTCACTTGAGCCTAGAAAGGATATATGTAATGTTGATGATCTTGTAGGTGACAATGAGATTATGGAAATTCAAGAAGAAAATACCAGTAAGCCTTTGGAACTTAAAGGTCTAAACGAGGAGGATAATGAGGAGACATCTTAACTTACCTTGAAGGATAAACTTCTAAAGGATTGACAATTCAAGAAAGGTCATCCTCAAGATCTTATCATAGGTGACACTATAAAAGGGTTAACTACTAGATCTTAACTCAAGTCTATTATTAATCTAGCTTTCATTTCTCAAATTGAACCCAAAAATATTGATGATGCATTAAGTGATGAATTTTGGGTCCTTGATATGGAAGAAGAATTAAATCAATTTAAGAGAAATAAGGTTTGGACCTTAGTTCGTAGACCAAAACATCATCCTATTATAGGCAACAAATGGGTGTTTAGAAATAAGATGAATGAACAAGGTGTCATAACTATGAATAAAGCTAGACCAGTAGCTAAAGATTATAATCAAGAGGAAGGCATTGATTATGATGAAACCTTTTCCCCCATTACAAGGTTAGAAGCTATAAGAATGCTATTTGCATTTGCATCTGCATCATTCATGAATTTTAAACTTTATCAAATGGATATTAAAAGTGCATTTCTAAATGGTTTCATTGAAAGGAGGTGTATGTTTAACAACCTTTAGGTTTTGAAAATTTTGATTCTTTAAATTATGTTTTTAAACTTTCAAAAGCATTGTATGGATTGAAATAAGCTCTAAAAGTTTAGCATGAAAGATTAAGTAACTTTTTTATTAAAGAAAGGTTTCTCTAAAGGAAAGGTTGACATAGCTCTTTTCGTAAAGAAATCCAAACATAATTTATTAATTGTGCAAATATATATTAATGATATTATTTTTAGTCTTACTAACCATTGCTTATGTGAGGAATTCTCCAAATTAATGCAAGGAGAATTTGAGATAAGTGTGATGGGGGAACTTAAATTCTTTCTCAGACTTTAAATCAAGCAATGCAAAGATGGGATTTTTATCAATCAAACATAATACGCAAAAGACGTTCTTAAGAAGTTTAGAATGGATGGAACTAAGACAAACAAAACTCTAATGAGCACCATAACCAAACTTAACAAAAATGAGAATAGCAAACTAGTTGATAAAAAGCAATTTAGAAGTATGATCAGAACCCTTCTTTATTTAGCTACTAGTAGACCCGATATTATGTTTGTTATTTACTTATGTGCTAGATTTCAATCAAGTCGTAGAGAGTCTCATTCAAATGCTGTCAAAAAAATTTTCAAATATCTTTATGGAATAATGCATTTAGGACTTTAGTACCTTAGGAATTCTTCATTTAACTTAATTGGTTATTCAAATGCAAACTTTACTGGTAGTTTACTAGATAGAAAGTGCACTTCTAAAACTTGTCAATTTTTAAGATAATGTTTAGTTTTTTAATTTAGCAAGAAATAAGTTTCGATTGCCTTGTCTACTACTTAAGTTGAATAAATTATAGCAAGTCTTTATTGTTCACAAGTCTTATAGAAAAAATAATAATTGATGGACTATGGTATAAAACTTTATCACATTCCTATCAAATGTGATAATACAAGTGCTATCAACCTTAGCAAGAATATCATTCAACATTTTAGAACTAAGCATATAGACATTCGACATCACTTTCTATGTGATCTTATTCAATTTAGTGATATTTCACTTGCTTTTATTGATACAAATAATCAACTTGTTGATATCTTCACCAAACCTCTTAATGAATAAAGATTGAACTTCATTAAACATGAACTTGACATGATTGATGGTTCTAGTTTGTCTTGATTTTGATAAATCTTTAAGATTCTTTAATTTTTGTTTTTGGTATATGATACATGTTCTTTAGACTTTTTAATTTATTCCTATTTTGTAAAATTAATAATTAATTTATGAAATCTTCATTAAATTAATTATTTTAATATCTAGCAAAATATATCCTCCCCTAAATGAGTCTATTTCATTTACTCATTTATTTCTTTCAAAAGTTCTCAATTAATTCTAACAAATGCAAATTAATTTCGCGAGGACTTAATTATAAGACATTTTTTTACCTAATTGTAAACTTTTCAAAAAACTTTTTGTGAAGGGACCCCTCGAATGGATGTCTTGATCGGGACATCGCTAGGGATGTCATGTCCCTTTGGGATGGGAGCATGTCCTAACTGCAACATTGCTCCTGACAGCATTAGGTTTTTAAAAATGCTCACCTTTTTTACTGTCCAATCAAAATCAGGAACGAATTTTTAGGTTCCTATTTAGTTTAAATTCAAATTCTATACTATTTCCAACCCTAATCTCTTGCCTATAAATACCACTCTATTCTTTATTGATTTTTCATCTCAAATCAAGTCTTTATTTATCTATACTTTTTATATCTATTCTCTTATAATGACTCCTAAGAAACCAAACAAAGGCTCCTTCATCTTCTCAATCTCCTTCTCCTTCTAAAAGGATAAACCTAAGAGAACTCATTCTCCTTTTTCTTATTCTTCTCAAGAAATTAAGAAAAGGATGTCTCTATTTTAAAAAGGGGTTTTCATTCCTTCAAGGTTTATGCATGAACCTACTCTTAAAGCTATTAAATGCTATGATGAAGTCCAAGATCTTTTCCTCAAAAGTGGGATTTGTGATTTTGCCTTTTCACCTTTTCCTTCTTACCCCTCTCTTATCATTGAATTTCTTTCATCTTTTACTCTTCAATTTGTTAAATTTGATGATGACAGTCCTTATTTCTCAATGAGATTTAAATTGGGGAGATCATTTCATGACCTATCAAGAGTTTGACACTCTTTTTTTTTTCAAGAGAGGCATATTCAATTTAACCTTTATTAGCTTGCCTCTTCCTATTAGGACGAAATCAAAGCTCCCAATGCTCCTCAATTTTCCATTTTGATGAAGTTGAATCCAATTTTAATATGTGCTTTAATCAAATTAATGACAACATTGCTTACCTTCAACATAATGTTCATCATATTTATGAGCAACAAGACTACTTATGCACCTATCCTTCTCCTCCTTTCCCTCCTTAAGAATATATTTCTTTTGAATTTTTCATTGCTTTTCTTTTCAATTTATATTTGGTTTATTTTTCGTATATAAGCCTCTAGTTGTTAGTTTAGTCTTGGCTCATTCTATCCTTGTTTATGTTTAGTTAATTTTTCATTTATTTTCAGTATTTTATCTTTGTACTTAATCTTTTTATTAATGAAATTTTTCTTTTTATTTGAAGTGTTTATTTAAGTGTTTTTTCCTTTCATTTTTTTTATTTTTAACAAAAGGGGGAGAAATAATTGAGTTTGATAGGGGGAGAAATTCTTTTTATATACATGCAAAATCAAATTAAATATTCCCTCTTATGAATTGTTTTGATCTTTGTTTAGAAATAATTGAGTTTGCATGTATACTTAGTTAATTTTTTTTTAAGATGTGTTTATGTAAGTGACACAACTATGTGAAAGTGTGTCCTTAATATCAATTTTTTAGGGTGAGAAAATTGCTTGCTTAAATGACATATTATTTTATAAAGATTTTATGTATCTTTGCTTTTTATTATTTTGGTTTGTGATCTTTTGTTTCCTTTATCTTTTAATAAAGGGAGAAAAAGCAATAAAATATTTGTGCTTAATGTTCATGATTGTAATATGTTAAGTGTCACATGATCAATTAATTAGCTAAGCTATGTATGACCATGTATGTACTATTTTATGATGCATGACATATGTTTGAAATTATTTCCTTCATAATTGTCAAATATTCCTTTTATGCCTTTAGAAGACCATAATTTTTTTTAATCATGATAAATTATATGTCATTAAAATTAATATTTTATATTTCTTATAGTGTCCATACTCATAGGAGGAGAAATAAAAAAATATATTTTATCTCACTTCATATCTTCATTATTATCACAAATTATCATCAATCACACACTTTACGTTATATCCTTTTATCAACTTAAAATAAGTTTGTCAAAATCAAAACACAGGAGACTGTTGACCTTAGCAAGTTATCAATCTTGATTTTGATGTTAACAAATTTACTTTTGAGTAACTAATGTGTTTGCTTCAAGTGTGTATAAGTTAGGAACAATTTGGAAGTCAAAGTAATAATGAACTATCAAAGAAAAATGATTCTGGAAAGTCATCTCAAGCACTACTTTCAACCGGACTCATTACAGGGACTAAATTGCACAAAATGTTATAATTTTTGTCTTAGTCTCAACCAGGAACAAAGAAAAGCAAATTCTCAAAAAGGGCAGTACTTATCCCGATAGGGACATTACTCGTGACAAGGTAGTCTCGATCGGGACCATGATATCCCGATCGGGATTAGGGTATTCTTTCAAATACAACGGCTCGTAATGGTTATTTGGTGTTAGTCCCGACCTGGACAAATGATATCCAGACCGAGACCTATCAAAATGCAACTCAAAAGTTCAAATGTCATTCAAATGGACTTTATTTTTTGTTGGGAATGAAATTATTGCTTCCAATAGCTATAATTGGATTGTTTAAGTATAAATATGACTGAAGATTATTTTGAGGTTAAGATTCATGTTTATTCATTATATACTTTCAAGCATTCAATTAAGCTCTCTAAACTCTTTCAAAATTCATTTTATTCTTATAAGAGTTTATGAGTGTTAGAATAGACACTCTTGTTCTTCTATTTTCTAGGATTGTAAAATGGGAAGTGAGATTCTATTCTAAAGGAATTAGTTTAAGTGTTTAGCTATTAAAACATTTGGGAATTCAATTTTAGTGTGAGCCTTGAAAATACTTGTAATTTGGTTTTTGAGTAAGTCTTGAAAACTTAAGTTATAAGGTTGTAAGAGTGAGCCATAAAACTCTTATGTAATCTCAATCTTGTGAATAATATTGTGGGTGATTAAAAATCCTAACTTGAGGATAAGTTAGGTGGAGACGTAAGATTGTTGTTGAATATGAACTCTTTAAATCATTGTATTCTTCATTCTTTCTTCTCAACATTTCGTTTAATTTTTGTTCAAACCTTTTAATTTCTTATTATTATTCGATAGTCTTATTCACCTCCCTCTAAGACTCTTTCATGTAATAATTTGGGCTAAAAATATCAGCATCAATAAAATGTTTAATAGGAATTATAATAGGTACAAGCTAATAGCAAAAAAGGAACAATGAACATTGCAAAGATTAATCAATAAATTTCCCTTTAATAATAAGAATCTACATATTTTATCATGTGAGTTTCAAATTCAAAATGGAAATTAGGCAAAGATATTTTAGACACCAACAAGACAAATAAAAATTATTTTTAGGGAAAGTTCAAAACAAATAATTTTTTGAAAAAGATGAGAAAATCCACGCACAAATTCTCCTTAAACTCTCTAACAATAGCTCTCAACTATATAATTCCTCCCTCTCTATCTTGAAATTTTTTATTTTGATCCTCCATATAAGCCTTGTAGCTTTAGTTCTTTGTGATTTTCTTACTGATTGTCTTTGATTTTCCCCAAATTTCCATGAAAAGCTTCAACTACTTTTTTCTTCTTCTCCCTTACCTACACTTTTGCCTTCTACAAAGAACGTTTCCTTACTCTGTTCTTTTTTTGTTTTAGTTAAATTGAATCACGTCTCCTAAACATGCAGGTCCTCACCCTTGTCAAAGACATTCACCTTCTGCTTTTTTTTTTTAATTTATTTCAAAACACTTCACTACACCCTTTTCCCTTAAGCTAGCCAGTACACCTTTTTTTAGCCTGTTTCAAGTAGTTAGATTCCTTATACTTCACCCCTTTTGATCCTCCATTCCAAAATTTGTGCAAATTTAATCCTAATTTAACATCTCAATTTGATTTCTTATTCTGACATATTTAGTATTTATTTGTTTATAATCCATAGTCATTTCGAGGGCACAAACATGATAGTTATACAAATAGAATTCAGATAGCTAAAAATTGATGTTTGATCTTTTGTTTTTTGGATCTTTTTTTAAGGTTGAATATAAATATATAGATATATATACATACATACATATATACTTGGTAATGGTATATTCAATGTGAAATATTTTTTTCTTTTTCATTTCCAAGAAAAACAAAAAGGAAAAGAAAAGGACTAGCATGCATTACTTTATAAATCACATATTTCATGTTAAAGAATAAAAATATACACACATATTTATAGTGAAATTTTTTAAAATGAAATTTTCACTCTGTTCTCCATTATAATAAATGAAAACTAGTAGTTTTTTTTTATTATTGTAAATATAAGTTTTCTTAGAAGTCAGTTTTTTATGATATTGTATTAGCAATGTAAAATATACAGAGCTGTAAAATATACTATAATGAAAATTTGTGTCAAAAACATAAAATATGTGGAAATATAATCACACTGTAATGAATCTTGTATCAGAAATGTAAAATATACGAAATATATTCTAAATTGACAAAAACATATACTGAATTTCTAAGTATTAATATTTTAAGTGTAAATTAGAATTTTCAAATATTTAAATATCATTAGATTGTTTCAAATATATAACTATTATCAAATATATTTTCTATTCAAAAATATTTAAATATCATAAATAGTTGAATGTTGTTTCATATATTGAAAATAAACTAAAAATATATAAAAAAAATGAACCAACAATATTAAAAAAATATTTTAAATTTTATGTTTTTGGAATTTATAAGTAATGATGACAAAACCGCTAAAATAGCAGACATGAGGCTACTTATAATTAAACAATTTAATAATAATGATGATGATATAATCAATCAAAGATAAGAAAAAACATAATGAGATTATTATGAGAATGTTTTATATATGGAAAATAAACTGAAAGTAAACAAAAAAATAAATAATATTTCAAATTTCATACTTTCATATTTGTACTCCAATCACTTAAAAAATTTTAAAAATGAAATTGTCACTTCATTTTCTATTGTATCAAATACTCTAAAATTCTGTATATATATTTTTTTGTCAATTTAGGAAATTTTATGTTTATTTTTTGTTTCTAATATAATAATTCTATACATATTTTTGTCAATTTATAATACCTTCTATATATTTATAATAATTATAATATACTAGTCATGGGAATAATAATAATAATAATAATAATAATAATAATAATAATAATAATAATAATAATAATAATAATATAAAAGATTGTTTCATATATAGAAAATAAACTAAGAACATACAAAAATAAATCAAAAAATATACAAAAAATAAACCAAAAACATTCAAAATTGAATCAAAAAATTAAAAACAAGTTATTGTAATTTTGATAAGTTGTATACAAAAAACCATGTAAAGTGATATTTTATCTATTAATAATTAAAGAAGCTTTTGTTAAAAAATTATTATCATCATTAATTATTATAATTTAAATTATATTAATTAATGCTTTTTAATTATATTAAATTTTAATTATATTCAATTATTTTATAAATTATATTATTAATTCCTCATTTTCTTTCTTCCTCTCTTCAATTGATAATCATCAACAAAACAACACCGACTTCAATCCATAAGTAGAGAAGATCAGTTCTTGCATTCAAAAATTAAAAAATCTTCTCTAAACCATCTTCTCCTTTTTCTCTTCCAATGGCCTCTTTTGATCGATTATGACACATTCAACCATGTTTATATAGGCATAAATCTTGATTCAACTATGCGCAATCAAGTAGGTTTTTTAAAGTTTTTTTTTTATTGTTTGCATTGTGATTTTTTATGGGTTTCCTTTAGTTTTAGGTTTTAGTGGGTATTAGTTAATCTAATTTTGGGGATTTTGGGTTCTAATTTCTTTTGTTGATAGTTGGGTTTTTTGGATTTAAATTCCTTTTTTTTTTATTGAAGTTCAAGTAGGTCTCAATTAGTTTCAATTTTATGACTTATTTTCATATTTTGGAAATAATATAAAAATGCCCACTCACTTATTGTTCATTTAAGTTTTTCTTAATAAGTTGTAATGGTTTATATCTTCTTGCTATTTGGTAGTCCTGCAATAATTTTTGAGTGGGATTTATTTTAACGTCTTTGATTTTAACTTTACATTTATATGTTCATTGCTTCATCAATGACATTTTACGACCTGCAAAGCGAAAAAATTTCATTAAGAACGATGTTGTTTTAGTTTAAAACGATGCATTTGGTGTGAATTTTCAATTGCTTTTTAATGATACCTTTAGTTTTATGGAATTCACTGAAAGCTATGAGAGCAAGAAGATGACGACAACGAAGAAGGTGGAGGATTTGATTTTAGTTGTCCTTTTTTTTTTTTTTAATTTCATATTTATAATGGACATGCCACTCATGTGCATCTCACGTTCACTTATTTCAAATTGGTAAAATCTATTTTTAAGCCTATGAACTATAGCAGTTTTTTGTTATTGAATTTTTATCATTTTATTGCATTGCATTGAGCTTATAAATTTGATAAATCCATAAATTTTTTATGAAATTTTTAGAGGTTCAATGTATTACATAAGTAATAGTATATGGGCTTACTGTATACATATATAATGGTATAAGGACTCAATGTATACATAAATAATAGTATAGGAACTCAATGCAATGTAATAAAATGATAGGGGCTCAATAGAAAAACCCGTTATAATTTAAGAGCTTAAAAATGATTTTTGCCTTTCAAATTCCTACTCATTTGAAATTGTAGGGCTATAATTTTACATGTCAACTTTTTCCTGCTGGATACATTATTTTTTAATATTTATATAGGTTACAACACTTGATTGTAATTATAAAAAATTCAAATACTCAATTATTAAATTTTAAAAAGTTTGGACTATTTTTATCTTTTGAAAAATTGAAATATTTTTTAGGATAAATTACATAATTAGTGTTTAAAATTTTTTAATTTTTACTATTTTGATCGTTGAACTTATTTTTTTATGCAATTAAATTTTTGAACTCATTAAAATAGTTTCAGTTTAGTGCTTTTGTCCGGCCACTAGTGGTTTGAGTGTTGAGTGTGCACATGTGGACCCACTATTTAAAAAAAAAACGTGTAACATGGTTGTAGCATGTAAAATATATAGCAAATCTCTAAAATGCCTTATAATGGAGAGAAATAATAGAGAGAAGAAAAAAATAATACATAAAGATGAAATTTTGCTTTGGTTCCACCTCCAACTCTCTTCTCCACTTTTCCTCCGCCCAGTTAATATAATTTCATATATATATATATATATATTGGATTAAAGATTGTAGCATACCTTGGCCAACCAAGAACTCATCATGTTAAACAAAACAACATCTCTTTCAGGCAATATATCAAGCACTTTCAATGCAATATCCTCATGGCAAAGTTTAAAGTATAAGAGCGTACCCAAATACATATATGAACTAAACCCATTAACAATAGTCTTCCTATGCAATAATAATATAATCTTTACATCTCCATCAATTGCAATAGCTGATATAACAAAAGGAATTAGGGAAAATCATGCCAAATGTAAAAATAGGTCCCACTAGTGTTTAGTTAGTATTTAGGTCATCATTTATAGGTGTGAAGCACTTAATTGAAATAAAAATAAAGAGTTTAGACACTCAATTGCAAAATAAATAGTTCAACCACCAAAGTAGTAAAAATTGAAAAGTTCAAACACCGATTGTGTAATTTATCCTATTTTTAATTAATGGATTGTATATTAGAAATTTATAAATTTGGGCCAATTTTCTAGCTTATTTACATTGATTTACCCTATATTTTGGGTTAATTATATGCCTGCCTTTTCTCTCTTCATGTGTGCCTCTTTTTTTATTTTGTTTTCCTTTATGCCCATTTTTTTTATTTTATTCTTTTTTGTTTCTTTAGGTTTCTAAATTGGTTTTTATTTTTTCTTTTTATTTTTCTTTTTTTTTTCATTTTTTATTTTTATTTTTTCTTTACTTATTTCTTTCTCTTTGCTTTTCACTCCTCTTCTTTTTATAATTTTATTTTTTTTATTTCTTATTGTTCTTATTTTTTCAATTTTTTTATTTCTTTTTATTTTCTTTCTTTTTTTATATTTCCTTATTTTTTCTTATTCTTTTTCTATTTTTTATTTTATCCCTTATATTTATTTTAATTTTCTCTCTTTTTTTATTTTTATTTTTCCTTTTTTTCTTATTTTCTATTATCTTTAATTTTTAAATTTGTTCTTTATTTTTTATTTTTATTCTTAGTATTTTGTTTTGGGTATATCTCGATTAAAATACCGCTAGATGGTATTTTAAGTAGAAATAGTGTTTTTGCTTATTTTGACGATCTCCAATACCGAGGATATATATATATATATACATAGACACACACACACACGAAGATTGGTATATAGATGAAGAAATAAAAAAGTTCTATTAAAAAATTCAAAAAAAAAGAAAAAAGTAATTGCACCAGTCAGGAAAAGAAAATATTCTTATTTGTTCAGTCACTTATGTTCACCAATTGGTGAACGTGTCTAGCATTCAACAACATGAAAATGAATTTGACAATATTATAATCCATTAGCAATTTGGCAATAGGACAATGATGAGAAATCGGTGGATCTATTGTAAAACTTGAAACATTACAGCTAATAAGGACTCATTGTTTATAAAAGGTACAATAGGTTCGCCAAAGCTACAAAACCACCATGAATATTCACATTTTGATAGCTACCCTTTGCAAAATAAGAACAAAAATGGCTTCTTTTCATCTTCATTCGATCAGTTTGCCATTTAGATCTCATCCTATTATTGTAAGTGTAGAGAAGCAGCTTCACAAGTTAAAGATATCGCAATCAATTGGCCACAAATTGGGTGGCCTAAAGGAGCTGTGTGAGTTTTTTGATGATTTTCTTCAACTACCATCAACCCAACATGCTATTTCTTTAGAAGAGGATTTGAATGGATCCTTGGGGCTGTTGGATATATATAGCACTACCAGAGATTTTTTTCTCATATATAGGGGAATGCATGCAAGTGATTCAATCATTTATTAGAAGACAAAGATGCAGATAATTTGTTATTAATGAAGTTGATGCATACATGGTTTCCAAGCAAAAATTAAAGAAACTGATCTCACAGTATCTAAGAAATTTAAAGAAACATGAGAAGAATTGCAAGACAACCAACTTAGCCGATAATCAATTTCGAAGGCATCATTGTAATGCTAAAAAATGTTGAGGAAATTAGTGTTTCAGTGTTTAAAACTGTCTTATATTTCATTTCTCAAACAAAGGCAAAATCAAAGTTGCCTATTATCTTAAACATTAATACACAAGTTAATATAACATTATTGTTATGCAATTTCTAGTGTAAACAAAAACATAAAACGACAAATAATTATCTAATAAATTTTACAAAATCTACTTTTATTTTATTGTTTCATTTTGATCTTATGTTATGCTCAGATCATGAATTTTACTCACTAAATACATAGGTCAAACAAAATTTGAACTCTACCTAAACTTAGATATTTTCATCACAACAAATCTAGCATGCTTTATCCACCTTTTACACACAAAATAATAAAAAAGAAAAAACCCAAAATCCAAAAATAGAAAACACCATACCTCATGAATTATGGCCAAATGTTTAATCTCCTCTTCAACACGACCAAACTGAGCTTAAAATTTCTCTAACCTTTAATTTCTTCCTTTTAATCTCTTATTCTTTAGCTTTAAAAGTAGAAAGACTAGACCTTGACATCTCTTCATATTCTTTAGACATTTGACTACTGAAGTTAAAGCTCCCTAAGTTTTACACTATTAATTATTGTGATCATTGTTGCTTTATTGTTGTTTGTATAGTAATAACAACAATAATAACAAAACTTTCACAGCAAGAACACACAAAAAAAAGAGATTTTTTTTTTAAAAAAAAGAAAAGAAAACCCAAACCCTTCTTCTTATTTTCTTGAAGTTCTCTATTTCTTATTTTCTTTTCTCTCTTTTTTCTGTTCTTTTGCTTTTGCTTTGGTAGGTATAATGGGTTACTGTTGCTTCTTGCTGCCTTTTTCATTTTGTTTCTTTTTTTTTTTTTTTTTGTGGTTGGGTCCAAGTGCTTGGTTGTAAATAAGACTGAGAGGAGGTCTTAGATTTTTGAAAAAAAAAAGATGATGGCATAAAGAAGAAAAAGGAGAAAAGACATTGATAATAATGGTGAAAAAGGAAGAAAAAGGTAGGAGAAGGAGAAAGGAGAAGGAGCATAAGAATTTACTAAAAATAAAAAAATGATACGAATGTGGTTAACTTGTACCAAACTCATATTCAATCTTGATAACCTTGTCAAGGATCGTTCATAAATCAAGAAAAAGAAAACTCTAATCCCAAACAAGACCCTTAAATAACCTGTACTTAAGAACCTTAATTATAAAGAATTAAAGGTTGTTTAATATAAACCTAAAATTAACAAAGTTAATTTTAAGTCTAAATTAAACTAGGTTTGAAAGTACTAAGCTTTCACTTGATAAATTCACCAAAGTTCTTTTAAGAACAAAAGAGAAGGACTTTAACCTCACAAGAATTGAAATTTAATTAATAAAACTTATTCAAATTCGTTCTACGATACTATGGCCTTTATATAGCCTTGTAAACATCCTAATCCTTGAAGGAGTAGGTTTTCTTACTTATTCCTAAGATACCTATAAAGGAAAATCTTTTACTAAATAGGATCCCTTAAAAAATATGATAACTAAGCTTTAAAAAGTCAAATTGACAACTCATAACAATTAACCATTGAAAAGTCAAATTGACAACTCGTGGCAAGTAGGATGTTGACCGTTGACTTTGACTTGTTACTTTCTCATCAATTTCTTTACTAAGTTGCACACACTTGTCTTTATCTTTAACTTCTTGTGATATTTCATTAAGGCTTTTAATGTTATTTTGCTCCAACACCTCCATAATTTCTTCATCAACTATTTTCTCTTTAAAACCACTATTCATACTTTCTTCATTCACCAAAACATGAATGTTGTCATCCTTTTGAATAACCTGATCTTTAAATTTCTCACCTTGCTCACTCAAACCTATTTCAACAGTTAACTGCCTCTTTTCCTTTCTTTCATCTTCATAGGTTTCCCTTTTCAACGTTTTCCGACATGAAGATTGAATCTCATCATTTTGTTGATTGTTGCACAAGTCTTTAAAATTTGTCTTTGGAAATAAAATTTCAAATTTTTACTCTCCCCCTCTAGTCTTTTCCTCAACTTGTCTCTCAACCACTTCCATGACTTTAACATTCCTTGAACTTTGTTTATGCCCTTGAAAATGATTGTGCAAATAATAATTGGCAAAAATCTCTTTCGTATGATAATCTTTATATCTTGCCATGTAGAGATAGGTTCTTTACCATAATGCCTCCTTGAGACCATTAGTTGATTCCACTAAGCTAATGCATATCTCATGAATGTAGTGATTGCAAGCTTGACTTTTTTTTCCTCAAAGTAGTTGTGGTAATTAAACATAAAATCTACTTTCTTTTCCCATGCTAGATATACTTCAGGATCACTTCTGCTATGGAAATTAGGTATCTTCATCTTTATGCTCCCAAAGTTATCATCTTACCTTCTATTCCCTTGATTTCTTTCATCAATAGATTCATCATCATCATCACACCATCTTCTTCTACGAACTTGTGTTGATGCAGTGTGATTTGTAATGGTTGTTGTGTTATGACTTTGCTCTATCTTCCCTATTTTCTCTTGAACCTTTTTGTGGTTATTTATTAATTAACTCATTTGTTTGCATCGTCTTCATAAAGAGCTTCCATTTAGGATCTTTTTCAACCTCCTTTGGATTTGCCATATTATAAACAAAGAAACAAAAGAAAAAAAAAACTCACAAGAAACACTCCCTCACATGTGTACACTCAAAGAATGTCACTCAATGCTCGTGTTTCACTCAATTAGGCTTCTACCCTTTTATGAGCTCACCACTTGCCTTTTACCTCTCAAATTCCTTTCTTATAGTTCTTATGGAACTTAAGTTACTAATTATCAAATTAAAAAACAATCAAAGCAAAATTAAACTCAAATTTGACTATAAGAGCCAAAGAAAATTCAATAAACAAATACCATATCCAAACAAAATGAAAACAAGAAATTTTGGAATAAGTGTTTAAACTACCCTAAACATAACTTAATAAGAAGAGTATAATATTCAAAATTGAAATAAGGCAAAGGTATGAAATTTAGAATCAAAATAGCAAATTTATGGTTTTATGCCAAAATTGAATGCAACTTTGATGAATTCAACTTTTTAATTCACAATCAAAACTTTCTTTTTCTTCCTTTTTTTTTAATATAACAGATGCAAAATTCCCAATTTAAGAACAAACTCAAATTGATATTTATTTGTGACAAACAAGACTTTTAAGATGCAAAGCAACAAGAATAAAAATGATTTTTTTTTATTTTTTGGTTTAAAGACTAAAAACAAGTTGGAATTTGAAGAAAAGAATGAAATTGACTCAAGATAATAAAGAAAAACAAATTTGATCACAATTATAAAAAATAAAAATGAATTGATATCACAAAAGAATGAATGAAATAAGAAATAATGATTTTTTTTGGATTAAATGCAAAAAACAAAGAAAAGTAAAGATACGTACTTGATTAATGAGCCAAAGTTCTGATACCAAATGATACGAATGTGGTTAACTTGTATCAAACCTGTATTCAATTTTGATAACCTTGCCAATGATCGTTCATAAATCAAGCAAAAAAAACTCTAATCCCCAACAAAACCCTTAAATAATCTGTACTTAAAAACTTAATTATAAAGAATTAAAGGTTGTTTAATATAAACCTAAGATTAACAAAGTCAATTTTAAGTCTAAATTAAACTAGGTTTGAATGTACTAAACATTCACTTAATAAATTCACTAAAGTTCTTTTAAGAACAAAAGAGAAGGATTTTAACCTCACAAGAATTGAAATTTAATTGATAAAACTTGTTCAAATTCATCCTACAATGCTGTAATATCCAAAGTTTTTAAATAATTTTAAACTGCATCGGAATATGCAGTGTTAATAATATATATATATATATATATATATATATATATATATATATATATATATATATATATTTGAATATTTAATGAGTTTGTTATTTATTAAAGTTATTTTTAATTATTTTTAAGTTATTTATGTAAAGTTTTCCCAGGGATTTTATTTTCAGAAAAATTAAGGCGTAAATAATTAAATATTAACTATTTTAAATAGTTTTATGAATTTGCATGAACTCATACGTAATTTTAAAGTGCCAAATAAAATACATGTTTGTGCATGTATTTAAAGTAAAATTAGGGTTATTTAATTAAATTATATTATATTATATATTTTTTATGTTAATTAATTAAATATGTGTATATATATATATGTGTGTGTGTGTGTGTGTGTGTGTGTGTGTATGTATTATTATTAAAGTATGTGGTGGACATTTATTGTGTGTGTTAATTATATATTAAAATAATAATGTGAGATATATATATATATATATTATTATAAAAAATAAAGTTCCCATTAATTACAGAATTGCCATCAACTACATCTCCTTCTTCCCCAATTGGTTTTCGTCACCCTCACCGCCTGTCATCCCATTTTCAGGCTGTCGTTGTGCCACCTTGAGCTCCGCCCTTCCTAGCCAGCAGCTCCACCACCCTCTCTTCTTTTCTCTGGCACCATTTCACTCTGTTTTGGCCAAGAAGCCGAAATTTGAAGCCACCATTGATCAAGCACTTTCTGGCCACCAAATTCGACACCACCGGTCTCTATCTTCTCCTTGAGCTCTGGTGATTCCATTTTCAAGCTTTGTTTCACTTGAAACGGTCTAGATTTCCCTAGGTTTCGATTTATCATTTTCAACCATTTAGGGTTTTTGAATTTTTTTAGCTTCGACTTGGTTGATTCATGCAAACTCCCTTCACAAACATTGATCCTAGTAGCTTAATCTACCTCTGTGAATTTTTTTGGAATTTTTGGGAATTATTTTGATTTTTCTGAATTTTTTATTATTTTATTAATATTTTCTAATTTTTGAAAATTAATTAATTAAATTATGAAACTGTGTTTTATGGTGTTTATAGGTGTTAAAATGAATTTAGAAATTTATTTGTAATTTTTGTGAATTTTATATAATTTTTTGGAATTTATTTAGTTTATGTAATTTTGGGAAAATTAGGTTAATTATGTGTTTTATTAAAATTAATTGGTTAATTGAGTATATTTATTGATATTATTGAATTATATGTTAAGAAAATTAATTTTGAGTAATTATACTATTTTCGGTGGATTTTTTATTAATTCTAGTGAATTTACGAAACTAGGAGTATTTTGGTAATTTGGCACTAATTTGGCTAAAAATGTAATTAAATTGGTTTTAATAGTTATTTAAGGTATAAAAATGATTTCTACAAATTATTTAGTATTTTTAACTAATTAAAAATATTTTTCATAAATTATTTTCAAATTATATATATATTATACGATTTTTCTAAATAAATGAGTTTTTATCGATTTTTAATAAGTTTTAGGGTTAATTACATAATTTGGACTTATAAAATGTATTTTTAGTATTAAAGGGAATTTTCGATATTTTTGTAATAATTATGTGAATTGTGAACCTCGATCGATGAGTTGTAGTTTGGAGTCTGACCGAGGGATTGTGATTGTCTTCTGTGTATATTCGAAGTGTATTTCTTTGCAGGTCCGACTCTATTCTTTGAGTAGAGAGATGTTCATTTTACAGGGGAGGTTCTGCCTGATTTTCGGTAGAATTCTTGTAAAATGTGATATTCAGCCGAATTCTGATTCTAATTATGTGTCTAAGATTCTAAATTGAGTCTCTAGAATGTCAATAGACTTATTCTGATTTTCTGTTATCGTTTGTTTGTTTAGTTGTGCCGAGACTGAGGCCTAGTGGATCAGGCCCGTCGGACCCGTCTCGTGGAGCGCAATAACAATGAGTTGTTATTTTATATATACATGTTTTAGGGTGCAAGTTTTAGAAATGTATGATTTATTTGTATAAAATATGCATACATGATTTAATAATTACTTAGGTTTATTTTAGTATATTTTCAGTATATTTTTGGTATATTTTAAACTATATGCATGTTTTATTAATGAATTATACTTAAAATGTTTTTAGGTATATTTATGGTTTATTTTGTAATTAAACTGAATTTATTTGACATGTATATACTCGAAATATACCTGGTTTATTTTTGATATATTTCTATTGTATATATGGTTTATGTTGCTATTTTATTCAATTTAATGCATCATTTATTTTATGAATGTATGTTTTATATATTAATGAATGATATCAATAGAATGTGCTACCTAGTGGGCAGCACTAGGACCGAGTACGTACCGGTACGCCGATAGCATTTAGGCTTTAATGCTAACCTATTTATGGATATTGATTGGATTGATTTTTATGATGTGTGATGTGATTGAGAGTGTGATTGCTGGAGCTCGATTGACCAAGTGTCTCGGGGCCAATCACACTGACAGTCAAACTGTTGGAGCTCGGTTAACCTAGTGTCTCGGGGCCAGTCTACTGTCCAAATGGAATAAGTGAATATATTTGGAATAAGTGAGCCTGTATGGCTAGAGTGTTGTCTAACACTGTTTTGAGGTTGCGATTTTCTAAGGTTCTATTTGATCCTTTATAAATGGATATTATTTTCAGTAAAATATATAAAATGATTTTGCTGCATCTGTGTGTATTTGCTTGTATATATATTTATTATATATAGTATTGAATGTGTGCATTATCAATTAGCTATGCATGTATATATATTGTAACAATTCACTCAGTGAGGTCTGACTCCCTTCCGTTGACTATTTTTTAGGAGAGTCATCGTCTTCAGACCTCAGTAGCAGACCCATATGTCAGATTTCTTTCACCCCGGCTTCACTATGTAAACTGCTTACCTGAGTTTTATTTTATAATCTAGACACTGCAGTAGTTGTAAGCAGTTATGGGGTTTATGTATTATATTTGTGTGATTTATGTATTATAAATATTTGAACTGAGATTTGTATTTAAAAGACATCATTTATATGAGATGAGTTGTTTATTTAAATCCATTGATGGATATTTACTTTATCTTATTTATGATTTTGTTTCCGTTGCAAAAAATTTTAATTATGTTATTATTATTATTGCATGCTTTATTTTATTTTTAGGCTTGCTATGGGTTCCGGATTTGGAAGAATTCTCGTTCCCTAGTGCCGGTCATGACCCTTGTTTTGGGTCGTGACAAATGCTATGGCCTTTATATAGGCTTGTAAACATCTTAATCTTTGAAGGAGTAGGTTTTCTTACTTATTCCTAAAGATACATATAAAGGAAAATCCTTTACTAAATAGGATCCCTTAAAAAATATGACAATTAATGACAACTAAGCTTTAAAAATTCAAATTGATAACTCATGATAACTAAGTATTGAAAAGTCAAATTGACAACTCATGACACGTAAACAAACAACTAATGACAACTAAACTTTAAAGCATGTCATGTCATATGTCAAGTAGGATATTGACCATTGACTTTGACTTATTGACTTTGAATTTGACTTCTTGTGTAATACCCTACGTTTTATATAAATAAAAATAAACATTTAATTTGCATTATTAGAAAATAATTTTAAATTATATTAAATAGTTGTTAATTAGCTAGCTATATTATTATTATTATTATTAATATTATTATATGAAATTCGTGGTTGTTTTATGTGTTGCTAGTACATATATGTATATATATATATATATATATATATATATATATATATGGATATGCATGTGTGTATAAATATAAAGTATATACTATTAGAGAAATATACATGTACATACACCTATATTTACACACACACACACACACATATATCAAAAGTTATATCTATATATTATAAATTATTTTTACTATCACTATATGGTTTTCAAAAATGGTTTTCAAGCCGTACAGCTCTTATTATTGACTTACTTAATGAGGTATGATTCCTCCTCAATTTATTTTTTTTCAGGAGTTTGGGAGTTCGACCTCAGACTGCCTCCAAGCCAGATTTCTTCATCACCGGCCATTTTATGTAGGTCATTGTAAGTTGTATTGTTGTAATGTTCTAGATAGCTGTAGTAGTAAATGCACTATGAATTGTATGACTTAAGTGTATTTGTGTATTTTATTTATATACACCACGTTTATGTATAATGATTTAAGTTTGATTTATATATGTGACGTTGGAAATATTTTGATTATGCATTCAGTTACGTTTAAATTTTAGAAAAATCAGTTTGATAATGTGTTCTATTTTAAAATAAAGTTTTAAATTATAAGGTGTTATTTATCTTTTCTTTAAGGCTTACTACGGGATTCGGGGGCCTTATGCCTTCTTATTCCCTAGTGCTGGTCATGTGCCCTCAGGTTCGGATCGTGACATATTGACTTTGACTTGAAATATTCTTGAATTTTCTTACATCTTTTAGAATCTTCCTTATTGACTGCAAAATAGAAAATAACCTAAAAATTCATCCAAACTTTATATTTAATTATATTGATGTGTAGACTTCACAAATCAACCGATTTGAGGTTCATATCAAAAAAGAATACAATGGCCCATGATAAATTGTCAAACTAACTCCTAAATAAAAAATTTGTACATTTTCTTTTTTGTACCTAATATAGGGAACTTGACGAGGGTTATTTTGAAAATTTGACCCCACAATTTACTAATATTATCTAAAATAGGCACGCATAAAATCTTTTGAAAAGAAAAAAAAAGGACATGTGCGTAATATTTTCAAAAGATGGGACATTCCACGTTGACACACTTCTTTTTTGGGCATGTTTGTAAAAAGCCCTTGTATCTTTAGGACAGGTTGGTAAAGAATCCAAATTAATTGAGTCCTTACACAAAGCCCAAAGAACGTAGAAATGGAGCATAGAGAACAGGAGCTGGCACCATAGAGCACCCTTTGAATGAAGAAAGCGAGGGATCTGCTTAAAACCATTCGCAAAACCCTCTTCTCCTTCTCCACTTCTCTTCCTGCGTCCGCTTCTGCAGTCCAGCCACAACTTCTAGTACTTGCACTCTTCTTCCTCTTTCTTTTTTAATACTACTACACAGGAGTTTTATTTTCTTGTTTCAACTGTTTCAGATGGATCCATCCGAACGCTACTGTTTCAATCCAAAATTGCAATGGAACCCTCAAGTTGAAGACTACTTTTCCAAGGCCTATGGACCTGACCATTTCTCTCGCATTTCTCATGCTCTCACGTACTCCTCACTCTTTTTTCCTTGTTCCTTATGCTAATACTTGTTTTGGTTTACTAGAAAGTATCAGATTTCTGCAACTTTATTTTTCCCTTCTATTGATTCATTTAGCTATCTTTTGGGCCTTATTAATGTCTTTAGCTTCTGGGTTTTAAAGTGTGTTAGTGTAATTTTTGTTGTTATTGTTAATGCTCATTGCTTTTTGTTGCTAAATAGGCGTCCACCGCGCTATTCTTGTATTCGTGTAAATACACTTAAGACAACAAGTGATGTTGTTGTTGAGAAGCTAATGTCAATTGTCAAACAAACTGGCTTTGAAGGTTGCAGTGAGGCAGGACGCGATGATTCTGAAGATAGTTTGCAAAATAGTCCAATCTCTAAGTGCCAGATTCCAGGGTTGGATTATGTTTTGTTTGTTAAGGGTTCAGGGCCACACATGATTGATTATGGTTTTTCACCTGGAGCACCTCCTAAAGAATTGATTGTCAGTAGAAAGTGTGCTGAAGCAGTTCTCCGAGGTGCTCAGGTAGGCAGTTTCTTACATTGACTCAGACTGCTATATTGACATGCGAGATAGTCAATGCTTTAAGTGTGTAATATGTTATGATAAGATCCTGTTTGTTACCCTCTCTCTAATATCGTGTTTACATCTAGTTATTGGATTTCATATTTAAATCTAATTATTGGATATCATGTTTAAATCTAATTACTTACAGAGTTGTTTTCTGTTCTCAAAATGCTTTTTCTCTAACAATATTTCTTGAGTTTTATTGTGTTTGTTGTACTGTTTGAGTGCCAATTCTGCTTGGTTGCTTTTATACACTGTCTTCTTTCACCTCTTCTTGCATGTCTGCCTTCAAAATTTCCTATCTAGAACATACCAATTATGGTTTATTGTAAAGATTTGAGCCTTAGCTATAAAAGAGTCAGATGACCATTTAGGGAAAAGCAGCTTGGATCTGTGGGTATCTGAAAGATTTAATTATGTTGTGTACTAGATCAGGGATTCAGTGATTACTGCATCTGTTTTCTCTAGTTCTCTTGTGGTTTTTTACTTGTAGGTATTTGTTCCTGGTGTAATGGCTTGTAGTGCACATGTTGAGAAAGGAGATGTCGTTGCTGTTTCTGTTGCTATAGAGCAACAGAGTCCTGATGGCAGATGGGCTATTGGTATGACACGTGGAACCGTTCTGCAAGGACTTCCAACCGGTAAGAAGGATCTTTATTCCCCTACAGAATGTTGCTCTTTTGCTTCTTTTATTTTTATTTTTATGTCCCTTTGTTTTTAAGTTAATAATTGTTTTTCTTTTACTTTGCATTCCCTTGTATGATTGTTATAGTTTCATACTAGCATCTTTAATAACTTGACAAACGGTTCAATCAAATATTTTTCTTATCCTATTATGAAAGCCTATCTCTTTAAACTATCAAATTAATTTATTGTACCTCATTGCTTCTTGTGTGTGTATAAATATAAACTTAAACAGTTATGCTTGAATCATGCATGTATAGATTCATTCACTCATACACGTATACAGTAATTCACTTTCACTTGTACATGAGAAAGAGGATGTAGAAGAAAAATAATTTTTCAAGATAGAAGTTTGACTGTTTGAGGAAAAGGCTTCCAAAATATATAAATAAAAGAAAAATAATTGTTTCAAGTCACAACATGTGACTTTTATAATACTACTAGATGTCAACTATTAATATCCATTTAAAAGCTTCTGATGTAGAACTTGAAGAAGTTGAAAACTTTGCTATGCTATTTGACAACTCACCTATTTGTGTCTCTTTCTTTCATGTTCATTGAGGAGACAAATTAAAAGAAGTTAAACACTTGTACATGGAGATATAGTTCTTGGTATTGTGTGAATGATATAGCACTTTTGGCATAAGCATATGATAGTCAACTGTAGTCCACTCTTCTTCTTCTTCTTCTTTTTTTTTTTTTATTTTTTTTTTTACTATGATATTGGTCGATTTACTATGATAAGAACTACTCAACAAAAAGCCAGCTTGCTTAAGGTCTGTTTGGCATTATTATGGAGAACACACCTTTGAAAATTTGAACTTTTATTTTCTTTGTTTGTACTATTCCTGCTTATTTCCACATGGTTTTTGCTCAAGCATGGTTTACCATGATTCTTCCAAAAGTTAGAGTTCCAAAAAGCATCTATAAAAAATTGAAAAGCGACATCCACAAAAAATTGAAAAGCAATGTCTGCTGCATTGCTAAACATGGTATTAGTGTGATAATGAAGGACAGGAAAATGTAACCATACAGCAGGAGTTTGAAGTATTTGCTGTTAAGTCATTGTCTATATTCCTTTCGTGCTGATTCCTATGGTTCATTTTCTTTGATTATGCACCTAAGTAATGATTTCCCTTTGTGCTTCACTACCTAGGTTTTACAAAGGTAAATTGTGTGAATGGTCACTAAACTTTATAATTGATTACAATATGGTTGCAAAAGTTTAATTTGTAATTTTTTAGTTACTAAATTTTTATTTAGGTTTCATGTGTAGTCCTTATAAATTTTTTTTGGTTCAGAAACAATCAAGTATTACCATTTTAATTCAAAATTTGAAAATAGCATACAGAAAAGTCCATATTTTCTATATTCGTATAAAAATTAATGGAAAAACTAAAAATTATGATGAACACCTCTTCATTATAGTTATAAATTCTTTAAATATAATATTATATAGAAATAATTTATTATTAATATATAGTTTATTAAAATAATATTTCAATAAAAAATAAAAAATTATATTTATAAATTATTTATATATAATATAATATACAAATATTTTGTAATTTATAGTTTACTGGATAAAGAAAAATGAAGATAAATATTAACATATGGTTTGTTCTCCAATCAAATAATATTTTTACATTATTACATGATTAAGATATTCATCCCTCAAAATAATTGTTAGAAAATATGGATTTTTTTGTATGCTATCTTCAAATTTTGGACTAACATGATAATGCTATATTGTTTATAAACTAAAATATATCATAAACACTACTAGCAAAATCTAAATAGAAATTTGGTAACTAAAAGGATACAAATTAGAGTTTTATAACCAAATTGTAATCAAGCACAATGTTTAGTGACTATTTATACAATTTATTCGGTTTTAGGAATACAAAAGTGCCTTTGGAGATGATAAATTTGCTACTAGTGAATACACTACCAAGGGGCTGATTAATAATTTACATTACATCCATGTTAAAAAAGGGGTGTGTAACGTGAAAAAGGGGAGTGTTTCTTATTCCGTTATTATTATTACTATTTTTCTTTTATAGGAATGGAGGGGGTAAGGAAGGTGAGCTTTCAATTTAAAAAAAACTAATAAAATTTATTTTCTGATTTTTGAATCACTACAAGACAAGTGCTTGTGGTTGGATATTTCTGTACACCCTTTGGTTATTGATAGATGAGAATTATATTGAAGTGATTCTAGATATATGCTATAAAGATTTGCGTCTTGCATAATGTTGCATATTGATAATCTATCATTTTGAGTGATTCCTCATCAATGTGTGATTTTCTTTTTTTGTCTACCCTAATATATTACTTGGAAAACACTAGTTTTCATAGTAAGGAAGAAATTGAAGGATACCAAAAAGGGGGCACTGGCAATGTAAAATGAAAATTTAGCTGCCAAGTCATTTAGGATTGGGCAATAGGGATACAAGATGGACCTCTTTGATACCTAAATTCATGCCTATGAATTCTTTATTGTTGTAGTGCATACTTTTGGGTAGATTTAAGTGTTTTGAACAATGAGAGAGTATAATATACCTTTAGATGCATGCAGGCATAGTTTTGTTACACTTTTTTTTTCAAGTTTAAAATGTAGAAGATACTTTCTTAATCCTGCTCCAAAAAAAAAAAAAAAAAAAAAAAACCACCATAGCATGCTTTGTGCATGATGTTTTTTCATACGGAGTGACCAAACTTGATATCATTTTCACATTATGACGATATTAGCATAATGCCTGTGCAAAATTTCTAGGGGATTGGAAAGTTAACACGTTGTTACATTGTTGTAGATCCTTACTATTTTGAAGGAAATGGCCTGTATGTTGGCCAAGGAAGGACAACAATGTCAAGAGCTGGCTTATTCCGCGTTGCAGAAGGAATTGCTGTGGATATGAGCAATCGAGTATTTAAACTTCCTTCTTTTCATGGTACAGTTCTCTACTTATCAAATCCTTAACGTAGTAAGTAGAGGTTTAGACCATCGGTTTGATATGTTGGGTTGTGGCTTTTATGTAGAAACAATGACAAGTTTTGCTTTCATCAGTTTTACTAGTCTTTGAAGTTGTTGCTGGTTATATCCATGCTTTTAGCAACATAGTATTTTGATAATGAATGTGATAACGAAATGTTTTAGTTATCTCTTTGTTATATTACAAATAAATAAATATTTTCACATGACATTCATTAGCAACATTTCTTCTCTTTGGTAAGAATCTTTAGATACATTTTTTTCTTTTTTTTTTTCTTTTTTTTTTGTATAAGCTTAATTTTATGGTCTAGATGGCAACAATTCTTCTCTTTGATAATAATTCTTGGATACACTTTCTTTTCTTTTCTTTTCTTTTCTTTTAGGTGTTTGTCACTGATTTTTGTCTCATTTTTGTTTGATTTTTCTTTAAACAGATGTGCTTGAGGGGGAAATATTTCTACAAAATTTTCCAAGCATCATTACTGCTCATGCCCTAGGTATTTATTACCCAACTGATGCTGCCTAAAGTAGTTTAGCTGTCCTATAGCTTGCTGGTGATCCTTGATCAATATGTTCATCAGGCATTCTAATGAGAAAAAATTGCAACGTTAAGAACATACCTTTAACTAAAAAGCTAATCTTAGAAATTCCGAGTTAGTTACTAAAGAAAATTATAGTGGCAAGAAAGTTTTCCTACTGGAATGCTGCTTTTCATGCAATGCATGCTTCAAGAACAAATTAATCTTATGTTTGGTTCAATTTGTGTGAACTTTTTTTGCAATCAACCATTGCTTGATTCATTTGTGTTCAGTGGAATCAAATTTATAGGGTTTAAGTTCCATTGAAAGTAAAGGCTTTCAGTTTGTATGTGATTCTCCAAAAATGCATATCAAGACAAAAAATACAGTTTTATCTTTTGCTTTATGTGCTAAATGCAACTTGCATACTCAAAGATCTTAAAATAACTATTTTAATAAGAAGGAACACAGACATTAAAGATAAGTCGGATTATTTATGTTGTTCATAGGACTAAGCATTACATAGATCATGTCAATGTGCATCCAAATGTGTAGTTAGGGGGGAATTTATGAGAGAAAATGGATGAGACATGCCTTTTATAATGACTAGATCCTCAATGAATGCCTTTGATCACTAGTTACTCTCTTTGAACAGCATAAGGAGCACAATGGTGGGTTGAAGATAAATATTGTTATATTCCACCTATCACACCTCAAAATTACATTAAAAAAACAAAATATGGAAAATCTAGAATGTCCTTAAGACAACCAAAATGTTACCCTTTGACGTTCTCCCCCACTCAAACAGTCAATGACCTCGTTAACTAGGTCTTGATGAAGTATTCAATCTTGTACTTAAATGGTTGTAGGTCTTCTTCTCTCAACTATTCTCTTCTCCTTATTCTTTTCACTTCAGTACACATAACTACGCCAGTTGAGAGCTACTACATGCTCCGTTACGATCTCTTCTGGCATCTCCGTTGTTGGTTTTGCTTTAGAAATTGTCAAATTGCTGCTCTCTTCACTTGGTTTTGAGTAACATCTTCCATATTTGGATGATAAGGTTAGAGATTGCTCACATGGAAGTTATGATGGACTTTTATGCACTCGGATAGTTCAACTTTTTATGCGACTGATCTCACTTTTGCAACATTAGTAACATAAGAGAAAAAGTGCCTACAAAATTATGAGCATTTTAGCTAAATATTTCAAGATGCTTAACAGAATAATTTTTTAATCTTTGAAGCTGACAACATGATGCATAGTTGTTGGAATTCTTGGCTGGGTAGATGGACTTGTGCTAAGTTTGACACAATTTCAATAGTTCACACAACATTTGAAAAGTAGGTGAAAGCTCATGATTTGTAGGTGATTAAGCCTTTTCATTGTAATAATTGGTTTTGTTTTTATTTTATTGGATGGGTAACTAATGAGATATAATCATTTTCTTTTTTCTGTTTGTGACCCTTCTTCCTCTTCCACTCCTTCCCAAAATTATACTTATCGAAAGAATTATCTTTTATGAAGGATTTAACTTGTGGATGGTAGTCTAGTATATGTATTGGCATCTTTTTGCTGATATTCCATTGTCTGTTGTATCTTAGATCCTCAAAATGGAGAACGGATATTAGACATGTGTGCAGCACCAGGAGGGAAAACAACTGCTATTGCAATCCTTATGAAGAATGAAGGAGAGATTGTTGCATGTGATAGATCTCATAATAAGGTACATCTCTTAACCAGTGGCTGCAATAATGTGGAATTATTTATTGCCATCCATTTTGTTGTAGCCATACTAATATTGGTTTATAAATTCTCAGAGCAAACGAAAGTTGATACATTTAGATCCCTTTGTGATATGGAAATGATGAAGTTTTGAAGTTGAATTCCATTTAAAGTTCATCCGTTTTTTTGTTTTTAATGCTTCTGTTGAATTATGCAGAATTAGTACTTGATGTGTGCACCTGGTAATTACATGTTTTTGTATATAATACTATAATATTATATGGACTTAATGGGAATTGATGATGGTGGTTGACTCCAGGAATGCCAAGTTCTCCTTATGGCTCATATGTCTTGATTTTGTATGTTTTAATAGTTGTTAGAAGGGATAATATATCGCTCTTATGAGCTACCGATGTTCTGGGCAATGCGTAAAATGAAATCCCTTAAATCCAACCAAGTTAATCTTGAAGTTGTGCCTTTTTTGTTTTTATTCTCTTACTGATGTATTTGTGCTAAAATTTCACACCCCTCTATGGAGAGATAAATCTTTTGATTTTACTGATCAATATGTCCTTTTGGCTTATTTACTATGCCATTTAGATTTTCTGATAATTCTATGCTGAATTTTAAGGGGTCCAAACGTTGTCGCATTAAGTTATGTTGTTTAAATACTAGCAATAGAGGCATTATGTTTGATCTACAGGCTATATTCTGATTTGCTAAATGAAGTTGAGCTGTACTCAAGTCTCAAAGCTTATTCTCTCAGTAATTTTAACAAGTCTAATCATGAACTTTTTCTAGAATTACAATTATGGACCTCTCTTTTCATTGGGAAATGGCTTATTTTAGCTTATGCTTCTGGGTTGAGGTGTAAAATTATGGCAGCCAAGCCATCTAAGCTTGTCTAGTTACATGTCTCATAAAGGAAAGAAAAGGTAAAAAATTGCACTGATTTTGATAAATTTTTGTGCTGCTATCACTAGAATATACTTTTATGTTTATGTGAATAGAAGATGATTTCTGCATAATCAAGTGGCTTTCGATCACTTTGTGAGCATTTTACCTCATACCTTGAATATAGATCTGGGTTAGTGATTTCAAAAGAATGGATCATGTTCTACCTCTGTAAGAAGTTCAAGATTTTTCTGGTGATTAATACTTGTAGTAAGACAAATATGCTTTTGAAAATTGACAAAAATTTCTCTTTTCATTTTAAGATAAATTTCATTTGTATACTTAATCTTTCCATATAATTATCTTCTATAGCTTTGACAAAAACTTAAAATTAAATGTAAAATGCATACTTGCTCTGGAAATTCAAGTAATCCTTTTTACAGTTGATTTAGGCTTTTCTTATTGAATTTCTCATCATGTTATAGTGGATGACTTTTGACCACTTAAGATTTCTAGCATTCCAAATTTTTGCATGCATATATATATAGGTGTTGGATATTCAGAAATTGGCTGCTGAAATGAGCTTGACTTGTATAGCGACTTATAAGTTGGATGCTCTTAAAGCTGTTCGTCGAAGGGCAGAATCCAATGAAATTGGCTCTGTTCAAAGCTCTGAATCATTGAGGGTCCAAGAGGAGGAAATTTCTACCGTCATTCAAGGAATGAATCCTGATCAGGCATGCAATGGATCTGGTATGTACATTGTACATATTTTTTAGTTTATGTACTTTTTAAATACAAAGAAGTAAGTTGGATGAACTATGATGAGTTTTCACTACCTGGCGAAAATATTTCTATAAATGTAGTAGTCAGTAGATATGATTGCTTCTGCTATTGTACTGAGTTCTTCCTCTTCACCTCTTTTATTAATGCCCCTTTCTTAAGAACACATGGTACTTCTTCAATTAGCAGTTGTGCTAGTTTGTAGTCAACTAATTCACTTTGTAGTTTGTTCATATATTCTCATAGGTCATCATCAGTCAAATTTAGGTTCTTGTTCTTGATTTTCATATTAAAAGACTATTGGCCATATTAAGAACTGTCATGAATCGAAATTGTCACCTTCTTTCCTTGAATGTTTTGGACTTCGTATCTATAGAATTGACTCTTTGAAAGTCCATGTATATTGTTACTTACTGATTGCATGCTCTGAAGCATTCTTCTACTCACCACTACTTTTTTGGTACCATACCATCAGCTATTTATGTATTTATGTTTTGCAATGACGATTTTATCATGACGACTTGTCAGTTCAAAAGTTATAGCTTCCAGTTATATGATCTTCCGTCAAGGTTCATAACTCAGAAAATTGATCAGCGTGTCAAATTTTACTCAAATCTTATGATCTTGAATGGATTTTACTTCAGCATATATTTTGAATTCACAGATGAATCAAAATTTTCTTTCCCATGATGTCCACAGGACTATAATTGGATAATAAATCATTTTTAAACAATTCCAGTGTATTGGTTCTCCTACATGGTGTTATCTTACTTCTTGCTTCATGTTTGATGTGTGCTCTCTAAAATCTTAATTACAATTGCAAGTTTGTCTAATTTTCAACATTATAGTTTGCAATGAAAAAGAGAATGAGAGAACTTATGTTAGCAAAGCTGACGCCAGGAAAGAAAGGCGAAAAATGAGGAATGGGCCAGGAAGGAATCAGTGCCTGGGTGGTAGAGTTGAGAATTCCAAAGGTTTTGATCCTGACAGCTTTGATCGAGTTCTTCTAGATGCTCCTTGTTCAGCTCTAGGTTTGAGACCGAGACTTTTTGCTGGAGAGGTACAGCAACTGAACTGCCTTCTTGTGTGCTGTAATGATGCATTCATTGTATACCATCAAAATTACTAATTATTCTTGTGCATAATTGATTTTAATAGTTGTCCTTTTTTTTCTATTTAATAATAGGTACACCTATATCTCTATTTCTGAAAAGTGATAATTTATAACAATTAGGTTTTATTAGTGTTTTTGAAATGAAACTTCTTTCTTCACAGATATATTGATGGCTTTTATCTTTCTTTAAGATTGTTGAATCAATTGTAGCTCTAGTGTGACAGTATCTTTTTATTTCCTTTCGTTTTGGCAAGTATATTTCCTTGTTCAAGTCCGAAATTTCTATTTCATGAAATGCTTCCTAATTGCCTATGTCAGTTGTTAGTTAAGGCTTTTACAAGTTAATAGACTCACAGGTAAACTACCATGAAATTTGTTTTCATGATATCTTGGTTGACCTGAATATCATGTGGTAATACTAGGAAGGGTAAAGGGTAAAAATTGGAATCAGTTCCATGAGACAAACTACTGATACTACTGATGTATTAGTTAACATACAATGCTCATTTCAAATGATTGCAAAACAGCATGTACTGTATGAGACTTTTCTCCCTTTTCTCTACATGTTCTGTTATTCAAGAAGACATTTTTCCATTTCCTGTTTCTCCTGGATTACTGCTGCTCTCTCTCTCTCCCTCTCTCTCTCTCTCTATCTCTCTCTCTAAAGTCATATGCTTGCTTTTGCTTAACTGTGTAGCATTTTTGTAGGGCTTGATAGTTCTTATTGCATGCGCAACTCATAATGTGATGAATTACTTTTGTTAGACTATTACTGCATTTTTTCCATGTGGAAATTTAATTTGGTTTATCTTTTTTCCCAGGAAACTGTCAATTCTTTAAGAAACCATGCAGTGTATCAAAGGCGAATGTTTGACCAAGCTGTTAAACTAGTTCGCCCTGGTGGAGTTATTGTATATTCGACGTTAGTATCATGACTTGTATTATCCATTGTTTCCTTATGGCTGTGTTTTTGTCCCACCCTTCTGAACTTGGGACCTCTTGATGGAGAGGGGTGTGTTTTGTTGGGAATATCATGTCATTATTTTTGCAATCTGTAAAGGTTTACTTTACATGGTAATGAGGTGCATGACCCATTTGATACATGGGCCAAAAGTCCTCTTCATGTGTCTTTTTATATCAAATTTACTTTGGTTACTGTGCCCAATGTCCACTGATTACTTGATATTGATTGACATTTAATTTTCAATACTCACATCTATTAACAATATTTTAATTTAAATTGTTCCATTTGTTTTTTTTTTTTTTTTTTTTTTCTTTCCAGATGTACAATAAACCCTGGTGAGAATGAAGCACTCGTAAGATATGCTTTGGATACATATAAGTTCCTCTCCTTGGCACCACAGGTGAGATTTTACGAGATGCAATTATTCTTCAATTTGTAGTCACCAAAGTTCAAATGAGTGGTCATAAATTGATAAATAAGGTGCAACTTTGTAGTGATTTACTTGGTGCAATGCATGATTGATCTACATTTTTGAATATTGGTTGTAACAAGTATGGAAATCCTGAATCTCAGTAACTCTCTCTTTCTCTAGTGAGGGCAGAATAGGAAGATGTTTATCATATCGGGGAGCCAAGACATTTTGTGGCTTCTTTAGGGATAAAAAGCAATTAAAATATATATCCTCATAAAGTATATTTCATCTTTTTTGATTCATTGAGAAGCCCAATAGGCTATGAGTTGTGGGCTATAATGCAAGGGCTGCCCCTTTCATTTTCTGCCACCAGTATTAGTGGATGGGGTGACTTAAACTTGATATGTCATGAATCTTGACTCTTCACTCTTTAGAGGGTGCGAGGATTTCATCAAGCTAGGACAGAGTCATATGTATCCAATTCCCATCATACATTATATTGATGCTTAATCGGACATGCAATTGAATGTGCTTTCATCATTTCAGCACCCAAGGATCGGAGGACCTGGTCTTGTTGGTTGTTTTGAGTTTCCTGATGGATACATGGAGTAAGTACTAGAATCCTTTCATTTGACATTATATGCATGTTTGAAGAGCACCCCCACCATGTTGAAAATTCTCTTGAACTGCTTGTCAGTTGGATGAAGTGCATGACCTCTGGCAAATGCATTTTCATTTGTACCTAATTTTCTGAAAGGATTCTTAAAAGAATTGGGAAAAGATTTTAATGGGTCTCTTAAACCGTTGAGGCATCAAGCTCTAGTCAATACAGTATAGCTTTCATATTCCTAATCATGTACTAAATTTTTGAACTTTGAAATAACAAACAATTGCCTCTCATGTATAAGCTTTTGAAAGGTTCCTTAAGACTGCATTAAGTGCATATTTCTTGTAACATTGTGATGTTTGTTTTCAGAACGATTGCTTATGGAATCAATGGGAAGGTGCTTTATGCTGGTGAGAGTGGTCTAGTGATCACTGCTCTCCATAAGCACGGTGAGATGCAGGATGTAGGATTCGAATTCTGACACAGGATGTAGGATTCGAATTCTGACATCATCAATTTGTGGAATTAATTTTGACTTGATTTAAAAAGAGAGGACTGAGGACCCTGTAGTGTAATTCATCAATGTATTTAGGTCATTTGACCTCCCTCTTAATAAAAAAGAAAAGGGAAGATGCTTTATATATGCCCAATTTAAGCTTTTCATCAATGTATTTTTTGACGAGTTGTTTTCATAGATGATCAATCTGTGTTTGTCACTACAGGGAGTGGCTGAGGCCTGGTGAGGAACAACTTGTTCAGAGGTTTGATCCATCATCTCCCCTTGACACAATTGGGTTTTTCATAGCCAAGTTTGCAGTTGGTGCCAAGAATATTTAAATTCTGGGAAAAATGCACAACTCTACTGTGATAATAATCAGTTAGGATGGTAGAGAATAGTCGTCCTGAATCATAGGATCCATGGTTATGGTGATTGGCCACTGCATCTTTATAGTGTAGTATCTTCATCTGCACAAATTGTTACATGATCCACAAATCTGAAGAAAATACTAAGGTGATCTGCATTTTTTTTGTCTTTTTTCCCAATGAAAGGCTGTATGAATGAAGCTTAATAGTTTCTTCTTGGCTTTTATTTGATGTTGAAGACAAACGGTTTTTGGATCAGAGACGCATGGGATGCAGGAGAATCCATGAAAGTGAAGGCGATATATATTTACATATATTTGGTAGCGGATGATTCTGAAATGTTTTAACAGAACGATAAGCTGGTTATTTTCATAAAAAGAAATCATATTTTTCATTGTCTCATTTGTCTGAGGTTTTTTTTTTTTTTTTGGAAATGACGAGGTGTTAGCCTGGTGAAAGCAATGATCTGGCGAAACTTATGTTATTTTTGTGGTTTCATTTTATTTACATTTTAGTATCTTAGTGAGTCATATTATTAGTAATATTAAAATATATAATATAATGTCCAAATGATATAGATCTTTAATAGTAGAATGGTTTACAAAGTATTGTGACATTCAACTGATTAAAATAAACTCACAATAAAGAAAAATAATAAGATGTATTTTTATTTTATTAAGAATAAAAATTAAAAAGAAATTAAAATAAATTTATAATATTTTAAAAAGTTTTAAAGTAGTTATATTGATGTTAAATTATGTCTAAAACATTTTTATTATTAACAGGTAATATCATATTAAGATTTTATTTTAAATAATGATGATATTAGTTGATAAGATATTAAAGTATTAGAAAATAAAACTACACGTTAGGGTTGTAATAAAGTTGAGTCGAGTTGGCACGTTGTCAAGTGCGAACTCGATCGACTTTTTTTTTTTTTAAGTTTGAACTTGATTTAATTAAATAATTTATATATTCGAGCTTGATTCGATTCGATTAATTAAATAAAAATTTTAAATTATTAAAAATATATATTTTAAAATATTGAAACTCGATTCCATTCGATAAAGTATATTTATAATTATATTAAAATAAAAGGATTAAAATAGTAAATACATAAGTTCAATTAGGTTCGTGAACCTATTGAGTCACACATTTAAGAACTTGATCTCGACTTAATAAATAAAATTTTTAAATTATTAAAAATATATATTTTAAAATCTTCAAATTCGACTCCGTTCAATAAGGTATATTTGTAATTATATTAAAATAAAAGGGTTAATATAGTAAATACATAAGTTGAATTAGGCTTGTGAATCTATTGAGTCACAAATTTAGGAGCTCAATCTCGACTCAATAGCCTACTTGAATAGCTAAAGTTTGAGTCGATTTTGAGTAGTTTGCGAGTTAGTTTGACTTGGTTACACTCCTACTATACACCTCTAAATATCAATAAAAGAAATCATAAAATTATGAAAATATATCTAACTACATTATACTTTTTTGTACTTATGCTTAACAATGTTCGACTTTCCTCATTTGCCCCATATCAAACCCCATAAAGCTAAGATTAGCCTTAGAATATTTTTATTTGAATCATATTTGCTTCTTGTGTTTATTCATGGTGGATAAACAAAGCAACGTCACTCTTTAGTCCGGTATTTATTGTGTTTGAGCTTTGATTCACACATAAGTAAAAATTAAGAAAATCACTAATGGAACACGTTAAAAAATCCAAGATGAGATTTAACTGTGCCAATCAATGCTATTGCCATTATTGTAAGGAAAAAAGTTTGATTTTTGTCACACCTAAAAAAAGTTTGATTTTTGTCACACCTCATCTTATATAGTTTCAGATGAACATTTAAAATCAACCACTTAGCAAGTTAACTAAGTATAATTTAGTTAAATTATGTTTTAAATATAATTAATTAAGGATTGAAATTAATCTCTTATAAAGATTTGGCCTTATCCATGTGATATATGTAGAAAATAATAGTTTGCAATTGGATGCATTTAAAAATAATGAACAATGTATAAGGCAACTGAGTTGTATAGAAAATCACATTTTAAGATAGATTGATATTTGCATTTGTATACTAGAAACATATGAGTGAGCATTATTAAAACATTATAAAGCATTTTTACAAACATTTGATTTACATAAAGTCTAGCCACCATTGTTTGACTTCAAGACCTATTCATTTACAATACATATGGAGAGAAGATTAAGAAATAAAATATAAGGCTTCTCTAATGAGGATGTTGACCAATCTTACTTTCAAATTTCTATATATCTTATCTCAACTTAGACCATCCACTATCAGCCTTGTTATCTGAAAAAGTTTAGAAAATAGAGTAAAATAAGTATAAAAATACTCAAACAAAAAATAGTTTAGTTAAATTTAACACAATAAACTTCTCAAATTAGAATATTATAGTGTTTAATTCACTTGAAATATTAATTTCATTCTTGCTTTCAAACTTATACAAAGATTAGCTGAGTAAAAAATTTGCTTTTCAAACATTAATATAACCTTTCATATGTATTAACTATCCTTATAACAAGCATCACAACGTGGTCATAACATACAATCCATCATAAAGTTCACTCTCTAGGCACACTTGAATGTTAAACCTTCGACTATATTAGCACGAAATGACCATTCTCCCTTCACTCCTGCAATTAAGTGTCCTATTGTTTATTGTATAATAACAGCCACTATAACCTCAAAATGTGCATATATCATTTTAGTTACATTTATACATCTCATATAGGGAGGTAAGACATAAAACCAAATGCCATTTCCATCAAATAATCAATCAAAATATTGATAACATATTTGAAGTTCAACAAAGCATTCAAAACCTATCCATTTCTCATTGTAAGTCACATAAATGAAACCAAGTTGATTATAAATGCAATTAAATCATCTAAGTAACTAAAATAACCTCAAATCAAATTGCAAAACAAAAGCATAGAGTGGTAACACATTTAACTTGTGAATTTGAAACCATTATTATTTTAAAACTTGAATCTTAAACAAGTAATTCAAGTAGTTATAAAGTTGAATTGAAACAATTTCAATGTATTCAGATTCATAAAACAATATTAAAAAGCTCATTTTATTGCTAATATAAAAAGAGTTAAAGGGCATGAACATTTACTCACCAAAGCAACCTATAAACATATAACCAACTTAACAAGCTTTCTAATTTGCACCAACACCTTCCTTGCCCTTTCTAGTGCCTAAAACATACAATTTTATTTATATTTGATCAACATAATAAGCCTATGTGTTACCCTAATCATGCAGCCCTGAAATGATATGCAAAATATGTAATTAAACTCAATACAACAACTCTAACTTGATTATTCTAAAGGGATTGGTTTTAGGTCTAATGTTGAAAAATTATTGGGAATTATAGGAAAGGAGTTTGAAGCTCAAATTTTAGAATGTCTTAGATTTATGTGTTTAGTACATGCTATAAACAGGTCACCTCAATTGGATAACCACAAAGAGAGTTATAGATGGATGAATATAACCAACTTAATTATCATAATTGATTGAGCACTAAATATATTAATCCAACGACTATAAACATTTTATAGCATATGTATTAAGTGAATTTGTCACTCATATTATCAACTATTGATAATAAACTCATTTAACATAATGCTAAAGGGTAAATACTCAAATAAACAAATATTTTATTTATATGAATGTTATCTTTTTGCCATAAGGATAAAAGTACAATGTCATTTTACATTACAAGAATAACACTATGACACATCTATACTAACAAGTAAGTCTACTAAGATTTTTTTTAAGAGGTTATATAGGGTCAAGACTTGATTTATTTCCTAAATATTGGACCATTTATTGGTTTTATCATTTTACCAAGAGCTTATAAGTAAGTCTCCTTTTTTATAGCAATTATGCATATATTATTCAGGCTTATGGCCTAAATGTTGTATGGCATAGATAGCTTAAGGGCATGGAATACCTATCAATTCCTATTTTTACACGAGGCAAGTTTTATTTTGCAAGTCAATAACATAGGTATCTATTTTGTACACAACTTTAAAACCATTCTATATCATCTTAAAATTGCCACTTTCTTTAATATTCTCATGCAATTTTCTTCTATTTATGGTGCCAAAGTCTCTTAGCCATTTGGTGGCCATTTCTCTATTATCAACTAAACTCTTGAATACCATTTTTCTAATGTCTTCCAATATTGAATATATATATTTTTTCCTAGCTTCTATAAATTTTCCATTAAAAGCCTCAATAAGATTATTGTTGATAATATCACATTTTACCTCTATTCTAAAGTGTGCTCTACACCAATGTCTTAGATAAGTATAGCACTAAGGTGTGATTTTCTTTAGTTCAGTCATGTTTGCCTTAAAATCAAGCATGTTTGCAAACTTTGCACATGCTTAAAATAATTCTTATAGCTCTTGCTTAAAATAATTCTTATAGCTATTTATTTCCATCATGTATTTTCTTTTATTTTGCATATATTCGAGCAGTATTGAACCATAATATCTAAGAGACCCTACATAATACACAAAATAATCATATGAGCATTTAAAATTATTGATATAATAAACCTAAACATCAAAAGTGAAAATCTAATCTTTTGTTGATCAATGATCATAGTCCAACCACTTCCATTTCCAAATTCTAGATCCTTGCTTATCAACTCCATAAAACAATCCCCTGTCACTTTTCTTCCACAACTATCCACAGCCTAAGCCATTGGGAATATCTAATCATTCCTATCCCTACCTATAATTATAAATACCTCTCCATTAATTAAACTTTTTAAAAAGCACCCATCTAGATACAATACCTTTCTGCAACCATTTAAAAGCCCTTGATTTAAGCAATCGGTAGATATACTGATAGACTTTCAAGTAGTGGTCTTGATATTTTCATGTAATTTGTGTTCCCTTCATTTTATCTCTCTATTTCACCTAAATAATCCCATAAAAGTGCAAAATGTTTTTTCAATATCACCTTGCAACTTAGCAAGCACATATCCTTTGGCTCTTTTTACTAGAGTCAAACTTATCTCAAGCTTTAATCTAATGGATGTTGTTGACCTATATTTATATGTGTAATTTTTTACAATCCATTTAGTTGTCACTCTTCTTTTTTTAAGGCTACTAGGCATGAATGCTCAAGTTTGTACATTTTGACAACAAATGCTTTTACAATTGTATCTTCATAAGCATATATAATCCACTCACAATTAGTTTTCGCACAGTTGGTCCTCGCCTCTTTAGTTATATTTCTAACCAATTTAATCTCCCTAATTTCTTGTATTGTAAATTTTACCAATGCTTCTTTGAATTCTTTACACCACCCACTCTCATGCCTAAATAGAAATAAAGTTTTTGAGCATTTGGTCAAAGTAAAACATATTGAGATTTTCTACGTATAGCATGATCATTATTAGATGCATTAATGTTGATTGCATTACAATCATTGTTAAAGTCCAATAGAAAGTTCTATTTTCTATCATTATTCCTTACAATAGTTGCCTCTTCTTTTTGTTTATTTATTTCCTTATTTACTCCATTTGCACTTTGGGAATTACTTTCACCATTATTAGTATCACTTTGAATCTTATTTCTTTACCTTTTTTTTTTCTTTGAGTAAACTCTTTAGTGCCTAACTGCATGTTCTTCATCATCATCAAACAACATTTCACACTCAACGACTTCCTTATTTAAATCTCTGTCTTCATCTTCAAGATGCTCATCAATTTCCACCCTATTAACCCTAATTGTATCTTCAAATTCTCTACTACAAGTTTCAACTCTCTTAACATTAATGATATTCTCAATCGTTTTACCATATAATATTTTCAACCCCACTCCCATTAATATTTTCATAAACAATTGCCCCACCCTTATTATGTGTTTCTATAAAACCTTATGAGTTGCCTTACAACCTACAACCTCCTTACTTTCTTCACCCAAACCTAAACCATTTGGAACCTTACTTCTAATCAAATCTACTTATGTGCATTAGTTGTTAGGTCACAAAGACCCCCCACTCGCGTGTGAAATTTCACAATTGTCCCTTAATAATTTATGCTCAATATAAACCTTAACCTAGTTATGCTCTTTTATTATTTTAATAATGTATATCAGTGACCCTAAAATGCATATTTTCTATATTCCTATACCCCATGACATTTTCAAAACGAACAAGTGAAAAATGGTTTAAATCTACCTCAATTTCTAATTTGTTTCCCCCAACATATATATTTTCACTACCACCAAAATCAATAATAAGATTCCATCATAAAAAAACAACTACAAATTGCCTATCATGATAAAACAATAAAAAAAATTCAATAAACAACATGACAATCCCAAAACCTTAAAAATTATAATCATTTCATGAGAAAGAGATAGCAATAACATATAAAATAATTGAATATGACAATAAACATATTAAAATCTCTTGATTTTTCCATTATTACTTTTGATGATAGATTGACAAAATTAAGAAAAAATCAAAATGAAATAGCATTGAAATACATTTTTATTAACCAATCAAAATTAACTCCAAAGATCTATAATTGCCTTAAAAGATCTAATATACATACATTATCGAACCTCAATTATTAATAAAAGTGTTTACATACAAAACCCTAACAAAACCAAAATAGAAAAAATAGTAAATCGTGTACATTTTAATATTCACAGCTTTCATTCTTCTTAGATAACCTCTCAAAACAACTACTTCTCAAATTAACATGAATGCTCATTAATGGTATTGATCAATATGCAAAGCAAATGAACCTTATTAAGAATGAAGAAGTGTTCCTCCATTTTCTATTTGATTTTAGTAGTGCCTTTTGTAATTTCACAACTTCAGTGCATATGCCACTCACATGCATCTCATATACATCAATTTCCAATTCTAGTTAATTCAAAATTTCAATTTCAAATTCTAGCATTTACATGCTAAATATATTGTTTTGTGATATTTATATAGGTTGCAAACTTACTTGTAATTTTAAAAAAACACTTGTTAAATTTTAAAAAATTCAGACACAATGTTTATCTTTATCCTTTATTTTAATTTGTGTTATGTGATCCCAAATATTCTGGTTATTTTGAATTTTCCTTCTTTTAGGAAATATTGATGTTTAGATATTATATTTTGGGTTTTGTGATTTGCTATTATGGAAAAGTTGTAGATTTTGATATTATTAGGTAGGTTTTAGTGGATCAATATCAACGTAAAGCAAAACAATTTCTTGTTCATTTAATTTGAATGTAATATGATACAAATGGTTTAATATCTAATTGATTTTTGTTTCAATAGATTGTGCCAATTTATTTTTGCAATTGCTATTACGAAGTAAAGGCAATATATTGCCATTAGTTCTCTTTAATTATTTTGCCAAATTACAACAACTTTATAAGGTAACATATACTACATAAGGACTTTAACCAAACTAAGCATATGTTTACTTTATTTAACATCCTCACAACCTGAAAACATCTAGAAGAACCAAAAAAACCTCTTAATCTCACAACTACCTTCTCCCCAAAGTGTCATCTTACGTAACTACTATCTTCTCCCTTGTTGAATCTTGAGGGGTAAAATAATCATTTTTTATGGTTACGATTAATTAAGTAAAATTATATTAATCCAAGTACTTAGTTGTTTATATTCAAATTATTTAAAATTGCAAAAGTCAAGGAATGAAAAGTCAGCCTTTTTATTTTTGTTAAGTCTATACACTTATCATGAGTGGTGACAGACTTATCATGAGTGATGATAGGGATGAAATTGAAGATCGAGTTTTTTTTTCAAGAATTTAAAGTCAAATATGATGGAAATATTTATTACAATTGATCATAAGCAAGTATCAACCATTAGAAAAAATTTTGGAGCAAAAATTAGAAGATCCAAGTCGTAAAAATTTAAGAAAAATGGAAGGTTTTCGCCACTAGTGTCATGAGCAAACTGGAGTCATGACACACACATCATGAGTGATGACAAATTTGTCATGAGCAATGATGACTAATTCTAAAAGTGGTAGAAAGTTTCATGACCAGTGTCACCACTGTTCCTTGATTATGAAAACGTGTGAATTCAAATTTTATCTTGGCGCCTCGATGTCATAAGTCATGACAACGTGCAAAGTCACTTTTAATTTGGTGGTTGAACGACTCTATTTGTATTTAATGCACCTCTAACAACTCTTTTTCTTCGAGAGGGATTAAATAAAACCAAGAATAGAGCTGGAACAAGAGGAAGAAAGTTGAGCAAACACATTTAGAGAAATATTTGAGCATTTAATCTTCAATTAATCCTTCAACCACCCAAATCTTCATATTTAATTCTTGTAATTTTTATTTATCTCAAGAGTGTTCTTGAGTGTGGGTTAGTGAGTATTTAAAACCATTATTCAGAAGCTCAATAATGAGATTGAGAGAGTTAGATTAGGGTTTTTTTTCACTTGTAAGTTAAAAGGATTATTTTTAGCAAGTGAGTTTGAGTGTGAGCCATTGAAAATACTTAAGTTGGAGTGTAAGCCTTGAGAAACACTTTGGTTTGAGCGTGGGCTTTGAAAAACATTTAGGTAGCTTTAGTTTAAGTTTGTAAGGGTTTGATCTACACCTTGAAGTATATTGATAGTGGATTGAAACTCTCAACTTATGGTTGAGGAGAGGACGTAGGCTTGGAGGGCCGAACCTCTATAAATTCTTTATGTTTTCTAGCTCATCTGACTCATTTTATTGTGCTTTAATTATGTTTTAGCTTGCTCTTTGTGAAAAATAAAAAATTCCCCACCTAGCTCAGAAAGCTAAATCACCAACCACCACCCCCCCCCCCCCCCCCCACCCCCCCCCTTGTGGAATTATATCCCCAAACAACCATCTAATAGAACCATTATTTTCTCCTCAAATCATGAAAGTTATCAACCAAAAATAACACAACACATAATTAGCTTCTTATTTATTTTCTGCAACCTCTATTTTTCATTCTCAACTTCATTGATTCTTCTCAATAATTTTAGAATTATTTGTAATGATCTCTAACATATGGGTGGATCAGTTCATTCAAAATACTCATATCAAGCTTCACTCTACAAATTAGAAAATCAATAAATAAATTTCAAGTTTAAAAAAAGAAGAATAATGGGAATTATTTGGCAAAAAAGTAAGTTTACTATCATTTTACCGTATGTCATCATGAACTTCCTTCTTGGATTAATGATTGTCTGTAAAGTCCTTGTAACACTCCTTTAACCACACATAACAATTTACTTTCTCCTAAAATGTTATGGCTTCATTTAATTTTAACTTCCTTCAATCCTCTTTCATGATATAAAGAGGACTCATGCAACAGGGTCATTTGTAAGTGGGAATTCTCCCTCGTCCCCAACCAAATGCAAGAGTCCTAAATGGACATATTAAGTGAAAATCTTATATGGTAGGAGTGCTGAAATGAAGAGATGATATGGATGGTGTCGGTCTACATCTTAATGATTCAAATTCCATGTAGGTGAATATGCTATCACATATGCAAATTTTTTTACATTTAATAAGATAGGACTAACCGTTAATATTTTAATTACTCATTAAATTTGATTGTTAAGAATTAAATATTCAGAACTTAATTGTAAAAGCACTATAACTTGTAGGAATAGTGATTGTTGTTGAACCAAACATAAATTATTTGTTTAAAGCAAGTACATAAAATTAATAAAAATTTATTTATGATTCAAATTATTATTTGCAACTTATTTAAGAATTAGATAAATTTTTTGATAGATTGATCAAAATACTATGTAAATCACAATTAGATTTATATTTTTGAAATTAAAAAGTGTTGACTCAATTATATATTTTTATTTTGAAAACAACTTCGTTTTATTTTGGAAAAATATAATTTTGTATCATATAATTCTAAATTACAAGAAAATAGTTCTATAATTTTTTTTTTTTTTACACTTAAATATCTTAGAGCATCTAACCCACATCATATCTGGCATGAAGTTTAGAAATGTAGTAAAAGTAATGCTCTAGTGGAACATTGCTTTTATGGTAAAACGACATGTATGAATAGTTTTCATGCCCAAGTGTTTGGCCTTTTTTTCTTTATGAATAAATCCATAACATTTATAAAATGCATAATTTAATCTAAATTCTTATTTTTGAATAATTTTTTTTGCTTACACTACAGAAATTTTGTAATATCAAAAAATAAACATATGATGAAAAGAAATTTTTTATTTAATAAAATCACAACAAAATATTATGCACAATTCATAATGCAAAACTCTAAAGTTAAACATTTTTTAACAAATAAATTAATAATTTAGTAAACTAATTTTAGATACATCAATATTATCAAAATATTCACCAAAGAATTAAATATAAGAGACAGCGATGGTTTTTGTTGTTAAACTCTTTTTTTAAATTCTAATTTGTTCAATATGAGTATATGCACGAATTTTTAGATCATGGGTAGAATTTAAGTCTTATAATAATTTTTATTTATTTATATGCTCTTTTATTATTAATTACTAAATGTAATGTTTGATTCTAATTTTTTATTTGTTGTTTTAATTAATATATAAATAATAAATATCTCTTATAATTATCAAAAATAATTAATCTATTATTTTTAAGAAGTTATTAAATGATAAAATATATGTTATTGGATAAAAACGAAAAAAAAGAAAGAAAGATGTGGGTATAATATACAAAATGGATAAATAATATAGTATTAGTATAAATTAAAGTAAGATATAAAAAAGTAGGGTGGAGATTTTTACACTCCTATGCTTTATATTTGCACTCCACTAATAATGTTTTTAAAATTTAAATGACACAAATAACCTTAACTTTACCACTCCCTCCATTCCATTTAAATTGTCTTTTAAGAAAATTGAATTTATTTCACTTCAATTGACGTTTTTAGATTACCAATAAAAAATAAATTATTTTTTTCAATTTTATCAATATCTTGATTTAAGAGTAAGTTTTTTTATTGAAATAATTGTAATTCACATTAATTTTTAGTTTTTTTAAAAGAAGTTTATATAGTTATTTATACATATAATTATGTCTATTAAATATAGTTCTTATTTTTTGTGATATTACCTTAAACAACAATTGGAATAGAATGTTGAGAGCATCTACTTTTTATTATAATTTTATTATCATACTCCATTATTAAAATATTTAAAATTTGAATAGCACAAAATATTTTCAATTTAAATATCTATTTTTTCTTAACAATTTTTTTTAAAATCTATTTATTACTTACTAAATATTAAACTATATATATATATATATATATATATATATATATATATATATATATATATATATATATATATATATATATATATATATATATAGAGGTTCCCAAAAGTTATAAATTCTTAATAAATTTATTTCGTGTTTATATGTAGGATAATTTATTTTATTTTTAAGTGTTAGAAATAAAGTATTTAAGGAGTTTTAAGCTTTGATTTTTTTTATTTCATTAAAATTACTATTTATTTCTACAAACAACTTAAAATATAATTTAAACTAATTAGTCAATTTGAGTTTTTATATCTCGCATTATTTTTATAAAATGTAATTATTGTGATAACTATTATTGATTTTGTTGTCAAATTTTTTATTATTTTAATTGTGCAGAAAAATACTTGCTAAAATAAAGTCATATAATATAAATAATGTAGAACTAAAGTATAATTGATCTACTTAAAACTAAAGTATAATTTATTTATCTAATGCCTTATAAAAAAATTAAAAGATAATACAAATAAATACAAAAAATATGTTCAAGCATTTAGTATTAAAAAAAATAATTTATACATGTATAGTTCTTGTTTCATTTATATAATGTATAAATAATTTTCTTCCATAAATATATAAGTTATAAAGATGAAAAAAATTTCCTTAGTATGAAAATATTTTTAAATAGTAAAAATTAAAGACAATTTACTTTCCATAAAAGTTGTAATTTATTTGGGTAACTAAAAAATTAATAGAGAAAGTTAAAAATAAGAAGTATATGTTCAAGATGAGAATATTTTAAGTCTTTTGTATTCTAAAAATATTAATTATAAAGTGTGATTATAAAATAATGGAGTGCAAAAATTCATTTCCAATATATAAATATAGATAATTTTTCTTCAGAAGATAATGTAAGAGGTTGAAAATGGCACCCAACCAATTGAAATGAGAACCAAATTAAGTTTGTGATGAATGTAGCAGTTAAGTCCCACCACTAATTTAACATCCAACCAAAAAAAAAAAAAAAAAAAACAAAGGAAGGAAAGAATCCCAATGATAACGAAACGAAAGGAGGAGACAAACACCCTTTTTCTTCTCATTTATTATGGATAAGAAGAGAAGAAATTATACATTAATTACAAAGAAATAGTTTTTCTATGGGATCAATTGAGCCAAGAAAGAAATTGGATATGTCACGATGTTTCTCTTTCGTCTGTGTGAAACGTTTATGACTTTATTTTCATGGTCTTCTTCGGCTGATGTTGCATGCCAATAATATTTTATTTTCGTTGATGAATTATCTTTGAGACAATTGGAGGAAAAAGAAAAAAAAAAATCGAGTTCAAACAAAAAAACAAAAGACATATAGTTTAATATTTAATATGTAATAAATAGATTTTAAAAATTTTTGTGAAGAAAAAATAGATATTTAAATTAAAAATATTTTGTGCTATTTAAATTTTAAATATTTTAATAATGGAGTGTGATTACAAAAATTATAATATTAACACCCCTATTTCACTTTCTCTTTCTATACTTTAATATTCTATCAATTAATTTATCCATTAGTTTATAATGAAATATCAATTAATATTAAATTTTAATGATAAAATTATTTCATATAATATATATCATAAATTTAAATATTTAAATATTTTTAAAATATTATAAATTTTTATTTTTAATAAAATTAAAAATACATCTTAATTTTATTTATTGTAAGTCTATCATAATTAGTTAAATGATATATCCTTTGATAAATAATTTTATTTTTAAAACATATACATTTTTAATATTATATAATAAATTTTTAATAATACTATTTAATAAACTATTAAAATAGAAGTATGAAATAGATAATATTTAAATATTATATAAAATTAAGGAAAAATTATCAATCTTATTCTGAACTTTTGTTCAATTTTTAATTATATCCTGTTTTAAAAGCTATATTAATTTAGCTATTAAAATTTTTAAATACTATCAATTATATCAAATTTTGGTTTAAGAATTTAAATGTATTTTCAAAAAATTACTTTTACATTATTATAAAACAAATTCATTTATGAAAATCCTTTTTCTATTTTTTAACAAAAGTTAAATATATTCTCAAATATTAATCTTACCAACTCCAAAATAACCTTAGAAATTAATTGAAAAATGAGAACATTGAAAATACTAAAAATAGTAATTAAGAATATAAAAAAGATTTGATCCTTTTAAAAAAAAAAAAAAATCTTAAAAGTTTCACTATTTTTAATAGTGATAACTCAAAAAACTTCTTTTATATTTTTATTTTTATTAATATTAAAATACATATCAAATTAATTTTTATTTTTAAAAATTTAAATTTTCTTTATATTATTTATTAATATTTTTAGCATCTCTAATTCTTTTTTTTTTCTTCATTTCACACTATTTTTGTTAGCAGTGAAGGTGATATCATCGCAGGTACATATATTTGTTAAAAATGATAATTAATATTATCTATAATTTATTAATTTTTTTAAATTATCGGTATTTAAAATCGTAAATCTTATATATTATATATTATATATTAATATATTATCTATTAATGCGTTTTTTGTTCAGATAATTACATTGTACAATAAGATCAGATTTTGTTTTTTAGAATTTTATTAATTATTTTGATGATTTGATTCCTTTAGTTTGTTGTTTTTGGAAAGTAGTATATAATAATCTTTTATGAAGTAGCAAAATTATTGGAATCCTAAGGAGATTTATTTATTTCTGTATTGGACCTATTTGTTAGTGGCGTCCAAATGAAAAGTTGGTAGAATGGGTATTCCTTTTATTAGATGTGCTTTTAATATGTATCTATATGAATATTAAACAGTTCTCAGCTATGCCTTCAATTATTTTTCCAATTTTTTGTGGGTGCATATCCATTTAATAAAATCATCCAAAAATATATCATGATGTTTTTACTGAATGTTAAATTAGTTATTTGAAATTTTTTTTATTAATAATATAATTTTATTCTAGCTGAACTAAATTAATTATAATTAGAATTTACTTAATTTAATTTAGGCAAAAAAATTTACTTATATAAAGACTTTTAAATAATTAACAAAAAATCATTTTATAAGAATTTTAAAATAATTATTTTAAAATATATTTAAATCATTAAAATAAAAATTACATGATACAAATTAGAAATTTAAATAATTAAATTGATATAATTTTAAAAGTAAAATATAATTAAAAATTATATCAAAATTTAGAATATAATTGATAATGTACCTTGCATAAATTATTGGTGCACGGTTCAACAGCTATTGATTAAGACAAGAGGACATCATTATGGACTGGAATACATGTTGCCACGGGTGGGGGTAATATCTATTTTATCATTTTAAAGTCAATTATATTTATTTATTTTTTTTGATGAATTTAAAATTGAACTTGAATACAAATGAACATGTTATGTAAAAATTTAAATATTTTTAATTTATAGGGTTGAACAACTATTGATTAAGATAAGAGGATATCATTGCCACTAGTGACATCTATCCCTATCACGGATGGGGATAATGTCTATTTTACCCTTTTAAAGTCAATTTTATTTATTTTTATTTTTTTGTAAACTTAAAATTTAATTTGAATATAAATAAATCCGTCGTATAAAAATTTAAATATTTTTAATTTGTAAAAAAAAATTAATAATTAAATGACATTATTTTTTATTTTAATTTTTAAAGTTTAATTTTTTTGGTGATATATATATATAGGAATCTACGTGGCATGTGCACTGCAGACACATTGAATGGTTTCTCTCTGATCAGGAAACTGTGTAAACTCTCATTGGTTAAACATCACAAAGAATGCTGTTTTGTTTCTTATAGCAGCAGCAACTATTCAAATGAATCTATAGTTTTCTCATTTTCACACTTGGAAATTTGCAATTTTCCTGCCTAGAGGCAAATACATTGAAGAGAACTAGGTGACGTTGACACCTTGTAATGTTTTTCAATTCTTAAAATTCCATATAAACTAACTCTCACGTAATTGACCAAGAAATTTCCATTTTCCCACCTTGGTTTTTAACCCTCAAGGCTCTATATAAACTTCAACAAACATGAACAACTTTTTCTCCATTAATTTTCTAATAAAAAAGATGATTATGTCATGGGACTACTAGTCAATTGTACAATTGCTCTGGTTGAGCTCCTGCTACTAGTTCTTACACTAGCAGCAGCCGCAGCAGCACCACCACCAGCAGCACCAAGACCAGCGCATCCAAAGCCAGATTGCCTGAACAGTTGCGGCAACATAAGTATCCCATACCCTTTTGGCTTGTCTAAAGATTGTTGCTATGATGCTAATTTTCTCATAGGCTGCAGTAACACCACCAAGAAACCCTTTCTGCCCAAAAGCAATTCAAGTGTTGTAGACATATTAATTGAGGGCCAGTTGCGAGTTTCTTCATCTTTTGTCTATGTCTGTTACAATAACCAAGGCAACCTAAGTAACAACTATCAACAATTCAACTTTTCCCCTTTCACAGTCTCAGATAGCAGCAACAAATTAACTGGAGTTGGGTGTGACAGTCTCACGCTAATACAGAAGGAAGGAGACTTTTCCAACGCCGTCTGTATCTCTGTGTGTGATGATGTTAAAAAAATAAAAAACGCGTCTTGCGCTGGCACAGGCTGTTGCCAATCACCTATTCCTAAGGGTATGAATGATTTTGAGATTGATGCGCTATATAATGTCTTTAACACAAATCTATCCAAGTTCAGTCCATGTACCTATGCTTTTATAGCTGAGGAGGGGAAGTACAATTTCTCCTCTTTGGATCTTTTGGATCTACGAAATAGTAAGGAAATTCCCATGATTCTTGATTGGAGCATTGGGAATATGACATGCAAAGAAGCTCAAGAAAACAGAGAAACTTATGCATGTAAAGAGAACGGTGAATGCTCCGACTCCATTAATGGAGCTGGATACTTATGCAAATGCTCTAAAGGTTACCAAGGAAATCCTTATCTAACAGATGGTTGCCAAGGTACGTCACTGATTATTCACTTTCTTATAGTTAAACTATGAAATAATTGTCTATGTATTTTTTAATATGTAATTTAGTCAGTTTTTTTTCCTAAAAAATATACATATAACATTTGAGTTTTGTTTTTTAAAATGGTTATATATGTGTCTTTTTTGTTTTTGTTTTTTTTTTTTAAAAATTTTGATCAAAATTTAAATTGCATTAAAATTATAAATAACTACTAAATTCTCTAAAAAACTGAAACTACTTATCTTAAATTATTTTCTTCAATTAAAAATAAAAATTAAACTATTTTTAAATTACGTAAATGCAATAAATTAAAAGAAAAAAATAATTATAAATAGAGATATTTTACCTTTTTACATAAATTTCAATTTTAATTTTTAATAAAAAATTAAAATTTGACTGGTGGATAAGATAAATAGAGATATTTTTACAATTTTTATCACATGTTTATTAATTAATTCTTATAAAAATTAATTATTAAAATAAAAAATAAAACCTTGTAATTATGAAATTAATATTAATACTATTTTTTAAAATAGAAACTTAAGAATTTGTTTTAAAAAATTTATCATTTGAAGATTGTAAGTTTATATGTAGATAAAAAAATTTTAAAAATAAAATTTCTATTATATATTTTGATTCCCTATTAAAAAAACTTATTTTAATTTTTTAAGATATTTATATTCTAGTAAAACTTAAACATTTTTCTTAAAAAGATTATCATTTGAAGGTTGTAAGTATATGTAGATAAAAAGTTTTAAAAATAAAATTTATATTATTTATTTTGATTTCCTATTAAAAACTCTTATTTTAATTTTTTAAGATATTTATATTCTAGTAAAACTTAAACATTTTTCTTAAAAAGATTATCATTTGAAGGTTGTAAGTATATGTAGATAAAAAGTTTTAAAAATAAAATTTATATTATTTATTTTGATTTCCTATTAAAAACTCTTATTTTAATTTTTTAAGATATTTATATTCTAGTAACCACATTGTAACACCCACCAAAATGCACAATCACAGAGAAATATATTTTCAAGAATCATTGATGAGAAGAAATAAAGAAATCAGTAAAGAAATGAATGACCTTTTGCAATGAAAATTTAAAATGACTAATAGACCAAGAAAAGAAGGTGATCCATCCAAAGGTTTCACATATGATTTCCGGTGGATTTGCGTTCCACAACGCTATTTCTTTACTCTCTTTTCTGTTTTTAAAATAGTACCAGATTTTCAAGTTCAATTTTTACTTCAAATTAAAATACTTTAAATATATTCAATCAATTTTAACATATATGATAATCAGAATAAATATATTTTTAATATATTTACTATATATATATCTTATTAAATAGTCTAATCATCTTGTTGGTCATATAACATAAAATTTGTTTGTGGATCCCATAATATGAAACACATAAGACGATTATGTTGCTTAATTAGATTTTTATATGACGAATATACAAAAAATATACTTATTCAAACTATTACGTATACTAAATTTAATCGGATATGTTTGAGATATTTTAATTTAAAGAAAAAATAAAACTTTTGGCACTGAAAAGAAAAAAATTAAAAATCTAATATTATTTTAAAAAATAGGACAAAATTATAGTATCACCAGTGTAATAAATCTTTAAAAGTGGAATAGATTTATTTGGAGTTGGTGCTTATAGCATGAATATGAATGAATAAGATCAATGGTAAAAATATAAGGAAAAAAAGTTTTTGAGATACAAGTGGATATTCTATATTAAAAATTTATAATTTAATATAAGAAGTGAATGTTATCCATTTAGTACTGTTTTGTAAAATTTTGCGTAAAAACAGTTAAGAATTTCTTTAAGAGCCCATGTGATTCTCGATATTTAAAGTTCATTTATTATTAAAAGTCAAACTTTTTTATTCAGATGTTTCTATTTATTAGTGTGTGTATATATTTATATAAGTTTATCTCTATTTTTTATTTTGCAGATGTTAACGAATGTGCGGATCCTGATCTTAACCAATGCATAGAAAATGAATATTGTCACAATACTATAGGAAATTACACGTGTTCTTGCCCAAAGGGTCAGCATGGAGATGGTAGAAAGGATGGACAGGGTTGCCTTGATGATAATTCAGTTCCTGTTATGATAATATTAGGTACAACAACTTATCTTTTTTTAAACATATTAGATTTGTGTTGGAGACTTAGTGTTGCCAAGTCCTTGTTGCATGTATCAAAAACAAAATTAATTTTTTTTAATAACAAAAACAAAATTCTCTAACAAATAAAGAAAATTCATATTTCTAATGACTTTCTTATAGGAATCAGCTTGGGCCTTTTGGTTCTACTTTTGGCTGTGTCTTGGCTATATTTCGGACTGAGGAAAAGGAAACTCATTAAACTCAAAGAAAAATACTTTAAAGAAAATGGTGGCTATCTATTACAGCAAAGACTTTCTGAACATGATCAAAGCTCTATTAAACCAGCTCAAATATTCACTGAAAAAGACCTGAAAAAAGCAACAAATAACTTTCATGAGAGTCGAATCTTAGGTAAAGGAGGTCAAGGTACAGTGTACAAAGGAGTACTATCAGATAATCAAGTAGTTGCTGTTAAAAAGTCTAGGATTGGAGATGAAACTCAAGTTGAAGGATTCATCAATGAAGTTACAATCCTCTCGCAAATCAATCACAGAAATGTGGTGAAACTGTTGGGTTGCTGTTTAGAGACTCAAGTTCCATTGCTGGTTTATGAATTCGTGACAAATGGCACCCTTTTTGATCATATACATTGCTATGACAATGATGGAAAAACTCTGATTCCATGGGAAACTCGTTTAAAGATAGCAATTGAAGTTGCAGAGGCACTTTCATATATGCATTCTGCTGCTTCTACTCCCATCATTCATCGTGATATCAAGTCTGCTAATATACTGCTAGACGAAAATTACACTGCCAAAGTGTCCGATTTTGGAGCTTCCAAGTTGATCCCATTGAATAAAAACGAGCTGACAACACTTGTGCAAGGCACTTTTGGATACTTGGATCCTGAATATATGCATACAAGCCAGTTAACAGGAAAGAGTGATGTTTATAGCTTCGGAGTTGTTCTTGCGGAGTTGTTGACAAGAAAGAAAGCAATATCTCTTGCAAGTCGAGAAGAAGAGAGGAATTTGGCTACGCATTTTGTTACTTCACTTCAAGAAAATCGGTTACTTGAAATTCTTGACCATCAACTGGTGAATGAGAAAAATATTGATCAGCTGAAAGCAGTGGCAATGTTGGCAAGGAGTTGTCTAAACATAAAGGGAGAGGAAAGGCCTACAATGAAGGATGTGGTAGTTGAATTGCGAGGCTTGTGCTCATTAGAGAAACATCCATGGGAGAAGGGTGATTTTAATGCACAAGAATATCACAATCCAGTCGAAACATCATTCAAGAGTTTTCCTGATTGCAGCAATAGCATAACAGTTGAGAATGAGAGCATAATGAAATCAACGGCATTTGAAATCGGAAGCGGGCGTTGATGAATTATTTAGCGCGGATTTTCATTTTGCTCTAGAAACATGTAATTTATCTTTTAACAAGATTAATAAATTTCATAAAATAATTAATTACGAAAAAATTTTTAATTTAAGAAAAATATTAAACAGAATTATGATTAATTATGATAACACTTTTTAAAAAATATCATACAAAAGTATTTCTAATATAGAAAAATATTAATAGTGTGTTGGTGAAAACCCAATGCTCTCATATTTTTAGAAACATGTTTCGTTCGTAAGAGATTTTGGATTTAGGGAGTTGCACATATTTCACTGTTTATTGATATACTTGACCTAAACTGCTTGTCACTTCATCTTAGTTTTGGTTTAATGATGCATTTGACATTCATTCAACTATTAATTGCTTGAACAATATTAATATTATTGATTATGACATTGAATAATAACATTTCAAAAAAAAAAAAAAACAATTAAAGCAAGTTATATAATAAGTAGAGAAAATAAATGAATTGGGCAAATAAATAATGAGTAAAGAAAATTAAGAAAGTAAACAAATAAGCAAATAGCACACAAGACATCCAAAATAATCAAGCAAAATAATAAAGAAAATAAAAGAAAAACGTGGAAAGGAATTAAGGATTACAACCCTTGAAATAACTTATTCTAACAAATACATCCAAATGAGAAGATACATTGGGGAAGAGATTAAGGATTATAATACTTTAGAATTACCTATTATAATAAATACATCCAAATGGGAAAAGAAATAAAAATTCTAGAATATTCTTGCAAAACAAAGGTTTGCCCACTCAAGCATGCAAACACATATTTTATCCATCCATAATACAATTGTAACAATTATATGACATTCATTTGTTTTCATGAATATTATCAAGATAAAATAAAAAAAATGAAATGGAACATGGAAACAAATTAGCAAATGACAATGCTTATGCAAATGCATGATAAGAATTAATTGACAATATGAATACCTCATGTGATTTCTAAAATATTACCCAAATAAGGTAATTAATCACAAAATAATCGGTAGTACACTAGAATAATGTTATGCAAGAGAAATAAATATTAAAATCATACTTTAATAATAAAACAATGATTTATATGCAAAAAGTGATATTTCACATTTGCTATGAAAGAAACATGCATCAAAACCTTAAAGGCTCAAATTTTATTATATTATTTAAGAAAAAATAGTAACTTTATCATAGAAGTCCTAAATTTTTAAATGAAGTGCTTTGTTGGTCGAATCCTGTGTAAGATAATAATTTGTAAACATTAGGATCGAAGTCATTTACATATTTTGGAGGAAAGTCTCCAAGCTCCATAGTTGATCCTTTGCGAAGGTTTCATAAACCTTTTCAATGGTTTTCAAATTTCTTTTATTGCCATGAGATTTGTGATAAAAACTTTACAACATTTTTATCTTAACTCTTTAAGGAACTTTGCTTTTCTACCCACTATATCATTGGAATGCATTAAAGTTTGGAAGTCGTTTGCATATGGTTATCTTGCTATTTTTGAACTTTTTTCTTCTTTTCTCCAATTATGGTTGAGGTTAAATGAGCTTCATTGGATGATTCTTGTCCCTTTTTGCTAAGTTCTTCTTTGGATTAATTTTTTGAATCAACTTTTACTTGTACTTCATCATCTATTGTTACCTCAAAGTTAAACTTAGCATATGCATAGTCCGATTCTAATTTATTAAATGGATTAGTATATGCCATGACTTGCTTCACCATTTTTTTTTGTAATAATTAAAGCATTGGTGGAGCATAAATGGGACCACCATTTTTCCATGAATTCAAGGATGCCTTAACAATACATTGTAAGTTATTCTTGCATTAATGACTTGGAATAGAGCACTTGATTCCATACAGTCAATGTATTGATCAAGGTGAACTTTACCAAGGGCTCTTTAACTACCTTGATTAAATCCTTAAAAAATCAACTTTGCACCAAGTCATCTATAGGTATGCCAAGATGGTTCATTATCCTTAGTAGAATTCTATTGACAATTGATCCATTATCGACCAAACTTCTTTTAGTCTTTTGTTCGTAAGTGAACTTGTGATGAATAATGGTCGACTGTAAAACTTTGGCTTAAGTAGTAAGTCATCACTAGTGAGAGTGATTTTTTCTATACATGCATTATAGGTATTCTAATGAGGGCATGTTTTATTTTCTTGAGCATTTGATTTGTCCTCCCCTTTAACATGGTGACATGAAAGGGTATTAAAAAAAATTTTCAAATTCTCTTAATATATACTCCGCCAAAGTAATAAGCACTCTAGGTTTTTGGAAAACATCATTAGATTTAAGAGATGACAATGCTCTTTTTTATTTTATGGATTTGAGTTTTCTTTTCTTTGTCACTTTTGGGACTTTTGAAAGTGCTTTTATCACTCTAACCCTTTTTTGAGTTGGTCTTTACTTAGGAGTATTCCTCTTCATCATTTAATTATAATGATAAGAAAAGATCATTGATCTTTAGAGAGAAAATTTTTATTCCTTGCACTCTTGAAGAGGCAATGGATTGTTGAGGAAAAGAAATTTTTGTTCCTTACACTCTTGAAGAGGCAATGGATTATTGAGGAAAAGAAATTGTTTGTTCCTTAATTTGTTTTTTTTACAGCATTAGAACTATCATTGTTAGGAAAACTAACATGCAATGTAATTAGAAATTGAGGTTAACCAACTCGATGATGAAGGTCATACTTTTTGGAAGTTATTATTTTGCTTTTCTCTGGTGTCATTTTCTTCAAGTAGTTGATTTGAAAAATAGCAAATAAGAGGTATTAGGCATGCCAATAATTTATAAACACAAATTTCATGTATGAAAATTAAATAAAAAAATTAATGAAAAAATTATGAACTTTTATTGATTTGGAAAAGTGGATTACAATGTTTAATGAATTTCTTATTAAAAAATTAAATCCTCTAATTCAAAATCTTGCAACACCCACATGATTCAGGGGCTTTATAGTTTGATCCTAAAGTAATGTGATTCAAATACTTTTTTTAGCTTGATTTGAAGCAACATGATTCAAGAGCATTTTATAACTCGTTCTTTAATCAAATATGAATAATTGGATAAATTTGGTCAAGAACACCTTTGATGATCTTATAGAACTTGAAGAACACGTTTAATAATCTTGTAGGACTTTAGTTTTGAATTTGATAAAGTTTTAATACTTATTTTCTTGATCTTGAAATTTGAATTTCATAGAGCTTCAATACTTAATGTCTTGATTATATAAAATATAGGAGGCACCTCTATTTATAGGAATTTTGTGGAGGTGGTGCAGTGTTAGTGATATGCACTAGGTCAATTATGTATGACTATGTTTTGACTTTATCATTTTATTTAATAAAGAGGCTTTTTTAATTATCATTTTGTGCTATGATAATTACTTGAATAGTCAATTCTTACAAAGGTCATCAAGTATGTGACTTGATAGTAAAATGTCTACATTAAATATGAGTTCTATTCAAATTATCCTTAGTCATAACAATGTATTATAGCTAGTATGGTGTTGATTGATGATTATATTTTACTAATCATGAATATGAGATATTAAGTCAACTCATAGGTACTTATTTAAGAAATAAAGTGCTGGATTGACCCATCATAAGAATACTATGTAGATTATTATTAAAAGTAATTTTCATCACAGTAGTATTAGCTTAGTCCTTTGACTTTGAAATCACTATGGATTTCTATATAACTATTTTTTATTTTGACACAATCTTACATTATCTTTAATTGAATGATAAAATAGGTTATTTTTGGGTATGAAATGAGTTATGTGAGGAATGTGAGTGATTGAGAAGGAATTTTTCCCTCATTTAATCTAAGTAAGATATCTATGGGCCCCTTGATAAGATAGACTGAGGAAAATGCATGGCCATGCAAAAGTAAATTGATAAAGAGTTATCATTTTTAGTCTACTTGGAATCAAGAAATAATATAATTGAATTCTATAAGGATGACATAATCTATGTCTTATATTCAATCAAGATATCATGTGAGAAAGGGACAAGAATATTCATTGTATATTAGGTTATGTTGGATTATTGACTTCACATGAATTAGGTAGTCATAATGTCTTGCTGGAGGCCACTTATGACTTATAGGCCTAAATAGAGATTTAAGGCCCACTACCAACGTCATGTGAACCTACAAGGTCACTCACTTTAAACAAGCTTAAAATGAATATTGTTTTAACAAGACCAAATAAGCTTTGTGGAAATAAATAAATAAAATATTTATTTATTTTTTTATTTTTTAAGGTAATGGTGATCTTAACTAAATAGAAAATTATTTCTGATTTAATTTTAAATAAAATCAGAATAAGAATAAGTGAGAAATTATCAAAAAGGTCATTGGTAAGTGAAACCTTAATTTAGAGGTCTATAAATATGTTATATTCTCTAGGGTTTCACTATCACACTCATTATTCTGCCACTAAATTCATTTTCTCTCTTTTAGAAAATAAAAATACAAAGTTCTTTTGATTGTTGATTTGTGAGAAATCAAGAAAAGGTGCTAGCACTCACAAATATTCATTTTCAAATTAAGGGTTATTCATGTTTACACTTGTGGAGGATGGATTATTTTGGAGACATCTCAATTTTAATTGCCAAATTAAAAGCTCGAGGTAGGGTGTTACCGAAGTGAACCTCCTCTCTTCCTTTTAAAAATCTTACCCCTTTTACATTTATGGTAAGATTTTGAAAACCCTAGATTTAATCAATTAATCGAATTACTTGGATCTGGGTTTAGGTTTGAGATTAAAATTTAATTTCGCATTGTGTATGGAATCACGAAACCCAACATGCAGGTGTTATAAGATTCTATAATTCTAGTGGTATATAGGATTGACCTTAATTACTTTGACATAATTTGATTGGTTTACTTGCATCATTATTTAAATGAATGATTTTTTAGTAATTATCATTTATTTATCACTATCACAATGATATTTTTGAAATAATTTGATTCACTACAAGAAACTTAGTCTATTCCCACATTCAAATTTAAATAAATCCATATTTTAAAGTGTGGTTCAATTATTTCTCTACATATGAAAAAAGTTTGCTAAATGTTATGTGGGGACAAGTTTAGCCACATTTTATTTGAGTGATGGGGAGGTGATTTATGACTTTTATTTCTCTACATTTTTGAATGTTGAAAATATTACCACACTTTTATAAGTGGTCATTAATAACTTTTACCATATACTTATTTATCTCTTACCACATTTTAAAAGGTAGAGAATTAATTACATCTCCCATTATAGGTATTTTTTCAAAGAAAAAATTTAAACATCAACTAAGCATTAATAAAATTAAAACAAAATTACTTTTGTCAACAAAATTAGAATAAAAAAAGAACTCTCGTGTCAATAAAAATCACTACTGAATAGTATTGTAATACATTGTGCTCATTTTCCATAAAAAATTATTAAACCCGGTCAAATGTATAAATGCATGTTCAAATATTTATATACATGCTCAAAAACTGAAAGAACTTTTTATCAGAGATCGAGTTTGAAAACTGGGTATAGGCGTTTGAATGCTCACATAACCTTACGATTGGCCTTTGTTTGTGTCTTGTAATTTATTACCTTCAATTATTTAATGATTTCTTTATTACTACGCTAATTGCAATTTCCTTCTAACAATTGTCTCATTTTATAATTAAGCCAGTGTTTGCATATTAGTTTCTTTTATGCATTTGGTTCCAACATTCACCATAAACAAAGCAAATAATAATAATTTAAAATCATACATTCAAATCATATGGGAGAAGAGATTAAGGATTACAATGTTTTATTCAAATGAAAGTATAATAAGTAGAAAATAAACCAAAAATAAACAAACATTATATTACAAAAAAATATAACAAAGGGAGAAGAGAGTTAGGTACTAAATCAAACAATCAAAATTATCTTGATTCGCTGTGACAAACATACTAAATCTTCCAAAGTATATAAAATTACATAAAAAGAACCATCAAGCCAATTTATAAATCAAATTGATGTAAGTAGGAATTGTGATGATCTAAAAATTAGCCCAAACCCAAAGAATAGTACAAAAATGATCATATAAAATAGACTATAGGCATGCAAGCAAGGAAATTCATAAAGATTCAAATTATGCATAATTTACAAGAAATGAAGAACAGAGCCATGTGAAGGTCAATTAAAGTGACAATCGCCTGATAGTGAGGTGATGCCTCTTTGAAGATGCCTGATCAATAGGCTCTGATGAATCTCAAACTAGCAAACTTCTATTTCAAGTAAATATTAATTAGTATAGACAAGCTAGACTCACAACTACACCTAAAACTCAATAAATCATGCTAAGGACATGGTATATCAGAAGCAATGAACACAACAGAGTGAATAAACAAGCTAATAAATAAATAAGCTAGGAGTTATGCAAGAAAGTGAGAGATTATACAAATCTATATCTTAATCACTGAGAAGAAGTCAAGAAAATTACTGAAAGATGAGCTTTTCCAATATAGTTGACCCTTAGAAATAGATATAGGTGTTGAACTTCTCTTGAATGCAAGCTTTGTACCCTTCTTCTTCAAGAGAATCTCCCGTAAATTTGGTTCCCCTCCTTCATCTTCAAGAATATTTTTCCCTACTTATTTCAGTGCTTCTAATTCTCTCATTATTATTATTTTTTTTGCTAAAATCCCCCAAAACCTCTTTTTTCTCTTCTCTCCCTTTTAAAACTCATCCTTAGGACATCTCCCTACCACCTTCTTTTCATCATTGTATCCTTACCCTTTTTCTCTTCCTAAAAATTTTCTTTTCATACCAGAAATTGAGTTTCAGTCTATGTGGGCTTGTCCTTAACCACCATTGTCACCTCTGCATTTAATGCAGAGGCAAATGGCTGTGTACAAAGGTGACACCTCTACGATGAGACGATCGCCTCATCACCTACTGCCATAGAGGCGATTACCTCTTCAAATAGGTATTGCTTCTCTGGCCTGCCTTGAACTAGGCCTAATGGGCCGAGACTGCCTAGGCTTGTTCTATAGGGGTTTTAGGCTTACATTTGTGGGTTTCAAACTCTTAGGCTCATTTTCAAGAAGATTTTGAGTTTCTCTCTTGATTCAAGCTTCACATTTCTCATCATTGAATTCTATTGCGGGTCAACCAAACCGAGTATTCACAATTCACCCTATTACGGGCTAATCAAACTGGGTGTATACACACACTCTAATAAAATTCTGCATATACTCATATGAATAACTATATTTCTGCACAAAATTTTGTCCATATTGCTATTCCATTTTGCATTTTTTTAGTTTACTTTTATTCATCATGTGACACTTGTCATTGTATTTTGTATAATTTTATCTAATTTAATCTTGTTACTACTTGTAGAATTTTCAGAATCAAATGCTAAATTCTATTTGGAAGAGGTAGTTTTGGACAAATGAACCCTTTGCAAAGGCTATGATTGACTAAGGATCCATACTAATTAGCAATTCATATGTTTGAAAATTTTTATTAAGATATTGTACTAAAATTTAATATTTTTGAGAATATTTTTTATTGTTATTTTTATTAAGATATTGTACTAAAATTTAATATTTTTGAGAATATTTTTTATTGTTATTTTGAAATTTAAGGACTTTGTCAAAAAAGTAGGTATTATTATTATTATTATTATTATTATTATTATGAATTTTATATTTTGTTGTATTTTAGGAGATTTCACAAGATGTGTTATTGATAATTTTAATCTTTATTTTCTTCATTTATTTTTCTTAAATCGACAAAACTAAGATCCAAACTAATTTTAAATATTATTGGTTTAGATAATTTTTAATGGTATTTGGTTTGATTAAGAGTTTTCATATTTAAAAATTTACTTTATTCGTTTGGCTAGAAATTTAAACTTTAAACTGATCAAACCGAACCATAAACACCCCTATTTCACTTTTTTTTATTCTTTAATATCCTATCAATTAATTTATCCATTAGTTTATAATGAAATATCAATTAGTATTAAATTTCAATGATAAAATTATTTTATATAATATATATCATAAATTTAAATATTTAAATATTTTTAAAATATTATAAATTTTTATTTTTATTGAAATTAAAAATACATCTTAATTTTATTTATTGTAGATTTATTATAATTAGTTGAATGATATATCGTTTGATAAATAATTTTATTGTTAAAATATATACATTTTTAATATTATATAATAATTTTTTTATAATACTATTTAATAAACTGTTAAAATAGAAGTATGAAATAGACAATATTTAAATATTTTATAAAATTAACGAATAATGATCAATCCTATTCTAAATTTTGGTTTTAATTTTTAATTATGTCCTATTTTAAAAACTATATTAATTTAGCTATTTGATTTTTTAAATACTATCAATTATATCAAATTTTGGTTTAAGAATCTAAATGTATTTTAGAAAAATTACTTCTAGATTATTATAAAACAAATTCATTTTTGAAAATCCTTTTCTATTTTTTAACAAAAGTTAAACATATTCTCAAATATTAATCTTACCAACTCCAAAATAACCTTAGAAATTAATTGAAAAATGAGAACATTGAAAATACTAAAATATTAATTAAGAAAACAAATAAGATTTGATCTTTTTTTAAAAATAAAAAAATCTTAAAAGTTTCATTATTTTTAATATTGATAGCTAAAGAAACTTCCTTTATATTTTTCCTTACATATCAAATTGATTTTTATTTTTAAAAATTTAAATTTTCCCTATAATGTTAGCATCTCTAATTTTTTTCCTCCATTTTAAAGTATTTTTGTTAGCGGCGGAGGTGATATAATGGTAGGTACATATATTTGTTACAAATGAGAATTAATATTATATATTATCTATTAATTTTTTTCAATTATCGATATTTAAAATCATTAATATTATATATTAATATATTATCTATTAATGTGTTTTTTTTTCAGATAATTACATTGTACAATAAGATCAGATTTTTTTTTTTAGAATTTTATTAATTATTGTGATGATTTGATTCCTTTAATTTAATGTTTTTTAACAATAGTTCTTTTTATCGGTCAACAATTATTAACTATCTACAATGACTATCAACTATCAGCCAGTTAAATTAAACATATCTAATGAAAGAAAATTGACAATAATAAACTCAACTTTAATAAGCATATTTATAAACTAAAAAATATATAAAAATCTATTTAAAAATTAATATCTGTAGGAATTGATCTTGTATATATGTGATATTTTATATTTATTTACTTCATGTTTTTATGATTCTATTAAAAAATTGTAATTATACTATATTAAATAAAATAAAATTTAATTTACTCTGAAAAAATCACTTAATATAAAATACGAAATAAATAAAATATATGGTTTAAAAAGGATATTTTAGGCGTAAATTATGATGCGAGTGAGTGGACAAGAATGTCATTTAACAAGTCGTATAAAAAGGAGTCAACCGCGCAACCTGAATAATTCTTGATTTTCTGTTTCTATATTTAATCCGAAGAATAATGGATAACATTTTGTTTGGACATAAAAATTGAAGCATCCACGCACCGTGTAGTTGTCAATTTTTAGCCAACTCAGGTAAAATTCTCCAACCATCAATTGATGTTAGTGGAGTCTAAATGACAAGTTGGTACAATGGGTATTCTTTATTGTATGATTTTTCATATCTATTTTGGGTTTTTCATATACTCATTTTACTAGACGTATTTTTAATATATATTTAAATCATCCAAAAATATATCATGATGTTTTTAATTAATGTTAAATTAGTTATTTGAATTTTTTTTATTAATAGTATAATTTTATTCGAACTGAATTGAATTAATTAGAATTAAAATTTACTTAATTTAATTTAGACAAAAAAAAAAGAATTTCAAAATAATTAATAAAAAATTATTTTATAAGGATTTTAAGATAATTATTTTAAAATATATTTATATCATTAAAATAAAAATTGCTTATATTGATATAAATTAAAAATTTAAATAATTAAATTGATATAATTTTAAAAATAAAATATAATTAACAATTGCATCAAAATTTAGGATATAATTGACATGTACCTTATATAAATTATTGGTGCAAGGTTCAACAACAATCAAGAAAACATCATTATATATCGGGATACATGTTGATACGTTTCGCAACTCACAACATGTATCCCTATTACGGATGGGGATTAATATTCATTTTATCTTTTAAGTCAATTTTATTTTTTTAATTTTTTTTTATTTTTTTGGTGAATTTAAAATTTAATTTGAACACAAGTCCATTTATAATATAAAGATTTAAACACTCATAGTTTGTAAAAAAAATTTAATAATTAAAAGACATTATTTTTTATTTTTATTTTTCAATTTTAATTTTTTGGTGAATATATATATTGGAATCTACGCAGCATGTGCACTGCATACACATTGAATGGTTTCTCTCTGATCATGAAACTATCTCATCGTGAAACTATGTACACTCTCATTGGTTAAACTTCACAAAGAATGCTAGTTTGTTTCTTATAGCAGCAGCAACTATTCATAGGAATCTATAGTTTTCCCATTTGGAAATTTGCAATTTCCCTGCCTAGAGGCAAATACATAGAAGAGTACTAGCTATTCCATCTACAGCTGTAAGCCACTGAGGTTGACACCTTGTAATGTTTTTCAATTCTTAAAATTCCATGTAAATTGACTCTCACGTGATTGACCAAGAAATTTCCATTTTCCCACCTTGGCCTTTAACACTTGAAGCTCTATATAAACTTCAACAAGCATGAACAACTATTTCTCCATTAATTTTCTAATCAAAAAGATAATTAAGTCATGGGACTACCAGCCAATTGTACAGTTGCTCTGGTTGAGCTCCTGCTACTAGTTCTTACACTAGCAGCAGCCGCAGCAGCAGCACCAAGACCAGCGCATCCAAAGCCAGATTGCCTGAACAGTTGCGGCAACATAAGTATCCCATACCCTTTTGGCTTGTCTAAAGATTGTTGCTATGATGCTAATTTTCTCATAGGCTGCAGTAACACCACCAAGAAACCCTTTCTGCCCAAAAGCAATTCAAGTGTTGTAGACATATTAATTGAGGGCCAGTTGCGAGTTTCTTCATCTTTTGTCTATGTCTGTTACAATAACCAAGGCAACCTAAGTAACAACTATCAACAATTCAACTTTTCCCCTTTCACAGTCTCAGATAGCAGCAACAAATTAACTGGAGTTGGGTGTGACAGTCTCACGCTAATACAGAAGGAAGGAGACTTTTCCAACGCCATCTGTATCTCTGTGTGTGATGATGTTAAAAAAATAAAAAACGCGTCTTGCGCTGGCACAGGCTGTTGCCAATCACCTATTCCTAAGGGTATGAATGATTTTCGGATTGACGCGCTATATGTCTTTAACACAAATCTATCCAAGTTCAGTCCATGTACCTATGCTTTTATAGCTGAGGAGGGGAAGTACAATTTCTCCCCTTTGGATCTTTTGGATCTACGAAATAGTAAGGAAATTCCCATGATTCTTGATTGGAGCATTGGGAATATGACATGCAAAGAAGCTCAAGAAAACAGAGAAACTTATGCATGTAAAGAGAACGGTGAATGCTCCGACTCCATTAATGGAGCTGGATACTTATGCAAATGCTCTAAAGGTTACCAAGGAAATCCTTATCTAACAGATGGTTGCCAAGGTACGTCACTGATTATTCACTTTCTTATAGTTAAACTATGAAATAATTGTCTATGTATTTTTTAATATGTAATTTAGTCAGTTTTTTTTCCTAAAAAATATACATATAACATTTGAGTTTTGTTTTTTAAAATGGTTATATATGTGTCTTTTTTGTTTTTGTTTTTTTTTTTTAAAATTTTGATCAAAATTTAAATTGCATGAAAATTATAAATAACTACTAAATTCTCTAAAAAACTGAAACTACTTATCTTAAATTATTTTCTTCAATTAAAAATAAAAATTAAACTATTTTTAAATTACGTAAATGCAATAAATTAAAAGAAAAAAATAATTATAAATAAAAATTAGGCATCAATATTTTACCTTTTTACATAAATTTCAATTTTAATTTTTAATAAAAAATTAAAATTTGACTGGTGGATAAGATAAATAGAGATATTTTTACAATTTTTATCACATGTTTATTAATTAATTCTTATAAAAATTAATTATTAAAATAAAAAATAAAACCTTGTAATTATGAAATTAATATTAATACTATTTTTTAAAATAGAAACTTAAGAATTTGTTTTAAAAAATTTATCATTTGAAGATTGTAAGTTTATATGTAGATAAAAAAATTTTAAAAATAAAATTTCTATTATATATTTTGATTCCCTATTAAAAAAACTTATTTTAATTTTTTAAGATATTTATATTCTAGTAAAACTTAAACATTTTTCTTAAAAAGATTATCATTTGAAGGTTGTAAGTATATGTAGATAAAAAGTTTTAAAAATAAAATTTATATTATTTATTTTGATTTCCTATTAAAAACTCTTATTTTAATTTTTTAAGATATTTATATTCTAGTAAAACTTAAACATTTTTCTTAAAAAGATTATCATTTGAAGGTTGTAAGTATATGTAGATAAAAAGTTTTAAAAATAAAATTTATATTATTTATTTTGATTTCCTATTAAAAACTCTTATTTTAATTTTTTAAGATATTTATATTCTAGTAACCACATTGTAACACCCACCAAAATGCACAATCACAGAGAAATATATTTTCAAGAATCATTGATGAGAAGAAATAAAGAAATCAGTAAAGAAATGAATGACCTTTTGCAATGAAAATTTAAAATGACTAATAGACCAAGAAAAGAAGGTGATCCATCCAAAGGTTTCACATATGATTTCCGGTGGATTTGCGTTCCACAACGCTATTTCTTTACTCTCTTTTCTGTTTTTAAAATAGTACCAGATTTTCAAGTTCAATTTTTACTTCAAATTAAAATACTTTAAATATATTCAATCAATTTTAACATATATGATAATCAGAATAAATATATTTTTAATATATTTACTATATATATATCTTATTAAATAGTCTAATCATCTTGTTGGTCATATAACATAAAATTTGTTTGTGGATCCCATAATATGAAACACATAAGACGATTATGTTGCTTAATTAGATTTTTATATGACGAATATACAAAAAATATACTTATTCAAACTATTACGTATACTAAATTTAATCGGATATGTTTGAGATATTTTAATTTAAAGAAAAAATAAAACTTTTGGCACTGAAAAGAAAAAAATTAAAAATCTAATATTATTTTAAAAAATAGGACAAAATTATAGTATCACCAGTGTAATAAATCTTTAAAAGTGGAATAGATTTATTTGGAGTTGGTGCTTATAGCATGAATATGAATGAATAAGATCAATGGTAAAAATATAAGGAAAAAAAGTTTTTGAGATACAAGTGGATATTCTATATTAAAAATTTATAATTTAATATAAGAAGTGAATGTTATCCATTTAGTACTGTTTTGTAAAATTTTGCGTAAAAACAGTTAAGAATTTCTTTAAGAGCCCATGTGATTCTCGATATTTAAAGTTCATTTATTATTAAAAGTCAAACTTTTTTATTCAGATGTTTCTATTTATTAGTGTGTGTATATATTTATATAAGTTTATCTCTATTTTTTATTTTGCAGATGTTAACGAATGTGCGGATCCTGATCTTAACCAATGCATAGAAAATGAATATTGTCACAATACTATAGGAAATTACACGTGTTCTTGCCCAAAGGGTCAGCATGGAGATGGTAGAAAGGATGGACAGGGTTGCCTTGATGATAATTCAGTTCCTGTTATGATAATATTAGGTACAACAACTTATCTTTTTTTAAACATATTAGATTTGTGTTGGAGACTTAGTGTTGCCAAGTCCTTGTTGCATGTATCAAAAACAAAATTAATTTTTTTTAATAACAAAAACAAAATTCTCTAACAAATAAAGAAAATTCATATTTCTAATGACTTTCTTATAGGAATCAGCTTGGGCCTTTTGGTTCTACTTTTGGCTGTGTCTTGGCTATATTTCGGACTGAGGAAAAGGAAACTCATTAAACTCAAAGAAAAATACTTTAAAGAAAATGGTGGCTATCTATTACAGCAAAGACTTTCTGAACATGATCAAAGCTCTATTAAACCAGCTCAAATATTCACTGAAAAAGACCTGAAAAAAGCAACAAATAACTTTCATGAGAGTCGAATCTTAGGTAAAGGAGGTCAAGGTACAGTGTACAAAGGAGTACTATCAGATAATCAAGTAGTTGCTGTTAAAAAGTCTAGGATTGGAGATGAAACTCAAGTTGAAGGATTCATCAATGAAGTTACAATCCTCTCGCAAATCAATCACAGAAATGTGGTGAAACTGTTGGGTTGCTGTTTAGAGACTCAAGTTCCATTGCTGGTTTATGAATTCGTGACAAATGGCACCCTTTTTGATCATATACATTGCTATGACAATGATGGAAAAACTCTGATTCCATGGGAAACTCGTTTAAAGATAGCAATTGAAGTTGCAGAGGCACTTTCATATATGCATTCTGCTGCTTCTACTCCCATCATTCATCGTGATATCAAGTCTGCTAATATACTGCTAGACGAAAATTACACTGCCAAAGTGTCCGATTTTGGAGCTTCCAAGTTGATCCCATTGAATAAAAACGAGCTGACAACACTTGTGCAAGGCACTTTTGGATACTTGGATCCTGAATATATGCATACAAGCCAGTTAACAGGAAAGAGTGATGTTTATAGCTTCGGAGTTGTTCTTGCGGAGTTGTTGACAAGAAAGAAAGCAATATCTCTTGCAAGTCGAGAAGAAGAGAGGAATTTGGCTACGCATTTTGTTACTTCACTTCAAGAAAATCGGTTACTTGAAATTCTTGACCATCAACTGGTGAATGAGAAAAATATTGATCAGCTGAAAGCAATGGCAATGTTGGCTAGGAGTTGTCTAAACATAAAGGGAAAGGAAAGGCCTACAATGAAGGATGTGGTAGTTGAATTGCGAGGCCTGTGCTCAGTAGAGAAACATCCAAGGGGAAAAGGTGATTTTGATGCACGAGAATATCACAATCCAGTCGAAACATCATCCGAAAGTTTTGCTGGTTGCAGTAATAGCATAACAGCTGAGAATGAAAGCATAGTGAAATCAGTGGCATTTGAAATCGGAAGCGGGCGTTGACGAATTATTTAGCACAGATTTTCATTTTTTTTCTCGAAACATGTAATTTATCTTTTAACAAGATTAATAAATTTCATAAAATAATTAATTATGAAAAAAATTAAACAGGATTCTAATTAATTATGAAAACACTTTTTTTTTTTTTTTTTTTAATATCATACAAAAGTATTTCTAATATAGAAAAATATTAACAGTGTGGTGGTGAAAACCCAATGCTCTCATATTTTTAGGGAGCACATGCACGAGGTAGGCAATGGGATTCTGGATTTTGGTTATTATTAATAGGAGAGGGACAGTTTGAACGAGTTTTGTAGGTTCGGAGTCATGACCTGACCACAGTCTAGAAATGGAAAATAAACTTTGTTTGGTAAGTAAAACATGTTTTCTTGGTAAGAGATTTTGGATTTAGGGAGTTGCACATATTTCCATGTTTATTGATATACATGACCTAAACTGCTTTTCACTTAATCTTAGTTTTGGTTTAATGATGCATTAGACATTCATTCAACTATTAGTTGCTTGAAAAATATTAATATTATTGATTATGACATTGAATAATAATATTTCAAATAAAACAATTAAAGCAAGTGATATAATAAATAGAGAAAATGAATAGCGAAAATTAGGCAAGTAAGCAAATCAAGCAAATAGCACACAAGACATGTAAAATAATCAAGTAAAAAAAATAAAGAAAATAAAAGAAAAATGTGGAAAGGGATTAAGGATTACAACCCTTAAAATAACCTATTATAACAAATACATCCAAATGAGAAGATACGTCGGAGAAAGGATTAAAGATTATAATACTTTAGAATTGCCTATTACAATAAATACATTTAAATGGGAAAATAAATAAAAATCCTAAAATATTCTTGCAAAACAAAGGTTTGCCCACTCAAGCATGCAAACACATATTTTATCCATCCATAATACAATTGTATTATATGACATTCATTTGTTTTCCTGAATATTATCGAGATAAAATAAAATAAAAAAATAAAAATGAGCTAAAAATGAAAAGAAACATCAAAACAAATAAGCAAATGACAATGCTTATGCAAATGCATGATAAGAATTAATTGTCAAGACGAACTCCTCATGTGATTTCTAAAATATTACCCAAATAAGGTAATTAATCACAAGATCATCGGTACTACACCAAAATACTGTTATGCAAGCGAAATAAATATTAAAATCATACTTTAATAATAAAACAATGATTTATATACAAAACATGCTATTTCACATTTGCTATGAAAGAAACATGCATCAAAACCTTAAAGGCTCAAATTTTATTATATTATTTAAGTAAAAATAGTAACTTTATCATAGAAGTCCTAAATTTGTAAATGAAGTGCTTTGTTGGTCGAATCCTGCATAAGATAATAATTTGTAAACATTAGGATCAAAGTCATTTACATATTTTATAGGAAAGTCTCCATGTTCCACAGTTGATCCTTTGCAAAGGTTTCATAAACCTTTTCAATGGTTTTTGAGTTTCTTTTATTGCCATGAGATTTGTGATAAGAACTTCACAACATTTTTATCTCTTTAAAGAATTTTGCCCTTTTACCCACTACATCGTTGGAATGCATTAAAGTTTGGAAGTCATTTGCATATGGTTATCTTGCTATTTTTGAACTTTTTCTTCTTTTCTCCAATTATGGTTGAGGTTAAATGAGCTTCCTTGGATGATTCTTATCCCCTTTTGCTAAGTTCTTCTTTGTATTAATTTTTTAAATAAACTTTTACTTGTACTTCATCATATATTGTTTTCTCAAAGTTAAACTTAGCATATGCATAGTGAATTCAAGGATGCCTTAACAATACATTGTAAGTTGTTCTTGCATCAATGACTTGGAATAAAGCACTTGATTCCATACGATCAATGTATTGATCAAGGTGAACTTTACCAAGGGCTCTTTAACTGCCTTGATTAAATCCTTAAGAAATCAACTTTGCACCAAGTCATCTATAGGTATGCCAAGTTGCTTTATTATCCTTAGTAGAATTCTATTGACAATTGATCCATTATCGACCAAAATTCTTTTAGTCTTTTGTTCATGAATGAACTTGTGATGAATAATGGTCGACTGTAAAACTTTGGCTCAAGTAGTAAGTCATCACTAGTGAGAGTGATTTTTTCTATACTTGCATTGTAGGTATTATAATGAGGGCATGTTTTATTTTCTGGAGCATTTGATTTGTTCTCCCTTTAACATGGTAACATGAAAGTGTGTTAAAAAAATTTTTAAATTCTCTTTGTCATGACCCAAAACAGGGGCCATGACCAGCGCTAGGGAACGAGAATTCTTTCGAATCTGGAACCCGTAGCAAGCCTAAAAATAAAATAAAACATGCAATAGTAATAATAACAATATTAAATGCAGCGGAAATACAAATCATAAATATCATAACAACATATGCACCAACTGGATTTAAATCAAATCCTCATCATTTCATATATATAAATCTTTGAATACAAATCCAGTTCAAATACAACACAACATCTCTTTAAATATTTAATGACTACTGCAGTGTCTAGATAAAATAAAACTTAAGACTCAGGGAAGCAGTTTACACAAAGAAGCCGGGGCGAAAAAAATCCGGCGTACAGGCCTGCTACTGAGGTCTGAAGATGATGACTCTCCTGAAAAAATAGTCAACGGAGGGGAGTCAAACCTCACTGAGTGAATTACTATAATATATATACATGCATACTAAATGACAATGCATACAGTCAATAATACATATCTAATATGTATATATACAGGCAATACACACAGATGCAGTAAAATCATTTTATATATATTTTACTGAAAATCATCGTTTATGAAGGATCAAATAGAACCCTATAATATCGAAACCTCAAACAGTGTTAGACAACACTCTAGCCATACAGGCTCACTTATTCCAAAATGTATCCACTTAATCCATTTAGATAGTAGACTGGCCCCGAGACACTAAGTCAACCGAGCTCCAGCAGTCTGACTGCCAGTGTGATTGGCCCCAAGACATTTGGTCAACCGAGCTCCAGCAATCACACCCAAATCACATCACACATCAAATATTCATATTCAATCAATATCCACAAATGGTTAGTAATATAGTCTAAATGCTATAAGCGCACCGGTACGTACTCGGTCCTAGTGCTGTCCACTAGGTAGCACGTTCTATTGATATCCTTCATCAATAAATATAAAACATCCATTCACAAATAAATGATGCATGAATTTAAATAAAATAACAATATAAACCATATATATATACCGAAAATATACCAAAAGTAAACCAGGTATATTTCGAGTATATATACGTCAAATGAATCCAATCAAATTATAAATTAAGCTAGAAATATATTTAAAAATATTTTAAATATAATTTATTAATAAAACATGCATATAATTTAATATATACCAAAAATAAACCAAAATAAACTAAATATAAACTTAAGTAATAATCAAATTATTTATGCATATTTAATCAAAATAAAACATGCATTTCTAAATCATGCATCCTAAGCATATATATATAAAATAGCAACTCACACTTAGTGCGCTCCACGAGATGGATCCGACGGGCCTGGTCCATTAGGCCTCGGTCTCGGCGCAACTAGACAAACAATAATGACAGAAATCAAAATAAACCTAACAGAAAATCCTAGAACTCGATCTAGAATATTAAACACAGAATCGAAATTAGGGTTCGACCGGACATCACGTTTTACGAGAATTCTACTGAAAATTCGGCAGAACCTCCCCTGTAAAATGGACATCTCTCTACTCAAAGAGTAGAGCCGACCCTGCAAAGAAACACACTTCGAAAAACAGGCTCAACCACTCATCCACAACCCCTTGGTCGGACTCCAAACTACAGTCTACCGACCGGGGTCCACAATCACAGAACAATTTTAGAAATACCAAAAATACCCTTATAACATAGAAATTCATTTTATAAGTAAAAATTACATAATTAACCTTTAAACACATTAAAAATTGATAAAAACTCATTTTATTAGAAAAACCGTATATTATATATATAATTGAAAATAATTCATGAAAAATAGTTTTAATTAGTTAAAAATACCAAATAATTTGTAGAAATCATTTTTATACCTTAAATAACTATTAAAACCAATTAAATTACATTTTTAGCCAATTTTATGTAAAATTACCAAAATACCCCTATATATATAAATATACTAAAATTACTTCAAAAATTCACCAAAAATAGTATAATTATCCAAAATTAATTTTCTCAACATATTTATCAATAATATCAATAATTAAACTCAATTAACCAATTAATTTCAATTAAAAACACAATTAACCCTAATTTCCCAAAATTACATAAACTTAAATAATTCAAAATAAATACATAGAAATTCATAAAAATTCCAAATAAATTCCTATAATTCATTTCAACACCTATAATTATCATAAAACACAATTTCATAATTTAATTAATTAATTTTCGAAAATTAGAAAATAATATTAAAATATTCAAAAATACCCAAAAATTCCACAAAAATTCATACATGTAGATTAAGCTACTAGGATCAACATTTTTGAAGGGACTTTTCATGAATCAAACAATTAGAAGTTCAAAAAAAATAAAAAACCCTAATATGACCGAAATTGAAAATTCGAAACCTAAGCAAATCAAGACCAATTCAGCTCAAACCAAAGCTAGAATCAGACTCACCGGAGCTCAAGGAGAAGAAAGAGACCAGCGGTGTCGAAAACGGTGGCCGGAATCGTGAGGTGTGAAGAAATTGCAAACTCTCGGCTTCCGGCCAAAAACAGACCTCCAGACACCGGAAACGGCTGCTACAGGCGGCGAGGAAGGCTGGGGAAGGTGGTGGCATACCGGACGGCACACCAACGGTGAGAAATCGGTAGTTACAGGCGTCGGACGGCGGTGAGGGTGAAGATCGGGGAAGAAGATGCTTCGGGGGCAAAATGGTAATTTTTCCAATAGTTTGATTTTTGATATATTTTATATATATATATATACTTTATACTATATATTAAAATAATATTAAATTACACACATTAAATATACACCACACACTTAATATTTAATATTTTAATATTTAATATTAATTAAAAATAATTAAATAACAATAAAATAAATAAACAATTAATAAAATATTAGGGTAATATTAATTAAACCCTAATTAAATAAATAAGTACACATAGACTTTATTTAGTATTTTAAAAATACGTATGAGTTCATGCAAGTCTGAAAATATATTTAAAATAATTAATAATAAATTATTTACATGAAAATTTCCCCGGAAATAGAAGTCTCTTGAAAATTTTACATAAAGCACTGTAAATAATACACAATAATTAAAATAGGTTTTAAATACATATCAACTCGTAAAATATCATAATATATATACAAAAATTATTAACACTGCATATCCCGATGCAGTATTAAAATATTTAAAAACACGGGATATTACACTCTTGGTCTATACTCCACCAAAGTAATAAGCACTTTAGGTTTTTGGAAAACATCATTAGATTTAAGAGATGACATTGCTCTTTTTTATTTTATGGATTTGAGTTTTCTTTTCTTTGTCACTTTTGGGGCTTTTGAAAGTGCTTTTATCACTCTAACCCTTTTTTGAGCTGGTTTTGACTTAGGAGTATTCCTCTTCATCATTTGGCTATAATGATAAGAAAAGATCATTAATCTTTAGAGAAAAAATTTTTGTTCCTTGCACTCTTGAAGATGCAATGGATTGTTGAGGAAAAGAAATTTTTGTTCCTTGCACTCATAAAGAGGAAATGGATTATTGAGGAAAAGAAATTGTTCGTTCCTTGATTTGTTTTTCATCATAGCATTAGAACTATCATCGCTATGAGAACTAACATGCAATGCAATTAGAAATTGAGGTTGGCCAACTCAATGGTAAAGGCCACACTTCTTGGAAGTCATTTTTTTTCTTTTCTTTAGTATCATTTTCGTCAAATAGTTGATTTGCAAAATAGCAAACAAGAGGTATTAGGCAAACCAAAAATTTATAAACACAAATTTCATGTATGAAAATTAAATAAAAAAATTAATGAACAAATTATGAACTTTTATTGATCTTGAAAAGTGGATTACAATCTTTAATGAATTTCTTATTTCAAAAAAAAAAAAAATCCTCTAATTCGAAATCTCGCAACACCCACATGATTCGGGGGCTTTATAGTTTGATCGTAAAGCGACATGATTCAAATGCTTTTTTTTTAACTTGATTTGAAGTAACATGATTCAAGGGAAGTTTGTAACTTGTTGTTTAATCAAATATGAATAATTGGATAAATTTGGTCAAGAACACCTTTGATGATCTTATAAAACTTAAAGAACATGTTTAATGATCTTGTAGGACTTTAGTTTTGAATTTGATAGAGTTTTAATACTTATTTTCTTGATCTTGAAATTTGAATTTGATAGAGCTTCAATACTTAATGTCTTGATTATATAAAATATAGGAGGCATCCCTATTTATAGGAATTTTATGGAGGTGGTGCAGGTGTTATAAAATTCTATAATTCTAGTGGTATGTAGGATTGACCTTAATTACTTTGATGCAATTTGATTGGTTCACTTGCACCATTATTTAAATGAATAATTTTTTAGTAATGATCATTTATTTATCCTATCTCAATGATATTTTTGAAATAATTTGATTCACTACAAGAAACTTAGTCTATTCCCATATTCAACTTTAAATAAATCCATATTTTAAAGTGTGGTTAAATTATTTCTCTACATATGAAAAAAGGTTGCTAAATGTGTGGTTAAATATTATGTGCGGACAAATTTAGCCACCTTTTATTTGAGTGATGGGGAGGTGATTTGTGACTTTTATTTCTCTCCTCTTTTGAATGTTGAAAATATTACCACACTTTTATAAGTGGTTATTAATAACTTCTACCATAATACTTATTTATCTCTTAACACATTTTAAAAGGTAGAGAATTAATTACATCTCCCATTATAGGTATTTTTTTAAGAAAAAAATTTAAACATCAACTAAGCATTAATAAAATTAAAACAAAATTACTTTTGTCAATAAAATTAGAATAAAAAAAGAACTCTTGTGTCATCAAATTTCACTTTTGAATAGTATTGTAATACATTGTGCTCATTTTCCATAAAAACATATTAAATTCGGTCAAATGTATAAATGCATCTTCAAATATTTATATACATGCTAAAAAACTGAATGTACTTTTTTTCCCCTAAAATTTAAAAACATCACATTTGACTTCTAAAGGTGTTCTAGTCAACTCTTATATTTAATTCCTCACCATTAATATTAGGAACTTGCAATATATATAACTTGAGAATTATCATTAGAAATATCAGCATATACAAGAAATTGGACAAGATAAAAGACAATTAATCAAACAAAACACCAAGAAATGATATGTTTTTATTGAACATAAATTAGTGGAACTAAATTATGTAAAACCTGTTTCCAAAGTTATTAATAAATAACTAAATCATGCTAAATAAGTAACTCTCAATATAACAAAGAATCATGCCAAATAATTAAATCATGTTCTGGTTCAACCTTGTAGGTAGTTCATTATCAATTCATAACGGCATCTTGCTAAGCAACAAACCACCTATCTAAAACCAGTCCTAAGTATTCCCAAGTTCAAATTGATAGACATTTATGTAACAACTAGTCAATTGAATTTTATTCACTTATTGAGTAATAATGAATACAATTCATTATTACTCACATGTGCAACACCAAATTTCTAGCCTTAAATTGCCCTTATGGCAGGCATTTAGAAATATAAAATATAGCAATGTTAGGAGAGAAGCAACAAAAATCAAATTTAGCAGAAAATGTTTGTGAAAGAGGGGCAACAATAATGAAAATAACAAATTGTACTTGAATTGGATTTGACAACAAATCAGTTCTTCCATATTGTGTCATTATTAACTCCAGCGGGACCGACTCGACACCTTTTGGATCATAAATCCTTTTTGCCTTGTTATGAGAAAAAAAGGGTAGTATAGGGAGTACTAAAAGAGCTTAGGGATGACATAAATGCACTTATAACCCTTCACTCAAGTAGGAGAAATATGGAGTTACCACTTGGTATCACCCAATAAATTGTTCGATTTAGGGACTTAGGCAAACTCAGATCCCATGCTTGGAACTGTATTTGCCTATTGGATAAAGCATTGGGTCAAATGTTGATGTTAGTAGGATTAGGCTCTTTTGTTTGAGGCATCTCCATACCACCCAAATGCTGAGTATTGTCAGCCTTACTTTATTACACAGTGCTTCCAAGAACTATGTACTATTATACATCAACTTTTACATGCAAATGCAAACACAATATATGCACATAAGCACAAAAGAGCATAATAAAGTGAGGAATGAATATGGAAAAATAACATACTATTAGAATGATGCATGGTCATGGTAAATGCTAAAATAATATACATAACATGGCACTTATACATATAATAGCATATATGGTATAAACATGGCATATCTTCGTGATATAATAGCACAATAACATGTCATAAAATTATAAACATGGAAAAATAATTAAACATGTGAAGATAGTAAATGAAAATATAACACTAGCATGGCATCCAACAAAATACATGACAAAATATTGTTTATGAACATATTATAAATATGTAAATAAAGCAACAAAAAGACAAACAATTAACCCATGACATGGCAATTATGGAAAATTTATGCTATGAATAAACATGTTCATTATTTATGAAAAATAAATAAAAGCAATATAAAGAAATAAATTAAAAAGAGAAGGGAGATGAGAATGGCTAACACATTTCGTGAATATCCTCTCTCCATGATTGCTCCATATTCCAAGTTTCGAGGCAATAAAACATTTTATTTAAAAAATAACCTTAAAATCCAAAATAAAGAAAAGAAATTGCTTATAAATAACTTTAAATAGAAAATTTGAAAATCAAAAGAAAGGAAGAACACTTTAAAAATGGATTTTAAATTATAAATAGTTTAGAAGTGCATTTAAGATAATATTTGATTAATTATATGAACCACTAATTCACAATATAAGTTTCCATCAAGTTAGGCCTCAAAATGTGAATTTTATACCTTGGATGGATATTTCTCACACCATAAATTATTGAACACATAATCAAATCATATATTTGAAATATTAGAAAAGGAATTATGATCTGTATCCTTGTATTTGGATGATTTTTATGATCAACAAAGAACACAACTATAAAACAAAAATGTGTTATTTTATTGAAAAATAGAGTAAAAATTAAATTTACAATGAAAATGATAAATTCTTATTAAAGAGAATGCAAAGTTCCATAATTAAATAAAGATGAACATAAGAGTTATTTATTTATAGAAAGGAATTGATAAGGAAAATGTTGAAAGATAAGTGTAAAAAATAAATTAATTTATTGAAAGAAATTAAGAAAATTCATTTTTAAGCAGTATAATAACAAAAAGCAACATGGTTTATTTTTAGCATATTTTTATTAAATGAGGTACAAATTAAACACAAACCACAAAGGTAAGTCTGTTAATATAATATCATAACAAAATAACGAATGATAAATAATAAAATGATAAACTTAAAATTAAAGCAAATAAATAAAGGAGTAGGAGTAGAGATTGAGATTATGTTGTAAATTGAGAATTAGTATCCATAATAGGCAAATAATAAGAAAAAGGTCACAAAATAAACAACAATAGTAATAAATGTTAGTAAGAGTTAGTAGAAGTTAGTATTTTTAGATTGAGATCTTAAGATTGATAATAAAAGGTATATATAATGCAATAGATGATGCTAATGCAATGAATGCTCACACAAGCATTAAATAAATCTAGGGTGCATGCAAAGGATGATGCAAGCCAAGAAGCATGCAAAGTGATGTAGGTGATGTAAGCCGGGAAGCATGCATCTATAAAATCTAAAAAAGAGCACACACATGATAGTTATATGCATCAAGCATCAAGCAAGTGATATGTATAAAGGCATATGAATGCATGAAAATGCAATAATGCAAAAGAATTTGAGGAGAAAGTATAAAATTGATATATAGTATAGTTAAAAGTAAATAAAAGGTTAGTAAAGACAATAATAAAATATTAAATATGAAATAGACAAATTGATGCTAAAAAAAACTATAAACAAAACTCTACATAAGGTAAAGACATCAAATATGTACAAATGACATTTAAAAGCAAAATTGACACACAAACAAACATGAGATAATGGAAATCCCTAAATGAAATTAATTAAATCATAAAATATGAAAATTAAGGCTTATAAGACTCAAAAATTGAAGTAAAACACATAAATAAGGTACTTGTATCATAGATGATGATCATAAGCACTCAAAACACAACATATGCACATTTAAGCTTATAGAACCATAGTAATTAGCAAAAATGCACAAATTAAGGTTTAAAATTGAAAACACAATGAAAATATCTCATAAATAATAATAAAACCCTAAATTAGAACATAAATTATGCAAATCACATCAATATCAAATAATCACTTAAAGCACAGATAAGCACAATCAAGTAGCACATAGACATAATACATAAAAAATAAGGCTTTAAACAAATATATTCATAAAAATAAAATAAAATAAGCCATAAATCACAAATATAACAACTAAAACATTCAATTAATAGTCACACAAACACCATTAAACAAAATCATAATCATCAAACCAAAATAAAAATAAGGATCACACTTAAAAGCATTTTTAAGAGAGTTTTAAGAAATAAAAAAAATTAATTGTAAAATCATTTAAAATAGAAAAATATATTAAAATACTTCAATTCCATCATCCTAGGATCTTATAGAAGGGTTATAATCATTTTCAAGCAAGTAAGTATGCTTATGGACAATAAAAACCATTATCAGAGTCATTTGGGATGAAGAGGGGAATTCGCCACCTAACTAGCTAGATTTGGGACCTCCAATAGGCAATCTAAGAGCTCATAATAGCTAGTTTTAGACTAAAAACAAATGGTTTGGCTGTTTACGGTCCAAATTTGGTTGTTCACCACTGAATAATATGAATTTGCAACTCTTTGCTTTCAAAATACAAATTCAAAGCCCTAAACCCCAGTAATGAGATAAGAATAAATGAGAATGGTTTTATAGAAAGTGTTTATCCATAGAATTAGGGCAAGAACTCACAAAAAAAAAATAACTGATTGAAGAGAATTGAGATTGAACTCAAATGGGTAAAGTATGGTTTTATTGAGTTTGTGTAAGGATTTTGATTTTGGTTTGATGTGATTGAGTTTTTTAGACCTAGGTTAAGTATTTGGATGTTTAATTTTGCTATTTGTAAGGGAAATTAAGAAGGAAATAGAAAGAAATTAGGTCTAAAGGAATTTTGGCATAGTTTCCCTTTAATTTTCCTAATTTTTTTCCTAATTTCTAAGGCTTTTTTGGAAAGAAATATTTTTAGGTTTTTGTGCTAGAATTTTCACCCTTTTGGAAGTTATGAAAAAGGCCCATAAAATCTTCCTTGAAGCTTCTATTTATAGGCATTTGAGGTTAGTGGCATATAGTGTAAATACCCTTGAATATTCATGGTTATTAGGTAATAGTATATATAGTTCCTTTAATAAGTTAACATTTGTCCTAGTATATTCCAAATCTGGAATATTCTAAACTTGGAAACCATCTTTTTTGACAAGTTTCCCTTTTTGGATAAGGACAAAGAGACGTAGACAATTGTGGGACCCGACTTGACCATCGGAGGTCAAAATTTGACTTTTTGCCAAATAGGACCCATTGACACACTGAAATTTTAAAAGACAACTTCAGATTGAAATTGAACTTTGGGAGCTCTCTTTGACCACTGAAAATTCTTGTTGATCGAATTTTTACTTTTGTTCTTAGGGCTTCCAAACCTAAGCTTTATGAATTAAAACTAGACAAAAAACTACAGAATACAGACTATAAACAGCCCTTGCATAGGATTGTACTTATTAGTTTAGAAGACATGACTCATGTAAACTTCTCTCTTATTATTCTTCTCAAACCTCTTTCTCAATACTAAAAGGATGGGGTTAAGATTTGAACGGGGTTTGGTTATGTCTTAAAATGGTGTAATTAGTAATCGAGTAAGGTTTTAGTGGTTTGATTAGTTTTGAAATGGTTTGAATGTCAATTTTCTTCATTATCAAATTGATTGTTTGATGAGACAATTTAGCTTTTCATCATTAGCTAATAGAGTTTTGAAAAATGACCCTAATAGTTTGCCCCTTGCTTTAGAGGAATTTATGTGTTTTTAATAAAAAATTTGATAAAAGAGTTCTGATTTGTATGTCATGGTCATCACTCATAAATTATGACAATGCATAAAAAAAAACTTTAGAGTTTAGTGATCATACATGAGTTCATTTTTGCTCGTCATTTTCCATTGCTTCCTATGAACTCAAACTTGAAAACACAGGTTAGTACGACAATTTGTTTAAAATTGAAATTAAAAATAATTCCATAAACTTATGATTCCTCGGAATCTTATGGGCAGTTTGGAAAGAATGTGATTCAAAGGACCCTTATGAATTGTTCATAAAGAATATGAGTCCCAATAACTCCGACATTGAAATGAGTTTATCATACCTCAAATTTGACTGTCCCCAAAAAGGTCCAATGATGAAACAAATCGTCGAAAAGACTAAAGTCTACTTGTTCGTAATAACTCTGAAGTGTGCAACCTTAAAACCCTAACTGATTTTACTAGTATGCAAAATCGATCACCAAGCTATTAAGTTGTGCTTTGATCTTATGAAATATGAATTATTGGAATAATAAAAGGCTTATTTCAAGAAATTTCTCTCATAACACGTAGCTTGCTAAGTCGATGTTCATTTCATCAGACTGAGACGCAACTTTGTGAAAAAATGAAAATTGATTTTAATAAAACAGACTTTAGGAACACATATAAAGACTCCAAACCTCTAGAAGCAGTCCTAGAATAGTAAAAAACAACTTGAAGATTTATGCACATCACTTAGAAGTTCACGTGTAGCCACAAACACGCCTAGGTGTCACACACTAAAATCGAAGCCAAATTAGATAAAATAAACTTCAGGATTGCATCCAGAAGGCTCCAAAACCTCTAGAAGTAGTCCCAAAATAGTCCAAAACAACTTGAGTGTTACCACGCCTCACTTAGAAGTGCATGATACACCACTAAGTGTCACGTGTGTGCCAAAATTAAGGCTGAATTAGATAAAACAAACTTTGAAAACACATCTTAAAGGCCCAAAAACTGTAGGAACCAACCTTGGAATAGCCTGAAAAAGCCCTAAATTGAGTGCGTAACACGTAAAAGTGCACATAACCACGTGCGAGTGTGCGTGGCCACATGCCAAGTGTGTAGTCATGCACACTTCGTGTGGCCACGCACTGTCTTAGGGATGCATGTGTGACCACGCATATACCCCCCTCTTCCTTGATTTTTGCACTATAAATTAGTGTCTCCATACCCCATTTTAAGGGGGGAGAAAGAGGAAACACACACACACTCAAAAATTTATTTGTTCGAAGACACTAGAACCCCACTTTCATATAGTTTTAACTCTCCCTTCCACCAAACCTAGCCTCATCTTTGTCAAAGCACGTTTCAAAGGTATACAAACTAGCATCATTATACACATCATTTTGAACCTCTTGGCAAGGAAAGCTTGATAATCCCTCGAAGCTAAAGCTTCAAAACTCATACAAGCTCAGTCAAATATGAGTACCATATAATCATTTTAGTATGTTTATTTTATCACTCAACATTTTATTTTATTGTCGCCAACATTGAGAATATTATTATGCTTGTGTGATGAGACTAGCTATCTGCATGCTATGTGAATATTTATGCTTTATTTTGGTAATCTCATATCATCATTTTGCATCCTCTAGTTTCAAAATCTAAAATTACATCATAAATATCAATAATATGAAAAGTTCATATTCTGGACTAGAGCCATCATGTTCCCGGTCCAATGATGTCATCATGTTCCCATTCAAATGATGTCATCATGCATCCCCTATATTGTCATCATATATCATTATAGCATAAATAATCACTACAAACATGCATGATTATGTACATTTTACCTACTCTTTCAAGTGATTGAGTGTCTATTGCTTATCCCATTATTCATGTGATCGAGCAAGTTACGTGCATAGTCATGTTAACCTTTTAGGTTCATTATGTTTAAGGTAGATTTACTTTTCTACAATTTTCTTCCTTTTATATGTATTTTATTAGGAAAGCTATGTAATAATGATGTTTTAACTTTATTATCTTCCACTATCTGATATATTGTGTGAATGCTATACAAACTATCAGTACTAAAACTAGGGTTTTGTAATAGCCATACATTGAATATTGTATAATAAGAAATAGTTAAAAAGTAATGCGATCCCCCAAACCTTAAAAACTTTGCTAGGGGCAATACTTGTTGAGTGACTCGATGTTGTCCCTTTCTTTTCCTAATTTTCTAAAAATTGGGTGGCAACTCTACAAAATAAAAAAAAAGCATCTCATTCCTCCTGAGACCAATAGTTTATCTTTATTTGGAAAAGTTGCCATTTCCCTTAGAAATAAAACACAAAGATCCTCATAAAACTTCCTAGAGGGAGTAAACATAAAAAAAGCTCTTTCATATAAACATAAAAAAATCTTTTTCATCAATGAGAGAGCAAATGCACTCACCCACACATCCTTGGTCACTCACAGTGGCGACTCCACTAAGGATTTTTAAGTAAGAGAGATTAACTCAAAAATGATTATTTCTCATTATGCAATACTCAATCATATAGAGCCCCTTACCATTGCATTTTCACTACATATCACACATGCACCATTGGTCCTTAAAACCTCGATAAGGTTAAATGACATTACCACCATGATTCCACTCAAGTCATGGGGTGATGAAGATAGGTATTATCACCTTTAGTCTTTACTCATGCATTTATCAGACTCATCTGACTAAAGTTTGTAACCCAAGTCCTAAAGGGGGCGACCGAGTTATCAAAAGAATGCTAGACTCACTAACCGAAGTTTGTAACCCTAACCTTATAGGGGCATTGTCATTAAAGAACCCTTAGCCTTTCACCTTAACACAGCTTACATAGATAAGCCAGTAGTAACATCCACTAGGATTCCACCAAGCTGTGCATGCTATCCTTATCCTAACGTTGTCTATTTGACCTAATATTCATAAATGACATGACTCTCCTAGTGTCTATCACCAAATGACATCGTAATGTCAGTTTTCATTGAATGTTTATACTCAAATCCATGTGATTCTCATCTACTTCGTGCAAGCCCAAAGCATGAGGAATGATAAGAATTATGTACCTTAGCTTGAATAGTTTATGTGAACTAAAAAATAATGACATCCCTCGATTACAGAACATATGAGACATTGTCCATTAATTTTTATCAAATCAAATGAAAGGGTTAGGATTTCAATTAAATTATGGAACTTTATATTGACAAAATCAAATTGTAAACTATCAAATGATACTTTTATGACTCCCGAGAATTATATCAAATATCAATATAGGAGCAAGAACTCGAACCCCCTTAATTGATGTTGGCCCTATGCATACGGGTGCATATAGGCTTTGGACATCATTTAAAGCCTGACAATTGACCCTTACATTGACATCATGTGGTTATTTTAAGTACATTTTGGTATTGTTCCTCAATTTACCCTTTGGTTTTGATCAATATAAATCAGAACAACCTAGTTTTGAGAGCAGAACCATAGTCCCTTGATGACAAAAAACTACCTAGGAAAGAAACTAAATGACCTCGTGGAGAAATAAGGTTAGAAGCGAGAGCTTGCTTATGATTGGTTTATTCACTATGCAGGAAATACTAACTAGCTTTCTAAGATAAATAATGTATACATAACATACATATAGATAGCATGACCTAACCACTATTTCTTGTAAAAAAGATCATATTGCATTAAAGGATTTTGTAACCACTCCATGCATATATGCTCACCCTTTTCTTTTGCAGGCACATTTTATGAATCATTCATTTAGCTAACCTTGATAAATGTATAGGAATACAATGTGCAAACATAAGTGACCAAGAAGATACCTTTTGTCAGTAATTCAAAGATATACTAAAAGAGGGGATCCAAAAATTGCTCATTGATGGTACCATAGCCGAAATCCTCCAAGCCCAAATCAAGGCTAGAAATGCTTGAGATAGGAATAACACACCACTGAATGAAGCTTTCGCATCTATTCACCCTAAGGTAGATAAATTGTAGATGGCGGAGTTTAGTGTGCGCCCAAGATTTTAGCAACCACAACATTGTTTAAGCTCAAGGCTCTAGAGAACACATTAACCATTGTCACAAAGACAAGGCATGGAGATGAGGAGTCACCACCCAGGGTAATAACTGGGACAAATCATTTTGGTGGTACTCGATTCTCTAAAAGAAAGCTAGCACCACAACTAAGAGATTCTAGGAATAATATACTAACTTCTTTCAGTCTTATGTTCATTTAGAATTAATTTATGAATTGCTATCATATTCTTTAATTACATGAAATTTTTTTGAAACCCAAATTAAACATCCATCTAACCCAAAAAAGGCAACTGGTTATAATATTACACGTAAAAAATGCATACAAAAGGCAACATCCCTAAGTCTAAACTAGGTTAATTTTATTTTAAAGTTTAACTAATTCTAAATTTTTTTTTACAAGTGAAATGGACTAAAGATAGTCCTACATTTTAAGATAATTAATGAGCCTAAGTCTACTTGTTTTAATTTTAAAAAGTGGGTTTAAATCTATTAATTTAAAGAAATAAAATAAAAATAAATTAATTGGCTTAATTCTACTTAATTTTAAATTAAGTAATCCTAAATCTATTTCTTTTTAAAAAATGCTTTAATGGGCTGAGTTATGTCTAAGTTAATTTTAATTAAAAAAATGGGTCTAAGTCTAAATTAATTTAAAAAAAGAAATAAAATAATTTAATGGGCTAATTTTAGTAATTAAAAATGGGCCTAAATCTAATTTAATCTAAATGGGCCTAAATTAATTAAAACCTAAAAACCATTTTAAAAACCTATTTATTAAATTCTAACATGGGCTTGGGGCCCAAAGAGAACAAAAAACATGCAAACAAGCCCAAATAACAAATTAAAGCAAATAGTGAGTTAGAAACATACATTTAGTGATTTCTAACCTAATTTTAATTGCAGGCAATCTAAATTAATCTACACCCATCATTGATTTTAATTGATTTTTACCCAATTGAACCTAAATTACTAATCAATTTTAGTGCCGAGAATATAAAATTCTACTATTTTCCACTGTTAGGGGTATTACAAACTACTACACAAAAATTAAAATAAAATTAATTACAAATTAAAAAAAAAAGCAAATTAAAAGAACGCAAAAATCATAAATCATAAATCCTAAATCCTACGAGGGTTTTATATATCTTAATCCATGACATCCCATGGATTCTTTAATGTAGTCACTGCTAAAATCTCATTTCACCAACCTCACCTCCAGAGCACCATAGAACATCAATCAAAACAAAAAAAACAAAAAAATTTAATTGGTAACTAGTCAATCAAGAAATAAAAAAAAGAGTAGCAGATGTTGTGCAAATGCTATTTGAATGCCCTTTAGATTGAGATTATCACCATTTTGAGATTGACTCTGTTGTTTTTTCTTGATCTTCTAGACTTTTAAAAGCAAAGAACGTATTTTTTTTAGTAGCTAATTAGGGTTTTTTTTTTCTCTCTGATTTTTTCATAACCCCTTTGCTTATCTCCTTTTTTTTTTCACAAACACTCCCCTTTTGGCTTTTAAAGCCAGACTTATCAACCTCCAACCCCTGTGATCATGTAGGGAAGTTGGCTTTTTAATTTTTGAAATCAATATCAAGAGATAAAGTTTTTAAAAAAATCAAAGACTCAGTATGTAGGGACATGTGGTGTCCTAGACCAATGAATTTTTTTTTTTAAAAAAAGACAAAATTAGCATAAAAAATCACTTTTTAGCGAAAATCAACATTCCAGAATGCTGATTTTCATCCGTGATGCTAGTCGGCATCACGTAATGCCGATTGGCATTACACAATGCCAATCGGCATTAAATGCTGACCGACCAATTTTTATTTTTTAAAATTATAAAAAAGGTCCTCGAAAGTTTCTAATTTTTGCAATCAAATCCTTAAAAAACTAATTTTGCAATTAAATCCATAAAATGTTACAATTTAGTACTTTAAATTGTGAAAATCCACACCAGAGGTTAATTCTTAATTAGATTTTCATCATAGGGGCTTTCGTCACATGCGTGCACAATTGCATCCCGAAATTAGGTGCTTACATAAAGCAAAAGGAATTCCCTATACTCCAATTCAAGCTAATGGTGATAATGACTACTACTAGGTTCTCAGAAATGCACCAAAAGTTATAAAAGTTGGTAACATAACTAAGCCTGAATCGACAAGGGAGGTTAAATTATTAGCTAAAAAATGGCTCAGTTGGATTTTGCCTTTAAAGACAAAGGAACCCATAGCTCTAAAAGGTTCACTCATCTAGCATTGTTGAAAGATGAACCACTCCCAAATGATTTTAAACTACCAAAATTTGCTAAGTTCGATAGAATAAGGAACCTAAGGGTCCATCTAAGGCAATAAATTACCTTTATGGTTGCTACAAAGCTTATAGAATCCCAAATTGTTCGATTCTTCTTCATATCATTAGAGGAAGGACTAAGAGCATGGTTCTTTGACCTTGAGGATGAAATTAAAAGTGATTGGCTACTATTAACTCATAAGTTCATCCAGTAATATAATTAAAACATATAGTTAGACATCACTTGTAGAGATCTCAAGACCACAAGATAAAAACCTGGTGAAGCTTTCTCTGATTATGTCATAAAATGGTAAGGAAAGGCAATCAAATGAGAAACCATCCTCCTGAAGATGAATAGATAAAGTTGATAATTAAAAGGGCATTACCACATTTCAGAAAATAAATGACCTTTGCTCATTATCCTGACTTTAGAGCTCTTTATTAGGCTGGAATCAAAATTAAAGACAAGGAACCTCAACAAGCTATAAATACCTTCCATCACAATACCCAATCAAACACCCAAAACACCTTTACCCGAGCATAGAAATAAACCTAATCTGACCCAACATTCACAATTTATAATCTATTAGTGCCATCAGACAATTAAGAAAATTCTCAAGATTCAACCTCCCACTATCCAAAGTATTCTAGAGACTTCAACAAAAGAACGTTTTATAGCCTCAAGAGCCTAAGCCTCTTCCAAACCCATTACCTACTTATATTGACCAAAACCTTTTATGCCACTTTAACCAAATGCCTAGTTGGACTACTGATGCATATAGAACCCTCTTGAATACAATCTAAGATCTTATTAACTCTAGAAAAATTGATGACCCAAAAAAATTACCCAACATCAAGACCAATCATCTCCCAAACTATACAAACATACATCCACCAACCATCAGCAGGATTTCCTCCAATCAACCAAAAGAACTTATTGAATAATCAATCCAATCCATCCAAGAAATGAAAGATAAATTCTTAGAAGACAAACTATCGAGCCTCATTCTTGAACTTTATGACTCTAGTGAAGAAAAAAAATATCCTTCTACCTTTGAATACATTTTAATGTCCTGAAAATTCCTCCCCCAAAAAGAGCTAAGGATATAGCTCTCCTTATGAACAGTGAAGTAATTGATTACCCTTGCTTATAAAAAGTAGACACAAGCAAAAATCTTAGCAGTGGCCATGGAGTATGGGATTTATTGGGCCAACCATCTAAGAAGTTCAACTACAAATTCAAATACACAATACCCCCTTCTACTTACACTCATTTAGTATGTCAACCCCTTAAGAAAGAGAAAGATCCGCTAAAAGGAAAATAAGTGACAAGTGATCAAGCTCCAATCAAAGAAGAAGACACTAACCTCAAATAGCTTAAGAAGACTCAGACACAAGCTAGTATCTAAGGCCTCCTCATGGCCTCCAAAAAGCATAGGGATGCCCTAGTCAAATCATTAGATGAGGCAAAGATTGCCACTAATGGCTCACCCTACAAGATGATAGCCTCTCTAACAAAAGCTCCCTATAATGAAATCACCTTTTCGAATGAAGATTTACCCCTTGAGGGAAGGTTGCATAACTGTCCTCTCTATATACAAGCAATTGTCAGGTCTAAAAAGACTCCATGTTTATGGTATATGAAGAATTAGCTATCAATGTTTGCCCCCTGAGGTTCTATATAAGTTTGGGACCAACATGGTCACATGAGCCCATGATGATTCAAAAAAGCCAATATCGGGACTCACAAAGCAGTAGTTATGGGTGGTGATATCAAATCAGTAACATAATTTACCATCTTGGGCATCCCTCAAACTTTTGGCCTGCTACTAGAAAGACCTTGGTTCCACTAACTAGAGGGCATAGCCTTTACTGTGCATCAGAAGATCAAGTTCCCTCTAAATAGAAAGGTTGGGAAAGGTCGTTACCATTCCTGCTAAAATAAATAACATTATTGTCTATATAAACGTGGTCCTACTAGGATTTCAGGTTTCTGTAATTAGTGACAATCATATCAATTCAAAAGTTATTGCCATGATGAAGAAGATGCAATATCTACCTAGAATAGGATTAGGAGGAAGGAACATTGGGGTCACAGAATTCCCTAACTTCTAAGGACAAAACAACATATACAATCTAGGGTACGATCCTAAGGACACTAGGATTGAGAAGTTGATTTCTTTTGTGGATAAAATTCTAATCTAAGTCTACTAAGGACAAGCTAAAAAGTGGGCAAGCAATGGAATTGAGAAATCAAGGTTCGAGATCTTCAGTGACACCCTCAAATGAAAGTGCACTATATGGACATTGAGACTGACATCAATGAATTGATGAAAAATATGGTGCTAGAATCTGAGAGTGAGACTATCAATTATGCTCAAGCTGATGCCTCCTTAAATCAAACATTGATGACATCCTGTTTAAAGAAACTGCTGATGATGATCTCTATACTTTTTCTTTTTTTGAAACTGATGATGTAATGAACTCTAAAGTTAATACAATGAAATTAGATTTTGCTTCCTTGTTTGATGTCTTTCCTTATGGTAGTGTCCATTGCATTCATCAAAATATTAGCATATTTAACATTCATTCCATATGCATTAAATCATTTAACATTGGCATGGAATCTAAACCACGCATTTTGTATATTTCAAAAGATGTTACCCCTGAAAAGAGGAGAGAAATTGAAAAAATATAAATAAAATATTCAAAATTTTTTTCCTGGATGTATGATGACATACTTGGTATTGACAAAGACATTGCTTAACACTTCATCCCTATTGAAGATGGGTGCAAACCAATAAAGTAGAAACTGAGAAGATTTATACTAAAATGGGCTTAACTAGTGAAAGAGGACATCGAGAAACAGATCAAGCAAAAATTCCTAGAGGTATTAGACTATCCAAAATGGTTAGCAAATGTAGTGCCAGTATCGAAGAAAGATGAAAGGGTTAGAATTTGCATCGACTATAAAGATTTGAATAAGGCCTGCCTAAAAGATGATTTCCCACTACCTCATATACACATACTAGTTGACAGCACTGCCGCATATGCAATGTCCTCCTTCATGGATGGATTCTCTGGGTACAATCAAATCCTAATGGCCATCATCAACAAAGTAAAGATAGATCTCTTTCATAACATAATGGTGCACTTGTTGCTACAGAGTAATGCCCTTCATTTTAAAGAATACATGAGCAACTTTACCAGAGAATGCAACTACAATTTTCCATGACATGATACACAAATAAGTAGAAGTGTACGTCAATGACATGATGGTCAAGTTAAAGACTAGGGAAGAACACCTGTCCAATCTCAAAAAGCTCCTCAAAAGAGTCAAGAAGTATAGTCTCAAGCTTAATATAAAGAAATGCATATTCAGGGTCACTTCGGGAAAGATTTTAGGGTATATTGTTAGTCAAAATAGGATTGAAATAGATCCAGACAAAGCAAAAGTAGTAAAAGAGATGCCAATTTCAAAAATGGAAAAAGAAATAAAAGCGTTTCTAAGGAAACTATAATTCATCAATAGATTCATTGCTAAGTTAACAGCAGTGTGTGAACCAATCTTCAAGCTACTAAAAAAAGATTAGGCAATTGAGTGGAATGAGCAGTGTCAGTTAGTATTTAACAATATTAGAAACTGCCTAGCTAACCCATTGGTTCTAAAACCACTTAAACCAAGGATACCTTTAACTCTATATCTGGCCATTGAAGTAAATGCAATTAGTGTAATGTTAGCCTAAAAGGGAGGAATGAAAGTAGAACATGCAGTCTACTACTTAAGTAAGAAGATGTTACCGTATGAGGAAAAGTATAGCCAAGTTGAGCATATGTGCCTGGCAATGGTATGGGCAATAAAGAAACTCAGACATTACTTTCAATCATATAGAATTTAGGTCGTATCTAAAATGGATCCAATGAAGTACCTTTACGAAGCTCCCTCTTTGGTGGGAAAACTTGCCAAGTGGCTTGTGCTATTGACAAAATTCAATGTGCATACCTGACTAAAAAGGTAATAAAGGGAAGAGCAATGGCTAAATTTATAGCTCTTAACCCCATTCTAGACTCAGAAGAAATCTAACTAGACTTCCCAGATGACCATAGTTCAACCATCAAGGTTCAAAGATGGTGAATGTATATTGACAGAGTATTTAATCAGTTCAACACATGAGTTTGTGTCATATTATAATCTCCAGAAGGTGAAGTGGTACCAATTGCCAAAAAGCTTGAGTTCAAAGTCATAAATAACAAAGAAAATAGGAGGCATACACCCTTAGAATAGAAGCATTGATAGCCCTAGATGTTACAAAAGTTGAAATCTTTAGAGATTCCAGGCTAGTAATCAATCATGACACAGAAGAGTGAGAATTGAAAGATCAACACTTAAAACCTTACCTGGATCACTTCAAATTGCTTACCATGTCCTTCCATAAATGTAGATTTATTCATCTCCCTAGAAACCACAATAAGATGGTAGATGCACTTACTTCCCTAGTATCACTATGGGAATGACCATCTAAAATGCCCAAAAAGCCTTTAATCCTACTTAGATAGGGACAACCTTGTATAAGAACTATAAAATAGCAAAGATAGAAACAATTGGAAAACCTTGGTTCTATGACATCCAGATATATCTGAAGCAATGAGCCTATCCTAATAAGAAAAGTGAAAAAGATAAGGCAGTCATTCAATAATTAGTATCAAAATTCACATCACACCAAGGTGTGTTATACAGAAGAACTTCAAATGGCTTACAACTCTGATGTCTAGATGAAATTGAGGCTGCAAGAGCAATAGAAAAAGTACATGAAGGTGTTTGTGGTCCACACATGAATGGAGCAATCCTACCTAAGAAGCTAATCAAATAAGGGTTCTTCAAGATGATGATGATGGAAGACTGTATCAAATTCATAAGGGAATGCCACAAGTGTCAAATCCATAGGAATGTTAGCCACCTTTCCCTAATAGAATTACACTACATCTCCTCTCCATGGCCCTTCTCAGCATAGGGACTAGACATAATTGGGGAAATCCACCCAATAGCCTTGAATAGACATAAGTCCTTCTTAATGGCTGTGGATTACTTCACAATGTGGGTTAAAGTGGAATCATTCACAAAGATAGGAGTAGAGTAAGTGGCTAAGTTCATTAAAAGAAATCTATTCTGTCAATATAGGATCCCCCATCACATCATCTTCAACAATGGTGCTCAATTCAAAAGAGAAGTTAGAGAACTACTAAGGAGTTAGAAGGTGGAACATCATAAATCTTCTCTTTACCGACCTTAAGCAAATAGGGCCATTGAAGCTTTAAACAAGCACATCAAGAAGATTTTATCAAAGACGACTCAAATTTACTGAGACTATAAAGACAAATTGCCATATGCCTTATAGGGGTAACAAAAAACAGTTAGAACTTCAATTGGAGGAACTCCTTTCTCACTAGTATACGGATAAGAAGCAGTACTTCCAATCAAAATAGAAATCAAGTCTCTTCAGGTAGCAATCGAATCTAAATTTCCATAAGTACAATGAGCTTAACAGAGACACGATAATCTCACTCTCTTAGATAATCAAAGGCTCAAGGCTTTATACCACACACAATTTTATTAAGCTCGACTAGCTAAAACCTTCAACAAAAAGGTTAAACACAAGAGTGTGAAAGCAGCAGACTGGGTGCAAAAGCAAGCAAGGCAGAATGTTCCAAACCCTAGAGGGAAATTCAAACTAAACTGGGAAGGTTCGTATTTGGTCAAACATATTTTATCAAAAGGAGCAATCAAGTTGATGGATTTTAAAGGCAATGAATTCTCTAAACTTATCAACATAGACCATTTGACTAAGTACTACACCTAGGAAAAAAATTTCACTGAGTTTAAAACATAAAAATGGTAGCCTAGGTAAAATTAGGAAAAGAGCGAAAATACTTAACTAGAAAACCTGAGAAGGCTAGTTAGGGATAGGGGTAACCTTAAGTTTGAAATTTGTATGAATGAACCTATGCTTTTCTTAAATGATTTCAATGAAATGAGAATGATTTCCAATTTATGTGAAATGTCTTTGAAACAATGCAACACATTTTATCATCATGAATTGCATTGAACATGCTTTGCTTTTTCTTTCATTATATTCCTATATTTCTTGCTATCTTCTTTGAACTCTCTACTCGAGATCAACCACTATCATTAAAGCCTAAAAAAAAAAAGAAGAAGCCCAGCTAGGTGTGAAGAGCTCTAAGAGGAGACACTTTAAGCAAAAGAGGGAAAAAGAAAAAAAAAAAAAAAAAACCCAACTAAGTGCAAAAAGCTTCGAAAGGATATGCCTTAGGCAAAAAAGGAAAAAGTAAAAGAAGCAGACATCAGCAATGGCATACAACAATAAACATATACACTATAGTCATTATTATACATGTATCGAATAGCACATGCTGGACAAATGCCTAAATACAATACCTAGAGTCCATGACCTTAGGGAAATGATACAATAAAGCAACCACAAGCCAAAAAGTACTACACCTAGCTTTTAAAATAACTACATCAGTTGTGGTTGCCATAAGAAGAAAGCATCATCCTTGCTTAAGCATCCCCATCAACTAATCCATGCTCTTCGCTGTTCATCACGAAGGATGCTAGCCGTGACTCTAGCTTACCAATACAGTCACGATAAGTTATACACTTCTAGGCTAGCAGGAGATGTTCATCCTACATTACATGAAAATTACATGTTATACAGACAAACATAAAACATATGCATAAATAAATAGGTATAATAAAGAAGGCATACCCTTTGGTTGCTTATAAACTCCATAAAATGATGTTGTGCACTCCCTATAATAGCATACCAATACTGGCCAGAAGAGAGACGGATCTACAAAAAATAAGCAAATAAGTCAAGCACCAGTCGTCAAATAGGCAAAACAAAGTAAGTGAAATAAAGAACGAACATGGGAAGCATATGAAAGGATAACATCTGAACGAGGAAAGCTAGGATAAGGAAAATCAAGATACACTCCTCCACTAAAGATGTCCATCCCAGATAAAACCAAGGATGACCTAACCGCTAAGTCCCCAAGAATAGAAACACTAGAAGCTATACCGTTAGCATAGGCAATCGCCTTAATATGGAACATGCCTTTATCCTCCTCGAAACAGGATGCTGATCTCTTCCCGAGAGATCCCTGTTATTGTAGGTAAGTCCTTATAACCATATCGATTACAGCTTATTACTAACAAAGTTTGTTACATGCTTATACAAAACAGGAATAAAAGCCTATCGGATCAGAGGAAGCAACTCTCAATGACCAGCGTGATGGCCCAGTCCTCAAAGTCGAAGGATGAGCCCCATCTTCCTGAGGAGGTAGAGGTGGAGGAAAGGTGCCACCAACCATAACATCAATCAGTTGTAGGATTAACACATTGGCATAAAGAGAGCTTGCACCCTCTAGGAGACTCTTAGAAGGAGATCCTATCATAGTAGTAACAAGCTCATCTGTACTATGCTCATGACTCCAGAACATGTCACCAGGAGCAAGAACATGGGCTCTCCTTACAAATAGACCATCCCACTAATGATGGACTCACTCACCTAGATACCACACCTAGTTAGTAAGGCCAGGGAGTGACACTCATCTCTCTGTTAGCTGCCATGCTATCACCATCTTTGTAGACCAATTTGACCTTAACACCCACTAGCAAAGGAGAATCTGCTTAAAAGGAAAAAGTGAATAAATAATCTACATAAAATTAAACAACTAAACACAATAGGAATTAAGCGTGCCAGTCCAGGTGATAGCCTACCCATATAGTCTTAAACCTTTGCGCAATCCTTAATCAAATAAATGTTCTTCCTAATCTAATAAGAATAACGAGGAAAACCATCCTCCAAGAGATGCTTGACGGTAGAACAAGGAAGAATCCCAAACTCGTAAGCCCAGATCTGTTAAAATCAGAACTCAGGAAGTTAGAAAAAATAAGCAAAAGTCAAAAAGAGTAAAAGGAAAAATACAAGAAATATTACTCACATTCAATATAAATAAACATCCACAAATCCTTGAGCCACCTTGTCATGCTACATCTAAACCTGAATACATGTAACCAAAATTGGCAATACCTTGATAAGTTATCTAAGTCCATCAGGATAGGCAACAATCGTAGACTACCATTACCCGAAGGATTCGGGAAGATGACAGTACTCAATAAGTAGAACAAGAAGCAATGAGCCAGCTGCTCCATTAAAATAAGATCAACATCATACATTGTCTACATAGTAGAGACAAACTCAATATAACTAGTGAGTTAGGACAACCTGACTTCATAAGGGTAGCCACCCCAAGCAACTCCATGGTAAGGCACCTCTTTACTACCACTGAAGAGCACTCCTCCTTACTGAAGGGAATAGGCTCCCTAAAAAAGCTCAAGCCAATGATAGTGATAAATCTAGAGGAGTGATAGTCATCTCTCCAATGGGCAAGTGCAAAGTATGTGTCGTATCCATCCATCGCTCAATAAGCACATACATAGCAACCTGACTCGATGCATACGAGTCATAAGAAAGCACATTAATAATCCCATCAAAACCTTTTCCTGTAACCATCTACTTTGCATATAGAAGGAGACCCTGATAGTATATGCTAAGCTTGTTAAAACTACTAAGCAACACAATAATAAACCTATGAGGCTACAAATAATAAGTACACTATCAAGAATCCATACAGTTAATAAATACTGACACATATTTTTCTCTACTATTTAATAGGATCAAGATAATAATAAGAGCCAAAAAGAAGCATCATAGCAAGCACTAGCAAACAATTGCTAAGAGCTATCAGATTATTAGCACTCATGATAAAACCGTGAACTAATAGTCATAGCGAGAGCTATAGAACTACAATTACAATAACCTCAATTGAAAAACATAACAAAAACATAAGGGCTAACTAATAACAAAGCAGTACTGATAGGTAAATAACTTTAAGAAAGACAAAGGAAAAAATAGAACCTACCAGCGATGATGATGAGCCCAAGCATGAGTCTTCAAACTATGAACCATGGGGATCAGATCTCCTCGATAAAGCCTAGATGACTGAGAACCTTGAGCACCATCAGTACTAGTCCCTATAGTGAAAGTCCTGGCTCTAATAGCCTTTATGAAGTCACCCTTAACATCCAAAAGGATATCCTTTAGACCCTCATTAATATTGGGGAACTCCATCTTATGTAAAGAAAAATAAAAAATTCAAAAGCAAAAATAGAGCTGTAAACACCTGAAACTTGAAAGCAGTCAAGAAAAGACGAAAAACACTCAGAGAAGATTAGAAGAAGCTTCCTCGAACCTCAAAAATGGCATCTTGAATAAACCAAAAAAGGGGAAGGCACGTGGCCATGCACCAAGCGTGTGACCACGTGCTCCACACGCACAGCTAAGCACACTTCCCCCTCTACATGCTCCTGTACAGTTATATGCACACCTTTAGAATTTGGACACTCATTTCTCTAGTCTTAAACCTCCATTTAAGAATAAGATATGCACCAAACTCACACAAAAGTACACTAATGTGGACTAATCTATCTAAAGGCATTGCGTATGGCCTCACCATTTTTAAAGAACTTATCACCTCCTGACAGAAGAAAAATAAGGAAGAATCACTATAAGGATATCCTGCTGAAAATCATCAAAATAACATTTAAACACAATAAGTGGTGATATCATCATTACTACATCATCACTACATTATCACTGCATCATCATCGACCAAGATTAAAAGAGAAGGGCTTTGAGCCAATAAAATTCAAAAGTCACAACAAGGGACTCAATCCAACTAAAAGGAAAAAAAAAAAGAAAGACACATTGCATCTTCAAAATGATCACAGTCACAACCAATCTATTTACTTAACACCCAAAGAAGATATAGTGGCAATATCGATTTACTTGATGCCAAAGAGGTTAAAGTGGTAGTATCCATTCGCCAAACCTCAGAAGAGGTTATAGTGACAGTATCCATTCACCTGAAATTGAAAAGGTTATAGTGGTAGTATTTATCTATTTACCTAACACCAAAGAGATTATAGTGGTAGAATCTATTCGCCTGGCACCGAAGAGGTTATAGTGGTAGTATCCATCTATTCGCCTAACACCAAATAGGTTATAGTGGTAGTATCTATATATTTTCCTGACACCCAAAGAGGTTATAGTGAAAATATCTATTTATTCACCTAACACCAAAGAGGTTATAGTGGCAGAATCCATTCACCTGACATCAAAGAGGTTATAATGGTAGTATCCATTTGCTTGACACCGAAGAGGTTACAGTGGTAGAATCTATTCGCTTGACACCTAAATAGGTTATAGTGGTAGTATCCATTCACTTGACACCATAAAAGGTTATAATTGTAGATTCACCTGACATTGGAAGAGGTTATAGTGGCAAAATCCATTTTTTTGACACCAGAAGAGGTTATAGTGACATAATCTATTCATCTATAATAGTAGTATCTATTCACCTATAGTGGCAATATCTATTCGCCTATAGTGGTACTATCCATTCACCTAACACCAACGAGGTTATAGTGGCAATATCCATTCACCTGACACTAGAAGAGATTATAGTGGCAGTATCTATTTGCTTAACACCGAAAAAGGTTATAATGGTAGTATCTCAACATTTGAATCACAACAACGCAACACTCAAGTAAGTGCCTCTCTCCTTTAAAAATGATTTTTTGCATTTGCTCCATGTGTATTGGCACTAGAGCTAGGTGGCTATGCAACACATGCAAAGCAAGGGGCAACTATCATACCTCAAATTTGACTATCCCTAAAAAGGTCCAATGATGAAATGAATCTTTAAAAAGATTAGAGTCTACTCGTTCGTAATACCTTTGAAGTGTGCAACCTTAAAACCCTAACTGATCTTACCAATGTGCAAAATTGATCACCAAGCCATTAAGTTGCACTCTGGTTTTATGAAATATGAATTATTGAAATGATAAGAGGCTTATTTTGAGCAATCTTCTCTCAGAACATGCAACTTATTAAGCTGGTGTTCATTTCATCTGACCGAGACCCAACTTCATGAAAAAACATATATTAATTTTGATAAAATGGACTTCAAGAATGCATCTGAAAGACTCCAAAACCTCTAGAAGTAGTCCTAAAATAGTCTAAAATAACCCGATGATTAGCACGCATCTCTTAAAAGTGCGTGTGTAGCCATAAACACCCCTAAGTGCCATGCACTAAAATCAAAGTTGAATTAGACAAAACAGACTTTAGAAATGCATCCAAAAGGCTCCAAAACCTTCAGAACTAGTCCCAAAATAGTCTAAAATAACTCGAGAATTAGCGCACATCGCTTAGAAGTACGTGTATACACCCCTAGGTGTCACGTGCTAAAATTGAGGTAAAATTAGATAAAACAGACTTTAAAAACACATTTGGAAGGCCTAAAAACCCTAGGAACCAACCTTGGAATAGCTTAAAAAAGCCTTGAATTGAGTGCATAATGTGTGAAAGTGCACATAATCACATGCGAGTGTGAGTGGCCACGTACCAAGCGCACAATCATGCGCACTTCATATGGCCACATGCTTCATCCAAGGGATTTTTTGGTGACCATACCTATAGCCCCCCCCCCCTTCTTTCTTAATTTTTACAGTATAAATATATGTCTCCACACTACATTTTACGGAGGGAGCAATAGGAAACATACACACACTTAAAAATTTATCTGCTTGAAGATGGTGGAAATACACTTCCAAATAGTTTTAGCTCTCCCACTACATTTTTCTTAGGTTATTAGGTCTCCCTTCCACCAAACCTAGCCTCATTGTTGTCAAAGCACACTTCAAAGGTATATAAACTAACATCATTTTACACGTCATTTTGAACCTCTCGATGAGGAAAGCTTGATAATCCCTTGAAGCTAAAGCTTTAAAACTTACACAAGCTCAATCGAATTTGAGAACCACACAATCATTTTAGCACATTTATTTTATTGTACTATGTTTTATTTTATTGTTGCCAGCATTTGTGAATATTATTGTGCTTGTGTGATGAGATTGGCAATCTGAATGCTATTTGAATAATTTATACTTTATTTTGCTCATCTCATGTCATCATTTTGCATCCTCTAGTTTTGAAACGTGAAATTATACCATAAATATCAATAATATTAAAATTTCTTATTTCATACTAGAGTCATCATGTTCTTAGTCCAATGATGTCATCATGCATCCCCTATATTGTCATCATATATCTTCATAACATAAATAATCACTACAAACATGCATGATTATATACATTTTGCTTACTTTTTGAAGTGATCAAGTGTCCATTGCTTATCCCATTATTCATATGATCAAGAAAGCTATGTGCATAGTCATGTTAACCTTACAGATTCATTATGTTTAAGGTAAATTTACTTTTTCACAATCTTTTTTCCTTTTAAATGTATTTTATTAGGAAAGCAATGTAATAATGATGTTCCAACTTTATTATCTTCCACTATCTTATACATTGTGTGAATGCTATATAAATTATCAGTACGAAAACTAGGGTGTTTGTAGCCATACATTGAATATCGTATAATGAGAAATAGTAAAAAAGTAAATGCAATTCCTGAACTCAAAAAAATTTTCTGGGCATAATACTTGTTGAGTGACCTAATTTTGTTCCTTTCTTTCTCAATTTTTTAAAAATTATGTGGTGACTCCATAAAATTAAAAAAGCATCTCATTCCTCCCGAGACTAATCATTTATCCCTATTCGGTAAAGTTGCCATGTCCCTAAAAAATGAAACTCAAAGATCCTCAAGAAATTTCCCAGAGGGAGTAAACATTAAAAAAGCTCTTTCACCAATGAGAGAGCAAATGCCATAAAAAAAAGCTCTTTCATTAATGAGAGAGCAAATGCACTCACCCACACATCCTTGGTCGCTTATAAAGTCCTAATGACTCCCACATAGAAATGAGCCCTAACAACTCTTACATATAAATGAGTCCTAAAAACTCCTATATATAAATGAATCCCAATGACGCCTATATAGAAATGAGTCCCAATGACTCCCACGTTAGAAATAAGTCCCAATGACTCCCATATATAAATGAGTCCCAATGACTCCCACATTAGAAATGAATCCCAATGACTCCCACATTAGAAATGACTGCCAATGACTCCCATATAGAAATGATTCCCAATAACTGCCATATTGAAATGAGTCCCAATGACTCCCATATTAAAATGAGTTTGAAAATCAAAATAAGTTCATAGACTTTTGCTTGAAATTGAAATAAGTCAATCAAAACTCAAATATAAGTTTATATGTGGTAATTTGAAATTTTATTTTTAGAAAGAAACACTATGGATTTGAATTTTTTGAAAATTTTTAACAAATTGAAATTTTTCTTAAAAAAAAATTGTTGAAAATGGAATATAATTTGAAACATGACTAGAGTTTTTATTTGAAAAAAAATTCATTGAAGAATTTATTTAATTTAAAAATAGGAAAATATGATAAAAATATACAATAAAAAGGATTGAGGTACTCACTTGTGCAATTTTGCTCTATAAGGGCCTTTTTGCACTTTCAGGGACATTTTCATAATTTGGTCTTTGGCTCTCCCAGATATATCCACATATCCATATCTTATCCATTTTATTCATAAAACCTTAAAAAAAAACTCTTTAAAAATCCTATTAACACTTTATAACTTCAAATGGCATAGTAGAGAGCTCCAATAGTATTTGGACAAAATTCTGTGCATCCTTTGCTAAAGAAACGAGGAGGATTAAAAGTTCCAACAATCAAATTGCTTTAGGGATAAGCTCCTCCATTGCTCTATGATCTTTCCAAGCAATATGCTTAAATCCAGTTAGTTTTTCTTTCAATTTCTTTGAAATTTTAAGTATCCATGCACCTAGCACTTGATGTAGGTTAGGTTTGATGTTTAGGATGTGTTTAGGTTGAATTTTTATGTGTTTGGGTGATTATTTTTGGAAATGAATGATGAATAGACAATTTTGACACATGAACAATTGGATTTTCCTACTCAACAACTGATTTTGGATATCATTTTAACCTATTTTGAACATAAATAGCCAGTTCTGCCTGATGAACAGCCAAACTGGACGTTCATCACCCAAAACTAGCTATTCATCATTTTTTTATAAGTTTTGTATCTTTTAGGTGAAGGGTGGCTAAGGTTTGACTTTTGGGTGTTATGGTTTTTCAATTAGATAAAGCCATACTAATAAAAGGTAACAGAAACTTTGGATTAGCACATGCATGGTATGAAGAACTTCCAAATGTTGTTCAAGCTCGAATATCAATGACAAGTTTTAATGACTTTATTACCATCCTTCCATATGAGTCCCATCAGACTAGAAACTTGGTAGGACTTCGTGCTCTTATCGAGAGGTGGCAGAATACTACACACACCTTTCATTTTAACTTTAGGGAGATCACCGTTGATCCTATCAATTTCCACCTAATCACTAGTTTTCTATTCACTAGAGCATAATTACCTTTCAACTATTTTTTTATTCTCCTCGTATTGATGGTGAGAGGAAGAGATACATTACACAGTTATTGGGTCATCCTTTTGCCTCACTTGGTTATCAAGGCAAAGTGGTGCTTCAATATTCTAGGATATATGATGCCCGTCAAGATTGGACCCCTACCACTAATTTCAAAGTATACCAGCTTGCCTGGTGTTTTCTTCTCTTCCTTCTTAGCTCATATGTGTTATGTAATACTTAAAGTAGTATGGATTTGTGCTTTCTATTCTACGTGACTTAGATGTAGTTAGCAGCTATAATTGGGGTGGTGCTACTCTTGCACACCTCTATGGTTGCTTGGATAAAGTTTGTAGAGGCCAAACTCATCTCAGTAGTCTTTAAAGAGCTCTAAAGGTAAACTCTTTATTCTTTCTTCTATTTTACTTTTTTTTTATTATTTATTGACATGTCTAACTTTTTATTTTGCAAAGATTTAGGCATATGAGTATGACATCTTTCCTCCACCTTATAAGGAGCATGATGATAATGATGTCCCGAGCATTCCTTAAAGAGCATGGTATCTGAGTGCTTGTAGAGGGACTTCTAAGGATTTGTCTCACCATAAAAGCCACCTAAATAACTTAGGCTTTCATTACGTAAGTTCCTATAAAAAAAGAAGAACTTAGTTAGTATTTCTATCTTAATTTATTTAATTTTACTTTTATTTTTATAGTTGTATCATGATCCATTTGGAGTTAATGTTAGCACACCGGTCCTTTCTACAAGAGTTGGTTCTTGGCGAGTGAGTATGGCATTGGTGGCTTGCTCCCACTAGTTGATGTGCACCTCACATTCCACTATCTAACATGAATTCTGCTAAGATAGTCTATGGTAGAGATTTGGTGCTTTCTTTAATATGCTTTCTATATGACATGTTCTTGGAGCCTTTTGAGGAACATGCCTATATCTGCTGCATCTAGACACGTCTGTTTTACACTGTTCTAGACAATGTGTATCTTATTGGACCAAGTGCAATACCTTATAAGATTCAGTTGACAACCTCTAAGGTATTGCTTTATTCTTTCATCATTTTATTTTATTTATTTCTAATTCAAGTTTACAGGTTCACAAGAGAGGTCTTGCAAAGTCCAGCACTCAGGGTGAGGCCATATTTTATCATCACAACATTAATTTTATCTTTGGGGATTTTACTCATAAGGTGAATTTCGAGTTTTGAGTTCTTAATTTTGTTCATAAAGCAATGATTCATGAGGAACTTCCTACTCTGAACTAATAACTAGTTGCCTCCACACCTGCTAAGACCACTCATGTAAGATACTTGAAACTTCATCTTGAAATTATGTTAATGGTGGATAAAAGAATAATAATCATCATATTAATCTTAATGCAAGTTAAAAGGTCATCAGTAGAGAAGTTAATGCTAGGACTATACAGTACGAAGAATCTTGTTTCCAAAGTTAACAAGAAAGCTTTGGTAAGTACAAATATTTATGTATAACTAAATATGCATATGAATGTTTATGTACAAATAGCTATGCATATGAAAAAACACTATTGCATAAAAGCATATATGAATATGCATATGCATGTATGCATGCATATGAATATGTACATGTATCAATGTTAATGTATTGATGGGTTTCCATAAGTATACGAATTTGTACAAGTAGTAATTAAATATCGATCCCATGGAGATTGCAGATTGACTACAGTGATACTAATTGTGTTTGTTTGTTTAAACAACGAAAAAGGGTATTTTGAATTAAAATAAAAATTAAACTAAGACAAAACACAAAAAATCACAATGAAATAACAATAACTTTAGAGAGCTAGGGTTCTTATTACCAATTTAACCTTTATTTAAGATCAATTAACTGCTAAGCCATACCTAACCTTAATCCAATTTTAGGGTTTCTCAAGAATCATAGGCTTTCCTCCTAAGACAACCCTATGATTAACCAAGTAAATTGATGTTCTTATATATATATATATATATATATATATATATATATATATATATATATATATCAAGCTTCAAAAATATGGTTGTTGGAGCTAATGATTATGTCTCCAACATCTCTTTTTTTTCAAAAAACTCAAAAATATCTCTGTTGGATATTTTAAAGTTTGCTATCACCATGGAAGTAAGGCTTCAATCATGGCCTACCATTGAGACAAGCTTTTTGTCACCATGGTAGCCTTGCTTTAGTCATAACTTACTGTTCACATTATGTATCCAATGTCTCTTTTCTTAATTTCAAAAATATGTCTATTGGGCTGTCACCATAAAAGCAGAGCTTCAGTCATAGCCCACTATTAAGCTTGGCTTTCTATTACCATAGTAATCTTGCTTCAATCACAGCTTACTATTAAGCTCACCATGGCAGCCTTGCTTCAGTTACAGCCTACTATTGAGCTGAATTTTGACTTAGATTTCCTTGAGAGTAATATTGTACCTATGCTTATAATCACACTCAAATAAAACATATTAAATGCTTAAAATTAAGTTTTTTAAGATCAAATTAAGATTGATTATTGCTAAGGTCAACAATCTAACCCTTTTTTTATTTTAACAAACTTATTTTGAGTTTGAGAAGGATAATATAAAGTGAAGTGTGTGTTGATTTGAATCCCAATAAAGTATGTGAATTATACTCCCCCTTATGCATATTATAAAAATAATGAATTTAAGGACTAAGGAATTCAAATAATGAAGAATATCAATGGGATGAGAATGATACCAATTTTAAAAATAATGAAATTTTAAGAATCTCCACCTTTGTGCTATATAAATATCAATTGGACAACTCTTAAAAAGATTTCAGTTGAAAAAGATACCAACTAAAATATTTAATGTATTTCTTTATTACTCTCCTTTTTTATATGATAAGAAATATAAATTTATAAATCATTCCCCTTAACAAAAATTGAAACAACATAAAATATAACATGGGGGATATAAAAACATGGCCTAACATGACAAATGTGTTATATATATATATGATAACATGATCATTTAAATAAATGCTAGGCAATATGAAGGAAATAATTTCAAACATATGAAAAAAATCATTAGTAGCATTTAACACATCATAAATATAGTAATATTTCATATGATCATATAGAGCTTAGTTCTAAAGGAAATAAAAGACCAATAACTAAAACAACGAAGAGAAAGATAGACCAAATCTTTAAAAAATATATATATATGGTCATCTAGTGAAGTATCACATGTATACACATATAAACAAAATAAGCAAAATAAGGCTTTTTATCACATATAAAAAATGACAAAACTAGCCACAGTTACAATGTTACTATGCATTCATAAACAAAATTATGTAAAATAAATTCAAACAACTATGCATAAAAATTTTAATTCAAACTCAAATATTTCTCCCCCTTTGTCAAAATGCAAAAGGAAATTTGAATAAAATAAAAATTGTATTAATGAAAAGGACAGAGTTACGATGATATTAAAATATCAATTGTAAATAAGACATAAAACAAACAACTGAATGCTTATATCTAGAAAATATCCAGAAGATAAACCAAACATAAACTGTCTCAAAATAACTATAAAAATAATAATAATAATAAAAGCTCAAGACTTGGATATGAAAAATATACTAAAAATAAACAAAATAGAAACTGGCAAAAAGACATAAAATAAGACATAAAAATCTAGTCTTATTGAGGAAGAGGAGGAGAGAGGAAATAATTTTGGTAAATTAAAATAATTAATTAATTGAATTTAACTCAATAATTAATTATTTAATTTGCAAAAAAAAAAGGAAGGTTTAAAAAATTAATGCACATATTAAATTTAAACATATATGAATGCATGACAATTAAAAAAATGTTAAGATCAAAATCAAAATTAATAATCAAAGCAATCAATAAGCGCAACATGATTTCATATGAAAATAGTCCAATCATTAATTAAACATAAAATCAAGACAAACTGGAACCATCAATCATACCCAGTTCATGCTTAATGAAATTCAATCTCTCTTCATTAAGAGGTTTGGTGAAGATATCTACAAGTTGATTACTTAAATCAACAAATTCAAGTGAGATATCACCATTTTGCACATAATCACGCAAGAAATGATGTCTAATATCTATATGCTTGATTCTTAAATGTTGAATGGGATTTTTACTAAGGTTTATAGCACTTGTATTATCACATTTGATTGGAATGTGATCAAGTTTTATACCATAGTCCAACAACTGTTATTTTTGCCACAAGACTTGTGAACAATAAAGACTTACTACAATATATTCAACTTCAGCAGTGGATAAAGCAACCAAAACTTGTTTCTTACTAAACTAAGAAATTAAACATTGCCCTAAAAATTAACAAATCAGAAGTGTTATTTCTATCTAGTAAACTACCAACAAAGTTCGCATCCGAATAGCTAATCAAGTCAAAAGAGGAACTCCTAGCATACCAATGTCTTAAATGCATTGTTCTATAAAGATATTTGAAAATTCTTTTGATTGCATTCAAATGAGACTCTATAGGACTTGATTGAAATCTAACACACAAGCAAGTAGCAAACATGATATCTGGTCTACTTATAGTTAAATAAAGAAAGGATCCGATTATACCTCTAAAATGCCATTCATCAACTGGTTTACCATTCTCATCTTTATTGAGTTTGGTGGTGGTACTCATAGGAGTCTTGCTTGATTTAGCTCTATCCATGCCAAACTTCTTGAGAATGTCCCTAGCATATTTAGTTTAATTGATGAAAATCTCATCTTTACATTACTTGACTTAAAGTCCAAGCAAGAATTTGAGCTCACCCATCATGCTCATCTCAAATTCTCTTTATATCAACTTGGAAAATTCCTCATACAAGCAATGGTTAGTAGCATCAAAAATAATATCATAAATATAAATTTAAAGAATTAATAAATAATTCTTGGATTTCTTTATGAATAGAGTTCTATCAACTTTTCCTTTAGAGAAACCTTTCTCTGATAAAAAGTTGCTCAATCTTTCATACCAAGCTCTTGGAGCTTATTTCAATCCATATAATACTTTTGAAAGTTTAAACACATGACTAGGAAAATCAAAACTTTCAAAACCCAGAGGTTGTTCAACATATACCTCCTATTCAATATAATCATTTAAAAATGCACTTTTAACATCCATTTGATAAATTTTGAAATCCATGAATGATGCAAATGCAAATAGCATTCTAATAGCTTCTAACTTTGCAATGGGGGCAAAGGTTTCATCATAATCAATGACTTCCTCTTAATTATAAGCTTTAGTTACTAATCTAGCTTTGTTCATAGTTATGACACCTTGTTCATTCATCTTATTTCTAAACACCCAGTTAGTGCCTATAATAGGATGATGTTTAGGCCTAGGAACCAAGGTCCATACCTTGTTTCTCTCAAACTGATTTGACTCTTCTTGCATAGCAAGGACCCAAAATTCATCACTCAAAGCATCGTTAACATTTTTGGTTCAATTTGAGATATGAAGGCTAAATTAATAAAAAGACTTAAGTTGAGATCTAGTAGTTACCCCCTTTATAGTGTCACCTTTTATGAGTCTTAAGGAGGTGTTTTCTTAAATTGTCAATCCTTTGGAAGTTCATCCTTTAAGGTAGGTTGAGACATCTCATCATTGTCCTCCTTGCTTGGACCTTCAAGTTTCAAAGGCTTACTAGCATTTTCATCTTAAGTGTTCACATCTACATGCTCATTTATAAAACCATCAACACTATAAATATCCTTTCTACGATCAAATGAGTTTGATACATTAAATACAACATGCATCAACTCTTTAACTATTAGAGCTCTTTTTTTAAAGACTCTATATGCTTTACTAGAAGTAGAATAGTGTATGCACCCAATTTCAGGATACAATTGTGCATAATTGTGACTTAAGCCCCTATGATGAAATTTATTCAAAAATTGAACTTGGATGTTGATTTTCTAGACTTTAGGGACTAAATTGCAATATTTTTTAGGATTTGATTGCAAATAAGTCATTTTTTCAGTGTTATCAATAGTCAGGTGCTGAAGAGAATTCAGGGATTTGATATGGAAAGGTTGAAGCTTATTCCAGTCATCACCATTGAGACTTTTAAGAATTTCTTCATTGTTTGAAGAGATGCTTGAGTCATGATGAGGGTATAGAGAATGAAGGAGAATGCCCCTTAAATGGTCTTATATATAGGGAAAGAAGATGAGTTCAAGTGGGAAAAAGATTTTTCCAGCAAAGAAGGATGTGGATAAGGTGATAAAATTTGAGAAGGATTGGGATAAATAGATAATTGGGAAGATAATCCATTCTTTTAATTGTTTATCTATCCAATATTATCCGTCTTGGAAAAGGATTAAGATAAATGGATAATTAGTTAAAAAAGATAATATTCATGAACCATCTTTTTTAATTAGTTATTTTAAAAAAAATCCATTAAAGTGCAAAACATTGTTTCAGTTCTATCTAACAGTGTTCGAGACAGCACAAGAATAAAAATAGTAGTACAATAGAGAGCAGTCAGACACAAGCATGCAGAAAGTCAGGAATACAGAAGCTCTAAATCATTCATCTCGTGCTCTGGTATCAGGCCATGGGCTCCATCCTCTGGTAGGGTCATCAGGATGATGAGTGTCTGGAGATCTACCAGATGAAATCCCAGCACTATAAGGATCAAAGCCCAAGTCTGCAAGCTGCCGACGCAGCATCTCATTCTCCCGCTCTAGACCGCTAGAATAGCTCTTCATAGACAGAAAATAACATGTCATATGCATTACCTGCATAACATGCATACATTTGCATTGTCTTAATAAGGGCACTTACCCGCTAACTGTCTGTAACCTGCATCGTAAATAATCTCTGAGATGAGGCAAGTCCATTTAAATACTCTGCCTGTGTTCGAGGAATCTGTTTTGTAAAATTTTGTTAATATCAATGTCAAGTGTAAAGATTCATACAAGAAATAAAGCAAACAGACTCACATGAGAAGCATCTGGTGGATAAAAGTTAGGAAGTTGAGCATCACCAAACTACATCTGCTGCTCAATTAGAGCCTGAATAATAGGAGCCCAATAGAACATAGACTTGTCTGGAATAGCAACATCACCATAAAGGCCCCATCGTGACTAGACCTAACGTGCTGAGCAGGATGACCAGGACTAGGTCTGGGCTCAGGGCTCTTAGTCTCTGGAGCAATCTCAGTCTCCTCATCGGTATCAATAAAAGAGTGAACCTCCTCAAACTAAAAAAAGAAGGACTGAGTCATAGGTGCTGGAAACAGAAGCTGAAATAATGTGAAATTACCTCATCATCGTCAATAGGAACATGCTCTAGGAGGCTCTCATGAATAAACCGCTGATAATGTCGAGAACGCTCAAGGAAATCTGAGGCAGCATATCCCTGTAGTGCATCTCTCAGCTTTGAACCCGTAAGATGTGAGCTGTGGAGCATAAAGGAGGGGACATCAGATAGAATGCGACGTCGAGAAGGGCCAGCAGACCAACGATACACTCACTCCCCTAGATACCACATCAGACAGCCATAACTAGAGAGCAAGATCCTCATAGGCTCTAAGTGGGCTGCAGCTGCCATGAAATCATATCACTGGATGTCCTCAGCACCCTCCAACCAATCAAAATTTATCTACAATTTATGTAAATTAAATCAAATTTTTATTAAATTGTAGCATACTAATGATTTTATTTTTCCTTACCAGGTGCCACTCGACAGTGTTCAACTGATCACGATACGTCTGCAAAGTGTTCCTATTGCTAGCAAGGTGAGAAGAACCCCATCTCATCATCAGAGGAAAGGTCCTATCAGAACTGATAGCGTTAAAGCCTCAAATCAGCCCGATCTCTATGCTCCAGATCTAAAAAAAAGAGAACACATCAGAAAAAGTAAAGAAGAGCAAAACCATAGAGATTAAATGAAGGAGAACATACATGCAATACGTGCCAAAAGCCACACATCATGACAGCACCTCTACAGGCAGTGTCCAGTCTATAATAAATATAAGCGAGTGCAGCAGTTCCCCAATCTAATGTGGTAACTCGATCCAAGTCATGAAGAGGACCCAATAGAGCAATACTGACCTCATGACCGGTCTCGTAAAAGAGGGTCATGCCTAATAATATCAAGAGGAAACACCTCACCTTATGAATAATCTGACGAGGACTCGAAGTAGAAAGGTGTCTAAATCCCTCAACCAATGATGAAAGAAGAACGTTCTTCCGATTCTTCCATGCTAGGGCGAACCCGATCAAGTAACGCACGTACTGACTCCATGCATGCTTTGGAAGACTACAATAGCTGATGTCAAATGGAACTAGGGATCCCCCAAAGGCAATCCCAGTGATAGCAAAGAAGCTCATAGGTGAAATGGTCAGCTCACCCACACGAGTATGAAAAGTGTGGGTAGTATCCATCCATCGCTCGATCAAAGCAAATAAAGAGTAACGGTCAAATCAGCCTCGAACAGTCGGAAGTGCAGCAATGAAATGCCTAAATCTAGAAGCCCAAATTAGATGTGCCACCTATTCTAGCAGTCCATGAAACAATTCTCAAGCTAAATTGAAATAGCCCATGAACTTCATCAAATGCTATTTCAATTTCAAAAAGAAAATAATAATTACTTAATTGAAAGATTAATTAATTAATCAAAGAACTTAAATTGAAGGATTTGATTAGTTGATTAATTAATTAATAACATGCACACACACACAAAAAAAAAAGAAAAAATATTCTGATCGGCAATCTACCATGTCGATTGGCATTAACCCGGTGGATTGAAAATCTGGAATTCCAATTGGAATTCCAGACATCCGATCCTCTATTCTGACAACCCGGGAGTCAAATTTCATATTTGCAGAGTTAATTTCAATTTGTCATGTGTTCTCATATTAATTTTTGACTAATATACATATCAATGTCAATTTCTACTCTGCAACTAACTCTAATTACTAATTATATAGGTAATGTTTTTGCAGAAATAAACAGAAGCGAGAAAAGTTACCTCATTACCCACATCTCTACACCTGTGGGTATGTAAATGATTCAAGGGAAAGATAGCTGAGTCTTCTCGAAGTTCTAGATTATTCTGAGGAAAATGAAGAGGCAAAATCCTCTGACATTTTGAAGCCTTAGCTCCCTCATGTTTTCTGCGTGATGAGGAGGCCATAGGATCAAATGGATTGCAAATCGAACAACAAATGGTGAAGAAATTAAGAAAAGAAAAATCAAGATCAAGTGAAAAAAAAAGAAGAAGAAAAGAATGGGAAGAGAAGTGAAGTGATCGACAAAAGGGAAAGAATATATAAAATGGAGAATATCCATTTTAATCCTTTCAATTTATTTACTTTTTATCTATCTTTTGTTTCTTGCAATTTGGTCCATAATTACATTCTGATTAGGAACATGTTCCTAAATAAATCATGACATTCATCAAATTAATAATTCATTGAATTATTAAGACTGTATAATCAATCTATAATCCTGAATCTTCTATCAAATATAGAATATAGAACAAGATTACAGAACTCATTTTTTGCATTTTACATGCATGATTTCAATCAAAGGTTTCATATACTGCACAGTTGCTATGATATGAATTTCAAATCATTATGTTATGTGCTGCACAGTAGTCATAACCTTCATTATGTTATGTACTGCATAGCAGTTATGACATAATTTTCAAATTCCTCATTGCTAGACATTCCATGGGAATTATAGCAAGTTTTCAATTCAATTACACTAGACGTCCCACAGGGAATATAGTGTGCATCATTAGACATCCCACAGGGAATATAACGATATTTCAATTCAAGACTATACAGCTGAGTGTAGTCGGCATTGTACAATCGAGTGCAATGTATCCTCAATTGACTATACGACCGAGTATAATCGACATCATACGACCGAGTATGATGTAATTTATTTCAATTCAATTACACTAGATGTCCCACAGGGAATATAGTGTTCATCATTAGATGTCCCATAAGGAATATAACGATATTTCAATTTAAGACTATACGACCAAGTGTAGTCGGCATTGTACGATCGAGTGTAATGTATCCTCAATTGATTGTACGATCGAGTATAATCGGCATCATACGATCGAGTATGATGTAATTTATTTCAATTCATCTACACTAGACGTCCCACAGGGAATATAGTGTGCATCGTTAGACGTCCCACAGGGAATATAATGATATTTCAATTCAAGACTATACGATCGAGTGTAGTCAGCATTGTATGGTCGAGTGCAATGTATCCTCAATTGATTATACGATCGAGTATAATCGGCATCATACAACTGAGTATGATGTACTTTATTTTAATTCAATTACACCAGATGTCCCACAAGGAATATAGTGCGCATCGTTAGACGTCCCACAGGGAATATAACAAAATTCATCATTGCTAGATGTTCCACAGGAACTATGGCAAGTTTTCAACTTATCATCGCTAAGCGTCCCATAGGGAATATATCGAAACTCATTTGCACAAAGTTCACTAGATGTTCCATAGGAAATATAGTGCAACGTATCAAACACTACACCTTGCTCAACAATTTGAGCATCAATCCATCACTTAGGATACAATCGAGTATCCTAACTTCTTTCTTTTGAAATTGTGTGCTTCTATTGCTTTGTCGCAATTTGTCAAGAAAACAACAACAAAGGGGGGCAACTGTAAGCACCCAATTTCAGGATGCAATTGTGCACAATTGCGACGTAAGCCCTTATGATGAAATTTATTCAAAAATTGAACTTGGATGTTCATTTTCTGGACTTTAAGGACTAAATTGCAATATTTTTTTAGGATTTGATTGCAAATAAGTCATTTTTCAAGGGTCTTTTGGTAATTAAAAGTTAAAAAAATTAAAATTATTTTTTAGGATCGGCATTACACATTGCCGACCGATCAGCATTGCACAGTACCGATCCACAATAATTCCATTTTTTGACTTTTATCGATTTTTTCAGTGTTTTGATTGGTTGAAAATTCAAATTTTTATCTGATAAGTTTTTTTTTAAAAAAAAAAAAGGAAACACAAAGGATATTTTTTTGAAATCAAAACAAACGCTATCTGATCAGATAGGTCTATTCCCCCTTTAAAAGAAGTTCAATACACGCAGAGTCTGGATACATACGTGCTGGAGAAGGGAGGCTTTTGCTGGGGGGACTTTTTTTTCTTCTGGTTTTCGAAAGGATTTTTTGTAGGGAGAGACTGAGAGAAAGAAGACACAGTGAGAAAAAAAAAGAGACTGCGAGCATAAAACCCTAATTTTTGATACTGATATTTCTTAAGGCAATAGTCCAGAATCAACAATATCTTAATTTTAATGGTGATAATCCAATCTGAGGGGCTCAAAAAGGGGCATTTGCACAACATCTCCAATGTTATTTTTCTATTTCTTTTATCACTTTTGTTATTATTTTTTGTTTATGTTTTTTCTTCTTTTATTTTTGTTATTGTTTTGATTATTTAATTTCATTGCTAATTTATTTATTTTTTATGTTTTGATGTCCATATGTGGATTGAGGAGGAGGATACCGCCTGTGTTTAATTGAACAGAAGATCCATGAAACCTGTACTGTTTTAATAATAGTTCTTAGGATTTTAATTTTCGTTCTACATTTTTGTATCCTATGTAATTTATTTTAATTTCTGGGTGTATAATTATTTAATTTTAATTCTGTATGTAGTTTGTAATAGCCCCAGTAGTGGGAATAGTAAAACATTTAAATTTTTGCACTTTAAAATTAATTAGTAATTAGGTTCAATTGGATAAAATTACTAATTAATTTTAAAGTGCAAAAATTAATTTTTACATTCACTTTGAAATCATATGTGAATGTGTGTTTGATTTGATTTTGTTATGTTTTTCTGTTTTTTTATGTTTTTTGGGTTTTTTATGTTTTTATGTTTTTTTTTTTGGGCCCCAAGCCCACGTTTAGGTCTAACCCACTAAATAAATAGGTTTAAAAATGGTTTTGGACTTTAAATAATTAAAATCAACTTAGGCCCATTAGGTTAATTAGATTTTAGGCCCACGTACTTAATTAAAACTTGTTTAGACTTAACTCAGACCATTTAATTTCATTTCTTTTAAAATTAATAGACCTAAGCCCACATTTTATTTAAAATAAAACTAGATTAAGACTTAAGCCCACTAATTTAATTTCTTCTTTAAAATTGAATAGACTTAAACCTTTATCTTAGAAAGACTAAAAAATAGATTTAGGCTCATTAATTAATAAAATGTAGGCCCACTTTTAGTCCATTTCACTTGTAAATAAAATGTAGATTTAGCTAACTTTTTTAATAAAATTAACATAGTTTAGACTTAGGGACAACGGGATCTTGAGTGCATTTTTTACTTGTAATTTTATTGACTTGTTGCCTTTTTGGGTAGATGGATGTTAATTAGGGTTTAATAAAATTGCATGTAATTAGAGGATGAAATAATTATTTGTAAAATTATTCTAAATGAACACAAGACTAAGAGAAGTTAGTATTTCGTATCCAGAATCTCCTGGTTGTGGTGCTAATTTTCTTTTAGAGAATCGAGTACCACCAATCAATTGTCCCAGTTATTACCTTGGGTGGTGACTCCTCATCTCCATGTCATGTCTTTATAACAATGATTAGTGTGTTCTCTAAGGCCCTGAGCTTAAATAGTATCGCGGTTGCTAAAATCTTGGATGCGCGCTAAACCCCGCCGTCTACAAATAGCCTAAGAAAACTCCTTCATCAGCTTTAGAATTGTAGATGGTGGGGTTTAGCGCGCCTCCAAGATTTCAGCAACCGCGACACTGTTTAGGCTTAGGGCCTTAGAGAACACACTAACCACAGTCATAAAGACATGGTGTGGAGATGAGGAGTCACCACCCGGGATAATAACTGGGATAAATAAAAAAGGTGGTACTCGATTCCCTAAAAGAAAGCTAGCACCACAACCAGGAGATTCTGGATACAGAATACTAATTTCTCTTAGTCTCGTGTTCATTTAGAATAATTTTATAAATGATTATTTCATCCTCTAATTACATGTAATTTTATTAAACCCTATTTGACATCCATCTAACCCTAGGCATCTAGTTAATAAAATTACACATAAAAAATGCACCCAATATCATGTTGTCCCTAAGTGTAAACTATGTTAATTTTATTAAAAAGTTAGCTAGATTTACATTTTATTTACAAGTGAGAAATGGACTAAAGGTGGGCCTACATTTTTATTAATTAATAAGCCTAGATCTATTTATTTTAGTTTGTCAAAAGAATGGGCTTAAGTCTATTCAATTTTAAAGGAAAGTTAAATTAGTGGGCCTAAGTCTAACTTAGTTTTATTTTAAGTGAAATGTGGGCCTAGGTCTATTTATTTTAAAAGAAATGAAATTAAGTGGGCTGAGCTAAGTCTAAATAAGTTTTAATTAACTAAGTGGGCCTAAAATCTAATTAATCTAATGAGCCTAATTAATTTTAATTATTTAAAATCCTAAACCATTTTTTAAGCCTATTTATTAAGTGGGTTAGACCTAAACGTGGGCTTGGGGCCCAAAAGGATAAAAACATAAAAAAAAACAAGCCCAAAACAAATAAAACACAAAAAAATGGATCAAAAAAACATTATAGTGATTTTCTAGAAACCCTAAATTAATTACATGCAAACCCTAATTTAAGCTACTACTACCATTGATTTTAATTTGGGTTTTACTAGATTGAACCTAATTACTAATTGATTTTAAACGCAAAAAATTAAATCTTTCACTATTTTCACTACTGGGGCTATTACAAACTACGTACAAAAACTAAAATTAAACAATTATACACCCATGAATTAAAATAACTACACATAACACATAAATGCAAAATGAAAATTAAAACCCTAATATCTACTAGAAAATAGTACAAATTATTTCATGGCATTCCATGGATCTTCTGTTCATAAAGCTCATTCTTTTTTACATTGAATCTCTTCATTGCCCTTCTACCTTTTGGCTTTACTTCCCCTATAAAACTCAATCCTGTTGTGTCATCTTGATTTTTGAATCTTGGGAATTATGGACTTCCTTGTTCATTCTTCCCCAATCCTTGTCCAAGCTGGTAATTCATGCTCTCCATCATTTTTACTACTCTCAGATCCATTTTAGTCCCATCAAATATCCCAACAATCTGAAAACTAAAGGGTACACACACTTGTTTCTGTTTATCCAATATGGACGCCACAGCAGCATTGGTCCCAACTTCTATGGTCACAACTTCTCCTTCATAAGGGAATTTTATCTTTTAATGCACAATTGAGGGTACCCCTCCCAAGGCATGGAACCATGGTCATCCCAACAACAAGGCATAAGTGACTGGAATGTCCAACATGGTAAACTCAATGGTTGATTCCACAGGTCCTATTTTAACCAAAGCTTGGAATGTCCCCTCCACATTCCTAGTGCTATCATCATAAGCTCTGATTATGAGGTTTGAATTTGTTAAGTCTTCAGCTTTCAAAGCTAAGTTAGGCAAGATTTTTAAAGGACATACATTAATAGCATAACCATAGCAAAATTGGTTTTCTTTCCCCTCACCTCAGTTGGGATAAACAATGCCTTATTATGGTTTCTTCCTTCTAAAGGAAAGTCATCATCTGAGAATGTTATCAGCCCGTGTTTCTTTTCTGTAACCTTTGCTACCATAGCCTCTGGAGTAGCGGCTGTTTCAATATTCATGTTCAATAGAACTTTGACAAGAGCCCTCTTATAGCTGCCTAAATGCATAAGTAATTCCCAAATACTGAAATTTTCCTTAGCCTTCTTCAGTTGTTCTAAAATCAAATCCTCTTTCTACTCTTCTTTTATCTATACATCTTCTATTTCTTCTCTTTCTATTACTCTTTCTGTTTTCTTTTTTGCTGCTTTATAATTCTTCCTACTTCTAGTGACATGATTCACTTTAGGATTATCACTCCATACATCAAAACTGCCTGGGCTTTCTTCATCAGAGTCATACCAGATGTCAATAACTCCAATGATTTGGTTTCTTTTCCCATCTTTCCATACTTCCATTGTGCATGTTTCCTCCCCTTTCAAATCTTCCATATTGAGCTTGCTTAAGTGTTGATTCAACAAATCTTCAACTCCTTCTTGAGACTGTTTAGGAGGTAAAGGTTCATGCTCAAATTCATCACCCTATCCTGTAGGCACAATCGATTCAATGGGGATGTCAGCAGAAGCAGGCTTAGAATAGAATACTCTGTAATCGAACTTGCCCAAAGGTTGTCCCAACAAATCTCCAACTCCTCTTGGCATCTGCTCAGGAATTTCAAGCTCTTCTTTTACCGGCTTATCATTAAACTCATCTCCCCAACCTAAGGGCTTAATTAATTCAATAGGGATATCAACAGAGGGTGGTTTCGAGTAGAATACTCTGTAATCAAACTTGCCTGAGGGTTGGCCCAATAAATTTTCCACTCCTCTCTATGGCTGTCCGAAAGGTTCTCCATTGGGTATAGGGTTGAGGTCCTCAAAGGAGCTTAGCATTTCTTCTTCGCTAGCCCTTGAGTTAATCATCATAGTGGCTGGTGGTGGAACATTTCAGTAGTCTAGGAAAGGGTTATTTTTGGTGTTTGGGTTAGAGTTGGATTTTTCAAGGTCGGTGATTTTTCTAGACTCTATCAAGTTTTGGATCTCCTATTTTAGGTGGATACTATTATCTGTGGGATGGCCAGCAACTTGGTGGAATTTACAGTAACTGTTAGGGTCAAAACCTAGGGACATTTGGGTTTGGCTTAGAAAAGGTTAAGGGTCGGAGTAGGCCTTTTTTTATTAGCCTCTCTAGGACTTTGGAGAGTGGTTGGTTGAAGTTGGAGAACTTTCGAGGTTGCTGAACTGCACACACCTCCATAGCTCGGCTAGTACTTCCCTGTTGTGTGCCCCTAGCTGAGTAATTTTAGGTTACTGAGCCTCTAGAATTCTTCTTTTTCTTATTCTCTATCTCTTCAGCTTGTAGACTGACATCATATAGATCTATGAAGGTCTTTAGGTTCATTATATGTAATCTTTTGACCAAATTAGGTGATACATTATGAACAATCATCCTAACTTGATCCTTTTCAGCCAGTTTATTTTTCATCAATCCTGCCTTATTCATGAATCTGGTGAGGAAATCAGAAAAGGATTCATTGGGTTTTTACTTAGTCAACTCCAAATCCCTAATTGACACTTCTAATAGAGTGTTATAATCATATTGTTTCAAGAATGCAATACATAGTTCTTTTCAGTCAGCCCTAATAGACTTTTCTAACCTATGGAACCATTGTACAACCATTCCTCCCAGTGACAGTACAAACAGCCTAGCAACTACTGCTAATGTTGCTTTAGTAGTGCTCATGGTTATTGTGTATTGGCTCAAATGAATTATAGAGTCTCCTCTCCTATCAAACTTCTGCAATTGAGGCATTTTCAATTTTTTAGGCAACTTATCTCCCTCCATTTGCAGCATGTCATCAAAGTCAAAAGAATATCCCATTCCTTGTCCTCTAATAAGCTCTTCCATCTTGGACATTTTCTAAGTCAATGCTTGCATCTGCTTGGACTCATGATCATGGACCAATTCAAGTGACACTCTCTTCGCCTTTTCTACCATGTAGTTTTCAACATCTTTTAGTCTCACATCAGTAGTAGACACATTTCTAGCAATAGGTTGCCCCCCAGCATTGTTAGCAACAGGTGGAGGAGCTACATCAATAGGTTTTTGTTCAACATGTTGCATTAGTCCGACCAAAGCCTTTCTTAGTTCATCTTGCTTCATAGCTCTCATGTCATCCATCAAAGCTCCCTTAATGTCCTCTAAGGTCCACATCTCTGGTTATGGTTCCATTTCAGCCTGTTCAGTCTGAGTTGGTTTAACTAGGTATAGTGGTTTGATTGGACTCTTCTCTAATTCTTGAAGGATCTCTTGAGCTATTGACTTTGGACTTAGATCTGTTCTAGTGAATCTGCCACCTCTTCATCCCTAGACATAAGAAGACCCGGATGAATCTATAATGGCTACAAAATAAGGTGTTAATATAATGCATGGACTGTATGCATGCATGTATGCATGACTCATGTCTTTATGCAATAAGTAGCAAGCAAGCACTTAGTAGGTAGCAAGTATCAAGAAGCAATCAACAGGCCATCATGTAGGTAAACCTTCTAACCTTATTTCTCCTACACATGTATTCAATGGCAAGTCTCTTTTTCCTAGAATTTTTGGTCTTGGCCTTCATATCAACGGGGGATATTAAGAGTCGACACGCATGCCAAATCTCTCTTTAAAACAAAAATCATGGAAACAACATTTCTAAATATAGAGGTCTAGCCTAATCCTTATTAGCCTGAATGAGCTTCAAAGGTATAGGTCGGGGCTTTTATAAATAGAAATACCTCATGGCAATTCAAAAAAATAATCACTTTAGGTAAAAATCCTAGGGGAAGCAACTAGGCCTTTATATATGGTTAGGGTCCGATGAAAAGTTAAGGTTCCCTTAGCAAGATGCTCTCTATTATGGACTTTGAGTTACAAGCCAATGTCAAAGGGGCCTGGCATCCTTTACCAACTCAAGAGAAGATTACCCCCCTAAGGACTTAGGTTATAGACTTTAGTCAGATGAGCCCGATAATCTCTTTTGAATCGAGTTAAGGCTAAAAGTGATGGTTAGCCAATCTACAACTCCATGAAGCTAGTGGAATCATGGAATCATAGACCAAGGCCATCGATTTAGTAGGGACATGCAGAATGAATGCAAGAATGAAATAATAATCGATAAAATAACTCTAAAGAACACAAGTAGAATCAGTATCTCTTATCCCTAGTGGAGTCGCCACTGCAGACAGCAAGGTTTAGCGTGCATCCAAGATTTTAGCAACCGCAAGACTGTTTAGGCTCAGGGCCTTAGAGAACACACTAACCAATGTCACAAAGACATGGCATGGAAATGAGGAGTCACCACCCAGGGTAATAACTGGGACAAATCAAAAAGGTGGTACTCAATTCCTTAAAAGAAAGCTAGCACCATAACCAGGAGATTCTGGATATAGAATACTAACTTCTATTAGTCTCAGGTTCATTTAGAATAATTTTATAAATGATTATTTCATCCTTTAATTACATGTAATTTTATTAAACCCTATTTGACATCATCTAATCCTAGGCATCTAGTCAATAAAATTACTCATAAAAAATGCACTCAAGATCACGTTGTCCCTAAGTCTAAACTATGTTAATTTTATTAAAAAGTTAGCTAGATTTACATTTTATTTACAAGTGAGAAATGGACTAAAGGTGGGCCTACATTTTTATTAATTAGTGAGCCTAGATCTATTTATTTTAGTTTGTCTAAAGAATGGGCTTAAGTCTATTCAATTTTAAAGGAAAGTTAAATTAGTGGGCCTAAGTCTAACTTGGTTTTATTTTAAGTGAAATGTAGGCCTAGGTCTATTTATTTTAAAAGAAATGAAATTAAATGGGCTGAGCTAAGTCTAAATAAGTTTTAATTAATTAAGTGGGCCTAAAATCTAATTAATCTAATGAGCCTAAATTAATTTTAATTATTTAAAGTCCTAAACAATTTTTAAGCCTATTTATTAAGTGGGTTAGACCTAAACATGGGCTTGGGGTCCAATAGGATAAAAACATTAAAAAAAAAAAAAACAAGCCCAAAATAAATAAAACACAAAAAAATGGATCAAAGAAACATTATAGTGATTTTCTAGAAGCCCTAAATTAATTACATGCAAACCCTAATTTAAGCTACTACCACTATTGATTTTAAATTGGGTTTTACTAGATTGAACCTAATTACTAATTGATTTCAAACGTAGAAAATTAAATCTTTCACTATTCCCACTACTGTGGCTATTACAAACTATGTACAAAAACTAAAATTAAACAATTATACACCCATGAATTAAAATAGCTACATAGAACACATAAATGAAAAATGAAAATTAAAACCCTAATATCTACTGGAAAACAATACAAATTATTCCATGGCATTTCATGGATCTTCTGTTCATTTGAACATAAACAATATCCTCTTCAATCCACAATCGAACATCAAAACAAAACAAAAAAGAAATAATCAGATTAGTAATGAAATTGAATAATAAAAAAAATAACAAAATAAAAGAAAAATCACAAAAGAAAATAATATAAAAGAATGAAATAGAAAATAACACTGATGATTTTAGATGTTATGCAAATGCCCTTTTTAGCCCCTCAGACTAGTATTTTCACTGTTGAAATTGAATTGTTGTTAATTCTGGACTGGGATTTGATTGCGTTCGAAGACACTAACAGTATCCAAAATTAGGGTTTTGAAAGACAAAGGTGTGTGCAAGGTGCTCTTCACGTCTAAATTTTTAGGGCTTCTAGGTTTTTTTTCTCTCAATCTCTATATGTGAGTTTCTCTCCATGTGTAAAAAAAGCCCCACGCACGCATGCAGACTCTTTGCTTTTTTAAAGCAGAGCATATGCATACTTACTTCCTCCTTTGGAGTAATAGAATATGTCTGATAGCATTTGTTTTTTATTTCAAAATCTTAGGCATTTTGAACATGTAAAAAAACTTATCAGATAATAATAATGATAAAATTGAATTTTCAACCAATCAAAACACTGAAAAACAAATGAAAAAATTAAGAAAATAGGCAAAAACATCAAAAAATGGACTTTTACGCGTCGACATTATGCAATGCCGATCGGCATTACACAATGCTGGTTAGCATTACACCAATGCCGATCCTAAATTTTTTTCAACTTTTAATTACCCAAAAGACCACTGAAAATTTGACTACCTTGTAATCAAATCCTAAAAAATGTTGCAATTTAGTCCTTAGAGTCTAGAAGGTCAACAACCGTGTTCAATTTTTCAATAAATTTCATTATAGGGACTTACATCGTAATTGTGCACAATTGCATCCCAAAATTGGGTGCTTGCAAGAATTAAATTTTCCAAGATTATCTTAGTGTTAAATATAAAGCACTTGCATCCAAATACTCTGAGATATGAGATTTTGGATTTTTTATTATTCTAAAGCTTGTAAAAAGTTTTATTTAAAATTAGTCTTTTAAAAACTTTATTTGAAATGTAGCAAAATGTGTTAACATTTTCCATATAAAAGTATTGTGGTAAGTTATACTTAAGAAGCATTGTTCTTGCCATTTGCACTAGAGTTCTATTTTTCCACTCAACTACCCCATTTTGTTGAGGAGTTCTAAGAGAAGAAAATATATATGAAATACCATTTTCATTATAAAAGGTTTTAGAGAATTCATTTTCAAATTTGGTTCCATGATCACTTATAATAAATGAAATACAAAAACCTTTCTTTTTGAACTCTTTTTGAAAATTTTCCAAAACCTTTAAATGCATCATTCTTATGAGTAAAGAAACATGTCCAAGTGTATCAAGAGTAATCATGAACTAAAATATATGCATAGCGCATTCCACCAAGACTAGCAACTCTAGTTAGTCAAAACAAATTAATATGAATAAGTTTAAGTGGCTTAGAGGTGGATACTACATTTTTTAGCTTAAATGAGGACTTGGATTATTTTTCCTTTTGACAAGCATCACAAGGTTTATCCTTAGTGAATTCAATTTTAGGTAAACCAATCATAAGTTCATGTTTACAAAGATCATTCAAAAGCTCAAAATTTGCATGTCCTAACCTTCTATGCCATATTAATATGTAATGGGAAATAAACATCAAGCGTTTAATTTTTTTGTTATCAACCTTATTCAAGTCAATTACATATACATAGTCTACTCTTTCACCACTAAAGATTACTTTATCTTCATCAAGACTACTAACAAAGTAATTTTTAGGATAGAAAGTAACTTTATTTCCTATATCATATAGTTGACTTATAGTAAGAAAATTATGTTTAAGACCATCAACAAGCAACACATTATGTATAGATAAGGAATGAGGATTACTAATTTCTCCAATGCCTATTATCTTTCCTTTACTATTATCTCTAAATATGACATGTCCTCTATCCTTTAAATCAAGCTTGTTTAATTGCTTCTCCTCTCTCGTCATGTGTCTTAAACATCCACTATCGAGATACCACTTACTTTTTATTCCTGTGGATTTCAAGCACACCTACACAAGATAATTTAAGTATTCTTTTGAAGCCAAACCTTTCTTGGTCTAGGTTGGTTAGTCTCAAGATAATCTAAAGGAAGCAAGTTCATGTGTAATCTTCTATAGAAGCACACATTGTTTGGGTGTCCTTTGATATATACAATATGAACATACAACATTTTCAAATTTATTTCTCCTAGGATACTATGGTTTCCTAGTATATGAAACATGCCTTTTGTGTTGTGGTGGTGTGTGTTTCCTAAAATTATATTGAGTTATAGTATGAGACATACATTGACAATGACAATATGTATTTTGATAAGTTTATGCAACATGTTTAGGTGAATTGTGTTGTGCAACATGCTTATAAGTGTTGTGTCTAATGTACATTTAATGTTTAGGTTATGCTTTTCTAACATAAGCCTTACCTCTTTGTGTCATATAGGATTGAGTCTTATGAGACTTTTCTTTATTATTTGACACATGAGACTTATTAGCTTTGAAAGCTTGAGTCTCAATAGGCTTAGAGGTAGAATGAATGGAATTGTATGATGCTTTAACAAAATTAATATGTGATGATGAAGAAGAAGAGGCCATTCTAGTAGCATATCCAATTCCATGAATATTTCCATGAAATTTTTAAGAGTCAAGTAAATTATCTAAACTCTCTTTTCCTTTTTGAAATTTGGATATGGAATTGTTTTAACTCTATTACATCATTAGAAAGCTTATGATTTTCATCACTTGCTTTCTTAAGTTGCTCTTCTAAAGAATTAGAAGATTTTAAATCACTAGCAAGTTTATTATTTGATTTAACAATAAAAGAAAATTCATTTCTTAAATTTTTTAATTCCTTGGTTAAGCTAGTTAACTCATGCATATAATGCCTCTTTTTAGAAAGTAAGCTTTTTCACTTAAGTAAGAGTTTGCTCATAACAGAGCTCTCAACATCATCATCATCATCAAATTCATCATAATCATAATACTCATCACAAGAAGAGTTAGAAGTAAATGGTACCTCTTTTTTATATTCAAGAGCCATGAAGCAAAGTTTAGCCACGTCTTATTATTCCTCTTCCTCTTTAGATTCAGAGGAATCATCCTAAGTAGCTTTAGAGGCCTTCTTCTTATCTTTTGCTCCTTTGTTCTTGGATTTAAGTTTGGGGCACTCACTTCTAATATGTCCCAATTTCTTGCTTTTCTAGTAAGTAACCTCTTTAGTTTTCTTCTTATTTTCTCCTTTATGCTTTTCCTTGAAGTCCCTTGTTCTTGAAGAATTTTTCTTTTTCAAGAAATTTTTGAAATTTCTAGTGAGCATGGAAATATCACCATCTTCATCACTAGAGTCTTTAATGCTTTCATTTTCACTATCTTCTTGAAGTGCTTTTAGTGTTATGCTCTTTCTCTTCTCTTATTTCTCTTCTTATTCTTTATCTCTTTGCTTAATTGTAAGCTCATGTGTTAGGAGCTTTCCAATAAGCACATTGGTTGAAAGGCTAGAGAGGTCTTGAGCTTCCTTAAATGAAGTGACCCGAGATTCCCAATCCTTCTTAGATAGGATTCTTAAAATCGTATTATCTACTTCTTCCTTGGAATATGTTTTTCAAGTTTCTTGAGGGTGGTGAGTATAGCATTGAGGCGGTATGTCATTTCTGCAATTGATTCTTGTGGTTTAATCTTGAAGAGTTCATACTCATGCATGTGGAACTGAACCATCTTACTTCTCACTTGGATGTTTCCTTCATAATGATTTTTAAGTGTCTCCTATAATTCTTTTATGGATTGACAATGTTGAACCATGCCACCTTCTTCTCTAGACATAGAAGAGAGTAGTGTGATTATAGCTCTCTTATTTTTATGATTCTCATTTTTTTAGTTTGATTGCATAGAATTCTTTTGAGAAAAACTTCCATATCAACAATTTTGGCTTTAGGAGGTTCCTAACCATATAGAATGACATTCTATAATTTAATAGAATCACTATTAAGATAGAGTTCCATTTTGAATTTCCATTATGGATAGTCACTTCCATCAAAGAATGGTCTAAAAGAATAAATGTTTTGAATTCAACTCCCCATAATCTTGTATTCTAGCAATTAAGTTCCTAGAATTCAAGCTCTAATACCAAATCAAAATGCTTTAGAGTGGGGTGAATAAGGCTAATGAAAGATTTTAGAAAAATTAAAACAAATTTAAGGAATGAATAAGATTTGAAAGAGAATAGAATAGGAAGAAGAATGAACACAGAAATTCAATAAGTTCAAATTCTCAACAATCATAAGTCTCCACCTAACTTACCCCCACCTTAGGATTTTTCAATACCCATAATCTTGGTAATAAGATTGAGATTACAAGAGTTTGAGGCTCACTCTTTAACCTTACATAAATAAGAGTTTTAAGGCTAATTTTTCAACAAAATAAAAATAGGAGTTTCTAGGCTCACTCTTAAACAGATTCCCAAGTATTTTAATGGCTACACACTTAAACCAATTCCACTAAAAATATACCTCACTTCTCTTCTAATCTATCCTAAGAACTAAATGAAGATGAAGTCATGTTTCTATCACACAACTACCTCTCACAAGAGTTAATTAATACAAAGAAAATTGATACAAAAAATGAAGCTTAATGAATTCTTAGAGAGTTTTGATAATCAAATGGCAATGTAATGTGTGTTCTTATTATCACAACTCTAGAGCACAAATATATAGATCAAGCTTCAAAAATATGGTTGTTGGATCTAATGATAACGTCTCCAATGTCTCTTTTTTTCAAAAAATTCAAAAATATGCCTATTAGATATTTTTGAAGTTTACTATCACCATAGAAGTAAGGCTTTAGTCGCAGCATATTGTTCACATTATGTCTCCAATATCTCTTTTCTTAATTTCAAAAATATGTTTCTTGGGCCGTCACTATAGAAGTAGAGCTTCAGTCACAGCCTACTATTAAGCTTGGCTTTCTATCACCATAGTAGCCTTACTTTAGTCATAAATTACTATTAACCTCACCACGATAGCCTTGCTTTAGTTATAGCCTAATATTGAGCTGAGTTTTTACTTGGCTTTCTTTGAAAGTGATATTGTACCTATGCTTATAATCATACTCAAATAAAACATATTAAATGATTAAAATTAAGTTTATTAAGATCAAAATTAAGATTGATTATTGTTAAGGCCAACATTATTTTCCATAATCTTTGCCTAAGCCATACTTTTTGGGTTTTTGACTTAGCAAGAACCTCTAACTTTTTCCTAAGCAACCCTTTTCGGGTCTTTGACTTAGCAAGGACTTTTATTTTTTTATTCATTTTTTTATTTAGTACTCTACTTGGAGACTAGACATAATACTTCTTTAATCTGTGTAAATTCACAAGCTCTAAGAATTCATTTCCCTTAAGATCTGACAATCTAACTACACCTTTTGGAAATATCTTCTTTATAAGATAAGGACCTTCCTAATTCGGCTTGAACTTCCCTATAGGATCAAATTGAACTGATCTTGGCTTATTTCATAACCAAATCACATTCCTAAATTTTGCTGGTTTTTATTTTCTTATTAAAAGCCTGAGCAATTACTCTCTAATAAAGTTGAATATTGAATGTTGCTCTAAGTCTATTCTCATCCAACATAATCAACTCTTCATATATGGATTTGGCCCATTCTACTTATTGATTTTTGCTTCTAACATTATCCTCAATGAATGCAATTCAACTTCCATCGATAACGTTGCTTCCATTCATACACTAATAAATAAGGTGTTGCACTCGTAGTTGTTCTAGCTGTAGTTTTATAACTCCACAAAGCATATGGTAACTGATATTACAAATCTCTATAATTTTTATGCTTTTATTAGCTGCTTCAATTACACCATTCACTTAAGGTCAATACAGGGATGACTTATGATGTTCAACCTGACACTTTAGTAATAAATCTCTCACTTCAGCTTAAAACTACACACCATTATCAGTCACAATGTGATAAGGTACACTATATCTATAAATCAAGTTTTTCTCAATAAATCTAGCCATCTGCTTTGCCCCCAGCTTTTTGAAGGACTCAGCTTCAACTTAGTTTGAGAAATAATCAACTACCACTACTATAAAATCAAGCCCATTAGAAGTTGGAGGAGTAATTTCGCCCATTATGTCTATTCCCCATGCTGAGAATGGCCATGCTGAAGTTAAATTTTAGAGCATTGAAGGTGGAATATAAGAAACATTCCCATACAACTAGCAATCATGAAAATTTCTAACAAACTTAATACAATCATACTCCATTGTTAGTCAATAGTATCCTTGTCTCATGATTTTTCTTGCCATCTCTTTTCCATTTATGTGAGGCCCACAAACCCTGATTGCACATCACACATAATATGTTCTGCTTTTTTTCTGAAACACATCTAAGATGCAATGCCTTATCCCTCTTGTACAAAACCTCATTAAAAATAAAAAAAATTCTCTTAGCCAAAGATCACAACAACATTCTGTCTTTCTTAGTGGTATTTTCTAAAAATTCACTATATTCCATTAGTGTCAAAATATACTAGGGCTTCTTTTCTTATTATACAGCTAGAACTTGAGTGCTCTCAAAACATGGAATTCTAACTTTTACTAAGATTACTAGTCTCAATAGCAAACCTTTTGGATTATCCTACATAGAAGCTAAAGTTTCCAAAGCATCAAAAACTTGACTGTTCTTTCTTATAAAATGGACAAATACCATATCTTTAAAGTATTTTTTAAGATTCTCAATATAATCCAAATAATGCTTGAATTTTTCTTCTGTGACTTCCCACTGTTTATTAATATGTGACATAACCAGATTTGAATCATCTAACACCTCAAATCTTCTTATTTCCATTGCAATAAGAGCTTCCAAACCACATATGCAAGCTTCATACTCTGAAATGTTATTAGAAACTAAGAAATCCAATCTTTTACTATTGGAATCTAGTCTTCAATTGGTGAAACTAGGATCACTCCAATTCCTACTCCTTTTTTATTCATTGCCCCATCAAAATACATCTTCCAACCCTGTACTTTAATTAAGCCTATTTTCTTCATCTAGAAAAGAAATGTCAACTTCATGATGATCGCCAATCGGTTGTTGAGCTAAAAATTTAGCAACTGCTTTTCTCTTAATCACTTTATTTATCAAGTATTCAATATCAAATTCAGATAGCGAAATCAATCATCTACCTAGTTTACTAATCAATGAAGGAGTGTCATACAGATGTTTCATCAGATCCATCTTTGAAATAACTTGCACTCTATAGGACTAAATATAGCATTGAAATTTTTTTGTTGCCCTTACCATAGCCAGACAAATCTTCTTAATAAACATGTATTTCTCTTCACATGAAAGTAACTTCTTGCTCAATTAATAAACTATAAGTTTGACCCCTCTATCATCTTCTTGAGGTAATATTACCCCTAAGGCTGATTCTTCAACACATAAATACAAGAAAAGTGTATTCCCCAGTTATGGTGGTCTAAGTACCAGAGGACTTAATAAATACTACTTAACTCTATCAAATGAAAAATGACACTGCTCATTCCAAACTGTGGGTTGATCTTTCCTCAATAATTTGAATATCAGCACACATATTGAAGACATCTTAAAGATAAATATATTGATGTATTAGAGATTACCTATAAAAGATCTTATTTCTATTTTTATTTTAGCAATTGGCATTTCTTGAATTACCTTGATCTTATTTAGATCAATCTCTATGCCTTTGGAACTAACCATATATCCCAACAGTTTAGACAATGATACTACAAAAACACATTTCTTTGGATTAAGCCTAACATTAAACTTTGTCAACCTTTCTATAAACTTCTCTAGATCTATATAATTCTTCAAAAGTTTCTAATCTAACCACTGTGTCATCAATATACACTTCCATTTCTTTATGAATCATATCCTTAAAAAAATTTATCATAGATCTTTGATATGTTGCACAAGCATTTTTCAATCCAAATGGCATTTCTTTATAACAAAAAGTCCTCATTCTATGATAAAAGAAGTTTTAACCTTATCTATAATAACTATCATTATCTAATTAAACCCTGCAATCCTATCTACACTGGTGTAATACTTTTTACCAGTAGTGGAGTCTATTAGAACATCAATATGAGGCAATGGGAAATCATCATTTGGAGTTAACTTGTTCAAATCTCTACAGTCAACACACATTCTAACTCTTCTACCCTTTTTTTGGATAGAGACGATATTAGATAACCACTCTAGATAATCAACCTCTTCTAAAAATCTAGCCTTTATCTACTTATTGACTTCTTCTTTTATCTTTTAAGCCCATTCAAGTCTTAGGCGCCTAAATTTATGCCTTATTGGCCTTATTCTAGGATCAGTTGGAACAAAATGCTTAACTACTTCATGATCTATTCCTAGCTCATCACAGCTCCAAGCAAAGACTATTTTCCATTTTTGTATTATTCTCTCAAGCTCACTTTTTTCTTCAAAAAAAAATAATTTTTGCCAATTTAAGTTCTTTGGGTGATTCAATATCACTTATATTAAATAGTTCAATATAAATAGAATTTAACTATGAAACGCTCATGATATGATCAAGTGTATGGAAAGTGCCATTAGAATAAACATCAAATAAGTATGCAAAATTAGAGGTTATTGCATTAAACTTAGAGCAGAAAACATCATCAGAAATTACATAGGTAGCATCAAAAACATCTTTTTCTAAACATACCATAAGTTAAACATTATTCATAATAAAGTCCTCAACATTGATAGTAGTAAGTTATGTCAACTTAATTCCAATATCCATACATCTAGAACTGTAGTTGGCCTTCTTTAGACCTCTTAGATCCTTTTGCAACATCATCAAAGATCTTCTAACCTTTAGTCTTTTCCTTACTAACTGTATTAGTCACAACTGATGCCTTTCCTTTAGACTGTGTTTTCCAAGTCTCATAAGCTTTAATCAAATCCTCATTCAAAGGTGGAGCATCAATAACAACAACTTCCTATTCATTAGTCTCTTCTTGATGTGGTGGAGGTAACATTGCTTTATAAGAAGGTCTCTCAGTTTCTTTAGCAGCTTGTAATAACTGAACCAAATTATTTTAAATATACTCAATCACTCTTTCATTAACCAAATTGTCAACTTCTTCCATTCTAATAGGTTGTGAACACTCTATAACAAATTTGACTAATCTATCTTTTTCTCTCCTTTAACCGAACTATAGTGTTGAGACACTTTAGGTATTACCTATGATGATTGTATATGTATTAACATGTATACATGCATTGTGATAATGCATGAATGCATGTATGGATGAATGAATGAATGAATGCATAAGTGCAAATGTGTATACAATGTAAACAATTATAATATATAGGAGCAAAAAGAGTCCCTTCCAACCTTATCTCTCCCACATAGGTAGTCATTCAATTTCTTTCCTAGGTAAGGCTTGCTAGAACATCACCAAGGGATGAACTGACTAATGACTCTCAAAAAATGAAAATTAATGTACAAAGATGATTAATGTTTATATGAATGACTTGATTTTGACAGCGTTTCATGGTACTTGAATATTTTAAACCAAATAATCTTTTAGAGTGAATCTATAATATTGGGATAACCATATTTGGTTATCAAGACATAATAAACTCAAGATTTTAATCATATATATCCAAATAAATCATAGACAAACTAGAGATTAACTTATCCTAAGCATTGAATTGTATCATAATAAGTTCCAAACTAGTTTACTTGGATATATATGGGTTAAAATTATTGCTCTATAAGACTACATGAGCTAAGATATTAAAAGACTAATGGTAATATGTATATATTACACCTTAATGATTAATTCAAGTTAATAAAAACATAGGATATTATAATAACCTTATGGACTAAGTATCCCTACAGTTGAGGTTAGGTTATTAAGATATCTTAAGTTTACACTTTTAGAGAAGATATACCTATTCAGACCTTGAGGTTTTAGAAAATTAGTCATGTTTTCATAACCATAAGAGTCATAATGTTTGAGACATATCACCTAAATGGCATTAATCATTCTGCATCATAAGAGACAAACTGTATGTAATAAATGCGTCATGATAAACTGACTAGGTTCGCTTGGACTTTTAGGTTTAAATGGGTATATAAAGTTTGAAATTGGTTAACTTGATTCTTGCTAGCATAATATAAGATATACATATCACCAAGGATTCGGTTTAAATCAAAACACAACATATAAACACCAATCAAGCAAGCATATGCAAAATAAGGTACAATCCTTATGGAAATTTCTAAGGCCATTACATGGGTGAGCTAGTGTAAAAGGCCAAGGGTTCCTTTAGTGCGATGCCCTCCATTATAGACTTAAGTTACAAGCCAAAGTCAGAAGGGACTGACATCTTTTGCAAACTTGAGAGAAAACTATCCCCCCTTTTAGGACTTGGTTATAGACTCTATGATATGAACCCTACCTATAACAGAGATAGAACACATCCAACTTTAAATATTAGCCTAAGGATTATCAAGGATAGGTTGTGTTGATGGAGCTAAACCCCTTGCTTATTAAATTGAAGCAAGATACTTAACTATTAAAAGATAAACAATCACACAATTCTAAGTCTAATCTAACCTAGTAATTGTAATGAAAAGTAAAAGTGAAACAATTCAAGTAAACTTGCAAAGTTTCAAAAGAACAAAGTTTAAGGAAAAACCTCACTTTTTAATATTTCAATCCTTTAAAATATGACAACTCATCTTTAAAAAGTCAAAATTGACAACTCATTACAACTTATGACAACTAAGCATTGAAGCATGCCATGTCACATGTTGACCATTGACCCTTGACTTTGACTTGTTAACTATTTGACTTGTTGACTTATTGACTTTGACTTGGAATATCTTTGAATCTTCTCAAATCTTCTAGAATCTTCTTGAATCTTCCTTATTGACTCTAAAATAGGATTCAAAATAGGACATTAAACTAATTAGCTTGAATTCTTTATATTCAGCTCCATGCTTACACTTTTAATCCCTTTTAAGGTACATATTACTCTAGGCAGATGAGTTTGGTAGTATCTTTTGAATCGAGTTAAGGCTAAAGGTAACAATGTCAAACTAATCAACCCATGAGTCAAGTGGAGTTATGGTGGATCATAATTTGACACTATCAGGGTTATTAAGCTTGTACATGTGCAAAAAGTGTTATGATGCAAGTTGGTCAATAATAGTATACATAATTCAAAGCAAAGTACAAACATCGGGATTAACATCTTAATCCTAAGTGGAGTCGCCACTGTTGATGCCAATGAGACTGACTCAATACTCTTTGGATCACAAACCCTTTGTCCTTATTATGGGAAAGCAAAGGGTAGTGAGGGGAGTACTAAAAGAGCATAGAGATGACATAAATGCACTTACAACCCTTCACTCAAGTAGGAGAAATAGGGAGTCGCCACTCGATATCACCTGAGAAATTATTTACTTTAGGGACTTAAGCAAACTCGAATCCCTTGCTTAGAACTACATTTGCCTATTGGATAAAGCATTAGGTTCAGATGTTGATATCAGTAGGATTAGGGCTCTTTTATTAGTAGGATTATTTGCATACCGTCCAAATGTTCAGCATTACTAATCTTACTTTATTGTACAGTGCTTCCAAAAACTATGTACAATTATACATCAACTTCTATATGCAAATGCAAATATAATATATACACACAAACACGAAAGAGCATGATAAAATAATGCATGAATATGGCAAAATGACATAATGTTAGAATGATCCATGATCATGGTAAATGCTAAACTCATATACATAACATGATACTTATGCATATCATAGCATATACGGTATAAACATGGCATAACTTCATGAAATAATAACACACAAACATGTCACAGAATTATAAACATGGAAAAATAATGAAACATGTGAAGATAGTAAATGACAATATAACACAAGCATGGCATCCTTACATGAAAAAATATTGTTTATGAACATATTATAAATATGCAAATAAAGCAAGAAAAAGAAAAACAACTAACCCATGACATGGAAGTTAATGCAAATTTATGTTATGAATAAACATGTTTATTATTTAAGAAAAATAAATAAAAGCAATATAAAGTAATAAATTAAAAAGAGAAGGGAGATGAGAATGGTGAACACATTTTGTGAATATCCTCTCCATGATTGCTTCGTATTCTGAGTTTCAAGGTAATAAAACATGTTATTTGAAAAATTAATGAAAAATAACCTTAAAATCAAAAATAAAGAAAATAAATTGCTTATAAATAAATTTAAATTGAAAAGTAATTTTAAAATCAAAAGAAAGGAAGAACACTTTAAAAAAAGGATTTTAAATTATAAATAGTTTAGAAAAGCATTTAAGATAATATTTGATTAATTATGTGAACCATTAATTCACAATATGAGTTTTCATCAAGTTAGGCCTCAAAATGTGAATTTTGTACCTTGGATGGATGTTTCTCACATCATAAATTATTGAACACATAATCAAATCATTTATTTGAAAAATTAGAAAAGGAATTGTGATCCATATCCTTGCATTTGGATGATTTTTGTGATCAACAAAGAACACAACTATAACAAAAAAAAAGGTGTTATTTTATTGAAAAACAAAATAAAAATTAAGTTTACCATGAAAATGATAAATTCTTATTAAAGAGAATGCAAAGTTCCATATTTAAATAAAGATGAAAAAAAAAGAAACATTTATTTATAAAAAGGAATTGATAAGAAAAATATTGAAAGATAAGCGTAAAAAGAGAAATTAATTTATTGAAAGAAATTAAGAAAATTCATTTATTAAGCAATAAAACAACCATAAGCAACATGGTTTATTTTTAGCACATTTTTATTAAATGAGGTACAAATTAAGTACAAACCACAAAGGTAAGTCTATTAATATCATATCATAACAAAATAAAGAATGAAAATTACAAAATGATAAACTTAAAAATTAAACCAAATAAATAAAGGAGGAGTAGTAGAGATTGAGATTATGTTGTAATTTGAGAATTAATATCCATAATAAGCAAATAAAAAGAAAAAGGTTACAAAATAAACAACAATATTAATAAATGTTAGTAAGAGTTAGTAGAAGTTAGTATTTTGAGATTAAGATCTTGAGATTGATAACAAAAGGCATATATGATGCAATGGATGATATTAATGCAATGCATGCTCATATAAGTATTAAATAAATCTGCGGTGCATATAAAGGATGATGCATGATGCAAGCCGGGAAGCATGCATGATGCAAGTTAAGAAGCATGCCAAGTGATGCAAATTCAGGAAGCATGTAGGTATACAAGTAATGCAAGCCAAGAAGCATACAAGTATGCATCTATAAAATCTAAAAATGAGCACATGTATGATAGTGATCTGCATCAAGCAAGTGATATGCATAAAGGCATATGAATGCATGAAAATGCAATAATACAAAAGAATTTAAGGAAGAAGTATAGAATTGATATATAGTATAGTTAAAAGTAAAGAAAAGGTTAGTAGAGACAAGAAAATAATATTAAATATGAATATATAAATTGACGCTTAAAACAAGTATAAACAAAACTCTACATAAGCTAAAGACATCAAATATGTAAAAATGACATTTAAAAACAAAACTGACACATGAACAAACATGAACATATAAAAATCCCTAAATTAACTTAATTAAATCATAATATGTAAAGTAAGGCTTATAAGACTCAAACATTAAAAGCAAAACACATAAATAAGGCACTCGATGATTATCACTTGCACTCAAAACACAATATGCACATTTAAGCTTATAGAACCACAACAATTCCACAAAATGCATAAATTAAGGTTTAAAATTAAAAATACAATGAAAATAGCTCATAAATAATTAAAAAATAACCTTAAATTAGAATACTAAATCCACTTGACTAGTTGGATTTGGGGCCTTCAACAGCGATCTGAAAGAGCTTAATAGCCAATTTTTGGACTACCAACAGCCGGTTTGGCTGTTCATGGTCCAAATTCGATTGTCCACAATTAAACAACACTAAACCCTAAACCCTAGAAATGAGATGAGAATCAATAAGAACAATGTTTTAGAAAGTGTTTGGCCTTAGAATTTAGGCAATAACTCACCCAAAAAAAAAAATAATTGATTGAATATAATTGAGATTGAACTTAAAAGGGTAATGATTGGTTTTAATGAGTTTATGTAAGGATATTGATTTTGGTTTGATGTGATTGAGTTTGCTGAAGCTAGGTTAAGTATTTGGATGTTTGATTTTGGTATTTCTAAGAAAGACTGAGAAGGAAATAGAGAGAAATTAAGTCTAGAGGAATTTTGGCATAGTTTCCCCTTATTTTCCCAATTTTTCCCTAATTTTTAAGGCTTTTTTGGAGAGTAATCTTTTTAGGTTTTTTTGCTGGAAGTTTCTCCCTTTTAGAAGTGGTGAAAAAACCTCTTAAAAGCTTCCTTCCTTAAAGCTTCCATTTATAGGCATTTGAGGTTAGTGGCATAAAGTGTAAATACCTTTGAGTATTCAAGGTTATTAGGTAATAGTATTTACTCTCCCTTTAATAAGTTGACACTTGTCCTAGTATATTCCAAATTTGGAATATTCTAAACTTGGAAAGCACCTTTTTTTACAAGTATCCTTTTTTGGATAAGGACAAAGAGAGGTAGACAATTATGGGGCCTAGTCTAACCGCCAGAGGTCAAAATTTAACTTTTTGCCAAATAAGGCCCATTGACACACTAGAATTTTAAAAGACAATTTGATACTAAAATTCAACTCTGTTTGACCACTAAAAATTCTAGTTGACCAAAGTTTAACTTTTATTCTTAGGGCTTCCAAAGGTTAAACCTAAGCTTTAGGAATCAAAACCAGACTAATACAGAATACAGACTGTAACTAGCCCTTATATACAACTGTACTTGTGGTTTAGAAGACATGACTCTAATAAACTTTTATCTTATCATTATTCTCAGACCTCTCTCTCAATACCAAAAGGATAAGGTTAACGTTTGAACAGGGTTTGGTTAAGGCTTGAAATGGTGTAATTAGTGATTAGGGTAAGGTTTTAGTGGTTCGATTGGTTTTGGAATGGTTTGAATGTCAATTCTCTTCATCAAATTTATTGTATGATGATAAGATTTAGCTTTTTCATCATTGGATGACCCCAACAGTCATCATAAACAACTTCAATATAGAATTCAATGTATTGAAATTAGAACACATTCCACTAATTTGAGTCTCATAATGTTGCTTAAGTTCTTCCTTTTTTTTTCCATTTGTGTCTTTAAAATTTAAATTTAAATGTTTGTTCTAATACTTTCCATCAACCTAGATTGAGCTTCAACTTCAAATAATTGAGTTGTACCTACTCCCATTCCATAGCCTCTTACTTGTCCATTTTTTTTCCTTTCCTTTTAGCTCTATAAAAATTTGTTTTTCCATATTACTTGTTGCTTCAAAAAATTCAGAAGGACCAACATGCTCATCCATAAGAATTTGAGCTCTTTCCTATATTTGAGAAGATAAGCATTTACTAGTTAAATGCAATATATTAAAAAAATAGCAAATACATCATTTATTACATATACAATGAACTCCCTTAATTCACTATCTATAAAACAGCCATTTTTACGCATATGAGTTAAGCCAAAAAATTCAATTAATCCAGGCTCCCATCCATTTTCCATTTCCTATTATAATTGAAAATAAGAAGAACCCTAAAACAAAATTAAAAAGAAAAATAGAAGTTTAAGTCAATCCTACTCAAAATAAAATTTTAAATAAATTTACAATACATGTCTTGTTAATTAATTTATGGCACAATTCTACATTGTGTCTAAATTTATAATTCATTTTACATATTCCAATCAAAGTACAAACTCAACCCCAATCTTTTTTTCAATATTTTCCATCATTTTAGTAAATAATTTAAATGGAATTCATATAAATTTTAGTATTTTCCCTACTCAATAACAAGCATCTTAGCTTCTAATAGCAGGAAATAGGGAATGCATTGGACGTAAATGCAACTCAATGCAAATTTCAAAATAAATATGTCCATTTCAAACTAAAATTTAAAGTCTGATAAGATTTAAGAAAACTACTTGATCAAGACAAATGTTCATGAAATCGCCTACGCACATAATTCATCCCAAAAAATAAAAATAAAAAAAAAACCCACACACACACACAAAAACATGATCAGGGATTCCCAATCACACAATAAAAGCACAAAAGTAAATGTCTAATCACACAGAAGTCAATCGCCAATAGACCAAACACCAGACAATTGGGATTAGATAATTTCAACTATATTAATGTTAGAGAAAATGATATTAGAAAAAGACATGAATAAAGAAATTTCCTTTTGAAGGATGCTCAAATTCAAAGTCAATAATTGCTTGTAAAAGCGCTAGCCTTAATAAGAAGTCTCTGAATCATAAACTGCGAATCCCAACATAACCTCTCCATTGTTAAAAAAAAAAAAAAAAGCATAACCACATGAACACAAGAGAATTTCAACTGTAACTCAAAATAAGAAGATCATTAACACTATAAATACAAACATTTCAATTTTAAAAATAGAAGCAACATCAACAAAAGTTAATGTAAATGCATATCAAAATAACATAAATGTAGATTTTAAAATTGTAAAACTCCAAACCTAACTCCACTATCCTAAGAATAGGGAAAATGTTAACTTAATTCAACTTATCATTTTAAAAGGAAAAATCAATTTCAAAAATTAAAAGTTAAGGCTTAGTGCAAGAATTTATAAGGAGAAAAGAACATGAAAAGATAAAAAGATTTTGCACAATTCAAAGAAAATGCAATATCCAATTACATAAGGTATATCCAATTTGATTAACCAAAATTTTACATTTTTAAACCACTCTAGCATAAGCTTGAGCACTCGATCAATATCCACCCTAGGTTCTATAATATTGCAACAAGATGAGCTCAATGAACATAATAACAAAACCCTAGAAGATAAGAATAGTAAGGCAAAATGAACATAATATAGCAAACTATAAAACATAAAAGAAATCAATGAATTTACCTAAAGATTCGATGATTGTCCTCTACAGAAGGAGAAGAAGGATTTGAATTCAATTTCCAAATAAAACCCTAAACCTTTTCATCTTTGATTTTGTTTAAATTGGCTCAATGAAAAATTAAACACAAATGGAGAGAAAAAATGAAAAACAAAAGAAATGAAAAACGGGGAACAAAATTATATAGGGGAAATGGGCCAAATATGGAGAAAGGATTTAGTTTTATTGTTAAATGGACCGAACCCAAAAAATAAAATTAAAATGACCATAAACCACTTTAATAAGTTTGGGTATAATTTATAGAAAAATTCTTATTTTTTACTATCAAATAAATAACTATACCACTATTTAAATAGTGATTAGACAATAAATTTAACCACTTTTTTGCAAATGTAGTTAATTTCTTTATTTATTTAAAATTTTAACCACACTTAAATAAAAAGTGGTGAATTAAATGTGGCTATAGATCAATTTTTTTTTTATAGTGATTGGCCATTAAAATAATTTTATTGAGATAATAAATCAAAATATTTCATTGCTCTAAAATATTTATAAATTTATTCAACTAAAATATTTAATTAGTCTAATAAAATTATTTAATAGATTAAAAATATTTCATTAATCTAAAATAATTTCTAAAAATTTACATGTCGACATTTATATTTTTTTAAGAAAATAAATGGATTATTTGTTTCATAAATGGAACTAAAATTCATGAACTATTTAATTAAACTTTTAAAGAATGAATAAGGACAAAAAGTTCAAAGCCAGTTTTAATGTTAATTATTTTTGTGCTTATTTAATTTTGTAATAATTTTACTTTTAGTTACTAAATTTTAATTTTTCGGTACTTGAACTTTAGTTTGAATATATCGACAAATCATAAGATGATGTTTTGTTTATGTAACAACCATATTTGAAATATTTAGAAACATTAGCCACATCAACATACAAATTAAATGTCAAATCATATTATTAAGCGAACTGAAACCAATTGTAGTATCAAAAATAAAATAAGTGCACAGTTTGATGACCACTAATATATTTAACACATTAATTAATCTTGTCAAGAAATTTATTTGAATTACATTTAAAAAATTCATATCTAAATCCAAAAAATAATTAAAATATTATTTTACAACTTTTCATGAATAAATAATTTATTTTAAAATAAAGGCTAAAATAATTTAAACAAAATTTGAAAAATACATTAATATATATATATACAAAATTGAAAAAATATTTAGATTATGAAATAATAAATTTATAAAATATTATGAACTCTACATTTTATATTGTAAAAATTTTAAAGTATATAAATACATTGATTATTGATTATGAAAATGTAAATATATTTTTAATTTTAAATTTGACATTATTTAAAATTATACATATAAAATAAAATATTTTTAAAATTTAATATTTGTAATTGAATAATCAATAAAAATTGATTACGGAAGTGTAAAATTTTATTTTAATTTTAAAATTAATATTATTCAAAACCATATATATAAATAAAAATATTTTTAAATTTGTATTTTTTATATAGTTCAAATAAATTTTTTTGTCAAAATTAATTAATGGATTGAATATATTAGTGATGACCAAATTTTGTAGTTATTTTATTTTAAGTATTAAATTTTAATTAATTTCATTTAATTTGAGTTCACATTTAAATTATATATTGTATATTATATCAACCGTGAGATGTGGAGGATAATGAAATTAAAATTTAGTTCAGAAAAAACCAATTAAATTCAAAGTAACATCAATGAAAAATCTCTTCTATAATAGATGAAGTTGTTGTTAGTATCTTGCTCCCCTTGCATAAGCCTTTCGGATGCTTATCCATGACAGAAAAAGGGCAATTAAAGCACACAGGTGTTTAAATAAGATAATGATGATGACATGCTGCAAGAAGAAAAATCCAAATTAAGGACGCTGAATTCTTCATCTTTGCATAGCCAGCTTTTACAACAACACGTGTGATCAAAATGTTAGTTGCATGTAGCCTCGTTGTTGATCATCTACCACTACAGTTCTGTTTTGCTCTGCTAGTTAATTGTTTCTTCTCCTCCCCCCGTTTCTCCAAAGAAGCTTGCCAAAATTACCACCCACTTTCGACTGATCAGAAAATCTTTGTTTCTGGGCTATGGATTTAATTAATTCAGTGATGAACTGGGTGGTGCCCCCAGCAACCTCGATGATGCTGGCTTTTTCATGGCCAGCTTTGTCCTTTATAAATGCATGTGAGCGGCTCTACAAATCTTATTATAGTGAAGATATGGAAGATAAAGTTGTTATTATCACTGGAGCTTCTTCTGCCATAGGAGAGGTAAGTGTGTGTATATTTACAGATTGTAGATAGATACTACTATATATTGATTTGTTCCAATGGTTGAAATACTATGCTTGAATTTAGGATTCCCTTATACTATTCTTGATCATTTTCAGAAATGTGCATTCAATTTTCATTTGTTAGGCCTAAACAAGGGCGATCAGTTGTGTAATCTTATTTACCTGAAAAAAAAAAATTTGAATTTTAGGCTCCGGTTGTCTGCCGAAAATATTCTTCCGAAAAATATTATTTCATAAAATATTTTTTTCTTATTTTTTAATATTTGAATTATCAAATAAAATAAGTCAAATAAGTCAAAGGAAAATAAATTGTTAATTAAAGGAAAATAACTTCAAAATAAGTATAATACAATTTTCAATATCTTCTCTTTTCATTTATTATCTTTTATTTTTTAATATTTTCTCTCTTTATTTATTATTTTTTAATGTTGCAGTTAAATATCAGAAAATATATTTTTTCTACAAAATATTTTTTAGAGAAAATATTTTTCAAAAATCAAATATTTTACGCAAACAAACGGAGCAATAACAATAAAAGTACATATTCACTCTAGAGAATAGAGGAAATTTTGGAAATGAATAAATATATGAAATTATTTTGATTATGAGCCCCCACCCTTTTTCCCCTTTCCTTTGACACGGTTGCAAGGAGAGGTGGCAAAATGGGTGGGTTGGATGGATATGGGTTGAATATAAATGAATAAGACCCTTAATTACCCATTTATAACCCATTTATTATTTATATAGGTACTTAAATTTATATAACTAATATAGCTGAGGTAACTCGATTTCTATAACCATACTCTATACCTTCGCTTTGATCATCATAAACTGCCTGATTCCATCATGTTCAATTGATGTAGTTATTATCTCATCCATAGGGGACCATGGTGAACAAAACTTAATTTAGGTTGCAAAATCCCTCATTCGGTTGCATTGATCCACCAACCATCTCGATCATTAATTTTTACTTTGGTGTTGCTCATTTTTCCTACATCAATTCTATTTGAGTTGAATATGTAACATTTTATTACACACTAGTGTTTTTGGTTCCACAACTTGCTTCCTTCTTATTCTTATTCAATTTCTTTGCAGCAGCAAAACCAAGTGATCATATTTACTTGCAAATATTTATGCAATTCCAGCATTTATTGTACAAAGCATATTATCGGAACATCACAAACAATTATTCTCATTGTAGCAATGACATAAAATTAGAAATTTAATCTTGAACTTTGAGCATGATAAAATTTAGGAATAACTCATATCTTACTTCCTGCACTTTTATTTTTTTCCTAAATTTACCCCCTCCACTTTTATTTATATACATTGAGTCTTTGCACTTTTAGTTTTATTTACATTAAATCCTTGTACTTTTATTGAATTGACCCTTTCAATAAATATAATTTTAAAAATTTTAATCAACTATGTTATAATTTAATTATTTATATTTTATTTTTAATATAAAAATTATAAAAATACTATTAAGTGCCAAATACTTTTATGAAAATTAAATTTAAATTATATAATTGTAATTTATTGGTTAACAAAAATTTTATCTAATATTATAAAAATAAAAACTTAAGCAAGATTCTACTAAATTTTATTTTAGTAGAATAAACTAAAATAAAATTTAGTAGAGTTTTGCTTAAGTTTTTATTTTTATAATATTAGATAAAAATGTTGTTAACCAATTAATTGCAATTATATAAATTAAATTTGAATAAAATAGTATTTTTCCAATCTTTATATTAAAAATAAAATATAAGTAATTAAATTGTAACATAGTTGATGAAAATTTTTAGAATTATATTTATTGAAAGGGTTAATCTTGCTAAAATAAAAGTAAAAGGACTTAATGTTTACAAAAATAAAAGTATAAGGGGTTAATGTGAACAAAAATAAAAGTAGAGGGAGTAAATCAAGAAAAAATAAAAGTGCAATGACTCAATCTATATAAATAAAAGTAGATGGGGTAAATCAAGAAAAAAATAAAAGTGCAGGGCAAAATATGGGTTATTCCTAAAATTTATCATGCAATTTCACCGACTAGCTCATATAAGAAATCATTTCTAACTTGACCTTTTATTATGCAATCACTTTCTTATGGCCAATAAACCAATAACTTGTGGCAAGCCTTCTTTTGGTATGTATCAATAGTCCTTGATACATTGACCCCGATAATTAGTAGCAATGCTTGTGGATATATGTATTTTATTTTATATATATATACATAGGCACTTATTAAAATTAAAAAAATTATGATCTTCAAGTGAAACCCATTATCAGTAAATTGGATTTATAATGATCATTTTATTTCATAGTACAAAATTACAATGCTGCTGGTATATTCAACTAGAGTTCCTGTATTGATTGCATGGAGATTTTGTTCGATAAACCAAGCAATGTAAAATCTTATGCTAGCTTACTTTTTTATTCCTTTGGGAATATAGTCAGGTTTTACATTTCTTGAAGAAACAGAATTTTTTCAGTCTAGTATTTGATCTCTATGCTATCAAATTTGTAATGCAAAAGTACATGACACAATCAGCAAAAGCACAAGCCATTCTGAATCTGTTATCATGCAAAAATTAGAAATCTCATTGGATAAGCACATATATAATATATTCCAAGACTGTATGATGTGTCATAGAATTTATCATTGTGATTACAGCAAATTGCATATGAATATGCAAAAAGAGGAGCAAATCTTGTATTCACGGCGAGAACACAGACTCCGAGGGATCAGTGACAGGGCTAAACTTATGGGTGCAAAGCATGCGATAGTTATGGCTGCAGATGTCGTCAAAGCAGATGATTGTAGGAGATTTATTAAAGAGACCATAAACTATTATGGACGCGGTATGTTTAATTTGCATCATGTTTGATAAATTTGTAAGAATAAAAAAGCACATTGAAATATTTATTCACATGATTATGTACAGATATTTCTCAGTAAAAATAAGCTTAAAATCTTTTTTTTTGTTTTTTGTTTGGTCATTTGATATAGTTATGTCAAATCTCGCATTTGAATGCTTATGTCTCACTCTGGAGTCTGGACATCAAAAGTGGCTTCTCAGAATCCTAATTGAGATTAGGAGACCTCATCATTCTATTTCTGTCTTTCTTCATGCAGTTGATCATCTGGTCAACACGGCAAGCTTGGGACACGCATTCTATGTTGAAGAGGTTATGGATACTTCTGTGTTTCCTCACTTGATGGTAAGGCTAATCAGGGTACATGAACTAGAAGATAGTGTTAATTAACATTTCGAACTTCATGACATAGACTATCAGATACTATGCGCTTGTTTTGTCAAATCTTAGTCCCAAAACATTGAAAAATCAATTGTTATATTTTCAGGACATAAATTTTTGGGGAAACGTGTATCCAAGTGTTGTTGCTCTTCCTTACCTTCATCAAACTAATGGACGAATCATTGTTAATGCCGCAGTTGAGAACTGGTTACCTCTACCGAGAATGAGCTTATATGCTGTGAGTATAGTAAAATATGAGATTTTGTTGTAGAACTTAAGTTGCAAAAGTTGGTTTTCTCTTTGAATGTAATTTATTTTCTTGGTGGAAATATATTAAAGTAGACTAAAAGCACCAAGGTTTTTAAACATTTAGATTCAAACTGTATTTGCCTGTTATGTTACAAAGAAAAAATTGAACAAACAGGACTACTGGTATCATACTTTGTATGAAATATAACACTTCAAAACTACACGAAAGATTGTGTGAATTGAATTCTGCATGCCTTTGATGGAATACAACTTCGTTTCCTTTTGGTGCTTACGAAACTTTTGCAAGGGAGCCCTAACTTTCCTAGATACGGGACAAGTATTCGACACTAGGTTATCAACCTGTCGGCTAGATGGTTCACAAGTTTGATTTTGGACATAACAAAAGCACATTGCATTTTGTTATGCTTTTAAGTTTCTGTCATTTCTTATTTCATTTATCGTATCCTTCTTTGTCCTTCCATTTCTATTAATATTATGATTTTTCCCTTTTTACTTTGATAGGCTGCAAAATCAGCTTTGGTGAACTTTTATGACTCGCTAAGATTTGAATTGGATGGAGATATTGGAATAACAATTGCAACACATGGTTGGATTGGAAGCGAAATGACTAGAGGCATGTTCAGGCTAGAGGAGGGCACAGAGATGCAATGGATAGAAGAAACAGAGGTAAGTCCTAATTAGTTCAACATCATGCATGCATGTCTTTACTTGCAACATATTTGAGTGATCAAAACCAGTAACTAAAACTAACTGCATTTTAATTTAGGTGCAAGCGAATGGTAATGTGGTAGGAGAGTACGCGAAGAGGATAGTGTCGGGGGCATGCCGAGGAGATCAGTATGTGAAGTTTCCAAGCTGGTATGATGTATTCCTCCTCTACAGGGAGTTTGCACCCAGGATTCTCAATTGGACACTCCGGTTGCTGCTTGTGGGGCATAGTGCAAGAAGAACTTCACTTGTCGGAAACGGCAAACCTCTACTGGAAGGCAGCAGTCCAAGGAAACTTCTTAAAGGTGCTACTACCTTCTATCAAAAAAATCCCCAGCAAATGCAGAAACTGGAATAAAAGAAGCCTTTTATCCCAGGGCAGTGATGCTAATATCATCCTTTTCAAAGGACTTGTTCATATAAACTTTTTTCACTCTTTAGTTTCTGGTTTTTATTTGAATTGTTTTGAAATTTAAGGAGTTTATGTGGGGGCTTATTTTATGATTTAATCAATAAAGGTTGCAATGAGTAACATTTAGCGCTGGTTTTATAAGGAAACTTGATCTGTAGTGCCTTGCCTCACCTTTATCGCTTTCAACGCTGCAATAAATTACCATTTGGACGACATAGCTTTAAAATATTATATAACAAAGAACACACTTAACTTTTAAAAGTACAAATAAATAAAAAATAGGCCCAGGAGGTCGATCTCAGAGATGAAGGTCCCGTCAGGATGTGGATGTTTGTGAGAAATCAGAAAGAAACAAGAATATGGTCATTAAAACGCAAATGGCTGTATTCATCTTTGATAAATTTTTCTTTAGCCATTAAAATAATGTTTGCATATATGTACTGCTATAATATCTAATAATACTAAGAGTGCATTGGATTGAGCTAGTTGATAATTGTTTAATTCCAAGGTTGCTCATGGGCTGCACCCATTTATGAGCATAAGCAATGTACCTCCATTTAAACTTCCTCCGTTGCCTAAAACTCCAAATCACTTTACTGTACCACCAATTTCCAGGCTGTCTCTTTCACTAATTCCTCCTACTGTTCCTTCGGGGTTAACTACATTGATAATTTTCAAAATTATTATAAATTCTCAATAAAACAATTGAATTTTATTTTTGTGATTTAAAACCTCCCAAGTATTCGTTTGGATTCTACAAAAATGTTTTCTCACATAAAATGTATTTTAATTAAATTTACAAAACAATCTGCAGAATCTATTAACTAAAAAATAAAATGCATCAACTTTATTTGTATTTTATAAGGTTAAAATACATGTTTCATCTACAGATACATTTTGTATGAGAATATACTTTTAATAAAAATTTATGATGATTTTAAATATTATGGATGTAATTAACCCGTTCCTTAAATACCAAGACCTTTTTTTCTTTCCCCTCACCCTCATTTCCTACTGTTCCTTCAGTACCATGACCTTTTTAAATTTCTCAGATTTGAATTTAGTTTTTAGATATGTCATATTTTTTATTTAAAAATAATTAATTACAACATATCTTATTTCAAATTAAGGGAAAATTTTATAATACCTTCAAAGTATTGGTACCGTTAAAAACAAAAATAAAAAAAAAATTTAAACAAGTTACCTATAATAATAGGTTAGTTGGTAAATATTAGAACTCAAAAATCTCGGTCACAGTTTTTCGTGTTATATTTTTTCAACTTTTTATTTAGAAATCTTATAAGGAAAAGATAAGTGAAAACTTTATCAAACACAAACCTTATATTATATTTAAAAAAAAAAAGAAAAAAAAAAGAAACTAAAAAATTGTACAATCACTTTTAAAACAATTCTTTTCCTATGTGGACACGTGATCATGAATGTGAAACTATTCTTGATCGATTGTAGCAATTATGAGAATCAAGGTACCATTCAAACTACTCAAAGGGCGTTCAAGCATCGTTTATAAGAAATTAGAGGGAATGATGAGAATTAAGTCAACTAAGTGCAAGAGGAGCTTAACAAGGTGATTTGCAATATTCGAGCTAAGGAGAACATTCATTTTGAAAACTTAAAGTTAGAAGAATCATAATCAAGGCTTTTTAATGTATTGTGAGAAAGTAAATATTTTTTAGTATATATATTAGGAAATAAATATTTTTATATAATTAGAAATAAAATTTTTTATTTAAAATGTTATTTTATTTCTAATTAGGATGTAATTGAAATTTCTATATGTATATATAAGGGTTGTAACCTTTTTTATGAAGATATTAAAACATATTTCATTTGAATTTTTTTTTTCTCTGCATTTTATTTTTTATGGTATTAAAATATATCCATTGAAATCAATTTATTTTTTGTATTGAATTTTTAAAATCGTATTTTTTCTTCTCTTATCTTTTGAATCCCTTAAATTTTTGAAATCATGACCACTAAAAATACATCCATCGTATCCGATGGAACATCTAATTTTATTCAAACTCTTCAAGATAATTCTCCCTTTCCTACGGAAATTATTCTTAATGATACAAACTTTCTTCTATGGTCACAACTTATGCAGATACGAATTGGACCCAGAAATAAATTTGGCTTCTTTACTGGCACAATGTCAAAACCACCAGCAGGAGATAAAGCTTTGGAAACTTGAATTATTGATAATAATCGAGTCAAAAGTTGGCTGATTGATTCCATGAGTCCGACATTGATGCAAAGATTCATCCGTCTTCCAATAACAAAGGAGATATGAGATGTTGTCTCAGAAACTTTCTATGATGGGTCTAATAAAACTCAGTTGTTCGAATTAAACTGGAAATCATTCATTACAAGACATAATGGTAGGCCGTTACTTGCATATTATAATGAGCTTGTTGACATATTTCAGAAAATTGATGCCCAGACTTGTGCTCAAAGGGAGGATGTTAATTGAGTAGTATCACTCCACAAGCATATATTACCCAGCTTCGAACACATATTTTTCTAGCTGGGTTAAATTCAAAATTTAATAATGCTCAGAGTTAAGTACTACGGAAGGATCCACCTCTTGATCTCGAGTCTAGTTATGCATATATGTAGAGGGATCATAACCAGTGACATACTGGAAGGGCTAAAGATTCTTTCGGACCATACAGTACTGGTAGCAGCTCAGACTCATCCCCAATTCAAAGGGAAAGTACCGAATAAGTCCATCACATACACTTATACTCATTGTGGTGAAGTTGTACACTCCAAGGAATGGTGCTATGAAATTTTGGGATATCTAAAATGGTGAGATTTCAACAGAAAGCCTCATAAGAATAAGTTATAATTGTCATATCTAATGATACTAAACCAAGTGATGATCTTAATACAACATCAAGCATGAAAAATCTTACTCGAAATAATATATGGATTATTGATACAAGTGCTATTGATCATATGAAAAACTCCACTCACCATCTTACATCCATCCGACCATCAACCCAATAAAATACCCTGACTGCTAATGGAGGCTTAGCACCAGTCATTCATGAAGGATGAGTATTTAACTCTAACTTTCTTAATCTAGATATTGTTATTGTTGTTCCTTCTCTTTCTTGTAATCTACTATCTGTTGGCGAAATCACTAAAACCTTGAATTGCACTGTCAAATTTTGGCCTAATTATTGTATATTTCAAGATATTGCAACGCACCAAATTCTTGGCTCTGGAGTTAAACATGGAAAGTTTTACTATCTTAATTTACATGGTTAAACTTTCCATGGTGATCCAAGTCAAAAGTCAAGTCAAGTCAATAGGGTTGGTAGAAGTTGCTCGGCCAAAGACCAAGTTATTTTATGGCATCATCATCTTGGTTATCTTTCTTTTCATTATCTTAAATAAATAAAATCAAAATTGTTTTTTAGTACCATAAACTATGAATTCTAGTGTTTTTTTTGTGAATTGGCAAAAAGCCATCAAATCTCATATGTATCGAGTTATAATAAAAATTCAATTTCATTTATGACCATTCATTCTTATGTATAGGGACCTTCTTGGATTCCTACTTTATCTGGTGCTTGATATTTTGTAACATTTATTAATGAATGTACCCAGATGACCTGGGTATCACTACTTTCAAACAAGGGAGATGTGTGCTCTACTTTTTGGGACTTATATAAAATGGTGGCTACGTAATACTGGAGTATAATTTGAGTCTTGCAATCTGATAATGGTGGTGAGTATCTTAACTCGGCCCTTAATGAATTTTGCCACAAGCATGGCATTCACCATTAAACATCTTATACTGGCACTCCCCAATAAAATGGTATAGCCGAACGAAAGAATCGACAGTTATTGAAAGTCATCCGAGCATCATTATTTAACATGAATGTTCCTCGAGAACACTAAGGAGAGGTTGTTCTATTCGCTACGTATATCATAAACTGGACTCAATCAAAAGTACTTGATTATGCCTCTTCAGAAACTTTAGGAATTTGTCATATCTTCACCTCTTAATAATCTTGAGCCCCAAATCTTTGGATATTCGGCATATGTTTATCAGCAACTCAATAAATTAAATTCTCGAGCTATTCAGTGTATTTTTGTTGGATATACAAATCCACATATAGGATATCGATGTTATGATCCAAATGCAAAGAAGATGTATGTAACTTGGGATGTTTAGTTCCGTGAAAATGCTCCCTTCTTCACCCAATCCGAGTGCTCTCTTTAGATGGAGAGAATTCTGATTATCTTTGAAGATAGCACTCCGAGTGGTTCGGATGTTTTGAGTTTTTTAAGTATCTCAAGTGCTCTGAGTATCTCACCTAGACAGACATCTGATGTTCTGAATGACCTAAATCTCTCAGATGTTCTAAGCATCTCACCTAAATAAACATCTAATGTTTTGAGTTTTTGAGTATCTCAAATGTTATGATTATCTCACCTGGACAGACATCTGATGTTTCGAGTGGTCCAAGCATCTCATCTGGATGGATGATTAATGATAATCCGAGTATCTTGCTTAGACCTAAAATAAATCAAGATAGTATGTCTTCCTAGCTCACACAAGAAGCTAAAGAAACTTTGAATGTGCATAATAAAGTAAACTCGTCTCCCCTAGTAACTCCAAATACTGAGCCTCATTATCCTTTTAGAATCAATAGAGGGATTCCAAAAAACTAATATGATTCATACTTCATACCAAAGTTAAATATCCTATCAATAATCTTATATCAACTAACCGTTTGTCTAAATCTTATACATATACTGTGAATCGATTATTTACTATATTTATTTCGAGTAATGTGCACGAGACTTTAGCTAATCCGAATTAAAAGAATGTCATGAATGATAAAATAAAGGCATTACAGAAGAACTGCATATAGGATATTATTCCACTCCCTGAAAGAAAGAAAATGATGGGGTGCAGGTGGATATTCATTGCTAAACTCAATCTAGATAGAAGCATTAATCGTTATAAAGCTTGGTTGGTAATAAAAGGATATACTCATAAGTATGGAATTGACTATGAAGATACATTTGCCCCAGTAGCAAAAATGAACACCATTCGAGTTTTTATTTCCTTAGTTGCGAACTTGGACTGGCCACTATGGTAATTTAATGCGAAGTATGCTTTTTTTAATGGAACCATAGATGAAGAAATGTATATGGATCCACCACTCGGAACAAGATGTACTGATCAAGTATGCAAACTAAAAAAGGCATTGTATGGACTCAAGCAAATGCCTCTAACATGGTTTAGACGACTCTTAACTTTCATAAAAAAGCTCAGTTATAAGCAAAGTGATGTTGATCATACACTATTCATCAAACAAATGTTAGGTAAAGTCACTGCTCTGATTGTGTATGTTAATGATATGGTGGTCATTGGAAATTATTCGAGTGAGACAATAATCTTGCAAAGATAGTTAGCAGCTGAGTTTGAACTTAAGGATTTAGGTAACTTGAAGTATTTTTTGGGGATTGAAGTTGCAAGATCAACTCAAAGGATTTTCCTCAACCAACGAAAGTATGTAATAGACCTACTGACAGAAACAGACATGCTTGATTGTAAGCCAACCGAGATTCCAATTGAAGTAAACCATGGACTATCAATCTGAGGAGATCAAGTCTCAACTGATAAAGATTAGTATTAAAGGTTGGTGGGAAGATTGATTTACTTATCTCATACTCAACCAGACATTACTTATGCAATAAGTGTTGTAAGTTAGTTCATGCATTCTCTGAGTAAAGAATATATGGGTGCAATATACCGAGTATTAAGATATTTGAAGTCTTCTCTAGGCCAAGGTTTATTTTTTGGGAGAAATAAGGATTATGAAATTGTTGATTATACAAACACTGATTGGGCTAGAGATTGAACTGATCGAAAATCAACAACTAGGTATTTTATGTTTATTGGAAAGAATTTGGTCACTTGGAGAAGTAAGAAACAAAAAGTCATAGCAAAGTCGAGTGTTGAAGTTGAGATTAGAGGGATGACTTATGGAGTGTGTGAGTTGCTCTGGATAAGGCGAATTGTTCACGATATAGGACTAAAACATCTAAAGCGTATGTTGTTACATTGTGATAATAAGGCAGCCTTAGCAATTATAAACAACTCGGTTCAACATGAACAAACTAAGTACATGGAGGTTGACAGATATTTCATCAAAGATCATTTAAATTAAGGAGTAATTGATCTTCCATTTATTTCATCTCAGACTCAACTAGCTTACATCTTCACGAAGGCTGTATCCAAAAAGTCGTTCTATAACTCACTTGGCAAGTTGGGAATATTGACATACATTCACCAACTTGAGAGGAGAGTGTTGAGGAAGTAAATATTTTTTATTTTATATATTAGGAAGTAAATATTTGTATACAATTAGAAATAAAGTTTTTTATTTAGAATGTTATTCTATTCCTAATTAAGATATGATTAGGATTTCTATATGTATATGTAAGGATTGTAACCTCTCTTATGAAAATATGAAAAACATATTTCCCTTGAATTTGTTTTTTTTTTTTATCTAAATTTTATTCTTCAATCAGCAAGTTTTCAAGAGTTATGAGTGTTTCTAGTCCAACACCAGTATGTCATACTTCACACGGCTGTGTTGAAAGTAAAAAGAGGTTTTGAAGGGAATACACTCTGAAACTTGTCCCGTGTCCTAAAGTTTGTTCAGATTTAAAAACTTCATGAAAGCAACACTACCTGAAACACACTTGTGTCTCTGCCTGTGTTCAGTACACGCCCAAAGACATGCCTATGTCTCTGACTTTATGAGCTTTTGAATTTTCATCCTAAGAGGAATATGATCATATAGTGTTTGCCGACCTTATTTTGAATTTTTTTATTTTGATTAGTTTTAATTTCTCTTTTGTTATTTAAGATTAGGTTTTGAAGTCCTAAACTTGGTAGGATTTTCTTATGAGTTTTCTACTATAAATAACATTGTCCTTGATGTAATAACTAACTAGTCGAGATTGTAAACTATTTTGATTCTAAATTATCAAAATCAGCTAAAATAAGTCAATTCCTCAACTGAATTTGCTTTATTAGTATTAGTCCACAGGCATTTGCATCTTATTCTCTACATGTTCTTGACCAATTGCAAAATCCACGGATTTTATTGACCACCAAAGCCAACTTTGAATTGTAAGTTTAAATCCCTCAAGCAAATGTAATTTTTAAGCTTATTTTGGCTATGATTAACGAAAATAATATTTTCCATTATTTGCTTGAAAATATACTCTAAAGTTGACTTGTGAGTCTGTAGTGATGTTACCAAATTTATACAAAATTTAGTTTGGCAAAATGATCAGCTGAAATCATGCTTTTTTGGGCTTTAACTTGATTCTGCACTCCGTGAATTTTGATTAAGTATTCAACTTCAAGGAAAAATGTTTAATTTAAATGCCTTTGGATAATATTTCTTAACCGATTTGTTTTTTAAATCTTTTGGAATTATTTTCAAACGCATAGAAAATTTGGTTATTACTTTAGAGCTTAATTCCTTAGGAAAATAGTCCAAATTTTGTCATGTAACTACTTGCTTCACGCCTCTTTATTTTAACCTTTCACCAAGTTTAAGATCTTTGTCATGTTTATAAAGCTAAATCACAAAGACATTTGCATTTTTCTATCATTTTTGCAACTAAAGACAGTTAAAATTACTTTGTCATTCACACTTAATAAATTCCCTAAGAAATTTGATGAATTTGCTTTAATTTTACTGCAAACAAGGCAACAACGATCTTTGAGAGTTTTTAAATAATATTTCATAGCTAAGAAACCATTTTGTAATAAATATCAAATTTAGCTACTATTTCATAATTCTTTACAAAACTTTCATGCAAGCAACACTTATCTACTAGTTTTGGCTACAAGCAAATTATGTAAATTTGCAATTTTCACATTATTAGCCAAAATCACCTTGCAACATGACCTGATGTCATTTGTTATTTAAGTTTTTCAAAATTTGCCTGATGAAATTTTTTAAGAATTACTAATAAACTTTTCCATCTCATTCCAAATTCATCTGAGCTTTGCATGTTTTTATTCAACTTATATGCATTCCACCTCTTTGTTTTGGTTTCTCCACAAATCTTCAAGCTAAATAAAGACAAAATGATTTTCTGGTCCGTCGAATTTTGCTCTATGTTAAAGGGACTATCAACCATGGTCTCAATGTTACTTCACAGACTACACTTGATCTATTTGCTTTCTCTTATTCAGATTTGGCACGTTGTCCCATAACTCATCGTTCAACTACTAAGTACTGTACATTTCTGGGTCACTAGAGCTTGGTGTGCGAAGAAATGATACACTATCTCGCATTCTAGCACTGAGGCTGAATATCGAGCCATGACACACAATGCTGCAGAAATCACATGGTTAACTTTTATTCTTAAAGATCTTGGAGTACAACAATCTCAACCTCTAATCTTGTTTTGTGACAATCTCAGTGCACTTGATATGACTATAAATCTAGTCTTCCATGTTCGCAGCAAACATATTAAGCTTGATTATCACTTTCTGCATGAAAGAGTTGCACTTGGTCTTCTTTGTCACATGACATGTATTTACTTCACATTAGGTAGCAGACATCTTTACAAAGCTTATGTCTAAAGCTGCACTAGCTCTTCTCCGTCTCAAACTCAGCCTCCAACCCCGGCCAAGTTTGCAGGAGGGTATTAACATAGTTCAAACACATTTAGTTCTAGCAATATGGGGATATTTGTTGGAGAAATAAGGTTATTACCATAATCAAGAGTGATAAAGATGAAAAACATAATCATTATAATCAGAAATAACCAATGGAGATAATTTCGGGTGATATGGTTGACCAGAGTACATCGCATTCATAATCAGAGGAGATAATTGGGCTTTATTTTTATTTTTTGTTCTCTGAAATCAAGTGATTATAGTCATAATTTTCATGCATGTTTATCTCAAAGATCTCTTTTATTGAGATTGTTGCTGTTATTTTTGCCAAAACGTATTCTCTAACTTTTTCTTTTAAAAGCAAAGTCCCTAAGTTTTTCATCTAGTCTGTTGCTTCACTCTTTTTATGATTTTATGGTTACTGTTCTAGTGAAATTATTATTTTAATATCTATCATTTTAATTATTTTTATGTTACTTTTCATATTAAATCTCTCAAAATTTTATATTATTTTCATGTATAGGCATAACTAAATATTGATTAAAATATCAAAAATTTTATTTAAAAAAAAAAAAGTCCACGGATATTTAAAATGTCAAGAACTAAATTGATCCAACAATTTTCTCTTCAGACTTGTAAAAACTAAACTAATCAAAAATTGTTTTATGATAAGTTAATTATTTGGGAGGGTATCAAATTTTTGCCTTATTTTATTTTAGTTATTAAATTTCAATTTATATCTTTTTAGTTACTGAACTTCTATTTAATTTTAAAATAGTTACTTAGAAATTTTTTTAATCCATAAAGAATTCAGAATTATCAATTTAGTCCAAACTTAAATTTTCTTTACAAACAAGTCCATTGTTTCTATAAAAAAAAAAGTAAATAAAATAGATTTTTATTTATATTTTTATTTACTTCATGCCTTCTATTGCATAAAATCTTATTCAGTATCTATATTTATTTAATAAGTCTAATACTAATAGTTTAAGAAAATTAATACAAGAATTATTTGAAGTTGGTTAAAAAGAATATGTTGAATATAATATAAAATTGTGTATTATTAATATAATTATTATAATTTTAGATCATCTCCTAAATTTTGAATAAATTGTAAGAATAATGGAAAATCAAACGAAGAGTTCAAATTCTAATAATTTATCATGATTGACTTCATTAAACAATGTACAAAATGAAGTGAACCAATTCTTTGAGCAATTTCATACTAAATGAATACTTGATGATTCATCAAAAGAAAGATGAGTCTTAGCTAGTGAAGTGGGCAAGTTGGTGAATGAAAGACTAAATACTATAGAAAGGGGGAAAAAAAGCTTTGAAAGCACATGTGATAGAATATATATATATATATCATCAAAAGAAAGATGAGTCTTAGCTAGTGAAGTGGGCAAGTTGGTGAATGAAAGACTAAATACTATAGAAAGGGGGAAAAAAGCTTTGAAAGCACATGTGACAGAATATATATATATATATATATATATATATATAGAAATTAAGAAAAAAATGGTTGCCTTGACATGAACAATAGCAATCCAACTCAAGATTTTAGAAAATCTTTAGGTCTACTAGATAAAGCTGAAAGAATTAAAAAAAAAAATTTAGGTCTCATCTTTTTTAAATTCTGAGTAACTCCTTGATTTCACTTAGTAGGAGCAAACTAAACCATTTTAAAAAAATTAATTCATTTTCCTTAATTAAGATTTGATTTTAAAATTTTATTTAATTCCACTTAGTGAGATTTAATTAAGGAAAAATCAATAACTATTTTAAAAATATTTAGAGATTAATTGTACTAAAGTTAAAATTAAGAACATTGTTGTGCCTTTTATAGACCCAAAAAATAAAATTTAATGTACGTTAAGTAAACTTTTAAAAATGGTCTATTTGAACCACTTTTAAACGTCTATGAGTTAAGATATATTGTTTCAAATTTAAGGTGCTAAGTACTTTTTGCATGAAAGTTCAAAGGTTGTTTTTGTAACTTTACATGAATATTTACATGGTCCATGTACATAACTATCAAAATATTATGAACATTTAATACAGATAAAAATAAATATAATATTTCTTTTGCTTGATAAATAAATATAAATATTTTATGTGGAGCTATGTTTTAGTGTAAATTAGATTATGAACTCTGTCCATGTTATAACTCTGTCCATTTTAAAGTTTTATATAATTTTTTACGTTTTTTTTTTTTAAACTTTCAACGTCCACAAGTTTTTGAAAAGATAGTGGCAAGGGTCACTACTCAACAATATGACAATTTCAAACATGGCCAAACTTTATTCGAGAAGCAATGCCAAAGTTTCTCTCGTAAAAGTTATGTTTCTTTTCAAATTCTATTTGAAAAGAAGATGCACCCATGCATCAACAAAATGAAGAATATGTTACACATTTATATTAATTTTATATGTTTATATTCATTAAATATACATATAGATATTAATTTATATTTATATCTTAATTCTATTAATATTAATATTAATTTTTATAATATTATTAATATTATAAAAATTAATAGATTAATTAGTCAAATATAATAAGTTCATTCATTAAATCATAAAAATTCATTAGTTATTAACTATAGATTCATCATTTTTAATACTTTATTTTATTATTTTACATAGATTCATCAATAAAAAAAATTATAAATTTATTCAACACAATATACAGATTAATTAACTATATACTTCAGTTTCAGATAAAAAACAGAATGAATCTATCTTATATATATATATATGATTTATAATCTCAGTTGCATGAATGCCTAAGGTTGTGATAAATGACTTTTGCCTTTTTGGTACCAAGTATACATGAAAACACCTGATTAAAGGACAGGACTGTTGCCAAGATTTTGTTTTTGGCTAATTTGATGTAGGTCACTGGTTCATGAATATTTAACCTTTATTTTCTTGGATATGATTCATTCTTTAGTCAGATGATTTTTTGTTGTTTGCAGAAACACATCGGGGGCGATCAACAACAACATGGTGAAATGTCAGTTAAATATTCAATGGTGTCTGCCAGTGTTCCTATTCTGTGTGTAAAGCCTTCTCTACTCAAAGGAACATAATCAGCTGGCTTAGCACCTATGGACAACCCAAGAAGCAATTTCTAAACCCAAAGCTGGAGGTGCAACTTGGGCCACCCTCTGTCAGGTCAGGAACCCAACTTTCAGCCAAGCTCATATTCAATTCTCATTTCTGGCCTATCAGCTAATTATCTTTGCGCCATTGGCACAGCTTCTCCAGGCTACTCTTACTGACTCTCTGTTTCATCCAGCATAGAATAGGAAGCATGGCTTCTCTTTATTTTGCTTATCTTTGGTGAGTTATAATTATTTACTTCTACCTTTATGTCTAATGTTTGTAGAAGTAAAATTAATGATTGACAGCAAGTTATTATATTATCCCAATTAAGTTAGTCTGAAGGGTTCTAATGTATAAGATCTTGTAGCACTTACCGATGTACTCTATAAGCTTGTAACTTTGTTCGTTTAATGAAATATGGTTGTTCAAAAAAAAAAAAAAAAAACTTGCCTGTTCATGAAGAAACGTACAAAAGGGTACTCATTCGGTTTGCTCTTTAACAGTTCCACTCTTTTGTATGGCTACTGAAAAATTTAGGAGCACAGAGGATTTTTTTTTTTTTATTCAGCTTTATAAGGGTGTTTTCTAAAAATTATTATGTTAATTGATATAAATTATAAAAATTCATTAGTTATCTAAGTTGATCACTTTTAATAGTTTAGTTCATTATTCTATGTAGGTCAATCAATAAAAAAACTATAAGCTTATTGAAAATAACATAGAGATTCATTAACTATACACTTCAGGTTCATAAAATAAAAAATGAAATGCACCCAATATATATATATATATCTAAAAAAAATAACATCAAAGATAATTAAAATCAAAATCATGAGGGAAAAAAATCAATTTTAGTTTTATTCAACGAAAACTTTTGTTTTGAGAAATTTATCCATAATTATAACTATAATCAAAATCACATAGAAAATAATCAACTATCACAATATTAAAAAATATTATGAATTTAGTTTTTAGCATGATAATGATCAAATTAAAGGAAAAAATATATACATTAAAATTGGAAAAAATAAGTATGTGTAATAAAATAAAATAAAATTGATAGCATATATAATTGATGAATGACTGAATGTTATATTAAATTACTACTATTTTCAAATTGCTTAGTGCATAAATGAGTAAATTAAAGAAAAAATATATATAAAGAGAAAGAGATAAGTTGTGGTTGGCTAACTAAGGAGAAAGAAATGAAAAAAATATGTGAGGTTTGGAGTTTTGGAAAAACTAAGTTAAAAAGTGAAATTTAAAAACAGTAAAAATGAAAAATAGAAAAAGTCTTGTTATTTGGGCTTTCGAAAAGAAAGATAACAATAAACTATGGAGTTATTATCATGGATTCAATAAGGGTCTAAAAAAAATTTGCATATTATATTATTTTGAGAAAATATATATATATATATATATATATATATATATTATTGAAAACTTTTAGTGGGGGAAAAATAAAATAAACTTATATACTATAATTAAAAAAAAAAATTATGATAGTGACCAAAGTTGGAATCTTTCTCTAACAATACGTTATAGTCGATCTTTTTTTATCAAGATATGCGAAAATTTCGATTTTTTCTTTTCTTTTTCGTGATGAAATCAATTTTTTTTGCTATGAAATAAAGAATTGGGTTGGCTTCTTTCTGGTGGAGATTGGGATGTATGTTTTTCTATAGACAGGCTGCCTTATTCAATCAGAATTCTTTTAGAGTCTGTTATTCGAAACTGTGATGAGTTTCAGATTAAGAGTAATAATGTTAAGAAGATCATTGATTGGGAGAATGCTGCTCCTCAAGAAATTGGAATCCCTTTTGAAGCCCGCTAGAGTACTTCTTCAGATCAATAATATTGCTCTGATTAATCGATAAAATTTAGAGCTGAAAAAAAAAAAGGCGACAGTAAAAAGAGATTTGCATATAAAAAAATACATTTTTATTGATATGTGTAAGTTTATACTATAATATGAAGAGTGGTCCATAGTATAAAAATCGATGTTTTAGTGTTGATAAGAAAATATTTATGTTAACTCCATATAAATTAATTAATACAGGTCTAATTTTCGTATATATATATAAGAGCACTAAGCTAAAACTACAATATTATTTTAAAAATTAAAGTAAAATTTTTAATATAATCTTTTGCACCGACACATCTGTGTTGTTTAATATTATTCAAAATAAAAATATATTTTTATGCCCTTATTTGTGTGTTTTTTTTTTAATCACAGTACAATGCCAGAGCCAAAAACAATGTCGAGCCCGAATTTCTTTCAAATGCGACAAGAGTGCATTTGTGACATTAATTTGCTAAATGTCGGTTGTTTAATAAGAAGAACATTACGTTAACACGTCAAACAACGCATCGCTATGTTCATTGTTAAAAGTATCATTAAGCTCGTTGCAGGTGCGAGACGTGGTCTGCAGAAATATCATCATAACTTCACATTTATTGCAGCCAGGAAAATATGTTTGACGTAAAGTAGACGGCAAAAGTATCCACCCGAATTGAAAAATGTTAAAATTATATTGAATCAAATAATTTTAACTCTAAACTGAACTAAATTAAATTTTGTAACCAATTTAATATAATACTGAATATTTATAAAAAAAATTGAATTGAGGATCATACCAAATTAAAAATCAAATATATTACTGAAGATAAATGAATAAATAAATAGTAATTAACTTAATTATGTTTTTTCTGTACATTATTAATCAATATATATTAAGCAACATATGTATAATAATATATGATAAAAATTAATATATTTTGTGTTTAAAATATAATAAATTAATTAATAACAAAATATTTTTATTAATTTTATCATCATCATTATCATCAAGTAAAAATGTGAAATGTCCATTATATTTCATTTTAAACTAAAAAAAAAGAAAAAAAAAAAGAAAATTAACATTGTATGATTTCAAAATTTATAATTTATTAATTATTATTATTATTATTATTATAATTATTATAAGTAATCTAATATCATTGATATTATTTAAAATTAATGAGTTAGATAATATTATTATATTTAATAACTTGTTAATTTTTATTGTTATTAAGTAATCTAATTTTATTGATATTATTTAAAATTAATGAATTAAATAATATTATTATAATTATTATTTTATTGCATATATAGACATATATTATAGGTAAAAAAAAGATATAGATTTATCCAAAATTATGTCATTTTTATTGAAGTAAGTAGTGATCTTATAAATAAAAATAATAAAGATGTCATTTTTATTGATTAAAATATATTGTTATTATTATACTAAATGACTTATTAATTAGTATTGTTATTAAGTAATCTAATATTATTGATATTATTAAAAACTAATGAGCTAAATAATATTATTATAATTATTCTTTTGTTGCATATTAATATATATATATATATATATATATATATATATATATATATATATATATATATATATATAGATATATATTATAAATAACCAAGATTACGTCATTTTAATTAAAGTAAGTAGTGATCTTACAAATAAAAATAAGAGATAAGTCATTTTTATTATTTAATAACTTATTGATTATTATTGTTAATATGTAATTTAATCTTATAGTCATTATTTTTATTAATATATATAGACATATAATAACTATATTTAATAAAACTATATAGTAAATTTATTAGATAAAGACTACATATTAAATTTGTTATAGTATTTAATAAAACTATAAAATTTTAATATAAATTAGTATTAATACTAGGTAAATTTAGATTATTAATTAATTTAATGGAAAAATTATTTATGACAAAATTATATAATGCTAATTTAATAATATAAATTTATCGTTCTATTTTTGATGGTATTATACCGATTTATTCCAATAGAACTAAATTTTCGTATCGAACAGTCTCAAAAAAATGGGAGGATATTTAAATTAGATATCAGTATTTAAGATTTTATTTTTACCTCAAAATATAGTACAGTTTTAGAGATTTTAAATCTCCATATTTATCTGAACTGTACTCACCCTTAGTCTCAAGTGAGTCAAAAATAAAAAAAATAAAAAAAAAAATCTCAAATAGAAAACTTGGTTGAAACCGTCAAAGCTTTCATATACCCAAATCTAGTGATGTTTTGCATGTTTATTAAATTAATAGGTATAAAATTGAATTTTTTATATTATTAACTTAAAAGAATTATTTTTTATTATATATTTAAATTATATAACTTCACTTCAATAAAAATTAATTTTATATTTTAATTTTTTTTTTAAAAAAGGACAACATTTTTGGACCGCCCATGCATTGTAATTTAAAATAAAACTTTTATACCTCAAAATGTCATTCAAAATGAGTTAAAAATTAACTACTCTATGTTCTTAAAAAAAATAAACGCATAAACCAGAAGAGTGATTCAATTATTAGGTCAAAAGATGGAGAAAAAATTTATAAATTTAGAATATTTTAATAAAATATTTCAAATAAAAAAAATATAGATTCAATTTTTTTAGCAACATCTGATTCACTTTGATAAAACAATTCTTAATCTTTTCTAAATAGACCCGTGAATCACACATAATGAAATTGCAGTTACTTGACATTTTTTAAGCAAAAATTCAAATTGCATGTGAAGCCGTCTGAATAACATATATAGTCAAAAACATAGTGGCCAAGTTGCTAAGCACTAGATTCAACTTGGTCCATTTCTTCCCTAAAAAAAATAAAAATAAAAATAAAATAAAAAGAGGAGACTTGGTCCATTTCTGATATACAGTAGAAGGTAGGCAAAATAAAAAAGGTTGTGTTCTTAAATTTTATATAATTATTCATTTATACTATTTTTTTAAGATTTTATTTTTTTTTTCAAATTTAGACATAATATTTTTCAATTCTATTTAAAGCATACAAAATTATAATGAATAAAACACTTATTTTAACATGTGAAGCATTAAAAAATTTTAAACTAATCAAAATAAAATAAGAAATTAAAATAAAAATTAGATTAATTTTTTTAAAATATTATTTTTGAATTAAATATTATGCTATATCATATAAATTTTTTTATATTTATATCAGCATATATTTATAAAATATTCTGGTTTCAAATATATACTGTAAGAGTTAAATGCATTAAAATAAAAATATAAAAAAAATTAATTATATAAAATTTAAGAATAAATCTATGTTTTTTTTTTTTTTAACAAAAATAAATCTATGCATTTGGTTATACTAGTTGCCCATCGATGACTAAAAGTCATGATATGTACTTTTAATCCGTGACACTGGTAAAATATGAAAATTTCATGTGGTGGAATGAGTCGGCTACCAGAAAGGTCCAGAGCATGACCTGGTAGTTCATGTTGAGGCATCCAAGATTTAAGGTTTGTGATAATATTAAGATTATTTTTTTTTACCATTTTTACGGATGTAATTGTAATATATTAGATACTAACAAGCAATATTGATTTTAAAAAAAAAAAAAAAGTCAGTCAAGTCAACAGAACATTTGGCCTTTCTTAAAGAAGAAAATATGAAACATGAAAGTGGATAAGGTTCACATATTCTTTGCTTTAGTACTTTTTATTTGATAAAGTTTGGTTTAGTCTTAACCATGGAATGTTCAAAGTTTTTTATTTTAAAAAAATTCCAATTTATAATTAAAACTTTTTTTTTATTTTTACTTTATGCGTTTTGTTAGAATTTTCTATAAAAATTATAACTGTTAGCTATTACTGAAAAAGAAAATATGTATAATTTAACTAAGCATTGGCAAATTTTTTCATCTCAATTATTTAAGTATTTTTTTAATTAAATTTCAGCTGAACTTTAATTTAAAATCAATTTAAAAATCAGAAGAAAGTATTCGTAGTTTTGAAAATAAAAAGATGGAATAATGAGCTAAAACAAATTTTAAAGTATTAGTAAATAACCCTATATGTTATATAATTATAGTAGTCTTTCTACATTAAATTTTGCTTTTATGACATTATTTTCTAACAGCTATTCAAGTAAATAACTAAATTTTTTAGTCTAAATTTTCTAAATTTTAATTAATACAATTTGATCTAATATATTTTTTAACAACTATTATAAATAGTTAAATTTTTAACATCAGAAAAGGTAAAAAAATTAATTTTACTTTCTGACTTTTCACTATTTAAACTATTCGTGAGAAACTATTTCACGGAACCATTTCACGGAACCACAGGTATAATGACTTATTTTTGTTTTTATAGAGATAAATTTCACCTGAAACAATATGAGATTTCAATTTTTATATAGCATTATTTAATTAATTATTAACATGAATAACATCTCAAACAAAATAAACCCGCGAAGGAAGCACGAAGCCAATTTGAAAACAAAGTTAATACTTTTATTAACTATTGCTTTTGAAACAAAACCCCAGAAACTGGCCTGACTCTATCATCTGCCTTCAACTTTCTGGCTAATCGTTCGCAATACAATATAGCAACATTTTTATATGTACACATTTTTTAAGTCTCCTTAAAAGCTATAAATAATCTTCAACAGAAATGCTTAAATCCTCTCCACCTTCATCTCTAGCCTGACCACTATCGCTCCAGCTCCCGTAACGAACCACATCATTTTCCCATCCCATTAGCTCTGCTTCTCGGCAACGATCAACTGCGCAACTTTCGTTTCCATTGCGTTGATCATTAGAAGACATGGATCTGTTCAATATCATTTGGGCATCAATTGCCATGCCAGCATCCGATGCTGTTTTCTGTACCGACTTAGGAGACATATCAGCTTTTAAACTTGCAGGCAACATTAGAGGGAAGTTAAAACGACCATCTCCTGATCTCAAACAATAAGAAGCTACGTCGTGAGCCACAGCAGCTGCCTCCGCAGTAGAATAAGAACCTAACCACAGCCGTTCTTGAGTGCCCGGAACTCGTATTTCAGATACCCATTTTCCCCATTTTCGGCGGCGAACGCCCTTGTATTTCTTTTGCTCTGCACTTGGAAGATTGCTGGTACTGCTACCGCTCATTTTCTTTTTCTTTTTCTGAGTGTGAAAAAGAAAGACTTTTTGTTTGGTGTTGGAGAAGAAGAGATGAGAGGGTGACATATATATAGGTTTTGAAACTGGAGAAAGTCAGAGGAGAAAAAGCTCGACATCGAGAAGGTCAAAATTTTCAAAGGTCAAAAGATAATGTAATCAGAGCTGACAGACGGTGCTGTATTTATTAAAAGCCTAATTGGCCATGCCTATGAGTAGGATGGGAAACCTAATACACATTTCATAGATAGATATATATATATATATATATATTAATTTATTTGATGCTCTTAGTGATCATATAAACTTTATTTAAAATTTTCAATTTAATAAACTTTATAAAAATAAAATTCTTTTATATTTATTTGTTTATTTATTTTTGAAAGATGATTTATATTATGGACAATTACTATTTGCATTATGAGATTTGATGTATTATATTAAGTGGCTCACCACTTTTAAAAATTATATTTATTCGTTTCTCACTTTAAAAGAAATAAATTAAATAATCCTTCTGTTAAGTTTGTTATCAAATAACCGTTAAATAGATATGAAATGACTAAATATCCATCTGTTTACTTTTTGATGGCCTAAGGAATGCTGTAGAACTTGTTTTTCGTTGTTGTTGTGCTTTTGGTTACTACAAACCAACTTTAAGCACTTTAATATGCGACCCCCATCCTACTCCTCCACCTCCACCGTTGCCTGCTCCACCACCACTAGCGCCACCACTACCACTACCACTTCCACTTTCTTGTTGACTATCTTCTTGAAAAAAATATTCCTTAAAACATTTTCTCCCATAATTCTCTAACAACATAACCTTGAAGAGCACAAACAAATGACCCCCTATCATCTTTAACAACACTACCCAACCCCATCTTCTGTGAAGAACCAAACACTGCAACATTTACATTGCATTTAAGACACCCAGTAGGAGGCTTCTACCATTTAACACTTCAATCAACTCGGGATTTAGTCTGATTGCAGCTCGTAACTAATTGGGCATTCAGCCACTGCTGAAGAAAGGACAACGAGAAATATTTTATTTGATTATTTCTTTTCTTGTAACTGCAACTTGTTTCTTGTAATTTTTTTTTGTTGATGTGATCAAAATTTATGTCTTCATTCAAATGTTACAAGACTAGTGGATTACTGGTTTCCAAAACAGCATCAACAAAATAAAAAAATGTAACCTAAGTACATTCTTCTCTTTTGGTACTAGACACCCTAAATCTAAATAAAGAATCAGAATAGCAAATGAACATGTGCATAAGGATCCAGTAAAAGGGCATCCAATAGAGGATTGATCACTGCCTCTCAAAATGTTGCAATGGACAACAATATGAGAAACCAGAAAATGAAATACCTGTAAACAACTCAATTTCCATATAGAAACGAGCAAGCCTTTTTTAAACAAAGTAGAGAGGTGTTTGCTTTCAAACTACTAAAAGACTTTGATTCCATTTGTTATTGTTTGGATTTGTAAGAGCAAGCAAGTTGAGAGTGAGTTGACAGATACAAGTGACATAGCCAATTCAAAAATCAAAAGTCAAGAAATAAGGGAAAAAGAATGGGAATCAGAGCGACAACGCTAAAGAAAGAAAAAATTAAAAATGAAGGTTCTCTTAGAAGCACACATATAGCACCCCTGAACTAAAACTAAGTAGTTTTCAATGATTACTCTGCTGATTCTTCTTCATTGAGTCTAAAAGAGAAGGCTTAAATCTAGTGGCGATAGGCAAAGAAACATCAACAAGGTGAGGTGTTGTGACAGTTGACGTGGAGGCGGAGGCGGATGAAGAGGAAGAAGTTAAAAAAGATAAAAGAGATAAATAAGTTAGAGTAGGAGTGGTAGGAGTTAAAGAATCAAAATAATGTTGTTGCTGCTACATTGGTTAATGATGGTGGTGGAGATGATGAGAAGTATCCACTTGTAGAGTTATGTAAAAATGGGATGTTAAAAATACGGCCAATGATACATAAAAAGGTAATTATGACTTTTTTATTTTTACATTTATTTTTCATATTTTCTACTAATAAGATAGTGAGAATATAGACAGAAGGATTATTTAATGTAACAGAATCAAAAGTGAGGGATGAATAAATATAATTTTTAAAAGTGGGGATCACTTAATACAATAAAGCAAACCTTAAAGGGTAAATAGTAATTGTCCCTTTATATTAATTAAACAAAAGTAGAATAGGACATATCCTTTAGTACAATATTTGAGATACAAGGCGAACATTCTTCCATATAAATATTGTTAGAATGAAGAGATAGCACACACCCAGCCAAACCATTGGCAACCCTATTACCATCCCATCTAACAAAGTTGAACATTAAAGACTCAAAACTATAAGTTAAACATAAGATATCATCAGTCAATAATCTAAGAAAAGAAGCATTCACATCTTTACTTTGCAATTTCAAGAATAGAATATGATAGTTTGTTTTAAAAACCAGTTTTAAAAAACTTGCTTCTTTACCTATCCCCAGCTCATAACACAGAATAGTGGCTTCACCAATGGTAGCATTCATTCTAGGAGAGAGCAAGTTACTTGTTGACAAAAGCATAACACTAAAAGGATCTCTTACTATCATACTAAAACCGGCTTTCTTAAGTTTGCACCCTCTATCACAACATCAATATTTAGCTTACAATAACCAACAAGTTATCCTAAACCCTTCATGTGAATCAAACTCTGCCAAAAAATTTGATAAACCTTTGCCTTCAAGCAGCTAAAAAAGCACTAGGTTTCCAATCATAGAAGGAGCCATATATAGGAATTAATCCATGAAGAATTTTATTCTAAGAAAACCATATTAACCAAAAAATTTAAACCATCAATGATTTCATATTTTTTATCTAGCTAATTGAACATGCAAGTGAGCCATGAGAAGAGCGAAGTTTAAGGAAACCATCATTAACAATAATTAGAGCACTAGATAATCAGATAACCACATTGCCTAAGCTTAAGGGTATTCCTTAAACAAATATAGACCAGTCTTCATAGGATTATCACATAACAAATAATTGTATTATTTTATTAAACCATAATAAAGCAAATTTTCACCAAGTGGGAGAAAACCTTGTAGCAGTCGTTAAAAAAAAAAAAAAAAGCTTGACCTAAGGAGAATTAGAAATAGACCAGGTAACTTTCCAAATATTATTAGTCCTTAAATGGGAGTAGGCAAATTATTATGATGAAGCCTCCCAACTACCACATAGCCTGATTTAATATTATAATCACTAGATTTTGAAAAACCTTTAACACATTCTATCTATGGATATAACGAAGCCTCATAGTTACCACATAGCCTGATTTAATACAATAATCATAAAATTTTAATAACCTTTAACACATTTTATTTATAGGTAGTCTATAGCTTAGTGACATTCCAATTACGACCTCTTCTTTAAAGGGAAAAAAAATCACTTATAACCTTCCTTTTTCATTGGTTTAAATTAACATCAATTAACATATCTGCAGTAGCATCAAATGGTAGACTTTGAAACACCAATGACTTCATGCTATGGACATTATGGATCCATCTATCCTTTCAAATACTAATGGCAGTCCCATTGCCCATCCTCTAGCCAAAACCTTCACTAATAATTAAAAGAGCTCTAACTAAACTACACTGTAAAAGGCTAGGATTAAACCCTAAAGAAGCATTAAGTATTGACGAGCGAGAAAAATATTTCACTTTCAATATTTGACGACTAAGGGACAGAGGATTAGTAAGAATTATCCATATGTGTTTGGCAAGAAGTGCCAAATTAAAATCATGTAGATTACGGATTCTAAATGTAACGACCCGAACCCGAGGGTATGTGATCGGCACTAGGGAATGGGTAGGCATAAGGCCCCTGAAACCCGTAGTAAGCCTAAAGGAAAAGAAAATAAAACCATTCATATTTTAAACTTTATTTTAAAATAGAACACATTATCAAACTGATTTTTCTCAAATTACACAATTTCAACTGTTTAAATAATAATGTGTTTCAACATCTCATATTATAAATCAAATTGAATCTTATACATAAGCGTGGTTTACATAAATAAACTACACAATTATGTTTAAACCATACAAATAGTTAGAACATATACTACTGCAGTAACCTAGATTAACACACAGTACAGTTTATAATGACCTACATAAAATAGCCGGTGAAGAAGAAACCCGGCGTGGAGGTAGTCTGAGGTCGAACTCCTAAGCTCCTGAAAAAAAATAAATTGAGGGGAATCAGACCTCACTGAGTAAGTCAATAAAAGAGCTGTACGATTTGAAAGCCTTTTTGAAAACTATATATGTTTATAGTGAAAATAATTTATAATATATAAGTATAGCTTTTGAAAAATCTCGGTAGAACCTTAAACCCAAAATCTAAATGGCCAACCGGGCCCACTTACTCCAACTAGACTACCGATCCCCGAGAGCATAGGCATCAACCGAGGCACCAAGCCGTAGTCATTCACTTAATCCAAATAAATGGCATTGGCGGTCCCCGAGAGCTAAGGCATCAACCGAGGCACCCATCCCAGTCCATTATTGACTTTCCAATCACTGGCGGTCCCCGAGAGCAAAGGCTTCTACCGAGGCACCCGTCCCAATTTAACATTCATCAATCATACAATTATCGGATCCATCTCTCAATCTCTACCATGTGCACATAGTCCTGGTGAGGCCCACCAGGTAGCCCGTTCTACCAAAATTTCTCAAATCAATTTTAAATAAATAAAATACCTTTAAATCATAAATAATAGCATTAAATTAAATAAATCATATAATTGATATAATAGAAATACGAGCGCATGCATTCTTTAAATAAACACATGCACAGATCGTTCTATTGACTTACAGGATGAATGCGAAGGCTAACGACCACGCGTCTGCCTCGGTCTCACAGCTTCTGCTCCGATATGCTCTAAAAGAAAAATAATGAATCGACTTTTAAAACATGACTAAGGAATCGAAATCAGAAATCAACAAAATAATAAAATTCCAGACTGACTCAAGGAAAACCGGACGAGACTCGACAAACAGGATTTAACCTAACTAACGGTAGGAATTTTACGAGTATCACGTTTTACGAGAAAATCTATCGAAATTTCGACAGAGTCTCCTCTGTAAAACGGACATCTCTCTATCAAAGGTAGAGCCAGACCTGCATAGAAAATGCACTTCCAATAATCACAAACACCTATACTCAAGTCGGCCTTCCAAAACTACAATTTGCCCCGACCGAGATCACAACTCAAACAAATATCAAAAATTAATAATATTTATTTCTCAAATTACACATATATATATATATAATTTACACACACACATACTAAAAATAAATAGCATATTTAAAATCTTAATTATTCAAAATTAAACAATTAAATTTGTATTCCATCACCAACAATATAATTATAATTATTATCCAAATTAAAACATTTGTAATGTATTATATGAATATATATATATATATATATATATATATATATATATATATATTGGAAATTGGACATTTAAAATTTTACACTACTTCGGAAATTATATCAATTAATTTATAAAAATTATCTAAACCCTTTAAATATTAATAAAACTAATTAAAAAATATATATATTATCATATTTATGGTAAAATTACATTTTTACCCCCCTAAAATACACAATTTACATAATGTGCTTTTAATACTAGAATAATTCCTTAAAATTCTTTAATCATGCCAAAAATTTATTTTCTTAAAATAAAACTCCCTAATATAATTAAAATATTTAATCAACCAAAAATTTTCTCCCAAAAATTACTATTTAACCAAAAATCAAATTTGGCATAAACTCAAATTAATTATAAAAATATTATAAAAATCTCAAAAATTATAATTTGAGTTCTAAAATTTATAATATTCACTAATAACCTCAATTATTAAAATTCCATAATTTTTTAACCATAATTTTCGAAATTAGCCTAATTATTAAATTTTGACATAAAGCATAGAAATTCCTAAAAATTGTATAATATTCTAAAAAATTTATTTTCTTTACCCTAAAATTTATATCAACTCATAATAATACCAAAATACCAAATATTATTATTATTTATTATTTTTATAATTAATTCCCGAAAATTCCTAAAATATTATTAAAATATTCAAAAATTTACCAAAAATAAAAATAAATTCAAAAAATTATACAAAAATTCCTAGAGGTAGATTGATCTACTAGGAATCACATTTGTAAAGGGAGTTTGCATGAATCAATCTAAATCGAGCTAAAAAAATTTCCAAAACCCTAGAGCTCAAAACCAAAAATCCACCAAAACTCAATCAATTCATGACCAAAGCTTAAACTAAGCTTAGAATGAGTCTCACCGGTACAAGGGGAGGAGATTGGCACTGGAATGGAGGAAAATGGTGGCCGGACGAAGCTTGGGTGAGTTTGGAGCAAACTCTCAGCTTCTTCTCTTCCAGCGGCTCTGCAGGTGATCGGAGGTGAGGGAGAAGGAAGAGGAAGCAGCAGATGGCGGCCGGAGTTGGGGGAGGCACAGTGATGGTGGCAGTCGAGGGTGTCGCGCGGTGGGGAGAGGGAGGTTCTCGGTTTTTGGTTTCTTCTGTCAAAAAAAAAAAAAAAAAAAAAAAAAAAATATATATATATATATATATATATATATATATATATATATATATATATATATATATATATATATATATATATATATATATATATATATATATATACTATATTATAAACTAATATATATGTGTATATATATATATAATATACCTATTATACATACATGGGTGTCTAAGTGAGTTTTTTTGTGTATGTATACATATATATATACATATATACTTAAACATACACTTCATGCAATTATATATATATATATATATATACACATTAATAACCATTAATATAATATATATTCAATATATGACTATATATTAATATTTATTTATGCATGTATGTATATAGACAAATATTAGTACATATGTACATATCTATATACATATACTATATATACATAATATAATATAATGCAAAGTAACCATTTCTAATATTATTTGAGAAAAATATCCCTTTTAATTCAAATAAATTTGTATATATATATAGGGTATTACACTAAACCTGCCTTGCAACTTAGATGTGGCTAACTTCTCCTAACACATACAATGAATCATCCATCTATTCGACATATCATCTCACCAGAATTTATTAATTTGATGTTGAATCATATCACAAAAAAAGCAAGGAGGGAAAAGTAGCTCATCATATATGTAGGTATGGCCTAAATTACATACTTAATTAACACCTCTTTCCTTACAATAGAAAAATATTTCTCCTTCCAATCTTTTTAATTCCTACAAACTCTATCATTTAGTGATTGAAAAATCACCTTCTTAAACTTATCAAAGTGGGTAGTCCAAGATATTTAGGATAATGAATAACTCCATTAACACCTAATAATGCCCCAAGATATTGTTGTTTTGAAATATCAATATTTTTACTAAAAGTGCCTTCAGGCTTATTAAAATTCACCACTTGTCCTAACGCCAATTTATTTTGATGCAAAAGAGAGAATAATGTTTAACATTTAGGAATTATAGCTTGAGTAAAAATAATACTATCATTAGCAAAAAAGAAATAAGAAATAGCATGTTAATAAGGTAGATTGTTTTAGCTAAAATAGCCTTCTTAACTAAAGCTGACAGTCCTTCAACACACAATAAAAATAGATAAGGTGAAATTAGGTCACCTTGCCTTAAGCCCCACTGTGGTATTAAAGAATCTCTTGGAGCACCATTAATCAAGAAAGCGAAAGAAACATTATGAACACAAGTCATAACCAAGCAAATAAGATAAAAAGGAAAGTTCATTTTGAACATGACGTATTCTAAGAAAATCCATTCCACCTTATTATATGTTTTACTCATATCAAGTTTAAGAGCCATGGTGCCTATTTGACCCTTCATACGATGTTTCATAGAATGAAATAATTTAAAATTCACCATCATATTATTTGTAATTAATCTTCCTAGAATAGAGGCATTTTGTGTGGAGTGAATAAAAATTGGTAACACCATCTTCAATCTATTTGCCATAACCTTAGAGATAATCTTGTAAAGGATATTGCACAAGCTAATTAGCCTTAAGTCATGCATTATTTTAGGGCATTTAACTTTAGGAATTTAGTGTGACAAATGTCTGATACAACTAGGCATAATCGCTAAAGTGAGAAAGCCCTGCAGAAGAGATAACACATCCGGACTAACCACATGCTAATATTTTTTATAAAATAATGTTGATATACCATATTTTGAAAGGTGCATTTGCTTTAAAGCAGTAAGAATCTCATAATTAGTCAAAGGGGCATACAATAAAATAGATAAATTATTAAATAACCTAGATTCAATAGCATCCATAACAATGTCAACACCATTTGAAATTGAACAAGAAAAAATAGCTCTAAGTAATACTAATTCACAATAATAGAAAATGTACTCATCTCCCTCTCTCCAAAAAATGGTAGCATTTTTTATTTTATACCTCTCAGCACTGGCCTTGCAATGGAAATATTTGGTGCTCCTATCCCCCTCTACCAACTACACATGTTTAGAGCACTACTTCTAATATAGCTCCTCAAAAGAAAAAAGGTCTTGGATTTTCCAATTCAACTTAACCTATTCTACCTTTAACTCAGAGTTTTTATCTAACTTTTGGATTTTTTGCAACCTCAATAGAGCACTATAGATATCAGACTTCATTGATCCAAATTTTAAATGATGCAAATGTTGGAGGGCATTTTACACTATTTCAATTTATAAAAAATAGAATCTCCAATTTGAGCATTGGACCATAAATTATTAATAAGCTCCTTATAATCATTTTCTCTTAACTACATGGCTTTAATTAGAAGATTCAATTTCTTCTCTTCAACCTTGGCTTATTATTCAAAGCTTCCAATAGAATAAAAGTATGGTCTGATGTATGTTTAACTAAGAGACTCACTTTTCTAATAGAAAATCTAGAAATCTAATGATAATTACCAAAAATTAATTAAGTCTTTCTTGGATTAACTCATCACTCCACCGGCCATTAGTCAAAGTAAATGGCAATCCATTATACCCCAAATCCTACAAGCTATAACAATCCACCACTTACCAACACTGATCCATCGTGGCAGAATTTCGACTATGGCCTCCACTCTTTTCAAAACTAAGCATAACTTCATTGAAATCCTTAAAATGCTTAAGTGAATCCAACTCTAATCGGTAAAAATGCTTCAATAAACCCTAGAAGTGGCTCATATTTTAAAATTTAGACAAGCCATATATGCTAACCTTAACCTAAGAAGCTATATTATCATGTGCTGCAACCTCAAATTGAATATGATGTAACGAGAATGACTAGATTTAAACTTGTAACTCCTTACTTCGTAGTAGCAAAAGTTCACTAAAATAAGTAATAATATCTACAAGGAATACAAAAAAAATCCATAAAAAGCCCTTTTAATACTCTCAAGGGAATGAAAGTACAGTTTAGTTTCCATAAGAAAAATAATTTTAGGCTGATGCCTTTGAATGTGGAAAAGCGAGGTTTGAAATGTCTGGGGATTCCCTAACCTTTTAACATTCCAACTAAATATTTTTACAGTTTTTGGTGGGACTACTCAACAATCACTGCCTTATAACACTTATTGGTGGTTGCAACCTAGACCTTTGTCCTTTTTTAGTAAGAAACCAACAATTCATCATCATATTCTATTACCTTATTTTTCAAACTATTAAGCAATCATTTACTACCACAAGCAGCATAAGGTTGTATCTAAATGGGAACAAAGTGTAAAGATGACATGGACAAGTTATCCTTTATATGAGCTATATTTTTATAGCATCCAACCTTTTTAGGTTTCTAATTTAAAATTAAAACATTAAGATCACATGCCTTTATTAGCTATTTAGTTGCACTAGGACTAGAAATAACATCATTATCTTATTCTTAAGAATTTATAATAAACTGATTTGGGCCTTTCACATGCACCGATGTGTTTGTATTCATATAATTTGAGTTATCATCTTGGAAAATTTGTCTTCGTACTTGAGCACCAAATGGAGTAGGAGATGAAATAGGTCTAGGAGTGCAATTTGGTGTAATAGAGTTCATCTTAACTGAGGTGTGAAGAAATTTATTTCGAAGTGGTGAAGTATGAAAGGCAGGGTTATATGGCCATGTCACATCCACTAATACTTTAATACGAATAAGCTTATTGTAAGATGCCACATTGTTCTCATTCAGTTCATGCACGATTCCTATTTTAGCACCGTTTTTTAAAAAGAGAATCATTATCCCTCCTATTTAGAGGTAGGTTACACACCAAAATCATATTAAAACAACATCAGAAGGTTGTTCATCAACCTTTAACTCTCGCAAAATTATCAACTAATGATCATATTGCCAAGGGCTCTCTCGTAGGATCCTTTCTTTATTGAATTTTGATTCAAATTCACACACAAATAGATTTGATCCAACAATTTGCAATTTAAAACCCTTTGAAAGTTTCCATGTGCCGTTTAAGGCACCCATAAAAGGTTTGAGATTAAAGGTTTTTCAGATAATTGCCAACCAACATGACATCATCTGTGTTTCCTATCCAACGAATCATCACCACCAACCCTCAAGTCCACTTATTTATTCTCATCAGATGTAAGGGTAAAGCTTTCAAGCAAACTTTCTAATTCACTTACCATGCCAACACCAAACAAAGAAAATGAACACTTCTCAATTAACAAAAAGAGAAAGTGAAAAGAAAACAAAGAAAAACATGGAAAAAAATATGAGAAAAACAAGAAAAATCATGATATTTCCACAAACGGGAAGCAAAATTGTAACCCTAGACACAACTAGGTAGAGAGCAACTCCATAACAAAATTTTTTAAACCTTTTATATTTATTACTGTATACATGATATTTGAATTCAAAATTTTATTTCAAGCAATTTAAATTTGTAGTAACTTTTAATTCAAAAAATACTAAATTTTTAGAACAATAATTAAAAAAAAATCAAATCAATTTATTGGTTCGTATTGGTACCAAAAAAATTTTAATTCATATAAAATATTTTTTTCTTTTTTAATAAAAATTATTTAATACCTCCAATGAGATTTTTTTATTCTTTTATTAGTTTTCTTTTTATTTTCTTAGACAAAAGATTTTCTTTACCTTAATTTAAAAAAGTTTAAATTATATTACCATCCAGAGATTTTAGATTTTGTGCAAATGACCCAAAAACTGGTGGAAAAAACTGAATACGTCAACTAACCTGCAAGTTATTAATTTACTTGAACTTCTTAGATTAAATTTATAAGTAAAATATCTAACATAAAACTACCCACTAATTTTTATTTTGCTTATGAACAACTTACAAGTTTTTAATGTATTTAAAAATAAAATTAAACCATGTACTATATAATTTCAACCTTTGATATAAATACTTCAAGTTGTAATTCACATTTTGAAAAAAAGAAGTATCCGAAAAACTATAATTATATTTTTAATAATTTTTGTATCTAATTTGAATATAATAGATTGAAATATACGTAATAATTTCAATATATTGTGCTACCATTAGTAAATATAATATGAAAGAAATAAAAAAGTATTAATTTTTTACATCATAAATTTTGTTTTACTTTTTTTAATTTGGTCAACAATGGTACTTTACATAGAATCTAACATATGATCAATCAACCATATGACTAATGCATCACTCCTACCAATTAAAGATTCCAAATTACTTAAGGCATGATGTCATGAACATTTTGTCTGATTCTATGTCAGTGCAGCAATGTGCATAATATGTACAGTAATTAAATAATTCATATATATATTTAAAATCTAATTTCAGATTTTTATTAAATTGGGTATATATATTTAAAATATTCTGGTTTCAAATATATATTGTAAGAGTTAAATGCGTTAAAATACAAAATAAATAAAAATATAAAAAAATTAATTATATAAAATTTAAGAATAAACCTATGTTTTTTTTTTTAACAAAAATAAATCTATGCATTTGGTTATACTTGTTGCTATGCACTTTTAATCCGTGACACTGGTAAAATTCGAAAATTTCATGTGGTGGAATGAGTCGGCTACCAGAAAGGTCCGGAGCATGCAATCTTCTCTACCCGTCAAAGTCAGTCGAGTTCCCGACAAGGCCTGACCGACAAGATCTAATACTAATAACCAATTTATTAGTATTAGGTACAAACAAGCAATGCTGATTTAAAAAAAAAAAGTCGGTCAATTCAACAGAACATTTGGCCTTTTTTAAGGTTCACATATTCTTTGCTTTAGTACTTTTTATTTGATAAAGTTTGGTTTTGTATTAACCATGGAACGTTCAAAGTTTTTTATATTAAAAAAATTCCAATTTATTATTAAAACTTTTTTTGATTTTGATTTTTTGCATTTTGTTAGAATTTTCTATAAAAATTATAACTTTTAGCTATTACTGAAAAAGAAAATATATATTTTTATTTGATAAAGTTTGGTTTTGTATTAACCATGGAATGTTCAAAGTTTTTTATATTAAAAAAATTCCAATTTATAATTAAAACTTTTTTTGATTTTGATTTTTTGCATTTTGTTAGAATTTTCTATAAAAATTATAACTTTTAGCTATTACTGAAAAAGAAAATATATATCATTTAACTAAGAATTGACAAATTTTTTCATCTCAATTATTTAAATATTTTTTTAATTAAATTTCAGCTGAACTTTAATTTAAAATCAATTTAAAAATCAGAAGGAAATATTCGTATTTTTGAAAATAAAAAGATGGAATAATGAGCTAAAACAAATTTTAAAGTATTAGTAAATAACCCTATATGTTATGTCTTTCTACATTAAATTTTGCTTTTATGACATTATTTTCTAATAGCTATTCAAGTAAATAATTAATTTTTTTAATCTAAATTTAACTATTGCTTTTGAACAGAACCCCAGAAACTGGCCTGACTCTATCATCTGGCTTCAACTTTCTGGCTAATCGTTCGCAATACAATATAGTTTGATTTCAGCAACATTTTTATATGTACACATTTTTTAACTCTCCTTAAAAGCTATAAATAATCTTCAACAGAAATGCTTAAATCCTCTCCACCATCATCTCTAGCCTGACCACTATCGCTCCAGCTCCCGTAACGACCCACATCATTTTCCCATCCCATTAGCTCTGCTTCTCGGCAACGATCAACTGCGCAACTTTCGTTTCCATTGCTTTGATCATTAGAAGACATGGATCTGTTCAATATCATTTGGGCATCAATTGCCATGCCAGCATCCGATGCTGTTTTCTGTACCGACTTAGGAGACATATCAGCTTTTACACTTGCAGGCAACATCAGAGGGAAGTTAAAACGACCATCTCCTGATCTCAAACAATAAGAAGCTACGTCGTGAGCCACAGCAGCTGCCTCCGCAGTAGAATAAGAACCTAACCACAGCCGTTCTTGAGTGCCCGGAACTCGTATTTCAGATACCCATTTTCCCCATTTTCGGCGGCGAACGCCCTTGTATTTCTTTTGCTCTGTACTTGGAAGATTGCTGGTACTGCTACCGCTCATTTTTCTTTTTCTTTGTCTTTTTCTGAGTGTGAACTAGAAAGACTTTTGTTTGCTGTTGGAGAAGAAGAGATGAGTGGGTGGCATATATATATAGGTTTTGAACAGTGGAGAAAGTCAGAGGAGAAAAAGCTCGACATCGAGCGGTCAAAATTTTCAAAGGTCAAAAGATAATAAAATCAGAGCTGACAGACGGTGCCGTATTTTTTTTTTTTTAACAAACAGACGGTGCTGTATTTATTAAAAGCCAAAGTATCTCAGTCCATTTATTTTTGAAAGGTGATTTATATTAATTAAACAAGAGTAGAAGAGGGCATATCCTTTAGTACAATATTTGAGACACAAGGCGAAGACTCTTCCATATAAATATTTTTAGAATGAAGAGATAGCACACACTCAGCCAAACCATTGGCAACCCTATTACCATCCCATTTAACAAAGTTGAACATTAAAGACTCAAAACTATAAGTTAAACATAAGATATCATCAATCAATAATCCAAGAAAAGAAGCATTCACATCTTTACTTCGAAATTTCAAGAATAGAATTTGACAGTTTGTTTTAGAAATCAGTTTCAAGAAACTTGCTTCGTTACCTATCCCCAGCTCACAACATATAGTAGTGGCTTCACCAACAATAGCATCCATTCCAGGAGAGAGCAAGTTACTTTTTGACAAAAGCACAACACTGGAAGGATCTCTTACTACCATACCAAAATTGGCTTTCTCAAGTTTGCACCCTCTATCACAACATTAATATTTAGCTCACAATAACCATTCATTAGTGGTAACCAACAAGTTATCCCAGACCCTTCATGCGAATCAACCTTTGCTAAAAAATTAGATAAACCTTTGCCTTCAAGCAGCTAAAAAAGTGTTGGGTTTCCAATCATATGAGGAGCCATATATAAGAATTGAGCCATGAAGAGCTTTATTCTAAGAAAACCATATAAGCCACAAAATTTGAACCACCAATGATTTCACATTTTTTATCTAGCTAATTGAACATGTAAGTGAACCATGAGAAGACTGAAGTTTGAGGGAAACCATCATCTATAATAACTAGAGCACTATATAACCAAATAACCACACTGCTTAAGCTTAAGGTCATTCTTTAAACAGATGCAAATTAGTCTCTATAGGATTATCATATAACAGATAATTGTATTATCTTACTAAACCACAATAAAGAAAAATTTCACATTGTAAGGGAAAACCTTATATCAGTCTTTAAAAAAAAAAAAAAAAGCTTGACCCAAGAATAATTAGAAATAGACCATGTAACTTTCCAAAATATTATTAGAGTCCTTAAATGGAGTAGGCAAATTATTACGACAAAGCCTCCCAGCTACCACATAGCCTGATTTAATATTATAATCACTAGATTTTGAAAAACCTCCAACGCATTATATCTATGGACATGACGAAGCCTTTTAGCTAGCACATAGCCTGATTTAGTACAATAATCATTAAATTTTAAAAACCTTCAACACATTCTATCTATAGGCAGTCTATATCTTAGTGGCATTCCAATTATGGCCTTTGCTTCAAAGGGTAAAAAAGATCACTTATAACCTTCCTCTTTCATTACTTTAAATTTAACATCAATTAACATATCCATAGTAGCATCAAATGGTAGACTTTGAAGCACCAACGACTTCATGCTATGGACATCATGGATCATTTATCCTTTCAAATACTAATAGCAGTCCCATTGCCCACCCTCCAGCTAAAAACTTTGGTAATAATTGGAATAGCTCTAACTAAACTACACTACAAAAGGCTAGGATTAAACTCCAAAGAACCATTAAGGATTGACAAGTGAGGAAAATAATTCACTATTAGTATTTGACAACTAAAGGATGAAGTATTAGTAAGAATTGTCCATATATGTTTGGTAAGAATCACTAAATTAAAATCATGTAGATTACAGAATCCAAACCCACATTACAACTTAAACATGGCTAATTTCTCCTAACACATCCAATGAATCATCTGTCTATTCAACATTTCATCTTACCATAATTTATTTGAATCATATCACAAAAAAAAGTAGAGAGGGAAAAGTAGCTCATCACATATGTAGGTATGGCCTAAATTACATACTTGATTAACACCTCTTTCCTTGCAATAAACAAATATTTCTCCTTCCAATCTTTTTAATTTCCTATAAACCCGATCATTTAGTGACTGAAAAATCACCTTCTTAGACTTACTTATCAAAGTGGCAGTCCAAGATATTTAGGATGATGAATAACTCTATTAACCCTTAATAATGCCTCAAAAGATTATTGTTTTGAAACATCAACATTTTTACTAAAAAAGACTTCAGGCTTATTAAAATTCACCACTTGTCTCAACACCAATTTATTTTGATGCAAAAGAGAGAATAATGTTTAACATTTTGGAACTGTAGCTCGAGTAAAAATAATATTGTCATTAGCAAAAAGGAGATGAGAAATAGCATGTTAACAGAGTAGATTGTTTTAGCCAAAATAGCCTTCATGACTAAAGCTGACGGTCCTTTAGCACACAATAAAAATAGATGAGGTGAAATTGGGTCACCTTGCCTTAAGCCCTACCGTGGTATTAAATAATCTCTTGGAGCACCATTAATCAAGAAAGCAAAAGAAAAATTATGAACACAAGCTATAACCAAGAGAATAAGATGGAAAGGAAAGTTCATTTTAAACATAACCTGTTCCAAGAAAATCCATTCCACTTTATCATATGTTTTACTCATATCAATCTTGAGAACCATGGTGCCAATTTTACCATTCATACGATGTTTTATAGAATGAAATAATTTGAAATTCACCATCATATTATTTGTAATTAATCTTCTCATAATACAGACACTTTGTGTGGAATGAATAAGAATTGTAACACCATCTTTAGTCTATTTGCCATAACCTTAAAGATAATCTTATAAAGGAAATTACACATGCTAGTTGGACTTAAGTCATGCATTATTTCAGGGCACTTAACTTTAGTAATGTAGTGTGACAAATGTGTGATTCAACTTTGGGGGCATAACCGCTAAAGTGAGAAAGCCTTGCCGAAGAGATAACACATCCGAACTAACCACATACTAATATTTTTGATAAAATAATACTGACATACCATATAGACCTGAGGCCTTTGAAAGGTGCACTTGCTTTAAAGTAGTAAGAATCTTATAATTAGTCAAAGGGGCATACAACAAAGCAAATAAATCATTAGATAACCTGGAGTTAATAACATCCACAACAATGTTAACATTATTAACAAGAAAATAACTTTGAGTAATACTAATACACAATAATAGAAAATAGACTTCTCAACACTGGCCTTGCGATGGAAATATTTGGTGCTTCTATCCCCCTCTGCCAACTACACATGTTTAAAGCACTGCTTCTAATACAGCTTAAAAGAAAAAAGGTCTTGGATTTTCTAATTCAACTTAACCTATTCTACCTCTAACTCATAGTTTTGATCTAACTTTTGGATTTCTCACAACCTTAGTAAAGCATTATAAATATTAGACTTCATTAATTCAAACTTCAAATGATGTAAACATTGGAGAGTAATTTACACTATTTCAATTTATAAAAAATAGAATCTCCAATTTGAGCCTTGGACCACTAATTATTAATAAGCTCATCACAATTTTTTCTTTTAACTATATGGCTTTAAGTTAGAAGATTCAATTTCTTCTCTTCAACCTTAAGTTATTATTCAAAACTTCCAATAGAATAAGAGTGTGGTCTTATACATGTCTAACTAAGAGACTCACCTTTCTAATAGAAAATATAAAAATCTAATGATAATGATAATGATAATTACCAAAACTTGATCAAGTCTCTTTTGGATTAACTCATCACCCCATCGACCATTAGTTTAAGTAAATGGTGATCCATTATACTTTAAATCCTATAAACCACAATAATCCACCACTTAGCAACACTGATCCATTATGGCAGAATTTCGACTATGGCCTCCTCTCTTTTCAAAACTAAACATAACTTTATTAAAATCCCTAAAATGCACAAGTGGACCTAACTCTGATTGGTAAACCTACTTTAGCAAACCCTATAAGTGGCTTTTATTTTAAAATTTAGACCAGCCATATATTCTAACCCTAACCCTAGAAGATATAGTATCATGCGTTGTAACCTCATATTGAATATGATGTAATGAGAATGACTAGATTTGAACCTATAACTACTTACTTTGTAATAGTAAAAGTTCACCAAAACAAGTAATAACATCTACTGGGAATACAAAAAATCCATAAAAGCCCTTTTAATTCTCTCAAAGGAATGAAAGTGCAGTTTAGTTTCCATAAGAAAAATAATTTTAGGTTGATGTCTTTAAATGAGGAAAAGCAAGGTTTAAAATGTCCAATGATTCCCCAACCCCTGAACATTCCAATTAAATATTTTTACAGTTCTTGATGGGACCACTCAGTAGCCACTGCCTTACAACACTTATTAATAGTTACAACCTAAACCTTTGTCCTTTTACTGTAAGAAACCAACAATTCATCATCATATTTCATTACCATATTTTTCAAACTATGAGGTACTCATTTACTACCACAAGCAGCATAAGGTTGTATCTAAATGGGAACAAAGTGTAAAGATGACATGGACAGATTATCCTTTATATGAGCTATATTTTTATAGCATCCAACCTTTTTAGGTTTCTAATTTAAAACCAAAACATTAAGAACACATGCCTCTATCAGCTGTTTAGCTGCACTAAGACTAGAAACAACATCATCATTATCCTATTCTTGAGAATTTATACTAGATTGATTTGGGCCTTTTACATGAAACGATGTGTTTGGATCATCATCTTTATCCATGCTCAACTCGGAAGAGTTCATTGGGGCATTGATCCCCTTTTCCTTCATTATCAACTGTATTTGAGCCATAGACTTGACAAAGTCTTTAGCCCAATCTGGCTTCTCTACATTTCCTTGGGCATCTTCTTTTTGATGAATTATAGGTTCTGCCAATACTGTCTGCTAATCATCTTCTACCTCTTACCTTTTAAGAACCTCGACATCCAGATCAAAAGGTCAAAGTTGAGGTGCTGGCGGTTGGGGCACTGGCCGCTATGGTGCTGGCAATTCTCCTATAGCTTGACCCATCATTTTTCCCATAATTTCTCTCATGATTTCCTTGGTTTGTTTGACCATTTTGGCTTTCAACTATTCCTTGAAGGCTTCAGCATTAAATTCTGCCATCTTGATCCTTCTACAGATTCTAACCAAACGGCCTGTGTCAGATCGCTTCCTATTGGTAGACTGCTGTGGATCTATATCTGTAATCATTGAGGGTCAGAAATGTGCATGGCTTGTATGCATGAAATGCAAGCCTATTAGTAAGAAGGAGCAGAAAATAAAGCATATATGCATATATCAGAGGACAAAACAAAAAGCTCTCTAACGATATCTCCACCCTTATTTCTCTTACACATGTGTTCAATGGTGAGTTCCTTATCCTAGGATTTTTGTTCTGGATTTTGATTATCAACGAGGGATAATAAAACTGACGGATATAAGATAACTCTTAAGACAATATAAACAAGTGGTAATTCTTTTAAAAAATTCCAAAGTCCATTTTAAATGGGCCAGGAATGATATTAAAGGCCCACCTTGTCAAGATCCCTTCGAAATAGGCTAATAATAGGCATGAAAAGCCCATCTTGTCAAGGCTTATTTTGTAATGGGCTTAGGCCTTATTTAAAGGATTACCATATGGCATAAAACACATTCATTTGGAAAAAATCCTAGTGGAAATTGCTAGGTCATTTACATGAGCTAAGTCTTAGGTAATAAGCTTCGACTCCCATAGCTATATACACCCATTACGTCTCCCTACTCAAAGGTCCATGCGATGTGGATAGGTACGTGCTATGAGTGACAATAATCAAATATCTCACCATCAGGTTTGAACGAAACATATGCAACAAAACAAAGATTATTGTCGATTTATTTAGGACTTGGAGTGCATCGTGTGAAAATGTGTAGTGAATGAAAAATTTGTGAAGGAAATAAAGAAATAATCAAAGATGATAAATTAAAAAACACTTAGAATCAGTTTCCCTATCTCTAGTGGAGTCGCCACTGTAGCGGCGGTTTTGGTCGTGTGCCCAAGTATTGGCGACCATGGCACTGTGTGAGCTCGAGGCTTATTAAGAAATACATAGTGGGCTTAAGGCCCAAAATGGAGATGGAGTCGCCACCCGAATGAAAGCTGAGACACACTGTACATCAACTGGATTCCACAGAGGTTCTTAGAAGCCGTCATCAGAGATCGGGTTCAAAAACTGGGTATGGGTTTTTGGAATGTCCACCTAACCTTGCGGTTGGCCTCTGTGTGTGTTTTGTATTTTATTACTTTTGATTATTAAATTATTTCCTTATTAACATGTAAATCTCGGTTGTTTTCCAATTTTAAATTTTATTCCAAGTTTGCACATTAGTCCCATTTTATGCTTAAATCCCCGACGTTCAATCACAAATAAATAAATAAAACAAATAAATAAAATTACAACCATTCATTCCAAATAAAAGGGGAGAGGGATTACGGATTACAACTTGTGGTGCAAATAAATATAAAAATACTAAAAAAAAAGCATACATAAACAACAAATAAACTAATTAATTATACAAATTAATACTCTAAAAAATGATAAATAAAGCAAACATCTAATGATTAAAAATCACCAAATAGTTCCTACAACACATACAAGTTAATTCCATACAATAGCAATAATAATATTTACAAATCATCAACACATAATATTCATAAAAATAAATGAACATAAACTCATAAAATGATCTACTAAATAACACAAAAAAAAGAAGGAAAATAACATAAAAACAATATTGATCAACATAGGAATCATGCATAATCTCACGAAATATCACAAATTAAACACGAAAATCATGCCAAACATGCAAAATACAGACAAAAAATCAAGGTATAATCAAGCAGGTATAATCTGTTAAAGAGGCATTGCCTCCTGACCAGGAGGCGATGACTCCGTCACCTCATTGTGAAGGGGCGACGCTTCTGTGAAGGGGCGACACCTCTGTGAAGAGGCGTCGTCTTTTCAACAGAGGCAAAAACACTCTACATTTCTTGCATCATAAGAAACACGATGATCATGCAAATAAACAAAAAATAAATGTAAATATACAAATATTAACAATCAATATTCAATATCTCATGCAACCATGCTCTTCTATAAGCTTAAAATAAGTAATATAACTAAAATAAACATAAAAAAATAATAACAAATTAAAGCTCTTAATAAAGATAAAAACTCAAAGCTTAAAAATAGAGAGACTCACTGACTTGGACATGCTTGATGCTCCTAACTAAGCCCTCAAAGCTTAGTTAATGGATGAATGGCTTTGAATGCAAGAAAGTCCTTTCCTCTTCTCAAGAATCAAATCCTTTAAGCTTCCAAGTCTCCTCCCTTCTTCTTCCTTTCTTTATTTTCTTTTTCTTTTCCTTTCTCTTTTCTCCCTATTTTTTCCAGGCATTTTTTTTCTAACAACTAGCCAACCTCTTCAACTTTTTCCCCTATATTCCCTTTTAAAGCCTCTCTTATTTTCCCTTTTTAAAATTCCCAAAAACCCATTCTCACACTCTCCTTATTGCCTTTTTTCATTCCCTAGGCTCTTTCCTACCGTTTTTTCCTTTTCTTTTACGTCAAAAAATGACCAAATCTCAGTAGGTGAACTTCTAACCATTGCCATTAATGGAATTTAATACTGCAGGGAGTAGATATGTTGAGGCGACACCTCTTTGATGAGGCATCACCTCACCGATGCTTGGGTGAAGAGGCGACGCCTCTTCGTTGAGGCGATCACCTCTTCACCTGGGCTAGGTCAAGGCCCATGGGTCAAGAGGCGATGGGCTTGGGCTTTGGCTTAGTGTTTAGGCTTGGACATGGTTTTTATGGGCTTGGCTTAGTGTTTGGGCTTTCAGAGTTGATTTTAGAGAAGTCTCAGGCTCCCCTTGCATTTAAGACTCGAACTTTCTCATCATCGAGCTTTTGTTGTGAGCCGATCAAATTGATAGTGTCCACACTAACCCTAACCCTAGAAGCTATAGTATCATGTGTTGCAACCTCAAATTGAATATGATGTAACGAGAACGACTAGATTTGAACTTATAGCTCCTTACTTTATAGTAGCAAAATTTCACAAAAACAAGTAATAACATCTACTAGGAATACAAAAAATCCATAAAAGCCCTTTTAATTCTATCAAAGGAATGAAAATGCAGTTTAGTTTCCATAAGAAAAATAATTTTAGGCTGATGCCTTTGAATGAGGAAAAGCAAAGTTCAAAATTTCCAGGGATTCCTCAACCCCTGAACATTCTAATTGAATTTTTTTACAGTTCCTGATGGGACTACTTAGCAGTCACTACCTTACAACACTCATTAATAGTTGCAACCTAGACCTTTGTCCTTTTACTATAAGAAACTAACAATTCATCATCATATTCCAATACCATATTTTTTAAACTATGAGGTACTCATTTACTACCACAAGCAGCATAAGGTTATATCTAAATGGGAACAAAGTGTAAAGATGACATGGACATGTTATCCTTTATATAAGTTATATTTTTATAGCATCCAACCTTTTTAGGTTTCTAATTTAAAAGCGAAACATTAAGATCACATGCCTCTATTAGCTGTTTAGTTGCACTAAGACTAGAAACAACATCATCATTATCCTATTCTTGAGAGTTTTATGCTAGATTGATTTGGGCCTTTTACATGCAATGATGTGTTTGTATTCATATAATTTGGTGTAACAGAGTTCATCTTAACTGAGGAGTGAAAAAATTTATTCCGAAGTGGTAAAGCAAGGAGGGCAAGATCATATGGCCATGTTGAAGTTTCAGCATCATCTAGTTTGATCTTACATTCAGTCTCGACATTACCTAAATGACCACACCAGTAGTAAAAGTTTGGTAACTTCTCATATCACAATAAATCCATAACTGCTCCTTTTTACCATTTAGGATAGTTGTACCTCGCTTCAATGGTTTTTTCAAATCCACTAATACTTTAATACAAATAAGCTTACCATAAAATGCCACATTGTTCTCATTTAGTTCATGCATGATACATATTTTAGCAGCTTTTTTTAAGAAGAGAATCATTATCCCTCTTATTTAAAGGCAGGTTAATTACACACTAAACCCATATTAAAACAACATCAGAAGGTTGTTCATCACCTTTTAACTCTCCCAAAATTATCAACTAATGATCATATTGCCAAGGGCTCTCTCTTAGGATCCTTGCTTTATTGACTTTTGATTTGAATTCACACACAAATAGATTTGATCCAACAACCTGCAATTTAAAACCCCTTGAAAGTTTCCATGTGCAGTTCAGGGCACCTATAAAAGATTTAAGATTGAAGGTTTTCAGATATTAACCAACCAAAAAGACATCATTCGTGCTTGCTATCCAACGAATTATCACCACCAACCCTCAAGTCTACTTCTTCATTCTCATTAGAGGTAAGGGTAGTGACGCTTCAAGCAAACTTTCTAATTCACTTACCAGGCCACCACCAAACAAAGAAAATGAACACCACTTAATTAACAAAAAGAGAAAGCGGAAAGAAAACAAAGAAAAACATGAAAAAAAAAAATATGAGAAAAACATTAAAAATCACTATATCTCCACAAATGAGAAGCAATATTGTAACCCTAGACACAACTCGGTAGAGAAAAACTCCATAATGGAATTTTTTAAGCTTTTTATAGTTATTACTCTATACATAATATTTGAATTCAAAATTTTATTTCAAACAATTTAAATTTGTAGTAACTTTTAATTCAAAATTACTAAATTTTTGGAACAATAATAAAAAAAATTCAAATCAATTTATTGGTTCGTATTGGTACCAATTTTTTTTTTTAATTCATATAAAATATTTTTGTGTCTTTTGTAATAAAAATTATTTAATGTCTCCAATGAGATTTTTTTTAAGTTTTCTTTTTTATTTTCTTAGACAAAAGATTTTCTTTACCTTAATTTAAAAAAGTTTAAATTATATTACCATCTAGAGAGTTTACATTTTATGCAAATGGCCCCAAAAACTGGTGGAAAGAATTGAATTCCTTAACTAACCTGCAATTTATTAATTTACTTGAACTTCTTAGATTAAAGTTATAAGTAAAATATCTAAGATAAAACTACCCACTAATTTTACTTTGCTTATGAACAACTTACAAGTTTTGTATGTACTTAAAAATAAAATTAAACCATGTACTATATAATTTCAAACTTTGATATAAATACTTTAGGCTGTAATTCACATTTTGAAAAAGAGAAGTATCCAAAAAACTATATTTATATTTTTAATAATTTTTGTATGTAATTTGAATATAATAGATTGAAATATACGTAATAATTTCAATATATTGTGCTACCATTAGTAAATATAATATGAAAGAAATAATAATAAAATAACGCAAACTAGACTTCTTACCAAAATAATAATAATAAAATAACGCAAACTAGATTTCAGGTTAATTTTTTACATCATAAATTTTGTTTTACTTCTTTTAATATGGTCAACAATGGTACTTTACATAGAATCTAACATATGATCAATGAACCATATGACTAATGCACCACTCCTACCAATTAAAGATTCGAAATTACTATGACTGGTAGGATAAGAGACCATTACCTAAGGCATGATGTTATGAACATTTTGTCTGATTCTATGTCAGTGCTCCCATGTGCATAATATGCATAGTAATTGAATAATTCATATTTATATATTTAAAATCTAATTTGAGATTTTTATTAAATTGGGTATATATATATTTATATATATATATATGAATAACTTTTTTTTTATTTTGCACTAATTAATTAAAATATTATTTTCAAATACAACATACATAAATACATTCCAATAATTTGTGGATTAATTTGCAAAAAATTTTTGACATTGAGATCTTTTAATTGGTCATGAATTTTAATTGACTTACATTATAAATTTAAAATTTACGTATAGAATATATATATGGTCAATAGAAAATCTGAAGTGATTATAGAAGTCAAATGAATATTTTGTTAATAGATATACTAAGATTTGATATACAAAATATGAGTTGAAATGGTCTTCCACTTACACCAACTAGGCGTAAAAGACATTGAAATTAACCCTTGATGTTGCTTTATAGCCACAAGCTTTGCAAGTGCATCAAGATTTTTTTTTTTTTTTTTCTCATTTTGTTTTCTCGTTCCATTTCGTGGTCTATAGTTTAGAATACATAATTCACGTGTTATTTGAAATTCTTCTTTTTCTATTTAATGTTATCAAATTTAATCAATAATTTATATATATATGAAGGTTCAAACATGATGAAATAAAAATATAGTTTGACCTTTTAAAACTTGAAAGTAGAAGAAAAATTATGATCCATATATACTTTCAACCATTTTTGACAATGAATTTAAATTATAATAAACGAACCGATTAAGATTGTAATTTTTTATTAATAAATGAAAATTAAAAACATCATAATTTGTTAAGAGAAATTAAAAAGCATTAAAGTGGATATAAAGAAGAGAGGTTCAAATTTTTTACATAAAAATTAATAAAAAAAAATAAATGTAAGAATTAAAATATTTACAAAATAAAAAATTATTTTTCAAATAAGGAGAAAGAGAATAAATAGGGTCAAAACTCTTAAAAATAATTAGTAAAAATAAAGATATATGTAAGCAACTTTTTGTAAAATGTGTTCTTATTTTTTTATTTTTTTAAAGTGACATTTTTTTTGTATTCTAACTTTTACTTTTCCTGATCTTACATGCTTTAGGTATATTACAACATATAATTGAAATGACTAATATGAAATGGAAGGTGTAAAAGTTTATGTGACAAATTTAATGGTTAAAGTTGCAATTTGTCTCCTCAACTTTAATGCGTTAGTCAATTGGTCCACAAATTAATTATTTGATCCATTATCCCACTGTTGTATTTTTTTTCTTCTATTAATTTTTTTTCTTCTTTAAATTCGGCCTTGATTTTTTTTTGGCCAAAGTGTCTATTGCCCCTTATATTTTTTAGATTCGGCAACAGTGCCAATAGGCAGTGTTACCCCATGATTTTTTTTTCTTTGGCTATTGCACTACTGCTTTTTTTTTTTTTTAATTCGTTGATCTTGATTTTTTAATTTATTTTTGGTTATTTATTTAATGCCCGAAACCTCTCTAAAATAGACTTAGAAGCCCAAACACCAAGCCTCTAAATCCAAAATACCATATCCAAAGCCTAAAACAATAAACTCAAGCTCAACCAACAAGCCAAAGTCTAGGGCCTATTGCCTCTTAGTATGCTAGGCCAAGACCTAGCTTGGGTGAAGAGGTGATCGCCTCAATGAAGAGGCATTGCCTTTTCACCCTGGGCATCGGTGAGGCGGCACCTCTTCACACTTACCCTCTACAACATTAAATGACATTAATGATAGTAGTTGGAGGCTCACTTGCTTTGGGTTTGGACATTTTCCAATAAAAAAAAAAGGAAAAAAGCAAGGAGAAGAGAAAAAAAAAGCCCAAGGAATGATGGAAAAGCATGGAAGGAGGGTGAGAGTGAGTTTTTGGGAAATTGGGAAAAAAAAAGGTGGGTGAGGCTTAAAAAGAAAAAGATGAAAGAGAAGAGGGGACTTTTTTGGGAGAGGGAGGATGTTTTTTCAAGACTTAGGAAAAAATAACAGAGAGAAAAAAAAGAGAGAAAAGAAAGAAAAGAACAGAGGAAAAAGGGGAAAAAGGGAGGGAACTTTTGAACTAAAAGGATTTCATTTCTTGAGAAAAAGGAAGACTTCTTTACATTCCAAGCACCTAAGTCAATTAATTAAGCTTTGAGGGCTTAGTTAGGAGTATTAACTTCGTTCAAATCAGTGAGACTCTTTATCTTTAAGTTCCAAGTTCTTTATTTCATCAAAAGCTTTGTTTTACTACTTTTTTGCTTGTTCTCTTGAGTTATATTATTTGTATAAGGTTATATGTGAAGCATGATTGCATGAAATATTGAGTATTAGTTGTTGATATTTGTATATTTATGTTGATCTTTTTTTATTTGCATGAACATTGAGCTTTCTTAGAATTTAAGAAATGTAGCTTTGTTTTTGTTTCTGTTGAAGAGGCATCTCCCCTTTGTGTTAAGGTGTCAGGATGTGATGCCTCTTTGCTCCACTAGGATCCTCCATTATTCTGTTTTCATTTTTAATGTTTATGTAATATGCTTTGCATGATTCTTGTGTTTGTCTCATTATATATGTTGAGATTATGCATGATTATGATATTATTTGATATTGTGGTTGTATGATGATTGTTGTGATTTTTTTTTTGTGGACTATTTTGTGTTTGTATTTCTATTTGCTATGAATATTTTTTGGTAATTATTTTGTAAATAATGTTACTGTATTGTGAGATGGGATTAATTTGTATTTATTGTATAGATTATTTGGTGATTTTTAATCACCAAATAAGTTTTTCATTAATTAGTTTTTCATTAATTAGTTTTTAAGAGGTTTTATTTATATAATTAATTACTTTACTTTTGGTTTATGTATGATTTACTTTTTGTTTATTTTACATTTATTTGCATCAAATGCTATAATCCTTAATCCCTTCCTCCATTCATTTGGAATACGGTTGTAAATTATTATTATTTGTTTTATTTGTAATGTATGTTGGGCTATAAGCATGAAATGAGAATAATATGCAAATTTGGACTAAAATATAAAATTGGAAACGATTGCAATTCGCGTTAAAATAAGAAAATGATTTAATAATTAAAGGTAGTAAAATATGAAATACACATGGAGGCCAACCGCAAGGTTGGATAGGCATTCCAAAAGTCCATACCCAGTTTCCGAACCCAACATCTGATCATGGCTTTTGGGAATCTCCATGGAGTCCAGTTTCTATGCAGTGTGTCCCAGCCTTTATCTGGGTGGCGACTCCATCTCCATTTTAGGCCCAAGTTCATTTTATATTTCTAAGTGGGCCCTGAGCTCACACAATGTTGTGGTCGCCAAATACTTGAACGCGCATCTGGCCTTGCCACCTACATTAGGGATATATGGACTAAATAACCATTTGTTCTAAATTAGTCTATTTAATATTGCAAAAGTAATTTTTTCAATTTTTTTAATGGCGTGACCTAAATTTTAATTTTTTAGGATGGCCAAAGAACAGTAGCATTTTAGTGCTATATAGTTACTTTATATATGTTATTATCTACTTTATTGTTTATTTGATTTATTTATGAGTGCAAAAGGATTATAATGATTTCTCATTTCTCTATTTCTTTACATGCATTTTTTTTTTGTTATTTGTTGAATTAGTGGGTGGTTGTAATGTGATGAATGTAGTGAATTGGACTTAATTGTATGAAAATGGGCTAACTGATAAATTTGGAGTTAATTGTAAAATTGAAAAAAGTTTGAAAGCAATTGCATTTTTACATATGATAAAGAAATAATTAAATAATTAAAAATAATGAAATAAGAAACACATATGAAGGCCGATTGTAGGGTCAGGTGAGTATTCAAAAAGTCCATATCCAATTTGTGGACTCATTATTTGAGGACGGCTACTGAACCTCTCCATAGGATCCCATTAGGGGTGTGCAAAACCTGACTTGATGAACCGACTAGACCAAAAAACCAATATATATATATATATATATATATATATATATATATATATATATATATATATATATATATATATATATATATATATATATATATATATATATATATTTATTTATTTATTTATTTATTTTTACCCTAAAATATGGTAATATAATTGGTTTAGCAAAGTGGTAGAGGCTATAAACTTGTATTTAAACATCAGAGATTCAATTCTTAGTCTTCAAAGTTTGATTTAATATTATTCAGCTAACCCAAAAACTGATGGGTTTCCGACCAAATAACTTTGGTTTGGGTCAGTTTTGAGTTATGAAAAAAATCAAACCCAACTCTACTCGAACTTGTTCGATACACACCCCTAGATCCAATTGTTCTAAAGTGTATTTCAGATTTTATTTGTATGACAACTCCATCTTCAATTTAAAACTTATAATAAATGATTGTATTACTTAGTGGGCCTTAAGCACGCAAAGTATTATAGTTGCGAAACACTTGAGCGTATACGTACTTAACCTCACCACCTACAATTTGACAGGTTAATCTTTAAAATTAAGTGTCCAATATATTTTAAAATTTGATATAAAAATGAACCTTATAACTAATTTATAAAACATTTTAGGTGAATTAATTAAAAGTTATAATTTTTCAATAAAATCGAATTTCTTTATTTTATAAAAAAAATAAGGTCATATTGATATTTTTTTATTTGATATACTCAAAAAATTCTATAAATCAGTATTGAACTCAATTTATATAACATTTAAAAGTATAAGACACATAATTTTAATAATTAAAATTTTTTAAAGAAGATTTTTTTTTTCTAATTTTCTCTACGTTTTATACATATACATTCAAAATTTTAATGTTCTTAGTTACTCATATACTTTTTGTATCTCTCAATATCTATAAATGAAAAAAGAAAAATTAAATATAATTAATAATCTTGATTTGACTTTTAGTAAATTGAAAAATTAAAAATTTTAAAAATAATATTTATGATTTATTAGTTAAAGTTCTTTTGTTCTCAATATTTTATATTTACTCACATACTTTTTATATCACTTATATATATATATGATTAATGTAGTTTTACAAAAATTTTAAATTTAGTTTTTATTTTTTAATTTTTTTATTATATATATATACATACAAACATAGACACACATGAGCACTATTAAAATTTTAAATAGATGTAACTTAGTTTTTATTTTTAATTTTAAAAAATAATTGATCATCCTAATTTAAATTTATGTTAAAAATTTAAAGATTAATTATATTTTTCTATATAATAATAATTATTAATTTTTTAAACTGAATATTAATTCTTCAAAAAAATAAAAAAATTTAAATGTAACTTTTAATAATTTATATCTTGCATATTTTAAAATTGATAAATTAGACCTATTTAGTCAATATATAACACTTTTGGGTGAATTCGTTGAAAATTATATTAGAGTGAATTAAATTTTTCTAAAAAGCTACTTTAGGCTAATTACTTAAATTTATCAAGTTGGTGAAATTATTTATTAAAAAATTAATATATGAATTAATTGATTACTACGTTCAAATTCAGAGGATAAATGGCTACTTTAGTCTAATCTAACTATATAATTGAATACATCCAAGAATATATATATATATATTCTATTTTCCTTATTATTGTGATATGTGTATATGTGTGAGATATTGAATGCTGGAATGCATAGTTTAATGTCAGCCCCAAACTCTATAATTATCCTATTATACCTCTCAAGTTTTATTAAAATCTATTACACCTCAATTTTTATTTTTAACTTTTATCTCTCTCTATATATATATATATCACCTAAAAAATAAATCTATATGTTAACAAACGTTTTTTTTTTATTAGAAAAACCTATTATCAATTATAGGTCAGTAAAATATTAAAAGATCGATGTGTCATAAATTTATCAATTTTAAATATACAAACAAAACTTAGTATTTTATTCATGCCCTCCGTCGTCCTTCTTATTCTTATTCTTCTTCTTCTTCTTCATGCCTTCTATTGTCCTTCTTCTTCTTCTACAAAATGAGACAATATCCACCACCATCATGAATACTTGCACACATATAGCAATCACTAATCCTTTAGATTCATCCTAGCAACAATGACTTATGCTTTCACATTATCCTAACATATTTGATAATGTTATTAGTTGTTAAAATTTGTTTTGATATATTTAATGTAATGAAAACACCAACCTATGTGATAACTTGATTTGGAAACTCTTTTGAATCCTATACATGTGTTCACGAGAACAATAAGGTCAAAAAGTATGGGGTTGTCCCCATAAACACTCTGATGCTTAAATTAGTAAAGGGATTTGAGACTGTCATGACCCAAAACAGGGGTCATGACCGGCGCTAGGGAACGGGAATTCTTTCGAATCCGGAACCCATAGCAAGCCTAAAAATAAAATAAACATGCAATAATAATAATAACAATATCAAATCTGCAGCAGAAGTAGAAATCATAAATATCATAATAACAATTTCACCACTGGATTTAAATCAAATCTCATCTCATATATATATAAATCTTTTAATACAAATCCAGTTTCAAATAATACAATATCTCACAATTAAATTCACAACTACTGCAGTGTCTAGATTATAAAAATAAGACTCAAGTAAGTAATTTACACAAAGAAGCCGGGGCGGAAGAAATCCGGCGTATCGGCCTGCTACTGAAGTCTGAAGATGTTGACTCTCCTGAAAAATAGTCAACGGAGGGGAGTCAGACCTCACTGAGTGAATTACTATAATATATATACATACACACTAAATGATAATGCATACAGTCAACAGTATATATCTAATATATATATACAGGCAATTACACACAGATGCAATAAAATCATTTTATATATTTTATCTGAAAATCATCTTTTATGAAGGATCAAATAGAACCCTATGATATTGCAACCTCAGAAATAGTGTTAGACAACACTCTAGCCATATAGGCTCACTTATTCCAAATATATCCACTTAATCCATTTAGACAGTAGACTGGCCCCGAGACACTAAGTCAACCGAGCTCCAGCAGTCTGATTGCCAGTGTGATTGGCCCCGAGACACTTGGTCAATCGAGCTCCAGCAATCACACCCAAATCACATCTCACATATCAAATAATCATAGCCAATCAATATCCATAAATAGGTTAGTAATATAGCCTAAATACTATAGGCGTACTGGTACGTACTTGGTCCTAGTGCTGCCCACTAGGTAGCACGTTCTATCGATATCCTTCATTAATAAATATAAAACATTCACTCATAAAAATAAATGATGCATGAAATTCAATAAAATATCAACATAAACCATATATATACTAGAAATATACCAAAAGTAAACCAGATATATTTCGAGTATATATACGTCAAATAAATCCAATCAAATCATAAATTAAACTAGAAATATATTTAAAAACATTTTTAAATATAATTTATTAACAAAATATGCATATAATTTAATATATACCAAAAATAAACCAAAAATAAACTAAAGATATACTTAAATATAAATCACATTATTTATGCATTTTACTCAAAATAAAACATATATTTCTAAAATCATGCACCCTAAGCATATATATATAAAATAGTAACTCACAAATTAGTGCGCTCCACGAGACGGGTCCGACGGGCCTAGTCCACTAGCCCTCGGTCTCGGCGCAACTAAACAAGCAATAACGACAGACATTAGAATAAACCTAACAGAAAATCCTAGAATTCAATCTAGAGTATTAAACATAGAATCGATATCAGGGTTCGACCGGATATCACGTTTTACGAGAATTCTACCGAAAATCCGACAGAACCTCCCCTGTAAAACGGACATCTTTCTACTCAAAAGAGTAGAGCCGACCCTGCAAAGAAATACACTTCAAAAAACAAGCTCAACACTCAACCACAACCCCTCGGTCGGACTCCAGACTACAATCTACCGACCGGGGTTCACAAACACAGAAAAATTCTGAAATACCAAAAATACCCTTATAACATAGAAATTCATTTTATACGTAGAAATTACATAATTAACCTTTAAACACTATAAAAACCGATAAAAACTCATTTTATTAGAAAAACCGTATATTATATATATAATTGAAAATAATTTACGAAAAATAGTTTTAATTAGTTAAAAATACTAAATAATTTGTAGAAATTATTTTTTTTATGCCTTAAATAACTATTAAAACCAATTAAATTACATTTTTTAGCCAATTTAGGGTAAAATTATCAAAATACCCCTATATATATAAATATACTAAAATTACTTCAAAAATTCACCAAAAATTATACAATTATCCAAAATTAATTTTCTCAACATATTTATCAATAATATCAATAATTAAACTCAATTATCTAATTAATTTCAATTAAAAACATAATTAACCCTAATTTCTCAAATTTACATAAACTTCAATAATTCAAAATAAATACTTAGAAATTCATAAAAATTCCAAATAAATTCCTATAATTCATTTCAACACCTAATTTAACCATAAAACATAATTTCATAATTTAAATAATTAATTTCCGAAAATTAGAAAATAATATTAAAATATTCAAAAATACCCAAAAATCCAAAAAATCTCCAAAAATTCCACAAAAATTCATAAATGTATATTAAGCTACTAGGATCAACATTTGTGAAAGGAGTTTTCATGAATCAATCAATTCGAAGCTTAAAAAATCAAAAACCCTAATGTGACCGAATTGGAAAATTCGAAACCTAAGCAATTCTAGACCATTTAAGCTCAAACCAAAGCTATAATCACACTCACCGGAGCTCAAGGAGAAGAAAGAGACCAGCGGTGTCAAGAATGGTGGCCGGAATTGGCATGATCGACGGTGGAAGGAAATTCGGCTTCTCCGGCCAAAATCCACTTCCAGACGCCGGAAACGGCTGCTGTAGGCGGTGGAAGAGGCTGAGGAAGGAGGTGGCACACCGAACGACACACCAACGGTGAGAAATCGACAGTTACAGGCGTCGGACGGTGAGGAATCGATCGAGAGGGAGAAGAGAGAAATCGGGGGCAAAATGGTAAGTTTCCAAAAGTTGTGTTTTTTGATATATTATATGTATATATATATACTTTATACTATATAATAAAATAATATTAAATTACACACATTAAATATACACCACACACATAAAATTTAATATTTTAATAATTTATACTAAATAAAAATAATTAAATAACAATAAAATAATTAATTAATTAATAAAATATTAGGGTAATATATTAAACCCTAATTAAATAAATAAGTACACATATACACGGTGTTTAATATTTTAAAAATACGTATGAGTTCATGCAAGTCCGAAAATGTATTTAAAATAATTAATAATAAATTATTTACGTGAAAATTTTCCCGAAAATGCAAGTCCCAGGAAAATTTTACGTAAAGCACTGTAAATAAGACACAATAATTAAAATAGGTTTTAAATACATATCAACTCGTGAAAATATCATAAGATATATACAAAAATTATTAACACTGCATATCCCGATGCAGTATTAAAATATTTAAAAATACGGGATATTCCAGAGACTAATAAAAAGAATTCTTATGAGGACGTGTATACATGAGATAAATGATATACAAGATGTAAGGAGTATATATATAGCGAGAAAATATACATAAACTTGATATGATTATGATTTCTTCTTGATATAAGTTATTCTCTATATTAACTTGGATTTCCTTAGTTCATGCTATCTAAATGTTGTTTCCTTTATGTATTAGAGTCCTTGTGTAATTTGAAGATCCTTTTTTCTATAGGGATTAATGTCCTTATCTAAGTAGAATACTTATATAGGGTATCAAGAGTCCCCTTGAATAGTTATTTGGATATTTATGTTTGAGTTTCCTTACTTTAGTTTTGATTTTGGAAATATATGAGTAGTGTGATCTTAAGATTATGAAGTATTTGATTTAGAACTACTAGGTGTGCTTGATGTTAAGCTTCTATTTACAATCGTGTTGGTAGGCATGCGCCTCATAGTTACTCTGAGTATGCCTGTCTTACCAAGAGTTATCGAATTATAGTTAGAGTAAGTTATTAGTGGTGGGTTTCAACCTCAATGTCTCTGGGTATGCCTGTCTTATTGAACATCTTCCTCGAGTTTGATTGATTACGCTCGTATTGGTCGGCATGCGCCCTGAAATTGCTTTGAGTATGCCCGTCTTAGTGAGCACCTTGATCTGTGCTTGTATTGGTAGGCATGCACCCCAAAATTGCTTTAAGTATGCATATCTTCTATCTTATCGAGCACCTTCATCATATTGACTGAGTATACTTATGATATTGAGCACCTTCTGAGGATCTTATAAGACATTGCTAATTATATGTTAAGAGTATATATATATATATATATATATATATATATATATATATATATATATATATATATATATATATATATATATATGGTTAAATGTTACCATTTGTTCTATGCTTGGCAAATATGTTGTGATAGGTTAAGATTCAAGTGTCATTATTAATGCTTAGGGTCGTTATCCAAGTATTGGCACTGTTATGTTTTTTTAGCATCCAACCATCATAAATCGTTTGATGTTATGTTGTCTTTGAACGTGTCAAAATGATGTTTTAAAGAGTCATGGTAGTCAAAGGGTTTCACTTTGGTAACCGTTTAAGTAATGGGTTTTTAATGTGCTAGCTTGCTTACTAAAATACCTTTAGTGTGTTTTGCTTGTGTGGGTGTCTAAGGGTATTAGAGTTCTTTTTGTAACATTCTTCCTTTATAAATTAAAGAGTTTGGAAGTTGAAATCATTTTCTAATTTTGCTATCTTTTATTTTGTGCTTTCTTCACCAAGTGTTTTCTCTCTCTTTTATTCTCTATTTTAGTCGTTGAGACCTTCCTCTAGCTTATGTTTATAAGGTGAGTTCTATGTCAGATCCTCAGTTTATCTTCTTCTCTTTTAGTTTTCTATTTTAACGGCTCCATAAGAGGCTATAAATTCTTCCCTTTTTAAGGCTAGGGTAGATGTAGGTATGCTAAGGTCATATATAAGGAAGTTTAGCATACCCTAGAATATATTTTGTATATGGTAAGTGATGAATTGATGGCTTATGATATTATTTTGGGTTTAGAAAAGATGGTTATTTATGTATACTAGTTGGAGGGCGATTTAAGGTTTCCCTTGGATCCTTTTGTGAAATCTTTTTTAAATAAGTATAATATTGCCCCTAAACAGCTTCATCTAAATAACTACTAGATTTTGACTAGGTTTATTGAGTTAGTGCACATAAAGGGTAGGGAATCATATCTTGAGATGTATTTTAACTAAGAAAAATGGAGAGTTAACCTTTTCTTGGTCAGTTGCTCTGAATTATAGCTTGTTCGTAAAGCTTTTGAATTTGAACAAAGATTAGAGGCATAAATATTTTATGATTAAACATTGAACAGACTTCTTAGATGTTTGACGCAATTGGGTAGAGGAGTGTCAAAACACCCCACTAAGCTTTTGAGTGATGATATGGATTTATTGATCACCCTTCATGCTAAGAGTTTAGTCAGAAACCCTCCACTGAGAATTATCTTGCTTATATTGCCAGAGAGTTTATCCAAGCAATGATAACTTGAATGTTGAAGTAGGTAAATCTAATTTTGGTAGAGGTATTTCCTAACTTTTTTTTCATACGTAGATGGTTGAATTTTTTAAATTTATGGCTGAAATGCTTTTCAATGACGAGCGAGAAATGGAGCAATTAGGTAAGAATCATATTCACAAGAAAAAAACTCCAGCTATTGCGATTGACCATCCCTCTCAGCCTATGGTAGATCTGACTCTGATAGAGGCTGTCAAAACTTCTAAACAAAAAAGTTCTCAGGTTTTGGATGGAGAATATGAAGAAATAGAGGGGAGCGGCCTTTTTTATTAAGCATCCCTAAATTTCTAAATTTTCAAACATTAAGGGATAGATTGAGTCAAAGGTTATTATTGCTGACCCTTTTATGTTCAACTCCCAAGTTCGAGATCAGTATTTTGAATCTCTACACCTTTAGAAGGATATAGCCAGGTAGAGAGTAGTGGATTCTGATGAACTTGATGACCAGCTATCTTTCAATCTTCTAGATGTAGGGAGCTATCTTTTTTTTTTTTTAAGATTTTATTCTAAAATCTCATTTTTTTTAAAAAAATTGCAAGGCTTGCTATTGGCAAAGGACATTCGCTATTAGTTGAAGAGTGAGTGTAATTTGAAAGAGGCAAACGTTAACACTATCACCTTAGAGTATGAGGATAAGTTGAAGGAGGCTAAGGAGCTATTTGAGCTTTATTAGACTAAACATACTTTTTCTGAACTTAAGGTTGAGAAAAAATAGTAGAACCTTAATGAGCTTGAGCACTCTCTTGCTTATGTGACTTCAACAATAGATTAATTGACCACTGAGTAAGAGCCTTTAAAGAAGGAGCTATCTAAAGGGAAGGATGGTCTACAAAAAGATAAAAAGAGTTACCAAAGGATGATAAAGGGATTCTTTAAAGCTTTTAAGTGTGAGTGTTAAAGGATTCTCCTTAGCCAAAATTATGAGTTGGACTTTTATAAGCTTAATAGGATATTATATCAAGATCTGGCAGGTTTAACTGCTAAGGTTAATGCTTTAGCGAGCTTTGGCAGGTGGTATTCCTGATTAAACAAAGGTAGATGAAGGTTTAAAAGATAACCGTGCCTTCAGAGTCCAGGGTTTGACTTGTAATCAGCTTACGTAAGGCTCTTTTTGAAAGAGAATGGAAAGATATTTTTTAACTTAAAAATCTTATTATTGTGTTGCTCATAAAGCTTAATTACAATAGTGTTGACTTAGAGATCATTGATAAGACTTTCTTAGGCTATCTGCATTCTAGAAATGAGGTAGTTCTTTTCCTCAGACATTTTTTATTTTGTATGCTCCTTTACTGGCATTTTTAATTATTTAGTAAGGTTTGTCCCAATTAGGTCCAAGCATTCTAGTTTATGAGTTTCCTTTTTCAATATCCACTTTTTACATTACTAGATAACATCCACTTCTTGCCATTGGAGCTTTTAGGTATTTTCATATATGCCTAGATTATGCTATTAAGTTTATAAACTCAACTGCCTTTCTTCTTATTAAGTTTTGTCTTTATTCCTGGTATGATTGTTCTGTTTGTCACTTTTGTTTGCCCATTTGTTTAAGGATGAGCAACATAAGTGAATATGAGCATGATGTTCAAACTTTAGTATAATTCTTTGAACTTCACTTGTCAAATTATTTTTTGTTGTCAATTATCAAAGTGTGGGGGATTTTGAACCTGAATATGACCTCTTTCCATAACAAAATTCCTTATCTAGGCTTTAGTGATGGTGGGTACAACTTTCATCTTTATCCATTTTTTGAAGTGATCAATGGCGATTGTTTGAAACTTCTTTTCAGATATTGAAATTGGGAAAGGTCTGAGGATATCCATCCCCTAAATAGCAAATGGCCAAGGGCTTTCAATAGGATGTTGAGTGTTGTCGGGCTGGTGTGATAGTTTGGCATGTTGCTAGCATTTTTCATAACTCTGAACTATTTTCAATGCATTCCTTGACATGTATGGCTAATGGTACCCTTAAAGCAATTTTTTTTCTAACCAACGAGTCTTAAGCTTCGTGCACTCCATATATTCCTTCATGTATCTCTCTTAAGATATAATTGCTGTCCTCCAGAGAGACATATTTAGTCCAAGGATGCATTAAGGATCTTATGTATAAATTCTCTTTGTGCATTGAATGGTGATTTGCTTTCATTCTAAGTTTCAAGTCTTGGAATTATAGGATTACCTTCGAATCTTGCTCATGTTTCATGAGAACAATAAGGTCAAAGGGTGGGGTTGTCCCCACAAATACTCTAATGCTTAAGTTAGTAAAAGGTTTCGAGAATAATAAAGAGAATGCTTATGAGGACATGTATGCATGAGATAAATGATATGCAAGATATAAAAAGTATATATATATGGAGAAAATATATATAAACTTGATATGATTATGATGTCTTCTTGATAGGGGTCATTCTCTATATTGACTTGGGTCTCCTTAGTTTATGTTGATCCAAATGTTGTTTCCTTTGAGTATTAGAGTCCTTGTGTAATCTAAATATCCCTTTTTCTATAGGGATTAATGTACTTATCCAAGTAGAATACTTTTATAGGATATCACTACGCATTTGAGGTTGATCTTACTAAGATGAATATGGTGGTAGAGTTTAGGATTATCCGTCAAAAAAAGTTATTTTTATCAAAAGGAATGTAGGAGACAATGACTATTTGAAGAGAAAAGTTTATTGAGTTTGATTTTGCAGTAATTGCTCATAGGAGGTATGTGGTAGTCCCGTAAATGCTAATAATTCCATATATGAGGCATTTCATTCTTATGAAATGCCATGAACCTCTTTTTGTCATGGCAATAGTCATTTCAAAAATATAGATAATTAATATAAGCATTTAAAGAATGTTTATCAGATATTTGATGAAATATATAAAAGAAAAAAAATGAACTGCTATCTTAAATTTAAAATGATAAGGGAAAAAGAGACACCCATATAAAAATTATTCAAATTATTTAAAAGCAGCTCAATAAGAGTTTATCTTGATTTATAAATAATTTATCTTCTTTAGAATCATAATTTTGGGTGTTTGAACAACCTCATAAGATGTTTAACGAAATGTCGGAAAAAAATGTCTTATTAATTCTACGGCTAGCTACCTTTTGCTAACAAATTCAGGGAGCAAATTAGCATTTAAACCTATTTTGTCCATGTCAAATTTAAGCATTCGCGTCACCACATCAAATTTAAGCATATGCGGCATTTCAAGTAGAGGTGGTTATGGTTCAGAACTGAATGGTTCTGGTTCAGGATTTGAGCCGTATATAGAAAGATTCAGGTTTTAGTTTGAAACCGACTAATTTCAATTTTGAACTGAAATACGGTTCGAAACCAACCTACTCCAATTCCAATTTAGAATCGGATTTCATTCTCAAATTTTTATTATTTTTAAAATTTTGAATTATATTTAAGTAATTTAAAACATTGTAATAATTATATTTAAGTAATTTAAAATATTATAATATTAAGTAGTGAAATCATTTTAAAATAATTTAATTATTTATTTTCATTAATAATATTAATTCTTATAAAACTAAGTCAAACTCATTCTCTTGAATAGCACCAACTATATTAATGCATTCAATTAATAATAAATGAGATGTTGGGTAATAAACTCCATTTAATGTGTATATTGCTTCATATATATACATTTGAACCCCTTTATATATATATATATATATATATATATATATATATATATATATATATATATATATAAGTGTTTAAATTTATTACCTTAGTTATAGACATTTGATCATTTGAATGTCATATTGTCACATTAACACTTGATTTATATATAAATTTCTATTTTCTGTAAACAATTACAAAATTTATTTTATCTATGTTTTAAAATTATTTTTGACAAAATTAATTAAATCAAAATTATTTTATCTATATTTATTCTCTAATCTTTTCATTAAATAATTGGTTACATATAAAAATAAAATAAAATGATTGTATCTAAAAAAATCTAATAAACAATCTATATATATATATATATATATATATATATTTAAATCGGATTATGAACCTTTGAACCAATGATTTAGTTTGAAATTGCCGGATTATGGTTTAAAAAATTTTGAACCAACCTCAAACCAAAAATAGTATGATTCTATCCGATTTCGATTGAGTCCGGTTCCAGGCTGGTTAAAAATAAGCCGGTTCAAATTTCGGCCCGAGGCCACCCCTAATTTCAGGTGGGTAATGGATTCAGAATGGAAGCATAGAGGTGCAATGAGAAACAATAAAAGTACAGAACAAATCAATAAAGTTAAAGGGTGAAATCATACATTTGGCGGAAATTTAATTTGGGCATCCGAGCGGTGCTAGAATTGATCTGTCTCCCAGTGTTGTGTCACTGTCTAAAGTTTCTTTCTCCTTTGCCAATTTAACAAAGCACCAGATGTCGGTCTATGAATGGAAAAGCGCTAGATGTCGATGCATGCTTGGTAAAAGCTTGTTTGATTAAAAAAAGGGTTTACTGCTATCTACCCCTCTATTTTATTATAAGCTTTTATTACAATGCAAATGCTTATATACAATAATTTATATATAATTATAATAATTGATTATCTTCATATATTAATACCTACCATTAATACTCATAATTAAATAGATATTAATTTAATAATTTTAATTTTATTTATATAAATACAAACATTTATACTGAAAAATGTCTCTTCATTAATATATTATGATAATTTCTAATATTTAAATATAGTTAAATGTCTAATTTTACCTTGAAGTTTACATGATTAAACTTTGACACATCTTAATTTTTATTATTTTCAATTTAACCTTTAAACTATTATTTTTAACAATTTTTAACCATGAATTTTTACTTTTCAATTTGATTTTACTCATACAATTTCAAAAACTGAAACACTTAATTTAAAATAATTTTAAACATGTAAAATGTTAAGAAGTACTTAAAAATTATAAAAATAAAACTAAAAACTAATACAAAAAAGTTGGGAAAATTTTGTTTTGAATTATATTATTTTCAAATGAAAGAGTATTTTAGTCTATATAAGTTTTTTTTTTTTTTTTTTATGTCTGTATCAACATTAATTTAAACAATATTTTGATTTTATGCATTGTAGGAGTTAAATGGGCTCAAAATAAAAATTTAAATATTGAATAGAAAATAATAAAAGTTAAAGGGTGTCAAAAATTAATTACATACATATGACCATTTTTAATATTTTACTATTTTCTCCTCTGATTGATATTGTTGTTTAAGTTATTGTTAATTGATTTGAAATGAAAACTATACCCTTTGATAGAATATAGATTATTTAAAAATAATGACTATTTCTTTCTCTATTTTATCATATTTATAAATAATTACGTTTTTGAATGTGAACAAAAAATTATTTAAACTCGTGATAATATATAAAATATTAAATATATAACTTGATATTATTATTATTATTATTATTATTATTATTATTTTGAATGGAGAAGGAGAGATAAGGATCAAATCCTTAACCTATCGAGCTTAATTCATCAAGGTAGCATCCTGCGAATTTAGTCAATTTATCAAAAAACCAAAACTAATTGAATCTAATGAAAAATAAAAATTTCATGTTTTGCAAAAAAAAAAAAAAAAAAAAAAAAAAAACACCTTGTAACCCTTTAATGTAATATTAGTGTATCTTCTGTAACCTAACACCACAAAAGACACAAAGAAAGAAAAACTCCAACAACAATCCTGCCTTCAATGCAACTCATATGCAAATTGTAGGTGGTAGTTTTGAAATCCAACAACAATGATTATGGTTACCCCCACTATTTAGCTTGATGGTAATGGGGTGAACCCATTATCTTCATGATTTCGATTTTTAGGTGACACCTTAGGGAAAAAAAAGGGTTTGATCTATTCGTAGGATTGATCTCCTTTAGAGGTGGAAGATTCAGATCCCCTTTTCTCTCCAAAAATGGTAATTCAAAAAAAAAATAATAATTATGGTTACTATTAAAAGAATTGAGTAGATATAAAGATTCAAGAGAATAGTGCTTTAGATAAAAGGAGTAAAACATTATTCAAATCCACTAAAATAATAAAGAGAACAAATTCTGAACTTCAATAATCAAGCAATTATTTTCATAAAATATTTCACTTAAATCAAAGAATTAAGAGAAATGGTCAACAAACATGTAATTCAAATCATAATATCAAGAATCTGCCTCTAATCTGTATATGCATTCATTATTTATCATAACATCCTTTTGCCTTATCTTCCAAAAAAAAAAGCATCTATTTTGAAAGTTTCTAATACATCCTTTACATCCCAGACGACGCCTTTAAGCTCATCTAATGGATTGCCTGTAGATAATTAGTTCAAACAATAGCATGTTAACTGTTCAACGTTTGGTCCCCATGAGTTAGTTCGATGGCCTTTCCTTGGAATAAGGAAGAAGTTCATCGGCAAGCCATGGCGACAAATAAGAATTAAGAATAAAATAAAATCAATAGGGGAAAATACAAATTTAAGGTTCTAAACTCTAAAGCAAATCCAAAAATGTATTCCAGCAGATATATGGAGGACAAATTTAGAGCTAAGAAACGAAAGTGATGTAACGAACAATAAGTAAATGGTCAATAAATTTAAATTAGGTGATTGTTATAAATGGTAATCAGTTTTATAAATCAATTACCACAATTAAATGAACATTAATCGTTTTAGTTTTGTTTGTATATATGAAAACATGTGTACTCCAAAAGATCTCTTATTATTATTGTTATTACTATTTAATGTTTTAAATATCTATTGCTATAAAAAATTCAACCGCTTGTAACTTTTCCCAATTTCATCCTAATTTTTTTTAATTTTAGCAAAAATTTTCCAATTTCATTAATCATTGGTAATTTTAGTTTAAATAAACATTTGGTCAAAATCTAACAAAAAATACTTGACATGGAATCCATAAAACGTCAAATTGACCCTTTATATTGTAACATTCAAATAGGTCTGTCGCATAAAAATTCAAATGTGTGGCTTTTGGCAATTTTATCCCACTTTTAATATTGAAAAAGATATTCCAATTTAGAATCATTTGATTAAAATTATATAAAAGGTATTGGCACGATAATTAAAATTTTGAATTTACATGTGATAAATTTTTAAAATTATGATTGACAATTATTTTAATAAATTTTTAAAAAACATATATATTTGTCCATACATGCGTGTGTATATGTATGTATATATATGTAGTAAATATGATATAATTTTGTTTGTATTTTAAATTTAAATATTTTTAATTACTTTAAATAATAAGAACTCAAGTTTGTAAAAGGGCTAATACTTATCATGAGCAACACCCTCACAATTGTGAGCAGGCAAACTGATAATGAACAAGTGGAATTCAAGTGGCATTTTGAGGCGGTAATCCTCATGATCCCTCTTAAGTGGCATGCCTGTGACCCTCATTTAATAGTTTTTTAATGGTTAGTTTGTATAAAAAATGATTATATTTTTGTTTCCCATTGTCGTGACGTGCATCCTCACAATTGTGAGCATGCCAAATTATACAAACAGTGGAAGAATGCATTAAATGCAGAAATAGAAGATGTTTTGGCTTCACTCTAACAGCTAGAACTTGAGTCTCTAACTATAAATATTTCTTGAAAACACATTGAAGAGGTTAGGAAGCTTTTCATAAAAAAATTAATGATCAAATATATTACTTAGACAAATTCTTGATTTAAATTTTCTTTGTAATTACTCTCTTAAAGAGAGTTAGGTTTTAATTTGGAGTTAGGATTCTACTTCATCTTTTTCTTGGGTTAAGTAAAGGGAAGTAAGGATAAACTCTAGTGGCTTGGTTGAAGTGGTTTCCATTGAAAACACTTGAGTTTTTCTATTATGGTTAGAGTTAGGCTAAGAAAAACTTATTTGTGTGTAAGTTAAGTTGAGCCTTCAAAAACTCTTATAAAGGATTGAGTTGAGCCTTGAAAATGTTTGTGTAATTAATCTAAGTAAATAGATTAGAGTAAGTGATTTAAAGATCCTAACTTGGGATAAGTTAGATGAGAGACGTAGGATTGTTGAGAATTTGAACTCCCTAAAATCATTTGTGTTATTATGCTTGATCTTGTGTTTTTTTATCTTTCTTGATCTGGTTCATATTTAATCTTCACCAAATCACCCTTTATTTTCCCTTTAATTTTCAATTTTTCCTCTAAATATCAATTAGCCTTATTCACCTCCTATAGGGCTTTTATAATTGGTATAAAGCTTATGTTCTAAGCATCAGATTATGGGGAGTGGATCTTTTTCTTTCAAAACCTTTAGAACTTTTTTTTAATGGAGGTGATTACCCCCATTGGAAGCATAAAATGAAGTTTTATTTAGATAGTGATCCTAAAAGACTATGGGATGTAATTCTTGATGGGTGGAATCCTCCTATAGAGAGAGTGGAAGGGATTAAAGTACAAAAAAAAAATAAAAGATGATGGTTTTAAGAGGAAAAGGAGAAAAATCATAGAAATAAAAGGGCCATATTGGTTTTATTACTTCCATATCAAGAGAGGAAGGAGGCAAAATTCAATATTACATTTCAACAAAAGAGATGTAGAAGATCTTTGAGAATCACTATAAAGGCAATATTCAAGTGAGATATAAGAATGTTCAATTTCATATGTTCAAATATGAGATGTTCAAGATAAAGCCTTATGGGAGCATAATTGAGATGACTAATAGGTTAAATGCCCTTTTAACAATACTGAGAAAGTTGGGCAAGCATTACTTCGAAGAGGAAGTTAACACAAAGATTCTAAGAGTGTTATCCAAGAAGGATTAATAGTCTAGAGTGACTTTTATTGAGGAAGCACATGACCTTTTAAGGCTTTTAACCAATGTTCTTATTAGTAAGCTTCTTGCTCATGAGCTTACCTTTAGGTAAATGAAAGAGGAACAACAAGACAAAAAGGAAAAGAAGTAGAGTTTAACATTCAAAGCATCATAATGATCAAGATGACCTTGAAGACTAAAGTGATGATGATGTGGAGATTGCATCATTCACAAGATACTTTATAGAGTACTTAAAGAAGAAAAACTTGAGTAAGCACAAAAATTCTAAGAGGAATGACTCCAAAAAGGACAAAGAAATCTCATGCTATGATTACAAAAGGATGGGACACACTAGAAGTGATTTTCCCAAGCTCTAGCACAAGTACTAGAACACAAATGAGAGGAGAAAATCTTTTTAGGCCATATAGGATGACTCCTCCAAATTCTAGTTAGAGGAAGAGTAACAAGAGGCATTAAACGTTTGCTTTATGGCTTTAGAGGACAAACATGAGGTACCTTTCTTATCTAGTTCTTTTTATGATGATTTGTATGCTAATGAGCCTGATAATGATGAGAACTTTGATGATGACACCTTTATAGTAAGAAAATTAGTTTTAAAATGTCAAAATTTACTTTGAAAGAAAAGAATTTTAAAATTGTCTAAGAGTTTTGAGGATTTAAAATTAGAATTTTCAAATGTTAATTTCTTAAATGCGAAGTTATCTCATGATTTTAAAACCTATAAATAATTTAAGTAAAAGTAAGAAAGAAAATTAGTTGCTTTCAAAAGAATTTTTGGAATTAAAAGACACCATTTCTAAATTTGAAAAAAGGAAAATAAATTCTTGATCATCATCTAGGTAGTCAAAGGTCTCATGATTTGATATTTGGACTTGGTTGTACTAATGGAGCCTCTACATTATCAAGTCCCTCCAAGTTTTTCAAGACTACTCTTGCTTCATCCCCCATTCCTTATAATATCTCTTAAGTTTAAGACTCTAAGACCAAAAGTATTATGAATCTAAGTGCCAAAGGAAAACCTCTACAGATTGATACAAGGCTCAAGGTTTTAAAGCTAAAGCTAAGAAGCTTCAACCACATCATGCATTCATATATTAAAATAAGAGGCATGCAAATATGCACATTAAAACTAAAAAATTCATGCATAATTGCTATTATGAAATTACATGCTTATCCTAAACTACTAGTGTCTAGAAAAGCCACCAACTATTATAACCATGCTAAACTCGCATTTATTGGTAGGTGAAATAGATTTTCAAAAATTAAATATTTTATTGCATAAAATTTGGACATACTAATGATGTATGTTACTATAGAAAACTTCATCTCTACCTTCTATCTATTGATACTCTGAGAGTCACAAATCTAAACCAATTAAGGTTTGGATTAAAAAGGTTGATTGGTGATTTTAATATTTTATGCTAATTGTTGATAAGATAATAAAATCAATTCATATAGTTTGTCGATCGATATGCAAATATTAAAATGTCCAAAAAGAATTTGACCCTTTACATGATTAAAATGATTCTCATTAATTGCATAACTTTTACATACCATTTTCTTATTGTTTTTCAATATTTTTCATTTGATTTGCCTCATCTTACATTATTTTTCACTTGGTATGCCTTATTCTATAAAAACTCTATATGGACTACATATTGAAAATCATGATTGCTATTGCTGATTCTTTAATATTTGCTTAGCATATGCTTTAACTTTCATTATTGATTTTTCATTTGATTTCTCATTAAGTATCAATTGATATCATTTCTTTTTTCATTTGGTTCATCTTTTTTTTCAATTAGTATCCTTGCTTTTCATCTGGTATTCTTTCGGTATCCATTTCATTCTTTTCTCAATTGGTGTCATTATGTTTGATTAATGTTTATGATATGTGCTTATATGATCTCTCATTATCTTTCCTCCTTTTTTCACTAAAAGGAGATAAAAAGTTGACATTTTAAATGAAAATAATCATAAAAAAATTCCAAAAAGGAGGAGAAACTAAATATTTGATATGATTGAATGAAATTTAATACATTTAATTCATTTTAGGATATATTGAGAAGGAGAAATTTCAAAATCCCTTGGTATATGATTGAGGAATAGTGTTATAGAACAAATGCGAATACATGCACCTAGTGCTTTTTTTATTATCATCTCAAAAATTAATTGCCAAAGTCAAATAGAGGAAGATTATTGACCCTTTGCATGATCAATGTGTTAATCAATCACAAACCAACCTTAGTTTTGAATTTAATAATCAATTTCAGTCTATTAACTTGTACATTTAAGTGTGCTTATAAGTTAGATCAAAGTCATAATCAATTGAAGTTATGGAAGCAAAATGATGATAAAAATATCAACAAAGAATGCTCACAAGTGTTCTCACAATCGTGAGCATGCCCATGAGCTTAAATGGGGCAAAGAACTCAAGTTTGCAAAAGGACCAATACTCCTTATGATCTCGATCATGATAATGAGTAGCACCCTCATGTTCATGAGCAAGACCCTCATGATAATGAGTAGGTAACCTAATTGTGAACAAGTAGAATTCACATGGAGTTTTGAGGCAATAATCCTTACAAGCCCTCTCACAATTATGAGCATGCGTAAAACCCTCATGATGCAACTTTCAATGGCTAGTTCATACAAACAATGGCTCCATTTTTATTCTCTACGATTGTGACATACATCCTTATGTCCATGAGCATGCCAAAACCCTACAAAAAGTGGAAGAATGCAATTAATGAAGAAGGAGACAGTGTGGACATTTTGGCTTCAGTCCAACAACTAGAATTTGAATCTCATCCTATAAATACCTCTTGAAAATACATTGAAGAGGTTACGAAGTTTGTTAGAAAAATTAATGATCAAATTTATTGCTTAGAAAACTTATTGAATTAAATTTTCTCTATATGGGTTGTGAGTTAGAGTTAAGATTCTACTTCATCTCTTTCTTGGGTTAAATAAAAGAAAGTGAGGATCAACTCTAGTGCTTTGATTGAAGTGGTATCCATTGAAAACACTTGAGTTTTTTTTTTCTTTTTTTTTCTAGAGTTAAGTCAAGAAAAACTCATTTGTGTGAAGGTATAAGTTGAGCCTTGAAAAACTCTACTATAATCAATCTAAGTAAAATAGATGGGATAAGTAGTTTGAAAATTCTAACTTCAGATAAGTTTGGCGGGAAATGTAGGTTTGTTGAGAATCCAAATTCTCTAAAATCATTTGTGTTCTTGAGCTTGATCTTGCCTTTTTTTTTTTAATCCTTCTTATTCTTGTTCTTATTCATATTTATTCTTCTCTAAATCATCTTTTGTTTTTCCTTTAGTTTTCAATTTTTCTATTAAATCTCAATTAACCCTATTCACCTCTTTATGGATCCAACATGTTTATATAACAATTTAGTATAACAAACATAGTATAGTTACAATTTTATTGTAATTTCAATAAATTTTTTAGTCAAATAATTATACAATATTCTTTTAATATTTTTATGTTTAATATTTTTCTCCATTTTAACAATAATTTCATATAAAAAATCTTATGACCATAATTATTTTTAAGCCTTATGTTCTCTATTCTCAAACACATTACAATTTTTAGAATTTCAATATTAATTCTCTTTTTGGGTAATTATATATTAGTTTTCAACAATTTTTAATTTTAGTATTTATATCTATTTAATTTTTTGTACTATTATTATAATTAATTATTTAAATAATTAAATTTATTATACATATTTTTATTAGCCTTCAATAAAATGTTTAAAGCTCTAATATTTATTGAGTTTATATTAGTACTATTTAGTTAGTTTGTAATATATAAAATAGAAATTGATCCAAATAAAATAGAATATACAATTTAAATTAATTTATAATTCTAATTTTAATCAATTTAATATTTAATATTTAATAAGTTTATGTTATATAAAATAAAAATTAACCTAATTTAAATAGGAAATACAATTTTAATTAAATTTTAATTAATTTAATTCCAATTGATAAATTAATAAATTATTGAATATTAGGATAAAAGCTATAAAGTTGATATTTTTTGATAAATTTAAAAAAAAGTATTAAAATTGTTAAAATATGTAAAGTTTGAAATTTTTAAAATAAAAATTTTAAAAATATGCTAAAATTATTAAAACTCGTAAAGTTAGAATTTTTTTTATGTAAGTAGACCTTAGTTTAGTTTTCATAATAAAAGTTATTTTGGTAATTTCATGACAACGATTTTAATAAAAAAAAATTTAACGAAAGTGTTAATCGTATGCTATTGCAAAATGAAAGAATGAAAAAAAAAATTTAAATATTAGGCCAAATAGTGTAATATAGGTAAATAGAAGGACCAAATAGAAATTGACCCTTAAATGAAATATCAATAATTTTTCTTCTAATAATTATGAGAATAATTTTACATAAATCAAATCATAATAAAACATTGAAAAATTTTAAATACCAATTAATTTCAACGGGGAACTCAGACCATTGGTTGCCGTAGTCCAATTACAACTCCAGAAAGTTCAAAATAAAGTGGGAAGATCTTTCAACCTTCCAATAGTGCTGAGATATATGTGTCATTACATCCAAAAATTCTTTTGATATTTATGGTACAGATTAATTACTATAAGGCAACCAAAAGTAAACATGAATCCACTTGGTTCATATTTCTGAACAATATACAATAGCAGAAAGAAGAGATTTTACTGTGACACTGAGATTGCTCTCACCCTTGAAACAATCAATGTAATATCTAGTTGAAAGCATTAGTTATACCATATAGAAAGTCTAAGAAACCTGTTCCCTTGAGAAGGCCTTTACCGGTCAAGAGCTCAAAATCCAGTAACAACAAGAAACCAATTACAGCTGCCTTCCCATTTATCAATTCGTTCTTGCCAGTAAAGCCAAACCCCTCAAGATCTTCATCGACTACCATTCTCACCTAAAACACAATCACAGCACATGCAATTTCAACATATAGCAAATATGGAGCTTCTCTATATTATTTCCAAGCATTGCATATGATGGTATTCAGCCAAAAGAAAAATAATTAACGCAGTTACCTCATCCACATTGACATCACTTGCAGTCACACCCGGTTGAGCCTTTCCACTAAAAACTATTTCCGCAGATGCATCAGAATTTACGCCTCCTTTGATGCTAATGTAAATATTTTCTTCATCAGTTTTTACAGGATAAACATAGAGTGACCTCAAAGGAGGTGTGAGGACTCTCAGCACGGGATTCTTAGGATACCAATCTTTTATAGCTCCACTCTTAAGGTCGAAGGTGCTATCAGTTGTGGGGCAAACTATACAGCCATCCTGTAGAAAAAAGGCAAATAAGAAAAAAACGTTTCCTTTATCCATTACAGGGAAGCATCATGCTCAAGGGAACTTCTAAAATAGACAGCAGATGACCCAGCACATGCTCACAATGCATTTCAACAGCACATTCATATACAAGTCTAGGGAGCTCTAGGCTCCTTGATATGGAGGAAAACCATTGGTGATAATCAATTTTGTTTCAACTGAGGTTTTACATCTATTGTTGTATGTAAGCATCATATACCAATCGTGGTATTTTAGTGAAAAATGACTTCAAATTTTCCTTTTCAACCTACTTACAGGGATCAAGATGCTAGGGAAATCATCTACTTATTTTGTGCTTAAGTCAACTGCATAACCAAACATTTATCACATAAAGGTAAACAGATTATTTTTATGTCATGAATTCGTATAATGCAGAACCACAAATGAAGGAAGAAAATGTCTTTTTCCATTGTCATCCAGAGCAAAAGGAAAATCTGAGATTCAATAGTAAAAAAACAAGTATTTGTGAAGTGGATTCAGGAACAGAGAAACCATGCTTATTTAAACCAGGGCAAGTCAAGCACCTACTTTTTTTTCCTGAGACTGTGATACAGAGTTGTAGCTTGATCTTCCAGTCATACTTCAAACCAGAAGTAGTGTAACACTTTCACTACCAAAGATTTATCTGACACTTAAAATGATTGATGTGAATGCACGTTATGCATATCCTTTGTGCATATGATAAAGACAGAGAGAAGATCTCAAGGATAGCAATAAAACAAAAAGAAAAGCTAACAAAATCCATCAATCCCCAGATTTATTCATATGAATATTCGTGGAGTTTGCCACTTTCATTAGGTCGCTAACTACAACATGCCACCAGGTTTCCAGCAAGTAGTAGTTCAAGAACTCAGTAGATTCAAGGTTAAATACCTGCTAATAAATAATAAGCAAGAAAGGTCCACAAGATTAGCATTCTACAATCATTATTGTATTGAATTGTTGCAAAAATCTTGTTTCTTTTTGAATGATTATTTATTTTTTTTTCCAAAATGCAATCTATTTATGAAGTAGAAAGAAATGAATTGAAGCACCCAATGACTCTCCAAAAACAAAACTTGACCAAATACCATCATATGAATTAAATTATACTCGCATATTCAGACTTTCGTATTCAGCTTTAAGATTCATAATTAGCTAAAAATTGAAAAGGTTTTTTTTTTTTTTTTTTTTTTTTTTAATAAAAAAAGAGAAAAAACCTGAGTGAGCTTAGCATTGAGAAGGCCTTCACTGTAAGCACCTTCAGCAGGTGACCTATTCTCTATAGCAAAAACCTGATCTTTATACCAAAGCAAAAGTATCGTCTCCCCATCTTGAATTATCACTCTCCTTTCTCCTCTGGGCAGAGCAGCCAACGGAACCACGGGAACCCAATTTTCACCACCTCCACCGGAAGTTGGAGATTCCTCGCTCACTGATATTTCTGTTGCCTTGCAAGCAATTTTGTGAGACCGAAGTTTTGGGGCCAACAAAGTGGTAGATTGGCATTTCTTCGGCAATGCAGAGGTTGCGAAGTGGTGACTTGAAAGATGGGAAATGGGAATGCGTGGAGGGTGCTTAAAAGAGTAGTTTTGAGGGAAGGAGGAGGTAAGGTGAGAAGGAGCGGTGGCCATGGAGGAAAGGAGAGTATGGAAAAGAGGGGAGAAAGCGAGTGTGTGTTAGAGGAGAGTATCGCCATTGGCCACACAAAGTGGATAATTTACGAGGGAATAGGCCTATTGGAGTATGGTAGTCTTCAACTCCTCGTGTCTAGTTGTGTTGAGCCACAAGTTTTGCACATTAGTGTCGAGGGTTAAGTACACTTAATACCGTTTAAATATGTGAAATATCAATTTGTATAAATTTTCCTTCAAAAAATGTGAAATCTATTTTTATAACTAAAAATGGAAAAATTTATAAATGGTGTCTAAACTTTTTAATTTTTACTATTTTGGTGTTTAAATAATTTTTTTGTACAATCAAGACTTTGAACTAATAAATAATTTTTAAATTGATATCTCTAGTAGGTTTTACAGATTAAAGTGATGATATGTATTATTGTAAACACAAATTGATTTAAATGCGCTTATTTTATAATAGACTTTATTTTTATTCTTTTTAATTTAAAAAATATTATTTTTTCTTTCTCTTATATATACTAAATTAGAAAGTAAAATATACATAAAATTATTAAAATTAAAATAAAATAAAAATCGATTGTTATAAAATAAAATTTTTTTAATTACTTTTCAAAATTTTATGAAAGAGTGAAAATATAAATGCAATATGATTTAAATAAAGTAAAATTATAAATTTACTTATAATCATTAAAATTAAAATAAAATAATTTTTAATAAATAAAAATAAATTTAACTAAAAATCATGAAATAAAAATTAAATTCAATCACTATAATTAATCAAATAAAAATTAAAATAAAATATTATTTAATCTTTCTAGTTTAGTTTGATGATAAAAAATAATTTTATGTTTCTAATAAATTTTAAAAGAAATAATTAGAATAAAAATGAAAATGAAGTCTAAAACAAATAAGGGCATTTAGTTAATTTGCTATCTAAAGTATACCTTAACCTATAAAACCTGCTTTAAACACCAATTTAGAACTTGTTTGCGGTCCAAACACTTGATTGTAGAAAAGAAAAATTAGTTCAAACTCTAAAATAGGTAAAAATTCAAAATTTTGGACAGCATTTGTTAGTATAGATGGTATGTCCTAAAGGCCAATTATATATTTTGACATTGTAAATTATTCCAATAACAAAAAAATAATATTATATTATCTAAAGTGTTTATTTAATTGAATATTTATTTATTAGCATCTTGTTAAATAAATTTATTATTAAGAGTTGATAATATTAGCTACAATTTTATTTAGTATATATGCTATAAAATGTTCAAAGTCAATAAATTAATATTTAGGTAATATCAATTAGACTATCACCTCTCTCCATTTTCCTTGATTAGTATGTGATACTAATAGTGGGAGGTAATAAGTTTCATGCTATTTAATATGAGATATTATAATAGATATGTAGATGCTCATGTGATGAGTGGATTGAACAGTGACGTTAGATTAGTGATCATATGGATATTCACTTATAGTTAACGATCACAATTTAGGTCATAATGGTGCATATAGTCTTTTGACATGAGGCGACATGGTTGTCCACATTTGAGTAGTTAGGGTTTATGACTGCTTACATATTTATGTTAACCACACTTGGGTATTTGGCATGTGACGACCCTAGTTGACTAAATATAGGGATGAGTGTTAGACCAAGATGAGATTCATTGTCTGGAGTGAATCATGATAAGATCATATGCTATCTAAGCTTTTTCTTGATGAATAAATTTCTGACCAGGACAAACATGACACAATTTGAAAGAGTTTCAATACTAGAAAAATGTTTCTAATATTTGTTGTGTTTTATTAAAAATTAGAACTTGAGAAGAGGTCACTTGATACAATTATTGGAGTTTGACTAAACTTTAATTCTAGGATATATTGAGATCTTTTAATCAAGAGATTTTATTGCACGACAATTATGACTTAAGGATTATTGTGAATTAATATATGCATTCATTTCTAATTAGGTAGTTGTGATATCGATGTTAGAGGTCACTCACAACTTATGAGAACTAAATATGTATAATTAGGATTTTCACATTTACATTTAAAAGGAGTTTCAAATAAAATCAAGTGTCGATATTATTTTCTTATTGCCAATTAAATATGAACATAAAGTAAGTTACACCTAAAAGAGTTTTACCAAATCACCATCAATATTAATCTAATTATTGATTAAAGTGTTTAATTAACTAATTAAGATTAATGGAATTAGATTTATGTTTTAAATAATGATTCTAGCATATTATGGAAACTAATTCAAGTAAGGGTTTAATGATTAATTTATACTTAATTAATATGATATATTAATTAAAGTATTAGGCCATTAATCCAAATAGAAGCAATATATATATATATATATATATATATATTATATATATATATATATATATATATATATTGCTTCTATTTGGATTAATGGCCTAAGTAGTTTGAGTGTAGGCCCCCAAAGAATTTTAAACCAAAGATTAATCTAAAATATTGAGAAAGATTATAAACCTAATCTAGGCCTATTTATTTAATGGATTGGGCTTAAGTTAAATGTTGGCCCAATTACTAAGCCCATGTTCATAAAAAATGATGTAGACAAATTTCGCATATTAAGCACATTAAATCTTTAATGTGTAAATAATTGACTTTGTTAAATAAAGATTAGGTTACATGTATTTATCTTACTGGTAAATGTGAGAGGATGAAAGTAAATGTTATAAAGAAGATGTATTTTCTACAAACTTTTTTGTACACTAGTGAGTTACTTATACAAATTGTATACTTACTATGTTAAGTTGCATGCTTATGATATCATGGATGATGTCATGAGCTACTGGTTTATATATATATATATATATATATATATATATATATATATATATATCTTTTGCAAGAATATTTTGGGTTTTTGTTTAGTAGATATTGTTTATATTTTTTATGTGTCTAATAAATTTATTAGACACATAAAAAATATAAACAATATCTACTAAACACAAACCTAAAATATTCTTGCAAGAGATTAAGTTAGTGTAAGATTTATGAGGGTCAAATGAGAGGGGACTTGTAACTAATCAAATAAAAGTAAGAAGGTGATTTGGTAGAGTGTTGATGTTTCAAACTAAAGGCCTTTCATTTACAAGGCTAGACCATTTGATTTAAGTGTTGAACCTTAAGCACCTAAAGCTTTTAGATATTAACTATTGTGGTCTTCATCAAACTAGGAGTTTGTAAGTTTTCTTAAACTTAGAGTTTCCTAGCTTAATTATTATATATGTTGCTTTGCAACTTAGTTATGTGTAAGCTGCAAAATGGATCATTGGGAATGGAATTCTTCAAGTCATGAAGGATTATATGAGCAAAATTTTTGAAATTTTACCTTACTTAGATTTGTTAAACCTTGAGGGATAAAAAAATCATTTTTTTATGGTCACAAGTAATTAAATAAAATTAAATTTAATCCATATATTTGAGTGTTCATATTTATGTCAATTAAATTTGTAATATTCAATTATGGCACAAGTAGTGACAAATGCATCATGATCATAATTGCACAAGTCAAGAAATCAAAAGTTAACACCTTGATTTTATCAAGTCTACAATTCTTTCGTGTGTGGTGATGAACTCATCATGAGTGATGACAAGGGACAAAATGGAAGATCGAATTTTTATCAAGATTTGAAGTTAAATTTGGTCAAACATAATAAGAATCTTCATTATAATTTGTCACAAACAAATTCCAATCATTAGAAAACATTTTCAAGCAAAATTATAAAGTTCCAAATTGCAAAATTCTAAAAGTTCTCAAAGCTAGTAATGACTAGTGTCACTACTAGCATCACCACCAATGTCATGAGCAAGTAAGTTATGACATACCTGTCATAAGTGGTGATAGAAGAATCATGAGCAATGACAACTGCCATTGGTCTCCAGAAACTTGTTATCACCAATGATAGAAGCATCACAACTCATGAAAGTGCATGAATTCAAATTTTTATCTTAGTGTCTCGATTGTCATGACCAATGATGAGTCTTTCATGAGTAATGACAATGTTGCAGAGCACTTTTATTTTGGTGGTTGAATAATTCTTTTTGTATTTAATGCACCTCCAACAACTATTTTTTGCTATGAGAGTATAAATACTAATGTGAAATCAGCTGGAGGAAGAGAATGAAGTTAAGCCAAAATCTTAAGAGCTATCTTTGAGCATTTATCTATTGAATTTATTCTTCAATCACTTAAATTCTTCATTTATAATCTTTATAATCTTTTTTTATTTTAAGAGTGTTCTTGAGTGTGGGTTGGTGAGTGTTTAATACAATCATTTAATAACTTAATAGTGAGATTGAGTGAGTTGGGATTAGGATTTAAACACTTGTAAGCTCAGAGGATTGTTCTTAGCATGTGTGTTTGAGTGTTAGCCTTGAGAAAACACTTAGGTTTGAGTGTGAGCCTTGTGAAAACATTTGGATTTGAGTGTGAGCCTTATGAAAATACTTAGGTTTGATTGTGAGCCTTGGGAAAACACTTGGACAACTTAGATTTAAGCTTGTAAGGGTTTAATCTACATTTTAAAGTAGATTGTTACTAGATTGAAGTTCTCAAAAAGTGGTTGAGGAGAGGATGTAGGCTTTGAGGTTCGAACCTCTATAAATTTCTTGTGTTTTTTAACTCTTCATCTTCATTCTATTGTGCTCAAATTCTATTTTTAATTCTGTTATTAGTTTTCTATTTGTTAAAAATAAAAAATTCCTTATCTAGCTCCAAAAACCAATTCACCCCTCCTCTCTTGGCACTGGTGGAATTACAAGACTTGTGCTCACCACACATGTTTTTAATGTCTAATTTACATAATCGATTCCATCACCACTTATGTATTTACTCCAAAAAAATGATATAACTTGAATCATATTACATTTTAAAGAGAAATAGCCATTAAATCACTCATCTACTAAAAAATTTATACAATCTTAAGTTTTGATGCAAATCTGACACGCTCGAAAAACTCAATCAATATGAATCCAAACCCATACTTATAAGGAAAGATTAAATCAAGTTCTAAATCAGACATAGAAAAACAATGCCATATTCTATTGTCTGAAAATAGATTGATAAGTTATAAATAAGATTTGATAAGAACACATGGTTAATAACCAAAGAAAATACTCTCTATATTTATTCATATAATTCTATCCATAGTTGATTATTCCAAGTTACAAAATAATAATGTCATTATATAGCCTTAACAACTGTTAACAAAGTCTAATTAATATTCTACTAACCTAAAAAAATATTAAGAAACCCCATATTAATAACCACTTAAATACTGAAATATACAAAAGCCCTTTATTAAATCCTACATGCATAAAGAAACATTATTTTGTTTAAATAAGGATTTTCTACTATAGCAGCTTTTAACTCTTTTTTCACTCCAAAAATAGCCGACTTGACTTTAGCTCAAAAATATAAAAATTGTAGTCCTTGATATTAGCTTTATACAGAATCTTTAATCACTCACTCAATTTGGAGCAATAATGAGCAAGATATGGGTTGAAAATTCATAAGTGCATAATCTATCCAAGGAAACTAAAAAGTCCAAAGCCCAAAATACAATCCCATTTATTTTTTTGGATTTTAAACCTCTAGGATCATATCAAGTTCTAAGAGTTGAAAAATAGAAAAATATAAAAAGAAAATTTATTTTAAAATAAAAGATTCATAACTTTTAAATTTTATAAACATATAAAAATTAAATTAAATTATAATTGGCATCATTGCATTAATACAAAAATGAAATTTGAACCTAATATTCTCTTTCTCTATATTGACATTAATTATTTTTTTAAAAAAAAATTTGTGCTTGGTTGTTCTCTCAAGAGTAATATTACCTTACTTTACTATATACAAATTGTAAATATATGGATACAAGTAGTTGTTTTAGAAAAGGATAGGGACAATGTCGCTATTATTTTTATTAATAGGAAGGTCAAAAAATTTAAATATCAATAGATTGCATAACAAGGGATAACTTTTTCTTTTTAAATTATATGGATACTAATTATGTAAGGCGAATTACATCTTTAACCCCCTTTATACTTATAGAAAAGACCTAACATCCCTTATAGACCTAACATCCCATATACTTGAGGTTGAACGTCACAAGTACCTTATCTTGCCTTTTCTATATGTTTCAAACAAATGTCTTCCTAGGTGGTAAAGCATAAAATCCATTTGGGATGCAAATAAAGCTAACTATAAGTCATACATCATTTACTTTATTAACATCATTTACTCAAAATTTTTAACGTCTTCTTCTCATTGTTTCTTCTTCATCATTGTTCTTGATTTTTGTAGAAAAACTACATATTTTATTCTTTATTATCATTTATATTTTTCTTTAATTTCTCAATTATTGGTTTCCTTTGAAAGATAAAATCATTTGATTGTGAAAAAACCCTTGCCCAATTTGTATATCCAATTTGTCAATGTTGAGAAACAATAATCTTAAAAGCTTCATGGACCTTTGGAAATTCATATTCTTTAGTTATAAAAATTACTGGATAAGTATTAATTTTGTCTTTTTGTTCTTTAGTTGTCTCTTTTTTTATACTTAAAAAAAGAAATTGAGAATAGTTATTTATAATGGTCTTAGGTAGGTTACAAGGAACTACTACGATTTGTGCTTATGGCTATTACTTAAGGTTTGGTCCTTTTATGGTAGAGCATGCAAGGTATATAATATTAGGTTTGTTGAAAAGAGTTAGACACAATGAAGCTGAGTGGGATTGAGAAAGGGCTAAAGAGAAAGTCCTATTAATGTTGCTAAGTTTGATTGTTATTTTAATAGGGTTGATTGTATTTAATTTGTATTAGTGTAGTTTAGTTAGAATAAAGCATGTTTAGTTGTGAATGTTGTAGCCTAGAACTATAATAAGTGAATGACAAATTTTAATTGCTTTTTGATTTATTGGAAGCAACCATTTCATTTATTGTAAATTTTAATTCCATATTGAATGTGCAAATTCATACTACTGATTCTACAATTTTGAATTTGCTATGTCTACATGTTTTACTAATAATTTTAAGAGAGCAAGTAGAGATATGTTAAATCTTTAAGACATAGGTATATAAGCAAAATAGTTCATTCATTCGTAACCAAAATATAATAAAAAATTTTCACTTATGCTAGGGACACATTAGTTTAAAAGTGTAGTAACTGTTGAAATCATTATCTCAATAATACATTCCTTAAGATAGTTTTTAAAGCAATATATATTAATTCTCTATTTTCTCCTTATATTACTTCCTTAACTCTATTAAACCTCTTATGTGTATGATGAACTTGTCTAGCTCAAATCAAACGACAATTGTGCAATACCAATAAGTTAGTATTATTTATTAAAGTTTGGTTGCACTAATTTGTGTGTTATGTCATGACCCAAACCTTAAAGACATGTGACTACAACAACTCAATTCTAATACATCATAAAACATAGTATAAAACACATTTAATAATAACAATAACAAAACCTCCAAACCACTACGGTATCTAGATTAGCTAAACTATACCATATATAACATTGACCTACATTAACCTATATAAAATAGCCAGTGAAGAATAGGTATGGTGGAGAGAAGAAGAGCTAACTGTAGACTCCTAAGAGATATATATATATATATATATATAAGGGGAATTTCTTTAAAGAAATATATTTTATAATGCACAATTTCACACATTTCAAAATAATAACTTAAAAGTGGACCGAGTAGCCTGACATGTTATTGTCTGCCTAATTCCTAATATGTCCACTTCACTATAGTTTATAATAAACACTATATATTTCATGAATAATTAATAAATAAATTTTTAATAACTCCTTAAAATTCTCAAAAAAATTACAAAAATGAAAATCATTGAAATTGACTTATGAACGCTTTAAAACATCCATTTGAGGCCAAATGGAATATTTTCGTCAAACTAAATTAATTTAATGGAAATAAAATAATTTCTGCCGAAATCAATCCAGAATTTTTATCTCATTATCTGTAAGGGATTAAGTTTTGCTCTAATTTTAGGAATTAATCACCACAATTTATACTATTTATTAAAAATAAACTTACAATTTTCTGGATTAGTCCCAATTACACTACGTCTATAAGTGGGACCCACTTGAAATCTCACCAAAGACACAACACCCAACTAAACCAATCCTACTAGCTTGTTCACAACAATTTATAAAGTCTAAATATAGCTTTAAACACATCAAATACATGCTAGATTAAGAGATTAGGCAATAAATAAAAAATTACTTGATAAATTCATAGAAAATTCAAACAATAGAGTTAGGACACAAGGCCAATGTCTACAGACTCTGGGGAAGATGACTAATAAGTTATTGGTGGTTGTTAGAGCTGATTAGTAGTGGCAGTGATGATTTGGCAATAATACAAATGGCAGCAACTTCAGAGGTAAAACTATATTTTTCTATGCCATTTCTGCTTAAATAGAGACCACCAATGTGTAAAGGATGTCGAGAAGTGTCTATAATTAAATTTTTGTGTCGATTAGAGGTTGTTTGGATGGTTAATGTAGAAGAAGAAAAATTCAGGTACTAAACTAGATATTTTCCCTTAAACAAAACTTAACCTTGCTGCAACCTCTCTCCCTCAATATGTAGCCTTCTTTTTCATATACATACATGCCCACACATTCACTAATTTGTCCTTTCCCTCTTTTGTATTCTTCTTCAACTTATAATAACAACAACAACAACAACAATAAAAATAATAACAACAACAACAATAATGAGGATGCTACTACTACTACTACTACTACTACTACTACCACCACTGCTACTACTACTACTACGGATAATAATAATAATAATAATAATAATAATAATAATAATAATAATAATAATAATAATAATTCAAGTAATTATAGTATATTTGCACTTATATTGATATGTTGTTATTATAGTTGTCTTGTTGTCAAATATTCTTATGTTTCCATTTGAGACTAGATGGTTTATGTCACGACCTAAACCTAGGGATCATGACTGATGCTAGGAAACAAGAATTCATATGAATTCGAAACCCTTATATGTCTAAAACACCAGTTCACACCAAACACAATCATAAATATACTAAAGAATTAAAATTTTTAAAGAATAAGAAATCTTTCCATATCATATCATAATAAAATATTTCTATAAATATTTAAGTACACATCCACTATTAACTCAACATAACAGATTACAACATATACATACTATTACAGTGTCTAATAGATACAAAGGAAGTGATAGTTTAAAATTTACATAAATCAGCCGGTGAAGAAAGGGTTCGGTGCAGAGGATAACTAGGGGAGGTCTGTAGAAAGGAATCCTGAAAAAATAATTGAGGGGTATCAGACCTCACTGAGTGAATTATTATTATATATATGCATGCAACCTAAGCATACAAGAAACCAAGAACTAATATAATGTTTATGTATTTATATTTATTTAACTTATACATGCATTTTTATGCAAATGTTCAAAAGTAATTTTTCATATCAATGCAATAAGTAAAAAAAAGTGAAGGATCATAGTAGAACCCTAAGAATTCCGTAACCTCAATTGCTATACCCCACTACCAAATAGACTTTCTTGAAATTAAAAATATTTCCCTTTTCCAATTTGGGAATGGACTGGCCTCGAGACACAAAAAGGTCAATTAAGCTATCATAGTCTCTTTGCTGGCATGACTGACCCCGAGACACTGCAGGTTAACTAAGCTCCCGCAGTCACACCACTCTCTGTCGACAAATCTCAATAATCATTTATCCTTAACTTAGACCATATAATCTCATATCAATCCACATATCATAACCTAGCAACTAGCGTACTGTTGTGTAATAGTCCCAGTGTAGCCTACTAAGTATCACGTTCTATGGCTATCTTCCAAAACATTATATCAAAAAAAATAAAATGATAAAATCATCTTAAAATATACATAGTATCCAATAATCACAATTAACATTAACCTTTATATATATGAAAACATATATATATATATATATATATATATATATATATATATATAACAATTAAAATGTAATGCGATATAGCATAATAAAATTCATATTTATCCAAAATATGATGCAATAATGTTTTCTACATGCAATGCATACATATAATAATAACTCACAGGTAGGATATACTCCTTGATACTGACTCGATTGGCCCCGACCTGAAGGCCCTCCTCTCGGTGAAGCTATAAAAAAATAAATAAATAATTAGGATTAAAAATCATAACGTTAAACATTCTAGATTTCTAAGGAAAAACTCGTTCTGAGATACGACTCTAGTAAAACTCAAAATTCAATATAAATTTATTGTTATGTTTTACGAGAAATCTACCTAAAATTCGATAGAGTTTCCTCTATAAAATGGACATCTCTCTATTAAAAGTAAATCCATTTCTATATAAAACTGCACTTCAATACTACCCACAACTCCACATCTTGGGTTGGAATCCCGAACTACACATTATGCCCAATCGAAAACTAACACGATAACACATATAAAAATAATATAATTTTTTCCTTAAATCCTGATATGTCATAAAAATTTAGTTCACTACCAAAATTTAATTTATTTATATATTAAAGATATAAAAGAATTTTTTTCCAAATAAATAATAAAAATTCTTGTTTATAAATAAAATGTCGCTAATGGAAATCAAAATTTCATTTTCACACCCAATTTAACATTAATTATAAATAACTATTAAAATCACTCAATTATAACATAAAAGTGATAAAAGATTCATTTAAGCTTGAAAATAATACATAAATTTATTATTCATTTATTTTCCTCAAAATTACTACTAATTAACTAATAATTGAAAATTAATTATAAACAATATTTTTCGTAATTTTATTATTTAAAAATAATCTAAAACAAATAAATAACAATAATTTAATTAAAATTAAATAATTTACTAATTTCTAATAATTTTTCCAATGATACATATTTAAACATAACCTTTAAAATTCATAAATTAAATTCTATAAAGAATTTCACAAAACTTCATTCACAAAGCTTACTCTACATAATTAATAGAATTTATTAAAAATATAAAAATTTTCTGGGTTCGGAACAGTAACCGAATGCCCAAAAAATTCAAAAAATACAGAAAAATAAATAAATAAAAATCATATTTAGTAAGATCTCAACCTCAATGTTAGTTCATATAACTACAATATAGTCCAATTTAACCGAATTCAAACTCAATTAAACAAATTAAACATAAAACTTTAAAATCAAATTACTCAAAATTGAAGTTATTCCCGGTGTTACCCAGTTAAATTGACTTAGGGGAAATAAAACCCAGGAGGAGAGGATTCAAATGACATCGGTGGCATGTCCAAGGGTGGCTGGAGTCGATGCCGGTGAGCTGCTTCCCAATCCAGCGATGAAGAAGAATCGAGAAGGAAAGAGAAAGGAGGAGGAAGGAGGAGGAGAGAGGAAGAATTGAGTGGCGACGTGGGCTATCCAGCGGTGGGTGGGTGGTGCTGGCAGTGGTATCGGGTGGGGAAGGAAGGAGAGGAAAAAAGAAAAAGAAGAAGAGAAAAAAATAAAAAAATGCCACATTTAAAAAAAAAAGTACATATAATAAACTCCTCTCAATTATTTATACACATAAGTATATATATATATATATATATATATATATATATATATATATATATATATATATATATATATATATAATATACTCTTAATAATCAATAAATTTACTAAAATACTTATTTAACAACAATTCCATAAAAATAATATTTAGCACTTTAAAATTCATATTTAATTTAATAATTAAAAATACGGGTCATTACAATCTTCCCCCTTTACAAAAATCTGTCCTTGAATTTTAACAAATAAAAAGGAGTATAAAGTTTCATCGAGAAAAAAGATATGGATATGCCACCTGCATCTCTACCTTAGTCTCTCACTTGTGCTCTTCCACATTGTTATTCCTCCATAAGTCCTTGACCATCATAATCTATTTAGAATGCAATTAACAGACTTGATAGTCAATAATTGCAACTGGTTCCTCCTCATATGTCAAATCTTCATTCACTTAGTTGCAAAACATATGAAGGATTTGAAATATACTTCATAAGCATTAAAACATGGAACAATGGATGCACTTGAGACAAATTCGAAGGCAAAGCTAGCTGATATGCAACTATGCCAGCTCTCTCTAAAATCTCAAAAGGCCCTATATACCTCAGTGCCAACTTTCCCTTCTTGCCAAATCTCATAACACCTTTCGTTGGTGACACCTTCAAAAATACATAATCCCCAATTTGAAATTTTGCATCTTTGCGCTTTAGGTTTGTGTAACTCTTATGCCTACTAGCTGCCATTTCCAATCTCAATCTGATCAACGCAACTTTCTTAAACGCACCCTTAATTCATTTTTGGTCCAATTAGCTCTCTTTCTCCCATTTCATTCCAACATAAAGGGGATCTACATTTCCTTCCATACAGAGCTTCATATGATGCCATCTCAATACTGCTATGGTAGCTGCTATTATAAACAAACTATACCAATGGCAAGTGATAATCCCAATTGCCTCCAAGATCCATTACACACATTCTCAATAAGTCAGAGTCAAAGTCAAATAGTCAATAAGTCAAGGTCAAGGGTCAATGGTCAATATATGACATGGCATGCTTCAATGCTTAGTTGTCATGAGTTGTCATTTTATTTAGTTGTCATGAGTTGTAATGAGTTATCAATTTTAACTTTTCAAAGATGAGTTGTCATTAGTTGCCCTATTTTGAAGGAAATCTCCTTAATTAAGGATTTTCCTATATATGTATCTTTAGGAATAAGGAATAAAATCTATTCCTTCAAGTATTAGGTTGTTTACATGCCTATATAAGGGCTAACCCTATGACAAATGAATTTAAGCATTGAAATATTAAAAAGTGAGGTTTTTCCTTAAATGTTGTTCTTTTAAAACTTTGTAAGTTTACTTGAATTGTTTCACATCTACCATTAAAAATGATAGGTTAGATTAGACTTAGAATATGAAAATTTAGATGTGCGTTCTATCTTTGTTATAGGTAGGGTTCATATCAATAATCCTTGTGAGAGTGAATAAAGGGACTACTTAGAGTGCACTAAAAGATGAGAACTCTGACTTGTTCAAGGTTGCTAAGATTCCATATATTTGTTCAAGGTTGCCAAGATTCCTAATAAATATATGAGCATGTCCTTTTCTTGATGTTGAACATTTCTTTATAAGAGGCAAGGACATTCTCTTAAATCTTATGTTGACCATTTTCATGATTAATCTCTAATTGACATTGATTTCAACTTAAACAAGACTTTAACTATAATAATCAATTTTGAACTAATAATAAGTGTATTCAAATGTGTTTACAAGTTAGAATCAAAACCATGCTTAATTAGTCAAGTTATGGAGATTAAAAAATAGAAAAAATGTTCTTCCAAAGAAGGTCACGAATGGTATTATGATCTTAAGCATCCTCATGAGCTTCAAAAAATTAATTGGAGCAAGAAACTTATGTTTTTCAAAAGGACCAGCACCCATACAATCTCCATTATGATCTTAAAGAGCATAATCTTGTTCATAATCTTAAGAAGATAAGCTTTAATAAATTAAAAATGGCAAAAGCCCTCATGAGTGAGTATCACAATCATGAAGCATGAATAAGGAAATCCTAATTATGAGTAATAGGAATTTAAAAGGAGTTTCAAGATAGCACCCTTCACAGTCCCTCCTCATGACTATGAGGAGCCTCATGATCCACTTAGTACTCCTATAATAAATTGAATAGTACAATAATAGCTAGTTTTTCAAATCTCATTATTGTAAGCACGACCTTAATAATTATGAGCATCCAATTTTCCATAAAAGCTTAATGGATATTTAATAAAGATAGAGAAGCTTGGAGTATGAATTCTAGGTCTTCAATAGCTAGTTTTTGATCCTCCACCATAAATGCAAGTTAGAGAACTCATTTATGATATTAGATGGTTGATTAAACAAATTGATTAAGATATTAAGGCTTTGAAATCTAAAATTTCTTAATTTCTTCTTTGTATTCATTAATTATAATTAAACTCTCATGAGAGTTAATGAGTGTTAGTTGATAGGATCACTTGTTACACTCATTCTTTAAGGTTAAAAAAAAGGTAATGAGGATCTTGATCAATAAATTTTTTAATGTTAGTCTTGTTAAAATACTTGTCTAGTTGGATTTAAAGAGTGAGCTGAAAATAACTCTTATTTGAAGAGGTTTGTATTGAGTCTAGAAAAATACATTTGTAAAGATTTAGTGTTAGCCTCAAAACACTTATAAATAATCTTATGATTAAGAATAAGGGAATTTAAAATCCTAACTTAGAGATAAATTAGGCAATGTATTATAATTTGAACCATTATTAATAATTTATGCATTATTCTTTTTTCTTACCTTAATCCTTTTGTTAATCTCATTTTGATTTCTTTTAACTTTTCATTTTCTTCTAATCTTCTTAAAATCCATATTCAACCCCTCTAGAGCTTTTTCACCTTAGTTAATACCTCTCAGACTCTATTAAATTGAGCATGGCTAGCATGAGAAGTAGTTTGATTATGTAAGCATTTGTAGATGGTTGACTATAAATTAAGTCTTAGGTAAAAGAAGCATGACCCAAATTAAGACTCTACTGGTGGATAGTCTTCCATCCTAATGTTAAGTAAGTGCTTTAAAAGCAAAATTTAGTAAAGTTTGGGAAGTGTTTCCAAATGTGATAATTCTTAGAGGTTTTAAGAGAGCTTCCACTTTTAGAAGATTACGATTTACAACATGGTGGGAGATTTTTTTTTTGTAGAAAAATTACCATATTTATTATGAATGGTTATGAATTTTGAGTATTGATAATAAAGAACATGTGACATAACGTGAAGTTTATGAATTGAGTTAGAGTAGATCATGAAGACATCCATAATGGGGTGTAATAAAACGTGTAGTACCTTTTATTACACCTATTCGTTACACTCTCACCATAGTAAGAATGTAATCCATGAGATATATATGGTCATTAAATGGTCAATGGACACCAAAAAGTTGATGTAGTGGGCTTAATAAAAAAACTTCTTTTCATGTTCATTTAATGCTCTTTTACTTTTTTCATTTTTCATTTCAACATTTTAAAAGCAATGGTAATATATCATTGCAATAATAATATTTTATTGCAACATTAGTGAACTTTTTCTTTTGAATTCAACAATATTACACTTCAATTTGCAATGGTCACAGATCTTGATTTTTTTTTCTAACTTTTGGCTATAAATATTGATAATATGTTTTCAATTTTTATTCAACCTCTTTCTTTTTCTATCATTTCACACAACAAAAAATATTTTGACTTATATTTTCTCATTATGGATGAAAATTCTAATAATTTTAAAAAGGGAAAGCCATAAGTTTTGTCCTTAATTTTGGGCCAATTATTAATTGAATCCTACTTTGAAAGTCATTTCAATTTGCTTTTTTAACTTTATGAACTGTGTCAATTCTATCCAATTTTATTTAAAGGATCTAATTGTATTTTTAAAAATTACTTTTAGATCCCTATAAATTAAATTTGACACATTTTAAAATTTTTTATCCTCTTTTTCCTAAAAAAGTGTAATTTTTTTTAAATTCTAATTTTTTCACTACTGACATAAATTTAGAAATTAATTTCTATATATTTTCATAAATTTTTTAATTTCTCAATAAAAATTCTTCAGTTTAACTATTTTAAAATTTACTTCTCAACTTTCAACTACATTTTTTAGAATTTTTCTAACTAAGGTCAAACCAAAAAAATTATTAGATTAAAAAAAAAAAGAATTTTAAGATTATAAAAATATTAGTCAATAATATAAAAAATGTTTAGCATTTCTGAAAAATGTGAAAAATTAAAAATTAAAAATTAAAAATTACTTATAGTCATATTAGAATGTTTAGTTTATTTATTTTTATTTTTGTCAATACTTCTATATATAATAAATTAATTGACAAGTTATCACTTTTTCTTATTATTTTTAATTGATACATAAAAAGTTAACATTTTATGTAAAATTCAAAAATTAATTTTTAAATTTATTTCAAAAATAGTAAAATTAAAACTTCAAAATATTTTTTCAAATTTTATTTTTCATCAAAAGGAAGAAAAAAATTAAATAACTGTCAAGTTTATTTTATAGGGATCTAAAAGTAATTTTTAAAATATAAATAGGTTTTTTAAATAAAAGTGGGTAGAATTAACACAATTTATAAAGTTGAAAGAGTAAATTGAAATGACTTTTAAAATGGGATATAATTGATAATTGGCTTGAAGTTAAAGATAGAATATAGCATTTTCCCTTTTAAAAATTTATCTAATACTTGAAATATAGAAAAATATTTCTTTTCACAAAATCAATACCATTAAAATTTTTAAGTTTACCCAAAATTTTCAAATTCTAGTATCCCTCCAAATATGCAAAATTATTCATATCCACCACCCAATTTCAATTATCCATAAAATTTCTGAAGTCCATTAAATATTCCATATCCATTTCCCAGGTATCCAGGGTGAGATTTCTCATGTATCCCAAATTTTCAAAACCTAAAGACTCCAAGTGAGTTAAGGAAAGATTTCAATTCTAGCACTTAGCAGGAAAATGCAACAATAATAGATTCTAATTTATACTTTCAAATACCACCATATTCAACACAATATGAGATCAAAAATATTTCCATCACTAATGAATTGATGGAATAAACTAATGGCAATTGTGTTTCGTAGTGTATTAATAATGATAAGATGGTTACAAGTTCTTGCCTTATAATTTCCAACTTCAAAATAATGGGTAACTCCTAAAGTAAAAAGAACTTTTGGAAATGAGTCACTGATTACTTTAAAAATAATAAAAAATTCAAATCAGTAACGAAGGATAAAGCTGTGAAATTACATTGGTATTAGTTGAGTCAGATAGTTAATAAATTTAATTAACACTATAACAAATTTGTTGAAGAATATCATATTGGGTGAAATGATGACCAATTAAAACAATATGCTCACATATGGGCATGTGTGACTGATGTTGAAAGATGATCCAAAGTGGAAAACAAACAATCCAATGTAGCTTTGTTTTCTAAGAAAGATAAGGATTGATGAAAGTGGGGTGTACAATTCTTCATCCAATATAAATACAAGCCTTGACATTAATGACAACGGCATAGAAGTTCGTTTGATTGGACAAAATGTAGCAAAGAATGGAAGGAGAAAGGGAAAGTCAAAGGTGAATGATGAAAAAGTGAATATGGAACTTGAGCAAATATGGAATATGTTAAAAAAACATAGAGAAGAAAAAATCCAAGCCAGGGAAGTTTAGCAAATAACTTGAAAAGTCATACTTTTTGAAGTAATTATAGAATCTTTTTCAAGGATGCTATGGACATAACTGAGCAGCAAATTCATATTCATGAGCATATGTGTTCTATCCTTAAAGTTAAATATAATATTCCCTAGTTTAATTTTAATTTAAGTAGTTTTTTTAAACTTTAATTGTAATTTTATTTAGTTTTATTTTAATTTGTAACTTTATTTGTAATTTTATGTAGTTTTATTTTAAATTAGTTATCAGAAACTAGCATTTGTAAAACTAGTTAATAGTAAAACTAGTCATTGTAAAACTAGTTGTTGTAAAATTATTCATTATATTATAACTAGATATGTTTGTATGTGTGTGTGTGTGTGTTTTAATAAGTGTGTCTACATATTGAAACAACATATCAACACACTCCAAAATGTCTTAATATCCTCATCCTTCATTGTAAAAGAAATTAAAAAAAATTTATTGGATGAAATGATGGACGACACTGATGAGTAAATTATGCTATTATTAGAACAGTGGCAAAGGAAAAAAATCCAAAAGTTCTAACGGCCATCCACACAAGTGTAGGTATTACGATTAAAGGCCTAATGTTAAACACATTTGACTTTTCAATGATTATTTCTCCGATGACCTAATTTATCCTTCAAATATATTTTGTCAAAGATTTTAAATGAAAAAAAGAGTTATTCCTTTAAATTTTGGAATCTATTGAAAATCATTTAGAGTTTTTCTTGTATGAGGGTTAACGCAGCCGGCTTGCAGTAAAAATGCACCATAACTATTCAACAATTAGCATTATAACACTAGCTAACCATTATGACAAGTATGTAAGGATTGGTGAAACTAATTTAATTAAGTGTTTATCATAATTTTGTTAATATGATATTGAAATTTATAGGGCACAATACTTGAAAGGCCTAATACAAATGACGTTAATTAGCATATATAATTGAGTAATTCTTTTAATTATGCATGTAGTCAATGCTACCAATAATCTAAATATTTACTTTAATTGCATGAATAGCACCATGCTTTCCTGACATGCTTGGTAGCATTGACTACATGCACTAATATTAGAAGAATTACTCAATTACAAAGAAAGGTCAATTTACTCGAAGTGATCAAGAAGTTCCATAATAATACTAAAAGCAATCATGTCAGCAAGCATATGGATATGGGAAGTATTTTTTAGCATTGCAAGGTCTAATAACAAAATCTGTGTCGTCAGTTAATCTCCATTATTTAACCATATACTATAAAGATATACTCTCAATGTTCAATTTACAATAAATTGCACATAATATAGAAAAGGGTAATATCTAGCAAATGGTATATATCTAAAAGGGATAATAAAACTCAAAGAGGATCAAGTTTAAATGATTGTAGGAGGTTGGAAGGAAAGACATGGAGTAATCATTTAGAGTGCTCCAATCTCATTTGGCTATTATATATGGCCCAACTTGCTTTTAGCACAAAACATCTGAAAAATATAATGTAAAAATGCATTATATTATGTAATATGATTGTTGATAATGAAGGACATGCAATAAGAAACTGGGATGATGATGATAAAGATCTATAATCCCTACAAGTTAAGATTCTATCAAGGATTTATGAAAGTACCTTTAAAGGAACATAAAACTACGTAATCATGAAATGCATCATCAATTTAGATCAAACTTGGTTGAGTATATTTAGGAATAAACGAGGGGAAGTGATAAATGAAGTGTTTATTATATTATTACTTATGCTTCAATTAATTTAAATTAAGTGATAGAGTTTGTTGGAGAATATATCCCACATTCAAAAAGTGCAAAACAATAAACTGGCTTATAAATGGTGTAGTTTGGACCTTAACATAATCCAATTATTCTTATGTTATATGGGCTCAACCCTATTTATAAGTCTCCAAATGTATGTGTAAGCCAACACTCTCGAGACTAGTATACTTACTAACATGGTATTAAAGAGGTGATCTTGAGCTCTCATTTAAGATTTAGAATTGGGTGCGGTCCATTTGTAAGCACATTTGAGTCATTAGGTGTGGCTCGTTTTGTAACCGTTAATAACCTAAATTTTAGCAGTCTCCCAAAAATTCAATAATAAAGCTTTTTATTGGACTAGACAGGGGGAAACTTCTTCAAGAGTATTCCCGAGTGTGCTTAGACAAGGAGAAAAGCCCAAAAATGGACTTAAAAAGCCAAAAAACACATCATGAGCCTCAAAACACCTAAAATGGACAAAAAATGGGCGAAACATGGGGTCTAAGAGCCTAAGGATCAGCTTAACCCCTAAGTGTGGGTTAATGACCCACATTTGTGGGTCATCAAACCCATGAATGGGTGTGAATCACAACTCAGCACATGGGTCACAACCCGCTTAGAATCCATAAAACCCTTAAAATTTGCCATTTCTTAAGACTTTTGGCACTTTTTTCAAAAAATTCTTATAGAGAGAGAAAAGAGTACTACATATGGATGAATTTGAGACCCTCTCTCTCTCTAAAAAAAATCTTCATTTAGAAGTGGAGACCCATTTTCTAAACACAAGGAAACCCATTTCTCACTACTTTCAGGATTGATTTTAGCACTCTTTTTACCAAAAAAAAGCTTCATATTAGTCCAAGTATGTTTCAAGGGTAATCACCTGGTCCTTTTTAGGATCTTCTAATCATTTTCCTTCCTTTTATTTTTCATCATTTTTGCATTTTGTTTTATTTAATTTTGATTATTTATTATATTGCGATGAAGTTGTGATTTTGTGGTTGTTTTTGAAGTTTGGATATAAAATATGTAGAAGGAGTGAGTAGTTCAGGTAATTCCAAGAGTGTTTGCATTCATTCTTGCATTTTCTATCATTTTGCATAATTTTTCTCTTTATATAAGAAATGGGTAATTTGGTGTTAAAGTTAGCATTTTTATTATTATTTTTAGCATTTTTATTCATTTTGTTGCTTTCTTTATTTTTTATGGTAAAAATAACATTATGATGATGATGATGATTATTATTATTATTATTATTATTATTTTATTATTTTTACTATTTTTATTACCTTTGTGGCGAAATTGTTATTTTTATGGTAAAAATAACATTTTCATCACTATTATTATTATTATTATTATTATTATTATTATTATTATTATTATTATTATTATTATTATTATTATTATTATTATTATTATTGCCTTTTTAGGTAAATTTTTTATTTTTACTATAAAGTTAACATTTTTATGGTACGAATAGGATTTTTATTATTATTATTTTCTTTTTTTTATAGCCTTTTTTGATAAATTTGCTATTTTTATCATAAAGTTCGCATTTTATGGTAAAAATAGCATTTTTTAATCATTTTTGTTATTTTATTTGCATTTTTGTTATTCTCATAATTTTTGTTATCCTTATTACCTTTTAGGGTAAATTTATTATTTTTATCATAAAGTTAGCATTTTTTATGATAATAATAACAATTTTTTTGGTCTTCTTCTCATCTTATTTGCATTTTTATTATCTTTATTGCATTTTTATTTTTATTTTTTGTCATTTTTTCTCTTGATAAATATACTATTTTTATCATACGGTTGTCATTTTTATGGTAAAAAATAGCATTTTATCATTTTTACTTCTTTATTTGCATTTTTATTATTTTTATTACCTTTTTTTTTATAACTTTTATGATAAAAATAGTATTTTTATCATTTTTTTGGTATTTTTATTATTTTGTTGTCCCTCTTTGATAAATTTATTGTTTTTATTATGAAGTTTATATTTTTATAGTAAAAATAATATTGTTATCATTTTTATTTGCATTTTTTCCATCTTTATTATTTTTATTCCTTTTTTTATATAAATTTATTATTTTTATCTTAAAATAACATTTTTATAGAAAAAAAATGTTATTTTTATCATTTTTATTATTTTATATGCATTTTTATTATTTTTATTTCGTCCTTGGGTAAATTTGCTATTTTTATCATAGAACTTACATTTTTATGAGGAAAATTTTATTTTTATCATTTTATTATATTAATTGCATTTCTATTAATTTTGTCAATTTTATTTTCTTTCTTTGATAAATTTGCTATTTCTATTATAAAGTCAACATTTTTATGACGAAAATGGTAACTTTATCACTTCTATTAATTTGATTGCATTTTATTACTTTTATTATTTCCTAATTGCATTTTTCATCATTTTTATTATGTTAATTGTATTTTTTTATTCTAATTTTTTTCCATTATTTTAATTCCCTCATGTTTTCCTTATCACAAAATTTTAGTTTCATGATAAAAATGACAATTTTGCACCAAAATACTTAAAATTTCAAAACCTTACATCATGCATCTCCATTAGCATTCTTATTTGTTTATTTGCTGAATTACTTATATTATTTCAATTGTAGATAAATGATATATAAAATTGTTCTAAATGTGATGTGTGCTTATATGTGTATGAAAGCTAACCTTTGTTTTACATGTTCATTAGAATAGAATTTTCCCTTTTATTTTTATTTTCTATTTTGATGCAATTAATAGAATAGGAAATTTTCAAGGCAATGTAATTCTTAGTCCCAATTCCACTTTTAATTTCTATTTTGGATATATTAATTAGAATAGGCAATTTCCAAGGGTTGTAATCCTTAATCCCTTTCTCCGTTTTTATTTTGCTTAGTTACTAGTTTATTTTGATTATTTCTTGCAAGCTTGCTTGTGTGATATGTGCTACTTGCCTATTTGTTTCCGTTATTATTTATTTGGTTGGTGAATGTTTATTTATTTGCTTATTTTGTAATATGTGTGTGCCAAATCCAATAATCTTATGTTTATTTCCAATGCAATTTAAACTGACTAACTATCAAATGTGGTAAATGCATCATAAAACTGAAACTAGGGTGAAAGAATGAGTAATTAAGTAATGTATAATAAGAAACAATATAAGTAACTCCTATCCCTTGAACCTAGAGTCTCTAGCTAGGAAAGTAAGTTTTAATTCACTTTTCCCAATGAAAGTCTGGTGGCGACTCTAGTCTACAAAGCCTATTCAGGAAGACCCTCCTATATCAATAACATTTGATAGATAGTTGCCATAGCCTGTGTGCCCTGACATCACATTAATCCTATCCTGATGTGACCGTCAAAATGGATGAAAATAGACCCACGCATAGTAACCCCATTTGGGTTACAAACAAGCAATGAGTGCAAAACAATAAAGTGGCTTATAAGTAATGTAGATTAGACCTTAACACAAGTAAATTGGTTTTGTGTTACATTGGCTTAACCTCATTTATATGTTAACATGTGTGTTCATGGCCAATACTCTCGAAGCCCATGGACTTGTTAACAGAGTTAAATTAATTAAACAAATTATTTTTAATTAAGGATGATTATAATATTTTACATTTTAATATAATAATTTGATTTTTTATTGATAATTACTTATTATTTATTAGGAAATAACAATATAGCAATGTATTATTTTTAGGAATTAGAAAAAATATTTTATTTTTTTTAAAATTAATAATATTTTATTCTTTAAAAATAAATTTTTTTTCTAAAGTAATAAATTAATTTTCAAAAAATGTTGAAATCGTTTCTTAGAAAATAAATTTATTATATATGAAATATTATTATGCTTATTAAAATAAATATTTGATTTGATAGTGGATCCATTTCTTTTTTTGAAACCATTGTGGGTTCCTACTATAATGCTATTCTTTTGAGTGTAATCTATAGTAAAATACTAATAATAATAAAGGTTAATTTGGTTCATGAACTTTTCGTCTAGGGTCAAACTAGCCCTTTATATCTTTTTGGGCCAATTTAGCACTAAACTATGGGATAAAGGCGAAATTGGCTACTAAAGATTACACTTAACTCTATATTTTTTGATAGATTAATAAAAGACCATCTATCTATTTGCAAATAGTTCCCTACTAATTTTTAAATAGTTTACAAATTATTCCTTATTTAGCAAATAAAAAATTTTTAGTTAAAATTTTGAAAATTTAAAATATAATTTATTTATAATTTATAAAATATATTTAAAACATATTTAAAACTATGTTTAAAATATAATTTATTTATAATTTTTAAAACTTAAAATTTTAATAAAATATTGTATTAATATACCAGTGTTTTGGTCACAACTTACTCTAAAAAATCTCAGATGTAGGCAATTCAAAATGCTATAAAAAGTTAAGACATAAAGCAACAATTATGGAAAAGTCAAGGTGTATTCAATTGTCTTCATAAGCTAAATTCGTGAACATTCATTATATTATGTACAAAACTGGGCAAACTGAACATATATTAGTAAATGGGACGTATCTCACTCAATATAGATTCAAAGGATTCAAGATGCTACTTAACGCTAATATCTAGAGCTATAACTTTAACATGGTGGGCGTGAGTCAATTCGGTATATATCATGGTTAAAAGTGCACTGCAAGACTATATATATATATATATATTCTAATTTAAGTAGGATTATATTTTCTTATTTAGTTAGGATATTAATTAGGTTTTTATTTAGGATTTCACTAAACCTATATAAAAGCCTTATTTTATGTAACTTAAAGAGGTGTGAAGCTATAGATGATTAATAAACTTTAGAGAGGATTCTCTTTGATTACTTGTTTAAAAATGTGTTCTTATTAAACTTTATGTTTACGAAAAATAAGCATTTTGACTTATCAATCTATGTTTCAGACAGTAGAATGTGGCATCTTCTTTATAATTTTTGTTCTTTGTTTGTTATTTATTCAAAAAGTCAAAATTTTGATATAGCTTTGGTTATTTAGACTAACTAAATATGAGATGAAGGTTTTCTATGTTTGATTTAGAACTTGATTTGAATTTTTCTTGAGAGTGTGGATTTGTGTTCATATTAAATGGGTTCCTAGAGCATGTCATCTAGTAGGTTTGTTAACATTTGGTATTAAAGCTTTACTTAAATTAGATTTTGTTCAATTCAATTCTACGTATCCTTAGTTAGTTTTATTTTTAATTCTTAGGAATTCTATTTTTGTATTTTAAAAAATAAAAAAAGTTATTTTTTCAATTTCTAAGACTTTGAATTTTATTTTATTTTCATGAGTTAAAAAAGTATGTCTTAAATTTTTTGAGTTTAGATTGTATCTTTTGTGTTATGTTCTTGATTCTTTATTTAAATAAAAAAATAAAACAAATTTAATTACACAAAAGGCAAAGATTTAAGGATACAACTTTTTGAAGAAAGGGAGTATAATGTGGTCCTAGGTTCTAAAGAGGAAGATTTCAAGATTTGTTCACACTAATAAGAAAACTTTAATTCAAGACAAGTTCAATTGGCATCAATTCATATTTTGTATAGTATGCTTTAATATTTTGGCCATAACAAACTTTAAAAAACTTAGATTGAGATAATTCAAAAAGCTATAAAAAGCTAAAACAGATAGCTACAACTTTGATGAAAATAGTCAAGGTTAATTTGATTGTTTTTATGGGATAAATTCATGATCAATCATCATATTATGTGCAAAAATGGATAGACCAAATATATATTAGTAAATGAGACATATCTCACTCAATATAGATTCAAATGGAATGATTCAAGATGCCACTTAAAGCTAGCATCTAGCGCTACAATTTTAATGTTTTGGGCTTCAGTCAGTTTGGTCTTTATCCTAATCAAAAGGGCATTACAAGATTTTTCATATGTAAATTTGAATTTAAGTAGGATTATATTTTCTTATTTGAGAAGGATTTTATTTTCTTATTTAGTTAGAATATTAATTAGGTTTTATTTAGGGTTTTATTAAGCATATATAAAGGCCTTTTTTAATGTAACTTAAAGAGGTGTGAAGCCATGGATGATTAATAAAATTTAGAGAGGGTTCTCTTTAGTTACTTAGTTAACCATGTGTTATTATCAAACTTTATGTTTATTATGAACAACCTTTTTGACTTATTAATCAATCTTTTAGATGATAAATTATTACATTTTATTTATAGCTTTTATTGCTTGTTTGTTATTAATTCAAAAGGTTAAAATATTGATATAGCTTTGGTTGTTTGGACTAACTAAATATGAGGTGAAGGTTTCCTATCTTTGATTTAGAACTTGATTTGAACTTTTCTTGAGAATGTGGGTTTAGGTTCATGTTAAATGGGTTTTTAAAGTAGGTTGCCTAGTTGATTTATTAATAAAATTTAGCATACAAACTATCCAAGGATTGCCTAGGCCCTAGAGGTTCCATGATAGGCAACTTATGCTGATCGGTGTGGCTACAAAACAATCCTTACTATTGAAAGATTATATTATGTCAACACTAAAAATGCTTTTTTATTCAACTAGTGAAAATCCATAGGATCCAGGTGACCCTTTGTATCCTTTCACTCTTAATAGCCCACATTCATAATCGACTCTAATAAAGGTTACATTCCTCCAAAGAGGAAGACTTCTGTAATAAGAAGAAAGCCTAGTTAGGAAGGATGCTTAATTAGGAAAAGGAAGCCCAAACAGGGAGAGGATTTTCACATCCTAAAGGGGCAACAACTCCCAATCCTGCAAGACCAAGGAATCATATTCCCCTCAAGTTTGAGTCAATCTTTCTCTATATATACCTCTCACATCTTACACATCTTTCATTCTATTCTATTCATTCACAACATTCTTTATCTCTCTAAGCACACAACCTCTCTCTGGCCTTTATAACTTAGGCATTGGAGTGTTTATAGGGATCTCCCCACTACTGACCTTGCCCTTTGTTGATTGCTTATTTGCAGGATTCAAGAGATTTCTAGAAATAAGTTATCAAATGGCGCCATCTATGGGAATCCTTTGAATCAAAGCCATCATCATCTACTAAATTAAGAAGATTTCTTAACAATACTTATGGTGTCCAATCCACCTCCATCAACCATAACCCCCAGCTACTCAGTTTCATTTAACTTCTGTTCAACCAGTAGGGGCTTCATCCCATACTCTCCTTACTCATCTATACACACCCCTAACTAATGCTTAAAATTGCCTAAATCCAATAAGCATAACATTCCTATAGTATGCTCCTCTATCATATGCTAGTAGACCCATACCCTATGTACCCTTTCTAAGCTTATTAGAATTTCCAATTATGAGTACACTTAACCTAAATACCATTACCTAAGCACCCAACTTATTTCATTATACAAAGAAGTTATTATTAACAATATCCAAGGTTAGATGAGCTTAATGTAGCATCAGTTAAATGTTTTAATTCAAAGTAGTAATCCTAAGAGAATAAATTTGAATAATAACACAGTAATACCTCCAATTGCAATACAAACCACAAAGGAAGGAAATAATAGAGGCAATATAGACCAAGAGGCTGAATCTAGTATCCTAACACTAGATGATTCCACAATATGTTAGAAGGTCTAAGAGTCCATTTAAAAAGCTCAGACAGGACCAAGGAAGGAGGATGAATGTGTCCTTGAAGGAACAACACCCTTCATAAGAAGAATAGTCGGAATGGAGATCAATATGATGGCACTAAAGATCCAATCAATCATATGTCATCATTTAGGATTAAAATGATGCTCTAGAATGTGAACAACGAGATACTATGCCAAGTTTTTCCCAATACACTCACAAAAATAGCCCAAAAGTTATTTTATTGGTTGCCAAAGAATTCAATTTCATCATTTGAGAAATTGGTTGAAAAATTCTAAACTCAATTCATTACTAATGTTCCTCTAGCTAAAAGTATAAATGACCTTTAAATGTGCAAACAAGATGCAATAGAATCCCTTTTAAGTTATCTAGATAGATTTAACAAAATTACTAGACAAATAGAGAATCTAAGTGATGAAGTTACCATAAAAGCAATGAAGAATGGAACTTGGTTAGGGAAGATCAAGGATAAAATCATGGCTAAGGAGCTTGGAACCGTCTATGAAGCAATGTCAATGGCTACAAAATTGGTCAAATTAGATAAGGATAAGATACTATATCAAGATGATGATAAGCCACTATACAAGAAAGATGAGAGAATAGAGCCCAGAAGATCTAGTGCTCTTCAAAATAATTTCAAAAACCTAGTGGAAGGATTCATAAAAAAAATTAAAAGTTACACACCTTTGAATTCTTCCATATAATGAATTCTTATGCGGATAAGGTAGAATGGAGTAGGTATACCTCCTGCCAGAAGGTTGAGTCCAACTAAGATAAGAATACAAGATAAAATATTATATTATCAATACTATCGAGGTTATATACATGATACATATGGAAGTCGAGATCTTCAAAGGGTGATTGAGCAATTAATCTAAAATGGAAGGCTAAGGAGATTAATAGATAATATCAAAAAAGACTGAGATTCAAATGATTAGAATAGGGACAAGCCATACTAAAAGAAAACGTGCAATGAGGTGGCTAGAGTCATTAATATGATCGTTGGAGGAGAAGCACCAGTTGAGAGAAGGTTAAAGAGGACTTGAAAGGAGGAATGCCTTATATCTAAGCAAAAATCAGTAATTACATTTAGACTTAAGGATGGGGAATATGCCTGGCATGCTTATAATAAGACACTAGTCATAAGTGCCTTAATCAGTAATTATTTAGTGAAGAGACTTTTGATTGATGATGGGAGCATCATTAATGCATTATCTTGAAAGGTTATGAAGCAATGGAAGGTTCAATCACTAACGTAGAAATTGTCCATAATCCTATCACAAGCTTCTATGGAGGAACAACCTAACTAATAGGAGTAGTGGAGCTAATGGTGGAGTTTGCAAATCAAGAAATTGGAGATACAGAAGCCATCAGATCTTTATTCGATATGGTGTACCTTCCCCTCACTTACAATAAAATCATTGGAAGACCAATCTTATATGAAATTGAAGCAACTACAAGCATCAAAAGGCTAACCATGAAGATTCCTCTAGCAGGTTGAGTGATAACCAGCCATAGGGATCAAACTATGGTCAAATAATGTTACCAACTAGCTACCAAGCCTCATGTGGAAGCATTCCCCATGGAGCCTCTAAAAATAGAGAAAAAAGGTGCTAATTTGGAACTATTTGATATGGTCTAGACACTTCAACTAGCTATTGGAAAATCAGTAAGGGTTGGCAATGAACTAGATAATAAAGTAAAGGAAGGGATTAGCAAGGTTCTCAATAAAAACTCAGACATCTTTACATCCAAAGCATTTGAGATTGTGGGAGTAGATGCTCAAGTAGCTTCTCATAATTTAAACATTAACTCGACACCATGCTTGTGGTCTAGAAGAAAAGAAATTTTGTAAATGAAATGAAAAAGATGATAGTAGAAGAAACATAGAAGTTGTTGGAAGCCAAATTCATTAAAGAAGTCACTAATCTAGAATGGGTGGCCAATATAGTTCTGGTTAAAAATTCAAATAAAATGTATAGAATGTGCATTGATTACACTGATCTAAATAAGGCATGTCCTAAAGATAGTTACCCATTACCAATAATCGATTAACTGGTAGATTCAATTGTATGTCACCGATTATATAGCTTCATTGATGTCACCTAAGGGTATCATCAAATCCCAATGCAAAAAGAAGATCAAGAAAAAATATTTTTCATCACTCATGAGGGGTTATACTGTTACAAGGTCATGCCCTTTGGCCTAAAAAATGCAAGAGCAATATATTAAAGATTTATGAATCACATCTTTAAATATCAAGTTAGGAGTAGAAGTGTATATGGATGACATCATCATCAAAAGTTAGGATGAAGAGAAACACTTCAAAGATCTCAATCAAATCCTTAGCCTATTAAACTAGTACCAAATAAAGCTAAACCCAAAGAAATGTGTCTTCGAGGTGAAGGCTGGAAAATTCTTATGCTTTATGATCTTATATAGAGGAGTTGAAGCAAACCTAGAGAAGATGGAAGCCATCCTCAAATTGAAATCACTGAATGAGCTTCAAAAACTTAATGGCAAAATTATAACACTCAGAAGATTGATATCATGCTCAATGAAAAAGTGTCTGCCTTTATTCTAAGCTATAAAGAACACTAAGAAGTTTGGGTGGAATGATGAGTGCTAAGCAGCATTTGATTCGATCAAGAAGTTCCTATCCTCACCACTATTGCTTAGTAGGCCAACCCCTGAGGAGGCCTTATACTTATATCTTTCAATTGGTCATGAATCAATTACTTTAGTATTGGTTTGGGAAGAAGGAAGTCAACAAAGCCCAATCTATTATGTCAGTAAAATTCTAAAAGGCTCAGAAGTCTGATATTCTAAATTGGACAAACTTGCTATGATGGTCAAGTTCATATATCATGCAAGCTCAAATAATACTTCCAGGCTCACTCAATCATTATCAGAAGAAATTTTCCCTAAGGAAAATTCTTTAGAGACCTGAAACTTTTAGATGTCTTGTCCAATGGTCAGTATAATTAGGCAAGTTTGACATAAGCTATGACCTTGATAGCAAATAAAAGCTCAAGTACTAGCGGACTTCATACAAGAGATGACAATAAAAGATACAATCCCTCTATCATACCTAAAGTTGAAGTTGTACATATATGGAGCATCCGCAGTATAAGAATCTAGAGCTATAGTTATTCTTATTGGACTAAGCAAGATAAGAATAAAATATATAGTCCATATCAAATACAACGCCACCAATAATATAGCCGATTATGCAGCACTAATAATAGGACTCAGATTAGCAATAAAAGTTAGAGCTGAATGTCTCAAAGTCTACTCTGATTCCCAACTAATTACTAATCAATTCAAAGGAACATATTAGATCAAAGAGTTGAGCATGATCAAATATGCAGAAAAGCCAAGACATCTCCTAAAGAAGCTCAAGCATGAAGGGGGGCCATAGGAAATCATGTAAATTCCCAGAAGTGAAAATACAAAAGTAGACCAATTGGCAAAATCAGTAGTAGAAGGTAGCCAAGGGTTCAAAGAACTTATGCTAACTAAAGAACTAATCAAGCCAAGTATTGAAGAGATAGAAGTAATGAACAACTAAGAAATGGCTAGATGGATAATATCAATCATTCAGTATTTGGAATAAGGTACTATACCTAAAGATAAAAGTGAAGCTTAAAAGTTGAAGATTAAAGCTGCATATTACTCCCATGCATAACAAGGAACTTTATAAAAGATCTTTATCTCACCTATGGTTAAAATATGTCCACGGAAGGAAGGCAACTATGTGCAAAAAGAAATCCATAAGGGGATATGTGGAGCGCATAAAGCTCAGAGATCATTAATCAAGAGGGCATTAATGTAAGATACTACTAGCCAACCATGTCTAAAGATGCCTTATTAATTATTTAGAAACGCTTTAAATGCCAACAGTTTACTCATTTAACAGACAAGCCTTCCAACACTCAACACACAATTGGAAGTCCTTAGCCTTTTATAGTATAGGGAATGGACATCTTAGGGCTGTTTCTAGTCTTAACATCCTAGAAGAAATTCTTGATTATAGCAATAGATCACTTCACCAAATGGGTTGAGGTAGAAGCTCTCCCCACTTTCATAAAAGCTCGAATTCAACATTTTTTTTAAAAAGAAGTCATCTATAGATTTAGCATACCCCACACTTTAATAACAGACAGTGAGAAGCAATTTAATAATGAGAAATTTAAGGTATTCTGCTCATATCTTAACATAAAGCTCATATTTGCTTCAATAGCCTATCCTCAAAAAAATAGGCAAACAGAAGTTACTAATAGGATCATCATGCAAGGATTAAAGAGAAGATTAGTCCAAAAAAATGGAAGTTGGGTAGAAGAGCACAACAATGTCATATGGGCATATAGAACAATACCTAGAACTTTAACATGAGAAACACCCTTTAGGTTGACATACTAAATAGATGCAATAATACTAGCGAAGATTGGATCATCCATCTACTGAGTTACAAAAGAGTTAGATGTAAACAACCTCAAAAACCAAATATACCTATTTTTGCTTGAGGAAAGAAGGGAATGAGAACCTATAGTAACATAAGCTTAAAAATAGAGAATAGTTGGGTATCATAACAAACACGTTCAACCAAGGCAATTTAAAGTTAGAGGCCTTATGTTGAGAAGGGAATATTTTTGTAAAAAAAGCTCGAGAACAAGTAAACTTAGACCAAACTAGGAAGTTCCATATCTAGTTATAAAGAAGACAACTAAAGGAGCCTAAAAATCAAAGATATATAGGGAAAGGAGTTACCCCGATATTAGAACTCAAACAGTCTTAGAAGGCATTTTCAATAAATTAAATGTACTAATAATTAAGAAATTTCTTAAGAAATAAATAAATTTCATTACTGCCAATATCATTGTACAAAAAAAAAAGTAGAATGAGACTTCACTTAGGACAAAATACATTAATCTTTATAAGTCACAGCCCACTCTTAAGAGGGGCTACCCCAATGTTGGACAGAGGTACCTTATTTTTAGAAGCTTGAATCTCAAGCATAGAAATAGTGGCTAATGAAGAAGGAGCAACCTCATATGTTGACTTTTCACCAGTAGAATTTGGATCCTTTAATTGATGAGGGTTAGACCTCGAGGAACCATCATCCTTGGTAGTCAATCTTGCCAAGTCATTGGATGTTATCTTGTTAAGCTTAGAGAAGTCTAAATTAGAGTGTTCAGTAAGAAGAATCCTTTGGCATTTAGACTTGAAAGCTTTGAAGAACCCCTTTATCAATTTCTAATAGTTCTTCTTATCATTCACCTTAGACTTCTTCTCTTTAGCCAACTCCTTTTTTAAAGGTCCAAGCTCAGTATCCAGTTGATCAATTCGAGAGGTAAGCTAAACTTGTGAATCCTTAAGCTCTTTAACCCTCTACTGGTATTTCTCAGCTTTAGACTTGGCTTTCGCATGCTTGGTTTGGCACAGCTTGAGCACCTGTCTGGCATTTTTTAGTTTCTCCTTATATTTGAGGGAGATTGAAGTCAACTTCTCCTCCTTCAAGTTGCACTCACTCTTTAGAAAGAAGTAATTATCTTTTATCAGCAGCAACCCCTAAGCCATCTAAAATAGAGGAATGGCAAATCCCAAACCATCTATAAATAAAAATAACAATGAATTTTAGGAATTACATTAAGAGCATGGGTGATTAAGGCATTGTTCAGCTCCTCCCTTCCATACCATCCATCTACAGATGTCCATCAGGAAGCGTAGTGATTCAGAAAATTGATCCCTAACTTAGGAGTTCAGGATGCTCAGAGGACTCATTTTATACATGAACCACTTCCCCATGTCTGGACATATAGATATTTTAGGGCACTTGATATATGGCTCACTCCCTTTGATCAATTCTTCCTCATTTACTTTATTAACATAAGAGCATTTTTTAGAAGATTTAGGAACTTCCCTCTGAATGAGTTCCATAGCCATATCTTCATCTAGGGGTATCAACCTGAACCTCTAAGACCTCTAAAACTAGATGAAAAGTCTCTCACACCTCCTCTTATTCATCATTTGAAAGCAGTTTGTCCATAAATGTAAAATATTAAGCTATCTATAGATAAAGAAAAGAGAAAGTCAGAAGATACCTTTAGAAGGTTCAAAAATTACCCTCAATATCTTTATTACCATGACCCAGATAAACCCTCTGGATATACCACTGAGAGAATGTCTCAATAGATGGATTCCTAATTAAAATTTGTTTATAAAGCTCTAGCAAAAGGTCTGTATAATCATTTGGGAGTTTTATGGGACACTTCACTTAATGGTACTCTTTTAACAAAAGGTGTCGGACATCAATAAAGTCCACTGGATGTTCAATAAGAAAAAATCTATACCTCTAAGTTTTTTGAAGGTCTAAAAGCTTAACAAATAAATTATGGTTTAGGATAGCAAAAAAAAAAGTCAACTCCCCCTTTTTCTTAGTTAAACTATACATATACTTAAACGTATCCACTACCCTCCCTATGTACAAGTTCTATATACTTGATTAAGATTTGATAGCTATTAGGATGGAGTTAGCCAAGGGCTATATTGAATCTATTAAAAAAGGCTTTAACAAAAGGGTCTAAACAAAATATCAACCCTCATTTCATTTGATAATCATATATCTCTATTTATAAAATGGGATAATGAGCCCTAAATTTGCTATCCATAGTATGAAAAATATACTTTGAGGGAATATCAAACCTCTCCTATACCACCTAAGCATGTTATCATCAACCTTAGATTCAAACAGAGTAGAACTAACAACTTCTGGAGAGGCCATAGATCTAGAACTTTAAAGTGATACAAAATAGATCTAGAACTCACCTTGTAGTGATATACAGTAGGTGGACACATAATTTAGGGAAATAGAAACACCACTTAAAATAAAAACAACATAGGCAGCACAGTGGAATTGTAACACAGGAGGTAAGAATAAAACTAGAGAAAAAAATGCAAAATGCTTTTACATTACATAGCCTTCAAATTTATAGACTAAAGAAGATCCTAGAAGGACTTATATTACCCTCAAAGTAAGGTTGCTTGATCCAAATGAGCCAAAGGCATAATGGTTATAACACCACCTCATTAAAACACACTATTGGAATAGTTATTGAAGAGACACCCCCTCAGCTGACATAACTCTACAATTGTCCTATCAGTATTTGAAATGCCTCCTCTTCTGATAGATAAACAAGCATGAAAGTTTTTGAAATTTAAAATAAGGCATATCAAGAGTTGTGAAGTTAAAAAGAAAATGCTTTCACATGACTCGAGTCATTTTATAATACCGAGCATATAAGTCCAGTGACTAAAGTTGGCACCTTCAGGTCATTTCAAAACACCGAGCATTTAAGTTTGGTGACTAAAGCTAGCACCTTCAAGTCTTTTTATAACACTGAAGTTTCGAGACTCAGGTCATTCTATAACACTGAGCTGGCACCTTTAGGTCATTTTATAACATAGAAGTTTTAAGACTTAGGTCATTTTATAACATCGAGCATTTAAGTTTAGTGACTGTGACTGGCACTTTTAGGTCATTTCATAACAATGAGATTCTAAGACTTAGGTAATTTCATAACATCGAGCATCAAAAATCCAGTGATTAAAGCTAGTCCTTAGGTCATTTTATAACACTAAAGGAAGACTCAGTTTATTTCACAACACTGAGCATCAAGAATCCAATGACTGAGGCTAGCCACCTTAACTCATCCCTCAACACTAAGTATTACCTTAAGCATATCATAATCTCCAAACATCTTAAATTCAGTAGGGAATATTATTCATCACTTAACTTATTAAGAGGTAGAGTATCTCATTAGCACCAAATCATTGCTTAGAAATAACACTTCATCAGCAAACCTCAGATATAAATATCTGAATAAGAATTTCAAAGGGGACTCTTTATACCCTATATTCATAACCAACTCTAACAAAGGTTACATTCCTCTAAAGAGGAAGACTACTTGAATAAAAAGAAAGCCTAGTTAGGAAAGATGCTTAATTATAAAAAGGATCCCTAAATAAGAAAAGGATTTTTACATCTTAAAGAGGTAATAACTCGTAATCCTATAAGATCAAGGAATCCTATTCCTCTTAGGTTTTAGTCAATCTTTCTCTATCTATATCTCTCACATCTTACATATCTTTTATTATATTCTATTCATTCACAACATTCTTTATATCTATAAGCATATAACCTCTCTCTACCCTATTTGACTTAGGCATTGGAGTGTTTATGGGGATCTCCCCAACACTCACCTTGCCCTTTGTTAATTACGTATAGGATTCAAGAGATTCCCAGAAACAAGATATCAATTTTCTCCTAATCTCTATAATAGAAGGTCGAGCTGAGAGTTATTATTCTCTTATATAAGGGCATGTTGAAAACTATATCCTTTTCTGAGCTAAGCATATCATATGATGTAATTTCCTACCTTTAGAGGTTACTTAAGAGATAACATCAGGTTGCTTCTAGATGGATTCGACACCCACAATTGAATTTCCATTCATAACACCATTTTTTGAAAACTCCTATAGTTTTTATAACTTTGATACATTATTTAAAGTAGTTTCAATTCCTAACAGTGACTGTTTTTAATTTGAAGGAGATGTGTCATTGCTTATAGCCTCATATAAGTTTTGAGATGTCATCTCCTCATTATTCCATAAAGAGATTAACATTTCATGATTGCCAATATCTACTCCATGAAACAAATTATAACAACCCCTTTTAGACTGAGAATTTATAAGTGAATCTCTCCTTATAAATTGAGTAATAGATAAAACCTTAATAAGTTTAGTAAGAAAACGTGACCACCTAAATTAGTAAGTAAATTTGGCCTATATTTCTAACATGATCCATTATTTGTATTAAGAAATTTATTGCAATTTCCATTTGTATGGTCACATAACTCATATATATAATAGAAATTAGGGAGTTTTTTTCATCATGAAAAAAGTCACCTAAACCATATTTCCCAATTCGTCCAATACTACAGTACACATCATATGAGTAATGACACATTAAAATTGATTTTTATTTGAGAAAATCTACCACATATATAATCCATCCCCCATATAATAAATATTTAAAACTATACTAATCTTCTCTACTGCTCATTTAAAAGAACCTTTATCTCTTTTATTTATTGGCATATTATAAATCCTCACCCAAAAAGGAACAAACTTCATCTTTAATTTTAACAATTGGACACCTCAAGGAATTTCTTAAGGCATAATCAATGACTTAACATAATGCCAAGATCCTCTTATTAAAACTTTTGTTTTTCTTTGATAAGTGAAAACTAAATAAAAATAGATTAAAATCAAGTGCAATGATATGGAAATCATGAGATAACTGCTATGCAAACATTAGAGCATTTTTCACTATAAAGACTAGAAAAGGACTCTTTAACAATATTTTCCCTATCCATGAAAGCTTATTATCATGATCTCTTTCCATATCCCTTATTTCTTTTAAATCAACTACTTCGATTAATTTTAATGCACCATAAAGATTAATTAAAGCTTCAATCATAGTAAAAAAGAAAAAATTAATGAGATAATAAAAAATTTAGAGGTAAAGAAAATATCAGAAAGAGAGAGAAATAAAAACTTTTATAATAAGTAAGCAAAACAAAATATGATGAAATCTAATCCAAATTAAGGTGTAAACCCTAATTCAAATCTAAAGAGAAAAAAGTCTTCGACCATAGGGAGAGTTCGCTACCGAATTAAAATTTTAGTATAAAATTATAATCTTGAATGGAAGAAAAGCTACTTGCTAGAATATTATCCATGTCATGACAAGAAGCATGTTAGGAAATTTGGTATATAATTGTGCTACTTGTCGTAACAACAATAAATGTTGTTAGGATTTTGAATTCTTTTAAAATAAAATACAATTAGAGGGTTATCAAATATATAATAACTAAGAGCAAATTAAAACATGAATATTAAATAGTTAAGACACCTCAACCACATATAAAAATAACATAAATAAAAATAGTGTTACATGAAACACTTATAATTATGTTTGAAAAAAATAATAATAATTTAAAATTTTTTGGGTTAATATTAATGTGCAAAATATCTTTCCATCATTTAATAGTAGCTTAGGAAAAGATAAATTTCTTTTTTTTTTTTTATTAATCATGTGACTTTTTTCTTCTTACTTTTATTAAAGGAAATTTTGAAAAATGTCTTGTTTGACCAGGCTTCTTTCTTTTATACTCTGACCCTTTTTATTTTTTCAAAATTGATTTTTACATTTTCACTTTTGGCCTGCGTTTCTTTTACCTTTCAAAAATGACTTTATCCCTTCTAGTTCAACAACGACAATGGCAACAACAATAATAATAGTAGTAGATTCTCCTTCTCTGTAGTAAGATAAGCCAAATCTCACTTGTCCTTGTTTCATTTCTTTTTATGTATAAAATGCTAGTGCTCAAGTAGTAGTGGATGATGAAGAAGGCATTGGTGAATGAATTGAAATGCTGATAAAGCTAATGTATCAAGAATGAAGCTTGTCTAGATCAGGTTTTAGAGCTTGAGATGCAAGTTCTGACTCTATGATTTCATGCTTGAGTCTAATTTCAATATCTTCTTTTCTGCTTCTACTAGCATTGATTGCTGCTCTTTTGCTTCTAATGCTCATGATTGCAAATCTCTTCCCTCTAAAATCTCATTGGTAATACTAATAATAGTCTCGTAGCTACTAGATTTTGAGAACTAAACTTGAATTATTGTAAGCTTGATTTGAGTAAACTTGAGATGCATATCCAAACAAGTTATTGTTTACTATTGTATAAAGCACCACCACAAAAAAATAATAACACAAAGAAACAATTACTGTTGCTAAGTCAAGGGAAAATTTAGAGCATGTAATTCTATGTTACTTTCATATTCTTTAAAATTTAAGGTTCTATAAGGAAGAGGTATGGTTTCCCTATACTTTACAATTTTTTGTTATTCTTATGTGTAATACTATTTGATAGATTCATTGTAAAGTTTTATATTGTGTTATTTATGGTTATATAAGCCCTTTCCATTGTATGTTTATGCTAATGGATCTTAATTAAGCTTCATGTACTTCTTTTGTGTTGCATTTCTAGAATTATGCTTAGTGATTAATGTTTATGAATGTAATTGTTTTGCTATATTTCTTGTTTCATTTTAAGTTTAGTTTGAATCTCAAATTTGCCTTTTGTACTAAAGAAATCTCTTAAAATTTTGGATGAAGTACTTAATCCTTTAGTCTTATTTTAAAAAATAACAAAGATTTTAAAGCAGTATGTCATGTGAAGGAGTGCAAACCTACTCATTATACATATGCTTATCCAATGCAAGGATATAGATGGCTTATTTTCAGCTACCACTTATCTAAAACTATTTTAATAATGATTTTTAGATGAAGGAGGTTAAGAAACAAGCTTCAGTTCTTGAGTTGCATCTTAAACAAAGAGGAGTTGCTCTTCCAAAAGGATATTTGTCATACAAAGTTATGCTTCCCAATCCAAAGTTCTGGTACATGTTGACCCTCTTAACGACATGTATATTAAGAGTTATTTCAGGTAAATTAATTTAGTTATGTTCATTTATTAGATTAAGGGATTCTATTACTTCAAGGCTTGTCCATAGGCTATAATCTGATTCCTTCATAAGGACATCTTATATGTAGTGGTTTTGTTAGTTGTTGATACTATTCCATTGTTATGAGTAACCTCTTTTTACAAATATATTCAGTAAATTAGCCCTTTTCTAGGTTTCATATCATTTTCCTTATTGGATTTTGGGATTATTGATGGTTTGATATTGGCTTCTTTGTCAAAATTTTCACCTTATCCTTGATCATATTCATTATAATTAAAAACATTACTCATACATAAAAGTTATAGGTCAAATTCTTTGTAACTTTGTTTTTGCCTATTGTAATGCAATTTTTATTTGTTTTTCATGCTAATACACCCACCCCTTTTCATGTGTTTTGTTAGTTATTCATAGTTCTCTATTTCCAAGTATACTTGAATTAATTAATTCAAGTACATTTCTTCCAATGAATTTTATTTAAAAATTATACATAAGTTATAATTTTTTATAAATAGTGAATATAACTTGTTTTAAAAGTAGTTGTTATATATTACTATCTATTAGAGTCTTGTAGAATTATTTTTTGTATTATGGTGAGAATTATAAATTCAATTCTCCTTTCTTTAGGTTTTTTTTTGGATAGTACAGAAAACCACCATGTGGTGTTTTGTACTTTTAAGTGTGTGTTTCATTTTTCGATAATTTGGGTCCTATGTTTGTCACCGTTTAATAATTTCCAATATATGAGGCTAAAGTCATTAAATGATGTGTGACCTAACTAAAAACAATTAAGGGAAAAGTATAGAAAAGCACCCTATGGTTTCAAGGTTTTTCAAATTTAAGTATATATTTCACTTTTTTTTTTATAATTTTAAGTTCTATGTTTGTTAGTATTTGACTAATTCCAATATATGAGACTAACACCATCAGACTCATTTAATGACATTAGCCTCATATACTAAAAATTTTCAAATAGTGACAAACACATGACTCAAATTGTCAAAAAATAAAACACATAAAAGTGCAAAATTATGAAACCACAAGGTAGTTTTCCATACTTTTTCCTTTTTTTTTTTGCTTCTCTTAAATTTTAGCTCAAAGAAGACACATTTTTTTTGTTTTTATTGCCTTTTCGTTGTCATTTCTATTATTTCTTATTATTTCTATCGTTATTTTCTATATTGTTGTTTTTTGTTTTTCAGTGTTGTTGTTTTTATTTTTCAGTGTTGTTGTTTTTATTTTTCAGTATTGTTACTTTTTATTTTTAAGTGTTGTTGCTTTTTTGTTTTTCAGTGTTGTTTCTTTTTGTTGCTTCTTATTATTTGTGTTAATTTTGTTATTTTTCAATTTTTTATGAATGTTACAAATATGCCATAAAAATTTTTAGTTAAATTGTTTGTTAAATACACAAAATAAGCTTTGTTGCTTTGTGTTTTTCAGTGTTATTGCTTTTTGTTGCTTTTTAGTTTTTTTTTTTGATGTAACAAATACGCCATAACATTTTTTAGTTAAATTTATTGTTAACTATTCTTTAACTTATATGCTAGTTATAAGGTGATATATTATTCTTCTTTCCTTTTCTTTAACTTTATTATGACTTTATGCACGAAAATGAATTTTATGCAAGTTGCATTTTTATTTGTTAATGGTTTTGAACAAGGTGCATACTGTTGACTTGAGCAATAATCAATCTTGATTTTGATCATAACAAACTTAATTTTAAGCATTTAATGTTCTTTTTTAATTATGATTATAAGCATAGGTACAATGTTACTCTCAATGAAAACCAAGTCAAAATTCATTTTAGTAGAGGGCTACGACTAAAGCTAGGCTTCTATAGTGATAGAATGCTGAGGGTTGCAGTTGGAGTAAGGCTGTTATAGTGATAGAATGTTGAGAGCTGTGACTGAAATTGTACTTCCATGGTGATAGAAAACTTTAAAAATATCCAATAGACATATTTTTGAATTTAAAAAAAGGACATTGGAGACATAATCATTGACTCCAACAATCATATTTTTTAAGCTTAACCTATATATATGTTATGGAGTAGCCAACACACCAAGTTCAAAGAATTCAACATGATGAAGATGAGCATGGTCAAGAAGGCAAGGATCAAGTTCAAGAGGTTTTGAGTCCAATCAGCATGCCTCAAAGACCTATAACAAGGTCTCAATCTAAAAAGCTTCAAGAAGCCTTAATCCATCATCTACAAGGCTTTGTGAACTTAGTTAGTGAAAGTTTACAAGGACACCAAAGCTTTGTGCTAAGTGCAGCTCAAGTTCAATACAACTTAATTCAAGTCCAAGTTATTAATGGGTTTAATTAAGTATATAATGGGCCTCATTTGTTATGGGCTGGCCGAATATGCATGGGAGAGTTATTTAAGCATTGTTATTTAGGTTTAAATATGTTAAATAAGGGCTGGACGAATTTGTTATTTTAAAAGCCCATTAGTTTTAGTTAGTTTAATTATTCTTAAAATAGGAAGTATGTCAAAATTCCTATTTAAGGTCTGATTAGATTAATTTCCTTTTTTTGTGATTAGGGTTATTAGTTTTCCTTACTCACTAAGGAAAACCTTGTAAAGGCTATATATATATGCCTTGGACGAATTTTATGATTGAGAATTGAAGTTTTAAAACTTAAAGGTTGTTTTGCTTTTATCTTTGTGTTCTTGTGTAGAATACATGCTTTAAGGAACATTCAAGTAGATTGATCATCTTCTTGTGGAGTGTTTCGAAATTGGAATTTAGAAATGAGTTTTCTTTATTCTAATTCTTTGATCATCTAAGTAATCTGATTTCTAACCATTCTTAGGGGTTGTTGCTGAATTGACTATTGGGGTTTTCAAGTTAATGCTTTAGGGGTTCGAATACATAAAGGGGTTCTCAAGCTTATTCTTGGAGGTTCCGTATCATTTGGTATCAGAGCTTTGGCTCTAGATCAGGTTTTATCTTTTATAATTTTTATTCTTAATCCTGATTTCTTATGTTTTTCTTATTCTTTTAAAATCATTCTTATTTATTTTTGTTCTTCATTCTTGTGTTTTATTCTTTGTTCTTATTTGTTAGTATTGATATTTTTTTTCCTTTAGGTCAGTCAATTGTTTTGCATTTTGAAATTTAGATTTGTGTTCATAGTTGAAATTAAAAAAAAAAAATTCATGCAAAAAAAAAAAAGAGAAGAAATTTAAAAAAAAAAGAAGCAAAAAAAAAATTCGTGAAAAAAAAAGAGAAAGTTATTAGAAAAGGAAGAATTGAGATTCTTGAGTGATTTATATCCTAATCAGGACTGATTTGCATTTCCTTCCATTCCTTGCTCATTAAGAAATATTGTTTGAGTAATTAATATCTTCATCAGGTTTGATTTTGGTTTCCTAATCCAATTTGGTTTATAATTGACATATCTAACTAGATCTTGTCATATCTTGTATTACTTGTCTATTAAGGATTTTGTATATCTTTACAATACTTGCTCATTAAGGAATATTACTTATTGAGGCAGATTTGACTTTTCTCCTTAAAATAACTTCTAAATTCGTTTTCTTTTCTATTCTAGAAGATCTTTGTATTTCTTTCACATGTCTTTTGCATCTTTTTGAGTTTTCCTATTTTATTGCTTCTGAATTACTATTTTTTTTTCATTAAACCGAATTGCCTCAAACTTGTTTTGAAAATTTCACTTTTGAAAGTTCTACTTGAATATTGCTTCAATCTAATTGATTTGTTCTAAAAGTGTGATTCACCTAAGAACATAAAAGAATTAGCTTGAGTGGTGAGAGGAAGCCGAGTGAAACATCAAATTGAGTTAAACACGAGTGACCACCCGCATCATTTGAGTGCAAACACGTGAGGGAGTGCTTGTGAGGATTTTAAATTATTATTATTATTATTATTTTTTTATTGTTTCTAACATTCTTTTACAGCAATGTCAAACCAAGGTGAAAATAAAGGTGAGGGTAAAGTTGATGAAACTTTGCTCCGTGAGGCTCAACAAAGGCAATTTGAACGTATGAATACAAATTTTGAGACTATAATGGAGAGATTAAACCGCATGGATACAAGGCTAGGTGCGGTTGAAAGGGCAATAACACCAAATCATAATGAGGAAGTAGAAGGCAATGTTGATAATGAGGATGAAGATGAGGCCTATGCAGAAGTAGGAGTACCAAGAGGTGGAGGTAGACAAGGCCGAGGTAGAGGAAGAGGAAGGTTACAACCGGTTCCATACAATGGAAGAAACCGAGAAAATGAAGATTATGTAGATCGAAATTTGGGAAGCATCAAACATAAGATACCTCACTTTCAAGGTAAATCAGATCCGGAGTCCTATTTACAATGGGAGAAGCAATTGGAGCTTATATTTGATTGCCATCAATTTAGCGAGGAAAAGAAGGTAAAATTGGCGGTTACTCAATTTTCTGATTATGCTATTGCTTGGTCGGACCATTTGGTGATTAATAGGTGAAGGAATTTGGAGTACCCAATTGATAATTGGCCTGAGCTCAAGGTTGTAATGAGGAAGCGATTTGTGCCAAAACACTATCATAGGGAACTTGTACAAAAACTTCAAGTTCTTAAACAAGGTAGTAAGAGTGTGGATGATTACTATAAAGAGATGGAGATGCTCATGACTAGGGCTGATATAGATGAAGATGTGGAGATCACTATGGCACGCTTCTTGGTTGGTCTAAACAAAGACATATCTGATCGAGTAGATTTACACAAATATGAAGATTTAGAAGAGATGGTGCACATGGCCGTCAAGATAGAAAGGCAACTCCAAGGAAGAGGGGCGACAAGGTACAATTCCAAATCCTATTCTAGTCCTAATTTTAATTGGAAAAAGGATAGAAAGAGTGATTATAGGGGTGGGAATAAGGTTGCTCATGAGGTTGCTAAAGGAAAGGCAGATTCGGTCTCTAAGGACAAAATCAAAACCGATGAGCCTAAAGGGAGAAATGGAGACATTAAGTGTTGGAAGTGTCAAGGAGTAGGTCATGTGAGCAAAGATTGCCCTAATAAGAGAACTATGACCATAAGGAATGGGGAAATTGTGACTGATGAAGAAGAGGGCAATAATGAAAGTGATGAGGATGAGATGCCTGAATTGGAAAGTTGTAGTGATGGGAGTATAGAGGAGCCAATCAAAGGTGACATGCTGGTTACAAGGCGTGCTCTTAGTACTCAAATAAAGGAAGATTGCATTGAAGAGCAACGAGACAACTTATTCCATACAAGGTGTCATGTGCAAGGCAAGGCATGTCTTATGATTGTTGATGGAGGGAGTTGCACCAATGCAGTGAGCTCATTCTTAATTAGTAGATTGGGGCTGTCTACTATACCTCACCCACGACCATACAAACTTCAATGGCTTAATGATTGTGGAGAGGTCAAGGTAAATAGACAATCTATTATTTCCTTTTCAATTGGTAAATATCATGATGAGCAATTGTGTGATGTAGTTCCTATGCATGCTGGAGATATTTTGCTTGGTAGACCATGGCAATTTGATAGAAAGACCAAGCATGATGGGTACCTCAATCGGTATCACTTTACCAAGGATGGGCGTAAGATCATATTAACACCGCTTTCTTCAAAGGAGGTGTATGAAGACCAATGTAAAATGGAAAGAATGAGAGTGGAGGCTGAAAAGAAAGAAAAAGAGAGTAAGAAAAATTCTTTAGAGAGTGAAAAGAAAGAGGGAAAAACAAAAGAAGAGATTCAGCCTAGAGAGAAAAAAGAAAAGAATTTGAGTTTAATAGCTAGGACAAGTGAGGTTAGACAGGCCTTGTATGCTAATCGGCCTATATTTGTACTTTTGTACAAAGGGGCTTATTTGGCAACTAATGAACTTAACCCATCTTTGCCTAGTGTGTTTGTCGATCTTTTGCAGGAATTTGAAGATTTGTTTCCCAAAGAGATGCCTAGTGGATTACCCCCAATTAGAGGTATAGAACATCAAATTGACTTCATTCCTGGGGCAGCCATACCCAATTGACCAGCATATAGAGCAAATCCAAGAGAAACAAAGGAGATCCAAACTCAAGTGGAGGAGTTGCTAGCTAAAGGATATGTGAGGGAAAGTCTTAGTCCTTGTTCGGTTCCTGTCATTCTTGTGCCAAAGAAGGATGGAACATGGAGGATGTGTGTGGATTGCAGAGCCATCAATAAAATCACTGTAAAGTATCGTCATCCTATTCCTAGATTAGATGATATGCTTGATGAGTTATATGGTTCTTATTTGTTCACTAAAATAGACTTGAAATCTGGTTATTATCAAATTTGAATGAATGTTGGTGATGAATGGAAAACAGCTTTTAAGACTAAGTATGGGTTGTATGAGTGGCTTGTTATGCCCTTTGGTCTTACTAATGCACCTAGCACATTCATGCGATTAATGAACCATGTGTTACGAAATTACTTAGGTAAATTTGTTGTTGTTTACTTTGATGATATTCTGATTTACTCTAAGTGTTTAGATGATCATGTTATGCATGTGCGAATTGTACTAGAAACACTTAGACAAGAAAAGTTGTATGCAAACCTTAAAAAGTGTAGTTTTTGCATGAATAAGGTTAATTTTCTTGGTTTTGTTGTATCTAGTCAAGGCATAGAGGTTGATGAGGAGAAGGTTAGGGCTATTAAAGAGTGGCCAAAACCTAAAAATGCTAGTGAGGTGAGAAGTTTTCATGGGCTTGCTAGTTTCTATAGGAGATTCATTAAAGATTTCAGCACTATAGCCGCACCTTTGAATGAATTAGTTAAGAAAAATGTTGGATTTGTTTGGGGTGATGCACAAGAACATGCATTTAATGAACTTAAGGAAAAATTATGTAATGCACCTTTACTTGCTTTACCTAACTTTGATAAAACTTTTGAGATTGAATGTGATGCTAGTGGCATAGGGATTGGAGCTGTTTTAATGCAGGATCAAAGACCACTAATGTATTTTAGTGAAAAGTTAAGTGGGGCAACCTTGAAATATCCAACTTATGACAAGGAATTATATGCATTGGTTCAAGCTTTGCAAACATGGCAACATTATTTGTGGCCTAGGGAGTTTGTGATACACACTGACCATGAAAGTTTAAAGCATTTGAAGGGTCAAGATAAGCTGAACCGTAGGCATGCCAAATGGGTGGAGTTCATAGAAACATTTCCATATGTGATTAAGTACAAGCGAGGTAAAGAGAATGTGGTTGCTGATGCATTATCTAGAAGTTACACCTTACTTAACTCTCTTACTGCTAAATTATTAGGTTTTGAGTTTATAAAGGAGTTGTATCCACATGATGATGATTTTGGTGATATATATGCATCTTGTGCCAATGGGGTTGTTTCGGATGATTTTTACTTGTTTGATGGTTTCTTGTTTAAGAGAAATAGATTGTGCATTCCTAAGTGTTCTATAAGGGAATTATTAATTAAGGAGGCACATGGAGGAGGCTTAATGGGGCATTTTGGGGTAAATAAGACCTATGATATGCTATTAGAACATTTCTTTTGGCCCGGTATGAAACATGATGTGTATAAAGTTTGTGAGCATTGCATTACATGTAGAGAGGCTAAGTCTAGGTTGAAACCGCATGGGTTATACACACCATTACCCATTCCTAGTGAACCTTGGACTGATTTGTCTATGGATTTTATGCTTGGATTTCCTAGAACTAGGAAAGGTCATGATAGTATCTTTGTTGTGGTTGATAGATTTAGTAAAATGGCTCATTTTATACCATGTCATAAAATTGATGATGCTAAGTTGATTGCTGATTTGTTTTTCAAAGAAGTTGTGCGTTTACATGGCATACCTAGGAGCATTGTTAGTGATAGGGATGTTAAGTTTTTGAGTCATTTTTGGAATGTGTTATGGGGAAAGTTAGGAACTAAGCTATTGTTTTCAACTACTTGTCACCCTCAAACCGATGGGCAAACTGAAGTAGTTAATAGGACTTTGATTACTTTGCTTAGGGCAATCATAGAAAAGAACATTAGGATGTGGGAGGATTGTTTACCATTTGTGGAGTTTGCTTACAATAGGGCTGTTCATAGCACAACTAATTGCTCTCCATTTGAGATTGTTTATGGATTTAATCCACTTACTCCTATTGATTTATTGCCACTGCCACCTAACAATTTTGTGAGTGTTGATGCTAATTCTAAGGCTGATTTGGTGAAGAAGTTACATAAGCAAGTTAAGGAGAGGATTGAGAAGCAAAATGCTAAAGTAGCTTCACGTGTGAACAAGGGAAGGAAGCCAATGATTTTTCAGCCTAGAGATTGGGTTTGGATGCATTTTCGTAAAGAAAGGTTTCCACTTCAAAGGAAGTCTAAGCTAAACCAAAGAGGAGATGGTCCTTTTCAAATACTTGAAAGGATTAATGACAATGCATACAAAGTGGACTTACCTGGTGAGCATAATGTTAGTGCTTCATTCAATGTGGCTGATTTGAGTCCTTTTGATATAGGTGATGCTTTAGATTCGAGGACGAATCCTTTTGAGGAGAGGGGAAATGTTATGGAGCAGCCAACACACCAAGTTCAAAGAATTCAACATGATGAAGATGAGCATGGTCAAGAAGGCAAGGATCAAGTTCAAGAGGTTTTGAGTCCAATCAGCATGCCTCAAAGACCTATAACAAGGTCTCAATCTAAAAAGCTTCAAGAAGCCTTAATCCATAATCTACAAGGCTTTGTGAACTTAGCTAGTGAAAGTTTACAAGGACACCAAAGCTTTGTGCCAAGTGCAGCTCAAGTTCAATACAACTTAATTCAAGTCCAAGTTATTAATGGGTTTAATTAAGTATATAATGGGCCTCATTTGTTATGGGCTGGCCGAATATGCATGGGAGAGTTATTTAAGCATTGTTATTTAGGTTTAAATATGTTAAATAAGGGCTGGACGAATTTGTTATTTTAAAAGCCCATTAGTTTTAGTTAGTTTAATTATTCTTAAAATAGGAAGTATGTCAAAATTCCTATTTAAGGTCTGATTAGATTAATTTCCTTTTTTTGTGATTAGGGTTATTAGTTTTCCTTACTCACTAAGGAAAACCTTATAAAGGCTATATATATATGCCTTGGATGAATTTTATGATTGAGAATTGAAGTTTTAAAACCTAAAGGCTATTTTGCTTTTATCTTTGTGTTCTTGTGTAGAATACATGCTTTAAGGAACATTCAAGTAGATTGATCATCTTCTTGTGGAGTGTTTCGAAATTGGAATTTAGAAACGAGTTTTCTTTATTCTAATTCTTTGATCATCTAAGTAATCTGATTTCTAACCATTCTTAGGGGTTGTTGCTGAATTGACTATTGGGGTTTTCAAGTTAATGCTTTAGGGGTTCGAATACATAAAGGGGTTCTCAAGCTTATTCTTGGAGGTTCCGTATCAATATATGTGTTCTAGAGTTGTGATAATAAGAATACATATTACATTACTCTTTGATTATTAAAAACTCTATAAGCATTCATTAAGCTTCATTTTTTCTTTGTATCAACATTCTTTTTATTAATTAACTCTTGTGAGAGTTGGTTGTGTGATAAAAATATGACTTCATCTTTATCTAATTCTTAGGACAGTTTAGAAGAGAACTGAGATATGTTTTTAGTGGAATTGGTTTATGTGTTTAGCTATTAAAACACTTAGGAATTGGTTAAAGAGTTACCCTTAAAACTCTTTTTTATGTAAGGTTGAAGAGTGAGCCTCAAACTTTTGTAATCTCAATCTTATGAATAAGATTATAGGTATTAAAAATCCTAACTTGGGGATAAGTTAGGTGGAGACATAGGATTGTTGAGAATCTAAACTCCTTAAATTGGTATGTTCATTATTTTTTATATCTATTCTCTTTCAATTCTTGTTCATTCCTTAAATTCATTTCAATTTTTCTAAAAATCCCTCATTAGTCTTACTCACGCCCCCTTTAAAACACTTTCATTTGGTATCAATGCTTGAATTCTAAGAACTTCATTGCTAGAATACAATATTATAGGAAGCGAAATTTAAAACATCTCTTCATTAAGACCATTCTTTAATGGAAGTGATTACCCATATTGAAAATTCAACATGAAACTCTACCTTGATAATGATTCTATTAAATTATGGGATATCATCCTAGATAATTAGGAACCTCCTAAAGCTAAAATCGATGTTGTAGAAGTGGTTCTTAAAAGAAGTCAATGGAACCAAACTCAAAAAGATCAAAATCATAAAAACAAAAGAGCTATGATAACACTACTCTTTTACATGTCTAGAGAAGAAGGTGTCAAGGTCCAATATTGCCAATTCAAAAAAGAAGTATATGAGACACTTGAAAATCACTATGAACAAAATATTCAAGTGAGAAGTAAGAAGGTTCAACTCCAGATGTATGAGTATGAACTCTTTAAGATGAAACCATAAGAATTAATTGCAAAAATGAAAAATCACTTTAATGCTCTTCTCACTACCCTCAAGAAACTTGGTAAACATTTTACCAAGGAAGAAGTAAACAATAAAATTCTACGAATCCTACCTAAGAAGGATGGGAGTCTATAGTTACTTCAATAGAGGAAGCATAAGACCTTTCAACTCTCTTAACTGATGTGCTTATTGGAAAACTCCTAACACATGAGCTTATAATTAAGCAAAGAGGAGAAGAACAAAAAGAAAATGAAAAGAAGAAGTGTATAGCACTAAAAGCTTCATAAGATGATAGTGAACATGAAAGTCTTGAAGATTCTAGTATTGAAGTTGATGAAGTTACCATCCTTACAAGAAACTTCAAGAAAATCTTGAGAAAGAAAAATTTCTCAAAAACTAAAGACTTTAATAAAAAAAGAGAAAACAAAAAGAGAACCAAAGAAGTTATTTGTTATAAATGTAAGAAACTAAGACACATATGAAGTGAGTGCTCTAAACTAAAATTCAAGAATAAGGGAGTAAAGGATTAGAAGAAGGCCTTTAAAGCTACTTAGGATGACTCCTCTGAATCTAAAGAGGAAGAGGAACTACAAGAAGTGGCCAACCTTTGCTTTATGGCTCTTAAAAATGGAAAAGAGGTGCCATCTACTTCTAACTTTTCTTGTAATGATGATTATGATTATGATGATGATGTTAAGAGCTCTATTGTGAACAAAATCTTGCTCAAATGTAAAATCTTACTTTCCAAAAAGAAGCATTATAAGCACGAGTTATCTAGCTTAACTAAGGAATTCAAAAATTTTTTAAAAAGAAATTTCTAATCTTGTTAAATCAAATGGTAAATGTGGTAGTGATTAAAAAACTTCTAATTCCTTGGAAGAGCAACTCAAGAAACCAAGTGATGAAAATAATAAGCTTTCCAAAGAGATAATAGAGTTAAGAAATTCCATTTCCAAATTCAAAAGAGGAAAGGAAAGCTTAGATAGTCTACTTGACTCTCAAAAACTCTATGGAAACACTTATGGAATTGGATATGAAAATGGAATGCCTTCATCCTAATCATTATCTCACATTAAATTTATTAAAGCCTTATGTAATTTTGTTCCTTCTACTCCAAACCAATTGAGACTCAAGCTTTCAAAATTAATAAGTCTTATATGTCAAATATTAAAAGGAAGTCTCATAAAACTTAATCCTATATGACACAAAGGGGTAAGTTCCATTCTAGGAAAACACAATCTAAACATGCTTACTTGTACACTAGACGTAACACTCATAAGCATGTTGCACAAACCTATCAAAATACACATTGTCTTTGTCAATGTATGTCTCATACTATGACTCAAAATAATTTTAGGAGACACATACTACTTCAATACGAAAGGCATGTTTCATACACTAGGAAAGCATATCATCTCAGGAGAAATAAATTTGAAAGTATTGTATATTTATATTGCTTGATCAAAGGACATACCAATAATGTGTGCTTCCATAGAAGAGTACACATGAATTTACTTTCTTTGAATTAAGACTAACCAACCTAGACTAAGAAAGGTTTAGGCTCAAAAGAACAATTAAATTATCTTGTGTAGGTGTTCTTAAAATCCATAAAAATGAAAAGCAGGTAGTATATTAATAGTGGATGTTCAAGAAACATGATGAGAAACAAAGAGCAATTCAACAAGCTTAAAACCAAGGATGGAGGACATATCACATTTGGGGGACAATGCAAGAGGAATAATTATTATCATTAGAGAAATTAGTAATCCTCAATCCTTGTCTATACACTATGTGTTGTTTATTAATGGTCTTAAATATAATTTGCTAAGTATAAGTCAATTATGTGACATGAGAAATGAAGTCACTTTCTATCCTAAAAATTGCTTTGTTAGTAGTCTTGTTGAAGATAAAGTAATTTTTAGTGGTGGAAGAGTAGAGAATGTTTATGTTATTGATTTGAATAAAATTGATAGTAAAGATGTAAAATACTTAATTTCTATCTCCCATGACACATTGACATGGCATTGAAGGTTAGGGCATGCAAATTTTGAGCTTTTGAATGATCTTAGTAAGCATGAACTTGTGATTGGTTTACCTAAATTTGTATTCACTAAAGGCCTTATGATGCTTATCAAAAGGGAAAACAATGCAAGTCTTCTTCTAAGCTCAAGAATGTAGTGTCAACCTTTATGCCACTTAAACTTATACACATGGATTTATTTGGACTAACTAGAGTTGCTAGTTTAGGTGGTATACACTATGCTTATATGTTGGTTGATGACTACTTTAGATACACTTAGGTGTGTTTTCTTGCTCATAAGAAGGATGCTTTTAAAGCATTTGAAAATTTTTCAAAAAGAGTTCAAAGAGAAAAAAGGTTTTTGCATTTATCTATTAGGAGGGATCATGGAATCAAATTTAAAAATGAATTCTTCAAAACCTTTTACAATGAAAATGGTATTTCACATACTTTTTCATCTCCTATAACTCCTCAACAAAATGGGGTAGTTGAAAGGAAAAATAGAACTCTTGTGGAAATGGCTTGAACAATGCTTTATGAGTATAATTTGCCTTTATACTTTTGGTTAAAAACCTTTAACACATCTTGCTGCATTGCAAATAGAGTATTTAAAAGACCACTTTTAAATAAATCTTATGAGCTTTGGAATAATAGAAAATCCAAAATTTCATATCTTAGAGTATTTGGATGCAAGTGTTTTATATTGAACACTAAGGATAAACTTGGAAAATATGATTTTAAAGCCGATGAAGGAATTTTCCTAGGTTATGCTACCACTAGTAAATTATATAGAGTCTTTAATAAAACAACACTAGTAGTTGAAGAGTCAATGCATGTTGTATTTCATGAATCAAACTCACTTGATCCTAGAAAGAATGTTTATAGTGTTGATGATTTTATAGATGAGCATGTGGATGTGAACACTCAGGAAGAAAATGCTAGTAAGCCTTTGAAACTTGAAGGTTTAAGCAAGGAGGACAATGAGGAGATGTCTCAACCTACCTTGAAGGATGAACTTCTAAAGGATTGATAATCCAAGAAAGTACATCCTCAAGATCTCATTATATGTGACACTATAACAAGGGTAACTACTAAATCTTAACTTAAGTCTATTGTTAATTTAGCCTTCAAATCTCAAATTAAACCTAAAAATGTTGATAATGATTTGAGTAATGAATTTTGGGTCCTTTCTATGTAAGAAGAGTTAAATAAATTTGAGAGAAACAAGGTTTAGACCTTCTTCCTAGACCTAGATATCATCCTATTATAGGCACCAAATGGGTGTTTAGAAATAAGATGAATGTACAAAGTATCATAACTAGCAACAAAGCTAGACTAGTAGCTAAAGGTTATAATCAAAAGGAAGGCATTGATTATGATGAAACGTTTGCCCTGGTTACAAGGTTAGAAGCTATTAGAATGCTACTTTCATTTACATTATTCACAGATTTTAAACTTTATCAAATGGATGTTAAAAGTGCATTTTTAAATGGATTTATTAAAGAGGAGGTATATGTCAATCAACCTTTAGGTTTTGATTCTTCAAATCATGTTTTTAAATTTTCAAAAGCTTTATATGGATTGAAACAAGCTCTAAGAGCTTGGTATGGAAGATTGAGCAACTTCTTATCAGAGAAAGGTTTCTTTAAAGGAAAAGTTGACACAACTCTTTTCATAAAGAAATTCAAGCATGACTTACTTATTATGCAAATATATGTTGGTGATATTATTTTTTGTGCTACTAACCATTGCTTATGTGAGGAATTCTTTAAGTTAATGTAAGGAGAATTTAAAAATGATGGGTGAACTCAAATTCTTCCTTGGACTATAAATCAAGTAATGTAAGGATGGGATATTCATCAATCAAACTAAATATATGAGAGATAATCTCAAGAAGTTTGGCATGGATGGAACTAAATCAAGCAAAACTCCTATAAGTACCACTACTAAACTAAACAAGGATGATAATGGAAAGCCAATTGATGAAAAGCGATTTAGAGTTATGATCGGATCCCTTTTTTATTTAATCGCTAGTAGACCTAATATTATGTCTACTACTAACTTGTGTGCTAGGTTTCAATCTAATGCTAGGGAGTCTCATTTGAATGTAATTAAAAGAATTTTCAAATATTTAAGTGGAAGTTTGCATTTAGGACTTTGGTATCCTAGAAGTTCTTCCTTTGACTTGATTAGTTATTCAGACACAGATTTTGTTGGTAGTTTACTAAATAGAAAGAGCACTTTTGGAACTTGTCAACTTTTAGGACAATGTTTAATTTCTTGGTTTAGCAAGAAACATGTTTTAGTTGCCTTAACCACTACTCAAGCTGAATATATTGCAGCAAGTCTTTATTGTTCATAAGTTTTATGGCAAAAATAATAATTGTTGGACTATGGTATAAAACTTAATCACATTCCAATTAAATGTGATAATACAAGTGCTATTAACCTTTGGAAAAATCCCGTTCAACATTCAATCTCAAGTTCAACATTAGACCTTAGCAAGCATATAAACATTAGACATCATTTCTTATGTGATCAAGTTCAAATTAGTGATATTGCACTAGAATTTGTTGATACAAGTAATTAACTTGCCGATATCTTCACCAAAACTTTCAACGAAGAGATATTGAATTTCATTAAACATGATCTTGGAATAATTTTTTATTCTAGTTTGTTTTAATCTTATATTTCACTGATGATTGGACTGTTTTCATATGAAATCAAGTTATGCTTATTGATTGCTTTGATTATTAATTTTGATTTTGATTTTAACATTTTAAATTTTTTTTCCTATTTAATAATTAATTATCAAAATTATTTCAATAAATTAATTATTGAGTTAAATTAAATTAATAAATTATTTTAACTCAACGAGATTAGTTATTTTTTTTATATATTTTTATGTGTTTTTCACCATTTTTTTTGTTCATTTGTAGTATATTTTCCATATCTAACCTTTGAGCTATTAGTTTGTTTTATGGTTATTTTGTGTCATTTTAGGTTCGGTTTATTTTCTGGATATAAGTAATGAGCTGTTAGTTTTATGTCTTTTTATGTTTCTCTCTATCCTTTTCATTAATGCAATTTTTATTTTATTAAAATTTCATTTTGCATTTTGATAAAGGAGGAGAAATATTTGAGTTTCAATACTTGAATATATTTTATATAATTTTGTTTATGCATACATAGTAATAAAATTATATAAAATAAGTGTGGCTAGTTTTGTCATATTTTTTTATATGTGATAAAAGGTTTATTTTTCTTACTTTGTTTATATATGTATATGTGTGATACTTGACTAGATGGACATTATTTTTAAGATTTGGTATATCTTTGTTTTAATTGTTTTAGTTCTTAGTCTTTTGTTTCCTTTAGAACTAAGCTCTATATGATCATGTGAAATATGTGCTATATTTGTGATGTGTTAAGTGCTTCCAATTATTTTTCATTTATTTGAAATTATTTATTTCCATGTTGCCTAGCATTAATGTTAATGATCATGTTATCATGTTGTTATGTTTTTAACACATTTGTCATATTAGGCCATGTTTTTATTTCCCTCATGATATATTTTATATTGTTTCTATTTTTGTTAAGGGGAATAATTTATAAATTTATATTTCTTATCATATCCAAAAAGGGAGTAATAAAGAAATATATTAAATATTTTAATTGGTATTTTTTTCAAAAGATTTATTTTTTCATAACAAAAATTTCATTATTCTTTAAATTAATTCTCACTCCAATGATATTCTTCATTATTTATTTTCCTTACTCCTTAAATTCATTATCTTTATAATATGCATAAATTCATGGGGAGTATAATTTATTTACTTTAATGAAATTGAAAACATCACATACTTACACTTTATATTATTTTCTTGGACTCAAAATAAATTTGTCAAAATAAAAAAGGGGAAACATACCTTTTCTTGTGTGTTGCTAATAGTGTTTGTAAGCACCCAATTTTAGGATGCAATTATGCATGCGTTCGACGAAAGCCCCTATGATGAAAATTTAATTGAGAATTGATCTTTGGTGTCGAGTTTCATGATTTAAAGGACTAAATTGCTAGGTTTTGTGGATTTAATTGAAAATTTGGTTTTTAGGCATTTTATTACAAAAATTAGAAACTTATGAGGACCTTTTTTGTAATTTAATAAAAAAATGTGATCAACAGACATTTAATGCCGACCGACATTACGTAATGCTAGTCAGTATTAAGCAATGCCAATTGGCATTATCGGACATCGATTGGCATTCTAGAGTGTCGATTTTCGCTAAAAATTGATTTTTTTACGTTGAAAATTGATTTTTTTTGTCATTTTTTAATTTTTTCATTGGTCCAGGACACCACATGTCCCTGCATGTGTGAGTTTTTATTTTTTTCAAAAGTCTATCACCATCTTATTATCTTGATTTTGAAAGTTCAAAAATAAAAATCTAAACTTCTGAGACTCCTCCTCTTGCTCCTAATATCGCACAACTTCCCTGTGTGATCGCAAGGGTTGGAGGTTGCTAGGACAGGCTTTGAAAGCCGAGAGGCAGAGTCTATGAAGGAGGAAGAGAGACGAAGGGGCTACGAAAAAAACCCTAGAGAGGTAGAGTCCGTGAAGAAAAATTAGAGAGGAGAGGAAAGAGAGGAGAAAAAAAATTCTTTTGAGTCTAAAAAATAAAACACTAGTTATTTTCTTTATTGTGCAAAAAGCCACACACCTTATCTCTTCATTTTTCATTTTCAAAACCTTCGAGAAATAAAAAAAAATATATTTTTTGCTTTTAAAGCTTAGAAAATTAAGAAAAAATAATAGGGTCGATCTCAAAACGATGACAATCCCAATCTGAGGGGCATTCAAACAACATTTGCATAGGATCCCCTACTCTTTTTCTGTTCTTTTTTTATTTTGATTTAATTTCTTTATTTTATTTATTGATTAAGTTGTTACTGATTAAATTTTTTATTGTGTTTTTTGTTTTTGATTGGTGTTTTATGGTGCTCTGGATATGAGGTTGGTGATGTGAGATTTTGGTAGTGGCTACATTAAAGAATCCATGGGATGCCCTAGACTGAATTTTGTGAAATCCCTATAGAATTTAAGGTTTATTATTTTCTGCGATATTTTATTCATTGCTTTTACTAGGTAGTATTTAATTTGCTTTAATTTCTTTTACTGTAGTTTGTAATAGCCCCAATAGAGGGAAATTAGTGGAATTTTAATTCTCTGCACTAAAAATTGATTAGTAATCTAGGCTCAATTTGGTAAAATTCAATTAAAATCAATGATGGTAGTAGATTAATTTTAGGGTTGCATGAATTTGAATTAGCATTTCTTAGAAAAATAACGTAAAAATTATTGTTTTGATTTATTTTTGGTATGTTTGTTAAATTGAGTTTTGTTTTTGGTTCTTATGCCTTTTAGGCCCTAAGCCTATGGTAGGATTAACACATTTAATAAATAGGCTTAAAAATGGTTTTTAGGTTTTAATTAATTTAGGCCCATTTAGGTTAATTAGACCTTAGGCCCATTTCTAGTTAATTAAAATTAATTTAGATTTAGCTTAGCCCATTAATTTCATTTCTTTTAAAATAAATAGACTTAGGCTTCGTTTTTATTTGAGTTAAAATTAAGTTAGACTTAGGTCCACTTAATAATCTAATTTCTTCTTTAAAATTTATAGAAATAGGCCCATTTCCTTAGTTAATTAAAACAAATAGATTTAGGCTCATTAATTCAATTAAAATATAGGCCCATCTTTAGTCCATTTTATGAAAATAAAATATGTAGAATTAACTAACTTTAATTAATAAAATTAATCTAGTTTAGACATAGGGATGCTACCTTTTGTATGCATTTTTACATGGAATTTTATGACTTTTTGCCTTTGGGTTAAATGGATGTTTAATTAGGGTTTAAATAAAATAGCATGTAATTATAGAATGAGATAGTAATTCATAAAGTCATTCTAAATGAACATGAGACTAAGAGAAGTTAGTATTTCATTCCAAAATCTCCTAGTTGTGGTGCTAGCTTTCTTTTAGAGAATCGAGTACCACCATTTTGATTTGTCCCAGTTATTACCCTGGGTGGTGACCCCTCATCTCCACATTTATGTCTTTGTGATATAGTGGTATGTTCCCTAGGGCCCTGAGCCTAAACAGTGTCTAGGTTGCTAAAATCTTAGGCACGCACTAAACCCCACCATCTACAGTGGTGACTCCAATAAGGATAATAGATACTAATTCTACTTTTTTTCTTTAGAATTATTTTATTAATTATTATTTTATTCTTACATTCATTCTGCATATCCCTATTAAACCAATGGCATTGGTTTATGATTCCATGATTCCACTAACTTCATGGAGTTGTAAATTAGCTAACCATCACTCTTAGCCTTAACATGGTTCAAGAGAGATTACCGGGCTCATCTGACCAGATTCTGTAACCTAAGTCCTAAAGGGAGGTAATCTTCTCTCGAGTTTGCAATAGATGTTGGGCCCCTTTGACCTTGGCCTATAACTCAAGTCTTAAATGAGAGCATCTTGCTAAGGGAACCTTAACTTTTCACTCGACCCTAACCACATATAATGGATTAGTAACTTCCTCTAGGTTTACTCAAATTGATTGTGTATGTTGCCATGAGGTATTTCTATTTATAAAAGCCTATACCCATACTTTAAAGAGCCCGTATGGGCTAATAAAGATTGGGCTAGACCTTTATACCTAGAAATACTATTTCTATGCTTTTATTGCTTTAAGAGAGATTTGGTATGCATGTCGGTTCTTGATATCCCCTACTGATATTAAGGTCAAGAAAAAAAATCCTAGGAAAAGAGACTCACCATTGAACACTGTGTGGGAGGAATAAGGTTGGAAGGATGAATATTGTATACTTGATTAATATTTGCTATTTGCTACTTGTTGCATAGCATGTGCATCATTCATACATGCATTTTATCCATCACATTAGCACTTTTTTTTGCAGCCATTATAGATTCATTTAGGTCTTTTTGTATTTAGGGACGAAAAGGTGGCAGATTAAGAAGAACAAATTTAAGTCCTAAAGCCATAGCAAAAGAGATTCTTTATAGACTAGAGAAAATTCCTATTAATATGCTTTTCTTGAAAGCTAAACCAACTCCAACTAAGCATATAGAAATGGAACAACAACAAAAAGGGAACTGGACCTTATAAAACATTAAGGGAGCTTTGATGGATGACATGAGGGCTATGATGCAAGATGAACTGCGACAGGCTTTATTTGGATTGATGCAACCTGCTGCTATTGTTATACCACCACTTATAACTGAGCAACCACCTACTACTGTAGCTATCCCACTTACTACAAATGCTCCACGTGCTGCCAATAATGCTGGGGGGCAACTTTTTGCTAGAAACCCACCTGCTATTGATGTGAAGCTTGAGGATGTTGAGAACTACATGCTAGAGAAGGCAAGAGAGAATCACTTGAACTGGTACAAGACCATGAGTCTAAGCAAATGCAAGCGCTAACTTAGAAAATGTCCAAGATAGAGGAGTTGATAAGAGGACAAGGCATGGGATATTCATTTAGCTTTGATGTTATGCTGCTAACATAGGGTAATAAGCTACATGAGAAGTTTAAAATGCATCAACTATAGAAATTTAATGGAATTGGAGATCCTAGGATTCATCTCAGTCAGTGCACAATAAATATAAGCACTACTAAGGCCCCATTAGCAGTGATCACTAGGTTATTTGAATTGTCATTAGAGGGAATGGCTGTAAACTAGTATCATGGGTTGGAAAAGTTTGTCAGGGCTAACTGGAAAGAATTATGTACTACCTTTTTGAAATAATATGATTATAATAATATATTGGAAGTGTCCATCAGAGATTTTGAACTGACAAAGTAGAAATCGAATGAATCCTTATATGATTTTCTTAATAGGTTCATGAACAAATCAGGACTGATAAAGAATAAGCTGGCTGAGAAAGATCAGGTTAGGATGATAGTCCGCAATGTGTCACCTAATCTTATCAAGAGATTGTAGATGATGAACCCCAAAAAAATTCATAGACCTGTATAATAATGGTCTACAAGCTGAAGAGATTGAGAATGAAAAAAAGAAAAGCTCTAGAGGCATCGGAACCCAAAATTACTCAATTGGGGGCACGTAAAAAAGAAGCACTAGCCAAGCTGTGGAGGTACATGTAGTTCAGCCACCTAGGAGATTCTCCAACTTTAATGAACCACTTTTAAAAGTCCTAGACCAATTAATCTAAAAAGGCCTACTCAGACCCTTAACCTTTTCCAAACCACTTAACCCAAATGTCTTAGGCTATGACCCTAACAACTATTGTAAGTTTCACTAAGTAGCTATTAATTCCACAAATACATGTATCTACCTCAAACACAAAATCCAAAACTTGATAGACTCTAGAAAAATCACAGACCTTAAAAAATCCAATCCTAACCCAAACGCTAGAAATAATTCTTTCCTAGACTATCAAAATGTCCCACCATCAGTCACTATGATGATCAAATCAAGAGTTAGCAAAGAGGAAGTACTAGATTCCTTTGAAAACCTAAACCTTACAGATAGTAAGGAATCTCCTGATGCCTTTAATGGAGTTAAGGATTTACTGGGATAACCCTCAGGCAAATTCGATTATAAAGTGTTCTACTCCAAACCACCCTTTGTTAATATCCTTATTGAATCAATAGTGCCTTCAGGATAGGGTGATGAGTTTGATAATGAGCCAGCAGAAGAAGAAAAAGAAGCCAAAATTCTAGAACAGCCATAAAGAGGAGTTAAGGATTTACTAGGGTAGCCCTCAGGTAAATTTGAATATAGAGTATTCTATTCAAAACTAGCTTATAGTAACATACCCCTTAAGGAGATTGTGCCTATAGGATGGGGTGATGAGTTAAAAGAGGAGAGTAAAGGGTCCTTAACTCCTCAACAAAGGATCGAGGAGCTATTGAGTGAGCATCTAAAAAACTTTAACATGGAGGGAAAAGAAACGTGCACAGTGGAAGTGTGGAAAAATGGAAAAAGGGACTAGATTATTATAGTTGTAGACATCTAGTATGACTCTAATGAGGAAAGTCCCATTGGTCTTGACATATGAAGCAATAACCCTAATGTGAATCACATCACTAGGAGTGGGAGGAATTATAAGGTAGTAGAAAAGAAAATCGAGAGAGTCACAGAAAGAGAAGAAGTGGAGGATGCATAAACAGAAGGAAGAGAAAAAGAAGACCTGATTTTGGAATAGCTAAAGAAGGCTAAGGAAAATGTCAACATTTAGGAGCTACTAATGCATTCAGGCAGTCATAAAGGAGTTTTTGTCAAACATAAACATTAAAAGAACAATTGCACTTAAGGCTATAGTAGTAAAGGTTACAAAAAAGAAATATGGATTGATAACATTCTCAGATGATGATTTACCTTTGGAAGGAAGAAATCATAATAAAGCATTGTTTATCCCAACTGAAGTAAAGGGGAAGCAAACCAAATTTGTAACGGTTAATGATGGTTCTGCTATTAATGTTTTTGTGCTAAAGATCTTGCCTATTTTAGGTTTGAAAGCCAATGACTTAATAAGTTCAAACCTGATAATCAGAGCCTATGATGACAACATTAGGATTATGGAGGGGACATTCCAAGCTCTAGTTAAAACAAAACTTATGGAATCTATTGTTGAGTTCATTGTGCTAGATATCCCTATCACATATGCCTTATTGCTGGGAAGGCCATAGTTCCATGCTCTGGGAGGAGTACCCTTAACTGTACAGCAAAAGATAAAATTCCCTTATAAATGAGATTTAGTGACCATAGAAGCAGGAACCAATGCAGTTATGGCCGCTATATTAGAGAAACAAAAACAAGTGTGCATTCCTCTTAGTTTCCAAGTTGTTGGGATATTTGATGAAACTAAAATAGACCCAAGGGTTGCCAAGATGATTGAGAGCATGAATTATCAACCTGGACAAGGATTGGGAAAGAATGAGTAGGGAAGCCCTAGGCTACTAGAGTTCAAGAGTCTAAGTGATACCAAGGGGTTAGGGTGCTTTGAGACAGATTCTGGTAGCAAAAGAGGAAGGAAGAAAGGAAAGGCCAAGATAAATAAGCCCTTAGGGAGAATCGGGCTGATGAGTGAGAATTTTGTCAAGCCAAGGGAAGGCAAGTACTATCTAGGTGTTAGGGAATCTATCAATGTTGCTAGAAAAAACATTCCTAGGTTCAAAATCTTTAAGGAGCAGATTATGGAGAACCTAGTAGAGGATAACAAAGAGGAAGTGATGAAGCAAGTAGCTGAGAAGATGGGTGATATTCCTGTTGAAGAGCTACTGTGTCTGCTACTTGAAGAGGAGCCACCCCAAGACTTAGCTACTATCATTAGTAATAGTTTTAGTGATGTTTTTTTATAAAGAAACTGACTTAATAACGTTTGGCCTTTATGAGGATGAAGACTTTATTTTTTCCATGGTCAATGTTATGAATTCTAATCATGCTTACTTACGTACTATGCATGCTGATGGTACTATGCATTATGATATTGATTGCATCTGCATGTTTAATGTAAAAATTCAATTCAATTACACTCATTTAGCATGGGCATAAATGCAAATTCAAAGAATATTCATATATCACATTATGTAACTTCTGAAGATAGGAAATTTGAGGAAAAATAATGAAAAAGAATGATAAAAAAAAGAAAGAAAAAATAAGGAGAGAGAAAAAGAAAAAAACATTAAGGTAAAAATTAGAGAAAAGAAAATTTTAGGGCTGGCTGACAACATGAGTTGTACCATATGACGTAATGAATGTTCTCATTTTTGCCTTAATGATTGAGTAAAATTGAATTTGAAATTTTTGTTTAAATATCGCATATTCATCTTTATCATATTGCATAAGTATCCAAACGGGAAGATAATACATAATGAAAGCTAAATAATAAGAGTTATGAGATCACAATTCTAGTTATGTTTTCTCTAGTTAAATGATCAACAATAATAGTGAATGAACTGGGTCTCTTGCATACATAAAAAAAAAAGACTACTAGAATAGTATAAATGAATTCAGAATGAAATTAGGGGCAAAATGTAATTCTGGGGGCAAATTCCAAAATAATAAGTTTGCATTTAAAAAGCAAAGAAGGAACACTAAAGTATAAGAGCTATTATAAGATACCTCGAGGAAGAAAGAAGCATACAAATACATCAATTATCATACAGCAAAAGTAATTGCAATAGTTAATCACAAGCTCCAGTGTCGAGCCATGGACCCCACTTACTAGCATGGTCATCAGTCTGATGAACTGTACCATAAGCTCTAACATCATAAGTACCAATAGTGAGGCATTTAACACTCAAAACTACAGGCTATTGATGAAGCACCTCATTCTCACACTCTCAGCTGCAACATAGCTCTATTCTAAACAGGAGACCTATTAGGATCATGCATGTCATACATAATATTCATACACTTGCATACATTTGTTATGAAATACTTTCTTTGCATAATAAAGTCTTTGAGCCTAGACAAGATTGTATAAATACTCTACTACTAACATTCAAAATTAGTATTGTAATAGTACAAGAAAGTAGTCAGAGTATTCACATATAAAGCATCTAAAGAAGTAAAATGGGAAAAGCAACACTATCAGGGTGAACTTGATGCTCAGCATGACTTTAAACCTCAAGAGCCCAATAAATCATGGGTCCATCTAGTAAGGGAAATATTACCAATAGTGACACTTGTAAAAGCATCATCCTGGCAATCTTAAGAGGCTGGATAGGATAGTTAAGCTCCTTAGATTCAACATCCATCTCCATAGTCTCATATGGAGCATCATCTGGAATATCTCTCCACAACAGTTAGACCAATGTAGAATATGGAATATGGTGATAAGAAGGTCCAACATGTCAGTGATATATTTGTTGGCCCTAAAAAGGGAAGAATGTACTCAAAACTTAAAATGAGTGCACTCTGAAAAATTATTTTATCATGAAATAAGATCTCTAACTCTTGAACCCTTTTTTTTGCAAGAGATGTCAATAAGAGGAATGAAGCCCTTTATTATGGCATTAATGTAATGACAAAAAGATAAGCTCAGCCCAAAGCCACAACTTCAATGGTAAAGTATTATGATCCTGCGATCAAAGACATCATCATCATAATCAAAAGGGAAGAATACAAAAGAATGACATTGCATTTTGATAAAATCTCTTCACTTGCAAATAGACCATACTAACTCATAACATTTTGTGTAGCAAAAAATAGAAGAGAATGAAGAAGGGGAAAGAAACCAATACATCAACAGGAATAGAATAAATAGCAAATGCCAAACACTAATCAAAATAATAAAAGGGAAGTAACAGAACTCTATTTCCTTAGATTCTTTAATAAAGTTCCATCTCAATCACAAAATTCACAAATTGAAAGTAAATTCATCCACTTTATGAGATCATGTGAAAAAAGTCTATCTCATGACCTTTGATCATAATGGCTTTTTTTATTAGCCTTGTGGAGTTCAGATGATTAGTTAATGGCTTTGTGTTGAGAGTTTATAAACTCTAATCAATCTAATACTTTCTTTATACCCAAATGAGGGGAAGAAAATGCAAAAACAAAATTTTTGGACTTGAAGCATAAATGGCTTGAATTTCGGAGTATCATTTCAGTCTTTTAAATGATAAATCATGCATATGATCTGCTCCAATGCTTAAAAATGAGTATGAGTACAAAATCCCTTGATGGTATCCACGGTGAGTAATATAAGAAAGGCAGGGGAATACTAAGAGGAGAATCAAAATAAGAGCAAGCATAATGTACTCCAATGCTCAGAAATGAGTAAGAGTATCAATATGAAAATTTTGGTGATATCCAAGCTGAGTAATACAAGAAAGGCAGGGGAATACTAAAAGAGGACCATGCAAAAAACTGCTCTATTTACTCCAATGCTTTATAAGAGTATAAGTATCCAAAGAACCTTTCCAATGGTATCCACACTGAGTAATATAAGAAAGGCAAAGGAATACTCAGATGAGGAAGAAAAGCATAAAAATATTCAAAGGTTATTTTGATACTTAGAATTTGATCTTTTTATGTTCAATTTTCATAAGTTTTGTTTAGTAAATTCTCCCCAAAATTAGGTATGGATGTAAGCTCTTTACTTAGTAAAAGATACACTCTTAGCATAAGATGGTTAATAATGCCTCTAACCTTTACAAATGGCAAATAAATGATAGTCATGAAAATAAAAATAGTCAGATTCATTAAGTGCACACTATCTCATGAAAAAATGATGAATTTTCTCATAAAATTTCAACATTATAATGTACTTTTATACATTCATCATAATTAAAGCTAACTTCAATAAGTTTGTAGGAATTGCAAATCCAAAAGAAAGTTCACCCAACTTGTAGAGTTGGTTAACACATAGGAATTAAAATCAATTAGCATAGAAATTCTAATCAATCAATATAGCAAAATTTAAATTCAATCAACAAAAAATTCTAATCAGTCAGCACAAAGAATTCAAAGCATTCGACTCAAACAACCAAAGATAAAAATCATGATCAATTATGGACTACAACATCATCGCATCATCGGTGAGCAACAAAAGGGTTACAGCTAATCATGAGCAGTTATGGACTATAGTATTATAAAAGTGAGCAATGAAAGGGTTACAGTTAAACGCGAGCAATTGTCGATTGTAGCGTCATCAATGAGCAACGAAAGGGTTGCAACTAATCGCAAGTAATTATGGATTGCAGCATCATCAGTGAGCAATGAAAGGGTTGTAGTTAATCGTGAACAATTATGGATTACAAAATTATCAGTGAGCAATGAAAGGGTTGCAACTAATCACGAGCAATTATGGATTATAGTATCATCAGTGAGCAATAAAATGGTTGCAACTAATCCCAATCAATTATGGACTATATCATCATTAGTGAGCAATGAAAGGGTTGTAGTTAATCATGAGCAATTATGGACTACATCATCATTAGTGAGCAATGAAAGGGTTGTAGTTAATCATGAGCAATTATGGACTGCAGCATCATCAGTGAGCAATTATGGATTACAGCATAATCGGTAAGTAATGAAAGGGATAAGGGAAATGAAGAATGAATTGGTAAAAGGCAAAGCATAAAAGAGGTCAACGCTACACCACTAAGTGTCGTGTATTCCTCCCCAAACTATACGATCGAGTATAATGTATCATTCCAATTCAGACTATACAACTGAGTGTAATTGACATTGTACGATCGAGTGCAATGTGTCATTTCAATTCAAACTATACGACCGAGTATATTCGACATTGTATGACTAAGTACAATGTACTTCTTTCATTGAAATCCTTATAACATGAATTTTTAAATCTTTTGATATACCAGACACTATATAGTAGTTATGGTATTATTACTAGACATTCCACATGAGCTATAACATGTTTTCAAATCATGAAACACTAAACATCCCACAGGGAATATAGTGAAACTCATTTGTATATATCTCACTAGACATCCCAAAGGGAATATAGTGCAGATTCACTAGACACTACATAGTAGTTATGGTACCATTTCTAGACATTCCACAAGAGCTATAGTATATTCTCAAATCATAAATTGCTAAATGTCCTATAGGGAATATAGCGAGAATCATTACATATATTTCATTAAATGTCTCACAGGGAATATAACGAAATCCATTATCATTATACATCCCAAAGGGAATATAGTGTAGTTCACCAAACACTGCACAATAGTTATGGTATTATTACTAAATGTTCCACAGGAGCTAAAGTATGTTCTCAAATCATAAATCGCTAAATGTCCCACAAGGAATATTATAAGAATCATTATATATTTTTTGTTAAACATCTCATAGGGAATATAACAAGATCCATTGTCACTAAACATCCCAAAGGGAATATAGTACAGTTCATCAGACACTACACAATAGTTATGGTATTATTTCTAGATGTTCCATAAAAGCTATAACATGTTTTCAAATCATAAATCGCTAAACGTCCCACAGGGAATATATTGAAAATCACAATCACTAGACGTCCCACTAAAAATATAGTGAAAATCACATCACTAAATGTCCCACAGGGAATATAGTAAAAATCACATCACTAAGTGTCCCTTAGGGAATATAGTGAAAATCATTATCGCTAGACATCCCATAGGAAATATAGTGAAAATCACAATCATTAGACGTCCCATAGGGAATATAGTGAAAATCACATCACTAAAAGTCTCATAGGGAATATATTGAAAATCACAATCACTAGATGTCCCATAGGGAATATAGTGTCATATGCTAAACATCCCATAAGGAATATAGCAAAATGCACTAAACACAGTGTCAATCGCTAGTCATTAAACACAGTGATAGCATCACCGCTATATGTTCCACTGGAACTATAGTTTGTTTTCAAAATACACTGTACTGCTATATGTTCCACATGAGCTATAACATGTTTTCAAATCATGAGTCGCTAGACACCCCACGGGGAATATAGCAAAATGCATAAGTTTCACTAGACGTTCCTTAGGAAATATAGTGAAACATATTAAACATAACACCTTGCTTAAAATTGCTCAACAATTTAAGCATCAACATGTCAATTAGAATACAATGAAGTACCTTAATTCTTTCTTTTGAAATTGTGTGCTACTATTATTTTGCCACAATTTGTCAAGCAAACAACGATAAAAGCAGGCAACTGTAAGCACCCAATTTCGGGATGCAATTGTGCACGCATGTGATGAAAGCCCCTATGATGAAAATCTAATTGAGAATTGATCTCTGGAGTTGAGTTTCATGACATAAAGGACTAAATTGCTACATTTTATAGATTTAATTGCAAAATTTGTTTTTAAGGATTTGATTGCAAAAATTAGAAACTTTTGAGGACCTTTTTTGTAATTTAATAAAAAAATGTGATCAGTTGACATTTAATGCCGACTAGCATTGCATAATGCAGATCGACATTACATAATGCTAGTCGGCATTCTAGAGTGCCAATTTTTGCTAAAAAAATTGATTTTTTACGTTGAAAATTGATTTTTTTATCATTTCTTAATTTTTAAATTGGTTCAGGACGCCATGTATCCCTGCATGTGCGAGTCTTTGATTTTTTTTCAAAACTCTATCACCATGTTATTATCTTGATTTTTAAAGTTCAAAAATAAAAATCCAAACTCCTAAGACTCTTCCTCTCGCTACTAATATCGCAGAACTTCCCTGTGTAATCGCAGGGGTTGGAGGTTGCTAGGCCAGACTTTAAAAGCTAAGAGACATAGTCTATGAAGGAGGAAGAGAGAGGAAGTGGCTACAGAAAAAAAAACCCTAGAGAGGTAGAGTCTGTGAAGAAAAATCAGAGAGGAGAAAAAAATTTTTTGAGTCTAAAAAATAAAACCTAACCCTAGTTATTTTCTTTACTGTGTAGAAAGCCACACACCTTAACTCTTCATTTTTTATTTTTAAAACTTTCGGGAAATCAACAAAAATACGTTATTTGCTTTTAAAGTCTAGAAAATTAAGAAAAAAATAATGGAGTCAATCTCAAAACTGTGACAATCCCAATATGAGGGACATTCAAATAGCATTTATACAACATCCCCTACATTTTTTTATTATTTTTTATTTTGATTTTATTTCTTTATTTTATTTATTGATTGAGTTGTTATTGATTAAATTTTTTATTGTGTTTTTTTGTTTTTGATTGGTGTTTTATGGTGATCTGGATGTAAGGATAGTGATGTGAGATTTTGGCAGTGGTTATATTGAAGAATCCATGGGATGCCCTGGACAGAATTTTGTGACATCCTCATAAAATTTAGGGTTTATTATTTTCTAAAGTATTTTTTCATTGCTTTTACTAGGTTGTAATTAATTTTCTTTAATTTCCTACACTGTAGTTTGTAATAGCCCCAATAGAGGGAAATTAATGGAATTTTAATTTTCTGCACTAAAAATTGATTAGTAATCTAGGCTCAATTTGGTAAAATTCAATTAAAATCAATGATGACAGTAGATTAATTTTAGGGTTGCATGAAATTGAATTAGGGTTTCTTAGAAAAATCACGTAAAAATTGTTGTTTTGATTTATTTTTGTTATATTTGTTAAATTGGGTTTTGTTTTTGGTTCTCATGCCTTTTGAGCCCCAAGCCTATGGTAGGATCAACCCATTTAATAAATATGCTTAAAAATGGTTGTTAGGTTTTAATTAATTTAAAATTAATTTAGGCCCATTTAGGTTAATTAGACCTTAGGCCCATTTCTAGTTAATTAAAATTAATTTAGATTTAGCTCAACCCATTAATTTCATTTCTTTTAAAATAAATAGACTTAGGCTCCATTTTTATTTAAGTTAAAATTAAGTTAGACTTAGATCCACTTAATAATCTAATTTCTTCTTTAAAATTTGTAAACAATAGGCCCATTTCCTTAGTTAATTAAAACAAATAGATTTAGGCTAACTAATTCAATTAAAATGTAAGCCCATCTTTAGTTCATTTTACTTGTAAATAAATATGTAGAATTAGCTAACTTTAATTAATAAAATTAATCTAGTTTAAATGTAAGGACACTGCCTTTTGTATGCATTTTTACATGTAATTTTATGACTTGTTGCCTTTAGGTTAAATGGATGTTTAATTAGGGTTTAAATAATTAGAGAATAAGATAGTAATTCATCATGTAATTCTAGATGAACACGAGACTAAAAGAAGTTAGTATTCCGATACCAGAATCTCCTAATTGTGGTGTTAGTTTTCTTTTAGAAAATCAAGTATCGCCATTTCAATTTGTCACAATTAGTACCATGGGTGGTGACTCCTCATCTCCACACTGTGTCTTTGTATTACGATAGTGTGTTCCTTAGGACCTTGAGCCAAAATAGTATCGTGGTTGCTAAAATGTTAGGCGTGCACTAAACCTCGCCGTCTACTGTGTTCTAAAACTTTTTTTTTTCAAAATGTAGTTTACTATGGTAAAAGATTTTCTTCTTAGACTCTTGTCACCAATGTGGCACTGTAATTGTTATTGCAGGTTGATAGGGTTAGTGATCCTTCAAAAATAAAATTGGAAGTAGAGAAAATACAAGATGTTGTTTGTGTATATGCTTTGAACAATAATGGCTTAGAAGAATTTTGCATTGCAGTTTAGGAAAAACTGAAGGTATTATGTTTTTTCTTAAGATATTTATTTTTTTAATATAACTATTGTGGTATGATTTGCTGTTGAAACATTATAAAAGAAATTTTAAACTTACAAGATTCTATATACAAAGAATGAGACACTGATCAAGGCACATGTTCCTCTTCGTTTTGCAAGACTACTCAACCCAATGCAGTAGTTGTGCAAAGCTTAAATTCCAATTGCTAATCAAGAGAAACAATGAGTTGTCTATTAATACTGATCTCTGTTTATCTATCTGTCTATCTGTCTCTCTCTCTTAAAGAAATTCTATAGATAAAAAAAAATTATATTTGCTATTAATTGATATAATACATACAAGGTGTTGGATGGTATAGCTTGAAAAAAAATACATTTATTGTTAATTGAAAAAATATATTTTTTCCTCTTTGTTTTGAAAAAATATATTATTTCAATATTAATACCTCTTTTTACTGTTGAAACAGTTTCTAGAAGATTTATGGTCTTGATTTAAAAAAAAAATCTTAAAGCTATTTTTGAAAATACTTTTAGTTAATATCGCTTTTAATATTATTTTTTATTTTTGTCTATTTATGAAAAAATGGCTTTTTATAATGACTTTTTTTATATATAATTTTTTTGTTTATTAGCATTTTTTAAAAATGTTGTTTATTAGTCTTTAGCTTAAAAATAATAATAGTTGATAACTCTAAATTGATATTTCTTTCTTGTGAAACCTGCATCGATGAGGAGAACGGGTAAAGGGGTGGGGTTTCCCCCATAAACACTTTAAAGCTTAAGTCAGTAATGGTATGAGGAAAAAATATAATAAAACAAATGGGCATAATAGAATAAAGAATAAAGAGTGATTGCTTGGATGATGTGGTGATGGAATGATATCTTGGTGATGTTGTATGATGAGAATGAATGATTTGAGATGTCATGAGATGTATTTATAGGAAAAGGTATTGCTCAAACCTTTTAGAAATATGATTCCTTAGTCTTGTAGGATTGCTCTGTTTATGAGAGAAGTAGATTTCGATTGTAGTTAATCTTCCTAATTGAAATAGACTTCCTTATTAAGCTTTCTTCTTATTCAAGTAATCCTCCTCTTTGGGGGAATGTAACCCTTATTAGAATAGGATACTGATATGGGATATCAAGAGTCCCCCCTGAAAGTCTATTCGGATATTTATGTCTGATGTATCTGGGTCTGTAAAGTGATGGAAATGTCATTCTTTCAAAGAGAGAAACTACTTGAATCACTACATTTGATATGGAAGGGTGAACTAAGGTTGCCAGGCTCAGTCATAAGAAAAATGAAGCTCAGTATTGAGTCTTGAATTCATCATTGGAGTGCCAACTAGACTTGAATGCATAAAACCTGCAAAAAAATGCTTTAGGGTAAAAGATTAACTCGCCAGTATAGAGACAACATGACAGAACTAGTCATCATTAGAGTTTTGATGCTTGGTGCATTAAAAGCATGGCCCGAGTGTCAAACCTTAGTAATATAAAAGTGACTTGAGGGTGCCAGCTTCAATCCTTGGACTTAGATGCTCGATGCAAGGATGCAAGGCTTATATGCTCAGAACCTCAGTACTATAAAAGTAACCTAAGGGTGCCAACTTCAATTGTTGGACTTTAGATGCTTGAGGCTAAGTTGCTCAGTGAAAAGACATGAGGCTTACATGCTGAGAACCTCAGTACTATAGAAGCAACCTGAGGGTGCCAACTTCAGCTATTGGATTTTAGAAGCTCGAGGCTTAAATGCTCAGTGCAAGGATATAAGGCTTACATGCTTGAAACCTTAGTACTATAGAAGTGACCTAAAGGTGCCAGGTTTAGTTACTGGACTTAATCTTGGTGCATTAGAAGCGTGGCCCAAGTGTTGTATAGTCTCGATGCATTAGAAGTGCAACCCGAGTGCCATATAATGTTGCTCGATTTATGAACTTTTAATAACTCACTCGATGGTAGCTGCCTAGTCATAATAATGATTGATGTTGAGTCTGGACATTATTGCTGCAAATGTTTGATTTTTTGAGCATTTTGTTGTTTTCAGTATTTTCACAAAAGGAAGGATGTTGTAATCCTGGTAGTGAGTTTTGAGCCCTTTCAATCTAAGCTCCATAATATGGGATAGTAATTTAGTAAGGGTTTTTTAAATGATGGAACGTGGGTTTTGAACGACCAAATTTGGGTTTGCCTAATCTGAATTATGAGATGAGCATTTGTAATTTAAGTGAAGGGTCAATGTTGCACTGCTTCTGAAATAGAGGATAGTGTGTGATGTTGGTTAGGATGTCTTGGAATTGCCTTTTGATTTATCCAGTTGTGTGGTGGATATACTTGTGTCCATTCTTGAATTTGTTTTGCTAAACAGTCTCTGAAATTTTTGTAAACAAAAATCTATTATAGAGTAGGATTTGCCTAAGTGTTATTTGATCTGGCTTTAAATAGGAATCTTGTTTGAGCAGGAGTAAGTACTTGTTTATATTAATATTGCTTGACAATACATTTAATGTCTTTTGACAATTTCTGCATGTTGATGCCAAGCGAGATGATCATAGTATCCAATTGTTTAGACTGATGGGTGCTTAAAGTAGCATCTTCATTTATAACGATAGATAAAAGAATAATGGTTTTAGGATCATTTAATTAATCTCCATTTAATGGTCAGTCATAATGTAATAAATATATAAAATGTAATTGATGTATGTTTTGCACAAAGAATAATCATATATATATATATATATATATATATATGGATGAGCATCTATGCGTAAATGTGTAAGTGTGCTTGTGTGACAAGCTATAAATATTTATATAATAATAAACAAGATGTGGAAATAAATAAATTAAATAATATAAAGAGAAACTTATCTCCTGATGTACTATTGTCCTACCTTTGAATTCACAAATATTTACATTCGTTGTTTGCTTCAATTATTGCTTAAATGTCCTTGTCTTTAAAGATCCTGCCTAAGTTTGTGTGTATCTAATTCATTGGCATTTTATGTATATCCAGCTTCATGAAAATATACTGCTCTGAGATTAACAATAGGATTTATTGCTCATTGCTGGGAGTCTTAATGCCTATGAAGTCGGTGTTTGGTAGTGCATGCTAGTTTGAGGTCGATGCTTAAATATCCAAAGTTTTAATGTTTGGTGCTTTATTCCAAAGAAAGTTTGGACTAGGAACCAAATTCAGGTTTTTTAATTCTTCAATGCTCGGATGACTTAGTAATTCGAAGGTTAAATGCTTGGAGCTCAAGGCTTCTTCAATGTGTACTTTAGTGGGAATGGACTCTCAGCTTTTGTTTTTCTTATAATGCTTTCATATTCAGACATTTTTAACTCAGAAATCTGATGGTGAGGTTACAACTCCTAGATAGTGTCCTCTATGACTCCTATAAGCTAAAGAATAATGAGTTGGGGTGATCAATTGTTTTGGAATTTTGTTGTTTGATGCTCGAAGTCTGAGTGCTTATGAAGGATGCTTGTTGGATGCCCAATGTCCGAAGCTTGATGCTCGATTGATGCTTGGATATCAGACTTTAATGTTCAATGAAAACTTATTTACATTCTTTGATGTTCAGACTCAGATTCTTTAATGCTCAGACTCGGATGCTCAATGGTCTCATACTTTAAAAGTTCGTCACTTAGAGCTTGATGGATGCTCACAATGCAAATGTTTGCTTGTTTAAAGTTTTGATGTATGGAATTTTAAGGTTTAGTAATGAAGAAAATAATTTCAGTTTGGAATTTCTGATTATTCCCCAATTTTGATGGTGCTTTGGTGCTCAGTCAACTCAAATATTCGAGTGTCAATGCTCAAAAGCTCAGTGCTTAGAAGCTCCATGCTTGACCCTTGAAATCTCAAAAAGTCAATGTTTGGTATTTGGTGTTTAATGTTCACTTAATACTCAATTTCAGTTTTGAGAACCATTCATCGAATACTCACATTCTTCAATCTTGATATAGGGTCATGTGGTCTAGCTTTGTGAATTTAGAGGAAAACATATAGATGTCCAACTTCTTTTCGTCATTATATCTGATATGGGTGTTGAACTACTTCCAAGCCTCAATGCTCAGATGCTTGGTGATTCATTTTGGTTGCTCAACTGTCTTACTATTTGCTCTAAATTCTAATCTTGGGAACTATTGCATCAATAGTAGAACTTTCTTTAAAACTCATATGCATCCCCTTTCTTTTTTTTATGCCCCTTCTAATGAAACTGTGGTGATGTGAAATGGTCATTCGAGTTTGACCATTGCCAAAATTTCCATCTTCTAAGTTCTTGATTTGAATTATATATTATTTTTAGTATTTGTAAATCTAGTAGCGAGCTTGCTTTTTCCAATGGCCAATCTTCTTGCATTTTGAGCAAAGGTCAATCTTAGCTTCATTTCCATACTAACTCATCATTATAGAAGGCTAATCCTATAGTAAGTCAATCGATAAGACTGCCATTGAAACATTATTGAACCTTTCATGCCTCGTGACTTGATCATCTAACCACACAACTTTACAATAAATTTTTGTTAAGGCATGATCCCATTAAGGGTATAATGAGATCGTGGGTTCGATTCCCACAGACGGCTCTACTTAATAACTCCGAATTGATATTTCTTTCTTGTTGAACCTGCATCAATGAGGAAAATATGTCAAGGGGTGGGGTTTCCCCCATAAACACTCTAAAGCTTAAGTCAATAATGGTATAAGGAAAAAATATAATAAAGCGAATAATCATAATAGAATAGAGAATAAAAAGTGATTGCTTGAATCATGTAGTGATGGAATGATGTCTTGGTGATTTTGTATGATAAGAATGAATTATATGAGATGTCATGAGATGTATTTATAGAAGAAGGTATTGCTTAAACCTCTTAGGAATATAATTCCTTAATCTTGTAGGATTGTCTTATTTAGGAGAGAAGTAGATTTCGTTTGTAGTTAATATTCCTAATTGACATAAAGTATTTTTTTTAAATCATAAAATACTTTATAAAATACAAATAAGCTTTCTTAAATCATTTTTATAAGAAAAACTAGGTATAACCCTAGTCCATAAATCTAATAGCCTTTTGGCTTTTTTATAATTCAAAGATTGTCGGCTCCTGTGAGCAAAGCACTAACCAAGCTACCAGCTACAGTCAATTCACTTAAATCGATATTTACTGGCGATTCCTGAGAGCAGAGCATCACCGAGCCACATACATTTATCACTCACTCTCAATTCAATTGAAACATAAAATTTACCAATTTATACTAATTTTCCCAAAAATTCATTAAAAAATTTGTAATAAAAATTTGGTACACAATTTTAATAAACTTCCTTAATGAAACTTGCTCTAAATAATATATAGAATTTAATTAAAAAATTAAGAAAAATTTTGGTCCAGGGACTATGAGCAGTAACCAAACTCAAAAAATATATATTTTTTATTATTAAAAATTCTAGAAAAATAAATAATTTCAAAAAAAATAAATAAAAATAATATTTAGGTAGATCTTAGCTCGCATTACAACTAATTTAAATACCATAACTTCAAATAAAATTATTTTCATTAAGAAAAATCAAATTAAACATATTAACATAAATATAAAATCGAGTTTTCGGAGTCTTTATTGGTCGATTTACCTGAAACTAACTACAGATTATCGAAACTCGTAGCGTGAGCTTTGAAACGAGCCCAAGCTCCACTGGTGATCAGACTATATTGTTCATATAGTGCAATTCACACTGTACTCCCGGTGCTGCTGCTACTCCCTGCTGTTGTTGGTGGCGGTTTGGTGTACTGGCTAAGGTGGTGGCATGGTGGTTTGGATGGTGATTGGTGGTGGTTTGGTTTGACAGCAAGAAGAAGAAGAAGAAAGTGTAAAGGAAAGAAAAGAAAATGGTGTAGAATAGGAAGAAGGAAATGAATGTGCTGCCCAAAAAATTTTAACTTGGTCTTTTTTTTTTAAGCAAAAGACAAAATAGTTATAAAAAAATTATATCTATATATATATATATATATATATATATATATATATATGTATGTATGTATGTATTTTAGAAAAGGACAAAATAATGTAAACATAATATTTTTTTAATTTAAATATTTACTTTTCTAATTAAATTCACGTAAAATATTAAAATATATTAAATACACTAAGTTAATACTATTCAAAAGTAATAATAATAATAATAATATTATTATTATTAAATAATATACAACCCCAAAATTAAATTTAACTTCACTAAAATCGAATTTCACAATTTAGTATAATAATATAAAATAAAGTAATTATTAATAATGCGCATCTCAAAATTAAATTTCTTATATATATATATATATATATATATATATATATATATATATATATAAGTCTTCGAGTTTAAAAGGCATCCCTTTGATTCAAATAAAAGTATATAAATTGAGATTAGGGGTAATCAAAACTTTTTTTTAAACGACCATTATGTATATTTTCAATTAAATAAACAAATTGTGGTGGTGGAATATTGTTTGTAACGGTGTAAAATATAATTACTACATGAATTAAATATGATGATCCGAACCTAAAGGGCATTTAACTGACACTGAAGAATGGAAATACATAAAGTAATTGAAACTTATAGTAAGCCTTAAGGAAAAATTTACAATAAAATATAGACATTAATAAAATGAAATATTTAAATAAAAATAAATAATAAAAATAAATTGATATCCAAAATAAATTTTGATAAACACATAATAATTAACTTTAGTACAAATCTTTAATACAGGTAATAATCCATAAAGTACAATGTAACAGTTATCCACTACTACTATAGCGGTGTTCTAAATTTTTAAATACATAACAGTACATATCATATTAACCTACATAAAAAAGCTGGAGAAAAATAAACCTGGCGTAAAGTAAGCGAACTAACAGAAGACTCTCGAGATCCTAAAAAAATAATTGAGAGGATTCAAATCTCACTAAGTAAGTTAAAAAAAAGAAATGTATATAGTGTAAAAATCTCCATTAAAAATATATTTATAAAAATATAAGATTTATAATTTATAATTTAAAATAATTGGTTTATTGAAATACTCTTTTTCCAAAATAAAGTATTTTAAAAAAAATCATAAAATACTATATAAAATACAATAAACTTCCTTAAATTATTTTTATAAAAAAACTATTTAGAACCCTAATTTAAAATTCTAATAACTTTTCGGCTCTCTTATAATCTAAAGACTATCGGTTCCCGAAAGCAAAGCATTAACCAAACACAGTCAATTCACTTAAACTGATATTTACTAGCGATTTATGAGAGCAAAGCATCACCGACCTACTAGCCCCAGTAATAAATAAATCACACTCGACAGCAAAGCGTCACCGAGCCATATAACTTCCAACAATCACTCTCAATCCTATCAGTGCGCACACTATCCTGATGAAATCTATCAGTAACCCGTTTTACCGTAGTTTATTTTAAAATCAATAAAATAAGGAAGATTACAATAAAATAAAATAAAATTAAAATTAACTAATCATATGAAAATTTAATATAAACATGCATATATAACTATAGCAAATAATAGGATAATTTTATCCCAATATATATTCTTATAATAACATACTTATTTAATAAATTCTCCCATTTATCAAAACCAATAAATTTATATTTAATATAAATTATCCTACACATAGTTTTATTATTAACTTACAAGTTGAATGCACTCCTCTACATATTCGCGCTTGACCCCGACATGTCGACACGACTAAAGAAAAGAAACAAATAAAAATGGAATTAAAAATGGAATTTCTATAAATTTTAGATTTCTAAGGAAAGACTCGATTAAAATACGACTCTACTGAACTCGACCCAATGTCACATTTTACGAGAAATCTACCAAAATTCGGTACAATCTCCTCTATAAAACATACATCTCTCTACAAAAGTAGAGTCAATCATGCAAAAAAAAAAAAAACACTTCAAAAACTAGCAACAACTCCATATCTCGGGTTGGGCCCTCAAACTACACTTTAGGCCCAGCCAAGAACTAATTCACCAATCACAATTTATAAACAATAAAACTTCATTTAAATATCAAAATTTATTTATTTACGCAATAAAAGCAAAAAAGACAGTTATTTACAAAATAAATAATGAAATCCACATTAATAATCAAATTATATTATAAAACTCATTATTCTTTTTGTTGAAATTAAACAGCATTTAATTACCGATAATCATTTAAATAATTAAACAGCATTATATAATTAAGCAACCAAAAAACTCATTTAAATCTTAAAAATTATAAATACAATTTTATTTGGTTATTATTCTGATAATTACTAATAATTAGCTAAAATAGAAATGAATTCATAAAAATTATATTAATATTATTTATTTCTCCAAAAATTATTCAAAACATAATAATTCACCATAATTTCAATTAAAACATAAAATTTACTAATTTATACTAATTTTTCAAAAAATTTATTTTCGACATAAACATTCGGATTTGTAATAAAAAAAATTCAATACATAAATTTAATAACCTTGCTTAACAAATTTGCTTAAAATAATTAATAGAATTTATTAAAAATATACAACATTTTCAAGCCTAGGAACAATGATGTGAACAGTAATCCAAGACCCCGGAAATTAAAAAAATTCTTAAAAAAAATTTTCAGAAAGCTTACAATACCTACAACAATCTATCCTAAAGAACCAACATCAAATAAAATCAAATTGACATTCAATTTCACAATTTAACAAAAATATCCAAAATTAAATTTTAAAAAATTGAAGTTATTATCGGTTAAATTTCTCAAAACTGATCAAGGATTATTGAAGCCTGAGTCAAGAGATTCGATTCATGCCCAGACTTGACTGGATAACTTGTTGGATTCGCACCGACCTTCTTCCTCCCTTCTGGCACTAAGATCGCGCGTGAGAAATGGAGGCGACCGGCGACTGCTACTGCTACTGGCATGACGTTTGGAGGAGTGGCAACGTGTAGGAGGTGGTTCGACATGCTACTAGTGGCGAGGTGGTGTGTGGTGATGGCTGCTGTCTAAGAAAGGAAGAAAACAAGAAGGGAAGAGAAAAAGGAAGGAAAAGAAAAGAAAAGAGAAGAAAGGAAAGAAAGAGAAAAGGAAAAGAGGGGAGGAAGAAAAATAGGGAAAAAAATAAAATAATAATAATAATAATAATACTAACACGGGGAACTCATTCAAAAAATTTTTTAACAATAATTAAATATCATAATTTAATAAAATAATATAAAATAAAAATAATTATTAACATTGTAAATCTCATAATTTAATTTCCTAATTTAATTTATAAAAAATCAAAGCATTACATTAAATTTATAATAGCTGAATGTATAATTTCATCCTTAAACTTTACATAACTAACCTCTACCACTCCTCAATTTTTATTTTTTATTCAACTTTTAAACTTTTATTTTGAACATTTGTCTCCTTCTAATTTATACTTTTTAATTATATTTAATTCATACAATAGCGAAGCGGATAAAAATTTAATTTTACATAATTTCAAACACATAAAATGCTATATAAGTTTCTCATGTGTTTATATCAATATTAATTTATAAAATACATTGATTTTATGCATTATAGGAGTTAAATAGGTTTAAAATAAAAGTTTAAAAGTTCAGTAGAGTATAATAAAAGTTGAGGACCATTAGAGGTTAATTGAGTAAAATTCAAGGAATAATTATGCATTTGGCCAAATTATAATGACTATAAAATACTTAAATATTGTCTTCTACATGCAAATAAATATAAAATTTATTTTCTAAAGAATAAAAGTAAAAAATAATCTGTGATTTTTTAATGGATAATTGAAAATGTATATACAAAACAATTTGGTAAGGAAAATGTATTAATTACTAAATTAGCAAAGAAGCAAAGATGTAGGAGGTGTTTGGTTTTGTTAACATAGGTAATTGATAGAGATTTTTTTTTCTCAATTAACTACATTTCAGCTATGGATTTGATCAGTTTGATTTTGGAACTTTTTCCATCAGCTATAGCTTATTTAAATTTATTTTTTATTTAGAATCAAACTAAATTATCCTTATTAAAAACAATTAATAACAACTAGCTTATTTTTAAATTAAATGCATATAATTGATTTTCTTTTTATGATTTATACTAAAAGTAATATTATTTTAAGATAAGGAAAAGAGTCATATTATACCTTTAACTTTGGGCCAAATCTTGGATATCAATATTTTTTGGATTCTTTATATAAATATACAAAAAACTAAAAAAATTTCAAAAATGTCATTGACTTTAAAAACCACTTTCCTAACTTTTTTTTTTTCAAATGCAGACCACTCTCCTTACCACCCTTATTATTCGGGTTATCTTATTTTTTTTTAAACATGTTTTCCTTTTTTTCTGATTTTTTTTCAACATTTTATTTGTTTTTCTTTTTTCAATAATTTTTTTTGCTTTATACTATTTTCATCTATTTTTTCTCACTGTTTTTTTCTCAATATTTTTTTTACTGTTTTTATCTTTTTTTCTCAATACTTTTTTTACTTAACATTTGTTTCTAACATTTTTTTCTACTGTCTTTATTTTTTTTTCAACATTTTTTACTAAACATTTTTCTCTATTTTTACGGTACTATATTTATCCTTTTCTTTCTCAATATTTTTTTCTAATGTCTTCATCCTTCTTTTCCCAAAGTTTTTTTTTGTTTTGGAACTGTCTTCATTTTATTCTCAATATTTTTTTTGCTCACTATTGTTTTCTCTTAAGACTTTTTTTTCAAATGAATAGTTATGAACTAAAATCAAGCAATAAATATCTTCAACTATTGTAACAATAATAAATAAATAAAAAATTCTCCTTTATATTCTTAAAGAATAAGGATTTTTTTTTACTTTAATCTGTTTATAAAAATGTCTAACAAATTTTTATTAAGAAAATATTTAATACTTATTGATTATCAATATGTAGCAAGTTTACAATTCTTATAATGTATTTGTAACATTAACATAACACAAACAAAAAACAAAAATCAACAAACCAAAAAAAAAAAAAAACAACTACTGAAACAACAAAATAACAAAAATCAACAAAATTTTATAGTTGCTTATTATTGTTTTTTAAATTATTTTTTCATTATTAATGACAAAATTAAGGCCATAAATAAAATTTTTACTTTAATTAGTATAAATGATAATAATAATAATAATTTTTTGATATTGTAAGCGGCAGGGTCTAGTGCGCTCACGTGTTTTGCGACCACAACAATGTGTGGGTTTAAGGCCCACTAGGGAATACGAAATAGGTCATAAAGCCTACTCGAACATGGAGTTACCACCCAGATAAAAGTCAGGACACACTGTACAACAGCTAGATCCTATAAAAGTTCCCAAAAGCCATTATCAGATATCGGATTCAAAAACTAGGTATGGGCTTTTGGAATGCCCATCTAACCTTGTGGTTGGCCTCTGTTTGTAATTTTTGTTTTATTACCTTTAATTATTTAATTATTTCCTTATTTATATTCAAAATTGCACTTGTCTCCATCCACTTTCCAAGTTTTACAGTTAAGTCCAAGTTTGCACATTAATCTAGTTTCATGCTTTTAAGTCCCAATATTCAACAAAAATAAAACAAGTAATGATTTACAAACATACATTCCAAATGAATGGGGGAAAGGATTAGGGATTACAATGCCTTTTATCATACAAAATAGAATAGAATAAACAGAAAATAAATAAAAAATAAACTGAAAGTAAACAAAAGTAAAAATAATAATAAGCACACAAATATTTAATTAACCAAGATAATAAAATAATTGTATAATAAGACTAAAAATATGAAAATATGAAAACACATATAAAAACAATAAATTATATGAGGACAAGTTTATAAGACTCAAAATTATCATTGATCTAATAATTAAAATTAAAAAATAAAAAATAAATTAAAATGACAAACATACACACTTAAATATATTTCAAAATAAAAGGAATAAGCCCTTGTACTAAATTAAAGAAAATAAAATAAATAACCAATTATTTATTTAAAATAAAATAATAAGTGATGCCTCTTCAAGCCATAGGGCGTCACATATTTGCAAAGAAGCGTTTGCCTCTATATAAATGGGCTTAGATTGAAATAGTAAAAAAATAATAAACTATGTAAAACCATGAAAAATGCAACTAAAATTCACGTAAAAATTTAACTAATATATTAAATTTTAACCAACAAAATATATAGAAATACTCCTGTCATTCTACTGATGAAGTGGCTAAAAAATGAATAAATTCAGAGCATAAAAATCTAATTATATGAATAGTGATTTGGGTAATAGAAAAAACATACAGAAAATCACGTAAATTTTTTAGTAACACACCAAACAAGAGCAAAAAAAAAATAGATGGATATGTTTGTGTCGCTCTTCTGATGAAATGACTAAAATGACAAAAAAAATTTGAGCACAAAAACCTTTTTATTATGAATAGTTATATTGGTAATAGCAAAATGGAGATAAGGTCATGTAGGACCCTGTTAGAGTGGTGATTGCCTCTATTGTGAGGTGATTACCTCATTGCAAAGACGTGGCACCTCTTCGCAAAGACGATTGCCTAAACAGTAGACGCAGATGACTCCCACAGGTGGTAAACTTAGTTTTCAAGAAAGCAATAACCAATGTAAATGAACAAGACTTATGATGAAATAAGAACTTTTCTCAAAATTATTGGCCCTCAAATATAGGTATGGACTTTGATCATTACTTGAATGCAAGGTTTCTACCTTCTTTTTCTCACGGATTAGCCTTCAAACTTAATCCCTCATTTCTTCCCAAAGACCTTCCTTTCTCTTTTTTCCAAAAGGTCTTTTTTTTCAGAGCTCTCCTTTTTCTTCTCTCCCTTGAACCTCTCTTAAGATTTTTTTCAGCTTTCTCTACAAACCCCCTTTTTCTCAGTTGCTAAGTGTCTCTAATTGCCAAAAAAAGACCTCTCTCTCTCTCTCTCTCTCTCTCTCTCTCTCTCTCTATTTTTCCTTTTTATTCATACCTTTAGCCCATGCCCCTATTACTCTCCACCATCATTGCATTTTCTAGCCTTTTTCTTCTCCTAAAGATTTCTTTTCCAAACTAGAGGTTGAGTTACAGAGGAGGTAGGCCCACCAAGTTAGTTGCCAAGTCACCTTTGCATTTAATGCAGAGGCAAGTGGCTGCTATAGAGGCAGTGCCTCTACGATGAGGTGATCATCACTTCAGCTGCTGCCATAGAGGGGATCACCTCTTCATAGAGGCATTTGCCTTTTTGGCCTGTTGTGATGAGCCGATATTTTAAGTTATTAAAAATTATTTTGAGATATGCAATGTTAATAATATTTTAAATTTCTATATATTATGATTATTTTATGTAATTTAATTAAACTCAAGTATTGGAGTTTAATTTATTTTATTATGGTTTAATATTAAGTTGTGATTTAAAAGTTTGTTCATTGTTAATTATTATTTATTTATTTAATAATATTTTTATTTTTATTAAATTGTGAATAATGTAAATTTAGTATATTTATTGTATTTAAATATTTGTGGTATACTTTTATTAAGTTTAAATTTAATTGCTATATATATATATATATAAACCTACTTTAATACATATACATATATATTTAACAACACACTAAGACACACACACACACATATATATATAACAGGATATATTTTTTTCAAGTTTGCTCTCTCCTCCTTTTCTTTTTTCTTTTTTTTCTTATTCTTCTTCTTCTTCTTCCATTTCCGGTTTGCAGTGTCACCACTCGAGCTCGCTAGCCACCACTTGCTACCACCGAAGCTCACCATCACCTCCCCTCCTTCCCTTCTTCCATCAGCCACCGTTAGAATGCCTCCTTGTCGCTGGAAATTGAGGGACAATAGCTATTGCTACAGTGATGCTGACAAGTTTCTGGTGGTTTTAGCTCGCGATCCTAGGCTCGTTCGACTCCTTTCAGCTCGAGCTAGATGATTCTCTAGTTGCTTTGTACTAGAAACGTTTGGTTAGTGTGTTATGTTCAAGTTTTAGTTTATGTCCATTAGGGTTTTTTATTTTTTTTTAGTTTGATTGTGTTTGATTCATGTTAATTTCTTTTGGTAAAGTTATTGTATGTATCATTAGCTACTTAAACATTTTTTTTTCTGAATTTATTTAATTTATGTATATAAATTGTATTTTTGATAACAAAATGAATTTTTATCAATTATATGTTTTGTACTAAAATTATGTTGATTTGTATAATTAATTTAAATAATTAGCTTTAGAAATGAGATAATAAATTTTACTAATTTATAGTAATTTTGGTTAATTTTTGGATAGTATTTAGTATTATGTTATTTTTTGGATAAATGGATAAACTTTGTATTTTTATTGGAATTATTGTGTTAATTAGTATATTTTAAATGATTTTGGAATAATAAATAGTATTAAAAGAATTTTTATGAATTATTTACTATTTTTAGCTTATTTATTATTTTTATGACTAAAATGGATTTTTGGTTAATTTTATAATATAATTGAGTAATTTAAGTAATTAATTGTACTTTATGCTATTTGACTTTAAGTATTTGAAAAATTGGATTTTTATTAATATCATATAAATTAATGAGATTTTATTTACTAATTTGGAAATAATTAGCTTTAATGTTTTTGTTATTTAAATAAATTGTATTGTGGTTTATTATTGATGTTTATGGATTTTAATGATTTTTACTATATTATTATTATCAAATATTGATTTTTAAGAATTGTGTTTCTCGATTGGGAAATTGTGTTGTTTACGGTACCAACCCAAGGGGTTGTGCTTTAGAGTATTATTGCAGTGTGTTTGTTTGCAGGATCAACTCTACTTTTAGTAGAAAGATGTCCATTTTACAAAGGAGACTTTACCAAATTTTTGATAGAATTCTCGTAAAACATGACATCGGGTCGATCCTGAGTTTTAAATTTTAGATCGAGTCGTGTCCTAGGTCGAGTTTTTCTTTATAATTCCTAGAATTGTAAAGTTAGGGATTTATTATGATATTGTTATTATTATTATGTTTTTTTATAGTTGCGTCGATACCAAGGACTATCGAATTAGACCAATCGAGTCTGTTTAGAGGAGCGCAAAACTATGAGTTATTATTTTATATATGCATTGCATGTAGAATACATAATTATGAGCATCCATGTTTTCATAATGTATTTAAACATGAATTATTTTATTAAATGATAATGTATATATTGGTATACTTTTGGTATATTTTTGTATATATTTAGTATATATGTGACATATACATTTGGTATGTTTTTAGTATATATTTGGTATATATGTGTCATATATGTTGGTATATTTTTGGTATATACTCAGTATATTTTTTTATATATACTTAACATATATATTTGGTATATTTTGGTATACATTTGGTATATGTTCCGCATATGCTTGGTATATTTTTGCTATATAAATAGTATATTTCTTTAAAAATGGATGCTATCATATTTAAATTATACATGTTATTATTTTTAATAATTCTACGATTTATTTGAAAAATAGCAATAGAATGTGCTACGTAGTGGGTTGTACTAGGACTGTGTACGTACCAATGCATTAGATTTTAGGCTTGAGATTATGAAATTATTTGATGTGAGACTTGATTATTCGATTATTAAGAATTATGGTGAGAGAGTAGTGTGATTGCGGGAGCTTAGTTGACCTAGTGTTTCGAGGACAATCACACTGACAGTGAGACTAGAAGAGCTCAATTGACTTAGTGTCTCAGGGCTAGTCTATTGTCCAAAAATGGAAAAGAGAATTATTTTGGAATTAAGCAAGCTTGTTGGCTAGTGAGATTTATTAATTGAGGTTGCGCAATATTTTAGGGTTCTACTTGATCCTTCACTCAAATAAATTTTTTTGCATTTATTATTATATAAAAGTGGATTTTAGCATCTGTGTGAAATGCATGTATATGTATATTATTATACTTATGCTTAACTGTATATGACTTTAGGTTGCATGTATATATATTATAATAATTCACTCAGTGAGATTTGACCCCCCCTCAATATTTTTTTCAGGACATTCTGCTTCATCAGACCTTAGTAGTATATCCCTTCGCCTATCTTCTTCAGCCCTAGCTAGATTATTTAAATTTTATATCTGAACTTTTATTTATATTCTAGAAACTGCAGTAGTAGTGTTATTGTGATAGAAGTGTGTTGTATTGGTTTGAGATTTTGTATCTGAATCTTGTATGAAATATTTTTATTATGTATGATATAAAGATTTATTCTTATATTGATTAAATTTTTAATTATGGTGTGTTTTTATATTATTATTGCATGTGTTTTTATTTTTAAGGCTTGCTACGAGTTCTGGATTCAAAAGAATTCTTATTCCCTAGCAACGGTCATAACTCCCCATTTTAGGTCGTAATAAAGTTAGTATTAGAGCCCTAAGTTTAGTGTTGTGGACCTAGGTTGTTAGACTTGTGTTTTCTTTAAAACTACTGCAGTAAATTAGGTTTGACTATGTCTTTGAAAAGTCTTCATTGCTTTTTAAAAATTTGTGTAATCGTTAGGGTGTTTGTTTGTTGTCTATTTATTATCTGTGATTGTTGGAATTATATATTTTTCTTTTATTCTATTCTATATGTGGCAAGCGTGGGTGGCTCCATCATTCGATGAGACTGATAACGAAGAGTCTTCTAGGGATAAGGTTCTAACACATGCGCAGCCAATTAGGCATATGGTAAGAGGTGAATCTAGAGAGCTAAGTGGTCATCATAGACAGTGGGAACAATAGAATAATGAGCTTATGGCTCATAGTTTTGATGATATTGTCCATGCACCAAGAGTTCCGCAGGGTGTAATGTTGATACCTCTAGTCGTACAATAAATTCAGCCTCTATTTTAGTAGAGAGCTCAAGATATATCAATTCTACATATATTCCATATTTTGAATCTCATTGATTTCCGCATCTTTTCAAATGAGGTGAACACGAGCTGCTTCTACCATAGAGACAATATATATTGCTAAGCATTCCTTTTAAGTTGAAGTTGTGATTCTAGTTTTAGCCCCTACTACACCTATCTAGTATAGGGGTAGGTCAAAGGGAATTGTAACTCAAAGGCCATAGTAGTTATTATAAGAAGTACATGCAACCTTTAAACTCAAACTTGTAGTATTTATGGTAGGATAACCAGGGTTAATGAGGACTTGATAACACTTAACCAAGCATGACAATTTTTTTTATTATCCTTTTATGAGGGAATCAGAAGATGTTTAATGCTTATGCAACAATTTTGTACTCTTTGATCGTGAAGTTATCAGTTTTAACTGCAATATAAGATTAGTACATGCAGTCAAATTAATTTTATATTACTATTATGACATGATTGGATTTTAAAGAGTGATTTTTAAGATACTTCCTTCCACCTTCAAGGAGGGATAATTATACGTGGTGTCTATTGTACAAAGTAAAAGAAGAGCAGTCAGTTGAGAAGAATACCCGTGAACTCTTCAATCTGTCATGTCATGCTATAGATGTAATACTGTATAAGTGGAATCTGGTAGAACTATATGTTATAAGATTAAGTTCAGTATATTAGCATCCGAGCTGAAGACTGAAATTTAGAGAGTTATTTGCGAATTCATTCCTTTTAGGAGTAATTGACTTAACATGATTTTAAGAATGGATTTTGTTATGATCCTTAGAATGATGGTTTGTCTCAGTACTATGTTGTTATGGATTGTTAGAGTAAATAGGTGATTTTCAGAATTCCAAATGACTAAGAGTTTAAGTTTGTGGATGATAAGAGTTTTGCAGCTCAGAATCTCATTTCTGCTATTACGGCTAAGAAGATGTTGAGGAAATGTTGTCAAGGATACTTGGCACTAGTTAGGGATACTTTAATGGAGAAGTTGTCTCTCACAGATGTTGTAGTAGCTTATGAGTTTCCTGATGTTTTTCCTAAGGAGTTACCAAGTTTACCACCTCATAAAGAGATCGAATTCTGTATAGATGTGGTCCTAGGTACAACTCCTATTTCAATGATGCCCTATAGAATGACTCTTATAGAGTTGAAGGAATTAAAGGAGCAGTTGCAAGATTTGCTGGATAAGGGTTTCATTAAACCTAGTATTTCTCCGTGGGGTGTACCAATCTTATTTATGAAGAAGAAGGATGGTACAGTGAGATTGTGCATATGTTATAGAGAGTTGAATAAGGTGATAATGAATAACAAGTATCCTCTTCCAAAGATAGATGATCTATTTGATCAACTTCAGGGTGCATAGTTCTTTTTCAAGGTTGACTTAAGGTCGGGTTAGCATCAGTTGCGGATCAGTGAAGCTGATGTTCCCAAAATGGCATTTCACACTCGGTATAGTCATTATAAGTTTTTGGTGATGTCTTTCAGTTGACTAATGTACCAATTTCTTTTATGGACTTGATGAATAGGGTATTTAGACCTTTTATGGATCAGTTTATGGTAGTCTTCATTGATGATATAGTAGTGTATTCGAAGAGTATAGAGGAGCACGTGTATCATTTGAGGACAATGCTACAGACACTGAGAGAACATCAACTTTATGCTAAATTATTGAAGTATGATTTCTTGTTAGAGAGTGTTGCATTCCTTAGACACGTGGTTTTTAAAGATGGTATTCAGGTTGATCCATAGAAGATTAAGGCGATGTTTGAGTGGCCCAAACCGGCATCAGTCACAGAGATTCTAAGTTTTCTAGGTTTAGTTAGGTATTATAGGAGATTTGTGTAGGATTTCTCGAGAATTGCAACTCATATGACTCACCTAACTCAGAAGAATGTGAATTTTATATGGTCAGATGCTTGTGAAAATAGTTTTCAATTACTGAAGGAGAAGTTGACTACAGCTCCAATTCTGACTTTGCCTAATAGAGTAGACAAATTTATTATGTATTGTGATGCCTCTAGAGTCAGCCTAGGTTGTGTGTTGATGTAGAATGGTAGGGTGATAGCTTATGCTTCAAGATAGTTGAAGACGTATGAACAAAATTATCCTACTCACGACCTAAAGATGGATGCAGTGATATTTGCTCTCATGATTTAAAGACATTACTTATATGGGGTGACTTATGAGATTTTCACATATCACAAGAGCCAAAAGTATATTTTCCAATAGAGAGATATGAACTTGAGGCAAAGAAGATGGTTGGAACTCCTACAGGATTATAACTATGATATTCTTTATCATTTAGGCAAGGCTAATGTGGTAGTAGATCCTTTAAGTAGGAAGTCCTTAGGTAGTCTTGCTCGCATTATTGTGGAGATGAGATATTTGATCCAAGAGTTGCACTAATTAGTGGATCAAGGTCTGATGATGAAGAGTGGCAAATCAGGAGGACTGTTAGCCTAGTTCAAAGTCAAATCAGTGTTGAGAGATAAGATTAAGGTAGCTCAAGGGCAGCTTAGGGCTGAGATCCTATTCTAGCAAAGCTTGAGGAGAATATTCATGAAGGGAAGTTCACTGATTTTACACTTGATGACGAAGGTGTCTTATGGACTAGTGGTAGATTATGCGTTCCTGATAAGGATAATTTGAGAGAGGAAATCCTTGAAGAAGTGAATTCTACAACTTATAGTGTACATCTAGGTGATACTAAAATGTACCACAACATCAAAAATTTGTATTAGTGGGATGGATTGAAGAAGGATGTCACTGATTATATCTCTAAGTGCTTAATGTGTCAACAAGTGAAAGCTAAGCATCACAAGCCTTCTGGAAAGCTTCAGCCTCTTCCTGAACCTGAGTGTAAATGGGAGAGAGTTATTATGGATTTTGTGGTAGGGTTACCTCATTCGAAGAATGGATACGATTCCATTTTGGTGATTATGGATAGGTTAACCAAATCAGCTCACTTCTAACCAATTGAAGCCACTTATTCTGTAGCTAAGTTGGCTAAGTTGTATGTTAAACATGTTGTGTGCCTTCATGGAGTACCCGTATCCATTGTATCTGATAGAGGTTCAGTGTTTACCTATCAATTTTAGCAGAAGTTACAGGAAGCAATGGGCACCAGGCTTAATTTTAATACTACTTTTCACCCTCAGATAGATGGTCAATCTAAGAGGATGATCCATACACTTAAGGATATATTGAGAATGTGTGTATTGGATCTTGTAGGTAGCTGGGATGATCATTTGACACTGGTAGAGTTTGCATATAATAATACCTACCATAGTAGTATTGAGATGGCACCATATGAAGCTGTGTATGGAAGGAAGTGTAGATCTTCTTTATGTTGGGATGAGATTGGAAAGAGAGTGTTGATTAGACCTGAGATTATTTAGGATGCAGTAGAGAAGGTTGCTGTGATTAAAAGGAGATTAGAGACTACAGCTAGTAGGCATAAGAGCTATACGGATCCAAAATGTAAAGATGTGGAGTTTTAGGTTTGAGACTATATGTTTTTGAAGGTGTCTCCAATGAAAGGTGTGATGAGGTTTGGCAAGAAGGGGAAATTAGCACCGAGGTATATTGGACTATTCAAGATTTTGGAGAGAGTGGGCATGGTTGCATATCGATTGGCTTTGCCTCCGAATCTATCTCAAATGCATCCAGTGTTCCATATCTCAATGCTAAGAATGTATATTTTAGACCTTTCACATGTGTTGCAGCCCCAGAGTGTGGAAGTGAATGAAGACCTGATGTATAAGGAAGAACCAGTTGTAATAGTGGATTATCAAGTTCATCGGTTGCATTCGAAAAAAATCCCAATGGTCAAGGTGTTGTGGCAAAGAAATAATGTGGAGGAGCACAAGTAGGAGACTAAAGCCAAAAGGTGGGTGGCTTACCTTTACCATTTTCCTCGATGAATTCTTGTTGTCTGTTCTTTTATTTGAAATTCGAGTGCGAATTTTTGTAAAGAGGGAAGATTGTGATGACCTGATATTTTAAATTATTAAAAATTATTTTGAGATATGCAGTGTTAATAATATTTTAAATTTCTATATATTATGATTATTTTGCATGATTTAATTAAACTCAAATATTGGAGTTTAATTTATTTTATTATGGTTTAATATTAAGTTATGATCTAAAAGTTAGTTCATTGTTAAATATTATTTATATATTTAATAATATTATTATTTTTATTAAATTGTTAATAGTGTAAATTTAGTATATTTATTGTATTTAAATATTTGTGGTATACTTTTATTAAGTCTAAATTTAATTTATGTATATATATGTTAGTGTGTTGTTAAATATATATGTATATATATTAAGTAAGTTTATATATATATATAACATGATATTTTTTTGGGTTTTCTCTCTCATCCTTTTCTTCTTCTTCCATTTTTGATTTGCAACGCCACCACTCGAGCTCACCAGCCAACACCGAAGCTTACCATCACCTCCCCTCCTTCCCTTCTTCCTTTAATTGCTGCTACAGTGACACCGATGAGTTTTCGGTGGTTTTAGCTCACGATCCTAGACTCGTTCGACTCCTCTTGGCTTGGGCTAAACGATTCTCTAGTCGCTTTTTACTTGAAACGTGCGGTTAGTGTGTTATCTTCAAGTTTAAGTTTATGTCCATTAGGATTTTTTATTTTTTAGTTTGATTGTGTTTGATTCATGTTAAGTTCTTTTGGTAAAGTTGTTGTATGTATCATTAGCTACTTAAACATATTTTTATTTTATTTTTCTGAATTTATTTAATTTATGTACATAAATTGTATTTTTGATAAATAAAATGAATTTTTATTAATTATATGTGTTATATGTTTTGTATTGAAATTATGTTGATTTTTATAATTAATTTAAATAATTATCTTTAGAAATGAGAAAATAAATTTTTACTAATTTATAGTAATTTTGGTTAATTTTTGGATAATATTTAGTATTATGTTAATTTTTGGATAAATGGGTAAACTTTGTATTTTTATTGGAATTATTGTTAATTAGTATATTTTAAATAATTTTGGAATAATAAATAATATTAAAATAATTTTAACGAATTATTTACTATTTTTAACTAATTAATAATAATTTCCAAAATATATTCAAATAATAGCTTATTTATTATTTTTATGAATAAAATGGACTTTTAGTTATTTTTATAATATAATTGAGTAATTTAAATAATTAATTGTACTTTATGCTATTTGACTTTAAGTATTTGAAAAATTGGTTTTTTATTAATATTATATAAATCACTGAGATTTTATTGACTAATTTAGAAATAATTAGCTTTAATGTTTTTTTGATTTAAATAAATTGAATTGTGGTTTATTATTGATGTTTATGGATTTTAATGATTTTTATTATATTATTAATAAATATTGATTTTTGAGAATTGTGTTTCTCAGTTGGGAAATTGGGTAGTTCGGGGTCCCAACCCAAGGTTTTGTGCTTTTGAGTATTATTGAAGTGTATTTCCTTGCACGATCGACTCTACTTTTAGTAAAGAGACGTTCGTTTTACATATGAGACTCTGCCAAATTTTCAGTAAAATTCTCGTAAAACATGACATCAGGTATGAGTTTTAAATTTTAGATCAAATCATGTCCTAGGTCGATTTTTTCTTTAGAATTCCTAGAAGTGTAAAGTTAGGGATTTATTATGATATTGTAATTATTATTATATTTTTCTATAGTTGTGCCTAGATCGAGGTCTATCAGACCAGGCCAATCGATAGAATACATAATTATGAGCATCCATGTTTTCATAATGTATTTAAATATGAACCCTTCACCGATCTTCTTTAGCCCTGGCTAGATTATGTAAATTTTATATCTAAACTCTTGTTTGTATTGTAGAAACTGCAGTAGTAGTGTTATTATGATAGAAGTGTGTTGTATTGGTTTGAGATTTTGTATCCGAATCTTGTATGAAATATTTTTATTATGTACGATATAAAGATTTATTCCTATATTGATTAAAGTTTTAATTCTAACATATTTTTATATTATTATTGCATGTGTTTTTATTTTTAAGGCTTGCTACGGGTTCCAGATACGAAAGAATTCTTATTCCCTAGTGTCGGTCATGACTCCCTATTTTAGGTCATGACACATGTCCTGCTCTGAGCCTAATGGGCCAAGATGATGAGTCTCCCTTATAAGGGTTTTGGGCTCTGCGCCAGTGGGTTTCCAACCCTCAAGCTTATTTTTGAGAAGATTTAGGTTTCTTACTTGCATTCAAGTTTTAAATTTCTCGTCATTGGGCTCTATTATGGGCTGATGAAACTAAGTATCCACAGTTCACCCCCTATCATAGGCCAATCAAACTGAGTGTCTACAGTTTGCCCCCTGATTTTTTGAAAAACCAAATGCATGCAATGACAATTTTTTAAAAAATCACATGCAAAACAAAACAAAACAAAATGATAAGCAACATACTTGACTCTCAAGTTTCACTCTAGAGATGAATTCTTTAATCTCAAAATGTGACCATGATCCTCGGGTTCTGTTATCCCAATCAGCCACTCATTAATATTTGGAAAATTTTTTGAAAATGATAATCCTTGAGTTTTCCTAGCCCAATACATCACCTAACTGAAACACAAACTCTTGGGTTTTTCTAGCCCGATTGTTGTTCAACTAAAACACAGACTCTCAGGTTTTCTTGGCCTGATCGTCACTTAATTAACACAAAGACTCTAGAGTTTTCCTGGCTCGATTGTCACTAAACTAAAATGAAGTTTCTTGGGTTTTCCTAGCCTGATCACTAATTAACAGAAATACAGACTCTCGAGTTTTCCTGACCCGATTTCCATTCAACCAAAGTATATACTCTCAGGTTTTCCTGGCCCGATCACCATTCAACTAAAACTATTCTCAGGTTTTCTTGGCCCAATTTCCACTCAACTAAAATGAAGACTCTCTGGTTCTCTTGGCCCAATTGCCACTCAACTAAAATAAAGACTCTCGAGTTTTCCAGGCCCGATCGCCACTCAACTGAAATGAAGACTCTCAAGTTTTCCTGGCCCAATCATCACTCAACTAAAATGAAGACTCTTAGGTTTTCCTAGCCTAATCATCACTCAAATGAAATATAGACTTTGGGGATACAATGCGAATAACACTTTCTTAATCATGAGCTTTAGGGATACAAATTGAACAACCCTTTCTTGATCATGAACTTCAGGGATAAAACCCGAACAACCTTTTCTTGATTATGAGATTTAGGGATGCAACCTGAAAAATTCTTTCTTAATCATGAGCTTCGAGGATACAACCCAAATAGCCCTTTCTTAATCACGAGATTCAGGGATACAACCCTATCTTGATCACGATCTTTAGGAATATAACTCGAACAACCCTTTCTTTAGAAATACGATCTTTGGGTTTTCCTAGTCCAAGAGATAGTCCCTCAATTCTGACACTTCGATTAGAGAAAATTTAGATCTCACCCATAGCTACGGGTCAATCAAACTGAATGTTTATCGTGTGCACCCTACTCTGGGCCAATCAAACTTAGAAATGAATGCTTTTGAACACTGATACTTTGATCAACAAATAGAATAATAATGGAAGTCACATAGCCACGTAGGTGTCAGACGAAAAAACACAAAGGAAGCCATATAACCACGCAGGCATCAGGCAAGAACACATAAGAAAATTTGTATAGCCACGCAGGCATCAGGTGAAAACAATAATAAAGAAAATTTGTATAGCCACATAGGTATTAGGAAAAAATAACAAGAATAAAAAGTCGTATAGCCACGAAGGCATCAAGTGAAAATAACAACAAAGAAGAGCCATATAGCCACGCAGGCATCAAGTTAAAACAACAACAATGAAAATCATATGGCCTCAGGGGCATCAGGTAAGAACAAATAAAAAGTGTCATATAACCTCTAGGGCATCTAACAGGACAACAATAAATAAAATATGCATAAAATAAGATCAAATAGAAGGTGCCAAGTAGCCTTTAGGGCATTAGGTGAAATCAAACAAAGCAAGTAAATCAAAATAATATGTGTAGCCTCACAAGGTGTCAGGCGAAATTAAACAAGAAAACTTCATCTTAAGCACTTAAGTAGCTTATTCTATTACACATCTAGAAAAGAGTCCAAAACTGATGTATGCATGTCGTGATCTTTGGAAGCTCTCAAAAGTGTTTTGAAAACACATGCTCATATGGTATGTGCAATGCTTATGGAAAACATATATTATTCTAATGTGCCTAAGCATGAAATCTGAAAAATGATTTTTGGAAAATAATTCCATGTATGCATAAATAATCGAGAAAGTAGTCAATTGCCAAATGCCTTTCCTATTTAGAATTAATCTTTGAGAACTAGTCCTCATCATATCAAAGAATCTAGATTTAAGTCTATCGAGATTGGCTTATCTAACTAGAAAAAAATTTAAGGCCCCCTCACGATCAAATTGGGGTTATAATAACAACACATACCCCCAGTTTAGTTACTTCCTTAGAATGCTTTATTGTCGTATGACGGTTGTGCTTGACCTTTTATGTGGAAGAGACTCTGTTTTCTCCTCAGTGGAAGGAACTTGTTGGAAAACTCTATTACTTATGAGGCTCAACTCATCTCAAAAATTTCCCCCTAATTAAGGACTTGATAGACTCTCTTGCTCTTGCATAGCCAAGTAAAATCTTATGATCTCTTGAACTGATTTTCTCAGAATGAAAATGTAACCAATTTTATTTTATATTCCCTTTTTTGCTTAGATCACTCCTTTTCTAGGAGTTTTTGAACCTAGTTGGGTCTTTTATTTTTTTTTTCCTCTTTTGCCAAGGTCGCTCCCTTTCTGGGAGTTTTCAACCTAGCTGGGTGATGCTAACTGCTCTCGCTACTGATCGTCGGATGTTGATATCACTCATGTTTTCGATTGTTGAGAAACTGATAAGTCCATGCCTGACACTTCACATGCTAATAATATGTCAGTCATGACTATCTTCACAAGATTACTCCTTTGTTAGAATCAAGCATGACACGTTATGCCTGTTATTGATCAGTCTTTTATAGATTTTCTAACTAACTATTTTTTTAGCTCAAAATTGATGAGAATTTTATTTAAGAATAAGGACTTTCCAATGATTGCTCAAATTTGACTTTTCAAATGTTAGTGGCACAAACAAAGATTTCCCTTTTTCTTTCCCCACACTTTCCTTCCTTTTCTTTTTCATTTTCTTTTTCTTTTCCTTTCTTTTTCTTTTCTTTTTTTCTTTTTATTTTTTTTTATTTTACTTAATGAATATGAGGAATTCATTTAAAAAAAACTAAAGTTAAATGTGCCAGATTAAAAGTTTGAAAGTTAATTTTGATATTTTAGTCCTCTCATTTTATGGTTTTTTTTTCAAATCTCTCTCTCATTCAAGCATAAGATTGTATGCACAATTATAACAAATTAATACTCATGTAAATTAGACAATCAAACATTCATTAGCATAAAATAAAATATTACAGCAAAACATTATTCAAAACCATTACAATCGACAATAAATATCCTTGAATGTCCAAATCTAAGTCAACTTCAACTTGCACTCCAAAATGATAAAATTCTTTTATGTCCATTGTGCCTATATCCTTTAACTTGTCGACTAGAGGTGGGATACAAGCTTCTATGGCTATTATTAACTGGTTTGACTCTACAGGTCTGTGCTTCATCTAAGCTAACTTTTCTCTCCACCTATTTAGGAAGTTCGTGAAAGACTCATTTGATTTTTGTTTTGTATTTTGTAGCTCATGAAGAGAGGCATCAAATTATGAATTTAGCCTATATTACTTAATGAAGATTGAGTACAACTCCTTCTAGTCTTGTTGGGCATGTGCATGCAGAGTGTAGTACCATTTAAGAGCAACTCCTTTCGAGGACAATGGGAATTGTTTAACAATCTGAGCTTTGACAACCCAATGGCTTTCATGCAAGTGACATACTGCTTCAGGTGCAAGTGAGGATCATCACTCCAGGAGTATTTCTTTATATTCAGGAATTTATATTTTTGTGGTAGTGATTCTTCAAAATCCAAATCCAAGTAAACATCTGTGATGTTCGGACAAAGCCCATGGTTCTTCAGTGTGATTTGTAATTGATTCACTTGTTTTATCAAGTCTTTTATCCATTCTGTCTCAGTTGAATCTGCTGGTGCTTTTCCTTTCAATTGCATAGCCATAATAGTTCTAGTTTCATAATCATCTTTATTAGAGAGCATTTTACCTCTAATCTCAGCAACCATGTCCTTAACCATTTGTCGCATCTCATCCCCAATCTCTTTCAACAGTTTTTTCTTGAAAGCTTCAACATCAAAATTAAAAGGTCTTGCCATTTTGCTCCGTTACTAAGTAGTCTTAATTGTCTAATTGGATCTTTAATACTAGTAGGCCAAATCCCCCTTAATCTACTTCTAAATAAAAAGTGGCTTATGGGTAAGAAAAATACATTTTTTAAAGTTACAATGAATGTCATTTATGCATGAAATAAAAGATTTTTTTTTTTGAAAACTAAAATGAATGTCATATGTTCATAAAATGCAAGATTTTTTTTACATGAACAAAAATAGACAAATAAACAAATAAACATGAATTTAGGCATCATTATTGTCACCTTTATTTCTCTCACCCACGTGTTCAATGGTGAGTTTCTCATCCTAGGATTTTTAGCCTAGGTTTTAATTATCAACAGGGGATAAAAAAAACTAATGTATGTAAAATAACTCTCAAAATGAACAAACAAGTAGTTTAGGTCTTTGCATAAAAAAAAGGTCCATCATAACAGGTCATAGAAGCATGAAATGCCTACTTTGACATAGTCCATTTACAATGGGCTAAGATTTTATGCCAAAGTCCACCATATAGCATTAAACACATGCATTTTAGAATATCCTAAAAGAATTAACTAGGTCACTACATGAGCTAAGTCTCAGGTGAAAAAGGCTTCGGGTCCCATAATGATATACCTTTATTACGACTCCTCACTTAAAGGTCCATGCGATATGGATAAGTACATGCTATGAGTGATAATAATTAAATACTCCACCGCTAGGTTTGAGTGAAAGATAAGCAGAAAAGCAATGACTATCATCGAGTTATTTAGGGATTGAGTGCTCATTGTGTGAAAATGTGTAATGAATGCAAAAGATGCAAAAGAAATATGAAAATAAATAAAAAATGATAAAACAAAAAACATTGGAATCAGTTTCTCTATCCCCAGTGGAGTCGCCACTGTAAGCAGCGGGGTCTAGTTCGTGCCTAAGTGTTTGGCGACCATGGCACTATTTGGGCTCGAGGCACACTAAGAAATACGACATAGGTCTTAAAGCCTACTCGGAGATGGAGTAGCCACCAAGATAAAATCTGAGACACACTGTACAACAATTAAATCCCATGGAGGTTCCCAAAAGTTGTCATCAGAGATCAAGTTCGGAAACTAAGTATGGGCTTTTAGAATGCCCATCCAACCTTAAAGTTGGCCTTAATTTGTGTTTTGTGTTTCATTACCTTTAATTATTTAATTATTTCCTTATTTACATTCAAAATTGCACTTGCCTCTATCCACTTTTGAAGTTTTACAGTTAAGTCCAAGTTTGCACATTAACCCAATTTCATGCTTTTAAGTCCCAACATTCAACAATAATAAAATAAGTAATGATTTACAAACATACATTCCAAATGAATGGGGGAAAGGATTAGGGATTATAGTGCCTTTTATCATACAAAATAAAATAGAATAAATAGAAAATAAATCAAAAATAAATTGAAAGTAAACAGAAGTAAAAATAATAATAAGCACACAAATATTTAATTAAGCAAGATAATAAAATAATTGTGTAGAAAGACTAAAAATACGAAAAAATGAAAACACATATAAAAAAACAAATTATATGAGGATAAATATATAAGACTCAAAATTATCATAGATCTGATAATTAAAATAAAAAATGAAAAAATAAAATGAAAAACATGCACACTTAAATGTATTTCAAAATAAAAGGAATAAGTCCTTGTGATAAATTAAAGAAAATAAAATAAATAACCAACTATTTATTTAAAATAAAATAATATGGCGATGCCTCTTCAAAGAGGTGTCGCCTCTAGCCATAGGGCGTCACCTATTTGTAAAGAGGCGTTCAACTCTATGGAAATGAGCTTAGATTGAAATAGAAAAAAATAATAAACTACGAAAAACCATGCAAAATGCAACTAAAATTCATGCAAAATTTTTTACTAATATACTAAATTTAACCGATAAAATATACAAAAATACTTCCGTCATTCTACCTATGAAATGGCTAAAAAATGAATAAATTTAGAGCATAAAATATAATTATATGAATAGTAATTTTGGTAATAGCAAAAAAATGTAGAAATATGAAAAATGGAACTAAAATCATGTAAAATTTTGAGTAACACACCAAACAGGAGCAAAAAAAATAGATGAACATGTTTGTGTTACTCTTCTGATGAAACGACTAAAAGGAAAAAAAATTTGAGCACAAAATTTTTTTCTTATGAATAGTGATATTGGTAATAACAAAATGGAGACAAGGTCGCGTAGGACCCTGTCAGAGTGGATGATCACCTCTGTCATGAGGCGATTGCTTCATCGTAAAGAGGTGGTGCCTTTTCATATAAACGATCGCCTGAATAGCAGACGTAGATGACTCCTACAAGTGGTAAACTTAGTTTTCAAATAAGCAATAACTAGTGTAAATGAACAAGACTTACAATGAAGCCAGAATTTTTCTCAAATGGTTGGCCTTTAGATATTGGTATAGACTTTGATCATCGCTTGAATGCAAGGTTTTTACCTTTTTCTTCTCAAGGATCAGCCTTAAAACTTAATCCCTCATTTCTTCCTACAGACCTTCCCTTCTCTTTTTTCCAAAACATCTTTTTTTCTTGTTTTAGAGCTCTCTTTTTTTTCTCCCCTGAACCTCTCCTTAGATTTTTTTCAACTCTCTCTGTGAATGCCCTTCTTCTCAATTGCTAAGTGTCTCTAATTGCTAAAAAAGGGTCCCCTTTCTCTCTCTCTCTTTCCTTTTTATTCACACCTCTAGCCCATGTCCCTACTACTCTCCACCATCATTGCATTTTCTAGTCTTTTTCTTCTCCTAAAGATTTCTTTTTCAGACCAAAGTCTGAGTTGAAGAGGAGGTGGATGTGAGGTTTAGCGTGCACCCAATATTTTAGCAATCGCGACATTGTTTGAGATAGGGCTCTAGAGAACACACTAACCATTGTTACAAAGATATGGCGTGGAGATGAGAAGTTGCCACCTAAGGTAATAACTGGGACAAAAAAAATGGTGGTACTCAATTCTCTAAAAAAAAGCTCGCACCACAACTAGGAGATTTTGGATATGGAATACCAACTTCTTTCAATTTTGTGTTCATTTAGAATTACTTTATAAATTACTATGTTATCCTCCATTTACATGTAATTTCATATAAACCCTTATTTAAAACAATTAACTCCAAGAAAACTAGTCATGAAAATACATGTAAATAATGCATTCATCATAATCCTTAGGTTAGTCTAGTCTACATTGATTTTAATTAAATGAGCTAAATCTACATGTTTTAATTTATAAGTGAGCCTAAAGACTAATGGGCCTAATTCTTATTTAATTTTAATTAAGTGAACCTATGTCTATTCATTTTAATTTAACTAAAGAATTGAGCCTATAGTCTATAAATTTTAAAGAAAGGAATTAATTAGTGGGCCTAATCTTGATTTTTTTAAAAAAGTGGGCCTAAGTCTATTTGTTTTAAAAGAAATGGGATTGATGAGATGAGCTAAATCTAAGTTAATTTCATTAACTAAAAATGGGCCTAAGTCTAAATTAACCTAAATGGGCCTAAATTGATTTTAAAATTAATTAAACCTAAAAATCCAATTAAAATCATATTTATTAAATGGGTTAAAGCTTAACATGGGCTTGGGGCCTAAAACACACAAAAATCAACAAACAAACCCAAAAACATAAAACAATCAAAACAATCAAATAAAAAATATCAAACATGTAATGAAATTATTTCTTCTAAAAAACCTAATTTTAATTAACATGCAACCTAAATTAATCTACTACCTCCATTGATTTTAATTAGGGTTTACCAAATTGAACCTAATTTACTAATTAATTTTTTAAGAACAAGAGAAAGCTAGACTTTTCATTATTCCCACTATCGAGACTATTACAAAATCTAATAAAAATAATAAAGAAAATAAAATTAAAATTACAACCTTTTAGAAAATAAATTAAAAAAAAATTCAAAACCTAAAAAAATAACAAAATAAACTAAATCTAGCAAGATAAAAATTAAAATTGAGATCTTTGACTTTTGGCTTTTTTTCATGGATTCTCTATGGGTTTTCTTGGTTTAATCATGTACTCATCATAAGAAACATGAAACACAAAGAATAAAAAAAAGAAAATAAGATTAGAATTAATGAACAAAGAAAATAAAATAATGAAAATTAAACAAAAAAAACACAAAAATAATAAAATCAAAAATAATAAAATGATATAAAAGAAAGGTTTAGAAGAGTAATGCTATGCAGATGCTGTTTGAATGCATCTCAGAATAGGATTTCATCATTTTTAGAAAATTGACTCTCTATTTTCTTTATTTTTGGACTTTGAAAAGAATGTATTTTTTTTATTTAAAAAGGTTTCTTTTGAAACCTACAGTAGAAGGTTAGGTTTTTTCTTTCCCTTTGTGTTTTTCAATCAACCCTTTTTTTTTGTAGTAGCTAATTAGGTTTTTTTCTCTTTCTCTTTTTCACAAATTACCCCTTCTTCTCTGTCAATATTTTCTTTTTATATTTTGTTCCTAAGCTTGCCACTTACGTGAGCACAAGAGTTATGTGATCAAAGTAGCTCTGATATCTTCCTTCCTAAAAACAAACAAGATAAGAATTTTAATTTCAAAAAAAAGATTACATAGGTAAGAGACACGTATTGGACCAAACCCTACTCAAATCAATTTATTTATTAAAATAAATTAAATTTGGACCAATCACAGTGAAAAAAATTTCCTAAAAATTTTTAGTGCCTTGGCATTACAAAATGTCGACCGATACTGTGTAATGACAATTAGCATTACACAATGTCGATTGGCATTATGTAATGCCGATTCGCATTATGTAATGTTGATTGGTATTATGCACATTTTCAAATATGCCCCTGCACAATTCAATTAAACCCAAAAAACATTGCAATTTAGTCCTTGAAATTATGAAACTTAACACTAGAGGTCAATTTTTTACTAAATTTTCATCATAGAGGCTTTCGTCACATTCATGCACAAATGCATCCTAAAATTGGGTTCTTACAATTGCCCCCTCTTTTCGCTATTTGCTTAACAAATTGTGGCAAAGCAATAGAAGCACACAATTTCGAAGGAATGATTTAGGGTACTTAATTGTATCCTAATTTATGGATTAATGCTTAAATTATTGTGTAATTTTTAAGCAAGATGTTATGTTTAGCATGCTTCACTATATTTCCTATAGAAGGTCTAGTAAAATATATGCAAATGAGTTTCATTATATTCCCTATGGGACATTTAGCGTTTCATGATTTGAGAACATGTTATAGCTCATGTGGAACATCTAGCAATAATACCATAACTACAGTGTAGTATCTAGTGCACTACACTATATTCCCTTTAGGAAGTCTAGTGATAATGGATTTCATTATATTCCTTATGAGATATTTAACGAAATATATGCAATGATTCTCGCTATATTCCCTATAGGACATTTAGCGATTATACTGCAATCCATAATTGCTCGCAATTAGTTGCAATCCATAATTGCTCATGATTAGCTGCAACCCCTTTGATTGCTCACTGATGATATTACAATCTATAATTACTCATTAATTGATTACAATCCTTTCATTGCTCGCCTTTGATAATGCTACAGTCCATAACTGCTTGCGATTACCTATAACCCTTACATTGCTCGCCTTTGATGCTACAGTCCATAATTGTTCACGAATTGACTGCAATCCTTTTATTGCTCACTTTTATAATGCTATAGTCCATCGTGATTAGCTACAACCCTTTCGTTGCTCACTAATGATGCTGTAATCTATAAATTGCTTGCAAATTGACTGCAATCCTTTCATTACTCACCTTTAATAATGTTACAGTGTATAACTACTCACAATTTTTATTTTTTAGTTGAATGCTTTGAATTCTTTATGCTGACTAATTAGCATTTTTTATGATTGACCTTGAATTTTACTGTGTTAACCAACTCTACAAGTTAGGTGCACTTCCTTCTGGATTTGCAATTCCTACAAACTTATTGAAATTAGTTTCAATTATGATGAATGTACAAAATTACATTATAATGTTAAACATTTATAAGAAAATTCATCACTTTTCATGAGATAGCGAGCACTCAACAAATCTCACTATTTTTTATTTTCATGACTATCATTTATTTGCCATTTGCAAAGGACAGAGGCATCGTTAACCATTTTGTGTTGAGAGCATATCTTTTACCAAGTGAAGAGCTTACTTCCATACCTAATTTTAGGGAGAATCGCTAAACAAAACTCATGGAAATTGAGAAAAAAAATCAAATTCTGAGTATTAAAACAATCTGTGAGTTATTTTTGTGCTTTTCTTCCTTATCTGAGTATTCCCTTGCCTTTCTAATATTACTCAGTGTGGATACCATTAGAAGGTCCTTTGGATAATTATACTCTTACAAAGCATTAGAGTAAATAGAGTGGCTTTTGATGTGGGTCCTCTTTTAGCATTCACCAGCCTTTCTTGTATTACTCAGCGTGGATACTACTAGAGGTTCTTGTTGATACTCTTACTCATTTCTGAGCATTAGAGTAAATTATGCTTGCTCTTATTTTGATTCTCCTCTTAGTATTCCTCCACCTTTATCATATTACTCAGTGTGGATACCATTAAAGGATTTTGTACTCGTACTCATTTCTTAGCATTGGAGTAGATTATATGCACATTTATTGTTCAAAAGACTAAAAAGATACTCTAAAATTCAAACAATTTATATTGCAGGTCCATAGATTTTTTCTTTGCATTTCTTCCCCTTATTTAGGTGTAAAATAAAAATTAAATTGATTAGAGTTTAAAAACTCTCAACACAAAGCTGTTAACTAATCATCTAAATTCCACAAGGCTAATAAAAAAGAGCCATTATGATCAAAGGTCATAAGATAGGCTTTTCGCATATGATCTCGTGAAGTGGATGAATTTACTTTTAATTTATGGATTTTATTATTGAGATGGTACTTTATTACAGAATTTAAGGAAAGAGAGTTCTGCTACTTACCTTTTATTATCTTGATAAGTGTTCAATATTTGCTATCTTGCCCATTCTTATTGATGTATCAATTCCTTTCCCCTTCTTCATTCTCTTTTGTTTTTCCCTACATAAAATACCATAAGTTAGTATGGTCTATTTGAAAGTGAAGAATTTTGTCAAAATGAAATATTACTCTTTTGCATTCTTCCCTTTTAATTATAATGATGATGTTTCTGGTCGCAGGTCATGATACTCCACCATTGAAGTTATAGCTTTAGGTTGCATTTTTATTTTTGCCATTCTCATTAATGCTATGGTAGAGGGCTTCATGCCTCTTATTGACACCTCCTGCAAAAAAAAGTTCAAGAGTTAGAGATTTTATTTCATGATCAAATAATTTTTCAGAGTGCATTCATTTCAAGTTTTGAGTGAATTCTTCCCTTTTTAAGGTTAACGAATGTATTGCTGACATGTTGGACCTTCTCATCACCATATTTCATACCCTACACTGGTCTGATTGTTATGGAGAGATATTTTAAAGGATGCTCCAGATGAGACTATGGAGATAGATGTTGAATTTGAGGAGCTTGAATGTCCTATCCAGCCTCTTAAGGTTTCCAGGATGATGCTTTTATAAGTATCATTATCAGTGATATTCCCTTACTAGATGGGCTCATGATTTATTAGGTTCCTGAGGTCTAAAGTCCCCTTCAATATTAGGTTCATTTTGATAGTGTTGCTCTTCCTATTTTACTTCTTCAAATGCTTCATATGTGAAGACTTTGACTACTTTCTTGCACTTTTACAATACAAATTTTGAATGTTAGTAGTAGAGTATTCATACAATCTTGTCTAGGCTCAGGGACTTTATTATGCAAAGCAACTATTTCATAATAAATGTATGCAAGTGTATGCATGTTATATATGACATGCAAGATCCTAATAGGTCTTATATTTAGAATAGAGTTATATTCGCAACTTGGAGTGTGAGAACGAGGTGCTTCATCAACAGCTTGTAGGTTTGAGTGTTCAATGCTTCACTGTTGCTACTTCTGATGTTAGAGCTTCTGATACAGTTCATCGGACTGATGACCAAGCTAACAAGTGGGGTCCATGGCTTTATGCTAGAGCTTACGATTGACCAATGCACTATTGAACTTTTCTTTTTACTATTGCTTTTACTGTATGATAACTGATGTATATGTATGCTTCTTTCTACCCCGAGATCTCTTATACTGGCCTTATACTTTAGTGTTCCATCTTCACTCTTTGAATACAGACTTATTTTGTAATTTTCCCCCAGAGTTACATTTTGCCCCCAGTTTCGTTCTGAATTCATTTATGTTATTCTAGTAGTCTTTTCCTTCATGTGTGCAAGAGACTTAATTTGTTCACTATTGTTGTTGATCCTTTAACTTACTAACCTTATTAGTTACAATCTCATGCATTGGAGGTGTAAAGGAATGGGTGAACTGACTGAAGCAAGTTCTTAATGATGAAATCAAATGGATTTGCACTTTGAAGGACTCTTGGGCAGAATATGAGGCTTGATGTTGATATAATGATTGATGATAGTTATAAAGTAAGAGTTGCAATGTAAGTTACTGAGCCACTTAAATTTCCTAAGTACAAGAGGACACTAGACTTACAAGTAAAATCATAAAGGGGTGGTAAGAAGAGAAAACATGACTAAAATATTGGGATTCGTGATTCCATACACAGCGAAACAATAAAATTTAAATCACAAACTCAAACTTACATCCAAGTAATTCAATTAATTAATTAAATCTAGGTTTTTGTTTTCTTACCACAAACATAGAAGAGGCAAGAAATCTAGAAGGAAGAGAGGAGGTTCAATTTGGTGACACCCTACCTCAAGCTTTTAATTTAACAGTTTAGATTTGAGACTTCTCTAAAAGAATCCGTCCTCCACAAGTGTCCACATGAATAATCCTTGACTTTGAAAATGAATATGTGTGTGATAGCATCTTCTCTTAATTTCTCACAAATCATGAATTAAAAAGAACTCTGTGTTTTATTTTCTAAAAGAGATAATACAAATTTGGTGGCAGAATAATGAGAGTATATAAAACCCTAGAGAATATAACATATTTATAGACATTTAAATTAAGGTTTCACTTGCCAAAACAACCTTTTGGTAATTTCTCACTTATTTTGATTTTATTTAAAATTAAATTAGAAATAATATTCTATTTATTTAAGATAATATTTACCTTAAATAAATAAATAAATATTTATTTATTTCCACAGAGCTTATTTGGGCTTGTTAAACCCATATTCATTTTGGGCTTGTTCAAAGTGTGTGACCTTGTAGGTTCACATGACGTTGTCGGTGACCTTTAAATCTCTATTTAGGCCTATTAGTCATAAGTGGCCTCTAGCAAGACATTATGACTACCCAAGTTATGTGAAGCTAATAATCCGACATAACCTAATATACAATGAATATTCTAGTCCTTTTGTCACATGACATCTTAATTAAATATAAGGCATAGATTATGTCATCCTTATAGAATTCAATCATATAATTTCTTAATTCCAAGTAAAATGAGAATGATAACTCTTTATCAATTTACTTTAGCATGGCCATTTATTTTCCTCAATCTATCTTATTAAAGGGCCCATAGATATCTTACTCATATTAAATGAGGGACAAATTCCTTCTCAATCACTCATATTTCTTACATAACTCATTTTATACCCAATAATAACCTATTTTATCATTCGGTTAAAGATAATGTAAGATTATCTCAAAAAATAAAATAGTTATGTAGAAATCCATGGTGATTTCAAGGTTAGAGGACTAAGCCAATATTACTGTGATGAGAATTACTTATGACAATTATCTATGTAGTATTCTCATGATGGGTTAATCCAGCACTTTATTTCTCAAATAAGTACCTATGAGTTGACTTAATATCTTATATTCATAATTAGTAAAACATAATCATTAATTAACACCATACTAGCAATAATACATTGTTATGAGTAGGGATAATTTGAATAGAACTCATATTTAATCTAAGGGTTTTACTATCAAGTTACATACTTGATGACCTTAGTAAGAATTAACTATTCAAGTAATTATCATTTTTCATTATCATTTTGCCCTAATGAATGAGTAAATTTGAATTTGCATTTTTTTTTTCAAATACTGCATATTCATCTTTATCTTACTGCATAAGTATCTGAATGGAAAGACAAAATATAATGAAAGCTAAATAATCAGAGCTATGAGATCACTATTTTATGTTAGTGATATGCACTAGGTCAATCGTGTATGACCATGTTTTGACTTTATCATTTTATTTAATAAAGAGGCATTTTTCATTATCATTTTTCATTATCATTATCATTTTTAATAAAGAGATCACTAGGTCAAAATTGGAACATTTATTACATCACATGATACAACTCCTATTATCAGTTAGTCCTAAATTTTTTCTCTCTAATTTTTACCTCATTATTATTTTTTCTTTTTCTCTCTTTTTTTTCTCTTTTTTTATCATTCTTTTTATTTTTTCTTCAAATTTCCTGATACGGAACCTCCAAGAATAAGCTTGAGAACCCCTTTATGTATTCGAACCCCCAAAGCATTAACTTGAAAACCCCAATAGTCAATTCAGCAACAACCCCTAAGAATGGTTAGAAATCAGATTACTTAGATGATCAAAGAATTATAATAAAGAAAACTCGTTTCTAAATTCCAATTTCGAAACACTCCACAAGAAGATGATCAATCTACTTGAATGTTCCTTAAAGCATGTATTCTACACAAGAACACAAAGATAAAAGCAAAACAGCCTTTAGGTTTTAAAACTTCAATTCTGAATAATAAAATTCATCCAAGGCATATATATATAGCCTTTACAAGGTTTTCCTTAGTGAGTAAGGAAAACTAATAACCCTAATCACAAAAAAAGGAAATTAATCTAATCAGACCTTAAATAGGAATTTTGACATACTTCCTATTTTAAGAATAATTAAACTAACTAAAACTAATGGGCTTTTAAAATAACAAATTCGTCCAGCCCTTATTTAACATATTTAAACCTAAATAACAATGCTTAAATAACTCTCCCATGCATATTCGGCCAGCCCATAACAAATGAGGCCCATTATATACTTAATTAAACCCATTAAAAACTTGGACTTGAATTAAGTTGTATTGAACTTGAGCTGCACTTGGCACAAAGCTTTGGTGTCCTTGTAAACTTTCACTAGCTAAGTTCACAAAGCCTTATAGATGATGGATTAAGGCTTCTTGAAGCTTTTTAGATTGAGACCTTGTTATAGGTCTTGGAGGCATGCTGATTGGACTCAAAACCTCTTGAACTTGATCCTTGCCTTCTTGACCATGCTCATCTTCATCATGTTGAATTCTTTAAACTTGGTGTGTTGGCTGCTCCATAACATTTCCTATCTTTAGAAGTTACATCATGTGATATATGGTTGTTCTTTGAATTTTCATTTGTGCCCATGCTGAATGAATCTAATTGAATTGAATTTATGTCAAACATGTAGATGAGATCAATATCATAATACACAGTACCATTAGGATGTACATTACATAAGTAACCATGATCGGAATTTATATCATCAATCACTAAAATAAACAAGTTCTAAAGAAACTAAAATTTTATTCAAATAAGAAAATAAGAAAATTTATATCCTATTCTATATGCTAGGGATGCTGGGTCTCAAGGTGGTTGTCCTTCAGGTGGCTGACATAACAACTATTCTTACATCTTTTTGCCAACTATCTTTGTAACTTCATCTTTTTATACTTCAACTGTGCATTTTTTATTCTTATCTAGTAGCTTCTCATCATTAGACTCATCACCCCATCTTGTAGGCACAATCGACTCGAAGGGTATATCAAAAGAAGGTGGTTTGGTGTAAAACACCTTATAGTCGAACTTGCCTAAAGATTGACCTAATAAGTCTTATGCTCTTTCTACATCTTTAGGGGCATTAGGAGATTTCTCATTTGTTTTAAGGTTTGGGTCCTTAAAAGAGCTTAGCACTTCTTCATTACTAACTCCTGAGTTGATCATCATAGTAGCTAGGGGTGGTACATTTAGGTAGTTTGGGAAAGGATTATTTATGGTGCTTGGGTTTTCGTGGTATGTGATCTTTTCAGAGTGTATAAGGTTTTGGATTTTATGTTTGAGGCAGATGCAATAATATGTGGAGTGTTGGAGGCTTTGATGGAATTTGCAGTGCTTGCTTGGGTTATAGTTTGGGGTGTTTGGGTTTAGTGGGTTTAGGTTTGGTGGGTTTGGATAGGTAAAGGTTGAAGTAAGCACTTTAGGACTTTTCACAAAGGTTGGTTAAAATTGGAGAATCTCCTTGGTTGTTGAACAACATGCACTTCCATAATTTGGCTAGTGCTTCCTTACTGCATGCTCTTAATTGGGTAGTTTCTTGCTTCAATGCTTTTAGTAATTTTTTTTTCTCACTTTCAATCTCCTCAACTTGCAACCCATCATCATAAAGGTGTACAAATGTCTTGGGATTCATCATCTGTAACCTTTCAACTAAATTAAGTGACACATTTTGAACAATCATCCTAACCTGATCCTTTTTAGCTAGCTTATTTTTCATTAATCATGCCTTATTCATGAATCTAGTTAGAAAATTAAAAAAATGATTCATTAGGATTCTAATTGATCAATTCTAAATCCCTAATAGACACTTCAAGCCTAATATTATAGTTATATTGCTTTAGGAAAGCGGTACACAATTCTCTCCAATTAGCTCAGATAGACTTTTCTAATCCATGATACCAATTGATAGCCATACCCTTCAAGGATAGTACAAATAACTTAATAACTACAGACAAAGGAGCCTTAATGGTGTTCATAGTAGTTGTATATTGACTAAGGTGGATCCTTAGGTCTCTAGTACCATTAAACTTCTGCACATGTGGCACCTTGAACTTGTCAGGCAGCTTATCTTCCTCAAATTGCATCATATCATCAAAATCAAATAAATATCCAATGCCCTATTCTCTCATCAACTATTCCATTTTGGACATCTTATAAGTTAGTGCTTTCATCTGCTTGGATTCTAGCTCTTGAACTTGCTTAAATGATTCCTGTAGACACCCAATTTCAGGATGATGAGTTATGGATGCGACAAAGGACTTTAATGATGAAAATGTCATGAATAGGTCTTCAATACTTGAACTTTGAAACTTCAGAGGTATGATTGTATTTTCAAAGAAAGGATTTAATGTTTTTAAGGACTAAATTGCAATATTTTATAAAGACCTAATTATAAACCTTAAATTCTTTTAGGGACCTTTTTGTAATTAAAAGTTTTTAAAAAAAGGCAGTCGAAATTCTATAATTTCGATTGGAATTATGTAATTCTGATTGGAATTACATAATTCCGATCGAAATTATGTAATTATGGTCAGAATTACACCTTTTCCCCTTGGTTTTTGAATTTTTCAGAAAATAAAAATCTTTTTCTTGAGTCCTATTTGGTCTAAAATTCTCTTAAAATTATTTTTGATATTTATCTAAAGTTTTTAAGGAAATAGAAGTCTTTTAGGAATCAATTTATACATAGGGTTTGAAGGATGTTTCACTATAAAATGAGGTGCTTTGGCTCCTAAAAAAAAGAGAAAAAAGAGGAGAAAGCAAAAGAAAAAAAAAAAAAGAGACGAAAAAAAGAGAAAAAATAAAGGAAAAAGAGCATCTGCATTCTTTACAAAAAATTTATTTTGCTTAATTGATTAATTGAAGATCTTTGGAGGATTTTTGAAGAACAAGATTCAAATACCTATCAAGAACGGTGTTTTTACAAAATCTGAGGAGCACTCCATTAAAATTATCCATAAGCATCATATTCTCCTTGTTTTATTTTATTTGATTTATTATTTTTTTTATTTTATTGATTTTTTTATTTTATTTGATTATTGATTTACTAATCATAATTTTGTTTTTTTATGGTGATTATAGAGGAAAATACATGATGATCATGTTTAGAAGATTGAATCTATGAGAAGTCCATGGAATAACATGGATAAGACCTTGTATATTTAGTTTTTAGGTCTTTTTATTTTTTTTATTTAATTTATGTTTTTGGGGTTATATTAATTATTTTTATTATTATTTTCCATATATTATTGTAATAGCTCCAATAGTGGGAATAGTGGAATTATGTATGTGTGACTGCATATTTATGTTGATTAATTGGTTAGTAAAATTAAGGCTTCAATTAGGTAATTAATTAAAATCAATGGAGGAAGTAGATTAATCTATGATTGCATGTTAATGAAAATTAGGGGTTTTTAGAATGAATTAATTTAATTAGTTGTTTGATCTTTAATTTAATTATTTTGATATGTTTTATTTGTTGGGCTTGTTTATTTATTTTTATATGTTTTGGGCCCTAGGCCCACATTAGGCTTTAAACCATTTAAATTTAGGGTTTTTAGGTTTAATTAATTAAAATGCATCATTAGGCCCATAATTAATTAGATTTTTAGGTTATGGATAATTTAGGCCTATTTAGTAAATTAGACATAGGCTCACCTAATTTGATGTAATTAATTTAGACTTAGCCCACTTAATTTAAGCCTTTTCAAAATTTGTAGATTTAAGATCACCTTTGAATTAAAACCTGTAGAACTAGGCCCATTAATTTACATACTTCATAATTAGTAGATTTAGGCCCATTTTTAGAATTAAAATAAATAGACCTAGGTTTATTTAATTAAAATTAAAAGGAATTAGGCCCATTAGTCTTTAGCTCACTTGTAAATTAAAACATGTAGATTTAGTTCATTTAATTGAAATAAATGTAGACTAGACTAATTTAGGGATTATATGTTTGAATGAATGCATTATTTACTTGTATTTTCATGACTGGTTTGCCTTGGAGTTAATTGCTAGAATAAGGGTTTATATTAAATTGCATATAAATAGAGGATAATATAGTAATTCATAAAGTAATTCTAAATGAACACAAGATTGGAAGAAGTTGGTATTCCATGCCTAGAATCTTTTGGTTGTGGTGCTAGCTTTCTTTTAGGGAATCGAGTACCACCTTTTTGATTTGTCTTAATTATTACCCTGGGTGGCGACTTATCATCTCCATGCCATGTCTTTATGACAGTGGTTAATGTGTTCTCTAGAGCCCTGAGCTCAAACAGTGTCGTGGTTGCTAAAATCTTGGACGCACGCTAAACCTCACCGTCTATAATTCCTTTTTGCTTTTTCAACCATGTAGTTCTCAACATCCCCTAATTTCATTTCCACAGTAGGTACATTCCTGGCAGCATTTAAAGGTTGCCCCCCAATATTGTCATTATTAGCATGTGGATCTTCCACAACATCAATAGGTGGAATTACAACAACGGGTGCAGATGTAGTTACAACTGGTGTCATTAACCCAACTAAAGCTTGTCTTAGTTCATTTTGCATCATTGCTCTCATGTCATCCATCAAAACTCCTTTACTGTCTTCCAGGGTCCAGTTTCCTCCTTGTTGTTATTCTATCTCTTATATTTGAGTTAGTGTAGCTTCTAGGTAAAGCAGGTTGATAAGGCTGCGAAGGACCTTTTAGCTATTGATTTTGGACTCAAATCAGTTCTCACTAATCTGACACTACTCTGTTTCCAAATATAGGAAGACCCAAATGAATCTATGATGGATGTAAAAGAAAGTGTTAGTATGATGCATGTATGCATGATGCACGTGCTATGCAACAAGTAGCAAGTCAAATCAAGTAATAAGTCAAGTGTACATACATCCTTCCAACCTTATTCCTCTCACACACGTATTCAATGGCAAGTCTCTTTTCCTAGGATTTTTTATCTTGGCCTTAATATCAATAGGGCATATCAAGAACTGACGCGCATGCCAAATCTCTCTTAAAGTAATAAAAGCATGGAAACAATATTTCTAGGTATAAAGGTTTAGTTAAATCTTTATTAGCTCATATGGGTTCTTTAAAGTATGGGCTTGAGCTTTTATAGATAGAAATACCTTATGGCAATATACACAAGCAATTTAGGTAATTTTAGGGGAAGTAACTAAGTCATTATATGTGGTTAAAGTCTAGTGAAAAGTCAAGGTTCCCTTAGTGAAAAGTCAAGGTTCCCTTAGCAAGATGCCCTCCTTTAAAACTTGAGTTACAGGCCAAGATCAGAGGTGCCCAGCATCCTTTACAAACTCGAGAGAAGACTACCCCCCTTTAAGACTTGGGTTACAAACTTTGGCCAGATGAGCCCGGTAATCTCTTTTGAACAGAGTTAAGGCTAAGAGTAATGGTTAGCCAATTTACAACTCCATGAAGCTAGTGGAATCATGGAATCATAAACCAACGCCATCGGTTAATGAGGACATGTAAAATGAATGCAAGAATAAAATAATTCTAAAGAACACAAGTAGAATCAGTATCTCTTATCCCCAATGGAGTCGCCATTGTAGATGGTAGGGTTTAGCACACACTCCTAAGATTTTAGCAATCGCAACATTGTTTGAGCTCAAGGCTCTAGAGAACACACTAACCATTGTCACAAAGACATGGCGTGGAGATAAGGAGTCACCACCTAGGGTAATAACTAGGACAAAAAAAATGGTGGTACTTGATTCTCTAAAAGAAAGCTAACACCACAACCAGGAGATTCTAGACACGGAATACCAACTTCTTTCAATCTTATGTTCATTTAAAATTACTTTATAAATTATTATGTGATCCTCTATTTACATGCAATTTCATATAAACACTTATTTAAAACAATTATCTCTAGGCAAACTAGTCATGGAAATACATGTAAATAATGCATTCATCATAATCCCTAGGTTAGTCTAATCTACATTTATTTTAATTAAATGAGCTAAATCGATATGTTTTAATTTATAAATGAGCCAAAAGACTAATGAACCTAATTCTTATTTAATTTTAATTAAGTAAACCTATGTCTATTCATTTTAATTTAACTAAAGAAATGGGTCTATAATCTGTAAATTTTTTAAAAAGAAATGAATTAGTAGGCCTAATCTTGATTTTTTTTAAAAAAAATGGGCTTAAGTCTATTTATTTTTTTAAAAAAATGGGATTGATGAGCTGATCTAAATCTAAGTTAATTTTATTAACTAAAAATGGGCCTAAGTCTAAATTAACCTAAATGAGCCTAAATTGATTTTAAAATTAATGAAACCTAAAAATATAATTAAAGCCCTATTTATTAAATGGGTTAGAACCTAACGTAAGCTTAGGGCCCAAAACACACAAAAATCAACAAACAAACCCAAAAACATAAAAAATCAAAACAATCAAATAAAAAAGATTAAACATGCAATGAAATTATTTCTTCTAAAAAACCTAATTTTAATTAACATACAATCTAAATTAATCTACTGCCTCCATTGATTTTAATTAGGGTTTACCAAATTGAACCTAATTTACTAATTAATTTTTAAGAACAAGAGAAATCTAGACTTTTTATTGTTTCCACTATCAGAGCTATTACAAAATCTACCAAAAATAATAAAAAGAATAAAATTAAAATTACAACTTTTGAGAAAATAAATTAAACAAATTCAAAACCTAAAAAAATAATAAAATAAACTAAATATAGCAAGATAAAAATTAAATTGAGATCTTTGACTTTTGGCTTTTATTCATGGATTCTCCATGGGTTTCCTTAGTTTAATCATGTACTCATCACTAGAAACATGAAACACAAAGAATTAAAAAAAAATAGAATTAATGAACAAAGAAAACAAAATAATGAAAGTTAAACAAAAAAACACAAAAATAATAAAATTATAAATAATAAAATTATATAAAATAAAGAATTAATAAAAAGAAAGTAGTATAAGAGTAATGCTATGTAAATACTGTTTGAATGCCTCTTAGAATGAGATTTCACCATTTTAAGAAAATTGACTATGTATTTTCTTGATTTCTTTAAAAAGAATGTATTTTTTTTGGCTTTGAAAAGGTTTCTTTTGAAACCTACAATAGAAGGTTAGGTATTTTATTTCCCTCTGTGTTTTTTCAACCAACCTTTTTTTTACAGTAGTTAATTAGGTTTTTTCTTCTCTCTTTTTTGCAAATCCTCCCTTCTTTTCTGCCAATACTTTCTTTTTATATCTTGTTCCTAAGCTAACCATTTACGTGATCACAAGAGTTACATGATCAAAGTAGTTCTGATCTCTTCCTTCCTAAAAACAAATAGGATAAGAATTTTAATTTCAGAAAAAAAGAAGATTATACATATAAGAGATGTGTACTGGACTGAATCCTACTCAAATCAATTTATTTATTAAAATAAATTAAATTTGGACCAATCATAGTAAAAAAAAATTTATTAAAAATTTTTAGTGCCTTGACATTGCAAAATGTCAACTGACATTGTGTAATGCTAATTAACATTGTGTAATGCCAATTAGCATTACATAACATTGAATCGGCATTGTGTAATGCCGATTTGCATTACATAATGCTGATAAGTATTATGTGATGACGATTGACATTACGCACATTTTCAAATATGCCCTTGCAAAATTCAATTACACACAAAAAACGTTACAATTTAGTTCTTGAAATCGCGAAACTTAACATAAAAGGTCAATTTTCGACTAAATTTTCATTATATAAGCTTTCGTCGCATTAATGCACAAATGCATCCTAAAATTGGGTGCTTACAGCTACTATGGTCACCTCTACATTTAATGCAGAGACAAGTGGCTGCTGTAAAGGCAGTGCCTCTACGATGAGGTGATCGCCTTTTCAGCTGCTGCCATAGGGCGTTCGACTTTCTAGCATGTCCTGCATTGGGCTTGATGGGCCAAGGTGACGAGCCTGCCTTGTAAGGGTTTTGGGCTCTAGGTTTGTAGGTTTCTAGCCCTTAAGTTTATTTTTGAGAAGATTTAGGGTTTCTTTCTTGCATTCAAGTTTTATATTTCTCATTATCGGGCTCTGTTGTGGGCTGACCAAACCGAGTATCCATAGTTCGCCCCCTATCATTGACCGATCAAACCGAGTGTCTACAGATATATCTCATAATTTTTTTTTTAATATTTTTTATTTTTAACAAAAATCAATAAATATAAATAAAGAAAAATAACAAAAACAATTGAAAGCAACAATTGAAATAATAAAAGCAATAAAAAAAATTGCAACTGTTGATGTTTGTTGATTTGTGTTATTTTTTTGTATTGTTTGTTGTTTTTTCAGTTTTTTCATTATTAATAATAAAATTAAGACCATAAATATAATTTTTATTTTTATTAGTATCAATAATAAAAATAAAGATTTATTTGATATATTTCATAATTTATTTATTATTTTTATTAAAAAATAATTATTGAATAATATGGGTAATTTTTACTTTAATTAGTTTAATTTCTAAATTTTAAATAATTATGAAAAAATAATTATTGAAGACTATAGTAATTTTTAGTTTAATTAGGTTAATTTTTATATTCTAAATAATAATAAGTTTTAAAATAAAAAATTGTTATATAAAATATAAAAGTAAATTATTTAAAATATAAAAATTAAATAAATATATATAATCAATTTAAATTAAATATGCTTTAAAAATAAGGAATAGGTAAAATAAATTATAAAAAAAAAACAGAAAATGCTGAAATCAGAAAATAAAACACGGAGCCAAATTCAGTACAAATGTAAAAAGTGAAAAATAGCAGGGAAAGAAAAAATTAGCCCAGGGGACGAACGAAATTTCAAGAGTCAAGTAGGACACCACCACCTGATTTTCAAGTATTAAAAGTGGTAGAAAAAGGACCTTTGTCTAACGGCACACTTAACCACCATTAAAAATTGATGATGAGCACAGTGAACCCACCGCACTTAATTAGCTGCCCCTGTACAGCCCCCCTGTACAATTCCGCCCCTCTCACATGTCTATTTTTTGGCCAATCTTCCCTTTCACACACACATAAATTATATATATAAACATTTGTTTGCCAAAGCCATTTCACATTTCATTTGGTGGAATTATGTACACCAATGATTGGCTGCCACATAACCTTTTTTTGACAAGTCTCAGTAGTCACGTGCACTTTTTATTCACCACTAGAAAATATTATATTTTATGTATAGTATTAAATATATATGGACAGAAATTGAACAATTTTATCTCTTTATTAATATATTTGATTCTAATTTCGATTTAATAAATTAAACAAATAGTAACTTTTGCTCCATTAATTCATTTTGGTATTCTTTGGCCTACATTAGGAAGCAAGTATATGTGAAAAAAAAAAAGACACTAAGAAGCGCCTATTAGTATTATAAAAATGGATATGTTTATGTGCTTGAATACTATTATTGAACAAAACCTTTCGTCAAAAAATAAAAAATATGAAGAAGACATGCATGCACAAGCACATAAATATATCCATTTTTAACTAAAAAATTATTACCTCTAAATTAATTAATTATTGACAATATTCTTGTAATAACATGCCTTTACCTATAAATAAGGGGAAATATAATTTCTATTTTTGTGATTTAATATTTTTAAAAATGTATAATTTAATATTAAAATAATATAAATATTTAACAGTTATACTGACATTTAATTAATTACAAAAAATTTAAATAAATTAAGTTTACTCATATTTATTAATTTTATTATACATAAAAACAATTTCTAAAATAAATTTACATTACTTTTAAAATTAACTAATTAATTATTTTTTTATAATTTATACATATAATAATTTTTTCCATTAAAATTTAATATGATATTAATATTTAAAATAAACTTATAATAAATTAAGTTTGCACATGTATAAAGATTTTATTATAATAAAAATAATTTTTAAATTAAATATCATTTTAAATTAAAATAGTCGTTTAATTGTATTTGTTATAGTTTATATAAAAAATAATTTTACAATTAGAATTTAATATAATATTAAAAATAGTTCTAAAGTAATTAATACACTAAATTTATTTAAAAATATTTATGAAGGAAAATGGTCAATTTGGTTGAGGGTGGTGGTGCCCACTGTGTACTTTTTTTTTTTTTGCCACTTTTAATTCTTAATGGTCCACTTGTAAAAAAAAAAATTGATGTCCAACATATAATTTGGCCCAAATTGAGGGACCAATTTGACTTTTTTTTTAAGTTATAACTAGCAATTAAATATTTTCATATTTATATAATAATTTTTTAAAAAATGTTATTATCAAGATTTACATTTTAACATTAATTTTCAAATAGTTTCTATTCATAATTTTAATAGTAAATAAAGTAAAAATGATAAGTTATTATATATTACTATATACTTTTCAAATAATTTACATAATTAGAAAAAATATTATCAAATTATGTTTAAAAATAATTTATACTCTTAATAGTTATTTCATATACAATAGCTAATATAATTTTATCAAATTGTTCATATATATTAACTATTAGTTAATCGCAACAACTATCAGTTAATATAAACATTTGACCCAAACAGATCCATAATGATACATTTCTCGATAAGTAGTTAAAAAATAAATTATAAATTTTTAACTAGCGAAAACTTATTTTTCTAGTTTAAGAAATAAAATAGTAAAAAATTGATATCTTATCAGTGTGACTTTTTTTTTTTCAAAATGTATAAGAATACAAAATTTAAAAATAAAAAAAAATTTATTGAAATGTTAGCCTTTTTTTTTTTTTTTTTTAGCCTTAGATACTATTTGAATCATTTTTATATATTTAGGCTCCTAAATATTTAGTTTCTTTAGAGCCAAATCTATATTTAGCCAAATGTGCTTAAGGATACATTAGTAAATATAAATTTCATTAATTGATTTGTGCCAAATAGATTGTTCTTTTCCAACTTATAATTGTTCAGAGAAACAATAATTCATCAAAAAAATTAAATTATATAATTAAATTTACCCGGAGAGTTTTTGTTTCCAGTATAAAAACTCTTATTATATGAATTTATGATAAAGTTACATTTTTGTAGACTATTGTTTTTGGTTAAAAAATATATTTTAATGAAGTAATTATTCAATATGAAATAAATATTGTTTTATGTAATACTGAAAATATGATAAAAGATACTGAAATTCTGTAGGATTACAGATATATCTTATAAAATCAATAAAATAATAATTATATTATATTTTATAACAAAATAAAAATAAAAAGCATTTATAAATAGGCCGAAGGTACAAATTAGACCCTCAAATATAGGCTTAAGATTGAATTGGACTCTCATATATTTTTTTTTTTCCCCATTTGAAACTTTTTTATTCAGAATTATTTCAATTTGGACCTTAGGCAAATGGAAGCATAAACAGATATTTATTTTGGCTGATGTGGACATATGGGTCCCACTATTCTCATCTGATTCCCACTTGCCTTCCACCTCTCTTTAATAATTCTAGCATTAAAGAAAAATTAAAATAAATTGATATTTTCTACAAAATATAAAAACGAATAATTTTGCTGTGAGAGCTTAATTAATTATATATGCAAATAAGAACACATTTTTTTGAAAATACAATTTAAAAATAAGTACCTTAAATAAAAATTTTAATTAATTTTTATAAATTAAAAATTATACATACTGAAACTTTGGCTTACAATACAAAATAATCAATTTTTATATAATTTTTTTAATAATTAACATTATTGTCACCAAAATATATTTATTTATATTTTTTGTAAATCAAAAGAAAAAAGAAAAAAAGAAAAACACTTGTTGCCGTAGAACCATATAAAATTTGCACGTTACCCACCAAATAAGCCATGGATCCTTATCTTTTTACAGAAAATTGTAATATCTACATGTAGCAATGTAACTTGCGACTTTTTTTCTTGTGAAACATTCATATGCTTATCTTTTTCTTTTTCTTTTTTTTTTTTTTTAATTCAAGAAACCAAATATGAAACAAGCAAATCCACAATAAGGCTCGGTGGCATTCCGTGCCACTCATCACTAAAGCCAGTAGAAGAAACAGATGCCCTGCCCAAAAAAAAAGGGGCAATATGGTTCACAGACATTTTGACAAACATTAAGTGAGCATTGCTTAACTTCCCTTTTTCGCAGCCAAGAACTCACCTGTAAAACCTCTTAAAACACACCCAAAGGCAGGACCTATTCATTAAATATCTATTGCAATCAATCAACAAAACAACCATACACCTAAATTGCAATTCAAAAATAACTCTATTAATCAACCATTAACAAATTAAACAATTTATTTCCTGAAAAAGCAGTATAATCAAAGATCAACCCATATTTTGCCCTCCTGCACTTTTATTGTGTTTTTAATTTATTCCCTCTATTTTTATTTATATAGATTGAGTCATCGCACTTTTATTTTTGTTCACATTAAACCCTTATAATTTTATTAACTTCTTTAATAAATACAATTTAAAAAATTTTCATCAACTATATTATAATTTAATTATTTATATTTTATTTTTAATATAAAGGTTATAAAAATACTATTAAATGCTTTTAGTAAAAATTAAATACTTTTATAAAAATTAAATGTAAATTATATAATTGTAAGCTATTGGTTAACAAAAATTGTTTCTAATATTATAAAAATAAAAAATTAATCTAAATTTTACTAAATTTTATTTTAGTAGAATAAACTAAACTATTTTAAATTATTTATTTAGAATAAAATAAAATAAAATTTATTAAAATTTTACTTAAGTTTTTATTTCTATAATATTAGACAAAATTTTTGTTAACCAAAAAATTAGAATTATACATTTTAAATTTAATTTTCACAAGCGTATTTGGCATTTAATAGTATTTTTCTAATCTTTATATTGAAAAAAAAAAAATTATTAAATTATAACATAAAAATTTTAGAATTATATTCACTGAAGGAATTAATTTTATTAAAATAAAAATAAAAAAAATTAATGTAAATAAAAATAAAAATAAAAATGAAGAAAGTAAATAAAAAAAAATAAAAAATATAAGAACTCAATTTATATAAATAAAAATAAAAAAGATAAATCAAGAAAACAATAAATGTACGGATAAAGTATAGGTTATTCCTATAATCAACAACCAAAAAAAAATTACCTTCTTCAATATCATCATTTGCATATGGTTTTCTCGTTTAGGTCTTCTCTGTTTTAAAACTTTTGCTCTTGCTGCTGCAACTCTTGGAATTGCATTAGCAAAACTTTTTATGGGCTCACAAATAATGCTACTGATCCAAAACATACATTAGCTAAAATTTTTAAACCCCACTTAAAACTCGGATAGTTCTCTTTGGACTTTCTCCATGTGTCTCTGGTGACTGGTCTGGTGTTGCTGTTAAGATAATGGCATTTCTCGGTAACCTCAAATTTTGCAGTGACGACAAGCTATTCTATACTAATCTCCTTCCTAAAAGGTATCCTATTCAGCTTTCCATTTCAATTCTTCTCCCTCGCCTCATTTAGATTTCCAAACGACACTAATTTCACCTCTTTTCGCGTTTTAATTTAAGTCGTTGCTATCGTATTAGCAATTTTAATGACAGCTTCAGACTCTGCACAATTAGTTGCAGAGCAACGATTACTGAAGCTCCTTCACCGTCTCTTACTGCTTCTTTTATAAGAGAGCCTCACAAGAACTTCGATCAAGTAATAATTATCGTTCGATCAGGAGATAGAGGCCACGGGGCTATTCTTAGTATGCCTCCTCAACAACAGCAAATTGATTTGGTTAAGACATATGAGGTGTTGGATCATGCATCTTGCAGAATCTAAAAGAAATTATATTACTTTGATATATAAATTTAAAAAGAATCAAATTAGGGTTAAGTGTTTTGTTGATGTTGGTGATAATAAGTAGAAGCTGGTGGTTGTGGATGGGAGAAATCGGCGGAGGTGGCTGTGGGAGACGGAGGCTTGGGAGAGCAGAGATGGTGGCGGTGGAGGAATGGTGATCGTGATTATTAAAATAAACAGGGTTTAGAGGTTTAGGGAAAGAGAAAAGGAATGAGTTATCTTGTGACATGGCATAGTTGATAGGTCCCACAAGTCCAGATGAGCATGTTTCTAACGTTAGTTTAGCCCTCCGTATGTGTGAGGTCCAAATTGAGACAATTCTAAATAAAAAAGTTTCAAATAGAAAAAAAAAATGAGGGTCCAATTTAGTCATAGCCTCATATTTGAGGGTCTAATTTGCACCTTTAGCCACATAAGTTAAAGTTAATTATTTCATAAATATATTTTTAAAAATTTTTTATATTTAAAAATATGCTTAAAATCAAATCAATTAAAAAATTGATTTGGTCAGCCTAATTATTTCAAATCAATTATTTGATTTGGATTATATATTTAGCGACAAAAAAAAAAAAAAAAAAATCATAAGAAAACAAACAAATGATTGAAAAGAAGACAGTTTAGGTTGTTTCTTTTTTTTCGACCAAAGAAAAGAAGACAGTTGTGAGTTGCCTGCTATTACTACCGGACACTCCAATCCTCCATCAATGATCATAACCATTTGGACTTTTCAAACAAACAGATGTCCCGCACGGAACCATAAATTAAGTTCATCATAAATCCGGCATCGCCAAGACCAACAACGTTGTTAGTACGCTAAATTGCAGCAAAGGTACCACCTCCATTATCACTATATCTGTTTATATGAAAATTGTAATTCTTGTTAAAGGGTATTTATTTGTCTCCATTACTTATGTGAAAACAATTTATGGGTTCTTCAGATGGAAAGCCAAAGCCTTGTATACACTCTTGATGAAGCACTTGCTGCTGTGGGATTTGGGAAATTTCAAGTTCTTGTTCTTTCTTACGCTGGACTTGGATGGTTTGCAGAAGCGATGGAAATTATGATTCTTTCATTTGTGGGTCCTGCTGTTCAGTTGGAATGGCAACTCTCGCCAGCTGAAGAGAGCCTTTTAAGCATTGTTGTTTTTGGTGGAATGCTGATTGGGGCTTTTATGTGGGGACTTGTAGCAGATAATTATGGAAGAAGGCAAGCAAATTTATTTTCCCTTTGCATTCTCTGTTTATTTTTGTTCTTTAATCATATTCCAAAATTGGAGAATCCTTTATGATAATTTAAACTGTTGCCTTGCCTTTGAACATAATGTTTATGGCCTAATGGAGGAATAATGTTAAAAGGTTTAAATGCATTCTAATGGCAAGTTTTGCTACTTTACTTGAATTGCTATCTTTTATTAGGGAAAAAAATGTTAGAACCTATTACCTAAAAGAAAGGTTCTATTATTGTCACAGTGACTGAATTTTGCAGTGAATTTTAATTTGGTCATGTACCATTAACTTGTACGATGAATTTCATAATAAAGTGTTAACAGTGACCAGAATCTGGTGTAAATCACCATAAAACTGATGTGCCTTCCATATCTAAGAAAGATAATTGAAGGAGTAAAAGTCAGAGAATTAGTCTTTATGAATATCTGCATGCTAACAGGGACAAAATGAATGTGATAAATTGGTATCCCTGTCAGATACCTGGCCTTTCACCTGATTCAGGTGACACTCGTTAAATTGAGACTAAATTGAAAGTTTGATTCTAATTTGATGCAAATTAAATATTTATAACCAAAATAAAATCTTAACCAGCGTTCTCAAATGTAGCTTATCTAATACTTGTAGTTAACATCTACAAGGTGTAGATGTCAATAAGGACCTATTATTGCTTGGATTGGAATATTACAAACTTAAGATAGTGTTTGTTTTTGTTCCAAATGATGTTAACTGTTTTGTTTGTTCACTTTTATCATTACCATCTCTCTTTTGTGATGTGTTATTTTTTTTCTGTTCCTTTTATCCTTACATTTTCTCGATCTAGAATATGTACTGAAGGGAACTTGCATTTAATCTGTTTCTTTGTCCATCTGATACTCGTTTCTTTCTCCCCCTTTTTGTCTTGTTCATCTACTTTTAAATACTTCTTCAGGAAAGGTGTTTTAGGCATAACAATGATTACTAGTGGAGCTGGATTTATAAGTGCTTTCTCCCCAAATTATTTAACATTAGCGATTCTTCGTTGTTTGGTTGGTTTTGGCCTTGGTGGTTCAACTGTATTCTTATCTTGGTTTCTTGAGTTTATTCCCACTTCACATAGAGGCAAATGGATGGTTACCTTTTCAACTTTCTGGACACTTGGAATTATATTTGAGGCTTCATTAGCATGGGTACATCTTATTGCCTAACTTCTGCAGTTATTCAGATATGGTTGCTTTTTTAATTGCTTCATTTTATGTTTTAGGTTGCTAGTTATTCAAATTTATTTTACAAGATTGTAAAATTTTAGGGGCGTGTTTTAAAAGCTATAGTATCAAGTACTGTTCTTAGGGCTCCAACCTCTAGTACTCATCAAGAAATCAAAAATCAACTGTACTTATTCTTTTGTATGTTCTGGAACCCTTCCTTTTGGTAGTTTTTCCTTCTGAGGTCTTTCTCAACGCACCATCTTGTGAATTGTTGATATTGCTTCAGTGTTCCTACCAGGACTCACTTTGGTCTGCTTGCATAGATCCTTCTGCTTTCTGAATAAGAAAATATTATTGTCATTTTATGATTTATTATTGCAATATATTTGACATGATTTATTTGATGTTCATTTATTGTTTTGGCCTTCCAATCGCTGGATTGCATGTGTACTACAGCCTTTTCACTTCTATTTATTAACAATCTTGAATTTGAGTGGGTATAAATTTGTTAATGTTGTTGTTGATTTGTGGTGTTCTCACTTAATGTTTAAAAATCTTTCTAGGTGGTTCCAGCATCTCAGCATAAAATACTTGCTCTGCGATGACTTTTTACTTTCTTGTGCTAGGGAAGAATAGTGATAAACCAATGAAAAGTCATTACTTATCAGCCTTAAAGTAAAATTTTCTGGTAAATATCTTTTAAACAAACATCCAGGAGAGTTGAAAGCTTTCACTAATAAGTGCTATAGAAAACAAATGAAGATGCATTCTTGTGTTCTTAGCCAAAATATTGCTATGCTAAGCACAGAATCTGTGAATGGCAGTAATATTATATTCTGTGACGAAGCACACTCATCAACCATTGACCGTCACTGAATATATGACATTAAATTCATATTAGGTTTGGAACAACTATTGTTTCAAACCCTTAATCAAGGGAATTTCATTTTGAAAGACTTTCTCTGATGCCATTCTCAATCCTTCTGTTATTCCTGGTAATGAAACCTTATGTTACTGTTTTAGCTCTATTTGATGGTTAAAAGATATCATAAATTTATGCAATATCAAGATGATCAAACTTGATGGTTGGACGTTGGATTTATGCCTTCTTCTCCCTTGTAAAAGAAACGGTAACATAAAATAACACAATTTTTAGGGAAATGTCAAAGTCCAGACTTCAGAATAAGCAATTCCAGACTTCAGAATAAGCAAATTTGTTAGAGAATATTTAGGAGTTAATTTTGTTTTAAGTAAAATAAAGACTGATGAATTTGGAACTGATTCAAATCTTTAACATTCTGTAATGGTTGTTGCAGATTGTGATGCCAAGACTGAATTGGAGATGGCTACTTGTACTCTCTGCCATACCATCATTTGCTTTGCTGCTCTTTTATGGTCTTGCACCAGAGTCTCCAAGATATCTATGCCTGAAGGGAAGAACAACTGATGCACATGAGATTCTGGAGACGATGGCTGTAGCTAACCAAAAGGAACTACCCCCAGGCATGCTTGTTTCTGATAAGAGAATCATAGAGGATGACGGCATTGCTAAGTTAGAAGCCACAGATTCAACCCAAATATCAGGCTTCACATCATTTAGTTTGCTTTTCTCATCACACTTAATTCAAACAACCCTTCTTCTATGGGTTTTATTCTTTGGAAATGTATTCTCATATTATGGCATCATACTACTGACATCCAAGTTAAGTACTGCACAGAGCAAATGTGGCTCGTCTAAGTTGCATGTAGACAGTATAGAGGATGAGAGCCAGTACACAGATGTTCTTATCACTAGTTTTGCAGGTTATATTATGCCCTGTTTCCACTTTCTTGTTTTCATCTTTGGATCTCGTTTCACAGCAGACTAATTTTTGTCATTTATATCATTACAACTGATGGGTATTTTAACTTGCTTTCACTGTGTAGAGCTTCCTGGGCTTCTTTTGTCAGGTTTAATGGTGGACAGATTCGGCCGCAAAATTTCTACAGCAATCCTGTTCATCTTAGCGTGGACTTTCCTTTTACCACTGCTTTTCAATCAGTCTGACATTTTAACAACAGAGTTATTATTTGGAGCTCGCATGTGCTCAATAGGAGCCTTCACTATATCCTCCATATATGCTCCAGAAGTAAGCCCCCGAACTATTTAAAATTCCCCCTGTCTCAAGATAGATTCAGACTACTGAAATATTCAGGGTTTTAATTCTTTTTATTTTTTCTCATTCTCTTGGGCGTCATTAAATTTTTTTAACTGCAATTACTGTGGAAAGGCATCAACTTGATATGCAATGATCTACTAATAAGAAAAAAAAAAAAAATCGAGTTATATAGCCTTTTTGGTCGTTCTGAATTTCATTGCATTACACTCTTCACATGGCTGTGTGAGACTTACCTTGACTTACTCTACAACGTATGAATTCAATGAACCATGAGTGGTTGAAAGTTCTTGACAATATGGCTTTCTTTTTGTTTTATAATTTGGTTTTAAGATATAGTAAGTTCAGAAGGAACAAATCTTTTGATTTGAAAATTATTCCCAAGTGCTAGCAACTCTAGCAGGAGGTATGTTCAATAACAAATCCATGAAACAAACTTACTTTGGACTTGGCATTTGAAACAAACTTACCTTGTCATGATGTAATTTTGGATTCTTTGGGCTGATGACTGTTCAGCTTCAGTTCAGTTTTTTTTTCATTAGGACTGCATGAAAGTGCTTGTATGTTTCCATGGATAACCAATTTAAGCCTTCATATTTTGCAGTATCATTTTTCTTTATCATAAAAAACAAGAACATGTTCTTTAACTCCTTGGTCTGTTAATTTCTTTTTCCAGCTATATCCAACCTTCATGAGGTCAACTGGTGCTGGAGCTGCAAGTGCAGTGGGGAGAATTGGTGGGATGATATGTCCTCTTGTAGCAGTTGCATTGGTGAGCAATTGCTATTTGAAAGAGGCAATTATTCTATTTGAGGTCATAATTGCTGGTACAGTTGTCTGCATTCTGTTCTTCCCATTTGAAACCAGTGGACGTGAATTGAGTGACAATCTAGCCACACAGGATTCAAAACAAGCTCCTCTCCTTGAGAATTGAACCTTTTACACCAATATATTTTTAAAAAATAGGTAAATCAATACATCATCGTACGTCCTTGGCAGTTTACATTCTTCAGTATTTGTCTACATCTATGTCAAAACTCAGATTTGTGGGATTCACGAACTATCACATACTTTCCACTGCAAACGAAGTACTATCATAACTTGAGAAGTGTTCATTTGGTGTTTTATTAGAGGCACTGCTGTCTCCAGGTGTGCTTTATGCTTGTGTAGTTCGAATTTGATAGTCCAGTAGGAGTTTTAAGTTCAAAGCACCAATTTTCAATTCAGTGTTCGTGCTGTGCTAATCAACAGAAGTTCAAGGATGCATGATGTTTCATGGGGCGGGGCGTGCAAGCCCCTTCTTTAACATGTATTAACCATATCTATGGCGAAAAATTAAAAAAAAAAAAAAAAAAAAAAAAAAAACTAACACTGTCAAATTTCTTCAGAGCTCATCTCTTCAGAAGGATGGAAAAGTTGATGAAACTTGCATTTCCATCATTACTAACATTGAGATAGAGATGGGAAAATTGATGTTTAGTTGTGACCTTGACATTTGGTAGCCTCAAAAGCATCTTTAGGATTTCCACTACAAAACTTTTGTTTTTCTATTGCAATTATTGGATAATCTTTTTCATCTTCATGTTGATTGATTGTGATGCTACTGTTTTCCCTTGTTTATTTCTTTTAAACAAAGATTAGATTGCTGAAAAGTTGAGAGCTCAGGCACTAACAAACGATAACCTTCCTTCTCAAGATAAGCTGACAGCTTTTTGATCCCTTCACAAACCTCCAAAAACAACAATGAGAGAGAGAGAGAGCACCTTTTCTTGTTTCCCTGAAGATGACGAAAGCTAATAATATTTCTGATGAAAAGCTTAAAGCAAAGGTCTATTGATTTTTTTTTTTTTTTGAAAAAATAAAGAAATCTTTGATGATTTTTTTTTACAATTTTTTCTCCTAAAATTTAGTAAATATATTTTAATTTAATTAATTATGAGTAATTTTAAAATAATTTATAATTAGTTCGAAACTTATAAAAATATGCACATAAGCATTAAAAAAATAAATATAAATTCAAATTGTACTCGAATTCTAATAATTAACCAATTTAGAATTTATTTTAAAAATTAAAATAAATTTATAAAAACTTATAATGGGAAGTCTATCGAATTCACACGTGTCCCACTAGAGAGGAGGAGACGTGTTAAACACGAAATTAAAGAACCTGGTGAAGCCAATAATTATTAAACATCATGTGTATGGGGAATTTAAAAATAGAAAAAATCAGAACCGTCCTATACATTTTTTTGATATAATTTGATTTGAAATTTTAAACTTCCCAAAAATTTTATTTAAGGTTAATTACTATTTCCTCTACTTTAAAAAAAAAAAAAATCATTCACACTGCTTGTTCTCTAATATTAAAAGATTATATATTCTATTTTTATAATATTATACTATTTATTTTTGTGTTTTTACTATTTACTTTTTCTTTCAATATTTTTATTAAAATTGTTTTTTTAATTAATTATAAATGATTAAAATAATATTTAATATAGGAAACAATTGCTATTTGCCTCATCTGTTGACTATATTATATCTGCGTCCTAATACTTAAAAGGGATAATAATATTTTTAATTCTATAACTTATATCATTTTTTAATTAAGTCTTATAATAAATTTTCTTTACAATTAATTTCTATAAATTTTAAAAAGTTTTTCAATTAGTTCTATCAGTTAATTAAACCAATTTTTTATTATTCAACCATTAAAACTAAACATTTTTTTTTTACATTTTAGTCCTAAAATTTGAAAACTTTTTATATTTTAAATAAATAATTTTTTATCTTTATTTATAATTTATGATATTTTTTAATTTGCATAATAACTGTATTTACTTAGTAAAAATAATATCAAAAATCATAAATTAGAAATTAGAAATATTTCTTTATTAAATTATTAGTTTCATTAACAATGACAAATAAAATTAATCAAGCATTATTTTAATTGTTTAAAATAAATAATTTTAATTAATATATCATATATGAATAAATTTTTTTATATTTATATAAATTCAATTAGTTTTGTCTAATTTGTGTTAGATTTTAAATATCTATTAGATTTAATTATATTTGAATTAGATATTTTCAAAAAAAATATATTTCTCTACATTAAGTTATTTTTATAAAAAATTATGTTCACTTATTTAATTGCTCAAATATTTATTATTAAATAATTTATATTAATTAAAGCAATATTTTAAAAAAATTATCTATTTTAAATTCAATTAAGTTTAAAAATTATTTAAACTATAGCATAAATTATAACATTGTCAAAATTGATTGTGTTTTATCCATTATAAAAGTTTATTCATTTATGATATATTAATTAAAATTATATATTCAAAAATATTTAATTAATTTTATTTAACGCTGCTTATTAAACAAATAATTTAAGAAAAACATTTTTTATTTTTATTTTTTGATATTTATTTTAGCAAATTATATATTTATTATGCAAGTTAAATAATAAAATAAATCATAAATAAAAAAATACTTATTTAAAATATAAAAATAATATTTTTAACAGTTTTAGGATTGAAATTTAAAAGAAAAGTATTATTTTAAGGGTTGACTAACAGTAAATTGAGTTGACTAACAGAAAGCACTAACCGGAAGATTTTTTAAAACATAACATGATTGTAAAAAAAAATATTTATAAAATTTAATGGAGAAAATGATATAAGTTATAAAACTAAAAATGTTATCCCTATTTAAAACTTAAATATTTTTATTCATGTTCAAATTATATTTGAGCATAAAATGATAATTATAGTCTTTAATAAAATATATAATATCTAATTTTTTTACTTTAATTTACTAAAATTTAATTAATTGCTCTTAATTTTTGATATTATTCTTGATCTTAAAATAAGTCTACTTAAATATTAATTTAAAATATTTATAGTCAATAAGAAATTTAGTGAAGTTAACTTCAAAATTTTATTTTTTATTTGAATTATTAGTTTAAAATTATTGGTATATAAATTAAGTTACTTAATGTCACAATCCGAACTCAGAGACATGTGACCGACACTAGGGAATGGGAAAGCATAAAGCTATCAAAACCCATAGTAAGTGTCACGACCTAAAACAGGGGCCATGACCGGCGCTAGGGAACGGGAATTCTTTCGAATCCGGAACCTGTAGCAAGCCTAAAAATAAAATAAATCATGCAATAATAACAATAATCATCCAATATGCAGCGGAAATAAAAATCATAAATATCATAATAACATTTTCACCACTGGATTTAAATCAAATCTCATCTCATCACATATATATAATCTCTTTAATACAATTCCAGTTTCAATATAATACATCTCTTTAAAATAAAATACATGAAATCCAATACTTTAATTCATAACTACTGCAGTGTCTAGATAAAATAAATAAGACTCAAGTAGATAATTTACACAAAGAAGCCGGGGCAGAAGAAATCCGGCGTATCGACCTGCTACTGAGGTCTGAAGATGTTGACTCTCCTGAAAAATAGTCAACGGAGGGGAGTCAGACCTCACTGAGTGAATTACTATAATATATATACATACACACTAAGTGACAATGCATACAATCAACAGTATATATATATATCTAATATATATACAGGCAATTTCACACAGATGCAGAAAATCATTTTTTATATATTTATTTGAAAATCCCAGTTTATGAAGGATCACATAAAACCCTAGAATATCGCAACCTCAAAAATAGTGTTAGACAACACTCTAGCCATACAAGCTCACTTAATCCAAATATATCCACTTAATCCATTTAGACAGTAGACTGGCCCCGAGACACTAAGTCAACCGAGCTCCAGCAGTCTGACTGCCAGTGTGATTGGCCCTGAGACACTTGGTCAACCGAGCTCCAGCAATCACACCCAAATCACATCTCACACATCTCAATAATCATAATCCATCAATATCCACAAATGGTTAGTAATATAACCTAAATACTATAGGTGTACCGGTATGTACTCGGTCCTAGTGCTGCCCACTAGGTAGCACGTTCTATTGATATCCTTCATCATTAATAATATAAATCATTTATTCACAATAAATGATGCATGAATTTAAATGAAATAACAATATAAACCATATATATACCGGAAATATACCAAAAGTAAACCAGGTATATTTCGAGTATATATATGTCAAATGAATTCAATCAAATTATAACTTAAGCTAGAAATATATTTAAAAACATTTTAAATATATTTTATTTACAAAACATGCATATAATTTAATATATACCAAAATATACTTAATATAAACTTAAGAAATAATCAAATTATTTATGCATATTTAATCAACATAAAACATGCATTTCTAAATCATGCATCCTAAGCATATATATATATAGTATAGTAACTCACCTAATGCGCTTCACGAGACAGGTCCGACGGGCCTGGTCCACTAGCCCTCGGTCTCGGCGCAACTAAACAAGCAATAAATAATAGACATCAGAATAAACCCTAACAGAAATCCTAGAATTCGATCTAGAGTATTAAACATAGAATCAGAAATTAGGGTTCGATTGGATATCACGTTTTACGAGAATTCTATCGAAAATTTGGCAGAACCTCCCCTGTAAAACGGACATCTCTCTACTCAAAACAGTAGAGCCGACCCTGCAAGGAAATACACTTTGAAAAACTACACAAGGCACAATCAAAATCCCACGGTCGGACTCCAAACTACAGTCCACCGACCGGGGTCCACAAACACAGAACAATTCCAGATATACCAAAAATATCCTTATAACATAGAAATACATTTTATAGGTAGAAATTACATAATTAACCTTAAAACACAGTAAAAACTGATAAAAACTCATTTTATTAGTAAAACGATATATTATATATATAATTTAAAATAATTCACGAAAAATAGTTTTAATTAGTTAAAAATACTAAATAATTTGTAGAAATCATTTTTATACCTTAAATAACTATTAAAACCAATTAAATTACATTTTTAACCAATTTAGGGTAAAATTACCAAAATACCCCTATATATATTAATATACTTAAATTACTTCAAAAATTCACCAAAAATTATACAATTATCTAAAATTAATTTTCTCAACATATTTATCAATAATATCAATAATTAAAATCATTTAACTAATTAAATTCAGTTAAAAACATAATTAACCCTAATTTCTCAAAATCACATAAACTTCAATAATTCAAAATAAATACTTAGAAATTCATAAAAATTCCAAATAAATTCCCATAATTCATTTCAACACCTAATTTAACCATAAACTCCAATTTCATAATTTAAATAATTAATTTCCGAAAATTAGAAAATAATATTAAAATATTCAAAAATACCCAAAAATCCAAAAAATCTCCAAAAATTCTACGAAAATTCATACATGTAGATTGAGCTACTAGGAACAACATTTGTGAAGAGATTTTTCATGAATCATTCAATTCGAAGCTCAAAAAAATCAAAAACCCTAATAGGTCGAAATTGAAAATTCAAAACCTATGCAATTCTAGACCATTTTAGCTCAAACCAAAGCTAGAATCACACTCACCGGAGCTCAAGGAGAAGAAAGAGACCGGCAGTGTCGAAAACGGTAGCCGGAATCGGCATGATCGACGGTAGCTCAATTTTCGGCTTCTCCGGCCAAAAATGGCTTCCAGGCACCGGAAATGGCTGCAGCAGGCGGCAGAAGAGGCTGGGGAAGGTGGTGGCACACCGGACGGCACACCAATGGTGAGAAATCGGTAGTAGCAGCGACCGGACGGTGAGGAAACGATCGGGAGGGAGAAGAGAGAAGTCGGGGGCAAAATGGTAATTTTCCAAAAAACTTGATTTTTGATATATAATGTGTATATATATATATACTTTATACTATATAATAAAATAATATTAAATTACACACATTAAATATACACCACACACATAAAATTTAATATTTTAATAATTTATACTAAATAAAAATAATTAAATAACAATAAAACTAATAAATAATTAATAAAATATTAGGGTAACATTAAACCCTAATTAAATAAATATACATACATAGGCTTTATTTAGTATTTTAAAAATACGCATGAGTTCATGCAAGTCCGAAAATATATTTAAAATAATTAATATTAAAATATTTACGTGAAAATTTTCCCGAAAATAAAAGTCTCGGGAAATTTTTACATAAAGCACTGTAAATAAAACACAATAATTAAAATAGAGTTTAAATACATATCAACTCGTAAAAATATCGTAAGATATATACAAAAATTATTAACACTGTATATCCCGATACAGTGTAAAAATATTTTAAAAACACGGGATATTATAGTCTTCCCCCCTTACAAGAATTCGTCCCCGAATTCCAGAAAACAGGATAAAGAAGGAAAGAGATACGGGTAAGAAGCTCGCATCTCAGCTTCAGTCTCCCATGTATGCTCTTCAACCCTGTCGCTACGCCACAGAACCTTGACCATCGGAATCTGCTTCGATCGCAACTGTCGAATTTGATAATCTACGATCGCCACAGGTTCTTCCACAAACGTCAAATCTTCACTCACTTCTACACTGTCAGGTTGCAACACGTGAGAAGGGTCTGAGATATACTTCCTCAACATCGAGATATGAAATACTGGATGCACTTGTGACATACTCGGAGGCAAATCCAACCGATATGCAACAGTGCCAACTCTCTCCAGAATCTCAAACGGTCCAATATATCTCGGTGCTAACTTACCCTTCCTGCCAAATCTCATCACACCCTTCATCGGAGATACTTTCAGAAAAAACAAAATCTCCAAACTGAAACTACACATCTTTGCGCCTAGGATCCGCATAACTCTTATGTCTGCTAACTGCGGTCTCTAATCTTCGTTTAATCACGGTGACTTTCTCTGCAGCATCCTGAACCATCTCAGGTCCAATCAAAACTCTATTACCAATCTCATCCCAACTCAACGGGGATCTACATTTCCTTCCATACAACGCCTCATATGGTGCCATACCAATACTGCTATGGTAGTTGTTATTATATGCAAACTCAATGAGTGACAAATGATCATCCCATCTACCTCCCAAATCCAAGACACACATCCTCAACATATCTTCCAGTGTCTGGATCGTCCTCTCAGACTGGCCATCTATCTGAGGATGAAAAGCAGTACTGAAATCCAACCTAGTGCCCATTGCTTCCTGTAACTTCTGCCAAAAATGAGAAGTAAACACCGAACCTTTATCTGACATAATGGACACAGGTACTCCATAAAGGCACACAATATGCTTCACATACAACTTCGCCAATCTAGCAACTGAATAAGTGGCTTTCATAGACAAGAAATGTGCAGACTTCGTCAACTTGTCTACAATCACCCAGATAGAATCGTATCCATCCTTCGAACGAGGTAAACTGACCACAAAATCCATAGCTATCCTTTCCCACTTCCACTCGGGAATAGGAAGAGGCTGAAGCTTCCCAGAAGGCTTCTGATGTTCAGCTTTCACTTGTTGACACGTCAAGCACTTAGCAATATAATCAGCGACATCCTTCTTCAATCCATCCCACCAGTATAGATCTCTGATACTGTGGTACATCTTGGTAACACCTGGATGAACGCTGTAGGCTGTAGAATGTGCTTCCTCTAAAATCTCCTCTCTCAAGTCATCCACGTCAGGAACACACAACCAAGACCAATTCTAGAAGCATCACAGTAAACTGTGAACTTATCCACACTATTAGGCAAAGCTAATACTGGCGCTTTGGTCAATTTCTCCTTCAACAACTGAAAATTATTCTCACAAGCTTCTGACCACTCGAATCTAACATTCTTCTGAGTCAAGCGAGTCATAAGGGCTGTAATTCTGGAAAAATCCTGCACAAACCGCCTATAATACCCGGCTAAACCCAGAAAACTTTGAATCTCTATAACAAAAGTAGGTCTAGGCCACTCAGATACTGCCTCAATCTTCTGTGGATCAACCTGAATACCTTCTTTAGACACTACGTGTCCAAGAAAAGAAACACTCTCCATCCAAAAATCACACTTCGAGAACTTAGCATAAAGCTGATGATCTCTCAATGTCTATAGTACAATCCTCAAGTGATATACATGCTCTTCCATACTCCTTGAATATACTAGTATATCATCAATGAAGACTACCACAAACTGATCCACATACGGTTTGAATACCCTATTCATCAGGTCCATAAAAGCTGTTGGTGCATTAGTCAAACCAAAAGACATCACCAGAAACTCATAATGACCATATCTAGTGCGGAACACTGTCTTAGGAATATCAGCTTCACTAATCCGCAGCTGATGATAACCCGACCTTAAGTCAACCTTAGAAAAGAACTGTGCACCCTGAAGCTGGTCAAATAAGTCATCTATCCTCGGGAGAGGATACTTGTTCTTCACTGTTACCTTATTCAACTCTCTATAGTCAATGCACAGTCTCAGGGTACCATCCTTCTTCCTCACAAACAGGATTGGTGCACCCCAAGGAGAAACACTAGGTCTGATGAAACCTTTATCCAACAACTCTTGCAACTGCTCCTTCAACTCTTTCAACTCTGCAGGAGCCATACGATAGGGTGGCATATATATAGGAGTAGTACCTGGTACCACATCTATATAGAAATCAATCTCTCTATGAGGTGGTAAACCTAGCAACTCCTCGGGAAAAACATAAGGAAACTCATAAGCAACAGGAACATCTATGAGTAACAACTTCTCCACTGAAGTATCCCTGACCAATGCCAAATATCCCTGACATCCCTTCCTCAATAACTTCCTAGCCATAATAGCAGAAATAAGATTTTGAGGTGCTGAACTCCTATCACCAACAAACTTAAACTCTTCTTCATCAGGAATTCTAAAAGTCACCTCCTTATTCCTGTAATCTACCACGGCATAGTGCTGAGATAACCAATCCATTCCCAAAATAACATCAAACTCCATCATATCCAACAATAACAAATCGGCGGGTAATTCTCTATCTCCCACGAGAACTGGACAACCAGAAAGAACAATATCGGCGTCCAAAGAATCGCTCAGAGGAGTGGCAACAGACAAAGGAAAGGCCATCCTCGAAGCTTGCCAACAAGATTTAGAAGCAAAAACAGGAGAAACAAACGAATGCGTGGCACCCGGATCAAACAAAACCCAAGCATCCAGGTAACAAACAGAAACAATACCTGCCACGACTGCATTAGATGCCTGAGCATCCTGCTGAGTAAGATGAAAGATTATGGCCTGACCTCGACCTCCCTGCTGACTGGTAGAAGCATGGCCAACACCTCTGGCACCTCCTCTAGTACCTCTACCACGACTCTGCTGTGGAACAAACTGAGTGGAACTCTGATGCTGGGCTGGTGGTAACTGAAATGGCACGGGTGCAGCACTAGCAATCGACTGCTGTGGGAATCGCGGAATCTGCTACTGCTGATACCAGGAATAAGGACACGATCTGGCAAAATGTCCTGTTTGCCCGCATCTGAAGCATGTCAGTGGTGTCAGATAACACGGTCCCTGATGGACTCTACCACAAGTCTGACAAACACTGGCCGCTGATCCAGAACTACGACCACTACTGCTGCTCGAAGCACCTGACCCAAATCTGAACGATCTACGCTGACCTCCACGGCCATGTCTACTGCTCCGATGCACTCGCTGCTGCTGTCTCTGACTCTGCTAAGTCGAACCTCGCTGCTGACTACTCGAACCAACATGAAAACTCGAATACGGAGTAGCCTGCGATCCACTCGACTGAACTCCCAGTTGGTAGTAATCAGGCATCGCTCCCTGCCTAACTAATCTTAGCTCGATCTCCTTGGCTAACTCAATCACAGACTCGAGAGTAAGGCCTGCTGTAGGTATACCAGCAAAAGCTGAACCCAAACCAATAACATATGTAGTGACAGTGAAATACTGATCTCGCATCAGATCCTCAGCATATCTACCCAGATGAAGAAACTCTCAGGTATACTCCTCTACAGATTGATCTCCCCGAGAAATACTGGTCAGACGGAGACGATAGCTCAAACGAAGAGGCTCTGGACAGAATCTCCTCATGAATCGCTCTCGAAACTGAGCCCATGTCATCGTCATCATATAGGGCTGGATCATCTGAATAAACCAATCTAGAGCTGGTCCCTTGACAGACAACTCAACGATCATGATCCGCTGGTACTCGGTATGAGCAGTCCGAGTCCTAGTCTCAATCACATGCAGAAAATCTAACGGATCGGAAGTACCATCAAAAGCAATCCTGCCCACTCGGGCATAGAACAAAGCTGCCTCAGGGTCAGACATACCCTGCTGATAGGCAGGCTGAATAGGCTAAACAACTAGAGGAACAGGAACATCAAACTCAGGCTCTACAGGCTCCTCGTCCTGTAACTCTCTCTGCCTACGGCGACCTGCCGCTCCTCGAGGTCTACCTCTGCCACGACCTCTACGCCTAACTGGCTGCTCAGGAGGTAAAACCTCATCCTGAAAAGACTCATCATCCTCGGCCTCAACGACCGGTGGAGCGACACGCGCTCGCCTCCTCATTCTGAAAAGATAAACGGAAAGATTCAGACAAAACAGACAACGGAGGAATAACGCTGAAAACTACAGCAAGGAATACTTATCAAGACATACTCGAACCTAATACACTGCAGTAGTCCAACAGAAAACACAACTTTAAAACTAGGGCCACAACTCACACAACTAAGCCCTGACACAGAACTCCGCTCTGATACCAACTTTGTCACGACCCAAAACAGGGGCCATGACCGACGCTAGGGAACGGGAATTCTTTCGAATCCGGAACCTGTAGCAAGCCTAAAAATAAAATAAATCATGCAATAATAACAATGATCATCCAATATGCAGCGGAAATAAAAATCATAAATATCATAATAACATTTTCACCACTGGATTTAAATCAAATCTCATCTCATCACATATATATAATCTCTTTAATACAATTCCAGTTTCAATATAATACATCTCTTTAAAATAAAATACATGAAATCCAATACTTTAATTCACAACTACTGCAGTGTCTAGATAAAATAAATAAGACTCAAGTAGATAATTTACACAAAGAAGCCGGGGCGGAAGAAATCCGGCGTATCGACCTGCTACTGAGGTCTGAAGATGTTGACTCTCCTGAAAAATAGTCAACGGAGGGGAGTCAGACCTCACTGAGTGAATTACTATAATATATATACATACACACTAAGTGACAATGCATACAATCAACAGTATATATATATCTAATATATATACAGGCAATTTCACACAGATGCAGAAAATCATTTTTTATATATTTATTTGAAAATCCCAGTTTATGAAGGATCACATAGAACTCTAGAATATCGCAACCTCAAAAATAGTGTTAGACAACACTCTAGCCATACAGGCTCACTTAATCCAAATATATCCACTTAATCCATTTAGACAGTAGACTGGCCCCGAGACACTAAGTCAACCGAGCTCCAGCAGTCTGACTGCTAGTGTGATTGGCCCCGAGACACTTGGTCAACCGAGCTCCAGCAATCACACCCAAATCACATCTCACACATCTCAATAATCATAATCCATCAATATCCACAAATGGTTAGTAATATAGCCTAAATACTATAGGCGTACCGGTACGTACTCGGTCTTAGTGCTGCCCACTAGGTAGCACGTTCTATTGATATCCTTCATCATTAATAATATAAATCATTCATTCACAATAAATGATGCATGAATTTAAATGAAATAACAATATAAACCATATATATACCGAAGATATACCAAAAGTAAACCAAGTATATTTCGAGTATATATATGTCAAATGAATTCAATCAAATTATAACTTAAGCTAGAAATATATTTAAAAACATTTTAAATATATTTTATTTACAAAACATGCATATAATTTAATATATACCAAAAATAAACCAAAATATACTTAATAAACTTAAGAAATAATCAAATTATTTATGCATATTTAATCAACATAAAACATGCATTTCTAAATCATGCATCCTAAGCATATATATATATAGTACAGTAACTCACCTAATGCGCTCCACGAGACAGGTCCGACGGGCCTGGTCCACTAGCCCTCGGTCTCGGTGCAACTAAATAAGCAATAAATAATAGACATCAGAATAAACCCTAACAGAAATCCTAGAATTCGATCTAGAGTATTAAACATAGAATCAGAAATTAGGGTTCGACTGGATATCACGTTTTACGAGAATTCTACCAAAAATTCGGCAGAACCTCCCCTGTAAAACGGACATCTCTCTACTCAAAAGAGTAGAGCCGACCCTGCAAGGAAATACACTTCGAAAAACTACACAAGGCACAATCAAAATCCCACGATCGGACTCCAAACTACAGTCCACCGACCGGGGTCCACAAACACAGAATAATTCCAAATATACCAAAAATATCCTTATAACATAGAAATACATTTTATAGGTAGAAATTACATAATTAACCTTAAAACACAGTAAAAACCGATAAAAACTCATTTTATTAGTAAAACCGTATATTATATATATAATTGAAAATAATTCACGAAAAATAGTTTTAATTAGTTAAAAATACTAAATAATTTGTAGAAATCATTTTTATACCTTAAATAACTATTAAAACCAATTAAATTACATTTTTAACCAATTTAGGGTAAAATTACCAAAATACCCCTATATATATTAATATACTTAAATTACTTCAAAAATTCACCAAAAATTATACAATTATCTAAAATTAATTTTCTCAACATATTTATCAATAATATCAATAATTAAACTCATTTAACTAATTAAATTCAGTTAAAAACATAATTAACCCTAATTTCTCAAAATCACATAAACTTCAATAATTCAAAATAAATACTTAGAAATTCATAAAAATTCCAAATAAATTCCTATAATTCATTTAAACACCTAATTTAACCATAAACTCCAATTTCATAATTTAAATAATTAATTTCCGAAAATTAGAAAATAATATTAAAATATTCATAAATACCCAAAAATCCAAAAAATCTCCAAAAATTCTACGAAAATTCATACAGGTAGATTGATCTACTAGGAACAAAATTTTTAAAGGGATTTTTCATGAATCATTCAATTCGAAGCTCAAAAAAAATCAAAAACCCTAATAGGCCGAAATTGAAAATTCAAAACCTATGCAATTCTAGACCATTTTAGCTTAAACCAAAGCTAGAATCACACTCACCAGAGTTCAAGGAGAAGAAAGATACCGGCGGTGTCGAAAACGGTGGCCGGAATCGGCGTGATCGACGGTAGCTCGATTTCGGCTTCTCCGGCCAAAAATGGCTTCCAGGCGCCGGAAATGGCTGCTGCAGGCGGCGGAAGAGGCTGGGGAAGGTGGTGGCACACCGGACGGCACACCAACGGTGAGAAATCGACAGTAGAAGCGGCCGGATGGCGAGGAAACGATCGGGAGGGAGAAGAGAGAAGTCGGGGGCAAAATGGTAATTTTCCAAAAAACTTGATTTTTGATATATAATGTGTATATATATATACTTTATACTATATAATAAAATAATATTAAATTACACACGTTAAATATACACCACACACATAAAATTTAATATTTTAATAATTTATACTAAATAAAAATAATTAAATAACAATAAAACTAATAAATAATTAATAAAATATTAGGCTAATATTAAACCCTAATTAAATAAATATACACACATAGGCTTTATTTAGTATTTTAAAAATACGCATGAGTTCATGCAAGACCGAAAATATATTTAAAATAATTAATATTAAAATATTTACGTGAAAATTTCCCCGAAAATGAAAGTTCCGAAAAAATTTTACGTAAAGCACTGTAAATAAAAAACAATAATTAAAATAGAGTTTAAATACATATCAACTCATAAAAATATCGTAAGATATATACAAAAATTATTAACATTGTATATCCCGGTACAGTGTAAAAATATTTTAAAAACACGGGATATTACAGTAAGCCTTAAAAGAAAAACGCGGAAATATTTAAATTTGAAACCTTATAATAAATAATAAAATCATAATGCACATTATCAAACTGATTTTTCTCAATATAATTTAAACCATAATATCAGTGCATAAAATAAATAAACTTCAGTTATACAAATAGTATCTCAGTACATAAATTATAAATACATGAAATTCCAAATAAAATATGCAATTATACAATTTTTTCTACTGCGGTACATGAAAGTAAATACAACACAACTAAATAGACCTATGTAGAATAGTCGGTGACGAAGCTACACGTTGAAGAGAAGTAGGCCTAACAGAAAACTCCCAAACTCCTGAAAAAAAAAATAAGTTAAGGGGAGTCAGACTTCACTGAGTAAGTTAATAAAGAAATGAATGCAATTTGAAAACCTCATTAAAATAAATTTTATGGAAATATAATATAATATAATTTTATTCCAACCATTTGGTATACATATAATAAATCCATTTTTTTTAAAAGGAGAAGAAATAGATATTTAAATGTCTTTTTAAATCATTTCAATATAAAAATTTGGTAGAACCCGATTTATATATTTTTAACAGTCATATGACTTACTTATATCCAAGACTGCTAGATCCCGAGAGCAAGACATCATTAGGATACACAGTCGTAGTCATATCTCTTAATCCAATATCACTGGCGGTGTCCGAGAGGAAAACATCACTAGACCATCGGCCTTAGTGATTTAATAAATATAAATTAAAATTATACTGGTGGTGTTCGAGAGCAAAGCATCACCAGACCTTCGGCCCCAATATTTATTAAATAAATAAATATTATACTACTAGCGATGTCCGAGAGCAAAACATCACCAGACCTTCGGCTCCAATAATATAATTAAATAATCACATATTTTACCAGTGCGCATACGGTTCTGATAAAACTTATCAGGTAGCCCATTCTATCGTGGTTTATTTAAAATAATTAAAAATAAATAAAATAAAAAAAATTACAATAAATAACAATAAAATAAATCAACTATAAATTAAATCATACAATATCATATGAAGAATGTTGTCTATAATCTCATAAAATTAAATTCATCAGAATTTAATATGTTTTAATTAAAAAACCTGATACTCAAATCAAATATTAACTTACAGGATAAAGGTGTTCCTCTGGCATGTCGTGTCCGACCTCGACTAGTAGACGCGATTGTAGGGGCAGCTAAAAGATAGAAAAAGGAAATGACAATCAGAAAATAGAAATCTAACTTCTAGAGTTTCTAAGGAAGACTCGATTTGAACTCAGAATAAAAATTTTAGGATTGACCCGGTGTCATATTTTACGAGAAATCTATCGAAAATTCGATAGAATTTTCTTTATAAAACGGACATCCCTCTACCAAAGTAAAGTAAATCCTGCAAATAAACACACTTCAAAATTCACAGTGGTACAACACCTCGGGTTGGGACCCCAAACTACACAATTTCCAACCGAGGTTCACAAAAAAAATACAATAAGCAAATACTAAATATTAATTTAGTAAATCACCAAAAATAATAAAAATGATAATAAATCATACTATAATTTATTTAATTTTTAAAACACTAAATAAAATTATTTTCTACCATAATTTAATAAAATTTCAAATAATAATATAATATTAATGACAATCCAACTTTCCAAATATTCAACATAATATAGTCAAATTCAAACTATAATTGCCCAAATAGTTTAAATATACTATAATATTAGTTAAAAACTCATTCAAACCACAAAATAATAAATAATTAAATTTTGAATAAATTTTCAAAAATAGTTAGTATTAATTAACTATAAATAATAAATAATTTAAAAAAATTATTTTAATACCACATTTTATCTCAAAATTATCTAAAACATAGTATTTAATTATAATATCAACAAAAACACACCATTTACCTATTATTTCAAAATTTACATAATAATAATAATTTCTAAAAAAATTAGATAAATTATCAAAAATTATTTTATCACTACTAAAATTACTAACATAATATACTAACACTAATTAACTCAAATATTCAACCAAAAATAATTAATTAATCACATTAACAAAATATACATAAAACTTAAAATACCTAAATAAATATACAAAAATTTCTATAATCTCAAATAAAATTAATATACCTAAAATAATTAACAATAACTACTCTAATTACTAATTAAACCCAAATTAAATATCAATTAAAATCAAACAAAAATAAAATAAAATAATGTAAAAATTGAGAAAAATCAAAATAATATACAAAATTAGATTTAAGCCTCAAACTTTGCAGAATTCATCATCTAACTTAGAAGAATTGAAGATTAACACATAAACTAGCTCAGACAACCAGAAAATAACTCTGTGCAACTCACCTTCAACCTCACTTTTCGGCGCCGGAAATGGGTGGCAAAGGCAAGGCTGGACGTCGATCGACACCTGAGGAAGTGAGGAAGGTTGAGGGAGCAATGGCAGCACCAATCTAACTTTGGCAAAGACGAGGAGGCTTCAAAACGTGAGGAAGAAGGAGAAATCAGAGGAAGAAAAGAAAAGGGAGAGGCTGCTGGTGGTGCTGGCTGCTCTAAGAAGGGCTGGGACATGCTAGAGGAGAAAGATGACAGTGATGGTGATGGTGGAAGGGGAAGGCAGCATCTTGGTGAGGTCTTGGGGGGTGGGTGGTTGAGTTTCTTCTTCTCTTGGGCGGTAAGTTGCTGTTTTTCTTCTTTCTTTATATATATATATATATATATATATATATATATATATATATATATATATATATATATATATATATATAATCTTACTTTATATAAAAAAAACATTATATTATAATATTATACATTAATTATCCACCACACACACATGTACATAGTACATATACATATATATATATATACACACTAATAATTTAATACACACACATAAAATATCCATGCAAATAATGTATTTTAATAATAATAATAATAATAATAATAATAATAATAATAATAATAATAATAATAATAATAATAATAATAATAATAACGATGATGATGATAAAAATAAACAATGTCATTTTAAATAATAAAATAATACAAAATTCGGAAATTACTTTTATTAAAATAAAATATAGGGTATTACACTTAACTTAGTTTTTATTTTACGATTGAACTCTCTTAAATTAAAGATTATTTTGTTTATTTATAGTTATTTGATAATTATTTTAACAAAAAAAATGACAGAAAAAATAAAAGTTATGATAATGTAAAAAAAGGATAAAAATATAATTTTTAAATTTTAAATTTAAAGTACTATAATATAATAAAGTAGAGAGTACAAATAATAACTATCTCCAAATATTCCATATTTACTTGAAAAGTATAGTTGTTATTTTTATGAAAATGCAAACAGAACAAATGCAAAATATAATTTTTAATTGCTAGTGCAGTTGCATGTTTTTTTTTTAAATATATTTAATATTGTGTAAATGATTATTAATCAGAAAATTAAAAAATACACATATTATTGTAAAGTGTATAGTATGTATGTATTTATAGTATTATGTGTTGAAGCCTCAGAGCGACTAGGCATAGTCGACTATTATAGAACATCAGTTTGAGCTAGATACAATTCATGACTACTAATAGGGCAAATACTTTTATAACTAGTCAGCCAAATAATAGGTTTGTTGCACTATTGGTACTATTATTTTGGGTCATATTTTATTTTGGTACTAAAATTTAAAATTTTTTTCAATCTCAAAAATTCTAATTTTATTTCAAGTTGAAGTATTTTGAATATATATGATTAAATTTAACATACATGATAGTCAGAATAAATATATTTTTAATATATTTATCTTATAACTATTCCATTAAACAATTTAATAATCTTATTGGCTTTATAAAACAAAATTTGTTTATGGGTTCCATAAAATAAAATTTTAACAAAATTTATTTTATGAAACCCATAAAGTGATTAGGCCGCTTAATGAAATACTTACTCTTAGTGATATGTACTAGATCAATTATGTATAACCATGTTTTGACTTTATCATTTTATTTAATAAAGAGGCATTTTATTATCATTTTGTGTTATGATAATTATTTGAATAGTCAAGTCTTACTAAGATCATCAAGTATATGACTTGATACTAAAACCCTTAGATTAAATACGAGTTCTATTCAAATTATCCCTATTCATAACAATATGTTATGACTAGTATGATGTTGATTGACGATTATGTTTTACTAATCATGAATATGAGATAATAAGTCAACTCATAGGTACTTATTTGGGAAATAATGTACTGGATTGACCCATCATGAGAATATTACATAGATAATTGTCATAAGTAATTCTCATCATAATAATATTGATTTAGTCCTTTGACCTTAAAATCATTATGGATTTCTATATAACTATTATATATTTTGACACAATCTAACATTGTCTTTAATAGGATAATTAAATAAATTATTGTTGGATATGAAATGAGTTATGTGAGGAATGTGAGTGATTGAGAAAGAATTTGTCCCTTATTTAATCTGAGTAAGATATCTATGAGCCCTTTGATAAGATAGACTGAGGAAAATGCATAGTCATGCTAAAGTGAATTGATAAAGAGTTATCATTCTCAGTCTACTTAGAGTCAAGAAATAATATGATTGAATTATATAAGGAGGACAGAAACTATGCCTTATATTCAATTAAGATATCATGTGACAAAGAGATTACAATATTTATTATAAATTAGATTATGTTGGATTATTGACTTCACATGACTTGGGTAGTCATAATGTCTTGCTAGAGACCACTTATGACTTGTAGCCTAAATAGAGATTTAAGGCCCATTGCCAACGTCATGTGAACCTACAAGGTCACACACTTAGAACAGGCCCAATAATGGATAGGTTTGAGAAGCCCAATTATGCTCTATGGAAATAAATAAATAGTTTATTTATTTAAGGTAAAGGTTATCTTAAATAAATAGAATATTATTTCTGATTTAATTTTAAATAAAATTAGAACAATAATAATAGAGAAATTACCAAAAAAAGTTATTTTGGTAAGTGAAACCCTAATTAAAGGTCTATAAATATGTTATATTCTCTAGGGTTTCATTAACTTAATCATTAGCCACCAAAAATTTATTTTTCTCCTCTTAGAAAAACTAAAACACAGAGTGTTTTTGTTCTTGATTTATGAGAAATCAAGAGAAGTGCTAGCATACAAATTTTTCATTTTAATCAAGAGCTGTTCGTGTGGACGCTTGTAGAGGATAGATTCTTTTAGAGACGTCTTGATCCGAACTACCAAAATCAAAAGCTCGAGGTAAGGTGTCATCGAAGTGAACCTCCTCTCTGCCTTCCAAAAATCTTACCACTTCTGCATTTGTGGTAAGATTTGAAAAACCCTAGTTTTAAATTAATTAATTGAAATACTTGGATCCGGGTTAGGGTTTGTGATTAAAAGTTTTAATTTTCGCTGCGTTTTTGAATCATGAAACCCAATAATAACATGGTGAATATATTAAAAATATACTTATTCTAGCTGCCATGTATACTAAATTTGATAGGATATGTTCAAGATATTTTAAGTTGAAACAAAAATATAATTTTTGGAACTGAAAAGAAAAAATTAAAAATTTAGTACCAAAGTGAAACATGAGCTAAAATTATGATACTAACGGTGAACAAAACCAACCAAATAGTAGTAGAGAAATTAGCCTTACAATAAATATGGGAAATGCAGACCTTCCTATCAAAAAATAATAATCGATAAAATACTACCAAAATTAGTATTGTAAGCCATTTCCCATTTAAGAGCTAGTTGAATCAATGTTAAATTTTCAACCTTAATTGAGACCTTGTGATAATCCTCTTGCCTTGCAAGCAACAATCTCTAGTAAAGACCTTCTAATTCTTACTTTATAGTTGAGCAAATAGTATTGATGTTCATTACAAATAATTCTTGCTTTATAGTTGAGCAAACACTTGTGATGTTCATTACAAAGCCAACAAACCACCTTCCACTTTCATATCAAACAAGAGATCACAAGTTGAGGTAGAGACAAAGGAGACTTTAATCCATCATCAGTGTTCATATTAGTGTCATAATAACTAGTGAAAAATAAGACTTCACCATAGGTGGAAATTTAACTCACTTTGCTTCCCCACCTGTAAAACTTAACTTCATTAAGGTGAGTAAGAACTAAGAGAATTATGACTCTATAATACGTGAAATGGAACCAAAAATTAAAGAAAAAAGAGGCGAATATTTAAGATATTTGAAGTGAGGATTGAGGAACTCAACTTGATTTCTCATTAAATAAAAACATACTTAAATACAAGCTAAACTGATAATTACATATAAAATCTACGTACTTTTGCAAGTAAAGAAAAATTCAACTAAAGCTAAAAAAAGGTTAACCACGCTAAAGCTCCATGCATTAGCTACAAACATATGTGCATAAAACCTCTCAAAATCATGATAATTAAACATAATAGTTACTTAGTTCAGCAATAAAGTAAATAAACATGCTAAATGAAGACATAAAGACTCTTCAAATTTTGGGAACTTTTATAATAGTTGCACAATAATCTTCTCCTTTAAATTTATTGGAGAATATATCCCACATTGAAAAAGTGCAAAGTAATAAAGTGATTTATAAGTAGTGTAAATTGGACATCAATAAAAGTTCATTAGTTTTATGTTACATAGGCTTAACCCAATTTATAAGTTCACACCAGTGTGTGTGGGCTAATACTCTCGAGGTCTATGCACTTGTTAATAGGATTCTTTATAATATATTGAATCTTTATATTTGCAATGAACTTGCAATGTTTTATCCTCCCACGAAAGACTGAATACTTATATAAGATCCTAGTAGGAACCTTTTGAACATGACCAAAATCACATAGTAGCTTCCTAAGTTGTATTATTTGACTTATAGCACCTATAGCTACAACACATTCTAACCATAGTTCTTATTTACTCAAATCTCAACTTGCACAAAAGGTTTTGTGAGGATATCAACAATTAATCTTTAGATTTGCATTGAACCAAGGATACCTCCAATTCCTTCTTTGCCTCCTTGATAAAATGGTACTTGATCTTGTAATGTTTTATCCTCCCATGAAAAAATGAATTCTTTGCAATTAAAATGGTTGCTTTATTGTCATATAGGATCTCAATAGGATTCTTTTGAACATGACTAAGATCACTCGGTAGCTTCGTAAGCCATTTTGCTTGTTCACAACACCCGTAGCTATAACATATTTTGCATTTGCTGTAGATTGAGGTACCAACTCTTATTTCATAGAATGTCAGGCAAAAACACTAGTTTTAAGAGTAAACATGCACCAAGAAGTACTCTTCATGTCATCAATTGTTCTAGCCTAACTGGTATCACAATAGTCGACTAAATTCATAGAATTTAAATTTTTTAAGAAACTAGTGCCATAATTTATAGTATGTTGACCATTTGTATGATCAATTATGAAGTTTTAACTTTGACAAGTAATTTGAATTTTCTAATCTTTTTCTCTAAGTGTGTATTTTAGATATGTTTGATAATTTACTTAAAGAAAGATGTAAATGAGATGTAAAAGCTCTTTAAAGCTCTAAAAAAACTACTCATAACTCATTTAGAACCTTAACAATTATCAAGCATCAATCAAAACTGAGTAAGGATTGAAATTGACTCAAAACAAGCTCAATTATGTTCTTCATGAATGGCCATCACAATTGTGAGGAAAACTCATAAGTTAAAGGATCAAGAAGCCCCTTTTTGCATCAGCAATCTATGAACCTCACGATCTACCTTCATGATCATGAGGATGCTAGTCTTGATTGTGAGCATGTGACCAAGTTATGACCCATGCAAGGCATAAAATTGGGAAACTCTAGGACACTCGTGAGTTGCGATCATGATTATGACTCAATTATGAGCCATGCTCACTCTAGGAGACAATGACTATTGAGTTCCAATGGCTACTTTTTTCAAACATCACAATCATAACTATGGCCTTATGATTGTGAGCAGACTCTTCTTTACAAAAGAGTTAAAAACACATTAAATGAAGCTTATAAAGGTTAAAGACAAATTAAATGCTTCCCAATATCTAGAAATTGAGATATAACCATAAATATGAGTTAAAAAACTTCATTTAATAGTTAGACAATTTGATTGAGCATTCAATTTACTCTTAGCATTCAAGAAGCTCATAAATTCTCTTTGTAATTTTATATTATTGAGTGTGGTTGTGTATTAGAGTTAGGTCTCTTCTTCATTTCTTTCTTCGGTTAGAAAAAGAGAAGTGAGTATCTACTTTTGTGTGTGGTAAGTGTTAGCCAATTGAAAACACTTGGGAATTCATTTTAAGAGTGATCTAAGAAAAATCTTATTTGTAAGGTTTGAGTTGAGCCTCAAAACTTAAGGTTTCTAAGTAAATAAATTGGTGTGGGTTGAAAATCCTAACTTAGGATAAGTTAGATGGAGATGTAAATTTGATTAGAAATAGAACTCCTTAATTACTTGTGTTAACTTCTCTTCATCCTTTAATCTTTTCTTTAATTTATCTTTAATTTGATTTAAATTTCATAAGCCATATTCACCCCCTCTAGGGCACTTGCATAGTACCTTTGATGTACCTCAGGACCCCATTTACTGAGCTAAAATGAAGCTCAATTGGACAATGCATATACCTTACATGCATAGTGAATAGGAAAATAATGTTAGGTCTTGTAATTGATAAGTACAATAAACATCTAACCAAGCTCTTATAAAAATTTCCATTTATTAAGGCATGACCATCTTCCTTGGATAGCTTGACTTTAGGTGTCAATGGGGTGCTCATAGCTTTGCAATTCTTTATACGAAATTCCTTTAAAATCTCTTTAGCATATTTATACTAAAAAATAAAAATGCCTTTGTTTGTCTGCATCACTTTTATACCAAGGAAGTACACCATCTTACCAAGATCAAACATGTGAAATTCCAATTTCAATTGATCTTTGAATTGATTAATACTGCTATTTATTGTAACTAAAAATCATCAACATATAATGAGACGACTAAAATATTAGAATAAATGGCTTTAACATAAAAAGTTGCTTAACTCAAGCTTTTGTTGAACCCCAACCACAAAAGAAATTCATCCATTATGCTATAGCGTACCCTTAATGCCTACTTCAAAATATAAAAGGCTTTTTTTAGCAAACAAACTTTGACTTCTATCTCCTTGCTTTATAAACCTTGAAGTTGCTCTATGCTCACTACCTCATTAATGTTGCCATTGAGAAGTGTTGACTTGACATACAATTGATTTAATTTCATTGCATTTGAGCTGCCAATACGAGTAATAGCTTGATTGTATTAAGCTTATCTACTAGTGTAAATATTTATGAGAAGTTAATCCTAAACTCCTATGTATAGCCTTAACCATAAGTCTAGCTTTCCATCTATTCCTAAAGCCATTAACATTTAATTTGGATTTATATGTCCATTTCATAATAATTACCTTCTTATTATTAGGCTTGTAAACTAGAATCTATATTTAATTCTTATGAATTGCATCAGGCTCCTCTTGCATGGCTTTCATCCATTTAGGATCTTTTATAACTTCATCAAAGCTACTAGGCTCAATAACTACAATGTTACATCTTTCTTAGATCTCAACAAGAAATCTTATTCCTTTGACAACATCATCTTCACTCTCTTTATTTTGTGGAGTAGTTACATCTTATTCCTGGTGTTGTTGCACCTCAACATCTTTAAGATGACTTTTCACTCCTCCTTTTTTCTTAATCCTATGTAGTACTCTCATCAATCTTTACATATATACTAATATGCATTTGGTTGTTCAGGAGATTGTAAACTCACATTGATGCTATAACCAATTAGGATAATAACTTTAGATCTTACATTAAGCATTTCCCTTTTAGCTTTTAGAATAAGCATATGACAAATACTATTAAAAATTCTAAAATGGTTAATGGAGGGTTGGAAGCCAAACCATGCTTCAAATGGAGTCATGCTTTCAAGTGCATTGGTACGTAGACTGTTCAATGAGTATACTATTGCACTAACACTTTTTTACTATAACTAGTTTAGTAAGTCTTTCTTAAATAGTAAATATTTAGCCATCTCTATGATGGTTTTATGCTTTCTTTCACTAACTCCATTTTAGTATAAAGTGTACACATTTGTGAACTATTATTGAGTGTTTACTTGCTTATATAAATTTTGAAGCTTACTTAACTTGTACTTAATGCCATTTTTGTGGTACATGGTATGGGTGGCAGGCACAACATATATGAGATAAGTGATAGGGCATTTTAAATATGAATGTTAATAATGCGGGGGGGAGGGGGGGGGGGCGGACAACTCTTGGGGAGTCAGCACATGAATTTTAGAGCTGCCACATAACTATATTTGAAAAATAAAAAATAGATAAATAGAAACTCATTTCCTTTATTAGAGACTATGAGTTCAAAGAGTAGCATCTACTTGACTATTTCTTAATATACACATCCTAAACTACTTGTCGCATTACCCTAGTTTTGGTTTTAATGATGCATTTACCACACTTGAATATTAATCAATTTAATTGGTTATGGCATTAATCAATAATTGGCACACATAATGATTGAATTAGCTCATACATTGCAAATATAATAATAATAAAGATGAGGAATAAATAAGTATAACAATCAAAATAGATAATGATGGAAATCATTAGTTACAACACATAAACTTCACAATAGTTTAAGAACTATGATAAGTTGTAATGAAGAATCTAACACCTTCTAATAATTTTTATGTTTAGGACCATTTAAGAATTGAGATAAAGAATGGAGATAAACTAATTCACCCATTTACTAGTAAGGATAAAAGATTAAATTAGACTTTGTAATCTTCCTATGCCACAAATAAAAAAAATTGATAAGTAAAAAAGAATGCAAAGATTTGGATTTTGATGCCATAAGCCAAACAATGCTTATTAAGTCACAAAGTTCATGTAAGAACTTAAAAGCAAATTTCTTACCAAAGAAACTCAATTTTATTCAAATGTAATCCGTCTTATAAAGAAGAAATGGCTTTGGTTATATAGAGGATAAAGCCAAGTACACACACCTATCTAAATACTAAAACATGGGAGTATATTTTACAATTATAGCCTTTAACTTGAATTATTCTTATTAATTGTAATAAATGACTCTCAACAACTATATTTGATATAAATGCATAACTCTCAAATGTTAATACATTAAAAAATTATTTTACTAAGTTATTAGGATATTAAATAGTTAATAAAATATTTTAAGTTGTACAAAGGTTGTTATTGCTTGTATTGACACTTTTGTAACTTTCCAAAATGTCAAAATAATGCATCAGGTGCTGAATAAGGTGTTAGTGTATTTTCCACTTGATTTGAAGATGTAAACATAATTCTTTAAGCTCCATTTGTCCTTCATTGATCAGAATTGTATTTTGGTGTTGGGCCTCCCATATGTCTTAAATGTGTCTAATTAAAGCCTCTTGTAACTTCTTTGATTTTGATATTGTCATTGGGCCTTTTTGGACTCTAAATGCATTATTGCTCATGTGGAACTTATTGGGCCATAAACTTGAGTTTGGATTCACATCATTCCCCCTTTGTTTAAATGGTTTCATCCTTAAATCATTTCCTTTATCATATCCTATATAAAATAAAGACAAGTCACTAACATTAAAAGCGACACTAATATTGCCATGCTCACTAAGTAGTTATAGTTTGTAGGAATTATTGTTGATGCATTGTAGCACTTTAAAAGGACCATCTCCTATTGGCAATAGCTTTGCTTTCCTTTGATTAGGAAACCTTTCTTTCCTTAAGTGCACCCACACCTAATCTTCAAGTTTAAATATGACTTGCTTCCTTTGTTCTGTTACTTTTCATATTGGAGTGTTTTCTGCTCTATTTGTGCATGAACTTTCTCATGCAAAGATTTGACAACCTCTTTGCTTCCTTTTTAAATTTTCTTTCTCCACAAGCATTAAGTCTAATGGTGTTAATCAATTGAACCTATATACAACTTCAAATTGTGAATGGTTGGTGGCACTATGTATACTTTTATTGTAGGAAAATTCAACATGTGGCAAGCATTCTTCCTAATTTTTCAAGTTCTTTTAGTAGCCCTTAATAGTGTTGATAAAGTTTTATTGGCTACCACTATTTGTCCATTCATTTATGGATGACAAGTTGTGAAGTATAAGAGTTTAGTTCCCATCTTTCCCTATAAGGTCTTCTAAAAGTGGCTTAGGAACTAGACATCAAGACCACTCATAATTGTTCCTGAAACTCCATATAGCCTAATAATCTCCTTGAAGAAGAGATTTACAATATGTTTTGCATCATTCATTTTGTGACATGGAATGAAATGTGCCATCTTGCTAAAACTGTTAACAATAACAAAAATAGAATCTTTCCCCCCTTTGACCTAGTTAATCCTAAAATAAAGTCCATGGAAATGTTTACCCAAGGTTCATTTGGCATAGGAAGAGGTGTATACAAACCATGAGGCATTACTTTGGATTTACAAGTGATGCACTTTTCATAAATTCTCTTAATATCCCTTTTCATATGTGGCTAAAAGAAATGGTTATTTAACACATGTAAGGTCTTTCTAATCCCAAAATGCCCCATTAAAACCCTTACTATATGCCTCTCTCATAAGCAACTCTTTCAAAGAACTTTATGGCACACACAATTTGTTTTCTCTAAATAGAAAACCCTTAAATATGTAAAACTTGTCAAAACCCCTTTTCTCACAAGCCCTATAAATGTTAGCAAAATCATGATCATTAGGATAAAGATCTTTTATATACTTAAATCCCAATAATTTTGCATTAAGTTTATAGATTAAGGCATACCTTCTTGGTAAAGGATTGACTACCACATTCTCTTTACCTTTCTTATACTTAATGATGTATGGAAAGGATTCAAAGAATTCCACCCACTTAGCATGTCTCTTGCTTAGCTTGTCTTGTCCTTTTAGGTACTTTAAGGATTCATAATCAATGTGAATTATAAACTCCTCATATCCAAGGTAATGTTGCCAATTTTTCAACACTCTCACCAATGCATATAACTCTTTGTCATATGTAAGGTAGTTTAGACTTGCTTCATTTAGCTTCTCACTAAAGTATGCAATGGGCTTGCCTTATTGCATCAAGATTCCACCAATTCCTATGCCACTTGCATTATACTCAATTTCAAAAGGTTTAGTAAAATCGGGCAAAAATAATAAAGGTATGGAACTTAGTTTTTCTTTTAGTAAGTTAAAAGCCTCATTTTTCTCTTTTCCTAATTTAAAACCAACATTATTTTTTATGCATTCAGTTAATGGTGAAACTATAGTAGAAAAATCTTTAATTAATATCCTATAGAAACTAGCTAAACCATGAAAACTTTTTACATCATTGACACTTGTGGGTGTTGGCCAATCTTTAATGACTTTTACTTTTTATTGATCAACATGAATGCCTTTTTCATTAATAATATATCCAAGAAAAGTAACTTCATTAGTGAAAAATGTACATTTCTTTAGATAAGCATACAACTTTTCTTTTCTAGGCACATAAAAAACATAATGCAAATGTTGGATATGCTTATCTAAATTTTTGCTATAAACCAAAATATCATCAAAATAAACAATAATAAATTTTCTAATGAATGGTTTTAAAACATTATTCATTACCCTAAAAAAAGTGCTTGGTTTATTAGTTAAGCCAAAAGGCATCACTAACCATTCATATAAACCATATTTAGTTTTAAAAGATATTTTCCATTCATCTCATTCTTTCATTCTTATTTGATGATAACAAGATTTTAATCAATTTTGAAAAGCAAACATGAACCATACAATGCATCTAACATGTCATTTAGCCTAGGAATAAGATATATATACTTCATTGTGATTTTGTTGATGGCACAATAATCAACACACATCCTTAACATTTCACCCTTTTTAGGCATAAGTAAGACTGGCACTACACATGGACTCATATTTTTATGAATATAACCCTTCTTTAGATGCTTACTCTCTTGCTTCCTTTGGATTGGTTGTATAAGTATAGATTATTTTAAGGTTAAGGCTTCCTTTACATAACTTATTTTAGTATACACACTCATTTTTCTTTTATATATTTATGCCTTGTTTTCTCTATCTTTGGATTGCCTATTTTAGTTAAATTGAAAGGAATTTTTAAGCTTAATTCACAAATTTCTTTTTTTTTTCCTCAAAGGTTTCCCTTCCAAAGAATTCCCCAATAAAAATTGTTACTCTTCATATTATTGCTTAATGTGCTTTTGGTCATCAAAAATTTCTTTTGGAGATAATGGTCCAAGGTTATACCCTTTTCCATCCATTGTCAAAGAGTACCTATTTTTGAAACCATTATGATTTACCTTCCTATCATATTGCTAAGATCTTCCCAACAACATATGGGCTGCATACATTGGTATAACATCATATAATACCTTATCCTTATATCTACCAATTGAAAAAGAAATTAAAACTTGTCTATTTACCTTTACCAAACCATTAACATTAAGTCATTGCAATTTGTATGGCTTTGGATGCTTGATAAAAGGCAATTTCAATTTCTCTACTAGCAAGGTACTTACCACATTAGTACAACTTCCACAATCAACAATAATATTGCACAATTTATCATAAATAAAACAATGAGTATGAAATAAATTTTCCCTTTGTTCCTTATGGTCATTATGTTTATTTTGCATACTCAATGTTTTTCGTACAGCTAGATTGTCACCCTTGGCACATTCACATGACTATAATATTTTGGAGGTGGTGTTACATCATCACTTTCCTTCTCACTTTATGATTCAACATTATCATCCCTCATGATCATAGTTTTTCTAAATGGACACTCCCTAAGAACATGCCTATGTCCCAAACATTGGAAGTATCTAATTCCTCTAGTTTGGGTTAGTTGATTCAAAACCTTTTTCCTTATTACCCAAATCAATTTTTTTTATTTTCCTTCACTTTTGACTAAGCAATAGGCTTATCATCCTTTTTCCCTATGAATTTTTCCAAGAAGAAGAAGAACTTGGTTTGGAATCATACCTCTTTCCTTTGAGTTGCTTCTCTACCTTCATGGCCAAATTTACCATTTCTTTAATCTTCGCATAATGGTGCAATGCCACACCATCAACTATATTATGGTTTAGTCCCTTAAAAAATCTTGCCATGGTGGCTTTCCTATCCTCCTCTATATTGGCTTTCATCATAAGCATCTCCATCTCCTTATGGTACTCCTCTACGCTCATAGATCCTTGAGTAAATGTTTATAGTCTTTACTAAAGCTCTTTATAGTAATGGCTAAGAATGAATCTTCTCCTCATGATTTTCTTCATCTCCCTCTAAAACTCCATAGGTCTTTCTCTATATCTTCATTTTTTCTTAAAAAATTAATCCTACCATACAATAGTATAATCATAAAATTCAACACTTGCAAGCTTTACCTTTTTATCTTTTAAATAGTTATGACATTCGAAGATAAGGTCTACTTTTCTCTCTTATTCAAGGTACATATCAAAATTATTTCTCCCTTAGAATGAAGATATCTTCATTTTGATTCTTCCAAGGTTACGATCTACATCTTCCATATGGTCTCTCCTAGCTTGCCTTTTAGGATGTTTAACCAAAGTGATATGGTTATCCTTTAGATCATCTTCTCCATCATACTCCTCTCGATTAATTGGTGGCTACCTCTTTTGTTGAGGCACTTTACACATTTTATTAAAGAGATCATCATACCTCTCCAATCTTTTATTGACTTTCTTTATCATCCTGAACATTCTTTCAAATTGTTATTGCATGACTTGTAACATTTGGTCATTTTGATGAAATGTGCTTATTTCTTTAGACATAACTATAAAACTATAAATTTAAGAAATAAATAGAAAAAAATGGACCTTACAACACTCCCTTATATGTTTTGCTTAAAATTGGTACACTCACTCTTGTGGTTGCACTTAAATCTTTGGCTTTTATCCTTTCTAATAATCTCACACACTCTTGTCTTTTACTCTCAAGTATGCTTTTTGGGTTCTTAGATGAACTAAAATCCTTAATCAAATAAAGTTTAAGATTCCAGCAATAAATGGAGTGAAAATGGGGTAGGCTAATAAGAAAAAAAAAAGGTAAGCTAATGAAATGGATATTAGGAATGTAAATAACACAATTTAGCACAAGAATTTTTTTCTTTTACAATGACAACATTTAAAATGGTAACAAAAAACAAAACACAAAGATTATAAACATTTGAATTTTATTATTATTTTTTTGATATACATGCATTTTTTTTATCTTTTTAATTTTGTTTAATGATAATAATCACCTAAAAATAAGAAATTGATATTAAAAAAGAAGATAGAACACTTGAACAAGAACACAAAAGAAAACTTAAGGACAAAATGAATAGATAGTTTAAGATGAAGAGTAAACTTAAACAATGATAATTAAAATAAATAGGGATATGCAAACCTCAATCTTGAGCCAAAGCTCTAATACTAAAAATGATGGAAATCATTAGTTACAATACACAAACTCTATAATAGTTTAAAAACTATGATAAGTTATGACCCTTCAATAATTTTTATGTTTAGGACTGTTCAAGAATTGAGATAAGAATGGAGATAAACTAATTCACCCCTTTACTAGCAAGGATAAAAGATCAAATTAGACTCTATAATCTCCCTACACCATAAACAAAAAAATTTGATAAGTAAATAAGAAGGCAAAAATATGGATTTTGGCACCATAAGCCAAATGATGCTTGATAAGTCACAAAGTTCATGCAAGAACTTAAAAGCAAATTCATTACCAAAGAAAGTCAATTTTATTCAAATGTAATATGGATTACGAAGAAAAAAATGACTTTATTTATATAAAAATAAAGCCACACACACACACCTATTATAGATATTAAAACCTAGGATTACATCTTGGAATTATAGCCTTTAACCTAAATTATTCCCATAAATTGTAATAAATGACTCTCAATAGCCATATTTGACATAAATGCATAACTCCCAAATGTTAATAAATTCAAAGATGCTTCTTGCTAAGTTATTAGACTATTTAAATTGTTAATAAAATGCTTTAGGTTGTACAAAAGGTGTTATTGCTTGCATTAACACTCTTTGTAACTTTTCAAAATGTCAAAAACATGCATCAGGTGCTTAATAAGGCATTGGTGCATGTTCCACTTAATTTGATGATGTAAACATAATTCTTTGGGCTTCCACTTGTCCTTCATTGATTGAAATTGTATTTTTGTGTTGGGCCTTGCATATGTATTAAATGAGTCCAATTAAAGCCTCTTGTAACTTCTTTGATTTTGATTTTATCATTGGGACTTTTTGGACTCTAAATGCATCATTGCTCACTTGGAACTTATTAGGCCATGAACTTGAGTTTGGATTCACGTCAGATAAGTGACATGTATTTTAAATAAAATAAGTAAGCAAATATACACACAAGCATGCAAGAGATAATCAATAAAAAGAAAACAATAAAGCAAACAAGTATATAATGGGGAAAGGGATTAAGGATTATAATCTTTGAAATAACCTATTATAATAAATACAATTAAAATGGAAAATGAAAGAAAGATCATATTCTAATAATCCCTTTAAAAAAAGGTTAGTACGTAAACACATGCAAGCACACATTCCATTTATAACGATTTTATATATCTTTATTCATCCACATAGTAATTACTAATGAAACAAAAGTAACTAAATAACAAAATAAACATCAAAATAAATAAAAATAAGGATGCAAATGCAAATGTATGAATCATGTCATGGGTTAGGATTAATGCCTCAAGTAATTCCATGAAGATTCCTAAATTAGAAATCTAATTACAAGGTCATTGGTAATTTTTTTAAATGGTAATATGAATTTTTTGCAAGTGAACAAACATGTGAAAATAAAAAAAGGTTAACATTTTATATATATATAAATAAAGAGAAATTATTTTTAATTATAAAGTTTTGAAATTTATAATAAAAATGTAATATTTATGATAAAGAACTCACTTTTATTATAGTATATTTTTCCAATTTTGGGTTTTTAAGTGTGTGTTAAAAGATGGTTTGCGAGTATGCTAGAGGAGAAATTCCTTAAAATAAAACTTGGCTTTTTTAGATTGATTATGGATTCCTAAACTCCTTTACCACAATTTGTTTGAATTTCAAGCGTATGAAATATATATTTGATGATGATTTGAGTTTTTGAACAGTAAAAAGATATTGTATTGACTGAAAATTAGTATAAGCTAAAAGAGAAATTTCTTTGAAATTAATAAAAAGTATTTACTGTAAACTAATTTAAAAGCTACTAAAGAATGTTTGAATAAAATTTGCTAAGCTGATGATGATTGTTGATTGAGTTGTGTTGATAATTGTGTTGATGATTGGTGTCTATCTATATTCTTCCTTTTTTTTTATAAATGATCTTGCTTGCAAGCTACTTCTCCAATTAATTTTCTAGTAGCTCCCTTCAATTCTTTAGGAAATAAATTCGCATAACTTTCCATAGGCAACCTTCCTCCCCAATTTGTGTTTGAACAGTGTCTTTATCTCCAGAACCTTCTATCTTAGTCATTAAGAACTGATATAAGCTGGGATTTTTAATTATTTTTAGTCTTTTGGATTATTGGGCTTTAAATTCAAAAAATTTTATTTTTGGCATAAATAATGCCCTTTGCATGTAATTAGCTTGGACCATGCCCAATGATAATTACATGTAAAGTAAAGCCCATTAATGTATATATTTGCACAAAATTATTATATATTTTTTAAATATTCAGCAAAAATGAGAATAAAATCTAACTAGATAAATGTATCTAATCTAATTCAGGATAACACTTAGGCTAGAGAAGACTACACATGACAAAAGGCCAATAATTTTATAATAATGGGCCTAAATGATCGAGGGTCAAATTATAATACCCTAATCTCTAGGACTTAGTATATAGCAAGTAGGGTGTCGATCCACAGGGAATTCGGGGTAAATATTGTATTAATCGAATATGTACTAAGATGGATAGGCAAATAAAATCACAATAATAATCAAGCAAATAAATTATAATCAAAATAACTACTCTAATACTAAAACTACAATTACTATAAGTTCTTATCAAAACACATGGAAGAATTACAATGATAATCAATAAGGATATGTAAATTAATTATTCTTGACTTAATGATTGGAAATTAGTGCATATAATCTTTAAAAGCAACTCTCGTTGTCAAATTAAAGTAAAGTTCCTAAAAGCAACTCTCATTGTCAATTAGAAGTGTTCCCTTCTAAGTCTACAAGTCCTCTCAGTTCATTATAGAGATAGGAAGAAACCATAAATGACATTATACCAAAAAAATCCTATAAAGCAACTCTCATTGTCAGATTAGGATATTCCCATCTAGAGTCTACAAGTCCTCTCGGTTCATTGTAGAGATAGACAAGGAAACATAAGTAAAACTACTAAATATCCCTTAAGATGAATTCCTTGTCTCCAAGTGAATTCATTACTTAAGTGAATCCAATTAAAGTTCCACCGAATTATTCCAACTCTAGTTGTAAATAAACCGATTTATAAGTTACATATGGTGATCAAGCATACATAACACAATTCTGTACTAATTGAATTCAAATCAAACAAGCAAGTATGAGTATGTAATCCTTATTCAATCGACATTGCAATTCCTTTAAATACTTAGCCACTATGCATGGTTAATTAAATCAAGAGACAATAAAAAAATAATATAGAAGAGAAGAGATTGAGTTTATAAAACCCTTTTAATTTGTCTTCTAGCCAAAAATGATCTCTCTTGCATAAATGATCTACTTCCTTCTTTCTGAATAATAGACAAGATAATAGAAAAGAAGAATGAACTCTCCTGAATTCTATCTTGAATTCTATATTAAATTCTATATGAATTCTATCTTAATTCTCTCTTGATTCTCTCCTTATTCTATCTTTGTGTATAAGGCACTAATGGCCTATATATATAGGCCTTAGAAGTGGTTACAAGAGGTTACAAAATAGAAAGGTACCCTTTGACATGAAGGGTTACAACCTTATGCAAAATACATAAATTCTAGGGCATTTTTATCCATCTAAATGAATCTATCTCTAGAAAGTCCCTTCATTAAAGTTCTAGATCTTCGAGTCATCTTTCCAAATCAACTTGAATCACCTCATTTAGATGTATGTAGAGAAAGTTATGACCAAAATATGAAAACTGCTCAATCTATAATCTTCTACGCCTTTTGTCCATGTGCTGAGTCGTTCTAGGATGCCGACTCATTACGAAAGCTTTCTGTAATGAGTCGTCCCATGTGTAATGACTCGTGACAGTCTTGAATCCTTCAAGAGTAAGTCTTTTTTCCTTCCAACTTGTTTTAACCAAATCCAAGCCTTTTCCAATGATCATTAGACCTAAAAACACATCAACAAACCTAAAATGCATTTAGAAGATAGAAATCATATAATAAGAACATAAAAACACAAAATAAAAAATAAAATAAACAATATAATTACTAAAATACTCCTAAATAAGTATGCGTATTTACGCTATATCACTAAACACGTTGCCAGAATGAATTGCCACTACATCCATTCCATTATTCTCCATAAACTCCTTTGCTTAGTGCCTTTGAAACTGAATACAACCTCTGACAAAGCCATCCGCACTGGAACTACAAAACCATACAAAAAAAAAATTTTAGTTAATGAACTAATAGCATAAGAGCCAAAATCATTATCCATTTCTCTAATTTTTTTTCTTTTCCATTTTGGTTCTTCATCTCCAAATTACATTCAAAATTCAAGTGCCCATTCACTTAAATGCTCAAAATCTTCTTCTCATAACTTAGTTTACTTAAATTCTAAAATACCATAATATTTGAATCCTTAATTTTTAATTTCCTTAAAATTTATATTATTTTCTTTTTCTTTTATTTTTCTTTTTACATTCTTTCCTTACTTTGTTTTTTTTTTCTCCTGGTCATCTCTACCTACCGGACCACCCTAAGCCCAACCAGAGGCTGCTATCTATTTAGCTTTGCCAGTGTCACATAGTAGGCAGTAGAACATTGCTTGTGATCCACCCTTCATCAATGCCAGACAATGATGAGTTACTGTCGTTGTGAGCTAGCAAGTAACCGAAGCCATTGTTATTACTCATACTACTCTAAGCATGACCAACAAGGAGCCATCCAAACGCGCACCAGGTTTTGCTCTAACACCCAGCCTCAACAAGCCTTTGTTGTCTCCCAATTTTTCTAAAGAATTTTCCCAAGCCAAGCCAAAAAAATCTTCATTTAAAGTCTATTCAAGGAAAAAAATTAAGTAAGGTAATTTTATTTTCTTCAACTAATTTTAATCAAACGTTTGATATATTATTCTTGCTTGTGGAATTTATGCTTGGTGAAGTGTGTATTTTCTTGATGAGCATTGATTTCTTATAATAATCTATGATAATTAGCCAAAAATTAAAATTTATGTTTGGCTTTGATAAATTAGGCAAACGTTAAAGCTAGTTGTCACCTTTGATTACTCATTTAGCCAAATTAATTTGATAAATTTGGCTATCTTGCAAGGCTTTATTTATCTTGTGATGTGATGGGATTTTCATGTAAATGTATTGTAGTAAAAAAATTATCAATCTATCAACTTTATTTAATCAATTTTGTTTTGGCAAGTTCATGCCAAAATAATTTTTGTATCTCAAAGTTTACTTGGAGCATCATTTTGAATTCTTGGTACATTTGCTTAGCCAAGTGAATTTAATTTTACTTTGGTCATGTCTTTGCCTAAATGTAACTCCAACTCTTTTAATCACTTAACTTTAGCAACAGAAGTCCAATCCAAATCTAGAAATCTGGTTTAAAACTAATTATCCTAAAGAGAATTCATTCTTTGTTTCTTTGGTCACATGTTGGCAATTTATGTCAAAATCACCACAAACATACTCACCATATATTCCGGCTATTTCTTTAAGATTTATGCATTTTGAATTCCTTGAGATATGTTAAATGTAGAACATGCATATATAAGAAAAAAATTTACAACTTCCAGTTCACTTGGCCTTGTAAAATTTGGCTTTATTTTGGTAACTTGATACCAAAATAATTTTGCATTTTCAATTTGCATAATAGAATAACTTTGAGCTTTTAGCCAAATTAATTCCATTTACATTTGGCTTCCACACTTGCAAATTTAATTTTGAAGAGCAATGCTTTGCTTGCTTGGATATTTAGTTAGTTTTAACCATGAATGAAAATCTTGGTTGATGAATATTTTCCTTTCAAGAAAATTTAGATGTTGTATTCTAGCAATTCATGCCAAAAAAATTTATTCATTCTAAAATTGTAGTGCACCCATATAACTAGAAAATTAATACATGTCTTGGCCTCTTTGACTTTTGTAATCCATTTATTGGCTAATTACCACATATTTTCATGCTTAGAAGCAATGCCAATTAGCCAAATTATGTTAATCACAATGCTAAAATTTTGGAATCACCAAGAAAATTTAAAATTTGGCCTTTAAAAATATTATAACTCTCTAAATTTCATGCATTAATTTTTGACTTTCATTCTCACCTTGATATAACCAAAATTTACACATATGTATGTTAACTTTAGAGATCACAACTTTATTGCTAATTTTCAAGCCAAAAGCAAATTTAATTGTCTTTTAGCTTCAAATTACCTTGGGACTCAGGTTGACATTTACACACTTATTTTCTCTTTAGCCAAAATTTTTTTTTTGTTTAATTCAGTTTGAGAATTAAGAATTTGGCTTAAACATTGGAAATTTATTTTTAAACACATGGTACCTCTTCACTTTTGGCAAAATTGTTTGTAACTCATGGATACCCTTGGAGCAAATAATCATATTTGCTTTTAGCCAATAATTTAATTAGCCTAGTTTTGGCCAATTATTATATTAGAAACTTTATTGACCATTTACAAAGATTTCTACTATTTGTTACAAGCTTTCATGCCTCAACTAAGTTAAGAATGCCATTGAACTTAGCCTTGAAAAATTTTACCCAGATTATAAAAGAATAGTTTGGCTTCACTCAAAAATTTATTTTAGTCCTAGGTGCCAAAATAAAGCTATGGGGAACAAATATCATTCTTTGCTCTTGAAACCAAGAACTTCATTTTAAGCATAATCTTGGCTTCTATAGCCAAAATAAGAAAGCAAAATATGCTTTCATTATTTCTTGCCACTATTTTAGCAATTATAGCTAAAATAATTCTTTTTAATTCTTGGTGGAATTTTATTTATGCCATACTTCCAAAGGTCGTGTTTTGCCATTTTCAATATCAACTCCACGGTTGTGTTTCTATTTGCTCTTGTTGCCAAAAATTTGAAAATTTTTAGTAAAATTTCCATGGACTTAGTTTCCAAGCTTATTACTAACACTTAATTTTCTAAGGTCCCAAGGCCTTTAAAATGCACTTATGGCCAAATCAACAAGCTCTTCTTTGATTGAAATTTGTACATTCTTAGGCAACCCACATAATTTCACATATAATTTAGTTCTTAAACCAAAATTATTTTAGCCTTTTAGGCCAAAATAAATTTATTTAGGATCTTGCATTATCCTAGGAATTCATCTTTCTTGTCTTGGAAAAACCATTAAGATGTACCACTCTTTTATTTAAGATTATTTTCTCAAATTTATTTTAGAAAGATTTTGACAAAATTATTTCTCTAGGGATTTATCCATTTAATTCACCTTGCATACTATATTCCTTTTATATGCATGCCAAACTTCTTAGGAAAAAGGCTTTTTACCTATTTAGCTAGTGATGGCTTGTAAAATAGTGAAGATGTCTTGATATTTTTGTGGTTCTTTATTCATAGTGAAGATGAATCCACTATTTTGTCTTCTAGGGATATTCTTTGTATTTGTTTGTTTGTTTCAATTCAACCTTTCGCATCACTGATCACACCATACACATACACTACAACCATGCATTACCAAAATGTCAAATTTTTGATTGTTATGCTATTGAAATTTCATTAACATATCACTATTTATAGCATTTATTTCACACACTAAAGAAACACACCAAAGAAAAAAAGTAATTTAAAACACACTAAAACTTGTAGTTAAACTTTACTTATTTAATATAAAGGCTATCAAGCCAATTTCTAAGAAGACAAAAAACAAAATATTGCCATTAAATGGAAAATTCCTGGCCAGGGGCCAATTACTTATTTTTTATTTTAGCTTTCATTTTCCCATATAGTGGGAAATATTTTTAACTCCACCTCCATTCACACCATTTTAGGCTTAACAGGGAGGTAATATTCAACCACTTGATATGCAAAATAATCCTTTTTGTCTCAATATTTCAATTAGATTTTTTTGTAAAGAAGACATTAAGGGATTTTTTGTTATCAATAATAATTGACTATTCTAGGATGACCCCTTATATTTCTCCTAGGGAAGTTGCCTCTGAGTGTGGAACTTGGTGACATTTTCCTTACCCTTTTACATTATGGATCCCTTTTTATTAGAAAGTAAATATTTTGTAGCTTTAAGCTTGATCTTGGATCTCCTATTCTTCTTGAATTTATGGTTGTTTCTAAATGAGTTTGGAGTAGGTGGACTTTTAACAGGTGTTAAAAGTCTCTTGTGTGGAAATGGCCTTCAATGTCTTCCAAAATTGTTTGAATTCATGTTGGAAGGTTGAACTACCTCATTTTCCTCTATTTTATTTTTTAGATCTACCATTATTCTTGAATCCATATTAATATATTTGGTTGATGCCATTGAGGAAAGTGAATTCTCCTCTCTCATCTTTGTCTCCTTTTTTGCATTTAGATTCATTTCCACCTTTGGGGATTAAGGAAAAGGCAAATGGATTGGATGCATCAACATTTGACCTTGAAGAACCAGAGTTTGGTATTAAAAAAATGATTATTCCTTAGGTAAAATGTCAACTTCTATGTTTTTTCTTGGTCCTTGAGGATTTAGTTATTGGTCTTAAGGAAGTGGTGTTTGAGCTTAAGGAATTGATTATTCTGATACAAACCCTACCTATAATAGAGATAGAACATGCATCTAACTTTGAAATCTTACCCAAGGATCATCAAGGATAGGTTGTGTTGATGGAGCTAAACCCCTTGCTTATTAATTTGAAGCAAGATACTTAGCTATTAAAAGATGAACAATCACACAATTCTAAGTCTAACCTAGCAATTGTAATGAAAGGTAGATGTGAAACAATTCAAGTAACCTTGCAAAGTTTTAAAAGAACAAAGTTAAGGAAAAACCTCACTTAGTTGATTAAAATTGTCGAAAATACATTCTTATTCATCCTACATAAGTCTAGCCCTTATATAGGCAAGTAAATAACATAATCCTTGAAGGAAAAGGTTTTATTCCTTATTCCTAAAGATACCTATAAAGGAAAATCCTTAATTAAGGAGATTTCTTTCAAAATAAGAGGACAACTAATGACAACTCATCTTTGAAAAGTCAAAATTGACAACTCATTACAAGTCACGACAACTAAGCAAAATGACAACTCAAGATAACTAAGAATTGAAGCATGCCATGTCACATGTTGACCATTGACTTTAACTTGTTGACTATTTGACTTTGACTTTGATTTATTGACTTTGACGTGGAATATTCTTGAATCTTCTCACATCTTCTTGAATCTTCCTTATTGACTCTAAAATAGGAATAACTCCAGAATTCATCTATATCAAACTAATTAATTTTAAAATGGGCACTTAAATTAATTAGCTTGAATTCTTCATATTCACGCACTTTTGATCCCTTTTAGGGTTCATATTATTCCCTCCCTCTTGAAGATGATTCACCCTCGAATCATAGCCATCTTCTAGAGTTGATAAATTTGAAAATCCTCCAGGGTCAAACACAAACTCCTTTATTGAAAGCCTCTCCTTTGAAGTAAGAATCCATAGATGTAGCTTGAATATAGCTTGAACTTGATCGAACATAGAATTCTTTGCCACGAACTTGTAAGTATTGTATTTGTGTTGCTTCCTTCTAAACTTGAAACATGAATATCTCAAGTTCTTCTTAGTGCATGCGAAGACTCCATAGATTGCATTGTTGACATAAGGAACTTTAATAACATCAACAAATGGATCTTTGTATGGAATAGAAGTCTATAAAACAACTTTCATAACACTAGAAAAAGAAAGATTAAAGTTGTTAGCATAATCATGATAAAGAGCCAGCTTGTTATCCTCCTCTTTCTTTTGTGCACAAACTTCTTGATACTCCTCTTCATGATGCATGTAGTCTTCATGATCATAAGATGCACTCTTAACAACTTCTTGAGTAGTTAATCCCTGTACAACTTCACTAGATTGCTCAAAACTTTGTAAACAATCCTTATTATCTTCAATGACTTCAACAAAGTCACTATTCTTGGATTTGCACTCTATTTTGATCTCTCCATATACAACCATTTCTTTGTCACACTTCTCTTCATGAATAATGCTTTCCTCAACTTTATTAGTCTTATCACATAATTGATCCTCATGCTTCTTCTCATGATCACTTAACACCACTTTAGCATTAGCACCACTTTGATTATCAACCTTATTACTCCAACTCTCTCTATCTACAGAAAGTGAAATTACATCATTTAAAGACAAATTAAGTTGAAATTGTACCACAAATATAAGATCTTGTCTAATTTCACTCTTAAGCCCATTTACGAATCTTGTAATTTTCTACCCTTCAGATTCTCCTAAATCACTTAAAATTATAAAAAACTTAAACTTTTTAGCATAATCATCAACACTTAATTCATCCCCTTGTTTAAGTCTCTGCAATTTAAGATAGAATTTATTCCTAACATCATGAGGAATGAAATATCTAGACATTAACCTTTTCATTAACTCCCAATTTCTAACCTCATTACCATTAAATCTTCCCACCATATAGCAACATGACCCATAAATTTATTAGAAGCAAGTTTGCACATTTTAAAATCACTTATCTGAAGAGAATCAAATATCTCCTCCATTTGTTGCACCTATTTCAAGTAAACAAAAGGATCATCCCCAGAAAAAAAATAAGGCATGTCCATGCTAAAAAAAATAGTTTTGAAAAGATATAGAAAAAAAAATCCTCACAAAGCACTCCCTTACATGTTTACACTCAATGATATAAATGCTCTCGTGTTTTACTCAATTTTTTTTTTGTTTTTTTTTCATAAATGAAAAATTGAGAAGAAGAAAAGAATAAATAATACATGAAAATTAAAGGATACGTAACCAAACCTTGAAGTTTGGCTCTGATACCAAACTGATACGAACCCTACCTATAATAGAGATAGAACGCGCATCCAACTTTGAAATCTTGCCCAAGGATCATCAAGGATAGGTTGTGTTGATGGAGCTAAACCCTTTGCTTATTAATTTGAAGCAAGATACTTAGTTATTAAAAGATGAACAATTACACAATTCTAAGTCTAACCTAGAAATTGTAATGAAAGGTAGATGTGAAACAATTCAAGTAACCTTGCAAAGTTTCAAAAGAGCAAAGTTAAGGAAAAACCTCATTTAATTGATTAAAATTGTCAAAAATACATTCTTATTCGTCCTACATAAGTCTAGCCCTTATATAGGCATGTAAACAACCTTATCCTTATAGGAAAAGGTTTTATTCCTTATTCCTAAAGATACCTATAAAGGAAAATCCTTAATTAAGGAGATTTCCTTCAAAATAGGACAACTAATGACAACTCATCTTTGAAAAGTCAAAATTGATAACTCATTACAAGTGATGACAACTAAGCAAAATGACAACTCATGACAACTAAGAATTAAAGCATGCCATGTCACATGTTGACCATTGACCATTGACTTTGACTTGTTGACTATTTGACTTTGACTTATTGACTTTGACTTGGAATATTCTTGAATCTTCTCACATCTTCTTGAATCTTCCTTATTAACTCTAAAATAGGAATAACTCCAAAATTCATCTATATCAAGCTAATTAATTTCAAAATGGGAAATTAAATTAATTAGCTTGAATTCTTCATATTCAGGCACTTTTGATCCCTTTTAGGGTTCATATTATTCCCTCCCTCTTGAAGATGATTCACCCTCGAATCATAGCCATCTTCTAGAGTTGATAAATTTAAAAATCCTCCAGGGTCAAACACAAACTCCTTTATTGAAAGCCTCTCCTTTGAAGTAAGAATCCACAGAAGTAGCTTGAATATAGCTTGAACTTGATCAAACATAGAATTCTTTGCCATGAACTTGTAAGGATTATATTTGTGTTGCTTCCTTCTAAACTTGAAACATGAATATCTCAAGTTCTTTTTGGTACATGCGAAGACTCCATAGATTGCATTATTGGCATAAGAAGCTTTAATAACATCAACAAATGGATCTTTGTATGGCATAGAAGTTTGTAAAACAACTTTCATAACACTAGAAAAAGAAAGATTAAAGTTGTTAGCATAATCATGATAAAGAGCCAGCTTGTTATCCTCCTCTTTCTTTTGTGCACAAACTTCTTGATACTCCTCTTCATGATGCATGCAGTCTTCATGATTATAAGATGCACTCTTAGTAACTTCTTGAGTAGTTAATCCCTATACAACTTCACTAGATTGCTCAAAACTTTGTAAATAATCCTTATTATCTTCAATGACTTCAATAAAGTCACTATTCTTGGATTTGCACTCTATTTTGATCTCCCCATATACAACCATTTCTTTGTCACACTTCTCTTCATGAATAATGCTTTCCTCAACTTTATTAGTTTTATCACATAATTGATCCTCATGCTTCTTCTCATGATCACTTAACACCACTTCAGCATTAGCACCACTTTGATTATCAAACTTATTACTCCAACTCTCTCTATCTAAAGCAAGTGAAATTACATCATTCAAAGACAAATTAAGTTGAAATTGTACCACAAACATAAGATCTTGTCTAATTTCACTCTTAAGCTCATTTATGAATCTTGTAATTTTCTACCCTTCAGATTCTCCTAAATCACTTGCAATTACAAAAAACTTAAACTTTTTAGCATAATCATCAACACTTAATTCATCCCTTTATTTAAGTCTTTGTAATTTAAGATAGAATTTATTCCTAACATCATGAGGAATGAAATATCTAGACATTAACCTTTTTATTAACTCCCAATTTCTAACCTCATTTACCATCAAATCTTCCTACCATATAGTAGCATAACCCACAAATTTATTAGAAGCAAGTTTGCACATTTTAAAATCACTTATCTGAAGAGAATCAAATATCTCCTCCATTTGTTGCACCCATTTCAAGTAAACAAAAGGATCATCCCCACAAAAAAAATAAGGCATGTCCATGCTAAAAAAAATAGTTTTGAAAAGATGTAAAAAAAATCCTCATAAAGAACTCCCTTATGTGTTTACACTCAAGGATATGAATGCTCTCGTGTTTCACTCAAAAATTTTTTTTAATATATGAAAAATTGAGAAGAAGAAAAGAATAGATAATACATGAAATTTAAAGGATACGTAACCAAACCTTGAAGTTTAGCTCTAATACCAAAATGATTTGAACCCTACCTATAATAGAGATAGAACGGGCATCCAACTTTGAAATCTTGCCCAAGGATCATCAAGGATAGGTTGTGTTGATGGAGTTAAACCCCTTGTTTATTAATTTGAAGTAAGATACTTAGCTATTAAAAGATGAACAATCACACAATTCTAAGTCTAACCTAGCAATTGTAATGAAAGGTAGATGTGAAACAATTCAAGTAACCTTACAAAGTTTCAAAAGAACAAAGTTAAGGAAAAGCCTCACTTAATTGATTAAAATTGTCAAAAATACATTCTTATTTGTCCTACATAAGTCTAGCCCTTATATAGGCATGTAAACAACCTAATCCTTAAAGGAAAAGGTTTTATTCCTTATTCCTAAATATACCTATAAAGGAAAATCCTTAATTAAGGAAATTTCCTTCAAAATAGGACAACTAATGACAACTCATCTTTGAAAAGTCAAAATTGATAACTCATTACAAGTGATGACAACTAAGCAAAATGACAACTCATGACAACTAAGAATTGAAGCATGCCATGTCACATGTTGACCATTGACCATTGACTTTGACTTGTTGACTATTTGACTTTGACTTTGACTTATTGACTTTGACTTGGAATATTCTTGAATCTTTTCACATCTTCTTGAATCTTCCTTATTGACTCTAAAATAGGAATAACTCCAAAATTCATCTATATCAAGCTAATTAATTTCAAAATGGGAAATTAAATTAATTAGCTTAAATTCTTCATATTTAGGCACTTTTGATCCTTTTTAGGGTTCATATTATATTCCTCATGTGTACTCCTTGTGCTTTGCTTTTGTCCTTAAGGAAGTGGCATATACACCTGTAGAAAAGGCATATGAGAATGGGGATTTAGCATGTAGCCCCGGGGAATTGATTATTTCTCATGAAAAATATTACCCCTCAACCCTTTTTCTTCCTTTTGATGTTGAATCTCCACTTTGGGTATTGAATTTTAACCTTCAGATTTAGAAGGTTTTTCATTAATTCTAGCGAATAAAATATTTTATCCCTTGTATAATTTTTTTGGATACCATTTTTGAATAATTGCATAGATTCTTATAATGAATTCTTTATGTGCAATATTGAGTCATGAATCTCTTTCATTCCTTCTATGAGAATAATTTGAGCACTACTATCATCATTAATAATGGTATCAATGATCTTCAAATTTTGGCTTGATTAGCCAAAAGGTGCCTTAATCCAATAGTGATCCTGAGGCATCAAGCCTTCATTCATTTATTTTAAGAAACTACCTGAGTTTACAGGTGAATTGTTAGCCTATTAACCAATTTCAAAAATTTTTTCTTCTTATTGAAACAAGTCCCACCGAGCATGCAAAAATTGTTTTCTCCAATTTTTAGGGTTTTAAGTGTGTGCCAAAACATTGTTTGTGAGCATTTTAGAGGAGAAATTCCTCAAAATAAAACCTAACTTCTTTAGACTGATTGTGGATTCCCAAACTCCTTTACCATAATTTTTTTGGATTTCAAACAGATGAAATAAATATTTAATGATGATTTGAATTTTTATGTAGTAAAAGGAAATTGCATTGAATGAAAATTAGTACAAGCTAAAAGACAATTTGCTTTGAAATTAATAAGAAAAGTATTTACTGTAAGGTAATTTAAAAGCTGCTAAAGAATGTCTAAATAAAATTTGCTAAGTTAATGATGATTGATGATTGAGTTGTGTTGATGATTTGTGTCTGTATCTGTTCTTCCCCTTTACTTTTATAGATGATCTTGCTTGCAAACTACTTCTCCAATTAATTTTCCAACAGCTCAAGAGCCTTCCATTCTTTAGGAAAAAAATTCATGTAACTTTCCATAAGCAACCATCCTCCCTAAGTTGTGGTTGAATACTATCTTCATCTGTTAAACCTTTTATCTTAGTTATTAAGCATTGATATGAGCTGGGCTTTTTTTTATTATTTTGGTCTTTTGAATTATGGACTTTAAATTTAAAAAAATTACTTTTGGCACAAACATATTCTAACAATGAAAAACTCAATTTTATTAAAATCTCCTTTTCATAAAAATAATATCATAATATAATAAGAATGCTAGAAATGCAATATTTAATGGGAAATAGTTATATTTTAGATTAAAAAAATGTAAACTTTAACTAGAGAAAATATTTTTTTATATTAAAAATAAAAAAGTAAACTATTATTTAATAAAATCAAAATTCAATATTTTTCAAATAAAGAAAAATAAATAAAAATAACATTTTTTACATTAAAACCATGATCAAAATATTATTTTGTATCATAAAAATGAAAACTTTAATGAAATGAATAAATAAAAATTAAAAAAACATATACAAATTTTTGCTTTATGATGATGATGCAACATATCACATTAAAATGCAAAATTTACATATTAAAAATGTAAATCAAACACTACCGGATTTGATTTCATCATTTCCACCACTACTTTGAACATCAAAAAATACAAATTCGAAACAAATGACATAATAAAAATAAAAATGCTTAAGATGATGGGAAGAAAAATTGTAAAAATAAGTAGAGATTTAAATTAATGAGAATAAATTTATATGAACAAGGAAAATGCAAATAGAATAAATAAGTGAATGGAAGAAATGAAAATAAAAATAAAAGATAAAAAAGAAATAAATAAAATAAAATAATGATAGTAAATGATTAAAATATGAAATAGAAATACAAAAGAAGAAAATATGCATAGTGTAGGAAAAAATGCAATTTTTAATGAAAATGATTAAATGGGTCATGAGACGATTAACAAGTTGCATGCTTTGACTAAAATGAGTTTAGGTTTGGAATTTTGGGTCTAAAATCCTAAAAAAAGAATTGTTAAGGTAGTGAATGTTTAGAAATTGGCTTCCCTGAGTTTATCACTCTTATATGAAGGGGTTTTAGGCTTTAATTCAATGATTTTTAATGCCTTTTGGCTTAGAAGAGTCTAAGTTAGTCTCTAAAAATTGCCCTTAAAAATATTAAAATTTTGAAAAGTTACTAAAAGTCTTCTAAAAAATTTTATAAATGAAAATTATAAAAAATTTGGATGCGCACAAAAACCCATATGCGTGGATCATTCCTATATACATTTATTTTTAATCCACATGTGTGGATAAATGGAGGGTGTCCATATGTGTTCATCTTTTAATGGATCTTTATTAGTGTTTTGAGGTCATTTTGGGCCATTTTTCAAATCCTTTGAGTTCTAGGAGTCTTTTGGGCTCTTTAGGTATGGTTTAGTGAGCTTTTCAAGGGGTTCTTATAGTTTTTCAATTGTTTAGGTTTGATTCAATCTTTAAACCATTGAATTGGACCTTGGATGCTTCAGTTTGCCCTCTTAAGGTCTTAGTTCAATGTTTTAAAGTCCCAATTTCACAACTTATAACTAGTTCTTAAAATAGAACATTTACTTAGGCATTTTAGAAAATGGTTTGATCTTTTAGGCTTTTGGTTTGAAGAATTGGATGTCTAGTTCAAGGGTTTAAGTGTCCAATTTAAGGGTTTATAGGTAGCCCTTTTTAAGGTTATCTCCTGCCTTGTTGGTAGAAAACTTTCATTATGGACCTATTTGGAGGACTGCTAAAAATCAAATGTCAAAAGTTTCTTACTGCTTTATATACATTGATGGATCAATACATGGGAAGCATTTTACTGTGTAGTCAATATGCGACATGCCATCGAAAATGCCACATAGCTAATGTGTGGCACCATGTAAAAGATATTGTATAGCCAATGTGCGGTGTCAATCAAAATATATTGTATAGCCAATATGTAGCATCAAGCAAAAAAATGTTGTATAGTCGATGTGCGGTGTGAAGTGAAAAAAATGTTGTATAGCTGATATGTTGTGTCAAGCAAGAAAGTGCTATATAGTTTATGTGCAGTGTTAATCAAGAAGTGTTTGTATTATGGTGTAGCCTACTAGGGCATCCAACAAAAAATGTATTTATGTTTTTTTACTTGTTCGGTTGATGATGATATGCCTTAAAAGTTACCTTATTCTTGGTCACTAAGGTCTTTGTGCACCTCTTTTGATGCTGTGAAGAGAAAACATTCATCTTCATGAATAAACATTCCTAAGAAATTATTTTCTTACTTATGGAATATACATTGTGCTTTATGTTAAATATACATATTAAAGGCATGAAAGCTTCATTTTTTTACTTCATTATACATTCGTTGTATTGTTTAATTTTTCAACATGTGTTAACAATTCATTTGTAATTTTGTCTAGTAGGCATTTGGCTAGGAAAAAAGCAAAAAGTTTTTTTTAAGTAAAGCACTTAAAAGTCAAATATAACATAAGAAGGAACAAGATTCCATCATGACTCTCAAATGGGCAGCTTTCAGGGTTTTATTATATATTTTTAAGGAGTTTAGGCTTTCTTTACTATTCCTTATCTTTCTCATTTTACTTAACGTGAATACCTTAGGAAAGTCCCTTTTGGGATATTCTTACTTAGTTTCGAGTATTAAAGTACTTAAAATTACATTATCATTTAATTTTTATTAGTATGCCCTTAATTTTTTGTATTACTTAGTGTGGATACTATCAAAAAAAGTCTATATGGAATACTCTTACTTATTTTAAGAATTGAAATAATCTAAAACTCTATTACTTATGATGTTGTTAAGTCCTTCTTAATATGCCCCTGCCTTTCCAAATTACTCAGTATGGATACCGTTAAAGGAGTATGACTAGATTAGTCTTATTCATTTTGAGTATTAGGGTGACTAGCTTTGTCTTTTTAGATTGTTTGTACTTCCACTTATAAGCCTTTTAGGTGTTCCTGACTTTTTAAGGCCCCCTTATGATCTTTAACCTTTGCCGCTTTTGATTTTTTATTTCACTTAAGGCAAGCTGAACCATGTTTCTTATTATTTTTATTTGCTAAAAGATTATAAAGATTTAAAGAGGTATTATTAAATATGAAATGAGGCTTTTATAAAACCATTATTATTGGAATTTTAAATCTTGTGTGTGCATGATACGTGTAACAAAATAGCCATATGTAGGAAGGATAGTATACTTCCATTTCAGCTGAGCATGGCTTGGTCATTAGCTTGTTTTCAAAATTTTTTGAGTTTATTTGTGGGCCTAGTAGCATATGTGTGCTTTTTTGCACGTTTGAAGAAGCTCAAGAATGTGCAAAATTGAGTTCGAGGAGAAACCCACACATGTACACTGTGGATTACTAGAATTCACATATGTGGATTACTAGAATTCATGTATGTGGATTCTTTAGAATTCATGAGCCAAATAACTATAAAAGGCATATATCATTTTCTTCACTTTAACATTTTAGCTTTATCTCTCCATGTCCATTCTACTCAAAACTTACTTTGGACTTAGTTTTGGCTTCCTTTACTTGCATTATGGAGGCGAACATCCCCTTGGAAAATTCAACCATACGATCTTTGAGGGCATGAAGGAGGATTGGGAGATCAGGGTGACGATGCCTCAACTACTAGTAGGCCTATTTCTTTTCTCTGAGCCCATTATAGTATGGAGGGTGGGCAAACGATTCCATTAGTCTTAAACTTTTAGAGACATGTGTGTTTCCTTCACCAATAGTTTATAATATGAACCCTAAAAGGGATTACAAGTGCAAGAATGGAGCTGAATATGAAGAATTCAAGCTAACTAGCTTAATTTCCTATTCTAAAATTAATTAGCTTTATATGGACAAATTTTGAGTTAATTTTCCTATTTTGGAGTCAATAAGGAAGATTTAAGAAGATTCTAGAAGATGTGAGAAGATTCAAGAATATTCCAAGTCAAAGTCAACAAGTCAAAGTTAAATAGTCAACAAGTCAAAGTCAAGGGTCAATGGTTAATATGTGACATGACATGCTTCAATGGTTAGTTGTCATGAGTTGTAATGAGTTGTTAAATTTGTCTTTTCAAAGATGAGTTATTATGAGTTGTCATTAATTGTCCTATTTTGAAGGAAATCTCCTTAATTAAGGATTTTCCTTTATAGGTATCTTTAGGAATAAGGAATAAAACCTTTTCCTTCAAGGATTAGGTTGTTTACATGCCTATATAAGGGCTAGACTTAAGTAGGACGAATTAGAATTGTATGATTGTTCATATTTTAATAGCTAAGTATCTTACTTCAAATTAATAAGCAAGGGTTTTAGCTCCATCAACACAACCTATCCTTGATGATCCTTGGGCAACGATTTCAAAGTTGGATGCACGTTCTATCTCTGTTATAGGTAGGGTTCGTATCAGTTTGGTATCAGAGCCAAACTTCAAGGTTTGATTACGTATCCTTTAATTTTATGTATTATCTATTATTTTCTTCTTCACAATTATTCATATATTAATTTTTTTAGTGAAACACGAGAGCATTCACATCCTTGAGTGTAAACACGTAAGGGAGTGCTTTGTGAGGATTTTTTTCTATATCTTTTCAAAACAATTTTTTTAGCATGGACATGCCTTATTTTCTTGGTGGGGATAATCCTTTCGTTTACTTAAAATGGGTGCAACAAATGGATGAGATATTTGATTCTCTTAAGATAAGTGATTTTAAAAAGTGCAAAATTGCTTCTAATAAATTTGTGGGTCATGCTGCCATATTGATGGTAAATGAGGTTAGAAATTAGGAGTTAATGAAAAGGTTAATTTCTAGATATTTCATTCCTCATGATGTTAGGAATAAATTTTATCTTAAATTGGAAAAACTTAAATAAGGGGATGTGTTAACTGTTGATGATTACGCTAAAAAGTTTAAGTTTTTTTATAATTATAAGTGATTTAGGTGAATCTGAAGGACAGAAAATTACAAGATTCATAAATGGGCTTAAGAGTGAAATTAGACAAGATCTTATGTTTATGTACAACTGCAACTTAATTTGTCTTTGAATGATGTAATTTCACTTGCTTTATATAGAGAGAGTTGGAGTAATAAGGTTGATAATCAAAGTGGTGCTAATGCTGAAGTGGTGTTAAGTGATCATGAGAAGAAGCGATGAGGATCAATTATGTGATCAAACTAATAAAGTTGAGGAGAGCATTATTCATGAAGAGAAGTGTGAAAAAGAAGTGGTTGTGTGCGGGGGAGATCAAAATAGAGTGCAAATCCAAGAATAGTGACTTTGTTGAAGTCATTGAAGATAATAAGGATTATTTGCAAAGTGTTGAGCAATCTCGTGAAGATGTGCAAGGATTAACTCATAAAGAGGCAACCCAAGAAGTTTGTGTACAAAAGAAAGAAGAGGATAACAAGCTGGTTATTCATCATGATTATGCTAACAACTCTATTCTTTCTTTTTATAGTGTTTTGAAATTTGTTTTATAGACTTCTATGCCATACAAAGATCCCTTTGCTGATGTTATTGAAGTTCCTTATGTCCACAATGCAATATATGGAGTCTTCGCTTGTACTAAGAAGAACTTAAGATATTCATATTTCAAGTTTAGAATGAAACAACAAGAATACAATCCTTACAAGTTCATGGATAAGAATTTTATGTTCCACTTGTCCAATCAGATTCATGATATATTAAAGCTACTTTTGTGGAGCATTACTTTTAAAGAGAAGTTTTCAACAAAGGTGTTTATGTTTGACCCTAGAGGATTTTTGAATTTATCAACATTAGAAGATGACTACGATTTGAGGGTGAATCATCTTTAAGAGGGAAGGAATAATATGAACCTTAAAAGGGATTAAAAGTGCAAGAATGGAGCTGAATATGAAGAATTCAAGCTAATTCGATTAATTTCCTATTCTAAAATTAATTACCTTGATATGGACAAATTTTGAGTTATTTTTCTATTTTGGAGTCAATAAGGAAGATTCCAGAAGACTCTAGAAGATGTGAGAAGATTTAAAAATATTCCAAGTCAAAGTCAATAAGTCAATAAGTCAAAGTTAAATAGTCAACAAGTCAAAGTCATGGGTCAATGGTCAACATGTGACATGGCATGCTTCAATGCTTTGTTGTCATGAGTTGTCATTTTGCTTAGTTGTCATGAGTTGTAATGAGTTGTCAATTTTGACTTTTCAAAGATGAGTTGTTATGAGTTGTCATATTTTGAAGGAAATCTTCTTAATTAAGGATTTTCCTTTATAGGTATCTTTAGGAATAAGACCTTTTCCTTCAAGGATTAGGTTGTTTACATGCCTATATAAGGGCTAGACTTAAGTTGGACAAATTAGAATGTATTTTTGACAATTTTAATCAATTAAGTGAGGTTTTACTTTAACTTTGTTCTTTTGAAACTTTGCAAGTTTACTTGAATTGCTTCACATCTACCTTTCATTACAATTTCTAGGTTAGACTTAGAATTGTGTGATTGTTCATCTTTTAATAGCTAAGTATCTTGCTTTAAATTAATAAGTAAGGGGTTTAGCTCCATCAACACAACCTATCCTTGGTGATCCTTGGGCAACAATTTCAAAGTTGGATGCGCGTTCTATCTCTGTTTTAGGTAGGGTACATATTAGTTTAAAGTCTTATAATGCTTCCTTTTATTGCTTTATTTACTTTACATTCTATAAAATAGGATAAAAACATGTTAGTATATATTAATGATTTTCAAATTCGATTTTAGCCATTAATGTAGTGATTTTTGGCTTCCATGCTATATTATGATCTACTATTACTATCTACTTTTTACAATTTTCGTGTTTTATTATTTACTATCTACTTTTTGCATGCACCTATAATTATTTTTAACTGACTTCCCTTTATCAGGATGATATTGTGCACCCTATTTTACATACAAAACAAATAAATTTAAAGTTAAATGTTTGTTTATTTATTCAATAATTATTTCCAATCATAACTATTTAGTTGACTTTCCTATATTAGAATGATGTTGTGCACCTTGTTTTACCTGCAAAATAGATAAACCTAGAGTTAAATCTTTATTTGTTTATTCTAGAATTCTTTCAGTCCAAGTTGTTTAGCTGACTTATATTAGGATGAGGTTGTGCACCTTGTTTTACCTAGTAGCTTTATCGGTGTAAAAGAATTTTACCGAGACTATCTCAAGGTAATGAAGACCTAAGTTGCCAGCTTAGGATTTGATAGTCTTATTTAAAGCTTAACCATTTGGCCTACTACTATAAAAATTAGGTAGGCTATAATGATTGCCCTAATCAAGAGGTGGCCGGAATACATCCACACCTTTCATTTTCGGTTTAAGGAGTTGATGATCACACCATTGGACTTTAATAATATTATCGGGCTAGAGTCCCTTTTAAGATATTGGTTAATCCACAAGGCCTAATGATAGAGCTGTTCAGTTGTAGGCTCCACATTCTGAGGGGCTCTTTTCCTTTGAGAGATCAATACGAGCTTGTAAAGATGCCTTATTCGAGGGTCCAAAGGCTATAAAGAGGCTTGCTCACTATTTGTGCATTAGTTTTTGAAATAATAATAACACTGGAGGCACTTGGCTACTTCAACTACTACAGGAGATAGATTTCCTACATGAGTATGATTAGGGATTGCCAGCTCTTAGGTATCTATATTATGGGCTAGACGATGCATGTCATATTGATTTCTCATATCTTCATCGTATTGCTAGTGGTTAACATGAGTGTTTCTCTTTTCTTTTTTTTTTAACATCTCTATCTTTTACAAATATGGCTTATGAGTTTTGTTTACTCCTTCCTCTAACTTCAACAACTTAGATTCATGAGGGATTTCCTTAGTATCCTATATGGGTTGCTAAAAATTGAGGAGGTGGTGTTTGCGCATTGAAAGATGCCCAAACTACTTTAGACACCTTTATCTCTAAGGGGGGTATGTATTGAATTCTACTTTCTTTTGTATAGCTTTTTTATGCTATGTTTTACTAATCTTTTAATGTTTTATATAGGTTAACTACAAATGGTGGGGGCTCACTAATGTTGAGCTTTCTAATGAGATGTGTAGTTGTATTTGCATCACTAACAACCTATAAATCAAGCAAAGTACCTAAGAGAGCATGTGATAAACTTAATAAGTGGCCCTAATGCTTGTCAAGTTCCTTTCTCTCCTCACCCTCATATGTTTTGGAGGAAGGATCAACATATTTAAAAGGCCCTAGAAGGAGATGAGAGCCACTATTTTTTAGAGCCATTAGGCTCCATTTATAAGACCTCGTGTTATTGCTCTCCTAATTGACATGGTTGCTCTAAGTTAGGCCCTCCAATTGCTAGTGCATTGGCTTCCTTTTATGGGCAAATGAGTCATTTCTTTTATTTCTTTTTGTATTCTTGGTTTTAATCCTATTGCTAATTCTAGTTTTCATTCCTTCTTGTAGCCATATCATAAAAGAGCTCATCCTAAAACTGTTGAATCTATAAAAGGGGCATTCGCTATGAGCACCGCTTTAAAGGATATTGGGATCATATGCGATGAATTTATTATTCCTCTAAGGGTTGTGAGAGGCTTCATTCTTTATGGTTAGATGGTGATGTTTCCAATTTTTATAGATGGTAGTGTTGTCGCCTTCATGCTTAAGAACACCACACATGTATACTTCTTATTCTATCTTTTACCTCTACGTTGATTGATTTTCTTTATTTTTTTATTATTTTTTTTGTTTGGGATTCAAGTTTCTAGGGAGATGGTTCAACATCTCTATCAATCTACTTTTAGGTTATTGGTCACCATGCTTAGTACTCCCTTAATATCTAGGTGAGTGTTCCTTCTTTACCTATTTATGCATGTATTCATGCATTTATTGTCTATATGTGAAATGAAAAATGTAATGTGTGTATGTAGAGCTTATTCAGAAACACATTAACATGGAGATATACTATTAGTAGGAGACTGACAAGGTTTTAGTTTGAACTTTATTGGATGAGCACACAAGACTCGGGTGCTAGTCCTAGTAATAGAAGTCCCCTTAATGATGAGTATTATGAGACTTTTTTATGATGATCCTTACCTCTTTTTTGTACCTTTATTACACTTATATTTATCGTTGTTGTAACTTTACATTTTTTAACATTGATGTATGATTATTACTTTTATTTTTATGTTCACCCGCCCTCAATTTCCTCCTTTAATTTTCCACTTGATGTATGCAATTATATTTAAGAAATAATGGGTTTTTATGAAATTTTAGGGTAGTAACATGCTTTTAGCATAGTAGGAATTAGTAAAAAAGAAAAATCTACATGCATGGCACTTTTTGAGTTTTTTATACCTATTTAAAGGCACTATTAAGGTCATTTTGGATCATTTGATAAGTTTTGCATTGCAAGATATTCTTTTTTTTTAGAGAGGGTGAGGTGTTTTAAGGATAAGTCTTAGGTTAATCTTATTGAGTTGAAAGGTTTTCTTCAAGGTTTAGGTAAGATAGAGTGGAAGAGTTTAGAGCCTGTGAGAATGATGTGCTTCAAGACCTTTTAGTACATTCATTTGGATTTTGAGTTTCTATGAGTAGCCATTTTATTCTAGGATCCCTATAAGTATGTCTTTTGTTTTAATTATTAGGTGTTGTACTCATTATGTAAGGAGTTTAGTGCCATTGTTGGGCATACTCCTACTTGTTCATGAGCAGAAATAAATAAGATGAACATGTATTATTAACATGTATGAATGGCATGAACTTGCAAAAAAAAAAAGGATGAGTATGTATACATGGGGTGCTTATGCAAAACCTTATTGATGTGATACAAAATGGTTGCAAAAGAATGTGTGGTATATATGCTCTCTATATATATGTCAAGTATATGTGATAAAAAGGAATTTAACAAAAACTAGTTAGCATTTCCTACACAAGGAATAAACCAAACACAAGTAGTCTTTCCCTTCTATCCTTATTTCTCCATGAGGTTAATTAACTCCTTTCTTAGGTGTTGACCCACAGTTAGCAGGGGACTATTATTCCAAACTTAAACTAGGCTATGTCAATTCATTAATATAAGATGTAAAAGTAAACCAAAGGATGATTTCAGTATGACACAGGGTAAGTATAAAGTATTAGTGTAATGCACATGTTGCAGTATCACAAATGATGTTCATAGTTTATGCACAATTATTTGTAATATGAAATATGGTTAGCATATAAGATCAGTCCTCATGAATGCCATGTTAACGTTTCAGATATTTACCATAGATCATATATAATTCATTTAAAGGTTTATCATTTGTTTCTTTTCAAAATAAACATTCATAATCTTGTCGAAAATCTTGACTTATTTTGCTAGATCGTAAAAGGGACAACTTAGTGATATCACGATGTTCCTAATATTAGATCAAGCAAATGTCATTAAGATCGGATAATTATGTAAAGCCAGGTGGGATCCTATGAAAGATTTCTACTAGTTATTTATATAAGTTAAGTCGATGGTGAAAGGCTAAGGCCTTTTTTAGCAAGAATGCCTCCTCATAAGGTTTATGGACTCTAGTCAACGAGTCTAGTATTCTTTTGATAACTCAGAAGTGAATCAAGACTAAAAGAGATGAATTTGAATCAATCATCCCATGTCTCTTATGGAATCATAGTGGATTACTTTACATAATCATCAATTGATTAGGACCAATGGTGCATGTGTGAAGTGTTGTCCAATATGCAGTGGTGAAAGGTTTTATATGATCGAGTATTATGTAATGATAAATAGTTATTTTCTATTTGACCTTTTAAACCAGAGTCCCTAGTGGAGTGACCACTGTGAGTGACTGAAATTTTATATTGGATGACATATTTACCAGAAAGAAAATAGACCAATCCATTCCATTTACGAGATAAGGACAAATGTTCAACTTTAAGAGGACACGATACTTTTGTGTGTTTATAGAGTTGCCACCTTATTTCTCGGGAAAAGTGAGGGACAATATTGGGTCACTTAACAATTATTATCCCCAATAGAGATTTTGAGTTACAAAGGTCACATATACTTTTTGACTATTTCTCATTATATGATATTTGATATGTGACTACTACATCACCCTAGTTTCAAAGTGACATTTTATACACATTCACACAACATATAATAGATAGAAAATTAATTACAATTATTATAAGGCTTTCCTGGTCAATACATTTGAAAGAGAAAAGTGCGAAAATATAAATCTAGACCTAGATCTAAAGTACACCTACAAAACAAAGGTCAACATAGATATATGTGTTTTATCCATTCATTTAGACAAGTAAGTAAGGAATGTTCGTATAATTAGAATAACAGGTAGAAACATGTTTTTATAGGAACTATGATAAGATCATGCAAAATAATTATAAGTGGAAAAATGATAATCCTAAATGACAAGAAAATGATAAAAATACTAGATTAATGCAAAGTAGAATTTCATTATGGGACCTATAAATAGTGTTTTTAGTCCTAAAAATGTGATTTTATGATGAATATGCAATTTTTAAACAAAATGATGCAAAAATGATGAGACGATTAACTTAGGAAAAGATGTAGAAATGAGAAAAATATGGCTTTAATATTAAGGATGCAGATTTAAATAAGAAAAATGAAGGTTTTATAATATAAATGTTAAGAATGCAACCGATATACAAAATGATGCCTTTTATTACAAAGGATGATTTTTATGGTTAAAAATGAAAAATTAATGTGAAAAATCTGACTTTCACATAAAAATGTAGAATTTGAGTCAAAATTATGTCAAAAATGACATTTTAATAATAACTTGTAGGTTTTGCATAAAAAAATGTAAATTTTATGTCAAGATGCTGTTTTTATCAAAATATGATTTTTATATGAAGAATGCAGAATTTACATGGAAAATATGAAATTTATCTCAAAATGTGATTTTTGACGATAAAATATGGAGAAGAAAAGTAGAAATTGTGTGGAAAATGATAAATTTAATTTTTTTTAAGACGAAATAAGATCTTTGTGTGAAAAGGATACTTTCTCACACAAATATGCATAAACAACATAAAAATGTGAATTTTGTTATAAAAATTTCAATTTTTATGTTGAATATGATTTTTGAATAGTGAAAATGTATGATAGTGTAGAAAATTGTAAAAATAATATTTTTGTGACTTTCACATTTCTGGGGCTATATATGTGTGTGTGTAATAAAATGATTTGTACATAAAAATTTACACATCATATAAAAGTTGTCATATATTGAATTTGTAATTCATTACAATTAAATATAATCAATTAATTGTGATTTAAATATTAATGTCATGTCTTGAATCCCAAGGGTATGTGATTGACACTAGGAAATAAAAAAGTATTAAGTTTTTAAAACCCATAGTAAGCCTTTAAAAATTTTTTACTTAAAATTCTAATGAAAATCTGACAAAGTTTTCTTTATACCAGTTCATATTCAAAACCTGTAAAAAGCCAAAATATGCACTCAACTAATACTAATTCATTCGCACTACATTATTTACATAAAAATAATCCAAACATGATACTCATCAAATCCATAAACAAATAATACAATTAACAATCATACCCAAAGTGTCAAATCACTTTAATTATAGTATTTCAATATCTTGAATGTTAAAGTACATTTATGCTAAAGATCAACATACATAGTAAAATTAAAGAAGAAAGATTTTGGAACACAGGAAGGCATTTAATGGCTCGACTATGGAAGTCTTAAAAAATACGATTGATGAAAATTAGATCTCTAAGTAAAGTAATATTAATAAATGCAAGTTGGCTTTAAATCACTTATTATATCATTAACAATATTGGAGGCACTTGGCTACTTCAATTGCTATAGGAGCTAGATCATTTGCTTGAATATGATTAGGGATCACTAGCTCTTAGGTAACTATATCACGAGCTAGAAAATGCATATGACAGTGATTTTTTAAATCTGCATTGTACCGCTAGTGGTTAATGTCAGTGTTTCTCTCTCTTTTTTTAACATCTATATCTTTTACAAATTTAGCTTATGAGTTCTGTCTACTCCCTCCTTTAACTTTAGCAACTTGGATTGTAAGGAATTTCTTCAATGTCGTATTGAGGTTGCTAAGGTTTTGAGAAGTGGTGTCCGCTCATTGAAGGATGCCCAACACATTTACCTTTGAGGGGGGTATGTATTGAATTATTCTTTCTTTTGTATAGTTTTTGTTTGCTATGTTTTACTAACTCTTTTAATTTTTTATGTAGGTTAACTATAGATGGTGGGGGCTCACGAATGTAGAGCTTTCTAATGAGATGTGTAGTGATATTTGCGTCACCAATAATAGGATCATATTAGAGACTTATGTACATCAGGCATGGTACCTTAGGGAGTGTATGATAAAATTGACAAGTGGCCCTAATGCATGTCATGTTCCATTCTCTCCTCAGCCTGACATATTTTTTGGAGGAATGATTAACATCTTTAAGAGGCTCTAGATGGAGATAAGAGCCATAGTTTTTTATAGCCATTAGGCTCCATTTATAAGACCCCGTGTTATTGCTCTCCTAATTGATTTGGTTGCTCTGATGTAGGCCCTCTAACTTCTAATGATTTGGCTTCCTATTATAGGGAAATGAGCTTTTTCTTTTACAAGTTTTGTATTCTTATTTATAATACTATTTCTAATGCTAGTTTTCCTTCCTTCTTATAGCCAAATCATAAGAGAGCTCATCCTCGAACTGCTGAATCTGTAGAAGGGGCATTCGCTATGAGCACCACTTTAAAGGCTGTTAGGATCATGTGCGATGACTTCACTATTCCTCTAAGGGTTGTAAGGGACTTTGATCTTTAGGGTTGGATGGTGATATTTACAATTTTTGTAGATAGTAGTGTCATCACCTTCATGCTAGATAACGCCACACATGTATACTTCTTATTTTTTATTTTGCCTCTACATTGATTGATTTTGCTTATTTTTTGATTGTTTTTCCTATTTAGGATTCAAGTTTCTAGGGAGGTGGTTCAACATCTCTATAAATGTGCTTTTAGGTTGATTGGTCACTATGCATAATACTCCCTTAATATATAGGTGAGTGTTCTTTCTTTACATATTTATGCATGTATTCATTCATTTATTGTTTATATGTGAAATGTTAATGTATGTGAAATACAAAATGCAGTGTGCATATATAGAGGCTATTTAGTAACACATTGACATGGAGATCTACTATTAGTAGGAGATCAACAAGGTTTCAATTTGAACTCTACTGGATGAGCATATAAGACTCAGGTGCTAATCGTAGTAGTAGAGGCCCACTTAATGATGATGATGATTATAAGACTTGATTATGATGATCCTTATATCTTTTTTTACCTTTATTACACTTGCATGTATTATTGTTGTAACTTTACACTTTTTGACATTAATGTATGACTGTTAATTTTATTTTTATGTTAACTTAGCCTCCATTTCCCCTTTTTATTTTCCACTTGTTGCATGAAATCATGTTTAAGAAATAATGGGTTTTTATTATGATTTTAGGGTGGTAACAATCTTTTTGCATAATAGAAATTGGTAATAAAAGAACAATCTACATGCGTGGGTTCTTAGAATTCACACTTTTTGGTTTTTGTGCTCATTTAAAGGCACTCTTGGGGCCATTTTAGATCTTTTGATAAGGTTTGCCTTGCAATGTTTTCTTTCTTTTAGAGAGGGTGAGGTGTTTTAAAGATAAGTATTAGGTTAGACTTATTAAGTTAAAATTTTTCTTTAGGGTTTAGGTTAGATAGATTAAAAGAGTTTGGAGACCACGAGAATGATGTGCTTCAAGAACTTTTAGTAAATTCATTTGGATTTTGAGTTTCTATAAGCAGCCATTTTATTCAAGGATCTTTAAGAGCACATCTTTTATTTCAATTATTAAGAATTATGCTCATTATATGAGGAGTTTAGTGCCATTTTTGGGCATACTCATACTTGTTCATGAGAAGAAATAAATAATATGAACATGTATTATTAACATGTATACATGGCGAGAACTTGCAAAAAAAAAAGGATGAGTATGTATACATTGGGTGCTCATGAAAAACCTTATTAGTGTGATGCAGAATGGCTATAAAAGAATATGTGGTAGTATATGATTTATACATACATACATATATACATATTTAACAAAAACTAGTTAGCATTTCCTACATTGGGAACTAGGGAACAAAGCAAACACGAGTGCTCTTTTGCTTCTATCCTTATTTCTCCATGAGGTTAATTAACTCCTTTCCTAAGTGGGTTTTCATCCATAGTTAGTAGGTGACTATAGTTCTAAACTCAGTCTAGGCTATGTTAATTCATTAAGATAAGATGTAAAAGGAAACCGAGGGATGATTTTAGTATGACCCAAGGTAAGCATATAATGTTGGTGTAGTATACATGTGCAGTATCATAATTGCTATTTATTGTTCATGTATAATTAGTTGAATTATGAAATATGGTCGGCATAAGAGATCAGTCCTCATGCATACCATGTTAACATTTAAGATTGTTATGGAGCAACTAACACACCAAGTTTAAAGAATTCAACATGATGAAGATGAGCATGGTCAAGAAGGCAAAGATCAAGTTCAAGAGGTTTTGAGTCCAATCAGCATGCCTCAAAGACCTATAATAAGGTCTCAATCTAAAAAACTTCAAGAAGCCTTAATCCATCATCTACAAGGCTTAGTGAACTTAGCTAGTGAAAGTTTACAAGGACACCAAAGTTTTGTGCCAAGTGTAGCTCAAGTTCAATATAACTTAATTCAAGTCCAAGTTTCTAATGGGTTTAATTAAGTATATAATGGGCCACATTTGTTATGGGCTGTCCGAATATGCATGAGAGAGTTATTTAAGCATTGTTATTTAGGTTTAATTATGTTAAACAAGGGTTGGACGAATTTGTTATTTTAAAAGCCCATTAGTTTTAGTTAGTTTAATTATTCTTAAAATAGGAAGTATGTCAGAATTCCTATTTGAGGTATGATTAGATTAGTTTCCTATTTTTGTGATTAGGGTTATTAGTTTTCCTTATTCATTAAGGAAAACCTTGTAAAGGCTATATATATGTGCCTTGGACGAATTATTATGAGGAGAATTGAAGTTTTAAAACCTAAAGGCTATTTTACTTTTATCTTTGTGTTCTTGTGTAGAATACATGCTTTAAGGAACATTCAAGTAGATTGATCATCTTTTTGTGGAGTGTTTCAAAATTGGAATTTAGAAACGAGTTTTCTTTATTCTAATTCTTTGATCATCTAAGTAATCTGATTTCTAACCATTCTTAGGGGTTGTTGCTGAATTGACTATTGGGGTTTTCAAGTTAATGCTTCGGGGCTTCGAATACATAAAGGGGTTCTTAAGCTTATTTTTGGAGGTTCCATATCAAAGATGTTTACTAGAGGTAATAAATAATTCATTCAAAGGTTTATCACTTTTTTTAAAATAAACATTCATAATCTTATTAAAAAATCTTAACTTATTTTGCTAGATCTTGAAAAGATAAAATTGAGTGATATCATAATCTTCTTGAGTGTTAGATAAACTAAATGTCATCAAGATAGGATAATCATGTAAATCTAGGTAAGATCCTAGGGGAGATTTCTATTAGTTTATTTATATAGGCTGAGTCAAGGGTGAAAAGCTAAGGGCTCCTTTAGCAAGAATGCCTCCCCATGACTAGGGTTACAAACTCTAGTCAGTGACTCTAGTATTCTTTTGATAACTCATAAGTGAGCTGGGACTAAAGGTAATGAATCCAAATCGATCACCCCATGACTCTTATGGAATCATAGTGGATCACTTTCCATTATTGTCAGTTGATCAGGACCACTAGTGCATATGTGAAGTGTTGTGCAATATTATGTGGTAAAGGGCTTTATATGATTGAGTATTATTTATTGAGAAATAATTATTTTGATTTGACCTTTCAAATCAGAGTCCCTAGTGGAGACACCACCGTAAGCAACCAAAAATTTTATATTGGGCGACATCTTTACAAAAAAGAAAAGGGATCAATCCATTCTGTTTGTGAGATAGGACAAATGTTCAGCTTCAGGAGGATTAACTTGAAAAACCCAATAGTCATGAATTTAGTCCTTCAAACATGAATTTAGTCCTCCAAACATGATACTTCTGATGAATTTAGTCCTCCAAACATGATCATTATGTATTTTCCTCCATAATCACCGTAAAAAGAAAAAAAATTATGATTAGTGAATAAATTATTAAGAAATTTGAATAAAATTGAAACTTAACAAAATAAAAAAGAAGAATAAAATAAAAAAAGAATACGGAGAAGATAATGCTTATGGATGTTTTTAATGGAGTGCTCCTCAAATTTTATAAAATCACTGTTCTTGATAGGTTTTCAAATATTATTCTTCTACTCCTCCAAAAGCCAAAAATCCTCCTCCTCCCTTCCTTAGGAGCCAAACTTGTCCTTTTATAGAAAAACAACACAAAAACCCTAATTCATGTGTCTATAGAGTTTCATTCCTAAAAGGACTTTATTTTCTTAAAAAAATAGATAAATAATAAAAAAATTTTAAGAAAAATCCTTTGTCCAATTAGGATTAAAAAAAAAGCATTTTTTATTTTCTGGAAAATCCAAAAATCAGATAGAAAGGGTTTAATTCTAATTGAAATTGCGTAATTCCGATCAAAATTACACAATTCCGATCGGAATTGTGTAATTCTGGTCGGAATTACATAATTCTAATTTTTTAAACTTTTAATTACAAAAAGACCCCTGAAAGAATTTAAACTTTTCAATTATGTCATTAAAAAGCATTGCAATTTAGTCCTTAAAAATATTAAATTCTTTCTTTGAAAAATACAATCAAACCTCTGAAGTTTCAAAACTTAAGCATTGAAGACCTATTTAACATTTTCATCATTGGAGTCCTTTGTTGCATCCATAACTCATTATCTTGAAATTGGGTGCTTACAACAATACTCATAGTATTTCAGTATCTTGAATGTTAAAGTACATTTATTCTAATGATCAATATATATAGTAAAGCTAAAGAAAGATTTTGGCACAATGGAAGGCATTTAACGGCTTGACTATGGAAGTCCTAAAAAATAAGATTAAAGGAAATTAGACCTCACTAAATGAATTAATATTAAGAAATGTAAGTTGGCTTTAAATCACTTATTGGAAATTGTTAACAACATTTGTGGCACTTGGCTACTTCAACTGATGCAGGAGCTAGATTGTCTGCATGAGCATGATTAGGGATAGCTAGCTCTTAGGTATTTATATAATGACCTAGATGATGTATGTCACACTAATTTCTAAAAATATGCTTCGTACTGCTAGTGGTTAATATGCATGTTTCTCTTTCTTTTTATTAACATCTATATCTTTTACAAATCTAACTTATGAATTATGTCTACTCCTTCCTTTGATTTTAATGACTAGGAGTCATAAGGGATTTCCTTGGTATCTTATTGGGTTGCTAAGGATTGGAGAGGTGGTGTCCGCTCACTGAAGGATGCCCGAGCTACTTTAGACACCCTTACCTTTAAGGGTGTATGTATTGAATTTTACTTTCTTTCATATGGCTTTTCTTTGCTATGTTTTACTAACTCTTTTATTTTTTATACATCTTAACTATAAATGGTGGGGGCTCACTAATGTTGAGCTTTTTAATGAGATGTGTAATGATATTCACATCACCAATAGTAGGATCTTGTTGGAGACTCTTGTAGATCAAGCATGGTGCATCAGAGAGCATGTGATAAACTTGACATATGGCCCTAATGCTTGTCATGTTCAATTCTCTCCTCACCCTGACATGTTTTGGAGGAAGGAGCAATGTCTTTAAAAGGCCCTAGAGGGAGATAAAATCCATTAGGCTCCATTTATAAGACCCTATGTTATTGCTATCCTAATTGACATGGTTGCTCTAAGGTAGGCCCTCCAATAACTAATGCTTTAGCTTCCTCTTATTAGCAAGTTAGTCTTTTCTTTTACTATTTTTTGTATTATTAGTTTTAATACTATTACTAATGCTATTTTTCCTTCCTACTTGTAGCCACATCATAAGAGAGATCATCTTAAAACTACCAAATTTGTAGAAGGGGCATTCGTTATAAGCACCACTTTAAAGGCCATTGGGATCGTGTGTGTTGATTTTACTATTCCTTTTAGAGCTATAAGGGGCTTTAATCTTTAGGGTTGGATGGTGATATTTCCAAATTCTATAGATAGTAGTGTCACCTCCTTTATGCTAGAGAAAACCACACATATATATTTCTTATTTTATCTATTGCCTCAATGTTGATTGATTTCTTTATTTTTTATTGTTATTTCTATTTGGGATTCAAGTTTCTAGGGAGGTGGTTCAACATCTCTATCACTATGATTTTAGGTTGATTGGTCACCATGCTCAGTACTCCCTTAATATCTTGGTGAGTGTTCCTTCTTTACTTATTTATGCATGAATTCATGCATTTATTATTTATATGTGAAATGCTAATGTATATGAAATGCAAAATGCAGTGTGCATATACAGAGGCTATTCAACAACATATTGACATGGAGATCTACTATTAGCAAAGATCGATAAGGTTTCAATTTCAACTCTACCAGATGAGCATATAAGACTCAAGTGCTAGTCCCAGTAGTAGAGATCCCCTTGATGATGATGATTATTATTATTATTATGAGACTTGATTCTCATGATCCAAGTCTCATTTTTGTACCTTTATTAGACTTCAATGTATTGTTGTAACTTTACATTTTTTGACATTAATGTATTACTATTACTTTTATTTTTATGTTCACCCACCCTTTGTTTCCTCTTTTTATTTTCCATTTAATGCATGCAATCATATTCAAGAAATAATAGGGTTTTATATGATTTTGGGGGTGGTAACAAGCTTTTTACGTAGTAGGAATTAGTAACAAACGAAAAATCTATGTGCATGGGTTCTTAGAATTCATAATTTTTTATTTTTGTGCCCATTTAAAGGCATTTTTGGGATCATTTTAGGTCATTTGATAAGGTTTTCCTTGCTAGGTTTTCTTTCTTTTAGAGAGGGAAAGGTGTTTTAAAGATAAGTCTTAGGTTAGTCTTATTGAATTGAAAGGTTTTCTTCAGGGTTTAGGTACGACAGGGTGGAAGAGTTTGGAGCCCATGGGAATTATGTGCTTCAAGACCTTTTAGTAAGTTCATTTGGATTTTGAGTTTCTACAAGCAGCCGTTTCATTCAGGGATCCCTATAAGCATGTCTTTTGTTTCAATTATCAAGAGTTGTGTGCATTGTATGAGGAGTTTAGTGCCATTATCGAGCATACTGCTACTTGTCCATGAGAAGAAATAAATAAGAAGAATATGTATTATTAACATCTATGCATAGTATGCACTTGCAAAAAAATAGGATGAGTATGTATGCATGGGGTGCTCATGCAAAACCTTATCGATGTGATGCAAAATGGCTATAAAAGAATGTGTGATAATATATGCTCTATCTATATATGTCATGTATGTGTGATAAAAAAGAATTTAATAAAAGCTAGTTAGCATTTCCTACATAGGGAACAAAACAAACACAGTTAGTCTTTCCCTTTTATCCTTATTTCTCCACGAGGTTAATTAGCTCCTTTCCTAGGTGGGTTTTGACCTATAGTTAGTAGGGGACTATAGTTCTAAACTTAGACTAAGCTATATCAATTCATTAAGATAAGATGTTAAAGTAAACCAAGGGACGATTTCAGTATGACCCAAGGTAAGCATATAATGTTGGCGTAGTATACATGTTGCAGAATCACAAATGATGTTCATAGTTCATGTACAATTATTTACATTATGAAATATGCTCAGCATAAGAGATCAGTACTCATGCATTCCATGTTAATACTCGATACATTTACTAGAGACCATATATAATTCATTCAAAGGTTTATCTTTTTTTTCTTTTCAAAATAAAAACATTCATAATAACAAAATGTAGGTTTTACATTAAAAAATGTAAATTTTATGTCAAGATGGTATTTTTTTTTATCAAAGTATGATTTTATATGTGGAATGCAGAATTTACATGAAAAATATGAAATTTATCTCAAAATGTGATTTTTGATGATTAAAAATGCAAAAAAAAAAAAAGAAACAAATTGTGCGGAAAATGATAAATTTAATATTTTTGAAGACGAAATGAGATCTTTGTGTGAAAAAGGATACTTTTTCACACAAACATGTATAATTAACATAAAAATGTGAATTTTATTATGAATATGATTTTTGAATAGTGAAAATGTAGAAAAGTGTAGAAAATTGTAAAAATGATATTTTTGTGATTTTCACATTTCAGGGGCTATATATATGTTTGTGTGTGTAATAAAATGATTTGTACATAAAAATTTACACATCATATAAATTTTTTGTCATATGTTGAATTTATAATTCATTATAATTAAATATAATCAATGAATTGCGATTTACATGTTAATGTTGTGTCTTGAATCCCAAGGGCATGTGACTGACACTAGGAAATGAGAAAGAATTAAACTTTTGAAACTCATAGCAAGTCTTTAAGAAATTTTTACTTAAAATTTAATGAAAATCTAATAAAGTTTCCCTTGTACCAGTTCAAATTCAAAACCTATAAAATATAAAAGTACGCTGCCAAAATATGCACTCAACCAATACTAATTCATTTGCACTACAATATTTACATATAAATAATCCTAACATGATACTCATCAAATCCATAAAAAAACAATACAATTAAGAATCATACCCAAAGTCTCAAATCATTGTTCTCATAGTATTTCAGTATCTTGAATATTAAAGTACATTTATTCCAAGTATCAACATATATAGTAAAGCCAAAGAAAGATTTGGTATAAAGGAAGGCATCTAATGGCTTGACTATGGAAGTCCCGAAAAATAAGATTGAGGGAAATTAAACTTCACTAAGTGAATTAATATTAAGAAATGCAAGTTGACTTTAAATCACTTATTGGAAATCATTAAAATCACTACTTTATTAAAGACATATAAAAATAAAATATTTTTGAAATTATTTAACTTGTTAAAATTATTCCTTCACAACCATAAAAAAAATAATTTATTAGCAATATTAATTACCCCTTTGGTTATATCTTAAAACATATACATTTTAAATTAACAACATTTTGGTGGAAAAATAGTGGTAGAACTCCAAACTTTAAATCTAGTAACCTTTCATCTCTCTTAATCCAATCGATTGCTGATCCCTAAGAGCAAGCTCGACTAAGGTCCAACTGTAGTTGGTCACTTAATCCAAAATTTCCTTGAGAGAACAAACTTGACTAGGGTCTTGCTTTAAGAGAGCAAACACCACTAAGGTCCAATCATATATGCCCCGAGAGAACATGTTCCACCACGGTCCATGCTTAACTAGGGTCCTGCCCTAAGAGAACAAGCTCCACTAGGATCCAATAACATATGCAGCCCCAAGAGAACATGCTACACCGGATTCCATATCTCATGTACATACTTGACTCGAAGATCAAAACCAGTGCGCATATGATCCTGGTGACACCACGTTGTCTTTCTACTAATTTCTTTAAAACATTATATGATTAACAAAGATTATAGAATCACTTCCAAAAATCCATATTAATGTTAAACATGAAAAACAAAATATTCAAATAAATCATGCATGTTCCAATACTCATGCCAACAATAAGGTCATCATTATAATAAATTAAATAAAATAATATTTTTAACGATATCATATTTTTATGGCATAAATCACATTTTATATATGTTATACTATTCCATAATGCATGAATTTCAATAAACATTTCAAAATATTAACTCACAAGTGAAGCATATTGGCCAACATGTCCTTAGCTGCCTAAATTCTATAGCTTCCACTATGAACTTTCTATAACAAGAATATTTATTTAATGAATATATAGAAGTTAAATTCTTAAAAATTTAAGAAAATCAATAAAATTAAGAAATTATCAAAATAGACTTGTGAACGCTCTAAATATCCATTTTGAGATTAATAGGAATAAATTTAATGAGTAAAATCAATGAAATCATTCCAAAATTTGTATCTCTCAATTCATAATGAATTGACTTCACTCCAATTAAAAAAATTAATCACTGCCTATTTACTATTTATTAAAAATAAAATCTCAATTTTTTGATTTGGTCCTTGTTACACTACGTCTATATGTGGAACCTACCAAAATTCTCACAAGAGTTACATTACTTAAATAAAGCAATTATACCAACACATTCACAACAATTTATAGAATGTAGATATGCCTTTAAACGTATCAAATAATTTCTATATTAAGAGATATGAAAATAAAAATAAAATTATTAAATATATTTAAATAAAAATTAAAATGAAGATATGCCTTTAAACACATCAAATAATTACTAGATTAAGAGATATGAAAATAAAAATAAAATTATCGAATATATTTAAATAAAAATTGAAACATAGTAGATCAAACGTAGGATTAACATTTTTGACTCTTGATAAGACATTAATAGATGACGATAATGGCTATGGTTGAACGACAATGAGGGAGGCAGTCCGACGATGTTAAGGATGCTTGAAATTTAAAAGCTAAATTTGTGAAATTCTACACTATTTTTTATGAAAAAAAAGACTACGAACATGATGAGGATGTCAAAGAGAAGCCGTAGTTAAAATTTAGTGGTAATCATAGGTCGTTTGATAGTTGATTAGAGGAGAAACAATTCAGCGATTAAAGTGGTAATTTTACAATAAAGCCTTATTCTCTCCCTCTGTAGTCAGCTCTCAATCCTTTTTACTATCACCATTTTGTCTTTATTCTTATTTTTTCCCTTTTTTGAAACTTCAAGTTATTACATTTATATACCTATTATATATATATATATATATATTGGTCTCACACTCCAGTCAAAGACTAAATATGGAGGTTAATGGACTAAGATGCAGTAGAGATTTCATAGAGTTTCTAATGTGTAGGATCCTAATTTCTTAGGCAAGCACAGAGCATATGCTTTGCTACTTAGAAGAACTATATATGTAATGAGAGAAAGTAAATGAAATTTAAAAGAAAAATATAGCTGAAATAAAACTTATGAGAAAGATATCACTTTATATTCCAAGTAGTGGGGAATTACATATGTTCTATATCTAGAATAAGCAAAGGATATGTAAAGATTAGAAGCTAAAACTATATGGATAATTACAGAAATACAATTCTTAGTATTTTCTTTTAGAGAATAAGAGCTATATGTTTCTTTAAAATATTTTTTTCTAAAAAATTGTGTTATGTCCTCTAGAGCATATAAGGCTTCTTTATATAAAGGTCTTCACATCTAAGAGTAGGAGTCTTGCTGAAATCACGGGAGAGATAGTGGGCAAGCGACTAGGCACCAAAGTTGACAATGGACATTAATATATATTTTTTCACATTTTGGATCTTAATCTTCGAAAATTCATGCAAATTGGACCATTCTTCAAAGAATTGTTACATTTAAGTCCAAAAAATCAAAATCAAGTTTAACTTTAATGTTGTTAATAAAAATTAGTTTGAATAATAATGCAAATTGATGAATTTGGTTTCAAAATTTAAATTTATGAAGTTTTTCTAAATTTTTTAAAATTATATATATATATATATATATATATATATATATATATATATAACTTAATTATAAAATTTGTAATTTTTTTTAAAAATTTCTAGGTCTATAAAAAATATTTTTTCACTTTTTCAAAATATTTAAAAATTAAAAAATATTTTTTTTAATAATAAAAATTTTAAAAATTTTAAAAAACTTCATAAATATATATTTTGAAACCAATTTCATCAATTTACATTTTTATTTGAACTAATTTTTATTAATCAACATTAAAGTTAAAGTTGATTTTAATTTTTCGTATTTAGTTGTAGCAATTCTTTGAAGAAGAGTCCAATTTGCACGAATTTTCAAAGATTAAGGTCCAAAATGTAAAATATATATATATATATATATATATATATATATATATATATATATATATATATATTAATGTCCAATGTCAACTTTGGTGTCAAGTTCAGGGTTCAATTTGCACCTTTTCCCCGTATTCAAAGATAATATTTTTATTAGACATAAATTGATTTACATCTTTATATTCTAGATTTATTATTTGTTCTAATATTGTTTTTAAAAATAATGATAATCTCTTTTTATATAAAATATATTACAGTGTGGAAAGTGTTTAAATTCTCAAATATGCATTTTAATCCATACCATATAATACCATATCAAACTGAATTGTTTTAAAAGATTTGAGATTTTGGATTGAACCATATTGATAAAATCTCCAAAAAATAAAGGTCTCTTTCTCTTTTAGGATTAGGGTTTTAGAAGTCTAATGTTAGGGTTATTTTCTTTTGAAGCCTATTTCTATATATTTTCCATATTTTTAACGTTTGCTTAGCTCTTTCTCTTCTTTTGCTTCTCTTTCGTTTCCTTTTTTTCCTTTTTTCTTTATAGCTTTCCTTTGTTATTAGTTTTTTTCAAGTTTTATTATGGTTTTCAATGTGGGTTGACATGGATTACAATTTAGAGGTTCTTTGCACAAAATTTTATCTCACTGAGGATGAAGGTGCCTTGATTGATTTGAAGGACGTTTTTTTATGAAGAGTATGATTGTAATCTTAAACTATCCATGATTAGTAGGGTTCTGTCTTCATGTCAAATTATTCTGAGTGCAATGGAAAATGCTTTAATGGTTGCATGGCATTTGTTAAGTGATTCCATTCTCAATGAGATTGAAGGTGGCTTTTGAAAATTTAATTTGTTAGTAAAGGAGATGAAAGGAAGGTTTAGGAAGGAGGTCCATGGCTCTTTAATGAAAGCCTATTGATATTACTAGATTGTCCTGGTGATTACACTAGTTTAGCGGCTTGCTTGACATATGCAACATTCTGGATCGATTGTGCAATCTTTCTATCAACAGACATTATCATACCTCAGTATGATAATGTAATGGAATTGGATGGGTTATCTTAGTTAATTTAGGTGATGTTTTTTCATGGAATAAATATGCAAGGGTTAGGGCTTGTATGGATGTTAACAAACTACTCCTTAAAGGGGTGGCCATATCTATTAGTTAAGGGATGAGAGTTTGGGTTTCTTTTAAATATAAGAAGTTACCAAAATTTTTTTATTTCTATAGATTACTTTCCCATACTAACGATGATTGTGTGAAAGCCAATGATATATTAAACTCTGGTGAAAACTATATGGTCCCTAGCTTTTTGTGTCACCCCTCAATAATAAATTTCTTAATCATTATCAATTGGTGGGAATTTCTAACTTGGTGTCTTAAATAAATTCCTCTAGTGTCTTTGATTATAGCACTTAGTATGTAGGACCATAGTTAATAAGTACACGATACGTTTCGGTTTGTGGTAGGGGTACCAGTACTTGGAACTCTAGTGTTAATATATACAATACTCTAGGGGGTAGGCTTAATCGGTTTGATTTTTTGGTACGTGGTACGTCAAACGTATATTTTTGATATATTTAATAGAAAGAGAGGGATTGCAAAGAAAAATAAAGTAAAAATGTGAAGAGTTGGTAGAGAAAATAAGACTAATTATAAATGTTTGGTAGTTGAACTTTTTGATATTTGAGTAATTATTATTAGTTAGGAATGAGAAATGACTTATTCTTTTTTATTAGATTATTTTTTCAACCTTTATTACTTATTTATATTTTAATTCTTCATAAAAAATTGGTACTCTACTTTTAGACATTCGGATCGAGTACCAAAGAGAACTAAAACTCAAAAGTACCATGTTTTGGTACTTGAGTACCAGATTGTGATATTTGGAGGATGAGAGTTCCTGATTGTTAATGATATGTACTAGGTCAATCATTTGTGATTATGTATTGACATTTCTATTTTATTAATAAAGAGGCATTTCCATTATCATTCCTTTTATTATCGTTATGTGAATGGTTAATTCTTACTAAGGTCATCAAGTATGTGACTTGATAGTAAAACCCTTAGATTAAAATAAGAGTTCTATTCTAATTATCCCTAGCCATTTATTTATTGTATAAATATTAATAAGGCTAGTATGATATCAATTGATGATTATGTTTTACTAAGCATGGATATGAATATTAAGTCAACTCATAGGTACATGATGAGGGATCATGTACTGGATTGATCCATTATAAGAATATTACATAGATTATTTTTATAAGTATTTCTCATTGTAGTGATATTGTTTAAGTCCTTTGACCTTGAAATCACCATGGTTTTCTATATAGTTGTTTTATGTTTTGACACATTCTAACACTATCTTTAATCGGATTATTAAATAGAATGTTGTTGGATATAAAATGAGTTATGTGAGGAATGTGAGTGATTGAGAAGGAATTTATCCCTCATTAATATGAGTAAGATATATATGGGCCCATTGATGAGTTAGACTAAAGGAAAATGCATGGCCATGCAGAAATGAATTGATAAAGAGTTATCATTTTCAGTCTACTTGGAATCAAGTCATAATATTATTGAACTATATAAGGATGACATTCTATACCTTATGTTCAATACAGATATCATGTGATAAAGGCATTATAATGTTCATTGTAATTAGGTTATGTCGGATTATTGACTTCACATGACTTGGATAGTCATAATGTCTTGCTAGAGGCCACTTATGACTTGTAGGCCTAAATAGAAATTTAAGTCCACTGCCAATGTTATGTGAGCCTACAGGGTCACACACTTAGAAGAGGCCTAAAATGATTATAGGCTTATTAAGCCTAGTTAAACTCTTTGGAAATAAATATATTTAACTATTTATTTATGATAATTGTTATCTAAATAACTAATAAATATATTACCTATTTTATTTTAAATAAATAAAATTTGAATTTAATGGCTATTTACCAAAAAGGGTTTGGTAAGTGAAACCCTAATTGAGAACTCTATATATATGTTATGTTCTCTAAGGTTTGAGACAGATTAATTGAGTAAGCCACCTAAAATTCATTTTCTCTACATTTTGAGAAAAATGAAATAAAAGAGAGTTTTGTTTTTGAGTTGTGAGATAACTAAGTCATGCTAGCACACATACAGATTGTTTTGATCAAGGCCTATTCATGTGGATACCTTTAGAGGACAAATTCTTTTGAAGACGTCTGAAATCCGAATCTGAATCAAAGCAAAAGCTTGAGGTAAGGTGTCACCAGAGTGAACCTCCTTTCATCCTTCCAGATTTTCTTGCCTCTTCTACGTTTTGGTAAAATTCTTGAAATCCTAGATTTAATCAAGTAGTCAAATTACATGGATCCGGGTTTGGGAATGTGATAAAATTTTTATATTTTTGCTGCATTTGTATCACTAAACCCAACACCGATAACTATGTGTAGGACCATTATGAGCTCAATTAAAGCTTATGCCAATATTAAATAAAGAAGCCAATTCTCTAAGTTATGCTCTTAGCGATAATTAATTCGTCATAACAATATGTTTCACCAGTTGCCCAAAGTCATCAATCATGTACTATGGCTTCAAAGGAACAACTACATAAAGAAAAGTCAATATCTCAACTGCAACTAATTGATGTTAATACTGAAGTTTAACCAATTCAAACTAGAAAGAAATAGGTACAAAAACCTACTCGTCGTTGTAGCTTGAACCACTGTAATATTGTGTTGAACATCTATAATGACTAATCATATGATATTTCAATTATTGAAGCACATCTGGGACCTCATTTTATATATGGAAAATGAGTTAGTGAGGCTTTTACAATAGAAAGGTGTCACAAAAACTTTCCCATATGTCATTGTAAGAAAGATGCTTTTATTTTAAGGCAACTTTAACTATAATAGAGGTAGAGGTCATAAAAAAAGCTGACTTAAAGCCATGAGCACCATTAATTAGAACCTCCAAAGGCTTGGCGACCCTTGGATGGTGAGAGCACTTCATAATTTAGTAAAGCATTATAACATGTCGATTTTCATTTTAATGGAGTCTTGACTTCAATTGGTTGAATGAGAAGCAATTAGGAGTTATTTTCAAAACTAAAGCAATTTGCTATTGGTTCTATAGGTTGTAGAGGTGGTTTAGTAAGATGAAGGAATGGCATATTAAATTGTAGTCTTTCTCAATGAATGACATTAATTTCTTTGTCACTAATAAAGATGGCATGGTTAATTGGAAAGGAAAAGTTTTTACAAGGATTCTACTTCACAGCTTCGACCAACATCCTAGAAATTACTAATGCACTCTTCATCATTAATCCATTCTCCTATGGATTTGCTTTGGTGAATTCAAATTTAGAGAAGAAAGATGTAGTATGTAATTAAAATGCTATGGTCCTTTTTTCATGAAACTCTTATAATTTATTTATTGAATGATTTAGGACCCTTTACATGGAATAATGGTAGAGTTGGAGATGCTATTATAGTTTTGTAGTAATCATGAGTGGTAAAATAAATTTTTGATGGCCTCATCTTGTTGCTTCAGTGTTAGACGTCCATCCTTTTGGAGTTGTGTGGCTATAGTATGAGGCATGTTTTCAATATCTCAATTCTTAGATTTGAAGCTTTTGAGTTACTATATGACAAGTGTGAGAATATAGTACAGGTTGGATAGGAACTATTGAATTTATCTAACAAAATGCATCGACTTCAATGCAATGGATTAGCTTTAAACATTGAATAAAAACCATTTTGGGTAGATTCTAAATCAAATCCATAAATCGAGGTTGAATCTCACTTTTTGAATGTGTTAGTTTGCATAATATTAGTTTGCTTAGGAAATACAATTTAGCTTAATGGTTTATTAGCTCTAGAGGAGAGTCTCTTTGGAAACAACGGTCTAGGTATTTATGGGTGATTAAAAGGGATAAAAATACTACTTATTTTCATTGCATAGCATCAACTAGACATTCCTATAACTTTATTAATAGTTTACATGATGATTTGACCAAGCAACATCCCTCAGACAAAAGATTGAAACAGCTGAGGTAGATTATTTTGCAAATTTATTTTAGTCAAATGCCTCCTTGGATATGTAGTATCCTATTTCTTATGTTAATTCTCAGCTAAGACCTGAAGATATTGAATTTATTTTAACCCTTATGGAGAATCAGAGGTTTTAATAGCTTTGAAGCAAATGCACCTATTAAAGTCTCTTGGCCTTAATGACATGCCTGTACTTTTCTTTCTTAAATTTTGGCATATAGTAGGAAAAGCTATCACTATCACTGTTATGCATATTTTGCATTCTAAAGTTATGTCTCATGCCCTTAATCATACTTACATGACTTTTATTCATAATATTGTAGCCCCTGCTTAATGAAAGATTTCAGGTCTATATCACTTTGTAATATGGTGTACAAACTTATCGGTAAAATCTTAGCCAACCATTTGAAGGTTGTTTTGCATGTGTTAATTCATGAGAGAAAAAAAGCTTTTATGCTTTAGTGTAATATTCAAGACAATGCTGTAATCACTTTTGAAATATGTCACTTTATGAAACTAAAGAGGAATGGTTGTCATGGTTATTTAGCCTTGAATTAGATATGAGCAAAGCCTATAATAGACTGGAATGGGATTTTGTAGTTGAGGTTAAAAAAATGCATTTCCATGCTCCTTTTATTAATTTGGTGGCAACTTGCTTTTCCTTTGGGTCATGCTTTTTTTTTATTAATAGGCAACCCAAAGGTTATATTCAATCGAGCAGTGGTCTTTAACAAAGAGATTCAATTTTTCCTTATCTATTTTAACTTTATACAAAAGTGTTCTATTCTATGTTAAGAGTTGGATGTAGATAGACAAATCTTCATGGCATTATGATTTATAGAAGGGGTCCAATAGTTTCATACTTTTTTTATGATAGTATTTTATTTACAAATACTACTCTGAATGAGTGCCTTATCCTAAAATAGGTGCTTCAAGCATATGAGCATGCTTGGAGTCAATCTCTTAATTTGGCTAAGTCTAAAGTGTCTTTAAGTAGAAACATTGTTTCCTTTATAAGGTTTGTGCTTTTTAGAGGTGGCTAATCACTAAAAGTACCTCAGTCTCCCAACATTTATTAGTAGATGTAAGAGACCCATTTTTAATTCTATAATAGAGCAATATAAAGAAAATTATAAGGATAGAAGTAGAAATATCTTTCCTTGGTGGGTAAGGAAGTGCTAATCAAATATGTGGTCCAAAGCATTACTATGTACGTCATGAGCTATTTTAAGCTATTATATTATTTTTGTGAGACTCTATAAAATATGATCATGAAGTTGTGGTGCATAGTTTGAATTTATAAGTATTTTTTAATTCTAAAGGCTTAAATTTATTGGAAAATAATAGTACAAAATGCTATAAGTAATAGTACGGAATGTTATAAGAAAACCAATAATAAAAGAGAAATATACAGGATTGCAAATAATATAGAAGAATCAAATGTTGTTTGTATCTAATTTTCATAATAATCAAGTTTTTTAAACATAATGAAAACTAAACCATAATATGCAGTCATTACCCAATAAATAAAACATATATAAAAAAAGATATGACTTGACTATCTATATATTTAGAATACACATAGTTTATATAAGCCAAATAGAAAATGATAAAAGGGGTTTCTTCGAGCTCCTACTTTAATGGTTGGCAATGGAATGTGATTGGTTGATAGGAGTAATCTGCAAGACAAAAGAGGTAAGAATAGGACCAAGTGGGATCCTGGCAATCCCACTCCGGTGCTTAAGTTAGTTATCGATATTTAATGAAGGGTGTAATTTTATTGGAGAGAGAATGGGTTGCCTTGTTCAATTGGATTAAGACTCTATATAAAGGTGAATTGGTTATCATATGTAGAGAGATTTTTGGCTGAGTGGGAGTAATGCCAACACATTAGAGTAAAAAGGGACTAGTATGTTAGTGGAATCATGGGAATAGTGGGCGACAATTGCACTCTGCAGGTTTCATGTCATAGGTCCTTTGACTTATTGCCTATTCCAAGTTGCAAGTTTAGTTCAAGTCTAGTTGACTCTCCATTTGACAAGGGATTTGACCCTACTTTATAGGGGTTGAATGTTGACTATGTTATCATGTGTCCCCTACCCAAAAGGTTAAAATCTTGATTTTTGACCTCTGACCTCTCTCTTTTCTTTTCTTCTTTTTTTAAAGGAAAATGTTATCTCTCAAAATTGAATTTCACAGGTGACATATGTTGACTACTTATTGGTTATGCTAATGCAACCACTTGCCTTCTTATGACTTATGTTCTTTTGAGCTTTTTGCCTTTAATTTTTTTTGTTATCATCAATAATTCAAAATTTAAAATTTTAAGTGTATTGATTATTGAGATAAGATAACCTATCATTTTAAAATTTAAATGAAAAATGCCACATATATTAAAGACTTTTCCCTTTTTAAAGTTAATTAATTATAAGATTATTTTCCTCTATTATTGTTGCTTCTACTTGTAGAAGAGAGAAAGCTTCATTTAGAAAGAAAATATTTTTTCATTTTACATCAATCTATAAGTGATTTTTCACTTTCTCTTTTTCATTAAGCATGGCTAAATGACTAAGTCATATTCTTCTTCTTTTTTTGATTGCTTAGTCGTAGTTTAAAATAGGATCATTGGGAGTTTCTCCCCCATTGGGCCTGCTAATAAATGGTCAAGTATTGGTGACTATGATATAGTTTGCGATAAAGAAGAGATGCATTCAAGTCCAATAAGTCCCTTGATTTTATAAGTTGCTTATAGCCATAGGCGTTGCACATGGTTTTCACAAGGACATGCCAGCCATCTTTAAAATATATGAAACATAAGAATGCTATGACAAAACAATGCTAGATGGTGAATAATGTACTTGTATGCCAAGAAAATAATTCAATCTGCATAAGTCTTGAAGCATGAAGGCACTAAATTGATTTTGAATCAATTATTGCATAAGTTTAGGATCATTCCTAATGACAAGTACATCATCCACATAAACAAGTAGGAAACTTGTAAAATCTTATTTCTTATAAATAAAGAGAGAAGAATCCGCAGTAGAATTGACAAAACTAAGAGACAATAAGAATGTAGTTAACTTCTGAAACCATGCTCGTAGTGCTTTTTTGAGTCTATATAGAGATTTATGGAATTTGCAAACATAATGAGGCACCCGTTTATTAATAAACCCTTGTGCTTTCATCATGAAAACATCTTTCTCCAAATCACCATTTAAAAAGGCATTACTAAAATCTAATTGTTGAATAGACCAAACTCTGGAAATTACCACAGAAATCATTGGCTTAGCAACTGGGCTAAATGTTTCACTGTAATCCAAGCCATATTCTTGGGTATTACCTCGTGCCACCAATCTCACCTGATACCTCTCTATAATTCCATTGGCATGACATTTATTTTTAAAAACCCATCAATTGCCAATAATGTTTTTTGTAGGTGGAGGAGGAACCAATGTCCATGTGTGATTTTGAGTCAAGGCATCCATCTCTTATTGCATTGTGTTTTGGCATTCAAAAATGATTGTTGCTTTTAAAAAGGATGTGGGTTCGGTTTGAGGAGAGTTGGCTTGAGAGGTGATTATAGTGGTGAAGGCTCGGGGTTTTGGTTTAATATGGTAGGGCAGAGTGTCATGGAATGGGTACGTTAAGGGTTAGTGGTTGGAGGATTGGATATAGTTGTTAAAGAATTGGTACATAAGTCAACAAATAAGTCTAATACATTAGGATCATATATGAAGGTTGGGGCTTATGGTAATTTAGATTTGGTTGAACTTAAAATGGCTGAGGTTAATAAGGATTGAGATAAGGGTGACGTTAAAGATGGATTAGGAGTAATAAAAGATATAGATAAGGGAGAGTTTAGTTAAGGAGAAATACCTAAAGTGGACAAGGATTGGTGCCCTATAGGAATTGAATAACTAATCTGCAGCCATGGAGAAGACATTATGGAGACTAGCAGAACATCAAGATTTGTGGTTGACTTAGAACTATAAAAAAAAGGGAATGTTTTTTTGTTAAATTGAACATGATGAGCAATAAAAATTTATCCATTAGTTTTATCAAAACAATGATATCCTAAATAGGAAGGATAATAACCTAAAAAGATACATTGCTTAGAGCGATAGGAGAACTTATGTTTATTAAATGGCCTTAAAAGGGGATAGATTGCATAACCAAAACATTTTTAAAAAGAATAGCCAGGTGGACAATGGAATAATAATTAAAAAGGGATGCAATTATGAAAAGAAGATGATGGTAGATGATTAATTAAGAAAATTATTGTCTCAAAAACAAATTCTCAAAATTTGAATGAAGCTCTATAATGTCCTAATAACGCAAGTCCAATATCAATAATATGTCAAAATTTATGCTCAACAGTTCTATTTTGTTCATGTGTATGGATACATATGATGCGGTGAAGAATTTTAGTATTTTGAAAATATTTATGAAAGGGATGAAATTCCCCCCCCCCCCATAAGAATTAAAAGCTTTAATTTTACAATCAAATTGTTTTTCAACCATAGCCTAAAATTTGTAAAAAAATAAGAGGAACTTCACTTTTGTATAAAAGCCATGTAAAAAGAGAGTAATCATCTATGAAGATAACAAAATATTTAAATCTAGAAAAAGAACACATAGGAGCAGGTGCCCAAACATCAGCATGAATAAGTTGCAATGGTTGGGTACTATGATGATTAGTTATAAGTGATGACACTATATGCATATTTCCTAAATAACAAGCTTAAAATTTTTCTGACTTTAGTTTATTTTTAGAACAAGGTAAATGAAAAGAACTAACTTTATGTCAAATAGTTTTGAAATGAGGATGTCCTAGTTTCACATGCCAGTTTTCTAAGCTTACAAGGAATGCCATTGCAAAGGGAGAATTCTTGTAAGATAGAGTTTCTTGAAGCTAGTAGAGGATGAGTTTAGTTGTTCCTTGAAGCGTTGTCTTCTTGGACACTTGGTCTTTCACAAAACAACAATCATGGTGAAATTCAAAAAATAGTGATTATCAATGCTAAATTCGTTAAGAGATAATAAAGGCTTGGTTATGGCAAGAACATGCAACACATTTTTTAATGAAAGCAATTTTAAAGGGGTAGGAATAAAACATGTACTAACATATGAAATTCTGTAGGACAAATTTAAATCAAATCGTCTAGAAGTTAGGGTAGTATGGTTTGTAAGACAATAAATTTGACATTCCAAAGTGTGAAAATCTTGACATCCTCCTTGTTAAGTCATTGGCCATGGGAATTGAAGGAATATTGATAAGAAACCATGTGAGGTGCCAGGCATGATGATGAGGAAGAGTTGTGTTGGGCAATATTGGCCATTGATATAATTGGTTCTTGAGACTTGAGAAGTAACTCGTGAGCAATTAACTGACCATGAAGTTCAGCGAAGGAGAGAGAATCAAATCTCTATTGAAGAGCATCGATAATTCCATTACATTTTGAGCTAAGTTTTCTAAAAAAAAATGGCATTAAATTCATATGAAGGTATAGGCTTACCAAATAAGGCTAAATAATCAACAATAAACTTAGCATGATGGAGTATTGAGAAACAATCTTGTTCTCCTTTGATATGGTGTGAAGTTCAATGTGAAGTTGAGTCTTTTAGGCATTGTTAATGACTCTATAAGCTCTTGCCAATACTTGCCAAACCTCTAAAGAAGAAGAGAGACTAATTAATTGAGGATAAATTTCTTTAGTTATAGAGGATAGTAACTAAGAAAAAAAATAATTGGTCTTTATTAAACCAGGCTATATATGCAGGATTGATAGTAGTTTCTTGAGTTGAGGGGTCAACAATCTCTTTAGGAAGAAGAGACTTAGTCCCTTTAAGGATTCCATGTAAATTATAATAGTTAAGAAGAGGGGTGAATTAAAGCTTCCAAGGTATATAATTCTTGGATGTCAGTTTAATTGAAAAAGATTGTTGAACTTAAGTTGGGATTATTGTTGAAATTGGCAAAAGATTAATGGTGGGAGTGACAGTCATAGACAAAGAGGAAGAAGTGCTTGAAGAAGAAGATAAAGAAGAGGATGTCATTTTTTTTTATTGTGCTCTAGTATCAAGTTAATGATCTCAAAGAATAATCAATTATATTGAATGTGTAAAATGAGTTACAATAGTATTTAAATAATAAAACAATAAGTGAGTACAACAAGGGATAATGATGATAGAGAATCCCAACTATAGCACAATGTTATCAGGTTGTTAACTTAGCCTTGATAAGCACACTCATAATACATATTTTTTTCAACTCTGTAAAGAGAATAAAATAAGTCAAATTTGTAAATTATAAAAGTATGTAATATTATAATTACTATAATTAATATTATTTACCAATAATACAATATTTTAACATATATAAAAAAAATTAAATCTTACCTTTGGACCTTTGAATTTTGAGCTTCTATATTTAAGCATTTCTTATTTCTATTTGTTTTTTCATATGTTAACAATACACCACAAACATACAAAAAAAATTCATATAGAAATAAAAAAATTCATGTAGAAATAAATATATAAGTACATTGAGTTTTTAAATTTACAGCCCTCACCATTAAATACTTCATTTTAATACTTCTACTCAATAATGTCATATATTTTATTTTTAATTATTTCAATATTATATATTTAAGTTGCCATTCAATATTTTAATAATCAAAGCATCAGTCATCAAATAGGCAAATTAACTGAAATAAAATGCGAACATAAGAAGCATCAAGAGGGATAACATATGACTGAGGAAAGCCAGGACGAGGCAAATCAAGATACACTCCTCCACCAAAGATGCCCATCCTAGATAAAACCATGGATGACCTAACCATCAAGTCCCCTAGAATGGTACCATAAGAAGCCACACCGCTAGTATGGGTAGTCGCCTCAGTATGGAAGGTGCCCTCATCCTCCTCAAAACGGGATCCTAACCTCTTTCGATGAGATCCCTATCATTGTAGGTAAATCCTTAATAACATATCAATTACAACTAACAAAGTTTGTTACATACTTGTATAAAATAAGAATAAAAGCCCTATTTGCCTGAGGAGGTATACGTGAGGAAAGATGCCACCAACCAAAGCATCAATCAATTATGGGATCAATGCATTGGCATAAAAAGAGTCGGCCCCCTTTAAGAGACTCTTAGAAGGATATCCTATCATGGCAGCAGCAAGCTCATCCCCACTAGGCTCATGGCCCCAAAAAATTTCACCAAGAGGAGGAATATGGACTCTCCTCACAAACAGACCATCCCACCAATGATGGACTCACTCATCTAAATACCACACCTTTCTAGTAAAGCCAAGGAGTAGCATTCGTCTCTCCAATAACTGCCATGTTGTCACCATCTCTACTGACTAATGTGACCTTACCACCCACAAACGAAGGAAGATCTACCAAAAAAGAAGAAATAAATAAATAATTTCCAAAAAATAAAATAACCAACACAGTAGGAATTAGACATACCTATCTAGAGGATAATTTATGCATGTAGTCCTGAGCCACTATGCAATCCTCAATCAAGTCAATGGTCTTCCTAATCCAGTAGGAATAATGAGGAAAACCATCCTCAAAGAGATGCTCAATTTTCAGACAAGGAAGAACCCCAAACTTATAAGCCTAGATTTGTCAAAATCAGAACTTAGAAGGTCAGAAAAAATAAGTAAAAGATAAAGAGCAAAAGACAGATATGAGAACTCTTACTCGGGTAGGCAAAAGTGGTAGCATCCCAACCTAGCAATATCTCGATAAGCTATCCATGTCCCTCAAGATAGGAAACAATAGTAAACTACCTATACCTAAAGGATTCAAGAAGATGACAGGACTCAACAAGTAAAATAAGAAGCAATAAGCCAACTGCTCCATTGAAACAAGACTAGCATCATACATTATCCGCATAAAAGAAATAAACTTGGTATAATGAGTGAGGTACAAGTAACCTGACTTCATAGGGGTAGTTAGCCCAAGCAACTCCATGGTAAGGTGCCTCCTCGCTACCACAAAAGAATACTCCTCCTCACTAAAAGGAATAGGCTCCCTAGAAAAGCTCAAGCCCATGAAAGCAGTGAAGTTTAGAGGAGTGATGGTCATCTCTCCAACGGGCATGTGAAAAGTATATGTTGTATCCATCCATTGCTCAAGCAATGCATACATAGCGATATGATATGACACATAAGATTCATAAGATTTAATCCCATCAAAGCCTATCCCAGTAACCATTTGCTTTACATACAATGGGAGACCTTGATAGTATATGTTGAACTTATTAAAACTTCCAAGAATCACAGTAATAGACCTATGAGGCCACAAATAACAGGTACACTATTAAGAATCTACACTGTTACTAAAATACTAGTACATCTTTCTCTATATCATTTAAGAGGATTAGAATAATAACAAAAGCTAAAAAAGGAAGCATTTCGACAAGCGCTAGCAAACAATCATAATAAGAACCATAAATAAAGTAAGAGCTATCAAGTTATCAGCACTCATAATAAAACTGCAAATTAATAGTCATAGCAAGAGCTATAGAACTATAACTATAATAACCTCAACTAAAAAATACAACAAGAGCTAATAAACTATAGCACAAATAACTAAATAACTTTAGAAAGATATAGGACAAAGGAGAACCTACCTAGCAATGATTATGAGCCCAAGCATGACTCTCCAGACAATGAACCAAAGGGATCAGATCTCCTTGAAAAATTTTAGATGGCTGAGGACCCTAGGTATCAAATGGATCATCAGTGCTAGTCCCCATAGTGGAAGTCAACATCCAAATGACCCTTATGAATGTTAGGAAAATCCATCTTATGCAAAGAAAAAAAATCAAAAGCAAAAATAGAGCAAAAAAACCCAAAACTCGAAAGGGGTCAAGAAAAGATGAAAAAAACTTAAAGAAGACTAGAAGAGGCCTCCTTAAACCTAAAAAATGCATGTCTTAAATAGACCAAAGAGGAGAAGACACGTGTCCATGCACCAGACATGTGGCCATGCTCCACAAGTGCGGCCATATGTACTTCCCCCTCCATGTGCTCTCATATAATTATATGCTCACCCTAAGACTTTGTACACTTATTTATTTAGTCCTAAACCTCTATTTGAGCATAAGATATGCACCAAAGTTACAAAAAAGTACACTAATGTGGACTACATTTGTCTAAAGACACTGCATGTGTCCTCACCATTTTTAAAAAACTCAGCACCTCCTGAAAGAAGAAAAATAGGGAAGAATCACTAAAAGGATATCCTACTCAAAATCATCAAAATAACATCTGCAACATGATAAGTGATGACATCATCATTACTGCATCATCACCGACCAAGATTAAAAGAGGACTTTGAACTAATAAAATCCAAAAGTTATCATCACCAAACATAATTAAGAAAGCATCTACAAGAACTTCAGTCATAACAAGGGACTCAATCCAACTAAAAGGAAAAAAGACAAGGACATATTACATTAATCACAACAATAAAACTAATTTATTTTCCTAACACCAAAAGAGGTTATAGTGGTAGTACTTATTCGCCTAACACCAAAAGAGGTTATAGTGCTAGTATATATTCGCCCAACACTGAAAGAAGCTATAGTGGCAGTATCTATTCACTTAACACTAGAAGAGGTTATAGTGGCAGTTTGCCTGACATCAAAAGAGGTTATAATGGCAATATCTATTTGCCTTACATTGGAATAGGTTATAGTGGTAGTTTCTATTCACCTGAAACCAAAAGAGGTTATAGTGGTAGTATATATTCGCCTGACACCATAAGAGGTTATAGTGGCACTATCGATTCGTTTGACACCAAAAGTGGTTATAGTGGCATTAACTATTCATTTGACATCAGAAGTGGTTATAGTGGCATTATTTGTTCGTTTGACACAATAAGTGGTTACATTGGCATTTATCTATTTGCCAACACCAGAAGAGGTTATAGTGGTAGTATCTATTTGCTTAACATCGAAAGAGGTTATAGTGGTAGTATCTATTCACTTGACACTAGAAGAGGTTATAGTGGTAGTATCTATTTGCTTGACATTAAAAGAGGTTATAGTGGTTGTCATACCTCAAATTTGACTATCCCCAAAAAGGTCCAATAATGAAATGAATCCCCAAGATGACTAGAGTATGATCATTCATAACACCTTTAAAGTGTGCAACCTTAAAACACCTAACCGACCCGAACAATGTGCAATATCAATCACTAAGCCATTAATTTATGCTCCGACCTTGCGAAATACTAATTATCAGAACAATAAGAGATTTATTTTGAGAAAAATCCTCTCAGAATATTCAACTCGTTGGGCTGGTGTGCATTTTATTATATCAAAACCTAGCTTTGTGAAAAAACAAAAATCAATTTTGATAAAACAAACTTTGGAAACTCATCCAAAAGGCTCTAAAACCTTTGAAGTGGTCTTAGAATAGTCTAACACAATCAGCACGTATCGTGCAAAATGTGCATAAACACCCTTAAGTGTCATATGCTAAAATTGAGGCTGAATTTGGCAAAACGGACTCTAGAAACCCTAGGAACCAGTCCCAGAAAAACACACTTAAAACCCTAGGAAGGCCTAAAAACCCTAGGAGCCAACCCTGGAATAGCACACGTAAAACATGGGAAGAGGACCAAGAGCGTTAAAGTTCGTATGAAAACGCACATGTGCGCACGTGGCTGCGTGCTTGCATACTGTGCACAACCATATGAAAAAATCTCATTTTATGCATGCGACCATGCCCCTACCACCCTATTTTATGCAATTTTCCCTACCACCCTATCTGTGTTGTTTGACTCTTGAGTGGGGAGACATCTATGGTCATATATCATTATAGGAACTGAAGTCTAAATACCCAAAATTCAAGCCCATGTAATGGCCTAGCAATTTTCCTTAGGAATTCTCCCAAATGTATGTGTATTTTATGATATAATGGATCTTTGAAATAAATCCTAAGCCCATTAATAAATACCTAAGGAAAAATGGGCCCTCATGCCCAATCCAAGCCCGTTATAAATAAACTATATCAAAGATGGGCATTTCATGCCTATTCATAACCCATTTCTAATGGGCCTTGACAAAGTAAGCTTATGATGCTAGGAACCTTAGCCTGTTAAAGATAGACTTGGGCTTTAATTGAAGGATCCATTACTTGTTTGAATCATTTTAAGGGTTATCTTGTATACGTCAATTTTGTTATTCCCTGTTGATAATTAAAACCTAAAAACAAAATCCTAGGATGAGAAACTCACCAATGATTTTTAGATTTCATATTTTGTGTGTAAATTAAGTGTGTTTTTGTTTTCTTTTTTTTTTTCTTAAGCATTTATTGTCCTTCTTCTATACTTTAAAATAATAAAGCACACTTGCATATCATGCATACATGGCATGCATATTATCTAACATATAGTCTTGCAGTTATAGATCCTCCGGGCTCATAAGCTTGTATTCATTCTGCCTCTAGTCAACTAATTAGACATCCAAAAATAGAAATGGTGGGAAACTTCGATCCTGAGGCATTTAAGGCACGGTTGAAAATAGAGGTGTTCACTGGAACCTGGTCTATGATGAGGGAAATGATAGGGGAGATAACCAGCTCATTAGAGAAAATCAACTGGCACCGCCACCCAATGCATAACCAGACAATCCAATCAATCTTGATGAGGAAATCCTGATAAGAGAAAGGGAAGAAGTTGATGTCATGATATTAGTAAACTCGCCAAACCGGAGAGGAGTGAACCCAGTTGAGGACTTGGAACAAACTGAGTTGGCTAAGAACATAACCAAGGTAATGAGCTAGATGCAGATGATGATGAAGGAAAAAGGCTTAGATTCCCCTTTGGACTAAACTAATTTAAGCCTAGAAAGGGAAGATGATCCACTACTGCAAAAGTTCAAATTCCCAAATATGAAGAAATTTTCAGGGACTGAAGATGCGCCCATCTGCATCTAAAATAATATGTGACCTATATGAAAGCCACTGAGCTTACTACAGCCTAGATAATCAAATAGTTCCCTATATTGTTGGAGGTGTACCAATCTGTTGGTACTATACTTTAGAACCATACATTCAATCTGATTGGAATAAGCTATGTGCAACTTTTATGAAGCAATATGGCCTCAATGTGTATCTGGAGGTGTCTTAGAAAGATCTACAGAATACTAGACAAAGGTTTAATGAGTCTTTCATTGAGTACCTGACCCAATGGAGAAGGAAGTTAGCTCAAATAAAGCACAGGCCTGCCAAATCTAACCAATTGGTGATAGCAATAGAAGGCTATGTCCCAACACTATCTAAAAAGTTGAAAGACCTTAGGATCCAAAATTTTGAAGAGCTATATAGGTTCAGGGTCTAGAAAGAATCATATTTAGCCCAAGAAAAGAGATTCTTTGATGGAAGGTCTAGAGGTAGGAATGAAACTAGTTCAAGCAGCAATGTACAAATAAATGCTATTCCAAGCAGCAATGCACAAGCTAGTGCTTTTTTATGACCTTGGCACTTTTCTAACCTCAGAAGGCCTATGTCAAAGGTCCTTGAGAAACTAATTAAGAAGAACCTTCTGAAACCCCTACCCCAAAGAGCACCCATACTAAAAGCCAACCCTAAACTTTATTGAAAATTCCACTAAAATATTAGCCATCACATTGATGAGTGCACATGATTGAGAAATGAGATCCAATACCTGATTGATGTATGAAAAATCACCAATCTTGATAACCAAAAACCAAACACTCAAAAGAACCCTCTGCCTAGTTACTGCAATGTACCACCATAAAACCTGACTATCTTCATGATCAACATGGGATTGATGAAAAAATAAGTCTTAAACTCTTTTGTCCATATCGCCCCCAGGTCACCAAGATGTGAACCCAATGGCCTGAACCAAAATGACCAACCCATAAAACTTACCATGAACATAGTCAACATCTAGAGTTTTGATGATGAAAATAGGAGTCTGTTTGATTTATGGAATAATAAGGAGAATGAGGGAAGCCAATCAATTAAGAAAGTTAAGGGAAAAAGGGAAGGAGACTGAGACTATGGAACTGGGATCAGTAAAAGATAGAGGTCTGGAAACAGAAGAGAGAGTGGAAGAAGTGAAGAAAGAAGAGGTTATTACTAGTGTTTAGGATTTGTTAATGCATTCAAGAGATCATCAAGAAGCATCGGTCTTAGCTTTGGATCAAAAGAGGATTTCCACCAGTTGTACTCCTGAACAAATGGTAAGCTTGCTAATAAAAACCCCTTAAGGAGCCATTGTATTCTTTGATGGCGATCTGCCCTTAGAAGGAAGAGATCATCATAAGGATTTATTCATTAAGGCTAAGATAAAAGGAAAACTAACTTTTTGTGTGATGGTAGATCATGGTTCCGCCATTAATGTGTGCCCATTAAAGATTCTGCCAAAGTTGGGATTGAGTGTAATAGACTTAAAGCCCTCTGAGGTAATCATCAAGGCCTATGATGACATGAAAAGGCCAATTAAAGGTATGTTTAAAGCGTTAGTCAAAATCAGGCCTATTGAAACTTAGGTCAACCTGCATATGATCAATATTCTTATGACTTTTACAATCTTGTTAGGAAGGCCGTGGTTCCATCCTCTAGGTGGTGTACCATCTGCAGTCCATCAAAAAATAAAGTTCCTGCATGAGGGGAAGGTTGCTACCATTTTGGTAGAAAATGAAGCTATTGTCGCTGCATTAAAACTTGCCCCTAAAGAAATCCCTATCAGCCTCAGTTTCAAGATCTATGTGATCTATGATGATGAGATGGATAAGAAGGTCCTAAGCATGATGTGAAACATGAAATTCATGCATGGTATGCAATTAGGAAAGGACCAAAGTGGTATGTCAAGCTTTATATAGTGCAAAGTGCCAATTTTAAAGTACGGAGTAGGGTATAGAGGAGGTGATTATTATGAGGGGGGATTGGACATTTAGGAATGGTTTGAAAACTCAAAAAAAGAAGTTATAGTGGAGAAGAAAGGTTTGTAGGAAAAGTTTATAAGAGACAGAACTAGTTATCCATACCAAAACCCTAAACCTTTGCTAATGGCTGGAGAAGTAATTCGGGTTTTAAAATCTTCTCTGAATTTATGAACGGGGTAGAGAAAGTTATTGCTGATAAAACTCCTATGGAAGAGCTTGTGTTGACCGAGGAGGAGGGACCTGAAGAGAACACCGCTACTCCAAAGATGAAGGATACTGTTGATCAAGACAAGGCACTAGATCTCGATACCTACACTCTCAACTCCATCATGGATTTTTTTAATGATGATGATTTTGATGTTTCACTTTCTTTTTTATTTGAGACTGTTGACCTTTTCTTTACTAAAGTGAATGCAATGAAGCCTAACTTTGCTTATTTGTGTGATGTGTTTCCTAACAGTTATTCTATTTGTGATGATCATTTCATGCATATGTTTCACATTAATTCCATACAAACTAAATCATTTAATTTAGGCACAAATGGCAATCCTAAGAATATACTTCTTGCTTCTTATTTAACTTATGACGAGAGAGAAAAAATGAAAGAGATATTGATAAAAAGATTAGAAAGTATTTGCTTGGGGCTACAAGGGTATGCCTAGTATCAACAGGGAAATCATAGAATAAAAAATCCCTATGTATCCTCACATATCACTAATTAAGCAAAAACAAAGAAGGTTCAAGCTAGAATGGGCTCTTTTGATTAAGGAAGAAGTCTATAAACAGCTAAAGGCAAAGTTTATGGAAGTGGTAGAGGACACCTACTGGTTAGAAAACATTTTACCTATACCAAAGAAGGATGGAGGGGTCATAATGTGTGTGGATTATAGAGACTTGAATAAAGCTTGCCCAAAGGATGACTTTCCACTGCCACATATCGACACCCTGGTCAATAGCTTAGCTTCCAGCGTAATGTATTCTTTTATGGATGGATTCTCAAGATACAATCAAATCATGATGGTAGTAATTGATAACTTGAAGATGTCCTTCACCATAGAATAGGGTATCTATTATTACAAGGTCATGCCATTTAGGCTTAAGAATGTGGGAGCTACTTACTAGAGGATGGCCATCACTCTGTTGCATGACATGATTTGTAGGGAGATAGAGGTGTATGTTGATGACATGATGGTAAAGTTTGCGACTAGAGAGGGACATTTTGAGGCACCAGAAAAGTTCCTGGCAAGAGCAAAGAAGGACAATCTAAGGTTGAACCCAAAGAAGTGTGTTTTTGAAGTGACATCTGGTAAATTGCTAGGACACATTATCAGTCAAAAAGGGATAGAAGTGGACCCGAATAAAGTCAAAGTGATCAGGGAAATGCTCATGCCAAAGAATAAGAAAGAAGTTAGAGGGTTTATCGAACAATTACAATACATCAGTAGATTCATAGCTAAGTTGACTACAATCTGCGAACCAATTTTCAAGCTACTGAAAAAAAATCAGCCAATGATCTGGGATGACAAATGTTAATGAGCTTTTGAAGCTATCAAGAGTTATATGATAAATCCTCCAGTTCCACAACCACTAAAGCCGGGGAAGCCCTTGATCCTTTATTTGGCCATTGAAAAAGATGCAATAGGTACAATGTTAGCTCAAGAAGGTGAAGGGAAGACAAATCACGATGTGTACTACTTGAGTAAGAAGCTTCTACTGTGATTTAGGCAATAAAGAAGCTCCGGTACTACTTCCAGTCTTATAGAGTAAAAATAGTCTCTAGATACAATCCTCTCAGATACCTATAATAGACCCCATCTTTTATAGGAAAATTAGCTAGATGGCTATTTTTGCTCATGAAATTTGACATAGACTATATAGCAAAGAAAATGGTAAAAGGAAGAGTAAGAGAGGACTTTTTGGCTCAGAACCCAGTAGATGATAAACAGAAGTGGGAATTAGAGTTTCCTTATGAACATTTAAGGGTAATAAAGGTGGAAAGCTGGAAAATGTACTTCGATGGAGCTGTTAATAGTAAAGGGGTTAGCATCGATGTAATCTTGATTATGCCGGAGGGAGAAATGATCCCAATGGTGAAAAGGCTTAAATTTGAAGTGATAAATAAACAAGCTGAGTATGAGGTGTGCATTTTTTATTTAGAGGCATGGTGCAGTGTAGGAGCAGAGGACGTCATTATTTATGGAGATTCTATATTAGTGGTGTGATAGGCTTATAAAGAATGGGAAGTGAAAAAAGATAGACTACAACTGTATTGGGATTATTTAACTACTGTCTTACTATCCTTTATTTGAAGCAAATTCATCCACCTATTGAGATAAGATAATCAATTGGCAGATGCTCTAACTGGATTAGCTTCTATATGGGAGAGTAAGAAGGAAATAATAGTTAAGCCTCTAATCCTAGTTAAATCTCAAACTCCTTGCTATGAAGAGATGAGGGTAATGCTAGTTGATACTACCGTTAAGAAGCCTTATTTTTATGAATTGCAAAAGTATTTAGAAATGGAACAGTTTCTAGTGGATTCCAAAAAGAAAGAGAGGATATCCTTATGAATGTTATCTCAGTAATTTATTAGTTACAATGGCATACAATGGAATGCCTACTAGGGTTCATTTGAGATGTGTTGACAAAGACGAAGCTCTAAGGTTAATGGAGGCAATACATGAAGGAGTATATGGACCACACATGAATAAGACAATCTTGGCCAAGAAGATAGCTTGTTAGGGTTACTTTTGGCTGACTATGGAAACAAATTATATCAAGTTTATGAAGAAGTGCCATAACTGTTAGACTTATGGAGACATTAGTCATATACCTTCTATGGAACTTGAAGGAATGACCTCTCCATAGTTGTTCACCATTTGGGGAATTGATATCAAAGGAGAGATAATATCGAGAGCATCAAATGGTCATCGATATATTATGGTGGCAATCAATTATTTCTCCAAATGGGTTAAAGCTAAGTCATATACTGTTATGGGCTCGAAACAAATGGCAACGTTCATCGAGAAGAATATAATCTGCAGATATGGGTTACCCTATCACATTGTCATTAATAATGGTGTTCAGTTTTGAGCAGAGACAACTGCCTTGTTAAAAGAATACAATATCAAACATCACCAATCATCTTCATATAGGCCACAAGCAAATGGGGCAGTGGAGGCTGCAAATAAAAATGTGAAGATGATCCTGGCCAAGATGATGGAGAATTATCGAGACTAGGCTGATTATCTATAATTCGCATTATGGGGGTACAGGACTACTGCAAGGACATCAACTGATGTCACTCTATACTCCTTAGTGTATGGGTGTGAGCTAGTATTGCCAACAGAAGTAGAGATTCGATCATTCAAGGTCCTTTTAGAATCCAAAATCCTAGAATATCAATGGGTGGAGAGCCAATTGGCGTAGTTGACACTGTTGGATGAGAAATGACTAAAATTAATGTATCACTCCCAATTGTGTTAAAAAAGGATGGGTTGGGCTTATAATAAGAAGATCAAGCCTAGAAAGATCAAAGAAGGGGATTTGGTGCTAAAACTCACGAAGATGATCATGACTGATCCACGAGGAAAGTTCAAGCTAAATTGGGAAGGGCTATATCTGGTGAAGAAGTTGTTATCCAAGGGTGCCACTATCCTATTAGACTTGGAAGGAAATGAATTCAGAGAGCCCATCAACCTAAATAAACTCAAGAAATACTTTATGTAAAAGTCTCACTAGGGAGAAAAGCTCATGAAGAGGTTGTCTAGGCAAAAATTAGAGACAAAAAAGAAAGAAATTAAAAAGTCCTGTTGGATTGAAAACCTCTCAAAGAGGTAGTCTAGGCAAAAGTTGGGGACGTGTAAAAGAAGAGAGAGGGCAAAAAATAGTTGGTTAGAAAACTTGCAAGGGCAAGCTAACTAACAACATGAGCTATGTCATAAGCAAAATGTATATGCATCTTGTGCTTAAGTTAAATGAAATAAGATTGCTGAAATTATTGTTACATATTGCATTAAGTGTCTATTACAAACTGTCTAATTACCATAAAAGGAGAACTCTATCTAACAAAAAGTGAAATAATGACTTAATTCATAAGCTAATTTTGTTTCCTTTTCTTTTGCTGAACACCCCTGATGTTGAATGCTTGCAACTATATCATTATTTTATTTCTGATAAAATCATCTTTTTCTATCTGTTGCAATTGTATTCATGCCTTGTATTGATCATCAGTAGATAAATCTCCATCATAGTTGATGTTTCTCTAAATGCTTCTCCACTGCCAAGTACTAACTAAGTTATCCAAAAAATTTTAAGAAAGTGGCCCTGGTTCAAATGCATGGACTAGTCTTACAATCAGTTATTTCTGACCATACTGATGGTAGAGACGAGTAGGGTCATAAAATATGGCGAAATAAAGGCTAGCTATTGGAACACATTGAGTATATGATTTAATAGTTACCAATTATAATCTCTACCATGGACACATCCAGCAAATCAGAGCATCAAGGAATGTTGACAGCCAGCTCTGGATATCTTCAGGGATAGGGTAAAACTTCCTAGTTCGACTATGTTTGGCCCTGTAATGTACAATGTTCTAAGGAGGCTCATGTAGCCTTAGATTCTCGTGAAGCCACATCTATGAAAGTAATGAATAAATGAAAAATGCCAAGAAAATATTGACAGTGAGAAAATAAGAATTACCTCCAGCAAGAATGGGCTTCCCAAGAATCATTTTTTTGATGAAAGGTTATCCAAGCCAATAATGGTTTCTGACAGAATGAGGGGGAAAGGATTGAATCCATTTTCTAGTTGGTCTAGGATATAAAGGATTTTAGCATCATAATTTCCAAAAGTAAAGACGAGTAAGAATTGAGCATACAAGTAGAGAGCCATCATTTGAGGCCAATAGACCTCACCTTTGTCTACTCCCACAACGACGTTGAGAAATGACTCTAATTCAACCTTTGAACCGAGGAATACTACGATGAGTTTAAGATGGAAGGTTAAACATTCAAGCCATATGATATTGAATGGAACATATATTCAGGACTTCAAGGGTAGGAATTGCAAGTTGATAAGAGGAATCCAAGCTACATCTAATGATAGCTTCGAATTCTTCGGGCAAGGGGCAAATTTCTATTGTGCAAAACCCAAACACATGTTTACAAGGATCCCAGAACTAAGATATAGTATGAAGAAATAAGAAGTTAATTTTCTTGCATTAAGGGACTTGAAAGAAGACAAGTGAAAAGGCTCCAATCTCACCCAAAATACGCCATCCAAGCTCTTTAAGATAGTTTGCAAGTGTTTGAGGCATCTTTCAGTCATAATTCAAGTTTTGGGTGATAATCAAATATTCAAAATGTGTTTTAGGTCATTTTAGGAGAAGAAAGGGGTTCTTAAATTGGATTTGAAAAGTTAAGTCGGTCACAAACTATCATTAAGGTGACGCCTCCTTACAGAGGTGATGCCTCATTGTTAAGAGACGATCGCCTCTTTAGCTGGTGGCACAGTGATGATCACCAGTCCAACAGAGGAACAGACACGAGTGTGATGCAGAATTACTTGACTTTGGCTATGAATGAAAAGCTATGATGTTCAAGTATACTCATATTAATGTAAATGAATGAATTAAATAGCAAAAGAAATGTAATAATCCAAGCATTTAGCCAAAATAAAGAAGTGAAATGCAAAGTTCTAAAAATTCCCAAAAAAATAAATTATCAACTATGCCTAGGGCCTATCTCAACTATCCCTAGTCTAAACATTAGATTCGGTGCCCTCAGGGTCACCTCCAAAGCCGCTACCTCCTTCAATCTCCTCATCACTGCTCTCTTTGTCAATTTAGAGCACCGTAATTTATCGCTTAAGAGTAGCGATCCTGGCCTAATTAGCCTCATCATGATCCTATTCAAAGCAAACTTCAAGTTAGTAAATCATACAAGCATGCATACATATAGACATAAGAGAGTTCTTTACCCTCTATTGCGAGTTAATAACCATCATACGATCCTTATGGGCCTTGATCATATGATACATGTACAACCCTTGGTCCAGGGAAATTTTCATCATTAGTAGGATGTTAAAGACTAACAAATGCATTGAGAATGATCTATGATGTAGGTTAAAAGTGAATTTATATGAGTAGCACCCCTTAGAATACAAGCAGGTGTGAGCACATCATCCAAAGTCAAGAACTGATAGGATAGCTCTCTTGGAGGAACCTAGCAATGAACAAGTGGATTAAGAGTGTGGGCAAAGTTGCCAGCAATGATCTTAAAGACAAGAATGGTTAAAGGTCTCATCTGTTCAATTGCAGCCGAGGTCCCCTCTCTGTGTGGATCCCTATGGGATCTTTGGGTCTCCCTCTTATGCACAGGAGGCCTAACATGAACTGTCGGTCTAGCTGGTACAATCTAAAAAAAAGAAATTATATTAGGACAACACCATCACAAGACATGGGTTAAGCATTGAACGCTTACCTGGGAAGTGGAGGCATCAAACAGGAGTACCGCCTGGAAGAGATAGGTCCGAACAAAATCCATATATCGGCTCTTGATACGCATGGTGTGATCCATAGCTCGTGAACCAATGACAACCTGGGCAAGATCATCACCCTCCAACTCATGCGTTTGGAGCATGCTAGTGGGAGGAGACTTGGGTATGTGCCTAGCCCTATCACCCTCGCTCCAATTAAGGACTCACTCACTAAGATACTGGACTCGATAGCCTAACCTACATAAAAGTACCCTCCTTTAGGACAACGGCCTAGAAGGGTTCATCTCCACATTCCACCTATCTCCACTCCCCCCACAAGTCATTTCGGATCTACAAAATTCCAAAAGGTAAGCAATTTGAATTTAAGAAATTCACTAATATAGTTGGAAAATGTTTTAGGTACCGCATCTTGCGTCAGTGAGTTCAAATGCAACTGATGGATATGAACTCGAGTTAGGTTCTTCTTCAGGACACGACTGGCACCCTACCTTTGAATGGCTAGAAGCTCATTCATTACACGGGTCACCCCAGTAAGCGACTCTAACTCCATCACCCAGACCTATGAAAGAAGCAGCGTTGATAAGATGCTCAGTAAGAAATAATAGAAATGAAACAGTCAAACAAAAAGGAAGATGAAGCTTACCAGAATAATGTGCCAAAAGTCATATAATCTCTTGGCTCCACACACCAGATCATCCATGCTCTTGTATAAATAAGCTAAGGCATAACTGCCTCAATCATAGGAGGCCACCAAATTCAAATCCCATAGGGGTGGTAGGAACATTAGGTCAATGAAACTGAAGATGTTAGTAAAGAGAGTGGTGTCAAGTAGATAAACCAAGAAAGCTCGCACCACTTGACCCACCTAGTATAGGGTGACCATCTCTGCAATCCTCTACTGGGTATAGAAGCTTTAGATTGAATCAAGCTTCATAATGTGCGATCCCTTCATGTCCAAAACCAGATCAAGAAGACACTCAATGAAAGCAACATTCTCAAGAGTCAGTTGATATAAAGTAGCATCGAGGGGAATGAGATCCCTAGCACATGATTTCCTAGTGATGGCCGCAAAGGAAATAGGATATCCGGGGTGAGCTCTCCAAAGGGGTGGTGAAAAGTATGAGTCATCTCGAACCATCACTCCATCAATGTGTGAAGGGGCTGATAGTTGATCCGACCCTACTCTATGGGAAGTGCGATGATGAAATTGTCAAACCCGACCTCTTGGAGCCGATCCTTCTAACCTTCCATCCGGTCATTAAAGAAGACATGGGCTTCATTGAAGTTCCTCGTGACCTTGAATGTCTGAGCATTAACTTACAAGAAATTAGGGAATTTGAAATAAATTATAGTGAAATTTATATTATTTCTCTGAAGAAAAGAAAATAAATAAATAAAATCAAAAGGAAAAAAGGCCTATCGCCCTGCTATAGTGGCACAGTGCCTCAGTAATGAGGAGATCACCTCATGGTTATGGCGATCACCTCTATGGAAGAGGTGATCACCTTATCGCAGAGGCATAGTGAAGAACAGTGGGACAACTTTCCAATTTCAATTAAATTCATAAAATTCAATCATAATTTGCCATATTTTCAATCGTAATGGTAATCTATGACAAATAAATGCTAACCCAATAAAAAATGTAGGAAAAAATAAGAACATTTGGACACTTACCTTTCTAGTCGTAAAGGAGCAAATATGGGATTTCAAATCCACCAAGAGAAGAATCTATTTTCCTGGAATCAACCAAAAGTTACGAGGTGCACTAGAAGGAGGCAAAATACGATCCCACTCGGGCATGGGAGGAGTTCTTTCATTGTCCATATTTAAATAAATGCAAGCGCAAGAAAGAGAAGAAAAAGAAAAAGAAAAGAGTGAAGAAAAGAGAAGGAAGGAAAAAAAAAGAAGGAAGGAAAGGAAGGAGAAGGAATCCTTATATAAGTTAAAAAAGACGTGGAAATTTGGAAATTGAAGAATGAATGATGATGATGAGTGAAGGTGATGAGAATAATGAATAATGATGATGAATGAATTTTTCATTTCGAATGAACCTGAATCAATTAATAGAATAAGACTTTTGACTCCAGTTGAAGCACCAGTCAAATTGCGAACAGGAACTTAAAATGATTAGCAAATTTGAGTTTTTTTTTTATTGTGGTCAAAGCACCAGTCAACAACACTTAGTTTGGTCGGCCCGTTCATCGGGGGAAAATTGTGTGTTCGGTTTGAACGGCCCGCATTTGGGCACAAGCTATGGGATTAGTAACACCTAGTTTGGCTAGCCCGTGCATCAAGGGCAATCTCATGTTCGATTTGATCGGCCAGCATTCGGGGATAAACTATGGATTTTCTCTTATCGAAGCATTAGTTATAGAGGCGATTGACTAGGTAGTAAATTCTTAGAGTCTGTAATAAGAAACAGATTAATTGGGTAATGAATTCCTGAAGTCTGCGGTTTACTTAAGTGATTAATCAGGCCATGAAATCCCATGAATCACATTTCAAATGAGTGATTGATCTGGCCAGGAAAACCCATCAATCACATTTTAGATGAGTGGCTGACCGGGCTAGGAAAACCCATGAATCACATTTCAGATAAGAGACTAACCATGCAATGAATTCCTGGAGTCTTAAATGAAGAAAAGACTAACCAAGCAATGAATTCCTAGAGTCTGAAAAATAGAAGTGACTTATCGGGCTAAAAAAACCCATGAATCACACTTACTAAGTGGAAGGAGGGCCAGGAAAACTTAAGTTTCATGCTAAAGCTATAATGAGTGGCTAATTGGGCTAAGAAAACCTGAGGAACAAGATCACATTTTGAGTCGAAGCACTCACCTTTTGAGCGAAGATCGAAATTCATGTAAGTCACCTATCTTTTTCTTTTATTTGCATTATGCATGTGATTTTCTAAAAAAAAATGCTTTGCATGTGTTTGGTTAAAAAATCAGGGGGCAAACTACAGACATCCAGTCCAATCGGCTTATGATTTGAATGTGAACCACAAGTGCTCAATTTGATCGGCCCGCACTAAAGCCCAATGATGAGAATGCAAAGCTTAAATACAAGTATGAAGCCTGAATCTTTGACTGAAAATGGACTTAAGAGCCTGAAATCATCCAAACCCCAGCCCAAATCATCTAAATATGCCTAAGTTCGCCTTGGCCCATTTGGCCCAACACAGAGCAAGGCCAAAGAGGTGTTGCCTCTATGCAAAGAGGCGATCACCTCTATGGCAGTAGCCACAGAGGTGATTGCCTTATCGCAATTTCATCGCCTTTATGGTAGGCCATTCGCAGCTGCATTCATTGCAGCTACAACCATGGTGATCAAGTGGGGTGGGCCCCACCCCCTCTAGACCTGGTTTTGCATGAGGGATAGATTTTTAGGAGGAAGAACAAGGCTATGGAGGCTCATGATGGTCTAGGAACCTAGGGGCATGGGTGAGGGTTGAGATAAAAATGGAGAAAGAAGAGAGAGAAAAGGGGGAGACCAACATTGTAGACAATGATTAGCAAAAAAAAAAAAAGAAGTAAGGGAGAGGCTCTGAAACAAAGAGGGGATGTTCTTGAGAAGAAGAGGAGAAACTCAAGCTGAAGAGTCCATTTTCTTAAAAAGAAGAAGGTGAAAGAAGCTTGTCTTCAAGTGTAGCTCACGTCCAAGTAGAGTTCAACATCCAAAGCAATCTTTGAGCGCTAACTACTTTATCAAAAGCTCATACTCAAGTAAATCATATTTATCGCTTTAGCATTTTGATGTTAAACTTGAATATGACTTAGTTTGTTAGTTTATTTAGTGTATATTTTGAGTTTATGCTACCTATTATGCCATGTTATTAATATAATCTACTAGGGTGTTGAATGTAGTGGTAGAATAGTAAGTTTCTGATTGTTTGTTTGCATTTCATTTGCTTAGAATTGAAGTCTAACTATTTTGAGAGTCAGGTTATCTATTAATCATAAAGGCGTCGCCCCTTTGCCATGGGGTAATTGCCACTCAGACAGGGCGACCCACACCTTTGTCCTAAGATTTTTGTAATATGTATGCATAATTTTGATTTCCAAGCATGCTTAGATTCTTATACTTCATCCATTTGTATATGACTATCTGTACCATGTCTTTTTAGTTAATTTATTAAGTCTTTAATCTCCGTTTGCATGAACTTGTTTTGTAAATTAGTTTGAATGCTTTCTTTCGAGAAGTTTTATGTATTTCAGGACTAATTTTTTGGCATTTATAGGATCCTTGAGACTGATATCCTTGAATCATTAAGGGTTTATCTCTTAATTAGTTCTTGAGAGTTTTTTTTATGGGTTTAAGAACTAGTTTAGTCTTCTTATACTTTTAGTATATTTTTTGTTTATTATACTTTTTTATTTGAGTAAAAATGTTATAATCCTTAATCCCTCCCCCGTTTGAATTCCAATGTATTGTTTTGATTTATCATTTTGATGAATTTTGGGACTTTAAGGCATGAAACCGACCTAATGTGCAAACTCGAACTTAAATGTAAAATTGAACAATTGATTGAGGGAAATTTCACATTTTATGTAAATAAAGGAATAATTGGATAATTAAAGGTAATAAAATACAAAACACAAATGGAGGCCAATCGTAAGGTCGGGTGGCCATTCAAAAGCCCATACCCAATTTTTGAACTCGTTCTCTGATGACGGCTTCTAGGAACCTTCTTGAGATCCAGTTGTTTTACAATGTGTCCCAGCTTTTATATGGGTGGCAACTCCATCTCCATTTAGGGCTCAGAGACCTAACATATATTTCCTATTAGGCCTCGAACCCACATAGTGTCATGATCACCAACACTTAGGCTCACGCTAAACTCTGCCACTTACAGCAACTTAATGATTTAATATATACAAATATAAAAGTTATATATTTTAAAAATATTAATAATATATACATATACATACACGCCGACATGTGGTTTGATTTATTAAATGAAACCATAGTTTTTCAAGATTAAAAATAAAAAAATAAAATTAGAAAATAAAAACCTAAACCTAAACCAACAGTCTGATTAACCCTAATTTTCAGTTTGATTTTGTCATTTTTTGTCCAATTTTTCGTTTGATCACTTTGTTTTTCCTTTGCACATTTTAATATACATATATACATGTTAAATATTTTCAAAAAGTCACCCATTAAACTTTTGTTGTTGTTTGGTTACTAAACTTTGATATGTTTCCTTTTAATAACCCAATTTTTATTCTGTTTCAAAGAGGGTACTGTTCAAAAGTTTTAGTTCTTCAACTTTATCATTTTCAATTTAATCCATAATTACAAAAAATCATAAAATTTCTTCTCTTACATTTTTCCAGTACTATAATAACACTAAGAATAAGTCTGCTCCTATTAGGTGGAATCTAGAACTTTCTAAATTTTTTTTCAATTTCATCTACCATATCACTTAAGGATTTTGTAAGGTCTTGAGTTAGATTGTTGTTGTTTATATTTATTGCCTTGCTTGTATAGTTAGTAATATAAGGAACCATTTTTTCTTTTCTTCATTTATGTATTTATTTTTCTATCATAAGTGTTTCCTTTTCTATGGCATCTAACCTTTCATTCACCTACTTGCCTACTTCAATAGTTAACACTTGTGTTTCTTCTAATGAATCATCAAATATTCCTTTAGCATGATAATTGCTCAAGGAGTTGGTTCATTTTCATTTTGTACATTGTTGAATGAAGTCAATTCTCATAAATTATTGAAATTTGAACTCTCTGTTCGATTTTTCACTATTCTTACAATTTATTTAGAATCTAGAAGATGATTTAGAATTATATAAATAATACACTAACTTTCTATTGTATTAAACATAATCACAATAATGGTTTGATATTCTAAATGAATATTAAATTCTTCTTGATCAATTTCGAACAATTCTCATCTTAAATTCTTCAACTATTAGTATTAGACTTATCAAATAAACTTAGATACTAACTAAGATTTTCTATAATATAAGGCATGAAGTAAACAAAAAATATATAAAACTTTATTTTATTTATATTCTATACCTATAAACTTATTTGTAAAAAAAAGTTCAAGTTCAGACTAAATTGATAATTTTAAATTTTTTATGGATTAGAAAAATTTCTAGGTAACCATTTTGAAATTTAATTGAATTTCAGAAACAAAAAAAAAAGTACTGAAGTTTGGTGACCAAAATAAAAAGAAAAAAAAAACGTCAAAGTTTGATACCCTTCTAAATAATTAGCCCACATATATATGTTAATACATTTTTTATTATTTTTTGAACAACTGAAAAGTCATAGGTTGGAGAATCGAACTTATAACCTCAATTTTAAAATATCTATCACTTGAACTATCATGATATAAAGTAAGGACCTAACAGACTTTAATTCAATAAACTATTACATAAAAAATTATACTCTAAAAAAATGTGAGTTCATAATTTATCTTCATTCCAGATTTTTTTTTAAAAGAAATTTTAGTTTTTTGCACCAATGATAATTTATTAAACTTATTTTCTTTATTAGTTTTATTTACAAATTTTCCGCCATTATGATAAATATTATATTATATTATAAAACTTTACTAATTCTCAAACAAAACTTTTTAATTACACAATGTCAAATGAAGTTAGGTCCTTAAAACTTTATAAATTAATAAAATATTAACGTATTAATTATCAATTATAAAACTGAACTTTATTTATACTTTTAAAAAATCTCAATATGAAAATAGCATATTTTTAATTTTTACCTCAATAAAAATAAAATATATATGTATGTTTCTTAAAAAAAATCTCAATCTAAACATAATACATGTTTACGTTTACATGGATAAAAATATAAAAACAAATCAAAATAGATTTGCTTTACTCTTTAATTTTTTACCCTAAAGACAGCATTAGTTTTAATACAATAACTGTATATTACAGCCTCAGAATGAAAACTTAGATGAAGTAACAATTGAAACTGATATTTTATAAATAAGAACTATATATATATATATATATATATATATATATATTCGTAAATGAATATTCAAAAAATAAAATGAATATTTTAAATGAAATGTGAAATGCACTTCATATGGTAGAAGAAAATTTTAATTAGTGGAGAAAGGGAAGTCACAAACTGAAAGTGAAGACACAAACTGAATCATTTAGCATTTCAAACTGAAATCAAACTATGAAAATAATTGTAGTTTTGTTACCATATAAAACAAATAATATCTACCATCAATATATAGAAATTAAAATCTTAAAAAAAAAAAAAGTTCAACTTTTATAGAGAATAACTCCTTCTAACATAAGGGTGTAACCAAGCTGAACCAAACTAAACTTTTAAAAGTTCAAGCTTGGTTCATTCAAAAATTAATGAATTCGAACCGAGTTTAAGCTTTTAAAAGTTTGGCTCAATTTCAACTTGGATTCATATTTGATAAGCTCAAGCCAAGCTCATGAGTTAAGCGAACTCAACAACGTATTTTTGTTTGTTGTTTTATAATCTCAAACTATATATTTTTGTAATATTGAAATTGTTTATAATAATAAAATTACATAATTTTAATTTAAAATATGAATATTACTTAATATTATATTTATCTATTACTTTAAATTTGTATTATTTAATATTAACAATTATATATTATTTTAAAATACAAATAAAATTTAATTTTTATTTATTGAAGAAAATTATTATTTCTTGATATTTAATTAGTATTGTCTAATATTTACTTATTACAATATTACCATTAATTTATACGCAAAAAATTATATAATATTATCATGAGTACATAATATTGTCATATGTAATATTTTATGTTAATTATAACTAATTTAAGTAGTATTGTCTTTACTTTGTAAAGATCCAAATTTTTTATTATTAATATTAAATGTGGATTATTAAGTTTAATTATTATTTTATTTAATTAGTATTAAATGTATTGTTAATAAAATTTTTATTAATATATATATAGTTAGTGTGTGTATTGCATAATTGAGAGAGAAGATATTTTTATTTTAAAATAATAAAAGTTGTACTTTTCTACTATATATATATATATATATATATATATACAAAAACTTTTTTTTTTCCTTTCCTTCCTTCTCTCCCTCCTTTTCTTTTCTTTTTCCTTCTCTTCCTTCCTCGTGTTCTTCCCCACGCAGCACCACCCACCACCACCTCAACCTCATTGTTGCCATGCCAACTGCCGCCATTCCTTTCCCTTTTCCTTCCTCCACCAATCACTGCCTCCCTCTCTCCTTCTTAGTCTCTTCATTGTCATTAGGGAGAAGGGCATGCCAGCGCTGCTTCTGGCCACCCCAGCTGCCTTCATTGGTATCAAACGACTCCCCTCCGTCTAGGCTTCAAAAGCCCTCTATCAATTTCGAATTTCAACTCCGGCAAACTTCTCAATTTTGAGTAATTGATTTTAGGCTATTTTTAGCTATTTTGTTAAATTGAACTTTAATTTGATTTTATTAGATATAGTACTTTGATATGAAATGATCTAAAGGTTGTGATCTTACTTGTTGTGGCTTTTATTTAATTTTTTGGGCGTCGGGTACTATTCATGTCACTATTTCAGACAGTCCTAGGTTGGAATATTTTTATATTTTTAATAAATTTTATATATTATGTAGATTAAATTTTGTGAAGAAATTTTTGTGATATTAGTTTTAGAATTTAAGATATGAATTTTTAAAATTTATGTATTGATATGAATTTTTCAAAAATTATTAGAAATTGGTGAATTGTTTAATTTAATTTAATTTATTGTTAATTATTATTTTTTAGACAGATTTTTAAATAATAAAAGTATAAATATAATTTTTATATATAATTTTCAATTATTAGTTAATTAGTAGTAATTTTGGGAAATTAAATGAATAATAAATTTATTTATTATTTTTTGAGCTTAAATCAGCATTTTATTATTTTTATGATATAATCGAGTGATTTTGATAATTATTTACAATTTATACAAATTTAATTGTAAAATGGAATTTTATTCCATTAACAAATTTTATTAGTAAAATATTACTTATAAATACAATTTTATTATTTATTTGGAAAATAATTTCATTAATATTTTTTATGATATATTTTTGTGATTTGAGAAAATTATATTATTTTTTATTTATGTTGTGAATTGTAATTCTTAATTGGGCATAAGTATAGTGTGGTTTTGTTTTTATGCATGAACATCTCTATTTTGGTAGAGAGATATTTATTTTATAAAGAAATTCTGCCAAATTTTTGGTAGATTTTTTGTAAAACGTGATATCGGTAGGTTTTAATTTCGAGTATGTATAGCATCATGTCTTAGATCTTATCAACCTCATCATCTCATGATTTTATTAAATTTTTAGAATCTATTTATATATGCATATTTTAAATAAATATTATTTATTTTAGAGAACTCCGAGACTAGAGCTATAGCATTTGGGTTGCAGAGGATGCGTTGCCCAATGCGCTCAACCTGTGAGTTGATTTTATACAATGTGTGTTGTGACAATTTTGACTATATTTTCACATGATTTAAATAATAATGAAATGACTATATGAATTATTTATGAAATTATTTATATCGCTATAAGCATGATTATTTCTTTATTTATCATGAATAGTAATTGAAGAATACTTGACGAAATTTTTTTTATTCCGCTTTATTTGTTTATGTTATTTTATTTTATTTATTACGATTTAAACGATTAGGAAATAATGGTAGAACATGCTACTTGATAGGTGTCACCAGGACTACATGCGCACCAATAATAATTATTTATATGGCCATTGATTAATTTGAGAGCTCTGGTTGAACTTTGCTCTCTAGGCAAGATTTGTGGAAATGTGAGTTCTGGTTGAGCTTTGCTCTCTGGGCAAATGTGTGGTCATTATTGAGCCCTGATTGAGCTTACTCTCTAGGCAGAGGTATGATACTAGTTGAACCCTGATCATGCATGTTCTCTGGATGCTAGTGATCATTTGGAATAAGAAACCAACTGTGTCTGGACCCTGGTTGAGCTTGCTCTATGAGACCGACAATCAATTGGAATAAGTGCGCCAAATGACTATTAGAATTTAATGTTTTAGGTGTTCTACTAGATTTTCTAATAAAAGAATAAATTTATATGATTTTATACTAGAATTTTATATTAAAGTAAATGATTTTTAATATTTATATTTATATTTATTTTATTTTTTTAGAAAGGGTTTTAATAAATGTTTTCAAACCAACATACATTCCATAAAATTCATTCACTCAGTAAGGTCTGACACTAGTTGTCATTGCACTGGATTTCTTCTTCACCGACTGCATTATGTATATCTATTTGATTTGAACATTATATAATTGAATTCTAAATATTGCAGTAATTGATTGTAAAACTTGTATCATTGATATTATGGATTTGAGTTGTGTTGAAATATTGTTGTAATGATTTATGTTTTTTATATTAATGATTTTATTAATGATATTATTCTTAAGTGATTGTTACTTATTTGTGAAAATTTTTTAAGATTTACTACGGGTTTCAGTTGCATTTTTTAATTACACATTTCTTAGTATCGGTCACATATCTCTAGGTTCAAGTCATGACAACTTAATATAAAATTACTATTATATAATATTGACTTGCTAAATTAAATGATAGCCTATTCATGAGCCTATAAACGAACTTATAAATAAACCTGTAAATGAGCCACACGAGTTTGTTCGTGAGTTTTAACGAGTCAAACTTAAGGAAACTTGGACTATGCTTGTTTAGCTTACAAGCTTTAAAATTGAGTTTAGCCTTGAGTCATTTAGCTTAACAAACAGACTTGAATGAGCTTTTTCCAAATGAAACTTTGAACGAATCACGAATTATTTAGCTCAGTTACACCCTTACAAGGAAAACAAACAATAAAAAAAACAACAAAAATTAAAACAGGAGGAAGTAGTTGGTGCAGACACTTGGTAAATAACCAAAAAGAAACAAAAAGAAACAAAATAACATTGAAGGGATGATCCAAAAGCCACCAAAGAATAATGGTACAAAACTATAGCATCTTTTAGACATAATATATCTCGAATTGACACATTTTATTAATTAAGTTAATTTATAAATTATTATTTAATATATTTTTTATTTATTAAAAATATAATTCATAAATACTTTTAATATATCTAAGTAATTTTATTTTGATTTATTAAACTATAATTTATACACTTTGAATAAGATTGAAAATATTAATAAATTTAAATATTTAAATAATTTTTTGTAAATTAAAAAGTAAAATGATAAAGATTTTTAGATGTAGAGATCTGCAAATGTATTAATTTATGACTATTTTTTATCATTAATACTGAGGTGGACAGAAACTTTATAAAATAATGCCCTTCGCATGTATACTTTTCATACAAGAGCCTTTTCTTCGATTTTCCTTTTCTTGGTTTCTTTCGTTTCTCCAAGCTTACATCACAGTCTATCTTCCTTAAAAGAAGAAGAAAGAAAAATCTACATACATACAATTTAAGGAGAGATGGGTAAGTACGAGCTTATTGAGGAGAAGGCTCTTTGCAATTACAACCATAGATTCATGGACAGCCTTGAAGAGAAAGTTTCTGTGTTTCTTGATGAAGATTTTCTTGAATATGATAAAGCTTCTTTTGCATGTGATGATGATGATAATGAATTTGATGAACCTGCTAACCCCAGTAACTTCCATAACTCCAAGAAAAGAACCTTGTTCTGGGAATCACAGGAGGCCTTGCTTCAGGTAACATCAATTTCTTTTCTTATATATATATATATAGGTTAAAGAAAATGAATTTTTGTAATTTGATTATAGATAAATGGCACAGTAAAATAAATAAATTTGTATAATATTACTACTTTTTTTTTTGATGTCCATGTCTTTGTCAACTGATAGAGAATGAGAAGAAATATCATTTCCCTTTTGATGTCAAAAATTGATTCATAGACAAAACAGCTGTAATGGACCCCCTGAGTTTTGTTTTAGTCCTTAGATTTTTTTTAAAAAGTTAAATTTTATTCATCAAAAATATTAATACGATATATACAGAAAAGGAATCGACGAATAGAATAAATAATTTATTTTTTTTACATTTATTTAAATTTTCTTCTTTGTCTCATTTAGCTATCCAAAAATACATTTTACTTGCTAATTATTAACAGATATTTTTAGTGTTATTAAAAAGAATGTACTGTATAAAGCAAAAAAAAGCTCAAACTGTTATGCTGGGCCAACCATAACAGTAGTCGGTTCTAACTGTGCTACGTCTACGGACTTAGCACCACAATAAAGATGCACAATGATATACATCGGGATTTATGATATTAATAGTGTATTATAAATTCTTCTAATATATATATATATATATATATATATTTTTTTTTTTTTTTTTTTTTTTTTTTTACCTCCAATACAAAAGTACTATTTACCTTAAAATGAGGGAATTTTTGATAAAATTACTACTACTATAACTATCGTAAATAGCCCTACAAAATATTTTTCAATAATTATTAGGTCCAACTATAATATATATATATATATATATATATATATATATATATATATATATATATCACTAGTGCTCTATATGTTGACATTTTTCGTCCCCACTAGCATTAATTTATTGTTTTTTATGCAACAATAGTTCATTATTATTATTATTATTATTAACTTTTTCCACAAGCCATTATCATCACAGTTTGAATATCATTTATTTAATAGCTGATATAAAATAATCAAATAAATGCATAATGCAGTATTTTAGTCAATTTAATATGATTTTATTACAATAAAAGAAGTGACTATTTCGATATACACCGCATAAATTGAAGCTCTTCAAGATTAGATATTGATTTTTTCTATTAATCTTTTATAAAAGGCTACATATATTTTTATATAAATTAATTGCAGTTTTGAACAAAATTAACCACAATATTATTAAAAATTTGAAAAATTAAATAGCATGATGAACGGTAAATTTGATCCTATCAATGCCATAAATATTTGCAGGAGGTTTTGGAACGTTACAGCACAGCAGGTTCAAAGTTAAGGGAGGAGATTAATAGAATCATACAATTGGCAGAAGAGACAGGCTTTTGCAATTGCCTTAACCACAAGTCTGATGCCTGCATTACTTGTTTGAGACAAAGGGTTGTTCATTTGCTCTGCCAAAGAGGATTCAATGCTACTCTACGCACATCCAAGTGGAAAAACACTAAAAAGTTTCCAGGAGGTAAAAATTCCTGTAATCAACTGAATTATCCATACTAGTAAGCTTCTACTTTTGGCAATAAAAATTATACCTCCCGTACCATAGTTGTTCAATGCTCCAGTGTTTGTCTGTCGAGAGATTTAATAGTCGAGAATGTTTATGTTTAGAGATTCAGCCCCAATAAAAAACAATGGGTGCTCTCCTTTGCAGGGAAACATGAGTACATTGAAGTGACAGTGAGCACAAGTGGAAGGAAGAAGCAAATTCCATACTTGATAGAATTGGAATTCAGTGACCAATTTGAGATAGCGAAAGCATGCGAAGAGTACAGAAGACTTATATCCCAATTACCAAAATATTACATAGGAAAAACTGACTACCTCAATGCCATTGTTGGTATTTTATGTGAATCAGCCAAGAGATCAATGAAGGAGAAGAAAATCCACATGGGTCCCTGGCGAAAGAGAGGCTTTATGCAAATGAAATGGTCAAGTTCTTCAGCGGAAAGAGGCTCTACCAATGAATCTTCAAGTAAACTTTCTTCTCTTCAGTCAAGGCAATCTCACGAGTGTTGCTTACACTTCTCTGCAGCTCCTGCATTAATAGTAACTTAATCAGAAGCTCGCTACAAGACTTGTATGAAAAATTTTGGTTCTTTTTTTCTGGTTTTATATACTACTTATAAAACTTATGCGAGCATTTCGGTAGGATTTCAAGTTGAGTGTATGTAACTTCGTTTTTCGCCGGCTTTGCTGGTGTAGATGGTAGGGTAGACCCCAGAGCAGAGGTTTCTAATAGGGAGGCTTAAGTCGCATCTTGCGGGTTGTTCATGTAGAATTTCAAGTTATACAAGACTGCTATGGTTCTAGTATGTCTGGTGCTAATAGAGCGCAAGTTTGTTTCCCAGGAAAAATTTATGTGTACTATGAGAGACGTGTAATTTGTTTTTCTGTACGAGTGTTATCTATATAATAAGAAAATAAGCACTAGAAACTTATGGCTCCTTATTTCAGCAATTTCTGTAAAGGGGTAAGTTGGGACATTGGTATTGAAAGTTTAAGCAAGCAATGCTGTTAAACTAGGCTTCTTTAGTATAAAGAAATTTTGATATTGTGCAGTGCCGGTGCTAGGGTACGTCCCTCCAAGTGTTATTTCCCTGAAAGGCTTTCTTTGTAACTATCAATACTAACTAATGAAGCAGAAATTTATCTTGTGGTTCCTTGTCTCCACAATATCTAGTATATTGGTTTCGCAAGCAACGGTACTAAACAAGGTAAAGCTTAGCATTGAAAACTTGTCAATTCTTGTTGTACGAACTATTTTGCAAATCAAATAAGTTGATCGTGGATGGCCTGAACGAAGGTAGAAATTTTGTAAACTCAGCTGAAACAGTGCTAAAATCAAAAAACATATTTCGCCGTCAAAGATGGGTGTATTATTGCAGAGATTGCAAAGCCAAACAAGCAAGTGCAATTCGAAAACTCATTGATGCCAAGTGGTTCTCCATACATAATTAATATCTACATATGGCAGTTCAACAGAATATGAGCATTTCAATTTCATTTTACTAGCCAGACCAGACGGAAAATTTACGTCGCGAAAGGGTGGTACAGTAACAATTTATAATTGTTGAATCACGCACGACTATTAATTATCAATCTTTTATTGTCAAATTAGACTATAGATATCAAAATTTTTATAAAATTTTGGAAATAAAAAAAGAATTTAATAATCATAAAAAACTGGCGTCCAACAATGACAACAAAAAGTTTAAATAGTAAACCTTAAAACAAATCCGAACGAAATAGGAAAATAAAATATTAAAATAATAAAAATATAAAATTATCCGTTTGAGGAACTAAATGAAGGAATCTGCCCGAAAAGTAATGAACTTCACAAGTAAATCTAGTGACTTTGAATCATTAGCCTATTTCCTTATTAAATAGGCTTTTAAATCACTCAAATCTAATACTTAAAATTTGCAAAAAATTATAGAAGACCACTACCGTAAATTGTCAAATTTTTTCATAAATTGAAAGGCTTGCTCTTTTATGGCTGAATCAAAAAGTATGCTATATATATGCAATGCCCTTGCATATATGCCAAGCAGTACAGAATAGAAAGTTCAAATTAAAAAACAAAAAAAAAGTTCTCACATTTAGGTTACAAAACATTTCCAGTAAGACATTTATATAATAGTTGGAACAAGTAAAATGAAAACATTTACCAACTACAGTAAAATGGATAAAGGCACAACGGGTAACCTAAGCATCCTGCTTCTTGAAACTCAACTCTTTCTTAATTATGTTGCTGAACTTGGCATTTTCCTCATCACTAAATTCCCTTGAACAATACGCAAATTAAAAATCATCTGAACTGTCCTGTTAAATCAGAGTACACGAACGTGAAGTTTTTGAATGTCAACAAGCACAAGTAGCAAAACTATTGAAAAAGAGGCAGAAGATTAAGGTTTCATTCGGCCACTGGCTTTAACTTTACATCCTAAGGGGAAAAAAAAGCCTAAAGATCAATGAAATGATGGATAAACAGCATATTAAATCAAGAAAGAGATTTCCAAGAGACCCGTAAGATGGAAACAAGGAAACTAAAAAATGCAGTTGTAAATATTCCCTACTAGGAGTAATCTGTGTTTTCATTCAACACAATTACTGATAATGCGACCAAAGAGTTACGTGATATGAATGATACACTTTCCTCTAATTTCTTTTCATACAAGTGCACTGTGCACCATGATAATTGCGCATGATACTTTAACATTTATACTCGATTTTGATAATTTTGCAAGAATTTCAAGGAAACCTCATTTTCTAGCCCTGCTCCTATATAATCATCAAATCAAATGCAAAAGAGGCATATGTCTACGCATGAATGCTTGTACAAACAATGGAAATGGATGTTGAAGTAAAGTAAGGGCTCCAATCTAACTAGGATACCACATTATACAAGTTCTTGAAAAAAAAATGATCCAACCTAATTTAGACATCAAATGCAAATAATAATAATAATAATAATAATAATAATAATAATAATAATCTAACTTTATTGGTAAAAAATGACTCGCTTTATGGAACAAAATCTATACATAATCGAACTAAACTAAAAATCAAATATTTTATTGTAAATCTAAATGACATAAAAAATGTAATTCTTACAAACTCAAATGTACTTAAAATATTTTTCTCAAAAAAATGTACTTAAAATACAAACAATATAAAGTGTTAAATAAATTTTATAGAAATTATTTTTGCTTTAAAAATTTTTCCAAAAACACAAAAACATATGTATGCATGTGAATATGGTGTAGCAGAAGTCTTAAAAGAGAATTGAATTCGTTGATTCCAAGAATACCCAAAAATAATAAACCAAAACCCTATTGATTTAAAGAATACCATAGGAATTGGGAGAATTACGTCTGTAATTTATTTTTTATTCATCAAAAACTGTCTCAAAACAATTCAAAGAGGCAAATAAATAGTGCCTAGGGAAAACCCTAAAACTAAGAAAGGAAAACAAAAAAAAACTCCAAAAAAAAGGACACAAATTTTAAAGTCAAATTTAAGGGCCTAAACAAAAGAATTTGGGCCTGAAGATGGAGTGCTATAGACTTTGTCTATAGCATCCATTATAGCTCTTTGAGTCAGCTTTAATTTGATACATTATAGGCCCTATGGGTCAATTGGTGTCGAACAAACGTCTATTTGAATCCCAAGTACACATGCCCACTCTATCAAATCCATCTATAAACTTCAATGCTGCCTCATCCACATCATTCCCCCCAGGTGACAAAAAATTTAGCCTCGAATTGAGCACATCATCATCATCAAAAGAATCGCCAAAGAAAGGAATTAAATGTTTAACATTAAACACAACTACTGTACAGACATGGCTAGGCTTCAGATGATAAGCATTGGATTTTATCTTTTGTACTACCTCAACTAGACCAATCTTCCTGGCAAATAGCTTGTTGCATTCCCCTGCTGGAAAGCAATCTTTTGTTACAAAATCACCTACCTCAAACTCCAAAGGTCAGCATTTTTTTTCTACGAGCTGTTTGTATTGAGCATTGGCAGTAGACAGATTGTCAAAGACTGTCTTGTGTACATCTTGCAAACCCGAAACAAAATATGTTATTTTCCCTTGGACCTTTTCCTTGCTAGGCAAGGGCATCAAGTCAAGAAGACCCCTTGGCTAAATGGAGTAAACAACTTGGAAAGGGCTGAATCCTATGTGCGATTAATAGCATGGTTATAGGCAAATTTCGCTTGACATAATTTCTGATCCCAACCCTTCACATGATCTCCCATTAGACAACATAACAAGTTGCCTAAGAACCTATTCACCACTTCAGTTTGCCCATTTGTTTGAGGGTGATAGGCACTACTAAAATTTAGTTGAGTATTGATCATCTTCCATAGGCTGTGCCAAAAATGACTAAGGAAACGAGTGTCTCTATCAAAGACAATGGACATAGGCAACCCGTGCAAATGATACACATCCTGAAATAATAATTGTGCCACAGTTACTGCATCTATAGTCTTTTTGTAAGGAATAAATTGAACCATCGTAGAAAATCTATCAATAACAATAAAGATGGAATCATTACCTCGCTGAGTACGTGGCAATCCTAACACAAAGTCCATACTAATGTCAGTCCAGGGTTGAGAAGGAACTGGGAGAGGCATGTATAATCCTGAATTTATGGTTGTTCCTTTCGAAACCAGGCAAATTCTGCATCTCTAAATGTATTTATCAACCTTCTTGCGAACTGAAGGCCAGAAATATGAAGCCTAAATTAGTTGCAACATTCTATCTCTACCCACATGTCCCTCACCATGTAACTCTTTAATGATTTGTGGGCATAGGTTGAAATTTGGAATGCACAATTAAGTTCATCGAAATAAGAACCCATTTTGCAGCATAAATTTTATCCTCTTCCCAGCCTGTACATCTTGTAACACTATAAAAAATTAAGGATCAGTAGCAAGTAAATCCTTAAAAGAATCAAAGTCGAGCACCTTAACTCGCATAGTCACCAACAAACTATTCCATCGGCTCAAAGCATCAACTACTTTGTCTGTAATGCCAGATTTATGCTTCACCACAAAAGTGAAACGTTCAAGATAAGTGACCCACCTAGTATGGCGAGGTGAAACTTTATTTTGCTAGTGCAAATGCTTCAAAGAATCATAGTCAGTATACAAGATAAATTCTTTATGAAACAGGTAATGTCACTAATGTCGTATTGCTTGCACTACTACATAAAACTTAATGTCATACGTATTATAATTGAGTTGCGAACTAGATAACTTCTCACTTCTATTAAAGTGGTGGTCTAGGCCATTCTTTTACCATTGCCACCTTAGCCTCATCCACTTTCAAACCTACTGCAGAAATCATATACCCTAAAAATAGTACCTTGGGAGACATAAAGACATATTTTTTTAAGGCAGTATAGAACTTTTCCCTACGCAATACACTAAAAACCTCTCGAATATATTGTAAATGCTCACCATGATTAGCACTATAAATCAGGATATTATTAAAGTATACCACAACAAACCTGCCAATGAAAGGCCTCAATAACTGGTTCATAACACGTATATAGGTACTAGGGGCATTCAATAATCCGAAGGGCATTATAAGCCCCTCATATAGCCCTTCCCCAGTCTTAAATGTTGTTTTCTAATCCCCAGCCCGAACACGTATTTGATAATATCCACTCTTTAAATTAAGTTTAGTAAAAATAGTTGCACCACTAATATAATTAAGCAAATCATCTAGACGTGGGATAGGAAGTATGTACCTTACGGTGATCTTATTGATGGCTCGACTATCCACACACATGCGCCAAGATCCATCTTTCTTAGGCGTCAAAAGGGCAAGAACAGCACAATGACTCATGCTCTCCCTAACGTGACCCTTAACAAGTAGCTCCTCCACCTGATGATGCAACTCCTCATGCTCACTGGGACTCATCTTGTAATATGGTCTATTTGGCAACACTGCTCTGGGTACCAAGTCAATATGGTGCTGAATTTTACGGAGTGGGGGCAAATTATCAAAAAGTTCATCAACGAATAAGTCATTAAATTTTTTAACTAAGGGAACTATAATTGTTGGGATAATGATGGGCTCGACCACCTCCTTTCCTAATAACATATACCCTATGTCTGACTCTTGCAGCTCCTTATCAAATTGAGCCAAAGATAATAGAGTACTAGGTCCACTGATTGGTTTTGGCATATCCACTTATTGCTTAGGTAGCAACACAATTTTAACCCCATTAAAGATGAAGCTATAAGTATTTGTTCTCCCATCATGTGTCACATCTCTATCATACTGCCACGGTCTTCCAAGCAATAAATGAAAGGCATCCATAGCTACCACATCACACCATACAATGTCTTTATACTTCTTACCAATGGAGAACGACACTAAAGCTCTTTTAGACACTACAACTTCCCTACCCTTCTTTAACCAAGCCAATTTATAGGGTTTAGGGTGACTTTCAATCAGTATGTCTAGTTTTTAAACAACCTATACAGACACTATATTATTACAACTCCCTCCATCAATGGCCAAGCGGCATACCTTATCCTTAATAGTGTAAGTAGACTGAAAGATATTACTCCTTAGCCAATCCTCCTCTGAACTTGCCTTAGGGGTCAGGCAAGAATGTCTAATAATAAGGGCAATCCACATATCTCTGTCCAAAAGCAATTCCTCAACTGTTTTATCCTCATCATACACAGGATCACCCTCACTTTCCTGCTCCTCTTTAACGTAATCATTTGCCTCAAGGAAGAGGGTTTTTCTCCCAGCTATCTTGTTACATTCAGATAGCCTATGGCCAACCTCTCCACAACCAAAATATTTGACGCCCCCTACCTATACCTCTATTATTGCCAGCTACACCACTGCCACCACTACTACTTGTCATTTTATTAACACTACTATTATTAACAACAGCACTATTACTGCTAGCCCCACTGCCCTAAGTGTTTAAATTGGTAGTTCTTCGTGACTGTCTCTTAACCACTAAAGCCCTCTGATGAGTTGTAGACACTAAAACAGGATTAAACAAATTCACTATGTCCTATAATTGTGGCCTCAAACCCTTAATATACCTTACTACCAATTGATCCTTCATCTCCTGGATTTCATTCCTTGCAATCAATTAGTAAAATTTCGTAGTGTAATCATCCACCAATCTTATACCTTGTCTCATATTTTACAGAAGTTGGTACATCAACTGCTAAAAATTATATGGAATAAAGGAAGATCATAAATGCTTTTTCATCTTCTCCCAAGTAGTGATTTTACTCTTTCCAAATCTAGTGCGAGTCAATTTTCATTGTTGCCACCACACAGTAGCCCTACCCCTTAATCTTGTGATAACCAAAGGTACACGTTTGTCTTTCGGCACCCCATTAAATTCGAGGATCTCCTTGACCATCGATAACTAATCCAAAAATTCTTCAACTTGAAGGCTACCATGAAATTCTAGAATCTTAGTCCACATGCCTATTTCCCAGTGCCTATTATTATCATCTGCAATAGACTGATTGTTGTCCCTCGAGGAGCCTCATCTTCATACTCATCCCCCACCTCTTCATCATCACACAACTATTCTAGACGATTATTTCTTTAGGCTATAATCTGATTACCTAATATCATGGCCAATCTATCTGTCAACTAATCCACCACTCGATTTATTACTCATCAATCATCTCCTGGACCCTCTGCTCCATATCTCGTTCATACACCTCATGTACTCGTCTTCTTGGTGGCATGTTATTTGGATCAATGCTCTAATAGCACCTGATGTAGCAAAAGCCTTGAGAGAGAATTGAATTCTTTGATTCTAAGAATACCCAAAAATAATAAACCAAAACCTTATTGATTCAAAGAATACCAGAGGAATTTGGAGAATTACATTTGTAATTTATTTTTAATTCATAAAAAATATCTCAAAACAACTCAAAAAGGTAAATAAATAGTGCCCAGGGAAAAACCCTAAAACCAAAAAAAGAAAACAAAAAAACTCCAAAAAAGGGACATAAACTTTAAAGTCAAATTTAAAGGCCTAAACAAAAGAATTTAAGCCCGAAGATGGACTACTATAGAATTCTGTACCATCCATTATAGCTCTCTGAGTCAGCTTCAATTTGATATATTATGGGCCCCTTATATCAATCAATGTCGCCATGAATGTCCATTTAAAGCCCAAGTGTGCACTCCTACTCTATCAAATCCATCCATATACTTCAATGCTACCTCATCCACATCAGAATATATATAGTTTTATGTTTTTGCTATCATTTTGAGATCCTAACTCGCAACTTCTTAATGTTGGCTTGAAAACAAAAACCTCTGAAAAAGGAACATTTTTATAAGTTCGATAAATATACTAAATGCATCTTCATTTTAATAGTCATGTGAGGATAACTATTCATGCAGTTTATTTCAAATTTCATGCCTTTGAAAACTCCTTTTTTTTCTCTAAGTCAAATATGTGATGTTCAAAGTAGTAAAGTTCGCACAAATACAAAATCTTAGGCAAACAAAGCTCTAAAAAGAAAATATAGTATTAATACAATTATAGAAATGTCAAAGGTGTGTTCCATTAGATTAATAGCTTTAATATTTGCCTCATTTTTTTTGAGATTAAGGGATGCTAAATTACTTTGTTTGACATTAACAGGATATATAAATGCAAATAGCTATTAAACGAGTTTTTGGGTGCTGTTGACATTATTTTTTATTCTTATTTTAAATTTTTTTTATAACCTAACCTTAAAAAATAAACATTTGTTATTTTTTTAGCCAAAAATTTATAAAATAAATAAATATATTTTGGGTAACTTTTTCATGTAATTAAAATCAATTTTTTGTAATAAAAAAGATATAAATTAAAGTTAGAGAACAACAATAAAATTTAGTATGAAGTTTAATGACCTCTTATACAATTAACCCGATAAATACATCTTTCAAAGTTTTCTTGAAGTAAAAGAAAGTATGTAATTCTATGAAACAAGGGAACTTTAACATAGAAAATTCTTAATATTTAGCTCAAAGTGCGCTAAAAGAAAAAAATATATATTTTATTTATAGGTCAGGTGTAATATCGTCTAACAAAACCAATTGTTTTAAGATCCTAGCTTGCAAGATCTTACAACCCATTTGGAAAGAAAAACCTCTAAAAAGGAACCTTTCTATGGATGGATATAAATTTTGGGTTTTATTTTAGGTTGTTATTGTATGTGTTTTTAGGTTTGTTTGGATGATATAGTTGAAAAGGAGTTTTGTTTTGGCTTTTTATTATATGTGTTTGTAGGTTTAAATGGATGATGTAGTTGTAATATAAAGGTGATATGTTGAATCAAAGTAATATGTTAATTTGATACTTTTTCTAGTCTAAAGGATCAACTAAAAAGAGAAGGTGTAGAGTCATATGGCAAAAAATAGCTTCTCCTAAGAAGATTGGTGGATTAGGAATTTTTGGATGAAGATGGGTGGATTAGGAATTTTGGATATTGTAATGTATAATGGAGCTTTATTAGTAAAGTGGTTGTGGAGGCTATAAGATTAATGTGATTCTCTTTAGGGTAGAATCTCGTATTGATAATGTTTTTATTTTCATAGTTAAACATGACTTGGTGGTATGGAGGGATATTTCTGATAATATTTTATCCAATGATGTTTTTAACATTGTTTTGCTTAACTGTTTTACCTTTAATGTGGGTGATGGTGGCTTGACAGTTGGGCTTCAAATGAATTTTTAAAGGAGTTGTTCCTATTGTTGTTTGCTATTTCTATACAACATTTTTTCTTTATATTTGATTTTGATAAATGGCAAGAGGGATGTTGGTTTTGGCATTTTAATTGGTCTCATTCTCTTCAAGATGTAAAGCTCTCAAATTTGCAAGCTCTCCTTTTACTTTTAAGCAAGATTTCTCTTTCTATGGTTTAAAGATGATCGCACAGTGTGAAGACATTTTAAGGGTAAACATTTCTCATTGAATAGTTTATATAATAAGGTAATGCATATACTTGCCTCCCAAGATCAACTCTTGTTACCTGATGCGTGGCTTTATTTATGTCTAGCTAAAACTAAGTTGTTCATGCAGTTTGCTCAACTATGTCAAGCATATATGTTCCCGTTGTATTTATCACTTAGTTATTTTTTTATCTTTTATCTCTTTTTGTTTAAAGGTTATCTTATTTTAATAGCATGATACTCTTATACTTGTATTTAATACCACTTTTATACACTGAATGAATACATTCGATATTCAGCTCTCTTAGACACTACAACTTCCCCACCCTTCTTTAACCAAGCCAATTTATAGGGTTTAGGGTGACTTTCAATTGGTATGTCTAGTTTTTGGAAGCCTCTACAAACATTATATTCTCACAACTCCCTCAATCAATGGCAAAGCGACATACCTTATCCTTAATAGTGCAAGTGGATTAAAAGATATTACTCCTTAGCCAATCCTCCTCTGAACTTGCCTTAAGGGTTAGGCAAGAATGCTTAATGACAAAGGTGGTCCCCACATCTCCGTCCAAAAGCAATTTCTCAACTTTTTTATCTTCATCATACATAGGATCACCCTCAATTTCCCGATCCTCTTCAACGTAATCATCTGCCTTAAAGAAGGGGGTTTTTTTTCCTAGCCATCTTTTTACATTCAAATAGCCTATGGCCAACCTCTCCACAACCAAAATATTTGACGCCCCCTTCTGGTTTATTGAATTTCCCTATACCTCTATTATTGCCAGCTACACCACTACCACCACTACCACTTGTCATTTTATTAACACCACTATTATTAACAGTAGCACTATTACTGCCAGCCCGATTGCCCCAAGTGTTCAAATTGGTAGTTCTTCGTGACTGTCTCTTAACCACTAAAGCCCTCTGATGAGTTATAGACACTGAAATAGGATCAAAAAAATTCACTATGTCCTATAGTTGTGGCCTTAAACCCCTAATATACCTTACTACCAATTGATCCTTCATCTGTTGGATTTCATTCCTTGTAATCAATTGGTAAAATTTTGTAGTGTAATCATCCACCAATCTCATACCTTGTCTCATATTTTGCAGAAGTTGGTACATCAACTGTTGGAAATTATATGGAAGAAAGGAAGATCATAAATTCTTCTTCATCTTCTCCTAAGTAGTGATTTTACTCTTTCTTAATCTAATGCGAGTCAGTTTTCATTGCTACCACCACGCAGTGCCCTACCCCTTAATCTTGTGATAACCAAAGGTACACGCTTGTGCTTCGGCACCCCTTTAAATTCCAAGATGTCCTTGATCGTCAACAACCAATCTAGAAATTCTTCAACTTGAAGGCTGCCATGAAATTCAGGAATCTCAGTCCGCATGCCCATTTCCCAATGCCTATTATTATCATCTGCAATAGACTGATTATTGTACATATGAGGAGCCTCATCTTCATACTCATCCCCCACCTCCTCATCATCACCCAACTATTCTAGACAATTATTTCCTTGGGCTCTAGTATGATTATCTAATATCATGGCCAATCTATCTGTCAACTGATCCACCACTCGATTCATTCGCTCGTCAATCATCTCATGGACCCTCTACTCCATATCTCATTCATACACCTCCTGCACTCGTCTCCTTGGCAGCATGTTGTTTGGATCAATGCTCTAATACCACCTGATATAGTGGAAGCCTTGAGAGAGAATTAAATTCATTAATTCCAAGAACACCCAAAAATAATAAACCAAAACCTTGTTGATTCAAAGAATACTAGAAGAATTAGGAGAATTATGTCTGTAATTTATTTTTAATTCATAAAAAACTATCTTAAAACAACTCAAAGAGGCAAACAAATAATGCCTAGGGAAAAACCTTAAAACCAAAAAAGGAAAATAAAAAAACTCCAAAAAAGGGACAAACTTTAAAGTCAAATTTAAGGGCCTAAACAAAAGAATTTGGACCCGAAGATGGACTACTATAGAAGTCTGTACCATCCATTATAGCTCTCTGAGTCAGCTTTAATTTGATATATTATGGGCCCCTTAGATCAATCGGTGCCGCCATGAACGTCCATTTCAAGCCCAAGTGTGCACGCCCACTCTATCAAATCCATCTATAAACTTCAATGCTGCCTCATCCACATCAGAATATATATAGTTTTATGTTTTTGCTATCATTTTGAGATCCTAGCTCGCAACGTCTTAATGCTGGCTTGAAAACAAAAACCTCCAAAAAGGAACTTTTTTATAAGTTTGATAAATATACTAAATGCATCTTCATTTTAATAGTCATGTGAGGATAACTATTCATGTAGCTTATTTCAAATTTCATGCCTTCGAAAACTCCTTTTTTTCTCTAAGTCAAATATGTGATGTTCAAAGCAGTAAAGTTAGTACGAATACAAAATCTTAGGCAAACAAAGCACTAAAAAGAAAATATAGTATTATTACAATTATAGAAATGTCAAAGGTGTGTTCTATTAGATTAATTAGCTTTAATATTTGCCTCATTTTTTTGAGATTAAAGGATGCTAAATTACTTTGTTTGACATTAACAGGATATATAAATGCAAATAGCTATTAAACGAGTTTTTGGGTGCTGTTGACATTATTTTTTATTCTTATTTTAAATTTTTTTTATAACCCAACCTTAAAAAATAAACATTTGTTATTTTTTTAGCCAAAAATATATAAAATAAATAAATATATTTTGGGTAACTTTTTCATGTAATTAAAATCAATGTTTTGTAACAAAAAAGATATAAATTAAAGTTAGAGAACAAAAATAAAATTTAGTATGAAGTTTGATAACCTCCTATACAATTAACCTGATAAATACATCTTTCAAAGTTTTCTTGAAGTAAAAGAAAGCATGTAATTCTATGAAACAAGGGAACTTTAACATAAAAAATGCTTGATATTTAGCTCAAACTGTGCTAGAAGCAAAAAAATATGTTTTCTCTATAGGTCAGGTGTAATATCGTCTAACAAAACCAATTGTTTTAAGATCCTAGCTTGCAAGATCTTACAACCCATTTGGAAAGAAAAACCTCTAAAAAGGAACCTATCTATGGATGGATATAAATTTTAGGTTTTATTTTAGGTTGTTATTGTATATGTTTGTAGGTTTGTTTGGATGATATAATTGAAAAGGAGTTTTGTTTTGGGTTGTTATTGTATGTGTTTCTAGGTTTGAATGGATGACGTAGTTATAATATAAAGGTGATATGTTTAATCAAATTAATATGTTGATTTGATACTTTTTCTAGTCTAAAGGATCAAGTAAAAAGAGAAGGTATAGAGTCATATGGCAACAAATAGCTTCTCCTAAGAAGATTGGTGGATTAGGAATTTTTGGATGAAGATGGGTGGATTAGGAATTTTGGATATTGGAATGTATAATGGAGCTTTATTAGTAAAGTGGTTATGGAGGCTATAAGATTAATGTGATTCTCTTTAGGGTAGAATCTCAGATTGATAATGTTTTTGTTTCTATAGTTAAACATGACTTGGTGGTATAGAGGGATATTTCTAATAATGTTTTATCTAATGATGTTTTTAACATTGTTTTGCTTAACTATTTTACCTTTAATGTGGGTGATGGTGGCTTGATAGTTGGGCTTCAAATGAATTTTTAAAGGAGTTGTTCCTATTGTTGTTTGCTATTTCTATACAACATTTTTTCTTTATATTTGATTTCGATAAATGGCAAGAGGAATGTTGGTGTTGGCATTTTAATTGGTCTCATTCTCTTCAAGATGTAGAGCTCTCAAATTTGCAAGCTCTCCTTTTACTTTTAAGCAAGATTTCTCTTTCTATGTTTTAAAAATGATCGCATAGTGTGAAGACATTTTAAGGGTAAACATTTCTCATTGAATAGTTTATATAATAAGGTAATGCATATACTTGCCTCCCAAGATCAACTCCTTTTACCTGATGTGTGGCTTTATTTATCTCCAGGTAAAACTGAGTTGTTCATGTAGTTTGCTCAGATATGTCAAGCATATATGTTCCCATTGTATTTATCACTTAATTATTTAGTTATCTTTTATCTCTTGTTGTTTAGAGGTTATCTTATTATAACATCATAATACTCTTATACTTGTATTTAATATCACTTTTATGCACTAAATGAATACATTCGATATTCAGTTTATCACCTGAGTAATATTGAGTTGGTATCAAAGCAAAAATGATTACCTCCTCTTCAACATCATCCACTTCTTCCTCTTCTTTTTTTAACTCGAACTTTACTTCATTTGCTCCTACACTTAGCTCTCTAACACAAACATTCAATATACATTTTCCATCAAACTCATATCCAAAAACTACACTCCTTGGAAATTACAATTCACTCCACTTCCCAACTTTTATAATTTCCATGGCTTCATTAATGCACTGAAATACAACATCCAAAAGAAATTCTTGATTCATCTACTAATCAGTTTATGACAAATCTTGAATACCTAACTTAGTTCAATAAGGACCAACTTCTTTTCTCTTTATTACTATCATCCATCATTGAGGAGATCTACCCTCAACTCTTCATCTGAAGTATGGTGGCCCCTTGCTGCTGCCTATGGCATTGTCAATTGTGCCCAAAGAACACAAACTCACATCGAATTACATAATCTTGTTAAAGATGATAAATCGGTTTCTAAGTACCTTTACTAGGCCAAAGCCATTGCAGACTCTCTTACCTTGGCTGGTCAAGCCATCTTCACCATAGAGTTCAATGCTATAATTTTTCACAAATTGGGAGTTGAATATAATGGAATTATTAGTGCTCTTCAATAATGCATAGATAGTATTTCTTCTAATGAATTACATGGTCAATTGGTTGCTTATAAGTTATTGATTTAGTCTTAACAACCACCACTGCCCTCTGCCAATTTTGTTCAGTAATCTTCTTTTTCTCCTAGTCAGAACAATTATCGGTCATTCAATAATTAATAATAGCATGGGGGCAAGTGAGGTTTTACCTCCACCTCATGTCAGATTTGCAATTTTTCAAACCATACTACTTTGCAATGTCATTGATAATTTGATACTACCCTCATTCCACGCAACTAAACTGCTCATAATTTTCCATCTCGTTAATATGCTGCTCCTTACTCATCCTTTGAGCCTTCCAATAGCACCGCTACTAATCTGACTAAATTCCCTGGTGCTAGCTTGCTTCCTTCACTAAGAGCACTACCATCTTCGTACTACTACCCAGATATAGGTGCCACTCATCATGTGACACCCGATCTGTCATCTTTGCATATTTCTCAGCCTTACCAAGGTAAACAAAAATTACTTGTTGGAAATGGTGCAGGATTACCCATATCTCATGTTGGTATAAGTCTCCTTCCTTCCTCATCCAAGAACATTATTCTAAAAAATGTGTTTCATGTCCTTTATATAACCAAACCTCTTTTATATATTAATAAATTATGTACTGATAATCATTATTCCTTTGAATTTGATTCTAACTCTTGTCTTGTTAAGGATTAGGAAACGAAGAGGAAACTGCTCTAGGGAATAAGTTTACTTGGTATTTATAAAATTAAAGGCCTCTCTTAACTTCCAAAAGTTAAGAATGCTGCTACATATTTTATAAGTCTAGAGGATTGGCATGCACGGCTTGGGCATCCAAATTTTTCAACTATTAGGCATTTGATAAATCAGTTTCAATTACCATGTTCTTCAAATAAACTTTCTTCCAATAAATGTTCTTCATGTTGTTTAGGCAAGTTACATCGTGTTCCTTTGTATTTAACCCATCATTGTAGTTCTAAACCTCTTTAATTAATTCACATTGATTTTTAGGGTCCTGCTCCCTTATGTTCTTTTTCAGGATACAAATATTTTGTAATCTTTATTGATGATTTTTCTTTGTTTACATGGTTATATCCAATTAAATTTAAAAATGATTTCTTTACCGTATTTAAACAATTTCAAAAATTAGTTGAAAATCAATTTGATTGCAAAATGAAAGTTGTAAATTCATATTAGGGACGGGAATATTGCACATTGCGTAAATATTTTCAAGAACAGGTATAATCCATTGTCTTACTTGCCCATATACCTATGAGAAAAATGGCACAACAGAATGTAAAATTAGAAATATTGTTAACATTGGCCTCCTTTTAAATATTAGGAATATGCCTTTAAGACATCAATTTTTCTTGTTAATCACATTCCCATAAGTTATTTGTCCAACAAAATTCCATACACTATGTTATTACAAAAAAGATCCTTATTGCTCCTTTCTTCGCATTTTTGGTTGTGTTATTTATTCCCTTATTCGCCCTTACAACAAACATAAATTTAATTATAGATCCAAAAAATGTGTTTTCTTAGGTTATTCACCACATCATTTAGGATATATATGTCTCAATAAAGAAATTGGAAAATTTTATTTAGCTCGTCATATTAAGCTGATGAAAAATTATTTCGCTTTTACAAAATTATAGGTTATAATTCGGATGTCCTACCAGTGCCACCATCACCCTCCAGTTGGCTATAAATTATGCACCAACTTCTTTATCCTTTAAATTCCCCAAGTATGGTTTCCTCTTTTAATCCTATCTCTACTTCCTCTTTATCTTCTCATATTACCCACTCTCAACAAACCTTTGTCCAAATTGTGGTTCCCTATTCCTTTCCATCTCCTACTCAACCAACCTCCCCACCTTATCCTCAATCACCCATTTACAACCCAAACGACATCCATTTAGTTGTTGACTTGTGTCAATCAACAACAAACTCCATTACTAGCTAAACATCCTCCCTTCACCCTTCTCCACCTAAACGATCACACCCATGCAACTTCGCCACTCTACCTTAACCCGACACCCAACAAACCACCATACTGAACTACCTTTCTCCATTAATCCTCACATTATTGAATCACATTTGTAAATGTTCAACCTGCTTGGCAATAAGCAATGGAAATCGAAATGTATGCCCTACACAAAAACCATACTTGGGACCTTGTACCTCTTCTCATAATGCTAATGTGGTTGGAAATTGCTAGATATACAAAGATAAATAAAATCCAATGGAAGCATAGATAGATTGAGGGCTCATTTGGTTGCCCATGGATACACTCAAAAGTACAAATTTGATTATACTAAGACTTTTAGTCCAATAGTAAAACCTCAAACAATTCGTATAGTGCTTTCTCTTATTGTTTCAAATGGTTGGGTCCTTAGACAATTGGATGTTAGTAATGCATTCCTTAATGGTGCTTTATAAGAAACAGTGTTTATGGTTCAACCACAGGGGTTTAAGAACTAACAACATCCAAAATTTATTTGCAAGTTAAATAAGTGTCTTTATGGACTTAAATAAGCACCACATGTTTGGTATCAAAAGCTTAGCTCCTTTCTAATTTCCATTGGTTTTAACGGTTCAAATGTTGATTCATCACTATTTATCTATCATTATGACCATCTAACATGTTTTCTTTTAGTGTATGTTGATGATGTAATTATCATATGCAACAATCAATAACATCTTTAAGAACTAGTTGCTCAATTGTCTAAGGCCTTTTCTTTTCAAGATTTGGGCTCTTACACTATTTCCTTAGAGTTCAAGTCCATTCCCAATCTGTGGGTTTGATCCTATATTAACATGCCTACATTGTGGACCTTCTTAAACGAGCTAGGATGACTAACTATAAGGCTTGTAGTACACCCATGGCAATCAGTCACTCTCTTTCCAAACATGATGGCACTTCTTTATCCTCTGAGGATGCCACCAAGTATTGAACCATATGTGGCAGCCTTCAATATGTAATATTAACAAGGCCTTATATCACTTTTTTAATCAATAAGTTGTGCTATTTCATGAATCAACCAATAGACATTCACTTTAAGGCTATGAAGAAAGTATTGCGCTATCTACAGGGCACTTCGACATAAGATTTATTCATCACAAAAACACATTCCAATTAGCTTACCACCTTTAGTGATGCGGATTGGGTAGGTTGCCCTAATAATCAAAAGTCCATGGTTATCTTATCTTTTTAGGTCCAAATCTTATTGCCTGGAATTCAAGAAAACAATGAACTATGGCTCATTCTTCCATTGAGTATGAGTTTAAAGCCATTGTTGATGTAAGTGTCAAGTTAAAATGGTTAAAATGCTTATTATCTGACCTTGGCATTACACTTTCTTCATCCCCACATATATGGTGTGATACCATTAGCGTGGTGTTTTTGTCTTCTAATCCAACCTTTCAAGCCAGAACTAGACATGTCAAAATGGATTTCCACTTTGTTTGATAGCTAGTCCTCAATAGGGAACTCATGGTTTCTCCTCTTTCTTCTGTTGATCAGTTAGCTAATTTGCTTACTAAGCCACTTTCGACACAAGCATTTTAGACATTCATGAGCAAGCTTCAGTTACTCTCGGTATCACTATAAGCTTGAGGGTGTGTGTCAAGAAAATCTATTCTCGTTGTATTTATCAATTAGTTATCTTTTATCTCTTGTTGTTTAAAGGTTATCCTATTGTAACAGCATGATACTCTTATACTTATATTTAATACCACTTTTATATATTGAATGGATACATTCAATATTCAGCTCATCACCTGAGTATTATTGAGTAGCTAAAACTGAGTTAATCAATTATTCTCCATTGGCCTTTTTCCTCTTGTTGCTAATTTCTATGCTTTTATAGTACAACCAGAGAGATGTCAGATCATATTTTATTACGATGTGATTATAGTTGGAAGGTTTGGTCCTATTTGCAAAAGGTAGGCCACTATGGTGGGGTGTGGACTTTGTAATTCCATCCTCTTTAGTTCTTTATTTTAAATAATGAAATTCTCTTGTAAGCAAAGTTATGCAGTACTAGTTTATGTCTTATTTATTCTATGTAATAGCATGGTATATTTGGTTTCACATGAATGAGGTTGTTTTTTAAGGGAAATTTTTTTCAGTGGTATAGCCTGTGTTTTGGTTGGTAATCAACCACGGTTCAAATGTTTGGTGGAAGTTTGGTGCTCCCAAATTCAACCCTGGTCCTATTGAAATATATAGATGGCATATTGCCACCAACAGAACACCAAATTTTCTCTTGGATTCATGTCGGTTTCTAAAATGGGTGAGCATTCAGTTTGATTTTGTTCGGTTTGAACCGAATACTCAACCTGCACTCAACTATTTGCTCTTTGATTTTAATATTTATCTTCTGTAGGCAAGACACTATATATTGCAAAACACAAACAACCCCCTAGGCTCTAATATTAGACTACCTATAAGATCTGAGGGTATATGAATACGTAAATCCAAAGAAAATATGCACATAAAAAAAAGTAATTTTTATAGAATCTTTAGTGTATAGGATCCTTAATGAAGCAAGCACATAACATACATTTTGCTACTTAAATGAATTATAAACACAAAGATTGGAAAGTGTATTGTAAGCACCCAATTTCGGGATGATTTAAGTTTGGATGCAATAAAGGATCTAATGATGAAAATTGACTATGAAATTAGACTTATTGAATCTGATTTATTACTTTTGAAGTAAATTATAAATTATTTTTAGGATATTTTTAAAATTTTTATTTATCTATTTATTTATTTTACTTTTTTTTAAATTATAAAAGAAAATAAAAAAGAGAGAATTTAAAAATAAAAAGAGAAAAATAAATGAATAAATTTCTTTAAAAAAAAAGAAAATAACAAAAGGGAAGGGGGGGGGGGGAGAATGGCCAGGTGGGCCAAAGCATGGCCATTACATTGCAATTGACGCTGATTTTTTTTTGTTTCTTTATTTATTTATTTATTTAGTTGTTTTAATTTTATAATAATTCCTAATAAACTACCGTTATCAATTTTTTAGGAGGAAATTTAGTTATATTTTGATTTGGATTTTTATTATCTTATTTAAACATAGAGGGGAGGCTCCTAAGGTTGGATGATCATTTTTTTATCTACTTTCTCTAATTGTTAGGGGAGCCACAATACATCTACATAGATTTTTTTTATGTGTTTTTCTTTAGTTCTTTGCCAAAGATTATATCAAATAAAATAAAAATCACAAACAAACACATCAAAAGCGATAGACTTTCATCAACGGTGATCATCCTTCTAATGAAAATTAATACTGCATCTCATTGTCAAATCTTCTTCTCCTTCTTCTTTTATTTTGATTTTGAATTTATTTTTATATTTAATTTTGTTATTATTATTATTATTATTATTATTATTATTATTCATTGACTAATTTTTTATTTTAATTTTATTTTTTATTCTCTTAATGGATGGGATGACATATATTTACTATAAAGAACCAGTGAAAATCCATGGAATGTCATGGATTAAATTTTGTATTTGAACATAGTTTTTAGGGTTTGTGGTATTTTATTTATTTTTATTGATTGTTTTATTTTGTATTTTTATTTATTTGTCTTTTTGGGTTGTATTTAATTTTATTTTTAATTTGCAGTAGATTATTGTAATAGTCCCAACAGTAGAAATAATAAAATTGTGTGTGTGTGGTTGTGTGTTTTATTAATTGAGTAGTAAGGTTAGGGTTTTAGTTGGGTGATTAATTAAAATTAATGGCTATAGAGATAATTATGGTTTTTTTTATTAAAATTGAATTAGATTTGAGTGGATAGAATTAGGGTTGCTTGTTGATTATTTTATTTTATTTGGTTAGAGTTACTTTAATTAAATTAGGATTTTTAGAATAAGTTAAATTAATTTTTTGGTCTTTTATTTGTTTGTTTTGATATTTTTTTATTGTTTTTGGGCTTGTTTGTTTATGTTTATATGTTTTAGACCTTAAACCCACATTAGCCTTTAACCTATTTAAATAAATTGAAGTTTTTTTAGGTTTAATTAATTAAAATGCATATTAGGCCTATAATTAATTAGACTTAGGATATAAATAACTTAGGCCCATTTAGTTAAATTAGACATACACCCACTTAATTTAATTAATTTAGACTTAGCCCATGTAATTAAAGCCTTTTCCATAATTTGTAGATTTTATCACCTTAGAATTAAAACATATAGAACTAGATCCACTAATTTAAATACTTCATAATTTGTAAAGTTAGGCCCATCAGTCTTTGGGCTTGTAAATTAAAATATGTAGATTTAGCCCATTTAATTAAAATCAATGTAGATTAGACTAACTTAGGAATTATGAATTAAAATGAGTACATTATTTACATGTATTTTTCATGACTAGTTTGTCTAAAGTTGATTGTTTTAATAAGGGTTTATATGAATTGCATGTAAATAGAGAATAAGATAGTAATTCATAAAGTAATTTTAAATGAACATAAAACTAAAAGAAGTTAGTATTCCGTATCAGAATCTTCTAGTTGTGGTGCTGACTTTCTTTTAGAGAATCGAGTACCATCATTTTTCTATTTATCCCAGTTATTACCCTAGGTGGTGACTCCTCATCTCCACACCATGTTTTTATGGCAGTGGTTAGTGTGTTCTCTAAAGCCCTGAGTTCAATCAGTGTCACGATTGCTAAGATCTTGGGTGCGCACTAAAACCCGTTGTCAATAGTGGTGACTCCATTGGGGATAAGAGATATTGATTCTACTTGTGTTCTGTAGAATTATTTTATTAATTATTATTTCATTCTTGCATCATTCTGCATGTCCCTATTAACCAATGACATTAGTTTTTGGTTCCATGATTCCACTAGCTTCATGGGATTGTAAATTGGCTAACCATCACTCTTAGCTTTAACTCGATTCAAGAGAGATTACCCGGGCCTATCTAATTAGAGCTTGTAACCTAAGTACCAAAGGGGGGTAGTCTTTTCTTGAGTTTGTAAAGGATGTCGGGCCCCTCTAACCTTAGCCTATGACCCAAGTCTTAAAGGAGGTCATCTTGCTAAAGGAACTTTAACTCTTTTCATCAGACTCAGCTTATATAGTGGCTTAGTAACTTCCCCTAAAATTACCCAAATTGCTTATGAATGCTGCCATAAGGTATTTCTATTTATAAAAGCCCAAGCCCATACTTTAAAAGCCCATTAAGACTAATAAAGATTGAGTTATACTTTCATACCTAGAAATATTATTTTTATGCTTTATGTTTTAAGAGATTTGGCATGCGTGTCGGTTCTTGATATTCCTTATTGATATTAAGGTTAAGACCAAAAATCCTAGGAAAAGAGACTCACCATTGAATACATATGTGGGACGAATAAGGTTGGAAGGATGTATATACACTTGACTTGTTACTTGACCTGCTACTTATTGTATTACACGTGCATCATGTATATATGCATACATGCATTTCATGCATCATACTAATACTTTGTTTTTTAGCCATCATAGATTCATATGGGTCTTCTTGTATTGGGAAACAGAGTAGTGGCAGCTTAGTGAGAACTAATTTGAGTCCAAAATTAATAGCTAAAGGGATCCTTCACAGTTTAGAAAAGAGTCTTATCAACCCACTTTATCTATAAGCTACACCAACTCAAACAGAAGAGATGGAACAATAACAAGGACGAAACTAGACCCTAGAAGACATTAAGGGAGCTTTGATGGATGATATGAGAGCAATGATGCAAGATGAACTAAGATAAGCTCTGGCTGGATTAATGCCACCACCTGTTGCTGCTACACCCTCCCATTGTGGCCAATCCACCTATTGCGGGATCAGCACTTGCTAACAATGACAATGTTAAGGGCAACCTTTAAATGTTGCTAAGGATGTACTTGTTATGGGAATGAAACTAGATGATGTTGAGAGCTATATGGTTGAAAAAGAAAAAAGGGAATCATTTAAGCAAGTTCAAGAGTTGGAATCCAAGCATATGAAAGCACTGACCCAGAAGATATCCAAAATTGAAGAATTAATGAGAGGACAGGGCATCGGATATTCATTTGACTTGGATGATATTATGTAATTTAAGGAAGATAAGAAACCTAATAAGTTCAAGATGCCACAACTATATAAGTTTGATAGTACTTAAGACTTAAGGATCTACCTTAGCCAATATACAACTGCTATGAGCACCACTAAGGCTCCTTTGTCTATAGTTACCAAGTTATTTGTATTATCCTTAGAGGGTATGGCTGTTAATTAGTATCATAGGTTAGAGAAGTTTATCTGAGCTGACTGGAGAGAATTTTGCACTACTTTTTTAAAGCAATATGACTATAATACAAGGCTTGAAGTGTCCATCAGAGATTTAGAATATACCAAGCAAAAGCCTAATGAATCATTTTTAGACTTTCTGACTAGATTCATGAATAAGGTAGTATTAATGAGAAACAAGCTGGTTGAGAAGGATCAGGTTAAAATGATTGTTCAAAATGTGTCACCTAATTTGGTTGAAAGGTTACAGATAATGAACCCTATGACATTTATAGACCTTTATGACGATGGATTGCAAGCTAAGGACATCAAAAATAAGAAAAAGAAGATTGCTAAAAGCACCAGAGCAAGAAACTACCCAACTAGGAGCATATAGCAAGAAAGTAATAGCCAGATTGTGGAGGTGCATGTCATTCAACAACTAAGGAGATTCTCCAATTTTAACCAACCTTTGTCAAAAGTCCTAGAACACCTAATGCAAAAGGGCTTACTTTAGCCTTTACCTAATCCAAACCCACCAAACCCAAACACCCCCAGGATATAACCCAAACAAGTACTGAAAATTCCATCAAAACCTCCAACACTCCATAGATAACTGCATCTGCCTTAAACATGAAATCTAAAACCTTATAGACTCTAGAAAGATCACAGACTCTGAAAACCCAAGCACTAGAAATAATCCTTTCCCAAACTACCAAAATATACCACCCCCAACTACTATGATGATCAACTCAAGAATTAGTGAGGAAGAAGTGCTAAGCTCCTTTGAGGACCCACACCTTAAAGCCAATGAGAAATCTCCTAATGCCCATAAAGATGTGGAAAGAGAAAAAGACCTATTAGGTTAACCTTCAGATAAGTTTGACTATAAAGTTTTTTACACTAAACCACCTTCTTTTGACATACCCTTCAAATTGATTGTGCTTACAGGATGGGGTGATGAGTTTGATGATGAGAAACTAGTAGACAATAAAGAAAAATGCACATTTGAGGTACAGAAGTCATGGAGATAGTTAGCAAGAAGATGTAAGAATAGTTATTATGTCAGCCACATGAAGGATAACCACTATGAGACTCAACATCCCTAGCATCTAGAATAGGAAATAAATTTTCTTATTATCTTCTTTGAATAAAATTTTAGTTTCTTTAGAACTTGTTTATTTTAGTGATTGATGATATAAATTCTGATCATGTTTACTTATATAATGTACATCCTAATGGTACTATGCATTATGATATTGATTGCATTTGCATGTTTAACATAAATTCAATTCAATTATATTCATTCAGCATGGGCACAAATGCAAATTCAAAGAACATACATATATCACATTATGTAAGTTTTAAATATAGGAAATTTGAGGAAAAAATACAAAGAATGAAAAAAAGAGAACAAATAAGGAGAGAGAAAAAGAAAAAAAAGAATAGTAAGGTAAAAATTAGAGAGTAAAAATTCAAGACTGGCTAATAACAGGAGTTGTATCATGTGATGTAATGAATGTTTTCATTTTTTCCCTAATGAAAATAAAATTGAATTTGAAATTTTTGTTCAAATATCACATATTCGCCTTTATCATATTGCATAAGCATCTGAATGGAAAGACAATACATAATGGAAGCTAAATTAGAGCTATGAGATCACTATTTTAGTTATGCTTTCTTTTTTACCACCCTTTTGTAATTTTCCTTGTAAGCCTAATATCCCCTTATACCTTAGGAATTCATGTGGTTTAATGACTCGTGTTGCAACCCATACCTTATAACTATCATCAATCATTGCATCAGCATCAAGCCTCATATTCCGCTCAAGAATTTTTCAAAGAGCAAGTCCAGTTGATTTCATCATCAAGAACTCACTTCAGTCAGTTTGCCCAGTCCTTTACATCTTTAATGCATGAGATTGCAACTAATAGGGTTAGTAAGTCAAAGGATCAACAACAACAGCGAATGAATTATCTCTTGAACATAAAAATAAAGAAACTGCTAGAATAATATGAATGAATCCAGAATGAAGGTGGAGGCAAAATGTATCTCTGGGGAAAATTTCATAATAGTAAGCCCACATTCAAAGAGCGAAGATGGATGTTGAAGTATAAGAGCTAGTACAGGTGATCTTAGGGTAAAACAAGCATAAGAGCTAATACATTAGTTATCATATAGTAAAAGTAGTAGCAAAAAAGAAAAGTTCAACAGTGCATCAGTCAATTACAAGCTTCAGAGTAAAGCCATAGACCCTACTTGCTAGCCTGGTCATCAGTCCAATGAATTGTATCAAAAGCTTTGACATCAGAAGTACCAACAACAAAGCATTCAATGCTTAAACCTATAAGTTGTTGATAAGGCACCTCATTCTCATACTCCAAGCTACAACATAGCTCTATTCCAAATAGAAGACCTGTTAGGATCATACATGTCATACATAACGTGCATACACTTGTATACATTTATTATGAAATACTTGCTTTATATAATAAAGTCCTTGAGCCCAAACAAGATTGTACAAATACTCTACTACTAACATTCAAAATTAGTATTGTAAAAGTGCAGGGAAGTAGTTAGAGTATTCATATATAAAGCATCTGAAGAAGTAAAAAAGGAAGAGTAACACTATCAAGGTGAACCTATACTCAACGAGACTTTAGACTTCATGAGCCTAATAAATTATATGCCCATCAAGTAAGGGAATATCATTAATAGTGATACTTGTAAAAGCATCAACCTAGCGACCTCAAGAGGCTGAATAAGATGCTTCAGCTCCTCATATTCAATATTTATCTCCATTGTCTCACCTGAAGCATCATCTGGAATCCACAATAGTTAGTCCAGCATAAGGTATGGAAAATGGTGATGAGAAGGTCCAACATGTCAGCAATACATTTGTCGTCCCTCTAAAAGGGAAGGATGCACTCAAAACCTAAAATGAATGCACTCTAAAAAATTATTTGATCATGAAATAAGATCTCTAACTCCTGAACCTTTTCTACAAGAGATATCAAGAAGAGAAATGAAGCCTTTTACCACAACATTAATGGAATGGTAGAAATACAAATGCAACCTAAAGCCACAACTCTAATGGTGGAGTATCATGACCTTATGATCAGAGACATCATCACCACAATCAAAAGGGAAGAATGCAAAAGAATAACATTACATTTTAACAAAATTTATTTGCTCGCGAATAGACCATACTAACTTATGGTATTTTGTACAGGGAAAAACAAAAGAGAATGAAGAAGGGAAAAGGAACCGATACATCAATAAGAATGGGCTAGATAGCAAATACTAAACACTCATCAAGATAATAAAAGGGAAGTAATAGAACTCTATTTCCTTAGATTCTATAATAAAGTATCATCTCAATCGTAAAATTCATAAATTGAAAGTAAATTCATCCACTTCATGAGATCATGTGCGAAAAGCCTATCTCATGACCTTTGATCATAATGGCTCTTTTTTTATTAGCCTTGCAAAATTTAGATGATTAGTTAATAGCTTTGTGTTGAGAGTTTATAAAATCTAATCAATCTAATGCTTGATTTGCACCCAAACAAGGGGAATAAAATGCAAAGAAAAAATCTATGGACTTGAAGCATAAATGGCTTGAATTTCAGAGTATCATTTCAGTCTTTCAAATAATAAATTGTGCATATAATCTACTTTAATGCTCATAAATGAGTATGAGTATAAAATCCCTTAACAGTATCCATGTTGAGTAATACGAGAAAGGTAGGGGAATACTAAGAGGAGAATAAAAAAAGAGCAAGCATAATTTACTCCAATGCTCAGAGATGAGTAAGAGTATCATCGTGAAACTTCTAGTGGTATCCATGCTGAGTAATACAAGAAAGGTAAGGGAATACTAAAAAAGGACCATGAAAAAAAAACTACTCTATTTACTCCAATGCTTTATAAGAGTATGAGTATCCTAAGGATCTTTCCAATGGTATCCACGCTGAGTCATATGAGAAAGGTGAGGGAATACTCGGATAAGGAAGAAAAGCACAAAAATAATTCAAAGGCTATTTTGATACTCAAAATTCGATATTTTTATACTCAATTTTTATAGGTTTTGTTTAGCAAATTCTCCCTAAAATTAGGTATAGAAGTAAGCTCTTCACTTGGTAAAAAATATGCTCTTACGATGCCTTTGACCTTTGCAAATGGCAAATAATTGATAGTTATAAAAATAAAAAATAGTGAGATTCGCTGAGTGCACACTATCTCATGAAAAAGTGATGAATTTTCTTATGAATTTTCAATATTATAATGTACTTTTGTACATTCATCATGATTAAAACTAACTTTAACATATCTGTAGGAATTACAAATCTAAAAGGAAGTGCACCCAAGTTATAGAGTTGGTTAACACAGAGGAATTGAAATTAGTCAGCAAAGAAATTCTAATCAGTTAACACAACAAAATTCAAAGTTAGTTAGCAAAAATTCTAATTAGTCAGCACAAAGAATTCAAAGCATTCAACCCAAACAACCAAAGATAAAAATTATGAGAGTTATGGACTATAGTAGTAAGGGCGAGCAACGAAAGGGTTGTAGTTAATCAAAATCATCAATAAGTAATGAAAGGGCTATAGCTAATCACGAGCAATTATGAACTGTAGCATTATCAAAGGTGAGCAATGAAAGGATTGCAGTCAATTTGCAAGAAATTATGGATTGTAGCATCAAAAGGAGAGCAACGAGAGGGTTACAATTAATTAAAATCAGCGAGCAGTTATGGACTATAGCATTATCAAAGGTGAGCAATGAAAGGATTATAGTCAATTTGCAAGCAATTATGGATTGCAGCATTAAAAGGCAAGCAACGAGAGGGTTACAGTTAATTAAAAACAGCAAGCAGTTATAGTCTGTAGCATTATCAAAGGCGAGCATTGAAAGGATTGTAGTCAATTTGTAAGCAATTATGGATTGCAGCATCATCAGCGAGCAATGGAAGGGTTGTAGCTAATCATGAGCAATTATGGATTGTAGCATCAAAAGAGAGTAATGAAAGGATTAAAATCAATTAGCAAGCAATTATGGATTACAGCATTATCAGTAAGAAATTAAAGGATTACAACTAATTGCAAGCAGTTATGGACTGTAGTGTTATCAAAGCATCTTCAGCAAGCAATGGAAGGGTTATAGCTAATCGTGAGCAATTATGGATTACAACATCATCAGTGAGTAATGAAAGGATTATAGCTAATTATGAGCAATTATATATTGCAGCATCATCGATGAGTAATGAAAGGGTTACAGCTACTTGCAAGCTGTTATGGACTGCAGCATCATCAATGAGCAACGAAAGGGTTGCAACTAATCGCAAACAGTTATGGATTGCAACATCATCGGTGAGCAATAAAAAGGTTATAGCTAATCGCATACAGTTATGGACTGCAACATCATCAGTGAGCAATAAAAAGGTTATAGCTAATCACAAGCAGGTATAGACTACAACATCATCAGTGAGCAACGAAAGGGTTGCAGCTAATCGTGAGAAATTATGGATTGCAGCATCATCTATGAGCAATGAAAGGTTGCAGCTAATCAGCCAATAGTTATAGACTGTAGCATCAAAGGTGAGCAATGTAAGGGTTATAGCTAAACCGCAAACAATTATGGGTTATAGCATCAAGGGCTAGCAATGAAAGGGTTACAGCTAATCAAAATTACAAGCAATTATGGATTACAGCGTTAAGAGAGAGCAATGAAAGGGTTACAGTTGATTGAAATCATCAGTGAGCAAGGAAGAGATTGTAGTTGATTGAAAACTAAGCAGTTACAGACTGAAAAATCACAAGGTGAGCAACAAGAGGGTTATAGTCGATTAAATCTAGTAAGAAATGAAAGGTTGCAATTGATTAAAATAATCAATAAGTAATGAAAAGATTACAATAAAATCAAAAGTCATGAGTACTTATGGACTACAGCGTCAAATGTAGACAATGAAAGGATTGTAGTTGTTCAAAACTTGCCAGCAATTATAGATTGCAGCAGCATAAAGCTACAATAAGGAATGACAAAAGCAACATCATACGACCGAGTTTGATGTATCTTTCCAATCTAACTATATGACTAAGTATAGTCAACATTGTACGACTGAGTACAATGTATCCTTTCAATTAGGACTATAAAACCGAGTGTAGTTGACATTGTATGATTGAGTACAATGTATTCTTTCAATCAAGACTATATGTCTAAGTATAGTTAACATCATACGACCGAGTGTGATGTATCCTCCCAATCTGACTATACGACCGAGTATAGTCAACATTGTATGACTAAGTACAATGTATTCTTTTAATTAACACTATACGTCCAAGTATAGTTAACATCATACAACCGAGTGTGATGTGTCCTTACAATCTGACTCTACGACTGAGTATAGTCAATATTGTACGATTGAGTACAATGTATCCTTTCAATCAAGACTATATGACCAAGTATAGTCAACATTGTATGACTGAATACAATGTATTCTTTCAATCAATACTATAGGTCCAAGTACAATCAATATCATATGACCTAGTGTGATGTATCCTTCCAATCTGACTATATGACCGAGTATAGTCGACATTGTACGACCAAGTACAATGTATTTTTTCAATCAAGACTATACATCCAAGTATAGTCTGTTGGGTTTCGTAATACAAATGCAGTGGAAAAATTAAAATTTTATCACGTTCCCAAACCTGGATCCATGTAATTCGACTACTTGATTAAATCTAGGGTTTCAAGAATCTCACCAAAACACAGAAGAGGCAAGATTTTCTAGAAGGATGAGAGCAGGTTCACACCGGTGACACCTTACCTCGAGCTTTTTGCTTTGGTTGTTCAGATCAAGACGTCTCCAAAAGGATCCGTCCTCTATAGGTATCCACACCAACAGCCCTTCATAAAATGAATTTGAGTGTGTGCTAGCAAGTTTCTTGATTGTCTCATAAATCAAGAAAAAAAGAAAAAACTCTATGTTTGTTTTCTAAGAAGAGAGAAAACCGTTTTTGGAGGTAGGGAAAACAAAACTATTAAACCCTAGAGAATATAACATATTTATAGACTCCAAATTAGGGTTTCACCTACCAAAGACCTTTTTGGTAATTTTCATTTATTACATTCTGATTTTATTTTAAAAACAAATGAGAAATAATATCTTATTTATTTATTTAAAATAACATTTATCTTAAATAAATAAACAAATAAATAAATAAATAAAACACTTTAATTATTTATTTCCATAGAGTTTATCTTGGGCTTATTAAACCCATATTCGTTTTGGGCTTGTTCTAAGTGTGTGACCCTGTAGGTTCACATAACATTGGCAGTGGGCCTAAGTCTCTATTTAGGCCTACAAGTCATAAATGGCCTTTAGCAAGACATTATGACTACCCAAGTCATGTGAAGTCAATAATCCGACATAACCTAATTACAGTGAATTTTATCATCCCTTTATCACATGATATCTTAATTGAACATAAGACATAGAATGTCATCCTTATATAGTTCAATATTATGACTTGATTCCAAGTAGACTAAGAATGATAACTCTTTATCAATTCATTTCATCATGGCCATGCATTTTCCTTCAGTCTATCTCATCAAGGGGCCCATAGATATCTTTCTCATATTAATGAGGGATAAATTCCTTCTAAATCGCTCATATTCCTCACATAACTAATTTCATATCCAACAACATCCTATCTAATCGTCCGGTTAAAGACAATGTTAGAATGTGTCAAAACATAAAATAGCTATATAGAAATCCATGATGATTTCAAGGTCAAAGGACCGAAATAAAATTACTGTGATGAGAAATACTTATGACAATATTCTATGCAGTATTCTTATAGTAGGTCAATCCAGTACATGATCTCTCATCATGTACCTATGAATTGACTTAATATCTCATATTCATGATTAGTAAAACATAACCATCAATCGACATCATACTAGCCTTAATACTTTAACATTTATATAATTAATAAATGGCTAGGGATAATTAGAATATAACTCTTATTTTAATCTAAGGGTTTTACTATTAAGTCACATACTTGATGGCCTTAGTAAGAATTATCCATTCATAAAATCAATGATAATGAAATACCTCTTTATTAATAAAATAAGAAAGTCAATGCATAATCAAATGATTGACCTAGTGCATATCACTAACATAGTCAACATCATATGACTAAGTGTGATGTATCCTTCCAATTAGACTATACTTTCGAGTATAGTTAACATTATACGATTGAGTATAATGTATCCTTTCAATTTGGACTATACAACCGAGTATAGTTAGCATTGTACGACTAAGTACAATGTATTCTTTCAAACCATACTATACATCTGAGTATAGTCAACATCATATAACTGAGTACAATGTATCCTTCTAATCCACACTATACGTCAAAGTATAGTCAACATTATATGACCAAGACAATGTACCTATCCAATATGCACTATACATCTGAGTATAGTCAACATTGTATGATTGAGTATAATGTACCTTTTCAGTAAAGACTATACGTCCAAGCATAGTCAACATTGTACGACTGAGTACAATGTATCCTTTTAATTAGTACTATATGACCAAGTATAGTCAACATTATACCATCGAGTATAATGTGTCCATTCAAATCAACGTTATACATCCGTGTATAGTGTTTCCTTAGGTGTTTTAAGATTTTGCCTAGTGTTGCATGGCAACACAAGCATTCATCGTGAACCAATAATTACTTACAAGCAAAAGCCTCAAGGAACACAGGTAAGTATCCTAACTCTTTACTTAGAAATTGTGTGCTTATTTGCTTTGTCACAATTTGTCAAGCAAACAGCAATAAAGGGGGGCAACTGTAAGCACCTAATTTTGGGAAGATTTGAGTTTGGATGCGACAGAAGACCTAATGATGAAAATTGACTGTGAAATTAGACTTATTGAATCGGATTTATTGGTTTTAAACTAAATTATAAATTATTTTTAAGACTTTTTTTAAACTTTTATTTATCTATTTATTTACTTTAATTTTTTTAAAAATAAATTAAAAATAATTAAAAATAAAAAGAGAATTTAAAAATAAAAAGGGAAAATAAATGAATAAATTTTCAACAAAAGGAGAAAAAAAACGGGCCGAATGGTCAAGTGGGCCAAAATATGGCCATCTAGTGGCCATTCCATTGCAATTGATGCCGATTTCTTTTTTTTTTTTATTTAGTTTTTTTAATTTTATAATAATTCCTAATAAACTACAATTATCATTTTGTTAGGAGAAAATTTAGTTCTATTTTTATTTGGATTTTTATGATCTTATTTAAACAGAGAAGGGAGGCTCCTACGGTTGGATGATCATTTTGTCATCTACTTTTTCTAATTCTTAGGGGAGCCATAATACACCTACTTAGATTTTTTATATGTTTTTCTTTAGTTCTTTGCCAAATATCAAATCAAATAAAATAAAAATCACAAACAAACACAACAAAAGTGATAAGCTTTTATCAACGGTGATCATCCTTCTGAAGGAAATCAAAATTTACACCTCATTCCCAAATCGTCTTCTCCTTCTTCTTTTATTTTGATTTTATTTTTGTATTTAATTTTGATTATTATTATTATTATTATTATTATTATTATTATTATTATTATTATTATTATTATTATTATTATTATTATTATTATTATTATTAGCATTCATTGACTAATTTTTTATTTATTTTTATTTTTACTTTATTTTTATTTTTTATTCTCTTGATTGATGGGGTGACATGAATTCACTATGAAGAAACCATGAAGATCCATGGAATGTCATGGATTAGATTTTGTATTTGAACATAGTTTTTAGGCTTTCTAGTATTTTATTTATTTTTATTGATTGTTTTATTTTGTATTTTTATTTATTTGCCTTTTTAGGTTATATTTAATTTTATTTTTAATTTAGAGTAGATTATTGTAATAGCCCCATTAATAGGAATAATAAAATTATGTGTGTGTGGTTGTGTGTTTTATTAATTGAGTAGTAAGGTTAGGGTTTTAATTGGGTGATTAATTGAAATTAATGGCTATAGAGAGAATTAAGATTTTTTTTATTAAAATTGAATTAGATTTAAGTGGATAGAATTAAGGTTGCTTGTTGATTATTTTATTTTATTTGTTTAGAGTCACTTTAATTAAATTAGGGTTTTTAGAATAAGTTAAATTAATTGTTTGATCTTTTATTTGTTTGTTTTGATATTTTTTATTGTTTTTGGACTTGTTTGTTAATGTTTATGTGTTTTGAACCCTAAGCCCACATTAAACTTTAACCCATTTAAATAAATTTACATGTTTTAGGTTTAATTAATTAAAATGCACATTAGGCCTATAATTCATTAGACTTATGGTAGAAATAACTTAGGCTCATTTAGTTTAATTAATTTAGACTTTCCATAGGCCTACTTAATTTAATTAATTTAGACTTAGCCCATTTAATTAAAACACTTTTCATAATTTGTAGATTTAATATTACCTTAGAATTAAAACATGTAGAACTAGACCTACTAATTTAAATACTTCATAATTTATAAAGTTAGGCCAATTAGTCTTTAGGCTCACTTATAAATTAAAACATATAGATTTAGCCCATTTAATTCAAATCAATGTAGATTAGACTAACTTAGGGATTATGAGTTTAAATGACTGCATTATTTACATGTATTTTTCATGACTAGTTTGCCTGAAGTTAATTGTTTTAAGAAGGGTTTATATGAAATTGCATGTAAATAGAGAATAAGATAATAATTCATAAAGTAATTCTAAATGAACATAAGACTGAAAAAAGTTAGTATTCCGTACCTAGAATCTCCTAGTCATGGTACTAGCTTTCTTTTAGAGAATCAAGTACCACCATTCTTCTATTTGTCCCATTTATTACCCTGGGTGGCAACTCCTCATCTCCATGCCATGTCTTTGTGACAATGGTTAGTGTGGTCTCTAGAGCCCTGAGCTTAAACAGTGTCACGATTGCTAAGATCTTAGGCTTGCGCTAAACCCCATCATCTATGTGTATATTTTATTATTTAACAATATAATTAACAAAGTCATTATGAGTTATAATAAGATACAATTTTTGTAGGGTACAAGTACAATATTTGAAAGTTTAAGATTCACAACAAGTTTTACTATCAATACTCTCAATATTCTAAACTCTTTGAGAAATCATAAAAAAGAATCTACCTTTGGAAGTGAAGAGGTTATCCTTTTATAAAGACTTTGAGGGGCAAGTTATTATTCAACCCTTTCCCCTTTGATTAGAATTCTAGCTTGGAAAGCCTTAGGATTCTAAAACTTCACATGCCTATGTTTAAAGTGTGTTTGATGCCATACATGTTTAGCAGAATAATGGAGTCCTACTTGTCTTCATTTTTCTACTTTTGAAAAGAAATTGACCTATTCTGATAAGCATGGTTTGGTAGAATAATGGGTTCTTGGTTGTCTTTATTCTCCTACTACTGAAAAGAAAAGGGGCTTGTAAGGACAGGCTTGGAAATAATTTTTTAAGTATGCCTTGACAAGTGGTAGACAATCTTTTTCATACAATATTTATTATAGTAATTGTTTGAAAACTACCATTTTTATGGTTGGTTGAATCCCAAAATAGTCATCCTCGTTGCCATCTCCAAAGTCTATTATTAGTTCAGAAGAGCTTGAGTCAAATGATGAAGGTAGTCTGTATAAGCCCGATTTTGAAAAAGATGATTTATTATCCATAATTTATTGAAAGTTTTAGTAAAAATCATTTTCTAATTATACTATTACTAGTTTGGGCATTATAAAACAATTTTGTGCTAGGAAAGTGGTGGTTTCATTTAGGTAGGGAAGAAAATTATCTTTAACTAGTCAGCTATGAACAGTCATAATTATTATTTTATTATTGAAGGCAACCTACCATTTGACTTTAAATCTCCTATTTAGAATGCACTGACAATCCTGCATATTGTTATAGTGAAAATATAATACACATACCAAGAGAAGAAAGAATTTTGGATAAAAAAGTATTTCATGGAATCTTTTCTCAATTTCTATAGGTTTGAATAGTTTATAACATGGTTTAGCTTTAAGGTTAGAGTTTCAAGAATATCCCTAAAATTTTTCAACCATTGAATGAACCAAAAAAGGTAATTTAGAGGTTGGAAAAAAAATTTCGAGGTAGAATATCCAATAGCAGTTTTTCCAATCATTTTAGATGAAAAATGAATTATACCATACTTATTGGTAGTCCCAATAGTTAAAATATTGATAAGGACTAATTTTAGTATAAAGATCAACAAGGAAAGGTTTCAAATCATCCAAAACTTTAGTCATTCTCTTGGATGAATAATTTTCAAAATTGTACAAATTGAATAAGGAAGGTCTACATTACCACTTTCCTTTTTGATATATTTGAATTTATTACAACCAGAAACTTCTAAAATTGATTAGTAAAAAATATATTGTTTTGATTTGGCCTATGGTTGAAAATACTATCCTTTTGGAAAAAGTTTGCAACTACCCTTAAGGTTTTTTTATCATAAAGCCTTCTTATATATTCAGGATATTTTGAAAATGGAATTTTCCAAATATTAACTACATGCTTTAATAGATCGTTTAATATCATATAAGATAATTTGTGAACAAGTAGGCCTACAAATTATTCACCTCATCATGTTTATCCTCAAAGGGACACTTGACACAAAGAGTGCATATATTAAAAAGGAAGCTATCAACATTGTCCACACATTGCTTCATAACAACAAAAATTTCCTAATAATAATGTCTGCTTGTTAAACTGATCAGACAATTCTTAGGTATTCTCAATGTTAGTGATACGCACCAGGTCAATCATGTATGACCATGTTTTGACTTTATCATTTTATTTAAAGAGGCATTTTTCATTATCATTTTGTGTTATGATAATTAATTGAATAGTCAATTCTTACTAAGGTCATTAAGTAAGTGACTTAATAGTAAAACCCTTAAATTAAAAATGAGTTCTATTCAAATTATCCCTAGTCATAACAAAGTATTATGGCTAGTATGGTGTTGATTGATGATTATATTTTACTAATCATGAATATGAGATATTAAGTCAACTCATAGGTACTTATTTGAGAAATAAAGTGTTGGATTGACCCATCAAAGAATATTATATAGATAATTGTCATAAGTAATTCTCATCATAGTAATATTGGCTTAGTCCTTTGACCTTGAAATCACCATGGATTTTTATATAACTATTTTGTATTTTTATATAATCTTACATTATCTTTATCTAGATGATAATATAGATTTTTGTTGGGTATAAAATGAGTTATGTAAGGAATGTGAGTGATTGAGAAGGAATTTGTCCCTTATTTAATATGAGTAAGATATCTTTGGGTCCTTTGATAAGATAGACTCAGGAAAATGCATGGTCATGCTAAAGTAAATTAATAAAGAATTATTATTCTCAGTCTACTTAGAATCAAAAAATTATATGCTTGAATTCTATAAGGATGACACAATCTATATCTTATATTCAATCAAGATATAATGTGACAAAGGGACTAGAATATTTACTGTATATTAGGTTATGTCAGATTATTGACTTCACATGACTTGGGTAGTCATAATGTCTTACTAGATGCCACTTATGACTTGTAGGCCTAAATAGAGATTTAAGGCCCACTACCAACGTCATGTGAACCTATAGGATCACACACTTTGAACAAGCCCAAAATGAATATGGGTTTAACAAGTCCAACTAAGCTCTTTGGAAATAAATAAATAAAATATTTATTTATTTAAGGTAAAGGTTATCTTAAATAAATAGAATTTTATTTTTTATTTAATTTTAAATAAAATTAGAATAAGAATAAGTGAAAAATTACCAAAAGGTCGTTTGGTAATTGAAACCCTAACTGAAATGTCTATGAATATATTATATTCTCTAGGATTTTACACACTCATTATTCTACCACCAAATTCATATTTTTTCTCCTTTTAAAAAATAAAACATAGAGTTCTTTTATTTCTTGATTTATGAGAAATCAAATAAGGTGCTAGCACACAAGTATTCATTTTCAAATCAAGAGTTGTTCGTGTGGACACTTGTGGAGGACAGATTCTTTTGGAGACGTCTCAATCTAAACTTCCAAATTAAAAGCTCGACATAGGGTGTCACTAAAGTGAACCTCCTCTCTTCCTTCAAGAAATCTTGCCCTTTATGCATTTGTGGTAAGAAAATGAAAACCTTAGATTTAATTAATTAATCAAATTTCTTGCATTTTATCCAAACAATTTTGATTTTATGACGATTAATTACAATATGTATGAAAACAACATTAAACATTATTTTGATTAATGTTTATAATCGTTTAATATAATTAAACAGTGAACAAAATTATGATTTTCTGTGTTATGTATACTATTTTAAGAAATCAAAATAAGTATTCTGTTTAAACAACAAATTCGATTTCTGTTTAATGTTGAAACATGAATATTTTGATTATACAAATTTCTGTTAAGGGCAGTATATTTTAGTGTTAAACAAATTATATAAAATAAATTTGTTTGGAATAGATTAATTATTCTATAATATGATTTAAGAAGTAAATTAGGGTTAATGGTGGTGATTGTTTAAATGTTAAACATAAAAAATGATCTATTTTGAACAGATCAATCAAACATTAATTTGATTACGAAAATTATTATCGTTTTAGGGTTTTGGCAACAACTCATTCAAAGAGTTAAGGTAAATTATTTACTTTCTAGGGCGCTGCCCCCGAACCCCTACAAAGGGGCATTGCCCCCTTGACCCCCACCCGTTAACCGGCTAGCAGGACCACCACCAGGGGTCCTGCCTTTTGACCTCGAATGGACTCGTCATGGATTTTGTTTTTGAACATAAAAATTTAATTAATTTGTAAATTGAATTATTTTGGAATATGCATTTATTGTTAAATACATGGTGCATAGCATGACCTTTGAACCAATGTGATTGAATTTTATTATTTTTATTTTATTGGGTTGTAATTTTTAAATACGACCGGCGAGTCATTTTATTTCTTGTAATTATTTTATTTTATTTTATTTTATTAGATAATAATAGAATAGTTTTAATTACAAAATGTAATGTAAATCAATACCCAAGATGCAAATTCAAGTTGGAGGCCCATGATGGAGATCCAAGGTGGGAGCCCAAGGAGGAGGTCTATGACAAAGATGGAGATCCAAATTGAAGGCTCAATTTGTATTTGTAATATCACCTAGGTTTGGCCTTTGATCTTCATATTGGCTTATGAAGATCAACTTAGTTATGAGCCATGCTATATCACGTTTATCTTATTATGTTAATATGTTATGCATGTGATGCCATGTATATGATGCAATATAACAGTAACTACATAAAATAAAAATTAACTAAACCCTCATTCAATATTAAGTCATTAAAATGCCTCTCATTAATTAACACTTATCAATATTTGGATTGCTATATATAGGTTATGCCAAAGCATTATGTATAAATCCATCTAAATAAGATAAGATGGATAATGGTGATATCCATATGTTTGAGTTTGTTAGACTTAACTAGGTTATCAAAACGGTTTTGGACCTAGGGCATTTGATAAGATATGTCGGTATATGTGATATCCTATAATTATCTAAGAATTAAATAAGATGTAATTGGTAAAGTGTAACCTACCTCAATAGCCACACTTTAAGTGATGAGCCAAAGCTTACTTGAAGTAGGGTAAAATATGGATCTTGGCCCACTAAGAAATTTTAATTATTGAAATTATTTTGAGGGTTTTATAATTTATGAAAATTTAATGGGAGTTTTCTTATGCCTTTTTCATAATAAAACTGAATGTACTCTATATATATTTATTATTGATAATGACATCAAACACTGCACCTACCATATCACCGGGATCGATCCTTAAGAAGGATAAGCTAAATGAGACTAACTTTCTTGACTAGTACAGAAACATAAGAATTATTCTTAGGCAAGAAAGAAAGGAATATATCCTTGATCAACCCATCTCAGAGGAACCAACTACTAATGCTACTAGAGCACAAAAGGATGCTTATAGTAAGCATCTCAATGATTTAGTTAATGTCACTTGTCTCGTGCTTGGATGCATGGAATCTGAGCTTCAAAAGCAACTGATGGAAATGAAGGCTTATACTATAATAGGCCATCTCAAGGAAATGTTCTAAGAGAAAGCTAGAATCGAAAGGTTCAATACCATCAGGGAACTGCTCTCCTACAAGTTGACTGCTAGTGACTCTGTCAGTCCTTTTATTCTCAAGATAAAGGGTCATCTTGAACACTTGGACAAGCTTGGTGTCAAGATTGAATAAGAATTAGATGTGGATATCATTCTCTAATCTTTGCTTGAAGCTTATAATGGTTTCATCATGAATTTCAATATGCATAGTATGGACAAAACTATTTCAGAGTTGCATAGGATGCTTAAAATTACTGAAAAGAACATCAAGAATTCCACCAAGGATGTTTTAATGGTCAATAAGGGAAAGGGTATAAAAAAGGTTAGAAAGGGCAAGGGCAAGGCTCCCAAAGGCTTTCAGAGCCAAAACTAAAGCCCAAGCCTAAGTTCAAAGTTGAACCCCAAGTAAAGCCACCAAATGAGGGAATATGCTTTTTCTGCAATGAGCTAGGTCATTAGAAAAGAAATTTCAAGCTATATATGAATGATCTAAATAAGAATAAGGGTAGTGTGACTACCTCTTCAGGTATTCATGTTATAGAAATTAATTTGTCTACTTTTGATTATTGAGTATTAGATACTGGATCAGGATCTCACATTTGTACTAATGTGCAGGATCTAAAAAGGAGTAGATCATTGACTAGAGGCAAAGTGAACCTACAAGTTGGCAATGGAGCAAGAGTTACTGCTTTAGCTGTAGAGACTTATGAGTTAACTTTGCCTAGTAGACTTGTTTTAAATTTATAAAATTGTTATTATGTGCCTACTATGTGTAGGAAAATTATTTATGTTTCTTGTTTGGACAAGAAAGGTTTTAAATTTATTATTAGGAATAATAAATGCAATATTTATTATGATAACATTTTCTATGGATTTGCTCCACGCACTAGAGGTCTTTATGTTCTAAATGTTGAAGACACCAATGAAAAGTCAATCTATAACATTGATATAAAGAAGTTTAAATCTAATGATTTAAACACTACCTATCTCAAGCATTGTCGTTTAGGTCACATAAATGAGAAACGCATTTCAAAGCTTCACCAAAATGAGCTTTTGAATTCATTTGATTATGAATCATTTGAAACATGTGAATCTTGTTTACTAGGAAAAATTACTAAAACACCTTTTATTAGAAAAGGTTAAAGAGCTAATGATTTATTAGGCCTTATACATTCAAATGTATATGGACCATTAAGCTCAACTGCTAGAGGAGGTTTCCAGTACTTCATCTCTTTCATAAATGATTTTAGTAGATATGGTTATTTCTATTTAATGAAACATAAATCTGAATCTTTTGAAAAGTTCAAAGTTTTCAAGAATGAAATACAAAACCAACATGGTAAAAATATTAAAACACTAAGATCTGATCGAGGTGGTGAATATTTAAGCCAAGAATTTGTAGATCATCTTAAAGATTATGGGATTATTTCACAATTGACTCCTCCAGGTACACCACAATGGAATGGTGTGTCCGAATGGAGAAATCAGACTTTATTGGATATAGTTTGATCAATGATGAGTCAATCTAATCTTCCAATCTCTTTTTAGGGATATGCTTTCATTTTGAATAAAGTTCCAACAAAGGCAGTTGAAAAGACACCATATAAGATGTGGATTGGAAAACCTCCCAGATTGTCTTTTCTTAAGATTTTGGGATGTAATGCTTATGTGAAGCGTCAAATCTCAAATAAACTAGCACCCAAATCTGATAAATGCCTTTTTATGGGATATCCTAAAAAAACTAAAGGATATTATTTCTACAATGCTTTTAAGAACAAAATGTTTGCTGCTTAAAATAGTGTATTTTTGGAAAGAGATTTTATTTCCAAAAGATCTAGTGGGAGCACGGTCAAACTTAAAGAAATTTAAGACCCACAAAATATCATTATACCAAGTATGGAACCGTAACTAGATCAACAAGTAACTATCGAACTAGCACAAGTACTAGAAGACCCAAGGAGGTCTAGTAGGACACATCAAATCCCTATGAGATATGGATTTCTCATAACTGATAATAATGATATGTTGATTGTGGATCAAAGTAAGCCCACATCATATCAAGAGGCAATAAATAGTCTTGACTCTGAGAAATGGCTAGAAGCTATGAAATCATAAATGCAATCCATGTATGATAATAAAGTTTGGACCTTGATTGACCCAATTGATGGCTTAAAAACTATTGAATGCGCATACCTTTAAGGCAAGACTGGTTGCAAAGGGTTTTAAATAAACACATGATATAAACTATAATGAAACCTTTTCACCAGTTGCTATGCTAAAATCTATTCGAATTCTCCTTGTTGTAGCTACATACTATGATTATGAGATATGGAAAATGAATGTCAAAACAACATTTCTTAATGGAAACCTATTTAAGGATGTGTACATGACACAGCTAAAGGGTTTTGTCAATCTTGAGAATTCTAAAAAGGTATGCAAGCTTCAAAGGTCCATTTATGGACTGAAGCAAGCATCTGGGAGTTGGAATCTTTGTTTTGATGAAGTAGTCAAAGAGTTTGGCTTCATTAAGAATGAAGATGAACCTTGTGTCTATAAGAAGGTTAGTAAGAGCGCAATTATTTTTTTAGTGTTGTATGTTGATGACATACTACTCATTGGAAATGATATCCCTATTTTACAAAATGTTAAATCATGGCTAGGGAATTTTTTCTCAATGAAAGACTTGGGTGAAGCCACTTATATAGTAGGCATAAAGATCAATAACGATAGATCTAAAAGCCTTATTGGCCTAAGTCAGAGCACTTACATTGATAAGGTATTAAACAAGTTTAGCATACAAGACTCTAAGAGAGGATTCTTGCCAATGTCACATGGCATTAGTCTCAACAAGACTCAGTGTCCTATGAAATAAGATGAGCGAGATCGCATGAGTAAGATTCCATATGCTTTTACTATTAGATCTATCATGTATGCAATGTTATGTACTAGACCTGACGTTTCATATGCCTTAAGCACAATAAGCAGATACCAGTCAAACCCAAGTAAAAGTCACTAAACAGTAGTTAAAAATATCCTTAAGTACTTAAGATGATCTAAAGATGCATTTTTACTGTATGGTGGTAAAGAAGATGAGCTAGTTATAAATGGTTACATGGATGCTAGCTTCCAAACTGACAAAGATGATTTTTTATCATAGTTAGGTTATGTATTTTGTTTTGAATGGAGGTGCAGTGAGCTAGAGGAGTTCTAAGCAAGACATTGTTATTGATTCTACAACAGAAGCTGAGTATATAGCTACCTTAGAAGCAGCTAAGGAGGTTGTTTGGATCAAGAAGTTCATAATTGGACTAGGTGTTATTCCTAGTATATCATATCCAGTGAACTTATATTGTGATAATAATGGAGCTATAGCTCAAGCTAAGGAGCCCAGATCACATCAGAGATCCAAACACATACTCAAGCATTATCATCTCATTTGAGAAATCATTGAGAGAGGAGACATGAAGATATGCAGAGTACCTACAAATAATAATGTTGCTAATCCACTGACTAAGCCTCTTCCACAACCTAAGCATAAGAGTCATACTAGGTCCATGAGTATTAGTTTTAATATAAATTGGGCCTAGTGCAAGTGGGAGATTGTTAGTGATATGCACTAGCTCAATCATGTATAACCATATTTTGACTTTATCATTTTATTTAAAGAGGCATTTTTCATTATCATTTTGTGTTATGATAATTAATTAAATAGTTAATTATTACTAAGGTCATCAAATATGTGACTTGATAGTAAAACCCTTAGATTAAATATGAATTTTGTTCAAATTATCCCTAGTTATAACAAAGTATTATGGCTAATATGGTGTTGATTAATGATTATGTTTTACTAATCATGAATATGAGATATTAAGTCAACTCATAGGTACTTATTTGAGAAATAAAGTGTTGGATTAACCCATCATAAGAATACTATATAGATAATTATCATAAGTAATTCTCATTATAGTAATATTGGCCTAGTCCTTTGTCCTTGAAATCACCATTACGTAACTATTTTGTATTTTGATGCAATATTACATTATCTTTAACCGAATGATAAAATAGGTTATTTTTGGGTATAAAATGAGTTATGTGAGGAATGTGAGTGATTGAAAAGGAATTTTTCCCTCATTTAATATGAGTAAGATATCTATAGGCCCCTTGATAAGATAAACTCAGGAAAATGCATGGTCATGCTAAAGTAAATTGATAAAGAGTTATTATTCTTATTTTACTTAGAATCAATAAGTTATATGCTTAAATTCTATAAGGATGACATAATCTATGTCTTATATTCAATCAAGATATCATGTGACAAATGAACTAGAATATTCATTGTATATTAGGTTATGTTGGATTATTGACTTTACATGACTTGGGTAGTCATAATGTCTTGCTAGAGGCCACTTATGACTTGTAGGCATAAATAGAGATTTAAGACTCATTGTCAACGTCATGTGAACCTACAGGGTCACACACTTTGAACAAGCTCAAAACGAATATGGGTTTAACAAGCCCAAATAAGCTCTTTGGAAATAAATAAATAAATTATTTTTTTATTTAAGGTAAAGGTTATCTTAAATAAATAGAATATTATTTCTGATTTTATTTTAAATAAAATTATAATAAGAATAAGTGAGAAATTACAAAAAGGTCTTTTAGTAAGTGAAACTCTAATTTAAATGTTTATAAATATGTTATATTTTCTAGGGTTTTACACACTCTCATTATTCTACCACCAAATTCATTTTTTTTCTCCTTTTAGAAAACAAAACACAGAGTTCTTTTATTTCTTGATTTGTGAGAAATCAAGAGAAGGTGCTAGCACACAAGTATTCGTTTTCACATCAAGGATTGTTTGTATGGACACTTATGGAGGATAGATTCTTTTAGAGACATCTTAATCCGAACTGCTAAATTAAAAGCTCAAGGTAGGGTGTCACCAGAGTGAACCTCCTCTCTTCCTTGTAGAAATCTTTCCCTTTATGTGTTTGTGGTAAGAAAACAAAAACCCTAGATTTAATCATTTAATCAAATTACCTAGATCCGGGTTTGGGTTTGTGATTAAAATTTTATTTTTCCACTGCATATAGAATCACGAAACCCAACACTCAACCATCCAAGGAACCATTAAGACCCTTTTTGAAGACAAATCCTCCACCCTAGTCTGAAGAACAAACCCATATAGCTAGTTTGGTCGGTGTTTGAGATAAAATGGGGTTTTGAAAATTAGAGAGAATATTGAGAATTATAATTTCTCACATCTAAATTTTATTGATATACAACACCTATTTATATAGTAAAGGAAATAAATCAAATATACAAATTAAGGCATAATTTCAGCTAATTTACACCTAACATATTGACTGATTTACAGCCTAACATACTAACTAATTTTAGCCTGAGTTTTAGCTAATTTACAGCCTAACATAATGACTAGTTTCAGTCTGATATGTCAACTGATTTAGTTTGAGATTTCAGCCTAATATGTCAACTGATTTATAGCTAACATATTGACTAATTCCAACACTCCCCCTCAAGCTGGCATGAAGATATCTTTAATTGCTAGCTTGCTAATTAAGTGATTAAATTGATGTTTGTGCAATCCTTTTGTAACTATATTTGCAATCTGATCTATGGTTGGTATGTATGGCATACATATCAACGCTTTTTCAATTTTCTCCTTGATAAAATGCTTGTTAATCTCCACATGTTTAGTTCGATCGTGGAGAACATGATTATGAGCAATTGCAATAGCAGCCTTGCTGTCACAATACAACTTCATTAGTAGATTGCATGGAATTTTTAAGTCTTCTAGGAGTCTTTTAATCCACAAAACTTCACAAATCCCATGGGCAACTGCTCTAAACTCAGCTTCAATACTACTTATAGCAACCACGGTTTTTTTCTTGCTTTGCCAAGTAATTAAGTTCCCTTTGAAGAAAGTACAATAACCTAATGTAGATTTTCGATTAGTAGCACTCCCTACCCAGTCTGCATCAGTATAAACTTCAACAAAAGAATGTCCATGTTTTTTAAACAATAGAACTTTACCAGGTGAACCCTTTAGATATTTTAGGATCATATATATTGCCTTAAAATGTTCTTGTCCTGGTGAATGCATGAATTGACTAACTCAATTTATAGCAAATGCTATATCGAGACGTGTATGAGATAAATAAATTAGTTTTCCAACAAGTCTTTGGAATTTTTCTATATTTATCACATCTTCAGTTTTAGCATGCTATAATTTCATATTCGGTTCTACTAGAGTTTCGACTACTTTACATGCAAGTAAACATGTTTCATTGAGTAAGTCAAGTATGTACTTGCATTGAGTAACAAAAGTACCTTCCTTAGACTTGCAAACTCCATGCCAAAAAAGTATTTTAATGTTCCCAAGTCTTTAATTTCACAGTCTTTAGCAAGTCCCTTCTTCAATCTTTCTAGCTCGGTATAGTCATCACCTGTCAAAATTATATCATCCACATAAACAATTAAGATAGTTATTTTCCCTTGATTGGAACGCTTATAGAACACAGTATGATCTGCTTGACTTTAACAATAACCATTGCTCTTAACTACCTTCCCAAAATGTTCAAACCAAGCTCTTAGGGATTATTTAAGACCGTACAAGGATTTCTTTAACCTGCAAACTTTATTTTCACCAAACTCTTTTTCAAAACCCAGAGGTAAACTCATGTATACTTCCTCTTCCAAGTCTCCATTTAGGAAAGTGTTTTTTACATCTAGCTGCTATAAAGGCCAATTATAGTTCACATCTAAGGATAATAAAACTCGAACTGAGTTTAGTTTGGCAACAGGAGCAAAGGTTTCTTGATAGTCAATTTTGAAGGTTTGTGTAAACCCTTTTGCAACGAGTATGGTCTTATGTCTCTCTATACTACCATTAGCATTGTATTTTAGAGTAAATACCTATTTGCACCCCCACAATCTTCTTATCTTTTGGTAGGCTGACTACCTTCCAAGTACCATTCCTTTTTAAAGCATTCATCTTTTTCATAACTACTAACTTCCAATTTGGGTTACCAATAGTTTCCTTAATGGTTCTTGGAACAAACAAGTTGGATATAATAGAAGTAAATGCTCTATGATTTTTGGAAAGTCTATGGTAGGATAAGTATTTTGCAATGGGATGTTAGGTGCAAGTTCGGGTTCCTTTCCTAATGGCTATAAGAATATCAAGGTCTGATGGAGATGAATGAGAAATAACATTAGGACTAGAATTACCTGAATCATTTGAAGGACCTTCATTCTGAGATTCTGATTGGTTTTTAGACATAATGATAGGCATATCTTTACTCTTTTACTGAATCTTTTTTCGAGAATAAACCATGAGCTCACGTTTAGGATTTATTTTCCCCTTTTGTAGTATTTTTCCCTCTGTTTGTGACCCATCTAATTGTGGCATATTTTGACTAGAATCATCCGTCTTGTCAATATTTTGAACATTTTTAACAACAAAAGGATTGAAGATAATAGGATTTGGTAACAAATAACAAATTTCCTAAAAAAATTTTTACTCTACTTTTCTCCCTTTGAAGATAATTTTTGTAAAAAAAAAGGTTGATTTTCAAGAAAAGTGAATCTAAACTAACAAAGACTTTTTTATGTGGGGATTATAACACTTGTATCCTTTTTATTTGGGACATAGCCTATGAAAACACACTTTTTTGCTCTAAGATCAAGTTATGATTGAAACTTGTTTGATATATGAACAAAAACAGTGCACCCAAAAACTTTTAATGGTAAGTCAAAATTAATTCTGCATGCAGGAAATGTTCTTTTGAAATAATCTAGAGATGTGATATATTTCAAAGTATGGGTAGACATTCTATTAATCAAATAAGATGTTGTCAATACAGCATCTCCCCCCAGGTATTTAGGAACATGTATAGAAAACATTATTGGAGCCACTTCAAGAACATGTCTATTCTTTCTTTCTGCAATTCCGTTTTGTTGAGGAGTATCACGACAAGTAGATTAGTGTAAAATACCATTTTCTTTCAAGAAACTCCCCAAACATTCATTAAAAAATTCAATTCCATTGTCTGAGCGAAGGATACTGATTTTTGTTTAAAATTGGCTTTCAACTATTTTGTAAAAATCTTGAAACAAACTTTTTACTTCAAATTTTTCATTCATCAAATAAATCCAACACAACCGAGTGTGATCATCTATAAAAGTGACAAACCATTTTTTTCCAGACATAATGGTAATCTTAGAAGGTCCTTAAGCATCATTGTGAATTAGATAAAAAGGTTTTGATGCACGGTGTGGTTGTGTTAAATAAGTAGTGTGATGGCTTTTAGACAAATGACAACTTTCACACTAAAATGAGAAAAAATCCAATTTTTTAAACAAATTTGAAAAAAATATATTTAAGATAAGGAAAACTAGGATGTCCTAATCTCTTATGCCAAAGCATTATCTGTTCACTAATAGTGATTGAACTAATAGTACTCAAGCCTTGAGCTATTTTATTCCTAAATAGATCTTCATCAAAATAGTAAAGACCATTAATCATTTTAGCATTGCCAATCATCCTCCTCGATTTTCGATCCTAAAAATTACAGTGGGTGTCATAGAAAATAGCATGACAGCTAGTATCTCTGGTTATTTTGCTAATGGATAATAAATTACAGGCTAATTTAGGAACATGTAATACAGATTCAAGGGAAATATCTTTTGAAATTTTTGTTTTATCCTTTCCTGTAATCGATGAGAAACTATCATTTGCAATTCTAATTTTCTCATTCCTAGAGCAAGGCAAATAACTATTAAAAAGATGAGATAAAGAGGTCATGTGATTAAAAGCTCCTAAATCAATAATCCAAGGAGCAAAATTTAGATTACAAGGGATTGCTACCTGTTTAAGCCAAAGAACCACTAGGAGTACTGAATGAGGAATTGGAGTTTAGCAATTTTAGGAGATGATTCATCTACTCTTTACTGAAAAGACTTATTTCAGCTTCACTGACCATAGGAATTGTACAATTGGATGTGTCACCAGTCTTTCGACTCTTCCAATTTTTTGGTTTCCTATGAATTTTCTAACAAGTTTCTCAAGTATGACATGATTTTTTGCAGTAATACACCATACTTAAGACTTTTCAATAAGTGCTTTGTTGGCACATACATCATAAGTCATTAAAGCAGAATTCTCAACAGATGTAATTTCCTTCTTTCCAAGCATAACATTCTTGCGACTCTCTTCCCTTCTAACCTCAAGCAAAAATCTCACCAATAGAGAGCAAAGGCTGTCGACCAATAATTCTCCCCCTTACCTCATCAAATTCAACCTTTAATCATGCAAGAAATTTATAGATCATATATCTTCCACCATTTTTTTGTTGTGTTTATAGTCTTCTGGTGATTTCCATTCATAGTCATTGAACAAATCTAGATCTTGTCATAACCGCTTTAAAGAATTGAAGTACTTAGTAACATTATCCTCTCCTTGACAAAGTTCACCAAGTTTTTTTGTCAATTCATATATTTAGGACTGATTTCCCATATCATAATACATCTAATTAATATTATCCCAAAGTTCTTTAGCCGTAGAATAACACATGTAGTTGGAGTTGATGTCTTCCTCTATGAAGTTTACAAGTCATGTCATGACCATGGAGTTTTCAGCATCCCAAATGGCATATGAGGAATCCTCTTTTGTTGAGACAATCTTCTCTCCTATTAGATAACCAATTTTTTCGCATCCCCGAATATACATTCGGACAGATTGAGACCAACGCAAAAAATTATCTTCATTTAATCGAATATTTGTGATCTAAATGGATTGAGAGTCAAAGTTAGGTGTATTGGTTGTAGAAGGGGAATCAGATGAAATTTCTAAGATGGTGAAGAAGAGCTTAAAGAACAAGAGTATCTGTATAAATTAGACCTGCTCTAATACCATGAAAACTAGAGATTGAGAATTATAATTTCTCACATCTGAATTTTATTGATATACAACACACACACACACACACACACACACACACACACACATATATATATATATATATATATATATATTAAAGGAAATAAATCAAATATAAAAATTAAGGCATAATTTCAACTAATTTACACCTAGCATATTGATTGATTTACAGCATTACGTACTCACTAATTTCAGCCTGAGATTTCAGCTGATTTACAGCCTCACATATTGACTAATTCCAACAGGTTTTCTTTTCTTACCCACTTTAAAGCTTGTTTATAAGCTTTAAAAACGATAACAATGTCATAAAACATTAAATTACTAGAAAAATAATTTTATTAGTGAACTATTATATTTTATTAATGTTATCACTAGATTGATATTAGTTACAAAAGTACTAAAGTGTAATAAGATGAAAACCACAAACCCAAAATTCACACAACAAAAATTAGAGAGTGAAAAATTGCATAATCAGAAAGGAAAATATCGCAATCAGAAAGTAAAAAATGGCATAATCATAAATTACTTCTTTGGTATTTCCCCTAAATATTAATCAAGCCTGAAGATGCACAACTCAGAATGCCTTGTTTCTTTTCAAGCTCGTTTTAAATGCAAGATGTGCATAATGACTAAAATCTAATTGGATGAGCCTACTCCAACTTGACAATGTGCAAGAAAAAATAATAATAAATATACACTACACCTATTGAGCATAAATGAATGGAGTTGCTTCATAATTTCGTTCTAAAGCTAACTACAAGTTGACGTAAGTAATGTCATTTTTGTAATTGTGTAACTTGTATACAAATAAGCACCATGCCACATGAATACCTTCAGGCCCTGAATCCATGAAAAGAAGATGAAAGAATTCTAAAAAGTCCATCTGGGTTGTCAGTATGTACCTATCAAGAGATAATGGTCAAATATGAGTTAGTCATCATGGTATTTTACATTGTTCTAAACTTATATTCTTGGTAAACTTTCTTGAAAACCATATCCCACCGTCCCAAAAACAACTAAGTCATGTATTAGCAATATACCCAGTGGCCAGCATCTTCCAGGACATGCATTTCAACTCCACCTCCCTCTTCAGCGGCCAGATCTTCAGCAGCGTGAATTCGTTGTAGATCTTCGAGGGCCCACCTATGCAAACTCCTCTCTGCCTTCAAAAAATTGACATGAACACCACGGGGCAAACTTTCAACAAATTTCCTACATTAGATCAGTTGAAGAGCAAAGCAAACCATGGACGTTAGATCGACATTTGACAATCAAAAGGGAAGGAAAATTCCAAACCCTAATGTTGAATCTCTTTAAGATTACCATAAGTTTGTTTCTTCATAAGATTGGTACATTTCAGCAATCCCATCAAGGTCAAACACCCATGAGAAGCCTGATGACAAGCCAGAAGGATCATTTGGTTGAAAGTTGGTTACCACCCACTGAGTCAAAGAAAAATGAGATGACATAATAACCAAGAATGTAAACCATCGGAAATGTAACCTTAACTGAAGACTGATAAAAGCAACAAGAAACAATTTGACAATTCTAAAATACCATAACTGCAGATGAACATATTTAATCATATTAGCATCATTTGCTGAGGTGGTGAGTGGTTAAATCACTCATCTAAAATGATACACAGTTAATTGGATGTGGAAATGCATATGGAAAGAGACCATCTCTATGATCATTGGTACCATGTCTGCAGCACAAGGTGGTTTTATAAAATTTATTAGGAAGGTTTAGGTTGCTTCTCAACCCACCTTGTGATTTATAAGTGGCCACCATGAAGCATTTATTTTCTGTACAATATTTGGTTTAGTAAATATCTCATAAAATCAATGCTGAGCCCTGCATTTTGGCTACAGGTAAAGCTGGGTGCATTCTCGTGTGTGATTATCATTGAAGAAAGAAGTGACATGAAATATGTCTTTGGTTAAATGCCATGAGTTCTTTGTTTTGGCAAAAGAGAGCTGGCTGCAAATTCTTGAGATCATCCCAGGAAAAAGGGGTAGCATAGTACGTCTTTTCAGGAAGAGGAAAGTGCTAAATAAAATTGCAAGTAAATTCAAGAGGAAAGTGATCAATTGATGGTGAAGAGTGCTATAAAATTAGATAGAGATCTTTTATCATCTTTATCTACAAAATGAACATTTCTATCTGTTTTTAGTCATTTGATAGAAGTTCTTCAACAAATAGAGATATGTGACAGCCATCTGTCTTTCGCAAAGCTGAAAAATAAACAAGCCCAATACAAATGCCAAAGCTCAGAGCCTCAAACTAATATGATACAGGTATAGTGATTGAAAGGAGCAAGATATAAACCTGTGCAACATCTTTAGAAAACCCCTCTCCAAGAAGACCATGCACAACCTCTCGCTTTGAGGAGACCTACCTTAAACGAAACATGTAAACACAGTATTCATAATGTGTCAAAGAAAATAAAAGACAGAAGGATTATATGTTTGAAACATCAATGCAAGCGACAAGAAACAAAGTGAAGATATAACATGCCTAAATCACTACATATTTATTGTACAGATGCATACTGACATTCACACTCACAAGCTAAAATACAGGTGTAAACAAGTCAAGACAGCTCACAAGCTACTCAAGATCAACTCGAAAAAATTTGAGGTTGAGCCACTTGCTTTGAGTCGAGTTCAAGTTTTAAATTACTCAGCTTGCAAGCCTAATTGAGCTTAGGCTTTAAGAAAAAAAAAAAAAAAAAAAACCTATAGATATTTTGTGTAGATGGTGGGATTTGAACCCATAACATCACAAATTATACTAATCCTTGATCGCTAGGATGAAGTCAATATGCATATCCATTTTATTCATTATAACATATGATAAAATGCCTATTGTATTTAAAATAAATTTTATGAATACAATTTATATAAACATTTATATATTTATATTGATTTTTCTGAAAATTATTATTTTATTATATATGTTAATTATTTTATAGTTTTTTTTTATAAATTTTAAATAATAATAATAAATTATTAACTAAGATCACTACTTTCAGATTTTGTTTTTTCAACTGCTACCTAAACATCTTACATTTGTATGAAATGTCCATTGGCAAATCCTGTTCATTGCATGGCGGTAAGTTTGGATAACCTTAACAGAAAGAATCTACAATTACAGTAAACACCATAAAAAGCAACAGAAATATGCAACATTGCCACAGCATTAAGGATATGTTTAGATATATGTGATTTGGTGAGAAAGGGGAAACTGAGCAAACAGAGGTATGAAAGATTAAAAAAAAGACTTCTAATAAAATACATACAACAGGGCTCATATTCTAAGAGTGCTACACTCAATTAAATAAAAACAAATCAAATTATTTGACATTGGTTGAATTTCTTAACTTTTCTCAACGACCTAAGGTTATAAACTCAAAATTCTAATTAAAAAATAACCATAAATGAACTTATGCAACACAAATTAGGATATTGAGACAACGATAGCATGCCCATATAACAAAAGGCACAAAACCATGAAGGAAGATGTTCTAATTTAAGAAAATACCTCCTTCGGCAGCTTCCTAAGAAAAGATATTAATTCTGCCGGATGATCTTCCCCATCTCCACCAGCTCTAACTTTCCCAGGCGTTGCATCTAGAACCCAAGCCTACAGTGGTAAAAAAAAAAAGGAAAATAATACAATGAAGAAAAACAACGGAGGAAACATAAATCCAAATGAGGCCTGTAAATTGGAATTATATGAACACAACTTCCAAAATATAGAATTCAGCTCAACTTAAAACAAGTTTGGCTTGAATTTAAGTAATTTTAAAGCCTAATTGAGTATCTAATTCTGATATAATTTAAATGTACTCTGCTATAAGCTATACATGTAGATAACAACAATAATCACCATTTTACCCCAAACATACAGAAACGAAAATGCTTATTTAAGTTTGTTTGAGTTCATTCAAACTTTGATATAAGTGCAGTTAAGAACTCAATTTTCTTTTAACACAAATCCAGCCAAGTTAAGCAAAGCAAGAGTATCCCAAGTATATAATATAGAGTTCAGTTAAATAAACAATAACAGTATCAGCTTGGTACCTTAAAACAACAGACTGCTCAACTCAATACAAGACAGCAGAGTAATTGACTTTGACGATGTGTAAAACATTTTAGAATTGACTCCATATATCAAAATTGAAACTTCCTTAAAACTTCTCCAAACAATTAACATCTATATAACTGACAACTAAACACAATCCAAATTCTTAACCAATTTATATCTAGCAAAAGCACTTACCCTCACTGGTCGTGCAAGAGGCTTTGCAGCTTGATCCACCATGCTCAAGACAACTGAATGGAAGATCAGGAAGCACATTAAGCCCTTCTGAACTACATATTAGGGGTGTGCAATGGTTCAGCCAAAACCGAACAACCGAAAAAAATTGACCAAACTGAACCTAACCAATTTCAGTTCAGTTTGGTTTACATTTTAATAACCGAACCCAACCAGTTTGGTTCAGTTTATCGGTTTACTAATTTCATTTTTTATTCATTCATTTAATATTACTTAAAGTGTATTCTTCAATGATATAACTAAAAAAATATATTTTTTATTTATAATTGTAACATTTATGTATAATTTTTCTAAATTAATGTATTTTATTTGATATTTTATAAAATATATATAGATATTTAGTCAGTTTGGTCAAACTGAGATTTTTGTGATGAAAACTGAAACCGAACAGAATTCAGTTCAGTTTCAGTTTCAGTTTTTCATTTTGATCAAATTTGGTTAATTGGTTTTCCGGTTCGGTTCAGTTCGGTTTTGAACTGAAACCAACCCTTGCACACCCCTACTACATATAAACCATCACAAGTTGCATAGCAACTCTGCATGACAAAAATACCTTTTCCTCCAAAGCTATGGCCGATAAGAACCCGAGGAGTTATTCTCAGCTGTGCCACCTAATCAACCAAAAGACACAAGGAAAGAGGAATGAAACAACAAAACTAGAGTACCAAATATCAAATTCTTATTTCTTATAAAACTTTTAATGGAATATTGTTTAAAAACAAATATGCTTTATATTTTGGACACTATGGTCACCTGTGAAAACAAAAATATCATTATGCATTGCAGTGAGCATATTACTGCCACATCATTTTTCATTAGCTGAACTTCCATGATGGACAAATCAATGTTCCTATCTAAAAGGTGAAGATCAACATATTTGTAATCATTTTTTATGTACATGTCCCCTGTTACATTTGACCTAGACAGGGTTTGACACATACGAAAAAATCCATTTAGCAAGGAGAAAAAGAGAGTGGGAAGAGTATTGGTTCACTTCAAATAGAAAAAGAAAAAAAAAACAAGGAGCATAACAAAGGGAAATCATTAACCAGATTCTTTCCACAAATCCACTAACCAAGATGATAAAGGCAACTCAACTAAGCCTTAATACCAATCTGATTGAGGTCAGCTATAATGTTCCTTTTCCTCCATTCTACTCAGACTACGAATAGATAACAGAAAATTTGACCCAAGGGACACACTTGGTTTTTTCCATCCCAAGCTGCTACACAACTAAGATAAAACAGCACAAGTAATTACTATGGAAGATACTCTAAACAGTAATACACCATATGTGTAGCATTTAGCCATTTACATAGATTCTAAGGATCTTTCATGTTAAGAGATAGCATTTCCAGTTCATCATGTTATACAAAGAAAGAGCTTCAATGTCCTCAATGAAAACTCATAAAGTTGCACAAGGAGTATCATTTTAAATTAAGCAAAAATAAGTCATTTAGGCACATTTTCCAATGACAATGCATTCTCCATTTGGCAACACTTGACGCCGTGAAAGTCCTAACAGTCACACAATCTTCATCTTTACTATTCTGTAACAAATAATGATGCCTACTACAAAAACTTTCCTCGTGCTTTGTGAAATTAAGCCTTATCTTTAAGCTGCAGTCATCAAAGTCAATTACTTTGTTGACACCGCATACTGCTGAAATCCAACGGAGCTTGCACATGCACTCATGTTAAGAGAAAAAGATCACATTCTTAACAAACACCAACATGAGAATCTAGGATGCAAAATCAGGTGATCAGATTAACAGACCCATCAGCAATGCACAGAGGATAAAGAAAGGAATATGATCATGTGTAAGAATTGATAGGTAGAGTGGAGAAGCTACACACTAGCTTTAAGACATCCAAAGCTGTTGAGGCAACAGTGTGGGGCCCCCTCTTCTTCATTGACGCTGAATCACCATGGCATCGTAGATCTACTAAAAGAAACTGAACAATACATATGTCAATAATTAATAGTAGTCTTAATGTGTACAAAAAAGAAAGAAATCAATATGATCTCCACAATCCAATTGACTTCATCTAATACACTGCTAGGCAAGTAGAAACTTATACAAGAACAAAGAGTGAAATAAATTATCTTCAAAAATGAAAATTCTATAGCAATTCCAGCATTGGTATCAGCAAATCGGCTGATACGTAATGTAATTTGGGCCTCCCAATAAGTCATTTAGCAATAATTATAAGGGATTGGGGAACAACTCATTCTCTCTTTGTTTATCAAATTCTGCCTACTTTTTTTTAATTATATTCTCTCTTTTTAGCTTCCCAAATTAATAGGGACTCAATACTAATGAGTCTTTAACCAATATACTTCCAAATTTACCCATTTGAATGAGAATTGTTTTCAGAAATTCATGGTAGCAGCGGCTAATATAGTCCAATTCAGACTAATATCAACTGGATCTGCTACCGATACAGAAAATGAAATCGTTATTTAAAATCCTGATACAGATAGACCCATGTACATAACTTTATTTCTATTGCAGCCTTGATAGAAAGGCCACATGGCCTTATCAAATCAACCAAACATTTGCATATTTGGTAAATATATATGCAATAACATATCGTAAAAATGGATTAGAAGTTTATAACATAGTACCTGCCACATTGGAAATTCCTGTGCCAATCTCCGTGTGAATGTTCCTGTAATATTTCACATCAAATCAATCATAGTGCATCAAGTTGTTTAACCACACATATGCACATATATGGTCATACAACTGTAAAAGTAACCATGACATAGTAAAGAAAAAGCATGAAATGTATGCAGCAGAGATTAATGATCTACTTATGGTCTGCTTATGCAACAGCTTAATCCATCTAAAATGCAACATACTTGGAACACCTTCAAGGAAAAAAAAAAAGACAAATTCACCAAAAAAAGACAAAGGCTAGATTAGTCAAAGCCTGTTACTGCAGTTGTTTTGCCTGGCATTCCCAATTTTGAAACTAAATTATCACAAATCCCTTAAACTTTTTTTTTTCTATAGTTAACAGAAATGGGATCATTGATTGATAAATGCTTAACATGTCTAAAATTGACAGAACGACACAAGGTAGCTTCTTTAGGCAAGCCAAAGATTCATCATGAACAGGGAGATGGAATAGATGATCATTTGATCAGGTATATAATATTTGTGCTTGGTGTCAGAGACGTTATTTCCTTACAAGGGCCCTACACGTCTGCTTAGATGTTGAATTTCACTTGCTCATCTCCTAAAACTGGAATATTTTGCAGAAATTATAAATTTATCCTGAGTTACAATTTTTCATTCTGATTCTTCTGATTTAAAGGCTTCTATTTCTAGTACATGCCTTATCTGCAGATGCTATTTCAGGTGCCATAATGAAAGATGCTAAGTTCTGGTGGTGGAATGCCACTCATTCCCAAAGAACTGTTAAAATCCCAACATCTCTAAATTCCCAAAGAAGCTCCAATAAAAAGGAGCATGCAGATTGATTCACTGAATGATGTGAATGAAGAACCTTTCAGAGAGTTTACAGCTTCAACTAGCAATCTTTCAAAAGGTTAGGATACTTGCATCCCTCAAAAAGAAAAAGAGAAGAAGAGGATTGAAGAGTTGCACCAAAGATATCATAAATAGATTCAAAAGATTAGCATAGACTCTTAAGATGTATTATCAATTAGAAGCAATTGGGAGTCCCATTCTAAGCAATGGAATATAAATTATATAATTCAGGCTCCAGCTTATGATTCTTCAAGTACAATTCTGGTACTCCAAGCCATAAAGGAGTTTACTAAAGTCAATCATGTTCCTATATTTTCCCCTCTTTTTAAAATGTCGGAATGTCAAGGGTCTGGAATAAAGCTGGTTTACTTCCTGTAAATCTACCACTACAACAATGCTTAGGTGATTCTTCTAAAATTTACAGGTTTATGTTAAGCAGTTATTGGGTTGGCATGATTTCGGTGTTTTCAATTGCATGTAGAGAATGGACTGCAAAATTTCATTCCAGTTCAGGAGGCATAGCTATATCTATTTAAGAATGTCTTCTTCTATCTAATGCCTGGTCAACTTGGTACATCCTGATTTGAATGCTTTTGCTTTTATGTCTTCTCACATAGGCAGAAGTCCTTTTGCACTCATTAATATATAAATTTCACACAATTCTTTACAGAAGTTGGTTAGGAAAAAAAAAAAACTTGTGGTTGGAACTCTGTTAGTGAATCAAGAGACTTTCAAATTTATGAGAAAACATAGATTCACTATAATATGAAAAAAAAATGACGCAAGAATTCTGTGGTCCTTGGGAATGTAACAGACCACAGGACTGCCAATTTTCAGATTTTGCTGAGTTCAATAAATTAGTGCTGGGAGGTGGTGTATAAATAAGCAGACAAGCTCCCACACAGATAATCAGAATAGCTCATTTTCCAGAGAGATTAGTTGGAGTTAAAGATAAGACCATTCACTAAACAATAATCTACTTTCTAAAATATATAAATTCTCAAGAAATCCTTGCTGGCACATACAATTACGAGTAAATAGCTTAAATTACTTGATGCACCTACCCCAGTTCTTCCGGCTACCCAGAATACCATGCAGAAGCACAGCTGTAGGTGGATCTGGCATCGATTTGTCTGTTGCAGAACTCCATTTTACCTGCAGATGAAATTATTTCGCATTAAAGATTTAGAATTCCCATCTCACAAAAATGGCTAATTGGCTAATGATTAAAAACTTTTACTGTGAAAGCACCTAAATAAAACTCATGAAAATAAAAATTTTAATGACTAATTATAAAATGTATTGCATTGCAGAAGAAAAAAAAAAACAAAAATGAAAAAACTTACAAGTGCTCCTTGAACAAGATCATAAGCCTGCAAATAAATAAACAAATAAAAAAAAACACATATTTTCATCACAATTTTCTTATAACCGTAAATCATCAAAATTGATTATGTTAAATCTTTAATTACCAAGACACCGGAGCGCTGGGCCACAAGTCTGCCAGGTACAGTTCTCTCATCAACCAATGCCATGCGTATTCTTCCATCTTTATTAGCTTTGCCAGAGCATAACCGTAATCTCCTACTCTACAATCATCAACAATGAGAATGATTACAAATAAATTTAAATAGCAATCATCAGACGGCTAAAAATTGATACCTGGTAAGGCACTGAAATCCTGGCGGTGGAATTCCAATTTAAGCCGGAATTCAACATTCTGTCAAACAAATTACCGGCGGTGGTTTCACCGGTGCAGCAAGTAAAATTGGAAACTGAAGACATTGTTTAATTTTTTGGTCTGTACAGGGGAGGGGAACGAGAAGATTACAGCAGCATGCAATGCAAAGAAGATGAAGATGAGAAGTTTTTGGATCACTTGAAAATCGAGCCCGGTGAACTGAGAAAATAATTTGTGAGAAGGCGAAGAAAATTAGGGTTTTATTGTTATGTTATTGGAGTAAAGGAATAAAAGAAAAGAGAAACAGAGGTAGATGGCGGAGAGATCGAAGTTGCTGTGGACAGCAGACAGCGACAGTTGAAGACAAAGTAAAGTAGCCTTTTTCTGTAGGGTTGGTGTCAACCTCTCGTTTACTGCAAGCTGTACTGATGCTCGTACATTCAAACTCATTTAATAAGGGGTGTTTTTAATTAGGGGAAAAGGTGCATCTGGCCCTTCAATATATAGGCCATGGTTCAATTGGGTCCTTAAAATTCAATGTGGTTTAGATAGTCTTCCAGCATTACAAATGTTAGACCAGCTGAACCATAAAATTAAATAACCGACCATTTTCGTTTCAGCAACGTTATATTTGGGCGGTAACTTAAAGTTATGCATTAAAATGCTTCAACTATCTTCTTCTTTGATTATAACATTGTTGGGAGAGTTAAAGAGAGTAATGGCATCTGTCTAATACAAAATGGCACATCTATCTTCTGAAATAGTACCACACTATGAACTAAGAAAAAAAAAACAATTTGAGCAATCCAATGAAGAAGTACTCAAGCGATTGAAATGAATGTGCAATGTTAGGTAGTTTATTTCCTTCGATAAGGGAGGTGAATTTTACAATGCACAAAACTTGGCACATAACTATTAAACTTGACATATAAAGAAAGCAACTTGGAGAATAGAACAATAATGAATTAAGAACAAATAATAGAACACAATCTATTTTGGTTCGATTGTTGCTTATTATTAAAAATTTGGAACTTTTTAACAAAATAAAAAAAATAACATTTCGCAATATCCCAAATCATATAATATTAAAAATTTCCATAGATTGCTAATTCAACTTAGATTCACTCTCAAAACAAAAGGCCATCTAGGAGAGAATAGTAAGCATTATTTATTAGTAATTACAAAAGCTTGAAAAAAAAAATACTAGCCATTGTTTTACATCATCCATAAGGATAAAACTACTTTTGGGTACTTATAGAAACATTGATAGTACCTCTTATATGAAGAGGGAAGCACATGTTGCCATTTTTTTTTAGCAGAGCTAGGAATGTTATCAAATAAAAAGCTAAAGCAGAGGTTAGGAGAACCAAAGGCATAATTTTTGGTGAAAACTATTTCTAATGGAAAGGATAAAGAAGGGAATTCTGGAGGATTTGTAAAAAAATGTCCAATACTCTCTCCATCCATTTTCTCAGCACCTAAAGAGAGCCTAAAGCCCAAATGAATCTTGCCCTAGCCAACAAATCGATAAGTGAACTTAGTAAACTTACTATGTCTAAAGTCGTCATCGTAATCCCTAATATTAATGTTGTCACAATTGCCTTTTCCAAGACTCCCAACCCTCTTCTTTATCAACATATTCGATCTCAATGATAGAGATCGCTAGCAATAGAAGACTGAGATGAACTAAGAGCAAGCAATACATGCATCCTTGTAGAATCAGAACCAAACGTATGAACAAGAATCCCTTATAATATGAATGGCAATAGAAGACCCAAGAAAAAAATCATGAACAGAAACTCAAATCCCTCCTAACCTTAATGTGGTAGACGGAGAGGCAAGATGTGGTAGAGGAATGGACATGGTTGGGTGTCATTTACTAGGGGAAGATGCAACTTACCATCCAACTAATGTCTATGAAACAGAAATTAACCCTTAAGCCAATTTATGTATACTTATGCTAATTAATCTAATGTTATGAGGCCATTTAAACCAAATCGAATTTCAAGGACATAAGTGAACCATGGCCTATACATTAAAGGCCTAGATGCACATTTTCCCTTTAATTAGTACTTTTAAATATTTTGATAAATTTTATATGCAATAGGTATTTAATTCTAACTTTTAAGGACTCTTTAAAAAGTTAGATTATATTAAATAATGACTTTTATAAACGTAAAAAAAAATCTATAAAAGTTAAAAGGTATTTAATTAAAACTTTTAAATAGTTAATAAAAGTAAATTTATATTCAAAAAGTCATGAATTTTTATAGATCATTGAATTTTGTGGATTTTAAATGACTTTTTGTAGGTTAATATAAATAGGAAATCTAAAAAATTTTCTTGCTTCCTACCTCAAGAATTGAACAAACTTTGAATGACTTTTTTTATGTTTTATTTTTTGGCTTAAAGTAATCAATTTTGGTGTAATAGGAAGGTTAAACTGCCATCAACTATCTTAAGTCCTTTTCCACCTCACCATTCCCCTTTGATTTGTTAATAAACAAACCGGTCATTGAAAACATGGTCTTATATAGAGTCGTGTCTCTCTCTCACTTTTTTTTTTGTTTTGGCTTAATGTAGTTAGTTTTGGTATAGTATGAAGGTTAGGCTGCCCCCAACTCTCTTAATCCCTTTTCTACCTCGCCATTTTCTCCTTTGATTTGTCAATAAACAAGCTAGCCATTAAAAACATAGTCTTATGCAGAGTTGCGTCTCTCACTCACAATGGGCAGAGCTACCATACAAACAAAATATTTTAATTTAAAAATAGAATGTTGGTGGCCATCATTCACCAACATGGCTATAATAGTAATAATAATAATTTGGACAGTAAAAAATTTAGGATTTGATTGTTATGTACAATGGATGCAAGAAGAGGATTTCCAATTGAACTAGATAGTGAAATTTTATCATCTCCACCTATATTAGTTAGTCAAAAAGAGGATTTTGAACTATTTGTTGAGACTCAAGAGCAACAAAGAAATAATGTCAATAAATGGAGGATTGCTATAGCTAGTAATATGTGGAATGATGTTGAGCATGTAGATAATAATGAACATTAATTTTTTTTTAATTTTGTTTTAAGTTTTGTTATATTAAGTTAGTTAGATTTTTCATGAAGAAGAAATCAAATTTTCATAGTTTTTAGGTTCAATTTGGCATTTGGAATTGTCAGTTGTTTATTTTGGGTATAAAAGAAAAATCTATTAGTTGAAACAACTCTTTGATATATTTTTTTATGTGAAATTAATAAAATAAATATCTTAATTATTTTTTAAAAAAATATATAAAGACATCCACTTTTAATAATTATTTAAAAAATTTTATTTTTATTATATGAAAAAAATAATCTATTAGGTCAAAATATTTATATTAAAATCAATTGAAGTTGTCTAATGTTAGTAAAAGTCATTAACAAATTTATAAACTCTACAAGAGAACATTTGTTTGGTAAAAAAATGAGGGTAAGAATTGGAATCGGAATGAACGATTCTGATTTCTAATGTTTGGTTGACTAAAATTAATGTGGGAATAGGAATGTGATTCCCCCATTAATAGGAATCATCATTGTCTTTTTGTTCTTAGGCAATGACTTTTGATTCCCTTGAAAATCAAGTTAAATCAATTATAAATTAATGAAATATTTAAATATTAACATTTATTTTTAAAATGTATAAATGAAACATATAAATTAATAAAAATATGCATCAAATGTTTGAATAAAAAATATTTATCAAAAGGAAATAATTTTTATACTTTTTTTAAAAAAATTATAATAATATTTTTATAAATAAATATTTTAATACATAATTATAATATTAATTTTTAATATATAAAAATAATTATAATGTTATTCTTTATATATAAAAAATAATTACAAAAATATTTTTTTATAAAAAAAATTTTAGTTGTTAAATAATATTTGATTATCATTCTCATTATCATTATATAGTGAAACTAAACACTTTTTTCAAATTTTCATTCTCTTTTCCATTCCTTCTCATTCCGATTCCGACTTTAAAGTACGAACCAAACACCCCTTAAAAGTCTTCTAAAATAAAGTTTATAAAAGTCATTAAAAAGTCTAAAAACTCTGTAAAAATTATTCACTTAAAAAAACCTATAAATCTATACAATATATAAAAATATGAATAGAAAGAAAACTTTTTTTAACAAAAATAGACATGTACTTTTTATATATTCACAAAAATAGTTTTAATTTGATTTTCAAACAATTTTACAATTGATAAGAATAGTTTTAGTTTGTATTTTATATTTTATATTTAAAAATGGTATAGATTTAAATAAAAAATAGAATAATTATATTGTATTTATTATCCAATTTAAATAAATATATAAATTATTAAATTAGTATAAACTTCATATTTATTTTATTATATTATAGATAAAAATAATATTACTCTTCCATATTAATTTTTATATTCTATAATTATATTATAGTTTTTATTCTTCATGCATAATGTTTAAAACTATCACTATATAAACATTTTTAAACAATTATTTTTATGTTAGTATTCTTTTTTCCTTTTTAGTAACTCTTAAAATGCAATATACATTTTATATGAACTATTATCAATAATATGTATTATTTATTATAAAAAATTTATACTATTTATATTATAATAATTTTTATTTTTAATAAAAAATTAACATAAATTATAAATTTAATAACTATTTTAACTACGTGTATTGCATGTGAGAAAAAAACTAGTGTCTTTTCTTTTTTTTTTTCAACAAAAGAGAAAAAACTATTTAAGAGTCCTAACTAAATACACACTACCAAAGTTGAGTTTTTCGGAGCGAACCACTATTCTGTACCAACCCTTTCCTCTCTCTCAATAATAAAAAAAAAAAAAAAAAAGCTTTCAAGAAGTGCGAAAAGCTAAGCCACAAATGTCATGGCGAAGGTTATACCTTAGAAAGTCAGAAAAACTTAATGAACTGAATTCAAATTATATAGAGTTGGACTTGTAAAATTCACAATCAAATTCCAATAAAAGACCACAAGTTCATATAGTTTTAACTAAATATATAATATTTAAACTTTTATTATAAAATATATTTTAAATAATATATTAATAGAATAAAATCAAACTTTTTATTATATATATTATAATTTATTTAGTAAATAGTTTATTTTTAATTTTTAATGTATAATTTTAATTTATATTTTGATTTTTAAATTTCTTTAGATTTGTTTAGATTCGTTCAAATTTACAAACAACTCATGAATACCAAGTGATATAATAAGATCAACTTAAATTTGGCTCAATTATTAATGAACCAAGCCCGAACTAGTTAAAACTCAGTTCGACTCGATTCGATTACACTTTTTGCCTTTTCTTGCCTAAAAAAACAAAATAGCTCTCCAAAATTACCAAATTGTCACTACTTGTGAGAAATTCTTGTTGAACTATGTTCCTCAGAATTATGAAGCTTTTATTGACAAATTTCAATAAAATCATATTAAATTAATTAATTTTTAAATAATATTTTCACTGATTTCAACCAAAAATTAAAATATTAAATTAACAATTTGTTCAATTTACAAAATTATATATTTTATAAAAAAAATTTCAGAACTATTTCGTATGTAAATTAATAATTTTGTGAAAAAACAATAAGTAATATATATTTTTTATATTTTTTAAATATAAGTAAAGTATCTTTTTTTTTTAAAAAAAAGTGATGTGTTATATTGTGATTTTATTTATTAAAATAGGATTCTTGCATGGTTAACTATAAATAAAATAATATATTATATTATGCAATATATAAAAAATTTTGAAAATAATAAATGCACATATAAATTTTATTCTATTGAAAAATGAACAAATTTTATAAATAAATAAATAAATAAATAAATATATATATATATATATATATATATATATATATATATATATATATATATATATTATAAATGAAATATACTCTTTTATAAATTAATAGCTTATTTATTTAGTATCTCTCTTAATTAATACTTTTTATCTTAACATTAACATATGCAATTCTACTACAATTAATTATATATTTTATTTGTGATAATAACCATAGTTAGTCATGGGATATAAGTAGCACATAATGTTGTTCATTATTATGAACTAGTTATGCCACACAAGCTATACATATTTACTATCACTTTTTATTGTTTATTTATTTATATATTTATAATAGTTGGTTAGAATTCAATATCAATAACTTAAGAAAATATAAAGTTAGAAATAAAAAATTTATGTAATTTGTAAAGAACTAGTTATGTCGCACAAGCTATATTTATGTACTAATCTGTTTTTTTTTAAAGAAAAGAGGAAATTAATTCATTAAATCCAACACAAAAACATCATAAAATAAAAGGTGAGACAGATCCCCACTCTTCAAGATTAGATTGCAGCCTTGCACTTCTTGCAAGCAAATGAGCGACGTGGTTAGTTGACCTTATAGCAAACTAAAATTTATAGCGGATAAAATTATGTGAAAGAGAAATACAATCTTGAACAAGTAAACCAAAAGGAAAAAGATTAGGGGATCCTCGAGTTATAGCCTATTGAAGAACTAAACAATCAGTTTTAATGATCACTTTGTTGAACAAATAATCTTTAAGCCAGCTATGAGCTTCACGACATAATAGAGCTTCTGCAATGCATGGATCCATTGGCCTTTCATGTAAATTGTGTCTGCCTCCCAAGAATTGACCAAGTTCATTAAGGATGAAAAAACCAAACCCAATTTGACTAATATGAGGAAATAATAGAGTGTCAATGTTTCACTTCATAAAAGAAGGAGGAGGCTTAGACTGGTTTGTAGCAAAAGTACGAGGAGTCGGCTAAGCACTGCTTAGAGAAGAAACTAGCCTAGTTGACCTCCACTAACTAAGCTACACAATAGCTGAAGTGCAAACAAAACTCTCATGCTTCCTAACACCAATCCAAACAACATCATTTTTAACATTCCACTAACACAAAATGATCATAACAATAACATTATATTGGTCCGCATCATGAGAACCCAAAAATTGACCTTGACACTCATTAAAAAAAGTTGGCTACTCCTCAAAAAATGGCAACATTAAAGGCTCGCCACACATTACTAGCATAAGGACATAAGACAAATAGATAGAGTGCATTCTTCGAACAAACAAAAAACATCATTGACATCAATATGTCTGCTTTTTAACACAGCTATGGTAGGGAGGCAATCATAACACACATGCCATAAAAGATTATAAACCTTAGGGGGAACATTCAAGGCCCATAACCTCTTCTAACTAATAAAACCTTGCTGTTGTTGAGATATAGATACATTACTAGTTAGTCTTTGATAATCACTCTTTACCGAGTAAATACCATTTCTTTTAAATCTCCAAAACCAAGCATCAAGATTCAACCCCATCCCCAATGGAATGCTCAAGATAAGATCAAAATCCCTTTGATTTAATATATCTCTCATAAAATCTTCATCCTACCTTACCATCCATACACATAAGGGAGGACACTCGAGCATCTTTAAGACCAATAATTCTCTCTAATTTCACAAACAAATTATGATCATAAGGGAGCCATGGAACCTTCTAAATGCTAATATCTTAGCTAGTACCCACTCTATACAATAAACCCTCCTTCAATATATTCTGCCCAATAAGGATGCTACACTAAATGTAGCTAGGGTTGGGGCCCAATAAAGCATTTAAAAAAGAGTCTAAATACTTGGCCCAATATAACCTGGCCACTAGTGAATTAGGAAAATTATTGAGTCGCCACCCTTATTTATAGAGGAGAGATAAATTAAACTCTTGAAGCCTTTTGAACTTAAGGACTCCTATATTTTTAGGAGTATATAATCTACTCTAGCACATCCATCTTACACCCTTCTCATCCTTTCCATTATTACCCCACTAGTAAATGTTCATAAGCTTTTTTAAGTCCTCACATAGGCCCCTAGGGAGAAAAAACACACTCATGATGTAAGTTGGCATTGTCTATGCTACATTCTTGAGCAAAATTTCTTTACATCTATGAAAGAAGAACTCCTTCTTCGAACCACCCAACCTCTCTTAATCTTATGCTCGATATAGGAGAAGATAACCCTTTTTTACAGCCTATAAGTGATGGCAAAACTAGGTAGTGGCCATGATTAGTAGTAATAGTAACATTAAACAAGGCACAAACTGAATCTCTTAAATTGACATCAATATTAGGACTAAACATGAAGTTGGACTTTTAAAAATTAACCATTTGACTAGAAGCCTCTTCATAAACCTTAAGACACTCCTTCACAACTTGCACTTCAGTGAAATTAGCTTCAAAGAACATAAATGAGTCATTTGCAAAGAACAAATAAGAAACCATCTTAGCATACCAAAAAATCTTACAACTATGAATTTTACCCCCTATGCTCATACTCATTAATCAAAAGAGAGAGGTCTCAACATAAATAATAAAGAAGTATGATAAGAGTGAGTTACCTTATTGAAGACCATAAGTAGGAATAAAAGGACTAATAGTCTCACCATTATGAACAGTCGGGTACTCAATCATACGAACGCAAAGCATAATCAGCCTAATCCACTTCTTATCAAAATAAACACCTTATAATTCCTTCTAAGAAATCCCACTTAATGTAGTCGTAAGCCTTGGATATATTTATTTTAAGAGCTACTAAACCTTCCTTCCTACTCTGTTTCCATTTTAAAAAATGACCAATCTTAAAAGCAATCATCATATTGTTTATGATTAATCTATTTGGCATAAATGTGCTCTGCATTTTGATAATGACATTTTGAAGAACCTCCTTCATTCTATTAGAAAGCATTTTGGCCATAATTTTGTATAAGACATTGCATAATGCAATTGGACTTAGGTCAGCAATAAGATCATGCCTTTTCTTTTTTAAAATAAGAATGATAGAGGTAGAATTCAAGTTCCTAGGAAAAGCACCCTCATTAAGCCACTTTAGACACATATGAGTGATATCTGAACCAACAACATCCTAAATATTTTTAAAAAAGACTAGGTTCATTTTGTTTAGACTCAGTGCCTTATTTAGGTGTATAGAAAAGCGCGCACTCTTTACCTCCTCAGTCATAAATGGATGAGTGGGCTCATCATTATGAAATTTGCAAACTCAATTAAGAATAAGACTAAAGATTCTACTACCACTACAACCTTTATATTTAAATAAATCAATAAAATAATTCTAAATGAGGTTCTGGATACCTGAATTCCAATCAAACTAATTGCTTGAGTTATAACAAATATGCTAGATAAAGTTTTTCTTTTTACAATTAGAAGTATATTGGTGGAAGTATTTAGTATTGGTGTCACCACGCTAAAGCCAATATTGCTTCTCACACTACCTCCAATAGGCTTCCTTATAGTCATACAAATAATCCAACCTCTTATAAACAAAATTATAATAAAAAATATTATTTTTTATGCTCTAACTTTTGCCTAAGTTTCCTTATAAAAGGTTTTCAACTTAGCAAGCTTTTTTTTATGTGTGCCATTCACAGTTTTAGCCCATGTGAGCCAAGAGCAATGCTAAGCTTCAAGCGTAGTTACTATTTAAGAATCTTCCATTGATTGGCCTAATGCCAACCCATCTTTGTCAACATTTTTGTAAGTGCCATTAGTGTAAACCACTTGAACAACATAGAGACCATCCCAGTTTGAAAGGAACTTATTCACCATACGGTGTGAGATGACTATTAGTCTATGAATTATGAGAACCAAATCTCTAACTTGAAATGATCGAGGCTTTACTTTTTTGTTAAATGCCTTAGACATTCTAGCTTGGTAATACTCCAATCTCTATTGTGCTTTAAGTCTCTTCTCATCCAAAACTTATAATTCTTCAAGGCACATACATATATTTATCTTTATTGGAAAGATATTTTTGAATAGCAATCTTCAAGAATAGTACTTGGCATTCTAATGGCAATACAACTTCAAAGCCATACATGAGGGAATACAGAGTTACCCCCATTGTTGTTCGATGTGTAGTTCAGTAAGCACATAGAGATTCCCCCAATCTTTCATGCCAATCCTTTTTCATACAACTCATGAGTTTCTTCAATAAATTACACAAGGTCTTATTAAATGCTTCTGTAAGACCATTAGCCGATGCATGATACATGAAAGAGTTATGTTGTTTGAACTTGTACACCATACATAACTTATCCTTTGCTTTGTTATATAATTCTTTCCTGTTATTTATGATGATGTAGTAAGGCACTCTATAATGAAAAATGATATAGTTTTTTTTATGAATTCCACCACTATTTCTTTATTGACTTCCTTAAATGCAACAACTTTAGCCCATTTGGAAAAGTAGTTATTTTTAGCCAAAATATAAAGATGTACTTTTGAAATTTTAGGAAAAGGACCAACTACATCCAATCCCCAATCATCAAAAGGCCAAGAAGCAACAGTTGGATGAAGTGGCTAAGGAGGCTAGCGGATGATGTTGGCATGGAACTGACAACCTTCACACTTTTTAGTATACTCCATACTATCTTTCACCATTGTTGGCCAATAGTATCCCATTCTCTTAATATGAAAATGCAGTTTAGCCAGGATTGATGAGTGCATTTCTTCCAACACTTTAGCTACTTTTTCTTCACCTAAGCAACGTAACCATACATTTTTGAAAGAAGACAATAAAGGGTGTGCTTATAAATAACAAAACAAAGTGCTCATCTTTTGATTTATGTTTTATGTCGAACTTCGTTTGGCAATTTTCCATGATTTAAGTAGTATATCAAAGGTTGGTGCCAGTCTTCCTTTTTTACATCAAAAATAGAAACATGGTTCACTTACTCATAGTCATTAGTAATTATAGGCACACAATTTGGCACTACCCATCTTCTATAAATGGGAATTTTACTCTCTACATCTAAAAGAGCCAAAGTTGTAGGTTGGTTAGAACATTTGCTTGCTTTTTTCTTCCTTTGGGATATGTTCAATGCTTATATCATTAAAATTTTCCAATTGTTTGGTCTCATGTTAAAAGTAAGAACCAATTCAGGCTTTTTTACATTATAAACCAAAAGAAGCTGATTGATCACTAACTTAGAATCCCTAAACACTTCAAGATGACTTATGTACATTTTTGTTGCCATTTTAAGACCTAATATAAGTGCTTGGTATTCAACTACATTGTTAAAAGAACATTCAATAAGACTAAAAGCATATAGAAGCACATCCCCTTCTAGGGAGACAAAGATAACTCTAGCCTTGGCACGATCCGGACGAGCAACCCTATTAAAATGCATCATTCAATGTGATATTTTAATGAACATAACCTCTTCATCTAGTAGGTCATTAGAAAATTACCAATCATCTAGAATTAGATGATTAACTAAAAAATCAGCAAGTGCTTGACCTTTTACTGCCATTTTAAAAACAAAACTTATATCAAACTCTTGTTAAAAGAGAGCCCACTCTGCTAGCCTTCTAGAGAGTACTAGTTTAAACATTATGTATTTGATTAGATCAGCTCTAAAAATCAATCTAATTTAATGAGCTTGTAGATAATGTCTAAGCTTTTTAATGGCAAACATCAGTGCAAAATGCATCTTCTCAATTAGAGAATAGTTCAACTCAGCCCCACTTAGAGTTCTACTAAGGTAATAAAGTGCATATTCCTTTTTTTCATTATTTTCTTATGCTAACAAAATTCGTAAGGAGTGTTCTTGAGCCACAGTGTATTGAATCAAAAGACAACATGAAACTAGCACTTGTAAGATTGGAGGGCTTAATAAGTATTTCTTTTATATTCTCAAATGTATTGTGATAAGCTTGATCCCATATGAAAGGGACATCCTTTTTCATCAACCTGTGAAACGGTTAATATCTACTAGCAAGATTGGATATAAACTGCCGAATGTATGCCAACTTCCTTTGCAAGCTCTTCAATTCATGTATATTTCTTGGCTCGAGCATCTTCAAGATAGCATCAATTTTGAATTGATCTATCTTAATTCCTGAGTGTCATATGATGAACCCTAGGAATTTGCCTACTAAAACTCCAAAAGCACATATTAATGGATTCATCTTTAATTGATACTTTCTTAACCGCTTAAAAACTATGTGTAAGTCCTTGAGAAGTTCTTCTTTCCTCTTGGTTTTGACCACCAAATCATCAATATAACACTCTACATTTTTGTGTAACATATCATCAAAGATCTTTTGCATTGCCCGTAGGTACATTGCACCCACATTCTTCAAACCAAATGGTATAATCTTGTGGCAGTATATCCCTTTTGAGGTATAAAATGCTGTTAATGTTTGATCTTTCTCTACCATTAGGATTTGGCTATACCCAGATGAACCATCCAAACATGATTGGACTTTATGACTAGTTGTAGCATCAATTATGATCTCTGAATTAGTAATGGAAAATCATTTTTAAGGCAAGCATTATTTAGATCTCTGAAGTCAACACAAACCCAAATTTGCTTATTCTTCTTTCTTACATGCACGATGTTAGAAATCCAAGTAGGGTACTAAACTTCCTTAATAAACTTTACATTAATAAGTTTATTAACTTCTTCTCTATTTGTGGTATTAGTTTAGGACAAAAATGTCATTAAGCTTGTTTAATCGCCTTAGCTCCTTTCATACAATCAAATGATGAACAGTTATTCTGGGTAAAGCACTAGCATTTTTTAATATATCCATGCAAAGACATCACGATACTCTAAAAAGAAGTTTAACATAATTCTATATTTCTTTTGGCGCTAAGTTTACACTCAAGAATGTTGGATGAACATCTTTAGGAGTTCCAAGGTTAGCCTCTTTCAAGTCATAAACTATAACCTTATTTCCATCTTCAAAGGTTGGGGGAGCATGTTCAATGCCTTCTTTAATAAGGACTTTATAATATTAATCTAGCTTTTCTTTAGTGATATAGTTGACTGCTACATTCATCTCTTTATCATCTTTATTAATTGGGTGTGGTTCTTGACCAGTGACAACTATTGTTTGTTGTCTACCCTTTAATTCTTAGCTAGTAGACACTATCCATTTAGTGCACCTCTTCATTCTGGAAGAGCAAGGTATTCTTTCTTCACCTTGAACTTCTTCCTTTTTGAGATTAATGCTCCAATCCTTGCATGCATAGAGGTCTTAGGTACTTGTATATCCTCAAGTCTTTGACTGCCAATTATATAAAATACTGAGACATGATTGCCAAGGTTGGCAAATCGATCAAACATTGAAGTCCTCTTATTGGGGGCTCCATGCTTATGCTCCTCTTCAATTTCTTTAAAAGTTATATATTATAAAGTCTCTTTGTTAATCTTTAGGCCTAGTGGGTTAACTAAATTATACCCCATACTATATTTAGATGACACAAGTTGATTCTTCTCTTTCCATACTAATCGAGGCTTCTTAGCACTTTGTTTGCTTGGCTTAGAACTTACCACTATCTCTCTTGCTGACTTGGATGTGTTTTTTTTTACTATAACTAGCTTTAGAATAGTTTATAAGCATTTGGGTCAAAGCCATTAGTTCTTCTTATTAGCAAATCACCATGTTCCACTACAAGGCTTTTGGATGGCTTTATGAATCCTTACAATGGAGGTTTGTGAACACTTGAAGATGCAAGACTCATAGTTGGTAAGTTCAAATTCTGTAAACTCTTGACAATCTCTTCCTCCTCTGTATTTGAACTTGGTGTCACTCCTATTTTTAGTGTTTCAGGAGATCTACTAATAAGTTGAGGGACCTTACTTGTAAAAACCTCATTTTTTATAGTCTCTTCTTATATGGCAACTTCCTTTAAGTCACATGATTCCTTTCCACACATTATGGAATCATCATAAAACTTTGCATCAACAAAATATTACTTTGCCATGGAATAGGGTTTAGAGTTAGCATCTACCCTTTTTACTTGTCCATTTTATCAATACTTGAAGCATTAGTGAAATGTGGATGAGATAATATCATACTCATGTATCCATAGCCTTTCAAGTAGCATTTTGTAGGTGGCCCTAGCATCAATCACTTGAAATAAAAGCATTTGACTTAAATTCGTCCATGAGCTTTGACAACCGAATTTTGCCTATAGTTCTTTACTCTCCTTGGTTAAATCCCTGAATTGTCAAATGACTCTTCATAAGCTCATCCATAGGTATACCTGAGTCCTTTAAAGTCTTGAGTGGTAAGATGTTCATAATAGATCCATCATCTATGAGAATCCTATTGATATTTTGTTCATTAACATAACCTTGAACAAAAAGTGGGCAATTATAAAGCTTTGTCCCAAGCAACAAATCCTCATCAGTGAAATATATTTTTTCTGTACATGGACTACAAGAAAACTTCTTGGACTTGAGTTTTTCTTCCCTTACATCCTCATGGCCATTTGAATCTTCATTGAGGTAGTAGCAAGTAAGGACATTATCATTTTGGTATAAGAATTCTTTTGGCAAAAACTCCTTGAGGGTCATAAGTGGTCTTTATTTCTACATGTTCTCATCTTTTATCTTGTATAAGGGAGCCTTTTTCCTTATTACTTTTGAAGTAATTAACTTTTTATCAGGCCTTTTTATGCCTTTAGTTCTATTATGAGTGGACTTTGGTGTAGGCTTGTTCCTTTTTCTTCCCCTATTTTGTGTGATAAGATTCCATCCTCCATTAGAATAAACTCCCACATCTTGACATTTGATGCCCCTAGTCGAATGTAAGACTTCTTGTATAGTAACTTGCATAGATTGAGGCAAAATCTAGCCGTTGGTTAGGTGTGCTGAAACATCAATGGGCTTGAAACTTCCAAACTTCACAGTTATGGAATGGTGAACAATAATCGAAGTTGTATTAGAGGTGGCAATTTCTGACTGCTAATGGAGGAATAACACCTGTCACCCATAAATGATTAGTATCTAACTCTGACTCTCTTAATTTATATACTATTCTTGTTCATCTATCTCTTTCATGTAATCTACGATCTGTTGGCTAAATCACTGAAACTTATTAAGGTTTTTGTTCTTTTTCCCTTTAACCTTCTTGCTCTTTCAATTCTTGAAACATAGCTTTAATGTTTTCACTAGCTCTAAGGTCATGTTTCTAAACCCAAACTCCATTAATAAAGGTGAATTATTTGGAATTTTTAATGAAGGATGCATCAAGAAACATAGGTTTGGTAGGGGGTCGATAGTCAAGATTAATATTGTAGAATTTAACTAACTTTGTGATAATTCCACTAATACAAATTGCACCAGTGTATCTATCACTAATTAGCCAAATTCTGTATTGTAAAAACCATCCTAAAGTAATACTGTCATTATAATAAATACAACAAAGTATAAAAAGGTCATCAAGAGAAAGTGCTTCATTAAAGAGAGCTCTACTATTAATGGAGTAGGTAATGAAGCGATAAACATACCGAAGTGCTTTGGATTTGATGAATGAGGTTTCAGTATGTCCAATAGAGAATTGAGGAGCATTAGGAGTTTTAATTTCATCCCAATAAAAAGAGGCAAGCCAATGAGGGTTAACTTGATTGTGTCCCTCTTGAGAGAAGCCAAAAAGGGTGTTAAACTCTACATAGGTCATGAAATGACCTCTCCCTCCCAATTTGAATATCATGGAGAAGTAAGGATTATCATCATCAAATTTGACGAAATGAAGAGTATAAAAAGAAAGAAACTTAATAATGAAAGAAAGGTGATATGGAAAAGGTAAGAAAGAAAAATCATAAATCCCACCTTTGAGAAGAAGATCTTGGACTTCATCTTAGAATCCAATTGCCTTAAGAGTAGGTTTATGCATGAACCTTGAAGGAATGAATGGTCTTTTCTTGAAATAAAGTCATTCTTTTCTTAATTTCTTAAGAAAAGTAGGAGAATGGAGAATGAGTTCTTTTAGGTTTATCCTTTTTAGAGGGAGGAGCTTAAGAAGATGAAGGAGTCATGATTGGTTTCTTAGCAGCCATTAGGAGAGAATAATGTAGAATTGGTAGAGAAAAGAAAAGACTTAAATGAGATAAAAAATATAGGAGGAATAGAGTAGCATTTATAGGGAAGAAATTAGGGTTAGAAATTATGTAGAAGTTGAATTTGAACTAAATAGGAACCTTAAAAATCATTCCTGATTTTGATTGGAGAGTCAAAAGGTTGAAATTTTTTAAAATCCTAATGCTATCAGGAGCTATGTCCCGGTCGAGACATGCTCCCCTCCCAATCAAGACATGATGTCCTAAGCGATATATTGATTAGGATATCTGTTCAGGATGCGTTCTAGGTAAAAACAAGAATTTGCATATCATGTCCCAAACGGGACATGATTTGGTCCCGAGCAGGACCAAGGTCTTGTAACAAAAGTTTACAATTAAGTCCAAAATATCTTACAATTAAATCCTTGCAAAAATTTAATTTGCATTTATTGGAATTAATTAATGATTTTTAGAAGAAATAAATGAGTAAATGAAATAGACTCATTTAAAGAAGGATATATTTTGCTAAAAATTAAAATAATTAATTTAATGAATGTTTCATAAGTTAATTATTAATTTTTCAAAATAGGAAGAATTAATAAAAAATCAAATTTAAGAGAAACATATATGTTTTTTAAAAAAAATTGAAAAGGTATATAAAAAAAATCAAAATAACATATATCATATACAAAAAATAAACATAAATGAAACTTAAAGATCTATCAAAATCAAGGCAAACTAGAACTATCGATCATGCCAAGTTCACGTTTAATATAATTCAATCTCTGTTCATTGAGATGTTTGGTGAAGATATCAACAAGTTGATTATTTTTATCAATAAAATCAAGTGAGATATCACTAATTTAAACATGATCACGTAAAAAATGATGTTGAATGTCTATATGCTTAGTTCTAGAACGTTGAATGGAATTCTTGCTAAGGTTAATAGCACTTATATTATCACATTTAATAGGAATGTGATCAAGTTTTATACCATAGTCCATCAATTGTTGTTTTTGGCATAAGACTTGTGAACTACAAAGACTTGTTGTAATGTATTCAGCTTTAACAGTGGACAAGGCAACCGAAACTTGTTTCTTGCTAAACTAAGAAACTAAACATTATCCTAAAAATTGATAATTTTCAGAAGTGCTATTTCTATCTAATAAACTATCGTCAAAGTTTGCATCCAAGTAACTAATTAAGTTAAAGGAAGAACTCCTAGGATACCAAAGTCCTAAATGCATTGTACTATAAAGATATTTGAAAATTCTTTTAACAGCATTCAAATGAGACTCTTTAAGACTTGATTGAAATCTAACACATAGGCAATTTGCAAACATATATTGAGTATACTAGCAGCTAAATAAAGAATAGATCTAATCATACCTCTAAATCATTTTTCATTAATTGGTTTGCCATTCTCATCTTTGTTAAGTTTGGTTATAGTACTCATTGGAGTTTTGCTTGTCTTAATTCCATCTATTCCAAACTTCTTAAGAATGTCTCTTGCATATTTTGTTTGATTGATGAAAATCCCATATTTGCATTACTTGATTTATAACCCAAGAAAGAATTTTAGTTCTCCCATTATAGTCATCTCGAATTCTCCTTGCATTAGCTTAGAAAATTCCTCACACAAACAGTGATTAGTAGCATCGAAAATAAAATCATCAATATAAATTTAAACAATTAGCAAATCATGCTTGAATTTCTTTATGAAAAGAGTTGTGTCAACTTTTCCTTTAGAGAGCCCTTTCTTTAGTAAGAAATTGCTCAATCTTTCATACCAAGAGCTCTTGGAACTTGTTTCAATCCATACGATTCTTTTGACAATTTAAAGACATGATTTGGGGAATCAAAAATTTCAAAACTTAGATGTTGCTCAACATATACCTCCTCTTTAATGAAACCATTTAGAAATGCACTTTTAATATCCATTTGATAAAGTTTAAAATCCATGAATGATTCAAATGCAAGTAGCATTCTAATAGCTTCCAACCTTGTAATAGGGGCAAAGGTTTCATTATAATCAATGTCTTCCTCTTGATTATAACCCTTAGCCACTAGTCTAGCTTTGTTCTTATTTATGACACCTTATTCATTCATTTTGTTTCTAAACACCCATTTGGTGCCTATAATAGGATGATATTTTGATCAAGGAACCAAGGTCCAAACTTTATTTCTCTCGAATTCTCCTTGCATTAGCTTAGAAAATTCCTCACACAAACAATGATTAGTAGCATCAAAAATAAAATCATCAATATAAATTTAAACAATTAGCAAATCATGCTTGAATTTCTTTATGAAAAGAGTTATGTCAACTTTTCCTTTAGAGAGCCCTTTCTTTAGTAAGAAATTGCTCAATCTTTCATACCAAGCTCTTGGAGCTTGTTTCAATCCATACGATTCTTTTGACAATTTAAAGACATGATTTGGGGAATCAAAAATTTCAAAACTTAGATGTTGCTCAACATATACCTCCTCTTTAATGAAACCATTTAGAAATGCACTTTTAATATCCATTTGATAAATTTTAAAATCCATGAATAATTCAAATGCAAGTAGCATTCTAATAGCTTCCAACCTTGCAATAGGGGCAAAGGTTTCATTATAATCAATGTCTTCCTCTTGATTATAACCCTTAGCCACTAGTCTAGCTTTATTCTTAGTTATGACACCTTATTCATTCATTTTGTTTCTAAACACCCATTTGGTGCCTATAATAGGATGATATTTTGATCTAGGAACCAAGGTCCAAACTTTATTTCTCTCGAATTCTCCTTGCATTAGCTTAAAAAATTCCTCACACAAATAGTGATTAGTAGCATTAAAAATAAAATCATCAATATAAATTTAAACAATTAGCAAATCATGCTTGAATTTCTTTATGAAAAGTGTTGTGTCAACTTTTCCTTTAGAGAGCCCTTTCTTTAGTAAGAAATTGCTCAATCTTTCATACCAAGCTCTTGGAGCTTGTTTCAATCCATACGATTCTTTTGACAATTTAAAGACATGATTTGGGGAATCAAAAATTTCAAAACTTAGATGTTGCTCAACATATACCTCCTCTTTAATGAAACCATTTAGAAATGCACTTTTAATATCCATTTGATAAAGTTTAAAATCCATGAATGATTCAAATGCAAGTAGCATTCTAATAGCTTCCAACCTTGCAATAGGGGCAAAGGTTTCATTATAATCAATGTCTTCCTCTTGATTATAACCCTTAGCCATTAGTCTAGCTTTGTTCTTAGTTATGACACCTTATTCATTCATTTTGTTTCTAAACACCCATTTGGTGCCTATAATAGGATGATATTTTACATAACAAGGACCTAAAATTCATCGCTCAAAGCAACATCAACATTTGTTAGCTCAATTTAAGAAACAAAGGCTAAATTAACAATAGACTTTAATTTGGATATAATAGTTACCCCTTTTGTAGTGTCACCTATAATAAGGTCTTGAGGATGAGCTTTCTTAAATTGCCAATCTTTTGGAAGTTCATCCTTTAAGGTAGGTTGAGATGTTTCCTCATTATCCTCATTGCTTGGACCTTCAAATTCTAAAGGCTTACTAGCATTTTTTTCCTTGAGTTTCCACAATTTGATTTTCTCCTACAAGATCATCAACACTACAAACATCCTTTCTAGGATCAAGTGAGTGAGATTCATCAAATACAACATGCATTGACTTTTCAACTACTAGAGTTCTCTTATTAAAAACTTTATATGCCTTACTAGAAATAGAATAGCCTAGGAAAATTCCTTCATCAGTTTTAGAATCAAATTTCTCAAGATTATCCTTAGTGTTCAATATAAAGCACTCTCAGATATGAAATTTTAGGTTTTCTATTGTTCCATAACTCATAAGAAGTTTTATTTAAATTGATCTTTTGAAAACTCAATTTGTGATGCGGGTGTCAAAGAGTAAGCAATTCAGTTTATGGAAAATTATGAAAAATTATGCTAGTGGCATTTTTTTAATTTTTAGCAACTTTGGAGTTTCGAATTTTAGTGAGATAGGAGCCTAATTTTATTGGAATCAACCTAATGATCACAAGTCACTAGTTTTACTTGTGAGCTATGTTGCTTTTCAGGCAAATTTAATTATTTAGGCCTCCAAAAAGATAATTTTCTATTTTAGTTGTTTTAGGAGTTTTTTTCCTATTTTGTTTAGGATTCTTTTAGGGTTGTTCTATTTAATCTTTTGTTTTGGGACTTTAGCTATCGTTATGAATAATAGAATTTGAATTCCTTTCAATTTTCCAAAATTCTTTGAATTATGATGCCTATTTCTTGAGTTTGCAAATTACAGGTTATAGACGATTAGTGTTTGGTAGTCATATGCAGTTCAATGAACACTAATTCTTATTTTATCACTCTTCCACTACGTCAAATTGAAATGTAACAAGATGTGTTAATGGCTTCTGCTCAAAAGTATAGAGGTAAATTATACTCATTAAGTATTATTCTAGCCATTTCTATAAGAGTTATATTTTTTTCCTTTTAACTACCCCATTTGAAGAGTTATAGGAGAAGAAAATATGTGTGAAATACCATTTTCATTATAAAAATTTTTAAAAGCTTTAAATTCATTATTCTTATGAGCAAGAAAACATAACTAAGTAAATCTAGAGTAATCATCAATCAATACATATGCATAGTGCATTCCACTAAGACTAGCAATTCTAGTTGGTCTAAATAAATCCACATGTATAAGTTTAAGAGGTCTAGAAGTATATACTACATTTTTTAGCTTAAATAAGTACTTGGATTGTTTTCCCTTTTAACAAGCATCACAAGGTTTATCCTTAGTGAATTCAAGCTTAGGTAAACCAATCACAAGTTCATGTTTACAAACATCATTCAAAAGCTTAAAATTTGCATGTCCTAACCTTTTATGCCATGTTAATGTGTCATAGGAAATAAACATTAAGCATTTGATGTCTTTGTTATCAATTGTGTTCAAATCAATAATATAAACATTATCTACTCTTTTACAACTAAAAATTACTTTGTTTTCATCAAAACTACTAACAAAGCAATTTTTAGGATAGAAGATCACCTTATTTTTCATGTCACGTAATTGACTTTTATTAAGCAAGTTATGTTTAAGACCATCAACAAATAACATATGATGTCTAGATAAGGATTGAGGATTACCTATTTCTCTAATGCCAATAATCTTTCCTTTTGCACTATCTTGGAATGTGACATGTCCTCCATCCTTAACATCAAGCTTGTTGAATTGCTCATTGTCTCCCGTCATGTTCCTTGAATATCCACTATCAAGATACCACTTGCTTTTTATTCTTGTGGATTTCAATTACACCTACACAAAATAATTTAAATGTCCTTTTGAACTTAAACTTTTTTTAGTCTAGGTTGGTTAGTTTCAAGATAATCTGAAGGAAGCAAATTCATGTGTAGTCTTTTATAGAAGCACACATTGTTGGTGTGACCTTTGATTATGCAATATGAGCATACAACATTTTCAAATTTATTTCTCCTATGATGATATGCTTTCTTAGTGTGTAAAGCATAACTTTCATATTGTGTTGGTGTGTGCTTCCTATAGCTCTTTTGAGTCATATTGTGAGACATACATTGACAATGAGAATGTGTTTTTTGATAAATTTATCCATTATATTTATGTGTATTGTGTTATGTAACATGCCTAATGTGATTGTGTCTAGTGTATATATAAGTATGATTGGGTTGAGGTACTCTATTTTGAGCCTTACCTCTTTATGTCATATAGGATTGAGTCTTATGAGACTTCCCTTTAATATCTGACACATGAGACTTCTTAGCTTTAAAAGCTTAAGTCTCAATCGATTTTAAAGTAGAGGGAGTGGAAGTGCATGATGCTTTAATAAATTTAATATGTGATGACGATGAAGATGAGGCCATTCCATTAGTGTATCTAATTCCATGAAATTTTTTAGAGTCAAGTAAATTATCTAAACTCTCTTTTCCTTTTTGAAATTTTGATATAGAAGTTTTTAGTTCAACTACTTCATTAGAAAGTTTATGATTTTCATCACTACCTTTCTTGAGTTGCTCTTTTAAGGAATTAAAAGATTTTAAATCAATAGCAAGTTTATTATTTGATTTAACAAGACTAGAGAATTCAATTTTCAACTTCTCAAATTCCTTGGTTAAACTATTTAACTCATGCTTATAATGCTTCTTTTTAGATAATAAGCTTTTGCATTTAAGCAAGAGTTTGCTCATAATAAAGCTCTCAACATCATCACCATCGTATTCATCATAATCACTATAATCATCACAAGAGGAGATAGAAGTAGATGGTACCTCTTTTTCATCTTTAAGAGCCATGAAGCAAAGATTGGCCACTTCTTATTGTTCATCTTCCTCTTCAGATTCGAACGAGTCATCCCAAGTAGCTTTGAAGGCCTTCTTTCTATCCTTTATTCCCTTGTTCTTGAATTTGAGTTTGGGGCATTCACTTCGGATGTGTCCCGATTTCTTGCATTCATAGCAAGTAACTTCTTTGGTTTTCTTCTTGCCATCTCCTTTGAACTTCTTATTAAAATCCCTTATTTTTGAGAAATTTTTCTTTCTTAAAAACTTCTTGAAGTTCCTAGTAAGCATGACAATATCACCATCTTCATCATTATAATCTTTAATGCTTTCCTCTTTACTATTTTCTTGAAGAGCTTTTAGTGCTATGCTCTTTTTCTTCTCTTCTTGCTCTTTACCTCTTTATTTGATTGTAAGCTCATGTATTAGGAGCTTTCCAATAAGCGCATCAATTGAGAGAGTAGAGAGGTCTTGAGTTTACTCAATTGAAGTAACTTGAGATTCTCAATCCTTATTAGGTAGGATTCTTAGAATCTTGTTGTTTACCTCTTCCTTGGTGAAATGTTTATAAAGTTTCTTGAGGGTTGTGAGAAGAGTATTGAGTCAATTTGTCATCTCCGTGATTGACTTTTGAGGCTTCATCTTGAAGAGTTCATATTCATACATGTGAAGTTGAACCTTCTTACTTCTAATTTGCATGTTGCCTTTATAATGATTTTCTAAGGTCTCCCACATTTCCTTAGCTGACATGCAATGTTGAAGCTTGCCTCCTTCTCTTGTCATGGAAGAGACTAAAATAATCATAACTTTTTTATTTTTATGATTTTTCTCCTTTTGATCAATATTCTATTGACTTCTTATAAGAGTAGTTATCACACCACCAATGATAGTTATTGGTGGTTCCCCACCTTTTAGGATAATGTCCCAAAGTTTAATGGAATCATAGTCAAGGTATAACTCCATTTTGAACTTCTATTGCGGACAGATACTACCATCAAAGAAAGGTCTAAGTGAAGAAATGTTTTACGATTCACTCCTCATGATATTATATTCTAGTAATGAATTTCCTAAAATTCAAGCTCTAATACTAATTGAAAAAGTCTAGAGGCGGATGAATAGGACTATCGAACAATAATAAGAAGTTAAAAGGCTTAAAATGTTAAGAAGGAAGAATGAAGAACATAATGATTTAAGGAGTTCGGATTTAACAACAATTCTATATCTCCACGTAACTTATCCCTAAGTGAGGATTTTCAATCACCCACAATCTTATTCATAAGATTGAGATTACACTAGAGTTTTATGGCTGACTTTTATAACCTTAAAAATTGAGTTTTCAAAGCTTACTCAAAAACCAATTTATAAGTGTTTTCAAGGGTCACACTAAAACCGAATTCCTAAGTTTTTTAATGGCTCAACACTTAAATCAATTCCCTTAGCATAGAATCTCACTTCCCATTTCCTTAATCCTAAAAAAATAGAAGAACAAGAATATATATTCTAACACTCACCAACTCTCACAAGAGTTTATAATAATAAAATGAAATTTGAAGGAGTTTTGATAGCTTAATTGAATGATATGAATAAATGAGTTTCTTAACCTTAAAATAATCTTCAGAGGTTATATTTATACTTGAGCAATCCAATTATATTTCTTGGAAGCAATAATTTCATTCCTAATAAAAACAAAGTCCATTTGAATGAAATTTGGACTTTTGAGCTACATTCTGTTAGGTCCCGATTGGGATATCATCAGTTCCTATCAGGACTAGTATTAAATAGCCATTATGAGCCATTGTATTTGAAAAATTACTTTAGTCCTAGTTGAGATATCTGTGTCCCGATTGGATATGCCATGTCCAGAGTAGTGTCTCGATCGGGACATTGGATCATGATGGGTTCTGCCATTTTTTGAGTTTTATGTAGAAATTAGTCTCCCTTGGTCGTGGTCACGACTACTTTGGTCTTGGTTGGGACTATAATAAGAATTGCACTTTTTTGTGCAATTTAGTCCCTATGACGAGTCTAGTCAATATAGTACTAATGATGACTTTCAGAAATGTTTTTTTTTTTTACAATTCATCATTATTTTGACGTCTAAATTGCTCCTAACTTATACACACTTGAAGTAAACACATTAGTTGCTTAAAATTAAGTTTGTTACGATTAAAATCAAGATTGATAACTTTCTAAGGTTAATATAATGCTTCCTTTGAACTACATCTAATGATTAATAATTAATAACCATGATTAATAACCATGAAATGAAGATGCTAGTGGACACTTTATGGTTAAGGGAAAAAATTCTTAATGTTATATAGTATTAATCACAATGTGATGTGGTTGTTGACCACTTACATAATAATAACACTCAATAAAATTATTTTCCACCATAATTTAATAAAATTTCAAATAATAATATAATATTAATAAAAACTCAACTTTCCAAATATTCAACAAAATATAGTCAAATTCAAACTATAATTGCCCAAATAGTTTAAATCTGCTACAATATTAATTAAAAACTCATCTAAACCACAAAAGAATAAATAATTAAATTTTGACTAAATTTTCAAAAATAGTTAGTATTAACTAACAAAAAATAATAAATAATTTATAATTATGTCAAAATTAACTAAAACATAGTATTTAATTATAATATCAACAAAAACATACCATTTACCTTTTATTTCAAAATTCACATAATAATAATAATTTCTAAAAAAAATTAAATAAATTATCAAAAATTATTTTATCACTACTAAAATTACTAACATAATATACTAACACTAATTTACTCAAATATTCAACCAAAAATAATTAATTAACCACATTAACAAAATATACATAAAACTTAAAATACCCAAATAAATATACAAAAATTCCATAAAATCAATCTAATTAATCTAAATCAATTTTTATATACTCTTAACCAAAATTAACCCTCAATAATTTAGACCAACTAATATATGCATAGATCAACCCAAAATTAACCACATAATTAAAATAAAATTCTAGGTAATTGGTAAATATAATAAAAATCAACAAAAATATTAAATCAATATAAAATCAACTAAATCAACTAACAACAACCCTAAACAACTAAAAAATCAACCTGACAACTAACTAAAATCAACTACCAAACCACTAAGATCAACTAGAAATCAACTACAATAACCTAAAACTAACTAAGCTAAAACTCACCTACAACTGAAAATTAGATGTAGGGAAGGGCTGTTGAAAGAACCAGGGTTGCTGATCTACTGCTGCCTCATGCTGCTGGACATGTTGCTGCTTCCGTTGATGTTGTTTGGCGCTACTTCTCTGCACGTTGTTGCTACTGCTGGTGCAAGAGGCTGTTGCTGTGCAAGGACATCAGGGAGGAGAAGAAGCAGCTAAGGAAGATGGTTGTGCACATGGAGGCACAGTGATGGGAAGAAGTGATCTGATGTAGGCAGAAAGAAAAGGGTAGTAGGGGAAGAAGAGAAGAGAAGAAAATAGTAAGGAAGGGAAACAAAATTTGTTGTCCTGAAAAAAAAAACTTTTTGACCAACTTTTAGTCTGAAAAGCACAATATATATACATATATTTAGAGTTGTTAAAGTAATATACACACAAATACATACATACATACATACATACATATATATATATATACACACACACACACACACACACAACAACAACAACAACAACAATAATAATAATATTAACTCTAGTAAAATAATGCTATAAATAAATATTTAGACAATTAAATAATAAAGTAAGAGCATAAAAATAAAAATGATGTAAAAATAATAATATTAAAAAAATTCTCAATATTTATATATAAAAAATATATAGTTTAAAAAAAATATTCAGGTTATTATAGTCTTCCCCCTTTATAGAAATTCATCCTCGAATTTCAAAGAAAAGTAAGGAATTACAAGGTTTATAGATGAAAAAGATAAGGATAGATGACTAACATCTCAGATTATGTCTCCCATGTACAATATTATGCTGTGTGGTTACTCTAAAGCACTTTCACCATCAGAATCTCCTGAGAGTGAAGCTGACGAACCTGGCGATCCATAATTGCCACTGGATACTCTTTATAAGACAGATCTTCACTGAGCTCCACTGCCTGAGGCTGAAGTACATGAGAAGGATCATGAATATACTTCCTCAGCATAGACATATGGAACACTGGGTGGATTCCAAATAATTCAAATGGCAACACTAGTCTATAGGCCACTTCCCCAACTCGTGACCGTATCTCGAAAGGTCCAATGTATCTCAAATCCAACTTACCCTTCTTACCGAACCTCATAACTCCCTTCATTGGAGATACCTTCAGAAACACCATATCTCCAACTAGAAAGGAAACATCCTTCCTTTTGGGATCATCATAACTTTTTTGCCTGCTGAATGCTATCCTCAACCTCTGCTGAATGATAGGAACTTTCTCAGAAGTAATATGCACCAACTCTAGACTTGTCAGTTGTCTGTTACCAATTTCCTAACATAAAGGTGATATGCATTTCCTACCATACAATGCTACAAATGGAGCCATCTTAATACTTGCATGATAACTATTGTTATATGCAAATTCAATTAGTGGCAAATGATTATCCCATTGACCTTTAAAATCCATCATGCACATTCGAAGCATATCCTCTAAAGTCTGAATGGTCCTCTCAGACTGACCATCAGTTTGAGGATGGAATGCTATGTTGAAGTCAAGTCTGGTACCAATGCCTTATGCAACTCTTGCCAAAAAACTGATGTAAAAGTGGCTCCTCTGTCAAATATTATACTTACTAGAACTCCATAAAGATAAACAATTATGCTGACATTCAACCATGCCAACCTGTTAGTGGAGTATATCTTCTTAACTGGCAGAAAGTGAGCTGACTTAGTTAACTTATCAATGATCACCCAAATAGCATCAAAACCCACCTGTCGTCTGAGGTAAACCAGTCATAAAATCCATAGCAATCATATACCACTTCCACTCTAGGATAGGCATGGGCTGTAACAATCTTGAGGGCCTCTGATGCTTTAGTTTCACCTGTTGACATGTGAGACATTTGGATACAAATTCTGCAACATCCTTCTTCATTCCATTCCACCAATATGTATCCTTTAAATTATGATACATCTTGGTAGAACCTGGATGAATACTGTAAGCAGAAAAATGTGCCTCTTCTAAGATCTCTTTCCTCATATTATTAACATCTAGCACACACAACCGAGTACCCAAGCATAGAACTCCCTCACTGTCAATCATAAACTCTATGGATTGACCCTGTTACACCTCAAACATAATTCTCTATAGCTGTGGGTCCCTCCATTGAGCTGCCTTGACTCTATCTAAGTACACAGATTGTATCTGAACTAAGCTAAAAAGCACTTCTTAGTCACTTTCCACTACAAACCCTGATTAATTAGCTCATGTAACTCCTGAATAATCGGTCTCCCCTCAGTACTAATATAGGTAAGACTACCTACTGATTTTCTACTCAACGCATCAGCTACTACATTTGCCTTGCTTGGATGGTAAAGAATCAAACAATCGTAGTCTTTCAGAAGTTCCATCCATCTTCTTTGCCTTAAGTTAAAATCCCTCTACTCGAAGATATACTTTAAGCTCTTATGGTTGGTGTATATCTCACAAGTGACACCGTACAGATAATGCCTCAAAATCTTCAATATGAATACAACTGTTGCCATCTCTAGATCATGAGTGGGATAATTCTGCTAGTGCTTCTTCAACTGCGTCGAAGCATAAGCAACCAATCTGCCATTCTACATTAGCACACATCCCAAGCCTACACCGAAAGCATCACAATACACCATGTATCCATCATCACCAGAAGGTAATGTCAATACTAGAGTTAAAGTCAATAAATCCTTAAGCAACTAGAAATGCTCTTCACATCTATCGATCCACACAAATCTAACATTCTTCTAGGTTAGTCCAGTCAAAGACGCAACAATCTTAGAGAAATCCTTCAAAAATCTCCTGTAATAGCCCGCTAAACCTAGAAAACTTCTCACTTTAGTAACCGTTGTAGGTCTTGGTCATTTAGTGATTGCCTTTATCTTCTTGGGATCCACCTTCATGCCATCTTTAGACACCACATGGCCTAAGAATGCCACTTGGTCTAACTAGAACTCACATTTCAAAAACTTAGCATACAACTGGTGGTTTCTCAAAGTCTGCAGCACTAATCTTAGATGCATCATGCTCTGCCTTATTCTTGGAATAGACCAGAATATCATCAATAAACACAATCATAAATTGGTCTAAGTATGGCCTAAACACCCTGTTCATCAAGTCCATAAAGGTTGTTGGAGCATTAGTCAACCTAAAAGACATCACCAAGAACTTATAGTGGCTATATCTAGTCCGAAATGCTAACTTAGGTACATCCTCACTTCTAATCCTCAGCTGATGATACCCAGATCTCAAGTCAATCTTAGAGAAATGTCGAGCTCCTTGTAACTAATCGAACAAATCATCAATCCTAGGGAGTGGATACTTATTCTTGATGGTAACCTTATTCAGTTGTCTGTAGTCAATACAGAGTCAAAGACTACCATCCTTTTTCTTTACAAAGAGAACTGGAGCACCCTAAGGAGATGTACTAGGCTGAATAAACCCCTTATCTAATAATTCCTACAATTGCTCTTTTAACTCTTTCAGCTCTGTAGGTGCCATCCTATAAGGTGGCATAGAGATAGGATCTGTACCTAGCATAACATCAATACATAAATCTATCTCTCTATCCAGCAACAATCCAAGTAACTCCTCTGGAAAAACATCTGCAAATTCATGTACTACTGGTACCCTTTCCACTAATCCCATTTCTACTTGAACATCTATAACTACAGCTAGATAGCCCTGACATCCTCTACTAAGCATCTTCTTAATTGTAATGGCAGAAATAAGGATACAAGACATGGAATTCTTAATACCTCTGAATCTGAATTCCTCATCACCAGGAATCCTGAAAACTACTTCCTTTGCTGATAATCCACATAAGCATAATATTGGGATAACCAATCCATTCCCAGAATCACATCAAACTCGATCACATCCAGAAGGATTAAATCTGCGAACAATTCTCTACCCTCTACTAACACGGGACAAGATGGAAAGAAAATATCTGTCTCTAACTCATCACTAAGCAGAGTTAAAACAGACAAAGGAAAACTCATCTTGGAAGGAAGACAAGCCACTTTTGAAGCAAACAAAGGAGATATAAATGAACATGTAGCACCCGGATTAAATAAGACTCTAGCCTTAGAGCAACATATTGGAATAATACCTGCTACCACAGCGTTGGATGTCTGCACATCCTGAGGAGTCAAAGTGAAGACCTTAGCCTAACCACGTCCTGACTGATGTGAGGTGAATGGCTGAGTCTATCCTCTGCCTTGGACCTGCTAACTCACATACTGCATCGATCGCTACTGAGGGTACATGGGTGCCTAATACTACTGAGGCACCTGCTGCAATGGCTGAACAATAGAAAGTGAAGATCCTTGAGCAAAAGATGTCTAGAATCCATAGTTTGAACAAGCTCTAGCGAAATGTCCAAACTGACCACATCTAAAATATGCTCCTAGCATCAAGTGATAAGGACCCTAATGCACTCGTCCATAAATGGTACATGCACTAGCTCCATACCCATAACTGCCATGCCCAGAGCTCTACCCACTACTGTTGCTAGCGCTACCACCAAATCTAGCAGCCCTACTACTCCTATGATCCTGAGTAAGGCAGTGCCTACCAGTCTGATATGCCTAAAACTATTTGCTCTGCTGAGAAGGGCATACTAATTGAGAACTCAAGCTGCCTATATGAAATACTGGCTGCTGCACCCTCTGGATAGGTTCGATAATGCCACTATCATATGGGTTAGGTATGGTGTTATGCTAGATATGTCTCCACTCCAGCTGTCTTGCCTCCTCTACAACACTCTCCAAACTACGACCCTCTGGTCGAATACCAATATAGGTTAGGCCTAATCCAGTCATATACAGCTCCACTGCCCTAGCGACATCCTGTCTCACATCCTCAGCATGTCTCATCAGTCTGTAGAACTCCCAAGTATAGTCCTCTATTGATCGATCTCTCCTATCAATGTTAAGCAGTTGCCATCTGTAGTTCTCTCGCATAGATGAAGGAAAGAAGAATCTTATAAATTGCTCCTTAAATCCCAACCATGTCATCGTCGTCATGAAAGAATGAATGGACTACATAAACCAGTCCTGAGCTACTATTGAGACTGATAGCTCCATAATCATAATCCTCTAGTAGTCAAAATACCCAGATCTGGTCCTAGACTCGATGGTATTAATGAAATCCAACGCGTCCCTAGTACCATCAAAGTGAACTCGCCTCACTCTGGAATATAACAAGGCTGCGTCAACATCTGACATCTCCTAAGTCTGTCACTAAATCATCTGCTACACAATAGGCATCGCTTGATTAAGAGCTGCCAAGCCCTAGTTAATACCCGTCATACCAGCTGTAAAAATTGCAGGATCCTCTGCTAGAATTTGAGGCTCTACCAGAGGCTGATCCTGCCTTTGAGCTACTACTGCCACTCTAGCTCTACCCCTACCTCTAGGTTGAGGGGCAGGAGGGAGAATCTCATCCTGAAATGACTGCTCCCCGTCATTAGGTTTTGCATCTACAACAGGGGCATTCTGAGCATGCCTCATTCTGAAAAAACAAGAAAACCAAAATTCAAAACAAGACAAGAATACAGACTTAGATGCTGAAACCAAAAGACAAAAGATCAAGAAATGACATTTAACAACCTAAGTACCGTAGTATTATAAGAAAAAGACATACATCGATAGTCAAAAGCATGAAAAATGAGCCAAAGCTCTCATACCAACTTTTGTCATGACCCGAACCCTACAACAACAATAATAGTAATATTAACTCTAGTAAAATAATGCTATAAATAAATATTTGGACAATTAAATAATAAAGTAAGTTCATAAAATAAAATTGATGTAAAAATAATAATATTAAAAAAATTCTTAATATTTATATATAAAAAAATATAGTTTTAAAAAATATTTGGGTTATTACACTCTCATCCAATGGTGATAAAAATAAAGTAAAATAAAAATAATCAAAAATAAAGTTGCATAGAATTTTCTTCAGATATTAAACTGAAAAATGGATAGAGAAAATTAATTATTAAGAAATATTTGGTAAGATTAATTCTCTATAACTTATGAAATTCAAACAAAAACAAAAAATGAAATGTTTGTTAAAGTAAACTTGTCACGACCCGAACCCAGGGGCATGTGACCGGCACTACAGAATGGCAAAGCATAAAGCTACAGAAACCCATAGTAAGCCTTAAAAGAAAAACGCGAAATATGTAAATTTTAAAACCTTACAATAAAATACTTAAATCATAATGCACATTATCAAACTGATTTTTCTCAGTGTAATTAAACCATAATATCATAGTGCATAAAATAAATAAACATCAGTTATACAATTAGTATCTCAGTACATAAATCTTAATACGTAATATCCAAATTTAAAATATGCAATTATAAAATTATCTACTGCGGTACACGGATACTAATACCAATACAACTATATAGACTGACATAAGATAGCCGCTGAAGAAGCTACATGGCATAAAGAAGTAGATCTAACAGAAGACTCCCAAACTCCTAAAAAAATATAAGTTGAGGGGCGTCAGACCTCCCTAAGTGAACTAATAAGGGAAATGAATGCGGTTTGAAAATCTCCTTTAAAATAAGTTTTTTTTATAAAAATAATATATTTATAAATTATTTCAAATCGTTTGATATACATATAAGAAATCCATTTTTTAAAGGAAAGAAATAAATATTTAAATGCTTTTTAAACTACTACAGTATAAAAATTAGTTAGAACCCTATTTATCAATTTTTATAACAGTCATATGGCTCACTTATATCCAAGACTGTCAAATGCTGAGAGCAAAGCATCACCAGGATGCACAGCCGCAATCACATCACTTAATCCAATATCACTAATAGTGTCCAAGAGTAAAGTATCACCAGACCATTGGCCCTAGTGATTTAATAAATATTAATCCAACTATACTGGCGGTGTCCAAGAACAAAGTATCACCAGACCATTGGCCTTAGTGATTTAATAAATATTAATCCAACTATACTGGTGGTGTCCAAGAGCAAAGTATCACCAGACCTTCGGCCCCTGTATTTATTAAATATCAAATATTATATTACTGGCGGTATTCGAAAGCAAAGCATCACCAAACCATTGGCCCTAATAATATAATTAAATATAATCACATATTTTACCAGTGCACACACAGTCTTGATGAAACCCATCAGATAGCCCATTCTATAGTAATTTATTTAAAATAAAAGAAAATAAATAACTCAAGGAAAATTACAATAAATAAAAAATAAATTAAATTAAATTAAATCATGAAATAACATATGAAGAATGCCAACTAGAATCTCATAATTTAAATAATTCATCAAAATTGAATATGAATTAAATTGAAAGACTCAACACTCAAATCAAATATTAACTTACAAGATAAAGGCGCTCTTCTAATACTTCGTGTCCGACCTCGACTGGTAGACGGGACTAGAGGGGTGTCTAAAATATAGAAAATAAAATCACTATCAGAATAAAGGAAACCTAAATTCTAGAATTTTAAGGAAGACTCAATTCGAACTCAAAATAACAAGTTTAGGATTGACTTGGTGTCACGTTTTATGAGAAATCTATTGAAAATTCGACAGAGTTTCCTTCATAAAATGGATCCACCTGAATGCCATCTTTAGATACCATATGGCCTAAGAATGCCATTTGGTTTAACAAGAACTCACATTTTGAAAACTTGGCATACAACTGGTGCTCTTTTAAAGTCTGTAGCACCAATCTCAAATGCATTGCATGCTCCGCCTTATTCTTGGAATAGACCAACATATCATCAATACACACAATTACAAATCGGTCCAAGAATGGCCTAAACACCCTATTCATCAAGTCCATAAAGGTTGCTAGGGCATTAGTCAACCCAAAGGACATCATTAGGAATTCATAGTGGCCATTTCTAGTCTGAAATGTTGACTTGGGTACATCCTCACTTCTAATCCTCAGCTGATGATACCCACATCTCAAATAAATCTTGGAAAAATACTGAGCTCCTTGCAACTGATCAAACAAATCATCAATCCTAGAGAGTGGATACCTGTTCTTAATGGTAACCTTATTAAACTGTTTGTAGTCAATACATAATTGAAGACTACCATCATTCTTCTTTACAAAGAGAACCGGAGCACCCCAAGGAGATGTACTAGGCCGAATAAACCTCTTATCCAACAATTCCTGCAATTGCTATTTTAACTCCTTCAGCTCTGTACGTGCCATCCTATAAGATGGCATAGAGATAGGATCTGTACCTGGCACAACATCAATACATAATTCTATCTCTTTATCCGGCTATAATCCAGGTAACTCCTATAGAAAAACATATAAGAATTCACGTATCATTGGTACCCTTTCCACTAATCCCATTTTTGCTTTAACATCTCTAACTACAGCTAGATAGCCTTGACACCCTCTACTGAGCATCTTCTTATCTATAATGGTAGAAATAAGGATATGAGGCATGGAACTCTTAGTACCTCTGAATTTGAATTCCTCATCACCTGGAATCCTGAAAATTACTTCTTTAGCTTGACAGTCCATAAAAGCATAATACTAGGATAACCAGTCCATTCTTAGAATCACAACAAACTCAATCACATCCAGAAGGACTAAGTTTACCAATAATTCTTTACCTTCAACCAATAGGGACAAGATGAAAAGAAAATATTTGTCTCCAACTCATCACTAAAAGGAGTCAAAGCAGACAAAAAAAAACTCATCTTGGAAGGAATACAAGATACTTTCAAAGTAAATGAAGGGGATACAAAGGAATACGTAGGACCCGGATTAAACAAAACTCTAGCCTTAAAGCAACAGATTGGAATAATACCTGCTACCATAGCATTAGATGCCTGCGCATCCTAAGGAGTCAAAGTGAAGACCTTAGCCTGACCATGTCCTAGCTGTTATAAGGTGAATGGCTAAGTTTGTCCTCTGCCTCAGCCTTACTGACTCACAAACTATATCGATCGTGAGGGTACATAGGTGCCTGATACTGTTGGGGTACCTACTACAATGGTTGTACAACAGAAGGTGAGGATCCCTGAGCAAAGGACGACTGGAATCCATAGTTTGGACAAGCTCTAGCAAAATATCCAAATTGACCATATCTGAAACACGCTCCTGGCATCAAGTGACAAGGGCCTTGATGCACTCACCCATATGTGGCACATGCACTAGCTCTAGATGATGCAGTGCAAATATGCATAGTTATTTAGGGTATTTGATTAGTTATTTTCATATTAATTTTATTTTGAATGTATGTTTTTAGGATATAAGTGTTGGTTTTATTTCCAAATGCCTTTTATGATTATTTATGTGTCTTATATGTGTTTTTAGGTCAAATTGGTTGATGAAAAAGACTTTGAAATGATTTGGAAGAAATGTGAAGTTTGCAAAGCAAAAGAAAGTTAAAATTGAGGCCATGCCAACTCGTTACGATTAGATCAAGTCATTACGGAGACCCAACATGCCGAGTCATTACAGAGACTAATGGTGCTAACTCGTGCCTTGGTGCCGAGTTGTCCCAAGAAGCTTATCACTTTCCAATTCTGAGTAGTCTTCATATTTCAATCATAACTTCTTCTACAGACATCCAAATGAGGTGATTCAAGTTGTGTTGGAAAGATACTCGATAATCTAGAACTTTCATGAAGGGACCTTCTAAAGATAATGTCATTTAGATGGACAAAAATGCCCTTAAAGTTATTGTAATTTCATAAGAGTTGTGATCCTTCATCTAAAGGGTGCCTTTTCAATTGTAACTTCTTATAACTACCTCTAAGGTCTATATATATATATCATTTATAACCTATTGAGAAAAAAAAAGGATACATATGCAGAGATAAAATATTATTTTATCTTAAGAAAAATTACTACTTAGTTTTTTATTCGAAGTTCATTTTTAGAAGGCAAAGCCAATCAAAAAGAAAGGAATATCATTTTGGCCAAGGAATATTAAAAGATATCTTTAAGGGTTTTATTAACTCAATCTCTTCTTTTCTATGTTGTATTTTGATTATCTTTTCATTGAACTAACGATGTATACCGGCTAAGTCTTTGTAGGAATTGCAATGAATGATTGAATAAGGATTCCATATTTCTAACTTTGTTTTATGATTTGATTTCTATTAGTGCAATTTAATGTTTTGTATGACTGATCCACATATATAACTTGTGAATCAAATTACTTACAATGAGAATTGAAGTAATTCGGTGGAAGAATAATTGAAGTCATTTAAGTAATGAATATCACTTAGAGACAAGGGATTCATCTTAAAGGAATAAGCATTAGTGTTTAATGTTGTTGATTTTTTCTCTATCTTTGCAAAGACACGAGAGTGCTTATAGACTCTAAGAGAAATACTTCTAATTGATAATGAGAGTTACTGTTAGGGATTTTAACCTTTATTTAATAACGAGAGTTACTTTTAAAGATTATACGCACTAATTTCCAATTATATATATATATATATATATATATATATATATATATATATATATATATATATAAGAACATTTATTTTATCCTTATTTGATTATCATTGTAATTCTCCTTATTAATATTTGTTAAGAACTTATAGTAGTAATTAAAATAGTTAAATATTAGTATAGTTTATTTGTTACATCAATTCTTAAAACCTATTTTGATTTTACTTTGCCTATCCATCTAATTATCTATCTGGTTAATACAAAGTAGTACCAAATTCTTGAGTGTTCGATACCCTACTTGCTCTATACTAAGTCCTTAGAGACTAGGGTATACAATTTGACCCACTTTACTAGACCCAAAACTACCATGTCTAGAGCTCTGTCCACCACTACTGTTAGCACTGCCACCAAATCTAGCAACCCTACTACTCCTGTGATCCTAAGTAAGGCGGTGTCTACCAGTCTGATTTGCTCTGAACTGTTTGCTCTACTGAGAAGGACCTGCTAACTGAGCACTCGAGCTGCTTATTTGAAACACTGGTTGTTGCACCCTCTTGAGAGGGATGATAGTGCCATTATTATATGGGTCAGGTATGGTGCCGTTTCGGATATGCCTCCACTCTAGTTGTCTTGCCTCCTCCATAATACTCTCCAGACTACGACCCTCTGGTCAAATGCTAGTATACATTGGGCCTAATCAAGTCACATACTACTCAACTGCTCTGGTGACATCCTGCCTCACATCCTCAACATGTCTTATCAGTTTGTAGAATTCCCGAGTGTAGTCCTCAACTGATCAATCTCTTATATCGATATTAAGCAGCTGCCATTTATAATTCTCTCGCATAGACAAAGGCTAGAAGAATCTCATAAACTGCTCCTTAAATCCCAACCATGTCATCGTGGCCATGAAAGGCTAGATGGACTGCATAAATCGGTCCTTAGCTACCGTTGAGACTGATAACTCCACAATTATAATCCTTTGATAATCTCAATACCTAGATCTAGTCATGGACTCGATGGTATTAATGAAATCTAATGCATCTCCAGTACTATCAAAGTAAACTCGCCCCACTCTAGAGTATAACAATGTCGTATCTGCATCAGACATCCCTTGATTCCGTCGCTGAAGCATCTGTTGCATTATAGGCATTGTCTGATTAAGAGTTGCCAAGCCCTAGTTAATACCCGCCATACTAGTTGTAAAAGTTGCAGGATCCTCTGATGGAATCTGAGGCTTTACTTAAGGCTGGTCCTGCCTTTAAATTGTTATTACTCTAACTCTGCCCTTACCTTTACCTCTACCCCTACTGTAATAACCCTGGTTTTTAAATTATTTTTATTAAATAATGAGATATGCAGTGTTAATAAAAAAAATAAATAATAATTTTTATTATTATTATTTTACTATTTTGTGATTAATAATTATTATTTTATGTTTAATTGAATTTTCTACGTAAAAATATTATTTTGAACATTTAAATACCATTGTGTAAATTTTTTATTTTATTATTTTCGAACACTATTATTTTAATAACATTATTTTAGTGTATGAATATTTTTATATTATTTTTAATATTATATTTTTTTTAAGCATTAATATTATTTTATTACTTGATGTGATATATGTATTATTAATATTTTTGAAAGTATTCCACTACCATTATTAATTTTATTATTTCTATTTTCATTGTTATTTTATGATGGTTATTATTATTATTTTTATCATTAGAATTATTTTAATAACGTTAGTTATGTGCATTATTATTTATATATTATTTTTATTTAATTAAATAAACATTATTTAAATTATTAATTATTTAATAATTGTGGATATTGTTATTGTTAATTTTAAATGATATTTTATGTGCTAATATTAGTTTAATAATTATGTGTTTATTTTTATGTATGTGTGATTATATGTGTATATATGAAAGAGATATTTTATTTTGTGTGGTGGGGAAATTTTTAGACCCAAAATAATATTATATTATAACATATAGTTCAATAAAGTATAACCTATATATATATATATATATATATATATATATATATATATATATATATATATATATATATACATATACATGTTTGCAAAATCAAAGAAAGAGAAAAGCAAAGAAAGTTACAGAATACTCACCTTCCTCCGCGCGCTGCCATCCCGACCATCCCCTGTCACTGTGCCTTTTCCTTTAGCTCATCGGACCGCCACCATCTTCTTCCCTTTTCTTCTCCATCATCCGTCATTGACTGCTCGTCGGTATGTCGCCGGAGAAAGCAGAAACGGCAGCGCAGCAGCAAGCTTCTTCCTCACCGTCGAACATTTTTCGGCCACCTTTGTTTGAGTTCTTGGGTTCTTTGGGTTCCTTGAGTTGTGAAGACTCCATTTCTAAGCTCGGATTGAGCTCAAACCATCTCGTCTGTAAGTTTTGTCGATTTTTCTATTTTTGAGCTTTTAAGGTTTTTAATTTTTTTAGGTTGATTTATTTTGATTCGAACAAACTCCCTTTGCAAATAATGATCCTTATAGCTTGAGCTTCATGAATATATTTTTGTTATAATTTTTGGAATTTATTTTAATTTATGTGTATTTTGGAATTAATAGATTAAATATGTATTTTACAGAAATTATTGGTTAATTAGGTGCATTTGTTAATTTTAGTGAATAATATGTTGAGGAGATAACTTTTGAGTAATTACATAATTTTTATTGAATTTTTGAATATTAGTAGTATTTTATGTGTATTTTTGTATATTAGGGGCATTTTGGTAATTTGGTTGTAATTTTGAATAAATATTAATTTTAATTGGTTTTAATATTTATTTGAAGTATAAAAATGATTTTTATAAATTATTTACTATTTTTTTTACTAATTAACACTATTTTCAAAAATCATTTTCAAATTATATATAATATACTATTTTTGTAAATAAATGAATTTTAATGATTTTTAATATGTTTTTAGGCTAATTATGTAATTTGGAATCATAAAGTGAATTTCAGTTAATATTTGTGAATTTATCGAGAATTATGTATTTTTAACTATATTTTATTAAATTTAGGGTTTTATTGTAATTATCGGTTAAATAATTATTTTGAGTGATTTAAAGATCTAATTTGCTATATTCTGATTTATTAAAGGGCATTTTTGGTATTATTGGATTTTTCATGTGTTCTGTGTATATCTCGTGAATTGTGAACCTCGGTCGGTGAATTGTAATTTGGAGTCCGACCGAGGGATTTTGGTTGTAATTCTGTGTTTATTCTGAAGTGTATTTCTTTGCAGGACCGGCTCTACTCTTTGAGTAGAGAGATGTCCGTTTTATAGGGGAGGTTCTGTCGGATTTTCGGTAGAATTCTCGTAAAACGTGATGTCCGGTCAAATTCCTATTCTAAATCTGTGTCTAAAATTCTAGATCGAGTCTTTAGAACTTTCGTTAAATTTATTCTGATTTCATGTTGTCATTTGTTTGTCTAGTTGCGCTGAGATCGAGGCCTAACGGATCAGGCCCGCCGAGTTTATCTCGTGGAGCGCTAACATGTGAGTTATTATACTGTATATATATGCACTGCATATAGGATGCATTATTTTGAATTTTTCATTTTTATTGTATGTTTTAAAAATGATTTAAATTATGATATTTTGGTATATCTAGGGTTGCATTTTTATATATTGGCACATTAAACAATTAGGTTTAGGTTTAATACATTTGAGTAATATACACATGTTTTAAAAATGTACACTTAGACATAATTATTTTATTAAATGATTAGTATACCTTAGGTATAGTTTTAGTAGATTTTAGGTTTATTCTTAAATAATTGCATGCTAAATTATAAACCTACACTCAAATTATAATTAAGTTTATTTTTTGGTATATTTTTGATTTATTTCCAAATAAATAAATGTTTTATTATTAAATTAAACCTAGCACATTAGTGGTATATTTAGGGTATATCTTTTGCATATTTAAGTATATTTTTAAGATAATGCATGTTATATTATTGTTACCCATTTAAATTGTTTTAACTATATTAATGATTTATCTTTAGTTTATTTCGTATTTTATTTGACACACACACACATATATATATATATACCTGAAATATACTAGGTATATTTTAGGTATATTTTTGGTATATATATATATGGTTGGTTTTACTATTATGAATATTGTTCTACATTAATTATTTTCCGAATGAATGATTTATTCGAAGTGAAGGATATCAATAGAACGTGCTTCCTAGTGGGCAGCACTAGGACCGTGTACGTACCGGTATGATAGATAAGGATTGAGTGAGAGTTAAAATTGGGTGATTATAATTGATTTAATTGATTTGACTAAGATTAATGGTATGTTAGATAGTGTGATTGCTGGAGCTCGGTTGACTAAGTGTCTCGGGGCCAATCACACTGACAGTCAGACTGCTGGAGCTCGGTCGACTTAGTGTCTCGGGGCCAGTCTACTGTCCATAAGTGAATTGAATGATCTATTGGGTTGATTGAGATGTGAGGTGATGGATAGTGTGATTGCTGGAGCTCGGTTGACCAAGTGTCTCGGGGCCAATCACACTGACAGCCAGACTGCTGGAGCTTGGTCGACTTAGTGTCTCAGGGCCAGTCTGCTGTCCAAATTGGAATAAGTGTTCTATTTGGAATCAAGTGAGCCTGTATGGCTAGAGTGATGATGGGATTGTTTGAGGTTGTTATTATTTAGGGTTCTATGGATCCTTCATGAATTAAAACAAACGTTTTCTACATTTAGTATATTTGTAAAAGCAAAGTTTGGCATTCGTGTGAAATGTGTGTATATACATATATATATAAGAATGCCTGATTGTTATGGTTTAGTTTGCATGTATATATAGTATAATAATTCACTCAGTGAGGTCTGACCCCCCTTAATTATTTTTTTTCAGGAGATTCCATATCGTCAGACCTTAGTTGTAGAGTTCCTCGTCGGTGTTCTTCAGTCCCAGCTGTTTTATGCAAATGTATATTCTGAACTTTGAATTGTATTCTAGAAACTGCAGTAGTAGTATCATTATATTGGAAGTGTATTATTTTGTTTGGATATTAAATACTCTGAGAATTTGTATTTGAACATTGTACGAATATGTAATCATTTATAAAAGGATTTGAAGTATTTATTTTATATATTGATTCAGAAAAACTTTAATTTGGTCGTACTTTTATATAATTATTGTATGATTTTATTCTCTAAGGCTTGCTACGGGTTCCGGATTCGAAAGAATTCCCGTTCCCTAGTGCCGGTCATGACTCCTAGTTTGGGTCGTGACACCTACCTCTAGGTTGAGGGACAGGAGGGAGAATCTCATCTTGAAATGATTGCTCACTGTCATCAAGCTCTGCATCTGCATCAGGGGCATTTTGAGCACGCCTCATTCTGAAAAGACAAGAAAACCCAAATTCAAAACCAAACAAGAACACAGACACAAATGCAGAATCCTAAGAATAAGGAATCAACAACTAACAATTAATAACCTAAGTACTGTAGTAACATGAAAAAAGACAGACATCGACAGTCAAAAGCATCAAAATGAGCCAAAGCTCTGATACCAACTTTGTCACGACTCGAACCCAGGGGCACGTGACTGGCACTAGGGAATGGGAAAACATAAAGCTACCGAAACAATCGTAAGCCTTAAAAGAAAAACGCGGAATATGTAAACTTTAAAACCTTACAATAAAATACTTAAATCATAATGCACATTATCAAACTGATTTTTCTCAATATAATTAAACCATAATATCATAGTGCATAAAATAAATAAACATCAATTATACAATTAGTATCTCAATACATAAATCTTAATACATAGTATCCAAATTTAAAATATCTAGTTATACAGTTCTCTACTGCGATACACGAATACTAATACCAATACAACTATATAGACCTACATAAGATAGCCGGTGAAGAAGCTACACGGTGTAGAGAAGTAGGTCTAATAGAAGACTCCCAAACTCCTGAAAAAATATAAGTTGAGGGGAGTTAGACCTCCCTAAGTGAGCTAATAAGGGAAATGAATGCGGTTTGAAAATCTCCTTTAAAATAATTTTTTTTATAAAAATAATATATTTATAAATTATTTCAAATCATTTGATATACATATAAGAAATCCATTTTTTAAAAGGAAATAAATAAATATTTAAATACTTTTTAAAATACTACAGTATAAAAATTAGGTAGAACTTGATTTATCAATTTTGATAACAGTCATATGGCTCATTTATATCCAAGACTACAGGATCCCAAGAGCAAAGCATCACCAGGATGCATAGCCACAGTCACATCACTTAATCCAATATCACTAGCGGTGTCCGAGAGCAAAGCATCACCAAACCTTTGGCCCCAGTGATTTAATAAATATTAATTCAACTATACTGGTGGTGTCCGAGAGCAAAGCATAACCAGACCTTTGGCCCTAGTATTTATTAAATATCACATATTATATTACTAATGGTGTCCGAGAGCAAAGCATTACCAAACCATCAGCCTCAGTAATATAATCACATATTTACCGGTGCACACACGACCCTGATAAAACCCATCAGGTAGTATGTTTTACCGTAATTTATTTAAAATAAAAGAAAATAAATAACTTAAGGAAAATTACAATAAATAAAAAATAAATAAAATAAGTCAACTATAAATTAAATCATGCAATAACATATGAAGAATGCCAACTAGAATCTCATAACTTAAATAATTCATCAAAATTTAATATGATTTAAATTGAAAGACACGACACTCAAATCAAATATTAACTTACAAGATAAAGGCGCTCCTCTAATATTGCGTGCCCGACCTCGACTGGAGAGGCGACTAAAAGAAAGAAAATAAAATGACTATAAAAATAAGTAAACCTAATTTCTAGAATTTTAAGGAAGACTCGATTCGAACTCAGAATAACAAGTTTAGGATTGACCCGGTGTCACATTTTATGAGAAATCTATCAAAATTTCAGCAGAATTTCCTTTGTAAAATGGACATCCCTCTACCAAAGTAGAGTCAACCTTGCAAGCAAACACACTTCTAAATTTTATAGTAGCTCAACACCTTAGGTTGGGATCCCGAACTATACAAATTCCCAACCGAGGTTCACAAAACACAATAAAGCAAATACTAAATATTAATACATTAAAATTACCAAAAACCATAAAAATTAATAATAAATCATAATATAATTTATTCAATTTTCAAAACACTAAATACAATAATTTTTCACCATAATTTAATAAAATCCTAAATAATAATATAATATTAATAAAAACCCAACTTTCCAAATATTCAGCATAATATAGTCAAATTCATTTTAATTGTTCAAATAGTTTAAATAAACTATAATATTAATTAAAAACTCATTTAAATCACAAAACAATAATTAATTTATTATTTGAATATAATTTCCAAAAATTAGTATTAATTAACTAAAATAGTAAATAATTTGTAAAAATTATTTTAATACCATATTTTTTCTCAAAATTAACTAAAACATAATATTTAACTATAATATCAACAAAAACATACTATTTACCTATTATTTCAAAATTCACATAATAATAATAATAATAATTCCTCAAAAATTATATAAAATTACTAAAAATTATATTATTAATACTAAAATTACTAACTTAATTTATTAACCCTATTTTACTCAAATTTTCAACCAAAAATAATTAATCAACAACATTAATAAAATATACATTAAACTTAAAATACCTAAATAAATATACAAAATTCCATAAAATCAAATTAACCAACATAAATCATGCTCATATATACCCATAACCAAAATCAACCAAAATAATTTAGATCAATATATATATATAGATCAACCCAAAAATTAACCAAATAATTAAAATAAAATTCTAGGTAATTTAAACAAATAATTTATAAATTAACAAAGTCAAAATCAACCTAAAAACTAACTAAAATCAACTACCTAACCACCAAGATCAAGAGGATGAAGGTTGCTGCCTTCTGTTACCGCTGCTGCTGCTCTTACTACTGTTTCTTGTTGCTGCTGTTCTAGCTGTTGTCAATGATGCTGGAAAATGACAACAACAAGAAAAAGGAAGTAGGTGGTGGTGCTGGAAAGGAAGAAAGGTAGCGAGAGAAGGGAAGAAATGGGACAACAAAAACAAGGGAAAAGGGGAAAAATGGGACAACAAGGGAAAGGGGTTTTATGGGTTGAAATTTGGGACATTAACAACTTATATCCCAAATATAATAATAATAATAATAATAATAATAATAATAATAATAACCCTCAACCACACATATACATATTTGGCAAAACTTATCCATAAATATGTATATATATATATATATACCAAGTACAAGTCCTAAAAATATATATTCATCACACATGTATATATACATATAACTACAATAAAATAATAACCCTAGTTAAAATAATGCTATAAATAATAATAATCAATAATAATAATGATATAAAAATATATATGACAATTAAAATAATAATGTATATGCATAAAAATAATAATATTAATAGTTCTCAATAGAATTTTAAATTTAGTATTTAAATATACAATTTAATATATCAATAATAACAACATAAAAGAAAGATAATTAATATCATTGAAAACCTCAATATTTATATAAATAAGTTAAAATATACGGGTTATTACAAAAGTAGAGGCAAAAGAAGAGAAAAATGTCTTCTATCAGTTAAAAAAAAGGTTGATTGGTTGAAGGAATTTTTTTTCTTGGAAATAGGTTGAATTGGTAGCCTGTTGAAGATTGAAGTGTAATTTGAATGGCTGATATATAATTTCTAATAAAATCTAACGGCTAATAGGATAAAGTAAATTTTACTTTGTTTAAAACCAAGTATTGGTAGAATGCACCTTAATTAATTTGTAGTTTTTAATTTATTAAAATTATTTAAGTATTTATATTAAAATATCTAGAGGATATTACATAAAAAAAAACCCTAATTTTTGGATGTATTTTCAAATAAAACTCTATCTAATTTTTTTCTTTCAAATCAAATCATAAATTTTAAAACGTTATAAAAAAAAAGCCCTCCTTGTATGACTATACTAGTAACATTAGATGAAAATGTTTTTTTTCTTATCCATAGGGCCCACTTGGATGATTGTACTGGTAACAGGAGATGAAACCAATGCATTTGCCCCCAAATTAATACTTTTATTTGTTTAAATAGTCTACTAAACCAAAATGAAACACTCAATTGGAGGGGAGAAAGTATCAATTTGGGGGCAAATACATTGGTTTCATCTCCTATTCCTTGTATAGTCATCCATGTGGGCCCTATGGATAAAAAAAATAGTTTATCTCCTATTACTAGTACAGTGAATCAAGGAGGGCTTTTTTTTTTATAATGTTTTAAAAGTTGTGGTTTGATTTAAAAGAAAAAATTAGATAGGGTTTTATTTGAAAATACCTCTAAAGGTTGAGGTTTTTTATGTAATTTCCCTAAATATTTATATTTTTCAATATTTATTTTTAAAATATTTCAGGACTAGTTATATGCAATATGCATATTATTATAATTGAACCATAAACAAATTATGTTGTATATATGCATTAGTCACAACACAACAAATAGCATCTATAAAAGAACTAAGCCAGCACTATCTGCACACAGGGCAATATCCAAATTCGTCCTCCGATATCCCAAATATTTGATACACGCTGCAGTCAGTATTATGTAATTTATGCACGTCGCATTCAATAAGATTATGCAATTCTAGAGGAAGGGATGAAATATAATGAACTCCAATAGAATACTAATAGTCATGCTCAGTTAACAAATCTGCACTTAAATTTAGCTCTCTAGGAACATTATTACAAAAACATGGATATTTTCTTCTTCCTTCCTTATCTCTTTCACCCTGCTATCCTGTTTACTTTTCTATCTTTAATTTTTTTCCTCATACACAAGAGAAAAAAACCTCTTATAAATAACTTCTTCCATTAAGATCTAAAGGGAGGCCATTTTTTGGTGAAAGCTTCGAGTATGTGAATTTTAGTAGAAGGGGAAATCTTAAAAAATTCATTGATGATAGGGTACAAAAATATTCGTCCACTGTTTTCCAGACCTCATTGTTTGGGGAAAACATGGCAATGTTATGTGGTGCATTAAGTAATAAGTTACTTTTCATAAGCGCAAATAAATATAAGGTATCATGGTGGCCACCTTCACATTTAAGGGCTATACAATTTGAGGAATCTCAAGATGAATACTTTTCAAAGAAAGATTCAATAAGATTTTGTAGACTATTGCTTGAATTCCTCAAACCTAAAGCTTTGCGACATTGCATTTCTATCATGGATTCAATGGTAAAAGAGCATCTAGAGAGAGATTGGCTTCCTCATAAACTAGTAAAGGCTTTCTCTCTTTTAAAAAGGTATACATTTGCACTAGCTTGCAGGTTATTTATGAGCATTAAAGATCCTAATGAAGTTGCCAAATTTTCTAAACCTTTCAGTTTTATAATTTATGGGATGCTTTCAGTGCCCATTAATTTTCCTGGCACAACTTATTATCGAGCTATTAAGGGAAGTAAATTCATCCTTAATGAGTTATTAGTGATTATCAAGAGGAGAAAAATGGAGCTACTAGAAGAAAAAATATGTCTGCAAATTTTTTGAGTCATATGCTACTTGAAGAAGACCATGAGTGTGGAAAGTTCACAGATCGAGAAATAGCAAATTTTATGATAGGATTGCTTGTTGCTTGCCATGATCCTATAAGTACCACATTAACATTTATCCTCATGTATATTGCACAACATCCCCATGTCTATAATAAAGTCTTCGAAGGTGAGTTCCTATATCTCATATGTTCAAACATTTAGACCAAAATGGTTTGCCATGAACTATAGACATTGTCATGTTTTGGCTATAAAATGGCATAATTGTGCACTTAAGTATGACTTTTCTTAGATATATTTTTCTTGGAGAAGTTACTTCATTACCTATAAACTGAATTCACAAGTTTTTCATCTTAAATGGAGTTCACCTAATTACAATATAGAATTAGCTTAATATCAAATTGAAAGACAACAGTATGCCATTATTTGAATATTATTATTATGGGCAGTTTCGTACATAAAATTGCTTCTTTTTTTATGTACCTTTTTCAAAAAAAATGGAGAATGCTAAGTCCAAAAGTCCAAATGAATTGTTGAACTGCAATGAAATTCAAAAAATAAAATATTCATGGTGTGTTGTTTATGAGACAATGCAACTATTACCACCATCTTGATGGGTATTTAAATAAGTTATAACTGACTTCACTTATGCAGGTTTTACCATACCAAAAGGCTGGAAGGTATGTAATGCTATAATTAATGCAAGTTTTTATGCTAAAAAACACACACACACACGTTATATATATATATATATATTCGCCCACCAATTCAATTTCCTTTTCAAAGGAAGGTACTATTTCCTTGCAGGTTCATTGGACAATATATTCCACCCATAAAAATCCTAAATACTTCAATGATCCAAAAAAGTTTGATCCTCGCATATTTGAAGGAAACAAACCTTTGATATGTCCTGGTAGAGAGTATGCTAAATTCGAGATTCTTATTTTCTTGCACAATATGGTCGCCAATTTCAAGTGGAAGCAAATGATTCTTAATGAAAAAATCATATTCGATCCATCTCCAATTCCAGTGAATGGAATGCCACTTGTCCTCAAACCTTTTTAGAACTGCTAGAAGGATTTGAGTTGTATGCTATCCTCTTTAGAACTGCTAGAAGGATCCATCTCTATTTTAATAACAACTGCTAATCGTTATTTTTCTCTATTTGTATTTATATAAGTGCCAAGACCAATATTTACAAGTTCCGCTAAATATGAGGTTATTTAATGTTATCATTGTTATTGCAAAATTAGAAAAATTTCTTGTTAATTGTCTTTTTCCACCCCATAATATTATGTAGTTAAAAAGGATAAGCCTAAAATTGCAATAATTTTGCTAAAACAGATTATGCTAAAAGAGTTTTATTTTTTAATTAATTAATTAATCAATCAATTAAATAATTTATATTAATGGTGAGCATTTAGTTTCCAGCAATGTTTCTAATATTGGTGATGGCAGATCTGCTTATTTTTTTATCACATTCTGGCATTTCTAATGTAGTGATTAGTGGTTCCTAAAGTTGCAATTTTTTAATACCTTAGTAGCATTGGCAACAAGCATGCTCTCAATATTTTTGTCTCTATTTACTCTATGTTTATTTAAAAATTTTGTTAATTATGGTTTATTGTATGCTTAAAGTAATTGCTTGCATGGTTTTATTGTAATACGCACACATATTGTGGCTACTTTTTCAATTTTTTTAGCTTTTTAGATTAATTGTTTTAGTTAATTACATTTGTAATCATTAGATTAGTGTGCATTTAAACTCAAGCTCAGATACAAAATCAATTTTTGATGTTCTTTATGTTCCTGAAATTAATCAAAACTTATTTAGTATATGTGAGCTACTAGAGAAAGACTTCCCTTATATTCAAAAATAAATCTTGTGCAACATATGATCTTAATGGTGTAAAGGTGTTAAATGTTAGGATGTATTATAGAATTTTCCTATTAAAATTAGGTATAATATGTTTGCGACCCTCGTATTTAGCATAATTTGTCAATTTCACATCTTAACTTATAAACTTGTCCTTTTAACACTTAAGCTTGCCTAAAATACACTAATTTGCACTCATCTAATGATATAATGCATCTACCACCCTTTGTACTTGTCACTTTTTATTAGTTTGACACTTTTACTTATAATTTGTAGTTAGTCAAACCTTTAATATATGGCACATGCTGATTTTAACAACTTAAGCTCAATGACATAAATTTTAACAACTTAAAAACAAAAATTCTGCTAGCTTAGGTGCAAATTTGACCTTTCTGTTGGGTTTCGTGATACAAACGCAGTGAAAAGATTAAAAATTTATCACGTTCCCAAAACTTGGATCCATGTAATTCGACTACTTGATTAAATCTAGGATTTTAAAAATCTCACCAAAACGCAGAAGATGCAAGATTTTCTGGAAGGATGAGAGGAGGTTCACACCGGTGACACCTTATCTCAAACCTTTTGATAATTGGTTGTTCGAATCAAGACGTCTCCAAAAGGATGCGTCCTCTATAGGTATCCACACGAATAGCCCTTCACAAAATGAATTGGAGTGTGTGTGCTAGCAACCTCCTTGATTGTCTCACAAATCAAGAACAAAAGAAAACTCTGTCTTTATTTTCTAAGAAGAAAGAAAACGAATTTGGAGGAAGGAAAAACAAGTGTGTGAAACCCTAGAGAATATAATATATTTATAGACTCCAAATTAGGGTTTCACCTACCAATGACCTTTTGGTAATTTCCATTTATTATATTCTGATTTTGTTTAAAAAAAACAGAAATAACATCTTATTTATTTATTTAAAATAACATTTATCTTAAATAAACAAATAAATAAAAAAATAAAACACTTTAATTATTTATTTCCACATAGTTTATTTTAGGCTTATTAAACCCATATTCATTTTAGGCTTGTTCTAAGTGTGTGACCCTATAGGTTCACATAACATTGGTAGTGGGCCTAAATCTTTATTTAGGTCTACAAGTCATAAGTGGCCTCTAGCAAGACATTATGACTACCCAAGTCATGTGAAGTTAATAATCCGACATAACCTAATTACAATGAATTTTATCGTCCCTTTATCACATGATATCTTAATTGAACATAAGCCATAGAATGTCATCCTTATATAGTTCAATATTATGACTTGATTCCAAGTAGACTGAAAATGATAACTCTTTATTAATTCATTTCAGTATGGCCATGCATTTTCCTTCAGTCTATCTCATCAAGGGGCCCATAGATATCTTTCTCATATTAATGAGGAATAAATCCCTTCTAAATCACTCACATTCCTCACATAACTAATTTCATATCCAACAACATCCTATTTAATCATCCGGTTAAAGACAATGTTAGAATGTGTCAAAACATAAAATAGCTATATAGAAATACATGATGATTTCAAGGTCAAAGGACCAAAATAAAATTATTGTGATGAGAAATACTTATGACAATAATCTATGTAGTATTTTCATAGTGGGTCAATCCAATACATTATCTCTCATCATGTACCTATGAGTTGACTTAATATCTCATAATCATGATTAGTAAAACATAACCATCAGTCAACTTCATACTAGCCTTAATACTTTAATATTTATATATAATAAATAAATGGCTAGGGATAATTAGAATAAAACTCTTATTTTAATTTAAGGGTTTTACTATCAAGTCACATACTTGATGGCCTTAGTAAGAATTAACCATTCATATAATTATCATAGAATTAAATGATAATGAAATACCTCTTTGTTAATAAAATAAGAAAGTCAATGCATAATCGCAAATGATTGACCTAGTGCATATCACTAACACTTTCTTTGGTGAATCATTTGGCATGCTAATTTCATTCTAAAAGCTAGTTATCATTGGAGGATTGGTAATGGCACAAGTATCAATGTTTAGCATGACCCTTAGGTATGTAATGCTCCAACTTTTAAAGTAAGTTCATAGGTTTTTAATGGCATGGAAAATTTAAAAAGTTTTTGATCTATAGATTTCGAACTACTGTGAATGTGATATTGAACTTTGAGGAGATTTTTAACCATCAAGATGTGGATAATATCCTTCATGTACTAGCAGGAAATTGCGATTATAATGATTCTATAATTTGGAATTGTGCTAAGAAAGGAAGATATACTGTGAAGTCAGGATATCAATTAACAACAAACTATTTAACGAGTATGGGTTTAAATGTACAGTCCCTTAAATGGACTCAAGTTTGGAAATTTAATTTGCCTCTAAAAGTTAAATCTTTTATCTAGAAATGTTATTATGATTTATCTTCTAGTTCATAAAGGTTATTTTTAAAAGCTGGTGCAATGACTAATTTATGCACATTTTATGGAGAGGTTGGGGAATATAAGATGCATGTTTAGAATATATAGAGGCTAATTTAAAATAAACTTACTTTTATTATATCAAAGAAACTTTAGTACAATAGTATTTGTACACACTCAACATTAATATTCTCACAAACACTCAAGATACTTTCTTATTTAAACTCACCTATAACACACTCTTTCACATATACATTAACTCTTCTATGACACACACACTATTTTATACAAACACCAACACACATATGACACTCTTACACACATCTACACAAATGGTGATTATCACCCATGCCTATTTATAAGCTTACAATCCTTAAAGGCTAAGCATAATAAGTTGTCAAAGCCAACTTGAAAATAACTTGTGATAACCAATGTCAAGTTATCAAAATTAACTCGTAAATAACTTGTAAGTAACCAAAATAAAATTGGTTTTGGTAAATAAGAATTCAAAATCAAGTTGGTCACTTCTTATAAGTTGGTTAACTAAAGTAATAATCTTCTAGAATGATGTAGAGAATGGTGTAGAGTTGGTGATGTTTTCTTTACACTCCCCCTTAGCACCAACTCTCTTATCTTCGATCTTTAGAACTCCTCGTCCATCTTGATTATTATATCCTATTCCTCTATCTTGTATATTGATCCTATTGTTCCTTAACAATCACATTGTATCATTGTATTTGTCCTTCCATTTACTGCTCCAGAAATTGTTGTAGTATCCTTTGAAGCTTTTCTCAACATTTTCTTCACCTAATATCATATTAGTGTCTTTCTTCCTTTGATTTACCTCATGTTCTTCTTGTATTGCTTTTACTTCCTTCTATTGATCTTCCTTTTACATTAAAACTTCATCTCTAAATTCTTTATCATTTGAAGATCATAAAAGCTCCTTTATTACTTTGGCACTTTCACACTTCTCTTATAATTACTCCCCTATACTATGCACTATCTCGTTTTTGTCCTTGCATTCAACTTCTTCAATATCTTCTTTCTCTATGACCATAATTGGAGATATCTTTTCAACTTCAACATTTAAATTCATTTGACTTAGAATTTCTTCCTTTAATTGAGCACTTTTAAATAAACTTGAGTTTGTCATATCTCACTCTTCGTCACTTTCATAGGATTCTTCAAGATACTCTAACATAGTAGATGTTGCCAGCACATCCCATTTATTCTCATTATTATATGGCTCCATGAAATCATTCGAACCATTCTTTACTCATTCTTCAATTACACATAATTCTTGAATGTCAAAGTCCTATTCTTCCTCACTTTGAACTTGAGATTGTGTTAATGTCACAGCATTTCCCTCAGCTCGTATGTACTCATAGTCTCTAGCATAATGACCTCTCTTGCCATAATTATATTATTCAATATCTCATTGGCGATATCTTTTATTTTGTGTTTCTTCTTGGTTTTGACATTGTTGACTACCCCTTCAACATCAAATTTGGCCTTTCCACCTTTTTTTATTTCTATCTTCCTCTAAATCAGTCTTGTCATCTCCATTGAAATTTTTAGAATTGTAATCTCTAAGACGACCTCTTCTATGTTTGCTAAATAATGCTTCTTTATTCATCTCATTCTTCAATAAAACTCCAGCCATTTGTTCAACTAACGTCTCTTGATTAACTAACAAATTCTCTAACTCATTTAATATGGGTGGTCTAGCTCAACCTTGAACAGCAGTAGTAAGCCCTCTATGTTCTGGCTTAATTCTATAAATAATAATCTTTCTCATCCTATCTTCATTAATTTTTGATGCAGAATCTAATTTTGAAATTTCTCGACACAAAGAATTAAGTTTTATAAAATATTAATTAATTGACATCTCCCCTTATTTAATAGATATTAACTCCATCTTTAAATTTTGTAATCTCATCTCATGTTTTTTAGAAAATTATTAGGCTAAAATATCCCAAGCTTCTTTAGGTGTAAGAGTGTACCTGATATGTTATAACATTTCTTTTTCAATTGATATTTTGTTCGTGAACATTGCCTTCCCAGCCTTAACTTTCCACTTCTTCAAGGCATTTGCATATACTTCTAGAGGCAGCGTACTCTCACTTTCATCAACTATCTCTAATAAATCTTGACCTTAGAGATAAAACTCTAAACATGTCAACCACGCACGATAGTTATAATTGTTCAGCTTCTTTATATTACCCATTGTGAGGTCCATCTCGTGACTTGGGACTTCTCTCCACCAAGCAAGCAATTGGCTACACAAAACCTCTCAACTGTGCATGAGATAATTACCCTTAGGACACTTCACTATCTTAAACTAAATCACTCCTTTGGACCCTCGATCATCCCGCTTTGATACCACTTGTAGAATATGTAGAAGCTAATTTAAAAAAACTTACTTTCATTATATCAAAGAAACTTTAGTACAATAGTATTTGTACACACTCACACATTAATATTCTCATAAATACTCAAGATACTTTCTTATTTAAACTCACCTATAATATACTTTTTCATATATACATTAACTCTTCTATGACAGACATGCTCTTTTATACATACACCAACACACATATGACACTCTTACACACATCTACACAAATGGTCATCATCACCTATGCCAATTTATAGGCTTACAATCCTTAAGGACTAAGCATAATAAGTTGTCAAAGCCAACTTGAAAATAACTTATGACAACTAATGCCAATGATACGAATGTAGTTAACTTGTACCAAACCTGTTTTCAATCTTGATAACCTTGCCAAGGATCATTCATAAATCAAGCAAAGGGAAACTCTAATTCCTAACAAGTCCCTTAAGTAACCTGTACTTAAGAACCTTAATTATAAAGAATTAAAGGTTGTTTAATATAAACCTAAGAAAGTCATTTTTAAGTCTAAACTAAACTAGGCTTGAATGTACCAAGCCTTCACTTGATAAATTCACTAAAATTCTTTTAATAACAAAAGAGAAGGGCTTTAACCTCATAAGAATTGAAATTTAATTAATAAAACTTCTTTTAAATGCATGCTACATTACTATGGCCTTTATATAAGCATGTAAACATCCTAATCCTTGAAAGAATAGGTTTTCTTACTTATTCCTAAAGACTCCTATAAAGGAAAATCCTTAACTAAATAGTATCCCTTTAAAAATATGACAACTAATGCCAACTAAGCTTTGATAAGTCAAATTGAAAACTCATGACAACTAAGCATTGAAAAGTTAAATTGATAACTCATCACAACTAAGTAAAATTTGACCAAGTTTTAAAATGAGTTGCAGCCACTCTCCATCACATCTAGGATTTTATTTATAGAGAATATTCTTGAAAGATTCTTGATTTTTGTAGATTCCCTTAGCATCTTCTAGAACCTTCTAAAATCTTCAAAATTGCACTTTATATATTTTGAATGCAAAGCACTCCACTTGAAGAGTTTGACATGAATTCTGCATTTTGAGGGTCAAAATGTGATAATAAAGTGCAAAAAGGATGATTTTGCCCTTGTGTCAAACTTTCTCCAAATTCACTCTATTAAGCTCCATTGGCACTTGTGCTTTGATTCTAAATCCCAAACTTGATCTTTTGCTTCAAAAAAAATCCTAAACCATCCTTAAACTTCTTCATGCGTGTTTTAATAATTGGAACATTATACTTGAGTGGATCATCATGTTGGTTAACATGTTTGGTGCTTGCTTAGTTCATATCATTCCTTTATTCCTCGTAAAGATTCATCCTTGAATCTGACCCATCTTCTAATATTAATATATTTAGATATCTTTCAGGATCAAATACAAACACCTTGGTTGAATTCTTCTCCTTTAAAGCAATGATGCACATAAATAGCTTCAGAATAACTTAAACTTAAGGACTTACTCAAAATGCAACACTGGTATTCATAAACTTGTAAATGTTGAATCCTTGTTATTTCCTTCTAAACTTAAAACATTAATATCTTAAGTTTTTCTTGCTACAAAAAAAAACTCCATGGATTCCCTTGAAAGAAGTAAAATATTGCAGCTCTTTCTCATATGTTATGCTAGGAATGAAATCTTTAAATGCATTATTGACTTGGTAAGGCATCTCAACATCATCATCAAATGGATCTTTATATCATTTAAAAGTCTACAAAATAAATTTCAACACCTTATAAAAAGAAAGATTAGAATTGTTAATATCATCATGATGAATAACCATTTTCTTATCCTTTACAATGCTCTCAATCTCTAGTTTCCTCTTTTGTGCACAAACTTCTAAATTTTCCTCTTCTTGGTGCTTATACTCTCCATGCTCATAATATGCACTCTTAATAACTCCTTGACTAATTAATCCTTTTACAAGATCACAAACTTCTAGATTTTCTTTGTTAGGATGCACACACTTGCCATTATCTTTAACTTCTTGCAATATTTCATTAAGGCTTTTGGCATTATTTTGCTCCAATACCTCCACAATTTCTTCATTAACTATTTTCTCTTCAAAATCATTGTTTACACTTTCTTCATTTACTAAAACATGAATGTTGTCATCCTCTTTAATAACCTAATCATCTACTTTAATGCATAATTGCTCTTTAAATTTCTCACTTTGCCCCATTTTTAACAATTAACTCCTTATTTTCCTTTCTCTTATCTTCATAGGTTTCCCTTTCCAAATTTTTCCCACATGAAGAGTCAATCTCTTCATTTTGTTGATTGATGCTTAAGTCTTCACAAATTAACTTTGTAGGTAAGGTTTCAAGTTGGCACTCTTTCCCTTTATCTTTCTCCTTAACTTATTTCTCAAGCACCTTAATTACTTTAACATTCCTCAAACCTTATTTCATCCTTTGAAAGTGATTATGAAACTCCCTATAAAAATTATTTGGCACGAACCTCTTTCGCATGATAGTCTTCATCTTTTGCCATGTAGAGATAGGTTCTTCTCTATAATGCCTCCTTGAGACCACTAGTTGATTCCATTAAGCTAATGCATAGCCCATGAACATAGTGATTGCAAGCTTGAATTTCTTTTCCTCAAGGTAGTTATGGTAATTAAACACAAAATCTACCTTCTTTTCCATGCAAGATATGCTTTAGGATCATTTCTACTATAAAAATTAGGTATCTTCATCTTTATGCTCTTAAGGTTGTTATCTTGCCTATTATGCCCTTGAATGCGCTCATTAAGAAACTCATTATCATCATCACACCATCTCCCTCTGCGAACTTGTCTATATATGATTTCAATCATATTATTGATGTTATTAGTGGTGGTTATAGCTTGGCTTTGCTCTAACCTCCCTATTTGCTCTTGAACCTTTTGATGGCTATTTAACAATTAACTCATTTATTCTTACATTGCCTTCATAAAGAGCTTCCATTTGGAATTTATCTTAACCTCCTTTGGATATGCCATGTTATAAATAAAGAAATAAAATGAAAAAAAATACACAAGTAACACTCCCTTATATGTTTACACTAAAAAAATGTCATTAAACACTCGTGTTTCACTTAATTAGGCTTTTACCCTCTTATGAGCTCACCACTTGCCTTTTACCTCTTAAATCCATTCTTATATTTCTTATGGAACTTAAGTTACTAACTATCAAATTAAGCTCAATACAAAACAAGCAAAGCAAAATTAAACTCAAATTTTACTATAAGAGCCAAAGAAAAGGCAATAAATAAAGACAATATCCAAACAAGACAAAAAATAAGAAAATTTAGAATAAGTGTTTAAACTACCTTAAACACAACTTAAGAAGAAGAGTAGAATATTCAAATTGAAATTAGGTAAGGTATGGAATATAGAATCAAAACAGTAAATTAAAATGGCTATAGGCCGAATTTAATTCAACTTTGATCAATTCAACTTTTTATCACAATTCAAAACTCTTTTTTGTCTTTTTTTTTATATAACAAATGCTTCTAAATTAAGAACAAACTTAAATTGATATGTATTTATGAAAAACAAGACTCTTAAGAGCTAAACAGTAAGAAAAAAATGAATTTGATTTATTTTTTAAAGGCTAGAAATAGATTGGACTATGAAGAAAAGAATGAAATTGACACAAGATAACAAAAAAGAATTTGAACTCTAAGATCATAAATAAAATGAATTGATATCAAATAAGACACAAAAACGAATGAACTATGAAACAATGATTTTTTTTAATTAAATGCAAACAACAACAAAGAAAAGTAAAGATACATACTTGATTAATAAGCCAAAGCTTTGATACCAAATGATGTGAACGTGGTTAACTTGTATCAAAACCATATTCAATCTTGATAACCTTGCCAATGATAGTTCATAAATCAAGCAGAGGAAAACTATAATTCCCAATAAGACCCTTAAATAACATGTACTTAAGAACCTCAATTATAAAGAATTAAAGGTTGTTTAATATAAACCGAAGATGAACAAAGTCAATTTTAAGTCTAAATTAAACTAGGTTTGAGTGCACCAAGCCTTCACTTGATAAATTCACTAAAGTTCTTTTAAGAATAAAAGAAAAGGAATTTAACCTCATAAGAATTAAAATTTAATTGATAAAACTTCTTCTAAATTCGTGCTACATTGCTATGGCCTTTATATAAGCATGCAAACATCCTAATCCTTGAAGGAATAGGTTTTCTTACTTATTCCTCAAGACTTTTATAAAGAAAAATCCTTAACTAAATAGGATCCCTTTAAAAATATGACAACTAATTCCAACTAAGGTTTAAAAAGTCAAATTGACAACTCATGACAACTAAGCATCAAAAAGTCAAATTGACAACTCATGACAACTAAGCAAAATTTAACCAAGTCTTTCAATGAGTTGCAGCCACTCTCCATCATATCTAGGTTTTTATTTATAGAGAATATTTTTGAAAGATTCTTGATTCTTGTAGATTCCTTAAGCATCTTCTAGAACCTTCTAAAATCTTCAAAATTGCACTTCATATGTTTTGAATGCAAAGCACTACAATTGAAGAGTTTGACATGAATTCTTCATTTTAAGGGTTAAAATATCATAATAAGGTGCAAAAAGGATGATTTTTCCCTTGTGTCAAACTTTCTCCAAACTTTCTTTACTCAATTGAGCTTCATTTACACTTGTGCTTTGATTGTTTATCCCAAACTTTATCTTTTGCTTCAAGAACAATCCTAAACCATCCTTAAACTTCTTCATGCATGTTCTAATAATTAGAATATTATACTTGAGTGGATCATCATGTTGGTTAATATGTTTGGTGCTTGCTTATTTCATATCAACCAAGTTATTAAAATTAACTTGAAAGTAACCAAAGCAAAATTGGTTTTGGCAACTAAGAATTAAAGCAAAGTTGGCCACTTCTTCTAAGTTGGGTAACTAAAGTAATAATCTTCTAGAATGATATAAAGAATGGTGTAGAGTTGGTGATGTATTCTTCACAACATGTATTATGATTTTATTACTTACTGTTGGGTAGTTGTAAGCATAGTGCTCATTGACATCCAGGTAAATGAATTCTTATTTTGGTTAGAGCAGATGTTAGAACAATATGATCAACACACTTGTGAGAATTTGTGTATGATTTTATGGGCAATCTGGAATCAAAGGAACAATTGGCTTTAGATTATGAAATTTGTGTCCCCTACGTCTAGTGTGGTTGGAGCTTTAAAGTTCTTAGATGATTTTCAATTTTATCATCTGAAGGAGGGTCAAATAGGAGTTCAATAACAACAAGAATTAATTATATAGGAAAAACCTTTATAGGTCAGTTGAAGCTCAATATTAATGTTGTTATTGACAATGGAGGTGTAACAATAGGTTTTAGTATAGTTCTCTAGGATTGCTAAGGAACGGTCTAGGTATGTGTAGAATAAAATTCAGAAGAAAAAAAGAGAGAATTCAAGGAAATTGTTATTTTCCCGTATATTCACAAGGGAGATTACAACCTTTATATATACATTAAATATTCCTATATATGGTAAACCTAATTATACATACTAATTAGGAATAGAATAACTTCTTAAATAAAATAAAGATTTAATTCCTAATAAATATAATTGAGTCTTTGACTTTCATGGCGCTCACTTCAACACTCCCTCTCAAGTTGGTAAGTGTATATCAATCATTCCTAACTTGCTAAGTGAGTTGTATAACACTTTTCCAGATACGACCTTTGTAAAGATGTCAACTAGTTGAGTCTGAGAAGAAACAAATGGAAGATTGATTATTTCTTGATTCAAAAGGTCTTTGATGAAGTGCATATTAACCTCTGCATGCATAGTCCAATCATATTGAACCAGGTTGCTTGTAATTGCTATGGCTGCCTTATTATCATAATGTAATATCATAAGCTTTGGATAATTTAGTCCCAGATCTTGAACATTCATTTTATCCAGAGAAATTCATATGCACCATGACCCATTCCTCTAAACTTAGCTTTAGCACTTTATCTTGCTATGACTTTTTGTTTCTTACTCCTTTAGGTGACCAAATTCTTTCCAATAAATGTAAAGTACTCAGATGTTGATTTCTGGCCTAGTCAACATCCGTATAACCAGTAATTTCATAATCTTTATTTCTCCTAAAAAATAAATCTTTGCCTGGATAAGACTTCAAGTATCTCAGCACTCAGTATATTACATCCATATGTTCTTTACTTGGAGAATGCATGAATTAACTTACAACACTTACTGCATAAGCAATGTTTAGTCAAGTATAAGATAAGTAAATTAATCTTCTCACTAGCCTTTGATACTAATCCTTATCATTTGGAACTTGATCTCCACATATTGATAGTCTATAATTGACTTTAATTGGGGTCTCGACTGACTTACAATCAAGCATGCCCATTGCTATAAACAAATCCATTACATACTTTCATTGGTAGGGAGAAATTCCTTTATTTAATCTTGTAACTTTAATCCCTAAAAAATACTTTAAGTTACCTAGATCCTTGAGTTCAAACTCGGCTACTAACTGTCTTTGCAGGGTTGCTATCTCACTCAGATAATTTCCAATGACTACCATATCATCAACATAAAATATAAGAGTACTGACTTTACCCATCTTTTGTTTGATGAATAGTGTATGGTCAATATCACTTTGTTTATAACTGTGCTTCCTCATAAATATTGGGAGTCATTGAAACCATGCTCTAGGTGATTGCTTGAGTCCATACAATGCCCTTTTTAGTTTGCATACTCAATCAATGTACCTCATTTCGGGTGGTGGATCTATATACAATTGTTCATCTATGATTTTATTCCAAAAAGCATTTTTTTACGTCAAATTATCGTAATGGCCGGTCTAGGTTAGCAACTAAAAAAATAAGAACTAGGAAGGTGATCTTTTATACTATTGGGGAAAATGTATCTTCATAGTCAATTCCATACTTCTACTAACTGAGATTTATATCGATTAACGTTGAAGCACATCCTTGAGTTCGAAAGTACAAGCCTAGCCCAAGTAAAGCATTAAAGAAAGCCTACATTGAAGAAAATCTAAGTACTAGACATTCAATATATTTATACTCTTTTTGAATGAAAAATTCAAGATGGCAAAAGAAAGAGATTGACAAAATTGTAGAGAAGCATCTTGGTTTCCACTTAGGCTCATTCATTAAAGGAATCTCCAAGTCAATCACTATAACTACATTACCATTACACTAATACAATAATGCTCTTTTATAGGTACTCAACTAGTAATGCTGCAGATAATATGACTGAACCATAAGCTTCGGTTTCATTGAGAGTTCAATAATTGCATAAACAAAAATGAACATAAATATTCGTGAAATCAAAAGTTGGATAAGAACACCACAACATATAAGAATTCCTTCATAAATATTTATTTTTATTAGGAAAATATGCATTTAAGCTCCTAATATTTATGGTCGGGCCATTTAGATTTTTTTGGACCATTTATACATATAATTAAGTTGTCTCTATAATTTAAGCCCCTTGACTGATGGCAGAAAATTTAAAAGTTAACGTCGTTTGTATCTGAGCTGATGTGGCCATCATGTAGAAGAATTTTCTTTTCCAATTAACTTGCATATAAATATAAAACACTCTCTTTGTTTCCAAGCGAAGCTAGAGGATAATAAAATTAAAGCCCCACCTTACACAGTGGCTTCACCTGTAAATCACCGTAAAAACCACCCTACAAATGTGGTTCCTCTTCACCACGACTACTTCTCCTTCATTAATTCTCTGTAAAAGCTCTGACACAACTGTTATCCTTGCTCTCAATGCTTTCTTCCTCCTCCAATCCTCTGCTTCTTCCAAAGCTAAAGACGTCAGTAAAACTCCCACCTTCCTCAACTCCTTCGCCGACGGCTTTGATGCTAATATTTAGGTGATTGCAATCAAGATACCCATGAATCAAAACATTCCAAGAAACAGAGTCTTTGCTTCTCATGGAATTAAAAGCACTCACAGCAGTTTCCAACTCTCCACACTTGAGGTAAAAGCTCATAACGAAATTCCCAATGAAAGTAAGTGAACCAAATGCTGTTTTGATTAAACAAGCATGAAGACACTTCCCATTATTACATGATACATATGAACAAGCTTTAAGAATGTGAGAAATGAGCATAACATGGAGCAGATGAGATATTCCTGCATTTTTCATTTCCTGGCACTGAGATATCACTTCATGCCATTTTTCATCAGATGATAATTCCTTGATTCTTAAAATCCAATTCTTAAGCTTTAAATTTGACAAAATTGTTGGAAAATGCATGGCCAAGATACTGATGTCTATAGAACCATTTATTCTATTAAGCTAAAAAGCTATGGATATATGTTGTCAGTTGTAATTTGAGTTTGTTAGGTTGCTTCTCCATCTTCTTCTGTTCTGAATTTTATTCTATTGCCGATGCTTTGAGAGTGAGTTTACTTAAGATCATTTCTTCCTTCTGCTTTAACTTTGTCATTCGAACACATGTTTAATGTTATGCTCTCTCTGACATCCTTTTTTAATGCCCAGGTTCTCATTTCTCTCCATCAGGCTGTCATTCCTTACATCTCCAATCCTTTGACATTATGGTATACTTTTATGTCTAAATGCCTTCCCCTTGAGGATTTGGTGTCCTTAAAATCATTTTATAAATTTTCATGTTTATGAGAGAAGTTAATGAATGCAAGAATTGTGTATTTAGGTGAAGCGGAATAAGTTCCAGTGAAGGATGATAAAGAATTGGAACTTGAAATTGTTAACAATTGAGAAAACAGTGCATTGAAAGTAAGAAATAAATTTTTTAATTGAGATCAGCCTTCATTTTTTAAAATTCGGCAGTGAACTCTTGTCGTTTGAGATTGGTTTAGTAGCTATTGTTACTATAGATATTAGTTTGTGATTTTAGATTTGGTATCTACTAGTAACCAACAGCAGGTAATGCCTTTCTGTTGTGGCAATTAACGCTTTTCAAATTCCAGCTTTATCGATTGTTCTGCTAATCTAAATACCATGTTTTGTATCTTTGCTTCTTTGGATTGTTTTTTTCATTTTGATAATGCTTTCTTCTCTGGATTTTCTTTTGTTCTCAAATTGTCACAATTTGATTTTTGTAATTGATTTAAAACTAACCATTTAGCTAAATTGTTAGAGGTTGTTGTAGGAATTGTGAACTATGCACCTTAAAATATGTTCGGTTAATAGAACAAGAACAAGAAAAGAAAACCCAAAACCTGAAATTTCATTTTTGATATAACCAAACTAATTAACAGTCCTCAATTGATCAGTCACTATAGTAAGATCCAAGAAAGACCTTACAGTGTTGATTGAACTAAGTAGTAGTAGCAGTTCATTGGCGACGGAGCAAAGGAAGCATTAGACTTATATGATGACATGGTTCTAGCTGGAGTAAAGCGAAATGAAGGTTACAAATCAGATATTGAGCTTGGATCCAGAAGATCCTTCAACCTATATATTGTTATCTAATATTTATGCCAGTGCATGTATGTGGGAACAGGTTTCAACGGTGAGAAGGTTGATGGCCGCTAAGGAAGTTAAAAAGGAACCAGGTTATAGTACCACCATTACTTTTGGGAAGGAAATTAGAGTGTTTCATGTTGGGGAGACATGTCATCCTATAAAGGATGAACTATTTGGTTTGCTTAAGGAGTTAGAAGGATCGATAAGGAGAAGAGGGTATGTTCTGGATAATTGCTCATAATAGCAATAGAAAATAAAAACCCTAACGGAGCTATTCGTCCAACAGCGACGGAGTTTCCAAGAAGAAGAGGAAGCTTGAACAGTTACGAGTGGTGTTATTAGTGGATTGGGGTTTATTTATTGATATGTTAAAAGAACAATATGGTGAGCTTCTTTTGCCAACAAATGATTGAGATATCAATGAAGAAGAAGAAGTAATGGGACCCATTTTCTTTTAAAAAGATGTCGCGTCAGCCTGAGATAACAGTGTTAATATTGCTTTCATCAAGGGGCTTAAATCATAAAAACAACTTAATTCTGTATATAAATGGTCCAGTAAGGGTTTATGTGCTTTTTGTTATAAACATTAGGAGCTTAAATGCATCGTTTCCTTTTTTTATTATTTTCACAATATATTTGTCATGCAAACAGCAAACATGTTTACACTTCTACATATATGCTTATCCCTAAATACATTATTATTATTCATAAAAACCATACATTAATCACATTAATATATTTATTACACAAGAATTAACCATCAAATAAGATCAATTATATGATCCAAAAATTATTGTTCTTTTGTCTATCATTACAAAAAGAAAAAAACATATTTTTTTAGCTACAAGCAACACTTACGCAAACAAACACTCATTCGTGCTCAAGATAACGAATAGTGACTATCGTTTAAATCTAAATCAAACAATACTTAGGCAAATTCTATTCTACAACAGATCCTTATTCATGAAAATTTCAGAGAATATCTAACAAGGGAAATCCAAGAAGAGAGTCAAGTATCCACTACATAATTGTATGAATCAAAACACAAATCCAAAACATCCTAGGTGGTATTACACAATATCTTCTATTTAAGAAAGGGAAAAGGTGCATCTAGAACCATAATATTTGGGCTAAGGATCACTTGAGTTCTGAAAATTTGTTTAGGACCAAATGGACTCTGGACGTTGCTTTAAATGGCCCAAACACACAAAATTTAACTAACTATTAGTACCCAACATTACAAAATTATTTATGCCTCTATCATCTTCTTTAATCCCAAATGCTTGAAACCCACAACCACAAATACATCCCTACTAGCAGCACCTTCATCATATTTTCCACCTTTATGCTTGTACCTAGTCCTCTCAGCGGCTGCACCAAACAGAGAAATGTACTCATCATTAAATTCAAATAATTATTTTCCCAGTAAGCAAATAACTTATGGAATCGTGCAAAGAAAATTTTCTGATAGGCACTAAACAGAGTATTGATTCATTCTGAGATGCATATCCAATGCTAAGAGGCCGTTTGGTTACAATTGAAAGTACTTCCTGAGTGGGTTACAACTGGCTTCTCATCTTCCACAGCACATGTCTTCGAGCGAAGTATTATTAACTTATGGCAATTCAGTTCAAATTTAGACATAGCTGAGCCTGGAAAAGTATATGGTATGCGAAAGAAATTTATAGTAGAAATTGGTGTAACTGGGTTCTTTCTTTTATTACTAGCTGAAGGGGTCAACTATTTTGTTGTTAGACTCACAAGGAAGAAAGCCATAAATGCACTAAAAAATGCCAATGGGAATAGTGTAAGTGTGGTTGCTGACAACTTATTGAAAGATTATCTTGAATGAGGCGTCTTCCTGAAAAGATTCTGTTACAGAGAACTAGAGGTAGCAACAAATTTCTTTGCAGATCATATGAGATTATGCCAAGGAGGGTCTGGACATGTTTACAGAGGGACCTTATATGTGTTTGGTCATTTGGTTGCTGTAAAAAGAATTTTTCCTGAAGCTTTAAACTTTGTGAAAATCTTCACAAATGAAGTAAAGATTATTAATCGTTTAATACACCGAAACCTGGTGCAGTTCCTTGGATTGTGTCATGAGCAGGCAAATTTCTTGCTTGTTTATGACTACATGCCTAATGGCAGCCTTGACACTCATCTTTTTGGTAATAGGAGAACACTACCTTGGAAGTTGCAGTACATAATATCCATAGAATTGGCCTCAGCAATTCATTATTTTCATGAAGATGCAGAGCAATGTGTCCTTCATAGAGATATAAAATCAGCTAATGTATTGTTGGATACAGATTTTAGTACTAAGCTTGGTGATTTTCGAGTCGCTGTGCTCATTGACTCTCGGTTGAGGACTCAAATGACAAGTGTTGTTGGGACTTTTAGCTATCTCACCTTGGAATATGCCAATTAAGGCAGGGATACCAAGGAATCTGACATGTTTAATTTTGGAATTGTAGCATTGGACCTTGCTTGTGGAAGGACTTATCGGGGCACTTTGATAAAGATGATGAGTCATCAATGTTTTCATCTCGATTACTTGCTGCGCTTAACTCGCTCCACCGAGCGAGTCCCTCACTGTAGTTCCGAGGGATTAATTGCATAAAATTGCAGAAAGTCCCTCACTGTCAAAATTCTCTAGTTGGTCAACTTCCCATGCAATGCACCACCTTTTGCTATTCTTTCTGTACGCCATACTTTGTCATCCAACTACGGAGGGTGATGTTTCTTGTACACTGCAAGTTAACAAGTGAACTGTCAGTCATTTAGTTATAGATTTTGTTGAAAAAATGATATTTCATTCATACAGAACAAACAAACAAGCAAAGTTAAAGTTAAAGTTTCTAACTTACAGTCTCCATGGTGATCTTTGACCACAAAAGCTTCACTTCCTGCCTCTTAAATCCTTTCTCCATCATAAGTTCTTGACACGGGTCTAGCCCCCAATCAAAATCTTCGGCTTCTCTGCCAACTAGAATTATTAGTGAAAGGCACATCACTGATTAGAGCAACTCCAACTCTCAATGTCACATTCAAATCCCCTCCTATAACCGTTGGCCTTCTACCCTCTCTTTCGTGGATAACATTGACATTGAATTGGATCTTACTCCAGTTTTCTTGATCATTTGAACCGAAGTCACCATCAAGCACGAGAATCTTAATCTTCATAGAAGACAGAGGACCAGAAATGACAAAGGTATTGCTGTTAGAATCTACAAGTATAATCCTGATGTGATCACCATCTTTCACCTCGATTGGTTAGAAAGAGGTGATCGGTTTGTTTTTGTTGGTGCAGCTACTAGTGTTTTTGTTTGTGGTGAAGAGGAGATTGACGGCAATGGTGAGTTGTAGTGATGGTGTGAAAGAGACTGACGGCAAGACTTTTTTTTTATTAACAGTTAGGTTAATTTATATGTATCTGGACTAAATAATTTAACGTTAAGATGCCAATTGATTTGAAACAAATTTTTGGGATCCAAGTAATCCTTGGCCCAAACATCAGGGGTTTGGATGCACCTTTTTTCTTTAAGAAGAGGGGCAATCTTAGACATGGTTTTAAATAACAGTCGTTATATAATGCAACGGCCGTTATTTTTAGGTGTTTGAGGGTATCGTGATTGATTTCATTGATAAATAACGGTGAAAAAATAATTAAAGAACAATGGGCACAACAACTGTGACATAAAGGTAAAGGCCTCTAATTGAATGAATAAATTTTTTATGGTGATAGCTCTGACTTCACCATTAACTATGAACATAGATATGGTTATGATGTTAGTAATTCTGAATTAAGCTATTAAAACACATATCCACTTATGACTATGTCTCAACCTCCACCTCAGTCCCAACCATATCCATCTATGGCTATACCTATACCTCTACCTTAGCCTCAACTTCAACCTTTACATCACTAAAATGATGATAATGATCAAACTATTTGTATGGATGCTTTGTTTGGGCCTTTAAGAACTACATTCTTCAATTATGAAGATGGGAGTACAACTCAATCTACATCCCATAGGCGTTCTTTCTAGCACTAAATTACTAATAATACTATAATACTATAAATGTGTAATTTTTTAGACTTTTTTTCTAGTATATTATAATCTTCTATTAGTGTGTGTATGCTTATTATATGAAGTCATAAATTAACTAATGCATTTATGGTATTGTATATGTATGATGATTATATGAGCCAATAGGATATATATATTTTTTGTGGCAGTTATGCTCATTAGATAATTTTATGCTTATATTCAAATGAACACCTTCAAATTCTATTTATTTTGAATATTTGAATTTTTTTTAAAAAAAATTTTGTTATGTTATTATCGTGATAGGTCTGTTACCGTTACACGTGACTGCAACTACGATTACGGCCATTACCATTATTTGAAACCATGATTATGGCCTTTCACCTAAACTGCAATGCTTATCTTATGACTTGGACTGGGCAAACCTAAATTTGGTCCTTTAAAGCCCATGATCTATCATTTCAAAAACCTTCACTAAATTACTATCTCATATTATGGAGCTCAGATTGAAAGGGCTCAAACTAACTACTAGGATCACAATATCCTTCCTTTTGCAAAAATACTACAAACAATAAATGCTCGAAAAAATCAAACATCAATAACAATAATGCTCGGACTCAATACCAATCATTATTCTAACTAGGCAACTGCCATCAATAAAGTTATTAAAGTTCATATACTAAGCAACATCTTTGTTAGCCTCAATAGTGACTCAAACTAAGGTTTGGCACTCAGGCCATGCTTATAATGCATCAAGAATCTAAGTTTAGTGATTGAAGCTAGCACCCTAAGGTCATTTTGATAGTACTGAGGTTCACCACTCGGGTCACGCTTCTAATGAACTGAGAATCTAAGTCTAACGTCTGAAGCTGGCATGCTTAGGTCGCTTCTATAGTATTAAGGTTTGACACACGGGCCATGCTTATAATGCACCGAGAATCTAAGTCTAGTGGTTGAAGTTAGCACCCTCAGGTCGCTTCTATAGTACTAAAGTTTAGCACTCAGGCTATGCTTATAATGCACTGAGCATCAAAACTCCAATGACAACTAGTCTCATCATGTCGCTTCTATAATATTGACTAGTTAATCCCTCAGGTCATTTCTATAATACCGAGCATCTTTTATTGCAGGTTCTACGCATCTAAGTCTAGTTGGCATTTTATGATTATGATATTATGATAAAGTGATTTTATGACTTGGTATATCAAGCATCTCAATGTTCAATGATTGAGGCTAGCCACCTCAGGTAATCCTTCAACAACACATGAGATTTTAAGCAAGGTTCTTATCTCAGCACATCAGTCATCTTCATGTGATTCTTGACATCTAGAAAACTCGGACATAAATATCCTAACAGACTTTCAAGAGGGACTCTTAATATCCCATATCAATATCTTATTTTAATAAGGGTTATAATCCTTAAAGAGGAAGAAAGCTTGAATAAGAAGAAAATTTGATAAGGAAGTCTATTCTCTCAAGGCAATCTTACAAGTATAAGGAATCATATTACTAAAAGGTTTATGTATAATTTTTCCCTATAAATACATCTCATGACATTTCATGTCATTCATTCAATCGCTCTCATACTTTACATCATCCCATCATCCACAATCATCTGACATCTTTCTATTATACTTATTCATTTTATTATTTTTTTCCCTATACAAATACAGATTTAAGTTTTAGAGTATCTATTGGGGGAACCTCCGTCCCTTCACCAATGCTTCTCGTTGATGCAGGTTCCACAATAAAATATACAACTCAAAGTTATCAATTATTATTATTATGCTCTATTGATAAAGATGGTAAATTGTGCATGGTGGAGCTGACACATGATGCACAACCTGAGAATCCATCCCTGATTTTTGTGGGATTACAGAACCATCTTCAATCACCTCATCTCTTTTATTTTTTCACCCTCTCAACCTTAATTACTTCTTTCATTATATCGCCATGTCAATACAACTAGCTCAATATATAGTCAAAATGTTCTTGAGTGAGTTTTGCTTGCTTATTATATATTTTAATTTTGGCTAAAAAGCTTTTGTTGGCCAATTTGTCAAGCTACTTTCATGTTATTAAACTAACGGTGAGATTAAATCTTGATACCTATTTTTATTTGTTTATTATTTTTTGTCTAAATTTTTTATATTTAAAGTCCATTAAATTTTAACTAATTTGATTTTATCTATAAAAAATTAAAATAGTAAATATTTTTATACAATTAATTTAACACAATTATATACACTATAATTTAAACTAGAGGCTTTACTTAAATAATAACGATCACTTCCAACTAAAGCTAATGCCGGATTGTTGATACCTATTTTTATTTATTAGTGTTAATTAGTTAATTACTAATGGTGTTTTTTTCACGTGACTTGGACCAAGTATATATATATATATATATATATATACTTACTTTAAAGTCTTTATATTATATTATTTCACCTAATTTATTTTTTAGCTATAAATATGTATATATATTAATTGAAAACTTTAACTGTTTAGGTTTATATTTATATTTTTTGTCGGATTTTACATTACTTTGTCTTATTTGGCTAATAATAATGGAATTGTTGTTTGATGTAAAAAAATATTCTATTTTTCTGTAATTACATTTTATTACGTGGAAGCAATTTATATATGTATATGATATTTTTCTTATTTTTATTAAAATTTATTTTAAAAAATATATATATTTAGCTGATATTATAAATTTATATTTTGTATACTTTACAATTTTCTTTTATCAAATGTATGTTAAGGTTTGGTTTTTCATTGTAAAACCTAATTGTGACCATGGGTGCTCGAGCAACTCAGCGGTCAAACTCCAGTATTCTCTAAGGGTATAATTCGGAGCAATTCTGCATTTGTTAATTAATTTCACATGTATGTGTACATTCTATTAACTTCGAAATACTGATGGTCTCTTTTGTTTCGTGAGAATTTTTTTTTTTTTTTTTAAGAAAAAAGTAAATTTAGGGGATTAGTGGTTCCTGAGCCACCATTTTTTTTCCTGCTAAATCACTTGTTTATGCACACACATAGAAATATTTACAAAATATGTTTTCTAGGATAGGTCAATATGCGGCTTTTTAACAATTTAGGGTAAATTTTTTTTTTTCCAATTTAAATTTCTAAACTATTTCCCAATTTAAAAAAAAAATTATTCAAAATAAACGAAATAAAAAATCATTTTCGCGGCAGAAGTGTTAAATGATAAAGTATTTCCGTCTGTGAACATGTTTTTATAAAAAAAAAAAATTTCTAAAGACAACTCCGCCATCCCAACTGGCGCAGTTGTCAATTCAATTTTTTTTTTAATAACTTTGTAGGCCTGCAACTTTTGTGTGTTTTAGAGCAAATACATTTCTTTGTTTTTTGAGCGAACATTAGCCATTTGCCTGAATTGTATCTAATGTGTTTTGCTCAAATTCTGAATGAGAAATTGAAATTTTAGTTTGGTCAAATTCATTCATGCAAGATCAACGTGTTATGGCCATTTCAGGGCAATATATATTATATAATATAATAATAATAATAATTATTATTATTATTATTATTATTATGTTATCTATTTTGTTCATCGTAACAAGAATATAAATTCCAAATGTGTTATCATACATAAAATTTGGTAGTTTCTAATTATAGTCCAATGATGAAAATAATTTATGAAAAATGATAAAAATGTATGTTGTTATTTCTTTGGAATGTGCGAATCTCAAACTTAAATTTTTGTAGCCTTTTGGAACCTTAAACCAGTTGAACCACACCTTTATGTCCTCAAACTAACATGAGTTTAGTGAACTAAGCTTCAATTTAATAAATAGGACACCTGGAGTAGTGAATTGCACACTTTGAAAAGTCACCATGCATGTAAGTAACTACCCAAATGTGTAGTTTGTTGAACCGATGTATGGTTCATTGAACCGACGATTGATTTAATGAACCAGACACCTAATTCACCTCTTCCAAACCCAAAAGCTCAATTGGAAGAAGCTCTGAATAACATAAACGGCCCATGGGTCTTTGCGCGAGTGCACGTGTGTGTGGTCGCTAGGGGTGTAACCAATCCGAGTGGATTGCAATTCACTCAGAGCTCGATTCTTTCAAGTTTATTTGTTAAACTAAATAAGTCTAGTCTGAACTTTATTTTGGGGTTCGTAAGCTAAATGTCACGACCCGAACCCGAGGGCACGTGACCGGCACTAGGGAATGGGTAAGCATAAGGTCCCCGAAACCCGTAGTAAGCCTAAAGGAAAAAGAAAATAAAACCATTCACATATTAAACTTTACTTTAAAACAAAACACATTATCAAACTGATTTTTCTCAGAATACACAAATTCAACTGCTTAAATAATAATGTATTTCAACATCTCATATTATAAATCAGATTGAATCTTATACGCAAGCGTGGTTTACACAAATAAATTACATAATTATGTTTAAACCATACAAATCTGTAATACATATACTACTGCAGCAACCTAGATTAGTACACAGTACAGCTTATAATGACCTACATAAAATAGCCGGTGAAGAAGAAATCCGGCGTAGAGGTAGTCTGAGGTCGAACTCCCAAGCTTCTGAAAAAAATAAATTGAGGGGAATCAGACCTCACTGAGTAAGTCAATAAAAGAGCTGTATGGTTTGAAAACCTTTTTGAAAACTATATATATTTATAGTGAAAATAATTTATAATATATAAGTATAGCTTTTGGAAAATCTCGGTAGAACCCTAAACCCAAGTCTAAACGGCCATCTGGGCCCACTTATTCCAACTAGACTACCGGTCCCCGAGAGCAAGGGCATCAACCGAGGCACCAAGCCGTAGTCATTCACTTAATCCAAATATATGGCACTGGCGGTTCCCGAGAGCAAAGACATCAACCGAGGCACCCATCCCAATCCATTATTGACTTTCCAATCACTGGTGGTCCCCGAGAGCAAAGGCTTCTACCGAGGCACCCGTCCCAGTTTAACATTCATCAATAATATAGTTATCGGATCCATCTCTCAATCTCTACCATGTGCACATAGTCCTGGTGAGGCCCACCAGGTAGCTCGTTCTACCAAAATTTCTCAAATCAATTTTAAATAAATAATTTGCATTTAAATCGTAAATGATAGCATTAAATTAAATAAATCATATAATCAATATAATAGAAATACGAGCGCATGCATTCTTTAAACAAACATACGCACAGATCATTTTATCGACTTACAGGATGAATGTGAAGGCTGACGACCACGCGTCTGCCTCGATCTCACAGCTTCTGCTCCGATATGCTCTAAAAGAAAAATAATGAATCGACTTTTTAAAACATGACTAAGGAATCGAAATCAGGAATCAACAAAATAATAAAATTCTAGACTGACTCGACGAAAATCGGACGAGACTCGACAGACAGGAGTTAACCTAACTAACGGTAGGAATTTTTTTTTTTACGGATATCACGTTTTACGAGAAAATCTATCGAAATTTCGACAGAGTCTCCTCTATAAAACGGACATCTCTCTACCAAAGGTAGAGCCAGTCCTGCATAGAAAATGCACTTCCAAAATACACAACCATTCACACTCGAGTCGGGCTCCTAAGACTACAATTTGCCCCGACCGAGATCACAATCTCAAAAGTATCAAAATTAATAATATTTATTTCTCCATTTACACACATATTAAAATAAATAAAATTGTGTAAAATCTCAATTATTCAAAATTAAACAATTAAATTTGTTTTCCATTACTAATAGTATAATTATAATTATTATCCAAATGAAACCTTTGCAATATATTACATGAATATATATATATATATATATATATATATATATTGAAAATTGGACATTTAAAATTTTACACTACTTAGGAAATTATATCAATTAATTTATAAAATTTATCTAAACCCTTTAAATACTAATTAAAATATATATTTATCATATTTAGTGTAAAATTACATTTTTACCCCTAGTATATATATAAATTACATAATGCTATATATATATACACAAAATTTTCCTTAAAATTATCCAATCATCTAAAACCAATTTTTTCTCAAGATAATTCCTCCCAATATCATAAAAATATTTAATCAACCAACAATATTTTTCCCAAAAGTATTATTTAACTAAAAATCAATTTTTGGCATAAACTCAAATATATTTATAAAAATAGTATAAAAATCTCAAAAATTATGATTTGAGTTCTAAAATTCATATTATTCACTAATAACCTCATTTATCAAATTTCATACCCTAATTAACCAAAATCTTCAAAATTAGCCTAATTATTTAATTTTGACATAAAGTATAAAAATTCCTAAATTAATATCAAAATTTACCAAAAATCAAAATAAATACCAATAATTCAATAAAAATTCATTTTACTCAAAACAATTAACAACCATCACCCTAATTGCTAATTATACCTAAATAAATATCTAAATAAACCAAATAAATATTAAATAAATTCTGGAAATTCAATTTAATTACCAAAAATTCAAGAAATTTAAAAGCAACTTCAAATGCATGCTAAACAACCCTAATTAACCTAGATTTACCAAGATCAAAGGAGGAAATGGAAGGATTTTGGTGAGCACTACTCACCACCTGGCAGCTGGACAAAGCAGGGGGAGGGGAAGACCTGCTGCCACCGGAAAATGGGGAAGGTGGAGCTGCTCAGGCGAAGCAGAAAGCAGCGACAGACCAAGGAACGAAGCTTGGCAGGTGGACTGAGGCAGGGCTGTCGCGCGAGGGAGATGAAATGCTGTCTGCCAGGCGAGAAGGGGAGGAACACTGCCACTTAAGGAAGAAGAAAGCAGCAGCTGCAACTTGGCAGCTTCAACTCGCGGTGGCAATGGAGTCCTGGCGGTGGGTGAGAGTTGCACAGGGAGGGGAAGTGTGATGAGGGTGACGGAGGAGGAGAAGGGTGGTCATTTTTTGGGTTTTTGGTGCTTTGTTGGGTATATATATATATATATATATATATATATATATATATATATATATATATATATATATATATATATATATATATATATATATATATATATATATATATATATAGACATATACATACATACATATATATTATACAACCTACCAATATGCATACATATATATATTTATCTATAGGCACACATGCATAGCCATAAAATTTAATATCATTTTAAATAGCAATAATAATAATATATATGTTATAGTATAAAATGATAATAAAAATAATGATAATACTATACAATGTAATCCTAGATAATAAGTAAATAATAATACTCACACATATTAATACTCTAAATAATATTAACATACATATAATATAATATGATGAAGGAAAATAATTATTAATAATATGATTTGATAAGATTACCCCTTATTATTTAAGTAATTATATAGGGTATTACACTAAATGAGTTGAACTCGACCTTCCTTAAACTCAGCTCATTTAAGTTAGCAAACAGGCTCGTGAATTTATGGTAATAGGACTCTTCAATTGCATTTCCAACATTTGCTTCTTCATTGTTACTCTCGTTTTGTATAGTTTTTGTACTTATGAAATTCACAAAGCCTTTGAGTTGTTGTTATTGTACATTTGTTAAACTTTCTTTAGATACTCCTGTAGTTGTTAGTGCCAGATGTGATTTAGTTATTGTAAGTTGCTAGTTTGACATGAAGTTGTTTCTCTATTGATATTCTTTTTTATCAATAATGATGCACAAAGGGAATTTTATGAAATTTTCTTGTCTCCTTTTTAGCTCAAAATAGAAGAAAAGAGTTACATCATTTTATATTCTTATAGGAGGATAATTTTCTTGAAACTTTTCATTGGATGCTTATGGTCTTATTGATTGTGTTGATATTTAATTGTTCTAATAATATGTATAACAATTTTTCAAAGTTCCAATTGTTTTCAATAAGAATTCCATCCACTTGAAAGTTGACATAACTCATTTCTTCATTCCATTTGTCTTTTATGATGTTTGACTATTTGTATGGTTTCCATTATACCTACAAGTAAAGGAATATAAATTGTAGTGTTATAAGGTTGTCATTTTATAATACTAATATAATGATAATTAATATAAATAATTTATAATTTATATAATAATACAATTATTATAGTTGCTTTAGGTTGTTTTGGTTGCTATTTATAAAGTTGTTTTGTAAGGTTATCTAGTGGTTGTTTCGGTTGTTTTAGCTATTTTGGATGTTCAAGGTTTATGTTTTATGAGGTTATGGTCTAATAATTATTTTGGTTGTTTAAGGTTTATGTTTTATGAGGTTATGGTCTCGTGGTTATTTTTGTTTGTTTTGATTATTTTGGTTATTTCAATTTTCTGAGGTTATGGCCTAGTAATTGTTTTGGCGGTTTCAGATTTTTGTTTTATAAGCTTATGGTCTAGTGGTTGTTTCAGTTGTTTTGGTTATTTCAGGTTTCTGTTTTCTAAGATTATAGTTAATGTCACGACCCGAACCTGAGGGCACGTGACCGGCACTAGGGAATAGGTAGGCATAAGGCCCCCGAAACCCGTAGTAAGCCTAAAGGAAAAGAAAAATAAAACCTTCCAATTTTATCGGATAATCAATAACATAACATATTATCAAACTGATTTTTCTTAAAAATAAACAGATTCAAGTGCTTAATAGAAATGTGTTTCAACGTCACGTATTATAAATTTAAACTTAAATCTTATACATAAGCATGGTTCGTACAAATAAACTACACAAATATACTTAAACCATATAATTCTTAGTACATATACTACTGCAACATCCTAGAGTAATACAACAGTACAGCTTACAATGACCTACACAAAATAGCCGATGAAGAAGAAACCCGATGTGGAGGTAGTCTGAGGTCGAACTCCCAAGCTCCTGAAAAAAAAAAGATAAATTGAGGGGAATTAGACCTCACTGAGTAAGTCAATAAAAAGAGCTGTACAGTTTGAAAACCTTTTTGAAAACTATATATTTATAGTGAAAATAATTTATAATGTATAGGTATAGCTTTTGAAAAATATCGGTAGAACCCTAAACCCAAAAATCTATATAGCCAACTGGGCCCACTTATTCTAACTAGACTACCGGTCCCCGAGAGCAAAGGCATCAACCGAGGCACCAAGTCGTAGTCATCCACTTAATCTAAATATGTGGCACTGGCGGTCCCCGAGAGCAAAGGCATTGACCGAGGCACCCATCCCAATCCATTATCAACTTTACAATCATTGGCGGTCCCCGAGAGCAAAGGCTTCCACCGAGGCACCCGTCCCAGTTTAGCATTCACCAATCATATATATTACGGATCCATCTCTCAATCTCTACCATGTGCACATAGTCCTAGTAAAGCCCACCAGGTAGCCCGTTCTACCAAAATTTCTCAAAATTGATTTTAAATAAATAAAATGCGTTTAAATCTTAAATAACAGCATTAAATTAAATAAATCATATAATCAATATAATAAATTACGAGCACATGCATTCTTTAAATAAACACATGCACAGATCATTCTATTGACTTACAAGATGAATGTGAAGGCTGACAACCATGCGTTTGCCTCGGTCTCACGGCTTCTGCTCCGATATGCTCTAAAAGAAAAATAACAAATCGATTTTTAAAACATGACTATGTAATCAAAATCAACAATCAACAAAATAATCAAATTCTAGGCTGACTCAAGGAAAACCGGACAAAACTCGATAGACAGGATAACCTAACTAACGGTAGAAATTTTACGAATATCACATTTTATGAGAAAATCTACCGAAATTTCAGCAGAGTCTCCTATGTAAAACGGACATCTCTGTACCAAAGGTAGAGCCAGACCTGCATAAAAATGCACTTCTAATATCCACACTCAAGTCGGGTTCCCAAAACTACATTTAGCCCCGACCGAGATCACAATTCAACAAAATATCAAGAATTAATAGCATTTATTTCTCAAAATACATATTTCACATACACATATACTAAAAATAAATAAAATATATAAAATCTCAATTATTCAAAAATTAAACGACCAAATTTTGTATTTCATTATTAAAATATAATTAAAGCCTAAATTAAAACCATTATATAAATAAATAAATAAATAAATAAATAAAAATATATATATATATATATTTGGAATTAATATTCAAAATTAACACTACTTAATTAAAAATATCAATTAATTTATACAAATTGTCTAAACCCCTTAATTATTAATAAAACTAACTAAAATATATATTTAACTGTAATAGCGTAAAATTACATTTTTACCCCTAAATACATAAATTACGTAATGTATTATTAGTACTAAAAATAATTCCTTAAAATTATTTAATCACCCCAAAAATTTATTTTCTCAAAATTAATCTTCCTAATATAATTAAAACATAAAATCAACCAATAATTTCTTCTAAAAAAATATAATTTATCCTAAAAATCACATTTGACATAAACTCAAAAATATTTATAAAAATAGTATAAAAATCTCAAAAATTATAATTTGAGTTCTAAAATTATTAACATTCACTAATAACTTTAATTATTAAAATTTCATAATTTTTCGCAATAATTTTCAAAAATTAATATAAATACCAATTAAATACCTAAAATTTATATAAACCTCTAATTAACACCAAAATTCTAAAACCTTAAATAAAATTAATATACCAAGAACAATTAACTATAATTACTCTAATTTTACTAATTAAACCAAATAAAATCCAATAAATCAACTAAAAAAAATTAAATAAAATTATGCAAAAATTCTGTAAATTAAGGAAAATTAAGAAAAATGCTTAAAAATTCAAATTGAAGCAATTTAGTGGCATAATCCAACATATACCTAAGAACAACCTAAAATCAACATTCAAATTCGATCAACAACCTGACAGCAACCTAAAAACAACACTGAGCAACTCACCTTCAACCTCCAATTCCGGCGCCGGAGGTGAGTTGCAGTGACGGCCCTTGACTTGGACAGACACCTAAGAGGATGAAGGAAGTTGGGGAAGCTTGGTTGGCGCTGGATCAAACTCCAACAGTGAGGAGGAAGCTTGGTCGAAGGTGGAAGAGAAGAAATAGCGACAGCAACACCACCTGAAGCTCTTCCTCACGGAGGCAATGGCTTCTCAAGCGGTGGCAGGGTGAATGGCGTAGTGAGGAAGAAGGGAGAGATGGTGAGGGACGGAGAGGGAGAGGGTGCAGGGCTTGGGAAGCTTCTTTGCTTTCTGTTTTCATTTTTCTTTTGTTTCGGTTTTGGTCTCTTTTTTTTTTCTTTCTTTTGCTTTGTCGTCTGCGGTTTTGGGTCCATTTCTTCTATTTGTATACTTATATATATATATATATAAAAGTATGAACATATACACACACATATATATATAAATATGTATATGTGCATGTACATAGAAACACATATATAGCCATAAAATTTAATATAGTTTAAAATAGCAATAATAATAATAGACAATGAAATTCTAGACAATAAATAAATAATACTCACATATATTAATAACCCTAAAATAATATTAACATAAATATAATATAATACAAAAGTAATTATTAATAACACTATTTGAAAACTCCTTTATTTAAATAAAAAAAAATATAGGGTATTACAGTTAAGTAGTTGTTTCGATTGTTTTTGTTATTTCAAGTTTTTGTTTTTTTAGATTATAGTCTAATGGTTGTTTCAATTGTTTTCAGATATTGTTATTATTGATGTTTGAATTCTAGGTTTTTTTTTTGTTATTGTTTTTTTTTTGTTATTTCCTTTGTTTGAAGGTTGTTTTCTGGACATTGTGTTGTTTGTTTGTTGTTTCTATGTTTTACAATGAGAAAAGAAATTTTTTATTTTTTACTTTTTTGAGTCTTAGAAATGATTGAGAATCAATATTTGTAATAGTGTAATGTACATATGAATAAAGTTGTTGAGATACATACCTTTGTTGCATGTGATTTTCTAATTTTGATTTCATTTTGTTGCTTGTAATTCAATCGATGTGTAGATCTATTCCTTCATATGTGGTTGCTAATATTGATTTGTGGTTTGTTGAATGATTTTGAATTGATTTGTTTCATATAGCAATTGAGATTTTTATTTCAAATAATGGTTGATTATAGCATATAATGATTGAGGTTTTCGAAACTGAACTGAGAGAATATATATAGAAGCAGATCTTGTTTTAGTTTAGGATAAATTACCATATTTTAAAAAAAATATTTCCATTTAAAGTTGGTTGTGAAAAAAGGTCAACGGTATTTATGAAAATATTTTTCATTTTTCGTATGTTTGTGAAAAAAATCCATAATAGGTGAATTACTATTTACTTTTATGGTTTATTATATTATACTACTTGATTCCAACATTTAAAATTTATATTATTTCCCTTTTCTATCTTGCAAAAGTATATTATTTATCTATTCCGTTAAATCCGTCACAATTACTTTTTACTCACATGACAATTAGCAAATAAATACTATTTGACCCCTTTACTTGAAAAAATTATACTATTTTGTCCTCTCTATTTGAATATATTACATTATTTGCCATTTACAAAATATATTTTTATTATTAAATTAATTATTTAACAAAATTTATGTTAAATTAAATTATTTTTAATTGACTATAACAATGATAATTTTATGGGTTTTTTCATAAATAGACTAAAAATAAAAAATTTTATCAAAAGCCACGTTAACCAAAAATATTTTCAAAATTAACTTTTACTTTTCAAAACTAAATTCCCAAACTTTTTTCTTTCAAATATAGATAACTTTCTTTTCCTTTTTTATCTTTAGGATATTATCTTCGTTTTTTACTTAATATTTTTTTATCAACATTTTTTTTATTTTCTTCATGTTTTTTTCTCAATGCTTTTTTTGCTAAACATTTTTTTATTTTAAAAGTATTGTCTTCTTTTTTTATCAATGTTTTTTTGCTCAACATTTTTTTCCACTCTCTGCATCTTTTTTTTTTTCTTAATGTTTTTTTTGCTCAATATTTTTTTAAAAAAATTTTTAAGGTACTATCTTCATTTTTTTCTCAACATTTTCTTTTTTTTTTGCTCAACATTTTTTTTTCTCTTCAAAACCTTTTTTTTTTTTTCCAAATTAATGATTGAAAACTAAACATCTTCAATTGTTGTAAAACAAGTAATAAATATTTTCAACTGTTGTAACAACAAGTAATAAAAAAAAAAATTTCCCCTTTTATGTTCTTAAAGAATAAGGATTTTATTTTTTTATTTTAATTTGTTTATTAAAATGTTTAACAAGGTTTTTTTTTTTAAAAAATATTATCTAATACTTATTGATCATCAATATGTAACATGTTTACAATTCTTATAGTGTATTTGTAACCTCAACAAAAAAAAAAACCAAAAAAACAAAATAAACAACAAAAAGTAACACTAAAAAAAAATAAAAAGCAACAAAAAAGAAACAATAAAAAAAATAACTAAAAAAACAACATTTCTTATTAAAAACAATACTGAAAAAATAAAAAATAAAACAAGAAGCAACAATAAGAAAATAACAATAGAAAAAACAACAAAAAACAATAAACAAAAAACAAAAAACTGAAAGACAATAAACAACAATAACAAATATATATAATCAACTTAACTAAAACAATAACAAAATTATGTAATGTATCAGAAAAATTCTTATTTTTATCATTAATACTAATAAAAGTGAATATTTTAATTGAAAATAAAATAATTAGTTTTAAAGATCCAAGATAATAAAATAATCATTATTAATGAAAATGTTAATCAAATAATTTGATTTGTAAAAATATTATTATTAAAAAAAAGTATTTCAAAATGTTAAAATTAAATACTCAGATCACATTAAAAATTTGACCACAGCGCCAAAGGCAAGTCTAGAGGCGTGAAATGCTTCCAAAACTCCTACCCAAGGAACATGTATGTACATCAAACTAAGAGGGCCAAAAATGAAAAGAAAAAACACCGAAAACATTGATATTTAGTGTAAAGACCCGAGTTTAATTATTTATACTAAATGTGGATTATTAAGTTTAATTATAATTTTTTTTAATTAGTGTTAATGTGTGTTAATAAAATTTTATATATATATATATATATATATATATATATATAAACGCAAACAAACCCCCTCCCTTTTCTTTTTCCTCTTCTTCTTGTTTCCTTTACCTCTTCTTCTTATTTCCTTTCTTCTCTACCTCACCACCCCCATTACCGACACAACCGCTACCACTATGCCACCTCCTCCTTGCCATGCTGCCACTGCCACTAGCATATTGTCGACTCCTTCCCCTTCTCTTCCTCTCCCGCCATTCTCTCTCTTTCTTCCTCTCGCTTCTTCTTGGCACTATGGCATTCAAGGGATTGCCGACGCCACCTTTTGGCTTGTTGTTGATGTCATTTGAATCTCCATCCTCTGGGCTTCTAAAGCCCCTCAATCCATTTTGATTTTCAACTCCGGTAAGTTCCTCAATTTTGAGAAATTCTATTTTAGGTTTTTTATTTTAATTTGTGAAATTGAGCTTGTATTTGGTTGATCCATGTCAAATTGAGTTTAGATTATTTAAATTGATGTTGATAGCTTTTCATTTAATGTATGGTTTGCAAATTTTCAAGGAAGTTGAATTTCGGATCACTATTCTGACTCTCGATTACTATTCACGGTACTGTTCCGATCCCAGAATGTGAACATATTTTTGTTAAATTCCATATATTGTGTGGAGTAATCTTTGTGAAGGAAGTTTTGTGAGATTTGTTTTAGAATTTAAGATATGAATTTTTAAAGTTTATGTATAAATATGTATTTTTGTAAATTTTGTTAGAAATTAGTAATTATTTAAGTTTAATTAAATTTATTAGTATTTATTCTATTTTAGATAGATTTTGAATAATAAGAGTATAAAAATAATTTTTATAATTAAATTCTAAATTTTAGTTAATTAGTAGTAATTTTTGAAAAAATAAGCAAATAATAAATTTATTTATTGTTTTTAAGCTTTAAATGAGTTATTTATGATATATTTTGATTATCTAAATATTTTATGTGTAATTAATGGTGATTTTATTAAAAGAGGTTTAAAGGTGGTTTTATGAGATTAACTATTTTTATTATTTATTTGGAAATAAATTTCCCTTATATATAAATATATTAATTTGCATTAGTTAACTAAGTTTTTATGAATTATTAATGATATGAGATAAATTATATTATTTTTATATATATTGTGACTTGTGGATCTCGATAGGGTATAAAGTGCAGTGTGGGGCACATCTCGAGTTGTTGAGCTGTGAGACTATTAGAAGTGTTGTTTTCATGCAGGAATAACTCTACTTTGGTAGATAAATGTCTGTTTTATGGAGGAGATTCTGCCAAAATTTCGGTAGATTTCTCATAAAATTTGACATTGGTATTTGTTAAATTTCGAGTATGTATAGCATTTTGTTTTAGATTGAGTCAATCTCATCCTTCCATGTTTTTAATAAAATTTTAGAATTTTTATGGACTTATTTATTTTATCGAATAAGCATATTTTAAATAAATATTATTTATTTTAGGGGACTTCGGGACCAAAGCTGTCACATTTGGGCAGTAGAGGATGCGTCGCCCAACACGCTCGACCTGTGAGTTGATTTTATGGAATGTGTTGTGAAATTTTAAATTATATTTTCATATGATTAAAATGATAATAAATTGATTATAAGAATTTATTTATGAATTCATTGATATTGCCACATGCACGTTATATTGTCATATGCATGATTACTCTATTTAAAATCATGATTTGTATTTGAGAGCATGTTTAATGGAATTTATTTTATCTTGCTTTAATTAATTAATTAATTTAATTATGATTCAAATGATTTGGAGAAAATGGTAGAACGTGCTACCTAATGGGTATCACTAGGACAACGTGTGCACAGGTATGATCATGTATTATGTATGTGAATGAGCTCAATGGAGACTTATGCTCTTAGGCAATGTTGTGATTGAGCTTGGTGGAGACTTATGCTCGTTGGCCGGAAATGGGATGTAACTTGGTTGAACTTGCTCTCAGGACATCAATATTGGGTTAAGTGATTAGACTATGGTTGTAACTCGGTTGAGTTTGCTCTCGGGACGGTAGTCATTTGGACTAATTGAGCCGAAAGGCTATTAGAATTTGATGGTTTAGGTGTTCTACCAAAATTTCCACCTAAACTGATATTTATTTGATTTCATGTTAAAATTTTATAATAAAGTGATTTGTGATTTTGAAAGGTATTTTATATCTTAAGAATATTTGAGAAAAGGAAAGGATTTTAATATTTATATTTATATTGATTTTATTTTATTTTTTAAAAGGAATCCCATAAATTTTTTCAACCCAGCAAGTATTTTATAAAATTGATTCACTCAGTGAGGTTTGATTTCCCTCAACTTATTTTTTTAGGACCTCACAGTCAGTCTGCAAGTAGTCACCGTCTGCACCTAGTTTCTTTTTCACCGGATGCTTTATTTATGTTTAATTGATTTTTGTATTGTATAATCGTACTCTAGATACCACAATAGTTGAGTATGAACTTTTATTATTTGTATTGTGGATTGTTTTAAAATTGTGATACTAATGTATTTGGAATATTGTCATCTGCATTTGATATTAATGGATTTATTTTGATATTATTGTTCTAGTAATTGTTTTTAATTTGTGAAAATTTTTTAAGACTTCCTACGGGTTTTGGATATATTTTTTTATTTCTCATTCCGTAGTGCCGGTCATGCACCTTCGGGTTTGAGCAGTGACATTTAGGATTGAAAACAATGGACGCCACTTTTGAAAAGTAAAAACAAGGAATGCCAAAAAAGAAAGTAATGGATGAACATAGGTGCATTAGTGATATTATCTCTAATTTTATTTAAAATATTTTAATAAAATATAAAATAGCAATTTTTTTAAATCTAAACAAAATTTTAATCAAATAAAAATTAATTACTCCCACTTTTAAAATATCTTTATTTAAATAATAACTAAAATTATTTATATTGAATAAAAAAATTAACCAAATAAATTCTCTTTTTAACTTTAAAATTTGATTTTTATTTGAATTGTTAGTTTAAATTATTGAGCAAATAAATTATATTTATAAATAAAATTAATAATTTTAAATAATTTAATTCACGCACCTAACAATTAAAACTAACAATTCAAATAAAGAATCAAAATTAAAAAGAGAATAATTGATTTGATTAAATTTTTTAATGCAATATAAATATTTTAAGTTATTATTTAAGTAGAGATATTTTAAAAGTAATAATAATGATTTGGTATTAAATTAAAATTTTAATAATATAAAATTAAAGTTAATTATTATTTATTATTATGCAAATGATATAATTATCATTTTTACTTAAATTCTAATAAAATTGATTTAATAACAAAAAATATAATTTCTGAATATTAAGGGGCTAATATGCATAATATAATCAAGTAGAGGAAGCCAATAATATTTATTTGATAATTATTATATCAGTTAATAATAATTGTTACAGAAAATTTCACAAAATAAATAAATAGTATAATTTTATAAAATAAAATAAAAATCAATATAAATTTTAAACCTAAGAGACTAGGTAACATAATATAACAAACTAGAGGGGCAAATACAAATTCGCCCACAGTAAAAAGAAAGGCTTAGAATTATGGCATACAGAACCCAAAATCGACTACTAATTTGAAGATGAAGCAATTATCTTCTTCTTTTCGTCCAGGCCGGGCATATAGATAAAATGGACAGCATACAATATACAGCTTCTCTTTCTATTCCTTTCCCTACAAATCTAATCAATAGCTCTTACAGTTGCAATCAATTTTTCAAATTCAAGGCCAATAATAATCAAGCTAAAAACGCAACGAAACTCCGCAGGAAAAGACTTTTCAAGCATTACAACAAGAAACGCCAATCGAAATTCCAAGAAAAAGATGCATTTCCATCATCATTACCACTCCACACGAAAAACCCAGGAGCCATTTACAAAGATATTCAGAGATTCACTAAACAAAACAAGCTCAAAGAAGCTCTTGTTATCATGGACTACTTGGAACATAAAGGCATCCCAGTTAATGCCACTACTTTCTCTGCTCTTATTGCTGCTTGTATTCGATTAAAATCTTTGACTCAAGCTAAACAAATACATGCCCATATCCGCATCAATGACCTTGAAAACAATGAGTTCTTGAGGACTAAATTGGTTTCTATGTATACATCTTGTGGTTCTCTTGAAGATGCGAAAGGGGTATTCGATGAATGTACTTCTGCTAGTAGCGTGTATCCGTGGAATGCATTGCTTAGGGGTACAGTGATTTCTGGTGGAAAAAGGTACAGTGATGTGGTTTCTGCTTATGGACACATGAGAGAATTAGGTGTTGAATTGAATGTGTATACTTTCTCTAATGTTATTAAGAGCTTTGCTGGTGCATCAGCTCTTAGACAAGGATTAAAGACACATGCCCTTTTGATAAAGAATGGATTTGTTAGCAGCTCGATTCTGAGGACTAGTTTGATTGATTTTTACTTTAAGTGTGGCATGGTAAAGCTCGCACACAGAATGTTTGAAGAAATGCCTGAGAGTAACCTTGATGTTGTTGTGTGGGGTGCAATGATTGCAGGTTTTGCACATAATAGGCGTCAACTGGAAGCATTGGACTACTTGAGATGGATGGTAAGTGAAGGGAAATATCCTAATTCAGTCATACTAACCACGATCCTCCCTGTGATTGGAGAAGTATGGGCAAGGAAATTAGGCCAAGAGATTCATGGGTATGTTGTGAAGACGAAGAGATATTTGAATCAATTGACAATTCAGTCTGGATTAATCGATATGTATTGCAAATGTGGGGACATGGTTTCAGGTAGGCGGGTGTTTTATAGTTCAATGGAGAGGAATGCTATTTCATGGACTGCTTTGATGTCTGGGTATGCATCGAATGGGAGGCTTGAGCAGGCTTTGAGATCGGTGGCTTGGATGCAACAAGAAGGGTTTAGACCTGATGTTGTCACAGTTGCTACTGTCGTTCCAGTTTGCACAGAGTTGAAGGACTTGAGACATGGGAAGGAAATTCATGCTTATGCTGTTAAGAATTTGTTCTTTCCTAATGTATCCATAACAACTTCTCTGATAAAGATGTACTCAAAATGTGGGGTTTTGGACTATTCTGTTAAATTGTTTGATGGCATGGAGAACAGGAATGTGATCTCTTGGACAGCAATGATTGATTCGTATGTAGAACATGGATCTATATATGAAGCATTATGTGTCTTTAGGTCGATGCAACTGTCTAAACATAGGCCAGACTCTGTTGTGATGGCAAGGATGTTGAGTGTTTGTGGCTCAATTAAAGCTTTGTTGCTTGGGAAAGAGATTCATGGGCATGCCTTAAAAAAACATTTTGAGTCAATCCCTTATGTTTCAGCAGAAATTGTCAAGATGTATGGGAGCTGTGAATTTATTCATAGTGCAAAGTCAGTTTTCTGTGCAATTCCTGTCAAGGGTTCAATGGCATGGACTGCTATCATAGAGGCTTACGGATATAATAATCTATGGAGAGATGCAATCCAACACTTTCATGACATGATATCTGGGGGTTTTACTCCCACACATTTCACTTTCAAAGTTGTTCTATCAGTTTGTGATCAAGCTGGATTTGCAGACGATGCTTGTCAGATCTTTAAGTTAATGTCTAGAAGCTACTCAATCAAGGCATCTGAAGAACATTACTCTATCCTTATTGGACTCCTTACCCGTACTGGTCGCATTCAGGAAGCTGCAAAATTTATACGGATGAGTTCCTCATCATCATGAAAACAAAAAATGAGAGTTCCTGCATTCGTCATGTTTCTATTACCTCCTCAGTTGCTTACCTCAAAGGGCAAATGTATAGATTTTCAAGATTTGCAACAGCCCTTTTATCAATTACGGGTTAATTGAACAGGAGGATACTAAAATTTACACTAAATTTTATTTGATTCCGTAACTTTAATTTGTATCGTTTAGTTACAAAATGTTAATTTTAATTACATAAAAAAGTCATCCAAAATAATTTCGGCTAATTGAGATTATATGACATTCCAGAGTTATCACATCATAGGTTTAACTCAACAAAAACTGTTATGTCATACTGCTACACTATATTATTTATAAGAATTTTTATTAAGTTGGATTATAATGTGGCAAGTTTAGTGTGTCACGTCATCTAAATTAACTAAAATTATTTTGGATAACTTCTTTGTATAATTGAAATTAATATTTTGTAAATAAAAAAAATACTAATTGAAGTTATGACACCAAAATAAAATTTAATATAAAGTTTGATAACATCTTTTACAATTTACCCATCAATTATGTGATTAATTAATTGTTAAAATAAAATTGTAGCTTAATTGGAAAATAAAATTCTCATGCCAAGTGTACTTATTTAAAAAAAAAATACTATATAACCATAGAACATAAGAAAAATATAGCTATAGAACATAAGGGAAATTGGGTAAAGTCAGCCCATACAATTGTCTAAAAGCTCTAGTCTAATCTATTTAAATATATAAATCTCAAACTTTAATTTCATGGTAGCACTACAATGCTTTTTGTCCACCAATTTCACTATTATTTGCATTGTTTGCCACTACAATTTTCCTCTTGTAAAATTGCCTTTTTTGCCCCTTGAAGTAATTTGCCTTTTGCATCAAAATGACATTGTTTGAAATTTATATGTCGTTTTACTTTTTTGACGGTTTGCTAATGCTAGGGGAGAGCAAAATTCGGCCAGGCCAAATTTTCTAGACCAAACCAGGTCAAGATAAGGGGCCAAAAGAAAAGAAAACGAGTCAAGGCAGGTTCAGGTGATACGGGTCGAGTAAAATTGGTTTGTTGGAGTTGAATTGGGGGAGGGTGTTGGATATCTGACCAACCCGAATTTTTAAATATCTATAACTAATAGTACATCGTTTTATATATGTATAAATATATACTAAATCTAACCCTAAACATCCATCCCTCATTTCTTTTAATTTTTCTACCGTCTCTCATATGTTTTTCTTTTGAGAAAACCCTAGTTCCCTTCCCTTCGCTGACCTATTAGCCGCCTCGCCTTCCCTTCAATCTCTAATCTTCTCCTTCAAATCCTTATTTTGTAACCTACTTTTCTCATCTGTGTCTAAGTCACTCTTTCAATCTCTCTCGATAGTAATATTTGAGCCTCTTAGTCTTGAGGATGTCTTATCTCCATTGAAAATACATTCGATTTCCTTGTTTGTTTAATGGCAGAAAGACGATGATGGAGATCTCAAACAAATCTCCAACATGCATGTGTTGCTACTAAAAGTCAATATACAAAATCAATTATTTCTTGATTTTTAACCATGCATGTCCATTAATGACATGATCTAGTAAAAACTTAATGATATTTATGGTTATTTGAATGTTTATTATAAATACTGTTTATATTTAACTTATTTTGGTTGTTTTTTTTTGTTTTATGGAAGCTGATGAAGTTTATGTTGAAAAAAAGGTGGAAGCTTCCTTGCGTTGTCCTGATTTGTTTTATTTGAGCAAGATCTCCTTGCTTTTGGTATGATCTATGTTGTTTGAGCAAGATCTCCTTGCTTTTGGTCCAATCTATGTTGTTTGAGCAAGATCTCTTTGCTTTTGTTTCGAGCTATATTGTTTAAGCAATATCTTTTTGCTTTCTTTTGATTTGTGTTGCTTGAGCATGATCTCCTAGCTATTCTTTCACTGTATTCATTTCACAAAAAATACAAGGTATGTTCTTGATTTTGAATTAAACATTTGTTATTTATCCTTAATATAATTTATTTGATTTTGAAAAAATTTCTTTCACTGTATTGGTGTAGACACCTAATTTTGGGATGACATGTTATGGATGCAACAAAGGACTCCAATAATGAAAGTGTCATTGATACTTAATCTTTAAAAAATTCTAAGGGCTTTTAAAGGAAAAATTTAATGTTTTTTAGGGACTAAATCGCAAAGTTCTTTTAGGACCTAATTGTAAAATTTAAATTCTTCCAGTGGTCTTTTTGTAATTAAATGTTAAAAAAAAGTGTGTGTCGGAATTCCATAATTTCGATCAGAATTATGTAATTCCGACCAGAATTATGTAATTTCGATCAGAATTATGTAATCTACAATTCCGATCGGCATTGCACAATCTCGGTCAGAATTGAATTCTTCTGTTTTTCCTATTTCTAATTACTTCCAATTTAGTGTTTTAATTGATTTAAACTTCCTAATTAATTCAATCCTAATTGGTTTAAACTTCCTAACTGATTCAATCCTAATTGGTTTAAAATTTCTAAATACACTTTAGGAATTAGAATTATATTAGGATTAGGGTTATACTTCCTAGCTCCACTATAAAAAGGAAGGGAAGCAGTAGTAAGGGGGGAGGAAAAAGGCATAAAAAGGAGGAAAAAAAAGAGAAAAGGGGCGTAGAAAGGAAAAGAAAAAGAAGGGGAAGAGACGGGAGAACAAAAAGAAAAATCGTGATTTTCTTTTGAATTTTCAATCAAAAAATTCTTTTTGATTCAATGTCTAATTCAAGACTCGTGAAGAATTTTTGAAGAAAAAGATTCAAAGATTTATCAAGAACGGTGAATCATAAATTTGAGTAACACCCTAAATCATCCATAAGCATATCATATTCTTCTATTCTTCTTTTATTTATTTATTTTTTGATTATTTTACATTATTATTCTTATTATTTTATCATAATTTATTCATTAATTATTATTTTATTTTATATTTTGTGGTGATTATGGAGGAAAACGCATGGTGATCATGTGAGGGAGATTAATTTCATTAAAAGTCTGCAGAAGATTATGAACAAAAAAGACTTAATTTCTAGGGTTTTATTTTTATTTTTATTGTCTTTATTTTTATTTTATTTTTTTATTGTTATTTTATTAATTGTTTTAGGACCTAATGTAATAGCGCCGATAGTGGGAGTAATTAAATTATGTGTGTGGTTGTATGTTTATTTTGATTGAATTGGTTAGTAAAATTAGGTTTCAATTTGGTAATCATTTAAAATCAATGGAGGAAGTAGATTAATTTAGGTTGCATGTTAATAAAAATTAGGATTTTAGTAAGGATTAATAATTATTTGTTTGATCTTATTTAATTGTTTCTTTTATGTTTTTTGTTGTTTTTGGGTTTTATTTATTATTTTTGTGTGTTTTGGGCCTTAAGCCCATTTAGGTCTTGATTTATTTATTTAGATTTAGATAATTCTTTTAGCCCATCTCATTTAATAATTAATTAGGTTTAATTAATTAAAATATATTTTTAGGTCCACAATTAATTAGATTTTAGATTAGAAATATCCTTATGCCCATTTAGTTAATTAGACATAGGCCCACATAATTTAGTTTAATTGATTTAGACTTAGCTCACTTGATTTAAGCCTTCTTTCATAATTAGTAGATTTAAGACCATTTAATTAAAACATGTAGAATTAGGCTTATTAATTTAAATATTCCATAATTTGTAGATTTAGGCTCATATTTAGAATTAAAATTAGTAGGCTTAGGTTCATTTAATTAAAATCAAAAGGAATTAGGTCTTTAGGTTCACTTATAATTTAAAACATGTAGATTTAACTCACTTATTTAAAATCCATGTAGATTAGACTAGCTTAGGGATTATGTGATTTATTGAATGCATTATTTGCTTGTATATTTCATGACTAGTTTGCCTTGGAGTTTATTGTTTTGGGTTTATATGAAATTGCATGTAAATAGAGAATAAAATAATAATTCATAAAGTAATTCTAAATGAACACAAGACTGAAAGAAGTTGGTATTTTGTATCAAGAATCTCCCGATTTAAGGAATCAAGTACCACCTTTTTGATTTGTCTTAGTTATTACCTTGAGTGGCGACTCCTCATCTCCATACCATGTCTTTGTGACAGTGGTTAGTGTATTCTCTAGAGCCCTAAGCTCAAACAGTGTCACAGTTGCTAAAATCTTGGATGCGTGCTAAACCCCGCCGTCTACAGTTGGTCTATTTTGGTTTTTGGGAATTTTTATTTTACTATTTTAATATAATTTTATTATTTTAACACACTGTTTATGTTCAATTTTTGTAAGAATTAAGGAATCCTAGTATTTTTTGGATGGACTCCTATTCTTTTTGCCTTTTTATTGACTTAAATATGCACAACACATTATTTTCTTAAACTGTATAGCATATTCAGAATATGAGTAGAAATAAAGTTATTTTTTTCAATTATTTGATAAGATAGGTTAGGATTATTTGATCATGTAGTTAGATTATCTTCTTATTATGTAAATTTGTAATTATGTTTATATTAGGCCTTTATTTAAATGGGCATGGGCCAAGCCCACTATATAATGAAAAAGTTTGCTTTTGGGCTTATTTTTAATGGGCTGCATCAAACTGAGCCCATCCGAATTGAAAAACCTAAGAATTTCAGTTATCCAATTCGTCAGTTCAACTCTCAAATTTTGCTCAATTCAGGTTGTCCATACCTATATCCAAAACTGATTGATACCATGATATGCAAATCGACCCAACTCGACCCACCGATGCTCAGCCCTAGCTAATGCATTGTGGAAATAAATCTATTTAAATATATAAATCTCAAACTTTAATTTCACTGTAGCACTACATTGCTTTTTTGTCCACCAATTTTACTGTCATTTGCATTATTTGCCACTATAATTTTCCTCTTACAAAATTGTCTTTTTTACCCCTTAAAGTAGTTTGCCTTTTTCATCAAAAAGACACTGTTCAAAATTTATATGTGGTTATACTTTCTTGATGGTTTGCCAACACATTGTGTGAAAGAGAATATCAAATTATATAATTGAATGTTTATCACTTGATTCACTATTTTAAAATCAAGTGACATTTATTTCAAAAAAATAACTAAATTTATTCGTTAATGTAAATAGTGAATTGATATTTAAAAAATTTATAGGTTGAAAAACCTTCAAAATTAATAATTAGGTTACATATACATATATATATATATATATATATATTTCTAAAAAAATAATCAATTTTATTTGTTAGTATCCATAAAAATTAGTTTTTTATTAGTTTATAGGACTTAATTGTACTAAAAAAAAGTTATAGGATTTGATTGTAATAAGTAAAAGTTCTAATATGTCTAGATTCCAAAACAAAAAGTTCCAATTGGACCAAAAAAAGTAATTTAGGGTCCAATGTGTGATTAGGTAAAAAACTTGAGGTGCAAATTGGACCTTTTCCCTATATATATATATATGATACTGATAATTGAATTTTTTATTTTTTTATGAATCTACTAAGAACATTAATGTTATAATTATTGACGGTTTAATTAAAATTTTTGATGAAATTAATGTTATTGCTAAGTCATTTAGAATGGCAAAAGATAGATTTAAAGAAAATGATGTATTGCCTATAAAATTAACATTGTTAGGTGGACAAAACAATGATAGTTATAAGTATTCAATGTTGTTCTCATTGAAAGTGGCTAGCCTAATAGTAGGAGATTTTGGTTTTAATGATAAAAAATGAGACATTATTGTTGAGTATAAAACCAGATATTTAAAGTGCATTATTGTGTTGTACCCATGTCTAATGTCAATGCAATATCCAATTTTATTCATATACGAAGAAGATGGTTATAGAACAAATATTGAATATTTTTGAATTAATGATTCAATGCATATTACTAGAAAATTTGTAACCATGCAAAAATATTATGTACATAAAGTACAACAAAGATTAATAGAAGGAACAACTCTTTTAGGCAATGGATGATTATTCTAACAATTTATCGTCAATGCATTTTGATGCGGTGTGGAAGAGTGATTAGATTTATTAGAAGAAATAAAAAAGAATTGAGGTCTAAAATATATGTTGGAATAAAAAATTCCTTTTCACTATGGTATTCAAAATTCTAACGATATTAGAATATCTATAATTATATTATTTTTAACTTATACGAGTGATGAGTGTGAAAAGCTTCATATTTTAAGCACACTATGGGGTAGAATTAGGATTAATTTAGTTGCATGTTTATTTAATTATGAGGTTTTTATCTACTTTTAGTAATTTTGCTTAATTTTATAGGATTTTTTTAATTTTAATTTTATTATGTGTAATTGACCCTCATGATGCATTAGAAGTTTGAAGATGTTAATAAAGTAAAGTCCATGGTTGGGAAATCAAAACAAGTCAAATTCATGAAGAAAAATCAAGTTTTGAGGTAAAGAGATGTTGTGCAGCTGTGCATGGAAGTACACATAACCGTGCTTGAGCCATCATGTATACACACAGTCATGCATACCTAATGTGCATGGCTATGATTGGATGGACGCAAGGAATGCACGGTTGTGTAAGATAGGTGCACATAGTTGTGCATTAGCAATAAAATTTTGAATTTTGAATTTTGAAGTAGTTGATTCTTTGGGATGACAAAATCTTTTGTTATTATTTTGAATCAGAGTTGGAAATTTATTTTTAAAAAGGTGGCTCTTGATAGATCAAATATCATTAGTTGTGTTTTTAAAGTTAAACTTATACAATTAATTGATGATGTAAAAAAAAAAACTTCTATAAAACAATTGCATTAATATATACAATAGAAATCTCATAAAAGACGTTTTATGTATGTTCATTGTTTAATATGGTTGAATAATAATGATAAACCTAAAACACATTCTGACATTGATTTGATAATATTAGTTGAACTTCCATGCATTTGAGACTGAACCTGAAGCATATAATATTGTTTCCAAGTTCATGATACATGGTCCATGTGGTTCAATAAATCAACAATCAGTTTGATTCTAATGGCTTTGCAATTTATAGGCACAAAAATACTAGTAGATTTTTTATTAAAAATGATGAAAAGATAGATAATTAATTCTTTAATCCTCATAATGTTGACTTAATTTTGAAATATAATGCTCACATATGCAATGAATATTATTGTTGAACAACGATGGTCAAATATTTATTTAAATATATCAAAAAAGCTAAGTTAAATATCTATAACTTTTAAGAAGAAAGTGTGGCCAAAATTGAGCGTCTTTAGTAGCCAATTAAGGTTTCAATCCATGCATAGTTGTTTGACAATATCACCTTTAATAATTCAAAATTATAAACATTGAATTCAAAATATAGATGTTGGACACATTATTTGTACCTCCAATAACTATATTTTTGAGTTTTTATCTATATAAACACCTCAAGAGCTAAATGGATGTTAAGAAACTTATTTATCATTCATTCTTTCTTAAGCATTCAGTTGAGCTTTCAAATTCTCTTAAATAATTTTTTGTTTGTATAAATCTTGTGAGAGTTGGTTGTGTATTAGAAATAGAATTTTTCTTCATCTTAAATAGATTAGAAGGGAAGTGAGGTTTATTTCTAAAGGAATTGGTTTAAGTATTGTCCATTGAAACACTTAAGATTGGTTTTTAAGTGAGCCTTGAAAACTCAAATTGTAAGGTTGTAAGAGTAAGCCATAACACTTTTATGTAATCTCAATCTTATGAATAAGATTGTGGGTGATTGAAAATCCTAACTTAGGGATAAGTTAAGATGGAGACATAGGATTGTTGTTGAATTTGAACTCCTTAAATTTTTGTGTTCTTCATTCTTCCTTCTCAACTTCTATTCAATTCTTGTAAGAAATTCTTTTAATTTCTCATTTTTGTTTGATAATCCTATTCACCCCCCCCTCTAGGACTCTTTTCAATTGGTATCAGAGCTTAAATTCTAGGTACTTCATTGCTAGAATACAAGATTATGGGGAGTAAATCACAAAACATCTATTCTCTTATACCACTATTTAATGGTAATGACTATCCTTATTGGAAATTCAAAATGGAATTATATCTTGATTATGATTCCATCAAAATTTAAGACATTGTCCTAAGAGGTTGGGAACCACCTATAATTATCATTAATGGTGTGGTAACTACTTTTGTAAGAAGCTAATAGAGTATTAATCAAAAGGAAGAAAATCATAAAAATAAAAAAGCTATGATTACTATAGTCTCTTCAATGACAAGAGAAGAAGGAGGCAAGCTTCAACATTAAATATCGGCCAAAGAAATGTGGAAGACCTTAGAAAACCATTATGAAGGCAACCATTCAAGTAAGAAGCAAGAAGGTTCAAATTCATATGTATTAATATAAACTCTTCAAAATGAAGCCTTATGAATCAATAAAGGAGATGATAAACCGTTTTAATACTCTCCTCACAACCCTTAAGAAACTTGAAAAACATTTCTCTAAGGAAGAGGTAAACAACAATATTCTAAGAATCCTACTTAAAAAGGATTGGGAATCTCATGTTACTTTAATTGAGGAAGCTTAAGACCTCTCCACTCTATCAATTGATATGCTCATTAGTAAGGTCTTAACACATGAGCTCACTATCAAGCAAAGAGGTGAAGAACAAGAAGAGAAATAAGAAAAGAAAAAGAGCATTGCTCTAAAAGCTCTTCAAGAAGATAGTGAAAAGGAAAGCATCAAAGATTCTAGTAATGAAGATAGTGACATTACTAGGCTCACTAGAAACTTCAAGAAGTTTTTATGAAAGAAAAACTTCTCAAGAATAAGGGACTTCAATAAGAAGTTTAAAGGAGATGGGAAGAAGAAAACCAAGGAGGTTACTTGCTATGAATGCAAGAAATCAGGACATATTAGAAGTGAGTGTCCCAAACTCAAATTCAAGAATAAGGGATCAAAAGATAAAAAGAAGGCATTCAAAGTTACTTGGGATGATTCCTCTAAATCCTAAGAGGAAGAGGAACAATAAAAAGTGGCCAATCTTTGCTTTATGACCCTTAAAAATAAAAATAAAGTACCATCTACTTCTTATTCTTCCTTTGATGATTGTGATAATTATTGTGATGATGATTATAAGAGATTTATTGTGAGCAAATTACTTTTTAAATGCAAAAGTTTATTATCTAAAAAGAAATATTATAAGCATGAGTTAGGTAGCTTAAATAGAAAATTTAAAAATTTAAAAATTATTTTTGCTAAACTTGTTGAATCAAATGAAAAACTTGTTAGTGATACAAAATCTTCTAATTCTTCGGAAGATTAACTTAAGAAAGCAAATGATGAAAAACATAAGCTTTCTAAAGAGGTCTTAGAATTAAAGAATTATATTGCTAAATTTAATAGAGGAAAAGAAACTTTAGATAGTCTTCTTGACTCTCAAAAATTTCATGGAGATACCTATGGAATTGGATATAAGAATGGAATGTCTTCATCATCTTCATCACAAATTAATTTTGTAAAAGCTTCATATGATTCCACTCCTTCAACCTCCAAATCAAATGAGACTTAAGCTTTCAAAGCTAAAAGATCTCATGTGCTAAATAGCAAGGGAAAGTCTCATAAGATTCATCCTTTATTAACACAAAAAGGTAAGGCTCAAATTAGAGCACCTTAACCCAAACATGCTTATATGTACACTAGACACAATACTCATAAGCATGTTGAACAACATAATGCACCTAGACATATTGCACAAACCTATTAAAATACACATTGTCATTGCCAATGCATGTCTCACACTATGACTCAAAAGAACTTTAGAAGACACACACCATAACATCAATAAAGGCATGCTTCACATATTAGGAATGCATATCCTCTTAGGAAAAAAAGGTTTGCAAATTTTGAATGCTTATATTGCATGATCAAGGGACATACCAATAATGTGTGCTTTTATAGAAGATTGCACATGAACTTACTTCCTATGGACTATCTTGAAACTAACCAAACTAGACCAAGAAAGGTTTAGATTCAGAAGAATGCTTAAATTGTCTTATGTAGGAGTGCTTGAAGTCCAAAAGATAAAAAAGCAAATGGTATCTTGATAGTGGATGCTCAAGGCACATGATGGGAGACAAGGAGCAATTCAACAAGCTTGATGATAAAGATGGAGGATATGTTACTTTCAAGGACAATGCAAAAGGAAAGATTATTGGCATTAGAGAAATTGGTAATGCTTAATCCTTAACTATACACTATATATTGCTTATTGATGGTCTTAAACATAAATTGCTTAGTATAAGTCAATTATGTGATATGAAAAATAAGGTCACTTTCTATTCTAAGAATTGCTTTGTTAGTAGTCTTGATGAAGACAAAGTAATTTTTAGTGGTGAAAGAGTTTATAATGTTTATATTATTATTTGAATAAGATTGATAACAAAAATATTAAATGCTTGATGTCAATTTCCCATGACGGACATGGCATAAAAGCTTAAGACATGTAAATTTTGAGCTATTGAATGATCTTTGTAAACATGAACTTGTGATTGGTTTACCTAGCTTGAATTCACTAAGAATAAACCTTGTAATGCTTGCCAAAAGGGAAAATAATCCAAGTCCTCATTTAAGCTAAAAATATATAGTGTCCATTTCTAAGCCGCTTGAACTTATACATATGGATTTGTTTGGATCAACTAGAGTTGCTAGTCTCGATGGTATGCACTATGCATATGTATTGGTTGATGATTACTCTAGATAGGTATGTTTCCTTGCTCATAAGAATGCTGCATTTAAAGCTTTTGAGAAGTTTGCAAAAAGAGTTCAAAAAGAAAAAGGCTTTTGTATTTCTTCTATTAGAAGTGATCATGGAATCGAGTTTGAAAATGAATTTTTCAAAACCTTTTATGATGAAAGTGGTATTTCACATACATTATTTTCTCGTAGAACTCCTCAACAAAATGAGGTAGTTGAAAGAAAAAATAGAACTCTTGTGGAAATGGCTAGAACGATGTTTCATGAGTATAATTTGCCTCTATACTTTTGGGCGGAAGCCGTTAACATGTCTTGCTACATTTCAAATAAAGTTTTCAAAAGACCAATTTTGAATAAAAATTCTTATGGGCTATGGAACAATAGAAAACCTAAAATCTCATATCTAAGAGTATTTGGATGTAAGTGCTTTATATTAAACACCAAGGATAATCTTGAAAATTTTGATTCTAAAGCTAATAAAGGAATTTTCCTAGGCTATGTTATTTTTAGTAAAGCATATAAAGTTTTTAATAAGAGAACTCTAGTAGTTGAAGAGTCAATGCATGTTGTATATGATGAATCAAACTCACTTGATCCTAAAAAGGATATTTGTAGTGTTGATGATCTTGTAGGTAACGATGAGATTATGAAAACTCAAGAAGAAAATGCTAGTAAGCCTTTGGAACTTGAAGGTCCAAGCAAGGAGGGCAATGAGGAAATGTCTCATCCTACTTTAAAGGATGAACTTCCAGAGGATTAACAATTCAAGAAAGCTCATCCGCAAGACCTCATTATAGGTGACACTACAAAAAGAGTAACTACTACATCTCAATTAAAGTAGATTGTTAATTTAGCCTTCATTTCTCAAATTGAACCTAAAAATATTGATGATGATTAGTGTGATGAATTTTAGGTCTTTACTATACAAGATGAGTTAAATAAATTTGAGAGAAATAAGGTTTGGACCTTGGTTCCTAGACCAAAACATCATCTTATTATAGGTGCTAAATGGATGTTTAGAAATAAGATAAATGAACAAGGTGTCATAACTAGGAATAAAGCTAAACTAGTAGCTAAAGGTTATAATCAAGAGGAAGGCATTGATTATGATGAAACCTATGCCCCTGTTATAAGGTAAGAAGCTATTAGAATGCTACTTGCATTTTCATCATTCATGGATTTCAAACTTTATCAAATGAATGTTAAAAGTTCATTTTTAAATGGTTTTATTGAAGAAGAGGTGTATGTTGAACAACCTCCAGGTTTTGAAAGCTTTGATTTTCCAAATCATGTATTTAAACATTCCAAAGCATTATATGGATTGAAACAAGCTCTTAGAGTTTGGTATGACAAATTGAGCAACTTATGATTAAAGAAAGGTTTCTTTAAAGGAAAAGTTGATACAACTCTTTCCATAAAGAAATCCAAACATGATTTATTAATTGTTCAAATATATGTTGATGACATTATATTTGGTGCTACTAACCATTACTTGTGTGAAGAATTCTCTAATTTAATGCAAGGAGAATTTGAGATGAGCATGATAGGTGAACTCAAATTCTTTCTTGGACTACAAATCAAGCAATGCAAAAATGGGATTTTCATCAATTAAACAAAGTATGCAAGAGATGTTCTTAAGAAGTTTGGCATGGATGGAGCTAAGATAAGTAAAACTTCAGTGAGCACCATAACCAAACTTAACAAAGATGAGAATGGCAAACCGGTTGATGAAAAGCGATTTAGAGGTATGATCATATCTCTTGTTTATTTAACTGGTAGTAGACTTGATATTATGTTTGCTATTTGCTTGTGTGCTATATTTCAATCAAGTCCTGGAGAGTCTCATTTGAATGCTATTAAAAGAATTTTCAAATATCTTTGTGGTACAATGCATTTAGGTTTTTGGTATCCTAGGAGTTCATCCTTTGACTTAATTAGTTATTATGATGCGGACTTTACCGGTAGTTTACTAGATAGAAAAAGCACTTCCGGAACTTGTTAAGTTTTAGGACAATGTTTAGTTTCTTGGTTTAGCAAGAAACAAGTTTCGAATACCTTGTCCACTACTGAAGCATAATAAATTGTAGCAAGTCTTTGTTGTTCACAAGTTTTATGGCAAAAACAACAGTTGTTAGAATATGGTGTAAAACTTGATCACATTCTAATCAAATGTGACAATACAAATGCTATTAACCTTAGCAAAAAAATCTCATTCAACATTCTAGAACTAAGCATATAGACATTAGACATCATTTTTTACGTGATCATGTTCAAATTGGTGATATCTCACTTGAATTTGTTGATACAAATAATCAACTTGCAAATATCTTCACCAAACCTCTCAATGAAGAGAGATTAAATTTCATTAAGCATGAACTTGACATGATTGATGGTTATAGCTTATCTTGATTTTATGTTTCATTGATGGTTGAACTATTTTCATGTGAAATCATGTTGTGCTTATTGATTACTTTGATTGATAAATATTTTGATTTTGATCTTAAAATTTTTTTTATAGTCGTCAGTTTATATTTGGTTTATCTTTTTAAATTTCCTTTTGCATTTTGTCAAAGGAGGAGAAATAATTTGAGTTTGCATGTATACCTAGTTAATTTTTTTAAAAAATTTTTAAACTCCCTTAAAAAAATGAGTTTATATTAGTGGCATATTTTTTTTATTTGATATAGGGGTAGGAATTTTTTTAAAATTTTTGCATGCATATTAATGTTGTAAATATGGCTAATTTTGTCATACATCATATGTAACAAAAGGTCTTATTTTGCTTACTTTATTTATGTATAACATTGTAATGACCCTATATTTTAAATAATATAAAATTATTCTAAGATATGCAGTGTTAATAAAATTTTAAATTTTATTTATATATTATTATTATTATTTGTGAATATTATTTATTTATTTTATTCTAAAAGTTTTATTTACGTACAATGTTTATTTTAGGATCCATTATTTTAATACATTAAAGTCATTATCATTATCAATATTTAAATAGTATTATTATATTTATTATTTTATTGTTAATAATAATAATAATAATAATAATAATAATAATAATAATAATTATTATTATTATTATTATTATTATTATTATTATTGTGTTATGTGCATATGTATAGTGTTTATGAGTCTATGTATATGTGTACATATATGTGTTGAGTTTTTAATTAATACACATATATATAAAAGGTGGGGTTAAAAGCTAAAATTTTCGGGTTAAAGTCCTCCCTATTCTTTTCTTTTCTTTCTTATTTTCTTCTTCTTCTTTCTTTCGTTCTTCCCAAAGCTATCATTGTGCAACCCAGCCCGTTGGATTGCCAACCACCACCACTCACCACTGTCACCTTCTCTTCCTTCCTAGCTGTCGTCTGCCACCTGCAGAGCCGTCGGTAGTCACTAGAATCGCCTGAACCGAGACCTGCACCGAGGAGCTGCCATTGTTGTTGGTGGTGCTTCCAGCTGTCCCAGCTCTTCGCTCTGGTCTCATCTGAATCCTTGAGCTTCAATGAGTGTGATTCCGAGCTTCTTGTTTATCAATCCCTCTAGATTTTAAGTTTTAGCTAGATTTTAGGTTATTTATTTTAGGGTTTTGATTTTTTCTTTTGAGTTTGATATTGTTTGATTTATGAATTCTTACTTTACAAATGTTGATCTTGGTAACTTTAGCTACTTAAAAATTATTTTTGTTTATTTTTTGAATTAATTTGACTTATGGGTAATTTTTTATTATTTTAATATTAAAATATTGAATTTTTGATAATTATGTTAATTAATTATTTTTAATAAAAATTTAGTTAAATTAGTATTATTAATTTGAGTTAATAATTTTAGAATTATTAAAATAATTTTTAGTGAATTTATATAATTTTTGAGAATATTTTTATATTATTTAAATTTTGTATATATAGGTTAATTGTGTATTTTTGTGGAAATTATAGTTAAATAATATGTTTTAAATGATTTTAGAATTATATAGGGTATTAAAATGATTTTTATAAATTATTTACTATTTTTAACTAATTAATACTAATTTTCAAAAATTATATTCAAATAATATACTATTTACTATTTTAGCGATTAAATTGATTTTTAATTACTTTTATTATATAATTAAGCTATTTGAGTATATAAAAGTGAATTTTATTATTATATATGGAATTATTGAAAATTTTGATTTTTATTAATATTATATTATTATTTGAGATTTTATTTAATTACTGTGACCAAAATCATATTTAGTGATTTAATGTTTAAATATTTTTTATTTTGGTATTTTATGGATATTTATGGAATTGAATATTTTTAATATATTTATTATTTTATATTGATTTTTGGTGAATCGTGAACCTTGGTTGGAAATTTGTGCAGTTCAGGATCCCAACTCAAGGTGTTGAGCTTTGTGGTAATTATAAGTGTATTTTCCTTGCAGGATCGACTCTACTATTGTAATACCCGACATACATATATATAATTATTTTAATAAAAAGGGACATATTTTCCCGAATAGTACTAGTAATAGCTAATTTGCATTATATTAAAGTATAAATTTTGTTAACATTATATTTTAGGTTAGATATTAGTTTAAATGTGCATATCAATTCACATGTGTGCATATGTATATATATATATATATATATGTATATAATATAGCATAAAGTACAATTATATACATTGTGTATATATATGTATCATGTAGTATATGTTTGCATACACATACATATATATATATATATATATATATATATAGTTAGAGGTTAGAAAACACTAGAAACCGAAAGAAAAAAAAAATCAACTCCTCATCTCCGTCTGCTGCCACCCACCGCCCTCTCCCGTCACTGCGCCACCTTCTTCTCCTCCGGAGGGCGCCATTGCCACCGTGGGTGAAGCTTGCTGGAGCATTAATGTAGCTGCTTTCCTCTTCCTCGCGAAGTAGCCCCTTCCTTCCCTCGCGTAGCAGCAGCTCTGCATCTCCTCATTCTGCCCAACTTCAACTTTCTGCCGTGCTTCCTCCTGGTGGTGTCGAGCTGCTCTCCGTCTCCTCCTGAGTTGCTCCATCTCCCCATTTTCTCTGGTAGCAGGCAGGTCTTTCCCCTCCCTTTGCTCTGTCCAGCTGCTAGGTGGTGAGTAGTGCTCGCCCAAATCCTTCCATTTCCTTCTTTGATCTTGGTAAACCTAGGTTAATTAGGGTTGTTTAGCATGCATTTGAAGTTGTTTTTAATTTTCTTGAATTTTTGGTAATTAAATTGAATTTCCAGAATTTATTTAATGTTTATTTGGTTAATTTAGATATTTATTTAGGTATAATTAGCAATTAGGGCGACGGTTATTAATTATTTTGAGTAAAGTAAATTTTATTGAATTTTTGGTATTTGTTTTGATTTTTTAGTGAATTTTGAAAATTTTGATACTATTTTAGGAATTTTCGGAAATTAATTATAAAAATAGCAAATAATAATAATAATTAGGCTAATTTTGAAAATTTTGGTTAAATAGGTTATGAAAATTGATAAATGAGGTTATTAGTGAATAATATGAATTTTAGGACTCAAATTATAATTTTTGAGATTTTTATACTATTTTTATAAATATATTTGAGTTTATGCCAAAAATTGATTTTTAGTTAAATAATACTTTTGGGAAAAATATTGTTGGTTGATTAAATTTTTATAATATTGGGAGGAAATATCTTGAGAAAAATAAGTTTTAAATGATTAGATAATTTTAAGGAAATTTTTGTATATATAGCACATTATGTAATTCATATATATACTAGGGGTAAAAATGTAATTTTACACTAAATATGATAAATATATATATTTTAATTAGTTTTATTAGTATTTAAAGGGTTTAGATAAATTTTATAAATTAATTGATATAATTTCCTAAGTAGTGTAAAATTTTAAATGTCCAATTTTCAATATATATATATATATATATTCATATAATATATTACAAAGATTTTCATTTGGATAATAATTATAATTATATTATTAGTAATGGAAAACAAATGTAATTGTTTAATTTTGAATAATTGAGATTTTACACAATTTTATTTATTTTAGTATGTGTGTAAAAGGAGAAATAAATATTATTAATTTTGATACTTTTTGAGTTGTGATCTCGGTCGGGGCAAATTGAAGTTTTGGGAGCCCAACTCGAGTGTGAATGGTTGTGTATTTTGGTAGTGCATTTTCTATGCAGGTCTGGCTCTACCTTTGATAGAGAGATGTCCGTTTTACAGAGGAGACTCTGCCGAAATTTCGGTAGATTTTCTCGTAAAACGTGATATCCATAAAATTTCCTCCCGTTAGTTAGGTTGAACTCTGTCTGTCGAGTCTCATCCAATTTTCCTCAAGTCAAACTGGAATTTTATTATTTTGTTGATTTTTGATTCGATTCCTTAATCATGTTTTAAAAGTCGATTCATTATTTTTCTTTTAGAGCATATCGGAGCTGAAGCTGTGAGACCGAGGCAGACGCGTGGTCGTCAGCCTTCGCATTCATCCTGTAAGTCAATAGAACGATCTGTGCGTGTGTTTATTTAAAGAATGCATGCGCTCGTATTTCTAATATATTGATTATACGATTTATTTAATTTAATGCTATTATTATGATTTAAATGCATTTTATTTATGCAAAATCGATTTGAGAAATTTTGGTAGAACGGGCTACCTGGTGGGCTTCACTAGGACTATATGCACATGGTAGAGATTAAAAGATGGATTCGTAATATATATGATTGGTGAATGCTAAACTGGGACGGGTGCCTCGGTAGAAGCCTTTGCTCTCGGGGACCGCCAGTGATTGTAAGGTTAATAATGGACTGGGATGGGTGCCTCGGTTGATGCCTTTGCTCTCGGGGACCGCCAGTGCCATATATTGGGATTAAGTGAATGACTACGACTTGGTGCCTTGGTTGATGCCTTTGCTCTCGGGGACCGGTAGTCTAGTTAGAATAAGTGGGCCCAGTTGGCCATGTAGATTTTTGGGTTTAGGGTTCTACCGAGATTTTTCAAAAGCTATAAATATATACTATAAATTATGTTTACTATAAACATATAGTTTTCAAAAAGGTTTTTAAACCGTACAACTCTTTTATTGACTTAGTCAGTGAGGTCTGATTCCCCTCAATTTTTTTTTCAGGAGCTTGGGAGTTCGACCTCTGACTACCTCTACGCCGGGTTTCTTCTTCACCGGCCATTTTATGTAGGTAATTGTAAGTTGTACTGTGTATTAATCTAGGATGCTGCAGTATTATATGTATTAAAGATTTGCATGGTTTAAACATAATTATGTAACCTATTTGTGTAAACCACGCTTATGTATAAGATTAAATTTGATTTATAATATGAGATGTTGAAACACATTATTATTTAAGCGGTTGAATTTGTTTATTCTGAGAAAAAAAATTCAGTTTGATAATGTATTCTGTTTTCAAGTAAAGTTTAATATATGAATGGTTTTACTTTCTTTTTCCTTTAGGCTTACTACGGGTTTCGGGGGCCTTATGCTTACCCATTCCCTAGTGCCGGTCACGTGCCCTCGGGTTTGGGTCGTGACAAAGTTGGTATCAGAGCATAAGTTCGATTAATTGTCTATGTCTGTCTTTCTATGTAACTACTGCAACTTTAGGATTGATAATTGTCTTTGAGATGTTCTTGTATCTAATTTCGCGTTGCTTAAATATTCTTACCCCGTTTTGAATTCAATTTTCCTTTTCTTCCTTTCAGCATGAGGCGTGTGCGTACCGACCTAGATGTTGATCCGACCCTTAGGCTTGATGAGCAGTCTGTGCACGATGAGGCTCCCCTTCCTGCTCGATGTCATAGGGGCAGAGGTAGAGGTCAAGCTAGGGTAGCTGCAGCTGAGATTCCTGAGCAGCAGCCAGTCGAGCCTGAAGCCCCAGCTGTTGACCCTACAGCCTTTACGGCTGGACTGGCAGGGATTAATTAGGGTCTAGCAGCATTGAATCAGGCGATGCCCCTTGTACATCAGATGCTTCAGCAGAGGAACTAGGGTATGTCAGACACTGAAGCAGCCTTTCTTTACTCTCGGATCGATAGAGTTTCTTTCGACGGTACGGGTGATGCCTTAGACTTCATTAATGCGATTGAGGCATGCACCAGAACGGGACACACAGATTATCAGAGGATTATGATTGTGGAGTTGTCGGTTCAGGCAGCTGCTCAGGACTAGTTTATACAGTCGATTCAGCCATCGATGCACGAGCTGACTTGGCCAGAATTTAAGGATCACTTTTTGAGATTTTTCTGTCCTCCAGCCGCCAGAGATGCCTACAGGTGGTAGTTACTCCACATTACTAGGGGTGATAGGTTAGTGGAGGATTACACCAGAGAGTTTAACAGGTTGTCCCGACATGCAGAAGATATCAGGAGGGACCTTTACAGAGCAGTAGAGCTGTATGTTACTGGATTAGGACCCACTTTTATGGGTATGCGTACCGAGGACCGCACCCTAGAGAGTGTGATTGAGGAGGCCCGTTTGATAGAGAGGCGACATATCCGCCAGGGCACTATGATAGATCCTTATATGGTCGGGGGCAGTGGATACGGTGTAGCTCTCGGGTACCAGCAGCCAGCATTTCACATCGGCAGTGCAAGTCAGCAGGCTGCGGGTAGTTCTCAGCAGAGTGGTAGGAGGTCCAGGACTCACCGAGTTGGTTGACATGGATATGCTTCGAATAGGAGAGTCGACAGGAGTCACAGATTCGGTGCAGGAGTTAGTAGTAGTAGTAGTGGGCATAGTTTCGGGCAGAGTAGTTTTGGGTCTGGAGCTAGTGCTTGCGCAAGTTATGGACGATTTCATCAGGGCCCGTGTCATATGTTGACGGGCACTTGCTTTAGGTGTGGGCAGGTTGGACATCTTGCCAGAGCTTGTCCCCACTCCGGATACCAGCCACAGTACGTTCAGGGTTCATCTTCATCAGTGGCTCAACCCTACTATCCGATGCCTCAGTAATATCGAGCACCCATATAGCCACAGCAGAGACCGCCTCAGCCTATGAGTCAGCAGGGTCGAGGTTTAATTGGTAGACCTAGCGAACGTGGTTTTGCACAGCCTTCCACTTCTCAGTAGGCAGGTCGTGGTCAGGCTCGAGTGTTCACTTTGACACCACAGGACGCTCAAACTTTGAATGCAGTGGTAGTAGGTATTCTCTCAGTCTGTGCATGTGATGCTAGAGTGTTGTTTGACCCCGGTGCTTCACATTCCTTCATTTCTCCTGTGTTCGCTTCGAGAATCGAGTGGCAGCCTTCTAGGTTGTCCTTTCCTCTATCTATTTTGACTCCTCTTAGTGATGAGTTGGAGACAGATGTTTTCTTTCCTTCATGTCCGGTGACAGTTGATGGTAGAGAACTATTGGCGGACTTAGTATTGCTCGACGTACTGGAGTTCGACGTCATTTTAGGCATGGATTGGTTGTCGAGGTATTATGCTTCAGTGAATTATAGAGAAAAAGAAGTGGTGTTCAGGATTCCAGGTGAAGAAGAATTCTGTTTCAAAGGTGAAAGGAGCTCTATGCCTCATAGTCTCATTTCTGCCATTACAGCCCGGAAGATGCTTAGAAAGGGTTGTCAGGGATACTTGGAAGTGGTAATAGATGTTGAGAAGGAGAATGTGGCAATTGAGCAGGTGCCAGTGGTATATGAATTTCTGGATGTCTTTCTTGAAGAATTACCAGGATTACCACCAGATAGAGAGATAGATTTCTGTATCGATGTCATACATGGTACGGATCCTATTTTTATGCCACCTTACAGAATGGCACTAGCTGAACTACAGGAGCTAAAAGAGCAGTTGCAGGAGTTGCTTGATAAGGGTTTCATCAGACCCAGTACATCGCCTTGGGGTGCTCCGGTGTTGTTCATGAAAAAGAAAGATGGTAGCCTTCGACTTTGTATCGACTACAGGTAGTTGAATAAAGTCACCATCAAGAACAAGTACCCACTTTCGAGGATCGATGATCTGTTTGACCAACTTCAAGGTGCTACATGCTTCTTTAAAATAGATTTGAGATCTGGGTATCATCAGTTGAGAATTAGAAGAGGTGATGAGCCCAAGACAGCCTTTCGAACAAGATATGGCCATTATGAGTTTTTAGTAATGTCCTTTGGGTTGACTAATGCTCCAGCAGCCTTTATGGACTTGATGAATCGGGTATTCAGGCCATACTTGGATCGGTTTGTGATAGTTTTCATCGATGATATCTTAGTTTATTCCAAGAGTGAGGCTGAGCATGTGATGCATCTGAGAAGTGTACTTCAGACCTTAAGGGAGCACAGATTGTATGCCAAATTCTCAAAGTGCGAGTTCTGGTTGCACCAAGTGGCATTTCTAGGCCACGTGGTTTCTCGAGATGGTATACAGGTGGACCCTAAGAAGATAGAGGCTATTACAGAATGGCCAAGGCTGACTACAGTTAGGGAAGTACGGAGTTTCCTGGGTCTAGCAGGCTATTATAGAAGATTTATGAAGGATTTCTCTAGAATTGCTGCACCTTTGACACGGTTGACCCAGAAGAATGTTAAGTTTGTATGGATGGACAAATGTGAAGAGGACTTTCAATTATTGAAGAATTTATTGACATCGGCACCAATTCTAACTTTACCCTCTGGGAATGAAGGTTATACAGTGTATTGTGATGCTTCCAGAGTAGGATTGGGCTGTGTGTTGATGCAACATGGCCAAGTGATTGCTTATGCTTCGAGGCAGTTGAAGAAGCACGAGCAGAACTATCCTACTCATGACTTAGAGATGGCAGCCGTGGTGTTTGCTTTGAAAATATGGAGACATTACTTGTACGGAGTGACGTGTGAGATATACACGGATTATAAGAGCTTAAAATATATTTTCTAGCAGAGGGACTTGAATTTGAGGCAGAGGAGATGGATGGAACTCCTTAAGGATTATGATTGCTCCATTTTATACCATCCAGGCAAGGCGAATGTTGTTGCGAATGCCTTGAGTAGAAAATCTGCAGGCAGCCTTGCCCATACTAGCACAAAGAGAAAGCCCATTATTAAAGAGTTGCATGGATTGATTGACCAGGGGTTGCAGATGGAAGTTACCCGAAAGTGCCTTTTAGCTCAATTCAGTGTACGATCAGTATACTTAGATCGGGTTAAGGCAGCTCAGAGCAGAGACCCCCAGTTGCAGAGAATCATGTATGAAGTGCAACAAGGGCAGTCACGGGACTTTATGATTGATAAGGAAGGTATATTGCGGTTGGGCACTAGGATTTATGTGCCAGATATTGATGACTTGAGGAAGGAGATTATGGAAGAAGCACATTTTTCTGCATATAGTGTTCATCCGGGTTCTACCAAGATGTATCATAACTTGAAGGATACATACTGGTGGAATGGAATGAAGAAGGATATTGCAAATTTTGTATCTAGGTGCTTGACTTGCCAGTAAGTAAAGCTTGAACATCAGAGACCCTCGGGACTATTGCAACCTATGCCAATTCCTGAATGGAAATGGGATATGATAGCCATGGATTTCGTGACTGGACTACCTCGAACTAGTGGAGGTTATGATGCTATTTGGGTGATTGTTGACAGGTTGACTAAGTCAGCACACTTTCTACCTATAAAGAAGACGTACTCTACTGATAGACTGGCTAGACTTTATGTCAATAGGATTGTTTGTCTACATGGAGTACCTGTGAGCATAGTATCAGATAGAGGAGCCACCTTTACCTTAGTCTTTTGGCAAGAATTACACAAGGCCTTGGGTACCAGATTGGATTTTAGTACAGCCTTCCACCCTCAGACAGATGGTCAGTCAGAGAGGACCATCCAGACGTTAGAAGATATGCTGAGGATGTGTGTGATGGATTTTGGAGGACAATGGGATTTCCACTTGCCACTGATTGAGTTTGCTTATAATAAGAGCTATCATGCTAGCATAGAGATGGCTCCGTACGAGGCACTATATGGTAGGAAGTGTAGATCACCTTTATGTTGGGAGATTGGTGAGAGGCAGTTAACAGGACCAGAGTTGGTACAGATTACTTCAGAGAAAGTCCCCATTATACAGCAGCGATTGAAGACAGCCTTTAGTAGACAGAAGAGCTACGATGACCCTAGGAGAAAGGATGTATCCTTCATGGTTGGAGACATGGTGTTCCTGAAGGTGTCTCCAATGAAAGGAGTTATAAGATTTGGCAAGAAGGGTAAGCTAGCTCCTAGATACATTGGACCGTTTGAGATTCGGTCTAGAGTGGGGGAAGTGGCATATAGGCTAGTGTTACCACCAGAGCTATCGAGAATCCATCCTGTGTTTCATGTGTCCATGTTGAGGAAATACATCCCTGATCCGTCTCACATGTTGCAACCTCAAGCCGTAGAGCTTAGTGATGATTTGACTTATGAGGAGTACCCGATGGCGATTGTGGATCGCCAAATTCGACAGCTGCGGACTAAGGAGATACCGATGGTGAAGGTGTTATGGAGTAACCATTCTGCAGAGGATTGTACCTAGGAAACTGAAGCCGAGATGCGAGTTTCATTCTCGTATCTCTTTCCTTCTTAGCTTTGTAATTCCTCTTTTCTTTCTTTTCTTGAATTCGAGGACGAATTCATATAAGAAGGAGAGACTATAATACCCTATATACATATATATAATTATTTTAATAAAAAGGGACATATTTTCTCGAATAGTACTAGTAATAGCTAATTTACATTATATTAAAGTATAAATTTTGTTAACATTATATTTTAGGTTAGATATTAGTTTAAATGTGCATATCAATTCACATGTGTGCATATGTATATATATATATATATATGTATATAATATAGCATAAAGTACAATTATATACATTGTGTATATATATGTATACATTTTCATGTAGTATATGTTTGCATACACATACATATAATATATATATATATATATATATATACATATGTACACTATTATACTTGAATACACATTGTGTATATATATATATATATATATATATATATATATATATATATATGTATAGTTAGAGGTTAGAAAACACTAGAAACCGAAAGAAAAAAAAAATCAACTCCTCATCTTCGTCTGCTGCCACCCCCCGCCCTCTCCCGTCACTGCGCCACCTTCTTCTCCTCCGGAGGGCGCCATTGCCACCGTGGGTGAAGCTTGCTGGAGCATTGATGTAGCTGCTTTCCTCTTCCTCACGAAGTAGCCCCTTCCTTCCCTCGTGCAGCAGCAGCTCTGCATCTCCTCATTCTGCCCAGCTTCAACCTTCTATCGTGCTTCCTCCTGGTGGTGTCGAGCTGCTCTCCGTCTCCTCCTGAGTTGCTCCATCTCCCCATTTTCTCTGGTAGCAGGCAGGTCTTTCCCCTCCCTCTGCTCTGTCCAGCTGCTAGGTGGTGAGTAGTGCTCGCCCAAATCCTTCCATTTCCTTCTTTGATCTTGGTAAACCTAGGTTAATTAGGGTTGTTTAGCATGCATTTGAAGTTGTTTTTAATTTTCTTGAATTTTTGGTAATTAAATTGAATTTCCAGAATTTATTTAATGTTTATTTGGTTAATTTAGATATTTATTTAGGTATAATTAGCAATTAGGGCGATGGTTATTAATTATTTTGAGTAAAGTAAATTTTATTGAATTTTTGGTATTTATTTTGATTTTTTAGTGAATTTTGAAAATTTTGATACTATTTTAGGAATTTTCGGAAATTAATTATAAAAATAGCAAATAATAATAATAATTAGGCTAATTTTGAAAATTTTGGTTAAATAGGTTATGAAAATTGATAAATGAGGTTATTAGTGAATAATATGAATTTTAGGACTCAAATTATAATTTTTGAGATTTTTATACTATTTTTATAAATATATTTGAGTTTATGCCAAAAATTGATTTTTAGTTAAATAATACTTTTGGGAAAAATATTGTTGGTTGATTAAATTTTTATAATATTGGGAGGAAATATTTTGAGAAAAATAAGTTTTAAATGATTAGATAATTTTAAGGAAATTTTTGTATATATAGCACATTATGTAATTCATATATATACTAGGGGTAAAAATGTAATTTTACACTAAATATGATAAATATATATATTTTAATTAGTTTTATTAGTATTTAAAGGGTTTAGATAAATTTTATAAATTAATTGATATAATTTCCTAAGTAGTGTAAAATTTTAAATGTCCAATTTTCAATATATATATATATATATATATATATATTCATATAATATATTACAAAGATTTTCAGTTGGATAATAATTATAATTATATTATTAGTAATGGAAAACAAATGTAATTGTTTAATTTTGAATAATTGAGATTTTACACAATTTTATTTATTTTAGTATGTGTGTAAAAGGAGAAATAAATATTATTAATTTTGATACTTTTTGAGTTGTGATCTCGGTCGGGGCAAATTGAAGTTTTGGGAGCCCGACTCGAGTGTGAATGGTTGTGTATTTTGGTAGTGCATTTTCTATGCAGGTCTGGCTCTACCTTTGGTAGAGAGATGTCCGTTTTACAGAGGAGACTCTGCTAAAATTTCGGTAGATTTTCTCGTAAAACGTGATATCCATAAAATTTCCTCCCGTTAGTTAGGTTGAACTCTATCTGTCGAGTCTCGTCCGGTTTTCCTCAAGTCAAACTGGAATTTTATTATTTTGTTGATTTCTGATTCGATTCCTTAGTCATGTTCGATTCATTATTTTTCTTTTAGAGCATATCGGAGCTGAAGCTGTGAGACCGAGGTAGACGCATGGTCATCAGCCTTCGCATTCATCCTGTAAGTCAATAGAACGATCTGTGCGTGTGTTTATTTAAAGAATGCATGCGCTCGTATTTCTAATATATTGATTATACGATTTATTTAATTTAATGCTATTATTATGTTTTAAATGCATTTTTTTTATGCAAAATCGATTTGAGAAATTTTGGTAGAACGGGCTACCTGGTGGGCTTCACTAGGACTCTGTGCACATGGTAGAGATTGAGAGATGGATTCGTAATATATATGATTGGTGAATGCTAAACTGTGACGGGTGCCTCGGTAGAAGCCTTTGCTCTCGGGGACCGCCAGTGATTGTAAGGTTGATAATGGACTGGGATGGGTGCCTCGGTCGATGCCTTTGCTCTCGGGGACCGCCAGTGCCATATATTGGGATTAAGTGAATGACTACGACTTGGTGCCTTGGTTGATGACTATGTAAGTGGTATATCCTTTTTAAATGAATGCCACTTGTATTTTAATTATGCATTTTACTATTTTCCATAATTATAAGAATAATTTGAAGGATAACAGTAGAACATGCTACCTAGTGGGCTATGCTTGGACCATGTGTGACAGTGCGATAGAATTAGGTCAAATCTGATATTATTATTGAGATATTGGTTTTGGGTCCCCGATTGACTGAGTGTACTCGGGGCCAATCATGTTGGTAGTGAGATTGCGGAACCTCGGTTGACCTAGTGTGCTCGAGGCCAATCTACTACCTTAAGTTGGAAAAAGTAATACTTGGGGTTTTGATTAAGCCTATTGACTATTGACTATTTATTATCGAGGTTATGAACTATTAAGGTTATGTTCTGGTCCTTCAATTAAAATAAATTTTATGCATCTATTATATATATATATATATATATATATATATATATATATATATATATATATATTGATGCTTGATTGCATATGTTTTATATTGCATGTATATATATTAGAATAATTCACTCAGTGAGGTTTGACTCCCCTCAATATATTTTTTTTCTAGAGATTCCTCATCGTCAGACCTCAGTAGTAGACCTCTACGCTGGACTTCTTTAGCCCTCACTAGATTATGTAAATTATTTATCTGAACTTTGTTGTATTTTAGAAAACTACGGTATTAGTGCTTGTATCTGTAGAATGTTATTTTTAGTATGAGACTTTTCTCTGAATATTGTATGAAAATATTTTTATTTTATGAAATGACATTTAAGTATTTATATTTATATCAACTTAAGTTTTAATTCTGGTTTATTTTTATTTATTATTGCATGCATATTTTATTTCTTAGGCTTGCTATGGGTTTCGGATTCTAAAAAGTTCTCGTTCCTTAGCGCCGGTCATGACTCCCCGGCTTGGGTCATGGCAGACATAGATTTTATAAAGATTTTATGTATCTTTATTTTCATATCTCTCTCTTTTCTTTTTATTTTTGACGAAAGGGTAGAAATATATTTGAGTTTGTTATTTTTTACTATATATGTGTATACTATTTTATTGTTGTGTTTATACATGTATAAGCATAAGATTTGAATATCTTCTTAGGAATTTTTTTGATCTTTGATAAGGCATGAATATTTTTATAAAGATTTGGTGTATCTTTGCATTATTCCTATAGGAATTTTGGTCCCTTTAGATTCATTTCCCCTTATATCTCTCTCTTTTCCTTTTTTTTACCTTTTTACAAAGAGAGGAAAATATATTTGTAATAACCCGAATATTTTAAATTATTTATTTAAATATTGAGGTTTTCAAGAATACAAATTATCTTTATTTTATATTGTTATAATTGATATATTAAATTATTATATTTAAGAAGTAAATTTAAAATTTCATTGGAAACTATTAACATTATTCTTTCCATATTATTTTATCCTTATGCACATATTTTATTATTTTAAATTGTCTAAAAAAAATTATTTGTAGCACTACTATTATTGACTATTGTAATGGTAGTTTTATTTTTTTTATTTAGAGATATATTAATGACATTATTATATACTTAAATTATCTACTACACACATATATATATACACATGAATGTATCCTATTTAAACTACCTTATATATATATATATATATTTATGTTTGTGGCTTAGGATTTTTGAGAGAAAACAAAAATTAAGTCAACTCACTTCCCTTTCTTTCTTTCTTTCTTTCGTTCTTTCTTTCTTTTTTTCCCTTATTCATGCCATTTTCTTCCCATCTTCATGCACCTGATCCAGCAGATACCCGTCCCTTCTCTGTCTGTTTCCTTCTTCCTTCATCGTCATCTCAGCAACAACACGAGTAGAGGTAGCAGCAACAACAGGTCCAGTTTTGTGCAGAAGCAGCAGCGTGAACAATAACGCGAAGCAGTAGCAGGGACAACAACAGCCTTCTTCCACTTGTTTTCAGCTTAGTTTAGGTGAGTTTTAGGCTAGATGGTTGTTAGCTGATTTAGATGTTTGTTAGTTGATTTTAATTAGTTTTTGGGTTAATTTTTGATGTTGTTAATTCTGAATTGTTTGGTTAATTATGCAGAAATTTAATTTAATTATTTGGGGTAATTTTTGGTTGATTAATGTATGTTTATTAATTGATCTAAGTTATTGAAGTCAATTTTGGTTAAGAGTCTATGAAAATTAATTTAGGTTAAATTAATTGAGTTTATGGAATTTTTGTATATTTATTTAGGTATTTTAAGTTTTATGTATATTTTGTTAATGTGATTAATTAACTATTTTTGGTTGATTATTGGAGTAAATTAGTGTTAGTATATTATGTTAGTAATTTTAGTAGTTATAAAATAATTTTTTGTTAATTTATCTAAATTTTTTTTTTAGAAAAGTATTATATTATGTTAATTTTGATATAATGGATAAATGGTGTGTTTTGTAGATATGATAATTAAATACTATGTTTTAATTGTTTTGAGACAAAATGTGGTATTAAAATAATTTTTATAAATTATTTATTACTTTAGTTAATTAATACTAACCATTTTTGAAAAATTTATTCAAAATTATATTATTTATTGTTTTATGGCTTGAATGAGTTTTTAATTAATATTTTGGTATATTTAATCTAGATGGGCAATTATAGTTTGAATTTGTCTATTTTCATATTGGATATTTGGAAAGTTAAATTGTTATTAATATTATATTATTATTTGAAATTTTATTAAATTATGGTGGAAAATAATTTTATTTAGTGTTTTAAAAACTAAACAAATTATATTATGAATTCTTATTATTTTTGGTGATTTACTAAATTGTATTTAGTATTTGCTTATTGTATTTTGGTGAACCTCAGTTGGGAATTGTATAGTCTGGGGTCCCAACTCGAGGTGTTATGCCACTGTGAATTTTGAAGTATGTTTATTTGCAGGATTGACTCTACTTTGGTAGAGGGATGTCCGTTTTACAGAGAAAATTTTGCCGAATTTTCGATAGATTTCTCGTAAAACGTGACACTGGGTCAATTCTAAAATTTTTATTCTAAGTATGAATTGAGTCTTCCTTAGAAACTCTAGAAGTTAGGTTTCTATTTTCTAATGTCATCTCCTTTTCTGTCTTTTAGCTGCCCCTCCAGTCGCATCTACCAGTCGAGGTTGAACACGACATGCCAAAGGAGCACATTTATATTGTAAGTTAATATTTGATTTGAGTGTTGGATTTTTAATTTATATTATATTAAATTCTTATGAATTTAATTTATGAGATTCTAGTCAGCATTATTCATAGGATTTTGCATAATTTAATTTATAGTTGATTTATTTTATTTTATTATTTATTTATTATTATTTATTGTAATTTTCATTGTTTTATTTATTTTATTTATTTTTAAATAAATCACAATAGAACAGGCTACTTGATGAGTTTCATCAGGACTGTGTGCGCACCGGTAAAAATATATGATTATTTAATTATATTACTTGGGCCAAAGGTCTGGTGATGCTTTGCTCTCGGACACCGTTAGTAGTATAATATTTGTTTATTTATTAAATCACTGGGGCCGATGGTCTGGTGATGGCTTGCTCTCGGACACCGCCAGTGATATTGGATTAAGAGATATGACTGCGGCTATGTATCCTGGTGATGCCTTGCTCTCGAAATTTGACAGTCTTGGATATAAGTGAGTCATATGACTATTAAAAATTTATAAATCGAGTTCTACCAAAATTTTTATATTGAGATGATTTTAAAAGATATTTAAATATTTATTTCTTCTCTTTAAAAAAATGGATTTATTATATATATATATATATATATATATATATATATATATATATATATCAAATGGTTGAAATAAAATTATATTATGTTATTTTTCCATAAAATTTATTTTAATGAGATTTTCAAATCGCATTCATTTCTTTATTAACTTACCCAGTGAGGTCTGACTCCCCTCAACTTATTTTTTTTCAGGAGTTTGGAAGTTTTGTGTTAGGCCTACTTCTCTTCGCCGTGTAGCTTCATCACCGGCTATTCTGCGTAGGTCTATTTAGTTGTGTGTATTTACTTTTGTGTACCGCAGTAGAGAAAGTTGTACAAATGCATACTTTATTTAGGATTTCATGTATTTATAATTTTTGTATTGAGATACTACTTGTATAACTGAAGTTTATGTATTTTATGCACTGATATTATGGTTTAAATTATATTGAGAAAAAATCAGTTTGATAAAGTGCATTGTGGTTTATTATTTATTGTGAGGTTTCAAAGTTTAAATATCCTGCGATTTTTTTTTTCTTTTAAGGCTTGCTATGGGTTTTGGTAGCTTTATGCTTTCCCATTCCCTAGTGTCGGTCACGTGTCCCTGGGTTCAGGTCGTGACAATATTATGAATAATCTGTGTTTATTTTTTTTATATGCTAAGTGCTACATGATTGATTAGCTAGCTAAGCTCTATATGATCATATGATAATTAAGCATGTCTAGCATCAAGATTATTGTTATATGTACTATTTTTGTGATGCATTTTACTAGCACTATATGCATATATGTTTTAAATTATTTCCTCACATTGCCTAACATTTATTTAAATGATCATGTTTTCATATTTTATGTTTTTATTACATTTGTCATAAGAATGCCATGTTTTTATCCCTCTTGCTATATTTTATGTTGTTTTTATTTTTTTTTTGTTAAGCAGGAATAATCTATAAATTTATATTTCTTATCATTTCCATATTTATAGGCAGAGAAATAAAGAAATATATTTTATTTCATTTGGTATCATTATTATCACAAATATTATTACACACTTTACTTTGTATTATTTTTTATCAAACTTAAAATAATTTTGTCAAAATCAAAAGGGGGAGATTATTGACCTTAGCAATAATCAATCTTAATTTTTATATTAACAAACTTAATTTTGAGTATTTCAGTTGTTGGTTTAAGTGTGTATAAGTTAGGACTCCATTGGAAGTTAAAATGAAGTATGATTATCTTGGGCTGATTCGACCTCTGAGATTTAATAAGCCTTTTGACATCCTTAGAGATTTATAATGAGAAATTTATCTTCTCCACATTTGAAGTATATATCTTGAGATTTCTTAATTGGGCTTGCTTGTCAAAATCAGAGTTCCTTTGGGTATGCAAATATTAAGTCAAAATCAACGTATGCAGTTGCCATTTCAGATTGCATAGCTTTTAGTATTTTAGACATATCTTGAGTTATAGAAGTCTAATTGAGGTGATTCAAAATTATATAGAAAGATAAGTTAAATATCTACAACTTTTATAAGAAATTATAGGCAAAATTAAACGTCTTTAGTAGCCAATTATGGTTTTAATCCATGCATAGTTATTTAATAACATCACTTTCAATAATTCAAAATTATAAACATTGAATTCAAAATATAGACATTGGACACATTTTTGCACCTCCAATAGCTATATTTTTAAGTGTTTGTCTATATACAAACCTCAAAATTTGAATGGAAGTTAAGATACTTGTTTATCATTCATTCTTTCTTAAGCTTTCAATTGAGCTCTCAAATTCTCTTAAACAATTCTTTGTTTGCATAACTCTTATGAGAGTTAGTTATGTGTTAGAAATAGAATTTCTTTTCATCTTAAATCTTGGGATAAATTAGAAGGGAAGTGAGATTTATTTCTAAAGGAATTGGTTTAAGTGTTGTCCATTGAAACACTTGGGATTTGGTTTTTAAGTGAGCCTTGAAAACTCAAATTGTAAGGTTGTAAGAGTGAGCCATAAAACTCTTGTGTAATCTCAATATTGTGAATAAGATTATGGGTGATTGAAAATCCTAACTTGGGGATAAGTTAGGTGGAGAAGTAGGATTGTTTTTGAATTCGAACTCCTTAAATTTTTGTGTTCTTCATTCTTCCTTCTCAACTTCCAATCAATTCTTACAAAGAATTTTTTTAATTTCTCATTTTTATTTGATAGTCCTATTCACCCCCCTTTATAAATCTTTTTGGAGTTCTAATCAAATTATCTCTAGTCATTCATTATTATAGAACTAATAATGAATTAAGGCTAGTATGGTGCTGGCTGATGATTATGTTTTACTAATCATGAATATAAGATATTAAGTCAACTCATAGGTACTTATTTGAGAAATAATGTTTTGGATTGACCCACTATAATAATACTAAATAAATAATTGTCATAAGTAATTCTTATCACAATAATATTGTTTTAGTCCTTTGACCTTAAAATCACCATGGATTTCTATATAGTTATTTTATATTTTGACACATTCTAACATTGTCTTTAATAGGATGAAATAGATTATTGTTGGATATGAAATGAGTTATATAAGGAATGTGAGTGATTGAGAAGGAATTTGTCCTTCATGTAATCTGAGTAAGATATCTATGGGCCCTTGGATAAGATGGATTTAAGAAAATGCATATCCATGTTGAAATGAATTGATAAAGAGTTATTGTTCTCTGTATACTAAGAATCAAGTTTAATGTAATTGAACTATATAGGGATGGCATAAACTATGCCTTATGTTTAATCAAGATATCATGTTACAAAAGGAATACAATATTCACTGTAAATTACATTATATCGGATTATTGGCCTTCATATAACTTAAGTAGTCATAATGTCTTGCTAAAGGCCACTTATGACTTGTAGGCCTAAATTGGGATTTTAGGCCCACTGCCAATGTCATGTGAACCTACAGAGTTACACACTTAGAACATGTCTAAAACAAACATAGGTTTACCAAGCCCAATAAAATTCTATGGAAATAAATGAATAAATTTGTGTGTGTGTGTATATATATATAATTATTTATTTATTTGAGGTAATGGCTATTTTAAAGAAATAGAAAACTATTTCTGTTTTGGTATTTGAATTAAATTAGAAATGAAAAAGGTGTAATATACCAAAAAATGTTTTGGTAAGTGTAGAGTTACCAAAATTCATTTTAGTAAGTGAAACCCTAATTGAGAGGTGTATAAATATATCATATTCTCTAGGGTTTCACATACTTTCATTTTGCCTTTTAGAAATTTGTTTCTCATTAGAAAAACCATAGAACTAAAAGTGTGACGTTTGAGAGATTGAGTGCTAGCACACATTCGTTTTGGCTAAAGATTGTTTGTGTGGATACTGGTAGAGGATGTATCCAATTGAAGATGTCTTAATCTAATAAAAGAGAATAAAAAGCTCGAGTTAGGGTGTCATTAATGTGAACCCCCTCTTAACCTTTCATCATTCTTACCTAATTTTTGTCTGTGGTAAGGTTTTGGAAGCCCTAATCAAATCATTTGATCGATTGCATGAATCTTGTTTCAAATTTATGATTAAAATTTTAATTTTTTCTTAGCATTTTGAATCATGAAACTCAACACAATTATCCTTTGAATATTAATATAAAGAATAAATTATTTCTTAAAAAACTAAATTATAATGTTAAAATGCATAAGTATAAGCATTCAACATTATTGAATTCGCTGAATGTCAAGAAAAAAAATTGGCAACCTCCTAAAGCTTTAGTAAACATGTTAGCGAGTTGAGAACTAGTGGGAACATATGTTGGTCGAAGGACACCATAATGAATTGCATCACAGAAAAAATGGCAATCAATCTCAATATGCTTGATACGCTCATAAAAGACTAGGTTGGCTCCAATATGCAAGGCAGCCTGAATATCACAATGTAATCTCATAAGAGCTAAATGATTGACACTAAGATCCAATAATAATCCTTGCAACCATATTAATTCATAAGTAGTCATAGCCATAGATCGATACTCCACTTCAACTGAAGATCAGGAGATAATTTGTTGCATTTTAGTCTTTTGTGAAATTAGAGAATTACCCAATTGAATGTACTAACCTATTAAGGACTGATGAGTGAGAGGAAAACTTCCCTAATTAGAGTTATACCAATCAGAAAGATGCAAATCACTTTGTGATGCAAGCAAAATTCCTTGACCATGATTTCCTTTCAAATAGCGAACCACCCTCAAAGCTACCTCCCAATGTTCTTTTTGTGGTTGCCATATAAATTAAGTTAACACATGCACACAATAAGATAATTTAAGGTGAGTGACTAAAAGATAAATGACCTGACCCACCAAACATCTATAACTTTTGAGATTATTTAAGATGTCACCTTTATCCAAGGCTAAATTATGATTCTATTCAATTTGGAAAGAAATAGGTCTAGCTCTAAGCAAACCAACTTCTGAAATAATATCTAATGTATATTTTCATTGACATAAATAAATGCCTTGAGGATTATGTGTAATTTCTATACCCAAAAAATACTTTAAAACTCCCTAATCCTTCATATAAAAGCAACTACTCAAATATTTCTTATATAGTTGAATAATAGAAGAATCATTACCCAACATAATTAAATCATCAACATAAATAAGTACATGAATTTTCACCTTGCCTTGCCATAGAATGAAGAGAGAGAAATCATAATAAGATTGCCTGAAACCATACTCCTTCAAAGCGGAAGCCAAATTTTATAAACCAACATCGAGGAGCTTGTCAGAACCCATATAAAGATTTCTTCAAATGACATACCATTCCTGGTTTATAAGTATAAAAACTAGGAGGCATGCACATATACACTTCTTCTTCTAAATCACTATGTAAGAACATATTATGCACATCCATTCCCAATTTTTACTTAGAACTACAGTAAGAAAAGTGCGTAAGTAACCATTTTTGTTATGGGTGCAGACATCTCATTATAATCAATTCCTTCAACTTGTATATTTCCAAGAATGACTAACCAAGCCTTGTAACATTCAACTGTCCCATTTGCATTATATTTTATCTAAAACACCTATTTACACCCTATTTCCTACTTACCAAGTGGCAAAGGTTTCACGGTCCATGTTCCATTATCCTCTAAAGCTTGTATTTCCTTCTTTATAGCATCTCTCCATTGTTTGTCTTTCATAGCTTCACTAAAAGACTTAGGTTCAACACCTGCAGTAACAGTTGTTAAGAAAGCACGGTGATGCATAGAGAATTGATCACAATTCACATATTGTGTAATAGGATAAGGACTACCTAAGGAATGTTGACGAGCAAGTGAGTTTGTGAAAGGGCTAATTACTTTTACAGTGTGTAAGACAAAGTTTCACAACAAAATAGATTCATGTTTCCCCTGTGACCTCGATTAAGTAACTCTTCTGGTGGTTGAAATTGCTCAGCTTTTGTCACACCCCCTTGCTTCAATAATGTCATTTTCTTATGCATTATTATGTGTCTCAATCACATCTTGATTCTGCTAATCACTTCTTCCTTGTTCCTGTATCTTGTAGCAAGGATACCCAACAAACACATATTTGTGACTTCGGCTTGCAAATTTATCTCCTTCACATCGTTGGTTGTGAGCATAAGCTAAGCATCCAAACACTCGAATATTTTCATATGAGGGAGCTTAACTATACAAAAGTTCATAAGGCATTTTTTCTTTTAATAACATAAATGAAGTCTTATTAATCAAGTACGCAGTTGACAACACACATTCTCCCTAAAATTTTAATAGGCAAGTTTTCTTAAAAATGAAGTGCTCGTGCCACATTAAGTATGTATCGATGTTTCCATTCCACCCTTCCATTTTTTTGACTCCTAACACAGGATGTTGGATGTATTATTCCATTCCTCTCAAAGTAATCATGCAAACAAGTAAATTCAGTCCCATTGTCACTTTGCACTATTTTCACATTTCCATGAATTTGTCTTTGTATTAATGCAAAGAAATTACAAAGTATTTGTCCCACTTTAGATTTATTATGCAATAAATAACCCCACACACTTCTTGAATAATCATCAACTATTGTAAAAAAATAATGTGCACCACACAAATATGGAGTTTTATAAGATCCCTACAAATCACAATGAATCATTTCAAAAACACTATATGCTTTGTTGTTACTGGATATAAACTCTTCTCTACTTTGTTTTGCTCAAAGAAAAACTTCACAACTAACACATTTATCACTACTAGCATCAATAAATGGTAATAAACTAACAATCTTATTAGAAGGATGTCCTAACCTTTTATTCCAAACTTCAATTACATCTTTTCGCACTATCTTCAATGATTTAGCACACTTTATATTTTCCATTCCCTTGAAGTAATAGAGCCCTTCATGCCTCTCACCCATACCAATTAACATCCTCGAAGTGAGATCCTGCATTAAATAAAATTTTTTAGTGAACAAAACTGCGCAATCTATCTCATCAATGAGTTATGATACTGAAAGCAAGTTACACTTCAAATCAGGAACATATAAAACATCATTTAATTTTAAATGTTTATTTAGCATCACAGTTCCTCCTTTTTCTACCATGACTTCCTTCCTATATGGCAGTCCAATGGGGACATGATGTGCACTCTTTACATCGCTAATTGATTCGAGATTTCTTGCCACATAATGGGAAGCTCCGGTGTCAATTATCCATTCCTTAGTGTTATACGTACCATTTAGTCTTCCTTGATTTCCATTCTTTTGAGCATTCAAAAGATTGAGCAAAGTGCTCTATTGCTCGCTACTCAATTTGCCCAATTCTCAGTTCTCTACTCCATTTGTTTTGCTTTCTTGTGATGTTGCAATTGTTGCATTGGCTCAAATTGGTCCACCATGTCCTCTACTTCCAGAGATAGTAGGTTATGTCATTCCTCCACATCCACATCCATTACCCTTTGGCCTTTCACCCTACCAATCAGGATAACCAATTAGCTAAAAATATGATTCAGCGTTGTGCCTTGACCTGTTACAATTTACACATACAATGGACTTATCTTTATTTTCAATTCATCCTTTTGGAATCGATCCCGTTTGGACAATAAAGGCCATGTGTTCACTCCATTGTTCCTTCCCACAAGTTAGATTACGAACTCAATCTTTTTGGACTATCATGGCATATGCTCAATTCAGACTTAGCAATGGTTCGACACTTAAGATATTGGAGCAACTGTTCCATAAATTGAATCATCCAGCCCCATCAAGAACTGATATAGCCTTTCTTCTTCATGTTTCTTGTCCAATTTTGCACCAACACTGCATTTGCATCCTCTGCATTTGCTCACTGGATTCTGCTCATAGTTTCCTAGCTCTTCCCATATCATCTTCAATTTTCAATAATAATTTACTATAATCATTCCTTGTTGTTTGCATTCCATCAGCTCTGTTTTAAATTGATTAATTCGTGGTCCATTCCCCACAAAAAACCTTTCCTTAATGTCATTCTAGATATCCTTTGTGACCTCCATGTATGTTATGGTTGATGGCAAAGCTGGTTTTATTGTGTTCAGTATCCATGACACTAGCACGGAGTTAACAGTCCACCATTCTTCTAGCTCATATGAATTTTCCGAAGGTTGCTTTACCGAACCATCAATGAACCCATATTTCTTCTAAGCTTGAAGTGTCGTTCTTATCGCTCTTGCCCATTCATCATAATTCTCTCCTTTCAGTTGTACCTGTGTAATAATGTTTCCTAGATTATCATTTGTCGAAAGAAAGTATGGAGACATCGTCAATCTAGTTGAGGCATCATTGCTCTCCTTTTTCTCACCACTCACGTTCCCACTTGTAACTCTGATACCATGAGAAAATATTTCAGAGTTTAATCAATCTTTTGGAAGAGAAAAGATTGTTTTCTATTCATGAAGGAGTCTTACATATATACAAAATTACAACTCCAAAATCACCCTAAATCATGGAACTAAATAGGCACAAAATCATGCTAATACTGGAAAACAAATCTCCTAATATTTTCCTATACAAGACTATATGATGTACAACTAATATATTTCCTATTTCCTTGTTAATGCACGACCTCAAACAACAAAACTTTGTCAGGTAAAAAGTTGTAATAAATTAAGCTCATTATTAATGTCTCCAACTTAAATAAATTTTACAGGATGATAAGTTAAGATAAATTAAGTTATTAGAAATAATAATATAATATTATTATATTATGAAATATAATGATATTAAGTAATAATTATATTTAATGATATTAGAAATGATAAGTTAAGATAAATTAAGTTATTAGAAGTAATAATATAATATTATTATATTATGAAATATAATGATATTAGGTAATCATTACATTTAATGATAATTATATTATATTAAAGATTAAAGTATTTTAAATAAATTATTATTAAAATACAATAGTTTTGTTTTTATATCTGCAGCGGTGTGAATAATTTCTTTAATGATAACTTAGTAAACAATAATAGTTAGGATAATTTTTGTCCAAACAATAATATAATTTATTTAATTATACATAGTCGACTAAGATCGTTTAATTTTTAAAATTATTATAAAAATATTAGTTTTAAATTCATTTAATTTATTAAGTGATTATTTAATGAAAAATGTATAATATTTTTATAAGTTATTATTTAATTGTATTAAAATGATTAAAAGTTTTTAAATTTTAGCTATTTGATCTTTTGTAATAAATTTAGGAACCAAAATTTAAAATAAGTCCTTAATGTGTGAAAAATAAAAATATTAAGCTTAATACAACACAATTGACATTCAAGAGTTTGATGCAATAAAACATAAAAGTTTAAGGTCTTTTGTCTAAAATATATTCATATACACAAAGTGAAATAGACAATAAAATCAAGCTTGTCAATACAAAGTTATCCACTTTCCAGGGTTGAATGCAACCATGGTCACGCATCTTTCATTTTAGGTACTAAATTTTAATTTTAATTTTTGGTACTTAAATTTCAATTTAAGTATAAACTACCAGTCATCTGGTGTTAAAGTGCTAACAATGTCACCGATTGAAGAATATTCATCGAATATTCTCCATGTTAGCTTCCACATATTTTTCAACCTTAAATACACATATGATCATTGAACTTTGATATTATTTCAATTCGGATACTTAATTTCAATTTGTATTTTTCAATACAAAAATATTTTATTTAAATTAAAAAAATTATAACTTAATCAACCCTAATTCTAGTAAAGAAACTATTCTCATTATATATATATATATATATATATATATATATATATATATATATATATATATATATATAATTTTAGACCTTAATTTTTAAAAATTTGAATATATCAAACCATTCTTCAAAAAATTAAAGTTTGGATATTTAAATTAAAGTTTAGATGCAAAAAAGATACAAATTAAAATTTGATACCCAAAATAAAATAAACTGAAAGCTGAGTGAAGTCGAAGCATTTATCCCCACTTTTCTAGCATATTGTTTCTAACTTTTGGCAAATATCACCAATGTAGAATAAACCTTTAGATTTAATATATAGTGCAAATGTGTCAATGTGTTTTACTGGAGTACAAGACAATAAATTCCCAATCCAATAGTAATATTAAAATATAGGTTATTTATATTTACAGTACCTAATTTATTATCCCTTTATTACTATCGTCCTAAAAAATCAATTGAGCACATAAAAATTTTTAATTTTTAATTTCAGCAATGGTGATACTTATCTATTGATTTTCGATGAAATTAGCATCGAAATGCTGACGTGGGAAAATAATTAGGGAATGATAATGTGGCAAAATTATTTTCAATAATATACTAGATTATTAATGGTGTTGATTACCATTAATAAAATTAAAAGTCAGGGATTTTTCTGTGTCCAATTGATTCGTTAGGACGATGATGGTGAAGAGATAATAAGTTAGGAACTATAATTATAAATAACCTTAAAATATGCATGCATACAACACAATTAAAAAATTTTCAAAATTCAAATAATTCACAATAATATGCATACATAACCATACGCTTATAAGGTATTAAATCTAGAGCATATAGTCACTAATTAATTAGATGAAAAATGAAAACCACTAAAAATGTCATGATCCGAATCCAAGGGCACGCGACTAACACTAGGGAATAGGAAAACTTAAAGCTACCAAAACCTGTAGTAAGCCTTAAAAGAAAAACGTGGAATATTTCACTTGAAAACCTTACAATAAAATAATTTAATCATGATGCACATGATCAAACTAATTTTTCTCAATTTAAACAAACCATGTCATCATCATGTATAAATTAAATAAAGATCATAAGTTATACAAAATAGTATCTCAGTGCATTACTCATAAATGCATAATATTCAAATTAAAATATACAATTACACAAACAAAACTATATAGACCTACATAAGATAGCCGGTGAAGAAGCTACTCGGCGTAGAGAAGTAGGCCTAACAGAAAACTTCCAAACTCTTGAAAAATAATAAGTTGAGGGGAGTTAGATCTCATTGAGTAAGCTTATAAAAGAAATGAATGCAATTTGAAAATCTTCTTTAAAATAGGTTTTTATGAAAATATAATATATTTATAATTTATTCAATTCATTTGATATACATATAGAAATCCATTTTTCAAAAGGAAAGAAAGAAATATTTAAATGCTTTTTAAAACATTTCAGTATAAAAACTAAGTAGAACCTGAGTCTTCAATTTTTAACAGTCAATCGGCTCTCTTATATCCAAGACTGTCGGATCCTGAGAGCAAAGAATCACCAGAATGCACAACCGCAGTCACATCACTTAAACCAATATCATTAGCAGTGTTTACGAGCAAAGCATCATCAGACCATCGGCCTCAGTGATTTAATAAATATTAATCTAACTATACTTGTGGTGTTCGAAAGCAAAGTATCACTAGACCTTCGACCCTAATATTTTATTAAATAATCAAATATTATATTACTAGCAGTGTCCGAGAGCAAAGTATCATTAAACCATCAACCCTAATAATATAATCAATATAATCAAATATTTTACTGGTGTGCACACGATTATGATGAAACCCATCAGGTAGGTCGTTCTACCGTAGTTTATTTAAAATAAATATGTATAGGTGAAGGGAAGTGGACCAAACCGAGACAGCTAAAAATAAAAAATAAAAGACAAAAGAAAGCTAAACACAGAATAAAAGAAAGAAAGAAAAACAAGAACAGGGAAGAAACTTCCCGACCCAACCCTGCAACCTTCCCTCTCTGTCCCTCACCATCTCTTCCTTCCCCTTCACTGCACCGTTCGTCCTGCCACCACCAGAACGCCATTGTCGTCGCGCTAAGCTGCCAAGGGAAGGTGTTGCTGCTACCGTTTCCTATTTTCTTCCTTTGCCAGATCGAACCCAAGCTGATCCGATGCCACCCAAGCTTCCCTAACTTCCCTCATCGTCTTAGGTGTCCGTCTAAGTCAAGGGCCACCGCTGCAACTCACCTCCGGCGCCGGAATTGAAGGTTGAAGGTGAGTTGCACAATATTGTTCTTAGGTTGTTGTTAGGTTGTTTTTTGGTTGTTGGTCGATTTTGAATGTTGATTTTAGGTTGTTTTTGAGTATATGTTGGATTATACCAATAAATTGCTTCAATTTGAATTTTTAAATATTTTTCCTAATTTTCCTTAATTTATAGAATTTTTGCATACTTTTTATTTATTTATTTTTGTTAGTTGATTTATAGGGTTTCATTTGATATAGTTAATATAATTAAAGTAATTATAGTTAATTGATCTTAGTATATTAATTTTATTTTATTTTAGGTTTTAGAATCTTGATGTTAATTATAAGTTTGTTAATTTGGGTATTAATTAATATTTTTTATTAATTTCAAAAATTATTTGTAAAAATTATAAAATTTTAATAATTGAGATTGTTAGTGAATGTTATTAATTTTAGAACTCAAATTATAATTTTTGTGATTTTTATACTATTTTTATAAATATTTTTGAGTTTATGCCAAAGCTTTGGACCTATTAATTATCTCTCACCAATTTTCCAACACAAAGGTGATATGCACTTCCTACCATACAATGCTTCACACGGAGCCATCTTAATACTTGCATGATAACTATTATTATATGTAAATTCAATCAGTGACAAGTGGTTATCCTATTGACCTCCAAAATCCATCATACACATTCTGAGCATGTCCTTTAAAGTTTGAATGGTCCTTTCAGACTAACCATCAATTTGAAGATGGAATGTTGTACTAAAGTCTAACCTTGTACCCAAGGCTTTACGTAACTCTTGCTAGAAAAATGATGTAAAAGTGGCTCCTCTATCAGATATTATGCTCACTATAACTCTATGAAGACCAACAATTTTGCTGACATAAAACTGTGCCAACTTATCAGTGGAGTATGTCTTCTTTACCGGTAGAAAGTGAGCTGACTTAGTTAACCTGTCAACTATCACTCAGATTGCATCAAATCCATCGGTCGTCCAAGGCAAACCAGTCACAAAATCCATGGTAATCATATCCCACTTCCACTCTGGGATAGGCATGGGCTATAACAATCTTAAGGGCCTCTGATGCTTTAGTTTCACCTGTTGACATGTGAGACACCTGGTTACAAATTCTACGACATCCTTCTTCATTCCATTCCACCAGTATGTATCCTTTAAATTATGATCCATCTTGGTAGAACCTGGATGAATACTGTAAGCAGAAAAATGTGCCTCTTTTAAGATTTCTTTCCTCAAATCATCAATGTCTGGTGCACACAACCTAGCACCCAAACGTAGAACACTCTCACTATCAATCACGAACTCTTTAGATTGACCCTGTTGCACCTTAAACATAATTCTCTATAGCTATGGGTCCTTGCTTTGAGCTGCTTTAACTCTATCCAAGTACACTGATCATACTCTGAACTGAGCTAAAAGGCATTTTTTAGTCACTTTCCACTACAAAACTTGATCAATTACCTCATGCAACTCCTGAATAATCGGCCTCCTCGTAGTACTGATATGGGCAAGACTACCTACTGATTTTTTGCTCAATGCATTAGCTACTACGTTCGCCTTGCCTGGGTGGTAAATAATCGAATAATCATAGTCCTTCAGAAGTTCCATCCATTTTCTTTGCCTTAGGTTCAAATCCTTCTGCTTAAAGATCTACTTCAAGCTCTTGTGGTCAATGTATATTTCACAAATGACACCGTACAGGTAATGCCTCCATATATTTAGTGCAAATACAACTGTTGCCATCTCTAGATTGTGAATGGGATAATTCTAATTGTGCTTCTTCAATTACTTTGAAGTTTAAGCAACCACCCTACCATTCTGCATTAGCACACAACCCAATCCTACATGGGAAGCATCACAATACACCATGTATCCATTGTCACTAGAAGGCAACATTAGTACTTAGAATAAACCAAGATATCATCAATGAAAACTATCACAAACTGGTCCAAGTATGGCCTGAACACCCGATTCATCAAGTCCATAAAGGCTGCTGGAGCATTAGTCAACCCAAAGGACATTACTAAGAATTCATAATGGCCATATCTTATTCGAAAGGCTATCTTAGGCTCCTCACCTCTTCTGATCCTCAACTGATGATACCCAGATCTATTTTAGAGAAGCATGTAGCACCTTGAAGTTGATCAAACAGGTCATCGATCCTCAGAAGTGGGTACTTGTTCTTGATGGTGACCTTATTCAACTGCCTGTAATCAATACAAAGTCGAAGGCTACCATCCTTCTTCTTCACAAACATGACTGGAGCACCCCAAGGCGATGTACTGGGTCTGACAAAACCCTTATCAAGCAACTCCTGCAACTGCTCTTTTAGCTCCTATAGTTCAGCTAGTGCCATTCTGTAGGGTGGCATAGAAATAGGATCCGTACCAGGTATGACATCGATACAGAACTCTATCTCTCTGTCTGGTGGTAATCCTAGTAATTTTATAGGAAAAAATCCTAAAATTCACACACCACCAGCACCTGCTCAATTGCCACATTCTCTTGATCAACATCTCTTACCACTACCAAGTAACCCTGACAACCCCTTCTAAGCATCTTCCAGGCTGTAATAGTAGAAATGAGATTACTAGGCATGGAGCTCTTTTCACCTTTGAAATAAAATTCTTCTTCGTTTGGAATTCTGAACACCACTTCTTTCTCTCGATAATTCACAAAGGCATAATACCTCGATAACCAATCCATACCCAGAATGACATCGAATTCCAGCACATCAAGCAATACTAAGTCTGCCAATAGTTCTCTACCATCAACTATCACCGGACACGAAGGAAAGAAGACATTTGTCTCCAACTTATCACTAAGAGGAGTTGACACAGATAGAGGAAAGGATAACCTAGAAGGCTGCCACTCGATTCTCGAAGCGAACACGGGAGAAATGAATGAATGCGAAGCACGAGGGTCAAACAATACTCTAGCATCACATGCATAGACTAAGAGAATACCTACTACCACTGCATTCAAAGTCTAAGCATCCTGTGGTGTCAAAGTGAACACTCGAGCCTGACCACGTCCAGCCTGCTGGGAAGTCGAAAGCTACGCAAATCCACGATCTCTAGGTCTACCAACTGAACCTCGACTGTGCTGACTCATAGGCTGAGGCGGGTCTTTGCTGTGGCTGTACTGATGCTCGATACTGCTGAGGCATCGGATAATAGGGCTGAGCCATTGACGAAGATGAACCCTGCACGTGTTGTGGCTGGTATCCGGAATGAGGACAAGCTCTGGCAAGATGACCAATCTGCCCACATCTGAAGCAAGCGCCCGTCAACAGGTGACACGGGCCCTGATGAAATCGTCCACAACTCGCACATGCACTGGCTCCAGACCCAGAACTACTCTGCCCGGAACTCTACCCACTACTACTGCTGCTCACTCCAGTACTGAATCTATGACCTCTACCACTCCTCCTATTCGTGGCGTACCCATGTTGACTAACTCGGTGAGTCCTGGACCTCATACCACTCTGCTGTGAACTACCCGCAGCATGCTGACTCGAACTACCTATTGAAATGCTGGTTACTGGTACCCGGGAGCTACTCCATATCCACTGCCCCTGACCATATAAGGATCTACCATGGTGCCCTGGCGGATATGTCACCTCTCAATCAAACGGGCCTCCTCAATCACACTCTCTAGGGTGCAGTCCTCGGTATGCATACCAACAAAAGCGGGTCCCAATCCAGTAACATATAACTCCACTGCTCTATAAGGGTCCCTCCTGATATCCTCTGTATGTCGGGACAACCTATTAAACTCTCTGGTATAGTACTCCACTGACCTATCGCCTCTAGTGATGTGGATTAACTGCCACCTGTAGGCATCCCTGGTGGCTGGAGGATAGAAGAATCTCAAGAAGCGATCCTTAAACTCTAGCCAAGTCAGCTCATGCATTGATGGCTGAATCAACTGCATAAACCAATCCTGAGCGGCCGCCTGAACTGACAACTCCATAATCATAATCCTTTGATAATCTATATGCCCTATTCTGGTACTGCCTCAATCGCATTAATGAAGTCTAAGGCATCACCCGTACCGTCAAAAGAAACTCTACTGATCCAAGAGTAAAGTAGTGTTGCCTTAATATCTATCATCCCCTGATTCCTCTACTGAAGCATCTGCTGTACAAGGGGCATCGACTGATTCAATGCTGCAAGACCCTAATTAATCCCTGCCAGTCCAGCTGCAAAGGCTGTGGGGTCTGCAGTTGGGGCTTCAGGCTCGACTGGCTGCTGCTCAAGAATCTCAGCTGCAGCTACCTTGGCTCGACCTCTACCTCTACCTCTGCCCCTACGACGTGGAGTAGGAGGGGGAACCTCATCATGCACAGACTGCTCATCAAGTCTAAGAGTCAGATCAACATCGGGGTCGGTACGCACATGTCTCATTCTGAAAAGAAGACAAGGAAAATTGAATTTAAAATGGGGGTAAGAATATTTAACGCAACGCAGAATTAGAAATAAGAACATCTCAAAGACAATTATCAATCCTAAAGCTGCAGTAGTTACACAGAAAGACAGACATGGACAATTAATCGAACTTATGCTCTGATACCAACTTTGTCACGACCCGAACCTGAGGGCACGTGACCGGCACTAAGGAATGGGAAGGCATAAGGCCCCCGAAACCCGTAGTAAGCCTTAAAGAAAAGATAAACAACACCTTACAATTTAAAACTTTATTTTAAAATAGAACACATTATCAAACTAATTTTTCTAAAAAAAAATAAACAAATTGAAGTGCTAAATGAAACGTGCTTCAACGTCACATATTATAAATTAAGCTTAAATCTTTATACATAAGCGTGGTTCACACAATTAAATTACACAAATATATTTAAACCATACAATCCTTAGTACATATACTACTGCAGTAACCTAGATTAACACATGGTACAACTTAAAATGACCTACATAAAATAGCCGGTGAAGAAGAAACCCGGCGTGCAGGTAGTCTGAGGTCGAACTCCCAAGCTCCTGAAAAAAAAATTGAGGGGAATCAGACCTCACTGAGTAAGTCAATAAAAGAGTTATACGGTTTGAAAACCTTTTTGAAAACTATATGTTTATAGTAAAAATAATTTATAGTATATATTTATAGCTTTTGAAAAAACTCGGTAGAACCCTAAATCCAAAAATCTACATGGCCAACTGGGCCCACTTATTCCAACTAGACTACCGGTCCCCGAGAGCAAAGGAATCAATCGAGGCACTAAGTCGTAGTCATCCACTTAATCCAAATATATGGCACTGGCGGTCCTCGAGAGTAAAGGCATTGACCGAGGCACCCATCCCAGTCCATTATCAACCTTACAATCACTGGCGGTCCCAGAGAGCAAAGGCTTCCACCGAGGCACCCGTCCTAGTTTAACATTCACCAATCATATATATTTTGGATCCATCTCTCAATCTCTACCATGTGCACATAGTCCTGGTGAAGCCCACCAGGTAGCCCATTCTACCAAAATTTCTCAAAATAGATTTTAAATAAATAAAATGCATTTAAATCTTAAATAGCAATAATAAATTAAATAAACCATATAATCAATATTAAAACACACGCATAGATCATTCTATCGACTTACAGGATGAATGCGAGGGCTGACGACCACGCGTCTGCCTCGGTCTCATGGCTTCTGCTCCGATATGCTCTAAAAGAAAAATAACAATCAACTTTTAAAACATGACTATGGAATTGAAATCAACAATCAACAAAACAATGAAATTCCAGGCTGACTCGAGGAAAATCGGACAAGACTTGATAGACAGGATAACCTAACTAACGGTAGAAATTTTTACGAATATCACATTTTACGAGAAAATCTACCGAAATTTCGGCAGAGTCTCCTTTGTAAAATGGACATCTCTCTACCAAAGGTAGAGCCAGACCTGCATAAAATGCACTTCCAATATCCACAAACATCCACACTTGAGTCGGGCTCCTAAAACTACATTTAGCCCCGACCGAGATCACAACTTAACGAAATATCAAGAATTAATAACATTTATTTCTCAAAATACATATTTCATATACACATATACTAAAAATAAATAAAATATACAAAATCTCAATTGTTAAAAAATTAAACAACTAAATTTGTATTCCTTCGTCAAAACATAATTATAACCTAATTTTAAATCCATTAAAATGTATTATATACATATATATATATATATATACAATATTTGGGATTTAATATTTAAAATTTACACTACTTAGGTAAAAATACCAATTAATTTATAAAAATTATCTAAACCCCTTAAATATTAATAAAACTAATTAAAATATATATTTAACTATGTTTAGTATAAAATTACATTTTTACCCCTAAAATACATAAATTACATAATGTGCTATTAATAAAAAAAATTCCTTAAAATTATTTAATCATGCCAAAAATTCATTTTCTCAAAATAAATCTTCCTAATATAATTAAAACATTTAATCAACCAACAAATTTTCTCCCAAAAATATTATTTAACCTAAAATCACATTTGGCATAACTTAAAAATATTTATAAAAATAGTATAAAAATCACAAAAATTATAATTTGAGTTCTAAAATTAATAACATTCACTAATAACCTCAATTATTAAAATTTCATAATTTTTAACCAAAATTTCAAAATTAGCATAATTACCCATTAAATACCTGAAACTTACATAAACCTCTAATTAACACCAAAATTCTAAAACCTAAAATAAAATTAATATACTAAGAACAATTAACTATAATTACTTTAATCACTAATTATGCCTAAAAAATAGAATAAAATCAAATAATAAATGACAAAAAAATCAAATAAAATTCTGAAAAAAAAAAATTAATTCCCCAAAAATTCTAAATGGACAGCATTAACCTCATTATACACTAACAACATCAATTAACTAGACAATCTACCAAAAAGCTCAAGATCAAAGAAGGAGAGGAGGAATCGGGTGAGTACCGCTCACCACCAAGCTACAGAAATAGAGGGGAAATGAGGGGCTCGCTATCACCGGAGATGGAGGCTGAGGAGGTAGCAAATCATAGCAGGGAGGCAGCACTTGTGAAGAGAAGCCGAAGCCAGGGACCTCTGAAAATGCAAGCTGTCGCACGATGAAGAGCTGCTGCCAGGTGAATAAGAAGAAGAAGAAGAAGAAGAGGAAGAAGGAGAACAGCAGCAGCAGAGAGCTCGGTGAGGATGGCGAGTGAAGGTTCTCTGGTAGTGATGAAGATGGCATGGTGAGGGGAGAATCGGTGAGGATGGTGAGTGAGAGGGGGAAAGGCAATGAGGGTGAGGGACTTCGGGGTTTTTCCTTTTTCAATCCAAACCTATATATATATATATATATATATATTATATTATATATATATACACACACACACACATACACACACACTTGCATACATATACGTATATGAATATGTATATATATATATATATATACATATACCATTATAATAAAATTTTATTTATTGTAAACCCTAATATATATATATACATATAATACATGTATTAGGGCTAAAAACAACAAGATTAATATAAAATAATTTTTTACTTACAAAATAGTCAAATAATAGTTAGTGCTATGGAAAATATAATTTACTAAAATAATACTTATATAACCCTAACATAATAATATAGCTAGCTAGTAAAAATTATTTACTATAATTTTAAAAATTATTTACTATAATTTTAAAAATTATTGCTAATAATGCAAATTCAATTATTACTTTATTTAAATAAAACATAGGATATTACAGGGCATTAGTCAACCCAAAGGACATCACTAGGAACTCATAGTGGCCATATCTAGTCTAAAATGCTAACTTGTGTACATCCTCACTTCTAATCCTCAACTGATGATATCCAAATTTCAAGTCAATCTTGGAAAAATACCATGCTCCTTGCAACTGATCAAACAAATCATCAATCCTAGGGAGTGGATACTTGTTCTTAATGGTAACCTTATTTAGTTATTTGTAGTCAATACAGAGTTGAAGACTACCATCCTTCTTCTTTACAAAAAGAACAGGAGCACCCCAAAGAGATGTGCTAGGACAAATAAACCCCTTATCCAATAATTCCTACAATTGCTCTTTCAGCTCCTTTAGCTCTGCAGGTGCCATCCTATAAGGTGGCATAGAGATAGGATTTGTACTAGGCACAACATCAAAGCATAATTCAATCTCTCTATTCGGTGGCAATCCAGGTAATTCCTCTGGAAAAATATTTGAGAATTCACGTACCACTTGTACCCTTTCTACTGATCCCATTTCTACTTGAACATCTCTAACTATAGCTAGATAGCCTTGACACCCTCTACTAAGCATCTTCCTAGTTGTAATAGTAGAAATAAGATTATGAGGCATGGAACTCTCACTACCTCTTAATCTAAATTCCTCTTCACCTGGAATTCTGAAAATTACTTCTTTTGCTCGATAGTCCATAAAATCATAATACTGGGACAACCAATCCATTCCCAGAATTGCATCAAACTCAATCACATCCAAAAGGACCAAGTTTGCCAATAATTCTCTAACTTCAACCAACACGGGACAAGATGGAAAGAAGATGTCTGTTTCCAACTCATCACTAAGTGGAGTCAAAATAGACAAAGGAAAACTCATCTTGGAAGGAAGATAAGTCACTTTCAAAGTAAACAAAGGAGATATAAAAGAATACATAGCACCTGGATCAAATAGGACTATGGCCTTAAAATAACAGATGGGAATAATACCTGCTACCATAGCATTGGATGCCTACGCATCCTGAGGAGTCAAAGTGAAGGCCCTAGCCTATCCATATCCTAGCTACTGTGAGGTGAACAATTGAGTATGTCCTCTGCCTTGGCCCTTCTAACTCGCAAATTGTATCAATCACTGCTGAGGGTACATGGGTGCCTGATACTGCTGAGGTGCCTGATACTGCTGAGGCACCTACTGCAAAGGCTAGACAATAGAAGGTAAAGATCCCTGAGCAAAGGATAACTAGAATCCATAGTTTGGACATGCTCTAGCAAAGTGTCCAAACTAACCACACCTGAAACACACTCCTGACATTAAATGACAAGGACCTTGGTGCACTCGCCCATATGTGGCACACGCACTAGCTCTAGACCCAGAACTGCCATGTCCAGAGCTCTGTCCACTGCTGCTACTGCTGGCACTACTATTAAATCTAGCAGCCCTACCACTCTTACAATCCTGAACAAGACGGTGCCCACTAGTTCGATGTGCTCTGAACTGTCTGCTCTACTGAGAAGGACATGCTGACTGAGCACTCGTGCTACCTATCTAAAACACTAGTTGTTCCACCATTTGAACAGGTCTGAAAATGCCACTATCATACAGGTCAGGTATGGTGCCATGTCAGATATGCCTCCACTCTAGCTATCTCGCCTCCTCCATAACACTCTCCAGACTATGACCCTCTAGTCGAATGTTGATATAAGCTAGGCCTAACCTAGTCATATACAGCTTAACTGCTTTAGCAACATCCTACCTCACATCCTCAGCATGTCTCATTAATCTGTAGAACTCCCACGTATAGTCCTCGACTGATCTATCTCTTCTGTCGATATTAAGCAACTACCATCTATAGTTTTCTCGCATAGATGAAGGATAGAAGAATCTCATAAACTACTCCTTAAATCCTAACTAAGTCATTATGGTCATGAAGGGCTAAATGGACTGCATAAACTAGTCCTAAGCTGATGCTGAGACATATAACTCCACTACCATGATCCTCTGATAATCAGAATTCCTAGATCTGGTCCTGGACTCAATGGTGTTAATGAAATCCAATGCATCTCCAATACCATCAAAATAAACTCGCCCTACTCTGGAGTATAACAATGTCGTATCCGTATCAGACATCCCCTAATTTTGTCACTAAAGCATCTGCTGCACTATGGACATTGCTTGATTAAGAGCTGCCAAGCCCTTATTATTACCCGCCATACCAGCTACAAAAACTATAGGATCCTCTGCTAAAATCTAAGGCTTTACATAAGGCTAATCCTACCTCTAAGCTGCTGTTACTTTGGCTCTACCCCTACCTCTAGGTCGAGGGGCAGGAGGAAGAATCTCATCCTAAAATGATTGTTCACCATCATTAGGCTTTACATCAGTAGTGGGGGCATTCCAAGCATGCCTTATTCTAAAAAGAAAAGAAAACCTAAATTCAAAACCAAATAAGAACCTAGACACAGATGCAGAATCCTAAGGATAAGAAAATCTACAAATAATAAATAACAACCTAAGTAACGTAGTAATATGAGAAAAGACAGACATCGACAGTCAAAAGCATGAAAAATGAGCCAAAGCTCTGATACTAACTTTATCATGACCCGAACCCAGGGGCATGTGACTGGCACTAGGGAATGGGAAAGCTTAAAGCTATTGAAACCCATAGTAAGTCTTAAAAGAAAAATGCAAAATATTTCACTTTAAAACCTTACAATAAAATAATTTAATCATGATGCACATGATCAAACTATTTTTCTCAATTTAAACAAACCATGTCATCATCATGTATAAATAAACATCATCAGTTATACAAAATAGTATCTCAGTACATTACTCATAAATGCATAATATTCAAATTAAAATATGCAATTATATAGTTCTCTACTATGGTACACATACACTAATACAAACACAACTATATAGACCTACATAAGATAGCCGATGAAGAAGCTACTCGGCGTTGGGAAGTAGGCCTAACAGAAGACTCCCAAACTCCTAAAAAAAATAAGTTGAGGGGAGTCAGACCTCACTGAGTAAGCTAATAAAAGAAATGAATGCGGTTTGAAAATCTTCTTAAAATAGGTTTTTATGAAAATATAATATATTTTATAATTTATTCAATTCATTTGATATACATATAGAAATCCATTTTTCAAAAGGAAAGAAATAAATATTTAAATGTTTTTTAAAATATTTTAGTATAAAACTAAGTAGAACCCAAGTCCTTAATTTTTAACAGTCAATCGACTCTTTTATATACAAGACTACCGGATCTTGAGAGCAAAGCATCACTATAATGCACAACCACAATCACATCATTTAAACTAATATTACTGGCGGTGTCTAAGAGCAAAGCATCACCAAACCATCGCCCCCAATGATTTAATAAATATTAATCCAACTATACTAATGGTGTCCGAGAGCAAAGCATCACTAGACCTTCGACCCCAGTATTTTATTAAATAATCAAATATTATATTACTGGTGATGTCTGAGAGCCAAGTATCACTAGACCATCAGTCCTAATAATATAATCAATTTTTTTACCGATACGCACACAGTCCTGATGAAACCCATCAAGTAGCCCATTCTACTTTAGTTCATTTAAAATAAATAAAGATAAATAAAACAAAGAAAATTACAATAAATGAAAAAAAGGTAAATCAACTATAATTTAAATCATGCATTATTATTTAAAAGAACCGACTAGAATCTCATAAATATATAATTCATCAAAATTTAATATGATTTAAATTGAAAGACCCGATACTTAAATCAAATATTAACTTACAAGATGATGGTGCTCCTATGATACGTCGTGTCTGACCTTGACTGGTAGATGCGACCGGAGGGGTGGTTAAAAGACAGAAAATGAAACGATAATCAAAAAACAGAAACCCTAACTTCTAGAATTTCTAATGAAGACTCAACTCAGAATTCAAAAATTAGGATTAACTCGAAGTCATGTTTTACGAGAAATCAACCAAAAATTCGGCAGAGTCTCCTTTGTAAAACGGACATCCATCTACCAAAGTAGAGTCAATCCTATAAGCAAATATACTTCTAAATTCACATGAGTTCAACACCTCGGATTAGGACCCCGAACTACCCAAATCCCCAACTGAGGTTCACAAAACACAAAAAGGCAAATATTAAATACTAACATATTAAAATCACTAAAATCCATAAAATCAATAATATAATTTATTTAAATTTCAAAAAACTAAATATAAATATTTTCCACAATAATTAATAAAATTTTAAATAATAATATAATATTTATAAAATTCCTATTTTATCATAAAATAGTCAAATTCACATTTAATTATTTAATTAGTTTAAATATATATAAAATTAATTAAAAACCCATTTAATCACAAAATAATTATAATTTATTATTTGAATAAAATTTTCAAAAATTAGAATTAATTAGTTAAAAATAGTAATTAATTTATAAAAAATATTCTAATACTCTATAAAATCCTAAAACCATTTAAAATATAATTTAACTATAATTTCAACAAAATTACATAATTACCCCAAAATTCGAATACTCACATAAACATAATAATTCCTCAAAAATGATATAAATTTACTAAAAATAATTTTATTAACACAAAAATTACTAACTTAATTTACTAACTCTAATTAACTCAATATTCAACCCAAATAATTAATTAACAAAATATACAATTTATATTATTAAAATATTTAAAAATACCCATAATTAAAATTAACTAAAATAATTCAAAATCAACTAAGTACATATATAGATCAACTCAAAAATTAACCAAATATTAAAAATAAATTCTGATAAATTAAGCAAAAATTAAAATAAACACATAACTAACAAACAACAAAGAATCAACCTAACAAACTCAACTAAACTAACCTAGAACTCACCTAATGCAGAAATTCTAAGATAGGGGAGGGCGGCTGCTGCTATTGTTGCTGATCTTCTACTGCTACTACTGTCGTTGTTGTTGTTGTTGATGCTATTGACATAGCAAGAAGGAAGAAGAAACAAATGGAGGGGCATGAAGATGGTGGTGCTACTGGGAAATGGGGACAACAACGAGAGAGGGTAGGAAAGAAATGGGACAACAAGAAAAAGCAAAGAGAATGGCGTGGGAAAGAAATGAAAGAAAAAGGGAAGGGAGAGTAGGGATTGACCGGGTTTTAAGGTCTTTGAACTATATTGATATATATATATATATATACACACACACAACATATAACAATAACAAAAATAACCCTAGTTAAAATAATAATATTAATAACAATAGAAATAATAATAATAATGTTATATACAAAAATATAATGACAATAGTATATTAATAACTTTAGTATTTAAATTAATGAAGTTCCCAAAATATATTTATATTAATTAAAAATATATCAGCTATTACAAAAAATTAATAGTGATAATATATAATTTAATTTATATAATGAATTATTTGAAAAATTATTATATAGGTATATAAAATTCATATATATATATATACACACACAACACAATGAAAAAAACATCACAATAATATGCATACATGACCTTAAACTTATAAGGTATAATATATAGAGCATATAGTCACCAATTAATTAGATGAAAACTAAAAACCATCAAAAATTAATAATGATAATATATAATTTTATTTATATAATTAATTATTTGATAAATTAACATATACGTATATATATATATATATATATATATATATATATAGCAAAATATTTAATGTAAAAAATAACTGAAATTTATTAACAATGGCCAGAAATTGGGTTATGTCATAAATAATAATTATTGTTTATATACTATAAAATAATATAATATTGTAGTATAATTTTTGTTAAAGAATGAAAAAAAAAAACCTGTTTCAAAGATTCATTAAAACTATATATATAAATTAATGTTAACTTCTCATTTACTATTACAATAATCATAACAGACACAGAAAACAATAATATTTGTAATCAAGAATTTAGATAAAGAAATAAAAAAAAAAAAAAAAAACTTCCAAAGGCGAAAAATCATTTATCAAATTATAGACTATCGGGCGAATATGAGTGAGATGTGAATATGAGAAATAGTATAATTAAATTAATTAAATTAAATTAAATACCAGACAAAACATAACTTAAAAATTAATTAAATAGAATTAGAGTTAGGCATCAATTATCATTGTGAACATATTTTTCTTTAACAATTAGATTAAATTATTAAATTTCAACAACGCAACAGAAGAGAGAAGAAAAAATATGGGTTATATCTGTACTTTTTTAATAAAATATTAATACATTTTATTACTTGATTTAATCTTGGGACGCTATCACTCATATTAAGCTCCGGCAAACATGAGATATCATATTCCATGATATATCATGTTTCAATTGCTTTGAATCCGAAAAGCTGGTGGTAAACTATCGTATTTACTCTGAGTTTTAAAATTTTCTCGTTTTTATTTTTATTTTTTTTGGCATACAACTATAATACCCTACATACATATATATAATTATTTTAATATTAAGGGATACATTTTTCTCGAGAAGTACTAGTAATAGTTAAATCGCATTATATTAAAGTATAAATTTTTTTTTTAAAAGCATTATATTTTAGGTTAAATATTAATTTAAATGTGCATATTAATTCACATGTGTAATATAATATAGTATAAGGTATAATTATACACATGTGTATATATATGTATACGTTTTCATGTAGTATATGGTTGCATACATATACACAAATATATATATATATATATATATACATAGGTACACTATTATACTTGAATATACATTGTGTATATATATATGTATATTTATATATGATATATATATATATAGTATATATGTATATAGTCATAATGTAGTATAATAAGTATAGTATATAAATATATGTATATGTATATATATGTATACATTAGTTTATATATAGTATATATATGTATATATAGCAGTATATGTATATATATATAAGTATATGTATATTTTGGAGAGGAAGAAGACAGAACCGAGCTCCCTCCTCCCCACCCTCGTGAAACCTTCGACCACCACCATCACTGCGCCTCCCCCACCTCCGGCCGCCATCTGCTACTCCCTCTTCCTTCTCCCTCGCCTCCAGCCACCTGCAGAGCCGCCGGAAGCTGCTGGAAAGGAGAAGCCGAGAGTTTTGCTCTAAACTCACCCAAGCTTCGTCCGGCCACCATTTTCCTCCATTCCGATGCCAATCTCCTCCCCTTGCACCGGTGAGGCTCAATCTAACCTTTGTTTAAGCTTTGATCATGAATTGATTGAGTTTTGGTTGATTTTCAGTTTGTGAACTCTAGGGTTTCGAAATTTTTTTAACTTAATCTAGCTTGATTCATGCAAACTCCCTTTACAAATGTGATTCCTAGTAGCTCAATCTACCTATAGGAATTTTTGTATAATTTTTGGAATTTATTTTGATTTTTGATGAATTTTGGATATTTAAATAATATTTTAGGAATTTTCGGGAATTAATTATAAAATAGCAAATAATAATGATAATTGACATTTTGGTGATATTAAGTGTTGAAATTAATTTTAGGGTAAGGTAGATAATTTTAAGAAGATTATACAATTTTTTTAGGAATTTTTATACCTTATGTCAAAATTAAATAATTAGGCTAATTTTTGAAATTTGGTTAAAAAGGTTATGAAACTTGATAAATGAGGTTATTAGTGAAAAACATGAATTTTAGAACTCAAATCATAATTTTTGAGATTTTTATACTATTTTTATAAATATATTTGAGTTTATGCCAAAAAATTGATTTTTTAGTTAAATAATACTTTTGGGAAAAATATTGTTGGTTGATTAAATATTTTTATGATATTGGGAGGAATTATCTTGAGAAAAAATTAGTTTTAGATGATTGGATAATTTTAAGGAAAATTTTGTGTATATATATATATAGCATTATGTAATTTATATATATACTAGGGGTAAAAATGTAATTTTACACTAAATATAATAAATATATATTTTAATTAGTTTTATTAGTATTTAAATGGTTTAGATAAATTTTATAAATTAATTGATATAATTTCCTAAGTAGTGTAAAATTTTAAATGTCCAATTTTCAATATATATATATATATATATATATATATATATATATATATATATATATATATATATATATATATATATATATATATATATATATATATATATATATATATTCATGTAATATATTACAAAGGTTTTCATTTGGATAATAATTATAATTATACTATTAGTAATGGAAAACAAATTTAATTGTTTAATTTGAATAATTGAGATTTTACACAATTTTATTTATTTTAATATGTGTGTAAATGGAGAAATAAATATTATTAATTTTGATACTCTTGAGATTTTGATCTCGGTCGGGGGCAAATTGTAGTCTTGGGAGCCCGACTTGAGTGTGAATGGTTGTGTATTTTGGGAAGTGCATTTTCTATGCAGGTCTGGCTCTACCTTTGGTAGAGAGATGTCCGTTTTACAGAGGAGACTTTGCCGAAATTTCGATAGATTTTCTCGTAAAACGTGATATCCGTAAAAAATTCCTACCATTAGTTAGGTTAACTCCTGTCTGTCGAGTCTCGTCCGGTTTTCATCGAGTGAGTCTGGAATTTTATTATTTTGTTGATTCCTGATTTCGATTCCTTAGTCATGATTTAAAAAGTCGATTCATTATTTTTCTTTTAGAGCATATCGGAGCAGAAGCTGTGAGACCGAGGCAGACGCGTGGTCGTCAGCCTTCACATTCATCCTGTAAGTCGATAAAATGATCTGTGCGTATGTTTGTTTAAAGAATGCATGCGCTCGTATTTCTATTATATTGATTATATGATTTATTTAATTTAATGCTATCATTTATGATTTAAATGCAAATTATTTATTTAACATCGATTTGAGAAATTTTTGTAGAACGAGCTACCTGGTGGGCCTCACCAGGACTATGTGCACATGGTAGAGATTGAGAGATGGATCTGATAACTGTATGATTGGTGAATGTTAAACTGGGACGGGTGCCTCGGTAGAAGCCTTTGCTCTCGGGGACCGCCAGTGATTGGAAAGTCAATAATGGACTGGGATGGGTGCCTCGGTTGATGCTTTGCTCTCGGGAACTGCCAGTGCCATATATTTGGATTAAGTGAATGACTACGGCTTGGTGCCTCGGTTGATGCCCTTGCTCTCGGGGACCGGTAGTCTAGTTGGAATAAGTGGGCCCAGTTGGGCGTTTAGACTTGGGTTTAGGGTTCTACCAAGATTTTCCAAAAGCTATACTTATATATATTATAAATTATTTTCACTATAAATATATATATAGTTTTCAAAAAAGGTTTTCAAACTGTACAGCTCTTTTATTGACTTACTCAGTGAGGTCTGATTCCCCTCAATTTATTTTTTTCAGGAGCTTGGGAGTTCGACCTCAGACTACCTATACGTCGGATTTCTTCTTCACCGGCTATTTTAAGTAGGTCATTATAAGCTGTACTGTGTACTAATCTAGGTTGCTGCAGTAGTATATGTATTACAGATTTGTATGGTTTAAACATAATTATGTAATTTATTTGTGTAAACCACGCTTGCATATAAGATTCAATCTGATTTATAATATGAGATGTTGAAATACATTATTATTTAAGCAGTTGAATTTGTGTATTCTGAGAAAAATCAATTTGATAATGTGTTTTGTTTTAAAGTAAAGTTTAATATGTGAATGGTTTTATTTTCTTTTTCCTTAGGCTTACTATGGGTTTCGGGGGCCTTATGCTTACCCATTCCCTAGTGCCGGTCACGTGCCCTCGGGTTCGAGTCGTGACAAAGTTGGTATCAGAGCATAAGTTCGATTAATTGTCCATGTCTGTCTTTCTATGTAACTACTGCAGCTTTAGGGTCGATAATTGTCTTGAGATGTATGGTTTCTAATTCCGCGTTGCTTTAAATATTCTTACCCCGTTTTGAATTCAATTTTCCTTGTCTTCCTTTTAGAATGAGGCGTGTGCGTACCGACCCAGATGCTGATCCGACCCTTAGGCTAGATGAGCAGTCTGTGCATGATGAGGCTCCCCTTCCTGCTCCACGTCGTAGGGGCAGAGGTAGAGGTAGAGGTCAAGCCAGGGTAACTGCAGCTGAGATTCCTGATCAGCAACCAGTCGAGCCTGAAGCCCCAGCTGTTGACCCTACAACCTTTGCAGCTGGACTGGCAGGGATTAATCAGGGTCTAGCAGCATTGAATCAGGCGATGCCCCTTGTATAGCACATGCTTCAGCAAAGGAACCAGGGGATGTCAGACACTGAAGCAGCCCTCCTTTACTCTCGGATTGGTAGAGTTTCTTTCAACGGTACGGGTGATGCCTTAGACTTCATTAATGCGATTGAGGCACGCACCAGGACTGGACATACGGATTATCAGAGGATTATGATTGTGGAGTTGTCGGTACAGTCAGCTGCTCAGGATTGGTTTATGCAGTCGATTCAGCCATCGATGCACGAGCTGACTTGGCCAGAGTTTAAGGATCGCTTTTTGAGATTTTTCTGTCCTCCAGCCACCAGAGATGCCTATAGGTGGCAGCTACTCCACATCACTAGAGGCGATAGGTTAGTGGAGGATTATGCAGAGAGTTTAATAGATTGTCCCAACATGCAGAAGATATCAGGAGGGGACCCTTACAGAGCAGTAGAGCTGTATGTTACTGGACTAGGACCCCGCTTTTATTGGTATGCATACTGAGGACCGCACCCTAGAGAGTGTGATTGAGGAGGCCCATTTGATTGAGAGGTGACATATCTGCCAGGGCACCATGATGGATCCTTATATGATCGGAGGCAGTGGTCATGGTGTAGCTCCCGGGTACCAGCAGCCAGCATTTCACATCGGCAGTTCGAGTCAGCAAGCTGCGGGTAATTCTCATCAAAGTGGTAGGAGGTCCAAGACTCACAGAGTGGGCCGACATGGATATGCCTCAAACAGGAGAACTGGCAGGAGTCACAGATTCGGTGCAGGAGTTAGTAGCAGCAGTAGTGGGCAGAGTTCCGGGCAGAGTAGTTCTGGGTCTGGAGCTAGTGCTTGTGCGAGTTGTGGATGATTTCATCAGGGCCCGTGTCATATGTTGACGGGCGCTTGCTTTAGGTGTGGGCAGGTTGGACACCTTGCCAGAGCTTGTCCCCACTCTGGATATCAGTCATAGTACGTTCAGGGTTCGTCTTCCTCAGTGGCTCAGCCCTACTATCCGATGCCTCAGCAGTATCGAGCACCCATACAGCCACAGCAGAGACCGCCTCAGCCTATGAGTCAGTAGGGTCGAGGTTCAGTTGGTAGACCTAGCGGACGTGGTTTTGCGCAGCCTTTGACTTCTCAGCAGGCAGGTCATGGTCAGGCTCGAGTGTTCACTTTGACACCACAGGATGCTCAGACTTCGAATGCAGTGGTAGCAGGTATTCTCTCAGTCTGTGCATGCGATGCTAGAGTGTTGTTTGATCCTGGTGCTTCCCATTGCTTCATTTCTCCTGTGTTCGTTCGAGAATAGAGTGGCAGCCTTCTAGGTTATCCTTTCCTCTATCTGTTTCGACTCCTCTTAGTGATGAGTTGGAGACAGATGTTTTCTTTCCTTCATGTCCGGTGACAGTTGATGGTAGAGAACTATTGGCGGACTTAGTATTGCTCGACGTACTGGAATTTGATATCATTCTGGGCATGGATTGGTTGTCGAAGTATTATGCCCTTGTAAATTATAGAGAGAAAGAAGTGGTTTTCAAGATTCCAGGTGAAGAAGAATTTTATTTCAAAGGTGAAAAGAGCTCCATGCCTCATAATCTTATTTCTGTCATTACAGCTCGAAAGATGCTTAGAAGGGGTTGTCAGGGATACTTGGCAATGGTAAGAGATGTTGAGAAGAAGAATGTGGCAATTGAACAGGTGCTAGTGGTGTGTGAATTTCTGGATGTCTTTCCTGAAGAATTACCAAGATTACCACCAGACAGAGAGATAGAGTTCTGTATCGATGTCATACATGGTACGGATCCTATTTCTATGCCAACTTACAGAATGGCAACCAGCTGAACTGCAGGAGCTGAAAGAGCAGTTACAGGAGTTGCTTGATAAGGGTTTCATCAGACCCAGTACATCGCCTTGGGGTGCTCCGGTGTTGTTCGTGAAGAAGAAAGATGGTAGCCTTCGACTTTGTATCGACTACAGGCAGTTGAATAAAGTCACCATCAAGAACAAGTACCCACTTCCGAGGATCGATGATCTGTTTGATCAACTTCAAGGTGCTACATGCTTCTCTAAAATAGATTTGAGATCTGGGTATCATCAGTTGGAGAATCAGAAGAGGTGATGAGTCTAAGACAGCTTTTCGAATAAGATATGGCCATTATGAGTTTTTAGTAATGTCCCTTTGGGTTAACTAACGCTCCAGCAGCCTTTATGGACTTGATGAATCGGGTATTCAGGCCATACTTGGATCGATTTGTGATAGTTTTCATTGACAATATCTTGGTTTATTCCAAGAGTGAAGCTGAACATGTGATGCATCTGAGAAGAGTACTTCAGACTTTAAGGGAGCACAGGTTGTATGCCAAATTCTCAAAGTGCGAGTTCTGGTTGTATCAAGTGGCATTTCTAGGCCACGTGGTTTCTCGAGATGGCATACAGATGGACCCTAAGAAGATAGAGGCTATTACAGAGTGGTCAAGGCCGACTACAGTTAAGGAAGTACGGAGTTTCCTGGGTCTAGCAGGTTATTACAGAAGATTTGTGAAGGACTTCTCTAGAATTGCTGCACCTTTGACAAGGTTGACCCAAAAGAATGTTAAGTTTGTATGGACGGACAAATGCAAAGAGCATTTTCAATTATTAAAGAATTTGTTGACGTCGGCACCAATTCTAACTTTACCCTCTGGGAATGAAGGCTATACAGTGTATTATGATGCTTCCAGAGTAGGATTGGGCTATGTGTTAATGCAACATGGCCAAGTGATTGCTTATGCTTCAAGGCAGTTGAAGAAGCACGAACAGAACTATCCTACTCACGACTTAGAGATGGCCGCCATGGTATTTGCTTTGAAAATATGGAGGCATTACTTGTACGGAGTAACGTGTGAGATATACACAGATCATAAGAGCTTGAAATATATTTTCCAGCAGAGGGACTTGAATTTGAGGCAGAGGAGATGGATGGAACTCCTTAAGGATTATGATTGCTCCATTTTATACCATTTAGGCAAGGCGAATGTTGTTGCGGATGCCTTGAGTAGAAAATCTGTAGGCAGCCTTGCCCATATTACCACAGAGAGGAAGCCCATTATTAAAGAATTACATGGATTGATTGACCAGTGGTTGTAGATGGAAGTTACCCGAAAGTGCCTTTTAGCTCAATTCAGTGTACAATTAGTATACTTGGATCGGGTTAAGGCAGCTCAGAGCAGAGACCCCCCAGTTACAGAGAATCATGTATGAAGTGCAACAAGGGTAGTCACGGAACTTTGTAATTGACAGGGAAGGTATATTACGGTTGGGCACTAGGATTTGTGTGCCAAATGTTGATGACTTGAGGAAGGAGATTATGGAAGAAGCACATTTTTCTGCATATAGTGTTCATCCGGGTTCTACCAAGATGTATCATAACTTGAAGGATACATACTGGTGGAATGGAATGAAGAAGGATATTGCAGATTTTGTATCCAGGTGCTTGACTTGCCAGCAAGTAAAGCTTGAACATCAGAGACCCTCGGGACTGTTGCAACCTATGCCAATTCCTGAATGGAAATGGGATATGATAGCCATGGATTTCGTGACTGGACTACCTCGAACTACTGGAGGTTATGACGCTATTTGGGTGATTGTTGACAGGTTGACTAAGTCAGCACACTTTCTACCTATAAAGAAGACGTACTCTACTGATAGACTGGCAAGACTTTATGTCAATAGGATTGTTTGTCTACATGGAGTACCTGTGAGCATAGTGTCGGATAGAGGAGCCACCTTTACCTCAGTCTTTTGGCAAGAATTACACAAGGCCTTGGGTACCAGATTGGATTTTAGCACGGCCTTCCATCCTCAGATAGATGGTCAGTCAGAGAGAACCATCCAGACGTTAGAAGATATGCTAAGGATGTGTGTAATGGATTTTGGAGGACAATGGGATTTCCACTTGCCACTGATTGAGTTTGCTTATAATAACAGCTATCATGCTAGCATTGAGATGGCTCCGTACGAGGGCACTATATGGTAGGAAGTGTAGATCACCTTTATGTTGGGAGATTGGTGAGAGGCAGTTAACGGGACCAGAGTTAGTGCAGATCACTTCAGAGAAAGTCCCCATTATACAGCAGCGATTGAAGACAGCCTTTAGTAGACAAAAGAGCTACGCTGACCCCAGGAGGAAGGATGTATCCTTCATGGTGGGAGACATGGTGTTCCTGAAGGTGTCTCCAATGAAAGGAGTTATGAGATTTGGCAAGAAGGGTAAGCTAGCTCCCAGATACATTGGACCGTTTGAGATTCGGTCTAGAGTGGGTGAAGTGGCATATAGGCTAGTGTTACCACCCGAGCTATCGAGAATCCATCCTATGTTTCATGTGTCCATGTTGAGGAAATACATCCCTGATCCGTCTCACGTGTTGCGACCTCAAGCCGTAGAGCTTAGCGATGATTTAACTTATGAGGAGTGCCCGAGTGGCGATTGTGGATCGCCAAATTCGACAGCTGCGGACTAAGGAGATACCGATGGTGAAGGTGTTATGGAGTAGCCATTCTACAGAGGATTGTACCTGGGAAACTGAAGTTGAGATGCGAGTTTCGTTCCCGTATCTCTTTTCTTCTTAGCTTTGTAATTCCTCTTTTCTTTCTTTTCTTGAATTCGAGGACGAATTCATATAAGGAGGAGAGACTGTAATACCCTACATACATATATATAATTATTTAATATTAAGGGACATATTTTTCTCGAGAAGTACTAGTAATAGTTAAATCTCATTATATTAAAGTATAAATTTTTTTAAAAGCATTATATTTTAGGTTAAATATTAATTTAAATGTGCATATTAATTCACATGTGTATATAATATAGTATAAGGTATAATTATATACATGTGTATATATATGTATACGTTTTCATGTAGTATATGGTTGCATACATATACACAAATATATATATATATATATATATATATATATATATATATATATATATATATATATATATACATAGGTACACTATTATACTTGAATATACATTGTGTATATATATATGTATATTTATATATGATATATATATATATAGTATATATGTATATAGTCATAATGTAGTATAATAAGTATAGTATATAAATATATGTATACGTATATATATATGTATACATTAGTTTATAATATAGTATATATATGTATATATATCAGTATATGTATATATATATAAGTATATGTATATTTTGGAGAGGAAGAAGACAGAACCGAGCTCCCTCCTCCCCACCCTCGTGAAACCTTCGACCACCACCATCACTGTGCCTCCCCCACCTCCGGCCGCCATCTGCTACTCCCTCTTCCTTCTCCCTCGCCTCCAGCCACCTGCAGAGCCGCCGGAAGCTGCTGGAAAGGAGAAGCCGAGAGTTTTGCTCTAAACTCACCCAAGCTTCGTCCGGCCACCATTTTCCTCCATTCCGATGCCAATCTCCTCCCCTTGCACTGGTGAGGCTCAATCTAACCTTTGTTTAAGCTTTGATCATGAATTGATTGAGTTTTGGTTGACTTTCAGTTTGTGAACTCTAGGGTTTCGAAATTTTTTTAACTTAATCTAGCTTGATTCATGCAAACTCCCTTTACAAATGTGATTCCTAGTAGCTCAATCTACCTCTAGGAATTTTTGTATAATTTTTGGAATTTATTTTGATTTTTGGTGAATTTTGGATATTTAAATAATATTTTAGGAATTTCCGGGAATTAATTATAAAAATAGCAAATAATAATGATAATTGACATTTTGATGATATTAAGTGTTGAAATTAATTTTAGGGTAAGGTAGATAATTTTAAGAAGATTATACAATTTTTTTAGGAATTTTTATACCTTATGTCAAAATTAAATAATTAGGCTAATTTTTGAAATTTTGATTAAAACGGTTATGAAACTTGATAAATGAGGTTATTAGTGAAAAATATGAATTTTAGAACTCAAATCATAATTTTTGAGATTTTTATACTATTTTTATAAATATATTTGAGTTTATGCCAAAAAATTGATTTTTAGTTAAATAATACTTTTGGGAAAAATATTGTTGGTTGATTAAATATTTTTATGATATTGGGAGGAATTATCTTGAGAAAAAATTAGTTTTAGATGATTGGATAATTTTAAGGAAAATTTTGTGTATATATATATATAGCATTATGTAATTTATATATATACTAGGGGTAAAAATGTAATTTTACACTAAATATGATAAATATATATTTTAATTAGTTTTATTAGTATTTAAAGGGTTTAGATAAATTTTATAAATTAATTGATATAATTTCCTAAGTAGTGTAAAATTTTAAATGTCAAATTTTCAATATATATATATATTCATGTAATATATTACAAAGGTTTTCATTTGGATAATAATTATAATTATACTATTAGTAATGGAAAACAAATTTAATTGTTTAATTTTGAATAATTGAGATTTTACACAATTTTATTTATTTTAATATGTGTGTAAATGGAGAAATAAATATTATTAATTTTGATACTCTTGAGATTTTGATCTCGGTCGGGGCAAATTGTAGTCTTGGGAGCCCGACTTGAGTGTGAATGGTTGTGTATTTTGGAAGTGCATTTTCTATGCAGGTCTGGCTATACCTTTGGTAGAGAGATGTCCGTTTTACAGAGGAGACTCTGCCGAAATTTCGATAGATTTTCTCGTAAAACGTGATATTCGTAAAAAATTCCTACCGTTAGTTAGGTTAACTCTTGTCTGTCGAGTCTCGTCCGGTTTTCATCGAGTGAGTCTGGAATTTTATTATTTTTTTGATTCCTGATTTCGATTCCTTAGTCATGATTTAAAAAGTCGATTCATTATTTTTCTTTTAGAGCACATCGGAGCAGAAGCTGTGAGACCGAGGCAGACGCTATGGTCGTCAGCCTTCACATTCATCCTGTAAGTCGATAAAATGATCTGTGCGTATGTTTGTTTAAAGAATGCATGCGCTCGTATTTCTATTATATTGATTATATGATTTATTTAATTTAATGCTATCATTTACGATTTAAATGCAAATTATTTATTTAACATCGATTTGAGAAATTTTTGTAGAACGAGCTACCTGGTGGGCCTCACCAGGACTATGTGCACATGGTAGAGATTGAGAGATGGATCTGATAACTGTATGATTGGTGAATGTTAAACTGGGACGGGTGCCTCGGTAGAAGCCTTTGCTCTCGGGGACCGCCAGTGATTGGAAAGTCAATAATGGACTGGGATGGGTGCCTCGGTTGATGCCTTTGCTCTCGGGAACCGCCAGTGCCATATATTTGGATTAAGTGAATGACTACGGCTTGGTGCCTCGGTTGATGCCCTTGCTCTCGGGGACCGGTAGTCTAGTTGGAATAAGTGGGCCCAGTTGGGCGTTTAGACTTGGGTTTAGGGTTCTACCGAGATTTTCCAAAAGCTATACTTATATATATTATAAATTATTTTCACTATAAATATATATATATAGTTTTCAAAAAAGGTTTTCAAACTGTACAGCTCTTTTATTGACTTACTCAGTGAGGTCTGATTCCCCTCAATTTATTTTTTTCAGGAGCTTGGGAGTTCGACCTCAGACTACCTATACGCCGGATTTCTTCTTCACTGGCTATTTTAAGTAGGTCATTATAAGTTGTACTGTGTACTAATCTAGGTTGCTGCAGTAGTATATGTATTACAGATTTGTATGGTTTAAACATAATTATGTAATTTATTTGTGTAAACCACGCTTGCATATAAGATTCAATCTGATTTATAATATGAGATGTTGAAATACATTATTATTTAAGCAGTTGAATTTGTGTATTCTGAGAAAAATCAATTTGATAATGTGTTTTGTTTTAAAGTAAAGTTTAATATGTGAATGGTTTTATTTTCTTTTTCCTTTAGGCTTACTACGGGTTTCGGGGGCCTTATGCTTACCCATTCCCTAGTGCCGGTCACGTGCCCTCGGGTTCGGGTCGTGACAACAACTTCCTTGTTGATAGCATTCACAGCAGAGCTGCTACCTTACTCATCCTATTTGGCATTGCACCGGCTAAGGCACAATTCTATTTGAAAATTAATAAAAATAGAATTATCTGTGTAGAGAAAAACGTACCTTTTCAATTTTTGAATGGAATAAAAAAAGCAAAATTCTTTAATAAATAACACAACTTAGCTAAAATTTATCTATTGTCTTTTACATAGTGTTTGGAATAGATTTAAAAAAGTGACTCAAATAAGGAATTTTCATTTTTTATTAAATTATTATGAATTTTAAAAATTTTACACATTAGCTATTTTAGATAATATGGAAATCTAAGAAACTTTAAAACTTAGTATTTAATATATATTAGTCATGAATCGGCTTTTTACGCAATCTGTAAATAATATGCATATTTTAAAATAAATAAATAAATAATTTTAATAAATTCAAAATATGAATTAAATATAAAAATAAAAACTTAAAAATTTATTGTAATAGTTATATTTTATTATTTTCATTAAGAGTACATATATGTTTTTTATATAGTGTTAATAATTGAATAAATAAAATAAAATATAAAATATAAAATAATTGAAAAAATATGGATGTTTCAGATAGAATGAATAAAAAATATAAATTTTAATAAAAAGAAAGAGCAATATTTTATATATGATAGAATTGAAGTGTTTATATAGAATAAAATATGTATATTTTAAAATAATTTTTTTATATTTTTTAAAAAATATTGTGAATTTAAAGTTTAAAGTATAATTATTTAGAAGTGAATATTAAATTATAAAAATTACACTTGTTAAATTTTAAAATTTTTTACTTATGATGAACAACTTTAAAGCTCAGACTTGCACACTATTTTCACGAATACTGAAATATGATGAAAAACTTTAGGAGTTCCGCTTTTAATATTTAAAAAATGACATTATACATTTTGCTGTTTTTTCTTGTGAATTCTTATGTTTGTTGGGCTTAGGGCTAACCACCGGAAAAAGAAAATATTGAACCGAATTAAAAAATATTAAAATCATGTAAAACTGAATAATTTTAATTTTCAGCCGAATCAACTTTTATAACTAATTTAGTATGATATTTGATATTTATAAAAAATCAAATTAAGAATCGTATCAAATCAAAAATTGAATTTAGTACCAAATATTAATTTAATAAGTAATATATATATATTAATAAATAGTAGAAAGTAATAACTTAATTATATACTTTTAATTATATTGTCAAGTAATATATATATGTATAATAATATATGATAAAAATTAATAGATTTTGTGATTAAAATATAATACATAAATTGTTAACAAAACATCTTTATTAATGTTATTATCTTTGTTACTACTACTACTACTTCTATTATTCCTTAACAAGTAAAAATATGAAATGTTTACTATATTACAATTTGAACTCAAAATAAATAAAAAAAATTCACATTGCATGGTTCAAATAATTCAATTAACAAATAAAAATGTGAAATGTCTATTACAACACACTTTAAACTTAAAATATGATAAATAAAAAAATTATTATTATTATCAATAACAAGTAAAAATGTAGAATGCCCATTGTATTTCAATTTAAACTAAAAATATGCAAATAAGCAAATTAATATTGTTTTGATTAAATTATGTTGTTATTATCATATTTGATAACTTATTATTTTTAGTAAGTAATATAATCTTATTGTGATTTAAAATTAATAAGCTAAATAATATTATTATATTTAGTAACTTATTAATTATTGTTATTATTAAGTAATATAATCTTATTTATTATTTATAATTAATGAGAAAAATAATATTATTATAATTATTATTTTGTTACATAATAATATATAGACATATATTATAGATAACTAAAACAATATAGTTTTACCAAAACTACGCCGTTTCAATTAAAGTAAGTAGTGATCTTACAATAAAAAAAAGAGAAACATATGTTATTTTTATTAATTAAAATATATTGTTATTATTATATTTAATAATTTATTAATTATTATTGTTATCAAGTAATTTAATCTTACTAATATTATTTTAAAAGTAATGAGATAAATAATATGTAATAACCCGAATATTTTTAAACTATACATTTTTTTATATGTAAATATTGAGGTTTCAACGATAATAATTATCTTTATTTATATTGTTATAATTGTGAGATTAATTTATACACATACTTTATTATTGTCACGACCCGAACCCGAGGGCACGTGACCGGCACTAGGGAATGGATAAGCATAAGGCCCCCGAAACCCGTAGTAAGCCTAAAGGGAAAAAGAAAATAAAATCATTCACATATTAAACTTTACTTTAAAACAAAACACATTATCAAACTGATTTTTCTCAGAACACACAAATTCAACTGCTTAAATAATAATGTATTTCAACATCTCATATTATAAATCAGATTGAATCTTATACGCAAGCGTGGTTTACACAAATAAATTACATAATTATGTTTAAACCATACAAATCTTTAATACATATACTACTGCAGCAACCTAGATTAGCGCACAGTACAGCTTATAATGACCTACATAAAATAGCCGGTGAAGAAGAAACCCGACGTGGAGGTAGTCTGAGGTCGAACTCCCAAGCTCCTGAAAAAAAAATAAATTGAGGGGAATCAGACCTCACTGAGTAAGTCAATAAAAGAGCTGTACGGTTTGAAAACCATATAGGTTATAGTGAAAATAATTTATAACATATAATTATAGCTTTTGAAAAATCTCGGTAGAACCCTAAACCCAAATCTAAACGGCCAACTGGGCCCACTTATTCCAACTAGACTACCGGTCCCCAAGAGCAAGGGCATCAACCGAGGCACCAAGCCGTAGTCATTCACTTAATCCAAATAAATGGCTCTGGCGGTCCCCAAGAGCTAAGGCATCAACCGAGGCACCAATCCCAGTCCATTATTGACTTTCCAATCACTGGCAATCCCCGAGAGCAAAGGCATCTACCGAGGCACCCATCCCAGTTTAACATTCATCAATCATACAGTTATCGGATCCATCTCTCAATCTCTACCATGTGCACATAGTCCTGGTGAGGCCCACCAGGTAGCTCGTTCTACCAAAATTTCTCAAATCGATTTTGAATAAATAAAATGCATTTAAATCATAAATAATAGCATTAAATTAAATAAATCATATAATCAATATAATAGAAATACGAGTGCATGCATTCTTTAAATAAACACACGCACAGATCATTTTATCGACTTACAGGATGAATGTGAAGGCTGACGACCACACGTCTGCCTCGGTCTCACAGCTTCTGCTCCGATATGCTCTAAAAGAAAATAATGAATCGACTTTTTAAAACATAACTAAGGAATCGAAATCAGGAATCAACAAAATAATAAAATTCCAAACTGACTTGATGAAAATCGAACGAGACTCGACAGACAGGATTTAACCTAACTAACGGTAGGAATTTTACGGATATCACGTTTTATGAGAAAATCTTCCGAAATTTCGACAGAGTCTCCTCTGTAAAACGGACATCTCTCTGCCAAAGGTAGAGACAGACCTGCATAGAAAATGCACTTCTAATTTCCATAACCGTTCACACTCAAGTCGGGCTCCCAAAAATACAATTTGCCCCGACCGAGATCACAACTCAATAAAATATCAGAAATTAATAATATCTGTTTCTTAAATACATATATCATATACATACATACTAAAATAGATGAAAATTATATAAAATCTTCATTATTCAAAATTGAGCAATTAAATTTGTATTCCAATCATATTAAAATTATAATTATAGCCCAAATTAAAACTAGTGCAATGTATTATATGTATATATATATATATATATATATATATATATATATATATATATATATATATATATATATATATATATATTATATATATATATATATATTGGGAATTTGATATTCAAAATTTACACTACTTAGGAAATTATGTAAATTAATTTATAAAAATTATCTAACCCCTTTAATTATTAATAAAACTAATTAAAATATATATATTTATCATATTTAGTGTAAAATTACATTTTTTTTTACCCCCCCTAAAATACATAATTTACATAATGAGCTTTTAATACTGAAAATAATTCCTTAAAATTATTTAATCATGTCAAAAATTCATTTTCTCAAGATACATTTTCTTAACATAATTAAAACATTTAATTAACCAACAAATAATAACACCAAAAATGCCAATTATTATTATTTGCTTTGTTGTTTAATTTAATTTTCGAAAATTCCTGAAGTAGTATCAAAATTTTTCAAAATTCACTAAAAATCAAAATAAATACCAAAATTTCAATAAATTTTATTTTACTCAAAATAATTAATAACAATCACCCTAATTGCTAATTATAGCTAAATAAATATCCAAATAAACCAAGTAAACATTAAATAAATTCTGGAAATTCAATTTAATTACCAAAAATTCAAGAACATTTAAACCAACTCAAATGCATGTTAACCAACACTAATTACCCTAAGATTGCTAAGATCGGGCAGAAAATTTAAGGAGAAAAGAGAGATAGTGATTGAGTGTTACTCATTACCTGCAGGCCGAAGAAGATGGGAAAGATGAGCTTGCTGTCGCCGGGAAGGAGAAGGGGAGAAGAAGCAGCACATACGAGATGGGAATCACGGCAAGCGGAGGATCACTGGCAGGAAGGTGCTGTCATGCGCAGGGAGGGAGCTTGCTGCCAGATGGAGGAGGAAGAAGAAGAAGAAGAAGTGCAGCAGCAGCTGCCAGGCTTGGGGAGCTCCTGAAGCACGACGGAGATGGAGTCTTCCGGTCAAAGGCGAGGGCGGCACAGGGAGGGGTAGGGAGCAGCAGGGTGACGGACGGGGAAGGAGGTGTAGAGGGGTCTGTTGCTTCGGTTTGGTTTCCTTCTAACTCTAACTATACATATATATATATATATATATATATATATATATATATGTGTGTGTGTGTGTGTTATATATGTATATGTATGTAAACATACACTACATGAAAATGTATATAATTATCCTTTATACTATATTATATATACATTTATGTGCATATTTATATATACATACATATGAATAAATATACACATTTAAACCAACATTTAACCTAAAAAAAAAAATGTTAACACAATCATACTATAATATAATGTAAATTAACTATTACTAGTACTATTTGAGAAAAATTATGTCCCTTTGTATTTAAATAATTATATATATATATATATATGTAGGGTATTACAGTCTCCCCTCCTTATAGGAATTCGTCCTCGAATTCAAGAAAAGAAAGAAAAGAGGAATTACAAAGCTAAGAAGGGAAGAGATACAGAAACGAAACTCGCATCTCGGCTTCAGTTTCCCAAGTGCAATCTTCAGCAGAATGATTACTCCATAACACCTTCACCATCGGTATCTCCTTAGTCCGCAGCTGTCGGATTTGGCGATCCACAATCGCCACTGGGTACTCCTCATAAGTTAAATCATCGCTAAGCTCTACGGCTTGAGGTCGCAACACGTGAGATGGATCAGGGACGTATTTCCTCAACATGGACACATGAAACACAGGATGGATTCTCGATAGCTCTGGTGGTAACACTAGCCTATATGCCACTTCACCCACTCTAGACCGAATCTCAAACGGTCCAATGTATCTGGGAGCTAGCTTACCCTTCTTGCCAAATCTCATAACTCCTTTCATTGGAGACACCTTCAGGAACACCATGTCTCCAACCATGAAGGATACATCCTTCCTCCTGGGGTCAGTATAGCTCTTCTGTCTACTAAAGGCTGTCTTCAATCGCTGCTGTATAATGGGGACTTTCTCTGAAGTGATATACACCAACTCTGGTCCCGTTAATTGCCTCTCACCAATCTCCCAACACAAAGGTGATCTACACTTCCTACCATACAGTGCCTCGTACAGAGCCATCTCTATGCTAGCATGATAGCTGTTATTATAAGCAAACTCAATCAGTGGCAAGTGAAAATCCCATTGTCCTCCAAAATCCATTACACACATCCTCAACATATCTTCTAACGTTTGGATGGTCCTCTCTGACTGACCATCTGTCTGAGGGTGGAAAGTCGTACTGAAATCCAATCTGGTACCCAAGGCCTTGTGTAATTCTTGCCAGAAGATTGAGGTAAAGGTGGCTCCTCTATCTAATACTATGCTCACAGGTACTCCATGTAGACAAACAATCCTATTGACATAAAGTCTTGCCAGTCTATCAGTAGAGTACGTCTTCTTTATAGGCAGAAAGTGTGCCGATTTAGTTAACCTGTCAACAATCACCCAAATAGCGTCATAACCTCCAGTAGTTCGAGGTAGTCCAGTCATGAAATCCATGGTTATCATATCCCATTTCCATTCAGGAATTGGCATAGGTTGCAACAATCCCGAGGGTCTCTCATGTTCAAGCTTTACTTGCTGGCAAGTCAAGCACCTGGATACAAAATCTGCAATATCCTTCTTCATTCCATTCCACCAGTATGTATCCTTCAAGTTATGATACATCTTGGTAGAACCCGGATGAACACTATATGCAGAAAAATGTGCTTCTTCCATAATCTCCTTCCTCAAGTCATTAACATCTGGCACACAAATCCTAGTGCCCAACCACAATATACCTTCCCTGTCAATTACAAAGTCCCGTGACTACCCTTGTTGCACTTCATACATGATTCTCTGTAACTGGGGGTCTCTGCTCTGAGCTGCCTTAACCCGATCCAAGTATACTGATCGTACACTGAATTGAGCTAAAAGGCACTTTCGGGTAACGTTCATCTGCAATCCCCGATCAATCAGTCCATGCAACTCCTTGATAATGGGCCTTCTCTCTATGCTAATATGGGCAAGGCTGCCTGCTGATTTTCTACTCAAGGCATCCGCAACAACATTCGCCTTGCCTGGATGGTATAAAATGGAGCAATCATAATCCTTAAGGAGTTCCATCCATCTCCTCTGCCTCAGATTCAAGTCCCTCTGCTGGAAAATATATTTCAAGCTCTTATGATCTGTGTATATCTCACACGTCACTCCGTACAAGTAATGCCTCCATATTTTCAAAGCAAACACCACGACTGCCATCTCTAAGTCGTGAGTAGGATAGTTCTGCTCGTGCTTCTTCAACTGCCTTGAAGCATAAGCAATCACTTGGCCATTTTGCATCAACACACAGCCCAATCCTACTCTGGAAGCATCATAATATACTGTATAACCTTCATTCCAGAAGGTAAAGTTAGAATCGGTGCTGACGTCAACAAGTTATTCAATAATTGGAAATGCTCTTCGTATTTGTCCGTCCATACAAACTTAACATTCTTCTGGGTCAACCTTGTCAAAGGTGCAGCAATTCTAGAGAAGTCCTTCACAAATCTTCTGTAATAACCTGCTAGACCTAGGAAACTCCGTACCTCCTTAACTGTAGTCGGCCTTGACCACTCTGTAATAGCCTCTATCTTCTTAGGGTCCACCTGTATGCCATCTCAAGAAACCACGTGGCCTAGAAATGCCACTTGATACAACCAGAACTCGCACTTTGAGAATTTGGCATACAACCTGTGCTCCCTTAAAGTCTGAAGTACTCTTCTCAGATGTATCACATGTTCAGCTTCACTCTTGGAATAAACCAAGATATCGTCAATGAAAACTATCACAAATCGATCCATGTATGGCCTGAATACCCGATTCATCAAGTCCATAAAGGCTGCTGGAGCGTTAGTCAACCCAAAGGACATTATTAAAAACTCATAATGGCCATATCTTGTTCGAAAAAGCTGTCTTGGACTCATCACCTCTTATGATTCTCAACTGATGATACCCAGATCTCAAATCTATTTAGAGAAGCATGTAGCACCTTGAAGTTGATCAAACAGATCATCGATCCTCGGAAGTGGGTACTTGTTCTTGATAGTGACTTTATTCAACTGCCTGTAGTCGATACAAAGTCGTAGGCTACCATCTTTCTTCTTCACGAACAACACAGGAGCACCCCAAGGCGAAGCACTGGGTCTGATGAAACCCTTATCAAGCAACTCCTGCAACTGCTCTTTCAGCTCCTGCAGTTCAACTGGTGCCATTCTGTAAGGTGGCATAGAAATAGGATCTATACCAGGTATGACATCGATACAGAACTCTATTTCTTTGTCTGGTGGTAATCCTGGTAATTCTTCAGGAAAGAAATCCAGAAATTCACACACCATTGGCACCTGTTCAATTGCCACATTCTCCTTCTCAACATCTCTTACTACTGCCAAGTAACCCTGACAACCCCTTTTAAGCATCTTTCGAGCTGTAATGACAGAAATAAGATTATGAGGCATGGAGCTCTTTTCACCTTTGAAATAGAATTCTTCTTCACCTGGAATCCTGAACACCACTTCTTTCTCTCTACAATTCACAAAGGCATAATACCTCGACAACCAATCCATGCCCAGAATGACATCAAATTCCAATACATCGAGCAATACTAAGTCCGCCAATAGATCTCTACCATCAACTGTCACCGGACACGAAGGAAAGAAAACATCTGTCTCCAACTCGTCACTAAGAAGAGTCGAAACAGATAGAGGAAAGGACAACCTAGAAGGCTGCCACTCGATTCTCGAAGCGAACACAGGAGAAATGAAAGAATGTGAAGCACCGGGATCAAACAACACTCTAGCATCATATGCACAGACTAAGAGAATACCTGCTACCACTGCATTCAAAGTTTGAGCATCCTGTGGTGTCAAAGTGAACACTCGAGCCTGACCACGACCTGCCTGCTGAGAAGTCGAAGGCTGCGCAAAACCACGTCCGCTAGGTCTACCAACTGAACCTCGACCCTGCTGACTCATAGGCTGAGGCGGGTCTCTATTGTGGCTGTATGGGTGCTCGATATTGCTGAGGCATCGGATAGTAGGGCTGAGCCACTGAGGAAGATGAACCCTGAACGTACTGTGGCTGGTATCCGGAGTGGGGACAAGCTCTGGCAAGGTGTCCAACCTGCCCACACCTAAAGCAAGCGCCCGTCAACATATGACACGGGCCCTGATGAAATCGTCCATAACTCGCGATGTGAAATGCTGGCTGCTGGTACCCGGGAGCTACACCATGACCACTGCCCCCGATCATATAAGGATCTATCATGGTGCCCTGGCGGATATGTCGCCTCTCAATCAAATGGGCCTCCTCAATTACACTCTCTAGGGTGCGGTCCTCGGTACGCATACCAATAAAAGCGGGTCCTAGTCCCGTAACATACAACTCCACTGCTCTATAAGGGTCCTTCCTGATATCCTCAGCATGTCAGGACAGTCTATTAAACTCTCTGGTATAATCCTCCACTGACCTATCGCCTCTAGCGATGTGGAGTAGCTACCACCTGTAGGCATCTTTGGTAGCTGGAGGATAGAAAAATCTCAAAAAGCGGTCCTTAAACTCTGGCCAAGTAAGCTTGTGCATCGATGGCTGAATCGACTGCATAAACCAATCCTGAGCAGCTGCCTGTACCGAAAACTCCACAATCATAATCCTCTGATAATCCGTATGCCCAGTCCTGGTGCGTGCCTCAATCGCATTAATGAAGTCTAAGGCATCACCCGTACCGTCGAAAGAAACTCTACCAATCCGAGAATAAAGGAGGGCTGCTTCAGTGTCTGACATCCCCTGGTTCCTCTGCTGAAGCATCTGCTGTACAAGGGGCATCGCCTGATTCAATGCTGCTAGACCCTAATTAATCCCTACCAGTCCAGCTGCAAAGGCTGTAGGGTCAACAGCTGGGGCTTCAGGCTCGACTGGTTGCTGATCAAGAATCTCAGCTGCAGCTACCCTGGCTCGACCTCTACCTCTACCTCTGCCCCTACGACGTGGAGCATGAAGGGGAGCCTCATCATGCACAGACTGCTCATCTAGCCTAAGGGTCGGATCAGCATCTGGGTTGGTACGCACACGCCTCATTTTGAAAGGAAGACAAGGAAAATTGAATTCAAAACGGGGTAAGAATATTTAAAGCAATGCGGAATTAGAAACAAGAACATCTCATGACAATTATCAACCCTAAAGCTGCAGTAGTTACACATAAAGACAGACATGGACAATTAATCGAACTTATGCTCTGATACCAACTTTGTCACGACCCGAACCCGAGGGCACGTGACCGGCACTAGGGAATGGGTAAGCATAAGGCCCCCGAAACCCGTAGTAAGCCTAAAGGGAAAAAGAAAATAAAATCATTCACATATTAAACTTTACTTTAAAACAAAACACATTATCAAACTGATTTTTCTCAGAATACACAAATTCAACTACTTAAATAATAATGTATTTCAACATCTCATATTATAAATCAGATTGAATCTTATACGCAAGCGTGGTTTACACAAATAAATTACATAATTATGTTTAAACCATACAAATCTTTAATACATATACTACTGCAGCAACCTAGATTAGCGCACAGTACAGCTTATAATGACCTACATAAAATAGCCGGTGAAGAAGAAACCCGACGTGGAGGTAGTCTGAGGTCGAACTCCCAAGCTCCTGAAAAAAAAATAAATTGAGGGGAATCAGACCTCACTGAGTAAGTCAATAAAAGAGCTGTACAGTTTGAAAACCTTTTTGAAAACTATATATGTTATAGTGAAAATAATTTATAACATATAATTATAGCTTTTGAAAAATCTCGGTAGAACCCTAAACCCAAATCTAAATGGCCAACCGGGCCCACTTATTCCAACTAGACTACCGGTCCCCGAGAGCAAGGGCATCAACCGAGGCACCAAGCCGTAGTCATTCACTTAATCCAAATAAATGGCTCTGGCGGTCCCCGAGAGCTAAGGCATTAACCGAGGCACCAATCCTAGTCCATTATTGACTTTCCAATCACTGGCAGTCCCCGAGAGCAAAGGCATCTACCGAGGCACCCGTCCCAGTTTAACATTCATCAATCATACAGTTATCGGATCCATCTCTCAATCTCTACCACGTGCACATAGTCCTGGTGAGGCCCACCAGGTAGCTCGTTCTACCAAAATTTCTCAAATCGATTTTGAATAAATAAAATGCATTTAAATCATAAATAATAGCATTAAATTAAATAAATCATATAATCAATATAATAGAAATACGAGCGCATGCATTCTTTAAATAAACACACGCACAGATCATTTTATCGACTTATAGGATGAATGTGAAGGCTGACGACCACACGTCTGCCTCGGTCTCACAGCTTCTGCTCCGATATGCTCTAAAAGAAAATAATGAATCGACTTTTTAAAACATGACTAAGGAATCGAAATCAGGAATCAACAAAATAATAAAATTCCAGACTGACTCGATGAAAATCGGACGAGACTCGACAGACAGGATTTAACCTAACTAACGGTAGGAATTTTACGGATATCACGTTTTACGAGAAAATCTTTCGAAATTTCGGCAGAGTCTCCTCTGTAAAACGGACATCTCTCTACCAAAGGTAGAGCCAGACCTGCATAGAAAATGCACTTCTAATTTCCACAACCGTTCACACTCAAGTCGGGCTCCCAAAAATATAATTTGCCCCGACCGAGATCACAACTCAATAAAATATCAGAAATTAATAATATCTGTTTCTTAAATACATATATCATATACATACATACTAAAATAGATGAAAATTATATAAAATCTTCATTATTCAAAATTGAGCAATTAAATTTGTATTCCAATCATATTAAAATTATAATTATAGCCCAAATTAAAACTAGTGCAATGTATTATATGTATATATATATATATATATATATATATTGGGAATTTGATATTCAAAATTTACACTACTTAGGAAATTATGTAAATTAATTTATAAAAATTATCTAAACCCTTTAATTATTAATAAAACTAATTAAAATATATATATTTATCATATTTAGTGTAAAATTACATTTTTTTTACCCCCCCTAAAATACATAATTTACATAATGAGCTTTTAATACTGAAAATAATTCCTTAAAATTATTTAATCATGTCAAAAATTCATTTTCTCAAGATACATTTTCTTAATATAATTAAAACATTTAATTAACCAACAAATAATAACACCAAAAATGCCAATTATTATTATTTGCTATGTTTTTAATTAATTTTCGAAAATTCCTAAAGTAGTATCAAAATTTTTCAAAATTCACTAAAAATCAAAATAAATACCAAAATTTCAATAAATTTTATTTTACTCAAAATAATTAATAACAATCACCCTAATTGCTAATTATAGCTAAATAAATATCCAAATAAACATTAAATAAATTCTGGAAATTCAATTTAATTACCAAAAATTCAAGAAAATTTAAACCAACTCAAATGCATGTTAACCAACACTAATCACCCTAGAATTGCCAAGATCGGGCAGAAAATTGAAGGAAGAAAAGGAGGAATAGGGTGAGTGTTACTCATTACCTGCAGGCCGAAGAAGATGGGAAAGATGAGCTTGCTGTCGCCGGGAAGGAGAAGGGGAGAAGAAGCAGCACAGACGAGATGGACAGCAATGGCAAGCGGAGGATCACTGGCTGGAAGGTGCTGTCACGTGCAGGGAGGGAGCTTCCTGCCAGACGGAGGAGGAAGAAGAAGAAGAAGAAGTGCAGCAGCAGCTGCCAGGCTTGGGGAGCTCCTGAAGCACGGCGGAGATGGAGTCCTCCGGTCAAAGGCGATGGCGGCACAGGGAGGGTAGGGAGCAGCAGGGTGACGGATGGGGAAGGAGGTGTAGAGGGGTCTGTTGCTTCGGTTTGGTTTCCTTCTAACTCTAACTATACATATATATATATATATATATATACTATATTATAACTACTAATATACTATATTAGAACTATATTATACTATATATACTATATACATATACCATATATAAATATATATATATATATATATATATATATATATATATATATATATATATATATACACAATGCGTATTCAAGTATAATAGTATACGTATGTATATATTGTTATATATATATATATATATATGTGTGTTATATATGTATATGTATGTAAACATACACTACATGAAAATGTATATAATTATCCTTTATACTATATTATATATACATTTATGTGCATATTTATATCTACATACATATGAATAAATATACACATTTAAACCAACATTTAACCTAAAAAAAAAAATGTTAACACAATCATACTATAATATAATGTAAATTAACTATTACTAGTACTATTTGAGAAAAATTATGTCCCTTTGTATTTAAATAATTATATATATATATATATATATATATATATATATATGTAGGGTATTACAATTATTTTAATTGTCCTAATATTTTATTCATGACATTATTATTGTTTATTATTATTATTATTATTATTATTATTTATAGTATTATTTTAACCGGTGCTAGTATTTTATATATATATATATATATGTTTCTAGACCAAAAAGAATTGGTCAAAAACCTCCAATGGGTCAACAAAAATTTCTTTCCCTTGTTTTTTTTTCTTTTCTTTTCTTCCCCTGCTGCTATCTCCTTTTTTCTATTAGCAGCAGCCTCCCATCCTGCCGGATGCAGCCATAACCACCCCATTCCTTCTCCATCTGCTTCTCCTTTCTTTCCTGTCATCTCTATAGCGCAACGTGAAGAAGAAGCAGCAGCAACGGAAGCAATAACAGGTCTAGCAGCGTGAGGCAATAGCAGATCAGCAGCTCTGGTTCCTCCAGCAACTCTTTTTTGCATCTGAATTTCTGTTGTAAGTGAGTTTTAGGTTAGTTAGTTAGTTAGAATTGTTGTAGTTGATTTTTGGTTGATTTCAGTTAGTTGTTAGGTTGATCTTAGTTAGTTTTTAGGTTGATTTTTAGTTGTTTGGGGCTATTGTTAGTTAATTTAGTTGATTTTGTATTGATTTAATATTTTTGTTGATTTTTATTATATTTACTAATTATCCAGAATTTTATTTTAATTATGTAGTTATTTTTGGGTTGATCTATACGTATATTAGTGGATCTAAATTATTTGGGGTTAATTTTGGTTAAGAGTATATCAAAATTAATTTATATTAATTAAATTGATTTTTATGGAATTTTTGTATATTTATTTAGTTATTTTAAGTTTTATGTATATTTTGTTAATGTGATTAATTAATTATTTTTGGTTGAATATTTGAGTTAATTAGTGTTAGTATATTATGTTAGTAATTTTAGTAGTGATAAAATAATTTTGGATAATTTATTTAAGTTTTTTAGAAATTATTATTATTATGTAACTTTTGAAATAATAGGAAAATGGTATGTTTTTGTTGATATTATAATTAAATACTATGTTTTAGTTAATTTTGAGATAAAATGTGGTATTAAAATAATTTTTATAAATTATTTATTTTTTTGTGGTTTAAATGAGTTTTTAATTAATATTATAGTATATTTAAACTATTTGGGCAATTATAGTTTGAATTTGACTATATTATGTTGAATATTTGGAAAGTTGAGTTTTTATTAATATTATATTATTAATTGAAATTTTATTAAATTATGGTGGAAAATAATTTTATTTAGTGTTTTAAAAATTTAATAAATTATATTATGATTTATTATTAATTTTTATACTTTTAGGCGATTTACTATATTAATATTTAATATTTGCTTAATTGTATTGTTGGTGAACCTCAGTTGGAAATTTTGTAATTCGGGGTCTCAACCTGAGGTGTTGTGCCACTGTGAAATTTTAAAGTGTGTTTACTTGTAGGATTGACTCTACTTCGGTAGAGGGATGTCCGTTTTACAGTGAAAATTCTACCGAATTTTTGATAAATTTTTCGTAAAATGTGATACCAGGTGAATCCTAAAACTTGTTATTTTGAGTTTGAATCGAGTTTTCCTTAGAAACTCTAGAAGTTAGGTGTAATGTCCTATATATACACCCGCCCATACCTATATCTATATCTATATATATATATATATATATATATATATATATATATATATATATACATACACTCATCAACACATCAAAACACCCACACCAACTCCCTCAATTTCAGTCCGTTTTTCCCCCATCCTCACCTAGCTTTCTCTGCTGCTGCAGAATTCTTTTTCTTCTCCTTCTTCTTCTTCTTCTCTTCCTCGCGCAGCAGCTGTTCCTCTTTTCCTCGCGCAGCAGTTTCTTCTTCTCTTCGCGCAGCAGCAGCCCTGCATCTTGTCTGTGCAGCTTCGTTGCTCGGTGATGCCATCTCCTGGAGGTGTCCACCAGCCCTTCGCCTCCATGTGAGCAGCCTCATCCTCCCATCTTCACCGACAGCAGCAAGCTCTTCCCCTGCTCTGTTTCCGCTGCTTGAAGGTGAGAGATGCTCACCTGTTTTCTTTCTTTTCTCCCTTCAATTTTCTACTTGATCTTAGCAATTCTAGGATGATTAGTGTTGGTTAGCATGTAATTGAGTTGATTGTATATCTTCTTGGATTTTTGGTAGTTAAACTAAATTTACAGAAATTTAGTTTATGTTCATTTGGTTATTTAGATGGTTATTTAGCTATAATTAGCAATTAGGGAGATTATTTTGGGTTATTTTGAGCAAATTAATTTATTGAGATTTTAGGTAATTATTCTGATTTTTTTTAGTGAATTCTGGAATTTTAAAACTATTTTAGGAATTTTTGGGAATTAACCATATAAAATAGAAAATAATAATGTTAATTGACATTTTGGTGATATTAAGTGTTGAAATTAAGTTTAGGGTATAGAAGATAATTTTAAGAAGATTATATTAATTTTTAGGAATTTTTATACTTTATGTCAAAATATAATAATTAGACTAATTTTGAAACTTTGGGTTAAATAGGTAATGAAATTTGATAAGTGAGGTTATGAGTGAATAATATGAATTTTGGAACTCAAATCATAATTTTTGAGATTTTTATACTATTTTTATAACTATATTTGAGTTTATGCCAAATTTGATTTTTAGGGTAAATAATATTTTTGGGAGGAATTTGTTGGTTAATTAAATGTTTTAATTACATTAAGAAAATGTATTTTGAGAAAATGAATTTTTGACATGATTAAATAGTTTTTAGGAATTATTTTTTTGTAGTAAAAGCTCATTATGTAAATTATGCATTTTAGGGGGGGTAAAAATGTAATTTTACACTAAATATGATAAATATATATATTTTAATTAGTTTTATTAATAATTAAAGGGTTTAGATAATTTTTAGAAATTAATTGACATGATTTCCTAAGTAATGTAAATTTTGAATAATGGAGATTTTGTATAATTTTTATCTATTCTAATATGTATGAATGTGATATGTATTTAAGAAACACATATTATTAAATTGTGATATTTTATTTGAGTTGTGATCTCGGTCGGGGCAAATTGTATTTTGGGAGCCCGACTCGAGTGTGGATGGTTTTGGAAATTAGAAGTGCATTTTCTATGCAGGTCTGGCTCTACCTTTGGTAGAGGGATGTCCGTTTTACAGAGGAGACTCTGCCGAAATTTCGGTAGATTTTCTCGTAAAACGTGATATCCGTAGAAAAATGTCTACCGTTAATTAGGTTAAAAACCTGTCTGTCGAGTCAGTTTGGAATTTCATTGCTTTGTTGATTTTTGGTTTCGGTGTTCATAGTCATATTTTAAAGGTCGATTATTATTTTCCTTTAGATCATTTCGGAGCAGAAGCCGTGAGGCCGAGGCAGACGCGTGGTCGTCAGCCTTCACATTCATCCTGTAAGTCAGTAGAACGATCTGTGCGTGTGTTTATGTAAAAATGCATGCGCTCGTATTTTATTACATTGATTACATGATTTATTTAATTTAATGCTATTATCTAAGATTTAAACACATTTTATTTATTTACAAATCGATTTTGAGAAATTTTGGTAGAACGGGCTACCTGGTGGGCTTCACCAGGACTATGTGCACATGGTAGAGATTGAGAGATGGATCCGAAAATTTTATGATTGATGAATGTTAAACTGGGACGGGTGCCTCGGTAGAAGCCTTAGCTCTCGGGGACCGCCAATGATTGGAAAGTCAATAATGGACTGGGATGGGTGCCTCGGTTGATGCCTTAGCTCTCGGGGACCGCCAGATCCATATATTTGGATTAAGTGAATGACTACGGCTTGGTGCCTCGGTTGATGCCTTTGCTCTCGGGGACCGGTAGTCTAGTTGGGATAAGTGGGCCCAATTGGCCATTTAGACTTGGGTTTAGGGTTCTACCGAGATTTTTCAAAAGCTATAATTATATATATATTATAAATTATTTTCACTATAAAAATATATAGTTTTTTTTAAAAAAAAAAAAAAAAAAGGTTTTCAAACCGTACAGCTCTTTTATTGACTTACTCAGTGAGGTCAGATTCCCCTCAATTTATTTTTTTTCAGGAGCTTGGGAGTTTGACCTCAGACTACCTCTACGCCGGATTTCTTCTTCACCGGCAATTTTATGTAGGTCATTGTAAGCTGTACTGTATATTAATCTAGGATGCTGCAGTAGTATATGTATTGAGGATCTGTATGGTTTAAACTAAATTATGTAGTTTATTTGTACGAAATACATTTATGTATATGACATAGAACTCAATTTATAATATGAGATGTTGAATCGTATTTTTATTAAACTGTTAAATTTGTGTAATTTGAGAAAAATCAGTTTGATAATATGTTCTGTTGGTAATTAAAGTAAAAATATGAATGGTTTTATTTTCTTTTTCCTTTAGGCTTACTACGGGTTTCGGTGGCCTTATGCTTACCCATTCCCTAGTGCCGGTCACGTGCCCTCGGGTTCGGGTCGTGACAAAGTTGGTATCAGAGCCAGGTTCGATTAATTATCCATATCTGTCTTTCTGTGTAACTACTGCAGCTTTAGGGTTGATAATTGTCTTGAGATGTATGGTTTCTAATTCCGCGTTGCTTTAAATATTCTTACCCCGTTTTGAATTCAATTTTTCTTGTATTCCTTTCAGAATGAGGCGTGTGCGTACCGACCCAGATGCTGATCCGACCCTTAGGCTAGATGAGCAGTCTGTGCACGATGAGGCTCCCCTTCCTGCTCCACGTCGTAGGGGCAGAGGTAGAGGTAGAGGTCGAGCCAGGGTAGCCGCAGCTGAGATTCCTGATCAGCAGCCAATCGAGCCTGAGGCCCCAACTGTTGACCCCACAGCCTTTGCAGCTGGACTGGCAGGGATTAATCAGGGTCTAGCAGCATTGAATCAGGCGATGCCCCTTGTACAGCAGATGCTTCAGCAGAGGAACCAGGGTATGTCAGATACTGAAGCAGCCCTTCTTTACTCTCGGATCGGTAGAGTTTCTTTCGACGGTACGGGTGATGCCTTAGACTTCATTAATACGATTGAGGCACGCACCAGGACTGGGCACACGGATTATCAGAGGATTATGATTGTGGAGTTGTCGGTACAGGCGGCTGCTCAGGATTGGTTTATGCAGTCGATTCAGCCATCGATGCACGAGCTGACTTGGCCAGAATTTAAGGACCGCTTTTTGAGATTTTTCTGTCCTCCAGCCACCAGAGATGCCTACAGGTGGCAGCTGCTCCACATTACTAGAGGCGATAGGTCAGTGGAGGATTATACCAGAGAGTTTAATAGACTGTCCCGACATGCAGAAGATATTAGGAGGGACCCTTACAGAGCAGTGGAGCTGTATGTTACTGGATTAGGACCCGCTTTTGTTGGTATGTGTACCGAGGACCGCACCTTGGAGAGTGTGATTGAGGAGGCCCGTTTGATAGAGAGGCGACATATCCGCCAGGGCACCATGATAGATCCTTATATGATCGGGGGCAGTGGTCATGGTGTAGCTCCCGGGTACCAGCAGCCAGCATTTCACATCGGCAGTTCGAGTTAGCAGGCTGCGGGTAGTTCTCAGCAGAGTGGTAGGAGGTCCAGGACTCACAGAGTTGGCCGACATGGATATGCTTCAAACAGGAGAACCGACAGGAGTCACAGATTCAGTGTAGGAGTTAATAGCAGTAGTAGTGGGCAGAGTACCGGGCAGAGTAGTTCTGGGTCTGGAGCTAGTGCTTGTGCGAGTTGTGGATGATTTCATCAGGGCCCGTGTCATATGTTGACGGGCGCTTGCTTTAGGTGTGGGCAGGTTGGACACCTTGCCAGAGCTTGTCCCCACTCCGGATACCAGCCACAGTACGTTCAGGGTTCGTCTTCCTCAGTAGCTCAGCCCTACTATCCGATACCTCAGCAGTATCGAGCACCCACACAGCCACAATAGAGACCGCCTCAGCATATGAATCAGCAAGGTCGAGGTTCAGTTGGCAGACCTAGTGGACGTGATTTTGCGCAACCTTCGACTTCTCAACAGGTAGGTCGTGGTCAGGCTCGAGTGTTCACTTTGACACCACAGGATGCTCAGACTTCGAATGCAGTGGTAGCAGGTATTCTCTCAGTCTGTGCATACGATGCTAGAGTGTTGTTTGATCCCGGTGCTTCACATTCCTTCATTTCTCCTGTGTTCGCTTCGAGAATCGAGTGGCAGCCTTCTAGGTTGTCCTTTCCTCTATCTGTTTCGACTCCTCTGAGTGACGAGTTAGAGACAGATGTTTTCTTTCCTTTGTGTTCGGTGATGGTTGATGGTAGAGAACTATTGGCGGACTTAGTATTGCTCGACGTACTGGAATTCGATGTCATTTTGGGCATGGATTGGTTGTCGAGGTATTATGCCTTTGTGAATTGTAGAGAGAAAGAAGTGGTGTTCAGGATTCCAGGTGAAGAAGAATTCTATTTCAAAGGTGAAAGGAGCTCCATGCCTCATAATCTCATTTCTGCCATTACAGCCCGGAAGATGCTTAAAAGGGGTTGTCAGGGATACTTGGCAATAGTAAGAGATGTTGAGCAGGAGAATGTGGCAATTGATCAGGTGCCAGTGGTGTGTGAATTTCTAGATGTCTTTCCTGAAGAATTACCAGGATTACCACCAGACAGAGAGATAGAGTTCTGTATCGATGTCATACATGGTACGGATCCTATTTCTATGCCACCTTACAGAATGGCACCAGCTGAACTGCAGGAGCTGAAAGAGCAGTTGCAGGAGTTGCTTGATAAGGGTTTCATCAGACCCAGTACATCGCCTTGGGGTGCTCCGGTGTTGTTCGTGAAGAAGAAAGATGGTAGCCTTCGACTTTGTATCGACTACCGGTAGTTGAATAAGGTCACCATCAAGAATAAGTACCCACTTCCGAGGATCGATGATCTATTTGATTAACTTCAAGGTGCTACATGCTTCTCTAAAATAGATCTAAGATCCGGGTATCATCAGTTGAGAATCAGAAGAGGTGATGAGCCCAAGACAGCCTTTCGAACAAGATATGGCCATTATGAGTTTTTAGTAATGTCCTTTGGACTGACTAACGCTCCAGCAGCCTTTATGGACTTGATGAATCGGGTATTTAGGCCATACTTGGATCGGTTTGTGATAGTTTTCATTGATGACATTTTGGTTTATTCTAAGGGTGAGGCTGAGCATGTGATGCATCTGAGAAGGGTACTTCAGACCTTAAGAGAGCATAGATTGTATGCCAAGTTCTCAAAGTGCGAGTTCTGGTTGTATCAAGTGGCATTCCTAGGCCACGTGGTTTCTCGAGATGGCATACAGGTGGACCCTAAGAAGATTGAGGCTATTACAGAATGGCCAAGGCCGACTACGGTTAGGGAAGTACGGAGTTTCCTGGGTCTAGCAGGTTATTACAGAAGATTTGTAAAGGATTTCTCTAGAATTGCTGCACCTTTGACAAGGTTGACCCAGAAGAATGTTAAGTTTGTATGGATGGACAAATGCAAAGAGCATTTCCAACTATTGAAGAACTTGTTGACGTCAGCACCGATTCTAACTTTACCCTCTGGAAATGAAGGTTATACAGTATATTGTGATGCTTCTAGAGTAGGATTGGGCTGTGTGTTGATGCAAAATGGCCAAGTGATTGCTTACGCTTCGAGGCAGTTGAAGAAGCACGAGCAGAACTATCCTACTCATGACTTAGAGATGGCAGCCGTGGTGTTTGCTTTAAAAATATGGAGGCATTACTTGTACGGAGTGACATGTGAGATATACACAGATCATAAGAGCTTGAAATATATTTTCCAGCAGAGGGATTTGAATCTGAGGCAGAGGAGATGGATGGAACTTCTTAAGGATTATGATTGCTCCATTTTATACCATCCAGGAAAGGCAAATGTTGTTGCGGATGCCTTGAGTAGGAAATCAGCAGGCAGCCTTGCCCATATTAGCACAGAGAGAAGGCCCATTATTAAGGAGTTGCATGGACTGATTGATCGGGGATTGCAAATGAAAGTTACCCGAAAGTGTCTTTTTGCTCAATTCAGTGTACGGTCAGTATACTTGGATCGGGTGAAGGCAGCTCAGAGCAGAGACCCCAGTTACAGAGAATCATGTATGAAGTGCAACAAGGGCAGTCACGGGACTTTGTAATTGACAAGGAAGGTATATTGCGGTTGGGCACTAGGATTTGTGTGCCAGATGTTGATGACTTGAGAAAGGAGATCATGGAGGAAGCACATTATTCTGCATATAGTGTTCATCCGGGTTCTACCAAGATGTATCATAATCTGAAAGATACATATTGGTGGAATGGAATGAAGAAGGACATTGCAGAGTTTGTATCCAGGTGCTTGACTTGCCAGCAAGTAAAGCTTGAACATCAGAGACCCTCGGGACTGTTGCAACCCATGCCAATTCCTGAATGGAAATGGGATATGATAGCCATGGATTTTGTAACTGGACTACCTCGAACTACTGGAGGTTATGATGCTATTTGGGTGATTGTTGACAGGTTAACTAAATCAGCACACTTTCTGCCTATAAAGAAGACGTACTCAACTGATAGACTGGGAAGACTTTATGTCAATAGAATCGTTTGTCTACATGGGGTACCTGTGAGCATAGTGTCGGATAGAGGAGCCACTTTTACCTCAGTCTTTTGGCAAGAATTACACAAGGCCTTGGGTACCAGATTGGATTTTAGTACGGCCTTCCACCCTCAGACAGATGGTCAGTCCGAGCGGACCATCCAGACGTTAGAAGATATGTTGAGGATGTGTGTAATGGATTTTGGAGGACAATGGGATTCACACTTGCCACTGATTGAGTTTGCCTATAATAACAGCTATCATGCTAGCATTGAGATGGCACCATACGAGGCACTATATGGTAGGAAGTGTAGATCACCTTTGTGTTGGGAGATTGGAGAGAGGCAGTTAACGGGACCAGAGTTGGTACAGATCACATCAGAGAAAGTCCCCATTATACAGCAGCGATTGAAGACAGCCTTTAGTAGACAGAAGAGCTACGCTGACCCTAGGAGGAAGGATGTATCCTTCATGGTTGGAGACATGGTGTTCCTGAAGGTGTCTCCAATGAAAGGAGTTATGAGATTTGGCAAGAAGGGTAAGCTAGCTCCTAGATACATTGGACCGTTTGAAATTCAGTCTAGAGTGGGTGAAGTGGCATATAGGCTAGTGTTACCACCAGAGCTATCGAGAATCCATCCTGTATTTCATGTTTCCATGTTGAGAAAATACGTCCCTGATCCGTCTCACGTGTTGCAACCTCAAACCGTAGAGCTTAGCGACGATTTGACTTACGAGGAATACCCGGTGGCGATTGTGATCGCCAAATCCAACAGCTACGAACTAAGGAGATACCGATGGTGAAGGTGTTATGGAGTAACCATTCTGCAGAAGATTGCACCTAGGAAACTGAAGCTGAGATGCGAGTTTCGTTCCCGTATCTCTTTTCTTCTTAGCTTTGTAATTCCTCTTTTCTTTCTTTTCTTGAATTCGAGGACGAATTCATATAAGGAGGAGAGACTGTAATATCCTATATATACACCCGCCCATACCTATATATATATATATATATATATATATATATATATATATATATATATATATATATACATACACTCATCAACACATCAAAACACCCACACCAACTCCCTCAATTTCAGTCCGTTTTTCCCCCATCCTCACCTAGCTTTCTCTGCTGCTGCAGAATTCTTTTTCTTCTCCTTCTTCTTCTTCTTCTCTTCCTCGCGCAGCAGCTGTTCCTCTTTTCCTCACGCAGCAGTTTCTTCTTCTCTTCGCGCAGCAGCAGCCCTGCATCTTGTCTGTGCAGCTTCGTTGCTCGGTGATGCCATCTCCTGGAAGTGTCCACCAGCCCTTCGCCTCCATGTGAGCAGCCTCATCCTCCCATCTTCACCGACAGCAGCAAGCTCTTCCCCTGCTCTGTTTCCGCTGCTTGAAGGTGAGAGATGCTCACCTGTTTTCTTTCTTTTCTCCCTTCAATTTTCTACTTGATCTTAGCAATTCTAGGATGATTAGTGTTGGTTAGCATGTAATTGAGTTGATTGTATATCTTCTTGGATTTTTGGTAGTTAAACTAAATTTACAGAAATTTAGTTTATGTTCATTTGGTTATTTAGATGGTTATTTAGCTATAATTAGCAATTAGGGAGATTATTTTGGGTTATTTTGAGCAAATTAATTTATTGAGATTTTAGGTAATTATTCTGATTTTTTTTAGTGAATTCTGGAATTTTAAAACTATTTTAGGAATTTTCGGGAATTAACCATATAAAATAGAAAATAATAATGTTAATTGACATTTTGGTGATATTAAGTGTTGAAATTAAGTTTAGGGTATAGAAGATAATTTTAAGAAGATTATATTAATTTTTAGGAATTTTTATACTTTATGTCAAAATATAATAATTAGACTAATTTTGAAACTTTGGGTTAAATAGGTAATGAAATTTGATAAGTGAGGTTATGAGTGAATAATATGAATTTTGGAACTCAAATCATAATTTTTGAGATTTTTATACTATTTTTATAACTATATTTGAGTTTATGCCAAATTTGATTTTTAGGGTAAATAATATTTTTGGGAGGAATTTGTTGGTTAATTAAATGTTTTAATTACATTAAGAAAATGTATTTTGAGAAAATGAATTTTTGACATGATTAAATAGTTTTTAGGAATTATTTTTTTTGTAGTAAAAGCTCATTATGTAAATTATGTATTTTAGGGGGGGTAAAAATGTAATTTTACACTAAATATGATAAATATATATATTTTAATTAGTTTTATTAATAATTAAAGGGTTTAGATAATTTTTAGAAATTAATTGACATGATTTCCTAAGTAATGTAAATTTTGAATAATGGAGATTTTGTATAATTTTTATCTATTCTAATATGTATGAATGTGATATGTATTTAAGAAACACATATTATTAAATTGTGATATTTTATTTGAGTTGTGATCTCAGTCAGGGCAAATTGTATTTTGGGAGCCCGACTCGAGTGTGGATGGTTTTGGAAATTAGAAGTGCATTTTCTATGCAGGTCTGGCTCTACCTTTGGTAGAGGGATGTCCGTTTTACAGAGGAGACTCTGTCGAAATTTTGGTAGATTTTCTCGTAAAACGTGATATCCGTAGAAAAATGTCTACCGTTAATTAGGTTAAAAACCTGTCTGTCGAGTCAGTTTGGAATTTCATTGCTTTGTTGATTTTTGGTTTCGGTGTTCATAGTCATATTTTAAAGGTCGATTATTATTTTCCTTTAGATCATTTCGGAGCAGAAGCCGTGAGGCCGAGGCAGACGCGTGGTCGTCAGCCTTCACATTCATCCTGTAAGTCAGTAGAACGATCTGTGCGTGTGTTTATGTAAAAATGCATGCGCTCGTATTTTATTACATTGATTACATGATTTATTTAATTTAATGCTATTATCTAAGATTTAAACGCATTTTATTTATTTACAAATCGATTTTGAGAAATTTTGGTAGAACGGGCTACCTGGTGGGCTTCACCAGGACTATGTGCACATGGTAGAGATTGAGAGATGGATCCGAAAATTTTATGATTGATGAATGTTAAACTGGGACGGGTGCCTCGGTAGAAGCCTTAGCTCTCGGGGACCGCCAGTGATTGGAAAGTCAATAATGGACTGGGATGGGTGCCTCGGTTGATGCCTTAGCTCTCGGGGACCGCCAAATCCATATATTTGGATTAAGTGAATGACTACGGCTTGGTGCCTCGGTTGATGCCTTTGCTCTCGGGGACCGGTAGTCTAGTTGGGATAAGTGGCCCAGTTGGCCATTTAGACTTGGGTTTAGGGTTCTACCGAGATTTTTCAAAAGCTATAATTATATATATATTATAAATTATTTTCACTATAAAAATATATAGTTTTTTTAAAAAAAAAAAAGGTTTTCAAACCGTACAGCTCTTTTATTGACTTACTCAGTGAGGTCTGATTCCCCTCAATTTATTTTTTTCAGGAGCTTGGGAGTTTGACCTCAGACTACCTCTACGCCGGATTTCTTCTTCACCAGCAATTTTATGTAGGTCATTGTAAGCTGTACTGTATATTAATCTAGGATGCTGCAGTAGTATATGTATTGAGGAACTGTATGGTTTAAACTAAATTATGTAGTTTATTTGTACGAAATACATTTATGTATATGACATAGAACTCAATTTATAATATGAGATGTTGAATCGTATTTTTATTAAACTGTTAAATTTGTGTAATTTGAGAAAAATCAGTTTGATAATATGTTCTGTTGGTAATTAAAGTAAAAATATGAATGGTTTTATTTTCTTTTTCCTTTAGGCTTACTACGGGTTTCGGTGGCCTTATGCCTACCCATTCCCTAGTGCCGGTCACGTGCCCTCGGGTTCGGGTCGTGACATTAGGTTTCTATTTTTTGATTATCATTTCCTTTTCTGTCTTTTAGTCGCTCCTCAACTCGCGTCTATCAGTCAAGGTCAGACATGACGTGTTATAGGAGAACCTTTATCCTGTAAATTAATATTTGATTTGAGTGTCGGATTTTTAATTTAAATCATATTAAATTCTTATGAATTTAATTTTATGAGATTCTAGTCGACATTTCCTCATTTGATATTGCATGATTTAATTTATAGTTGATTTATTTTATTGTTATTTATTATATTTTTCTATTTTATTTATTTGCAATTATTTCAAATAAATTACGGTAGAACGGACTACCTGATGGGTTTTATCATGACCGTATGCACACTGGTAAAATGTGATTATATTAATTATATTATTGGAGCCGAAGGTCTGGTGATACTTTGCTCTTGGACATTGCCAGTAGTATAATATTTGTTTATTTAATAAATACTGGGGCCGAAGGTCTGGTGATGTTTTGCTCTCGAACATTGTCGGTATAGTTGGATTATATTTATTAAATCACTGGGGTCGATGGTCTGGTGATTCTTTACTCTCGGACACCGCCAGTAATATTGGATTAAGTGATGTGATTATGGTTGTGTATCCTGGTGATGCTTTGCTCTCGGGATTCAGCAATCTTGGATATAAGTAAGTCGTATGACTGTTATAAAAATTGATAAATCGAGTTCTATCAAATTTTTATATTAAAAAGTTTTAAAAAGGCATTTAAATAATTATTTCTTCCTTTTAAAAATGGATTTATTATATGTATATCAAATGGTTTGAATAAAATAAAATAATATTATATTTCTATAAAAAATTATTTTTAATGAGATTTTTAAACCGCATTCATTTCTTTATTAACTTACTCAGTGAGGTCTGACTCACCTCAATTTATTTTTTTTCAGAAGTTTGAGATTTTTCTGTTAGGCCTACTTCTTTTCGCCGTGTAGTTTTGTCACCGGCTATTTACGTAGGTCTACTTAGTTATGTTGTATTTATATTCAGGTACCGCAGTAGAAAAAATTGTATAATTGCATACTTTATTTGGGAATTCATGTATTTATAATTTATGTACTGAGACATTAATTGTATAACAAATGTTTATTTATTTTATGCACTTATATTATGGTTTAAATTATTTTAAGAAAAATCAGTTTGATAATATGCATTGTGAGTTAATTATTTATTTTAAGGTTTCAAAGTTTAAATATTTCAGCATTTTTCTTTCAGACTGTCACGACCCGAACCCGAGGGCACGTGACTGGCACTAGGAAATGGGTAGGCATAAGGCCCCCGAAACCCGTAGTAAGCTTGAAAGAAAAGAAAAATAAAACCTTCCATTTTTATACTTTCATTTATAACGGAACATATTATCAAACTGATTTTTCTCAAAATACACAAATTCAAATGCTTAATTAAAATGTGTTTCAACGTCTCATATTATAAATCAAATTTAAATCTTTATACATAAGCGTGGTTTATACAAATAAATTACACAAATATATTTAAACCATACAATCCTTAGTACATATACTACTACAGCAACCTAGATTAACGAACAGTACAGCTTACAATGACCTACATAAAATAGCCGATGAAGAAGAAACCCGGCGTGGAGGTAGTCTGAGGTCGAACTCCTAAGCTCTTGAAAAAAAAATAAATTGAGGGGAATCAGACCTCACTAAGTAAGTCAATAAAAGAGCTGTACAGTTTGAAAAACTTTTTGAAAACTATATATTTATAGTAAAAATAATTTATAATGTATAGGTATAGCTTTTGAAAAATATCGGTAGAACCCTAAACCCAAAAATCTACATGGCCAACTGGGCCCACTTATTCCAACTAGACTATCGGTCCCCGAGAGCAAAGGCATCAACCGAGGCACCAAGTCGTAGTCATCCACTTAATCCAAATATATGACACTGGCGGTCCCCGAGAGCTAGGGCATCAACCGAGGCACCCATCCCAGTCCATTTTTAACCTTACAATCATTGGCGGTCCCCGAGAGCAAAGGCTTCCACTGAGGCACCCATCCCAATTTAACATTCACCAATCATATATATTTCGGATCCATCTCTCAATCTCTACCATGTGCACATAGTCCTGGTGAAGCCCACCAGGTAGCCCGTTTTACCAAAATTTCTCAAAAATTGACTTTTAAATAAATAAAATGCGTTTTAAATCTTAAATAATAGCATTAAATTAAATAAATCATATAATCAATATGATAAAAATACGAACACATGCATTCTTTAAGTAAACACACGCACAAATCCTTCTATTGACTTACAAGATGAATGTGAAGGCTGATGACCACGCGTCTGCCTCGGTCTCATAGCTTTTGCTCTGAAATGCTCTAGAAAGAAAATAACAATTCAATTTTAAAACATGACTATGGAATTGAAATCATAAATCAACAAAACAATGAAATTCCAGGTTGACTTGAGGAAAACCGGACAAGACAAGACTTGACAGACATGATAACCTAACTAACAGTAGAAATTTTACGAATATCAAGTTTTACAAGAAAATCTACTGAAATTTCGACAGAGTCTCCTCTGTAAAACAGACATCTCTCTACCAGAAGTAGAGTCAGACCTGTATAAAAATGCACTTCTAATATCCACAAACATCCACACTCGAGTCGGGCTCCCAAAACTACATTTAGCCCCGACCGAGATCACAACTCAACAAAATATCAAGAATTGATAACACTTATTTCTAAAAATATATATTTCACATACACATATACTAAAAATATAAAATCTCAATTATTCAAAATTAAACAACTAAATTTGTATTTCATAATCAAAATATAATTAAAGCCTAAATTAAAACCATTATAATGTATTATATATATATATATATATATATATATATATATATATATATAATATTTGGAATTAATATTTAAAACTAACACTACTTAAGTAAAAATACCAATTAATTTATAAAAATTCTCTAAACCTCTTAAATATTAATAAAATTAACTAAAATATATGTTTAACTATAATTAGCGTAAAATTACATTTTTACCCCCTAAAATACATAAATTACATAATGTGCTATTAGTACTAAAAATAATTCCTTAAAATTATTTAATCATCCCAAAACTTATTTTTCTCAAAATTAATCTTCCTAATATAATTAAAGCATATAATCAACCAATAATTTTCTTCCAAAAATATAATTTAACCTAAAAATCACATTTGGCATAAACTCAAAAATATTTACAAAAATAGTATAAAAACCTCAAAAATTATAATTTGAGTTCTCAAAATTATTAACATTCACTAATAACTTCAATAATTAAAATTTTATAATTTTTCACGATAATTTTTGAAATTAACATAATTACCCATTAAATACCTAAAATTTATATAAACCTCTAATTAACACCAAAATTCTAAAACCTTAAATAAAATTAATATACAAAAAAAAACTATAATTACTCTAATTTTACTAATTAAACCAAATAAAATCCAATAAATGAACTAAAAAAAATTAAATAAAATTATGCGAAAATTCTATAAATTAAGGAAAATTAAGAAAAATGTTTAAAAATTTGAATTGATTAAGTGGTATAATTTAACATATACCTAAGATTAACCTAAAATCAACATCTATTTTCGATCAACAACCAGAAAACAACCTGAAATCAACCTAAAAACAACACAGAACAACTCACCTTCAACCTTCAATTCCGGCGCCAGAGGTGAGTTACAGTGGTGGCTCTTGGCTTGGACAGACACCTAAGAGGATGAAGGAAGGTGGGGAAGCTTGGGTGGTGCTGGATCAAACTCCAACAGTGAGGAGGAAGCTTAGCCGAAGGTAGAAGAGAAGAAACAGCGACAGCAGCACCACCTGAAGCTCCTTCTCACGGTGGCAATGACTTCTCAGGCGGTGGCAGGGAGAACGGCGCAGTGAGGAAGAAGGGAGAGATGGTGAGGGATGGAGAGGGAGAGGTTGCAGGGGGTTTGGGTCGGGAAGCTTCTTTGCTTTCTTCCTTCTTTCTTTTTTTTCTTCTTTTGCTTTGTGTTTTCGGTTTGGTCCCAACTTCTATATGTATATATATATATTATTATTATTAACTATTAGTTTATATAATTATACATATATGTGTATAGGCAATTATTGGTATGTATACATATACTACATACACATATATATATACACAAGTTATTTTAATACACACACATCTAAATTAATATTTAACCCTAAATATACATATAAGTATGAATATATATATATATGCATGTACATAGTAACACATAAATAACCATAAAAATTTAATATAGTTTAAAATAGTAATGATAATAATAATGATAATAATAGACAATGAAATTCTAGACAATAAATAAATAATACTCACATATATTAATAACCCTAAAATAATATTAACATAAATATATATATATATATATATATATATATATATATATATATATATATATATATATATATATATATATATATATATATATATATATATATATATATATATATATATATATATATATATATATTTATAATTAACAATTGCATCATATAATCAAAAATTGTTTATTAACACTACAATTTCAAAAAAATTACTTTATTTAATTAAAACATAGGGTATTACAAAGACTTACTAAAAGATTTGGTAGCTTTATGATTTCTCATTCCATAGTGCCAGTCACGTGCCCCTGAGTTCAGGTCGTGACATAATATTATTAGAATTATTATTATTACTTTGTGTGTGTCTATATATATATATATCCAAAACTATGTGATTTTGATTTGTGGATAATAATATAATTTAAATTTATTTATCGATAATAAATATAATTTTCATTAATAATATAAATTTTTCTATTAAATAAATTTCTAATTTCCTAATTTTAACCGTATCACACCAATCCGTCGATAAAATCAATATGCATACTGAACCGTCTCGAAAAATGGAATGATATCGGCATAGAGATTTTTAAATTAGGTATTGGTACTAAAGATTTTATTTTTAAAATTTCTAAAATATGGTATGGTTCCCGGAAATTTTAAATTCCCGAATTTTTTCAACTTGTGCTTACCCCTAATTGAGCTAGATAAAAACAATAAGATTCTTTTCATATAAGATAAATTTTTTATTTAAAATTGGATATAATATTTTAATTTTTCAAAAATGTCATTTTCATGTTTTGAAATAAGATGTAAAAAAATAAAGAGAGAAATGAGATATATAAAACGTTAAGGATATTTCTTTTCATTTTGGAAATTCTATCAAATTTGATGGTTTTTGAGTCAATTGCATCCAAATTTTTAAATTTAATAAAATAAACTTTTATATAAATTTTCATTTATACCAAAGGTATAAAATTTTGAATTTATCAATAAATTTTATAATATATATATATATATATATATATATATGTATATATATATATATATATATATATATATATATATAATATATATATATATATATACTTGAACCAAATACCACCTATAATTATTTTTTTCATTTTTACACATTTTTTGTATAAAAATTATTTTATGCTTCACTTGATCAATCCATGATTCTTTTTTAGAATTGGCTTTTTACATTATATTCTAATGTTAAGAAGTAACATCTTTTATTTGTTTACTAGATAATAGCCAGCTCGATGCACGGATAACGTTAAAATTTAATTTAATTTAATTTTAAAATGAATTATTGTTATAAAAATAAAATAGTTTGCATTTTGAATATAGAAGATAGTGCAAAAAGGCATATAAATTTGTATGATAAATATAAATTAATAAAAAATAGCAATCAAATATCTTAACCATAAATTAAAAATTTCAAACTAAATAAATTACAAAATACAATTAAAATTGAAAATTTATTTAACAAAAAAAAATTGTTATGCAGAAAAGGATTTACCTTATAGATGAAGATGATAGTGTAAAAAGAAGAGTGTGCCAAACATATTATTTAGTAAAAAAAAAAATCAAATATTTTAAACAAAAATTATAAATCTAAAGTCAAATAAATACAAAATAGGGAAGGGTATAATATATACTCAACTTTTCGATAAAAAAGTTGGTAAGAAATATAAATTATAACAATATATAATTAAGTAATAATTTAAAAGAAAAATAAAAAGACAAATATCTATTAAAATAATTATGAGAGAGATAGACGAGATTTTTTTAATATAATTAAAATTAAGATAGTACACAAAATGCAAAATTTGATGGAAAATTAACCTCAAACTGTTGATATGACTGTTAGGATTGCGTAGATTATTTTATAAAAGTTGCACTTTTCATCTTTAAACGCTCAAACACTTTAAAGGGTGTTTGGTTCAATTAATCTAGACAATTGATAGAGGTTAACGGGTGTTTGATTTAATTTATATAAATAGTTGATAGATATTTTTCTCAATCAACTATATTTTAGATGTTCGTTGAGATTCCCAAGTCAACAATTGATAGCTGTTTTTATTTAAAATAACTACAGATTTCATCAATTTGATTTTGAAATTTTTCCCATCAGATAATGACTGATTTAAATTTACTTTGTATTTAGACTCTATTACTTTTGTGAATAACAATTAATAACTAGCTTATTTTTAATTTAAATTATATAATAGATTTTTTTATAATTTATAATTGATAAGTACAAAAAAAAAAAAGATTTTGAGCACTAAATAGCTGCATTTCATTACTAGAATTATAGGTTTTCAATCTTTCAAAAGCATGATTTAGGAGGATTTATGGTAGGAGTTAAGTTCGTGATGTGTTTACTTTTTTACATAAATTTGAGTTGAATTTTAATGAGTTTTGTATAAATATTCAAATTAATTTGGATAGGAATTAGGTCTAAACAAGAATTTTTTTGGTTTGATATTTTATTTTGTTTTTATTTGTTTTTGTAATTAATTTGTTTCTATTAGGAATTTTTATTCAAGTGTTAACAAATATTCTCTTTTTCCCTTATTAAACAAGTTAATGATTCCAAAAAAAAAATCAAGAATTTGCATGAGAAGATCATATTAAGGGCAATATGGTTTGGCACACACCTATGTCGTTGCCTATGCAATCTACTAGAATGCAAGCTTCATGTCACACAAGTGCAACATGAGTGTTTTGTTGTTGGTGCATATTTCTATTCGAATTAAAGAAGTTTTAAAAGTGCGACATAGTTTCAGGCACGACTGTGTTTGAAAGTGTGCAACCATTTGGAATCTAAATATGACCTCATGCACGATTGTGCTAAAAACTGTGCCAGAAAGTTTAACATCACACCAGCTCAACATAGTTGTGCGATGGGTATGTCAAAGAAAAGGAGACTTTTCCTAAATAAGAAAGGAAGGGGAGTTGAAAGACTAAAAGATCTTATATTAGGTTTTCCTATATAAAGGGATGCTAAGAGGTATTTGAAAAGATGGATTCGACATTGGGAGGAAAAATCAAAAGCCATAAATAAGAGCTTAAGAAGGAAAAAAAGGGTTTAAAGATCGAAGCGACGCTTACACGAGTTTTATCTATTCTTTTTCTTCACTCTCTTGTTATTTATTTTATTGTTTATAAAACTATGTTTGGCTAAACTCTTTTTAGGGTTTAGACTAGGAGTAACTATTCTATAATGTGATTGAACACAAGTTTTATTAATTTGATTTTGGTTAATTTTATGAGTTACTTTTCATGTATTGTATTCAATTAAGGGCCCAATTGATTGCATGTTTATGGGTAGATTCACCAACGAGAGTTAGGAGAATTTACTAGCTTTAGACTTATAAGACCTAGACCACTCGATCATGAGAGTAGGTGAGCTCTTCAAGGATAAAATAATTATTAAGAAGCTTAATAAGCTAGCATTAATTTCTTAATCCTGAGAGTAGGTTAAATCTTAATTTTGACATGCTTAATTGAACTCAAGAAAGTCTTTAGGTATTTTAGAACAATTACCCTTAGCTAAAATCAAAGTGTTTAATAATTAAGTGTTTATGATCTGATTGGAATAATGAAACTAAACCTAAGCTTTATGTTTTTATCATTTGATTTTTTTTAGTTTTAATTGTTTAGATTTATATTTTGATTTTCTAAATTACTTTATTAATTAAGATATTAGTACTCAGTGTACAATTCTCGTGGGAACGATATCTTTTGTACTACAATTCACAATCCATGTGCTTGCAGGTTTTGAACGCAATAAGTTTTTTGTACCATTGCTAGGGATTACCAATATTAATATTAATTAAATTTTTACTTCTCTTAGACTAGCATTTTATTTTATTTTTTTATATTGATAAGTCATTTGTCATGGATAATGGTAGATTTTCTTACCAATTTTTAAGTTCTAATGCATGTGATCGTATATATAATATATAACATATGCCATTTAATTATGCTCTAGCTTCTTTTCAGGTTTATAATTGGTGTGGAGAGAACCACGACAGGATGTATTGCCATATTATTCACATTCACCTCAAACGAGCTAAGCCTGAACTTTTAAAAGTTTGGCTCGGTTCAACTCGATTATACCCCTAATCATCTCTAAGACATTTGAGGATGCTTTAGAACTTTTCAAAGAAATGGCAAACACATAGAGTTTAAGGGCTAATGAGAGAGCTACACCTAGGGAAGGAGGAGTAATTGAGATAAATGGGTTAACTATGGTAAATGCAAAGCTAAATGCATTGACAAAGATGATGGATAAAATAGGCTTAAATGCAATTTCTTCCTCAACTACATTAACATCTTAGCTTTATCATAGAGGATATCTCATTATTGAATGTCAACTTATGCAAAACTTATCTATAGAGAATGTTAATTATGTGAACAGTTTCAACAATGGTCAATAACATAATTCCATGCTTGGAAACACTTATAACCTAAGCTGGAGGAATCATATGAAATAACAATAATAATCAATAGAGACCTCGGGCACCACCAAGATTTAGCGTTACAAATGTTCCATATAAATAGATCTCAGATTTAGCAAGAAAGAGGTTTATCTTCTATATCCTCTTTAGAGAATAAAATGGAGAAATTTATGGAGTTAATGAAGGTAAAAATAAATCAACAAGATGAGGCTATAAAGAGACTTGAAGGAAGATTTGAATAGATGCACCAAAACACTCAGATTATGTTCAGGAACCATTCATTATCTATTCATAATCTAGAAGTTCAAGTGGGGGTAATTAGTGACTTCTTTATCTATAAGGAATCAAGCGACTCTTCCTAGCAATACAAAAAAGAATCCTAAAGAGCATGTTAAAGCTATCACTTTAAGAAGTGTGACATAATTGTATGCACCAAAGTAAAAGGTAAACACAAAAATAGAAGATGTAAATGAGAAAGAAAAAGAAGTGATTGAAATTGAAGCTTAAACAAGAAAGGAAGCAAAGGAGAAAAAGAAGGAATAAAAAGTTGAAGTCAAGCTTTATGAACCGCCTACTCCATTTTCTTAAGGACTAAAGAAGTAAGAGTATGATCAATAATTTGCAAAATTCTTAGAGATTTTTAAGAAGTTACACATAAATATATTTTTTTAGCAAAAGTAATTGTACAAATACCTAAATTTGCTAAATTCTTGAAAGAGCTCATTTCCAGTAAGTAGAAGTTACAAGAATTTAAGACTATTACATTTATTAAGGTGTGTAGTAAGGGTAAATTATACAAATAGTCACCAAACTTAGCACTTAATTATAAAATGGTACCATAACTTCAATTTGTGTCTTTTTTGTTATATAATGTCAATTTATCTTTCACAGGGAAGTCACTTACTAAATTGTGGCCATTTTTTATGACATGACTTACTTAAGTTACCATGTTATGGGCAATATCAGCATGACTCATAAGTAAAAAGTAAGGTAATTTTTATTCGTTACACTCTTTTAAAATTTCCCTAATATCAATTTACTCTATCTATTACTATTATTGTAAAATTCATAATTCTTAAATTCTTTCTCTAACTATTACAACTTTATTTTCCCCAAATTCTTCATTTCTTTCTCTTTTTCTTATTCATCTAATAACCTTTTTGCCCTTGAAACTTTCATCTCATCATCTCTTCATTTATATGTGTCTTGAAATAAATAAAAACATAAACACTTATAGTAGTTAGGAACCCTTTGCTCATTATCTCTTCTTTGCTAATTAACTGTCATATTCTCTTTGAAATTGATTGTGTTTGTATCTTATATTTTTTTTGTTTCAGATTTCAAAGAACCAAAATGAAAATGAAGAGCAATTTGAGCAACACATTGAATGAGAAGAAGAAGAGAATAAGATAAGGAATTGGGGTTTAGATTTGGGAGAAAATAAAGCTATAATTAAAAGAAGAAGAATTAGAGAATTAGGGATTTTACAATAATAGTACTAGGTTGAGTAAATTAATATTAGGGAAAAATTAAAATATTTTTTAATAAAAATGATCTTACTCTTTACTAAAGGGTCATGCTGATGTATCACATGATGTGGAAATTTAAGTAAGCCATAATATAAACAATAACCAAAATTTAGTAATTGACTTCCTTGTGAAAGATATAATCATGTTATGTAACTAAACCAAAACACAAATTGAAGTTATGGTACCATTTTGTAATTAAGTGCAAATTTTGGTAATTGTCCATATAACTTACCCAATGTAGTGCTATAATCTCAAATAAACTTCCACTCAAGCGCAAACATCTTGGGAGTCTTACTATACCTTATTATGTTGGCAGTTTAAATTTTCAAAAGCTTTTTATGATTTAAGTTCTTTTATTAATTTATTGCCTTTATCTTTTTTTAAGAAACTTTGATTGGGAGAGGCAAAAGATATAAATATATGCTTACAACTTATAGACAAAATGATAAAGAAACCTTAATGAATAGTGGAGGATGTACTACTTAAGGTGGGAAAATGCATCTTTCTGATAGACTTTGTGGTACTTGAATTTGAGGAAGATGAAAACATGACTTTGATACTTGGTATGCCTTTCATGTAATCTACTAAAGCTATCATTGATGTTTATGAAGGAACACTTACATTAAGAGTTGGTGAAGATAGATATAGATATAAGTTTAATGTATACCAAGGTATAAAACGCTCTTCCAATATTGATAATTGCATAAGAGTTGATGTGATAGGTGATGATGTTAATGAAGTCCAATGCTGGAGGTTGAAAAAATCTTATGGTTTGGAGGATATTAAGAAGTATTTGCAGGTTAAATCTCTGAAAGGAGAGAAATCTCTTGAATAGAAAGAATCATTCATTGATTATGCATTACTAACAAACACTATTGGATTTAAAACCATTATATTTGAACTTAAGATATACATTCTTAGGAGAAAATGAGACATTACCAGTAATTATATCATTAGAACTTAATAAGGAATAAGAGAGATCATTAGTAGAGTAACAAAAGAAAAGGAAAAAAGTTTTAGGGTGGCAAATTTTAGATTTTAAAGGAATTAGTCCATGATATTGCATGTATAAGATATTAGTAGAAGATTATCACAAGACTACAATAGAAAGACAAAGAAGATTAAATCCTAATATACATGAAGTTGTTAAGAAATAAATTCTCAAATTATTAGATATAGGGATTATATATCCTATTTTAGATAGTTCATTGGTTAGTTTTATATAATGTGTACCAAAAAGGGTGGAATGACCGTTGTAGAAAATGATGAGGGAGAATTAATTCCTAATAGATTAGTTAGTGGTTGGAGAGTTTTTATTGATTATAGAAAACTTAATAAAGCTACTAAGAAAGATCATTTTCCACTTCTATTCATTGATTAAATGCTAGAAAGAATATCATGACATGTATTTTACTATTTCCTAGATGGTTTCTCAGGATATAATCAAATAGAAATAGCTTTAAAAGATCAGGATAAAACATTTACCTGTCCTTATGGTACTTTTGTATATAAACGAATGCCATTTGGTTTGTGTGATGCACCTGTTACATTTTAAAGGTGCATGATGGCTATTTTTATCGATTTGGTTAAAGAAATAATGGAAGTATGTATGGATGACTTCTTTGTTGATGGAAATTCTTTTAACTATTATTTATTAAATTTAGATAAAGTTCTTGAAAGACGTAAAGACACCAATTTAGTATTAAACTAGGAAAAGTGTCACTTTATAGTAGAAGAAGTTATTCTATTACACCATAACATTTCAAAGGATGGCATAGAGATTGATAAAGCAAAGATTGACATTATAGAGAAGCTAAAATGTGAAAAGGTTGAGAAGCTTCTTAGGGTATGCAGGCTTTTACAAATGATTTATAAAAGACTTCTTTAAAATTTCAAAACCCCTATGTAAGTTAGAAAAAGATACCCCTTTCATATTTACTAATAAATGCAAAATTACTTTTGATAGGTTAAAACGAGCTATAGTGTTAGCACCAATAGTAGTGGCCCTAGATTAGAGCCTATCTTTTAAATTAATATGTAAAGCCAGTGATTATACTATAGGATTGGTTCTTAGACAAAGAAAGGATAAAAACTACATGTTATCTATTATGCAATTAGAACATTGACTGATGTTCAACTGAATAGTGTACTCTTCTTGGGTGGTTTCAATTCTATAACACTCCTTAAAGTGTTCGCCTTTAATTGCTCCTTAGGATTCTTTTTAGTGAAACTAGGAAGTGTCCCTTAGTTCCTTAAAGACAAAGAATTAGCTAACTACCCCACTTGCACCTCCAAATTATGAAGTAAAACATAATGATTCCTAAAAATTAATTGAGTTTCTTGATGCATTTGTTCAAACCTCCCTTCTAGTCTTTTAGTTGCCTCATTTTGGTCATTATCATATCCATGAATTTGTCCATTTTTGCTTTCTAGGGAAGAAAGTGATAATAAAGTTTTCTTTTATTGGAATTTAGATTGCCTTTAATGTTAATGACCATTATTTCCTATAAAACCTAATGGTTCTTAAGGTCTCCATTGATTGTTACCTTGGTTACTCCATGAGAAATTTGAATGGTTCCTCCAACTTATATTATAAATATTTCTTAGCATAGGGTCTTATTACTAACCCTTATTAAAGTTACCCATATATTTCATCCTCTCCATTGATAAATTTTGCATCTGTTGACACTCAATGGTAGGATGTCTACCATGACAAAGATCACATGATAAAGAAATTAGTGATGAAGTTGCATTAAGACCCATATTGTCCATTCTTTTTATTAAGGCATCTAGTTTAGATTTACCATAGTCAGTCCATCCACTTATAATGTTCCACCCTTCCTTGGCATTGCTCTTTAATTTGACCATAACCTCTATGTATTTGTCATTTCTTCATAAGGGTCCAAAGCATCCTCTAGTGTCTTGGACATAATAGTCCCTTCGGTTATAACATCAATGTTGAATTTAACTACTGGATTTACATCCTTGTAAAAAGACTAAGCTAAATCCTAAGTAGGTATCACATGTGTTGGACATTGTCTCTGTATGTCCTTGAATCTATCCCAATACTCATGGAAGTTTTCATCCTCCCTTTGATAAAAGGAATTAATTTCATTTTTAATCTTTAGTACTTTTGCAAGTGAAAAATATTTGTTGAAAATTTTTGTGTGCATTTCCTACCATGTATTGATAGAGTTGGGTGACAAACTAGTAAACCATATATTCTCTCTATCAGTGAGTGAAAAATAAAATAGTATAAGTCAGATAGCATCTAGCTGCACCCAATTTATTCTAAAAGTAGAATAATACTCCAAAAGTCTTATCATATGGCTTATAGGATCTTCATGAGGCAATCCACTAAACTAAGAGTTCTAAATCATCTGAATCATTGCTAGTTTAATCACGAAGTTATTAGCAATAACTGCTAGTCTCATTATCCAATTATGATCCCCTTGCATGTGTATACTAACAAAGTCCCTCATAGTTCTCTACATATTTAGTTTATTTTGATTCTCTTATTATTTAGCAGGTGGTGGGTTTTATTGACCATTACCCCCATCTGCAACTCCATTTTTAGCTCCTTCATAATGTTCCTTTATCTTATGTGAAAAGTTTTATCTATTTTAGTAGCTAGAGATATCAATACTTCACATTCTCCAATTGTATTGCACGTTGAGTTAAAATAAATCACAATGAAAAAACAAAAACTTATTATAAAGACAATGAAAAAACTAGGAGAAGTTAAAATAAAGTAAAATAAAACAAATAAAAAATAAATATAAATCAAATAATACAAATTTTATCATAATATCAATTTATCACTCTTTAGCAACAGTGCCAAAAACTTGGTGTGTAAGATTTGTAAGAGCACGGAGTCGTCCAAGTAGTAATCTCCTTCCCAATTATTAATTCTATTCCATTTCCTAAGCATCTTTTGAGTCATGAAAAGTCTCTCTTAAACAATCTCACAATTTATTGATCATAATAACTACTTAATTATTTAGCTCTCACTAACTCAAGCAATTGATTATTTTCAATATTTAAGCACAGCTTTTCAAAGGAATATTAACAACTAAACCTTCTATTGATTAATTCAATTAAATTAATAGATTATTATTGTGTTCTTAATAGAGACAATCTATCAATCTAACCTTATTGTCTATATCAGTTCAAAGGGTGATTAGTCCTAAGAAAGCATTAAGTCTAATTATAATAATCATGGAATGAGAATTTAGTGATATGGAGTTTAACCATTTAAGTACATGTTTAAGGCAGGTTTAAAAACCCTAACTACTAGTTTAGCTACTCATGGAAATTAAAGAGAGAAAAGAAGAAGAAATAAGAATTACAAACATAAACATCATGATATAAGAAATAAATCACAATAAAATAATTAAAATTTTTTTTTATTCTCCTTCTCTTAAGAAATGTTTGAAATTAATTTTATACTCTAAAACGTCCTTGAGTAGGTAACAAAAATCAAGCAAAAAATAAACTATTTTTTTTTCAAAAATGAAAATAAACTATATTGTTTTAAGACTAGCCAACCTTTCTTCAAGAGATAAAACAACATTATTTATAATAATTCTCCAAAAAAAAAACCCTAAAATTAAATTTCCTTATTTTGTTTTATTTGAAGTGCATGACTATGCACACTTGGTTTGCTAGAAACTTGAGTAATCAGGAATAGTTATGCATGTCTACGTATATAGTTATGCTTATGTTGAACTTTGGCAAGCTTGGCTCTTTCTAGATCATGCATTGTCGTGCATATTATGCATTGTCATGAGTGGTCTAGAATTCTTTGAAGGTTCAAGCTTAAGCTTATGGGTCTGTATCCCAATAGTGATGGGTGCTTGTGAGGGGTACACCTTTGGTTATTTTGAGTTAAAATTGATGTTTGCTTATTCTTATATGAACCTTAATGATTGTTTATGCTTCAAGAGGATTTTTTATTAATATTTTAATGCTTTAAAGGAGCTTTGAGTGCCTTAAACATTTTTAACTTCACTTAAAATAATAATTAAGTTTAAATAACACTTAAGGAAAAGTTAGTTCATTCAAATTACTTGGCAAAGATAAAACTTAAGGATTGAAAATGCAAGTGGTCAACATAATTATTAAGGAAGAACATGAAGTTTAATTAGACTCCTAAATATCAATAAAGTTTTGAGGTTTTGAAGGAGAAGTTGGTTATCACACTTTATTGTCACTGATAATTGAAAGAGGCAAATATATGGTATATAGTGATGCTTCACGACAAGGACTTGATTGTGTTTTGATGTAGGATGAAAAGATTATTGCTTATGCATCAAGAAACTTGAGACCCCACGAGCAAAAATATCCTACACTTAGAGTTAGCTGCAATAATTTTTTCCTTGAAAGTGTGAAGGTATTACTTATGTGGTTAAATTTGCTAGATCTTTATAGATCACAAAAGTTTGAACTACATCAGCCAATAAAAAGTAAACTTAAGGCAAAGGAGATAGGTGGATTTATTAAAGGATTATGATTGCACAATTGAGTACCACCTTGGTAAAGCCAATGTAGTCGTAGATGCACTTAGTTAAAAGTCAATTGGAAATGTATACTACATTCACATAATATGGGTACCATTATTGATGGAGTTAAGGAAATTACGTGCAGAGTTTAGTTTAGATTCTTTAAAATGTCTTAAATCCATACTGAATGAGAGAAATTTATTAATAGTTTGGATTACATAAGCTTAATTAACATATACAAAAGCTAAATAGTTGCATGAAGAGATCAAGGAGAGGAAGAAGAAGGAAGTGACTTATGATGGTAAAAGAGTGATGAGATTTAAAAGAAGGATATTTTTACTGAATGTGGATGACTTAAGAAGAGAAATTATGGAAGAGGCATATTGCTCTATTCATGCTCTGCATCTAGGTAGTACAAATATGTATGGAATCCTGAGAGAACATTACTGGTGGAATGGAATGAAGAAAGACATAGCATATTATGTTTCTAAATCCTTAACTTATCAATAAGTTAAAGCTAAACACAAACATCCAACATAGTATATTATGTTTTTTTTGTAATCTTTGCCAATACTATAATGGAAATAGGAACATATAAATATAGATTTCATAGTTGGTTTGCTAAGGACTTAGTTAAAAAAATGATGCTATATGGGAAATCATCAATTGATTAACTAAATCAACACAATTTTTGCTAATTAAGATCAACTATAATTTAAACAAATTGGTGGAACTATACATAAAAGAAGTTATGAGACTGTATGGGATCCCAGTATCAATTATGCTTGATTATGACCCAAGGTTTACCTCACAGTTTAGGATGAGTTTACAAGAAACTTTATGTATTAAATTAGTATTTAGCACTAGTTTCCATCCTTAGATGGATGGACAATCAGAGAGAACCATACAAGTGTTGAAGGATATGCTAAAAGCCAGTGCCTTAGATTTTAGTGGAAATTAAGATAAACAAGTGCCTTTAAAGGAGTTTGCTTACAATAACAGTTATTAAAGTAACTTGGCACCATTTGAGGCCCTATATGGCAAAAAGTGTAGAACATCAATTTGTTAGGAAGAAGCTGAAGAAAGAAAATTTTTGGGTCCATAGTAGGATCAATTAACCATGGATAATATTCAAGTAGTTCAAGCTAATCTCAAAGCAGCTCAAAATGGACAGTAGAGTTTCATAAATCTTAAGTGAGGTGAAATTAAGTATAGTGTAGGAGATAAGATATCTCTATGGAAAGGCATGATAAGATTTGGTAAGTGAGGGAAGTGAAGTCCAAGATTTATCGAGACATATGAAGTAACTGAATGTATCGGGCCAATAGCTTATCAACTTACTTTAGTGCCAAAGTTAGCAGGTGTACATAAGGTATTTCATGTTTCAATATTAAAGAGATATCGAAACAATCCCATGTATGATCTGTAAAAGCAACTAGTGGAATTAAAAGAGAATATGAGCTATAAGGAAGAACTAGTGGCTATCTTAGCCAAAAATTAGAAACTATTAAGAAATAAAGTCATTCTTTTAATTAAGGTGTTGTGGAGAAATCATTCTCTAGAGGAAGCTACATGAGAGAGAGAGAGAGAGAAGAGGACATAAGGCAACAATATCAAAACTTATTATTTTAGATTGTGATATGAGGTTACAAGATTCACCTGATTTTTAAGGATGAAATTCTTGTTAGAGGAGAGGTATTGTCACATTTGTGTCTTCAAAACCACCAATAAAAAAATTACTATTAATACAATAATCTTAATTAGATCCTAAATTGGCTAACATAAAAAAAATATAGATTGAAATTTAATAGAATTAAGGAAGGATTTAATTGAACGAAATGAAAGAAGTTACAAAGCATTTTGAAAAATGTTGATGAGGTGTCAAGTGTTATATATACAAAAAAACACTTCTTAGCAAAAAAAAAAAAGGCATAAGAAGAAGAAGTTGTGTTAAAAATGTATGAAGAGAAGAAGGAGAGCAAAAGCTTTGGTCTTAAGAACAAATATAAAAAAAGAAGAGGTTAAAGGATATAAAGAAGCTAGTTTGGGTTTTAGAAGGGAGCAACCTTGGTGAGGCTTCATTTGCATGTCATGAATTCTTAAAAAAATCAACTTAATCTTTAACATGCATTCATGGAGTTTTACTAGTTCATAGGTTTATTGTCTAGGAAATTAGTTAGGAGGTGAAGAGAGGTGATAAAGGGAAGCTTGGAAGCTGAATTTGTAGAGAATATGTGAGTGTTTTTTTGTACTCTTTCCTTATTTCCATTTATAGAAAACTCTTAATAAACATCCTTAAGTTCTTGATTTGTTTTTGTCTAATTCTTGACTATAATCATAAAGAGGAAATTTAAGCTTTTTTTTGCTTTTATTTTGGTTTACATGTAATAATGAAATTGCTTTAAATCTTATTATATGCCTTTAGGTTTTCAAATTCTTAAGCAAGCAAAAATTTTCACTTGAATTATGTATAATTCTTAATGTTAAATGTTGTAATACATGTTAAATCTCTAAGGAATTGAGCTTGTGATGTGCAAATAATTTTGTAAGTTTAGTGTTAAGTTTTTGTACAAAATTTACATAAAAACATGACTTAAAAACATAGTTTTTGCACTTCTTGTGTGCTATCAATGCATTAAAGTTATGCCTTAGTACTGAGATGACACCTCAATACAATGAGTGATGCCTCTTCCTATTAAAATAATGTCTCATCACTAAGACGACACCTTAGTGTTGTGATGGATGCATAAATGATAAGACGATCGTCTGATCATGAAGAGACGATGCCCACGTGATGAACTGACACTATAGTGACCTAAAATTGAGTATAAACTAAAATAAATTACAAAAAAAACTGATTAAACTCAATCTAAAATGCAAATTTAAGAGTATAACAATGAATTATAGCTCATAATTGAGACATAGTTAGATAAAACCTATACTTTAATAGATTGTGAAGATGTGACATTCGAGTATTATACTCAATTTGTTAATTCACTTCTAAGAAGAATATAGATTCAATTACAACTTATAGATATGCTGAGAATGATAAGAACATTATAAAAATCAAAGATTTTGGAACACTTTCAAGTCTCCATCATAGAGATTATAGTCACAAAACATTCCTTGAAAATAAATGGGAAATTATTTAATAATGCAAAGTGATAATAATATGATACTTATATAAGAGTGTATATGTTTGAATAAGAGGAATATGAGTTCAGTTGAGTTAGTGTTGGCTTGCTTGATTTGATAATTGTCTTTAGGATAATGCAAAAATTCATTATGCTTTTGGGAAAATTTATGCGGTTGACAATTATACATACTAATTTTGCATATTACTGTACTTTGAGAAAGAGCTATAAACTACAGTGATATGAGAAATACTTGTAAACTACTGTGCTCTGAGAAAGAGATTTAAACTATTATGCTTTAAGAAAGAGCTAATGATAATTATACCATCGAGTCATTTGTAAAATATAATGAGATTGCTAATATTACATGTCTAATTGAGAATTATGGATTCATAAGTTCAAAACCACTGATAAAAGTTAGTATGCTCTACTATATAAATATTGTATTTTGTGAAATATAATTACAACTATATAATATGAGAAACTTTGGGAAAACCATAATTTGAAATAAAAAATTATAAGCTTAAATACTCAAATTTCATAATAAATAGTATAATCAATGTGATTGAGAAAAATATTGAAAAGAGTTGGTGAAAGAAAAAATTGAATCAATATTCTAATATAAGGAACTATATATGAGAACATAAGACTTGAATATAAATACTTTACATGTGGGATGATAATGTTAAAATAATTTATATTGCATTAAACCTTTATATTTGATTATTTATTGAGCACTCTTTCATTTTTATATCAAGTTGTTCTCAATTTATGGACAATTCTTCTATCACTTCTTATTGCATAAGTGATTCTTGATTTATTATAATTAATGGGTAATTTTCTTATGAAATTACTCACATTCTCTTTTCTTTATATTTTTAGTATAGGTACTATAGTAGTATAGCTATTATAGACATAATATGGTGATATAGTGGACATCTATACCTTAGGAGGTTATTATGATGGAGACCCAAGATAAGTATATCACTTATTATGACACAAATGTAAAGTTTGCATTAAGAGTTATAGTAGAGCCTATAGGCAGCTCATTGCATCTTTCAGTTTTTAAAAAGAAGTGTATGAACTTCATGTGCACCATCATCCAAGTCTTCTATGAGACTAACACCAGATTTTAAGCCCTTTGCCCTGGATATGAGTGTGTAACAATGGTCTCACTTTTTGCCCGTTTTCATATGGCTAGGCTTATTACCCTTTGGACTATGATTGATATACTTTTTGTTTACATTGAGGAGGGGTAATTTTGCTTGGGCCAGTGATGTAATAGTGGATAATGAACATGTTGCTTATATTTATGAAGGTCATAGAGGGAGGGTTATTTAAGCCTATCCTATGTATTATTCTATTTATATTCATGTATAACTCGTACTCTCATACTTTATAGTATGGATATTATTACATATATGATATGACACCTTGTTAGGTATATATTTAATGATAAGTTATAAAATATTATCTACTTGACATCCTTAATATTATTTGGAGTTGGATATTATATTAAACATTTATGTCGTCCTTAATTTGAATGATGTTATAGTAATAGATTACTGTGGTTATTTAACAATGATTATTATCAGTCTTAACTCATTTATGGTGTACAATTAATCAAGCAATATTATATGGTGATAGAAAAATTTATGTCATAATACACAATTATATTGTTATTTATTTCACAGTGAGTCTAATGCTAATATTGTTTCATATTGATACTATGCCATTTAGCTACTTGTTCATTCATTTATTTACATGTCATTAGGATTTATTATTTTTTTATTATTTTATATAATAACCAACCAATTATCTTCCATATATTCAATTAGGGTTTTTGACTCTTCCCACATTTCCAATAAATAAATTTTCAATTAGTGGCACTCTATTTCAAATTTATCTCCTAGAATATATCTTCATCATAACTATCTTTGAGCATTGTTTTCATTTCTTAACTTTATATTCAGTGTCTTTGATTTAGGAAATATCTAATTGAAATGAATGATTATGATTTACATGAACTGTCAGTCTATTTATGCAGTGAAATGTGCATCATGCAATGATCACAAAACAATGAGGGTAAATGTATGCTTTTGCTAATACATTCATAAATGGCATTTAAAAATCTATGGATACATTACTTATCAATCCTAATCTAACATTGTGCTTGATTGGTTTATTATAAGAAGTGTAATTTCACATTGATCCAGTGATAGGGTGATTTACTATAAATGGGAGATGGATTGGGTAAATTGTACTAGAGGTTACCAAAATTTATATTAAATTTCATTTTGGTTCCATAACTTCAATTTGTATCTTTTTAGTTACAAAACATTGATTTTAATTACACAAAGAAGTCACTTAAAATAATTTTGACTAATTTAGATAACATGGTACATCAAAATTACCACATCATAGTCCAACTCAATATAAATTATCATGTCACACTGTCATATCATTTTTTTCATAAGATTGTTGACCATAATTTTATAAGGTTGAGTATAGGAAAAAAAAAGTAAAGTACAATTATGGTTAATAATTTTATAAAGAAGGTGGCATGACAATTTTTATTGAGTTAGACTATAATATGGTAACTCTAGCGTGTCACATCTTCTAAATTAGCCAAAATTATTTTAAGTGACTTCTCTATGTAATTAAAATCAATGTTTTGTAACAAAAAAAGATACAAATTAAAGTTATTAAACTAAAATGAAATTTTATGTACGGTTTGGTAACCTCTTATGCAATTAACCTGAGATGGATGAATAGGTTATGCATAATTAAATTATGAGTAATAAGAAAGTGGTTGAGGGGCTCAAAATTAAAAATGCCCAACTAAAATATTAAATTTCCTAGTTGAAGGAATATATTACCCAATTTAACACAAAACAACTTAATATTAAAATTGAAGAAATGATTGTAATGTTGGCTGACTGGATGGTTATAATGCAAGCTCCTATACAGAGGATAAGAAAAAAGTTAAACCATATTTTATTGATAATTGAGATTGTTGGAACATCCCATAAATCTTTCATTGTTCATGTTTTGATTCGATATTAAATGTTTTATATTTTGTGTTGACAATGCATTTTTTAAGTGGGAAAATGTAAAAAAAATAGTTAGGACCTGAATACAGTATGGGATATGGAAATTGTTAGGAAGAGGGTTAAACTATATGCCTTTGAACTTAATGGCATGTTAATAGATGCAGGTGCTATTTATTCTATAGATTCTTATTACAAATTTAAATTACTAACATGTGCATTTCTTATCTTGGACATACTTTACTTCAACAAGATAAAAATAAAATAAAAACAATCTTAACATATATGGTTATGAAGTTGTTTATAAATATGAAGTTATTGTGCATAAACATTACTGAACCTTCATGCTTCATTGGCATTTGAAAGTGTTTGAATAGATTGACTAATTTAGACTGGTGCATTTGCCTGAATAGAAGACTGAACACCTCACCCACCACCACCACCACCTCTATAATTATTATAGCCAATGCCATTTCCTTTACGTCTTGATCTTAAACAATTCACATTGGGTCTCTCATGAGGATTTATGATAGCAAGATCAAGAAGTGATGGCATAGTTATATCTTCATGGTCATTAACATCACCTACAACTTTAAAGTCCTCATTTGTAAATCCAATATTCAGGAATTCATTCTTAATTGATTCCAAGCGTTGCTTTAAAAACTCCCTTTTTGTTGAATCATTTATAGCCGAATCAGCACACTTATTGAGTGAATTATGTAGTTCTATGAATTTCTTAGACTCATTTATCATGTTTAGATAACCTCCAATAAAGAACATCTTGGAATGGTGATAGTTTATGTCCTTTCTCCACCTCTTAGGCACATATCTTTCGTTTATCACATGAATATTTTTATTTTTTTTACAGAACATTACTTTGAAAATGTCGCAGCACAACATACTAACTAATTAAAACTTCTTGTAATTACATTCTAAGTAATTTCCTTATTCCATATACTGAACGGTGTACTTGAATTCTTTTTAATATTAGTTGTTTAGTGTTGATCATTTAAGTCTTTTGTACCTTTTAACGCCTATCTGAGATGGTTGTAATTCGTATAGCTCTATCTCTAAATTATGATAGTACCACATTCTCTTTATTTACTATTGCACCTGTATAAATATTACATTGGTGAAAGCCATTTGGAACACCTCTTGCATAAAAGTTGAAATGCAATATATACTTTTCTGTTTACAATCATAATAAACTTGGAACTCTTTCTCAATCTTGTCATTTAAGGCAATCTCATATTGCTATGTAAACTACTTGAGTGTACTTATGGAGTGAATATATCCATCAAAATATGAATGCATACTTTCATTCCATTGAGTTGAGACCATTCCAGCCTAAAATAAGTGCTATAGGTAAAGTGGTACCCAACATTTCCTTTTGGAATACAACTTAGCAAGTTAGTCATTCCTCTATAGTATGTAATTTATTAAAAATCTGCTCCAGTTTTGTTCAAACATATCAATAATGAGGTTGTCATATGTTATACCTTTAAATTCATAGACAACTTTATTAAATTCACTAATGTGCTTGAGTTTTTCAAGTACTTTGCATATTATATGCCACAGACAATAACCATGTATAATGTTTGGCATTAGTTCCCTAATAGTTCACTTTATGCTCTCATATTGATTATTATTTATAATGATTGGATGTATGTTGCCATGACAGCTAACCATATTGAGAAAAGCCATATGAGTGATTCAACGTCTTCATAGGAAACTAAAGCACAACCTAACAGGATTGATTACCTATGGTGGTTCACCCCAACCATAGTAGTAAATAACATCTTGTACCTATTAACAAAATATGTAGTGTTAAATGTTATTATGCCATAGAATTCCTCGTATGTTGCTTTATTACAAAGACAAATCCACAAGATGTTTTTTTAGTTTGCCTTCATCATCCACATCGAATGAATGGAAAAATTCTCTCTCTTATTGTTTATCCTATAATATAGTTGTCAAATTGACTTAGTATCGCCCACACCTAGCCTCAGCCTCCTTTGACTATTAATGAAATTCCTATAGTCCTTTGCATTGCACTTTAAATTCTATAGGCCACCACATTGTAGTTGTAAAAGTCTAACAATTTTTCATAACCTAATTCCTATAATATCATGTGCTACAAGCATTCTTTTCATGTTGGGACTCAATTTCCTGTGAGCAGGCATTAATCTACTAATGTCCAGAATCATCTCATAGTTGTGTTCATTTTTTATTGAAGCAACAACCTCCATCTCTCCTCATTACATTTAAACGGGCAGGACAACTTGCCCTTTTGATTTTTCTTTTTTGAATCAGATTTTCTACCTCAATTGAAATTGATTGTTTGATACTGTCTAGCACCATCATTGCTCTTTTGTCATGCTCTTTTTGCCATTAAGAATCATTTCAACTTAGCATAACCTTAGTATGCTGGAAAAAGATTATACCAACTTGTAAAAGACATGCCTGCTTAATGACATATTTCAGCATTAACATCATCAAATGAAGATTGAACATCATTTGAAAGTTGAACATCATAATTAGTTAAACTTTCTTCAACACTAGCCACATCTATGTCAGAATCTTTAGCCTCTCTTTCTTTTGCACCAGTTGTATTTAGTGAATCTTCAAATTCATTAATGTCAAAAAAACTGTTGAAACAACTATCATCTTGTTGTTATATTATTGTCTAAATTTCTTATCCTACTAATAAAGATAATATAGATTTGATACTAATTGCATAGAGGAAATAGTGCCTTTTGAAAAATGAAACTCCACAATAAGTTTGACTTGCAGACACTTAGCTTCACTAGATTATATATTAATTTCACCACTGTAAGTTAAAACTAAAAAAAAAAATCTACTTTGTTAAGACTATTAATATTTCATTTGATGAAGTGATACATAAGGAATACTCTAGAGTTTAAGTTATTACACCTAACGCATACAGCCTGACATGAATGGGAGTTGGAGAATGTAATACATCATGTTTAATATTCCAAAATTTTCTAGGTAAACGATGTTAGGTGTAGGTGATTAATTACTCTTTTTTCCTCTAACATTGTTTTATCGCGCAATTCTCCCTCTTTGCAAAATAAGGGACATATTAGTCTTTTCCTTAACTTTGAATTTTTCTATCAAAACAATTAGCATATATTCTATCCAGATAGGATTGCTTTTCATTTTAATCTCATATAATTAATAGGTCTCTTATTATTGTCATTTATTTATTTATTAAAATTTTTTTTAGTCTCCTCTTTTTTTCTCAACTTTCATTTTTTTTCTTCTCTAGCTGCTCATATTCCTTAAGTAAAGAGGGGGTGATTTTTGGCCATTCTTGGCTTGAAATCATCTCTCTACACATCTTTTTATCAATTTATTTTTAAATAAGTGGTTATTCCACATAGATTTAAGTTCTATTTTGTTTTTCATGATTTCGTCATCTTGTTGCAGCGTTAGGTTTTCGTCGTCTTGTTATGACATTTTGTTTTCCATTTTGTTGCGGCTTTTTTTTGTAAACAATTCAAACAAGCAAAGTATATTCAATCAGATAGAGACAATGAATCAAATTATAATCGTTAGTATGTTGCAGAACTAGATTCATAGGCATTCTAATTATTATAGTATTATTAAATTTGTGGGTTTTGAGTCAATTTATTATACTATTAACATGATATGTGATTTTTATTTATTTAACATTTTGATTAAAAAATTTTGTAAAAAAAAATGTTGTTTATGGACAGACCATAATGCTATTTTAGCTATGTGTCATGAACTCACAATAGTTTGCCCTTAATTAAGTAATAAAATGATATATACGGTTTGGAATGTGTAGATAAACAATTTATGTTACTTTCTTAAAATTCAAATATAACATTAAAATTTTAAATGTCTACCTCAAAATTTTCAAAAATATCTGCCTATAATATATTTTACAAAGATTTCGTTCCTCTAACAAATGATATAAAAACAACTTATCTTCTCCAAAAAAAATTATATTATGTCCATGGAACTCTCTGGAACACAATAAATTATTTAAAAATAATAATAATAATAGAAAAAAATTACAAGTTTGATTAATGTGATTTTGATTTATTGTAAAAATAATTATATAATTGTTTTGTGATATTTTAAGTACATGTATTTTTTATGTTTTTTTTTTGGTAAATTAGGAGGTTATATAACCTTAATATCGATGGACTATACAATAAGAAACATGCCTCCTTTTTCAAATTGACAATAATAGGAATTGAACCCTACACCTCAAAATGTTTTTAAAGAGAAGTTACCACTTAATTATTCTCTTGTTGGCCTCTTTATACTTTAATATACTTTCAACTATTATCATAAATATTTTATGAGATTATATTAATATATTACAAAATTTTAATAACAAATTTATTTTTTGTATGGTTTAGGTCTTTCTACGGTTTCTTTATTTCAAAACAATTAAACTATCTAATTTAGAAGATTTTATTTAAATTTATGGAAAAGTATAAAATTTTTATTTTATTTTTCATGAAATAATATTATTTTTTGTAAATATCAAGTATCAATTTTTTTTTGTTATAACTTGATATGTTTTTTTATTAAATTTTTATCTTGTAAAAAAGTTAAATTATTTTTGTATAGAATTAACTTCTATAAAAATAAAAAGTTCTTTCGTAAAAGCTTATTAAAAATGTTTTTAATTGGTATTTTTGTAAGAAACCTTAGTTTAAAAAATTTATGCAATTTATGAAACATGTAAAATAATAATTATTTTTCCTAAGTGGAAAAATTAGTATTTTTTTAATTTATAACATGATATATTTTCATAAACTATCAATATTTTTCATTAATGAAAAAAAATTGTACTTAAAATTAGTTAAAATAATTTTGGTTTATATATGATTGCAAAAATTATAAAAATTAATTTCACAAAAAATGGTTAATTTTTCTATAGACCAATAATTTAATGTATAATATATCAAATTATAACAAAAAGAAACTAATTTTATATTTACAAAAAAAGATTTTTCACATTTTTCATAAATTTAGAAAACTTTTAGTAAATAAAGTGCATTACTTCATTTAAAAATAAAATAAATGTAAAAAGCACATATGATTTATAATCAATTTAATTAATTGGCTATTTTTAGAGATATTGTAAATTAATTTTAAAATTATTTTGTATTCATAACAAAATTAAAAATTCTTCTGGACTTGATTTATTATGAGTTTATTGTAGTTAGTTGAATGCTATATTACTCAATAAATAATTTTGTCATTAAACATCCATATTATTACATTAAATCATATAATTGTAATAATATTATTTTAAAAGAATATCAAAATGTAAAATGTATAGCACATAAAATATTAAAATATCATAAAGAATTACAGAATTAGTTTTTCTATAAATTAAAGTCAAATAAATAAAAAATATATTTTTCCTAAAAAAATAAAACTGAGAAAAGAACAAACTTCACCAGGCACTATCTTCAGACATAAGAAATTATTTAAAAAAATAAATAAAAAAGCTATAAATTTGAGAAAAAGATACGATCTTGATTTATTGTAAAACTAATTCTATAATTTTGTGATATTTTAATTACATGTATTTCTCACACTTTAAAACTATATCAACTAATTAATATCATAAATTAAAAAAATAATTAATATCATAAATATTTCATGAAAAATACTAACATAATATTAAATTTAAATGACAAAATTGTTTTATGCATAATTTAGGTGCTTTCTACCATCACTTTGTTTTAAAACAAAGTAACATACTTTATTTAAGAAAATTTATTTAAATTTACAATATAAGAATAAAAATTTTATTTTATTTTTTCTGAAATAAATTTTATTTTTTGTAAATATAAGAATTACTATTTTTTTTTTTGCTATAACTTGATATCTTTTTTTGTTTAATTGTTATTTTGTAAAAAATTAAGTTATTCTTATATAACTAATTTCTATAATAATAGAAATTTTTTTTGTAAAGCTTATTAAATTTTTTAATTGGTATTTTTGTAAAGAAAAAAATTTAATTTAATTTATGAAAGTTGTAAATTTTTTTTTTTTTTTTTTGTGAAATCACATTATTTCTCGTAAGTGTAAAAATTAGTGTCCTTTTGCATTATAACATGATATATTTTCATTAACTATTATTATTTTAATTAATTTAAAATAATTTTGATTTATATAATTACAAAAAATATAAAAATGAATTTCATAAAAAGTAGTTTGTTGTTCTACAAAGCAATAATTTAATGTACAATATATCAAATTATAACAAAAAAATTAGTTTTTTCATTTAAAAGAATGATGCTATTTTACAAAAAATAATAATAATAATTCTTTTTACATTTTTCATAAATTTAAACAATTTTTTCTGAATAAAATGTATTACTTTATTTGAAAATAAAGTAACTATTTAAAACATTTTATAATTTATAATCAATTTAACTAATTCATTATTTTTAAAGATGTAATAAATTTATTTATTTTTATTCATAATAAAATTAAAAATTCATCCAAACTTGATTTATTATGAATTCATTGTAGGTAATTGAATGATATAGTATTCAATAAATGATTCTACTATTAAATATCTATATTATTTTGATATTGAATTATAGAATTTTAATAACATTACTTAAGAAAGAATATCAAAATATAAATTTTATGGCACATAAAATATTGTAATATCATAAAAAATTATAGAATTAGTTTTATTATAAATTAAAATCATATAAATTAAAATTATCTTTTCCTAAAAAAAAAAAGCGAGAAAAGAACATACCTAACCAGGCACCGCCTTCTACAAAATTGGCCCACAAAATCTTAAAAAAATTGGAGAGTTAAAATATTTTCTTGATCGGTCATAAAAATTTGAGTCAAAAAGTAACATTATGTCGTTTGAAGCATAAATTTATGCATTTAGTCAAAATGAATAATATTCACATATAACAATTTGTGTATGGCAGCTGTTTTCCTCCTTTCTTGATCTAGTCGGCTAAACCCAACTTAAGTCTCTAATCATATGATTTTGGACCGAATTTAGATTCGTGCCTCCTGTCATTGAACCTAAATGAAAAGATTATCCAGAAAGACATATTTTAACACATCATTATTTTATTTTATTACTTTATACAAAAGTTTACAACTTTTATAATAGCATGTATACCAGTTGAGTAAAAATAAGTTATATTTTATGATCTACAAATTTTGGCTTTTCTCTTGAATACGAGTAAAGAGAATATGTCATCGTTATTTTAAACTATTAAAAATTATTTTGAAATATACGGTGTTAATAATATTTTAAAATTTTTATTTATATATTATCAATATTTGTGAATGACATTAATTTATTTTACATCAAATATTTTATTTATGCAAAAGATTTATTTGGAAGTTAGTAGTAGTAGTAGTACTATTATTATTTTAATGTGTGTTTATGTATTGTTATTTATGAAGAATAAAATTCAGAGAAAAAGAGAGAAAATTTAAGGGAAATATTTTTTCATGATATTCAAAGAAGGGTTACATCCCTTATATATACATACAGGAATCCTAATCACAACCTAATTAGGAATAAAATAACATTATAAATAGAATAGAACTTTATTCCTAATTGTATATAAATATTTACTTTCTAATAAATACAATAAAAATATTTACTTGCTCAACACTCCCCCTCAAATTGGTGAATGTATGTCAATCATTCGCAACTTGTCAAGTGAGTTGTAGAATGTTTTTCCGGATACAGCCTTTGTGAAGATGTCAGCTAGTTGAGTTTGAGATGAAACATATGGAAGATCAATTTCCCTTAGTTCAGATGATCTTTTATGAAATATCTGTCAACCTCTACATGTTTAGTTCGATCATGTTGAACCGGATTGTTAGCAATTGTTATGGCTGCCTTGTTATCACAATGTAACAACATAGGCTTCAGATGTTTTAATCCCAGATCCTGAACAATTCACCTTACCCAGAGTAACTCACATACTCCATGAGCCATTCCTCTAAACTCAGTTTCAGTACTTGACCTTGCTACAACTTTCTATTTCTTGCTTCTCCAAGTGACTAAATTATTTCCAATAAATGTGAAGTACCTGGACGTTGATTTTCAATCAGTCCGATCTTTAGCCCAATCAGCATCAGTATAGCCAGTAATTTCATAATCCTTATTCCTCCTAAAGAATAACCCTTTACTCGAAAAAGACTTTAGATATCTTAATACTCGGTATACTGCATTCATATGTTCTTTACTCGGAGAATACATGAACTGACTTACAACACTTATTGCATAAGCAATGTCTGGTCAAGTATGAGATAGGTAAATCAACCTTCCCACCAACCTTTGATACTGATCTCTATTGGTTGGAACTTGATCTTTTAGGACTAAAAGTCCATGGTTGACTTCAATGGGAGTCTCGACTGGCTTATAATCAAGCATCCCTGTCTCTGTCAGTAGATTTATTACATACTTTCGTTGGCAAAGAGAAATTCCTTGAGCTGATCTTGCAACTTCAATTCCTAAAAAATACTTCAAGTTACCCAAATCCTTAAGTTCAAACTCGGATGCTAACTATCTTTACAAGATTGTTGTCTCACTCGAATCATTTCCAGTGACCACCATATTATTAACATATACAATTAGTGTGGTGACTTTTCCTAACTTCTGTTGATGAATAGTGTGTGATCAGGATCACTTTGCTTATATCCGAGCTTCTTCATGAAGGTTAAAAGTTGTCCAAACCATGCTCGAGGCGATTGTTTGAGTCCATACAATGCTCTCTTTAATTTGCATACTCGGTTAGTATATTTAGTTCCGAGTGGTAGATCTATATATATTTCTTCATCTATAGTTCCATTCAAAAATGCATTCTTTATATCAAATTGTCGAAGTGGCCAGTCCAGGTTGGCAGCTAAGGGAATAAGGACTCGGATGGTGTTCATTTTTGCTACTGGGGCAAATGTATCTTCATAGTCGATTCCATACTTCTGAGTGTACCCCTTTGCTACCAATCGAGCTTTATATCGATTTATGCTTCCATCATGATTGAGTTTTACAGTGAATATCCATATGCACCCCACCATTTTCTTTCCTTCTAGAAGAGGAACGAGATCCCATGTTTAGTTCTTCTATAATGCCTCCATTTCATCATTCGTAGCTTTCTTCCAATCCATATCATCTAAGGCTTCCTGCACATTACTCGGAATAAATATAGTAGATAATTGATTTATAGTAAGTGCATGTGAGTTAGACAAATGGTTGGTTGATATGAAGTTGTTGATAGGGTATTTAGCTTTGGTGTGAAGGTCCAAATTATATTATTTTTTTGGAACCCCTTTATTGATTCTAGAAGGATAATGAGGCTCAGTATTTGGAATTAAATGAGACACGTTTACCTTATTATGCACCGCATCCGGAGTGGGTTGGGAAGATGTACTATCTTGATTACTCAGATTACTTAGATTTTCTTCGATGATTTGTCCAGGTGAGATGCTCATACTTGAAACATCAGATGTTTGTCCGGGTGAGATGCTCGTACTTAGAACACTAGATGTCTGTCCGGGTGAGATGCTCGGAACACTAGATGTCTGTCCGAGTGAGATGCTCGGAACACTCGAAACATTTGGGAGACTTGAATTCAGAACACTCAGAATGCTATCTTCAAGCTCAAAGAGGTTTAGATTTCTCTCCCCCTGAAGAGAGCACTCGGGAGTGGGAGAAGAAAGGATTATTTTCATGAAATCGAACATCCCGAGTGACATACATAACACCGATATCCCTTTTGTAAATTTGCATAGCCAATAAAGATACACCGGATAGCTCGAGGGTCTAATTTGCCGAGTGTCTGATGAACATATGCTGAGCCTCCAAAAACTCAAGGTTTGAGAATATTTAAGGGTGGAGATATGATAAGTTCCTGAAGTTTCTGAAGAGGAGTCTTAAAACCGAGTACTCATGATAGTGTCCGATTTATGAGGTATGCAGTGGATCGAACAACTTCTCCCTAGCATTCTCGAGGAACATTCATGTCAAATAGTGATGCTCGGACAACTTCTAATAACTATCGGTTCTTTCGTTCGGCTATACCATTCTGTTGAGGAGTGCCGGCATAAGATGTTTAGTGGTGAATGCCCTTTTTGAGGCAAAAATCATTGAGAATTGAGTTAACATACTCCCCACCATTATCAAATTGCAAGACTTGGATTTTACTTTGGTATTGTGTAGCCACCATGTTGTATAGGTCTTGAAACTTGGAGCACACATCTCCTTTATTAGAAAGTAGAGATACCCAGGTCATCCAGGTACATTCATTAATAAAACATTATAAAATATTGAGCATCAGATAGAGTAGGAATCCGAGCAAGTCCCCATACATCAAAATGAATGGTCATCATTGGAATTGAATTTTTATTATAACTCGGTACATAAGAAATTCGGTGGCCTTTTGCCAATTCACAAACATCACACTTGAATTCCGAGTATATGGTATGCAAAAATAAATTTGGTTTTATTTGTCTAAGATAATGAAAAGGTAGATGACCAAGACGACAATGCTATAAGATTACTTGATCTTTACTTAAAGAACTTCTACCAACCCTATTAACTTGACTTGATTTCTGACTTGAATCATCATGCAACTCACGATAGTAAACTTTCCACGTTTAACACCAAAGCCAAGAATCTGGCATGTTGCAATGTCCTAAAATAGATAATAATTAGGCCCAACATTTGACAGTGCAATTCAAGGTTTCAGTGATTTGGCCAACAGATAGCGATTACAAGAAAGAGATGGAACAATAAAAATAGTATCTAAATTAAGAGAGTCAGAGTTAGATATTGATCCCTCATGAGTGACTGGTGTTATACCTCCATTAGCAGTTAGAATATTTTGTTGGGTTAATGGACGAATAGATGTAAGATGGTGAGTGGAGTTTGTCATATGATCAGTAGCACCTGTATTAATAATCCATGTATTATTTCGAGTAAGATTTGTCATACCTGAAGTTATATTAAAATCACCACTTGGTTTAGTAGAAGTAGCAATTATAGCCTTGCCGAACTTCTTACAAGGCTTTCTATTGAAATTCTACCATTCCAGATATCCCTCAATTTCATAGCATAGTTCTTTAGAGTGTCCAACTTCGCCACAATGAGTACAAGTGTATATGATGGGCTTAGTCGGTATTTTTCCTTTGAACTGGGTACGAGTCTAAGCTGCTACAAGTACATAATGGTTCGACAGTATCTTCGGCTCTTTTATCGTATGTCGTTGGTTGTGATCCCGTCGGACATATGCATAACTAGACTCGAGATCAAGAGGTAGATCCTTTTGGAGTATTTCACTCTTAGCATTACTAAATTCCGAATCAAGCCCGGCTAGGAAAATATGTGTTCGAAGTCAGGTAATATGTTTATGGAGTGATACTACTCCATTAACATCCTCCCCTTGTGCACATGTCCGGGCATCAATTTCCTAAAATATTCAAATCAATTCATTATAGTATGCAGGTAATGGGTTACCATTATGACGTGTAGTGAATGATTTTCGATTCAATTCAAATAATTGAGTTTCGTCAGATCCATCATAAAAGGTTTTTGAGACAACATCCCATATCTCATTTGTTGTTGGAAGACTAATGAATCTTTGCATCAATATTGGACTCATGGAGTTAATCAGCCAACTTTTTACTTGGTTATTATCAAGGAGCCAAGTTTCCAATGCTTTATCTCATGCTGGTGGCTTTGGCGTAGTGCCATTAAGAAAGCCAGATTTATTTCTGACTCCAGTTCGCATCTCCATGATCTGTGAACATAGAGTATAGTTCGTATCATCAAGAATAATTCCTGTGGGAAAAGGAGAATTATCTTGAAGGGTTTGAATAAAATTAGGTGTTCTATGGGATATGATGGATGTATTTTCGGTGGTCATGATTTTGAAGATTCAAAGAATTCAAAGGGAAAGAAAATACAATTTCAAGAATTTAATAAAAATTTTGATTTCAATGGGTATGCTTTGATACCATGAAGGTTAAAATTCAGAGAAAAAGAGAGATAATTCAAGGAAAATATTTTTCTATGATATTCAAAGAAGGGTTACACCCCTTATATATACATACAGGAATCCTAATCATAACCTAATTAGGAATAGAATAACATCATAAATAGAATAGAACTTTATTTCTAATTGTATGCAAATATTTACTTCCTAATATATATAATAAAAATATTTACTTCCTTAACAATATATGTATATATATATATATGTGTGTGTGTGTGTGTGTGTGTGTGTGTTTATGTATTGTTATATATATGTATATGTGTTAAGATTTGTGTGTGTGTGTGTATATATGTATATATATATAAAGAGTGGTCAACATTTTTTCTTGGATCAACTCCTCTTTCTTCCATTTTTTTTTCTTTTTTCTTTTCTTTTTTTCCTTCTTCTTCCTTCTACGCCACCTCCATTGTAATACCAGCTCGATCACCACCCATGCCACTTGAGCCACCACTGAACCACCACGAGCTCGCCATCACCTCCCCTTCTTCCTTCTACCGTTGATGTCGCCTAGCCCCCTGAAATTGCCAAAATCTAAAAAGAGCTATTGTAGCTCTGATGGAAAAAAATGGTGGACTCATCTTGACGCATACTACTCAATTCTTAAATCGGTTCAAGCTTAGGAAGTCCGATTAGTTATATATCTTCAAGTTTTAGTTTATGCCTAATAGGGTTTTTTATTTTTTATTTTTTAGCTTGAGTTTGAATGATTCTTGTTAACTCCCTTTAGAAATATTGTTGTGTGAATCTTTAGCTTCTTAAATATATTTTTAGTATATTTTTCTGAATTTATTTGAATTATGCATAATTATTGTATTTTTTATAATTTAAATGAACTTTTATATGTTTTATATAGAAATTATGTTTAAATAGTATAGTTAATTTAAATTATTAAGTTTAGAAGTGAGAAAATAATTTTTAGTAATTTTTAGTAATTTTTGAAAAATATTTAGTATTATGTGAATTTTTGATTAATGGGTAAATTATGTATTTTAATTGAAATTATAGTTAAATTATATATTTTAAATAATTTTGGAATAATAAATGGTATTAAAACAATTTTTATGAATTATTTACTATTTATAACTAATTAATAATAATTTTCAAAATATATTCAAATAATAGTTTTATTTATTATTTTTGTGAATAAATGAGTTTTTAACTATTTTTATTATATATTTAAACTACTTAGATAATTAATTGAGAATTTTACTATTTAATTTTGAATAATCAAAAAATTAGATTTTTATTAATATTATAAAATTTATTAGAGATTTTATTTAATTAATGTGAAAATAATTAGCTTTAATGTTTTTATTATTTAAATAAATATTATGGTTTATTATTGATGATTATGGATTTTGATAATTTTTGGTTTATTATTATTATTATTATTATTATTACTTTTTATTGTAAATTGTGATTCTCGGTTGGGAATTGAGTAGTTTGGGTCCCAACCCGAGGTGGTGAATATTTGTGAGTTTTAAAGTGTCTTTCTATGCAAGGTTGACTCAACTTTGGTAGAGAGATGTCCGTTTTATAGAGGAAACTCAAAATTTTGGTAGATTTCTCGTAAAACATGACATTAGGTCTATTTTAGTAAAGTCATATTTCTTTAATCAAGTTTTTCCTTAGAAATCTAGAATTTGTAGGAATTCCATTTTCATTTATTTCTTCTCTTTAGTTGTGCCTCCAACTGAGCTGACTGGTCGGGGTTGAGGGCGACTGTGCAGAGGAGCACATTCCAACTATAAGTTAATAACTGAACTATATATAGGAAGTATATATATATATATATATATATATGTATGTATATTAGCATGTTTATATTAATTTTCACATGATTAGTAAATTTTATATTATTTTAATTTATTGTAATCTTCCTTGTTTATTTATTTACTTATTTTTAAAAGAAACTATAGTAGAACGGGCTATTTGATGAGTTTCATCTGGACCGTGTGCATCCCTGTAAGATTGAGAGTGATTATTAGTGGTTATAAGGCTCGGTTAATGCTTTGCTCTCGAACATGATTTTGTGAGAGTATATATATATATATATATATATATATATATATATATATATGGCTCAGTGATATTTTGCTCTTGAGAACCGCCAGTAAATATTAGTTTAAGTAAATTGACTGTGGCTGATAGCTCGGTTGATGCTTTGCTCTTGAGAACCAGTAGTCTTTGGATTATAAGAGAGCCGAAAGACTATTAGATTTGTGGTTTAAGGTTTTACATGGTTTTTATATATAAAATGATTTAAGAAGCTTATTTGTATTTTATAAAGTATTTTATGATTTTAAAATACTTTATTTCCACAAAGTATGATTCCAATGAAAAATTAAATAGTTTAAATTATAAATTTCTTATTTTCATAAAGTTATTTTAAAGGAGGCTTTTGTACTATATATATTTCTTTTATTAACTTACTCATTGAGGTTTGACTCCTCTTAATATTTTTTTAGGATCTTGGGAGTTGCCTATCGATCAACCTACTCTACACTGGGTTTCTTCTTCTTCGATTATTTTATATAGGTTTATCTGATAGATATTACTATCATGTGTGTATTTTAAATCTAGAACATCGCAATAGTAATGGATTGGTTAATTATTATAATGTATTTTGAATTACTAAAGATTATTATTATATATATTATCTGAGTTTGTGTTGGATTTTAATTCATTTGTACTTTCTATCTTTATTTAAATTATGTCATTTTATTATTGTCTTTATTTTATTAAAATTTTCATTAAGGCTAATTATGGGCTTTAGGTACTTTATGTATTCATATTCCCTGGTACTGGTCACGTGCCCTTTTGGGTTCGGGTCGTGACAAAGTTGGTATCAGAGCTTTGGCTCATTTTATGTGTGTTTTGAGCTGTCAATGTATATTTTTCATAAATTACTATGGTAGTACGTTGATAATTATCACTTATTGTCTTCCTTGTTCTTACTATTTGCGCTTATATAGTACTTTTGTCTTATCTTGTATTCATTTATGTCTTTTTCAGAATGAGTCTAGAGTCTTATTTGATCCAGGTGCTTCATACTCTTTTGTATCTCCTGCGTTTGCTTCTAGAATAGCATGTGCACCTTCCAAGATGTTGTTTCCCTTATCTATAGTGACTCAACTTATTGATGAGTTAGAGACAGATGTGTTCTTTCCATCTTGTCCAGTATTGGTTAAGGGTAGAGAATTGCTTGCAGATTTGGTTTTGCTTTGATGTGATCGATTTTGACGTAATTCTAGGGATGGATTGGTTGGCACAATATTATGCCACGGTTGATTATTGAGAGAAGGAGGTAATTTTTAGAATTCCATCTGATGAGGAATTCATATTCAGAGGTGACAAGTGTTCAATACCTCAAAACATCATTTATGTGATCAAGACTAGAAAAATGCTTAGAAGAGGTTGTCAAGGCTACTTAGTTGTGGTCAAAGATATACAAGCAGATAATAGGGCAGTTAAAAAGGTGTCAGTGGTGCACAAGTTTTCAAATGTTTTTCCTAAAGAATTGTCAAGCTTACCGTGTGATAGGGAGATAAAATTTGGTATCGATGTAGTGCTTAGTATAGATCCTATCTCTATACCACCATATAGAATGGCTCTTGCAGATTTGAAGAAGCTAAGAGAGTAGTTGTAGGAATTACTTGATAAGGGTTTTATTCAGCCTAGTACATCTCCTTAGGGTGCCCTGTGTATTCGTGAAGAAAAAGGATGGTAGTCTTCAACTTTGTATTGACTACAAACAGTTGAATAAGGTTACCATCAAGAATAAATATCCACTCTCAATGATTGATGATTTTTTCAATCAGTTATAAGGAGCTTAGTGTTTCTCCAAGATCGACTTAAGGTTTGGGTACCATCAATTGAGAATTAGAGGTAAAGATGTACTTAAGACTGCATTTTAGACAAGATATGGCCATTATGAATTTTGGCAATGTCTTTTGGGTTGACTAATGCCCCAACAGCCTTTATGGACTTGATGAATAGGGTGTTCTAGCCATTTTTGAACCGATTTATGATTGTGTTCATCGATGATATTCTGGTATACTCCAGAAGTAAGGCCGAGCATGCAATGCATTTAAGATTGGTGCTTTAGACTTTGAGAGAGCACTAGCTGTATGGAAAATTTTTGAAGTGTGAATTTTGGTTGGACTAGGTGGCATTCTTAGGCCATGTAGTGTATAGTGATGGCATACAGATGGATCTAAGGAAGATTGAAGCTATTACATAGTGGCCGAGGCCCGTGACAGTGATAGAAGTAAGGAGCTTTCTAGGTTTAGCGGGCTATTATAGGAGATTTATAAAGGACTTCTCCAAGATAGTTGCACCTTTAATCAGGCTGACCCAGAAGAATGTTAAGTTTGTGTGGTCAAACAGATGTGATAAGCACTTCCAGTTGCTTAAGGATTTATTGACTTCGACTCTAGTGTTGACTTTACCTTCTAAGGATGAAGGTTATATGGTGTATTATGATGCTTCCTAAGTAGGATTGGGTTTTGTGCTAATGCAGAATGAAAGAGTGGTTGCTTATGCTTCAAGACAGTTGAAGAAGCATGAGCAAAAATATTTTACTCATCACTTAGAGATGGTAGTAGTGGTGTTTGTACTAAAGTTTGGAGGCATTACTTGTATGATGTGACTTGTGAGATATACACCAACCATAAGAGCTTGAAGTACATTTTTTAGTAGAGGGATCTAAATTTAAGGCAGAGGAGATGAATGGAACTTCTCAAGGACTATGATTTTTCTATTTTATACCATCTAGGCAAGGCAAATGTAGTTGCAATTGCTTTGAGCTAGAAGTCTGCAGGAAACCTTGCACACATCAGTACAGAGAGGAGACCAATTATTAAGGAGATGTATGAGTTAATTGACTAAGGACTGTAGCTAAAGGTGACTAAGAAATGCACCCTTACATAATTTAGGGTGCGGTCAGTGTACTTAAATTGAGTTAAGGCAACATAGAGAAGGGACCTATAATTGCAGAAGATCATGTTTGAAGTGCAACAAGGCAAGTCCATTGAATTTGTGATTGATGGCGAGGGTGTGCTGCATTTGGGTACTCGATTATGTGTGCTAAATATGGATCAGTTGAGGAAAGAAATTATGAAGGAGGCACATTTTTCAGCTTATAGTATTCATCCAGGTTCTATAAAGATGTATCATGACTTAATGGATACATATTGGTGGAATGGAATGAAAAAGGATATAATATAATTTGTATCCAAATGCCTCACTTGTCAGCAGGTGAAGCTAGAGCATGAAAGGCTTGTAGGGTTGTTACAACCATTGCCTATCCTAGAGTGGAAATAGGATATGATTGCTATGGGCTTTGTGACTGGATTGCCTCAGACTACTCATAGTTATTATGCTATTTGGGTGATAATTAATAGACTAACTAAGACAACACACTTTTTACCAATCAAGAAGACATACTCTATTGACAAATTATTAAGATTGTATATTAATAGAATTGTTTGTCTTCATAGGGTACCGGTGAGCATGGTATCCGATAGAGGAGCTACTTTCACCTCAGTCTTCTGGCAAGAGTTGCATAAGGCATTGAGTACCAGACTTGATTTTAGCACTATATTTCATCCTCAGACATATGGTCAGTCATAACAGACCATTCAGACCCTTAAGGATATGTTGAGGATGTGTGTGCTTGACTTTGGTGGTTAGTGGGACATACATTTGCCATTGATAGAATTTGCATATAACAACAGTTATCATGCAAGTATTGAGATGACTCCATATAAAGCACTCTATAGTAGGAAATGTAGATCACCATTATGTTGGGAAGTTAGAGAGAGACAGCTGAAAGGTCTAGAATTAGTGCAAATTACTTCTGAGAAGGTTATTATTATTCATCAACGTTTAAGGACAACCTTCAGTAGACAAAAGAGCTATGTAGATCCAAAGAGGAAGGATGTGTCTTTTTTCGTTAGAGACATGGTGTTTATGAAGATGTCTCCAATGAAGGGGGTTATGAGGTTTGGTAAGAAAGGAAAATTAGCCCCGAGATACATTGGGCCATTTGAGATACGTTCAAAGGTTGGAGAGGTGGCCTATAGATTGGTGTTGCCACTTGAATTATCTTGGATTCACCTGGTGTTTCATATTTCTATGATGAGGAAATATATTCTTAATCATTCTCACATCCTTCAGACTTATACAGTGGAGTTCAGTAAAGATATGTCATATGAGGAATATCTGGTGGCAATTGTGGATCACCAAGTTCGTCAGCTTTGCACCAAGGAGATCCCGATGGTGAAGGTATTATGGAGCAACCACAAAGCTGATGACTACACATAGGAAATGGAGGCAACGATGCGGGTGGTTTATCCCTATCTTTTCCATTAGATTCTGTATTTTATTATTGAAAATTCAAGGATAAATTTTTGTAAGGGGGGAAGATTGTAATGACCCTTATTTCAAATTATTAAAAATTATTTGAAATATGCAATGTTAATAATATTTTAAATTTTTTATTTATATATTATCAATATTTGTGAATGGTATTAGTTTATTTTACATTAAATATTTTATTTACGCAAAGGATTTATTTGGAAGTATTATTGGTTATTATTATTATTTTTTTTATTATTTGTTATTGTTAGTATTATTATTAGTGTTATTATTTTAATGTTTGTTTATGTATTGTTTTATATATATGTATATGTGTTAAGATTAGAGTGTGTGTATATATATATAAAAGGAGTGGTTAACATTTTTTCTTAGGTTAACTCCTCTTTCTTCCCTTTCTTTCTTTTTTTCTTTCTTTTTCCTTTCTTCTTCTTCCTTCTCTACCACCTCCATTGCAATATCACCCCAATTATCACCCACGCCACTTGAGCCACCACGAGCTCACCATCACCTCCCCTCCTTTCTCCCTTCCTTCTGCTGTTGCCTAGCCCTTTAAAATTGCTAGAATCCGAGAAGAGCTATTGTAGCTCCGACGGAAAAAATGATGGATTTAGCTCGAGATTTTGGGTTTGTCAGACTTCTTTTGACGTGTACTACTCGATTTTCAAGTCGGTTCAAGCTTAGGATATCCGGTTAGTTAGATATCTTTAAGTTTTAGTTTATGCCTATTAGGGTTTTTGATTTTTTTTAGCTTGAGTTTGAATTATTCTTGTTAACTCCCTTTGGAAATGTTGTTGTGTGAATCTTTAGCTTCTCAAATATATTTTTAGTTTATTTTTCTGAATTTATTTGAATTATGCATAATTACTATATTTTTTTATAATTTAAATGAATTTTTATTAATCATGTGTTTTATACGTTTTGTATAGAAATTATGTTAAAATAATATAGTTAATTTAAATTATTAATTTTAGAAGTGAGAAAATAATTTTTAGTAAGTTTGAGTAATTTTTGGAAAATATTTAGTATTATGTGAATTTTTTATTAATGGGTAAATTATGCGTTTTAATTGAAATTATATGTTTTAAATAAATTTGGAATAATAAATAGTATTAAAACAATTTTTACGAATTATTTACTATTTATAATTAATTAATAATAATTTTTGAAAATATATTCAAATAATAGTTTTATTTATTATTTTTGTGAATAAATGAGTTTTTAACTATTTTTATTATATATTTAAACTATTTAGATAATTCATGGAGAATTTTACTATTGAATTTTGAATAATCAAAAAATTGGATTTTTATTAATATTATATAATTTATTAAAGATTTTATTTAATTAATGCGAAAATAATTAGCTTTAATGTTTTTACTATTTAAATAAATTATATTATGGTTTATTATTGATGATTATGGATTTTGATGATTTTTGATATATTATTATTATTATTATTATTATTATTATTATTATTAAATAGGAAAAATGATCAAATCTATCATGAACTATAGGTCAATTATCAATTTAATCCTGATTTCAAAGTTGTATCAATTTGCTCCTCCAACTTTGAGAGTTGTTCCAAATGTATCCAAATAATATTGAGCTTGTAACAGAGATGACATGACAAGCTGACATGGTATAAAAGTGGCTGACATGACAAAAAAGTTAAAACTCACCTCATCAATTTTATCCTAAACTATAAATCAATTATCAATCTAATCATAACTTCAAAGTCATTTTAATTTGCTCCACTAAGTTTTCGAGTTATGCCAAATCTATGCAGAAGTCAATAAACTTGTGCCAGATAGCTACAATGGCCATCTTTTGTGGCATAAGAGTATTTGACATGGCAAAAAAAATTACAAACCTAAAACTTACTATTTTCCAAATCAGAATTGTATACACACAAGAATATATTGTTTGAATAGTGAGATCATGACGTGCAAATGTGGAAACATAGCTTCTTTGAAGACACCTTAAAACTCATGTAAATCCAGGTGGATTGTTTTGGTGTTGTCCTCGTTTGGAGGTATGGTTTCAACAATAAGGATCCCATAAAAAATTAAAATATTTATGCAAAATCAAAATACTAAAAAGTATCATGAAATCCAAGTAGTAAGAAATTTAAATATTTTTAAATAAAATTATAATTTCAAGCTTTATATAAAATAGATGTTCAACAAATTTTGACTGTTTTATTGCCATTACGTATGCATCAAATAAAGAAATATAAAAGTATGACTGAAGTTTGAGTTTAATTTTACACTAACTTTAAGGAAGTTTAATTTTACACATACTTTAAGGAAGTTTAATTTTTCCATGTCATACACTCTTACACCATGTAAGATGGCCATTGCAATTATCTGACACAAGCTCATTGACATCTGAATAGATTTGGCACATCTCAAAAAGTTGGAAGAGCAAATTGAAATAACTTTAAAATTAGGATTAGTTTGATAATTAGTCTATAATTAAGGATAGATTTGATCAGGTGAGTTTTAAGTTTTTTACTTTGTCATTTCTATCACAAGCTTAATGTCGTTTGGATAGATTTGGAACAACTCTCTAAGTTGGAGGAGCAAATTGATGCAACTTTAAAATTAGAATTAGATTGATAACTGGTTTATAATTCAGAATAGATTTGATCATTTTCCCTATTAAATATTGCTTTTATTATGAATTGTGATTCTCGGTTGGGAATTGAGTAGTTTGGGGTCCCCAACCGGAGGTGGTGAACATTTATGAGTTTTAAAGTGTTTTTCTATGTAGGGTTGGCTCTAATTCGGTAGAGAGATGTCCATTTTATAGAGGAAACTCTGCCGAATTTTTGGTAAATTTCTCATAAAATATGACATCAAGTCTATTTTAGTAGAGTCGTATTTCTTTAATCAAGTCTTTCTTTATAATCTAGAATTTGTAAGAATTCCATTTTTAATTCCGTTTTTATTTATTTCTTCTCTTTAGTTGCATCTCTAGTTGAGCTGACTGGTCAGGATTGAGCGCGACTACGTAGAGGAGCACATTCCAACTATAAGTTAATAATTGAACTATATATAGGAAGTATATATATATTAGCATGTTTATATTAAGTTTCAGATGATTATTATATTATTTTTATTTGTTATGATCTTTCTTGTTTATTTATTTATTTTTAAAAGAAATTACGATAGAACGAGATACTTGATGGGTTTCATCAAGACCGTGTGTGCACCAGTAGAATTGAGAGTGAGTGTTAGTGGTTATAAGGCTCGGTTAATGCTTTGCTCTCTAGTATGATTTTGTGAGAATATATATATAAGGCTCGGTGATACTTTGCTCTCGGGCATGATGTATATATTACTAGGGTTGGTAGCTCGATGATGCATTGCTATTGGGAACCGCCAGTAAATGTTGGTTTAAGTGAATTGACTGTGGCTGGTAGCTCAGTTGATGCTTTATTCTCAGGAATCAACAGTCTTTAGATTATAAAAGAGATAAGAGGCTATTAGATTTGTGATTTAAGGTTCTACCTAGTTTTTATATATAAAATGATTTAAGAAGCTTATTTGTATTTTATAAAGTATTTTATGATTTTAAAATACTTTATTTCGGTAAAGCATGATTCTAATAAAAAATTAAATAGTTTGAATTATAAATTATAAATTTGTTATTTTTATAAAGATATTTTAAAGGAGGCTTTTGGACTGTATACATTTCTTTTAGTAACTTATTTAGTAAGGTCTGACTCCCCTTAATATTTTTTTTCAGGATCTTAGGAGTCGCATGTCGATCAGCCTACTCTACGATTAGTTTCTTCTTCTCTAGTTATTTTATGTAGGTTTATCTGATAGATATTACTACTGATACTGTCTAATATGTTTTCGCCTAGTTAAGGGCTCCTTATCTCCTAAACATGGACACCTAGATTAGGAAGAATGTAGGATTCATCTGGAATAGGGACTACCCTAAAGAAGAATCCTAATCAAAGAAGGAACACTCTCCTACCAAGATTATGTTTCACTATCTCACAAGAACTCCAACTCCTCCCAAGTTTGAGTATTGCTATATATAGAACCCCATACCCCTCATAAAGAGGCATCTCATTCTCATATATTCTAGCTATCTTGGGTTCTTCCTACTTCTGTTCTCTAACTTAGGCATCGAAGTGTTCATGAGGACTCTCCCCACTTCTCACCTTGCCTTCTGTTCATGGATTACAAGATACCAAGCCCAAGAGTTCCGAAAACCAATTATCAAGTGGCGCCGTCTGTGGGAACTCTATGGTAAAATCCATTCATTTACCTACTAAGCTAAAGACATCCCCACCATGACTTCCAACCCACTACTAGCCCTGACTCCTGTAGCTGGCACCAACCCTTCCGCACCTATCCCTTCAACTGACCTCTCAGACCCTCTCCCAGCAATAGTTCTTCCACCTACTTTTTAACATGTCAGAGCCTCATCTGGACATATACCTCCACTCCCTGACAATACCCCAAGATACCCGTCCTTAGGCACCAACCTCCCGCATTACGCTCTACTACAACACCATCGCTCAATACCTTCTATAACCTTTCCGAGTTTAATAGAGACACCAGCAATAACCACACCAAATCTAAACATTGTAAACCAAACACTCAGCCTCAATTAAACTAGCAAGGAAGTCATGATAAAAAATATTCAGGCGTAGATAGCTTTGATTCAACAACAACTAAATGCTATAATACAGAGTGGGCATTCTGAGCCAGCTCAAAATGATGGTAACATAACATCTCGGCAGGCCCTGGGGGCAAGCATAAGAAAAGGTAAAGCATCGAAGGGGGAGTGTAGTTCAATAATTCTAGCTCTTGATGATTCAAAAATAGCTCAAAAGGTTGAAGAAGCAATATACAAAGCCCAGACCAAACCAAGAAAGGAAGAAGAATGCGTTATGGATAGCAGAACTCTGTTTGTCAGAAGAATAATTTAGACAGAGATCCCTACTAAGTTCAAAATCCCACTGCTTGATCAGTATGATGGGACGGGAGACCCCATTAGCCATATATCGGCGTTTTGAACAAAGATGCTACTTCAGAATGTAAATGATAGAATCATGTGTAGAGTTTTTTCGAGCACACTCATAAAGAATGCTCAAAAGTGGTTTCATCGACTCCTGGAGAATTCCATCACTTCTTTCAAGGATCTAGCAGAATAATTTCATATCAAATTCATCACCAATATTCCCCTAGCCAAGAACATCAACGATCTTCGGATATGTCAGTAAGAAGTTGATGAATCTTTACGGAGTTATCTTGACCGTTTCAATAAAACTGCCATGCAAATTGAGCATCTTCGATGAAGTTGCCATAGAAGATTTGAAAAATGGCACTAGACTCAGCAAGCTTAAAGATAAAATAATGACCAAAGAATCGAGTACCTTTGCAGAGGCAATGGCGATGGCAGTCAGGATGATAAAAATGGATGAGGATAGAAGGATGTGATGGGAGGAAGAGAAGCCATCGATCAAGGATGAATGACCCAAAAACAGACAAGCAAGCTTCCCAAAAACAAATTTTAGAAATCCAGTAGAAAAATTCGATAGGGAAGCGGACAAATACACACCTTTGAACACCTCTCGATCTAAAATCCTCATGTGGGTCAGGAAAAATGGAGTTAGAATCACCCTGACTAAAAGAATAAGCCCAAGCTAAAGATCTACTCAAGACAGAGGACAATACTGCCAGTATCATCAGGAATACGGGCACGACATAGAGGGATGTAGAGAGCTGAAGAATGCCATAGAAAGACTGGTGCAGAGGGGCAAGCTCAATAATTTCATGGATGCACCGAGGAGAAGTGGAATCTCTAAAAATTAGGATCATGACAGGCCAGACGGAAAAAGAACCTGGAGGGAGCCGATTGGCACAATCAACATGATCATCAAGGGAGAAAACACTGAGAAAAGATTAAAGCAAAGTAAAGGAGAAAAACTAGTACCCAGGAGAAGCGATATTGTGTTCAAGTCAGAAGATGATTCGCATGTTTATCACCCCTATTGTGATGCCCTGGTAATAACTACGTGCATTAACAAGTATCTGGTAAAAAGACTATTGGTGGATAATGGAAGTGCTGTCAATGCATTATCTTGGAATGCATACAAGGCAATGGACAGCTCCATCACCAACCTAAAGGCCATTCAGAATCCCATCATGAGTTTCTGTGGAGGAACTATATAACTAATGGGAATTGTCAAACTGAGCCTAGAGTTCAGGAATCAAGATGATGAAGAAACAAAAATAATCTGAGCAATATTCAATGCGGTGATATACCACTGGCGTATAATGGGATTATAGGACAACTGTCACTCTATGAAGTAGATGCAATCACCAGTATTCAGCGTTTGACTATGAAAGTTCCCATCAAGAATGGAACCCTTACCATTCAGGGGGATCAGCATATGGTCCGACAGTGTTACCGGATGGCCATGGAGCCAGAAGTGGAGGCTTTTCCTTTAAAAGCATGGGAAGTTGAGAAGCAAGGCATTGATCTACAACCAGTAAAAGACACGGAGACCTTATAAATAACAGAAGGGAAGACCATGAAAATTGGCAATGAATTTAACCTGAACATCAGAGAAGAAATAAGGGAAGTCCTTACCAGACACTCGGAGGATTTTACTTCACAAGCATCTGAAATCATTGGTGTGGACCCCCAAGTTGCCTACCACTACCTAAACATCAGACCAAGAGCCAATCTAGTAGCTCAGAAAAAAGAACCTTTGCCTATGAAAGGCAAAGAATAATTGCTGAAGAAATAACAAAGCTATTAGCAGCCGAGTTCATCAAAGAAGTTACTCACCTGGAATGGGTAGCCAATGTGGTACTCATAAAAAAAGCAAACAGGAAATACATAATGTGTGTAGACTACACTGACATCAACCAAGCATGCCCTAAAGACAGTTACCCGTTGCCCACAATCGACCAGCTCGTTGACTCCACTGCTGGCCATGGATTATACAGCTTCATTGATGCGGCACAAGGTTCTTACCAGATCCTGATGAAGGAAGAGGATTAGAAGAAGACGTCCTTTATCACCCATGAAGGCTTATATTGCTACAAGGTGATGCCCTTCAGACTGAAGAATGTCAGAGCCACGTATTAAAGAATGATGAACCAAGTCCTCCAAGACCAGATTGGCACAAGCATAGAAGTATATACAGACGACATTATAATCAAAAGCAAGAATCTAAAACAACACCCAATAGATATAGACCATGTCCTCCGACTATTAAGTAAATCCAGAATCAAGTTGAATCCAGAAAAATGCATTTTTGGAGTCTAAGTAGGCAAATTCTTGGGATTCATGATATCTCACCAGGGCATTGAAGCCAATTCGGAAAAGATGGAAGCCATACTCAACATGGAAGCACCAAAAAACATCCATGAGGTACAAAAGTTAAATGGCAAAATCATCACATTAGGGCATTTTATTTCATGCTCGGGCAGACAGTGTTTACCATTATTTTGAGCTCTCAAAAAGTCGAAAAAGTTTGAGTGGTCCGCTGACTGCCAGGTAGCATTCAAAGACATTAAAAAATTCTTATCCTCACCACCCCTACTCAGCCGGCCCATCCCAAATGAGACATTATACTTATACCTTTCAATAGGTCGAGAATGCATCGCCTCAGTATTGGTAAGAGAAGAAGGAAGCCAATAAAGCCCAGTTTACTACATCAGTAAAATGCTTCGTGGATCTAAAATTCGATATCCCATACTAGACAAGCTAGCCATGGCTGTCGTCCACGCCTCTCGAAAGCTCTGACATTACTTCTAGGCTCATTATATTATCGTCCGAACCCATTTTCCATTGTGAAAAATCTTACAGAGATTGGAGACATTGGGCAGGCTAGTTCAGTGGTCGGTATTACTCGATGAATTCGACATTGACTATGAACCTTGCCTACAGATGAAAGCTCAGGCATTAGCAGACTTCGTGCAAGAAATGGCTCTGAAAGATGTTACCTTGACCAAAGCACCGGAGTGGAAGCTTTATGTTGACGAAGCATCCTCAGCTCAAGGCTTTGGCGCCAAAATAATCCTCCGAGGACCACACAAGGTTTACATCTGATATGCTGTCTGAATTGAGTACAATGCAACAAACAATACTACAGAGTATGAAGCACTAATCACAGGACTGAAGTTAGCCACCGAAGTCAGGGCTGAACATCTCATTATACACTCAGACTCCTAACTGGTAGTCAACCAAGTCAGTGGAACGTTCCAAGTCAAGGACACCTACATTGTCAAATACGTGGACAAAGCCAAACAACTCTTGCAACACATTGAATGAGATGGAGGTCGATGGGAGATCATCCAAATACCCAGGGAAGAAAACAGCGAGGCCGACTTCCTGGCCAAGTCTACAACCAAAGACAGTCAAGCATTCCGGGATTGAATTTCATCGAGTCATTAACCAATCCCAGCACTGAAGACCTCGAAGTTTTGGAGACACGGGTAGTCTCAGAATGGATGCGATCGATAATCCAATACCTAGAACATGGAATCCTCCTTGAAGACAAGCTGCAAGTGCGGAAGCTAAAAACCAAGACAACCCACTATTCCATCCATCAAGGGGAGCTCTATTGAAAATCCCTCTCACACCCATGGTCCAAGTGCGTCTCAATAGAGGAAGGAAATTACATACTCCGAGAGATCCACGAAGGAATTTGCGGAGCGCAAGAATCCTATTATGCGCTAACTCGAAAAGCACTACTCCAAGGGTATTATTGGCCCACCATATCCAACGATGCCCAGCAGCTAACGCAAGTATGTCGCTAGTGCCAGCACTATGCTCGACTCAACCACAAGCCTTCCCGCCCCCTTCATCCCATCGGCAGCCCGTGGCCATTCGCCATGTGAGGGATGGACATCCTTGGTCCCTTCCTACCCTCCACCTCGTAGAAAAAATTCATAATTGTGGCTATTGACCATTTCACTAAATGGGTGGAAGTAGAGGCAGTCCCAACCATCACAGAAGCTTGGATATAGCACTTCTTCTTGAAGGAGATCAACTACCATGTGTGTATTTTAAATCTAGAATATCGTAGCAATAATGGATTGGTTAATTATTATGATGTATTTTGAATTACAAAAGATTATTATTATATATATTATCTAAGTTTGTATTGGATTTTAATTTATTTGTGTTTTTTTTGTCTTTATTTAAATTATGTCATTTTGTTATTGTCTTTATTTTATTAAAATTTTCTTTAAGGCTTACTATGAGTTTTGGGTACTCTATATATTCTCATTCCTTAGTGCCGATCACGTGCTCCTTTGGGTTCAAGTCGTGACATTACTAAAAGGAAAAAAGGTGCATTTTTGCCCTTACTGTTTATACTAAGGAGTATATTTACCATTAAAGAAATATTTTGGATCAGTTAAGTACAAAAATTTTAAAATAAAAAAATTTAGCTTAACTTCAATTTGATTATCAAAATTTAATTTGTATCTTTTTAAAGACCAAACTTCTATTTAGTTTCAAAGTAGTTACTCAAAAAAAATTTGGCGAATTTTGGCACCTAAATAATTCAAAATTACTACTTTAATAAAAAAAAAAGTGACGATATATATATATATATATATATATATATATAGGAAATAAAAAAAATTTGAAAATCATTTTGATTTCACCTAATAAAAGTTAACTCATATTTAGTGGTATTAGAGTATCTCCAATGATACTTTTTAAAATAAAAAGTATACTCTAGATAATAAAGGGTATCTTAAGGAATCTTTCAATTTAAAGAGCAAACAATTTTATTCTGTATCTCACGTTTTTACTTTTTTACTCTCAATCTTAGAAATTTATGAGTAACAATCTTATAAAAGAGATATATTAGTATAACATGATAATTTTGATTGAGATAAACTATAATATGACAATTTTAGTATGACACGTCATCTAAATTAGTAGAAATTATTTTAGATAACTTTTTTATACAATTAAAATTAATGTTTTGTAATAAAAAATATACAAATTAAAGTTATAGAAAATAAAATTTAATATAATGTTTGGCTTGTTATGTATAAAATATAATATATATATATATATATATATTAGCTTGTTATGTCTTCTTTTGACTGACATTTTCTTTTGGGTTTGCTATAGCTTGTTTTTTTTTTTAAAAAAAAAAAAGGATTTGGAGCATATATAAGTGATAATTTGTTGATGACAATTTCATTTAGGCACTGATTGATTTATGATCTTTTGGTGTTATCTCAAAATTCGGTGGATTTCTCAATAATTGAATCTAGTGTCTCTTACTATTGAACATTAATTACGTAAATTGCTCCTTTGGTCATCTTATTATGGTCCCATATAGTTTTTCAATGGCAAGGTACCATAAGCTTTTCAAGGTAATTTGTGATGATATAACGTTCGAAGTAGGTACATTTTGTGAATATACGCTACATTATTTCACATCAACAAATTTTCCATGGATTATAGTCACTGTGTGAGTCCCATTTAGTTTGAACACTTCTAAATCATTATGTGGTATCCACCAAGAGACTAGGATGCTTGTATGAGCAATAATGTAGTGTATATTCACAAAACATATCTATTCTGTAAGCCGCATCATGACAAATAAAGACTTGAAAATTTGTAGTGCCCTTCACTTGTAACCAAAATAAATCATGGATACAAAATTAAAAAAATATATATATATAGGACCGAATTGAAACAAACAAAAATTAGGTGACCAACAAAGTAATCTGCCCACATTAATTTCATTCATTACGTTATTTTAGTATGAGTAATATTATAGTAAATTAGTTATACTCTTTTACTTGGTGTAAATTATTTTATTTTATTTTTATTTTATTAGGAAATTATAATGATATTACTGCAAATCAGGGTTCAAAACATAAGCACAATCAAGCCATTCCCCTATATCATACTTAGAAGCTACCACCCTAGCTAAACAATGAGCAACAACATTCGCTAACTACTTAACAAATACAAACTGACCAAAATTCAGCTTAGAAAACAACAAATGACAATCCTTAATGACCAAATCAACTGGAGAGGAATCTGCAGATCTGGAAGCAAACGCAGAGACAAGAACTTAACAATCAAATTTCACAATGACATGAGACAAAGTCTTAGAAACCAACCAGCGTCATGACTCTCTAAGAGCAAGAGCTTCAGCTAGAAGAGGATTAAAGCATCCCTGATTAGAAGAGTAGAATGCCATCTTGAATTAACCACTTGAATTCTAAAGCACACTTCTAATTCCTATACGAGTAGGATTAGCAATAATATTAGCATCTATGTTGCATTTTAAGAAACTAGTAGGAGGATGACTCCACTTAACTTGGTGAGCCACACTTGATCCCTGAACAAAAGCATTATGTTTCACACTTAACTCAGACCACTGTTCATAAAATTTAGAAGCATCATTCAATAAAACACTAATAGGTCGAGATCTGCCATGCCAAACTCTGTCATTCCTATTACGGCATAGAAACCAATAAATTATTTTCTTTAATTGAATGAAAATTATTATAGTTATAAAAAGTATATATCTATAATCAAAATTTCAACCCCAATCCAGATATATTTGGATTTCAACCAAATAAAATGTAAGAAATATCTATCAATGCTAGGATCTCATAGTTTATGTTCGAATAGAATTCAATTTTTGTTCGAATAGAATTCAATGGAGTAAACATAAAATAATTATAAATGCGTAAAATTTATGTCAAGCATTCATCATGCACTTTGCTTTATGGTATTTAGAATAAGATTAACAAGTAACCCATAAGATTTAGCTCCAAGTGCGCTTAAAATTTACTTATTTTAAAACAATATTTTCAGTCTACAGTTTAATGAATTTGCTTTTAATAAAGTAATTGAATTTGCAAATGTTCAAGATCTCTGTTTGTTCGTTGAACAAATAAAGGCTAGCTTTTTACCCACTAAAGGAAAAAAAAAAGGAAATAGATTATACCCTTGTGGCACCGACAGTATCTCCTTTCATGACCAAGGGAATAGCATTGCAGGAGGAAAGCCAACAACAAGACTACGACATCATCACCTTTTCAATATTTGTTGTTAGAAAAACCATTAAAAACAATTTGTCTTCCAAATCACTTCGTGAATGGGTCATGCTTGATGCAATCAAAATGCCGCACAATAAAAAAAATAAAAAATAAAAGTGAATAAAATTTATGTGAAAAATCTTAAATTAGGGAAAAAAATACTAATAGAGGAGGATACATTTGCTATTATTAACAATTTGAAAAGGATAAATATTTCTATGGTCACCTAACTTTACACTAATTTTACTTTAACTATCAAACTTTAATTGGTTTCTTATTGATAATTAAATTTTAATTAAGTATTATAAACAAGTGATTTTGTAATAATCCAAATATTTTAAATTATTTATATAAATATTGAGATTTTCAACGATACAAATTATCTTTATTTTATATTGTTATTATTGATATATTAAAGTATTATATTTAAGTACTAACTTTAAAATTCTATTGAGAATTATTAATATTATTTTTACATCATTTTTATTTTATGCACATACTTTATTATTTTAATTATCCAAATATTTATTCGTAGCATTACTATTGTTGACTATTATATTTATAGTATTATTTTATGTAGAGATATATTAATATTATTATTATATTTACTACTTAAACTACCTAATATATATATATATATATATATTAGTGCTTTTTAGACAAAAAAGTTGGTCAAAAATCTTCTTATACAGGCCAAATTATTTTTTTTCCCTTCCTTCAAATTTCTTCTCTTCTTCCCTGCTACTTTCTCTTCTTTCCGCCAGCAGCCAACCACTTCTCACCATCAGCTGCTTTTTCTCCCTCTTGCTGTCTTAACCAAAGCCATCACCTTGCCCTTCCTCTTCCTTGCTCGAGAAGACAGCAGCAGCAGGAACAACAACAGGAACGGCAATAGCAACATCCTTCTTCCTCTTAATTTTCGCTTAGTTTAGCCGCCCCTCCGGTCGCGTCTACTAGTCGAGGTCGAACACGACGTATTAGAGGAGCACCTTTATCCTGTAAGTTAATATTTAATTTGAGTGTCGGGTCTTTTAATTTAAATTATATTAAATTTTGATGAATTTAATTTTATGAGATTCTAGTCGGCACTCTTCATATGATATTACATGATTTAATTTATACTTGATTTATTTTATTGTTATTTATTGTAAATTTCATTATTTTATTTATTTTCAATTATTTTAAATAAACCACGGTAGAACGGGCTACCTGATGAGTTTCATCAAAACTGTCTGCGCACCGATAAAATATGTTATTATTAATTATATTATCGGGGCTGATGGTCTGGTGATGCTTTGATCTCGGACACTACCAGTAGTATAATATTTGTTTATTTAATAAACACTGGGGTCGATGGTCTAGTGATGCTTTGCTCTCGGACACCGCTAGTATAGTTGGATTATTTTATTAAATCTTTGGGGCTGATGGTTTAGTGATGCTTTGCTCTTAGACACTGTTAGTGATATTGGATTAAGTGATGTGACTGCGGTTGTGTATTCTGGTGATACTTTACTCTTAGGATTCGACAGTCTTGGATATAAAGTGAGTCGTATGACTATTATAAAAATTGATAAATTGGGTTCTACCAAATTTTTATACTAAAATGTTTTAAAAAACATTAAATATCTAATTCTTTCTTTTGAAAAAAATGGATTTCTTATATGTATATCAAATGATTTGAATAAAATTATAATTATATTATATTTCCATAAAAATTTATTTTTAAGGAGATTTTCAACCACATTCATTTCTTTATTAACTTACTCAATAAGGTCTGCCTTCCCTCAACTTATTTTTTTCAAGAGTTTGAGAGTTCCTGTTAGGCCTACTTCTCTTCGTCGTGTAGCTTCATCACCGACTATTCTATGTAGGTCTACTTAGTTGTGTTGTATTTATATTCATGTACCGTAGTAGAGAACTATATAACTGTATATTTTAAGTTGAATATTATGTACTGAGACATTATTTGTATAACTGATGTTTATTTATTTTATGCACTATGACATTATGGTTTAAATTAAATTGAGAAAAATCAGTTTGATAATGTGCATTATGATTTAATTAATTATTGTAAGATTTTAAAGTTTAAATATTATACGTTTTTCTTTTAAGGCTTACTCTGGGTTTCGGTAGCTTTATGCTTTCCCATTCCCTAATGCCGGTCATGTGCCCTTGGGTTTGGGTCGTGACAAAGTTGGTATCAGAGCATTGGCTCATTTTTCATGCTTTTGACTATCGATATCTGTCTTTTTCTCATAATATTGTGGTACTTAGGTTCTTAAACGTCATTTGTTGATTTCTTGTCTTTTGGTTTCAACATCTAAGTCTATATTCCTGTCTTGTTTTGAATCTTATTTTTCTTATCTTTTTTTAATGAGGCATGCTCGAAATGCCCTTGCTGTTGACACAGAACCTGATGATGGTGAGCAGCCATTTCAGGATGAGATTCTCCCTTCTGCCCCTCGACCTAGAGGTAGGGGTAGAGGTAGAGCTAGAACTAGAGTGGCGGTAGCTTAGAGCCAGGATTAGCCTCTGGTAGAGCCTTAGATTCTTGTAACTTTTGCAACAAGTATGGCGGGTATTAATCAAGGCTTGGCAGCTCTTAATTAGGCAATGCCTATAGTGCAGTAGATGCTTCAGCGACAGAGCTCTGGACATAGCAGTTCTGGGTTTGGAGCTAGTGCATGTGCCACATGTGGGCGAGTGCATCAGGGTCCTTGTCACTTGATACCAGAAGTGTGTTTCAGGTGTGGTCAGTTTGGACATTTCACTAGAGCTTGTCCGAACTATAGATTCCAATCGTCCTTTGCTCAGGGATCTTCACCTTCTATTGTCCAGCCCTTGCAGCAGGTGCCTCAATAGTATCAGGCACCCATGTACCCTCAGCATCGATCAATATAGTTTGTGAGTCAAGAAGGCTAAGGCAAAGGAAAGACTTAGCCATTCACCTCGCAGCAGCCAGGAGGTGGTCAGGCTAGGGTTTTCACTTTGACTCCTCAGGATGATTAGGCATCCAATGCTGTGGTAGAAGGTATTATTCCAGTCTGTTGCTTTAAGGCTAGAGTCTTATTTGATCCGAGTGCTACATGTTCATTTGTATCTCCTTTGTTTGCTTCAAAAATGGCTTGACTTCCTTCCAAGTTTCGACTTCGCTTAGTGATGAGTTGGAGACAAACATTTTTCTTTCCATCTTGTCCCGTATTGGTAGAGGGTAGAGAATTATTGGCAGACTTAGTCCTTCTAGATGTGATTGAGTTTGATGTGATTCTAGGAATGGACTAGTTATTCCAGTATTATGCTTCTATGGATTGTAAAGCAAAAGAAGTAATTTTAGGATTCTAGGTGATAAGGAATTCAGATTCAGAGGTACTGAGAGTTCCATGGGTCGTATCTTTATTTCTGCCATTACAGCTAGGAAGGTGCTTAGTAGAGGATGGTAGGGCTATCTAGCTGTAGTTAGAGATGTTTAAGCAGAAATGGGATTAGTGGAAAGGGTACCTGATACTGAACCTCCAAGAATAAGCTTGAGAACCCCTTTATGTATTCGAACCCCCAAAGCATTAACTTGAAAACCCCAATAGTCAATTCAACAACAACCCTTAAGAATGGTTAGAAATCAGATTACTTAGATGATCAAAGAATTAGAATAAAGAAAACTCGTTTCTAAATTCCAATTTCGAAACACTCCACAAGAAGATGATCAATCTACTTGAATGTTCCTTAAAGCATGTATTATACACAAGAACACAAAGATAAAAGCAAAACAGCCTTTAGGTTTTTAAAACTTCAATTCTGAATAATAAAATTCGTCCAAGGCATATATATATAGCCTTTACAAGGTTTTCCTTAGTGAGTAAGGAAAACTAATAACCCTAATCACAAAAAAGGAATTAATCTAATCAGACCTTAAATAGGAATTTTGACATACTTCCTATTTTAAGAATAATTAAACTAACTAAAACTAATGGGCTTTTAAAATAACAAATTCGTCCAGCCCTTATTTAACATAATTAAACCCATTAATAACTTGGACTTGAATTAAGTTGTATTGAACTTGAGCTGCACTTGGCACAAAGCTTTGGTGTCCTTGTAAACTTTCACTAGCTAAGTTCACAAAGCCTTGTAGATGATGGATTAAGGCTTCTTGAAGCTTCTTAGATTGAGACCTTGTTATAGGTCTTTGAGGCATGCTGATTGGACTCAAAACCTCTTGAACTTGATCCTTGCCTTCTTGACCATGCTCATCTTCATCATGTTGAATTCTTTGAGCTTGGTGTGTTGGCTGCTCCATAACAGTACCAGTGGTATGTGAATTCTTAAATGTTTTTTCGGAGGAGTTACCTGGATTACCAAAGGAAAGAGAGATAGAATTTTGTATTGATGTTATGCCAGGTACAGATCCTATCTCTATGTCACCTTATAGGATGGCACCTATAGAACTGAAGGAGTTAAAAGAGCAATTATAGGAATTACTAGATAAGGGGTTTATTCAGCCTAGTACATCTCCTTGGGGTGCTCCGGTTCTCTTTGTAAACAAGGATGGTAGTCTTTGACTCTGTATTGACTACAGATAGTTGAATAAGGTTACCATCAAGAACAAGAATTCACTCCTTAGGATTGATGATTTGTTCAATAAATTACAAAGAGCTCGATATTTCTCTAAGATTGACTTGAGATCTGGGTATCATCAGTTGAGGATTAGAAATGAGGTTGTACCTAAGTCATCATTTTGGACTAGATATGGCCACTATGAGCTCTTAATGATGTCATTTGGGTTGACTAATGCCCTAGCAACCTTTATGGGCTTGATGAACATGGTGTTTAGGCCATACTTGGACCAATTTATGATTGTGTTTATTGATGATATTCTGGTCTATTTCAAGAATAAGGCGGAGCATGCGATGCATTTGAGATTGGTGTTGCAGACTTTGAGAGAGCACCAGTTATATATCAAGTTTTTAAAATGTGAGTTTTGGTTAGATCATGTGGCATTCTTAGGCTATATGGTGTCTAAAGATGGCATTCGGGTGGATCCCAAGAAGATAGAGGCGATCACTGAGTGGCCAAGACCTACAATGGTTATTGAAGTGAGAAGTTTTCTAGGTTTATTAGGCTACTACAGGAGATTTGTGAAGGATTTCTCTAAGATTGCCACGCCTTTAACCAGACTAACCTAGAAGAATGTTAGATTTATATGGACTGATAGATTTGAGGAGCATTTCCAGTTGCTTAAGAATTTATTGACTTCAGCTCCAATACTGATATTGCCTTCTGGTGATGATGGATACACTATGTATTGTGACACTTCCCATGTAGGTTTGGGATGTGTGCTAATGTAGAATGGTAAGGTGGTTGCTTATGCTTTGAGGCAGTTAGAGAAGCATGAGCAGAATTATCCCACTCACGATCTAGAGATGGCAGCAGTTGTATTTGCATTAAAGATTTGGAGGCATTATTTGTACGATGTCACTTGTGAGATATACATCGACCACAAGAGCTTAAAGTATATCTTCAAGCATAGGGATTTAAACTTAAGGCAGAGAAAATGGATGGAACTTCTGAAAGACTACGATTGTTCAATTCTTTACCATCCAGGCAAGGCGAATGTAGTAGCTGATGCGTTGAGTAGAAAATCAACAGGTAGTCTTGCCTATATTAGTATTGAGAGGAGACTGATTATTCAGGAGTTGCATGAGCTGATTAATCAAGGTTTGCAGTGGAAAGTGACTAAGAAGTGCTTTTTAGCTTAGTTTAAAGTACGGTCTATGTACTTGGATAGAGTTAAGACAGCTCAACAAAGGGACCCACAGTTACAAAGAATTATGCTTAAGGTGCAATAGGGTTAATCCAGAGAGTTTGTGATTGATAGTGAGGGAGTTCTACACTTGGGTACTCAGTTGTGTGTGCCAGATGTTGATGATTTAAGGAGAGAGATATTGGAAGAGGCACATTTTTCTGCTTACAGTATTCATCCAGGTTCTACTAAGATGTATCATAATTTAAAGGATACATATTGGTGGAATGGAATGAAGAAGGATGTTGCAGAATTTGTATCCAAGTGTCTCACATGTCAATAGGTGAAATTAGAGCATCATAGGCCCTCAGGATTATTACAGCCCATGCCTATCCTAGAGTGGAAGTAGGATATGATTGCCATGGATTTTGTGACTAGTTTGCCTCGGATGACAGGTGGATTTGATGCTATTTGGGTGATCATTAACAGGTTAACTAAGTCAACTCACTTTTTGCCAATTAAGAAGACATACTCCACTGATAGGTTGGCACGGTTGTATGTCAGCAGAATTGTTTGTCTTTATGGAGTTCCAGTGAGCATAATATATGATAGAGGAGCCACTTTTTACATCAGTTTTCTAGCAAGAGTTACATAAGGCATTAGGTACCAGACTTGACTTCAGTACAACATTCCATCCTCAAACTGATGGTCAGTCTGACAAGAACATTCTGATTTTAGAGGATATGCTCAAAATGTGCATGATAGATTTTGAAGGTTAATGGGATAATCACTTACCATTGATTAAATTTTCATATAACAATAGTTATCATGCAAGTATTAAAATGGCTCCATATGAAGCACTGTATGGTAGGAAGTGTAGATCAACTCTATGTTGGAAGTTGGTGAGTTGGTGAGAGACAACTGATAAGTCCAAAGTTGGTACATATACTTATGAGAAATTTCCTATCATTCAACAGAGGTTGAGGACAGCTTTCAGTAGGCAGAAAAGTTATGTTAATCCTAGGAGGAAAGATATTTCCTTTCTAGTTAGAGATATGGTGTTTCTGAAAGTATCTCCAATGAAAGGAGTTATAAGGTTCAGTAAGAAGGGTAAGTTGGCTCCAAGATACATTGGACCTTTCGAGATACAGTCACGAGTTAGGGAGGTAGCATATAGATTAGTGTTGCCATCTGAGTTATCTCAAATCCACCCAGTGTTCCATGTGTCTATGTTGAGGAAGTATATACTTGATCCTTCTCACGTACTTTAGCCTTAAGCAGTGGAGCTCAGCAAAGATCTGTCTTACAAGGAGTATCCCGTGATGATTGTGGATCATCAAGTTCGCCAGCTTCGCTCTCGGGAGATTCCGACAGTGAAAGTGCTTTGGAGTAACCACACAGCAGAAGACTGTACATGGGAAACAGAATCGGAGATGCAAGTCGTCTATCCCTATCTTTTTCATCAATAGACCTTATATTCCTCACTTTTCTTTGAAATTCGAGGATGAATTTCTGTAAAGGGGAAAGATTGTAATAACCCCGAATATTTTAAATTATTTATATAAATATTGAGGTTTTCAACGATACAAATTATCTTTATTTTATATTGTTCTTATTAATATATTAAAGTATTATATTTAAGTACTAAATTTAAAATTCTGTTGAGAATCATTAATATTATTTTTATATCATTTTTATTTTATGCACATACTTTATTATTTTAATTGTCAAAATATTTATTTGTAGCATTACTATTGTTGACTATTAATTTATAGTATTATTTTATGTAGAGATATATTAATATTATTATTATATTTACTACTTAAACTACCTAATATATATATATATATATATATATATATATATTAGTGCTTTTAGACCAAAAAGTTGGTTAAAAGCCTTCTTATACAGGCCAAATTATTTTTTTTCCCTTCCTTCAATTTTCTTCTCTTCTTCCCCTGCTACTTTCTCTTCTTTTCGCCAGCAGCCAACCACTTCTCACCATTAGCTGCTTCTTCTCCTTCTTACTGTCTGAACCAAAGCCATCACCCTGCCCTTCCTCCTTCTTCACATGAGAAGACAGCGGCAGCAAGAACAACAATAGGAATGGCAACAACAGCAGCATTCTTCCTCTTAATTTTGGCTTAGTTTAGCCGTCCCTCCGGTCGCGTCTACCAGTTGAGGTCGGACCCGACGTATTAGAGGAGTGCCTTTATCCTATAAGTTAATATTTGATTTGAGTATTGGGTCTTTTAATTTAAATTATATTAAATTCTGATGAATTTAATTTTATGAGATTCTAGTCGGCATTCTTCATGTGATATTGCATGATTTAATTTATAATTGATTTATTTTATTATTATTTATTGTAAATTTCCTTATTTTATTTATTTTCAATTATTTTAAATAAACCATGGTAGAATGGGCTACCTGATGGGTTTTATCAGGACCGTGTGCGCACCGATAAAATATGTGATTATTAATTATATTACTGGGGTCAATGGTCTGGTGATGCTTGGCTCTCATACACCGCCAGTAGTATAATATTTGTTTATTTAATAAACACTGGGTCTGATGGTCTGGTGATGCTTTGCTCTCGAACACTGTCAGTAATATAATATTTATTTATTTAATAAACATTGGGGTCGATGGTCTGGTGATGCTTTAGTCTCGGATACCGCCAGTAGTATAATATTTGTTTATTTAATAAACACTGGAGCTGGTGATGCTTTTGCTCTTGAACACCGCTAGTAGTATAATATTTGTTTATTTAATAAGCACTGGGGCCGATGGTCTGGTGAAGCTTTGCTCCTGAACACTGCCAGTAGTATAATATGTGTTTATTTAATAAATACTGGGGTCGATGGTCTGGTGATGCTTTACTCTTGGACGCTGCTAGTATAGTTGGATTATTTTTAATAAATACTAGGGCCAAAGGTCTGGTGATATGTTGCTCTTAGACACTGCCAGTATAGTTGGATTATATTTATTAAATCATTAGGGCCGATGTCTGGTGATGCTTTGATCTCGGGCACTGCCAATGATATTGGATTAAGTGATGTGATTGCAGCTGTGTATCCTGATGATTCTTTACTCTTAGGATTCGGTAGTCTTGGATATAAGTGAGTCATATGACTATTATAAAAATTGATAAATTGGGTTCTACGAAAATTTTATACTGAAATGTTTTAAAAAATATTTAAATATCTAATTCTTTCCTTTGAAAAAATTGATTTCTTATATGTATATCAAATGATTTAAATAAAATTAAAATTATATTATATTTCCATAAAAATTTATTTTTAAGGAGATTTTCAAAACACACTCGTTTCTTTATTAACTTATTTAGTGAGGCCTGACTCCCCTTAACTTATTTTTTTCAGGAGTTTGGGAGTTTTCTGTTAGGCCTACTTTTCTTCGCCATGTAGCTTCATCACCGGCTATTGTATGTAGGTCTACTTAGTTGTATTGTATTTATATTCATGTACTGCAGTAGAGAACTGTATATTTTAAGTTGAATATTATATACTGAAACATTATTTGTATAACTGATGTTTATTTATTTTATGCACTATGACATTATGGTTTAAATTATTTTATGCACTATGACATTATGGTTTAAATTAAATAGAGAAAAATCACTTTAATAATGTGTATTGTGATTTAATTAATTATTGTAAGATTTCAAAGTTTAAATATTTCGCATTTTTTTAAGGCTTACTACGGGTTTCGGTAACTTTATGTTTTCTCATTCTCTAGTGTTGGTCACATGCCCCTGGGTTCGGGTTGTGACACATTTTGTAGCATAAAATATTATGAGTAATTTATTTTTTATGAATAAATATGTTATTTTAAAATAAAATATAATAAGTTAAACAAAAATTAAAAATTATTTTAATATATATAAAATCATAAAAAAAATTTAGATTATGAAAATAATAAATGCATAAAATATTATGAATTCAACATTGTAAATTGCAAAACTCTAAAAATCATAATCACATAATCAACAAAAATTGATTATGCAAAATGTAAATTTTATTTTTCATTTTAAATAGACACTTTCTAAACTGTGCATATAAATAAAATATTTTTAAAAATTTAATATTCATGATTAAATAGTTAACAAAAATTGATTTACACATGTAAATTTTTAATTTTAAAATGATATTATATAAAAGTATACATATGAATAAAATATTTTTTTTAAAAAAATTATATTGACAGTTTAAATCTCAAATTAATTATTATAAACATTAAAAACTAAAATTTAGTAACGGAATATAGCAACATGTATTAGTGGCTGGTGTGTGCAATCCTCAAGCGTACGACATCGTATAAGTAATAAATAAAGATTATTCCATAGAGATTGAAAAATCGAAAATTGTATTACTCAAAGTGTTCATTTGTTTAGACAATGAAAATAATGTTTTGAAATAAAATAAGCAAAACAAATTAAAGTTAATGTAAAAATCACACTCCAAGAAAATGCTAAGGTTCTTAAATTCAATTCAACCTTTCTAATGATATAATTAATCTCTAAGTTCATTTAAACTATAGTTCATTATGAAAGCATCTAATGAATCATATATCTTCCTCTCAGGCAAACATATAATTTAGTGAATATAACTAGTACTTCATTTTACAACTCTCACTAATTAAGTGTTCATTATATTCAATTTAAAGCTTAGCTTCTTAACATTGTTAACTATCTAAATATCTTTCAACTAAATAGAAAATAATAGGCTATTACTTGTTCTCAATGAAACCTATCTCTCAATCAAGTCTCATTGTCTAGATTTAAACAAAGGGCCAATCCATTGAAGACATTAAGCAAAGCAATAACCAATTAACTATGTTTATTAAGTTAGGTTTAATTTTAATGACTACATGGTTGAATTGATTCAAAAACCCTAACTAGAAGACCTAGCCACACATATTGAATAGAAGAGAAGATGATGAACAAAGAGAAAATGAAATCATTATTGCTAAATTGAAATAATAAGCAACTAAATAATAAAAAACCCCTGAAAATGGAAGCTTTACGTTCTCAAATCTTCAACATAAACTATTCTAATAAAAAATGAAAAGAACTAGAGAATTCTAGTTTTGATTCTTAGAGAATAATGTAAAACTAAAGTGTAATTGCCCTTGTTCAATAGGTGGCTCTACCCTTTTTAAAACCAATATTCAAGCTGAAATTTGAACCATAATGGAAGATATTGCTATCCCAAAGAATCAACTCCTTTAAATTTTAAAATTTGAAATTTTAAAATTTTGTTGCTAACGCACAATTATGCTAACCCACCTTCCAAGATCGTGCGTCCTTTGCATTTTAGACATGGTCGTGCGCCTGCGTCTTTGCCTTAACTCAAACATGGTTGCGTAAGGTCTTCTTGCTCTCAAACTTCATTTTTCTTTAAGGCCTTCACTTGCTTTTGATTTCCTAACCATGGAGTTGACTTGATCAACACCTTCAAACCTATCCAATGCATCCTAAGGATCATTCACAAAATTACACTTAATCAACTTAAAATTAAAACAAACCTAACAAGTACAAATAAGTACCTTATGATTTTTGCATTTTAGAATTATAGGCCTGTGATTTTTTTTTGTGACACTTCAATACCCTGTGGTTTCATATATTATATCACTTTCGTAACAAAGTTTATTACAACTCATGATTTCTCTCACTTCTAGCATCTAAAAAAATTGATTTTTAATTTAATTTTTCAATTTTATATGAAGGACCTAATTTTATTTTATCCTCTTTTTCCTATACAAAAATGAAATGTAAGAAGATGTTTTTAAATTCTAATTTTGTTACTCTTGACATAAATTTAAAAATTAATTTTTAAATATTTTCATAAATTTTTAATTTTCACTAAATCCTTAAAATTTTATTTTAAAATTTATTTTTCAACTTTCAACTACATTATTTAGAAATTTTTTTAATAGAGGTCAAACTAAAAAACTATTGGATAAAAAATGGAGAATTTTGAGACACTAAAAATATTAGTCAATAATATAAAAATATTTAGTTTTTCTAAAAAATATGAAACAATTAAAAAATTGAAATTTTATTATTATTTATAGTGATAGTTAAAGTGCTTACTTTATTTATTTTTACGTTGTTTAATATTAGTCTATATAATAAATTGACTCATAAGTTATCATCACTTTTTTTCTTATTATTTTTAACTGATACATAAAAAGTTAAAATTTTAATTTATTTCAAAAAGTATTAAAATTAAAACCTTAAAATATTTTTCAAATTTTATTTTTCTTAAAAAGGAATTTTTAAAATTACAATTAGATAATTTACAGGGATCTAAAAGTAATTTATCAACTTACAATTAGATCCTTTAAATAAAATTGGATAAAATTGATACAATTTATAAAGTTGAAGGAGCAAATTGAAATGACTTTAAAAGTATGATTTAATTGATAATTGGCCTAAAGTTAAGGATAGAACATACCATTTTCCCTTTTCTTAAATATCAAGTATCCAAATTCAATCATTCAATGGAAAAATAAGCATTAAGTTCATTAAAAATAAAAAAAAATCCCTAACCACAAATTATTCTTCTAATTTAAAAGTTAAAACAAAACACTAAAGCAAGATTATCACACTTATTCAAGAACACTATATTTGATGAAATAAACTCTTCATAGGAATAGGTTCAAAAACTCAAGTGGAATACATGAACAAAATAAAAATGTAACCTAAACATATGCATGATCCCAAATTAATCTAAGAAAACAAATAAACATATGAATGCAAATAAAGAAACAAAACTAAAGAAACAATGTACTCCCTTCATGTTGATGCACTTGGAGGCAAGGTAAATGCAATAATGAATTCCGTTGTCATTTCACTCGACCCTTTCAATCTTTTACTTTGAAAAAGTTATTGCTTAAGTTCTTTTATTTGAGCTTGTAAATTTTCTACCCTTTTTTCGCAACACCTCTAAAAAATTTCCATTTCAAGTGACAAGTCCACAATCATATTTCTAATTCTATTTTTAGAATATCCATCAGCTCTCTAACTTTCTTCATAATTTCCTCACTCCATCCTCCAACATTTCCTCTCTTCCTTGACTGGGCTTCACTAGCATTGTCATCTTCCTCGACTATGGCTCTTGACGGTGGAACATCGCTATGCTTCAGTGAAGTTTGACATAGCAAATAGTAGCTCCAAGAAGTGACATCCTTTAATTGTCACCATTCTATAATAATCTCAGCCCTAATGAAGTAATTTTCATTGAAGAGTTCAAGCTCCAACGGTTTTAGCTTATGCCTAGTAATTTCAAATGGTATAAAGTATAATGTTAAACCGGTAACTATATGCCCTATTGATACCACCACTTTTCTCGACTGCACTACACATCATATTGAATGAAAAATAAAGTATATGCTACACCATAATATGAATAGCTCATCAGAAGAAACTTTAGTGCTATCCCTTCTCTAAAAAATTATGAGTGACATGAACTTATGCATTAACAAAAATGAGTGACTCTAAATTAACTCACTAGAAAAAATACGAGTGACTCTAAATTAACCCACTAGTCATTACTTATGCTTCACAAATTATATCCCCACCAGTTATTTCAAACAAAAATGACTCATGTTGTAATTTAATGGAGGTTGATAAATACCTCCATTATAAAAGCTAAAAATGTTAGACATAAGTTCATAATCAAAATTGTATTCTTGCCCAAAAAATCTATACGCAAAGACTCATTGATTTTAATCTAAAATCTTTAATGTACTGTAAAACTTAATTGTTAGCTCAAAGAATACATCATATTGAATTGCTTTCAATTTTAACCAACCTATTATTTCACATAAAGCATCAATATCATCCTTTATTCCTATATCAACTAGCACATCATCATCAAAATATGTAGGCATACTAAACTTAGAGAACGAAACCTCTTACCTTCTTCTTTATAATAAATGGGAAAGAAAGCTTCATAATCATTCATAAGATCATGTGCCTCACCTTTATTATTACTAGGCTTCTTTCCTTTAACACCAGGATGTTGGTTCTTTGCTATAGACACAATCACAAATGTTAAATTCCAAAAGAAAAAGAGTCACAAATGTTAACTTCCAAAAGAAAAAGAGAACACAAAACTAATTTATCATGCAAATACAAGGCTAAAATAAAAGAGCCTAAATAAAAAGGGAAATAAGAGTTCTAATTAGATTGGGAAGTTCATTCTTAATAGAAAAGTTAATACAAAAATTATTTGAAATGGATAAATAAAATTGAACCCTCATCTAAAAATATATAAAAACCTAATTTGATAAGGAAAATAATTCAAATTTAAATTCAAATTTTAAAACTAATTGAAAATTAAAAATTTTTTATTCTCCCTCTACTCTTAAAATAATAAATGTTCTCATTGTTGTTTAAACCAACATTTAAACAAAAAGGCAATAGTAGGGCTATAGGTAAAAGCACAGTTATGTTTTTAAGGATGCATGACTATATTTAGCTCTATATAGTCACACACAGTTATGCATCAAGTATGCATGGTCATGCCTGATTCTAATTTTCCAAGCTTTAATATGGTACACAGTTGTGCATAAAAGATGTGTGGTTGTGCCACTGATGCTGAATCTATAGTGGCACTTATTTATTTATGAATTTGAAGGGACAAAATCATTTCAACCAACTAAAACACAAATTTCATTGAAACCAAAGCATTGAATATAACATTAAAGAAAAATACTCATAATACTATCACACTAACATTGAATAACTTAAACTTTAAAACAAAGGAACAAACTAATACATAAATAAACATTAAATGAAATAACAAAAACTAAACTTAGAAATCCTAATCTTCATTTCCTCACGCAGATTTTGTCTCCTCTTCATCTTCATTTTTTGATTCATCAAAGTTTAGAGGATAAGGTGGTGGAACAAAATTCTAAGAGTTCAAGGAAGCAAAGACATTATGTTTCATCATTTTCACTGTATAATTCATTTTAAAGGTGGTAGTGCTCATCCTGTTAACTTCTAAAGTCAATTCACCCACATTTGAGTTAATCACCCCTACTTGAAGTTCTAAATCATCCATTCTTTGTATAACATCATTTAAGTACACCTCTTTCTCTTCTTTTGGTTCTTCTACCACTTCTTATTGTGCTTGTTAAGGAGGTTATTGAGCAGCCCTTACTAAAATATGGTTTCCACGTGCATCTTTTACCACTAATCCCATAGCCTCCATCATTTACAAGTCAGGAAGATCATTTCCTTAAACTTTCTCTAAAGGCTTATTGTCCATTTCAAACCCACAATACTTGGTTATGGTAGTGATTAAACCTCTAATTTTTATAGCTCTAAAAACCTTAGCAACCACATCCCGAAACTTAATTACAAGTGCATGAAAAATATTAATCTTTCAATCATGCACTATACAATACAAGATTGCAACCTCAGTTGTTGAGACCATAAAATCAGCTTCCTTTCTTCTAAACAAATAATGCAACATCAATCTATGAAGGTGCTTCAAAGCGAGTGATTGAATTCATGATTCCTTGACTGATTGAGCTTCATAAACCATACCTCTCTCATTGGTGATAGTCCTCTAAAACTCATCCCTATCATACTCAATTTATGCTTCCTCTCCTTTTGGAAAATGAAATACATCATTCAATTCAAACACTTATAGTATAAAATTTTCATCTCCTAAATAAGAGGAAAGTTGCATTCTTCTCTCGTCAAATGCATAGGAATAAAGAAACTCACAAGTTGACCTCACATAAAAGGGACCTTAAATGGTCATAAAGTCACTCCATCCTATTCTATTGACAAAGATAAAAAAACTTCACCAAGGAGACCTACCTCTCTTAATACGAATACACTCATATACCTATTAGACATAATTTTTCTATACAAAATTGAAAGAAACTTGGATAGGCCTTGATTCTCCTCTCTTTAATTACTCCTATAGGGTTACTAGAGCTTCCTTTAACTTTGGCTCTCTTGGAAGGAGAGGCAAATTTCTAAGATTTCTTTGAAGACATGGTTAATAGAAGAAATAGATTTGAGAGGTTTGTGTACGGATAGTTTTTGCTAGATGAAGAATTTATAATGAAGGGTTAAGACATTAGGTGAATTTAAAGATGCAGGAGGTGAAAAAAAGTGATAAGGATAACTAATTAAGAGTTATTGGCTGTGAATTTCAAAATTAGTGCATGAATGGAAGAGGAAGTGGTTAGAAGTTAAAAGTGTGGAATTTAATGAAGAAAAAAATGGTGTTGTAATTGATGCATATTATGATGCACGGTTATGCATATTAACATGCATGACCGTGTGTCACTATTATAAGGTTTAAGGTTTAATAAGGCATGGTTGTGCATATGCTTACTGTGATCGACAAGATCCGTGAGTTTATAGCATCGGGGCACACAAGCTAATGGTGACCATCTACTAGATTTCTGCTTGTTATTATTTATTAAGGGGTTTGCCTGAATAAGTTTGTAGATTGGAGTCACCACTCGACTTGAATATGGAAGAAGTGAAAAATCCACTTCCATAACTAGAGAATCCGAGTTTGGGGGGGGGGGGTATGAGGTACTTATCATATTTCTTATTATACACATTGCTTGCTTATTCACTACTTCACCCTATTTTTGGTTTTATGATGCATTTTACCATACTCAAGCATTGGTCAATTTAAATTGGAAATAAAGCACGAGATAGTTGAATTGATGAGCATTCACCACAAAACAAGCAAATAAACAAGCATTCACCAATCAAGCAAGTACTCATGTAGGTAAGTAAGCATGTAGCACATAAGCATGCAAGGAATAATCAAAATAAACAAACAAATAAGCAAAATAGAAAGATAAAAAGGAATAGGGAAAGGGATTAAGGATTACAACCCTTGGAAAAAGCCTATTCTAATAAATACATCCAAAATAGAAAATAAAAGGAGAATTTGAGATTAATAATTACATTGCCTTGAAAATGCCTATTCTATTAATTACATTAAAAATGAAAAAGGAAAGAAAATTCCCATTCTAATTAACCTGTAAAACAAAAGTTAGCTTTCACGCACATGTAAGTACACATCACATTTAAGGCAATTATATGCCCATAATAAAAATAAAATAAATGAACAAGGATGCAAATGGAAATGGATGATGCTATGGTTGGAAGGTTGGGTATTTTAGCATAAAATTATCATTTTTATTATATATAAAAGAAATGGAATTAATAAAAAAGATATAAAATGTAAATAAAATAATTGAAGTGATAAAAATACTACTTCCACCATAAAAATATCAACTTTAGGATGAAAATAGTAAATTTATCAAAAGAAGCATGAAAATAGTGAAAATAATAAAAATACAATAAATGTAATAAAAATAGTAAAAGTGAAGAATTTTAAATAATAAAAGTGACAAAAATGTCATTTTTACCATAAAAACATTAACTTTATGATATAAATGGCAAATTTATCAATAAAGACAATAAAATAGCAAAAATGCTAAAGATGCAATAAAAATGATAAAAAAGACAATGGTGTAGAATATAGATAATTAAAATGATAAAAATGTCAATTTTACCATAAAAATTTTAACTTTATGATAAAAATGCCAAATTTATCAAAGGAAGGCATAAATATAATGAAATTGATAAAAATATAATAAAATTGAAAAAAATAGATAAAAAGTGCAGAAATGAAATAAAAGTAAATAAAAATACAGAATAAAATAATGTAAATGATAAAAGTGTCATTTTTTACCATAAAAACACTACCTTTATAATAAAAATGACAAATTTATCAAGAAAAGGCATAAAGCAACCAAAAAAAATAATGAAAATAACAAAAATAAATAAAAATACATCATTAAAACTTGGGAGCAAATAAAATAATAAAGGTGACAAAAATATTATTCCACCATAAAAATGAAGATTTTATAATAAGAATAATAAATTTATAAAAAATGGTCATAAAAATGACATAAACAATAAAAATGCAAATAACATAATAAAATGATAAAAATATTATTTTCAATTATGATAAAAATAAAAATTTTATGATAAAAATAATAAATTTATAAAGGAAGAAAACAAAGAAAGGTGCAAATTTGATAAAAATGCTAACTTTTACATCAAAATACCCATTATATATATATATAATGTAAAAGTGATGAAAAATACAAAATGAATGCAAATACTCTGGGATTCAATATGAACAACCCACTTCATCTACATATCTTATCTCAGACTTTAAATCACCATAAAAGCCACAACTTCATCACAAGATAATAAATAATAAAAATAAAATGCAAAAATGATAAAAATATGCAAGAAATGAGTATTAAAAGAAGAAAATGATATGGTATGCAAATTTTAATTTAAAATAATTGAGAGATCTTGAGAGGGACTGGGTGATTACCCTTATAGTGTGCTTTGATTTATAAGGAGTTAGGTTTGGATTAATGGGTCTAAATCCTAAGAAGAGCAATTTTTTGGTTGAAGTGTTTGAGTGTAAATGGGTCTCCAAGTGCTTTAGAAGATGTAGACAAAGAGTCTTGAGTCTTCAATTTGGTAAAGTTTTAGTATATTTTTGTCTTGTCCCCTAAAAAGTGAGGTGTGAGGGGCCAATTTATAGGCAAAAAATCAGATTTGGGGCTCGTGGGTGCGCATTAGGAGTGCAAGTGCGAGGCATGGGCACCCAAACACACATCAAGCACGTGAGCACATGGCAAGGGTGTGTGAGGGCGCCACAAGGGTGCAAGTGCACGCTATGGGAGCATATGCATGTGCCCATGATGCATGAAAGGTGCTCTTACAGTCTTGCTGATGCAACTATTTCAAGTGTTATAGAGGTTGCTTTTTGGTTTCCTTTGAGTTTCTCTAGGTTTCTACTCAGTCTGAGCAAGTCCGAGAAAAATTCTAAAAAAATTTTCTCGCTGTCTGACAAACATGAATCCTTCATCATTGAATTTTTAGGGAAACCATCAAAATTTATGCATCAACAATTGCTCCCTACTTCATGTATATTGATCAAGCTAACGCTTGTTAATGCACGAGAAGCAAATTTTAAAAACTAGTGAGATGTAAATTGTTTTATGAGGCTGTTGTGTATGCGCATCGAGAGAAATTTTTATGAGGAGGTACATTGTATAGCCTTGGGTAGCCCTCAAGTGCCAGGTTTCAAAGAAACTAAAGTGCATGTAAAATCTTTTATAGGTGTTGTTACTCATGTATTGGTGCTACCAACTCATAAGGAAAAAGGTGCTAGAAAACTTTGTGATGTTTGCCTCTCGTGTATTAGTGCTACCAACTCAAAAGGAGCAAAATTCTTGAAAACTTTTTATGATAATTGCTACTCATGTATTGGTGCTACTAACACATGAGGAGCAAAATACTAAAAAAAATTCTATGAGAGTTGCCACTCATTTTTTGGTGCTACTAATATACGAGGAGCAAAATGCTGAAAAACTTTTTTTTACGAGATTTTCCATTTGTTTGTTAGTGCTGCTAATATATGAGGAGCAAGGTGCTGGAATTTTTTTTTTTTTATGAATGTGCTATATGGTTTTCTTCAAAATCATAGTGTTAGTGAAATTAAAATGATGCGATACAACTTCATTTTGAAAAATGTGATGTGTGTGAGTTTCTTTGTGCTTTTTGTTGGCTTACCCCCTCCAAATACGAACCCTACCTATAAAAGAGATAGAACGCGCATCCAACTTTGAATATTAGCCCAAGGATCATCAAGGATAGTTGTGTTGATGGAGCTAAACCCCTTGCTTATTAATTTGAAGCAAGATACTTAGCTATTATAAGATGAACAATCACACAATTCTAAGTTTAATCTAACCTAGCAATTGTAATGAAAGGTAGAAGTGAAACAATTCAAGTAAACTTGCAAAGTTTCAAAAGAACAAAGTTTAAGGAAAAACCTTACTTTTAATATTTCAATACTTCTTTTTCTTTTCAAAATTCGTTTTACATGTTTGTAGCCCTTATATAGGCATGTAAACAACCTATTCCTTGAAGGAAAAGGTTTTATTCCTTATTCCCAAAGATACCTATATGGGAAAATCCTTAATTAAGGAGATTTCCTTTAAAATAAGACAACTAATGACAACTAATGACAACTCATCTTTGAAAAGTCAAAATTGACAACTCATTACAATTCATGACAACTAAGCAAAATGACAACTCATGACAACTAAGCATTAAAGCATGCCATGTCATATGTTGACCATTGACCATTGACTTTGACTTGTTGACTATTTGACTTTGACTTTGACTTGTTGACTTTGACTTGGAATATTCTTGAATCTTCTCACATCTTCTAGAATCTTCTTGAATCTTCCTTATTGACTCCAAAATAAGAAAATAAATCAAAATTCGTCCAATCAAGCTAATTAATTTCAGAATAGGAAATTAAGCTAATTAGCTTGAATTCTTCATATTCGGGCACTTTTGATCCCTTTTAGGGTTCATATTATTCCCTCTCTCTTGAAGATGATTCGCCCTCGAATCATAGCCATCTTCTAGAGTTGATAAATTTGCAAATCCTCCAGGGTCAAACAGAAACTTCTTGGTTGAAAACTTTATCTTCACAATAAGTATTGCAACACTTGTTTTATAGATGAAGTATGCCAACATGATAAACCTGTTTGAAATAACAAAACTAGGCAATTGATGAAGAATTTGGTTAGTGATAAATAAAACATCCTTGTACATAGGTACAAGTATAGGTTGGCTCACATCACTCATTTTTGTACAATCATTTATTTTCTTTTCACTCATGACTGGCTTGTTTTCTCTCACAAAGTGTTTCCCATTTTCCTCACTTTTCTCACTCAAGTCATTTGTAGCACTTGGCTCACTTTTTCCTTTTCTCTCAACTTCATAGGTTTCCCTCCCGACAACATTCGTTAATGAAGATGGAAAATCTTCACTTTGTTGATTAGTGCACATGTCTTCAATAATTGCCTTTGGTGGTGAAGTTTCAATTTGACACTCTTCCTCATTGCCCTTTTTCTCAACTAGTTGCTCAACTAATTCATTGACTTCAACACCTTCACTTTCCTTGGATTCATACACCATTATTGTCTCCTCACAAATACGCACTTTCTTTTCATACTCCAAAGCTAGTTTAATTACAACCTTCAAAGAAATAGAAGATTCTAATTGCACTTCTTTCTTCAATCTCTTACCAATCTCGCACTTAACCCATTGATGAATTTTGTAACTTTTCGCCTTTCAAATTCACCTATATCACTTGCAATTACAAGCAACTTAAACTTTTTAACATAATCATCAACACATAACTCATCACCTTGTTTAAGCCTTTGTAATTTAAGACGAAATTTATCCCTAACTTCAGAAGGAATAAAATGTCTAGTCATTAATCTTTTCATTATTTCCCAATTTTTAATCTCACTAGGCCCATTCAAGCTCCACGATGCCATCAAATCCTTCCACCATATAGCAGCATCACCCAAAAATTTACACGAAGCAGCTTTACACTTTTGGAAATCACTTAATTCAAGAGAGTCAAATATCTCCTCTATTTGTTGCACCCATTCCAAATAAATATAAGGATCGTCCCCACCAAGAAAATAAGGCACGTCCATAATAACCATACACAGATAATTTAGAAAAAAAAATACAAAAGAAACCCTCACAAAACACTCCCTTACGTGTTTACACTCAAGGATGTGAATGCTCTCGTGTTTCACTCAAAAAAAAAAATTTTTGTTTTTTTTTTTCAAATTATGAAGAATTGAGAAGAAGAAAAGAATAGATAATACATGAAAATTAAAGGATACGTAACCAAACCTTGAAGTTTGGCTCTGATACCAAACTGATACGAACCCTACCTATAAAAGAGATAGAACGCGCATCCAACTTTGAATATTAGCCCAAGGATCATCAAGGATAGTTGTGTTGATGGAGCTAAACCCCTTGCTTATTAATTTGAAGCAAGATACTTAGCTATTATAAGATGAACAATCACACAATTCTAAGTTTAATCTAACCTAGCAATTGTAATGAAAGGTAGAAGTGAAACAATTCAAGTAAACTTGCAAAGTTTCAAAAGAACAAAGTGTAAGGAAAAACCTTACTTTTAATATTTCAATACTTCTTTTTCTTTTCAAAATTCGTTTTACATGTTTGTAGCCCTTATATAGGCATGTAAACAACCTATTCCTTGAAGGAAAAGGTTTTATTCCTTATTCCCAAAGATACCTATATGGGAAAATCCTTAATTAAGGAGATTTCCTTTAAAATAAGACAACTAATGACAACTAATGACAACTCATCTTTGAAAAGTCAAAATTGACAACTCATTACAATTCATGACAACTAAGCAAAATGACAACTCATGACAACTAAGCATTAAAGCATGCCATGTCATATGTTGACCATTGACCATTGACTTTGACTTGTTGACTATTTGACTTTGACTTTGACTTGTTGACTTTGACTTGGAATATTCTTGAATCTTCTCACATCTTCTAGAATCTTCTTGAATCTTCCTTATTGACTCCAAAATAAGAAAATAAATCAAAATTCGTCCAATCAAGCTAATTAATTTCAGAATAGGAAATTAAGCTAATTAGCTTGAATTCTTCATATTCGGGCACTTTTGATCCCTTTTAGGGTTCATATTAGAGATGCGTGTCAAAAACTTCGAGTGACCTTAGTTGCAATAGCCTTATCTTAATATAGTTTCTGTCATTTCTTTAAGATTTGAGTAATAACTCTTTACCAGGGATGTTTTTGTTACCAAGTGGAAAGCAAGCATCGCCAATGTCTGGATAAGGATTCTACAAAGAGAGATCACTGGGAATTGTAACGAACAAGAAAACTATTATTACCATAGCATTCCTCTATTAGGCATGAATGCTTGATCATACACTTTATTATTTTTTATCATTTTTTCTTCATTTTTTCCTTTTTTTCACTTTGTTTATTTTTTTATGCAGGGTTTTTCTCTTTTTAAGCATTCCTTGCCTTTCTAATATTACTCATAGTGAATGTTGTTAAAGAGTCTTTAAGGTACTCTTACTCTTTGTAAGAGCATTGGAGTATATGCCTTTCTACATTACTTTCCCTTTTTAGGTATTCCATGCCTTTCCTATATTAGTCAGCATGAATTCTGAGAAGAGATCCTTTCGATACTCATACTCACTTAAGCATTGGAGTAGATTGAGTATGATCTTACATTCACGCTGGTTTTAGAGGTTTACTATAGTAATCACAAGTTGTTTGAGCATTATAGCTCCTTATGATCCTTTTTTAATGAACTCTCTTCCCTTAATGAGGTTATCAAACATTAGATTGATTAAAGTTTAGGAATCCTAGCTCAGAGGTGTTGATCAAAGTTAGGAAATTCCAAAAGCTTTATTAAGATGAGGTGGCAATTGTTAATGTAGATCGGTCAGTCTTTACTACATTCCCCCTTAGTGTAGATTTACCTTTAAGAGCACGAAAAGATTTTTGGAATGAAAACATGAATATAGGTGCATGGATGTATGAATGCACGTGCATATTTTCTTTAAAACAATATGAGATAGAGTACTTCCCTGGGAATATGATGTTGTTCCTTGTATGTGTTCTACCTTTTTGTTTTTCTTTTAGAGCTTTTGTTAGCATCCCTTTCTTTTAGGAGAGTCCTCTTGCTTGTTTAGTGTTTGGTGCTTGCATGTGCCAATTGGAAATAAATCACAGGATAGTTGAATTGATGAGCATTCACCACATAATAAGCAAATAAAAAAACATTCGCCAATCAAGAAAGAAATCATGTAGGCAAGTAAGCATGTAGCACACAAGCAAGCACAGAATAATCAAAATAAACAAACAAATAAGCAAAATAGAAAGATGAAAAGAAACGGGAAAAAGGATTAAGGATTATAACCCTTGGAAAAAGCCTATTTTAATAATTACATTTAAAATAGAAAATAAAAGGGGGATTTAGAATTAAGAATTAAATTGCCTTGAAAATGTCTATTCTATTAATTACATTAAAAAGGAAAAAGGAAAGAAAATTCCTATTCTAATAAACCTGCAAAACAAAAGTTAATTTTCACGCATATGTAAGCACACATCACATTTAAGACAATTATATACCCATAAAAAAAATAAAATAAATAATGAATCAAATAAACAAATAAGGATGCTAATGGAAATACATGATGCAAGGGTTGGAAGTTTGGGTATTTTGGCACAAAATTACCATTTTTATTATATACAGAAGAAATGGAATTAGTAAAAAAAATATAAAATGTAAATAAAGTAATTGAAGTGATAAAAATATTATTTTCACCATAAAAATATTAACTTTAGGATGAAAATAGTAAATTTATCAAAAGAAGCATGAAAATAGTAAATATAATAAAAAATAATAAAAACACAATAAATGTAATAAAAATAGTGAAAGTGCAGAATTTTAAAATATAAAAGTGATAAAAATGTCATTTTTACCATAAAAACATTAACTTTATGATAGAAATGACAAATTTATCAGTAAAAGGCCATAAAATAGCAAAAATGGTAAAGATGCAATAAATATAATAAAAATAATAATGGTGCAGAATTTAGATAATAAAAATGATAAAAAAAAAAAAGAAGCCATTTTTACCATAAAAACGGAAAATGCCAAATTTATCAATGAAAGGCATGAAATTGATAAAAATGCAATAAAATTGATAAAAATAGATAAAAAGTGCAGAAAATGAAATAAAAGTAAATAAAAAAAAAAAGAAGAAAATAATGTAAATGATAAAAGTGTCATTTTTACCATAAAAATATTACCTTTATGATAAAAATAACAAATTTACCAAGAAAAGGCATAAAGCCACAAAGAAAATAATAATAATGCAATGAAAATAACAAAAATAAATAAAAATGCAGAATTAAAACTTGGGAGCAAATAAAATAATGAAGATGATAAAAATATTATTTCCACCATAAAAATGAAGATTTTATGATAAAAATAATAAATTTATAAAAAATGGTAAAAATAACATAAATAGTAAAAATGCAAATAAGATAATAAAAATGATAAAATATTATTCACCATAAAAATGAAAATTTTATGATACAAATAATAAATTTATCAAGGAAGAAAAGAAAGAGAGGGATAAAATTGATAAAAATGCAAGAATAGCAACAAAAATGTTGACTTTACATCAAAATACCTATTTTTTTATATAAAAAAGAAGAAAAATAATGCCAAAGTGATGAAAAATGCAAAATGAATGCAAACACTTCTGGATTCAACCCAAACTACCCACTTCATCTCTTATTTTCAAACTTCAAATCACCACAAAAATCACAACTTCATCACAAGGTGATAAATAATAAAAATAAAATGTAAAAATAATAAAAATATGCAAGAAATGAGTAGTAGAAGAAGAAAATGATATGATTTGTAAATTTGAATTAAAAAATAATTGGTTGATCCTCAAATGGGCCAAGTGATTACTCTTGTAGCGTGCTTTGACTTAGAAGGAGTTAGGTTTGGATTTATGGGTCTAAATCCTAAAAAGAGCAATTTTTTGGTTAAAGTGTTTGATTGTAAATGGGTCTCCAAGTGCTTTAGGAGATGTAGAGAGAGAGTCTTGAGTCTTCAATTTGGCAGAGTTTCAATATATTTTCATCCTCCCCCCCTCCCCCCCAAAAGTGAGAAGTAAGTGGCCTATATATAGGAAAAAAATTAGTTTTGGGTCACGTGGGTGAGTGCTAGGCCCATAAGCCCTAAGTAAAGGCACGTAAGCTTACAATAGGCGCACAAGGGCATGGTAGGCATGTGAGAATGCAGTCATGGTGCACGAGCACACGCCATGGGCATATATACATGGGCCCATGGTGCACGAAACGCTCTGCAATCTTGCTGATACGACTATTTCAAGTGTGTTGGAGGTTGCTTTTTTGTTTCCTTTGAGTTTCTTTAGGTTTCTTCAGGTTTTTACTCAATCTAAGCACACCTGAGAAAACTTTCAAAAAAATTTCCTCTTTTTATGATAGATAGGAATTCTTCATCATTGGATTTTTAAGGAAACCATCAAAATTTGGGTATCAATATTTACATATGGCCATGCTTAACTAGGTTCAAGGCTTGTATATTTGGCATGGTTGTTTGTCAAAGATGTATGGCCATGCCTAAGTTTTATAAACTCAACCTATTCTAACCCCATCAGGTTACATGGTTGCGCAACTAGGGTGTGCAACTAAACCTACTCACAAATAGCATCATATTTTAAGTATTGCACAAATTCACATAACACCATATTAAACAATCATTTATTCACATAAATTTGAACTTATAAACCACTTCAAAGTGCTCCTCTTTATCTTCAATTCTTAAAAAGTAAAAAGGAATTCTTATTAAAAAGAATTAATAAAGAATTAACAAAAATAAAATAAAATTGAAAAAGAAAATAATCAAGGAAGTAAAAATGAACAAGATCTTGTTTAAGCTCCTAAGAAGCACTTATTTAAGGTCCTTAAGTTAGACCATTACTTGCATTCTGTACTTACATCAGTCAAGTAGTAGTGTAGTTAAAATTAACCATTGTGCCTCCATAATACATCTTCAACATTTAATCATTGACTTTAAACTTCTCCCTTTGTACATTAATCCACTCCACAACTCCATAAGGAAACATGAAGGGTCCGGAGCATCAACTCTTTAATTTTTTAGGGAATAACCTAAGTCTGGAATTAAAAGCAACACCTAATCTCCTTCTTTGACATAATTTTGCTTGATATTTGAATCATGCCATCTTTTTTTTCTTTCCTTGTAAATTATAGTGCTCTCATATGAAGCTTGCCTAATTTCTTCCAATTCATTTAACTACAACATCCTTCTTTCACCTACCCTTTTAAAGTCAAAATTCAATGCCTTCACTGCCCAATAAGCTTAATGCTCATTGGAAGGTGACACACTTTGCCATAAACCAACCTAAATGGAGACATTCCAATAGGTGTTTTATAGGTAATTCGATATGCCCATAGAGCATCATCAAGCTACCGAGCCCATTCTTTCCTAGACTTGCTCATGGTCTTTTCTAAGATTTTCTTTAATTCTTTATTACTAAACTCCACTTAGCCACTTGTTTAAGGGTGGTAAGGTGTTAATACTTTCTGTTTCCCCCATATTGAGCCAAAAGAGTTTCCATATTCCTATTATAGAAATGTGTTCCTCAATAATTTATAATGGCTTAAATCATACCAAATCGAGAAAAGAGTTTCCTTAAAAACTTATAAACAATTTTTGCATCATTGATTGAGCAAGCTTGAGCTTTTATCCGCTTTGATATATAGTCCACACAAACAAGTATATACTTGTTTCCTTCATATGCCAAAAATGGCCCCATGAAATTAATGCCTCAAACATTGAATATTTCAACCTCTAAAATACTAAATTGAAGCATTTCATCTTTTCTTTGAAATGTTGCCACTCCTTTGATATGCATCACAATTGAGAACAAATGTTCGAGCATCTTGAAAAAGTGTAGGCCTATAAAATCCTACTTTAAGAACTTTTGCACCTATCCTTTATAGAGCAAAATTTCCACCACTTGCCATCCCATGACAGTGTTGCAAAATTGAACCAACTTCCTCATTTGCTATGCACCTCCTAACCATGCCATCATTACACAACTTCCATAAGAAAGGATCCTCCCATAAGTAGAATTTGAATCAACTTCTTCTTTTGTTGACTACTGAAGTGTTTTGGCAACTTCCTATATGAGACAAAATTAGAAATGTCTACAAACCAAGGAGCATTAATAATCTCCAAAGCTAAAAGCATCTCATTAGGAAATACCTCTTTGATAGGCTCCACACTATCACTTTCTTACTCCAATTCTAATATTGATAAATGATCTATTACAATATTCTCTAATCCCTTCTTATCTCTGATTTTGATATCAAATTCTTATAGTAAAAGTACCTATCTTATAAGTCTTGGTTTTGAATCCTTCTTATTCATTAAGTACTTTAATGTTGCATGATCTATATACACCACCATTTTGGAACTAAGGAGGTAAGACCTGCACTTATCAAACATAAAAATGACAACCAACATCGCCTTTTCTATAGTGGCATAATTCAACTATGAATTTGATAGCGTTTAGCTTGCATAGTAAATCACATGTTGATTGTTCTCCTTCTTTTGGCCAAGCACAACACCTATTGCATTGTCACTTGCATCGAACATAAGCTCAAATGGTATATTCCAATCTAGTGCTACCACTATAGGCGTTGATATCAAGGCCTCCATGAACCATTCAAAAGCCATTTTACACTCATTAGTAAAAATTAATGGTGAATCTTTCTCAAGCAACTTACAAAGGGGTTTAGATATTTTAGTAAAATCCTTAATGAAGTGCCTGTAGAAGCCAACATGGCCAAGAAAACTCCTGACACCCTTCATATTCGTAGGATATTACAGCTTCTCAATGGTCTCCACCTTTGTTTTGTCTACTTTAATACCTTGAGTGAAAATCTTGTGACCAAGAACAATTTCTTCATCCACTATAAAATGTCACTTTTCCCAATTTAGCACTAAATTTGTCTTTTTATAATAAGCTAGCACTCTTTCTAAATTGTCCAAACAACCCTTAAATGAATTTCCATAGGCTGAGAACTCATCCATGAAAACATCCATAATATCTTCCATTAGGTCTATAAAAATAGCCATCATGCATCTTTGGAATGTTGCAGGAGCATTACATAACCCGAATGGCATCCTTCTATACGCAAATATGCCATAGGGACATGTAAAAGTTATTTTCCCTTAATCCTTTAAAGCTATTGTAATCTGATTGTATCTCGAATATCCATCTAAGAAATAGAAGAAAGCATGCCTTGAAATTCTTTTTAACATTTGGTTAATAAATGGCAATGGAAAATGGTCTTTTATGATGGCTACATTTAGCTTCCTATAATCAATACACACTCTCCATCCATTTACCACTATTGTAGGGAATAACTCTCCCTCCTCATTCTCCACAATGGTGATTCCTCCTTTATTTGGTACACATTGGATTGGGCTCACTCATCAACTATTTGAGATTAGGTAAATGATCCCTGCATCTAACAACTTAACCACTTCCTTTTTTACTACCTCTTGCATGTTTGGATTAAGCCTTCTCTGTTTTCGATGGTAGGCTTATGCCCTTCCTCAATCAAGATATTTACAATAAGAATGACTTATGCCCCTAATATTAGAAATATGCCATCATGTAGCCTTGATCCTTTTCTTCAACATTTTCACTAATAAATGCTCTTGATCATGACTTAATTTTGAGGATATAATCATGGGTAAGGTTTGGTCCTCTCCTAAGAAAGTATATCTTAAATATTTAGATAAAGGTTTTAAGTCTAACTTTGGTAATTTTATAATTGAGGAGGGTGTAGGTTCAGTGTTTGGTAGTTGAATATGAGGTAAATAGGTTTGGTGTTTGAGATATGCTTCATCTTAAAAAGAATGTACTTGAAAACACTTCTTAATATTTTTAATTTCCACAGACTTTACCAATTTCCATCATTGGACTTCACTTACACATTCGTCAATAACATCAACTCATATACAAAAATCATTATCAAAAAGATATTTCATACCTTGGTAGAAATTGAACTTACAACTCTCATCCCCCATTCTCAAAGTGAGTGTCCAATCATAAACATCAATTATAGCTTTTACAGTATAAAGAAAAGGCATACCAAGGATCAAGGGCACATCTTCATCCACTTCAAAAGTAAGGACTACGAAGTTAACTGGAAAATTAAACTTCCCTACCCTTACTAGCACATCTTCAACTATGCCCTTTGGTTCCTTCACTGACCTGTCTGCAAGCTGCAATCAGATGTTTATAGGTCTTGCATCTTTGTAATAACCTTAGATTTTTAAATTTATTTTATTTTAAAATAGGATTTGCAGTGTTAATAAATTTTAAAATCCTATTTGATTATTTTACTATTTTGTGAATAATTCTCATTAATTTATGTTTAAATATAATTTTCTATGTAATTGTTTATATTGTAGTTTATTATTTTGGACAATATTGTTTTGATAATACTTAATTTGGGTCATTAATAATTTAATGTTATCATTTTAATAAATTACATTATTTAATTGTATTATATATATATATATATATATATATATATATATATATATATATATATATATATATATATATGCACATATATATTAGGGTTTATTATTAATATTAAATGTGTATATTAATTATTATTATGTGTAGTATAAACATATGTGTGTGTGTGTGTGTGTGTGTGTGTGTATATATATATATATATATATATATATATATATATATATATATATATATGTGAAGAATATATATGTGTGGTGTGTGAATTTAGTGTAATATTATAATATGTTATAATATAAGGTTATTAAATTATAATATATAGTCTTATGCATATTATATACATACAAAAATAAAAAGAAAAAAAAACTCTCTCCTTCTTCCTCCCACGACCCTACCCTCACTGCACCTCTCGGAGTACCTCGCCGGACCGCCTTTGTCGCCACCAGTCACCGCTAAGCTCCTCCCCCTTCTTCCCTCTTCCCTCTTCCTCCTTGACATGCTTCGACCGTCTGAAGCCTGCCAGAAAGCCGAAAAATGCAGCGGCAACACGTGGAAGATTTTGGCCTTCGATCACGTTTTCACCCACCATTTCACTCACCACTAGTGTCGTTCGAACCCTCTGATGCCGGTGAGTCTTATTTTGAGTTTAGAATGAGCTTAAATCTCGATTTGTTTGAGTGTTGGTTGATTTTTAGTTTTTAGGCTTTAAGGTTTTGGATTTTTTTTTTTAGGTTGTGAATGTTTGAATCACACAAAATCCCTTCACTAATGTTGATTCTAGGAGCTTGATCTCCATGAAAAGATTTTATTTTGAATTTTTAGAATTTATTTTAATTTTTGTGAATTTTTGAATATATTATTATTATTTTATTAATTTTTCATAAATTAATTGTTAAAATATTAAATTTGTGATTTATGGTATTATTATATATTGTTATTAATTTTGATGTTGAGAAATTAATTTTTGGGAACTTTACATAATTTTAATGAATATTTTTAGTTTATGTAAATATTGGATAATTGAATTAAATGAATATTTTGGTTGAATTTAAAGTTTAATTGTGTGTTTTAGTTGATGTTAAAATGTTATCTAATGATAAAATAATTTTTATGAATTTATATAACTTTTATGGAATTTTATATAACTTATGTGTATTTTGAATTATTAAGTTAAATATGTACTTTGTTGAAATTAATGGTTAACTATAAGTTTTAGTTGATATTAGTATTTTATATGTTGATAAAATAAATTTAATGATTTTATAATTTTTGAGGAATTACTAAGTATATTGGATATTTGATATCATAGGGGTAAATGTGTAATTTTTTATTAATTATAGTTAAATATTATGTTTTTGTCGATTTTATAATTTTTTAAGGTATTAAAATGATGTTTTACAAATTAATTACTATTTTTAACTAATTAATACTATTTTTCAAAAATTGTTTTCAAATAATATATTATATATTATTTTGGAAATAAAATGGGTTTTAAACTAATTTTATAATATAATTAAATTGCGAACTTTATTATATTATGTTGAATAATTGTAAAATTTAATTTTTATTAAAATTATATAATATTTGAATTTTGTTAGTTAAATGTGTGTTTTATTACTTTTGTGATGATAAATTGTGATTTTAAATGTTATTTGCAATTTATGTCAATTTAATTGTAAAATGGGATTTTTGTTCCATTTATGAATTTTTATTATCAAATATTATTTAAATTAAACTTTTATGTTTTAATTAGGAAATAAAGGTTTTTAAATATTTTTAGGGGTTTTTGATGGTTTTCATTATTTTACTATTTAATATTGTTGATTGTGTATTATGAACCTCGGTTGGGGATTTGTGAAGTTTAAGGTCCCAATTCGAGGTATTGTGCTTTGAGATTTTAGAAGTATATTTTCTGTGCAGGATCGGCCCTACTTTTATTGGGGGATGTCCGTTTTAGAGAGGAGACTCTGTCGAAATTTTGGTAGATTTCTTGTAAAACGTGACAACCGGTTTGAGTCTAATTCTGAATTCTTGATTGAATCTGTCTATAGTAATCCTAGAAGTATAGAGTTAGAAGTTTATTCTGACAGTTATTTTTATTTTTATCTTTCTAGCTGCACCGAGACTGAGGCCTAACGGATCAGGCCCCCCGAGTTTGTCTCGTGGAGCGCTAACATGTGAGTTATTATACTGTTATATATGCATTGCATATAGGATGCATCGCTTAGGGTTTTTCATTTTCATTGTATGTTTTTAAAGTGATTCAAATTATAATATTTTTGGTATATCTAGGGTTGTATTTTTATATATATGCATATTAAATAATTATGCATGTTAGTTTGATATATGCACATTAAACAATTAGGTTTAGGTTTAATACATTTGAGTAATATACACATGTTTTAAAATGTACACTTAGTCATAATTATTTTATTAAATGATTAGTGTACTTTAGGTATAGTTTCGGTATATTTTAGGCTTATTCTTAAATAATTGCATGCTATATTATAAACATACACTTAAATTGTTTTTAAGTTTATTTTTGGTATATTTTAATATATTTCCAAATAAATGCATGTTTTATCATTTAATTCAAACCTAACACATTAGGGGTATACTTAGGGTTTATTTGCAAAAATATGTAAACCTAAAATGCATGTTTTAGTACATATATATGTTTTAAATGAATATTTGTGCATAATTATTTTATTAAATGATTTGTGTGATTAGGGTATATCTTTTGTATGTTTAAGTATATTTTTAAGTAAGTGCATGTTATACTATTGATACACACTTAATTTTTTTTAACTATATTAATGGTTTACCTTTTGTATATTTCATACTTTATTTGACTTATATATATGTATATACTCGAAATATACTAAGTATATTTTAGGTATAGTTTTGGTATATATATATATATATATATAGTTGATTTTACTATTATGAAAATCATTCTATATTAATTATTTTCCAAATGAATGATTTATTTTAAGTGAAGGATATCAATAGAACGTGCTTCCTAGTGGGCAGCACTAGGACCATGTACGTGCCGATGCGATAGATAAGGGTTGAGTGAGAATTAATTATGGTGATTATAATTGATTCGATGGATTTGACTAAGATTAATGGTATGTTAGATAGTGTGATTGTTGTAGCTCGATTGACCAGGGGTCTCGAGGCCAGTCTACTATCCATAATGGAATGAATGATCTATTGGGTTGATTGAGATGTGAGGTGATAAATAGTGTGATTGCTGGAGCTCGGTTGACTAAGTGTCTCGGGGCCAATCATACTGACAACCAAACTGTTGCAGCTCGGTCGACTTAGTGTCTTGGGGCCAGTATGCTGTCCAGATTGGAATAAGTGTGCTATTTGGAATCAAGTTGATGATGGGGTTATTTGAGGTTACTATTAATAGGGTTTTATGAATCCTTCATGAATTAAACTAAACGTTTTCTATATTTAGTATATTTATAAAGGCAGAGTTTGGCATTCGTGTGATATGTGTCTATATACATATATATAAGAATGTCTGATTGATATGGTTTAGATTACATGTATATATAGTATAATAATTCACTCAGTGAGGTCTAACCCCCCTCAAATTTTTTTTCAGGAGATCCCATATCGTCAGACCTTAGTTGTAGAGTTCTTTGCCGGTGTTCTTCAGTCCCTACTATTTTATGTAAATGTATATTCTGAACTCTAAGTTGCATTCTAGAAACTGTAGTAGTTATGTTATTATATCGGAAGAGTATTATTTTGTTTTGATATTAAATACTCTGAGAATTTGTATTTGAACACTATACGATTATGTATTTATTTATGGAAGGATTGGGAGTATTTATTTTATATATTGATTTAAAAAATTTTAATTATTTCATACATTTATTTAATTATTGCATGATTTTATTTTCTAAGGCTTGCTATGGGCTCCGTATTCGAAAGAATCTCCGTTCCCTAGCGCCGGTCATGACTCTTAGTTTGGGTCGTGACAATCTCCTAGTCCCAATTTCCTTTAAATTGATAAAGACATCAAAATAATTAAAGCTCTTGAATCATATAAAGCTTTTTAAAAATTAAATTACTAATAGAATATGGAATAGTGAGACTCCTTGGATGCTTCGTTTTCAAAGGAAGTTTATTAGAAATGATAGCGCTACACTCCTCTGTGAGTTTGACTATCTCAAATTTCTACAATTTCATTTTACTAGAAATTTTCTCCTTAAAAAATTGTGCATACTTTCGCATTTGAGCTAGACATTCCACTAAAGGCATATTGATGTAAAGTGTCTTAAATCTTTCTAGAAATATTGCAAACTACTAGTCATGTTCTATTTTCTTTCACCTTTGAGGATATAGGACTGGGATTCATGTGTTTTTATTAGTGGTGGTTTTGGCTTTTCCTTGCTCTTGTTTTGAACTTAAGGCTCATTTTTTACTTGAACTTCAATCCACTAATCCTCTTGTTCTTTTTCTTCTTCCTTTTTATTTTCTTTCTCATACTCTATTATTGCTTTTAGAGGTTGAATTTCTATTCCAGTTCTTAAGGTAATGGCCTTCAATTATTCCTTTTGGTTCTTTTTAGTGTTACTTGGTAAAGAACCTTAATTTCTCATGGATAAGGAATTAGCCAATTGCCCTACTTGCACCTCCAAATTGTGAATTGAGGAATAATGGTTTCATAACATGAGTTAAGTGTCCTAGTGCATTTGCTTAAATTGGCCCTCCAATCTCTTTATTGCTTCATCCTGTTAATTCATTTTTATAGAAATCACGTCCATGAATTTCTCTATTTTTTTCTCTAATGAAGCCACTAAAAATGAATTCTTTTCTTGCTAAAAGTGAGACTGAGATTGGTGTGCATTCTGGCCTCCAAAACCCAGTGGAACGTATGGTCTCCACCAATTATTCCCTTGATTGCTCTAAAAAAAGTTGGGATGATTCCTCTAACTAGGGTTATAAGTGTTTCCATGAACTTGATTCTACTGCCCTTTATTGAAGTTATTCACATAATTGACATTTTCCATGGACAAACCTTGCATTAACTGGCATTTTATAGTAAGGTAACCTCCTTGACACATTTTATGAGAGGAAGATAAGAAAAATATAGATATCATATTAATACACATCGTGTCCATCCTTTTTCATAAAGGATCCATATTTGCATTTAACATAGTCAAACTGTCAACCTCAATTGACCCTCCTTTCTTTAGAATTGCTCCTTTATTAGACCAAAGACTTTATGTATTAGCCATCCCTTTAAAAAGGTCCAAAGCATCCTCAACTGCCTTAGACATTATGGTTCCTCTAATTTCTACATCAATGTTCACCTTAACTGAAGGATTGAAACCTTTATAAAATGATTGCACTAGTCCTATAAGGGTACAAGTTTAGGTGGACATTTTCTTTGAAGATATTTGAATTTGTCCCAACACTTGTAAAAGCTCTCATCTTCTCTTTGATAAAAAGAGTTGATTTCATTCATGATCTTTAATACTTTTTTTGGTAGAAAGTATTTGTTAAAGAATGCAGTGTAAAGCTCTTGCTAAATGTTAATGGAGTTAGGTGGCAACTTGTAAACCACCTTTTTGCTCTATCCATAAGGGAAAGTGGAAAGAAAATAAGATGGATGGCTTTATGTTGCGCTCCATTCATCTTAAAAGTTGAGCAATATTCTAAAAACTGAGTCATGTGACCAATTTGATCCTCATATGGTAACCAGCTTAATTATGAGTTCTAGATCATTTGGATCATTGTCGGTTTCATCTTAAAGTTATTTGCTACATCCGCTAGCCTCGATAATTAAATTTTGGTCACCATGGACATTTGGAATTACAAAATATCTTATAGCCTTTGTCCATTATGCCTATTTTGAGGTAATCCTCCTCTTTAGGGGAATGTATAGGATACTGATATGGGATATCAAAAGTCCCCCTTGAAAGTATGTGTAATACCCTACATACATATATATAATTATTTTAATATAAAGGGACATATTTTTCTCGAGTAGTACTAGTAATAGTTAATTTTCATTATATTAAAGTATAAATTTTGTTAACATTATATTTTAGGTTAAATATTAATTTAAATGTGCATATCAATTCACATGTGTGTATATATATATGTATATATAGATATATGTATATAATATAGTATAAGGTATAATTATATACATGTGTATATATATGTATATGTTTTCATGTAGTATATGGTTGCATACATATATATATATATATATATATATATATATATATATATATATATATATATATATATATAATATATATATATATATATATATATAGGTACACTATTATACTTGAATATACATTATGTATATATATATGTATATTTATATATGATATATATATATATAGTATATATGTATATAGTCATAATGTAGTATAATAAGTATAGTATATAAATATATATATGTATATATATGTATACATTAGCTTATAATATAGTATATATATGTATATATATATATATATATTTTGGAGAAGAAGAAACAGAACCGAGCTCCCTCCTCCCCATCCTCGCGACACCTTCGACCACCACCATCAATGCGCCTCCCCTACCTCCAGCCGCCATCTGCTACTCCCTCTTCCTTCTCCCTCACCTCCGGCCACCTACAGAACCGCCAGAAGCTACTGGAAAGGAGAAGCCGAGAGTTTTGCTCTAAACTCACTCAAGCTTCGTCCGGCCACCATTTTCCTCCATTCCGGTGCCAATCTCCTCCCCTTGCACCGGTGAGGCTCAATCTAAGCTTTGTTTAAGCTTTGATCATGAATTGATTGAGTTTTGGTTGATTTTCAGTTTGTGAACTCTAGGGTTTCAAAATTTTTTTAACTTAATCTAGCTTGATTCATGCAAACTCCCTTTACAAATGTGATTCCTAGTAGCTCAATCTATCTTTAGGAATTTTTGTATAATTTTTGGAATTTATTTTGATTTTTGGTGAATTTTGAATATTTAAATAATATTTTAGGAATTTTCGGGAATTAATTATAAAAAATAGCAAATAATAATAATAATTGACATTTTGGTGTTATTATGTGTTGAGATAAATTTTAGGGTAAGGTAGATAATTTTAAGAATATTATACAATTTTTTTGGAATTTTTATACTTTATGTCAAAATTAAATAATTAGGCTAACTTTGAAGATTTTGGTTAAATAGGTTATGAAATTTGATAAATGAGGTTATTAATGAATAATATGAGTTTTAGGACTCAAATTATAATTTTTGAGATTTTTATACTATTTTTATAAATATATTTGAGTTTATGCCAAAAATTTGATTTTTAGTAAATAATACTTTTGGGAAAAATATTGTTGGTTGATTAAATATTTTTATATAATATTGGGAGGAATTATCTTGAGAAAAAAATTAGTTTTAGATGATTGGATAATCTTAAGGAAAATTTTGTATATATATATAGCATTATGTAATTTATATATATATACTAGGGGTAAAAATGTAATTTTACACTAAATATGATGAATATATATATTAATTAGTTTTATTAGTATTTAAAGGGTTTAGACAAATTTTATAAATTAATTGATATAATTTCCTAAGTAGTGTAAAATTTTAAATGTCCAATTATATATATTATATATATATATATATATATATATATATATATATTCATATAATATATTACAAAGGTTTTCATTTGGATAATAATTATAATTATACTATTAGTAATGGAAAACAAATTTAATTGTTTAATTTTGAATAATTGAGATTTTACACAATTTTATTTATTTTAGTATGTGTGTAAATGGAGAAATAAATATTATTAATTTTGATACTTTTTGAGTTGTGATCTCGATCGGGGCAAATTGTAGTCTTGGGAACCCGACTCGAGTGTGAATGGTTGTGTATTTTGGAAGTGCATTTTCTATGCAGGTCTGGCCCTACCTTTGGTAGAGAGATGTCCGTTTTACAGAGGAGACTCTGTCGAAATTTTGATAGATTTTCTCGTAAAACGTGATATCCGTAAAAATTCCTACCGTTACTTAGGTTAAATCCTGTCTATCGAGTCTCGTCCGGTTTTCATCAAGTCAGTCTAGAATTTTATTATTTTGTTGATTCCTGATTTCAATTCCTTAGTGATGTTTTAAAAAGTCGATTCATTATTTTTCTTTTAGAGCATATCGAAGCAGAAGCTGTGAGACCGAGGCAGACGCGTGGTCGTCAGCCTTCACATTCATCCTGTAAGTCGATAAAATGATCTGTGCGTGTGTTTATTTAAAGAATGCATGCGCTCATATTTTTATTATATTGATTATATGATTTATTTGCCTTAATGCTATTATTTAAGATTTAAACGCATTTCATTTATTTAAAAATCAATTTTGAGAAATTTTGGTAGAACGAGCTACCTGGTGAGCTTTTCCAGGACTATGTGCACATGGTAGAGATTGAGAGATGGATCCGTAATGTATATGATTGGTGAAGGTTAAACTAGGACGGGTGCCTCGGTAGAAGCCTTTGCTCTCAGGGACCGCCAGTGATTGTAAGGTTGATAATGGACTGGGATGGGTGCCTCGGTTGATGCCTTAGCTCTTGGGGACCGCCAGAGCCATATACTTGGATTAAGCGAATGACTACGGCTTGGTGCCTCGGTTGATGCCCTTGCTCTCGGGGACCGTAGTCTAGTTGGAATAAGTGGGCCCAGCTGGCCATTTAGATTTTAGGTTTAGGGTTCTATCGAGATTTTTTTTTCAAAAGCTATACTTATATGTTATAAATTATTTTCACTATAAACATATATAGTTTTCAAAAAGGTTTTCAAACCATACAGCTCTTTTATTGACTTACTCAGTGAGGTCTGATTCCCCTCAATTTATTTTTTTCAGGAGCTTGGGAGTTCGACCTCAGACTACCTCTACGTCGGGTTTCTTCTTCACCGGCTATTTTATGTAGGTCATTGTAAGCTGTACTGTGTATAAATCTAGGTTGCTGTAGTAGTATATGTATTAAAGATTTGTATGGTTTAAACATAATTATGTAACTTATTTGTGTAAACCATGCTTATGTATGAGATTAAATTTGATTTATAATATGAGATGTTGAAACACATTATTATTTAAGCGTTGAATTTGTGTATTATGAGAAAAATCAGTTTGATAATGTGTTCTATTTTCAAGTAAAGTTATATATATATGAATGGTTTTATTTTCTTTTTCCTTTAGGCTTACTACGGGTTTCGGGGGCCTTATGCTTACCCATTCCCTAGTGCCGGTCACGTGCCCTCGGGTTCGGGTCGTGACAGTATGTTTGGATATTTATGTCTAATGTATTCGAGTTTGTAAGTTGATAGAAATGTCACTGTATCTTATACGGAAGGGTGAGCTGAGGTCACCAGCCTTAATTATAGGAAAAGATGAAGCTCAGTACCGAGTCTTGAAATCATCGTATAAGAACATATTGGAAGTGCTAGCTGGACTTAGATGTATAAAACCTGTAATAAAAAAGGATATGTAAAGGATTAACCTGCCAGTATAAAGACAACATAACGAAACCAATCATTACTGTAGTTTTGATGCTCGGTGCATTGAAAGCATGGCCCAAGTGCTGAACCTCAATACTACAAAAGTGACCTAAGGGTGCTAGTTTCTAGATACTGGTCTTAGATACTCGGTGCAAAGACATGAGGCTTACATGCTTGGAACCTCAATACTATAGAAGCGACTAAAGGGTACCAGTTTCCAGATACTAGACTTATTTTTGGTGCATTAGAAGCACGGCCCAAGTGCCATATAGTATTGATATCCCATATCAGTATCCTATTCTAATAAGGGTTACATTCCCCCAAAGAGGAGGATTACTTGAATGAAAAGAAAACTTAATAAGGAAGTCTATTTCAATTAGGAAGATTAGTCTACAAAGAAAGTCTTCTTCTCTCCTAAACAAAATAATCCTACAAGGCTAAGGAATCATATTCCTAAAAGGTTTGAGCAATATCTTCTCCTATAAATATATCTCATGTCATTCATTCTCACATTCTCATATTCACTCATCTCCCCATTCTCATCATATAACATCACCAAGATATCATTCCATCATCATATCATCCAAGCAATCACTCTTTATTCTCTATTCTATTATGTCTATTCGCTTTGTTATATTTTTTTCTCATACCATTACTGACTTAAGTTTTGGAGTGTTTATGAGGGAAATTCAGCCCCTTTACCCGTTCTCCTTGTCGATGTAGGTTCCACAAGTAAGATATATCAATTCAAATTTATCATATAGCAACAAGTTATAAATTTAAAAATGTACTACTTGTGAATTAAATTTTTAATTATCATATCAACGCACTTTACATAATGTTGATTGATTGGTTTTAAATTAAAATACTTTTTCAAATTAAAAAAGAATAAATATATCAAAAATCATAAATGTTTAATTTATTACACCAATATATTTTTATAATTTTTATAATAGAAAAGGTAAATTTGACATTTTATAGATGCTACTTTAGTATCTTTTATTTTTATTTAATTTTAACTGAATGCCTAATTCTGTTAGAATTTACAATGATTGATGAAATTGAAATATCTTTATCAAAATGAAAAAATTATGATAAAGTTGTAAAAATTACACACATTTAAATTTATTATACGAATGAATCTTAAATCAAATATAGCCTCAATGCAACTATAGGGGTTTGCTTCTCAAAAATGTGTGAAACATGAAAACTAAAACACCCACTAAATATCAGTTGCCAACAAGCCTCCAATCTTTGTACGTATCAACAAAAAAGCGAAGTGATAAGGTCGAAAACTTCTTCGTAACTAGGGTTAATTACTATCACATTCCTAAATTTTGGTTTATTACACTATTAGGTCTTTATATTTTCAACAATTACTTAAACATTCTTGGATTTTGCTCCATTAAACTATTACATTTCTGCCAATGTAACTTACCATTAAATGGACCAATTTGAAAAATTAAAAGTTCTATTTGATCCCTACACTTATAAGAAATTTAAAATTCATTCTTTTGTTTTTATTAAATTAGTGATAACAACAATTCCAATCCTAAAAGTTATAGTATCTTTTTTAAATTCTGAATGTTTAATGCTTAACAATCGAGTTCAATTAGTAATTAAAAAATTAATTGTTAGTTTCATCCCGTTAAGTGTAATAAAAGATACTTACATGGCACTATTTTCGCTTACACATTTTGTTATAGGGTTGCAACCTATTGAGTATAACGAGGGAGATTAGATTGTAATAATAATAATAATAATAATAATAATAATAATAACAATAATAATAATAATAAATAAATAAATAAAATAAGCAACTTTCATTTGAAAATATACTCCATTGAATATAATGAAAGAGATTAGAAAGTGAATCCACCTACTAATTTATATATTTTTACTTAATGTCATTGGGTCCATTGTGTATGGTTTGCATCCATTCTTGGAGTATGTATAGATGCTACTAAGAGACATATTTTTTTTGAGTGATAATTGAATTTCACTCAGAATAACGCCTTGGAGATGAAAGGAAAATTTTTTTTGGTTCTTTGGAGCATTTGGAACAATGTAATGCCCTTAAGTTCAATTATGTTTCAATTGAACCAATTTAGGTTTCTGTTATTGCTCTTTAGAATTTGACTAATTTTCAGCAATCTTGACTCCATCAAAACAACAACACCGAGTATGTAATAAGGTTGCTCATAACTTAGCTTAACAAGCTCTTACATTAGCAATTGAATATGTTTTGTTAGAAGAGGTTCCATTTGAGATCCTCTTTTTTGTATGGCAGATATGTTTGTTAATTAATGTTATGCCTTCTATTTTTATTTAAAAAAAATTGATAAAAATGGACAAATTTAAAATTATATTTGTAATACCCTATATATTTATTTAAATAAAGGGATTTTTTTTATAAATAGTGTTATTAATAGTTACTTTTGCATTATATTATATTTATGTTAATATTAATTTTAGGGTTATTAATATATGTGAGTATTACTTACTTAATGTCTAGAATTTCATTGTCTATTATTATCATTATTATTATTATTATTATTATTGCTACTTTAAACTATATTAAATTTTATGGCTATATATGTGATCTATGTACTTACACATATACACATTTATATATATGTGTATATGTTCATACTTATATATATATATTATAATTATATATGTATTAATAGTTATAATATATATATGTGTGTGTGTGTGTGTGTGTGTGTAAGTATATGTGTAGAAAGGAAGCAAGAAAACAAAAATGAAATAGGAAGAAGAAGCTTCCCGAGCCTGCACCCTCTCCCACTTCATCCCTTACCATCTCTTCCTTCTCCTTCATTGCGCCGTTCGTCCTGCCACCACCAGAATCGCCATTGTCGCTGTGAGGAAGAGCTTCAGGTAGTGCTGCTATCACTGTTTCTTCTCTTCCACCTTCGGCCAAGCTTCCTCCTCACTGTTGGAGTTTGATCCAATGCCACCCAAGCTTCCCCAACTTCCTTCATCCTCTTAGGTGTTTGTCCAAGCCAAGAGCCGCCACTGCAACTCACCTCCGGCACCGGAATTGGAGGTTGAAGGTGAGTTGCTCAGTGTTGTTTTTAGGTTGTTGTTAGGTTGTTTTGTGGTTGTTGGTCGATTTTGAATGTTGATTTTAGGTTGTTTTTGAGTATATGTTGGATTATGGCAATAAATTGCTTCAATTTGAATTTTTAAGTATTTTTTTTCTAATTTTCCTTAATTTACAGAATTTTCATAATTTTTATTTAATTTATTTTAGTTGATTCATTGGGTTTTATTTGGTTTATTTAATATAATTAAAGTAATTATAGTTAATTGTTCTTAGTATATTAATTTTATTTTAGGTTTTAGAATTTTTGTGTTAATTAGAGGTTTATGTAAATTTTAGGTATTTAATGGGTAATTATTCTAATTTCAAAAATTTTGGTTAAAAATTTATGAAATTTTAATAATTGAGGTTATAAGTGAATGTTATTAATTTTAGAACTCAAATTATAATTTTTGTGATTTTTATACTATTTTTATAAATATTTTTGAGTTATGTCAAATGTGATTTTAGGTTAAATTATATTTTTGGGAGAAAATTATTGGTTGATTAAATGTTTTAATTATTAGGAAGATTTATTTTGAGAAAATGAACTTTTGGCATGATTAAATAATTTTAAGGAATTATTTTTAGTATTAATAGCACATTATGTAATTTATGTATTTTAGGGGGGGTAAAAATGTAATTTTAAGCTAAACATAGTTAAATATATATTTTAATTAGTTTTATTAATATTTAAGGGGTTTAGACAATTTTTATAAATTAATTGGTATTTTTACTTTAGTAGTGTAAATTTTAAATATTAAATTCCAAATACTATATATATATATATATATATATATATATATATATATATATATATACCTATAATACATTATAATGGTTTTAAATTGGGTTATAATTATGTTTTGACGAAGGAATACAAAATTTAGTCGTTTAATTTTTGAATAACTGAGATTTTATATATATTTTATTTATTTTTAGTATATGTGTATGTGAAATATGTATTTTGAGAAATAAATGCTATTACTTCTTGATATTTTGTTGAGTTGTAATCTCGGTCGGGGCTAAATGTAGTTTTGGGAGCCCGACTCGAGTGTGGATGTTTGTGGATATTTGAAGTGCATATTTATGCAGGTTTGGCTCTACCTTTGGTAGAGAGATGTCCATTTTACAGAGGAGACTCTGCCAAAATTTTGGTAGATTTTCTCGTAAAACATGATATTTATAAAATTTCTACCGTTAGTGAGGTTATATCCTGTCTATCGAGTCTTGTCCGGTTTTCCTCGAGTCAGCCTGGAATTTCATTATTTTGTTGATTGTTGATTTCAATTCCATAGTCATGTTTTAAAATCGATTTGTTATTTTCTTTCTAGAACATATCGGAGCAGAAGCCATGAGACAGAGGTAGACGCGTGGTCGTCAGCCTTCGCATTCATTTTGTAAGTCAATAAATGATTTGTGCATGTGTTTACTTAAAGAATGCATGCGCTCATATTTTTATATTTAACATATGATTTATTTAATTTAGTGTTGTTATTTAAGACTTAAAACGCATTTTTATTTATTTAAAAATCGATTTTGAGAAATTTTGGTAGAACGGGCTACCTAGTGGGCCTCACCAGGACCGTGTGCACATGGTAGAGATTGAGAGGTGGATCCAAAATATTTATGACGGGTGAATGTTAAACTGGGACAGGTGCCTCGATGGAAGCCTATGCTCTCGGGGATCGCCAGTGATTGAAAGGTTAAAAATGGATTGGGATGGGTGCCTCGGTTGATGCCCTAGCTCTTGGGGACCGCTAGTACCATATATTTGGATTAAGTGAACGACTGCGACTTGGTGCCTCGGTTGATGCCTTTGCTCTCGGAGATCGGTAGTTTAAATGGAACAAGTGGGCCCGGTTGGCCATTTAGATTTTTGGGTTTAGGGTTCTACCGAGATTTTTCAACAGCTATACCTATACATTATAAATTATTTTTCACTACAAATATATATAGTTTTCAAAAAGGTTTTCAAACCGTACAGCTCTCTTTTTATTAACTTACTCAGTGAGGTCTGATTCCCCTCAATTTATTTTTTTTCAGGAGCTTGGGAGTTCGACCTCATACTACCTCCACGCCGGGTTTCTTCTTCACCGGCTATTTTATGTAGATCATTGTAAGTTGTACTGTGTGTTAATCTAGTTTGCTGCAGTAGTATATGTACTAAGGATTTGTATGGTTTAAACATAATTGTGTAATTTGTTTGTGTAAACCACGTTTATGTATAAAGATTTAAATTTGATTTATAACATGAGATGTTGAAGCACATTCTAATTAAGCACTTGAATTTGTATATTTTGAGAAAAAATCAGGTTGATAATATGTTCTGTTATTAATTAAAGTTTAAAATTGGAAGGTTTTATTTTTCTTTTCTGCTTACTACGGGTTTCGGGGGCCTTATGCCTACTTATTCCCTAGTGCCGGTCACGTGCCCTCGGGTTCGGGTCGTGACAATATTATAAATTTAGGGATCAAATAAAATTTTTAGTTTTTCAAATTGGTCCATTTAACAATAAATTAAATGGTATGGATGTAGTAGTTTAATGGAGTAAAATATCACATATGTTTAAGTTAATTATTAAAAACACAAAGAGCTAATAGTGTAACAGGTCAAACTTCAAGGACCTGATAGTAATTAACCTTATAATTATGCAAATATTACTTTCTTATGTAAGTTACATCTAATACTATTTCATATTAACGAGATTTAAAAATTTATCTAAAGCCTTTATTCATTACTAATTGCTTATATAAAAATAGGTCGATTTTATTATTTAAGAAATATTTAATTATGTACAATTAATTAAATAAAGATACAACTAGAATAAGAACAAAATTTTATGAAATATTAGTAAATTGATATAATGAAAAAAGAAATTCAATTAGAAAAGCATTAACTTTTAAGAAAATAAAAAATTTAACTAGAATAAGTTTAATTCATATATTTATTTTATTAAGCGAAGATTTATAGAAAAAAAATCATTATAAGTAAAAGAATTATTTTAAAAATTATAGATATTGACATGAAATAATAAACATTTATTTAATTATAAAAATTATAAGTTATATTAAATAAAGTCAAAATAAAAATCCAATAAAAAAATATGAAGAATAATACTGTCATACTTGCTCAACGTGGAAGATGTACCAATCCTCAAAACACAGTTTAATTACAAAAAATTATCTTTATATAGTAAGAAAAAAGAAATAGAAAATAGAAAATACTTTTATAAAAATTTTTGCCACTACAAACACTTCGTAAAAAAAAATAAATTCAAATATCAAAACAGTACAAATTAAGATTTCATTTGTTTACAAAAAATATTTTGTTTTTCAAAAATATTTACGGTAACATTAGAAAACAATTGAAAAATATAATCATTTCTGACATTAACATTTTTTTATTATTTAAATTATCTTTTTATAATGGATATATATATATATATATATATATATATATATATATATATATATATATATTCTCTACAATTTAAATGATAATTAATCTATATAAAAGAATGAAGGGAAAAAAATGAGAGCAAAAATGGAAAAAAAATAAGAAAATAAGGAAAGGAGAAAAAATAAGAGAAGATAAAAAAAGATAAAAAAAAAATTTAAAAAAAAAAGAAAAAAGAAGGAGAAAAGGAAAAAATAAAAAATAAAAATAAAAAACAGAAAAAGGAGAAAAGGTAATGAGGAGAAAACAAAAAATGAAAAAAAAAATGAGAAAAGATAAGAAAAGAGAAAATAAAAATTAAGAGAGAGGAAAAAGAAAAAAGAGATGAAAAATAATAAAAGAAAATTAAAAAAAAAAGAAAAAAACAAAGGCAAATTTAAAATAAGAAATAAAAAAATGAGTATTTTAAGTAAATTTATTTTAATTTTTAGGTATTGAAAATTAATTTTTCATTTTAAAAATAAAAAGTTATTTTTTAAAAGTTTTAAATTATTTTTCATTGATTAACAATTTTTTTATTTATTTTATTTGATAATTCAAATATTAAAAAATTAAAAAAATATTTTTTACAATGAAACAAGTCTAAAACTTTAAATTTATACGGTCAAATTAAAATAAAGGTCAGTATAAATTATATGTGCAATCATTTAGCGTAATAAATTGTAATATTAATTTTGGCAAAAAAAAAGTAATAATAATTACAATAAGAAAAGAAAGAATGAATAATGGTGATAGTATCGATACTAATTATTACCCAAAGATATAAACTATGTTAAAGATAGTTGAAGCGTAGCAAGATACAGCTGTTTTGCATCGGTTTTAAATTTTTGCACGGTTTTAAATTGTTCTATTTAAATTGTCGTTGCTTAATCCATTCATAGAAAGCGATGGGCACAAACAAAATGACCTCTCTCTCTCTCTCTCCAATATATTTTCGAACAAATTTATATTTTTGTTAAATATGTAAGCTACATGCTGATGTGTGTTTTTTAAAACACTCACCAAAATAAAAAATATATATATATTTTTAATATTTAATGAATAATAACAATTTTAACTAATACTAATGGAAAATAATAATTTCTAGAATAATTAAAAATGCCTTGAATTAGAAATTTTTTAATTTTTCACACCAATCATAAGGTGTAAAAAAACCTAATTATACTATTCCTAACAAACATTTCTTTTACTTTTTTTTTTTTTTCATTTGATGTCACTAATATCTAGTAGCTATCAGAGTTTTTTATTATTTTAAAGTTCAAATTAGGTGGATCTATAAAAGGAACAGACTATTTTGACATATATTTTCTTTATCTATAAGATTCAAAGTCAAATTATTATTTCAAAAATATTTAAATTTCTTACCACTTAAATAAGCGAACGTTAGTCAATTACTTTTTAATAAGTATAAAATGGAAGCTTAATGTGAACATTACTTTTCCATGTATTTGCCTATTCAATAATGACATGTTTCATAAAAAGAAAAAAAATGTTGTGCATAAAATAATATATATTAAAGAGTGCTTAGTTATATTGTACCAACAAAATTACAAAACAAAATACATAAAAATTTCTATAATCATTATGATGATTATGGTATAATTAATATAATTAATGAGAATCAATATGATTAAGGGTCAAAAGCCTATAACAATAAAAGAATTTCTACAATTATATTAATACCCTCCTCAACTGAAGGTAATATGAACCCTAAAAGGGATTCAAGTGCAAGCATGGAGTCAAATGATGAAGAATTCAAGCTAACTAGTTTAATTTCATATTTTCAAATTCACTAGCTTGATATGGAAAAATTTTAAGTTGTTTTTCTATTTTGAAGTCAATAAGGAAGATTCAAGAAAATGTGAGAAGATTTAAGGATATTTTAAGTTAAAGTCAATAAGTCAACAAGTTAAAGTCAAAGAGTCAACAAGTCAAAGTTAATGGTCAATGGTCAACATTCTACATGACATGCTTCAATACTTAGTTATTATGAGTTGTCATTTTGCTTAGGTATAATGAGTTGTCATTAGTTGTCAATTTTGACTTTTCAAATATGAGTTGTCATGAGTTGTCTTATTTTTTAAGAAATCCTTCTTAATTAAGGATTTTCCTTTATAGTAGTCTTTAGGAATAAGTAAGAAACCTTTTCCTTTACAGATTACGATGTTTACATGCCTATATAAGGGCAAACCCTGTGTAAAACGAATTTAGTGATTGAAATATTAAAAAGTGAGCTTTTTCCCTTAACTTTCTTCTCTTGAAACTTTTGCAAGTTTACTTGAATTGTTTCACTTCTACCTTTCATTACAATTGTTAAGGTAGACTTAGAATTGTGTGATTGTTCATCTTTTAATAACTAAATATCTTACTTCAATTTAATAAGCAATGGGTTTAGTTCCATTAACACAACCTCATCTTGACGATCTTGGGCAACAATTTCAAAGTTAGATGTGTGTTCTATCTGTGTTCTAGGTAGGTTTTGTATCAATTTAGTATTAGAGCATAATAAATAAGTTTAAGAATTTTGTGTTGTTTGATTTAGACCTTCTTTTAGTGATTATTTATGTGGTTTTTAGGGAATTGAATAGTGCATGCACATAACATGTGGTGCAAGTAAATGCGGAGCCCAGTTAATACCACTTGATTTAGAGCTAGAAATGATAATTCGTAGAAGGAGGAGACAGACTAGTAATAGAATGAATGGAGGAAAAGAGGAAAGAGACCCACCTCCAGCTGAACGAGTAGCGAACAATGAGAAAAATGGACAAAATGGGTAGTATGTCTAAAGAACTATGAGGGACTTTGTGAGTCCTAATGTCCATGGTGATCAAAATTCAATTATGAAGCTGGCAATAGTAGCAAATAATTTTGAAATTAAACCCGTCATGATCCAGATGATCCAAAATTCACAATTTAATGGGTTGCCACATGACGATTTAAAATGAATGGAGTGCAGCCTGAAGCTATTCGACTAATTATATTTCCATTTTCTCTTATGGATAAAGCAAATAGGTGGTTTATGAGCTTACCACCAAACTCCATAACCACAAGGTAAGTACTTTACATAGCTTTCTTCAACAAGTACTTTCCACCAACTAAAGTACTCAAGATCATGAATGAAATCAGCTCTTTTTATCAAAGAGAGGATGAGAGTTTCTATGAATGTTAGTACATATTCAAAGATCTTCAAAGACAGTGTCTACCAAAGTTAATTCCTTCATAGGATTTACTGTAGTCTTTTTATAAAGGAGTCAATCTAGCAGTCAGAGTAAATATAGATGCATCTGCTGGAAGAACTATTATATTAAAGACTTCTGAAGATGCTTTGGAGCTTTTTGAAGAAATGGCTAACACCTAAAGCCTTTAGTCTAATGAGAGGGCTATTCCAAAGAGAAGGGGAGCAGTTGAAGTTGATAGCTTAATAATGTTAAATACAAAAAAGGATGCTTTATCTAAAAGGATGGACAAAATTAGTGTTAGTGTAATTTCTAACTTGTCTTCTTCTTATGAATTATGTCAGGGTGGTCATCCAATTATAGAATGTCAAATGATATAAGGACTGTCAATGGAGAATGTTAACTATATGAAAAACTTTAAAGGGTAGCAAAACCAAGTGCATGGAAACACCTACAATCCTAGTTAGAGAAATCATCCTAATTTCTCTTAGAGAAATCAAGAAAACAACCAATTGAGTCCATAAGCAAAACTAGGTTTTGGAGGGCAGAATGCAAAACATCATTAACCAAATTTTTAGCATGAAAAAATTTCATCTTCAAGGACTTCTTTAGAGAGCAAGTTAGAGAAGTTCATGGATGTCATGTGTACAAAAATAAACCAATAAGATGAAGCTACAAAGAGGCTGGTGGGTAGATTTGAGCAAATGTACTAAGACACTAAGCTCATGTTCAAGAATCATTCTTCCTCTATCCATAATTTAGAGGTGCAAATGGGGTAATTGGAAAACTCTTTGTTAATGAGAAATGAAGGTTCCTTGCTAATCAACACTAAAAGAATCCAAAAGAGTAGTTAAAGGCTATTACCTAGAGAAGTGGAACAAAGATTCAAACCCCAAAAGCAATTATAGAATATGAGAAGGAAAAGAAGAAGGAAGAGGAGAATGAATAAGAAAATGAGTGGGTTGAAGTGCAAATGGAAAAAGAACAAGAATTTATGGATGAAAATAAAGAGAAATCAACACCACCACCAGTGAAGCCATACAAATCTTTAGTTCCATATCCTTAAAGGTTGAAGAAATAGGAGCATGATCAACAATTTGCAAAATTCTTGGACAGGTTTAAAGCATCCACATTAATATGCCTTTTATGGAATGTCTTTCTCATATGCCAAAATATGCCAAGTTTCTAAAGGAGCTAATTTCCCACAAAAAGAAGTTATAGGAGTTTGAAACAATCATACTCACAAAGGAGTATAGTGCAATCATCTTGAATAAACTTCCTTTAAAAAGAAAGCATTTAAAGAGTCTTACTATTCCATGTTCTGTTGGAAACTTGAATTTTCAAAGAGCTTTATATGATTCAGGAGCTTCAATTAATCTTATGCCTTTGTCTGTTTATAGAAAATTAGAGCTAGGAGAAGCAAAACCCACAAATATCATATTGTAACTTGCAAACAAGACAGTGAAAGAACCAGAAGGCATAATGGAAGATGTACTAGTAAGGGCTGAAAAATTCATTTTTCCAATTGATTTTGTAGTCCTTAACTTTGAAGAGGATTAGGAGCTCCTATTAATCCTTGGTATGCCTTTTCTTTACACTGCAAGAGCAATAATTGATGTTTATGAAGGAACTCTCACATTAAGAGTAAGAGATGAAAGATGTAAGTTTAACATTTATTAAATCATAAAATACCCCTATGATGAGGATTTTTGTATGAGAGTAGATGTTGTTGATAAATGTGCGAATGAAGTCCAATGATGGAGGTTGGCAAAATCTGTGGAGATTTAAAATATTAAGAAGTGTTTTGTAGGTACAATCCTTTTAAAATGAAGCATACCTCAAACACCATCCCTATATACTACACATGAAATTACCAAACACTAAACCCACACCTCCCTCAAATATTAAACTACTAAAATTAGACTTAAAACCTTTACCCTAATAATTGAGGTACAATTTTCTAGGAGAAGATCAAACATGTGATTATATCTTCTAAACTCAACAAAGATCAAGGATTTGCTAGTGGACATGCTAAAGAGGAGAGAAAAAGTAATTGGTTGGCAAATTTCTAGCATTAGGGGCATAAGTCCATCTTATTACATGCATAAGATCCTGATGGAATAATGACACAAGCCAACCATAAAAAGGTAGAGAAGGCTTAATCTAAACATGCAAGAAGTAATGAAAAAAAAAGTAGTCAAGCTTTTTGATGCAGGGATCATTTACCCGATCTTTGATAGTTCTTGGGTAAGCCTGATTCAATATGTACCAAAGAAGGGTGGAATAACCATTGTGGAAAATGAGGAAGGGTAGTTGATTCCTACAAGAGTTATAAATGGATGGAGGGTGTGCATTGATCACAAAAAGTTGAATGCATCCACAAGAAAATATCACTTCCTAATACCTTTCATTAATCAAATGTTGGAGTGGATAGTAGGACACGCTTTTTATTATTTTTTGGATAGGTACTCAAGTTATAATCATATTGCAATAGCTCCAAAAGATAAAGAAAAAATCACTTTTACATGTCTTTATGGCACATTTGCATATAGGAGAATGCCATTTGGATTATGTAATGCTCTTGCAACATTCTAGAGATGTATGACAATTATATTTGCAAATTTGGGAGAGGAGATCATGGATATTTTTATGGATAATTTTTCAGTCTATAGAGACTCATTTGAGGGGGTTTCTGAACAATTTAGAGTAATTTTTTGAACTCTGTAAAGAAATAAACTTGGTGCTGATTTGGAAAAAGTGTTATTTCATGGTAGATGAAGGAATCATTCTAGGACACAAGATTTCAGCACAAGGCATTGAAGTTGATAAAGCAAAGGTGGAAGCAATCAAGAAGTTGCAATATCCCATAAATGTGAAGGGAGTCAAGAGTTTTTTTGGCCATGCGGGCTTCTATAGGCTAAACATTAAGAAGTTTTCAAAAATCTCTAAACCCTTATGTAAGTTGGTTGAGAAAGATTCACCTTTTGATTTTACTGATGATTGTAAATTAGCTTCCGATAGGTTAAAGGAAGCCATTCTTCTAGCTCTAATAATGATGGCACCAAATTGGAGTCTACCACTTAAGTTAATGTGCGATGCGAGTGATCATGCAATATGAGCTATGCTTGGTCAAAGAAAGGAGAACAAACTATATATGATATACTATACAAGCCGGACATTGACTGATACATAGTTGAATTATGCTACTACAGAGAAAGAGATGTTGACAGTTATTTTTGCTTTTGATAAATTCATATAATATCTCTTGGCTCTAAGGTTGTTGTGTACACAGATCATGTAGCATTAAAGTACCTAATGAATAAGAAAGATTCCAAACTAAGGCTCATTAAATGGGTGTTGTTGTTATAAGAGTTCAACATTGAGATTAGAGATAAGAAGGGATATGAAAATGTAGTAGTTGATTATCTTTCAAGGCTAGACAAATTACAAGAGGAAGGGAATAGTCAATAACCTATCAAGGAGCTATTTTTAAATGAGATGCTTTTAGCCATAGAAATTATAGGTGCTCCTTAGTTTGTTAACATAGCAAATTTTCTGTCAAGTGGAGAAATTCTAGAAGAGTTCACTCCTCAATAAAAGAAAAAGCTGATTTGTGATTCTAAATTTTACATTTGGGATGAGCCATTTTTATGGAAATTATGTAGTGATGGTATAGTAAGAAGATGTGTAGTAAATGAAGAAGTTGGGTCAGTATTGCAACATTGTCATGAAATGGTCAGTGGTGGACATTTTGGATCATAAAGAATAGCTACTAAGGTTCTTGAAGTAGGGTTCTATTGGCCTACACTTTTTCAAGATGTAAGGGACTTTGTGATTCGTTGTAATGCATGTCAAAGGAATGGCAACATTTCAAAGAAGGATGAAATGCTTTAATCTAGAATTTAGAGGTTGAAATATTCGATGTATAGGACATTGACTTTAAGGGGCCATTTCCTTTATTAGAGGGTAATAAGTACATTCTTATTTGTATGGAATTTTTTTCCAAATGGGTAAAGGCCCAAGCATGCTCAACAAATGATGCAAGAGTTATTTGCAAGTTCTTAAAGAAGTTATTCTCTTTGTTTGGTATGCCTAAAGTAATCATAAGTGATGGGGGAACACATTTTTGTAATAAAAACATAGAAACATTATTGCTCATATATGGGGTGAAGCACAAAGTAGTTATACCTTATCACCCTTAAATTAGTGGACAAGTTGAAATGAGCAATAAGGAGTTAAAGAAAACTTTGGAAAGAACAATAAGCAAGTTAAGAAAAGAATGGGCAAAGAAGCTCGACGATGCTTTATGGGCATATAGAACAGCTTACAAAACACCTACTAAGATGTCTCCTTTTAGGTTATTTTATGGCAAATCATGTCATCTTCCTATTGAATTTGAACACAAGGCTTATTGGGCGATTAAAGCCTTGAATTTTGACTTCAAGAAGGTTGCTTAAAAGAGATTGTTATAGCTAAGTGAGCTTGAAGAGATTAGAGAAGTTGCCAATGAGAATTCAAGGATTTACAAGGAATATACAAAGACATGGCATGATGTAAAAGTAAGGGTCAAAACATTCAAGGAAGGTGATAAAGTATTGCTTTTCAATTCAAGGCTCAGATTATTTCTTGGAAAATTGAAGAGTAGATAGTCAAGACCATTTTTAGTAACTCGATCATACCCTCTTAGAGCTGTAGAATTGTGCAACACCTGAGGAGACAAATTCAAAGTGAATGGATGGAGATTGAATTTGTACCATAGAAGTATAATGGAGAATTTCCATCAAGTTGTGTACTTGAGGGAGTTAACTACGTGACCAACATGGCAGTCTAGCTCATGGGCCTTTAAAAGAGTGCTTCTCAGAGGCTTAACCAAGAAAATTTTTACTATGTTTTGTTCAAAACATTTCATTTATATTTTTGCAAGTTTATTTTAATTAGACTTTTGATATTTGTTTTCTTTTATGATTTCAATAAGTGAGGAAAGGAGGAACTCTATAGGAGGTTTTGTAAGTTAAATTTGTGTGGAATATTAGTTGATATGATTTACAAGTCATTTATATGATGTTGAGTGAAAATTTGTGATTGATACTTTGATTAGCGAATAGGTTAAGTTGCACACCATGTGGCATAGCCATATAACTTGATTATTGTTCTTTACTATTAAAAATTACATTTAGGCATGGCCATGTACATTTTGTGTATAACTATGCCCATATCAAAGCTAAATTTTACATCTAAGCATGGCCATACATATTTTGTTCATGGTTGTGTGCCTAACAAGCTAAAAACATGCAACCAGACATGGCTATACACAAAATACGTATGGTCATGTGCCTATCATTAAGAAAAAAATGTGCCAGTAGGTTGCACGGCCCTGCGCCCTGACATGCATGGTCGTGCATCCTTTGCAATATTATAAATGCATGACGTGCACTAAATTTTAAGTGGAGCCCCTCCACTTTCCTAACATTCCCCACTTCCTAAACACCTAGGGTTTATAACCTTAACCACCTTTCCCATTTTCTAAACCTTAGAATTCATCAACTCCCACTACCTTTCCTACTTCCCAAACTCTAGAACTCCCAAATTTTGACTACCTTTTCCAATTCCCACCACCCTACCTCTTATATTTAAACACCCACCACTATTCCACTTCCTCACATCTTCTCAGAACTTACTCATTCTTCACTCATCTTCTTTATTAACACTCTATAAACTTTTTATCTCCTTCATATCACCATAGAAGATAACAAAGGAAGAAGAGCATTACAAAGAAGAAATTCACTCCTCCCCGTAAAAGAGCAAGGCTTAATGGAAGCTCTAATAGCTCAAGTGGTGCTAATGAAGAAAGAATGGTAAAACCCTTTCCTAATCAAATTCATTTTAGGAATAAGGGGCATAAGAATAAATTTGAGCAAATGATAAATAGGAAGATTGTCCCTAATAGATATGCTAGTGCTTCAACTTTAAAGGAAATTAGGTTGTTTGATGAGGTAATGTTGCATGTCAACAAGATGTGTTTGGGAGAATTTGTCATGATGCAAAGTCACACTTATGCTAAGCCTACTTATGAGTTTCTCATTTATTTAGCTTTGATGAACAAACTCTTATGCTCAAGTTTCAATTGGAAAATGAATAACATAATTTAGGCTTGTTTGAACTTAATAATGTATTTCATCTTCCTAAGGATCAAAATGCTAATATTTAGTATGATAGAGATGTATTTTGGAGATAAATACCTAGGGAAAGGGAAGTTTTCTATAAAGCTAGGGTAGTGAAAGAATCTTGCATTCAATCGCTCGCTTTGAAGTATTTGCATAGGCTCATGGCCCATTCCTTGTTTCCAAAGAAAAAAAAAGGATTCCATGGTTACCACCATTGAGCTAAACATTATGTATTGCATGGTCAATGATAGGAAAATTAACATTTATCATGCTTTGGCCAAAAAATTGAGGGTTGTAGCTATAAAAGTGATCAAGGCTATCAAGGTAGGAGGACTAGTGACCACCATAGCTACTTACCTAGGCTTCGACATTGAACATATGCCATTTGAGAAGGTCAAGGGCCATTTCTTCATTAACATTAACATGATGGAAGCTATGGGTTTAGTACATGTTAACTAAAGAGGAAGAGCATTCCTTACCCAATCTGCACCATCGAAGGAACCACAAGAAGAATAGGAGGAGGAAGATTAAGAAGCTACCCTTAATGCGGTCATGGAAACGTTGGACAACTTAGAACTTCAAGTGGGAGTAGTAGATTCAAATGTTGGTGATTTAAATACATTAGCATATCGATTGGACCTTATAATGATGGGAATGAATCATAATATGAATTTGATCAACCATAATCTCATGGCATTCTTCCATTCCCATAATTTTGTTCATCCACTATATCCACCAATTCATGATGAACCTGAAAAGGAAGAAGACGATTCCTCATCTGAGGATGAAGGAGAAGAGTGAAGACCTTATTTCAAATTATTGTCTCATTCTAGCTTGAATAATGTTTCTTTCAAGTTGTTTTTAATTTCAAGTTTTGTGGACTAAAGTATTTAAGTTTGTGTTTGTTATGTTTAATTTTAGTCATTCATTTTGTTTTAATTTAAATTGTTTCAGGATTTTATATTATTAATGTTAATTGTCCTTTATTTCATGTTTAATTTTTCACTCATATGGATAACATGAGTTTATGATACTTGTTCTTTAAAAAGTAATAGTAATTAAATTGATAAAAGTCAAGAGAGGTCGTTTCTCATGTTTAGTTCATGTTTCAAGCATGGCCATACACATTTTGTGCATAGTTGTGCACTATTAGAGCTTAAAATTCAAGATCCATGCATGGCTGTGTGCCTCCAAGCACACAGTTGTGCGACCTAATGAGCTGAAAAATGCAAAAAATAGGCCACACGACCATGCGCCCCTTTATGCATGGTCGTGCACCCTGATGAACATGGTCGTTCAATTTTTATTTCTCACATTCTTTGTAATATGCTCATGCAATGAGGACATTGCACATTTTAAGTGTGGGAGAGAGATTAAAATTTTTGAATTTTAAAATTTTCAATATTTTTTTTAATTTTTTATTTAATGTTATTTTAGTTTCCTTGTTAATTAAGGATTCTATGAGAGTTTAAATTCCTATTTGATTCCTAATTCCTATTTGATAAAGGAAACTTTGGCTTGATAATCTTTATTTTCCTTTTTTTTTTGGTAAAAATTACATATTATTTCATTTCCTTTTTATCTTATCAATAGAATTCTTTATAACCCTTTTTCTTATTTGAACCCTACTATTCTTTTATTTTGTTTTTATTCTTGTTATTTTTATTTTCTTTTGTTGTTTTATTTTTTTAAAGACACTAATATTGTTGTGATGGCTAGAATAAAAATGTTATGTCAAGGAAAGAGGCTTAGTAATGGCAAAGGTAAATCCAACGACATAAGGAATGATTATGATGCTTTCTTTTCCATTTACTCTGAAGAGCAAGGTAAGAGATTTTTCTCCTTAGTTAAAAGAAATTTCAGCAAGCTAAAATATTTTGATGATGAGGTACTTTTGAAAATGGGGATTAAGGGAACTATAGATGTGTTTTGTAAGAAATTGGGGTAGTGTAAACTGGTTATAGCCCAACATGATGTGTTCTTTGAGCTTACAATAGAATTTTACACTACATTTAAGATTCTAGATGAAAATAAAGGTCTTTTCATGTAGGTTCTTTGGAAGAAAATACTATTTTGACTACGAAATCATGTCTGTTATCTTTGGTTTTCCTAAATGAGGTGTTTGTCAACCTCCCTTGGATTAAAATATGAGTAGTTTTTGGCATGAAATCACTGGGGGTGACAGAGTTTATGAAGTCCATATAATGACCAGTGGTTTGATTAAAGATCACTCATATTTAATTCTATATAAGTTCATGTCACACACCATTTTTGGTAGAAAGTACAACACTAGGGTTTCTCCAGATGTGTTATTTTTGTTGTGGTGCTTGAAAACTAACATAATAGTGTGTTGTACATACTTTGTTTTATGTTCTATATGGCATGTTGTACAAGCTAGGAAAGTATTATTATCATTGGGCATATTATCATTGGTTTGGCATTGTATTTTGCTCAATATGAATTTGCCAAACATTAATTACAGCCATTGGAATCTGAATTCCTTGATGAAGACTACCTTATTTAGGCTGAAATTATCATATAATTCAATGAGCTTCATGATGTCACTTCAAGGAGATGCTACTTTTTATGCTAAATGGCAATACAACATAGTGAGGTCCCTTTACCTCCTAACACTATGGAGAAAGAAGCAAATGGAAGTGAAAGCCAAGCAAGGAAGAGAGGGAGCACTATAGGACGGAGTGAAGGAATCATGGAAAAAATCAAGGAGCTTATGGACATCTCTGACAATATGATTGGGAATATGAACATGGACTTGTCTCTTAAGATGGAGAAATTTATGAGACGTTGCAAAGTGAGGGCTGAAAAGTTGTAAGCCTAAATTGATGAAATCTTTTGCATACTCCCTCAAAGAAAAAGGTCTAAAATGATTAATGAGGTAGCAAGAGATCCTATTGTCATTCCATTCACTTCCTTACCAAGTGCATCCAAATAAGGGGAGTACACAATTCTTTAGTTTTTGTTTGTTTCTATTTTCTTTTCATGTTTGTGTGTTTGTTTTACTTTAAGATTCATGCGTGTTTTAGTTTAATTTTTTTTGTTCATGCATTACTCTCACACTTGGATTGTTGTAACCTATTCACATATAGAGTTTCATTCATTAAAGTTTAGTTTTCTTGAAGAAATGCTTTAATCTTCCTTTAATGATTTGTTTAGACTTTTAAATTAGGAGAGTAATTTATGGTTAGGAATTTTTACATTTTAATGAATTTAATGCTTACTTTTCTATTGAACAAATGAATTTAGGTGCTTAATGCTTAAGAAAAATGTTTGTAAGTTCGAAGTTAAGTCTAACCTTAGTATGATTAAATTCTCATGTATTTTGGTTTATTATATATATATATATATATATATATATATATATATATATATATATAATAAGATGGAGCTTCACACACTAATTAGGAGCTAAATTTGAAAAGAATATCTTTAAATGCTCCTTCTACTCTAATGCTCTTTTTAGAGTAAGAGTATCCAAAAGACCCTTTTTGGAGGTATCCACACTGAGTAGTGCAAGAAGGTGGTAGATACTAAGATTGGGAAAACATTGATTGAATAAAAAATTTAAAACCTTATATGTGCTAAATTTTTAACTCCTTAATTATTATAATGATTCCCACGTGCTTCCATTTCTCTTGAATGTCAATTATTTGCTTCCATGATTTCAATAGAAAAGTATGCTCTTTACATGGTAACAATACATTATTGATCTTGGATTACTGTTTTAATTTTGAGTTTTTAATTTTTATTAAAAGGAAGGTTGAGGTAGCTAGTTAAGTTAAAGCTAGCTAATAAGCATGATTCTATAGGTAAATATAGTGTATTCAAGCTTTGCTTGAGGATAAGCAAACATTCAAGTGTGGGGGGAATTTGATGAGTGTGAGAAATGTGTTATTTTAAGCACTTAATGTGTTAGAATTATGTATCATTCTGGTTGCATTTGTAATATTTTGTTAAGTATTTATTTAGTTTAAATGTTTGTGCTGCGTGACTTTAGTTTGTGTTCATTTCTAGTATTTTGGTTTATTTTTAGTTGTTTTTATCCATTTAAGTGTTTGAAGAACAGTGATAGGATGAGACATATGACTTTTTAAGGCTATAGAAGTGTCCAAGGAGCATTCAAGGCAAAAACTAGCAAGTTTGAGGCTTAGAAGAGGTGCATGGCCATGTTCATAATTACACATGGCCATGCCTGATTGAAGAACAGAAACACAACCATGCACACCTACATGCATGGCCATGCCTGATTGCTGAAATCCTTCAGAAGATAGGCACATGAAATTTGATTTTTAAAGTGCTATAAATGGGGATTTGATGGATTTTTGAAAAGGGAAACATATCAAGAAGCTAGAGGCTAGGTTGTGATTTGTGTGTAGCCTCCAAGAGCAAAACATTCTATTCCATTTTTTTTATTGTACATTTTTTACAAGTTTTTATTTTTCTTTTAATCATTGAAGACTAGGCTTGTTTATGTTAGTTTTGGAGATTGAGGAACAAGGATTGAAGAACAATAGCCTTTTATTGTTAAGGGGGTTTTTCTAAATAATTACTATTATTCATTTCTATTTTGATTAATGACGATGTTTTTTATTTTATTTTATTTTATTCCTTTTCTTTGTCTCTTATTATCAACATAAGTAGATAAGTTCTTATTAGGGTTCTTATATCAATTCAACCATGTAACAATTGCAATTAAACCTAAGCCATTAATTTTAATCCATTGGTTATTGTTGAACTTAACGTCTTTGTAGGATTGATCACCCTTTGATTGAATCTACATATGAAACTTGATTGAGAGATAGGTTCCATTGGATACAAACAATAACCTATTAGATGCTTTCTTAGTTGAGAGACATTAAAGTAACTATTATTGATTAAGAGTTGGAGCTTTAAATTGAGTTAACCAACACTTAGTAAGTGAGAGCTATGAATATCTAAGATGTTAATTTACTTGGTTAATTGTGGGTTTGTTTGAGAGAAAACCTAGGATTCCTTATATGCCTTCAAATTGGATTAAGGATTAGGTATGGCTTAGGTACCAATTGATCTTTAGAAATAGTTGAATTGATAATAAGAACCCTAGCTTTTTCAATTGATTGTTACTTATTTTAGATTTCCTTTTTTTAATTTTAGTTAATTTCAAAACACCATTTTTTGTTGCTTAAACAAACAAAGCACAATTAGTATTACAATACTCAATTTGCAATCTCTGTGGGATTGATATTTAATTACTACTTGTACAATTTTGTATACTTATGGATACACATCACTACTTCAATCCATAAATAGATCTTTGAAGGTTGTAAAGCTTTCTAGAATTCTCACCCTCTGGTTATGTCATGTACACATACTCAGTTAAGTTTCTATTAAAAAAATGCTATTTTGACATCTATTTGCCATATCTCATAATCATAGTATGCGGCTACAACAAGGAGAATTTAAATGGATTTAATATAAAAAATGGTGAAAGTGTTTTATCATAGTCTATATCATGAGTTTACTTGAAAACCCTTTCCAATTTGTCTTGCTTTAATAGAGTGCACATTGCCATCCATGTCAGTTTTCTTTTTAAAAACCTATTTGCACCTAATAGTTTTTAAACTATCTTATGGCTCCATCAAAGTCCATACTTGATTATCATACATGGATTGTATTTTTGATTTTATGGCTCCTAGCTATTTCTCAAAGTTAGGAAAATTATGGCTTCTTGGTAAGAAGTGGGCTCACTTTGGCCCATGATCATCACATTATTATTATCAATTAAGAGAAATTCATATATCTGAGGGTTTTGATGTATCCTACCAAACATCCTTGTGCCTTGTCATACTTCTATAGATTCAATAGTTACTTATTGATCCAATTAAAGTTCCATATATAATACAATGCTATTTTCTACTTCTTGAATTTCTTTAAAATGTAATTTACTCCTACAGGTTCCTTTCGAAATGAATTCTCTTTCCAAAAAGACACTATTCCTAGTAACAAACAATTTATTTTCAAAAGCATTGTAAAAGTAATATTCTTTTATTTCTTTAGGATACCCCTACAAACATTTATTTGATTTGAGTGCTAATTTATCTAAAATTTGACATTTCACATAAACCTCACATCCCTAAATCTTAAGAAAAGATAAATTGGAAGATTTGCTAGTCTGTATTTCATATGAAGTCTTTTTAACTACCTTTGATGGAACACTGTTTAGTATGAATGCAATATTTTCTAGAGCATACCTCCAAAAGAAGACTAAAAGATTTGACTAACTTATCATTATTCGAACCATATCCAATAAAGTTCAATTTCTCTATTCAGACACACCATTCCATTGCGGTGTTCTTGTTAATTATGAAATTATTCTACATTCTCTGAGATGATCTATACATTTTTTGCTTTTTGCATAAATATTCACCACCTCAATTAGATTTTAATGCTTTAATATTTTTACTAAGTTGATTGATACTTTATTTCTAAAAATTTTAAACTTTTCAAAAGATTCAAATTTATGTTTCATTAGATAGGCAAAGCCATACCTACTAAAATCATCTGTGAAAGTAATGAAGTGCTGAAAACATCCTCTAGCAGTGGAACTTAATAGACCACAAACATCATAATGTATAAGGCGTATAATTCATTAGCTCTATCATTATGCCCAGTAAAAGGTGTCTTACTCATTTTTCCTAATAAAAAAGATTCCAACATTTCAAATAATTCAAAATAAAATGAATTCAAAAGTCCATGTTAGTGGAGTTTTGAAATTCGTTTCTCATTTATCTAGTATAAATGACAATGCCAAAGATAGGTTGTATTTAAATTGTTAGATTTAAACTTCATTATATTAACATTATAAATGGACTTTTTATTAGTGTCTTCAGTGTTTACAATATAAACACCATTGATTCAAGGAGCATATCCATAGAAAATGTTATCATGATAAATGGAGCAATTGTTATTTCTAATAATAAATTTGAAACTATCTTCGTCCAAACAAGAAACAAAAATGATATTCCTGCTCATAGCAGGTATATAATAATAAATTTTCAAACTCAAAACAAGCTCATTAGGCAAACTAACTCATAAGTTCCCACAACTAAAGCAGCAATGCTTACTCCATTTCCAATTCATAGGTCCACTTCACCTTTAGCCAAAATTCTTCTTTTTTTAGGCCCTACACATTAGTGCAAATGTGAGATCTAAATTTAGTATCTAATATCCAAGAATTAGAAGTAGATAAATTAACCTCTATAACATTTACTGAAGATGGCCTATTTTGGTATAAGTCTTCATCTCCACTAGTTGTTTTTGAAGGTTTAATTCCATGCTTCTAAGTATAAGGCAAGTGACATTAACAGAATCATTAAGATGCTTACTATAAGCATCCTTTTGATCTTTAAGAGCATTAGCCACTGGTTCATCTAGGATAGGTTGATCAAGGATATATTCTTTTCTCTCTTACTTAAGAACAATTCTTAGGTTTATGTACTAGTCAAGGAAGTTAGTCCCCTTAAGCTTGTCCTTCTCAATAATCAATTATAATGAAAAATTAGATGTAGTATTTGATGCCATTATTTATAATAAAATTATATACAGCATACTCATCATTTTATTAAATGATTTTAGTGAGGCATAATTATAAATCCTATAAAATTTACTCAAATCAATAACCCTCCAAGTTAATTTGAATATAATTTTAATGGGCTAAGATCAATATTTCACACTACTTTAAGTAAACTTTGGCTTATCACCTAAAGTATGGTTATTTATGTAGGTAACACTTTACTAATTACATCTCATGTAACTCTTGGAAAAATATAGGATTTGACATCACATGTCTTGGCTATTTAAAATCTGATATAATGCCCCAGGTCCAAAACTATTTTCATAACCTAGTTAAATTAAACCATTTCAAATATTTGAATATCATCATTCTCTAACTTATCTTATCTTACTTAAATGGCTTAATACACCCTACTTATACAACAATCCAAATCTTAATAAGTGTCAAATTATAGGAGGCATTTTAGTGACTTAATATTAAATAAGGGTTCTATTTAATTTTATATTATTTGGATAGTATGTTTCATCATATATGTAACATCACATACATAGCATTATATGCATAACATAATAGAATAACTATGATATGGTGTGGCCCAAATCTAGATTAATCTTCATAAGCCAATATAAAGATCAAAGGTCAATCCTAGGTAATAAGACATTCTTTATCTTTAGCCTTCACCTTGGATCTCCACTTTAAGTCTATGATCTCCACTTTGAGTCTCCGACTTGAATCTCCATCCTTAGCTTTCATTTTGGATCTCCATGTTGTGTCTTGATTTATATTACATTATATGTTGTAATCTATTCTACTAATAAAACAAAAATTAGAACAAAAAAATAACACACAGGCTATATTTAATAAAGTTACAACCCATAAAATGAATAATATAAATCCAATGATATTAGTCAAAGGGTCATGCCATTCACCATGCGTTTATACTAAAAGCTTAGAGTATACTAATTTAATTTTTGTTAAGATTAATTATTAGTATGATCAAAACATAGTATATAGCAAATCCATTCGAGATCAAGGGATAGAATCCCTTGCAGGGTCTTAGGGGCCGCATCCCTTGCAGGGTCTTAGGGGCAGCACCCCTAGTAGGGTCTAATGGGTAGCACCCCTGGTGGTAGTCTCACTAGCTAATTGGCAGGGTGGGAGTCCAAGGCACAATACCCTTTATGTGTGATGGGGCCAACGCCCCAAAAGGTAAACATTTTACTTTAACTCAATGAATGAGTTATTGCCAAAATCCTAAATAATTGTAATCATATTACATTTTGTTAATATATTCAAAAATAGGTTATTTTGTTCGACATTTGAACAAAAACATCATTGATCTTAAGAGACATAGCTATGTCAAATTAGACACGGTAGTTTGTTACTGCATTTTACATATATGCTCTCAGGCGCGACTGTGTGCCCAAGTGTACAAAATCATGTGCCACACTTATCCTACAATCATTAAAGCAGGCGCAATTGTGTGCTCTCTGCCACACAGCCATGTGCTCTTAATTCCAGATTTTTTCCTTCACAAAAATAGTATGCTTTTTTAATAAAATTTTTGTTTAATCATATTAAACAAGCATAGACAATAATGAAATTAATGCATATAACTATATTTTGTATAGATTAATTAAATGATCACTTAAATGAAATCGTTTAATTGAAATTCTGAAAACACATTTTTAGAGTTAAATCTATCGTATATATATATCTATATATATAGTCAACTTAATTGAATTACAAGTTTCTTTGATATCACTGTTGGGATTCGTGATGCAAACAAATGGCGGAAAATGAATATTTTAAAACATGAAATCCTCACAGGATCTATATAATTCGATCAATTTAATTCAAGAGGGTTCTAAGATCTTACCACACATGAAAATGGGCAAAATGATCAAAAGGATAAAAGGGGGTTCATACTGGTGGCACCCTACCTCGAGCTTTTCATGTTTTCTTATAGGATTAAGATGCTACCAATTTAGCCATATCCTTTACTAGTATCCACATGAATAAAATGACCACAAGCAATGTAGGTGTACTAGCACCTTTTTTTAAGGACCTTTATTTTCTCTTTTTTTCTTTTTTTAAAAGAACTAAAAGAATGTGAAGAAGAAGTGTGTAAAAGTGATAGAAACCCTAATAAAAAAGATGTATATTTATATACATACCATCTAGAGTTTTCCAAACCTTTCATTGACTGAAACTGTTTTGGTATGTTTAACCTTCTATTTCTATTTTGATTCTAATTTCAAGAATATAATCATTTCCAATTTATTTAAGATAACACTTACCTTACATAAATAAGAAAATAAATAAATAAATTTGAATATATATATATTGGGTGGATGAACCCCAATTTGCTTTGGGCCTATTCTAAGTATGCGACCCTGTAGATTCAAACAACGTTGGTAGTAAAGCGGAAATTGCAATTCTTGCCCACAAATCATAAATGGCCTCTAATAAGACATTATGACTACCCAAGTTATATGAAGGTAGGTAATCTAACATAACTAAATCCATAATATGTATTATAGTCATTTTGTCATACAATATATTGATTGAACATCAATATGGTTTATGTCATCCTTATATTATTCAATCATATTATTTCTCGATCATAAGCAGACTAATATTGATAACTCTTTATCATCTCATTATTGTATGGCTATGCATTTTATTTAGTCTAACTTATTAAAGGGCTAATAAATATCTTCTTTTAATAAATGAGGACAAATTTCATCTCAATCATTCATATTCCTCACATAACTCATTATATATCCAACTACAACCTCTTCTATCATCCTATTAAAGATAATGTTAAAATGTGTTAAAATACAAAACTTATTATATTAGAAACCATAATGATTTTAAGTCCGAGAACTAAAATAATATTATCGTGATGAGAATCACTTATAATAATTATCCATTTAGTATTCTCATAGTGGGTCGATCCAGTATATCATGTCTTGAATATGCACTTATGAGTTGACTTAACATCTCATATACATGATTAGTAAAATATAATCATCAATCAACATCATACTAGTCTTTAATTATTATTGTTCCAATGATAATGACTGACTAGAGATAATTTAGAATAGAATTCAAGTATTACCTAAGAGTTTTACTATCAACTCGTATACTTGATGAGCTTAAGTAGAATTAAATATTTAAGAAACTTTATTACAATTAACAAATGATAATAAAAATGTCTTTTTATTAATAAATGAAACATGAAAATTTCAAAATATGGCCATTACATAATTGGCCTAAGGCATATCATTAACAGGATGAACGTTAAACAAACATTTCTTTATCATATTATAAACCATTAAAGTACTATCATACTTAGGATACCTCCTAAATCGCCTCAAATATTCATATGCAAGTGTCTGAATGGTGGCTATTTTTTTAAACAAAATTTTAGAACAAATGTGGGGTAGTTTATAAATCTTTAATATAAAGGTCCTCGCATTTTGTATATTTGCATTAGGGTTAAAATAATGCTTCCACTCTTTGGTTACATATTTTTTTTAAATCATAAGTTATTCCATGTGCAATCGCATAATTCAACATAACACAGCTCAATGTTAAAAATCGTTCCAAATATAAATTCAAATTATAAATTATCACATTTACTATCATATACTAAAGCTTTTTTTTTTGTATAAGTCTCTGTTTCTTAATATCTAAATTATTCTTATCACTAATAATTGATCTATCAACCTGGCTTAGGATATTTAAATTGATATCAATGATTATCACAATTATTGTTATTACCACTACTAGTACTAGCCCCCACAACATGAATAGCACCCACAACATAATTATCAAATGAATTAAAGTCATCAGAGGACTTACTATACTCCTTTTTTTTAACAACTAGTATAAATGGTTAATTCCCAACACCATAAAAGGGAGAGAAGGGGGGGGTCGAGGGTTTAAACCCTGCTCTTCTCAACTGAATATTCATATCTTTTGTCACTAGACTACTCATGGGGGACAACTTACTATATTCTTTATTAGGTATATAGTCAACATTATTATTGTCACTTTCCATTTTTTCCGCATTCACACTTTTCATTCTAGTATCCCCTATCAAAATTAAATTTTATTATTTTGGTAATGATTTCCCTATTTATGTTTCATTTTTTTTTCAACTCTCATTCATTGCTAGGTGTTATATTCACATCACCTCTATTATGATTAATAATAGCTTTTACATATATCCTTAGAAAACCATAATCTAAAGCTTCATTAATTATTTGTTTATATGCTTCTATGCCTCAATTAACTCTAATCCTAGTTCAACACATAATGGTTTTTTGCTTTCTAGGTGAGTTATAACTAATGCTTAACACACATATGTAGCCTGGTTACTTCATGAAATTATGTATTTCAACCACAATAATATTATGGATGGTTATGTCAATCCAGAAGCGCATAGAGTCATCCAAATAGTAAAAATATCTATCCCATAAGAAGTTAAGTGTTGATTATTGAACTACTATTTGTATTCGTTTATTTAGATAGTCGAATAGGTTTCTTACTAAAAATTAAATTGAATTTAAACATCTAATTCTAACTACTCTTGAATTTAACAATCAAATGAATCTTAGGGTTTTTATCACCAACAAATTTTATCTAAAGTTCGTGTCATCTTTCTTTTCAATTACAAGTCCCACTTCATTTCCTAAGCATCTTTTGAATCATGAAAGTCTCTTTTAAGCACTTCCACAATTTATTAATCATAATAACTAATCAATTATTTAGCTCTTAATAACTAAAACAATTAGTTATTTTCAATATTGAAGCCAACCATTTCAAAGGAATATTAACAATTGAATTGTCTCTCAACTAATTGAATTAAATTAATTGATTATTATTGTATTCACAATAGAGTTAATCTCTCAATATAACCATATTGTCTAGATCAATTCAAAGGGTGATTAGTCCAAAGAAAGCATTAAGTTTAATAATAATAATGGAATGAGAATCTATTTATTAAGATCTTAACCTTATAAGTTCATTTTGAGTTAGGTCTAAAAACTATAACTAACAATTTAACTACTCATAGAATGTAAGGAAGAAAGAAAGAATTAAGAATTTTAAACACAATCATCATGATATAATAAATAAGAACAAATAGAATACTTGAAAGATAAAACCCTTTTTATTCTCCTTCTCTTGGAATAACGTTTGTAATCTTAAAACTTCAATCTTCTACTCTTAATACACTCCTTGAGTAGATGTAAGAAAACACCTAAAAGAAATCTAAAATTCTTGTTCTCTAAAATAAAATTATGCTCTATTATTATTAAGACTAGCTAACCTCCTACTAGAGGTAAAACATCTTTTATTTATAATGTTTCCTCAAAAACCCGAAAATTAAACTTCCTAATTTGAGTTCTTTTAAGGCACACGACTATGTGCCTTAGTGTGCACAACTATGTCTAATTAGGTTGTCAGAGTGGATGTAATCAGGCATAACTGTGCAAGTATAGGTGCACAGTTGTGTTTGGTTTGGTCTTGGCAATCTTTCAATTAGGCACAACCGTGTGTGTTGAGGCACACAACCATGCCTAAATGGCTACTTTGCAAGGTGACTCTTTTAGGTTTAAGCACAACCATGCAAGTATAAGAGCATAGCCATATAGGTATAGGCGCACAGTTGTGCAACTCCCATGTCTTGCTTTTACGAAGATTTTGAGCTTTTCTCTTCAAGTTCTTACCTAGACGACATATGCATTGACTCCACCTTGAGCACACCAAGTCATTCAATAAGAAAAATCATCAAAATTAAATTAAAAAAACTAAAAACATAATAAAACTACTAAATCTCTTAAAAATTTAAACTCTAAATACTTTAACCTAACAATGTCAATATTTGATGCTATCCTACATTCTAAACCTATCAATAAGCGACCAAAACAAAACTTTTTTCATGCTTATCAATGACTACTGCATAAATTTACATGCTTTTCCACCACTGTTATATTTTTTTTATTTATTTTGGAGCAAGTTTGTTGAGAAACATCCGTATATGCCACATATCTATTTGTACATTTTGCATATAAACTAGAAAAAGAAAAACCATTTAGAAATAATCAATTTCCTAAATTTATAACAAGATATTTAGTAAACAGTTAAAAGATTTTTATGACACAAAAAAAATTGAAATAAGAGTGCAAACATTATTTCAATTCATAATTAGCAATGTTGCAGACATTATTATTATGTAATCATTAAAAACTATTATTCAAATTTACAAAACAATCAATTTTCCAATTTTAATATAAATAAAAAAATTTCAATTTTTAATGGATTTCATACACATATAATAATATTTTCTAATTATTTGGCACACAAATCTCAATCACAAAAATATTTAAAAGTATTAATTCCATTCCCATTTCATCAACAATCAAAAAATTTATAGAATAAAAATTACTCTTTTTCTTCTTTCTACTACTTACTGACGTTCTTCACAAATTCCTAATAGTACTAGATCTAATCTCTAATTGTTTAAGAAATTATAGTAATCGAACGTTATTTTTATGTAAAGAATAAGATCAAATATAAATAAAGAACTTGTAAAGAAGAAGATAAAGATAGCAGAAGATGACAAAAGTGAAGAATAAAATTCAGAGAAAAAGAGAAAAATTCAAGGGAAATATTTTTTTATGATATTCAAGAAAGGGTTACACCCCTTATATATACACACAGGAATCCTAATCATAACCTAATTAGGAATAGAATAACATCCTAAATAGAATAGAACTTTATTCCTAATTGTATACAAATATTTACTTCCTAATATATACAATAAAATATTTACTTCCTCAACACTCCCCCTCAAGTTGGTGAATGTATGTCAATCATTCCTAACTTGTCAAGTGAGTTATAGAATGCTTTTTCGAATACAGCATTTGTGAGGATGTCAGCTAGTTGAGTCTGAGATGAAACATATGGAAGATCAATTGTCCCTTGGTTCAGATGATCTTTTATGAAATGTCTGTCAACCTCTACACGCTTAGTTCGATCATGTTGAACCGGATTGTTTATAATTGCTATGGCTACCTTGTTATCACAATGTAACAATATAGGTTTTGGATGTTTTAATCCTAGATCTTGAACAATTTGCCTTACCCAGAGCAACTCACATACTCCATAAGCCATTCCTCTAAACTCAGCTTTAGCACTTGACCTTGCTACAACTTTCTGTTTCTTGCTTCTCCAGGTGACTAAATTATTTCCAACGAATGTGAAGTACCCGAACGTTGATTTTTTATCAGTCCGATCTCCACCCCAATCAGCATCAGTATAGCCAGTAATTTCATAATCCTTATTCCTCCCAAAGAATAACCCTTTACTCGGAGAAGACTTTAGATATCTTAATACTCGGTATACTGCATTCATATGTTCTTTACTCAGAGAATGCATAAACTGACTTACAATACTTACTGCATAAGCTGTGTCTGACCGAGTATGAGATAAGTAAATCAACCTTCCCACCAACCTTTAACATTGATCTCTATCAGTTGGAACTTGATCTTCTAGGATTGAAAGTCCATGATTGACTTCAATGGGAGTCTCGGCTGGCTTACAATCAAGCATCCCTGTCTCTGTCAATAGATCCATTACGTACTTTCATTGGCAAAGAGAAATTCCTTGAGCTGATCTTACAACTTTAATTCCTAAAAAATACTTCAAGTTACCCAAATCCTTAAGTTCAAACTCATATGCTAACTATCTCTGCAAGTTTGTTGTTTCACTCGGATCATTTCCAGTGACCACCATATCATCAATATATACAATCAACGCAGTGACTTTTCCTAACTTCTGTTTGATGAATAGTGTGTGATCAGCATCACTTTGCTTATATCCGAGCTTCCTCATGAAGGTTGAGAGTCGTCCAAACCATGCTCGAGGCGATTGCTTGAGTCCATACAATGCTCTCTTTAATTTGCATACTCGGTCAGTACATTTAGTTTCGGGTGGTGGATCCATGTATACTTCTTCATCTATGGTTCCATTCAAAATTGCATTTTTTACATCAAATTGTCGAAGTGGCCAGTCCAGGGTGGCAGTTAAGGAGATAAGGACTCTGATGGTTTTCATTTTTGCTACTGGGGGTAATGTATCTTCATAGTCAATTCCATACTTTTGAGTGTACCCCTTTGCAACCAACCGGGCTTTATATCGAATTATGCTTCCATCTGGATTGAGTTTGATAGTGAATATCCACCTGCACCCCACCATTTTCTTTCCTTCCGGAAGAGGAATAAGATCCCACGTCCGATTCTTCTGTAATGCCTCCATTTCATCATTCATAGCTTTCTTCCAATCCGGATCATCTAAGGCTTCCTACATATTACTCGGAATAGATACAGTAGATAATTGATTTACAGTAAGTGCATATGAGTTAGACAAATGGTTGGTTGATATGAAGTTGTTGATAGGGTATTTAGCTATGGTATGAAGGTTCGAATCATATTATTTTTTTGGAACCCCTCTATTGATTCTACAAGGATAACGAGGCTTAGTATTTAGAATTAAAGGAGACAAGTTTACCTTATTATGCACTGCATCCGGAGTTTCTTAAGCTTCTGGTGTGGGTTGGGAAAATGTACTATCTTGATTACTCAAATTTTCTTTGATGATCTGTCCGGGTAAGATGCTCATACTCGAAACATCAGATGTTTGTCCGAGTAAAATGCTCATGCTTGGAACACCAGATGTCTGTCTGGGTGAGATGCTCGGAACACTCAGAACACCAAATGTCTATCCGGGTGAGATTCTCGAAACATTCAGAATATTTGGGAAACTCAAATTCAGAACACTCAGAATGCTATCTTCAAGCTCAAAGAGGTTTGGATTTTTCTCCCCCTGAAGAGAGCACTCGAAGTGGGAGAAGAAAGGAGAATTTTCATGAAACCGAACATCCCGAGTGACATACATCTTCTTTATATTCGGATCATAACATCGATATCCCTTTTGTAAATCCGTATAGCCAATAAAGATACACCGGATAACTTGAGGGTCTAATTTGCCGAGTGTCTGATGAATATATGTCGAGCATCCAAAAACTCAGAGTTCGAGATTATTGAAGGGTAGAGATATGACAAGTTTCTAAAGTTTTTGAAAAGGAGTCTGAAAATTGAGTACTTATGATGGTGTCCGATTTATGAGGTAGCGGATCGAATAGCTTCTCCCCAGTATTCTTGAGGAACATTCATGTCAAATAGTGATGCTTGGATAACTTTTAATAACTATCGGTTCTTCTGTTCGGCTATACCATTTTATTGGGGAGTGCCAGCATAAGATGTTTAGTGGCGAATGCCCTTCTTAAGGCAGAAATCATTGAGAATTGAGTTAACATACTCCCCACCATTGTCAGACTGCAAGACTTAAATTTTACTCTAGTATTGTGTAGCCACCATGTTGTACAGGTCCTGAAACTTGGAGCACATATCTCCTTTATTAGAAAGTAGAGATGCCCAAGTCATCTGGGTACATTCATCAATAAACATTACAAAATATCGAGCACCAGATAGAGTAGGAATCCGAGCAGGTCCCCATACATCAGAATGAATGGTCATAAATGGAATTGAATTTTTATTATAACTTGGTACATAAGAAATTCGATGTCCTTTTGCCAATTCACAAACATCACACTTGAATTCCAAGTCTGTGGTATGCAAAAATAAATTTGGTTTTATTTGTCTAAGATAATAAAAAGAAAGATTACCAAGACGACGATGCCATAAGATTACTTAGTCTTTTCTTGAACAACTTCTACTAACCCTATTAACTTGACTTGATTTCTGACTTGAATCATCATACAACTCAAGATAGTACAACTTTCCACGTTTAACACCAGAGCCAAGAATCCAGCACGTTGTAATGTCCTAAAATACACAATAATTAAGCCAAAATTTGACGATGCAATTCAAGGTTTCAGTGATTTGGCCAACAGAAAGTAGATTTCAAGAAAGAGATGGAACAACAAGAACAGCATCTAAATTAAGAGAGTTGGAGTTAAGTACTGATCCCTCATGAGTGACTGGTGCTATGCCTCCATTAGCAGTTAGAATATTTCATTGGGTTGATGGACGGATAGATGTAAGATGGTGAGTGGAGTTTGTCATATGATCAGTAGCACCTGTATCAATAATCCATGTATTATTTTGACTAAGATTTGTCATACCTGGAGTGGTACCAAGATCACCACTCGGTTTAGTAGAAGTAGCAATTGCAGCCTTACTGAGCTTCTTATGAGGCTTTTTATTGAAATCCCACCATTCCGGATATCCCACAATTTCATAGCACCGTTCCTTGGAATGTCCAACTTCACCACAATGAGTACATTTGTATGTGATGGACTTACTCGATATTTTGTTCCCTCTGAACTGGGGATGAGTCTGAGCTGCTACAAGTATAGAATGGTCTGGCAGGATCTTTGGCTCTTCCATCGTATGTCGCTGGTTGTGATCCCTCCGGACATATGCATAACTAGACTCGAGATCAAGAGGTGGATCCTTCCGGAGTATTTCACTTCGAGCGTTATCAAATTCCAAATCAAGCCCAGCTAGGAAAATATGTATTCGAAGTCGAGTAATATGCTTATGGAGTGATACTACTCCATTAACATCCTCCCCTTGTGCACACGTCCGGCCATCGATTTCCTGAAATATTTCAATCAGTTCATTATAGTATGCAGGTAATGGCTTACCATTCTGACGTGTTGTGAATGATTTCTAATTCAATTCAAATAACTGGCTTTCATCAGACCCATCATATAAGGTTTTTAAGACAGCATCCCATATCTCCTTTGCTGTTGGAAGATGGATGAATCTCTGCATCAATGTCGGACTCATCGAATCAATAAGCCAACTTTTGACTCGATTATTATCAAGAAGCCAAGTCTCCAATGCTTTATCTCCGGCTAGTGGCTTTGGCGTAGTGCCATTTAGAAAGCCAGATTTATTTCTGGCTCCAATTCGCATCTCCATGATCTGTGACCATAGAGTATAGTTTGTATCATCAAGAATAATTCCTGTGGAAAAGGGAGAATTATCTTGAAGAGTTTGAATAAAGTTGGGTGTTCCATGGGATACGATTGATGTGTTTTCGGTGGTCATGATTTTGAAGATTTCAAAGGATTCAAAGGAAGAAGAAAATATGATTTGCAAGAATTAAAAAAAAAAATCGATTTCAATTGATATGCTCTGATACCATGAAGAATAAAATTCAGAGAAAAAGAGAGAAAATTCAAGGGAAATATTTTTTTATGATATTCAAGAAAGGGTTACACCCCTTATATATACACACAGGAATCTTAATCACAACCTAAATAGGAATAGAATAACATCTTAAATAGAATAGAACTTTATTCCTAATTGTATACAAATATTTACTTCCTAATATACACAATAAAATATTTACTTCCTCAATCAAAAGAAGGAAACCTAAATCGATATAAATTTAAAACAAATTAAACAAAAGGTAAAATGGCGTCATAAAAAAAAAACAATACTTTTTTTACTTTTTTTTTAATATGTCAAGAATGATGAATTTTGGTTTAATAGCTCTAGTTTATGAGTTTATTATTTTTTGATTTTTTAATTCCAATTATGCAATTTACATTACTCATCAGTAAGCCACTTCATCATTGGCACACTCTATTTTGAAAGCAAATAGAATTTTTACAAATCTGAAATTATATAGCTAAATTGTTTTTCTTTAAAAGTTAAAATAGATGTTTCTCAAAAAAATAAAAAAATAAAAAGTTAAAATAGATGGATAATAAGTGAAGTTGCTTGGTAAAACTTTTGAATGGGTAGCTACTAGTCACTAGAATTCTGAATCCTATAATTATTAACTATAATTTATAATTTTTTTTATCAAGAACTGTATTTTAAAGATATCTAAATTGCCCTATGCCTGATGACCTAATGGTGAGGCTATTGGAGGCATCATATAGGTCTCCGGTTCAAGACCCACCATCTCCTCCCTTTGATATATATATATATATATATATATATATATATATATATAAAAGTTTACTTAATTATCCATAAAATAAAATTTAATAAGATTTATTTGTACGATTAATTATTCAAAAAAAAATACCAGATTTTTCTTAAAGAATATATTGTATTGTTATTAAGGATAATAATTTATTATACTATTATAAACAGATAAATAATGTTGTTGGTATTTTCACATTTTTAACTCCTTTAAAATAACAATTAATACATTGATATTAAAAATATAATAATTGTCCATTTTAATCAGTAAACATATCATTAAAAATAGTTAGTAATTTTACTATATACTAATATTAATCAACCATTAGCTATCAATTATTTGCTATTAACTAACTATCAGTAACATCTTAACTAACTAGGCTTTTTTTAAGAGTAAATATGAAAACTTTTAATTCATACTGCAAAAATATGTAAGCAAAAAATGAAAAAAGAATAAACTAAATTAGTTAGTAAATATTGGGGTAATAAAAGTAATCAGTCATTTAAATTCACAGTCCCTTAACTTGTAATCCATTTCCTGCTATCATCCTAAAGAATCAATTTGACATACAAAAATTCCTAACTTTTTGTCACGACCCGAATCCGAAGGCACGTAACCGGCACTAGGGAATGGGTAGACATAAGACTCCCGAAACCCATAGTAAGCCTTAAAGAAAAGAAAAATAAAACCTCCCAATTTCAAACTTTATTTTATAACAGAACGCATTATCAAACTGATTTTCTAAAAATAAACATAATCGAGTATATAATAAAATATTCTCCATCGTCACATATCATAAATCAATCTTAAATCATTATACATAAGCGTGGTTCATTAAAAGAAAATACACAAGTATACTTAAATCATACAAATTCTTAGTATAGTTACTACTGCAGTTTTCTAAAGTTACTACAACAGTACAACTTACAATAACCTACATAGTATAGCCGGTGATAAAGAAATCCGGCATGGAGGCGGTTTAAGGTCAAACTCCCAAGCTCTTGAAAAAAAATAAATTGAGGGGAATCAGACCTCACTGAGTAAGTCAATGAAAGAGTTGTACGGTTTGAAAACCTTTTTTGAAAACCATATAGTTATAGTGAAAATAATTTATAATGTATAGATATAGCTTTTGAAAAATCTCGATAGAACCTTAAACCCAGATTTCTAACTGGCCAACTTGGCCCACTTATTCCAACTAGACTGCCGGTCCTCGAGAGCAAAGGCATCAACCGAGGCACCAAGCCGTAGTCATCCACTTAATCCAAATACGTGGCACTGGTGGTCCCCGAGAACTAAGGCATCAATCGAGGCATCCATCCCAGTCCATTATTAACTTTCCAATAATTGGCGGTCCCCGAGAGCAAAGGCTTCCACCGAGGCACCCATCCCAGTTTACATCCACCAGTCATACATAAATCAGATCCATCTCTCAATCTCTACCATGTGCACACGGTCCTGGTGAAACCCACCAGGTAGCCCGTTCTACTAAAATTTCTTAAAAACCGATTTTGTAAATAAATAAAATGCATTTAAACCATAAATAACAACATTAAGTTAAATAAATCATATAATAAATATAAAAATATAAGTGCACGCAGTCTATAAGTAAAACACATGCACAGCTTATTTTATCAACTTACAAGATGAACAAGAAGGCTGACGACCGCCTGTCTGCCTCGATCCAACAGCTTCCGCTCCTATATTCTCTAAAAAAAAATAAATAACATACCTCTTTTAAAAACATGTCTATGAAATTGAAATCGAAAATCAACAGAAATAGTGAAATTCTAGGCTGACTCGAGGAAGATCGGATAATACTCTATAGACAAGAAAAAGCCTAATTATCAATAGAAATTTACTAAAGATATCACGTTTTATGAGAAAATCTACCGAAATTTCGATAGAGTCTCCTTTATAAAATGGACATCTCTCTACCATAGGTAGAGCCATTCCTATATAGAAAACGCACTTCTAATATTCATGGACATTCACACTCAGGTCGAGCTTCCAGTCTACACTTAGCCTCGACCAAGATCACAACTTAATCAACACATCACAAAAAAATTTAAACATTTCCCCCAAAAATGCATACTCATACAAATATCCATAACTTAGAAAATAATTCCTCTTTAAGGCTTAAAAACAATTTCACCAATATATATATATATATATATATATATATATATATATATAGTCTCGGGCTACTTCTTCTACAAACTCCAGCCATTCTGGAGAATCTGAGCCCTTCATCTATTTGGGTAATGACAACGAAGACGATTGTTATGGTATTTTTAGCCCTATTAAGCCCATAGGCTTATAAAGTCTTGTAAAGTTCTTGTTCTGCAAACCCTTGTAAATATTTTATTCAATGAACCCAATGGGTTGAAAATCCTTATGGATGACCCATGTAAAAATTAGGGTATTAAAAAAAAAAAAAAGGTATTTCTAATATTCTCTATTTTCCAGGTCACCAAATTTGGAACACTCTCGGATAGCACTCAGGGAAATTTGACTTCTATGTCAAATACTCTCCCCCTGCCTCAGCAGCCATCCCTCTTCACTCTGTCAGACCACATGGGTGGGGTCCCGGCTTCTCTTTTCAAGATCTTTGAGTATCTCACCACTAAAGTAAAAACACAAAGTCTGAGGCAAACTATTCCTCCCTCAAGGACGGACGCATCAGAAACATCCCTGGTCCCTCTCACATGGGCTACTCCCTCCTAACGAATCTCGTGCCTCTACAACATCTACTCTCAAGTTCTATATATAGAAACCTTCTCCAACCTTTAGAGGAGGCGGAAAAATCAGTAGAAAAAATACTTAGGCTCTCCTTAGCTCTCCTCTCTATGTAAAGTAGATTAAAAATTGTTTTATCACTTCACCAAGATTGATATAATTTCTCTGTAATTTCCCTTTTTCCCCTATAACTCCTTGGCTAAGGATTAAAGAACTTCTATAACCTTCCCTTACTTGGATCTAAATAAAGAAAAGAAAATATTCTTTCCCTGTAAGATTACTTTCTTATATTTTCTTATATATGCCTTATTTACTTTAAAGATTTATTTATTTTTTGCATTTCATTTCTTCTTTAAAGCTTTCTTATCTTTTTTTATTAATTAAGTATGCTCTGTGCCAAAAGTATATGAGTATCTTGACCCCAATCTTAGGATGAAGGACTTTAAGGATTTTGCAAGTAAAGTAAGAAGGGTCGTGGGATCCTTTATGGTAGAAGTGTTTGAATTCTGCTGAACCAGTAAATTCCAAAATAGTTTGATAATACTCTTGGGGTTTTGAAAGATCCCAAGGTTTAAAAAACCAATTATTTGGAAAGTGGTTTTGCATTGCTATAAAAGGATTTTTATTATAAAACCCATCTTCAATTGTCAAGATGTTTTGAAAAGTGGTTTTTATGAGAAATTCGAAAGACTTTATTTTAGATTATGATAAAACAATTTGTGAACTACTTTGGGTAGCCACAGGAGTTAAATTATTTTGAGAAAGGATCTGAGAAGAAGAAGATTCACCTTTTTCAGTTTTCAAAATAGGCTGAGAGACTTTACCTGAGGGTGGAGGAAGGCCCAAAATACTAGGCGGCTCTGAAGCTGGAGGTTTCAGAGTTGCTTGAATAGCCTGGAGGAGTTCAGGAGTTCTAAAGATCGATTCAACCCATTGTTGAATTGCAAGAGCTTTAATTGAGTCATCTTTATTTTGTTCCTGGCTGGCAATCTCATACCAAGACTTTATTGGCTTTTCAACAGAAAGAGGGAGAGGAACTTTAGTTGGGGCAACTTTATCTGGATCTGAAATTTCTTTACCAGAGGGTTTTTTTCTTTTTGCGGGGCATCTTTATCTGTTTTGTAAAAATTCTCTTATCAGGAAATCTGGAAGAGAATTTTCTTTTCCTTTAATAAATTCAATTTCAAAATCAAAGATGTTCAAAATATTGCATCAAAACAGATTTTTGCTAGATGGCATGTTACGATGAGTCCTTTAGTCTTGGGTGGTCCCGGTTGTACGTCTTGGAGTGGCAGTAGATCCGTTGGGTTAGCCTAAGAGTTATAGTCGTAATTTCTTTCTATAGCTTTTAGTCATAACTTTTATCATATCTTCAGTAGAACCACTTCTTCTTCTTCTTCCTCTGCTCCCTCTTCTACTAAAGGAAATAATAACCTTGTCAATAGTGATGAAATTACCATAGAAGACTTTGATAGATGCATAGATGATTTTAAGCTCACAGAAGTCCACCAAAATCAAGTCTATAAAACTTCTAAAATCAACTTCTTCAAATCTGATTATGTTATCTGAACTGAAGAAAGAGACGTCCAGCTGGACAAATCTAGAGATGAAATTAAACTCCTTTCTTCTTCTTCTATAGAAAAACATAAAGCTAAAGGATTTAGATATATCCATATAGGTCTTGTCCAAGTTGGTGTTAAACCCCTCAACAGAGAAGGACTTAATACCTCTATTCTCGCTGCCCTAAGAGATAAGCGATTTAAAAATTTTAAAGATTCTTTATTAGGGACTATAGAATCTAGCCTCTGTAAAGGTCTCATATCATTTGACTGCTATCCCAATTTCACAATTTCTTTAAATGACCCAAATCTTTTAAAGTCTTTGGTTTTACAAATCCAAACCCATAACTATGTTATGGAAGATGGATCTATTCCTATTGTACTAGTTTTCAAAGTTCATTATAAAGCTATGATGTCTGCTTTTGCTACCAAGAGTCGATTTCAAAGTAAAAAAGGAGAAACTTTGCTTCTTCAAACTGACATAACTAAAGCAAATGTTGTTATACCCAAGCCTATACAGTGGAACCAGATAACCCTTCCTGAAGACTGGATCTTAGAAAGTGCTACTGAACCTATAATACAAATCCAAGACAAAACACCCCCAAACACAGAAATAAAGCAAATAACCCAGTTCCAAGATGGAAGAGTAAAAATTAGCTTTGATAGAACCTCTTCTAGTGCCAGATTTTCTGATGCTTCATCATCAGAATCCCTTGACCTTGGAAGAATATCCCAAATCCCTTCTGTCATTAACCTTCCTTATAAAGATTCACAGAGACAAGAACCACAAAGACCCATTATTCTTCCCTATCCAGATCAAGCGAAACTACATCCGAATATACCTCCAGTTATGGTTCCTCCTTACATTCCAGCCAGATTCTCTACATCTGACCTACCAAATATAGCTCTTAGAAATATTAACCTTAGTAACAACATAGCACAACCCATATATACAGAACCACAATAAGAAATAAAGTCTCCTTCACCTCCTACCTCACCAACAGCCTCAGCTCTTACAGAAAATATAGCCCATGAACTAAGCATTATTGATAAAGAATTTACACCTGATAAAGCATCTTTGCATAAAGATTTTTATGCATCTCATAACTTAGAAAAAAGAACTTGGTTTTTCAAGAATTTTTTAAATACAAGACAAGATATTCAAATAAAGTTTTATGATTTCTTACAGGATAATAAAGTAAATTTATTTTTCTTTGACTGGTTTGAAGTATATGCTTCAGAAAATGATATTTCATATCCTTTTAAAGAAATAAACCCTGTTACTATTCGAAAGAAAAATTGGGAATTAGCCAATGGACAATCTATAGAATTTGAACATCCACCCCTTAGGATGATCAAGATCCCTGTAGGCGAAGAAACTATTGATGCTGCCCCTTACAAGAAACCTCAGGATAATGACACCCAGAACTTAAAGAATATAGTTTCCCAGAACAACTTTACCAATGCTCATCTTCACAGTATAGGTAAACAGCTTTCTAGGATAGAAAAGTAGCCCTATGACACTATAGATCCATCAACTTCTACAAATAAAAAGCTAAAGAACCCTATGTTCAAACCTTTCCAAGTCTCCCAAACTGCCCAATAGGAAATTAGATCTAACAAATCCGAGTTCCTCGAAGCTGTTAGAAGCCAGCTTAGTCGAATGACTCCTTCTTCCTCCACTCCTATAGTACCTGACACTCCTCAAAATGATAGCTAGACTGTCAATCAAAATGTTAGTGTCTTAGATAAAGTCTTAGAATCAGCTACTGATGAAGAAGAACAGTCTCCTAGAATTGCTAAACTTCATTGGCAGAATAACCAACCCTTCCGCTCAGGATACACTAGAGCTTCTTATCCAGATTTAGACATAGGTGACCAACCTAGTATCCTTGTTTAGCCCAAGTTCAATACTAGTTCTGTTTATGAGTGGAACATTGATGGCATGTCAGAATGAGGTTTTGTTCTTTAGTAAGCATGTTCAAATATTTTTTATCAGAACTAGAATCTGAACCTAGAAAAGAAGAAGAGGTTGTAGCTAGTTCATCTATCTGTGGGATTCCTAGAGAGGAGGATTCAGACTCAGACTCGGATGTGTGCAAAAGCAATGCAGAAAGTTGTGCTAGAGTGTCTTCTCCAAGGTCAAGTTCCTGAAGTTTCTTAGAGACCTTACAATATTTGAAAATATGTCCTTTTTTGCCACATCTGTAGCAGGTGATATCTTTCAGATTTCTTATAGGTTTCTTACCATGCTTATTCCTATTCAGGATGGCTGTAAGATCATACATATTGATACTTGTGGAAGGTAACTCAGTCTTAGGGGGCTCAGGTTCCTTTTCTAAGGATTGCCTAAGTTGTTCTAGATATCTTTTTTAGACATTAGGATCGTTGATGTCCAAAAAATAGTGATGATGCAGGACCACCCAGTAGATCTAAGGGATAGTGAAGCAAGAATAGTGATGATGCAGATGCAATATAAAGGCACAATGCCGGTCTCACGATGCAGATGCAATATAAAGGCACAATGCCGATCTCACGCTCCTAGTCGTAAACTAGACACGGAGGTTACTGGTCCAATATGCAGCAATTAGCAATATATAGTAATTAAAATACAGAATTTCTAATGTGCAAGATCCTAATATCTTAGGCGAGCACAGAGCATACTTAATTAATACAAAAAGATAAGAAAGCTTTAAAGAAGAAATGAAATGCAGAAAATAAATAAATCTTTAAAGTAAATAAGGCATATATAAGAAAATATAAGAAAGTAATCTTACAGGGAAAGAATATTTTCTTTTCTTTATTTAGATCCAAGTAAGGGAAGGTTACAAAAGTTCTTTAATCCTTAGCCAAGGAGTTATAGGGGAAAAGGGGAAATTACAGAGAAATTATATCAATCTTGGTGAAGTGATAAAATAATTTTTAATCTACTTTACATAGAGAGTAGAGCTAAGGAGAGCCTAAGTATTTTTTCTACTAATTTTTCCGCCTCCTCTAAAGGTTGGAGAAGGTTTCTATATATAGAGCTTGAGAGGGGATGCTGTAGAGGCACGAGATTCGTTAGGAGGGAGTAGCCCATGTGAGAGGGACCAGGGATGTTTCTGATGCGTCCGTCCTTGAGGGAGGAATAGTTTACCTCAGACTTTATGTTTTTACTTTAGTGGCGAGATACTCAAAGATCTTGAAAAGAGAAGCCGGGACCCCACCCATGTGGTCTGACAGAGTGAAGAGGGATGGCTGCTGAGGCAGGGGGAGAGTATTTGACATAGAAGTCAAATTTCCCTGAGTACTGTTCGAGAGTGTCCCAAATTTGGTGACCTAGAAAATAGAGAATATTAGAAATACCTTTTTTTTTTTAATACCCTAATTTTTACATGGGCCGTCCATAAGGATTTTCAACCCATTGGGTTCATTGAATAAAATATTTACAAGGGTTTGTAGAACAAGAACTTTACAAGACTTTATAAGCCCTGTGGGCTTAATAGGGCTAAAAATACCATAACAATCATCTTCATTGTCATTACCCAAATCGATGAAGGGCTCAAATTCTCCAGAATGGCTGGAGTTTGCAGAAGAAGTAGCCCGAGACTGGACTAACTGTTGCATTATTTTGAAATATTCTTCTTCTGTTTTGGCAGCTGCAAGAAGGGCACTGGCATGGGATTTTTGAGCAAGGAAGTTGGTCTGGGAGGGAGGACTTCCAATGAAACCATGCTTTTGAAGCCATTCAGAGATTACTGTTTTAGAAATCTTTTCTGGAATTCTGTAGGAATTCCACCACTTTACTTTAAATTTTCTTTGTAGAATTATAATGCCATTATTGGATGAGTAGTCGAGATACCATTGAGAGACCCATAGTACGAAGAACTTGGAACAATAAAGGCATAAGGAAGGGAATTTCTTCTCAGGAGAGGAGGGTTTGTAATGGGATTCAAAAAGGTCAAACCCATTATGAATATCAGAAGGAAGGATGTTAGGGATAGGACCATAGTTATCCCACCACCTGGTGAACCATGTTGGAAACTTGGAAAGATTAGCATGATCACTTAAGAAAAATAACCAAGAGTGGGTGGCATAATGATTTTGGATAAGGAAGGTGTTGAACCATGCTTGTTCATAGTCCTAATAAGAGAAGGTTGGGCAAAAGTCGAGCTTGGTTTGGAAATTTATAGGGAAAGATTTAGGATTAAAAAGATCTTGACCCCAATCTTTAGGATGAAGGACTTTAAGGATTTTACAAGTAGAGTAAGAAGGGTTGTGGGATCCTTTATGGTAGAAGTGTTTGAATTCTGCTGAACCAGTAAATTCCAAAATAGTTTGATAATACTCTTGGGGTTTTGAAAGATCCCAAGGTTTAAAAAACCAATTATTTGGAAAGTGGTTTTGCATTGCTATAAAAGGATTTTTGTTATAAAACCCATCTTCAATTGTCAAGATGTTTTGAAAAGTGGTTTTTGTGAGAAATTTGAAAGACTTTATTTTAGATTGTGATAAAACAATTTGTGAACTATTTTGGGTAGCCACAGGAGTTAAATTATTTTGAGAAAGGATCTGAGAAGAAGAAGATTCACCTTTTTTAGTTTTCGAAACAGGTTGAGAGACTTTACCTGAGGGCGGAGGAAGGCCTAAAATACTAGGCGGCTCTGAAGCTGGAGGTTTCAGAGTTGCTTGAATAGCCTGGAGGAGTTCAGGAGTTCTAGAGATTGATTCAACCCATTGTTGAATTGCAAGAGCTTTAGTTGAGTCATCTTTATTTTGTTCCTGGCTGGCAATCTCATACCAAGACTTTATTGGCTTTTCAGCAGAAAGAGGGAGAGGAACTTTAGTTGGGGCAACTTTATCTGGATCTGAAATTTCTTTACCAGAGGGTTCTTTCTTTTTACGGGGCATCTTTATCTGTTTTGTAAAAATTCTCTTGTCAGGAAATCTGGAAGAGAACTTTCATTTCCTTTGATAAATTCAATTTCAAAATCAAAGATACTCAAAATAGCTTGCCATCTAGCAAAAATCTGTTTTGATGTAATATTTTGAACATCTTTTTGTAAAATTTCTTTAGCAGATTTACAATCAATTCGAAGTAAAAACTTTTGATTGAGTAAATCAAATTGAAACTTTGTGATGCAGAGTACAATGGAAAGAATTTCTTTTTTGATGGTAGAGTAGTTCTTTTGGGTATCATTCCAGTGACCTGAAGTATACTATATAACTACTTCCTGCCCATTTTGAACTTGCTTTAAAATACCACCATAACCTAATTCACTAGCATCAGTTTCAACAACTTTAGGAAGACTTGGATCAGGTATATGGAGACATGGTATAGAAACTATATATTTCTTTATGTGTTGGACAACTCTAGTGTGTTCATCTGTCCAAGGAGATGGATTCTTTTTTAACCTATCATGTAAGGGTTTGGCTATCCTATTAATGTTGCAACAAAAATCCAGAACATAGTTAAGGCTTCCTAAAAATCTTTGCAATTGGGTTTTGTCATGAATTTTATCAGGAAACTTGTTAGCAAATTGTAGGCATCTTTCTATGGGAACAATGGTTCCTTGACAGATATAATGTCCTAGGAATCTAATTCTAGTTTGGAAGAGAGATATCTTCTTTTCAAAAACAACAAAGCCTGCGTTTTTAACAACATGGAGAAAAGTCTTTAAATGCTTGAAGTGTTGTTCAATGGATTTGGAGAAAATGAGGACATCATCAATATAGACTATACAAAATTCAAAATAAGGATTAAAAATATCATTCATAATTCTTTGAAATTCAGAAGGAGCATTTTTTAAACCGAAGGGCATTACATTCCACTGATATTGGCCAAAAGGGACAATAAAGGCAGTTTTATAACGGTGCTTTATGTCAATTTGTATTTGCCAAAATCCTGATTTCATGTCAAATTTCGAGAAAACAAATGCAGAATGGAGTTTTTAAAGAAGATCTTTTTTGTTTGGAATAAGATACCTAATCCATTTAAGGGCTGTATTCAAAGGTTTGTAATTTATTACAAGTCTAGGAGTACCTCTCTCTTATTCAGAAGCTTTATAAACGTAAAAGGCTGCACAACTCCATGGTGACCGAGATCTAGAGATTAATCCTTTAGATTGGAGATCTTGGATTTCTCTTCTTGGGTTTGGAATCTTTATCGTTCTTAGGGAAGGAATTTCTGTAAGGTTTTTTGTAGTAGGGTTCATCAGAAGTCTTTTTCCTATGAAACTTTCTTGGTTTAGGAAATTTCTTAGGGGAAAAGTACTTGGATTTGGACTTTTTACTACAATCTCCTTTGCAGGCTTTATCTTGACTATAACCATAGTCGAATTGTTTACAGAAAGATCCTAATTCTTTTTTGGATTTCTTTAATTCCCACTTTAGATGTTTTTGGAGTTTCAAATCCTGACAGATCCTAAGGCCTTCCTTTTGGGTAATACTGATCAATTCTCTGTAGGTGAGCTGGTCATAAGGAATGATATGGGATCCAAAGGATTGTCTAATGATGTTTCTGACACGTTCTCCTAAAAGGGTAGGAAGTCTTGCTAAAAAATTTTCCTTCCAGAAAGGCTAGTTGGAGTCTTCTCTGATCATGACTCTGGTTAGGAAAGTTGATCTATACCATTGGAAATCGCTGAGTTTTCTACACTTTAGATTGGATAGGAGGTCAGCATTTTTATCTTTAAGATGGGAAGAATCTCTTATGAAATGGAGTGTTACAGTGAGAATAAGAGTAGACACTGAGTCTTGGGTAGTGTTTCCTGAGGAATCAAGAATAGGTAGACCGTCCTCATCTCTTTTAACAACATACAAGATGTCTGTTTGCTGTTGGATAGTAAGATGATAATCCCACCATCCTTTTAATTGTCCAGAGAAACCTGCTATAACAAGTTCAACTATAGACCTATCAGAGGTTTATGTTTGGGTTTTATAAGCATTGGAGGCCATAGTCATTTGCTGAAGGGTATTCATATATTATATATATATTATATATATATATATATATATATATAGGAAACAATATTAAAAAAATTAATATTACTTAATTAAAATACTTATAAATTTATAAAAATTTCTCTAACCGCCTAAATTTTAATAAAACCAATCAAAATATATATACTTAACTATAATAAGCATAATTTACATATTTACCCATATAATAATAAAAGTATACACATTATTCAAAATGGTATCTAATGCTTATTCTCTTCTTTCTTCTAATAAATCCAGACAAATTCAAGTGTTAATGTTATTGGCTTCTTGATCTAATTCCTTGCTGACCTGGTAACTTGGTGATCCATTCTCGACCGATATTACTGCAATCCATCCCATACGTTAGCCTGAAGGGCGTCTCTCCAGTGGAGGTTCTGGCTGTAGTCTTATAGGCCTAAATGATGTTGTTGAGCTCTTCGATCCAGTTCCCCTTTTTTTCGTGTAGTCCTCTTTTTTAGTTCCTGCATGATGATTCTGTTGGTGACCCTCTATTTGTTTGTTCATTTGCAGATGAGCCACTGAGGTCAACCAGAGCTTTATTCCCTATATTAGAATAAAACTTACTGAATTTCTCATTATTGAATTACATCCCATTGTCTGTTATCAAGATATGAGGTATTCCAAACCTACAAATGATTTCTTTACAGAAAATTACATTTCTACCACTATAATATACAAACTTATATAATACACTATTAATACTAAAAATTCCTTGAAAATTATACAAATATGTAAAATTATTTTCTCTACATTAAACATCTTAATATAATTAAAAACATATAATTGACTACTAATTTCTTCCGAATTTATAAATTTAGTCTAATATCCACATTTGACATAAACTTAAAAATAATTACAAAAAATAGTATAAAATTCATAAAATTATAAATTAAATCCTAAAATTAATAACATTTGACAATAACACCAATTATCAAATTTTTATAATTTTTTACAAATAAATTTCAGATATAAACAAAATATTACTAAAATATTCAAAATTTACCAAATTCACAATAATTCTTATAATCTTCAATAAAATTAACACACCCAAAAATAATTAACAACAACTACCCTAATTACTAACTAAACCCAAATAATTATCAAATAAATCTAATATAATTCTGTAAAAAAAATTAATAATTCACCAAAATTCCCAAGAAAATCAAAACCAACTTCATTAAACAATAAACAACATACAACAATCCTAGGATTTACCAAAAACCATCAAGAATTAAGAGGAAAAAAAAGGAAACGAGTGAGTGCTACTCACTATCCAACAAAGAAAATCGAAGGAGGAGGAAGAAAGCTTGCTGCCATCGAAAATGGAGGTCAATGGAAGCAGCTCGCCACAGCAGGGAAGCAGCAACTGACGAAGGGGAAACGAAGCTGGGCAGACCTGGAAATGCAAAGTTGTCGCGCAAGGAAGAGGAGATGCTGCCTGGCGAGGAAGAAGAAGAAGAAGAGCAAGCACAGTAGTTGGGGAGCTTGGTAGACTGCTTTTCAGGCGGTGATGGAGGCAGCACAGTGAAGGAAAAAAACAAGGACGGTGACAGACAGAATAAGGGCAGGAGCTACTGTTTTTGGGGAGGTGATTTCGGTCAGGAGGTGTGTGTCCCTCATTTCACCATTTATATATATATATATATACAATCATACCTATATCCATATATAATAATAAAGTTTTAAAATAATAAAGTCTTAAAATAATATTAACATAAATACATATCAATTTAATAGCTAGAAAATTAAAATTTTGTAATCTAATTTAAATTTATTTACCACTAACAAATTTGATAATTACTTTAGTTAAATAAAAATGTAGGGTGTTACACTTTTATATTTAGTAATGATAACCCTCTAGTCGTCGATTTTCGATAAAATCAACATTGAAATGATAATGTGGGCAAATAAGGGATGATGATATGGCAAAATTATTTTTAATAATGAACCAGAGGTCATCCATATGAAGTTTTTTTATTTACACAACAAAGTTTAATAAGGGCCCACATGATCTCTAGTTCATTATATAGAAAATAAAAGTCTCTCAATGAATATGAGAGCCCAAAATGTATATTTATATTGGTGTATGAGATACAAATTACATAACCATGTACAAGATTGTAATTACATTGACTATGAATATATTTCCTATTATCCCCCCGCAATCTATGTGTGGTGAATGCACATATTGGTTCGCATATAAAGGAAACAAGATATAGGTACACCTTATGTGAAAATGTCAGCAAGTTGCTTTTCCCCAAAAATATATAAGACCTAAATATCACCCTAAAGCACTCTCTCTCACACAAAGTGAAGATCGACTTCCAAGTGTTTGGTGCGAGCATGGTTAATTGAATTTTGTGCAAGATAAGTGGTTGATATGTTATCACAAAATATCTCAATAGGCAAGCAAATGGAAACAAATAACTTGTGCAAGAGTGAGCACATCCACAAAACATCAGCCACAATAGCAGCTAAGGCGCGACACTATAAATCTACACTGCTTTTTGAGACTGTATGTTGCTTCTTCACAATCTAAGATATGATATTGGTACTAAAAAAGACACAATAACCTACAGTGGAATGGCAAGTGTTCAAGCATCCAGCCCAATCAACATCACTAAAAGTTATTATTGTATTCAAACAACATTTGGAGAGTTGCAAGCTGTAAATGATAGTACCTTTAAGATAATGCAAAATGCATTTAACCCACTACCAATGCAAATCTAAGGGTGCATTCATGTATTGACAGATGGTGTTAACAGCATAAGTGATGTCAAGATGGGTGAACGACAAATATTGTAAAGAACCAACAATATTGCGGTACATACATGGATTATAAAATGCACTCAAGGTCACTCAACTTTCAGTTTATTACATTTTGGGTATTAAATTTTAATTTGTATCTTTTTAGTGCCCAAACTTCAATTTAAGCATCAACTACCAATCACCTAGTGGTAAAGTACTAACGTGATCTATTCATCGAATATTCTCCATGTTAGCCTCCACATCATCTTTGACTTTAAATGCACATATGGTCACTGAACTTTGATTTTGTTTCAATTTAGATACTCAATTTCAATTTGTATCTTTCAATACTAAAGTATTTTATTTAAATTGAAATTAAAATTTAATCAATTCTAATTCTATCAAGTAAATTATTCTCATCATATTAATGTTTACCTTTTTAATATTTTAATATACATACCTATTAGATATATTTAAATTAAATTACATGTAAATATTTTATTTTATTTAAAATTATAACTTAATTAGGCCTAAGTTATTTAAATTATATACAAACAGAGACCAAATACAGCAACCTAATTCTATTTTTATTAATTTAATTAAGAAATTATTTTTTAAAATTATATATATAATAATAAATTTTTTTATATAAAATATATCTAAATTGTATTTATATTAAAAATATTAAAAAGTTAAATATTAATATGATAGGAATATTTTATTTACTAGAATTAAGATTGATTAAGTTATAATTTTAATTTAAGTAAAATATTTGGATATTGAATGATATAAATTGAAATTGAGTATTTGAATTGAAATAAAATCAAAGTCTGGTGACCAAATGTGCATTTAAGGTTGAAAATGATATGGAAGCTGACATAGAGAATATTCAATAAATATTCTTCAATCGATTTCCACGTTAGTATGTTAACACTAGGTGACTTGTGGTTGATATTTAAATTGAATTTTAAGTACTAAAAAGATATAAATTAAAGTTTGGTATCCAAAATGAAATAAATTGGAAATTTGGTGAACATGGTTACATTGAACCCGCTGCAATTAATACCTACTAGAACTTTTCATGAATAGCTCTTATCCTTTTAAACATAATCACTTAATTATCCTTATGTATTCAACTTAATTAAATTTTGTCTATTCAAATTCAACTATTAATTATATCTTTTATATTTTTATAATATTAACTTCTTTTATCCTCTTTTTGACTAATATTAGCATGTAAATTTAAACACCTAGCGAGGATGGTTAGTGAACAACACTCTTATTATTAGTGTCAAAATAATTTGAAGCAATTAAATATTAATTATTTTATTTCATTAATAGAATAAATTTCCATAAGTTCAACTTCAAGACCGCAAAATTAATATAAACTATCCTAAAATAATACAACTGCTGCTCTTAAAAGGTTCATACTTTATAGGTCCTCTCCTGGACATTTAGCTTTAATTGTTGAAGCCAATTTTTAACCGGTTTCCATAGTATCCTTGGTACCAATAAAAAATTTTGTGTACTTGAAGACACATTAATATAATATGTCACTTAGCTATCTCCATGACAAATACTTAAATTAAACATAAATTATACATCAATTTAAAACACATTCTCAACACCAAATAAAAAAGTTTCCAAAATATTGATAAAGAGATCGATGCCAAGCAAACAAACCTTACACCATTCAATATGTGCTTTGAAGGTGAATGCCAATGACATTGGACCAACTCATAGTGAGTACCATTAATGTTATTTCTTCTACATATCCTTTCCAAATCACATGTAAAATAGAAATTTTGAGCTAAAAAACTAACATGAGATATGTAAATGGTTCTAAGTATGTTCTATCTATTGCATCTCCTTAGGGATTTATTTAATTTTGAATTGGTAGTTATGACCCATAGTTTTTATCAGGCACAAAATATGATCAATGCATATGATAAATCAATTAAAACTAATCAATATCCAAGTGTATTGGTCAATTGATGATAATAGAATACATTTTCTTTAAATCATATATAAGGTGTTCCTCTACTACATGTGTACTCTAGTCAAACATCCTGACCTTTAGAGACTAGTTATGTAATAACTTTTTCCTCACACATTTCAATAACATGACTCTTTTTGCCATATAAACTAGACATGTGTGACTATAAAATATCCAAAATTCAACTCAAATTATGCACTACACAATTTATGATGAATTTTATAATTGTATCTTATTCCATGTAAGTATTTTCTAAATAGCATTTACAATTTTTACCATATCTCCTAATGTAAATACCCAATAGAAAAATGGTTTTATGGAAAACTAATTGACACATAAATGAATGTTATTTATGTTTTACATTCTCTTCAATTTGGCCTCTAGGGTCGAATAAATCCACACTACTTGCGGTTACCACATTCGGACCAGTTATGCTTAAAAGGGTCATATCTCATAAAGCACTCCATATTTTTTAAAACTGATTCATGCATATAGATAAGACATAAACCTTTAACTTTTATGTTTTAAGTTTTCCCTAATTCCTCCTTTATGGTCATGAATTTCTAACTGTAAACATTTTCCCTAAATTCTAGGCTATAATTTCACTTATTTTAATTTAATTTTAGCTCTAATGCTAAATTAAATTTGATTTAGTTTCATAGCCCCTCTTACAAGATCATCATGCTAAGAATAATGAATCTAATGAAAAATAAATTAAGATACTTACTTGTATATCATTGATATAAGAATTTAATTTAAGTATAGGATTTATGCCATCAACATTCACTTTTCCTCCTATAGCCACATTCCATAAAATCGCACAATTAATAATGGCACATTTATTGGTGTAAATGCGTGGATGCAACTAATGAAGGTTAGTGAAGTTAGGACTAGTGGTTCAAAAAGGCAAAATGAGAGGCTATAAGCAAGGTCATAATTTGTGGGTAACAAAGGAGGTAGAAGAAGAAGAAACAACAACATCAATGGGGGAGATGGTAAGATACAATATTAAGGTGAATGAAGACAAGCAGTGGAATTGCATAGAAATAGAGATGGCGTATGATACAATGGGCAATGTTTAAATGAGGGGGAGGGGGGAGTTTTTTGTTTTTTTTTTGAAAAAAAAGGTGATAAGAGTTTATGAGAGGAGGGAGTGAAATGAAAATAGGTTTGGTTTATTATTTAACTAAGTATTAGAAATTAGGGATAGTAAAATCAATTATCCCTTATTATATTAAACAATTGTCCCCCTATTCTATCAATCGTAAAAGAATTAGGGACATTAAAACTAATCATCTCTCAATGTATTAAACAATCATCCCATATTCCATAATCATGAAGAATTGGGGATGTTAAAATTAATCATCCCATATCCTATTAAACAATTGTCCCTTATTCTATCAATTAAGAAGAATTGAGGACACTAAAGTTAATCGTCCTCTATTGTATTAAATAAAATATTAGAGGACAATAAATTTTACTTTATCCCCTAAAGTGGTTCCCTAAAATCAATTTTTTGTAGTGTCTGGTTAGTTAGAATCTTACTTTAGAGCTAATATATGGAAGCTTATTTCTTAATTGTGTAATGATTTGACATTGCGAACTTTTATTTTTAGTGACTTTAATGAAATATTTTTATTTTTTTGCATTGAAAAGTTTAGTAGTTGTCCTAAAGTTTCTTGTTGTATGGAATGATTAAGAGCTGTGTTAGATCATTGTGCTCTTCAAGATTTGGGTTTAAATAGAAGTAGATTTCAGTTTTAGGATAATGGTCAATTGGGAGATCAAAATGTTAAGCAACATTTAAAACAATCCACATTGCTCTTCATTTTTTACTTCTACATTTATTTATCACTTATCAAAAATCTATTCTAATCCTTTTTTAACTTTATTAAATATTAAGATGTGGTCTTCAAAAACTCGAGTTAAAAGATCAGTTCATTTTGAAGCCTTTTGGGTGCTAGAACCTGCTTATGAAGACAATATTTATAGATGCTAGCTAAATATTTTTAAAAAAAATGGTACAACTTTTTACAAACAAAATTTTGGTCTTGTTTAGAGTCACTTTATGTATGGCAATCTAATAATTTTCATCATTTGAATAGAGAGGTCAAGCAGGTGGCAAAACAATTAAAAAGCTCAAGAAGAGAGTACTATTGGCAATAATGTATAACATCAATATGATTTATGAGCAATATTAGACTGCTTATCAAAGAAATAAATATTTTACCGGTAACAACATTTTAAAGACAAAATGGCTTAAAGTAGGCTATTGTAACACAAAGTATTTTTATTAAAAGCTTTATAAAGGGGAAAGGTTAATTATTTATTTGGTATTTGGTATCTAATTAAATAATTGGAATATTTAGAGGCAAGATACTACAGAAGTAGTTTTTGCTTTCTATGGTGACATGTGTTTTAGGATTCGTGATATAAGCACATAGCAAAAATTAAAAATTTTAATCACAAAATCCTCACAAGATCCATGTAATTTGAATAAATCATTTAAAGGGGGATTCCAAAATCTCACTAAGATGAACACAAGGTAAGATGGTTGGAAGAATGAGAGTGGGTTCACATTGGTCACACCCTTCTTGGAGCTTTTAGTATTTCTTTATTAGATTAAGATGCAACCAATTCAACCATGTCCTCTACTAGTATCCACATGAACAAGATACCTAAAATGATGTTGGTGTGCTAGCATTTTTTTTAAATCCTCACTTTTTAAAATTTTTATATAATGTAATATTAATATATCCTACCTTTTGTTCCTAATAGGTATGCATTAAATGGCACATTATGCCTTTTCAGTGACCAGAGATCTTAGTAGCTACAAATCCCATTATCCACTTTGTTGATGTAACAGATCATTCAATGCATTATTAGCACATCTCCAAACAATTTTTTTTATTTTTAATGAAATTTTAAAGGCCTAAATTGAATTAAAAAATTAAGTCCCTTAGACCTCTACTCTTACTAAGAAAGTTATTGAAATATTATTTTTCTCAGCCTTCTTTAGAGTTATATAGCTAGACTTGATAGTGTATGAACCACTCTTTGTATAGTGTAATGTTAATTTATCTTGCCCTTTGTTCCTAATAGGTATACATTTAATGGCTCATTGTTTCTCTTACGTGAACAAAGATCTTAGCAGTTGTAAATCCAATTATCTACTTTGTTGATGTAGCAGATCCCTCATCAAATGTATATTATAGAGTAATATTAATTTAGGCCTTTGAGTTTGAAGAGTAAATTTGGGAGTGGTAGGAATCCATGGTGTAATTCCATAAGTGCCAAAAGGGGGGTGAATTGGCTTTTTAAGCTAGGTAGGGAATTTTAATTTTTCATAAAAGAGTAAGCTCAAAACAAAATTTAAAATGAAATAAATAAAGATTATGAGGAATAAAAACACAAGGAATTTATAGAGGTTCGGCCCTCTAAGCCTATATCCTCTCCTCAATCATAAGTTGATAGTTTTAATCCACTATCAATATACTTCAAGGTGTATATCAAACCTTTATGAGCTTAAACCAAGATACTCAAGTGTTTTCCCAAGGCTTATACTCAAACATAAGTGTTTTCACAAGGCTCACACTCTAACCCAAGTATTTTTAATGGCTCACACTCTAACCCACTTGCTAAGAACAATCCTCTTAGCTTATAAATGAATAAAATCCTAACCCCAACTCACTCAATCTCATAATTGTGTTTTTGAATAATAATTTTAAACACTCACCAACCCACACCTAAAAACACTCTTAAGATAAATAAAAATTACAAGAATTAAATATGAAGATTTGGGTGGTTGAAGGATTAATTAAAGATTAAATGTTCAAAGATTTCTCTAAATGTATTTGCTCAACTTCCTTCTCTTGTTCCAGCTCTAGTCTTGGTTGTATTTAATCCCTCTATGAGAAAAAGAGTTGTTGGAAGTGAATTTAATACAAATAGAGCCATTTGAACCACTTAGAAAAATAGGTATGCACGTTCTTCATTATCATAACAAATTTTTCATTAGTCATCACAGTCAGGGCTCTAAGAGAGAAATTTCAATTCACTCAATCATCATGATCACTGGTGGTGACTAGCTTTAGGAATTTTGGAAATTTGCAATGTGGAACTTCATAATTTTGCTCGAACATTTTTTCCAATGATTGGGATTTGCTTGTGACTATTAGTAATGAAGATTCCTATTATAGTTAACCAAATTTGACTTTAAATTTTTTATGAAAATTCAATCTTCAATTTCATCCTTGTCATAATGAGTTCATCACCACCCATGATAAAGCTGCAGACTTGGAAATTTAACAACTTGACATTTCATTGCTTGAGTTCGAACTTGAATTGTGCATTTTGAGTTAACTTGAATATAAACACTTAACACATGGATGAAATATAATTTTATTTAATTACTTGTAACCATCAAAAAAGATTATTTTACCCTTCAAGGTTCAACATGTTGCTTAAACTACACATTTGCATTTAATCTTAAACAAACATTCTATCTGTAGCCCTATCCTAACATATATTTCCCTTTAATTATGCTTGACCAAATCTTAGAATCTTTTACTCCATGTTTTGCATTTAAAAATAAGGTAAAAGGGAAGTATAAACCTTTTAAAGTTTTAGCATATATGGAAATAGGCTCTTATATTATCTTTTGCCCTATTTTACCCAACATTGCTAAATTAAACAATTCAAGTTCTCAAAAGCGCATGCCTTTTTCACTTTTATATTTTTTCATCTCTTCCCATTTAACCTAATATAGCCTCTTGTCATTTTAGCTATAACGTCACCAAAATTTTCTAATAAATTTTTCAATATCTCTCAAGATGCTTAAGGGGATCATGACCACAAACACAAAAAAAATTTGGTAAAACTTGTATAATAGACTTAACCATGATTTCTCTACCTACATGCAAAAGCAATTTCACTCTCATAAGATTGAACTCTATCTAATGATCTATATAACAAAAAGTCATCTTCTTTATTTATCCTCATTCTAATGGAATGCCTAAGTTTTTTGTAGAGTACATAGCTTCACTAATTTTTAGCAAATCACTAATTTATTATTTGATATGTAAGGAAAGATTTCTACGGAACATTATGTCTGACTTATGGAGATTAATCAATTTCCTTAAAGCTAAGGTATAAGCCTAAAGTATGTTTTTCAATTGAATAACTTCTATGATGGTAGCTTCATTATATATGATTATATCATTAGCAAAAAGAGAGTGGGTGAGAATAAGGCAATAACTAGACCTTTATTCCACGGATAAGTCCTTGGCTATATCTATAAGTTAGATATTTAGAGAAGATATAGCAATAAAGATGAATAAGTAAAAAGGACAATGATTCTCCCCTATTTGAGATATCTTTAAAAGGAAAAGTAATGAGATTATTACCATTATTGAAATGCTAAATTTCACTAACTCAACACAAGCCATTATCATTGAAATTAAAGCAGTAGCAAGGCCTAACTTATATAAGACTATCTTTAAGAATTCCCAATTAACTTTGTCATAGGCTTTAGAAAAGTCCAATTTGATAACAAAATGGCCTTTGTAACCTTTAAATCTATTTTTCAAGGGGTGCATCAGTTAATGATTAATTATAATATTTTATAGAATATGCCTTTAACAAAACCATGTTGATTCCAATATATCATATTAGGAAGCCATCTTTGTAGTTTATTGGTAAGAACCCTTAATATAACTTTGTAAATGTAATTATAGTAACTAATATGCCTAAATTCTTCAAACATTTATGGATTTTTAACTTTAGGCACCAAGACTATAGTAGTATGATTCAAATTAAATGGAAATGAACCATTTAGGAAGAAGTGCTTTACTAGATTATAAATGTTATATTTAAATAAGTACCAATGATGTTGATAAAATGTTCCACGAAAATCATCTAAGCTTAGAGACTTAAGTTTCCCCATCTTAAATACTGCTTTCTTAACCTCTTTTATACTAACCTTATTTAAAAGCTCCCTTTTCATTTTTTATGTCACTAGTTAGGAAATGACTTAAAAAAGCTCGATATCAAATTGAAGTGCTTCTCGTCTATATAACCCAGCAAAGTGATATAATCTTACTCTCCAAACACCTTGCCTTGTTTTTTTTCCTTATGAGTTGGTTTCTTTACCTTCTTTGTATTATAATTAAGTGATAGGACTTTTTATTTTTGTCCCCTTCTATTAACCATTGTATGTGTGATCTTTGTTTGTGGAAGATTTCTTTTTTGTTCCAGAGTTATTATAATTTTATTTTTAAAGCCATTTCTTCTTCCTTCTCCTTATTTGTGTAATTGCTTGTCATTAATTCTTCCATTCTACACCTCAAATTACATAATAGAAAAGGAGAATTAGCAATGACATATTCCATCAATAATCCGTTGCTAAAATGAATTAACAATGGATTAGCAATGAAAAATATCCTACAGGTGAAATGTGGGTCACTAAGAGAATTAGTGACAAAATTGTTAATCCATTATAAATATTAATAAAAAATGCTAATAATGACGGTATCAAATCCATCACTAAATTTTAGTCTCTAAATATGGTGTTCATTACTAATTAGCAACAATTCAATGACAATTTATTTTTTCGTCGCTGAAATTATACATTTAAAGAGAGAAATTCTAATTCTTAGCAATGGATTAGCAACGACTAATTTTTAAATTTCTATTATTTAAATTAATTTTAGTAATTCTTATATGAAATTCATATTTAAAATTAAGTAAATACAACTTATCATATATATATATATATATATATATATATATATATATATATATATATATATATATATATATATATATATATATACATTCCAATAAATGTTATTCTATGTATATATACATTATAGTTAGTCGAAATCTATTAAACAAATAATACAAAATTACTAAATTATCATAGAGTAAGTGGATTAGTTAGAGGAGGATCGTCATCCGCCAGATTATATAGAACAACACTAGAAGATGACAATTCATGGAACGGAAGCTTGGCTTGCATATACCTTGTCATCAGCCTCTACTCTTATTGCATATGGTACATAGCCTCCTACTTTATACTCAATGCACTTGAGTTGTCTAGAGACTCACTCACACTTAGCCTTTATCTTTCTCCCTCATCTCTCACGCTACTCTTCCCACTCCTGCTCACACTAAAGCATTTGGTCCCACTCCCCCTCTAGTTGTTATTGAACTAAATGAAGTACATGATATCAAATAGTGGGTAGAACAAGGAGTTAATTTGCTAGTGTTGCCAATATAGTTAAGATAGAGAGTGGAAGCATATGATCTAAGCCTGAAGATGTGTCACTTTTTCTCACCATATACAACCTTTAATTAGAGACTTGTCATGTTGATAATACATGGTTACTACCCATCCTCAACATGCTATAATGTAGCCTTGACTATCTATGTGATCGTATCTTATAACAAATTAAAAGAAACTACTATATCAGGTTGAAATAGAAAATGTAATATGATATTGAAATTTTAATTTAACTTACATTAAACTTTTGCGATCATCTATCAATAATGGACTCATCCTTCTCTGTATGAGTCATATTGAAGATAGATATCTTAAGGCATTAGCTCCCGCTATAACTTCTTAGTTTGGAAATTTTAATTTAAAGTTATTTATTTGCATTATTAATATGATGAAATTAATGAAAACAAAATATAAGTTATAAACATAATTAAATGTCTTACCATTGCTTTGACATGGTTGATTATGTTGTAAGAGCCATTGTAACTTTAGTGCCTAGATCTGCAATCATGCTCAAATGATTGACATTAGCCTTAGCAGGCTTCTATTGCTACTTGAGTGTTTGGCAATGGGTATGCTACTTATCCTTTATCTTTTGTCTAACATCATTTAGATTGATTAACCTCCTTCTTCCTCCAACCATATAGTGTCTTGTTATATATATCTATATATGTGTGTGTGTGCGTGTCTATATATATATATTACCTTGAACTCCTCGTAATAGAAGTTCTTAAATGTGACGAGCATATCACTCCATGTGTACCCATCCTCATGTTAACTTTGATGTATCTTCTAAGTAGTGTATGTGCTTATAGAATGATTATTTGGACTAAACCTGTTAATAAAAAAAGCATGTTAATTGTCTTTAAACACAGACTTAAACATTTATTTATATTCATTAAAATATGTTAAGTTATTTGGACTTACTTGTCACCGCTGACATTGATCTATGTTCTGATAATCGTGTGTCCAAACTCTACAGAGGCTACTAAGGCTGTCGGTTGGAGGATGAGTAGTGGAAGATGAAAGCTGAGAAGGTTGTGCATGATGGGGAGGAGTAATGACGGATTGAACATCATCGTGATGAAGCAAGAAGTAGGCTTAGCTGGAGCTAATAGCTATGGGTTTCTAGTGGTTATGTATATCCAATGGCTGTGATGGTCCAAAACCAAAAGTTAAAAATAATGGATGACGTCTTCGTACATGTACACAATAAAAACATGGTCAATAAAATTTCTAGCAAAATTCTAACTGAATTACATATGTGATTACGCTCTACTAGACCTCATACAAAGGCCAAAATTTTAATATTATATAATTTTTATACTTGCAAATAAAAAAAAAAAAAACACTTCCAAATAATATGTCTTATGCCACCAATTACTTCATAAATGTGTTCACAACCACATAGCACTTCTACAGTGTTACTCATATTTAAAATTTCAACCAAATTGAAGTTTAATTAACAATTAAAGAAAAAAAATTTTGAAGTAACCAACATTAAGATTTTATGTTTTGGATAATGGTGACTTCAAATGCAGGTTTGACATGATCAACTAACTCAAAAAATACAAACAACACCAATAAATTTTACTATGAAATAATTACATGTATCACTCAAACTTATTATGATTCTCAGGTATATCCTAGCAAATTTTGCTTGATAGAGTCAAAATTGTATTTGAAGTCACCATTTTTCAAAACTCAAAAACAATGTCAGTAACTTAAATTTACAAAATAATGTTACTAATCTAAATTATTGAAATTAATTAAATTAGTAATCTAATTTCATAGAATTTTATTAAATTAACAACATTTAACGAAATTATTATTCTAAATTAATAAAATTAACTACATTAGATTCTAAAGTAATTAAATTAACGAAAAAAATACTCAACGAATTATTTATCTAAATTCACTTAATTAAGTAAATTAACTAAGTCATTTTTTAATATATTCAACACAATATTTATCTCAACTCAAGAAATATTCTAAAAATTACTTATAAAAATTTACAAAATTAACTCAATTATATCAACAAAATATTTATCAAAATTAACTAAATTCAATAAATTAACTAAACTTACTAAATTCTCTAAATATTTTTTAAAAAGTATTTACCTAAATTCAGAAAATCCATAACATTAACTAAATTATTTCAACAAATTATTTATCAAAATAAACTAAATTCACTAAATTAAATAAACAAAAAATTATCTAAAAATATTCAAACAATTTCAGAAAATTTCCGTTGTAATTTATGTCTCTATTTTGCTTTGTTTTTTTTTATTGTTTTTAATTAATTCTTTATATGTTATTCCCACTTTTAGATTTACTTTATTGCTTTAGTTCCTTGCTTGAGATAGGAAATGGCCCTCTTCTGTTTTTTTGAACAACTGAAATGACCCTCTTCGTGGCTATTCATTTTCCTCCATGGCTGTTCAATAAAAGCTTTTCACTCTTATCCTTGCTCCCATGTACCTTTCTTTGTCTGTTTGGCTGTGTCTGAACCATTAGAAGTCGATTAATGTCTATAATTATCCTTAAACATATAAACAATTATAATTGTAAGTCATTTTACCAAATATTAATATTAATCAGCTACTAACTAAAAAAATAAATTAACATATTAAAATTCTATGAAAATAATTAATATTTATTTATATTAGTTATTAAACTATAAACAAAAACCATTGTAATTGTCATTTTGCCAAGCATTAATATCAATGATCAACCGTTGGTTGTCCGCTAACAACTACCAACAGGAGTTATCACCTAACAATTTAGCCGACAAAACTTTACTCCCTACTTCACCTTCAAATGTTACTTTTTTTGTACCCCAGTTTGTGGTGTAAGGAGGAGGAAGGAAAGGATTATAGTTATAAAAATAGTATTTTAACTCTTTTATCCTTTTAAAATTTTTTCATTTTCTTATTAATAAAGGATATTCATATAATTTTTTTATTTACCTTTTTCTTCTAAAATGAACCTCTTTCCAAATAAGGTTAAAAAATTTTCATACCCATCAGTTCTCTTACCTTCACTTACTTTTATTTATTCTTGTTAAATGAACCTTCACCTCACACCATCCAAACATTGTGACAGAGTTGTTAGCTTATATCATTGGAAAGCAAATAAATCAGCATGAACAAATTCGCCAAAGAAATCATGAATATTATTTTTCATCAGCAAATTATACACTCTTGACTATAAGCTAAGCTATTTAATTTCCTTGAACTCTAATTATATATTAAATAGAGGTATTAGTTTTGTCTAAATTTTCATCAAATTCATAGTAGAATTAAAGATGATATCACATAGCATATAACTGGTATATTTCTCTGTTTTGGTGGAATCCACTAGTTTCTTTTTTAATCTTATTATTTAAGTAAAAATAAATCACTCTTCCACAGCATATAGAATCGCACTTCACTTAACCCTCCTCCACTCCTTTTTTTTCCGCGTCGAGTGAACCATCTCTCCCGTCCTTTCTCTGCTTTCTTTTCAAGAAATAGCCAACTTCACCGCTGCATACAGTAGCCGAATAGCCAAAGAAAACCTAGGAAACCTAGCTATGAGCTACCTTTTTTTATTTTTTTCCAGGTTACAGTATGAGCGACATTAAACCTTCTCCATGCAACTTAATAATCATTGATCAGTAAATGCAGCAAAACCATCTCAGTAATCAGTAATCTGTGGATGCACAGATACTAAAAATTATGTTTCTGCCGAATAAACATATATACATTTGTCATGTTTCAGGCAATAATAAGAATGTGCCGACATAATTATTTTTAAATTATTTAAATTGTATCTGAAAATAAAACCTTTTCAAATAATATTTTCATAGAAAATTAAGCAAATTAATAACAAAGAACATTTATGAGCATATATTGTTAAATGAAGCAACAAAATTGACTGCAGGATTACATATACTTTAGTATTTGGAATATAGTCTATTACTACTATTAGAATAAAAAAAATTCAAACATTTGTGAGCATCAACTCAATATTTTTAAAATTTTGATAAAAAATATCCTGATTTAGGTAATCATTTATGATTTAGATATAAGATTACCATTTGGCCAAAATTAAATATAATTTTTTGATGTAACACTTATAAAATGTCAAGTATACTATTTTCAAATTGTAAATTTTTTAAATGTGTTAGAATAAAATTTAAACGTCTGCAATTTTGACAACCTTTTAAAAAAAAATTGACAAATCTAGAAAACAATGACATGAACATTAAAAATTTCAAATATGTATACTTTTGGTTAAATGTAAAGATGATCACCCAACTTTACATTTATTGCAATTTGAGTATTAAATTTCAATTTATTTTTCTAGAGTCACATAACTTTGATTTTGTTTCAAAAAGGGGATGTCAAAAATGTTTATTTCTCTAAATTTCACTTAAAAACCATTTCAATCCTTCAATTTTTTATCCTTTTCTATTTAGTCCAAAAATTATAAAAAATTTAAAAATTTACTTCTTCTAATTTTTACTTTAAAAATCTCTATAATTGTTAATATTATTATTATTATTATGACATCTATTGATGAATTTAAAATTTAGTCAAGGGTAGACTAATTGTTTATTATAATGTCAATATTTTTATTAAATTTTAATTAAATAATTATTTGTACTAAAATTATTAAAAATTGACTAAATTGAGTTGTTTTTCTTAAATTAAAAAGTATGATTAAATTATCAAAAATGGCAATTCTTTGAAATTTTTTATATCAATTGACCATTGTAAACTTAACAATTTAAAAAGGTTAAATAGACATTTTGTAGATGTTAGGTTAATATTTTTATTTGACTTTGACTGAAACTTTCTTCTTCTTTTTTTGTTTTTTTGTTAACAAGAACATTTTTGTTAAAATTTAAAATTTAAGGTATGTTTGGATGAGAGTTAATGGGGGTTAAATGTTATTCCTATAATACATGAACCTCATTTACCTTTGTTTGGTAAACTTTAAAAGTCAAGGGTTAATATTTAACCTTCTTAATGATTAAACTTATTTATATGTATTTTTGTTAACTTAGTTGATATTAGGTTAAACACCTATAACAATAAAAACATGTTTTTAAAAGAGCACTTTTTATTATATTTTTTATTTTTCTACTTTCATCATATTACTTTAACTTTTTTTTTCCTATATCAAAAAACTACTAATCAAATTTATCAAAAGAGGTATGAATCAATTTAAATTTTTATTATAATATTTTATGTTATTTTTTAAAATGCATATGAATATATTATTTAAATAATTCTATATATATTCAAAATTTTAAATAATTAAATTATTATTTTTATTATTTTTAAATATTTAATAATAAATTTAATCTACTATATAATTTTTTTTCTTAAAGAATTTCATATTACAGTTTATCAGTTACCCTTAATTTGTCAAACAAGATTAATAGCTTAATCATTACATATATAATTATTACTCTCTTAATAGTTACATATGCAATTGTTACACTCTATTTCTTTAACCCTAATCCAAACACACACTTAAAATAAAATTACAAAAAATAAAGTTTTAAGCCTTAGAATAAATGCTATGAATGAACACAAAATTATCATCTTTTCTGGATAATACATGTTATGATAGGATGGAGCGACGACATGATATTAATAAAGTCAAAAATTAAACATATAAAATTATAAAGGAATAAAATTTAGATTTCAATTGAGTAAAAATCTACAATTTAATTAAAAATATGTGTAAAATTATGTAAAAGCTTCAAGAATCCTTGTAAATATGTGATTATTTCAGAAGAGGAAAAGTTAGCTTTACCCTGTGTTATTATCATGCTAACTTTCTCATACATTTAAGACATAATGCATGTATATCCTTTGAACCTTGCTCATTTTTGTCAATATATTGTCATTTTTAATTTATAATAATTTGATCTATTAATTTTATATTTTATAGTAATGTTATCCTTATTCAAATTGGCACGTGCTAGTACTAACATGATATATTCATGTGTTAATGTTCAAATTAATATAAGGAAATAATAAATTTTTTCTATTTAATTTTTCTAGTTTTCAATTATATTCGCACTTTTAATATGTAACAATTGAAGTATTACCTTATTTTTTATATTAATTTGACTAATATTAAATTTGTATTAATCATTTTTCATATGCAAAAAGTTTTCTAACCAAAATAACATATTTTCTCTCTTTTTAATTATCACATAAAATTTCATTATAACCATTTGATTTTATTTGTTATTATGATAAATTGAGTCAAAACTAAGAAAAGTAGATTCATCATAAATTTTATTATATTTTGTGAATATTTAAAAAAATTCTTTACAAAAATATGCACATTATCATATGAAAATGCTGTAAATCTCTAATGTAATTTTAAAAGTAAATAAAGTTGAAATACTTTTTAAAACTGATAGATTAAGTAGTATAATAATTTATGATGAGAAATTAAAAATTATTATTATCACCTTTCAAATATTATTACAATATCTTACCGAGTAAAAAATATTTTTAAATTTTATGTGAATTAATTTCATACATTTGATATTGATTATCAATTATTAATTTATAAAAAAAATTTCTTTATTTTTATTTTTGTATAATAAATTTAGGTTTTTGTAGTAATTTTAAATAACTAAAATAATTTACAAAATTAATAAGTTACCTTGTTTTTTTAAAAAAAATTGAGAATATGTATATAAAAATAGAAGTGAATATGAGGATACTAAAAGTTGATATTTTATTTTATACCGCGAGGCTCTGATAGTCAAAGCCTTAGCACGAGTATTTGTGAGGTCTTCAGTTCGAAACTTGGGGCCCCGAGTTGATGTTTTCCTCCCCTTTGAATGCATGACAAAAAAAAAAGTTGATATTTTATCCCATTCGTTTCACTATCATCAAGTAAATTTACATAAATGGCCATGCATGTCAACCTCAGCATACGTGTGCTGATTTGAGTTTAAATAAAAATTATCACGAAATACAAATTATATACCGCAAATTAAAAATAAAAAGTGTCTTGATCAATTAGTAAAATTGAGTGTGAAATCATCCATTATTTGCTAAATTTAATAACATTGAAATTTCACTAAGAAGACAAAAACTAATTGATTTTGAGTGTTGAAACCTAAAGCGTGATAAATCTTGGGTTTAATATGTTGACAAAGAATTTGTTAGGCAGATAATGTTTTGTACTATGCCTTTCAATGTGAACAGTAATTGTCGGGCGTTAAAATTTTATAAAACATTTTTATCATTGAGTTAAACGAAGGATTTATTGTACTGGTAATATCATAATTTTATCTCATATTTTAAAATAGTATCAAATTTTTAATTTTTTTCTTTTCTATTACTAAAATTTTATTTTTGTTTCAAATTAAAGTAAGTTAAACATATTTAATCATTTTTATCATACATAACAATCAGAATAAATATATTTTTAACATATTCATCATGTAAACATCTCATTAAGCAGTCGAATCATCTTATGGTCTCTATAAAATTTAATTTGCTAAAAATTTATTTTATGGGATCCATAATTAAATTTTGTTGAATAGGGCCAACAAAATTTTAAACTATTTAATGAGATGCTTATATGACGAATATTTTTAAAATATGTTTATTCTAGCCGTCATGCATATTAAATTTGATTGGATATATTTGATATACTTTAACTTGAAACAAAAATAGAATTTAAGGTATTGAAAAGAAAAAAAATTGAAATTATGGTACCATTTTGAAACAAGGGTCAAAATTATGATACTAACAATACAGTAAACCCATTAATTGTCATCCATATTTGAGGGCAATTAAATAATTTTAAAAAAATTTATAATTTTTAGCTACACCAAAAAAAAATGTTAGCAATAACTAATTCCATCGGTAATACATTGCTAAAAAAAATAAATGACGGATAAAGCTGCTAATTGAAATTAGGGAAAAAGTCCTAATTATCCTCAACTAAAAATCAATTTGCTAAATGATTTTATTTTTTAAATTGTATCAATTTATATAGTCAACTTGTCGATTTATTTCTATTTTATCTAAGTTGCATTTGGCATGTGAAGTTGCTTATGTGGAAGGTTGATGTGGCAAAGAAGTTACTGATGTGACAAATGACATGTAATTCATAATTTTTTTTAAGTTATGAAATCAAATTTTCAATGAAATATTATTTCTTTAGTAATTTTATGCTTGAAAAAATTTAATAAAATTTTCTATTTTCTTTTGTATTATTTATGTATAATTTAATTCATATATTTTTTTAAGTTGGGACAACTTTTTTTTTTTGGAAAAGAATAATAATATTTCAAAGAAAATTTTATACATAGATAAATAAATGATATTTATTTATGTATTATTTATGTATAAATAATTTAATTCATATATTTATTTATGTACAAAATTTTACAAAAATAATATATGAATTAAATTATACATGAATAATACAAAAAAAATTATTAAATTTGTCCTAGTGTAAAATTACTAAAGAAATAATATTTTATTGACAATTTGATTTCATGCCTAAAAAAATTACAAATTACATGTCATTTGTCACATCAGCTTTACACATTAGCAACTTCACATGCCAAATGTAAGTTGGATAAAATAGAAACAAATCGACAAGTTGACTATATAATTGGTACAATTTAAAAGATATGATAATTTAATAAATTGGTTTATAGTGAGGTTAATTATGAATATTTTCCCTTAAAATTATGGTCGTTAATAGAATTTGCAAAAGAAGATATAACTCATTGCAAATATTAACGACCGCTTAATGATGGGTAAATTTAACCACAAAAAAAAAAAAATCCATCATTAGTTTTTGGTCTATGAATATCTGTTATTTTGTTATTAAAATTTGATATTTTTTAATATTATTTTTTATAGTTATTAGATGATAAATTAAAAAATGAATAATAAATAGAAAAATATATATTTATAATAATCTAAAAATGTATCAATTTAAATATATATAAATGAAATCGAAAAAATACATTAAAATTAATGTATCATAGAGCTGGTGGATCAGTTGGAGGACGATCATCACCGTCGGGTCATTTGCTGAAGCACCATATGAAAATGATCCATCAAGGGGAAAACCTTTCTACATATGCCTCATCATCGACCTCCACTCTCACTTCATACAATGCATATGCTCCTACTCTTGATAAAGCTACTCGAGCTAAGTGGAGACTTGCTCACAATTAGCCTCCATCAATGTCCGTTCTATTTCACACAGCTGCTCTCACTCCTACTCACACTAAAGCATATAATTTTGCTCCTCCTTTAATTTCAGTATTAGATCATTAGATGGCGGGGCAATGAAAGGTGTTGATGTGCCAATACTACTCAAGGAGCTACTATATATAGCAAAAGCATGTGATCCAAGACTATAAATGGACCACTTCTTCTCACCACCTAAAACCTCAAGATAAAGACTCATCATGTCCACTCTAGGTGGCTATAACCCATCATTAATAGGTTGTTATGCAGTCTCAACCATTTACATAATCTTGTCTTGTAACCAATTAAAAAAAAGTATATATTGTGTTAATATAATATTGAACTTTTAATTAACTTACATTAAGTTTCTATGATCAGCTATTAATAAAGGACCCATCTTTCTTCATATGAGTCCTCCTAAAAATCCCCTAAATTGTGGGCTCTCCTTAATGTAAAAAAAAAAATCCATGTTAGTAACTAACAATATGAAGGAATGAAATTAACATAAGAAAGTGCAAAACATTATTAAATATCTTACCAACGCTCTGACGTGGTTGACTATGCTATATGAGCCAAGGGAATGCTTCATGTCATTGATGCCTCTACCTCTAGTGTCACTCAAATGGTTGGCTTTGGCCTTAGTAGACTTTTCTTTTCACTTTGGCATTTAACAATGAGCATGCCACTTATCACATATATCTTGTATAGCACCATCTACTTGACAACTTTCTTTTTTTAACTATATAGCATTTTAGTAGCCAAATAATCCTAGCGTGTTACATAGGCAAATATTGTATAATTGTTTGATTTTCTATAATTTTTTCCATCCCTCTATGTAAATAACCTACTATTGGTTCATAGTCAATAACATCTTCACCATCTAGAGTAATGTTGTATTGAGTCCCATAAACACTCCACCATATATAGTAGATGCATCCCTTCTTAGACTCAAGCCAACAATATGCCTTATATATAAAGTAAATTATTAATTGCATCAAGGTGAAGGTTGAGAAGAAGTATGTTCTCGTTGAGAACTAAGGGTGAGAGAAGGAGTAATGAAGGAATGAACATCATCATCGATAAGTGTCTGCAATTAATCGAGCTGAGAAGTAGGATTGGGTGGTGTTTGTGCAATACTACAATCATTGGTGCTGTGATGGTTCAGTGTTGATGTCCATGGAGATAAAGGATGATGTCTACTCATATCTACACAAAAAAAATATAAAATTCAATAATATTTCTAATAAAATTTTAGTAGATTTCATTTATTACTACACTTTACTAGACCTCATATAGATGCTCGATTGATAGCTCAATGAGAGGATGTCAATGGAGTTGTATCACTTCATAAGACCATTACTCAACTCAAAAACACATATATTTTTGCTGGTCTTAACTCGAATTCAATAATGCTCAAAGTGAAATACTACACAAAGATTCACTCTTGACCTTAAATCATGTTAGGCTTACATACATAGGGATTATAACTAGCGACACATAATTGAAGAACCAAAGGTTATGCCAGATAATGCAGTGCTCATAGTAACTTAAATTCAGCAAATAATAAAAGGAAAAGCATCAATTAATACTAAAACATATACATGTATCCACTGTGGTGAAAATGAACATTCTAAAGAATGATAGTTATGAAATTTTTGGTTACTCGAATTAGTGGGTTCTCAATAAAAAGCCTTGCAAGAAGCATGGTAAAGCTGCTATTGTTATTACTATTGTTGCCACATTCCATGTTGACCTTGATAAAAAATGAGGTATGACAAATATTACTCAAAATAATACATGAATTATTGATACAGGTGCTATCGATCATATGAAAAATTCTACCCATCATCTCACCTCTATTTGATCTTTAACCTAACAAAACATTATGATTGCTAATGGTGGAATTGAGCCTGTTACTTATGATTGATCAGTATATAGTCTTAGCTCTTTTAATTTATATATAATACTTGTAGTTTCATCTTTGTAACCTTTTATCTATTAGCCAAATTATTGAGGCGTTAAAATGTACTGTAAAGTTTTGGCCTAACTATTGTGTGTTTTAAGACATTACAACACAATAAATTCTTGGCTCTAATGTTAAATAAGGAAATTTGTACTATATTGACATGCATGGTGAAATAAGTCTAAAGTGAGGATGACTCAATAGTCTAGTAGGAAGTGAAGTAAGTAGAGCACAAAAAGATTATAGCATTATCACATTATTCATTTATCTTTTAGTTATCTTTGAAAAATAAAGTGAAGTTTATTCTTGAATGTTAGAGACTTTGAATTTAAGTATGAGATTTATGAATTAGCAAAAAGCCACCATACTTCTTATGTACTGAGTCCTAATAAAAGCATTATTCTTTTTATGGTTATTCACTTTGATGTTTCAAGCCTTGCTTGTATGCCCACATCATCTAGTGCTCAGTACTTTGCAATATTTATTGATGAATATACTAGGATGACCTGGATGACTCCCCTCTACAACAAGGGCGATATATATTCTAGTTTCAAGACTTGTATTATATGGTGGCTACTTAAAACTAATGTAAAATTCAAGTAGTGCAATTTGACAAATGGTGGGGAATATAGTAACTCACCTCTCTACAGTTGTTTTCAAGAGCATAGTATTTGTTACCAAACTTCCTATATTAAGACACCTCAACATAATGCTCTTACAGAATAAACAAATCTACAGTTATTGAAAGTTGTCTAGGCATCCTTATTTGACATGAATGTCCCTTGAGAATACAAGGACAAGCTATTCAGTTAGTTGTTTATCTTATTAACCAAACTCCATCCAGAGTACTAAGTTTCCAAACCTATATTTGAAACTTGAGGAGCTTGTCTCACCATTAGCTCTTCTAAATCTTAAGCCAAAGGTTTTTGGATGTATGACATTTGGTCATCAGTCAGTTAGTAAACTTGATCCAGGAGTTATCCGACGTATATTTATCGAGTATGCAAATTTACAAAAGGATATCAGCCATATGATCCTCATACCAAGAAGATGTATATAACTAAAGATGTAAAATTTCATAAAGATATCTCATTTTATACTTATCTTAAGTGTTATCCTCAATGGGAGAGAGTCCATGGATTGTTTAAAAATAACACTCAGGACTTGAGCCATATTTGAGTCTTTAATGATGAACAAATTAGTACATCAAGTGATGAACAATTGAGTACCTCACTCAGACATAAACAATTGAGTATCTCAATTAAACATGAAGAAGAACATATGAGTGTCTCATCAAGTATCTTATTCAGACATTTGAGTGTCTTACCAGGACATGAAGTAAATTAAGATAGTATATCTTCCTAATTGGCACTGAAGGCTATAAATAGTCTAGATGTGTATCATAAGGTAAACTTCTTGCTTTTAGTATCCTCTAATATCAAACCTCGATATCCTACTAAAGTAAACAAAGAAATACCTAAACGATAATATTTTATTCCAAGACCAAAGATCCCATAAACAATTTCATATCATCTTATTATTTGTCATATGTATTTATTATAAATCATTTAACTATTTTATATATACTCTGAGTAATATGCAAGATGTCTTAGCAAATCCTTAGAGGAAGCTAGCCATGAATGATGAAATAGAGGTATTATAGAAGAACTCCTATTGGGAACTTGTATCGCTACTTAAAGGAAAGAAAACTATGGGATATAGTAGGATATTGACACTCAAAATCAACTCGGATAGAAGTATTAATCGACACAAAGCAAGACTTATTGCAAAAAAATATATTAACAAGTATAGAATTGATTAAGAAAATACATCTTTTCTAATATAAAAGATGAACAACATCCAAATCCTTATGTCTTTAGCGGCAAATCTTGATTGACCATTACAATGGTTTGATATAAAAAAATTCTTTTCCAAATGGAACTTTAGAAGAAAAAGTGTATATGGATCCACCACTTGGAACAAATTATACTAACATATCCAAATTAGAAAAGGCATTGTATGGACTAAAGCAATTACCCTCGAGCATGGTTTGGAAGGCTTTCAATGTTCATAAAGAAAATTAGCTACAAATAAAGTGATGCTAACCACACTCTAATCATTAAATAGAGGATGAACAAAGTCATTGCCCTTCTTATGTATGTCAATGATATGTTAGTAACGGGAAATGATTCAAGTGAGATGGTAGCACTTTAAAAATGATTAGCAATAGAGCTTAAAATCAAAGATCTTGGTAACTTGAAGTGCTTTTTCAAAATTGAAGTTACAAGATTAGCCCAAGGCATCTATTTATGCTAATGAAAATATATGATGGACTTGTTAACTGAAATATAAACTAACTAATACCCCAATAGAAGTGAACCATGGATTATTGATCTGAGAAGATCAAGCTTCGATAGATAAAGTAAGATATTAAAAATTGGTGCGAAGATTAATTTACTTATCTCATACTAGACTAGACATTATATTTGCAATAAGTGTTATAAGTCAATTTATGCATGCTCTAAGTGAAAAGCATATGGAGGTTGTATACTGAGTACTAAGATATGTGAAATCTTCTTTGGGTAAAAGGCTAATCTTTGAAAAAATAGAAATGGTTAAATTGCAAGATATATTAATGCGAATTAGGCCGGAGATCAAATTGACCGTAAGTTAACTTTCAGGTACTTTATATTTGTTAGGAAAAATTTAGCAACTTGATTAAATAAGAAATAGAAAGTTGTAGTAAGATTGAGTGTCGAAACAGAATTTCATGAAATAGATCAAGGAGTATGTGAATTACTTTGGGTAAGAAACTTTTTATAATATCTCAATTTATGCCATTTGAAGCCTATGATGTTGTATTGCGATAATAAGGTAACCATAACTATAGCAAATAACTCAGTCCAATATGATGGGATCAAACATATGGAAGTTGATCGTCACTTCATCAAATATCACCTAAACCAAGGAACAATCAATCTTCCAATTGCAAATTCTCAAACTCAGCTAGCAAACATTTTGACTAAGGTAGTATTCGAAGATAAATTTCATAGCTCACTTAACAACTTGAAAATTATTGACATAAACTTAACAAACTTAAGGGAGAGTGTTGAAGTGAACGAAGAAAATAATCTTTAATAATGAGGAAATGATTTTGTTTCTTTAAATCTAAGATATAATTATAGAGTAATTTGTGGAGAGTGATTTATGTAGTAATTGATGTATTTCATATTAAGATAATAAAATGTGCTACCATCTCACTTGAAAATTAAGGATGTATATAGTTTTGTGAAAATAAATACTAAGGATGTATATAGTTTTTTGAAAATATATATGAAAATTGAATATATTTTTTTATATTTTCCTTCATTTTTTTTTTATATTTGCTCTATAGTAACACCAATCACTTTCCTTATTAGTTTTATATTATTTGTGTAATATATAATTTGTTTTTTTATTGTATTGGATTATAATAACTTAATTTTATAATAATTACAGCACTAATAAATTCCAAAAAGTGCATATTTAAATTATATAGATTTAAATAAAATGTTATTTTATTTGTAAGAGAGTATTGCACTAATTTTATGCAAAAAGTCCCCAATTTGAACTCAACGAAAAAAAAAAAATCATGTGGCAACAGAAAACAAGTTGGAAAAGGTGCATTGAGTTTTGGTAACCCTGTAAGTGTAAACAGGGGACTTTGATTTGACTCTCATAATTAAAAAAAAAAAAAAAAAATTCTTTCACCTTTTATGTGATGTCCAGGTGGGCCAATTCGTAATCTTAGATTTTCTCCTCTGGAGGAGGCTGGTGGGTAAGGTAAAACTGGGAGTCTGGTCCACGCTGCGCTTTATTTATATACTTATTTATTTTTTAACAAGTGAACAGAGTTTCATTTTTATGGTGACACAAAATTTAACTCAATTCTCAGTATATAAATAAAATGAAATTTAACTCATAATCTTTTATGTCGTAAAATGAGTTTTTATTATTTCGACTCCACAGGCCACACTAATTACATAAGCTATGAAACTGTGGTTTTTTTTAAATAAAAAAAAATTCATGAAAAGTTAAAGCAATTGTCAGTAAGAAATAGTTTAACTTTCTTTTTTTTTTTCTTCTAAAAATCTTAAAATGAAAAGTTTGAATTTAAAATTATCAATTTATAGAATTAATTTTTAATCAATTTAAAAGAATTATCTCTTATTTTATAATTTATCAATTTTATATTTGATATATTTATTAATTTTATAATTTGAAAGAGCTAACTCATAAATTAAATATCTTACTTAAAATATGATTTATAATTTTTTTTGTTATCATTAAGAGGACTTAAAAGATATTTTATTTCAAATTGCTTTTAACAGATTACAATGTCTAATAATTAATGGATGAATCAGCAAAGATGGCTAGGTGACAATTAAGAAAACAGGCAGTACATACGAGTTAAAGACAAATATAAGTCATCATCATTTTTTTTTTTTTATACCAAAGGGATTTGGGGAGGTTTGGGTGAGAGTCATCATCAAATTCATTCACATATATATATATTAAAATGATGGATCCTGAAATGTACAATTGATGAGGTTGTGGGCAAATTTGATGACTACCAATAGAAGTTGTTAATGATAATATCTCTAGAATCATGATCTAAGCATACGTGCAGAAATGGGGCAATCTATGCCTGCATACCCATATGTCATATTTAGTGGACCCTAAGCTCCTGTACTCCTCCACCTGGTACCAAAACCGCGTTTATAAACAGGAATACTGTAATAATATTTATATATGTCTTATGAATTAATCCTAAGATAATTAATACGAGAACAATCCCAACTCAACACATGCCATTTCATAATTGGTTGATCCTTTAAAATTCTTAAATTCTAAACTTTCGAAAACACGAACATACCCATTTTCACTTCTGCACCTGCTTGGAAGCTCACTTCCATTTCTCTGCTTAATGTCCACGTTGCAATCAACAGAAGATACCTTTTCTACATCTATATAAACATGTAAGTACTGGATAACACTACACTGCAGCTTACCAACAACATTAACATCTTTATTGCTTCCTTTTGTTTTAGTGGATATCCAAACCGAATCGATATTAATTAATGCAGGAGAGCGCTGCTAACCATGGCGGTACTCCTTCTAGCTATAGAGGGGTGCGCAAGAGAAAATGGGGGAAATGGGTGTCTGAGATACGCGAACCTGGGAAGAAAACAAGGATTTGGTTAGGTAGTTTTGAGACACCTGAAATGGCAGCTACTGCATATGATGTTGCTGCTTTGCATTTCAGGGGACGTGAAGCCAAGCTTAATTTTCCTCATCTAGTTAATGAACTGCCTAAGCCCGCAAGCTCTAATGCTGATGACATCCGCATGGCAGCTCACGAAGCTGCTATTCGAATTGGGCAGCAAACACAGGAGCCTGTAGGTGGTGGTGACGGTAGCGGTTCTAGCTCAAACGTGGTCGGTCCGATCACGGTTAGGCTGTCACCGAAAGAGATTCAAGCTATAAATGAGTCACCTCTGGATTCACCAAAGACGTGGATGCAAATGGCGATGATAGAAGAGTCAATGATGTTTGCCAATGATGGTGGGGACGATGATGATGAGTGGGATAGCATGCACAATGATTCTCTTTGGGATTCTTAATTAGGTAATTAATGCTTTTGAGTCTAATTACTACTAATCAATATAGTTAATTAATGGTTAAGTTCTGTTAGTGAATAGTTGATGAAATGTAAGATTAGGGTTTAATTTATGATAACCCTTTTCTTGTAGAAGTTTCTACTGGATTTTATAGTTATTGGTCATTGAGAAAAAAGCGGGCTATTATTGCTTCTGGAGCAGGCTGTAATAGTGATAGTACTATTGCATGGAATAGTATGTGTGGTTTTATTTGTAAAAAGGTCACAGGTTTTGGGGGGATCAATTTGATTGGTGTAGTGCAAAGGGCCACAGCTCGGACATGTGTTCCCTCTTTTTGTCAGTTTGTTGTGATTTTTTCAATTGTTTTTGTTCCTATGTACCACCATTATTTTACTTGGATTAATTGGAATGATATTTGTTCTTATTTTTCTATGTTTCTTACCATTTGTATTATACTTTTTATTTTTTATTTGTAAAGTTCTGGCTAGTGCCATTCGTCTGTTTCAAAACGATTCACAATAAAAGTAATTCGATAACAGGTGTAGGGAAAAAAAAATCCCTGAAATTTCTGTAACGCTTAGCTCGAAAACGTGTTGGCGGAACGAGTCTCAAATCCACCATTTCCCCTCCGCAATTTCCACCAATTTAGCTCGACAACCCTTCTCATCACAACTATATCGCACTGCACTAGTGTTGCCTAACATCTAAAAGGCGCGATGATTTGACATTTTTTTTCCTTTGATTTATCACCTATAACCTGATTATAAATTACTGCGTTCCAAAATTTATTATGGACAATCTATTTAGAATTTTAAATTTCAAGAATTTATTATAAAATTTATAATTTATAATTGGTCAAATTTATAACTGTATTACAAAATAAGTATAATATATTTTAATTTAAAAATTACTTCAAAGTCCTTGTAGAATAAATTTATTTAGTAAAATTCTTTTTCTGTTTTCCTTAAAAAAATTAAATCTTACCATTCTAGAAATAATATAAAAAATTAATTTTTATAAAATTTTAATTTCTCCACAATTGTTCTTGATGGTGCTAGTCTATCTAACAAGTGTGTAGAGGCCTGCAAAACAGAACTAGTGAGAGGGCTTATTGAGTGGGGTCCCGACAAACCTACTCCAATAGTAAAGTTAGAGAAGGAAGGGAGATAAATATGAAGTAGATAGCGAGAGTCTATGGTTTTAGGGTTTCTTATATATATATATATAAACTCACCTCACGCCAGGTGTCACATGATGATTTGGAGCTGGTATTGTTCATATGGGTGTGTTTTCTGGCCTTGGCCATGCATGCTCATATAAGTTGGCTTGGTCAAGGTGGTACAACTTGGGTGTGTACTCTTGGATGTCATTTGTGTCATGGAGTGGCTTGCTAGGTACCTAGACTTAGCAGGACTGTTGTTGTGGCGGCGTAGCTGAGAGGGTCTTTATTCAGGTGTGGTTGTAAGGGCTTATGTATGGACTCATTTTGGTGGTATTGGCAGGGCTAACATATCTCTTTCTCGTTGGTTCTTTGGCATTATGTTCCTGCCATTACCATTGCCTTGCTTTGGTTTTATATTGGCCGTCTTCTTTAAGTATAGCAAGATGAAAGAGAGAGCTTAAGGGAGCTTGTAGATAGTGGGGTTTACCACACATCCAACATTTTAGCAACTATAACACTATTTGAGTTCATGACTCTAGGGAACACACTAACCACATCACAAAGACATGACATGGAGATGAGGAGTTGCCATCCAAAGTAATGACTAAGACAACTTTCGAAAGTGGTGGTAACTCGATTCCTAAAATAGAGTTAGCTCCACACTGAGATGATTTTGGGTACGGAATACTAACTTCTTGTAGTCTCATGTTCATTTAGAGTTATTTTATGAATTACTATCATATTCTTTATTTAAATATAATTTCACATAAACCCTTATTTCTAATTCAATCTAATGCAACTAGTCGCATGAAAAAGCATATAAATATCGCACTCATTAAGCTCATAATCCCTAATTAAATCTAAACTAAATTGATTTTATTCAAAGTTATCTAGTTCTATGTTTTTATTTACAAAATGTGTTTGGAACTAAAGGTGTGCCTACATTTTTTAATTTAATGATCCTAAATCTACTTATTTTATTATTAGAAAATGGGCCTAAATTTATTAATTTTAAGGAAATTAAATCTGCAGTGGATTGGATTAGATTGTATTAGTGGGCTATATTTACATATTTTAACTTCTAAGGTGATTGTAAATCTACAAATTAAAATAGACTTAATTAATGGGTTAAGTCTAATTTTATTTTAATTAACCTATTTGGACTATGTCTATAAGAACATAAATGGGTCTAAGAGTTCATTTTTTTATTAATTAAAACCTAAATTAATTAATTTAATTAACAAAAGTGGGCCTAGTTATTTAACCTATGGACCTATATTATTAGCTTAAAACCTAAACACACAAAACATGCCAAAAAACAAAAATAAGCCCAAACCACCCAAAACAAAATAAAATTAACTATTGTGTTCCTAAATCTAATTTTTTTTATAAGAAACCCTAATTTAATCTATTATGACCATTGATTTTAATTAGGGTTTATCAAATTGAACCTAATTTATTTATTGATTTTAATGTCACGACCCGAACCCGAGGGCACGTGACTGGCACTAGGGAATGGGTAGGCATAAGGCCCCCGAAACCCGTAGTAAGCCTAAAAGAAAGAATAAACAACACCTTACAATTTAAAACCTTATTTTAAAATAGAACACATTATCAAACTGATTTTTCTCAAAAATAAACAAATTCAAGTGCTAAATAAAATGTGCTTCAACGTCACATATTATAAATCAAACTTAAATCTTTATACATAAGCGTGGTTTATACAAATAAATTACACAAATATACTTAAACCATACAATTCTTAGTATATATACTACTGCAACATCCTAGAGTAATACAACAGTACAACTTATAATGACCTACATAAAATAGCCGATGATGAAGAAATCCGGCGTGGAGGTAGTCTGAGGTCGAACTCCCAAGCTCCTAAAAAAAATAAATTGAGGGGAATCAGACCTCACTGAGTAAGTCAATAAAAGAGCTGTACGGTTTGAAAACCTTTTTGAAAACTATATATTTATAGTGAAAATAATTTATAATGTATAGGTATAGCTTTCGAAAAATATCGGTAGAACCCTAAACCCAAAAATCTACATGGCCAACTGGGCCCACTTATTCTAACTAGACTACCGGTCCCCGAGAGCAAAGGCATCAACCGAGGCACCAAGTTGTAGTCATCTACTTAATCCAAATATATGGCACTGGCGGTCCCCGAGAGCAAAGGCATCGACCGAGGCACCCATCCCAGTCCATTATCAACCTTACAATCACTGGCGGTCCCCGAGAGCAAAGGCTTCCACCGAGGCACCCGTCCCAGTTTAGCATTCACCAATCATATATATTACGGATCCATCTCTCAATCTCTACCATGTGCACATAGTCCTGGTGAAGCCCACCAGGTAGCCCGTTCTACCAGGATTTCTTAAAATTGATTTTAAATAAATAAAATGCGTTTAAATCTTAAATAACAACATTAAATTAAATAAATCATATAATTAATATAATAAAGTACGAGCGCATGCATTCTTTAAATAAACACACGCACAGATCGTTCTATTGACTTACAAGATGAATGTGAAGGTTGACGACCACGCGTCTGCCTCGGTCTCAAGGCTTTTGCTCTGATATGCTCTAGAAAGAAAATAACAAATAAATTTTAAAACATGACTATGGAATTGAAATCATAAATCAACAAAACAATGAATTTCCAGGCTGACTCGAGGAAGACCGGACAAGACACGATAGATAGGATAGAAGCTAACTAACGGTAGAAATTCATAACAAATATCATGCTTTACGAGAAAATCTATCAAAATTTCGACAGAGTCTCCTCTGTAAAACGGACATCTCTCTACCAAAGGTAGAGTCAGACCTGCATAGAAAACGCACTTCTAATAACAACAGACATACACACCCGAGTCGGGCTCCCAAAACTACACTTAGCCCCGACCAAGATCACAACTCAACAAAACATCAAGAATTAATATCATTTATTGTCCCAAAAATACATATTACACATACATATATACTAAAATATATATAATCTCAATTATTCAAAAATTAAACAACTCAATTTGCATTTCATTATCAAAGTATAATTATAACCTAAATTAAAACCATTATACCAAACATGCTAAATACAACCTTATATTCAATTTTTTTATTACCAAAATAATGTATTATAAATATATATAATATTTGGAATTAATATTCAAAATTAACATTACTTAATTAAAAATATCAATTAATTTATAAAAATCCTCTAAACCTCTTAAATATTAATAAAACTAACTAAAATATATGTTTAACTATAATTAGCGTAAAATTACATTTTTAACCCTAAATACATAAATTACATAATGTATTATTAATACTAAAAAAAAATTCCTTAAAATTATTTAAATATCTAAAAATCATTTTCTCTACCTTAATCAACTTAAAATCAATTAAACTTATAAATAACTACTAATTTCCTCTAAAAATATAAATTAACCTAATAATTCACATTTGACATAAACCTAAAAATATTTATAAAAATAGTTTAAAAATCACAAAAACTATAATTTAAGTTCTAAAATTAATAACATTTAATAATAACTTCAATTATCAAAATTTTATAATTTTTTACAAATAATTTCGGATATAAACAAAATATTACTAAAATATTCAAAAATTTTACCAAATTCACAATAATTCCTAAAAATTTCAATTAAATTAACTCACCCAAAAATAATTAACAACAACAACCCTAATTACTAACTAAACCCCAAATAAATATCAAATAAAACCAAATAAATATCAAATAAAATTCTAAAAAATCAATTAATTCACCAAAAATTTCCAAAAATTAAAACCAACTTCAATACATACTAAACAACCCTAACTAACCTAGGATCTGCCAAGGATAAGCAAAAAAAAAAATCGAAGGAAGAAAGAAGGGAACAAGTGAGTGTTACTCATTGTCAACTGAATGAGGGGGAAGGGGAGGAAGAGCTTGCTGCCACCGGAAAATGGAGAAGATGGAGCAGCAGGTCGCAGCTGAGAGGCAGCACAGGAGGTAGGGGATGAAGCTGGGCAGGCGGACCGAGATAGGGCTATCGCGCGATGAAGAGAAGCTGTCAGGCGAAGAAGAAGAAGAAGAAGAAGAAGAAGAAGAACAAGAAGAAGAAGAAGAGGAAGAAGGAGAACAGTAGCAACAACAACTAGGAAGCTTCAGCTCACGGCGGAAATGGAGTCTCAGGCGATGGAGGGAGCTGCATAGGGAGAGGAGGGGCGGTGATGGTGATGGACGAGGAAGGAGGGAGGGTATTTTTCGGGTTTCTTGGTGTTTGATGAGTATATATATATATATATATATATATATACACACACACACACATATACTATTACAATAATCTTATATTTATTATAAATCCTAATAACACATATATACATATGTATTTTTATGTATATACACCAAAATAATTTGACACACATGCATATATAAATTAGTAATTAAACCCTACTTATATACATACATATGTACACACACACACACACACACACACACACACACACATATATATATATATATATATATATATATATATATATATATATATAAATATGTATATACGCATGTACATAGTAACACATGAATAGCCATAAAGTTAATATAGTTTCAAATAGTAATAATAATAATAATAATAATAATAATAATAATAATAATAATAATAATAAACAATGAAATTTTTAGACAATAAATAAATAATACTTACATAGAATCATTTGATAAATTAATAACCCTAAAAATAATATTAACATTTGTATAATATAATTCAAAAGTAATTATTAATAACACAGTTTGAAAATTACTTGATTTAAATAAAAATATAGGGTATTACAGTCTCCCCTCCTTATATGAATTCATCCCCGAATTCAAGAAAAGGAAGAAAAGAAGAATTACAAGGCTAAGAAGGAAAGAGATACGAAAAAGAAACTCGCATCTCAGCTTCAATTTCTCAAGTGCAATCCTCAGCAGAATGGTTACTCCATAGCACCTTCACTATTGATATCTCCTTAGTCCGCAAATGTCGGATTTGGCGATCTACAATCGCCACTGGGTACTCTTCATAAGTTAGATCGTCGCTAAGCTCTACGGTTTGAGGTTGCAACACATGAGACGGATCAGGGATGTATTTCCTCAGCATGGATACATGAAATACAGGATGGATTCTCGACAGTTCTGGTGGTAACACCAGCCTATACGCCACTTCACCCACTCTAGACCGAATCTCAAACGGTCCAATGTATCTGGGGGCTAGCTTACCCTTCTTGCCAAATCTCATAACTCCTTTCATTGGAGACACCTTCAGGAACACCATGTCACCAACCATGAAGGATACATCCTTCCTCCTAGGGTCAACATAGCTCTTCTGTCTGCTGAAGGCTATCTTCAATCACTGTTGTATAATGGGGACTTTCTCTGAAGTGATCTGCACCAACTCTGGTCTCGTTAGCTGCCTTTCACCAATCTCCCAACACAAAGGTAATCTACACTTTCTACCATAGAGTGCCTCATATGGAGCCATCTCGATGCTAGCATGATAGCTCTTATTGTAAGCAAACTCAATCAATGGCAAGTGTGAATCCCATTGTCCTCCAAAGTCCATTACACACATCCTCAGCATATCTTCTAACGTCTGGATAGTCCTCTCTGACTGACCATCTGTCTGAGGGTGGAAGGCCATACTAAAATCCAATCTGGTACCCAAAGCCTTATGTAACTCTTGCCAAAAGACTGAGGTAAATATGGCTCCTCTATCCAACACTATGCTCATAGGTACTCCATGTAGACAAACAATCCTGTTGACATAAAGTCTCGCCAGTCTATCAGTAGAGTATGTCTTCTTTATTGGCAGAAAGTGCACTGACTTAGTTAACCTATCAACAATCACCCAAATAGCGTCATAACCTCCAGTAGTCCGAGGTAGCCCAGTCACGAAATCCATAGCCATCATATCCCATTTCCATTCAGGAATTGGCATGGGTTGCAATAGTCCCGAGGGTCTCTGATGTTCAAGCTTTACTTGTTGGCAAGTCAGGCACCTGGATACAAACTCTGCAATATCCCTCTTCATTCCATTCTACCAATATGTATCCTTCAGATTATGATACATCTTGGTAGAACCTAGATGAACACTACATGCAGGAAAATGTGCTTCTTCCATAATTTCCTTCCTCAAGTCATCAACATCTGGCACACAAATCCTAGTGCCCAACCGCAATACACCTTCTCTGTCAATCATAAAGTCCCGTGACTGCCCTTGTTGCACTTCATACATAATCCTCTACAACTGAGGGTCTTTACTCTGAGCTGCCTTAACCCGATCCAAGTATACTGATCGTATCCTGAATTGAGCTAAAAGGCACTTCTAGGTAACTCTCATTTGCAACCCTTGATCAATCAATTCGTGCAACTCCTTGATAATGGGCCTTCTCTTTGAGCTAATATGGGCAAGACTGCCCGCTGATTTTCTACTCAAGGAATCCGTGACAACATTCGCTTTGCCTGGATGGTATAAAATGGAACAATCATAGTCCTTAAGGAGTTCCATCCATCTTCTCTGCCTCAAATTCAAGTCCCTCTACTGAAAGATATATTTCAGGCTCTTGTGATCAGTGTATATCTCACATGTCACCCCATAAAAGTAATGCCTCCATATTTTCAAAGCAAACACCATAGCTGCCATCTCCAAGTCATGAGTAGGATAGTTTTGCTTGTGCTTCTTCAACTGCCTCGAAGCATAAGCAATCACTTGGCCATTTTGCATCAACACACAGCCCAATCCTACTCTGGAAGCATCACAATACATTGTATATCCTTCATTTCCAAAAGGCAAAGTCAAAATTGGAGCTGACGTCAATAAATCCTTCAATAAATGAAAGTGCTCTTCGCATCTGTCTGTCCACACAAACTTAGCACTCTTCTGGGTCAACCTTGTCAAAGGTGCAACAATCTTAAAGAAGTCTTTCACAAATCTTCTGTAATAGCCTACTAGACCTAGGAAACTCTATACTTCTCTAACTGTAGTTGGCCTCGGCCACTCTGTAATAGCCTCTATCTTTTTAGGGTCCACCTGTATGCCATCTCTAGAAACCACGTGGCCTAAAAATGCCACTTGATTCAACCAGAACTCGCACTTTGAGAATTTGTCATACAACCTGTGCTCCCTTAAGGTTTGAAGCACCCTTCTCAGATGCATAACATGCTCAGCCTCGCTCTTGGAATAAACCAAGATATCATTAATGAAAACTATTATATAATGGTCCAAGTATGGCCTAAACACCCAATTCATCAAGTCTATAAAGGCTTCTTGAGCATTAGTCAACCCAAAGGACATTACTAAGAACTCATAATGGCCATATCTTGTTCGAAAGGCTGTCTTGGGCTCATCACCTCTTTTGATCCTCAACTGGTGATACCCAGATCTCAAGTCTATTTTAGAGAAGCATGTAGCACCTTGAAGCTGATCAAATAGGTCATCGATCCTTGGAAGTGGATACTTGTTCTTGATGGTGACCTTATTCAACTGCCTATAATCGATAAAAAGTCGAAGGCTACCATCTTTCTTCTTCACAAACAACACCGAAGCACCCTAAGGTGATGTACTGGGTCTGATGAAACCCTTATCAAGCAACTCCTGCAACTGCTCCTTCAGCTCCTGTAATTCTGCTGGTGCCATTCTGTAGGGTAGCATAGAAATAGGATCTGTACCAGGTATGATATCGATACAGAACTCTATCTCTCTGTCTGGTGGTAATCCTTGTAATTCTTCAGGAAAGACATCCAGAAATTCACACACCATTGACACCTATTCAATCTCCCCATTCACTTGATCAACATCTCTTACCACTGCCAAGTAACCCTGACAACCCCTTCTAAGCATCTTCTGGGCTGTAATGGTAGAAATGAGATTATGAGGCATGGAGCTCTTTTCACCTTTGAAAGAAAATTCTTCTTTGTTTGGAATTCTAAACACCACTTCTTTCTCTCGGCAGTTCACCGAAGCATAGTACCTCGACAACCAATCCATACCTAAAATGATGTCAAATTCCAACACATCAAGCAACACCAAGTCCGCCAATAATTCTCTACCATCAACTAACACCGGACACGAAGGAAAGAAAACATATGTCTCTAACTCATCACTAAGAGGAGTCGACACAGATAAAGGAAAGGACAACCTGGAAGGCTGCCACTTGATTCTCGAAGCGAACACGGGAGAAATGAAGGAATGTGAAGCACCGAGGTAAAACAATACTCTAGCATCGCATGCACAGACTGAGAGAATACCTGCTACCACTGCATTTGAAGCCTGAGCATCCTGTGGTGTTAAGGTGAATACTCGAGCCTGGCCATGACCTGCCTGCTGAGATGTCGAGGGCTGCACAAACCCACGACCGTTAGGCCTACCAACTGAACCTCGGCCCTGTTGACCTATAAGCTATGGCAGTCTCTGCTATGGTTGTACTGGTGCTCTATACTGCTAAGGCATTGGATAGTAGGGCTGAGCCACTGATGAAGATGAACCCTAAGCATACTATGGCTGGTATCCAGAGTGAGGACAAGCTCTGGCAAGATGACCAACCTATCCACATCTAAAGCAAGCGCCTGACAACAGATGACACGGGCCCTGATGGAATCATCCACAACTCGCGCAAGCATTGGCTCCAGACCCATAACTACTCTGCTCGGAACTCTGCCCACTACTACTACTACTAACTCCACTACTGAATCTATGACCCCTACCACTCCTCCTGTTCGTGGAGTACCCATGTCAGCCAACTTGATGAGTCCTAGACCTCCTACCACTCTACTGTGAACTACCCGTAACCTACTGACTCGAACTACAAATGTGAAATGCTGGCTGCTGGTACCTGGGAGCTACACCAAATCCACTGCCCCCAACCATATAGGGATCTATCATGGTGCCCTGGCGGATATGTCGCCTCTCAATCAAATAGGCCTCCTCAATCACACTCTCTAAGGTGTGATCCTCGGTACACATACCAATAAAAGTGGGTCCCAATCCAGCAACATACAGCTCCACTACTCTGTAAGGGTCCCTTCTGATATCTTCTACATGTTAGGATAGCCTATTAAACTCTCTAGTATAGTCCTCCACTGACCTATTACCTCTAGTAATGTGGAGTAACTGCCACCTGTAGGCATCTCTGGTGGCTGGAGGATAGAAAAATCTCAAGAAGCGGTCCTTAAACTCTAGCCAAGTCAACTCGTGCATAAATGGCTGAATCGATTGCATAAACCAATCTTGAGCTGCCGCCTAAACTGACAACTCCACAATCATAATCCTTTGATAATCCATGTGTCCCATCCTGGTACATGCCTCAATCGTATTAATGAAGTCTAAGGCATCACCCGTACCATCAAAAGAAACCCTACCGATCTGAGAGTAAAGAAGTACTGCCTCAATGTCTGACATCCCCTGGTTCCTCTGCTGTAGCATCTGTTGTACAAGGGGCATCACCTGATTCAATGCTGCTAGTCCCTGATTAATCCCTGCCAGTGCAGCTGTAAAGGCTATGGGATCTACAGCTGGGGCTTCAGGCTCAACTGGTTGCTGATCAGGAATCTCAGCTGTAGCTACCTTGGCTCGACCTCTGCCTCTGCCTCTGCCCGTACGACATGGAGCAGGAGGGGGAGCCTCATCATGCATAGACTACTCATCAAGTCTAAGAGTCGGATCAACATCGGGGTCGGTACGCACATGCCTCATTCTGAAAAGAAGACAAGGAAAATTGAATTCAAAACGGGGTAAGAATATTTAACGCAACGCAAAATTAGAAACAAGAACATCTCAAAGACAATTATCAACCCTAAAGCTGTAGTAGTTACATAAAAAGACAGACATGGACAATTAATCAAACTTATGCTCTGATACCAACTTTGTCACGACAGACATGGACGATGAAGAGAAGCTGCCAGGCGAAGAAGATGAAGAAGAAGAAGAAGAGGAAGAAGGAGAACAACAGTAGCAGCAGCAACCAAGAAGCTTCAGCTTACGGTGGAAATGGAGTCTCAGGCGGTGGAGGGAGCTGCACAGGGAGAGGAGGGGCGGTGATGGTGATGGACGAGGAAGGAGGGAGGGTGGTTTTCGAGTTTTTTGGTGTTTGATGAGTATATATATATATATATATATATATATATATATATATATACTATTACAATAATCTTATATTTATTATAAATCCTAATAACACATATATACATATGTATTTATATGTATATACAATAAAATAATTTGACACATATACATATATAAATTAGTAATTAAACCCTACTTATATACATACACATGTACACACACACACACACACACACACACACACACACACATATATAAATATGTATATATGCATGTACATAGTGACACATAAATAGCCATAAAGTTAATATAGTTTAAAATAGTAATAATAATAATAATAATAATAATAATAATAATAATAATAATAATAATAATAATAGTAATAATAAACAATGAAATTTTTAGACAATAAATAAATAATACTTACATATAATCATTTCATAAATTAATAACCCTAAAAATAATATTAACATTTGTATAATATAATTCAAAAGTAATTATTAATAACACAGTTTGGAAATTACTTGACTTAAATAAAAATATAGGGTATTACATTTAATGATCATAGAAAAGTAAAATTTCACTATTATCCCACTATCGGGACTATTACAAGTCTTGGAATAAATTTAAACTAATTAATACAACCTAATAAACCAAATAAACAACACATAATAAAAATATAGAATTAATAATAAACAAAAAAAATCTAAAATCTATGTAAAATTACTACAAGGTTTTAATATGTAGCATTCCATGTATAGGTTCAATTAATTCAACCACTTTCAATAATCTTAGGCAAGTCATCCCCATCAAAGCCTTAAAAAAGACAAAAAAAAAAGATTAGAATATTAACAATAAGGAAATAGGAATAAAAATAAACAAAATAAAAAAAAAAGGAGAAGGTGAGATGAGTGAAATGGAAGTTGTTTGATTGCTCTTTAGAGTAGTTGATTCACCGTGTTGAAATAGAATATGTAGATTTGATTTCTCTTTCTCTAGCTTAAAACTGCATTTTTAGGTCTTCCCAGAAGAGAACGTAAAAAACTTCATGTTTTTTTTTGTTTTTATGTTTTGTCCTTCTCCTAGCTTTTTTTTTTCTACTAAAAAGCATGCCCCCTCCTTTTTTACATAGAACAAAACCTAGTTTTTTTTTTATAAACTAAAGAGATTAATCATAAGGGGTGTGGTGGTTCCTCTACTGGATCATTGGAGGTAAGGGCAGTATCGGTCTCTGGTGACTCCCATTCCAACATGCCTACTGCTACCGGAGGACATGTCCCACTGCACTACCTCCATCAGCGTGCTGATGCCTCAGCCAAGGATGTTGAAAGTGGAGGGGTAGACTAGGAGGTCTTCCTTGTTTAATCTATATGTTCTAATCTATTGCTAAATTGGCTCCCTTAGTTAAAGAAAGACCATTGCATTCCCGAGGAGTATACCCTATCTCTTTCAAAAGGTTGCCATGGTAATTCGATTTTGGAGGAGAACCATATAGTTGTTTATGAAGAATCTCTTTGTGTAGGGCTTCAATTTCCTTTGCATCCATTTCTAGTGGTTTTTCTTCAAACCTATAAGTTCCCTCTCATTTAACTCACTCTCAATGGTTGGATGCTTATGAATAGTTTCATCATCATATGTAGTGAGGTTAGCTTTGAGCCAGACCTGAATCTTTTCCAATACTTTTTTATGTTCAATAGGAAAAAGCTATATTGGCATCTATTCGGGCATCCGAATAGGGCTGTGTTTGAGGGACTTCCTAAGATAAAGAAATCTTGGTCTATGAGTTTCTTTATGATGATGAACCCTGTTGGTTGGGGAGAACTCCTTAAATATGGGTGACAAAGGCTTTTAAAGGAACTAGAAAGATCGAGCTTTTGAATGAAAAGGAGGGTAAACTAGATGTATTAAGAGTTATGGCCAAAGGATAATATTTTAATTATGGTCATTTGATTGAATGTTTGAAGGGTCTGTAGGATGCGTCCTTTTAGTCTACTTATATAGTTACATATTCACTCTTACTCTTTCTTTTTTGTCTTTGGGAGAGGCATGCTAAAGAACCAGAGAGTGATTTATCTAACAGCTAGAATTAGATATCTATTTTAGAGGCATAGGTCCGCTTGGTATGAGAATATAACTAAGCACTTGTGTCTAAGCAAGAGTTCCTTCAATACTCTCTTCAGAAGTTGCTAAAGGCCAAATCAGCAACTAAGGCTAAGGTATCATCCTAGACTCAAAGCATTGACCCTTAATGAGGACACTAAGGCTTAGTTTGCCAAAGAGCTAGAGGTTCATCATCTGAATCTAGATCACTCTTGGATTGCTAATTTGCAGCTATGCCTTTTTTTTTGGATGATTGCATAAATTTCATATTACTATTTGGTTAATTTGAATAATTCTTGTTGTTAACTTTGAACTTAATGCAAGTAGAGGCTAAGTATGCTCCTTTTGTTAATGTGTTTTATTGTGTTTAATGTAATTTCATATTTGGTGTTCATGGTGTTTTTATGTGTCCCTACTTTTCATGTTGGGATCAACTATGGCATTTGTATATTAGTTATTTTTTGTAGTTATTCTGGTGATTATGTTTTTAGGAGTATACTATACTGGGGAATTAATGTTTTGGCAATGTGTGGGTAATTCATTGTGCCCATTTATTAGTAATGACTAGTCATGTATGGTCTATAGTTATAATTGGTAGCTCCTCTTGGATTTGTTGATGGTTTTTGCTAATTTATAAGTGGCGGGTCTTAACGCTTATGTTAGTTAGTAAAGTCCTTACCAGTTTGGCTCTAGCTTTCCTACCCTTACATTTCCCTTAATGATGTTTTTGTGAATTAGCAGTAGGTCTCCTAGGGAAAAGTGTCTTTCTTTGACTCTTTTGTTATGGAAATTGCTCATCTCAATAAATCCAGGTTCATGCAAAGGGCCTCATGATTATTGTTCTCATTGTATATGACTATTCAATATCTGAGGAGGCATATTTCTCTTGCAACCACTGCCTCCATCCTATACACTAATCTAAAAGGGGTTTATCCTGTACCTTCTTTTGGCATTGTGCAATAGGACTATATGACATTGTATAACTCTTCTACCTATTATCCTTTCACCTGATCTAACCTCCTCTTTATGCCTTGTAGCAACATTCGATTAGTCACCTCCGCCATTCCATTGGGTTAAGGGTGTACCACTAGGGTGAAGTGTAGGTCGATGCGAAGGCCTTGTCAAAATTCCCTGAACTCTTTGCATTCAAATTGCTTCCTATTATCCATGACCAATCTTTTGGGTATCCTATATTTGCACACCACATTTTTCTAGAAATAACTTATTATCTTGGCTTAGGTGATCAATGTGACTGGCTTTGATTTAACCCACTTAGTGAAGTGGTTTATAGTAATGATCATAAGTTTCCTTTGCCTTTTTACTGAAGGAAACAAGCCAAGGATATCCATATCCTATTATGCGAATGGCCAAGTGATACCCAAAGGTTACTGTGGTACTGGTAGCAAGTGGCTATACCTTTTGTAGTATCAATGCTTATCACATTTTATAGTTAGTTCCTAGGCATATACTTTCATAGATGGCCAGTAGTACCCTTACAACAATGCTTTAATGATAACTGTAGTAGTAGCTTCATGAGCTCCTATGATCCCCTCATAGATTTCCCTAAGCACACATTCTCCTCCCTCTTTCATGGCACACCTCAGCCATAGATGTGTTGTTGACCTTTTATACAAAGTACCCCTATCAAAGGAGTAAGACAAAGCATTCCTTTGAATCCTTCTGGATTGTGCTTCATCTTTAGAGAGTATCCTTGATAGCATTCATACTAGCAATAACGAAAAGGCAGGGAATGCCTGAAAAGAGAAAATACCCTATGAAAATAAGTAGTTTGATCAAGCATTCACTTTTAAAAGGGAATTTTTCCATAATAAATATTATATTGCTCATCATAATTCCCAATGATCTCACTTTGAAGAATCCCTTTCCAATTGTTTAGGATGCTTTCTTTCCACTTAGTAATAAAAGCATCAAATCTCAAAGAAATGATAAGAACTATGCTAAAATGAGATACCCCAGCCAGGATTGCTTAAAGTTCTTGACATGTACCTCCCTTAAGTATGGGTAAACCTCTAAAAGCATAAATTAAATCTATATGCATCATGATTTCAAAAGTCCAAATCACATCACATTTTATTTTTACACGGATTATTAGTTTTTTAAAACTAGGCACTTAAAGCTTGTTCAAGGTTGTATAGTGCATCTCGTTTATAACATGTTTAAGGCTATATAACACCCCCATAAAAGTTTTCATGAGTCTTTGGTTTTTTGAAACCAAGCACTTAAAGTCTGTTTAGAGCCATATAGTGCATTTTTCTTGTAGCTCGTTAAAGGCTATATAGCACTCATAAAAGTTTTAATGTACCATGGTTTTTCAAAACTAGTTATTGGAAGAATGTTCAGAGTTAAACAATGTGTTTTTACTTGTAGCCAGTTCAAGGCTATATAGCACTATAATAGTTTTTTCACGTATCTTTGGTTTTTTGAAACCAAGCGCTTGAAGCTTGTTCAAGGGCATATAGTTTGTTTTGCTTGTATCCTATTCAAGGTTATATAGCACTTACAAATTTTTTCATGCATCATGGTTTTTCAAAACTAGGCATTGGAAACCCGTTCAGGGAATACAATGTGTTTTTGCTTATAGCCTATTAAAGACTATATAGCACTCGTAGAAGTTTTTCATGCGTTTTGGTTTCTTGAAACAAAATGCTTGAAGCCTATTCAAGGCTATATAGTGCACTTGTCTAGTAGCCCGTTCACGGCTATATAGCACCCATAAAAGTTTTCACACATTATGGTTTTTCAAAACCAAGCATTGAAAGCCTATTCAGGGCTATACATCATGTTTTTGCTTGTAACACGTCCAAGGCTATATAGTACCCATAAAGTTTTTACATGCATTATGATTTCAAAAACCAAATCACATTGCATCATCTTGATTTTACATATACTATAACTTTTTTTTGTGAAATACACAGCACACAAAATTCACTTTTGAGCTTCTCTGAGCTCAATTTTATGCCTTATTGGGGCTCTTTATTATTATTATTTTTTGCTTCTTATACATTGACAAGTACAAAATTTGCTCAATGCATAAGAAGCAAATGGAAACTATTGATATCTAAATTTTAGCAGTCCCATAAAGATCCGATGATAATGGTTCCTGTCACGAGACAAGGAGAGAACTTCCACGCAAGTCATCCCAAGAGTGCTTAGATAAGATTAAAAATCCAAAAAAACACCTAAAAATACCCAAAAAATACACACCGAGCCTCGAAGACATATGGAATGGAAAAAATAGGGCCTTAAAAGCCTATGGGTCAGCTTGACCTACGGGTGTGACCCATACTTATAGGTCATGGGCCTGATCCATGATCTTAGGTCATACGACCCATATACATGGGTCAGTGACCCATACTAATGGTTTGAGACCCAGAATCAATAAAAATTCAAATTTTACCCATTTTAAGGGACTTTTGACACTTTTTTTAAAAAACACACTTTTAGAGAGAGACTATGAGATAAATTTGAGACTTTCTCTCTCTTCTTAAACCTCTACTTTGCAATTAGAGACCCATTTCCAAAAAAATTTTAGCCTACTCTTCATTCATTTTTAGGATTTTTAGCATCCTTTTTAACCAAACCAATCATCATCTTTATCAAAGTGCGCTTTTAGTATCACCCAGTCCTTTCGAGGATCTCCTAACTATTTTAAATAAAAAATTGCATTTTATAACATTTATCTTCTTCTACTCCTGTCTTTCATTTTTTAAATTTTATTTCATTTATTTATTATCTTGTGATCAAGTTGTGATTTTATCGTGATTTTTGAAGTTTGGAATAAAATATGTTGAAGGAGTGGGAAGTTTGTGTAATTCTGGAAGTGCTAGCATTCATCTTTACATTTACCATTCATTTTTCATTAGTTTCCATCATTTTTCTATTTATATATAAAATGGGTATTTTGGTGCTACAATTTGCATTTTTATTAATTTTGTTGCTTTCTTTATTTTCTTTTAAAATAAATTTGCTATTTTTATTATAAAGTTTATATTTTTATGGCAAAAATTGCATTTTTATTATTTTTATTATATTAATTGCATTTTTATTATATTTTTCATTGTTATTTTTCTTTTTGACAAATTTGCTATTTTTATTATAAAGTTCATATTTTTATGGTAAAAATTGTATTTTTATCATTTTTACTATATTAATAGCATTTGTATTGTTTTTGTCATTTTTATTTTCCTTTTTGATAAATTTGCTATTTTAATCTTAAAGCTCATATTTTTACCGTAAAACTTGAATTTTTATCATTTTTAATTATATTTCTTGCATTTTTATTATTTTTTGTCATTTTTATTTTCCTTTTTGATAAATTCACTATTTTTTACCATAAAACCCATATTTTTATGGTAAAAATTACATTTTTATTATATTAATTGCATTTTTATTATTTTTTCATTCTTATTTTCTCTTTTGATAAATTTGCTATTTCTATCATAAAATTTACATTTTTATCATTTTTATTACTTTATTTGCAATATTGTTATTTTTATCATTTTCATTGTTTTTTTGTTTTGGTAATTTGTTATTTTTATTATAAAGTTCACATTTGTAGGGTCAAAATAGCATTTTTATCATTTTTATTATTTCATTTGTCTTTTTATTATTATTATTTTTTGCCTTGTTTGTTAAAATTGTTATTTTTATCATAAAGTTGACATATTTTGGTAATAATAGTATTTTTTATTTTTATTATTTTACTTGAAATTTCATTATTTTCACTATTTTTATTGCCCTTTTTTTTTATATAAATATACTTTTTTTATTAGAAAATTTACATTGTTATGATAAGAATAACAATTGTATCATTTTTATTATTTTATTTGCATCTTCATTGTTTATTGTGCATTTCTATTATTTTAATTACATTTCCATCATTTTTATTGTTTTATGACTTTTATTCCTTTTATTTCAATTTCCTTGCATTTTCTTTATTATAAAATTCCATTCACATAATAAAAATGTTAGCTTTACACTAAAATATCTAAATTATAAAATCTTGCATCATGCATCTCCATTAGCACCCTTATTTGTTTAGTTATTATTGTTATTTCAATTACATTTCTTTATCTTGTCATGAATGATATAAAATTGTTCTAAATGTGATGTGTGCTTCCATATGCGTGAAGACTAACCTTTGTTTTGCAAGTTTATTAGAATAGGATTTTCTCTTTTATCTTATTTTTCATTTTGATGCAATTAATAGAATAGGAAATTTTCAAGGTAATGTAATGATTAATTCCGATTCCCCTTTTATTTTCTATTTTGGATGTACTTATTTGAATAGGTTTTCTCCAAGGGTTGTAATCCTTATTCTCTTTCCCATTTCTTTTTATTTATTTTATTTATGTGTTTATTTTGTTTATTATTATTTCTTACATGCTTGTGTGCTACTTGCTACCTGTTTGCATCATTACTTGCTTAATTAATGTGATTGGTGAATGTTTTTTTATTTGCTTATTCTGTGACATATGTGTGCCAAATCCGATTATCCCCCATTACAATTTTTATTTCTTATGCAATTTAAATTGACTAACACATCAAGTGTGGTTAATGGATCATAAAATCGAATTTAGAGTGAAGGAATTAGTAATTAAGTATTATGTAAAAGAAACAAGATAAGTAACTCTTACCCTCTGAACCCGGAATCTCTAGTTAGGAAAGTGAGTAAAGAAAAACATTGATGAGCATATGCATTATTTGCATTGTGTAGTTAAAATGCTTATGAAAGAAAAGTTATTTGCCAATCTTAAAATATATTCCTTTTTCATGGAAAAAGTTATGTTTTTAGGGTATGTTATGAGTGCTAAAGGAATTGAGGTTGATGAAGAAAAGGTAAAGGCTATCCAAGAATGGCTAATGCCTAAGAGCATGAGTGAGGTAAGTAGTTTTCATAGGTCGACTAGTTTCTATAGGAGGTGTATTAAAGATTTTAGCACCATTGCTGCAGCACTCATTGAGATTGTTGAAAAGAGTGTTGGGTTTGGATAGGGAGATGCACAAGAAATTACTTTTAATGCAGTCAAAGATAAATTATGTCATGCACTTGTACTTGCTTTGCTTGATTTTGCTAAAACTTTTAAGATTGAATGTGATACTTTTAGGACCAGTATTTGAGCTATTTCATTCTTTAGTGAATAGCTTAATGAGGTAGTATTGAATAGCCCAACATATGACAAAGAATTGTATGCTTTGATTTGAGCTTTACAAATATAGTATCACTACTTGTGACTTAAGGAGTTTGTCATATACACTAATCATTAAAGTTTAAAGCATTTGATTGGCCAGGATAAATTGAATTGAGGACATGCTAACTGGATAGAGTTTGTTAAGATATTCCCATATGTGATCAAATACAAGTAAGGTAAAGAGAATATAGTGGCTGATGCATTGCCTAGAAGGTATGCTTTCCTTAACACTCTTGATTTTAAGTTATTAAGTTTTGAACATATCAAAGAGTTGTATGAGCATGATGATCATTTTGGACAAGTTTATAATGCATGTAGTATGGGGCTACATTTAATGAATTTTATAGGCATGTTGGTTATTTGTTTAAAAGGAATAGGCTGTGTGTGCCTAAATTCTAATTACGTGAACTGGTTATTAAGGAATCATATAGAAGTGGTTTAATGGGACATTTTAGGGTTAATACGACTTATGAAATTCTAATTGAACATTTCTTTTGGCCTAATATGAAACGTGATGTTGTTTGTATTTGTGATTATTGACCTTTTGCAATGATTAATCCTAATTACCCTTGTTTTGATTTTAATAAACCTTATTTTAAGTATCTAATAAGTTTACTTCAATTGTGTATAAGTTAGGATACCTTTGGGAAGCAAAATCATGAAGAAAAATATAGTGGTTATAGCCCTCACGAGCTCCGTCTCGACCAGGACTAGCTCCTGACTTCATCACTCAAGAATGAGGATTGGGACAGTGCTCATCCAAGTTGAGGTTCTGACTGGGACATTACTTAGGATAAGAGAATCCCAATCAGGACAATATGAAGCATCTCAAAACCTTAAATGAATAAAAGCTAAGTTTTCAATAGTGCTCATCCTAGGCTTTATCCGAACTTGGACACCACCCAGGACATAGCCATCCTGAGCAGTACTGTATGCACCTAATCAAGACCTCAGTGAGTAAAGATTGGAGATTTGGATAGTGCTCATCTTAGGCTCTGTCGAACACTTTGAACACTCATTATGAGTGGAATCCCGATTGGGACTAAGCATGTCCCTTTCAAAGCAACGTTCATGTCAGAGTGCAACACCTATTTTTATTAAATGTCCTGACTAGGACTGACCAAAACTTAGCAAAAAGCTGAAATACATTTAATGAATCTTAAAGAACTTAAGGACAAAATTAATGGCTCCAATAGCCATATTTGAGTTGCTCAAGTATTTAAATAACCTCTGAAGCTTCATTCAAGGGTAAGAAAAATTTTATGGTTAAATATTTACTCTTAGCATTCAATTGAGCTCTAAAATCTTCATCTACTTTATTTATTTCTCATTAGCTCTTTTAAGAATTGGTTATGTATTAGAAATAAGACTTCTACTTCATTTAACTCTTAGGATAATGAGAAGTGAAGTGAGGTTTATTTCCAAAGGAATTGGTTTAAGTGTTTGTCTATTTAAATCACTTGGGATTGTGGTTAGAACTAAGCATTACTTAAAAGCTCATTATTGTATGGTTTAGAGTTGATCCTTAAAACTCTTGTAATCTTAATCTTTATCAATAAGATTGGTGTGTGAATTGAAAATCCTAACTTCAGGATAAGTTAGGTGGAGACATAGATTTATTTATGAATCAAACTCCTTAAATTCTTATGTGCAATCTTCTAATCCTTAATCTTGTTTTAATTTGCTCTTAATTTTCTTTTAATTCTGGAAAGCCCTATTCACCCCTTAGAGTAATTACAATTAGTATCAAAGCTTAACTTCTTATACTTAATTATAAGAAGCAAAATCATGGGGAGTGAATCTTTAAACTTTTGATTTGTTAGAACCTTTTTTGATGTTAGTGACTATCTATATTGGAAGTTCAAAATGGAGTTATATTTAGATAGTGATCCCATTAGACTTTAGGATGTTATTTTAAAAGGTTAAGAACCACTTAAAGCTATAATTGATGGTTTAGAGATTACTCTTACAAGAAGTCAATGGAATAATGAGCAAAAAGAAGAAAATTACAAGAATAAAAAAGCCATGAAAATCTTGCTATCCTCTATATCAAGAGAAGAAGGTGGCAAAGCTCAATATTGCCAGTCCGCAAAAGAAGTTTAGGAGACTCTTGAGAATCACTATAAAGGAAATGTGCAAGTGAGAAGTAAGAAGGTTTAACTTCATATGTATGAGTATAAATTCTCTAAGATGAAGCTTCAATAATCAATAACCAAAATGACCAATTGCCTAAATGCTCTTCTTATTAATCTTAGGATACTTGGAAAACATATTTCTAAGGAAGAATTGAATAATAAGATTCTAAGAATCCTAACAAAGAAGGATTAGGAATCTAGAGTCACTTCAATTGAGGAAGCTCAAAACCTTTCAACTCTTTCAACCAATGTTCTTATTGGAAAGCTCCTTACACATGAGCTCAACATGAAGCAAAGAGGAGATGAAAGAGATGAGAAAGAAGAAAAGAAAAAGGGGATTGCATTGAAGGCTATACAATAAGCTAGTGAAGATGAAAGCTAAGAGGATTTTAGTAAAGATGATGATGAGATAGCTATGATCATTAGAGAATTCAAGAACTTCTTGAAAATAAAAAGCTTCTCAAGACAAAGAGATCATAATAAGAATGATTCTAATAAGAAAAAAGAAGTCACTTACTATGAATGTAAGAAATCAGGACACATTAGACGTGAGTGCCCCAAGCTTAAGTTTAAAAATAAAGGAGCAAAGGATAAGAAAAAGGCCTCTAAATCTTTATGGGATGACTCCTCTGAATTAGAAAAGTAAGAGAAGCAACAATAAGTGTCCAACCTTTACTTCATGTCTTTTAAGGATAAAAATGAGGTACTATCTAGTTCTCATTCTTTTTATAATGATTGTGATAATGATGATGATCAGAGCTTTATTATGAGTAAACTCATGCTTAAATACAAAAGCTTACTCTTTAAAAAAAAAAGCTTTATGCACATTAGCTATCTAATTTTCCCAAGGAATTTGAAAGCATGAAAAATGATTCTTTTAAACTTGTTGAATCAAATAAAAAACTAGCAAATGATTTAAAATCTTATAATTCCTTGGAGGACGAACTCAAGAAAGCTAATGATGAAAATATTAAGCCTTCTAAAGAGGTTTTAGAGTTAACAAATTCCATTTCTAAAATCAAAAAAGGAAAAGAGACTTTAGATAGTCTTCTTAACTATTAAAAACTCGATGGGAACACTTATGGAATTGGATATACAAATGGAATACCCTCCTTATCATCATCTCATATTGTATTTGTTAAATATTCATATGACTCTACTCCCTCTACTTTCCATCTCTTGAGACTTAAGCTTTCAAAGCTAAAAGGTCTCATATGTCAAATAGAAAGGGCAAGTCTCATAAGACTCAACCCTTTTTAACATAAAGGGCTAAAGCACAAGCTAAAAGCCAAAAGCCCTCAATGTAGACATGCTTACATGTACACTAGATACAACACTCTTAAGCATGCTACACAATCACCTCACAATACATAATGCCATTATCAATGCATGTCTTACTTTCCTCCTTAAGCATAAAGAACATTTAGGAAGCCCATACAACTATAACACAAAAGGCTTATCTTACATACTAGGCAATTATAAATTCCTAAAAGAAGTAGATTTGCCAATGTTGAGTGCTTCTGTTGTATAACCAAAGGTTATACTAGTAATGTGTGCTTTTATAGAGGATTACACTTGTACTTTAAGACTAACCAAACTAAGTCAAGGTTGAAAAGAATACTTGAATTATGTTATGTAGGTGTGCTTAAAGTCTATAAAAGCTAGAAGTAATTGGTATCTTGATAGTGGATATTTAAAACACATGATAAGAGATAAGGAATAATTCAACAAGCTTAATGCTAAAGATGGAGGTCATCTCACCTCTAAGGACAATGCCAAAGGAAAGATAGTAGGCATTGGAGAAATTGGTAACCCTCAATCGCTACCTATTCACCATGTATAGCACATTGATGGTCTTAAGCATATGTGACATGGGAAATAAAGTTACCTTATACCCTAGGAGTTGCTTTATTAGTAGTTTAGATAAAGATAAAGTAATCTTTAATAGTGAAAGGGTAGATAATGTCTATATTATTGACTTGAATAAAGTTGATAACAAAGACATTAAATTTTTAATATCTACTTCCCATGACATATGAATATAGCATAGAAGATTATGACATGCAAACTTTGAGCTCTTTGATGACAATAGTAAACATGAACTTATGGTTAGACTACCCAAACTCAAGTTCACTAAGGACAAGCCTTACGATGCTTGTCAAAAGGGAAAATAATCCAAATCTTCTTTTAAGCTCAAGAATGTAGTGTCCACTTCTAGGCCTCTTGAACTTATTCATATAGATTTATTTGGGCCTACTAGAGTTGCTAGTTTAGGTGGAATGTAATATGCATATGTCTTAGTTGATGACTTCTCTAAATACACTTGGTTATGTTACCTTACTCATAAGAATGATGCTTTTAAAGCTTTTGAGAGTTTTCAAAAAGAAAAAAGGTTTTTAGATTTTAACTATCAGAAGTGATCATGAAACCGAATTTGAAAATGAATTATTGAAAACCTTTTATAATAAAAATAGTATTTCACACACTTTTTTTCTCTCAGAACACCTAAAAAAATGAGGTAGTTAAAAGAAAAAATAAGACTCTAGTGGAAATGGCTAGAAATATGCTTAATGAGTATAATTCTCCTTTATACTTTTAGGCCGAAGCCATTAACACTTCTTGCCATATAGCAGATAGAGTCTTTGAAAGACCAATTTTAAACAAAACTTCCTATGAGCTTTGGAATAATAAAAAACCCAAAAATCTCATATCTTAGAGTCTTTTGATGCAAGTTTTTTATATTGAACACCAAGGATAATCTTGAGAAATATATATATCTAAAGCTGATGAAGGTATTTTCATAAGCTATGTCACCACTAGCAAAGCTTATAAAGTCTTTAATAAAAGAACTCTAGCAGTTAAAGAGTCAATGCATGTAGTATTTAATGATTCTAACCCACTTGATCCTAGAAAGAATATTGGTAGTATTAATGATGTTGTAGATGAACTTATGGATATCAACATTCAAGAAGAAAATGCTAGCAAACCTTTAGAGCTAGAAGGTCCTAGAAAGGAAGACAATAAGGAGATATCTTAACCTATCTTGAAGGATGAACTTACAAAGGAATGACATTTTAAGAAAGCACATCCTCAAGACCTCATAATTGGTGACACACAAACTGGGTAATTACTAAATCTCAATTTAAATATATTATTACTTTAGCCTTCATTTCTCAAATTGAACCCAAAAATGTTGATGATGCTTTAAGTGATGAATTTTTAGTCGTTGCTATGCAATAAGTGTTAAATCTGTAATATCTTGGCTCTAGGTTGTAAAAAAAATGTTGATAAATGAATTAATTAATAACTTAATTTGTAGAAATGAATAACTAAATAAAGTTGATTTGTTATATAATAAAACTTAAGAGATTATAAGTGTAAAGAATAGGAATATGCTAGAATTTGAGTATGTGGCAACACTTGATCAATTTAAAAAATATATAAATAATAATATAAATAACATGCTAAAGATGAGTTTATGTGGCAACCATCTAATTAGTTAAAAAAAAAAGAAAAAAAAGAAAAGAAAAGTAAAAAGAAGTCTCTAGATTTTAGGAGAAAGAGGAGGGATTCTCTTAAAAAATGGGATAGATAAGAAGAAGCCTTTACACTTTGGGATAGAGGGGAGAAATAAAAAGGAAAAGAAAAGGACCTTTTACTTCCTTGAACTTAAGAGTACCAAATCAAATGGAAGTCAAGAGAAGAGAGCTTGCCTATTTAAAGAAAGACCCAATTATTTAATATAATAGTCTTATATAAAGGTTATGAGGCTCCATCAAGGCTGAGCTAACTGAATTAGAGGCTATTTTAGAAGGGAAAGCAAATCAAGTGCAAAGCTGCCATCTTTTGGAGTAACTAGGTAACCAAGGAGTTTTGGGAGAGTAATTGAACTCTAATTTCAACTAAATTTTGTAAGTAATTCTTAAGACCCTTATAGACATATTAAGTGTGTGTATGTAAATTTTGAAGCCATTTAGAGCATTTGAAAGGTGGAAACATTGTTAGGATTTCAAGCTGAAAATTTAGGATTATTTTGCAGAAATTTAGAGCTTCAGTAATTTGTTCATATATTGAGCTAGAAAACTCTAAATTAGGTTTATTTTGATTCTAAGGAAATTTTAAAAGTTCTATATAACCTTTTAACTTTTATTTAGAGCTGATTTAGCTTGTATGAAGGTCAAATAAAGCCATACTTTTTAATGCTCAATTTGTCAAAATAAAACACCTAATTGTGATTTGGCCTTTATAAATTTCTTTGTAGTTATCCAATGGGTCAAAAGTTTTATAAAATATACTAGACATATAGAGCTACTATTGTATTGAATTTGAACTTTAAATTCTATTTCTATAATTTCCAGTAATTTTTTGAAGTTACCCTTGAAATCTGCCATAATAGAGTAAGGGACATAAGAGCTAAAAATTTAGTTTGCATTAACATGAGAAAATGTATATCAAATAGGTTGAGTAGAATTTTTTTAGTCAGCTCATAATCTCATTTTATCATTTCTTAAATGTCTCTATAGGAGTCTCTCCAACTACAACTATAGAAAATAGACTGGGTCCATTCGGTTAGTAACTTGTATTAACAATTCCAAGTGAGTGGATAATGGTATAACATTATAGTTTTAAATCTACTATATATATGTCTAAGAAATGATTTTTATTCAAACTCTCTTTTACATGATAATTGCATTTGTGTATTTTCTAATAAAATTGGGAACATATAATGTTACTTTAGTTTTGATGTTGTTATATAAGAAATGAGTTTAAATGATGTTTGGATAAATAGTATGCACTCAATGATATTGCCTATTAAGTCACACCTTGAATTTCGGGTGAAAAATAGAAAATATACTACCTTCAGGTATTGTCTCTACACAAGTGTATGACGAGGATTTGCACTTTGGGTTATGAGGTGAGACATTTAGCGCCTAGAGTTACTAAGGATTTATAGGACACAACTATAAGTGCATATAAGTTTATGCTTGACTATGTTTTACTTGATTTTGATATAAGCTAGGGTTAAGATTAAGTTTTATGATGAAAATGCTCTAAAGTGTTGGTTGATGATTTTATTAGAATTTCAATGTATTCAGGACATGATTTAAGAATGATTTTGTGAACTGAATTACCATAAAGTCTGCTTGATGAACTCATTATTGTTTTTTTTATGTATTTATTATGATTCAAGTCGTTTGAAGTGATTTAAGTTTTTTTTTTACATGAAATAATTTAAATTTTAATATATAATATAATAAGTCATTAAATGTTCCCATTTGCTATACTTTTATCTTCTCACTGTACTTGTACTTATTCCCTCCACTTTATCCTTTTTTTTACACTCATTTCATGGACTGATAGATCCTTGTACAACATTGTTCTCGTGTGCACTTTAGATATCAATTTTAGTAGAGGTTAAGCCAATAAACTCTAGCTATTTTGGATAATTTTGTATAGAGAAGCCTTAAGGGCTATTGTACAGTTAAATAAATAGTTACTCTTAACTGTACCTAGTGCATAGTAAACCTTGTAATGATACCTAGTTGTATTTTATTTTTAGTGATATTGGTTGTTCTAAAAGTTTTAGTTTATAGTCATACTCATCCTTGTGATAAAGGATAGGGTGTGACAAAATCAATTTAAGAGAAAGAAGGTTTAGACCTTGGTTCCTAGACCTAAGCATTATCCTATTATAGGCACTAAATGAGTATTTAGAAATAAGATGAATGAGCAAGGTGTCAAAACTATGAACAAAGCTAGACTAGTAGCTAAAGGTTATAATAGACAGGAAGGCATTGATTATAATGAAACCTTTACTCTAATTGCAAGGATACAAGCTATTAGAATGCTACTTGCATTTGCATGTTACATAGATTTTAAACTTTTTTAAATGGATGTTAAATGTGTATTTTTAAATGGATTCATTGAAGAGGAGGTTTATATTGAACAACCTCCGAGTTTTGAAAGTTTAAAATTTCCTAATTATATGTTTAAGCGTTTAAAAGCATTGTATGGATTGAAGTAAGCTCTCAGAGCTTGGTATGAAAGGTTAGTAACTTTTTATTAGAGAAAGGGTTCTCTAAAGTAAAAGATTGATAGAACTCTATTCATAAAGAAATCAAAGAATGATTTACTTATTGTGCAAATATATATTAATGATATTATTTTTGGTGCTACTAATTATTGCTTGTGTGAGGAATTTTCTAAGTTAATTTAAGGATAATTTGAGATGAGCATGATAATTGAACTTAATTTTTTCCTTGGATTACAAATCAACCAATGTAAGGATGGAATCTTCATCAACTAAGCCAAATACACAAGAGACATTCATAAGAAGTTTGGCATGGATGGAGCTAAGGCTATCAAGACATCTATGAGCACCACCACCATGCTCAACAAGGATGAGAATGGCAAGCTAGTTGATAAAAAGTGAAATAGAGGTATGATCGAATCCCTTCTATATTTAACCATTAGTAGGCTGAATATAATATTTTCAACTTGATTGTATGCATGTTTTCAATCTAGTCATAGGGAGTCTCACTTGAATGAAATCAAAAGAATTTTCAAATACCTTGGTAGAATAATGCATTTAGGACTTTAGTATCCTAGGAGTTAATCCTTTAACTTGATTAGCTATTTGAAGGTGGACTTTATTGGTAACTTGCTAAATAGCAACAACACTTCTAGAACTTGCCAATTTTTAGGAAATTTCTTAGTCTCTTAGTTTAGTAAAAAATAAGTCTCGGTTACCTTGTCCACCGCCGAATATGTGGTGGTAGGTTATTGTTGCTCATAGTTCTTATGGTAAAAATAATAACTAATGGACTATGGCTTTAATATTGATCACATTCCAATTAAATGTGATAATATAAGTGCTACAAACCTTAGCAAAATTCCCATTTAACACTCTAAAACCAAACGCATAAACATTAGACATCATTTTCTTAGAGATCATGTGCAATATAGTGGATATCTTGCTTGAGTTTGTTAATACTAACAATCAACTTGCAAATATTTTCACCAAACCTCTCAATAAGGAGAGATTAATTTTTATGAAGCTTGAGCTTGGTATGATTAATGGTTATAGTTTGCATTGATCCATATATTTTGCTAGCTAAATGTGTTACATTTGTATGATCTTTCTTTTTGTTAAATGAAATATTATATTTTGAAATCAATTTACATGATTTGTTGGATTAAAAGCTTGATTATAGTGGAAAATGTATTGTGATTAAACTATGTGCCTACTTGATTTCATACAAATTTGAAAATAGTTGTTATTGCTTGCCATGGTTTGGTAATGTGCTTCAACTTTTGGAATTTTATTATATTTCTTAATTTCAATTTCAATTCTTCTTTGAATTTTTTTTATTTTTGCTAGCCAATAATTAAAATTGAAGTAAATTAAATTAAATAATTATTTTAAATGCAACTAAAATTAAATAATTTTAGGAAAAATTAATTTTTCCTAAAATTGCCCTTTTATATGCTCTATTGTGCATAACCAATGTCTTATTTGTGATTAAATTTAAGTTGCATTTAATTCCATTCAATCTAGTGTGTATTTAGTCTGTAGGGACTAAATTGTAATAATTTTTTAACTTGATTGCAAATTTTTTAAAAGATTAAGGGTCGTCATGAACAATCTTCCAACCATTACTATTTTCTACTCAGATTGGGACACTTGTTTGCCTTTCGGACAATGCTAATCACAATCGAGCTCCTGATCGTGATGTTACTTAAGACATCTATATATTGATCGGGATAACTAATGTCTCGACTAGGACATCAATCCTGATAGCACATGGAAAGCTAATTTTTTTCATTGATTAGGCATATTAATCCTAGTAAAAAATAGTTTTTGTTGCAGTTTTTTACCAAAATTCAAATTCCTTTCTCTTCTTCTTCCTTCTAAACCTCTATAAATACTCTTTTATTTTACCTTTATTTTTACTCTTCTCCTTCACAATTTATTTTCATCATTCACTCCTTTCTTCCTTCTTTTCCTTAGTAATTTTCTTTTTTTCTTTCACCATTTCTCTAAAGAAGCCGTCCAAGACTCCTTCTTCTTTTTATGAAGCTCCCTCCAAAAAGGAGAAACCAAAGAAATCTCATCCTCCCTTCTCTTACTCTTCATAAAACATCAAAAAAAGACTTGCTCTCTTTCAAGAAAGCCTTTCATCCTTTCAAGATTCATGTGTGAATCTACACTCAAGGCAATTGGATGTTATGAAGAGGTGAAAGAACTTCTCCTAAGGGTTGTTGTTATGGAGCAGCCAACACACCAAGCTCAAAGAATTCAACATGATGAAGATGAGCATGGTCAAGAAGGCAAGGATCAAGTTCAAGAGGTTTTGAGTCCAATCAGCATGCCTCAAAGACCTATAACAAGGTCTCAATCTAAGAAGCTTCAAGAAGCCTTAATCCATCATCTACAAGGCTTTGTGAACTTAGCTAGTGAAAGTTTACAAGGACACCAAAGCTTTGTGCCAAGTGCAGCTCAAGTTCAATACAACTTAATTCAAGTCCAAGTTATTAATGGGTTTAATTATGTTAAATAAGGGCTGGACGAATTTGTTATTTTAAAAGCCCATTAGTTTTAGTTAGTTTAATTATTCTTAAAATAGGAAGTATGTCAAAATTCCTATTTAAGGTCTGATTAGATTAATTTCCTTTTTTTGTGATTAGGGTTATTAGTTTTCCTTACTCACTAAGGAAAACCTTGTAAAGGCTATATATATATGCCTTGGACGAATTTTATGATTCAGAATTGAAGTTTTAAAACCTAAAGGCTGTTTTGCTTTTATCTTTGTGTTCTTGTGTAGAATACATGCTTTAAGGAACATTCAAGTAGATTGATCATCTTCTTGTGGAGTGTTTCGAAATTGGAATTTAGAAACGAGTTTTCTTTATTCTAATTCTTTGATCATCTAAGTAATCTGATTTCTAACCATTCTTAGGGGTTGTTGCTGAATTGACTATTGGGGTTTTCAAGTTAATGCTTTGGGGGTTCGAATACATAAAGGGGTTCTCAAGCTTATTCTTGGAGGTTCCGTATCATTTGGTATCAGAGCTTTGGCTCTAGATCAGGTTTTATCTTTTATAATTTTTATTCTTAATCCTGATTTCTTATGTTTTTCTTATTCTTTTAAAATCGTTCTTATTTATTTTTGTTCTTCATTCTTGTGTTTTGTTCTTTGTTCTTATTTGTTAGTCTTGATTTTTTTTTCCTTTTAGGTCAGTCAATTGTTTTGCATTCTGAAATTTAGATTTGTGTTCATAGTTGAAATTAAAAAAAAAAAATTCGTAAAAAAAAAAAAAAAAAAGAGAAGAAATTTGAAAAAAAAAAGCAAAAAAAAAAAAAAATTTCGTGAAAAAAAAGAGAGAAAGTTATTAGAAAAGGAAGAATTAAGATTCTTGAGTGATTTATATCCTAATCAGGTCTGATTTGCATTTCCTTCCATTCCTTGCTCATTAAGGAATATTGTTTGAGTGATTAATATCCTCATCAGGTCTGATTTTGGTTTCCTAATCCTATTTGGTTTATAATTGACATATCTAACTAGATCTTGTCATATCTTGTATTACTTTTCTATTAAGGATTTTTGCATATCTTTACAATACTTGCTCATTAAGGAATATTACTTATTGAGGCAGATTTGACTTTTCTCCTTAAAATAACTTCTAAATTCGTTTTCTTTTCTATTCTAGAAGATCTTTGTATTTCTTTCACATGTCTTTTGCATCTTTTTGAGTTTTCCTATTTTATTGCTTCTGAATTGTTGTTTTTTTTTTTTAACCGAATTGCCTCAAACTTGTTTTGAAAAATTCACTTTTGAAAGTTCTACTTGAATATTGCTTCAATCTAATTGATTTGTTCTAAAAGTGTGATTCACCTAAGAACATAAAAGAATTAGCTTGAGTGGTGAGAGGAAGTCGAGTGAAACATCAAATTGAGTTAAACACGAGTGACCACCCGCATCATTTGAGTGCAAACACGTGAGGGAGTGCTTGTGAGGATTTTAAATTATTATTATTATTGTTTCTAACATTCTTTTACAGCAATGTCAAACCAAGGTGAAAATAAAGGTGAGGGTAAAGTTGATGAAACTTTGCTCCGTAAGGCTCAACAAAGGCAATTTGAACGTATGAATACAAATTTTGAGACTATAATGGAGAGATTAAACCGCATGGATACAAGGCTAGGAGCGGTTGAAAGGGCAACAACACCAAATCATAATGAGGAAGTAGAAGGAAATGTTGACAATGAGGATGAAGATGAGGCCTATGCAGAAGTAGTACCAAGAGGTGGAGGTAGACAAGGCCGAGGTAAAGGAAGAGGAAGGTTAGAACCGGTTCCATACAATGGAAGAAACCGAGGCAATGAAGATAATGTAGATCGAAATTTGGGAAGCATCAAACATAAGATACCTAACTTTCAAGGTAAATCAGATCTGGAGTCCTATTTACAATGGGAGAAGCAATTGGAGCTTATATTTGATTGCCATCAATTTAGCGAGGAAAAGAAGGTAAAATTGGCAGTTACTCAATTTTCTGATTATGCTATTGCTTGGTGGGACCATTTGGTGATTAATAGGCGAAGGAATTTGGAGTACCCAATTGATAATTGGCCTGAGCTCAAGGTTGTAATGAGGAAGCGATTTGTGCCCAAACACTATTATAGGGAACTTGTACAAAAACTTCAAGTTCTTAAACAAGGTAGTAAGAGTGTGGATGATTACCATAAAGAGATGGAGATGCTCATGACTAGGGCTGATATAGATGAAGATGTGGAGATCACTATGGCACGCTTCTTGGCTGGTCTAAACAAAGACATATCTGACCGAGTAGATTTACACAAATATGAAGATTTAGAAGAGATGGTGCACATGGCCGTCAAGATAGAAAGGCAACTCCAAGGAAGAGGGGCGACAAGGTACAATTCAAAATCCTATTCTAGCTCTAATTTTAATTGGAAAAAGGATGGAAAGAGTGATTATAGGGGTGGGAATAAGGTTGCTCATGAGGTTGCTAAAGGGAAGATAGATTCGGTCTCTAAGGACAAAATCAAAACCAATGAGGCTAAAGGGAGAAATAGAGACATTAAGTGTTGGAAGTGTCAAGGAGTAGGTCATGTGAGCAAAGATTGCCCTAATAAGAGAACTATGACCATAAGGAATGGGGAAATTGTGACTGATGAAGAAGAGGGCAATAATGAAAGTGATAAGGATGAGATGCCTGAATTGGAAAGTTGTAGTGATGGGAGTATAGAGGAGCCAATCAAAGGTGACATGCTGGTTACAAGGCGTGCTCTTAGTACTCAAATAAAGGAAGATTGCATTGAAGAGCAACGAGACAACTTATTCCATACAAGGTGTCATGTGCAAGGCAAGGCATGTCTTATGATTGTTGATGGAGGGAGTTGCACCAATGCAGTGAGCTCATTCTTAATTAGTAGATTGGGGCTGTCTACTATACCACACCCACGACCATACAAACTTCAATGGCTTAATGATTGTGGAGAGGTCAAGGTAAATAGACAATCTATTATTTCCTTTTCAATTGGTAAATATCATGATGAGCAATTGTGTGATGTAGTTCCTATGCATGCTGGAGATATTTTGCTTGGTAGACCATGGCAATTTGATAGAAAGACCAAGCATGATGGGTACCTCAATCGGTATCACTTTACCAAGGATGGGCGCAAGATCATATTAACACCGCTTTCTTCAAAGGAGGTGTATGAAGACCAATGTAAAATGGAAAGAATGAGAGTGGAGGCTGAAAAGAAAGAAAAAGAGAGTAAGAAAAATTCTTTAGAGAGTGAAAAGAAAGAGGGAAAAATAAAAGAAGAGATTCAGCCTAGAGAGAAAAAAGAAAAGAATTTGAGTTTAATAGCTAGGACAAGTGAGGTTAGACAGGCCTTGTATGCTAATCGGCCTATATTTGTACTTTTGTACAAAGGGGCTTATTTGGCAACTAATGAACTTAACCCATCTTTGCCTAGTGTGTTTGTTGATCTTTTGCAGGAATTTGAAGATGTGTTTCCCAAAGAGATGCCTAGTGGATTACCCCCAATTAGAGGCATAGAACATCAAATTGACTTCATTCCTGGGGCAGCCATACCCAATCGACCAGCATATAGAGCAAATCCAAGAGAAACAAAGGAGATCCAAACACAAGTGGAGGAGTTGCTAGCTAAAGGGTATGTGAGGGAAAGTCTTAGTCCTTGTTCGGTTCCTGTCATTCTTGTGCCAAAGAAGGATGGAACATGGAGGATGTGTGTGGATTGCAGAGCCATCAATAAAATCATTGTAAAGTATCGTCATCCTATTCCTAGATTAGATGATATGCTTGATGAGTTATATGGTTCTTGTTTGTTCACTAAAATAGACTTGAAATCTGGTTATTATCAAATTCGAATGAATGTTGGTGATGAATGGAAAACAGCTTTTAAGACTAAGTATGGGTTGTATGAGTGGCTTGTTATGCCCTTTGGTCTTACTAATGCACCTAGCACATTCATGCGATTGATGAACCATGTGTTGCGAAATTACTTAGGTAAATTTGTTGTTGTTTACTTTGATGATATTCTGATTTACTCTAAGTGTTTAGATGATCATGTTATGCATGTGCGAATTGTACTAGAAACACTTAGACAAGAAAAGTTGTATGCAAACCTTAAAAAGTGTAGTTTTTGCATGAATAAGGTTAATTTTCTTGGTTTTGTTGTATCTAGTCAAGGCATAGAGGTTGATGAGGAGAAGGTTAGGGCTATTAAAGAGTGGCCAAAACCTAAAAATGCTAGTGAGGTGAGAAGTTTTCATGGGCTTGCTAGTTTCTATAGGAGATTCATTAAAGATTTCAGCACTATAGCTGCACCTTTGAATGAATTAGTTAAGAAAAATGTTGGATTTGTTTGGGGTGATGCACAAGAACATGCATTTAATGAACTTAAGGAAAAATTATGTAATGCACCTTTACTTGCTTTACCTAACTTTGATAAAACTTTTGAGATTGAATGTGATGCTAGTGGCATAGGGATTGGAGCTGTTTTGATGCAGGATCAAAGACCACTAATGTATTTTAGTGAAAAGTTAAGTGGGGCAACCTTGAAATATCCAACTTATGACAAGGAATTATATGCATTGGTTCGAGCTTTGCAAACATGGCAACATTATTTGTGGCCTAGGGAGTTTGTGATACACACTGACCATGAAAGTTTAAAGCATTTGAAGGGTCAAGATAAGCTGAACCGTAGGCATGCCAAATGGGTGGAGTTCATAGAAACATTTCCATATGTGATTAAGTACAAGCAAGGTAAAGAGAATGTGGTTGCTGATGCATTATCTAGAAGGTACACCTTACTTAACTCTCTTACTGCTAAATTATTAGGTTTTGAGTTTATAAAGGAGTTGTATCCACATGATGATGATTTTGGTGATATATATGCATCTTGTGCCAATGGGGTTGTTTCAGATGATTTTTACTTGTTTGATGGTTTCTTGTTTAAAAGAAATAGATTGTGCATTCCTAAGTGTTCTATAAGGGAATTATTAATTAAGAAGGCACATGGAGGAGGCTTAATGGGGCATTTTGGGGTAAATAAGACCTATGATATGCTATTAGAACATTTCTTTTGGCCCGGCATGAAACATGATGTGTATAAAGTTTGTGAGCATTGCATTACATGTAGAGAGGCCAAGTCTAGGTTGAAACCGCATGGGTTATACACACCATTACCCGTTCCTAGTGAACCTTGGACTGATTTGTCTATGGATTTTGTGCTTGGATTGCCTAGAACTAGGAAAGGTCATGATAGTATCTTTGTTGTGGTTGATAGATTTAGTAAAATGGCTCATTTTATACCATGTCATAAAATTGATGATGCTAAGTTGATTGCTGATTTGTTTTTCAAAGAAGTTGTGCGTTTACATGGCATACCTAGGAGCATTATTAGTGATAGGGATGTTAAGTTTTTGAGTCATTTTTGGCGTGTGTTATGGGGAAAGTTAGGAACTAAGCTATTATTTTCAACTACTTGTCACCCTCAAACCGATGGGCAAACTGAAGTAGTTAATAGGACTTTGATTACTTTGCTTAGGGCAATCATAGAAAAGAACATTAGGATGTGGGAGGATTGTTTACCATTTGTGGAGTTTGCTTACAATAGGGCTGTTCATAGCACTACTAATTGCTCTCCATTTGAGATTGTTTATGGATTTAATCCACTTACTCCTATTGATTTATTGCCACTCGCCACCTAACAATTTTGTGAGTGTTGATGCTAATTCTAAGGTTGATTTGGTGAAGAAGTTACATAAGCAAGTTAAGGAGAGGATTGAGAAGCAAAATGCTAAAGTAGCTTCACGAGTGAACAAGGGAAGGAAGCCAATGATTTTTCAGCCTGGAGATTGGGTTTGGGTGCATTTTCGTAAAGAAAGGTTTCCACTTCAAAGGAAGTCTAAGCTAAACCCAAGAGGAGATGGTCCTTTTCAAATACTTGAAAGGATTAATGACAATGCATACAAAGTGGACCTACCTGGTGAGTATAATGTTAGTGCTTCATTCAATGTGGCTGATTTGAGTCCTTTTGATATAGGTGATGCTTTAGATTCGAGGACGAATCCTTTTGAGGAGAGGGGAAATGTTATGGAGCAGCCAACACACCAAGCTCAAAGAATTCAACATGATGAAGATGAGCATGGTCAAGAAGGCAAGGATCAAGTTCAAGAGGTTTTGAGTCCAATCAGCATGCCTCAAAGACCTATAACAAGGTCTCAATCTAAGAAGCTTCAAGAAGCCTTAATCCATCATCTACAAGGCTTTGTGAACTTAGCTAGTGAAAGTTTACAAGGACACCAAAGCTTTGTGCCAAGTGCAGCTCAAGTTCAATACAACTTAATTCAAGTCCAAGTTATTAATGGGTTTAATTATGTTAAATAAGGGCTGGACGAATTTGTTATTTTAAAAGCCCATTAGTTTTAGTTAGTTTAATTATTCTTAAAATAGGAAGTATGTCAAAATTCCTATTTAAGGTCTGATTAGATTAATTTCCTTTTTTTGTGATTAGGGTTATTAGTTTTCCTTACTCACTAAGGAAAACCTTGTAAAGGCTATATATATATGCCTTGGACGAATTTTATGATTCAGAATTGAAGTTTTAAAACCTAAAGGCTGTTTTGCTTTTATCTTTGTGTTCTTGTGTAGAATACATGCTTTAAGGAACATTCAAGTAGATTGATCATCTTCTTGTGGAGTGTTTCGAAATTGGAATTTAGAAACGAGTTTTCTTTATTCTAATTCTTTGATCATCTAAGTAATCTGATTTCTAACCATTCTTAGGGGTTGTTGCTGAATTGACTATTGGGGTTTTCAAGTTAATGCTTTGGGGGTTCGAATACATAAAGGGGTTCTCAAGCTTATTCTTGGAGGTTCCGTATCATTTGGTATCAGAGCTTTGGCTCTAGATCAGGTTTTATCTTTTATAATTTTTATTCTTAATCCTGATTTCTTATGTTTTTCTTATTCTTTTAAAATCGTTCTTATTTATTTTTGTTCTTCATTCTTGTGTTTTGTTCTTTGTTCTTATTTGTTAGTCTTGATTTTTTTTTCCTTTTAGGTCAGTCAATTGTTTTGCATTCTGAAATTTAGATTTGTGTTCATAGTTGAAATTAAAAAAAAAAAATTCGTAAAAAAAAAAAAAAAAAGAGAAGAAATTTGAAAAAAAAAAGCAAAAAAAAAAAAAATTTCGTGAAAAAAAAGAGAGAAAGTTATTAGAAAAGGAAGAATTAAGATTCTTGAGTGATTTATATCCTAATCAGGTCTGATTTGCATTTCCTTCCATTCCTTGCTCATTAAGGAATATTGTTTGAGTGATTAATATCCTCATCAGGTCTGATTTTGGTTTCCTAATCCTATTTGGTTTATAATTGACATATCTAACTAGATCTTGTCATATCTTGTATTACTTTTCTATTAAGGATTTTTGCATATCTTTACAATACTTGCTCATTAAGGAATATTACTTATTGAGGCAGATTTGACTTTTCTCCTTAAAATAACTTCTAAATTCGTTTTCTTTTCTATTCTAGAAGATCTTTGTATTTCTTTCACATGTCTTTTGCATCTTTTTGAGTTTTCCTATTTTATTGCTTCTGAATTGTTGTTTTTTTTTTTTAACCGAATTGCCTCAAACTTGTTTTGAAAAATTCACTTTTGAAAGTTCTACTTGAATATTGCTTCAATCTAATTGATTTGTTCTAAAAGTGTGATTCACCTAAGAACATAAAAGAATTAGCTTGAGTGGTGAGAGGAAGTCGAGTGAAACATCAAATTGAGTTAAACACGAGTGACCACCCGCATCATTTGAGTGCAAACACGTGAGGGAGTGCTTGTGAGGATTTTAAATTATTATTATTATTGTTTCTAACATTCTTTTACAGCAATGTCAAACCAAGGTGAAAATAAAGGTGAGGGTAAAGTTGATGAAACTTTGCTCCGTAAGGCTCAACAAAGGCAATTTGAACGTATGAATACAAATTTTGAGACTATAATGGAGAGATTAAACCGCATGGATACAAGGCTAGGAGCGGTTGAAAGGGCAACAACACCAAATCATAATGAGGAAGTAGAAGGAAATGTTGACAATGAGGATGAAGATGAGGCCTATGCAGAAGTAGTACCAAGAGGTGGAGGTAGACAAGGCCGAGGTAAAGGAAGAGGAAGGTTAGAACCGGTTCCATACAATGGAAGAAACCGAGGCAATGAAGATAATGTAGATCGAAATTTGGGAAGCATCAAACATAAGATACCTAACTTTCAAGGTAAATCAGATCTGGAGTCCTATTTACAATGGGAGAAGCAATTGGAGCTTATATTTGATTGCCATCAATTTAGCGAGGAAAAGAAGGTAAAATTGGCAGTTACTCAATTTTCTGATTATGCTATTGCTTGGTGGGACCATTTGGTGATTAATAGGCGAAGGAATTTGGAGTACCCAATTGATAATTGGCCTGAGCTCAAGGTTGTAATGAGGAAGCGATTTGTGCCCAAACACTATTATAGGGAACTTGTACAAAAACTTCAAGTTCTTAAACAAGGTAGTAAGAGTGTGGATGATTACCATAAAGAGATGGAGATGCTCATGACTAGGGCTGATATAGATGAAGATGTGGAGATCACTATGGCACGCTTCTTGGCTGGTCTAAACAAAGACATATCTGACCGAGTAGATTTACACAAATATGAAGATTTAGAAGAGATGGTGCACATGGCCGTCAAGATAGAAAGGCAACTCCAAGGAAGAGGGGCGACAAGGTACAATTCAAAATCCTATTCTAGCTCTAATTTTAATTGGAAAAAGGATGGAAAGAGTGATTATAGGGGTGGGAATAAGGTTGCTCATGAGGTTGCTAAAGGGAAGATAGATTCGGTCTCTAAGGACAAAATCAAAACCAATGAGGCTAAAGGGAGAAATAGAGACATTAAGTGTTGGAAGTGTCAAGGAGTAGGTCATGTGAGCAAAGATTGCCCTAATAAGAGAACTATGACCATAAGGAATGGGGAAATTGTGACTGATGAAGAAGAGGGCAATAATGAAAGTGATAAGGATGAGATGCCTGAATTGGAAAGTTGTAGTGATGGGAGTATAGAGGAGCCAATCAAAGGTGACATGCTGGTTACAAGGCGTGCTCTTAGTACTCAAATAAAGGAAGATTGCATTGAAGAGCAACGAGACAACTTATTCCATACAAGGTGTCATGTGCAAGGCAAGGCATGTCTTATGATTGTTGATGGAGGGAGTTGCACCAATGCAGTGAGCTCATTCTTAATTAGTAGATTGGGGCTGTCTACTATACCACACCCACGACCATACAAACTTCAATGGCTTAATGATTGTGGAGAGGTCAAGGTAAATAGACAATCTATTATTTCCTTTTCAATTGGTAAATATCATGATGAGCAATTGTGTGATGTAGTTCCTATGCATGCTGGAGATATTTTGCTTGGTAGACCATGGCAATTTGATAGAAAGACCAAGCATGATGGGTACCTCAATCGGTATCACTTTACCAAGGATGGGCGCAAGATCATATTAACACCGCTTTCTTCAAAGGAGGTGTATGAAGACCAATGTAAAATGGAAAGAATGAGAGTGGAGGCTGAAAAGAAAGAAAAAGAGAGTAAGAAAAATTCTTTAGAGAGTGAAAAGAAAGAGGGAAAAATAAAAGAAGAGATTCAGCCTAGAGAGAAAAAAGAAAAGAATTTGAGTTTAATAGCTAGGACAAGTGAGGTTAGACAGGCCTTGTATGCTAATCGGCCTATATTTGTACTTTTGTACAAAGGGGCTTATTTGGCAACTAATGAACTTAACCCATCTTTGCCTAGTGTGTTTGTTGATCTTTTGCAGGAATTTGAAGATGTGTTTCCCAAAGAGATGCCTAGTGGATTACCCCCAATTAGAGGCATAGAACATCAAATTGACTTCATTCCTGGGGCAGCCATACCCAATCGACCAGCATATAGAGCAAATCCAAGAGAAACAAAGGAGATCCAAACACAAGTGGAGGAGTTGCTAGCTAAAGGGTATGTGAGGGAAAGTCTTAGTCCTTGTTCGGTTCCTGTCATTCTTGTGCCAAAGAAGGATGGAACATGGAGGATGTGTGTGGATTGCAGAGCCATCAATAAAATCATTGTAAAGTATCGTCATCCTATTCCTAGATTAGATGATATGCTTGATGAGTTATATGGTTCTTGTTTGTTCACTAAAATAGACTTGAAATCTGGTTATTATCAAATTCGAATGAATGTTGGTGATGAATGGAAAACAGCTTTTAAGACTAAGTATGGGTTGTATGAGTGGCTTGTTATGCCCTTTGGTCTTACTAATGCACCTAGCACATTCATGCGATTGATGAACCATGTGTTGCGAAATTACTTAGGTAAATTTGTTGTTGTTTACTTTGATGATATTCTGATTTACTCTAAGTGTTTAGATGATCATGTTATGCATGTGCGAATTGTACTAGAAACACTTAGACAAGAAAAGTTGTATGCAAACCTTAAAAAGTGTAGTTTTTGCATGAATAAGGTTAATTTTCTTGGTTTTGTTGTATCTAGTCAAGGCATAGAGGTTGATGAGGAGAAGGTTAGGGCTATTAAAGAGTGGCCAAAACCTAAAAATGCTAGTGAGGTGAGAAGTTTTCATGGGCTTGCTAGTTTCTATAGGAGATTCATTAAAGATTTCAGCACTATAGCTGCACCTTTGAATGAATTAGTTAAGAAAAATGTTGGATTTGTTTGGGGTGATGCACAAGAACATGCATTTAATGAACTTAAGGAAAAATTATGTAATGCACCTTTACTTGCTTTACCTAACTTTGATAAAACTTTTGAGATTGAATGTGATGCTAGTGGCATAGGGATTGGAGCTGTTTTGATGCAGGATCAAAGACCACTAATGTATTTTAGTGAAAAGTTAAGTGGGGCAACCTTGAAATATCCAACTTATGACAAGGAATTATATGCATTGGTTCGAGCTTTGCAAACATGGCAACATTATTTGTGGCCTAGGGAGTTTGTGATACACACTGACCATGAAAGTTTAAAGCATTTGAAGGGTCAAGATAAGCTGAACCGTAGGCATGCCAAATGGGTGGAGTTCATAGAAACATTTCCATATGTGATTAAGTACAAGCAAGGTAAAGAGAATGTGGTTGCTGATGCATTATCTAGAAGGTACACCTTACTTAACTCTCTTACTGCTAAATTATTAGGTTTTGAGTTTATAAAGGAGTTGTATCCACATGATGATGATTTTGGTGATATATATGCATCTTGTGCCAATGGGGTTGTTTCAGATGATTTTTACTTGTTTGATGGTTTCTTGTTTAAAAGAAATAGATTGTGCATTCCTAAGTGTTCTATAAGGGAATTATTAATTAAGAAGGCACATGGAGGAGGCTTAATGGGGCATTTTGGGGTAAATAAGACCTATGATATGCTATTAGAACATTTCTTTTGGCCCGGCATGAAACATGATGTGTATAAAGTTTGTGAGCATTGCATTACATGTAGAGAGGCCAAGTCTAGGTTGAAACCGCATGGGTTATACACACCATTACCCGTTCCTAGTGAACCTTGGACTGATTTGTCTATGGATTTTGTGCTTGGATTGCCTAGAACTAGGAAAGGTCATGATAGTATCTTTGTTGTGGTTGATAGATTTAGTAAAATGGCTCATTTTATACCATGTCATAAAATTGATGATGCTAAGTTGATTGCTGATTTGTTTTTCAAAGAAGTTGTGCGTTTACATGGCATACCTAGGAGCATTATTAGTGATAGGGATGTTAAGTTTTTGAGTCATTTTTGGCGTGTGTTATGGGGAAAGTTAGGAACTAAGCTATTATTTTCAACTACTTGTCACCCTCAAACCGATGGGCAAACTGAAGTAGTTAATAGGACTTTGATTACTTTGCTTAGGGCAATCATAGAAAAGAACATTAGGATGTGGGAGGATTGTTTACCATTTGTGGAGTTTGCTTACAATAGGGCTGTTCATAGCACTACTAATTGCTCTCCATTTGAGATTGTTTATGGATTTAATCCACTTACTCCTATTGATTTATTGCCACTGCCACCTAACAATTTTGTGAGTGTTGATGCTAATTCTAAGGTTGATTTGGTGAAGAAGTTACATAAGCAAGTTAAGGAGAGGATTGAGAAGCAAAATGCTAAAGTAGCTTCACGAGTGAACAAGGGAAGGAAGCCAATGATTTTTCAGCCTGGAGATTGGGTTTGGGTGCATTTTCGTAAAGAAAGGTTTCCACTTCAAAGGAAGTCTAAGCTAAACCCAAGAGGAGATGGTCCTTTTCAAATACTTGAAAGGATTAATGACAATGCATACAAAGTGGACCTACCTGGTGAGTATAATGTTAGTGCTTCATTCAATGTGGCTGATTTGAGTCCTTTTGATATAGGTGATGCTTTAGATTCGAGGACGAATCCTTTTGAGGAGAGGGGAAATGTTATGGAGCAGCCAACACACCAAGCTCAAAGAATTCAACATGATGAAGATGAGCATGGTCAAGAAGGCAAGGATCAAGTTCAAGAGGTTTTGAGTCCAATCAGCATGCCTCAAAGACCTATAACAAGGTCTCAATCTAAGAAGCTTCAAGAAGCCTTAATCCATCATCTACAAGGCTTTGTGAACTTAGCTAGTGAAAGTTTACAAGGACACCAAAGCTTTGTGCCAAGTGCAGCTCAAGTTCAATACAACTTAATTCAAGTCCAAGTTATTAATGGGTTTAATTATGTTAAATAAGGGCTGGACGAATTTGTTATTTTAAAAGCCCATTAGTTTTAGTTAGTTTAATTATTCTTAAAATAGGAAGTATGTCAAAATTCCTATTTAAGGTCTGATTAGATTAATTTCCTTTTTTTGTGATTAGGGTTATTAGTTTTCCTTACTCACTAAGGAAAACCTTGTAAAGGCTATATATATATGCCTTGGACGAATTTTATGATTCAGAATTGAAGTTTTAAAACCTAAAGGCTGTTTTGCTTTTATCTTTGTGTTCTTGTGTAGAATACATGCTTTAAGGAACATTCAAGTAGATTGATCATCTTCTTGTGGAGTGTTTCGAAATTGGAATTTAGAAACGAGTTTTCTTTATTCTAATTCTTTGATCATCTAAGTAATCTGATTTCTAACCATTCTTAGGGGTTGTTGCTGAATTGACTATTGGGGTTTTCAAGTTAATGCTTTGGGGGTTCGAATACATAAAGGGGTTCTCAAGCTTATTCTTGGAGGTTCCGTATCAGTTGTTGTGTATGATTATGCTTTTACTAGTTTACCTTCCTATCCTACTTTAATTATTGAATTTCTTTCTAACTTCACCCTCTGCTCCATTTACTATGATGATGACAACCCCTATTTCTTAATAAGATTCCAGCTTAGTGAAAAAGAAAGGTTATGACCAACCTTGAATTTAACACTCTCTTTGGCTTCTCAAGACAGGGTCACATTCATGTTCACACAAATTGGCTTCCCTATACTTTTTGGACCAAAGTTCAAAGTCCTCAAGCCTCCTCAAACTTCTCCATTGATCATACTAATGCGTCACTCCTTTAATCTTAGGCCTTGTGGTAGATCCACTGTTTTCTCACCTACGTCATCAATGCTAGAGATTTTAACAATGAAACACTCTCCCTTGATGACTTTTTCATTCTAGATGATCTTATTGACAATGAATCTATTGGTTTGGGTTACTTTTTGCAATGGAGGCTTTGGCTAATTAGTGATACTTTAATTAGTGCTATTTGCATTGGTGGAATTATCACTAAACAAGCACAATTCTATAGCACTAATCTCACCACCTTGCCCTTTACTAAACCCATTCTCCTTGATGAAAGCTTCATAAAAAAATTCCAAGCAATTCTCCTTGGTTAACAACAAATGGGTGTGGAAGCATGATTTGGCCCAAGCTCAAGGTAAAGATTTTGAAGGCATATTTAGGGACATAGAGCAATTTAAAGGCCAAGAAGGAGGTGAAGAGGACTAGGCATGAAGGCACTTCCTCTCAAGGCCCTCAAGCCTTTGGTGATGAGCCACAATGGGTGGGTCAACTTTTAAATCGAATGTCCTTGATGGAAACCAACTTTAACACTCAATTCGATCAAGTTGATGAGCACATAGCCCACCTCCAACATGATGTGCACTACTTGTATGAACAACAAGTCTATACATGCCCCTATGCTCCCTTCACTCATCCTTCTCCTCCTCCAACTTAGGAAGATGCCCCTCATGATGACTAATTGTTTCCTCTATGTGTTATGTGTTTTGTTTCTTTGTTAATGTGTGTTTTTGTTATGTCTTTTTTTTTTCGTTTCCCTTTGGTTTATGTTTAGTTTGAGTTTATTTTTAGTTTATTATTATGTCTTGTTTACATTGTTATCATTGTACTTGTTCTTTTAATTAATGCAATGTTGTTATTTTTAGTTTATCCTTCTTATTTTTTTGCATTTTGCCAAAAGAAGGAGAAGTATTTAAGTTTGCCTAATTTACTTTATTGCAAATTCTTTATCAATATCTCTATTAAACAATGGTGCACACACTAAGGGGGAGTCAAATTAAAAAGAAACTCACACATTAGGGGAGAGTTCAAAGGTTCACAGACTTGTTTTCATCTTAACAAACCTTATTTTGAGTATTCAATAAGTTTACTTTAATAAAATAACTAAAGAATCATTGAAGGAATTTCAAAAATTTTAGAGCATCGTTATAAACAGCTAGAAAATCCTTTATTGCATTCAACAAAAAAGAATAACAACAAAATCTGAATGGGAAAACAAAGGAAATTTGCATTTAAAGTTGGAAACTAAACTAAAATAAAAACATCTTGACTTGCGTTGATTGTTGTCTTGTTGAAGTTTAATTGTCGTTAATATCTTTTCTTTTTGCTCTAAAAGCTCTACTGTAATTCCACTGGCTGACTATTTCACTAGTACTTTATGGTTCTCCAATTGTTCACCTATAATTATTAAACCCTATTCTTTTTAACCCCGATTCAGACATATTTTACTTATCAACATCAGAATAGTAATTTACTCCTAAATGTTTAATCAGCTATTAAGCCTGATCAATGCATTTTAGTCTGCAAAGTCACATTAAGAAATGCATGCTAGATGAAATAGCATAATTTTTCTAGGACTAAACCAAATTACATGGTGCATTGATGTCTTCTGATCAAATTTTATAAGACTCGTCATTATTGGCCAACTTAACGAAATCATGTGCTGTTCTCATTACATTCTATAGGATCTTCCTTAAAATAAACGTAGGAGTCGTAATTATTGGCCAACTTAACCAAGTTATGTGCTAAACTATTTCATTCTAATTATACTCTGCAGGATCTTCATTAAATACAAAATTGTAGCACTTGTCACTAATAGCCAACCTAGCCAAACCACGTGGTATTCTTATTACATTTTATGGGATCTTCCTTAATCTAAACATAGGGACTCACCATTATTGGCCAACTTAACCAAATCATGTGTCACATTATTGCCTTCTAACTACATTCTGCATGATCTTTCTAATCCAAACTGTAGAACTTTTCACTGTTGGCCAAGTTAACCAAATCTCTTCCTACATTAAATATGATGAAAAAAACCAACCAAATATAATTTTAAAATAACTTTAATATAGTTCAAATATGAAACCTCACAGTTATAAAGATAATATTAATACGCAAAAATTTATTGATAACACTTGTCTTTGTGCTTTACCACATTAATGATTTACATGTCGTTAAAGTCCATTTGACATAATTATTATTTTTTATGATCCCATCATTGAAATGTTTATCTTCTTTTAGTTATAAATGGCATATGAAGGATGAAGACAAAAAAAAAAATTAAAAAAAAAATTAAAGCCATGATTTTCTAATATTATGAAGACAATTTTTACTATCTAAGTACTCAATTTTGGTATATTTGCAAAAGATACAGATTTGATATTTGAGCAAACATTAATGAAAAATAATTTGCAAGTTTTGATAAAAACATAAAATCGCAAATTTTTTCACCAAGAAAAAAAAAGTACTCTGCAGTTTTACCTTTTATTACTTTTAGATATGTTGTTTATTTTGTGAAAAGGTTTTTTTTTTTTTTTTTTAAGCCAATAATAATTTATGACAAATATTACAATGATTTTTCACATTGGAAACCATAATACAAAGCTAAATGGACAAACCCAAAGAGGAAATTTTCAAAAATAACTAAAAAATATATATATTTTAAAAATATTGTTAACTTTTTTATTTATAAAAATACTGTTTTTAGAATTATTTTTTTTTTAAAAAGGTACTATTAAAAGGCTTGCGTCTTTTTTCACCCAACTCTTTCTTTTTTTTTTTATTCTCCTTTCTTTTTTTTTTTTTTTTCCATTTCAAGTCATGGTTTGATTTTAGCATTTTTGAATCAATTTTTTTATAATTTTTTTATTTATTTTCAATTTTTTTAGCTTGCTTTTGTTGTGATTTTTATTTTTATGATTATTGTTGACCTTAGCAAGTTATCAATCTTGATGTTGATATTAGCAAACTTAATTTTGAGCAACTAATGTGTTTGCTTCAAGTGTGTATAAGTTAGGAATCATTTAGGAGTCAAAATAATGATGAATTATCAAAGAGAAATTATTCTTGAAAGATATCACAAGTACTATCTCATTCGGACTCAAGATAGAGACCAAATTGCACAATTTTTGAAAAATTGGAACCCATCCCGAGCTCAATCCAAATTGGGACCAATAGAGCTGAAAATTCCATTAAACTGCATTTTGCGATAGTGAATATCCTGATCTATGTCCTGACTGGGACATTGCTCGAGATCAAGCAGTCCTGATTGGGACATAAGGTCACGACCAGGACCAAACTCTGTAAAACTTTGCTTTTCAAGCAGAACTAATCCCAAACCATGTCCTGATCAAGACCATGCCTGGGGCTAGAGAAATTCAATTCTGAATTGGCTACAAATGGCTACTTTTAAAGCATCTCAACCAGGACTGATGTAATCCCGACCGGGACATGACAAATTATAGCTTAAAAGTCCAAATTACATTTAAATGAACTTTGCATGTATTGGAAACAAAATTATTGTTTCTAACAATTGTAATTAAATTTCTCAAGTATAAATACAAACTCTGAAGATTATTTAAATGTTAAGAAATTTATTTATTCATTATATACTTTCAAGCATTCAATTAATCTCTCAAAACTCTTTCAAAATTCATTTTATTTTTGTATAACTCTTATGAGAGTTGGTAAGTCTCATAATAGAAATTCTTATTCTTCTATTTTCTAGGATTAAGAAAATGGGAAGTGAGTTTCTACTCTAAAGGAATTGGTTTAAGTGTTTAGCCATTAAAACACTTGGAAAATTGATTTAAGTGTAAGTCTTGAAAACACTTGTGAATTGGTTTTTAAGTGAGCCTTAAAAACTCAAGTTGTAATATTTGAGTTAAGACAAAAACTCAAGTTGTAAGAATTAATCTAGGAGAATAGATTACGTTGATTCAAAATCCTAACTTAGGAATAAGTTAGTTGGAGATGTAGAATTGTTGAGAATCTGAGCTCCTTAAATTCTTTTGTTCTTCATTCTTAACATTTTTTTTTAATTTTTGCTCAAATCTTTTAATTTTTTTTATTATTTTTTGATAGCCCTATTCCACCCCCTCGCCCCCCCCCCCCCCCCCCCCCCCCCCCGGGACTCTTGGCCACTTTCAATTATTTTTTTGGTTGTTTTTTGTTAATTTTTTAAAATTTCATGTTTTTATTTTATTATTATTATTATTTGCATTATTTTAGTTTTTTGAGCTTGTTTTTGTTGTGATTTTTGTGGTTGTTTTTTATTTTTATTTTTATTTTTTGCTTTTTTGGTTCATTTTCAATTTTTTAAGCTTGTTTATATAATAGTTTTCTGGTTGTTTTATGGTTATTTTGAAAAAAAAAACCATAAAAAACATAAAAAAAAACAAAAAAAAAATCAAAAAAAGAAAACAACCAAGAACCAAAAATAACTAAAAAACAAGTAGTAACCAAAAACTACCAAAATAATTAGAAAAACAACTAGAAAACAATCAATAAATGGTTGTCTTTGTGTTTTTTTGTTTTTTTTTCTTGGTTTATTTTAAGCTTTTTGAGCTTTTTTTCATTTTTTTGTTATTTCTGGTTGTTTTCATGACTGTTTTTATGGTTGTTTTGAAAACAAAAACTATATAAAAAAATTGAAAACAACAAGAAAAGCAACTACAACAAAGACAATATCATAAAACATAAAGCTGAAATAACAAAAAGCTAAAAACAATCTAAAAACAATAAAGAATGTTATACAAATGAATATATAAAAAAGTAAATAAAATAAAGAACCACAAACAAGAAAAAAAAAAAACCTAAAACCAACCAAAAAATGATAAAAATATATAAAAATAAAGGGAGAGAAATAAAAAAAAGAATGGAAGAAATAATAATATCAAAAATAAAATAATTATGGAATAATAGTAGTGATGGTAGTGGTAATCGTAGCAATAGTAGAAGTAATAATAATAATAATAATAATAATAATAATAATAATAATAATAATAATAATAACAACAACAACAACAACAAAAGCAAGATAAACAAGAAAAATTGTAAAATGAAAAAAAAGGTAAAGATGGAAAGTGCTTAGTTAAGCAAAAAAAAAAAAAAAAAAAACTAAGGGTCAAACTATAGTGTACATTGTAATTTCTCTAAATAAAGCCTAGTACAATTGTTGGCTTCAAGATGGAAAAACATCCATACCCATGTTTATTTGTGCTCTTTTATCCATAGACTAATCATAATTGTTGAGTGTATTTGAAGATTGATCAATACATTATAAATTACTAATATCACAAAATAAAGATATTGAAATATGACTTCAATGGTGGTAATGGTGACAGAAGCCCAAGCGGCCGCTCATCTCATAAATGGAGTTCATGATCAATTGTAGCACTTCCATAATACCAGCTGCACAAAAACCATATTAACATGAAAAGAAATATAAATGTAGATATAGATCAATATCCAAGATAACAATAAATGAAAGAAGAAAGAGAAAATGGGAAGGGGATAGCTAGTCTAAGGACCAATTATACCCTTATAACTATAAAAAATCATAGCAAGATTCTTGTGCATCAAGAGAAAAAAGGAAACTAATATATGCAACTACACCATCAATCAATATATGAAAAGTTAATGTCCTCACTTTGTGGTCTAATGGTTCAAGTGATTGACATTATAAGGTAATATCATAAGTTCAACCCCTCCCTCGTCCCCTTCCTCCTCCTCCTTGACTTTATAATTATTTAAATTGTTAAAATTAAAGTAAAAAATGGTTGCATCATTCAGTGTAGCCACATAAATTAAAATAAAAAAAAGGAGAAGTCAACACCAAATTCGGTGCTGACAAAAGGGTTAAAAAATAGCCATCATTCATGGCTATATAAAGGTCATTTACTCTACAATTTTATGCTACAAAAAAAAAAACACTAGCATAACAATGGCAATAGAGTGTATTGTGTGAGTCAGAGCTAGTAAGTTGGTGAGTAATTATGAGTAATCTCCTCATGGGGAAAAATATATAGAGAGTGGGTTATCTCCTATATTATAAAGAGAATTTTATTGTATTCTCCTTGGGGTATAGAGAGATATTTTGTAACTCGTATTATTTTTTATAGTGAAATTCTTCTAGTCTTGCCTATGGTTTTTTCTTGATTTGTTTAGGGTTTTCCACGTAAAATTTATGTGTTCTTTTTTGCTATTGTCAGGTTTAGTTGTCACAAATTCTTGTACTCCTGGTAAAATTATATTTAGGTGTATGGTATTTAAGTTGACCATTATGAACCCCACAATTTCTTGAAAATTTATCTTATGGTGATTTTTAGTACAGTTATTTAGACTCTGATCACTTGTGCAGTAGTTCTCAAAGTTATGTTGTATATTTTCTTCAATTTTATCATTTCAATTATTTTAGCTACAATTTGCCCTATTTAATTCATAGTCCAATCCTCAATTTTTTCAATAAGTGGTATCAGAGAATTTGGTTTATAATTAGTGATAGAAGAATTGGCAGCACAATATAAGATTGAAAAATTTAACGGGAGAAATTTCTGACTATGGAAATTGAAGAGAAGGCAATATTGAAAAAAAAAAATTTCTTGGCGGCTATCAGTGGAAGGCTAGAAGAATTCACAAATGACAACAAATAGAAAGAGATGGATAAGAATGTTGTTGCAGATCTTCATCTCGCATTAGCAGACGAGATACTATCAAGCGTAAAAGAAAATAAAACTATAAAGGAGATATGGGATCAGCTCACTAGACTCTTTGAGGCCAAGTCAATCCATAACGAAATTTTCCTTAAGAGGAAGATTTACACTCTTCAGATGGTAAAATTTACTTCAATGATGAAGCATATAAATACTTTGAATACTTTTTTTCCCAACTCATATCATTAGGATATAAAGTAGAGGCAAATGAATATGCTAAACTTCTACTTCAAAGTCTACTTGATTTGTATAATCAACTCATTATCAACCTAATAAATAATCTTCTCACAGATTATCTATTCTTAGATGAAATTGCAGATATTATCCAAGAGGAAGAAAGCAGGCATAAAAACAAAGAAGACAAGATGGTGAATTCGCAACAAGTGGAGGCTTTAGTGGTAATAAGAGGGAGATCAATGGAACCTAGCTTTAGTGGGAGGTGAAGATAAGGCATATTAAGAAGCAAAAAGAATTTTAAGTGCTACAACTATGGCAAAAAGGGTCACTTGAAGAAGGATTGTTCGAATCTAAACGATTCCAAACCTCAAGGAAATGTTGCAAGTATATCAAATGATGGCATTACTTTATGTAATGAAATTGTGACAACTGGCTCATATAGAAAGAAATTTTCTAATGTGTGGATTTCAGACACAATAACTACTTGGCATATTTCCGGTCAAAGATATTAGTTTTTTTATTATGAACCTATCTTAGAAGGATCAATGTATGTAGTTGATGATCGTCCTTTGAAGATTGTCGGTGTTAGAACCATCAAATTGAGGATGCATGTGTTAGTGATATACCATAGGCCAATTATGCAATGGCTATACTTTGACATTGTTATATTTCTATTTTAATAATAAAGGGCATTTTATTATTACTGGCTAATTCTAGTACTATCTTTTATTAGTTAATTCTACTAAGATCATCAAGTATGTGACTTGATAGTAATTCTCTTAGGTGATACTTGAATTCTAAGATAAATATCCCTAGGTGATTATTACTGTACAAATAATGATGAATAAAAACTAGTATGAGGTTGACTGATGATTAAATTTTACTAATCATGTATATAAGATATTAAGTCAAACTCATAAGTACATAGGGATATGATGTACTGGATCGACCCACTATAAGAATACCACAAGGATTATTGTCATAGGTAATTCTCATTATAATAGTTTATTTGAGTCCTCTAACATGAGATCACCATGGTTTCCTACATGATAAGTTATGTATTTTAACACATTCCCACACCATACTTTAACCGAATGGTAAAACATATTGTGATTGGATATAAAATGATTTATGTGACGAATATGAGTAATTAATATGGAATTTGTCCTTTAGTTATTTTGAGAAGATATTTGTTAGGCCCTTAGATGAGTTAGATTAAAGAGAAATGCATGGCCATGCTAGAATGGTAAAGAGTTATCAGCATTAGTCTACTTGGGGTCGAGAAAAAATATGATATAAGGATGACATAATCCATGCCTTATGTTCAATCAGGATATCATGTGACAAAAGGATTATATTACATTTTGTGTATTAGGTTATGTCAGATTATCGGCCTTCACATAACTTGGGTAGTCATAATGTCTTACTAGAGACCAATTATGATTTATGGGCTAAAATGGGAATTTTAGGCCCACTGCCAACATTGTGTAAACCTACAAGGTCATACACTTAAAACAAGCCCAAAACAGATTTAGGTTATATATATATATATATATATAACTTGGGTAGTCATAATGTCTTATTAGAGACCAATTATGATTTGTGGGCTAAAATGGGAATTTTAGGCCCACTGCCAACATTGTATGAACCTACAGGGTCGTACACTTAAAACAAGCCCAAAACAGATTTAGGTTAATAAGCCTAATAATTATCTCTATGTAAGATATATATATATATATATATATATATATATATATTAAGCCACTTTTTCTCCTTCCTTTTCCTACACTTCTTTTGTAAAAAGAAAATACATAGAGAGAAAACATGTTGTAAGAAAACAAAGGTTCTAGCAAACCTACTTTGCTTTTGATTATCTTGTTCATGTGGATACTATAGTGGATGTGATCTTTTCGTGAATTTTTAATCAAATAAGAAGACATGAAAAGCTCGAGGTAGGTGTCACCAGTGTGAACTCCCTCTCTTCCTTCCAACGTTCTTGCCTAGAAATCATCTTAGTGAGTTTTTGAAAACCCTCTCAATTGATCTAATTTGAATTACATGGATCCAGGTTATGGGTTTTGTAGTTAAAAGATTTTTTTTGCTATGTTATGGATCATGAAACCCAACAATGGTATCAGAGCAAAGGATAGTTGCGCATGGTGATGCAGTGAATAGAGATGCATGGACTATCCAATTCTTAGGAACTCTCACGTGTGATCATATGACAAAGCATGGCTCTTTACCCAAGAGCACAAGTGTTGTGTGCTTTGATAGGTATATGTGGATGTCACCTCATATGATGAGATCAAGTCTATATAGGTGATTCAATCACCCTACTTATTTCCCAACAATGGTGTTAGAGCCACTTGTAATTCCATTATATTTATTTTATGATATATATGATTTATTCATAAGATATGGAAATTGGTTTTTATATATATATGTGATATATATGCATTTGATTTTGAAAAGTGTTTTTAGAATGTCAACTGAACATTTTTATGTGATGATTAAATTAAATCTACATTGAAAACAATTTTGTACATTAATTGGATTATGGTTTTTTAATACGATTAAACACCATTTCTAGTATGAATTTTTGGAAAATACATGCTATTTTTAAGTGCAGAAATTTGGATGTACAGGTCGCATGGTCGTGTGATTAAGGCACACAACCGTGCACAAAATGACGTCACACAAATTTTTGACATTATAAAGTGCACATGGTTGTGCGCATTTAGGTACATGGCCATGCACATTATGCAAATCTACATAGTGCAAATACAAATATTATTTACTTTCTTATTCAAGTGTTGAACGAAATTAGCATGTTTTGAACATACTAATGAACCCTCACCCGCTAATCGGCTACTAGAATTATCGAATGGATTTGCTACATAAATTATTCTCAACATAATAATTTATTTTAATACAAATAAACTTATTATGCTCTATATGTTTAGTGTAATATGCATGGTGCATAGCATGGCCCTTAAGACCAATGTGATTAGATTTTTGTTTTTCATTTTTATGGGTTATAATTTATTAAATACAACCTATGAGTCATTTTTTATTTTTTGTAATTTATTTTATTAAGTAGTAATAGAATTGTATATATTACAACTTGTAATGTAATGTAAATGAAGACCCAACGTGGAGACTCAAAAGGAGACCAAGGATGGAGATCCAAGGTGGAAACTCAAAGTGGAAATCTAAGGTGAAAGGCTCAGAATGGAGAAAGTCTTATTACCTAAGATTAACCATTGATCTTCATATTGGCTTATGAAGATTAATATAGATTTGGGCCATGTTATGTCACATTTACTTTATTGCTTTATTATTATGTTATCTATGAGATGTTATGCATGTGATATATGTCTATAACATAATAATATCCAAATAAGGTAAAATAAATGGGAGCCCTTATTCAATATTAAGTCACAATGATGCCTCTCATATGCTCAAACACTTGTTAAGCCTTAGATTATTATATATGGGTCTACCATAGCAAAGTGTATTAAAACATCAAAGGAAGGCAAGTTGGAAAAGAGTGATTTCCAAACATTTGTTATAGTTTGACTTAACTAGGTCATCAAAAGGGTTTTGAACCTGGGGCATCATATGGGATTTTTATTCAGGACATATGATGTCAAATCCCATACCCTTCCATGAGTTACATGAGATGTAATTGATAAAAGTTACCTACCTAAATAACCATATCTTTAGGCAATAAGCTAAAGCTCATTTAGAGTATGGTGAAATATGGATCTTGGCCCATTAAAATTTACAAGTTAACTTAAGGGTTATTAATTTGATTAAATTGTTATAGGATTTATAATTATGACTTATGAAAATAACTTGATAAAATACTGAGTCCACTGTATATATATTTGTTATAAATAATGGCATTAAACACAACATTTAATTTGTCATTACGATCGATACTTGAGAAGGATAAGCTTAATGGGACTAACTTACTTGAATGGTACAGAAACTGAAGAATTATTCTTAAACAAGAAAGAAAGAAATATATCCTTGATCAACCTATCGTAGATGAACCATCTGTTAATGCTTTTAGAGCTCAAAAGGATGCTCATGGTAAGCATATTAATGACTCTATTGATGTCACTTGCCTCATGCTTGGATGCATTGAATTAAAACTACAAAAATCAATTGATGAAAATGGATGCTTATACAATGATAGGCCATCTCAAGAAAATGTTCCAAGAGAAAGCTAGAATTAAAAGGTTTAGTACCATAAAGGCGTTGCTTTCTTGCAAGTTGACTACTGGCAGCTCCATGGGTTTTCATGTTCTTAAGATGAAAGGTCATCTTGAAGATCTCAACAGACTTATGGATTATAAATTATAACATGCATGGCATAAACAAAACTATTTCTGAATTGCATGGGATGCTTAAGACTATTGAGAAGAACATCAAAACTACCAAGGATGTTCGAATAGTTAATAAAGGGAAAGGTATAAAAAGGATGGGAAAGGGTAAAGGCAAAATTAAGGCTTTCAAGGGCTTTCAAAAGCTCAAGCCCAAGCCTAAACCTGCACCTCAAGCAAAACCACCTAAGGAAGGAACATGCTTTTTCTGCAATGAGCTAAGCCATTGGAAAAGAAATTGCAAGCTCTTTATGGGTGATGTGAAGAAGAATAAGGGTAGTGTGACTACCTCTTTAGGTATTCATATTATAGAAGTCAATTTATCTACTTCTAATTCTTAGGTATTAGATACCGATTTTGGATCTCACATTTGTACTAATGTGTAGGGTCTAAAAAGGAGTAGAATCTTGGATAAAGGTGAAGTTGACCTATGAGTTGGAAATAGAGCAAGAGTTACTGTAATAGTTGTAGGAACTTATGAATTAACTTTGCTTAGTGGACTTGTTTTAAGTTTGAAAAACTATTATTATGTACCTGTTATGAGCAAGAATATCATTTCTATTTATTGTTTCGACAAGAATGGTTTTGAATTTATTATTAGGAATAATAAATGCTTTATTTATCATGATAATGTTTTCTATGGATATGCTCCATGAAATCATGGTCTTTATGTTTTAGACATAAAAGACATAAATGAAAGTCCATTTATAACATTAATACAAAGAAATTTAAATCTAATGATTTAAACACAACCTATCTTTAGCATAACAACCTATATTTGGCATTGTTGTTTAGGCCATATAAATGAGAAACACATTTTGAAACTCCATTAACCTGGACTTTTGAAGTAATTTGATTTTGAATCATTTAAAACTTATGATTATTATTTATTACGAAAAATGACTAAGTCACATTTTACTGAACATAGTGGAAAGGCTAATGATTTATTGGGCCTTATACATTTTGATGTATAAGGTCCATTAAATTCCATTACTAGAGGACGTTATTAGTACTTCATTACAGATGATTTTAATAGATATGGCTATATCTTTTTAATGAAGCACAAATCTGAATCTTTTGAAATGTTCAAAATTTTCAAAAATGAAGTACAAAATCAATTTGGTAAGAATATTAAAGTACTAAGATCTTATTGAGGTGGCGAATAATTAAGCCAAGAATTTATTGATCATTTGATGGATTGTGGAATAGTTTTACAATTGACTCCACTAGGAACACCATAATGGAATGGTGTATCTGAATGAAGAAATCAAAATTTATTATATATGGTTCGATTAATGAAGAGTCAGTATGATCTTCCAATCTCCTTTTGGGTTTATGCTCTAGAAACTACTGCATTCCTTTTGAATAGAGTTTCATCAAAGGCAGTTGAAAAGACACCATATGAGATATGGAATGGGAAAACTCCCAATTTATTTTTCTTAAGATTTGGGGATGTGAGGCTTATGTGAAGCATTAAATTTTAGATAAATTAGAACCCAAATCTAACAAGTGACTTTTTATGGGATATCCTAAAGAAACCAAAGGATATTACTTTTATAATGCTTCTAAGAACAAAGTGTTTGTTGCTTAGGATAGTGTCTTTTTGGAAAGAGAATATATTTCTAAAGGAACTAGTAGGAGTAAGGTATAACTTAAAGAAATTCAAGAACCACAGAATAACATTATACTATATATAGAACCTTAAATGGATCAACAAGTAAATGTTGAATCTACACTAGTACCGCAAGGTCTTAGAAGGTATGGTATGACACATTATAATCTTGAGAGATATGTATTTCTCATAATAGATAATAACGATGTAATGATTGAGGATCAAAGTGAGCCCACAACCTACTAAGAGGCCATAAAAATTACAGACTCTAAGAAATGGTTAGAGGCCATGAAATCAAAATGCAATCCATGTATGATAATCAAGTATGGACTTTAATTGATCCACCTAAAGTTTTAAAAACTATTGAGTGCAAATGGGTTTTCAAAATGAAAACTAACATAGAGGGCAATGTGCATACCTTTAAAGCAAGACTAATTACAAAGGGTTTTAAGCAAACACATGGTATAGACTATGATGAAACCTTTTCACCAGTTGCTATGTTGAAATCAATTCAAATTCTCCTTATTGTAGCTACATACTATGATTATGAGATATGGAAAATGGATGTCAAAATAACATTTCATAATGGAAACTTACTTGAGGATGTGTACATGACACAACTAGAGGGTTTGTTAATCTTGAGAATTTTGGAAAGGTATGCAAGCTTCAAAGGTCCATTTATGGACTGGAGCAAGCATCTTAAAATTGGAATCATCATTTTGATGAAGCAGTAAAAGAGTTTGGCTTCATTAAGAATGAAGATGAACTTTATGTCTACAAGAAGGTTAGTGGGAGCGCAATTATGTTTTAAGTGCTGTATGTTGATGACATACTACTCATTGGAAATTATATCCCTATTGTACAAAATGTTAAATCATGGCTAGGGAATTGTTTCTTAATGAAAGACTTGGGTGAAGCTGCTTATATATTAGACATCAAAATCTATAGAGATAGATCTAAAAGGCTTATTGGCCTAAGTCAAATCATTTACTTTAACAAGGTATTGAATCAGTTTAGTAAGAAAAACTCTAATAGAGGATTCTTGCCAATGTCCCATGGCATTAATCTTAGCAAGACTTAGTGTCCAAAGACACAAGATGAGTAAGACCATATGAGTAACATTCCATATGCTTTTGCTATTGGATCCATCATGTATGCCATGTTATGCACTCGACCAGATGTCTCATATGCTTTGAGCATAATGAGCAGATACCAGTCAGACCCATGTGAAAGTCACTATATTACATTTTTACTATATGGTGGGCAAGAAGATTAGCTAGTTGTAAATGGTTACACAGATGCTAGTTTCCAATCTGACAAAGATGACTTCCAATCATAGTCAAGTTATGTGTTTTGTTTAAATGGAGGTGCAGTGAATTGGAGAAGTTCAAAGCAAGACACCGTTGCCAATTCTACAACAAAATCTGAGTATATAGTTGCCTTAGAGGTAGCCAAAGAAGATGTTTGGACTAAGAAGTTCATAAATTAATTAGGAGTTGTTCATACTATATTAAATCCAGTGGACTTTATTATGATAATAATGGAACCATAGCACAGCCTAAGGAACCCATATCACATCAACGATCCAAATAGATACTCAGGCATTATCATCTCTTTAGAGAGATCATTAAGAGAGGAGACATGAAAATTTGCAGAGTACCAATAAATGATAATGTTGTTGATCTACTAACTAAGCCTCTTCTACACACCAAGCATGAACGTCATACTAGGTCAATGGGTATGAGATACAATGTTGATTGGGCCTAATGCTAGTGGGAGATTATTAGTGATATGTCCTAGGCCAATTATGCAATGGCCATACTTTAACATGTTATATTTCTATTTTAATAATAAAGAGGAATTTTTATTATTATTGGCTAATTCTAGTATTATCCTTGATTAGTTAATTATACTAAAATCATCAAGTGCATGATTTGATAGTAAAACTCTTAGGTGATACTTGAATTCTAATTTAAATATCCTTAATTGATTATTGTTGTAGGAATAACAATGAATAAAGACTAGTATGAGGTTGACTGATGATTAAGTTTTACTGATTATATATATGAGATATTAAGTCAAACTCACAGGTACATATTTAGGAAAATGATGTACTAGATCAACCCATTATGAGAATACCACATGGATTGTTGTCATAGATAATTCTCATCATAATAGTATTATTTGAGTCCTCTGACCTAATATCACAATGGTTTCCTGCATTATAAGTTCTGTATTTTGACACATCCTTACACTATACTTTAACAAGATGGTAAAATAAATTATGATTGGATATAGAATGAGTTACATGAGGAATGTGAGTGGTTAAGATGAAATTTTTCCCTTAGTTATTTTGAGAAGATATATGTTAGGCCCCTCGATGAGTTAGACTGAAGAGAAATGCATGGCCATGCTAGAATGATAAAGAGTTATCAGTGTTAGTCTACTTAGGATCGAGAAACAATATGATTCAACAATATAAGAATGGCATAATCCATGCCCTATATTTAATCAGGATATCATTTGACAAAAGGACTATAGTACACGTTGTGTATTAGGTTATGTCGGATTATCCGCCTTCATATAACTTGGGTAGTCATAATATCTTGCTAGAGAGCAATTATGACTTGTGGGCTAATATGAGAATTTTAGGCCCACTGCCAACATTGTGTGAACCTATAGGGTAACACACTTAGAACAAGCCCAAAGTAGACTTAAGTTAATAAGCCTAATAATTATCTTTATGAAAGATTAAATAAATAAATAAATAAATAAATATATATATATATATATATATATATATATATATATATATATATATATATATATATATATATATTAAGGGTTAAGCCACCTTTTCTCCTTCTTTTTCCTACACTTCTTTTGTAAAAAGAAAAGACATAGAGAGAAAAAATGTTATAAGACAATAAAGGTTCTAGCAGACCCACTTTACTTTGGATTATCTTGTTTGTGTGGATACCTTAGAGGATGTGATCTTTTGGTAATGCCTTAATACGACAAGAAGAAACGAAAAGCTCGAGGTAGAATGTGACCAGTGTACACCCCCTCTCTTCCTTCCAACGTTATTGCCTAGAAATCATCTTTATGAGTTTTAAAAAACCCTCTCAATCGATCTAATTCGAATTACATGGATCTAGGTTATGGGTTTTATAGTTAAAAGTTTTTGTTTTCTGCTGCTTTATGGATCATGAAATCCAATAGTATGATGGCATAACTCGCACTATCCAAAATGTGCATAATGTGGAGGGCTTAAATAAAAATCTACTGTCTATAGAAGTATTATATGATCTCAGGTGTAGGGTTGAAATAAAAAATGGTATTATGAAAATAATTCGAGCACACTCTTACTAATGAAGGCATAAAAGATAACTATAAATTTATATATACTGCTAGGAGAGACTTTATAGGAGGTAGAACCATGTGTTGCTTTAGATGATTTATGTGAAAAGTTTATAATGATGTGGCACTAGAAACTTAGCCATATGTTAGAATAAGCAATGAAAATTCTAGCCAGGTAGAAACTACTTCCTAATCTCACAAAGGTATCCTTACCCTTTGTGAGCATTGTGTTACAAGCAAGCAGCACCGTGTGAAGTTCAACACATCTAATTCTAGAATTAAAATTATTTTAGAATTGGTTCACTTTTATGTATAGCAAACACAATACCAGCCTTAGGAGGAGCAAAGTACTTGGTGTCCTTTATCGATGACTACTCTAAGAGATGTTGGGTGTATCCTATCAAAAGGAAAGCTGATGTATTTGAAGTCTTCAAAGTATTCAAAGCATGGTTGGAGCTTGATTTTAGAAACAAGATCAAGTGTTTGAGGATAGATAATGGAGGAGAATATACTAATGAAGAATTTAGTAAATTCTGCAAGCAGGAAGGCATCAAAACGCAGTTCACTACAACATACACTCTTCAATAGAATAGAGTGGCAGAGCGGATGAACAAAACCCTATTAGAAAGAACAAGGGCAATGTTGGGATCTGTAGGTCTGGAAAAGTCATTATGGGCAGAAGCAATCAACACCACTTGTTATATGATAAATAGGTCACCATCAGCTGCAATTGAGTTAAAGACACCTATGGAGATGTGACTGGTAAGCCTATTGATTATTCAAACCTCTATATATTTGAAAGCCTTGCATACATGATGTATAATGCCCAAGAAACTACAAAGCTGGATCCAAATTATAGAAAATGGATATTTTTGGGATATGCAACAGGAGTTAAGGGGTATCATTTATGGGATCCCATTACCCATATGGTCATCATCAGTAAAGACATGATGTTTGCAAAAGATAAGCTGTAAGAAAAATATGATAGTAGCACATCAAAAGATAATTCAGAGACTAAAAAGATACAAGTAGAACAAGAGGATTCTTTTGAAGAAGCACAAAAAATAAAGAAGGACAACTAGTTAAGTATGAAGAAACCAAATTTTGATAGTGAACTCATGGTAGAAAAGCACCAACTTGGCATTCTGATTATATTATAGAGAATAATATTGCATGCTACTTTCTAATCGAGTATGGGGAGCCATCAACTCTTCATAAAGCAATGGAGAGTCCATAAGCATCTTAGTTGATGGGGCAATGCAGAAAGAAATTAAAGCTCTGCATAAGAAATAGACTTGGAAACTTATGCAGTTACCATAAAAAAGGAAGCCAATTGGTAACAAATGGGTTTACAAGATCAAGCATAACAATGATAATCAAGTGGAGTGGTATAATGCAAGATTGGTAGTGCAAGGGTATGATCAGGAAGAAGGCATTGACTTCAATGAAATTTTTTCCTCTGTGGTTCAACTTATAACAGTTCAAGTGGTCCTATCGATGTGTGCTATTTTGATTTCCATCAAGAGCAATTATATGTGAAAACTACTTTTCTTCATGGAAAACTTGAAAAAGAGATTTATATGCTCCAACTAGAATGTTTTAAAGAACAAAGACAAGAGAACTTGGTTTGCGGGTTTACAAATCTTTATATGGCTTAAATAGGCATCGAGGTATTGGTATAAAAGATTTTATTCCTTCATCATGAGCTTTGGATACAACAGACTTAATATAAATCCTTATGCATATTTCAAGAGGTCTGGTGAAAATGACTTCACCATTTTATATTGTATGTTGATGACATGTTGGTAGCAGACCCCAATAAAGATTAAATCAAAGAATTAAAGGCATAGTTGGCTAGGGAATTTAAGATGAAGGATTTAGGACTAGTAAACAAGATTCTAGGGATGCAAATTCACCAAGATAGAAATAATAGGATGATTTGGCTACTCTAGAAAAACTAGTTGAAAAAAGTCTTGCGGCAATTCAACATGCAAGATTGTAAGCTAATTTTATCCACCACTTCTTACTAATTTCAAGTTACCCTTCAGTATAAGTCCTAGCAGTGAAGTAGAGAGGATGGAAATGTTTTAAGTACCATATGCATTAGCAATGGGAAGTTTAATGTTCAATATAATATGTATAAGACTAGACATTGCATATGCAGTGGGAGAGGTTAGTCGGTACATGGTGAATCCTAGTAGAGAGCATTAGAATGTTGTGAAGAGGATCCTAAGATACATCAAAAGAACCTTAGATGTTGCATTATGTTATAGAGGATCAGACTTTATTGTTAGATGATATGTTAACTCAGATTATACAGGTGATTTGGATAAAAGCAAATCTACAACGAGTTATGTGTTTATACTTACTGGCAGTGCTATAAGTTAGGTATCAAAATTGCAATTAGTTGAGGCTATGTCAACAATGGAAGCAAAATATGTAGTAGCTACACAAGCCAATAAAAAAGCAATTTAGTTGAAGATGGCAATGGAAGAACTTAGGCACAAACAAGAGAAAGTTTCTTTGTTTAGTGACGATCAAAGTGGCTTGCATCTTGCAAAAAATATAGCCTTTCATTCAAAGTCAAAACACATTCAAGTTTACTATCACTTCATTCAAGAGAAAGTGGAAGAAGGAACTTTTAATTTGCAGAAAATTCATACCAAATAAAATCTTGAAGATTTCTTAACAAAAATTATCAATAGTGATAACTTTATTTGGTGTTGACTCTCCTACGGCCTGACAGACACGTAAGCAACATGAAATGGCAACATAAAAAGAATGGTATGGAGATGTGATTAATCCTTAATCAATCTTCAAGTGGGAGATTATCAAAGTAAAAGTAAAAAAATGGTTGCACCACATAAATTGAAATTAAAAAAAAGGAGAATTCAACACCAAATTAGATACTGACAAAAGGGTTGAAAATTAGTCATTCTTTATGGCTATATAAAGGCCATTTACTCTACCATTTTATGCAACCCAAAAAAAAAAACACAAACATAGCAACGAGAAGAGAGTGTGTTGTGTGAGTGAGAGTTAGTGAGTTGGTGAGTAATTATGAGTAATCTCCTTGTGGGAAAAATATATAGAAAGTGGGTTATCTCCTATATTATATAGAGAATTTTATTGTATTCTCCTTGAGGTATAGAGAGAAATATTTTGTAACTCATATTATTTTTTATAGTGAAATTCTTCTAATCTTGCATGTGGTTTTTTCCCAATTTGTTTCAGGTTTTCTACATAAAATTTGTGTGTTCTCTTTTGCTATTATTGGGTTTAGTGGTTGCAAATTATTGTACTATTAAATTACTTGTTCTAATAAAATTTTGTCTAGGTGTGTAGCATTTTAGTGGACTATTGTGACTCACTGTATTTTCTTAGAAATTTACCTTGTGGTGATTTTTAGTGCAATCATTTAGACTCTAATCACTTATGCAATAGTTCTTAAAGTTGTGTTGTATATTTTTTTTTTCAATTTTATCATTTCAATTATTTTAACTGTAATTTGTTCTATTTAATTCACAGTTTGATACTCAATTTTTTCAAATATAAATATATATAACAAATCACATGATGTTGTTAGAAATTATGAAAGATAATGTGGCATGTAGTGTTTTAGTCAAATCATTTTTTAGAAAATTGTTAAAAGAAAAATAACGATTGTGATTTATTTTTTAATTTATAATTATTTCACAATAAAAAATAAAAAATAAATCTATTTAATTATAATAATGATATAAAAAAATTATTTCATCAATGATTTCTCAATGGTTTAATCAATTTTTGTGATTTTTAAATTTTTTTTATAAATATCTTATGGTTTCATTATATGTCACTTTCAACCGGTGGTTTATTTTATATAAGTTTGGAAAATTGAATGACACTAGTGGAAATTATGGCATAGTAAAAGATATTTAATCAAATCACTTTTTTTTAAGAAGTTATTAAATGTGATTTCATTTCACTTAATAGATATTTTTGTGATAATTCATTACTTTATTTTATAATTCTAAAAAAAAAAAGAAATTGATTTGTTTAATTATGAATGATGATATGAAAAAATGTTTTATCAATGATTTCTTAATAGTTGAATCAATTTTTATAATTTTTATATTATTTTAATAAAAAATATAATTTTTTTATTTTCTTGCACATATATACTATTTTATATGTATTTTAATAAAAATTATACTCCACAAAATTATATAAAATTTACAAAAGTTGATTGAACCATTAAAAACTTATCAATAATTTTTTTTCGTATCATTTATTATTATTATTATTATTATTATTATTATTATTATTTATAAAATTAAAGAGAAATAGCATCAAATAGTGCACCACAACATCCTAGTTATGCTAGCCCCTCAGTAGCGCCTCCTTCACTTGAAATTCTCTTCTGAAATATTATTAAAAAAAATGAAAACACCAGTTTATAAAAACAACCCAAGAAAGACAAAAAAAACTACAAATAGAGAAACCTATCTAAACGATAGTTGGTTCTGCCCATAGCATCATGTTGCATCAATTCATGGCATTCCACTGGGTAAGTTAGCCACCATGTTTCAGTCTACAAGTTAATGGCCAGATTAGAAAGCCTATCTACCACCTGATTTCCCTCTCTGAAGATGTGACTAATGTGAACCTGCATACGGCTAAGCAACTCCTCCCATTGAAATTGAAGAGCCCATGGGACTGTTGCAGCACGATTTCTCAATAACTGAACAACAAGTAGAGAGTCCCTTTCAATCCATATAGGATGAGCTGAAAAAGAAAGGCTTTACGAATAGCAAGCATGACAACAATTAACTCAGCTTCAAAGGCAAAGCGAACACCTAATGGAGCAGCGAACGAAGCCAAAGCGTAGCCACAGCATCGCGAATCACCCCACCTACACCAACAATGCTTGGCGAGCCTCTAGCAGCACCATCAGAATTTATCTTCGACCAACCTTTCGGCGGGGGAAGCCAATAAATAGGAATAAACATGAGTGCAGGCTTAGAAATTTTGGTGATATGAAAACGTGAAAGAACTGTGAAATCCGAGACAGTATTATGCATGAAACCAAGTTTAAAAACCTCAACCTCTTTTAGTGATTTGCAAATGAAACAAATAGCTGAGGAAATTGGATGGTAATCAGACTTGAAAATAATTTGATTACGAGATCTCCAGATGCTCCAAACAGTTGCTAAAATTCCTGCACACCATAATAATACACGCAGTTGAGGAGCAAGATGGACATTCCAAGCCGATTTAAAAAGGTTGTGAAACCATGAACAATATCAATTTGCACTTGAAACAAACTGCACAGAGAAGTCCAAAGTGTGACCGCATATTGACAAAAAGAAAAAATGTGATCCATACTCTCTTCAGCTCTTGCACAAAAGGGACATCTAGAAGCTAAGCTGAAACCTTTATGAGCAAGAATGTCATCAGTTGGCAGCTTGTAGAACAAAGCATGCCAAAGTAAAAAAGAACAAGATGGGGGGAAGATAGTATCTTCATAGATCCTTTCCCCAAGCCACTTTAGGAGCATAAACACGATAAAAATTATAAGCTTCTTTACAAGTTAAAAAACCATATGAAGAGCCATGATACACAAAAGTATCATCTAGATAATATGACGATTTGATAAACAGAATACCATCATAAATATCGTGAAAAGCAAGTCTAAAATTCTGAGCTAAAATCCATTCCCCATTAAAGAAGACATCCATAATAGTAGTTTGAAGCTTAGCTTTGATATGAGAAGGAATACCACGTTTTTCAGCAATAGTATAAGCCAGCCAATTATTATTCCAAAAATGAAGTTTAGAAGATGTGCCGACTAACCATTGGCAATGCTGAGAAAGATCAAAATAACCTTGTGGAATAGATGGCCAAATGGAGGAGTATATATGAGAAGACTGAGCTGACTTTAAGAAAAAAAAAAAAAAAAAGAAAGAAAGCGCGATCAAAGCAAAAAATAGACAAACCCCTTATCACAGTGTACACTCCAAGCAAGTTTGCAAAGCATAGCTGAATTCAAACAATGCAAATGCTTAAGTCCAATACCACCTTCCTCTTTTGGGGCGATAATAGTCATCCCATTTAATAGTTACCAACTTCTTAGAGGTAATGGAACCCGTCCAAACAAAATTACAAATGGCTTTCTCCAAATAATAAAGTACATAGGCCACTTATAAATCATGAAAGAATGAAGAAGGGAGCCATAAATCATAGAAGTAACCAGCAGCTCGAACAGCCATGTAAAGGACCTTACCTTTCCAATTATCAAATTTGGAAAGAACATTGTCTGCTAAAGGTTATAACCAACGTCGTCTAGGAACGCCTTTGAAGAGAGGGACACCAAGATACTTAAAGGGCAACCTTCCATGCCTTATACTCAAAGTAGTAGTTAACATATTAACTATAGAAGAAGAAACAGAGTTGCCAAAATAAATTTCAAACCTATGCCAATTTACCCTCTAACTAGAAATATTCCCATAATCCTGAAAAAGCGAGAGATAGCCTGAATGTTCACTTTACTTGCATGCCCAAAAATTAAAATGTCATCAGCATAAAGTAAGTGTAATGGACAAGAAACCCAACTACTGCTAAGCATGGGAACAAATTTGGCATTATCAACCATTTAAAGCAACTTGCGATTAAGGTAGTCTTCCCCAAGACAAAAAAGAAGAGGCAAAAGCGGATCCCCTGATGGACCCCTCTAGAACAAGCAAAATAACCTTGAAGATGGCCACTAATAGAAATTGAAAGATGAGCAGATCGAAGAATGGTAGCAATCCAACCACGTAACTTTTTCAAAAAACCAAAGCAACTCAAAACTTCTAAAAGAAAAGGCCACTCTATTGAATCAAAGGCCTTAGAAATATCAATCTTAAGCACTATGTTACCAGTAAAACATTTAGAGTCTAAAAGACTGATATTTTTTGAGGCCACTACAATACAACTTTCAATATGTCTACCTTTAATAAAGCCAAATAAAGCCAAATTGAGGAGGAGCAATTATATTCATAGCAACAATAGACAATCTGTCTGCAAGAATTCTAGTAATAATTTTATAAAAAAAATTACTTAGAACAATTGGCCTAAAATTCTTAACTTGGAAAACATCATGAGATTTCAGAATAAGAGTCATAATACTAGCATTCATACCACCAATCAATGTACCCAAAATAATAAAAAAAATAAAAATAAAAAATAAATAAATAAATAAAATTGAACCGCCTCACAAACATCTTTGCCAACAAAGTTCCAACAGTTTTTGAAGAAAGCTCCATTTAACCTATTAGGACCAGGGACACTATTCGGGTCCATATAAAAAACAACACTTCGGATATCATCAAAAGAAGGCACCCTACATTGCATGGAATTATTTTCGCCAGTAACAACCTTCGGAATCACTTGCTGCACATAAGATAAATCATAAGAATGCTTATTGGATGTGAATAAAGTGGAAAAATAATCAACAATATGTTGATTAATAATAGACTCATTAGTAACTAGTGCAGTATCAATTATAAGGCTATGGATACCCATTTGATGACATCAACGCAGTAGTAAGTTATGATAAAATTTTGAATTTCGGTCTCCATCTACAAGCCAACGAATTCTGCTTTTCTCTTTTAACAATGTTTCTTGATTTTTAAGATGAAGAGAAAGAGCATTGTGAGCTGCCATTTCCCTAGCATGAAGAACCTCAAAAAAACCAAAATTTTCAATTTCATTTTGGATCGAAAGTAATTCCTGTTTGGTGGAAGAAATAGCCAAGTCAACATTACCATTTTATTTTTATTCTCTTTATTTTTTCCTTCTTTATTTTTTTTTAATTTTATTTTTTTCCTTATTTTTTCCTTTTTTCATATTTATTCTTTCCTCCTTCCTTTTCTTCTTTTTATTTTCTCTTTATTATTTTTTATTTCTCTTTTTTTCCATATTATTTTTCATTTTTATTCTTTCCGCCTTCCTTTCTTTTATATTTATATTTATATTTTTTCTTTATTATTATTATTATTATTTGTCTTTTTTTTTCATCTTTTTTCAAAATTTTTATTTTCTCATTATTTTCTTTTTTTTTTTCATCTTTTTATATTAGTGGAGCATTAGCCAATATATATTTTTAGAATTTTATTTCATAAATTTTTTGATATTTTATACTGAAATATAATCTTTTTTATTTTTATTTCTTTGTTTCCTCTTTTTTTTTTCTCTTTATTTTTTAATAAATTTAATGTTATTTTCTAAATGTTATTTTTTAATTCCAATAGACTAAAGTAAACACAAATTATTTAATGTTATAAAAAATAGTTAAAAATGGTATCATTTTATTTTATTTTTATTGGGTTTTGTTAAAAAAGGTTAGAATGCATTGCTCTATAAAAATACTTTTTATTTTTTATATGTTTTGTTTATTTGTTATTTTTTTTATTGGATAGGGTGTTGAAAATGTTGATTTTGTTTCTAATTCTACTCATAATGGTGGTCTTGGTGGATAGAATGTAGTGTTTATGTGGTATATATTTTTATCAATTTTTTGTAATCTATTTCTTGTTTCTTTTTGGTGTCTGTTTTAATTTTGTATTCGCAAGATGCTAAAGATAATTTTATCAATCCTCCTCCAAAGCATAGGGAGCACATACCTGCCTATAATTTAAAGTCTCTATTTGTTATTGTATAAGAAACCGAAAATAAACCAAAAGTATAAACATTTTCTTTCGAATTAAACGAGTTGTGATTATTGTAATAGAAAATTTTTAAAGAAACGAATATGTTTTAATTTTTGTGGTGTTGTTGAGTTGTAAGAAGATGTTGTCATTTTATGTTGCGTTTATAATTTGGTATCGTTTTGGTTTCTAATACTTTTTTGTTCTAATTTGGTGTCATTTTGGTCTTGGTTTTAGTTTCTTATACTTTTTTGTTTTACTAATGGCAATGTAGTTGTATCACATAGTTTATTTTTTATATGTTTGTTGTATTTATGCAGTCTTTATTTTATATCCAAATATTCCATAGTTGAAGGAAAGTTATAATTTTGATTTTCTTTGAATTTGTTTTTGGTTTTAGATTCAGTTTTTGTATCCTTTTAGTTTATCTTTGGTTTTTATTCATTTTTCTTTTGTATCTTTTTGGTCTATTTTTTTTTTTTTTTTTGTTTTCAATCATTTCTATGTTTTAGTTTTTTTTGGTTTTGAAGAATTATATGAGATTTTTAGTTATGTCCTGCAATATTATGTATTTATTACATAATATATATAAGAGGTGATTGCTCAAATCCACACATGAATTTATCAAGTTAAATTAAATAGACAATAATCATAAAAGAATAATTCCCATTCATGCAAGGAGCAGCATCCACAAAAAGAGAGGAATTCACTTGATTTGCACATTTGGAGGATATGTCAAAAAATAATAATAGTAATAATCATTTGTAGGAATTCACCATTAATGCAAGCTGCAATGTCCTGGATTGCCTTTTTAATTGAAAAGGGTAGCTGATGTTGATATTTCCTGAAGGAGGAGGACAAAAATGGGCCACTGGGGCATTGCATGTTTTGAAAGATATGTCCAAAAAACAAAAAATCAAGGAGTAGGGTGAGAAAGAATAAGGAAAGAAAGACTGGTTCTTGACATTGAAGAAGAAGAAGAGTGAAAGAAAGAGATTAAAAAAGGAAATTTTAAATAATTGATATTAAGGGATCGGTTTGTGGAAAAGAATGTACAGGAAGGGAAAGAGAGTGTACAGGAAGGGAAAGAGAGAATGGCAGAAAACAAAGTTTTTTTTTTTTTTTTTTCACATTTAGCGTAAAAAAAAAAGGCACGCCTAAAATCATTCACCTTTTTAGGACACACTAGTAATAAATAAAAAGTTAATATGTTTTAGCGGTTGAGTTGATCTTTTGAGGTATTTTAGTAAAAATCCCTTAAATAGTTTGATATCTTCGATTTCTGGTGCCATAAGACCCTAATGTATCAAAAATATAAACCACAGATTTAAAAAAAATATTGTAATACGTACCTTTTATCATTTTTCTCAAAAATAATTATCCTACTGCATTTCAAAGGCGTAAAAAATAGACTTTTACCTTTAAATTAATTTTTATTTAATTACGACTATTTACTATCCTTATATACCAATATCCATAATCTTATTAAAAAAACATTAATTAAATAGGTTATAATTTTATCTATATGCATACAAATGTTTATCCTGAAGAATTTAAGAGCATCAAGCGTACGATACAAACTTGTCATAAAACAAACCACATGTTAAGCAGCGTTAAAAAGTGAAAGCAAAGTCTTAAAACCATATGGTTGGAAAATTACCCCTAAAATAAAAGGAGAACCGACCAAAGAAAAGGAGAGACTAATAATAAACTCAACCAGCAAAACTTGTCCAAAACAACAAATCTTAAAACCATATGGTTGGAAAATTACCTCTTGCTAAAAAGGGAGAAGAGTTGGGTGGGGTTATAACCCTTTTATCTAATAAGAACATGCAACCTATTGGCAGTTATAATTTAGAGATGTACTACTGCTACTTACCAAATTTCATGCTAAATGACAAACTCAAAAAACCTACATGAAACATATTGGATTAGTCTATACTGCAATGGTTTCACAGGATTTTAAAATTGTTGGATGCCTACAAATTTTGCAGCTTACAGCACTTAACCAGGTTACCGATATGTAGCTGCAGAACCAGATTACCGATATGTAGCTGCAGTTTTCATGTTAAGAGATATAAGTGCCTTGATGAAAGAACATGCATTCATTTGAATTTTTTTTTTTTTTAAATGCACCAAAAAAGTGAATCCTAAAAGCTGAAATCCTGCCAAAATAATAATACTATTATCATCACGTCTGGCATCTATATGATGCAAATGCTCTTGCAACTTCTTCCATTGATGTATTTTTCCGTCAAATTGAATTGAGTTTTCTTCAAAGGTCAGGCATGCCCTTCCCAGTTTTAGCATCATATGTCCTCTCCAATACAAGATCCATTGGAGTATCCTTAGGACCAGCTGCCAAGGTGAAAATGAAAGGTAAACAATCAAATTACTGCCAACATAGTTCAAACACATGGAGCCACAACAATAGAAGGGACCCTCTTTTAAGTGTTTCAAAATGATGCTTAGCTAATTTATCAAGTGATTTAAGGAATTCCTCATAAATTTAATAAGGCCTGCATGCATGTAAAATTGGAAATACTTTATAAACTAAAATCTAAAAAGCAATCTGATCTCTGTTTATAACCAAAGAAATTGAGTTTTCTTTACCTTTCGCAGCACTGCTCTCCATCTCTTTCTCCCTCTAATCAGTAACTAGGTTCCTCACTCAAAGTACATGCAACATGCTACATATTAACGTTTGACACCCGACAATTTTTATTATTTCTAAATAAACCTTCAAACTTTTAATCTGTTTCACCCCCTATAATTGTACTTTTTAATTACAAATATTAAAATGGACAAGCACTTGATTCCAAATGATTTTGAACATGTGAAATGCTAAAATTAGGTTCCAACTAATAAAAATAAAACTAATAACTCATATAAGAAAAGAAAAAACTTTTTTTTTTAATTATATATCTCTTCGAATTAAACACCAAAGATTATCCCCAAAAAGTTCATGGGTGAAACCATGCATTTGGCCATTTTTGAATTTAGATTATTAAAGTACACCTATTTTTGCTAAAAATAGTTAAGTGAGACATGATGACTTCAAAAAAAATAAAAATGAATATGACAATAAATGAAGAAATAAAAAAGCACATGAAGAAAGAAAATTGAATGAAAAAATAGAGTAAAAACAAAGGAAAGAAAGACTTCAGAATTTTAAACTTCCAAGAATTTTTTTTTAAAAAAAAAAAAAACAGAAAATGGGAAAAAAAAGACATTAAAGCTGGGCTCTTAGTCCAGCCAAAGAGCTAAACAATAATGAATAAAAAAAAAAAGTTTTGGGCGAGAAACAAAAGGCCAGGCTATGGTGTGCTGAAGTAGTATGCAAGAGAGATGAGCCTCCAAATGGAAAACATGTTAGACATGTTTTCCAACTCCAATTAAAAGAATGAAATAGAAAGGTAGTTTCAGTTTGCTACTTTGAAAAATCTCAAGCAAAACTTGCAAACATGCCCCATCGATTTCTCATTCTTTTATCATTCCACTAATCATAAATCTTGAAGTGCAGGATATCACCTATATTTATATTTTCAGTTTTGCACTTTATTTTCAAATCTGAGAAGTTAGCTTATCGAAAGAAATTAATGATTTTGGGGTCTGAATTTAATCAAGGTGCAGCCACATATCCCTCAATAATTACTCATTGAAGGAGATCATAAAATAATATAATGAGAAAACTACTTTGCTTATGTCACATATCTCAATGCTGTATCATGTTTCAATATATACGTACAGTACAAAAGATGTCTGAAATGGCTTTCCAATGAATTGCTTTTAGAATTTTTTTTTTTTTTTAAATGGGTTATAAGATTTAGTAGTATACCTACAGTAGGTCTTGGAGTTGTTCTTATCTTTAAAATCTCAGGACGTGGAATTATAGACCCAGATGCCCCTTGACCTCTAGAAATTCTTACTTTGGTACCGTCTTCTAGATATCTATATCCAATCTTGCAAGGTTTCCTGCATGGTAGCCACAGTTTTTGAATCTGACTCAAAATAAGAGTATTAACTATTGCTAATCAAAACCGTAGTCCCAACCATACCCAGTGACTGGGTCAAGAACTTGAACATTTGAGGCATGTAGTGGGGCTTCAACCGTAAAGATACCGCCTTCATGACCTTCGCCTGACTTGATGTGCTTCTTTACCTACAACCATGAAACAGAGATGAAAAAGAATGATGATCCAATAATAACATTAAAAACTATCTTCAACTGGATGACAGAATCATCAACAAAGAAAATCTCCACTAATCTATTCTATTTCCAGAAGAAAAGGCAAAACAGATAACAAAAATGAGCTCATGATTCATAAATACTAGATTAAAAAGCAAGGATAGGAAAATGTATGACACAGCATTAAATAATTATGAAAACACCAATAAAAGGGAATGTACTTTTAACACAATATGGTTAAATTACTATTTGTTTTAAAGGCACTATTCCTAGTTTCTTCTTTTTTGCTTTTGAACTTCAACGACATGAAAAATTATCAACTACAAAAATATTGAGCTCATCACATATTGGCTCAAAATGTAAATCCTACACTTGCCTTGATTTCTCTCTTCTCGTCAGGCAAGTTAACATGATGTCAACATGAGAAGCGAAACAAATCACTTGATTTTACGGAACATTATGCAGTTGACAGATAAGCACCCCATGAACAAATAATAAAAATTCGATATCAAGCATAACAAACAAGAGAAAACATATACATATATCTATTAATATCTCTCTAAAACATTGTTGAAATGAGCACTATGGTCTGTACGTCATAAACATTCTAACCATCCATAAATGTAGCATAAGACAGATCTTGTTTCTCAAAGTTAATAAAAAATCCCAAATTCCTAATAAAAACAAATAAGTTACAGAATGCATAAAACCAAATCACTTACATAATGTATAAGCAAATAAATAAGTTCCTCACCAGATTTTTTCCCTCAACAATAACGCGATTTTGAGAACGAATGACACGCTTAATAACGCCACTCTCACCTTTATCCTTTCCCCTGATTATCATAACCTGAAAATTTGAAAAATTTTGAGTAAAATGACAAACTATCATCTGTAAAAGTAAAGAGAAAAAGGAAGAGACAGGAGAGGATGCGAAATTATAAAATAATTCTTACATTATCTCCTCTCAGTACTTTCCAATGTCTTATTAGCTTTTCAGCTGCTTTCCAACCCATTTTCAACTGAGAAAGAGATCAGCAACCTTCAAATAAGTACCAAAAAGTATCGCATGAAAAAGATAAGAATAAGGGAGATGAAAAAAAAAAAGAAAAAGCCATGGAGAAATCAATTGATAAAAAATTCAAAAAAGGTTTTAACCAAACAAAGATTTCACTCAAGCAACAAAAATCATCATGAAAATGAATCTCTTTAGGCTTCCCAGAGCTTAGATATGAAAGAGAAGGATGAAGATTTTAATCAAGATTCGTAGGTGTCGGAAATTTGCAACATCATAAATAATTACAACAACTAAAAAAACAAAACTACAATTATAATTTCAAAAAATAATCTGCAGCTTCATGCATCAAAAGATAACACCAATTGATCTTTCTCACATACAAATCAATACAAGAACCAAAAATAACTAACGGGAAAAGCGTAGGCGACGATGAAGGCAGCAGCAAAGGTGGCGACAACGGCAGCAAGAAAAGGGGCGGGACGAGCGGCGGTGTTCTTGCTTGAGTCGGCGGCTTCTAACCAAAACAATCTCGACAACAACTCAAAAACAAAAAAAAAAAGGCTAATTTGAGGTAGTGTCCGAAATTATCAGCGGAGATGGTAGTCGTGATTTTCAGCAGTGGCGGTGTTCGTGAGGAGTTTTGAGATGGGAAAAAAAGCACTGACGGAGATGAACAGAGGAAACAGAAGTAGAGCAGCCCGTTCCCAAAAAGGAAAAAAATTACAGCGGCTACCAAGACATCTCCAACCCCTAACACTATAACATTGTCATAGTGTTATAGTGTAAAATTTATTTTTAAAATAATTTTTCTCCAATTCATTATAAAATTTTTCACAATAAAAAAAATATTTTTTATACATTTATTTTATATCTCATATTATAATATTTAAATATTTATGACATTACACATATATTTATATTTTTTTAATAAATACATATTTTAATATTATATTTTGGTATTATCAAATAATGTTAAATTAATAAAAATTAAAAAATTAATATTATTAAATTAATAATTTTTAATTATATAACATCATATTTAATATTTAATTAAAAATAAAAATAAAAAATTACATATTACATTCAAAGATTACTAATAAAAACATAAAATTTGAACAATATGTATAAATATTCATACCTCCGAATTAGTATATTTCTTTTATAAATGGTCAATTAATAAATTATGAAGTGCAATGTGTGCATCTTTGTCCTTGATTTGTCTATGTTGAGTAAGAAATTTTTGAAATCGAGTATTATTATCAACTATCGTTTCAACTTCCGGCATTGGTGCTTCCATTGCATATCTAATTACTGTATTTAAGTCATGTTCATCCTCAATTATCATATTGTGCATTATTATGCATGTTATCATCATATCATGCAGTACATCTTTTCTCCAATAATAGGTTGGTCTTGACATAATAGCAAATCGTGCTTGTAGAACTCTAAATGCTCGCTCAACATCTTTTTCTACACGCTTCTTACTTTATGGGAAAATATTTCTTTTTCGGAGTGCGTGGTTCATGAATAGTTTGTACAATATTTAACCATTTTGGGTATTTAGAATCAACTAAATAATAACTCATGTTATAGTATTTTCCCTTAATAACATAACTAGTAGGAGGAGCAATACCTTGTGCAAGATTGGAAATAAGATGAGATGACTCTAATACGTTAATAGCGTTATTAGTGCTAGGCATACCAAAACAAACATGTCATATCCATAGATCATAATCCGCTACAACTTCCAAAATAATTGTTGGTGATCCACAATGACCTGCATATTGTTCGGCCTATGCTATAGGACAATTTTTTCATTTCTAATGCATGCAATTTAGACTACCCAACATTCCAAGAAAACAACGTTATTCACTAACATGGAGTAACCTGGCAATGTCATTAGTAGTTGGTGATCTAAGATATCAGTTCGCAAAAATCTCCATAATAGCGAGACAAAAATGCTTTAAACTTTTAATTATCGTTGACTCGTCAATTTTCACATATTCGTCGATTGCATCTGTCGGTAGCCCATATGCTAACATTCGAAATACGACTGTTACTTTTTTGTAAAGTTGATAACTCACGTCTACCAAGGGCATCAATTTGTTATTGAAAGTAGGAATCATGTTGTTTTATTGCATCTACAATTCGCAGGAATAAATTTTGAGACATTTGATATCGTCATTGAAATATATCATCACCATATCGTGGATTATCATAAATATAATCATTAAACAAATTATGATCTACGACTTCACAATCTCGACGAATCACAATATGATCTGAAATAGATCCACGATGAGACACTTGGTATTGAAGTTGATGTTCATAGTATGCAACAATTTTGTTATTATTACATATCATACGAGACATCAAATCTTCTTGTTGTTGTTGTTGTGCAATTATATTATTCATCATTGTAGCATCATCTTCATTCGGAAGATAAAGATGAATATGACTTATACGATGAACCACCAATATCATAATTCATTTTTAAATTGAGAAGAAGTAAATATATTTTTTATGGAAGTTTATGATTACCCAACATCCATATGAAATTATTTATAGAACACAATTGTTAAAAATTACAATTTAGATGTTGATTCAATATGACGGTTGATATTATAATGAAATCAATCCAACGATTTAGTGAGATTATTTTAGATAACCTTATCTAAATTAATTGAGAAGTGTGCGAAGATTATAAGATTGTAGTACTATTTAATCCAACGAGTGAGACACAAAGAAAATAATCTGATGGTTGGGTGAGAATAATCCTGTTATGACCCATATTTTTAAGTTAATTTATTTTAATATGAGATATGCAGTGTTAATAAATTCAAAAATTTATATTTAAATTATTCTATTATTTGTGATTAGTAATTGACATTTTATGCTAAATTGTATATTCTATGCAAATACGTATTTTAAAAGGTAGTAAACTTACATTAGGTTTTATATTATTATTATTTTGAGAATTTATATTTTCTATAATATTAAATATTACTTAACTATTTCATAAGTATAATTTATTCTATATTATCTTTATTATTTTTAAGGCTATTATATATATATATATAGATATATATAGATATATATATATATATATATATATATATATATATATATATATATAATATATATATATATATATATATATATATATATATATATATATATATATATATATATGTATAGTATGTATAATTTGGAGGTTAATACACATATATATTAAATTATTATAATATAAAGTATATTATAATATATACATATACATATACAAACACATACCTCATCTCCTCCCCTCACGTGACCTCCTTGTTTCTTCCCTTCACTGTGTCGCTTCCATCATTGCTTGAAACCACCATTTCTGCCATCGTCTGAGCTCCTCGTCGCCGCTATTCTCTTCCTTTCCCCTACCAGGCAGCAAGCTTCTTCTCCTTCACGTGCGACAACCCTGCATTCCCTGACAACCCAACTCTGTTTCTCCTTTGTCGGTCGCCACCTCTTTACTTCCCCTAAGCTGCTCCGTTGGTTTTCATTTTTGTTGACAACAAGCTCTCTCCCCTCCTCCCTCGTTCTTCTCAGCTAGACAGTGAGTGTCCCTCACTTGATCTCCTTTTTCTTGCTTAATCTTGATTGTTCTTGGTAGGTTCTTGATTAGTTTAAGGTTGTTTGATGTTTAATGATGTTGATTTTAATTTTAGGTAATTATTTGTGAATTATTTAATTTTTCCAGAATTTATCTTTAATTTTTGGTTTATGATTTTGTGTGATTATTATATATTTGGGTTATAAATTTATATTTTAAAGTTATTTAGTTGATTATAATTTTATTACTTTAGATTTGATTATTCAGAAAATAAATATAATTTATGTTAATTATGTTAGTATTTATACAATATTTTGTTATAATTATTTTTAGGTTTTCATGATTTATATATGTTTTTAGAGAATAAAAATATATTAGGGTGATTTTATTGATAACTAAATGATTATGTATAATTAATTTCTATTATTTTGGGTATTATGTAAGATTTGGATATTTTGGTATTAAACTATGAATTTGATACTAAATATATTTATTGTAGAGATTTATTAATATGAGTAATTAATTTTAGGTTATATTTATATTTTGATAATGAAATGTAAGTTTGGTTATTTAATTGTTAAATAATTGATATTTTTATATTAGTATATATTTTTGGTATATATGTTTGTGAAATATTGTTTTTAAACTTTAATGAGAAATGATTTTCTAAGTTATGGATATTTATATGTAATATATATTTTTGGGAATTAAATGATTTAATTATTAAATCAAGTTTATTATAAAGAAAATTTAAGTATTTAATTTGATTTAATTTCTATAAAATTAAGTTGCCTATTTTCACATTCTTTTAAAATAAATTTTGTGATGGTTGAGTTTGTGATCTCAGTCAAGGCTAAGTATAGTTTTGGGAGTCCGACTCAAGTGTGAATATCTGTAAATACTAGAACTGCGTTTTTCTATGCATGAATGGCTCTACCTATGGTAGAGAGATGTCCGTTTTACGGGGGAGACTCTGTCGAAATTTTGGTAGAATTTCTTGTAAAACGTGACATCTTCCGTAATGTTCTAGCATAAATTAGGGTATTCCAATCTCTCGAGTCTTATCTGGTTTTTCCTGAGTCATTCTAAAGTCTCGTAATTTTATTGATTTCCCTTCTTATTCCATAAGTATGATTTTTAAAAAATAAATACGTTATTTTTTTTAGAGAGTTCCGGAGCAGGAGATTCTGGATTGAAGCAGACGCACGGTCGTCAGCCATCTTACTCATCCTGTAAGTTAATGAATTGATCTGTGCATGTTTTTTTTTTAATTTACATGCACTCATATTTTTTGTATTGCTTACATTATCGAGAATTTTCATTTGCAATGTATTTATTCATTTATTTATTTTAAAATTAGTTTTTGAGAAATTTTAGTAGAAAAGGCTACCTAGTGGGTTTCACTAGGACCGTGTGCACATGGTGGAGATTGAGAGATGGATCCAAAATATGTATGACTTGTGGTTATAAATTGGGATAGGTGCCTCGGTGGAAGCCTATGCTCTCGGGAACCGCCAGTGATATGGAAAGTTAAAAAATGGACTGGGATGGGTGCCTCAATGAATGCCAACCCTAAAACAACACGTGAAAAACTCGAGAAGTGTGCATAAAGCGTCGAAGTGCAAGTGAAAGCATAGACATGCGCACGTGGCCATATGCCACTATGTGCGACCACACGCACTTGGCATGGTCACAGGCAAAATCCTCATTATACATAAATGACCACACCCCTACCACCCTATTCTACCTAATTTTCCCTATAAATAGACCCCTTCACACCCTATTTTGGAGGGGGGAGCAAGTGAAAACACACACACTCAAAAATTAGTCTGATCAAAGTTGCTGGAAACCTTTTTCCATATAGTTTTTACTCTTCCACAACCTTTACTTTAGGTTATTAGATCACTTTTCCACCAAACGAATCCTTATATTTGTCAAAGCACACTTTAAAGGTATATAATCTAGCATCATTCTGTTGTCATTTTAAACCTCTTGATGAGGAAAGCATCGAAGTTAAAGCTTTAAAACTCACACAAGCTTAGTCGAGTTCGAGGACCACACAATTATTTTAGCACATTTATTTTATCACATTGCATTTTATTTTACTGTCACTAGTATTTGAGAATATTGCTATGCTTGTGTGATAAGACTGGCAATCTTATATGCTTTGAGAATGATATATGCTTTATTATGCTCATTTCACATCATCATTTTGCATCCTCTATTTTCGAAATCATGAAATCACACCATAAATATCCATAACGTGAAAAAGTTAATGTTCGAGAATAAAGTCATTATGCTTTTGGTCTAGTAATGACCTCATGCATCCTTTATATTATCATTGTATATCATCATAGTATAAATAATCACTGCAAGCATGATCATCCTATCATTCATTAAGCAAGCTGTGTAAATGGTCGTGTTATCCTTGTAGATCAATCATATTATATTTCTCTTTTCACAATCTTTCCTTTTTTCATATATATTTTATCAAGAAAGCGATGTAATAAAATTTTTAGCTTTTTTATCTTATACTATCTTATGTACTATGTGAATGTTATACAAATTGTCATTACCTAAACTAGGGTGTTATGATAGCTATACATCAAATATCATATAATGAAAAAAGTTAAAAAGTATATGTGATCCCTTGAACCTGAAAGTCTTTGCTAGGGACAATATTCATTGAGTGACCCAATGTTGTCCCTTTCTTTTTTAGATTTTTAGAAAATCGGGTGGTGACTCCACAAAGTCAAAAGTTTCTCTGAGATTAATCATTTGTCCCTATATGGTAAAGTTGCCATGTCCCTCAGAAATGGAAAGACCTACACATCCCATGAAAACATACCCCACTACATGTCCTAAACAAATAATTAGGTCGCTCATAGTGGCAACTCTACTGAGGACTTAAAAGTAAAAGGGATCAACTTGAAAATGACTATATCTCATTATGCAATACTCAATCATATAGAGCCCCTCACCATTTCATTTGCACTATACATCACATGTGCACCACTTGTCCTTAAAAGCCTTGATAATATTAAATGACATCGCCACCATGATTCCACTTGAGTCACGGGGCAACAAAGATACGGTATTATCACTTTTAGTCTTTACTCGTGCATTCGTCGAACTCATCTGACTAGAGTCTATAACCCAAGTCCTTAAGGGGGTGACTAAGTTATCAAAAGAATGATAGACTCATTGACTAGAGTCCATAACCCTAGTCATATAGGGGCACTCTCACTAAAGGAACCCTTAGCCTTTCACCCTGACTCAGCTCATATAGATAAACTAGTAGTAACATCCGCTAGGATTCCACCAAGCTATGCATGTTATCCTCATCCTAACACTGTTCATTTGACTTAATATTCATAAATGACATGACCCTCATAGTGTCTATCATTGAATGATGTCGTAATGTCAGTTTTTATAGAAAATTTATGCTCAGGACCACATGATTCTCATATACTTTGAGTGATCCTGAAGCATGACGAATGATGAGAATTATGTACCTTAACTTGAATAATCTATACAAATTAATAAATAATGACATCTCTCAATGATGGAACCTACGAGATGTCATCCATTTATCCTTATTAGATTAAATGAAAAGATTAGGAACCCAACTAGATTATGGACCTTTACGTTGGCAAAATCAAACTATAAACTATCAAATGATACTTTTATGACTTACGATAAACATATCAAATATCGATATGGAGGCAAGAACTCGAACTCCTTTCAATTGGCCTTGCCCTATGCATACTGGCTCTGGACATTATTTGAAGCTTGAATATTGACCATCACATTGAGTATGGCCAACATAAATCGAAACAGCCTAGTTCTGAGAGCGGAACCATAGTCCTCTGATGAATATAGGTTCAAAACCCACCTAGGAAAGAGACTGAATAACCTTATGGAGAAATAAAGTTGGAAGTGAGAGCTTGCCTATGATTGGTTTGTTCATTGTGCAAGAAAAATAACTAGCTTTAATCATGCATACATCACATACTTGTAAATACCACATACTAACCACTGTTTCTTATAGGAATAATCATTTTTCCATCATAGGATTTTTACATCCACTCCATGCATACATGCTCACCCTTTTCTTTTATAGGCACACGTCATGCATCATTCATTTAGCTAACCCCAATAAATGTATAGGAATACGACATTCAAACATGAGTGACCAAGAAGATACCTCCTGTCAGCAATTCAAAGACAAGCTAAAAAAGGGATCCAAAAGTTGCTCACTGATGGCACCATAGCTAAAATCCTCCAAGCCCAAATCAAAGCCAAAAGTGCTCAAGATGGGAATAGTACACCACTGAGTGAAGCCTTTGTATTTGTTCACCAGAGGGTAGATAAGGCAAAAGGAATTCCCCACACTCATGTTCAAGCTAATGATGATAATGGCTACTACCAAGATCTCAAGAATGCATCAAAAGTTATAAATATTGCTGACATGACCAAGCCTGAATCAACAATGGAGGTCAAACTAATGGCCAACAAGATGGCTTAGTTAGAATTTTCCTTCAAAGACAAGGGGACTCATGGCTCTAAAAGCTTTATTGAATTGGCATAATTAAAAGATAAGCTGATTCCAAATGATTTTAATCTACCAAAATTTGCAAAGTTTGACAGAATAGAGGATTCGAGGATTCATCTAAGGCAATATGATACCTTCATAGCTACCAGAAAGCTTACAGAATCATAGATTATTTGATTCTTCTTCACATCATTAGAGGAAGGATCAAGGGCATGGTTCTTTGACCTTAAAGATGAAATCAAAAGCGATTGGCTACTACTAACTTATAAGTTTATTAAGTAGTATGAATACAACACTTAGTTAGACATCACTTGAAGGGACCTTAAAACCACAAGGTAGAAACCTAGTGAAGCTTTCTTTGATTATGTCACTAGATGGTAGGGAAAGACATTCAAGATGAGAAATCATCCTCCTAAGGATGAACAAATAGAGCTGATAATCAAAGAGGCACTACCACACTTCAGAAAGAAGATGAGCTTTACTTATTATCCTAACTTTAGAGCTCTCTATTAAGTTGGGATCAAAATTGAGGATGAGGAACCTTAGCAAGCTACAAACACTTTTTGCTGCAATACCCAACCAAACATCTAAAACACCTTCATCTGAGTTGCAGAAATAAACATGATCCAACCTAACACCCCTAACTCATCATTTATCAATGTCATCAAACCACCAAGAAAATTCTCAAACTTTAACCTACCACTATCCAAAGTATTCTAGAGGCTTCAACAAAAGAACCTCCTACAGCCACAAGAGCTTAGGCCTCTTCCAAACCCATTACCACCTCAAATTAACCAAAACTTGTTTTTCCACTTTCACTAAATGCCTGGCCACACCATTGATACATGTAGAACTCTTAAAAATACAATCCAAGACCTCATTAATTCTGAAAAAATTGATGACCCAAAAAAAGACTTAGTATCAAGATTAATCCTCTTCTAAACTATTAAAACATGCCTCTATCAACCATTAACATGATCTCCTCCAATTTACCAAAACACGTTGTTGAAAAATCAATCCAAGCCATATAAGAAATGCAAGATAAGCCCTTAAAAGACAAACCCTCAAATCCCATTCTTGAGCCTTATGATTTTAATGAAGATGAGTAATGTGTAAGCACCCAATTTCGGGATGCAATTATGCACAATTGTGACGTAAGCCCCTATGATGAAATTTATTCAAAAAATTGAACTTGGTTGTTGATTTTCTGGACTTTAAGGACTAAATTGCAATATTTTTTAGGGTTTGATTGCAAATAAGTCAATTTTTCAAGGGTCTTTTGATAATTAAAAATTAAAATAATAATAATAATAATAATAATAATAATAATAATAATAATAATAATAATAATAATAATAATAATAATAATAATTTTTTTAGGATCGGCATTACATAATGCCAATCGGCATTGTACAATGTCGGTCGGCATTGCATAGTATCGATACGTATTTTTCCTTATTTTTATCGATTTTTTTCAATGTTTTGATTGGTTGAAAATTAAAATTTTTATTTGATAAGGTTTTTTTAAAAAAGAAACGCAAAAGATATTTTTTTGAAAAAAAAACGCTATATGATCTGATTAGATAGGTCTGTTCCTCCTTTGGAGGAAGTGCAGTACGAATAGACTCTGCATTTAAAAGCAGAGTCTGCATGTATGCTAGAGAGGTTTTTTTAGCTAGAGGGGCTTGGCTGGAGGATTTTTTTTACAGACGAAATATAAAAAAGCTTTGATTTTCTCTATTCTTTAAAAAATCCTAATTTTGCAGTTCATTTGAGGAAGATGATACAACAATTTTTTAGTCTCAGTTCATAATAAAATCAACACTAAGTTAATTTCATTGGTGAAAATCCTAATCTGAGGGGCCGAAAAAGGGCATATGCACAACAATCATTTTTTTCTTTCTTCTTTTCTATGATTTTTATTCATTTCGTTAATTGTTCTATTATTTAATTTCATTACTAATTTGATTGCTTTTTTTGTTTTTTTGATATCCGTATATGGATTGAGGAGGAGGATACCGCTTATGTTTAATTGAATAGAAGATCCATGGATGAACTTGTACTGTTTTAATAATAGTTCTTCGGATTTTAATTTTTGTTCTGCATTTTGGTATCCTGTGTAGTTTATTTTAATTTCTAGGTGTATAATTATTTAATTTTAATTATGTACATAGTTTGTAATAGCCCCAGTAGTGGGAATAGTGAAAGATTTAAATTTCTATATTTTAAAATTGATTAGTAATTAGGTTCAATTAGGTAAAAAAATCAATTAAAATTAATGGTGGCAGTAGCTTAAATTAGGGTTTGCATGTAATTAATTTAGGATTTTTTTAGAAAATCACTATAATGTTTGGTTGATCTATTTTTTTTGTTTTATTTATTTTGGGCTTTTTTTTTTTATGTTTTTATGTTTTTGGGCCCCAAGCCTATGTTTAGGTCGAACCCACTTAATAAATAGGCTTAAAAAATGATTTAGGTTTTTTAAATAATTAAAATCAACTTAGGCCCATTAGGTTAATTAGATTTTAGGCTCGCTTAGTTAATTAAAATTGTTTAGACTTAGCTCAACCCACTTAAAATAAAACCATATTAGACTTAGGCCCACTAATTTAATTTTTCTTTAAAATTGAATAGAATTAAGCCCATATCTTAGAAAGACTAAAAACATAGATTTAGGCTCATTAATTAATAAAATGTAGGCCCACTTTTATTCTATTTCACTTGTAAATAAAATGTAGATTTAGCTAACTTTTTTAATAAAATTAACATGGTTTAGACTTAGGGATAACTCGATCTTGAGTGCATTTTTTACTTGTAATTTTATTGACTTGTTGCCTTTTTTGGGTAGATGGATGTTAATTAGGGTTTAATAAAATTGCATGTAATTAGAGGATGAAATAATTATTTATAAAATTATTCTAAATGAACACGAGACTAAGAGAAGTTAATATTCTGTATCCAGAATCTCCTGGTTGTGGTGCTAATTTTCTTTTAGAGAATCGAGTACCACCAATCAAATTGTCCTAGTTATTACCCTGGGTGGCAACTCCTCATCTCCATGCCATGTCTTTGTGACAGTGGTTAGTATGTTCTCTAAGGCCTTGAGCCTAAACAGTGTCACGGTTGCTAAAATCTTGGACGCGCGCTAAACCCCGCCGTCTACAGTGGTGACTCCACTGGGGATAAGAGATACTGATTCTACTTGTGTTCTTTAGAATTGTTTTATTGATTATTATTTCATTCTTGCATTCATTCTGCATGTCCCTACTAAACCGATGGCATTGGTTTATGATTCTATGATTCCACTAGCTTCTTGGGGTTGTAGATTGGCTAACCATCACTCTGAGCCTTAATTCGATTCAAGAGAGATTACCGGGTTCATTTGACCATAGTCTGTAACCTAAGTCCCTAAGGGGGGTAATCTTCTCTCGAGTTGGTAAAGGATGCTAGGCCCCTCTGACCTTGGCCTGCAACTCAAAGTCCATAATGGAGAGCATCTTGCTAAGGGAAACCTTAACTTTTCACCGGACCCTAACCACATATAATGGCCTAGTTACTTCCCCTAGGATCTTTACCCAAAGTGCTTATTTGTTTGAATTTCCATGGGGTATTTCTATTTATAAAAGCCCAGGCCTATACCTTTGAAGCTCATTCAGGCTAATAAGGATTAGACTAGACCTTTATATTTAGAAATGCTGCTTCTGTGCTTTTTCTTTTAAGAGAGATTTGGCATGCGCATCGGCTCTTAATATCCCCTGTTGATATGAAGGCCAAGATAAAAAATCCTTGGAAAAGAAACTCGCCATTGAACATGTGTGTGGGAGGAATAAGGTTGGAAGGCTTATGCTTGCATGTTGCTTGTTGATTACTTCTTGATACTTGTTACTTGCTAAGTGCTTGCCTGCTACTTATTGCATAAACACATGCATCATGCATACATGCATACATATAGTCCATGCATTATACTAATACCTTGTTTTGTAGCCATCATAGATTCATCTGGGTCTTCTTGTGTTTGGGGATGAAGAGGTGGCAGATTGACCAGAGTTGATTTAAGTCCATAGTCTATAGCTCAAGACATTCTTCACAGACTAGAGAGACTAGAGAGGAGTCCAATTAACCCACTATTACTAGAAGCTAAGTCAGCTTAGACTGAATAAACTGAAATGGAACAATAACTAGAGATATGGACCTTAGAGGACATTAAGGGAGCTTTGATGGATGACATAAGAGCTATAATGCAAGATGAATTGAGACAGGCTTTGGCCAGACTAGTGCAACCTGTTATTGGACAACCACCTGCTACTGTTATTGAACAACCACCAACTGCTACTGTTGAACAGCCACCTGTTGTATGAGCTCCACCTGTTGCTCCTCCACCTGCTGCTAACAATGCTGGGGGGCAACCTGCTCCTAGAAATGTGCCTACTACTAATGTGAGAATAGAAGATATTAAAAACTACATGGTAGAAAAGACAAAGAGAGAGTCACTTGAATTGGTTCAAGATCTTGAGTCTAAGCATATGCAAGCATTGACTCAGAAAATGTCCAAGATGGAAGAGCTTATTAGAGGACAAGGAATGGGATATTCTTTTGACTTTGATTACATGTTGCAAATGGAGGGAGATAAGCTGCCTAAAAAATTCAAAATGCTTCCACTAGAGAAGTTTGATGGGAGAGGAGATCCAAGGATTCATTTGAGTCAATACACCATAACCATGACCACTACTAAAGCACCATTGCCAGTAGTTGCTAGGCTGTTTTTGTTATCCCTAGAAGGAATGGCCATGAACTAGTACCATAGGTTAGAAAAATCTGTTAGGGTTGACTGAAAAGAATTATGTACTGCATTCTTAAAATAATATGATTATAACACTCGATTGGAAGTGTCAATTAGGGATTTAGAGTTGACTAAGCAAAAACCAAATGAGTCCTTTTCTGATTTCTTAACTCATTTCATGAATAAAGCAGGGATGATGAAAAATAAGCTTACTGAGAAGGATCAAGTTAGAATGATAGTTCGTAATGTGTCACTTAATTTGGTCGAGAGGTTACAAATGATGAATCCCAAAACCTTTGTGGATTTGTATGATGATGGGTTACAAGCTGAGGAAATTGAGAGTGAGAAAAAGAAAACTGTTAGAGGCACAAGAACTCAAAACTACCCAACTGGGGGCATACAATAAGGAAGTACTAGTCGAGCTATAGAGGTGCATGCAGTTCAACAACCTTGAAGGTTCTCCAACTTTAACCAACCACTCTCCAAAGTCCTAGAGAGGCTAATCCAAAAAGGCTTGCTCCAACCCTTAACCTTTGGCAAACCCCTGAATCCAAATCTCCCTGGCTATCATCCAAACAGTTACTACAAGTTTCATCAAGTAGCTGGCCATTCCAAAAATACCTTTATCCGCCTAAAACATGAGATCCAAAACCTGATAGAATCTAGAAAAATCACTGACCCTGAGAAATCTAATTCCAACCCAAACACCAGAAACAACCCTTTCCCAGATTACCAAAACGTTCCACCACCAGCCACTATGATGATCAACTCAAGGGTTAGCGAAGAAGAAGTGCTAAGCTCCTTTGAGGACCTCAACCTTATACCTAATAGCGAACCTTTCGGACAATCATAGAGAGGAGTAGAAGACTTATTGGGCCAGCCCTCAGGCAAGTTTAATTACAGAGTATTCTACTTGAAACCACCCTCTGTTAATATCCCTATTGAATCAATTGAGCCCTCAGGTTGGGGAGATAAGTTTGATGATAAGCCAATAAAAGAAGAGCCTGAAATTCCTGAGCAGTCGCTAAGAGGAGTTGAAAATATGTTGGGACAACCTTCGAGCAAATTCAATTACAACGCGTTTTATCATAAACCCACTTTTGCTGACATCCCCATTGAATTGATTGTGTCGACAGGATGGGGTGATGAGTTTGAAGAAGATGAATTCTTAACTCTAGAAATGTCCCAAGAAGAAATGGAAGAGCTGTTAAGCCAACATACGGACAAGCTGAGGGAGTTGAAAGGAAAAGAAACATGCACAATGGAAGTGTGGAAGGATGGGAAAAGAGATTGAACCATTGGAGTTATTGACATCTGGTATAACTCTAATAAGGAAAGCCTAGGCGGTTTTAATGTTTGGAGTGATGATCCTAAAGTGAATTATATCACTAGAAGTGGGAAGAATTATAAAGCAGTAGAAAAGAAAACAAAAAGTGTAATAGAAAGAGAAGATGCAGAAAATGCAGAAGTAGAGGAAGAACAGAAGGAGGATTTAATTTTGGAACAACTCAAGAAGGCTAAAGCGAGTGTGAGCATCTAGAAATTACTGATGCATTCGAGTAGTCATAGAAGGGCTCTGGTTAAAGCTTTGTCGAATATGAGCATTGAAATGGTCTATGCCTAAGGCTATGGTAGCAAAGGTAATAGAAAAGAAACATAGGCTGATAACATTCTCAGATGATGACTTGCCTTTGGAGGGAAGAAACCATAACAAGGCATTATTTATCCCAGCTGAAATAAAAGGGAAGAGAACTAACTTTATAATGATGGATGATGGTTCAACTATAAATGTATGCCCGCTAAAGATCCCGCCTAACTTAGGTTTGAAAGTTGAAGATTTAACATATTCAAACCTCATAATCAGAGCTTATGATGATAGCACTAGGAATGTGGAGGGGGCATTCCAAACTCTGGTTAAAATAGGACCTGTGGAATCAACCATTTAGTTCATCGTACTGGACATCCTTGTTACTTATGCCCTACTGTTAGGAAGGCCGTGGTTCCATGCCTTGGGAGGGGTACCCTAAACTGTGGATCAGAAGATAAAATTCCCTTATGAAGGAGAAGTTGTGACCATAGAAGCTAGGACCAATGTTGCTGTGGCATCCATATTGGATAAACAGAAACAAGTGTGTGCACCCTCTGGTTTCCAAATTGCTAGGATATTTGATAGGACTAAAATGGATCCGAGAGTAGAAAAAATGATAGAGAGCATGAATTACTAGCTTGGATAATACTGGGGAAGAATGAACAAGGAAGTCCAGAATTCCCAAGATTCAAAAATCAAGATGACACAACATGGAAGCCAATTCAAAAGGTAGAAGGCAAGGAAGAGATTCAATGCAGAAAAGAGGAAGCTTTATGCAAAAGTTGGTCCTTTGAGTTAGAACTTCATCAAGCTAGGGGAAGACAAATACCATCTGGGAGCCAAGGAATCAGTTAGTGTTACTGGAGCAAATGTTCTTGGGTTTGAGATCTTTAAAGAGCAGATTGTGGAGAATCTGATGAAGGACAACAAAGAGGAAGTGATGAAGCTGGCAGTTGAGAGGATGGGTAGTGCTGTTGTTAAAGAGTTATTACGTTAACCACCTCAAGGATAACCACTATGAGACTCAGTATCGCTGGCATCTAGTATAGGAAATAAAATTTCTCTTTGTCTCATTGAATAAAATTTTAGCTTCTAGTGATCGATGATATAAATTTTGACCATGCTTACTTATGTAATGTACATCCTAATGGTACTGTGCATTATGGTATTGATTGCATCTACTTGTTTAATATAAATTCATCAATTAGATTCATTCAGCATGGGCACAAATACAAATTTAAAGAACATCTATATATCACATGATGTAACTTTTAAAGATAGGAAATGTGAGAAGAAAAAAAAAGGAAAGAAAAAAAAAGAGAAAAAAAAAGAAGAACAATACGGTAAAAATTAGAGAGGAAAAATCATGACTGACTAATAACATGAGTTATATCATGTGATGTAATGAATGTTCTCATTTTTGCCCTAATGAATGATTAAAATTGAATTTTAAATTTTTGTTCAAACATCGCATATTGGTCTTTATCATACTGCATAAGTATTTGAATGGAAAAACAATGCATGATGAAAGCTAAATCAGAGCTATGAGATCACTATTTTAGTTACATTTTCTTTTTGCCACCTTTTTTTTTCTTGTAAGCCTAGCATCCCCTTATACCTTGAGAATTTAGGTGGCTCAGTAATTTGATTTTCAATCCATACATTGTAACTATCATCAATTATTGCATCAGCATCAAGCCTCATATTCTACTCTAGAATTCTTCAAAATGCAAGTCCAATTGATTTCATCATTTAGAATTCGCTTCAATTAGTTCGCCCACTCCTATGCATCTTCAAGACATGAGATTGCAGCTAATAGGGTTAGTAAGACAAAGGGCCAATAATAATAAATGACTAAACTGAGTCTCTTGTACACATGAAGAAAGTGATTGCTAGGATGAATTTAAAATGAAGATGGGGCAAAATGTAACTCTAGGACAAGTTAGGGGCAAAACGGTAAATACAACAGTAGAACTTCAAAGTTAGTGAAAACAATCTCAGGCAGAAAGGAGCATACTACAAGTATACAAATATAATAGTTATTATACAGTAGAAGCAATAACAAAAAGAAAAGTTCAATAGTGCATCAGTCAATCATGAGCTCCAGTGTAAAGCCATGGACCCCACTTATTAGCCTGGTTATTTGTTTGATAGACTATATCAGAAGCTCAAACATCAGAAGTACCAACAATGAAGCATCAAGTGCTCGAACTTATAAGCTGTTGATGAGGCACCTCATTCTCACACTCCAAGCTATAAATAGAGCCTTGCTCTAAACAGAAGACCTATTAGGATCATGCACATTATGCATAACATGCATACACTTGCATACATTTATTGTGAAATACTTTTTTCGCATAATAAATTCTTTGAGCCTAGTCAAGATTGTCCAAACACTTTGCTACTAACCTTCAAGATTAGTGTTGTAAAAGTGCAGGAAAGTAGTTAGAGTATTCATAGGTAAAGCATCTGAAGGAATGAAAATAAAAGGAGTAACATTACCAAGAAGCATCATCCTGGTGACCTTAAGAGGCTGGATAAGACTTTCAAGCTTCTCAAACTCAGTATCCATCTTTAGAATATCTCTCCATAATAGTTAGACCATTTTACGGTGTGGAATATGGTAACGAGAAGGTCGAACATGTTAGCGATACATGTGCTCAGCCCTAAAAAGGGAAGAATGCACTCAAAACTTAAGAGATGAATGTACTCTGAAGACTTCTTTGATAGTGAAATAAAAACCTCTAACTTCCAAATATTTTCTTTGGCAGGAAATGTTAGGAAGAGGAATGAGGCCTTTTACCATAGCATCAATATTCAACCTAAAACCACAACCTTAATGGTAGAATATCATGACCCTATGATCAGAGACATCATGATTAAAAGGGAAGAATGCACTCAAAACTTAGGATAAATGCACTCTAAAAAATTCTTTGATTATGAAATAAAAATTTCTAACTTATAAATCTTCTCTTTTGTAGGAAATGTTAGGAAGAGGAATGATGGAGCCCTCTACCATAGCATCAACAGAAGAAAGCCATAACTTCGATGGCAGAACATTACGAACTTGTAACTAGAGTCATCATCACCACAATCAAAAAGGGAAGAATGCAAAAGAATGACATTGCATTTTGACAAAATTTCTTCACTTGTAAAAAGACCATACTAACTTTTAGTATTTTGTACAGGGAAAATAAAAGAGAATGAAGAAGAGGAAAGGAATCGATACATCAATAAGAGTGACTAGGATAGCAAATGCCAATCACTCATCAAAATCTCACTCTATGTGACAAATAGCCTGATAAATACCAAAGGGAAGTAGTATAACTCTATCTCTTTTTATTCTATAGTAAAGTACAAATTGAAAAAAAATTTATAAAATTGAGAGTAAATTCATCCACTTCATGATATCATGTGCCAAACTTATCTCATGACCTTTGATTTTAGTGGCTTTCTTTATTAGCCTCACAAAATTCAGATGTCTTATTGACAGTTCTATGCTGAGAGTTTCTAAAAATTCTAATCAATCTACTGCTTACTTTACACCCAAACGAGGGGAAGAGTATACATGACAAAATCTATGGACTTGCAGTATAAATTGGTTGAATTTCAAAGTGTCATTTTAGTCTTTTGAATAATAAATATGTATATAATATACTCCAATGCTCATAAATGAGTACGAGTACAAATCCCTCAACAGTATCCACACTGAGTAATACGAGAAAGGCGAGGGAACACTAAGAGGAGAATCAGAATAAAAGCATAATGTACTCCAATGCCCAAAAATGAGCAAGAGTATCAATGTGGACCTCTGGTGGTATCCACACTGAGTAATACAAGAAAGGCGGGGGAATACTAAAAGAGGACCCACGTAAAATGAATAAATAATAATAATAATAAAAAACTTGCTCTATTTACTCTAATTCTCTATAAGAGTATAAGTATCCAAAGGACCTTTCCAATGGTATCCACGCTGAGTAATATGAGAAAGGCAGGGGAATACTTGGATAAGGAAGAAAAGCACAAAAATAATTTAAAGACTGTTTTGATACTTCAAATTCAATATTTTTATGCTTAATTTCCACAAGTTTTGTTTAGCAAATTTTCCCTAAAATTAGGTGTGGAAGTAAGCTCTTCACTTGGTAAATGCTATACTCTTAATATAAGATGGTTAACAATGCCTCTGACCTTTACGAATGGCAAATAAGTGATAATCATGAAAATAAAAAAATAGTGAGATTTGTTAAGTACATGCTAAATTTTCAATAATATAATGTACTTTTATACATTCATCATGGTTGAAACTAACTTCAATAAGTCTGTAGGAATTGTAAATCTAGAAAGAAGTGCATCTAACTTATGGAGTTGGTTAAAACATTAGTACAATAGGGAGTAGTCAGATACAAACACCCAAAAAGTCAGGAATACAAAAGCTTTAAATCATTTATCTCGTGCTCTGGTATCAGGCCATGGGCTCCATCCTCTGGTAAGGTCATCATGATGACGAGTGTCTAGAGATCTAGCAGATGAAGTCCCAACACTATATGGATTAAAGCCCAAGGCTGCAAGCTCCCGACGAAGCATCTCATTCTCCCACTCTAGACCACTACAATAGCTTTGCATACACAGAAAACACCATATCATATGCATAACATGCATACATTTACATTGTCTCAATGAGGGCACTTACCCGCCAACTGTCTGTAACTTGCATCGTAAATAATCTCTGAGGTGAGGCAAGTCCATATAGATACTCTGCCTATGTCTGGGGAATCTGTTTTGTAAAATTTTATTAATATCAATGTCAAGTGTACAGATCCATATAAGAAATAAAGCAAACAGACTCACATAAGAAGCATCTGGTGGATAAAAGCTAGGAAGCTGAGCATCACCAAACTGCATTTGCTACTCAACTGGAGCCTGCACAGTGGGAGCCCAGTAGAATATAGACTTTTTTGAAAGAGAGACATCACCAAGCATAGCACTGATAAAGGCCCCTTCGTGACTAGACCTAATGTGCTGAGCATGATGACCAAGACTAGGTTTGGGCTCAGAGCTCTCAATCTTTGGAGCAATCTCAGTCTCTAGAGCAATCTCAATCTCCTCATCGACATCAATAAGAGAGCAAACCTCCTTAAACTGTAAAGAGAAGGAGTGAGTCATAGGTTCTAGAAACAGAAGCTGAAATAATGTGAAATTACCTCATAATCATCAATAGGAACATGCTCTAGGAGGTTCTTATGGATAAACTATTGATAATGTCAAGAACGCTCAAGGAAATCTGAGGCAGTATATCCCTGTAGTGCATCTCTTAACTTTGAACCTAGAAGATGCGAGCTATGGAGCATAAAGGAGGGGACATCAGATGGAATGAGACGTCGAGAAGGGCTAGCAGACCAGCGATAGACTCGCTCCACTAGATACCACATCAGACATCCATAACTAGAGAGCAGGATCCTCATAGGCTCTAAGTGGGCTGCAGCTGCCATGAAATCATATCATTGGATGTCTTCAGCACCCTCCAACCAATAAGAGTTTATTTGCAATTTATATAAATTAAATCAAATTTCTCTTAAAGTATAGCATACTAATGATTTTATTTTTCCTTACCAGGTGCCACTCGATAGTGATCAACTGATCACAGTACATCTGTAAAGTGTTCCTATTGCTAGCAAGGTGAGAAGAACCCGATCTCATCATCAGAGGAAAGGTCCTATCAGAACTGATAGCATTAAAGCCTCGAATCAGCCCAATCTCTATGCTCCAGATCTAAAAAAATAGAACACATCAGAAAAAGCAAAGAAGAGAAAAATTATAGAGATCAAATGAAGGAGAACATACATGCAAGACGTGCCAAAAGCCACACATCGTGACAACACCTCTACAGATAGTGTCCAGTCTATAATAAATATAAGCAAGTGCAGCAGATCCCCAATCTAATGTGGCAACTCGATCTAAGTCATGAAGAGGACCCAATAGAGCAATACTGACCTCATTACCAGTCTTGCAAAAGAGGGTTATGCCTAATAATATCAAGAGGAAGCACCTCGCCTTATGAATAATTTAACGAGGAGTCAAAGTAGGAAGGCATCTAAATCCCTTAACTAATGATGAAAGAAGAATGTTCTTCCAATTCTTCCATACTGGGGCAAACCTGATCAAGTCACGCACGTATTGACTCCATACATGCTCTAGAAGACTGCAATAGCTGATGTTAAATGGAACTGGGGATCCCCCAAAGGCAATCCCGGTGATAGTAGAAAAGCTCATAGGCAAAATGGTCAGCTCACCCACACGAGTATGAAAAGTGTGGGTAGTATCCATCCATCACTCGATCAAACCAAATAAAGAGTAATGGTTAGATTGGCCTCGAATAGTCGGAAGTGTAGTGATGAAATGCCTAAATCCAAAAGCCCAAATAAGATGTGTCACCTGTTCCAGCAGTCCATGAAACAATTATCGGGCTAGATTAAAACAACTCGTGAACTTCATTGGACGCTATTTCGATTTTAAAAAGAAAATAATAATTAATTAATTGAAAGATTAATTAATTAATCAAAGAACTTAAATTGAAGGATTTGATTAGTTAATTAATTAATTAATTAATTGCCTTAAAAAAAATTTCAATCGACAATCTACTATGCCGGTTGGCATTAACCCGGTCGATCGAAAATCTAGAATTCTAACTGGAATTCCAGACATTTGATCCTCCATTCTGACAACCCGAGAGTCAAATTTCACATTTTTAGAGTTAATTTCAATATATCATGCATTTTTCATATTAATTTCTAACTAATATACATGTCAATTTCTACTCTACAACTAACTCTAATTACTTATTATATAGGTAATATTTTTGCAAAAATAAATAGAAGCAAGAAAAGTTACATCATCACCCACATATCTGCACCTGTGGGTATGTAAATAAGTCAAGGGAAAGATAGCTGAGTCTTCTCGAAGTTCCAGATTATTTTGAGGAAAATAAAGAGGCAGAATCCTCTGACATTCTGAAGTCTCAGCTCCCTTATGTTGTCTGTATGATGAGGAGGCCATAGGATCAGATGGATTGCAAATTAGACAACAGATGGTGAAGAAATCAAGAAAAGAAAAATCAAGATCAAATGAAAAAAAAAGAGAAGAAGAAAAGAATGGGAAGAGAAGTGAAGTGATCAATAAAAGGGAAAGAATATATAAAAGGGAGAATATCCATTTTAATGCTTTCAATTTATTTACTTTTTATCTATCTTTTCTTTCTTGCAATTTTGGTCCATAATTGCATTCTAATTAGGAAAATGTTCCTAATTAAATCATGACATTCATCAAATTAATAATTCATTGAATTATTAAGACTGTATAATCTATCTGTGATCCTGAATCTTCTATCAAATATAGAATACATAACAAGATTACAGAACTTATTTTTTTTTGCATTTTATATGCATGATTTCAATCAGTGGTTTTATATGCTGCATAGTAGCTATGATATGAATTTCAAATCATTATATTATGTGCTGCACAATAGTCATAACCTTCATTATGTTATGTACTGTATAGCAGTTATGACATAAACTTTCAAATTCCTCATTGCTAAACGTTCCACAGGAACTATAGCAAGTTTTCAATTCAATTACACTAGACATCCCATAGGGAATAGAGTGTTCATCATTAGACATCCCACAGGAAATATAACAAAATTCAATTCAATTACACTAGACATCCCACAGGGAATATAGTGTGCATCGTTACACGTCCCACAGGGAATATAACGAAATTCAATTCAATTACACTAGACATCCCATAGGGAATATAGTGTGCATCGTTACATGTCCCACAGGGAATATAACGAAATTCAATTCAATTACACTAGACGTCCCATAGGGAATATAGTATGCATCGTTAGACGTCCCACAGGGAATATAATGAAATTCGAGTCAATTACACTAGATGTCCCACAGGGAATATAGTGTGCATCGTTAGACATCCCACAGGGAATATAATGAAATTCATAATTACTAGACGTTCCATAGGAACTATAGCAAATTTCAGTTCATCTACACTAGACGTCCCATAGGGAATATAGTGTGCATCGTTAGACGTCCCACAGGGAATATAATGAAATTCAATTCAATTACACTAGACATCCTATAAGGAATATAGTGTGCATCATTAGACGTCCCACAGGGAATATAGTGTGCATCGTTAGACGTCCCACAGGGAATATAACAAAATTCATCATTGCTAGACGTTCCATAGGAACTATAGCAAATTTCAATTCATCTACACTAGACGTCCCATAAGGAATATAGTGTGCATCGTTAGATGTCCCATAGGGAATATAATGAAATTCAATTCAATTACACTAGACATCCCATAGGGAATATAGTGTGCGTCGTTAGACGTCCCACAGGGAATATAACAAAAATCATCATTGCTAGACGTTCCATAGGAACTATAGCAAATTTCAATTCATCTACACTAGACGTCCCACAAGGAATATAATGTGCATCGTTAGATGTCCCACAAGGAATATAACTAAATTCATCATTGTTTGATGTTCCACAGGAAATATAGCAAGTTTTCAACTTATCATCGCTAAACATCCCACAAGGAATATAATGAAACTCATTTGCATAAAGTCCACTAGACGTTCCATAGGAAATATAGTGCAACTTATCAAACACTACACCTTGCTCAAAAATTTGAGCATCAATCTATCACTTAGGATACAATCGAGTGTCCTAATTTCTTTCTTTTGAAATTGTGTGCTTCTTTTGCTTTGCCGCAATTTGTCAAGCAAACAGCGACAAAGGGGGGCAATTGTAAGCACCCAATTTTAGGATGTAATTATGCATAATTGTGACATAAGCCCCTATGATGAAATTTATTCAAAAAATTGAACTTGGTTGTTGATTTTCTGGACTTTAAGGACTAAATTGCAACATTTTTTAGGGTTTGATTGTAAATAAGTCAATTTTTAGGGGTCTTTTGGTAATTAAAAGTTAAAATAATAATAATAATAATAATTTTTTTAGAATCGGCATTGTACAATGCCGATCGACATTGCATAGTACCGATGCGCAATAATTCCATTTTTTGATTTTTTTTGCGTATTTTTCCTTATTTTTATCAATTTTTTTCAGTGTTTTGATTGGTTGAAAATTCAAATTCTTATATGATAAGGTTTTTTTAAAAAAGAAATGCAGAAGATATTTTTTTTGAAATCAAAACAAACACTATCTAATATGATCAGATAGGTCTGTTCCTCCTTTGGAGGAAGTTCAGTATGCATAGACTCTGCATTTAAAAGCAGAGTCTGCATGCATGCTAGAGAGGTTTTTTAGGCTAGAGAGGCTTGGCTGGAGAATTTTTTTATTGACAGAAGATAAAAAAAGCTTTGATTTTCTCTATTCTTTAAAAAACCCTAATTTTGTAGTTCATTTGAGGAAGACGATACAATGATTTTTTAGTCTCAGTTCATAATCAAATCAACATTGAGTCAATTTCATCGATGAAAATCCTAATATGAGGGGCTAAAAAGGGCATATACACAACATTCATTTTTTTATTTCTTCTCTTCTATGATTTTTATTCATTTCGTTAATTATTTTATTATTTAATTTCACTATTAATTTGATTGCTTTTTTTTTGTTTTGATGTCCGTATGTGGATTGAGGAGGAGGATACCATCTGTGTTTAATTGAACAGAAGATCCACAGAATGCCATGGATGAACCTATACTATTTTAATAATAGTTCTTAGGATTTTAATTTTTATTCTGCATTTTGGTATCATGTGTAGTTTATTTTAAAATTCGGGTGTATAATTGTTTATTTTAATTTTGTACGTAGTTTGTAATAGCCTTAGTAGTGGAAATAATGAATGATTTAAATTTCTATATTTTAAAATTGATTAGTAATTAGGTTTAATTGGGTTAAAAAATCAATTAAAATCAATGGTGGCAGTAGCTTAAATTAGGGTTTACATGCAATTAATTTAGGGTTTTTTTTAGAAAATCATTATAATGTTTGGTTGATCTATTTTTTTTTATTTTGGGCTTTTTTTTTTTTTATGTTTTTATGTTTTTGGGCCCCAAGCCCACATTTAGGTCTAACCCACTTAATAAATAGGCTTAAAAAATGATTTAGGTTTTTTAAATAATTAAAATCAACTTAGGCCCATTAGGTTAATTAGATTTTAGGCCCGCTTAGTTAATTAAAATTGTTTAGACTTAGCTCAGCCCACTTAATTTCATTTCTTTTAAAATAAATAGACCTAGACCCACATTCCACTTAAAATAAAACCATATTAGACTTAGGCCCACTAATTTAATTTTTCTTTAAAATTGAATAGACTTAAGCCCATATCTTAAAAAGACTAAAAAAATAGATTTAGGCTCATTAATTAATAAAATGTAGGCCCACTTTTATTCTATTTCACTTGTAAATAAAGTATAGATTTAGCTAAATTTTTTAATAAAATTAACATAGTTTAAATTTAGGGACAACGTGATCTTGAATGCATTTTTTACTTGTAATTTTATTGACTTGTTGCCTTTTTTGGGTAAATGGATATTAGTTAGGGTTTAATAAAATTGCATGTAATTAGAGGATTAAATAATTATTTATAAAATTATTCTAAATGAACACGAGACTAAGAGAAGTTCGTATTCCGTATCCAGAATCTCCTAGTTGTGGTGCTAATTTTCTTTTAGAGAATCGAGTACCACCAATCAAATTGTCCCAGTTATTACCCTGGGTGGTGACTCCTCATCTCCATGCCATGTCTTTGTGATAGTGGTTAGTGTGTTCTCTAAGGCCCTGAGCCTAAACAGTGTCATGGTTGCTAAAATCTTAGATGCATGCTAAACCCCACTGTCTACACAATGCCCTTCTACCTTCAAATACATTCTAATGCCTCGAAAGTTCCTTCCCCACTTGATGATGCAAAAAAAAGCCAGGGATACAACTCTCCCTATGAATAGTAAAGTGATTAATTTTCCTTACTTATAAAAAGCAGACACAGATAAAAATTTCAGCAATGACCATAAGATATAAGATTTACTAGGCCAACTGTCTAGGAATTTCAACTACAAAGTCAAGTATACAGCACCTCCTGCTACCCACACACTTTTAGAAGACATAGTACCCTTAGGATGGGGAGAAGAATTTGACAAGGAAGATGGGATGATCAGTACTATTTAGCTTCAAAACCTGTAAGTCATTGGGATAGACATATGGTATGACTTTGATGATCTTGAAATCATTATCTGGACCATAATAGTAGTACAAAAGCAGATAAGCAAGTAGCTGAGAAGCCCTCACTAGCAATTAATCATGTAACTTGCAGTGAGCGGGTATATCAACCTCCTAAGAAAGAGAAGGAACCCTATAAGGAGAAAGAAGTAATAAGAGATCAAGCTCCGGTCAAAGAGGAAGACACTATCCTCAAATAGCTCAAGAAGACTCAAGCACAAGCCAGTATCTGGGACCTACTCATGGTCTCCAAAAAGCACAAAGATACCCTAATCAGAGCACTAGATGAAGCACAGACTACCACTGATGCCTCACCTTGTGAGATGATAGCCTCTCTAATGAAAGCTCTTTCTAATGCAATCACCTTTTCAAAAAAAGATTTACCCCTTGAAGGAAGGGTCCATAATCATCCCCTCTTCATATAGGTAATTGTTAGGACTAAGAAGACCCCATGTGTTATAGTAGATGATAGGTCTACCATTAATGTTTACCCCCTGGGGTTGCTACATAAGTTCAGGATGAATGTTGAAAACCTAGAAGAATCTAGTATGGTCATATGAGCCTACGATGATTCAAAGAAGCCATTCATTAGCACTTTCAAAACAGTAGTTATAGTGGGAGATATTGAATTAGAAACAAAATTTACCATCCTTGACATTGTTCTAACTTTGTCCTGCTACTAGAAAGGCTTGGTTCCACCCACTAGGGGGCATACCTTCCACTGTGCATTAGAAGATCAAGTTCCCTTTGAATGGAAAGCTTATTACCATCCTTGTTGAAACAAACAACATTATTGCCTATCTAAATGTAGTCCTACTAGGATTCCAGGTTTTTATGATTAGTGACGATCATGTCAATCCCAAAGTTATTGCTCTGATGAAAAAGATGCAATATCTACCTGGAGTAGGATTAGGAGGAAGAAACATTGGAGTCACAAAATTCCCTGACTTCCAAGGATAAAATAATAAAAATGGTCTAAGGTAAAATCTATAAAAGGATACTAGGGCTAAGAAATCAACCTCTTTTATGGCTGAAAGCTCAACCCAAGTCTATCAAGGATAAGTCGAGAAATGGATGAGCAACGGAATCAAGAAACCGAGGTTTGAGATCTTTAATAACACCTTCAAGAAGAAGCACTTACTAGATATGATCACCGAGACTAACATCTGTGAGCTGATCAAAAACCTAGAGATAAAATATGAGAGTGAAGCTATTAATCATGCCTAAGCTGCTACCATCCTCGAATCGAGCATTGATGACATCTTGTTCAAAGCATTGCTAATGATGATCTCTATACTTTTTCTTTGTTTGAAAATGATGATATAATGAACTTTAAAGTTAATGCAATGAAATTAGATTTTGCTTACTTGTTTGATGCCTTTCCTGATGATAGTGTGCATTGCATTGATTAAAACATTAGCATATTTGACATTCATTTTATATGCAATAAATCATTTAATATTGGCACAAAATCTGAACCATGCATTCTATATATTTTAAAAGATGTTACCCCTAAAGAGAGGAGAAAAATTGAAAAAAATATTATAAAATATTCAAAAGTATTTGCTAGGACATACGACAATATGCTTGGTATTGATAAAGACATTGCTCAACACTTTATTCCTACCAGAGAAGGGCACAAACCTATAAGTAGAAACTAAGAAGACTCATACCAGAATGGGCCCAACTAGTGAAAGAGGAGATTAAGAAATAGATCAAGGCAAAATTCCTAGAGGTAGTAGACTATCCAAAATGGTTAGCAAATGTAGTGCCAGTATCGAAGAAAGATGGAAGGGTTAGAATCTACGTCGACTATAGAGATCTGAACAAAGCTTACTCGGAGGATGATTTCCCACTACCCCATATAGACATATTGGTTAACAGCGCTGCCATATGTTTAATGTACTCCTTTATGGATGCATTCTCTGGGTACAATTGATCATAATGGCCATTATTGATAAAGCAAAGACATCTTTTATAATAGAATAGGGTACTTACTACTATAGAGTAATGCCTTTTGGACTAAAGAATGCAAGGGCAACCTACTAGAGAATGGCAACTGTAATGTTCCATGACATGATACACAAATAAGTGGAGGTATACATTGATGACATGATGGTCAAGTCAAGAGCTAGGGACAAACACCCGTCTAATCTCGAATAGTTCCTCAAAAGGGTCAAAAAGTATAGTCTAAGGCTAAATTCGAAGAAATGCATATTTTAGATCACTTCATGAAAGATGTTGGGGGTATGTTGTCAGTCAGAATAAGATTGAAATGGATCTAGAAAAAGCAAAAGACATTAGAGAGATGTAAGTACTAAAAATAGAGAAAGAAATCATGGGGTTTCTAGGGAAACTACAGTTCATCAGTAGATTCATCGCTAAGTTGACAGCAATATGTGAACCAATCTTCAAGTTACTAAAAAAAGATCAGCCTAGTATCAACTAGAATTTGATAAGATTAGAAGCTACTTAGCCAACCCACCGGTTCTAAGACCACCTAAACCAGGGTTGCCTCTAACCTGTATATGGCCATCAAAGGGAATGCAATAGGTGTAATGTTAACCTAAGAGGGAGAAACAAAAGTAGAACACATAGTCTACTACTTGAGTAAGAAGGTGCTACCATATGAGGAGAAGTACAGCTAAGTTGAACATATATGCCTGACAATGGTATGGGCAATGAAGAAAATTAGACACTACTTTTAATCCTAAAAAATTCTAGACTCAAAAGAAATCCAACTGGACTTCCCAGATGACCTCTGCTTAGCTATTGAGTTCCAAGGATGGTGCATGTACTTTGATGGAGCAATTAATCAGTTCAACATATGAATCGATGCCATACTATAATCACTAGAAGGTGAAGTAGTACTAATTACTAAAAAGCTCAAGTTCAGAGTCACAAATATTGAAGTAGAATACAAGGCATGCATGCTTGTAATGGAAGCACTGATAGCCTTGGATGTCATAGAAGTTAAAATCTTTGAAGATTCCATGCTAGTAATCAATCATGCCGCAGAAGAGTGGGAACTGAAAGAGTAGCACTTGAAGTCTTACTTGGACCACTTAAGGCTACTTACCATGTCCTTTAAAAAATGTAGATTCTTTCACCTCCCTAGGAATCATAATCAGATGACATATGCACTTGCTTCCCTAGCATCAATATGGGAAGGACCATCCAAAATGCCCATGAAGCCTCTGATTCTACTCAGATTGAGACAACCTTATCATAAAAATTATAGAATAGCAAAGATAGAAGCAGCTAAAAAGCCTTGATTCTACAACATCTAGAGATATTTAAAGGAACAATCCTATCTTGATCAAGCAGATGAAAGAGACAAAGTAGTCATTCGACGACTAGTATCAAAATTCACATCACACTAGGGTGTGTTATACTGGAGAACCTCAAATGGTTTACAACTTTGAAGTCTTGATGAAATTGAGGCCGTAAGAGCAGTAGAAGAAGTACACAAGGGTGTTTGTGGTCTACACATGAATGGAGCAACCCTAACTAAAAAGCTAATCAAACAAGGGTTCTTCTAGATGATAATGATGGAAGACTGCATCAAATTTATAAAGAAATGCCACAAGTGTCAGATCGACGGGAATGTCAGCTACCTTCCCTCAACAGAAATACACTACATCTCCTCTCCATGTCCCTTCTTAGTATAGGGACTAGACATAATTAGGGAAATCCACTTGACAAACTCAAACGGACATTGGTTCATCCTAGTGGTAGTGGACTACTTAACAAAATGGGTCAAAGTAGAATTATTTGCAAGGATAGGAGCCATGTAAGTGGCTAAATTCATCAAAAGAAACCTATTCTATCAATATGGGATCCTCCATAATGTCATATTTGATAACAGTGTCCAATTCTAAGGGGAAGTTAGAGAACTACTAAGGAGTTATAAGTTAGAACATCATAAATCTTCTCCTTATCGACCATAAGCAAATGGGGCCATTGAAGCTACAAACAAGAACATTAAAAAGATCTTGTTAAAGATAACTTAGACTTACTGAGATTGGGTAGATAGATTGCCACATGCCTTATGGGGGTAACGAACAACAGTCAGAACTTCAATAGGAGCAACTCCTTTCTCATTAGTGTATGGATCAGAATCAGTTCTTCTAATCAAAATAGAGATCAAGTCTGTTTGGGTAGCAATCAAATATGAATTTCTAGAAGTACATTGGGCTCAACAGAGGCATTATAATCTCATTCTCTTAGATAGCCAAAGGCTCAAGGTTCTATACCATACATAGTTGTATTAAGCTCGACTAGCCAAGACCTTCAACAGAAGAGTAAAATATAATAGTATGAAAGTAAGAGATTAAGTGCTAAAGCAAACACGATAGAACGTTCCAGATGCTAGAGGGAAATTCATACTGAATTGGGAAGGCCCATACCTGGTCAAACATGTCCTATCAAAAGAAGCAGTCAAGCTGATGGATTTTGAAGGTAATGAATTCTCTGAGCCTATTAATACAAACTGCTTGAAGAAGTACTACGTCTAAGGCACAAAAAAAATCATCTCATTGAGTTAAAAACCTAAAAATGGTAGCTCAGGCAAAGTTTAGGGACTTCTTACTGAGTTGAAAACCTAAAAACGGTAGCTCCAGCAAAAATTAGGGAAAAAGAGAAAATACTTAACTAGAAAACCTAAGAAGGCTAGTTAAGGACAAGGGTAACCGCAAGATCAAAATTTGTACGATTTCACCTATGCCTTTCTTAAATGAATGCAGTGAAATGAGAATGATTTCCAATCTATGCAAAATGTCTTTGAAAGTGCAACATATTTTATCATCATGAATTGCGTCAAGCATGCTTTGCATTTTCCTTAATTACATGGCCATGGTTCTTACCATCCTCTTTGAGCTCTCTCTTTAAGATTAGCCACTATCTTAAAAAAAAAACTTATTGAAAAGCCCAACTACGTGTGAAAAGCTTTAAAAGGAGACACTTAGGCAAAAGAGGGAAGAAAAAGAAAAACCAACTAAGTGTAAAAAGCTGCAAAAGGAGAAGTTTTAGGCAAAAAAGGGAAAAGAGGTAGACAATAGTAATGGCAAACATCATCATCAATGATACATAGCAGGAAGTATATACAATCATAATCGTACAAGCATCATTCAACATGTGGAAAAAATGCTGAGATACAACACCCAAAGTCCATAACCTTAAAAGAATAATACAACAAAGCAAATCATAGGCCAAAAGTCCTACACCTAGCTCCTAAACAATTACATCAGCTATGGCTACCATTAGAAGCAAGCACTAATCCTACTCAAGCATCCCCCTCATATGGTCCTGACTCATCATCATTCATCACAAAGGATGATAGCCATGACTCTAGCTCACTGATGTGGTCACGATAAGTTGCACACTCTAGCTCCTATTCATAACTAGTGAGACAGTGGTCAACCTGCATTACATATTGCATAACATGCATTCATACATAAAACATATTCATAAAATAAACAAGTATAATGAAGAAGGCATACCCTCTAAGTAGTAGCAAACTCCAAAAAGCATTGATGTGCACTCCTTACAACAATATACTAATGCTGACTAGAGGAGATAGGAATCTACAAAAGCAAGCAACTAAGTCAGCCACCACTCACTAAATAAATGAAACACAGGCAAGAATAAGTGGAGAACACAAAGATGGGTAGCATCAATAGGAGCAACACCCGATTGAGGAAAGCCAGGTCTAGGCAAATCAAAACTCACTACTCTAGCAAGGATATCCATCCAAAGTAATGACAAAGATGGCTGAACTGTCAAATCCCTAAGAATGGTACTACTAGAAGCCATACCACTAGCATGGGTAGTCATAAAGTTTGTTACATGCTTGCACCAAAATAGGAATAAAGGCTTATTAGATTAGAAAAAGTGACTCTCGATGACCTGCGTGATGGCCTAATCCTCAAACTCGAAGGATGAGATGCATCTACCTAAAAAGGTGGAGGTGAAGGAAAGGTCCTACTAGCTACAACATCAATCAACTGAGGGATTAATACATCAACATAAGGCAAACCTACACTCTCTAAAAGGTTGTCAGTGGGGAATCCTATTATAATAACAGTAAGATCATCACCATAAAGCTCATGGCCCCAGAACATGTCACTAGGGGGAGGGATGAGAACTCTCCTCATGTATAGGCCATCCCACCAATAATGGACTTGCTCACCCAAATACCATACTCTGTCGATGAGGCCAGAGAGCAACACTTGTCTCTCTGTAAGCTACTATGTAGCCACCATCTCTGCCATGTAATGAGACGTCACCATCCACCAACGAAGAAAGATCTGCTCAAAGGGAAACAATAAATAAAAGATCCCTAAGAAAGAAATAACCAATCAGACATACCTGATCAGGGGACAACTTCCCTATATAATCTTAAGTTTTCATGCAATCCTTAATCAAAGCAGTAGTCTTCATGATCCTACAAGGATAAGGAGGGAAGCCATCCTCCTAGAAATGCTCGATGGACAGATAGGGGAGAATCCCAAACTCATATGCCCAGATTTGTCAAAATTAGAGGGTCATAAATAACAAACCCAAAAGGAAAAGAACAAACAATAGAACTCATACTCACATCTAACCTGAATAAGCATCCACATATCCTTGAGCCACCCTGGCATGCTTTGTTAAGGCCTAAGTACATATGAGCAAAGGCAACAGTACCCCAATAATAGCTCTACAAACCATCCAGATCTCTCAAGACAGACATCAATTGTAGATCACTTGTACCTGAAGGGTTTAGGAAGATAACATCACTAAATAAATAAAATAAACAATAGTGAGCTAGCTGCTATGCTGAGACAAGACTATCATTGTACAAAGTTCGCAAGGAAGAAAAAAACTCCATGTAACGAGCTAGATACAGGCAACTAGACTTCATAGGTATGACCACCCCAAACAAATCCATTATGAGGCTCCTTTGCCACAGTAGTAGAACACTCATCCTCACTAAAAGGAATAGGCTCTCCAGAAAAGCTTAAGCCCATGATAACGGTAAAATCAAAAGAGGTAATAGTTATCTCCCCGACAGGTAGATGGAAAGTATGCATCGTATCCATTCACCACTTTATTAATGCATATATGGCAATTTGACTTGACGCATACAAGTCATAAGATAATACATCAATGACTCCATCAAAGCCCTTCCCAGCAATCATATGCTTCACACACATCGAGAGACCCTGATAATACATGATGACTTTATTGAAACTACCAGGCAACACAATGACATACCTATGAAGCTATAAACAACAGGTATGCTATCAAACATTTGTACAGTTACTAAATACTAATATATATCTCTCTCTTTCATTTAACAAGATCAATGATAAAAGCCAAAAAGAAAAGCATCGCAGCAAGCAAACAAATCATGAAAAGAAAATAAAGCAAAAGCTATCAGCTATCAGCCGTTAGCATTTATAATAAAGCTAGACAAATAATTACAATAAGAGCTACAGAGTTATAGCTACAACAACCTTATACAATAAAGCAACCAATGAACAAGCTTTAGAAAATAAGGGCGAAGATGGACCTACCTCGTGATGATGATGCACCTAAGCATGAGTCTCCAAGCTATAAATAACAAGGATTAGATCTCACCAAGAAAGCCTGAATGACTGAGAACTATAAGCACCATATGTGCTAGTTCCTATAGTGGATGTCCCAGCTCTAGTGGCCTTTGTAAAGTCACCCTCGACATTAACATTAATAAAATGTTCTTCAGACCCTCAAGAATGTTGGGAAACTCCATTTCACATAAAAGAAAATGGAAATATATAAGTAAAAAATAGAGTAAATAGCACTTAAAACATAAACAGGGTTAAGAAAAGTAAAAAAACACCCAAAAAATCTAGACAAAGCCTCTCTAAACCTCTAAAACAACCGTTTAAATAGGCTTGGAGGGGAGGAAGTGAGTGACCATGCTCTAGGTGCATGACCACACACACAAGCATATGATTACGTGCCTCCCACGTGTAGTCACGTGCACTTCCCCTTTCCATGCACTCTTTTATGGTTTTACACGCACTTCAAGACTTTTCATACTCACTTCTATGGTTCTAAACTTCCATTTGAGCATAAGACATATACCAAACTCACACAAAAGGAAAATAAACATCTTACAGAATAAGAAGAGCAAGGAAAATCTACTGTAAAAATATCTCTCTCCAAATCACCAAAATAACATCCTCAACATGAAAAATAACAACATCACTATTGCATCATCACTACATCATTACCACATCACTACTACATCATTAATGCATCACCAGTGCATAATCACTACTACCTCATTCACATTACTTAGAAGCACTCTCATATTGCTTATAAGCATTCTTATTACTTATAAGCACTCTCACATCACTTCACATTGCTTAAAAGCATTCACATTACTTAGGAGCACTCTCATATTGCTTAGAAGCACTCTCACATTGCTTAGAAGCATTCACATTTCTTAGAATCACTCTTACATTGCTTAGAAACATTCACATTACTTAGGAGCATTCACATTGCTTAAAAGCATTCACATCGCTTAGAAGCACTCTCATATTTTCATATTTCTTAGAAGCCCTCTCATATTACTTAAAAGAACTTTCACCACTTGGAAGGATCTTTTTATTGCTTAGAAGCATCCCCACATTACTTAGGAGCATTTACACTACTTATGAGCATTCTCATTTGCTTAGTAGCATCTTTATTTTGCATGACACCTAAGAAGGTTATAATCACATTATCATTTCGTGTGACACCTAAGAAGGTTATAGTTACATGTTCATTTGCGTGACACCTAAAAAGGTTATAGTTGTATCCGCATTTTCATTACTTAATAGCATGTTCATTCGTGTGACACCTAAGAAGGTTATGGTCGCATGTTCATTCACGTGACACCTAAAAAGGTTATAGTTGCATCTGTATTTTCATTGATTAATAGTGTGTTCATTCATGTGACACCTAAGAAGGTTATAGTCGCATATTCATTTGCGTGACACCTAAAAAGGTTATAGTCACATCTGCATTTTGCTTAGTAGTATGTTCATTGCGTGACACCTAAAAAGGTTATAGTCACATCTCTTTTTGTTTAGTATCATCTTTATTTGCATGACACCTAAGAAGGTTACAATCGCATAGATCCCAATGCACTTTGCATGAATCACAAGCTTGCATATGTCCAAATAGCACCTTGTATGACGACCAAGTCATAGAACAACAATAATAAACAAAGTGCAACAACAACAGTCAAATCTTGATAAGATGTCTAAAGACAACCCACAAGTAAGTACCTCTCTCCCTACTAAAACATTTTTTGCATCTTTGCATTTTGCTTCACATGTATTGACACTAGCGCTAGGTGGCTATACAACACACATGAAGCAAGGGGCAACTACCATACCTCAAATTTGACTATCCCCAAAAAGGTCCAATGATGAAATGAATCCTCGAGATGACTAGAGTCTGCTTATTCATAACACCTCTGAAGTGTACAACCTTAAAATACCTAACCGACCCCACTAGTGTGCAAAATCGATCATTGAGTCATTAAGTTGTGCTCTGACCTTGCGAAATATGAATTATCAAAATAATGAGAGGTTTATTTCAAGAAAAATCCTCTCATAATACTTAGATCATTAGGCTAATGTGCATTTCATTAGACTGGGACCCAACTTCATGAAAAAGTGAAAATCAATTTTAACAAAACAAACTTTAAAAACACATTTGAAAGGCTCCAAAACCTCTGAAAGTGGTCTTGGAATGGTCCAACACAACTTAATTATTAACATGTATCGCTCAAAAGTGTGCATAAATGCCCCTAGGTGTTATGTTCTAAAATTGAAGTTGAATTTGGCAAAATGGACTCTGAAAATGCGTCTGGAAGGCCTAAAAACCTTAGCAACCAACCCCAAAATGGTGCGCATAAAACCCATGAAGTGTGCGTAAAAAGTTGAAGTGCGCATGAAGGCACACATGTGCATATATGGCCATGCGCCAAGTGCATGACCATACACACTTGGCATGGCCATGTGCAAAATCCTTGTTATACAAGCATGACCATGCCCCTACCACCCTATTCTACCCAATTTTCCCTATATATAGACCCCTTCACACCCTATTTTGGAGGGGGGAGCAAGTGAAAACACACACATACTCAAAAATCGGTTTGATCCCCTTTCCAGATATTTTTTGCTCTCCCATAGCCTTTCCCTTAGGTTGTTGGATCCTTTTCCTATTAAACCAAGCCTTATCTTTATTAAAGCACGCTTCAAAGGTATAAAATCTAGCATCATTCTACTGTTAGTTTGAACCTCTCGATAAGGAAAGCTTGATAATCTCTCGAAGCTAAAGTCCACACTCACATAAGCTTAGTCGAGTATGAGGACCAGATAATTATTTTAGCACATTTATTTTATCACATTGCATTTTATTTTGTTATCGCTATCATTTGAGAATACTGTTGTTCTTATGTGATGAGACTAGCAATCTTGTATGCTATATGAATGCTATATGCTTTATTATGCTTATTTCACATCATCATTTTGAATCCTCTATTTATAAAATCATGAAATCATAACATAAATATCAATAACATGAAAAAATTCATGTCCCAGAATATAGTTATCATGCTCTCGGTCTAGTGATGACCTCATGCATCCTTTGTATTATCATACATACATCATCATAGCATAAATAATCACTGCAAGCATGATCATCCTATCATTCATTAAGCAAGCTGTGTAAATGGACATGCTACCCTTTTAGATCAATCATATTATATTTATCTTTTCGCAATCTTTCCTTTTTTTCATATGTATTTTATCAAGAAAGTGATGTAATGAAATTTTTAGCTTTATTATACTATCTGATGTACTGTGTGAATGCTATACAAATTGTCATTATCGAAACTAGGGTGTTGTGGTAGCTATACATCGAATATCGTATAATGAAAAATAGTTAAAAAGTAGACGTGATACCCCGAACATGGAAATCTCTGCTGGGGACAATATTCGTTGAGTGACCCGATGTTGTCCCTTTCTTTTCCCAATTTTTTAAAAATCAAGTGGCGACTTTATAAAATCAAAGTGTCTCATCCCCCTGAGACTAATCATTTGTCCCCATACGGTAAAGTTGTCATGTCCCTTAGAAACGAAAAGACCCACACAATGTCCCATGAAAACATACCTCATTACATGTCCCAAACAAATAATTAGGTCACTCACAACCATCAATTCAAATGCTTTCATATATATCATCATAAAAATAATATGATAAGGAATTTAAGTAAAAAAAAAAATATAAATATTTAGTTTCAAATTAATAAAATGATTATACAAATTTAAATGATCAAAAAATTTAATTGATGAAAAAAATAAGAAATCTTTTAAAAGATTAATTTTAATGCAAGTAAAATTTTAAGAAATATGTGAAATTAAATCATGACCAATTTTAAATATTATAATGATTATGATAATATACCATAATTAAGCATTTAAATGAAAATTTAAAATTTTCAAATAATGATAATTTAAAATATGTATCATGCAAATGGGAAATACAATGAATTAAATCAAGTACATGAAATAAATTTGCTTATTTAAATAATCAATAAATTGAATTCAATAATCAATTATTAAATAGAAATTATTTAAAGTAAAATTATATATGATAAGGATAATAAATATAACATTTTTTAAAATGTGATCATGAAGAAGTGTCAAAAATGAAAAACAAAACAAATGTTTGTGCTTGAATTTATGAAATGATATCAGATATGAAAAAAAAAAAAAAAGATAAAAGCATGATTGCACATGAAATTTATAAAAATCATGAATTTTAATGAAGAAGTCCTTCCATCAATTAAACAATTTAACAAATCATCAAGAAAAGCTTGAACCGTTTATCATACCAAGCTAATGCTTAATAATATTTAATCTTTCTTCACATAAAGGCTTGGTAAAAATGTTTGCTTATTGATGATTTTTATCAATAAATTCAAGAAAAATATCACCATTTTACATATTATCATGCAATAAATGATGTCTAATATTAATATGCTTAGTTCTAGAATGTTGAATGAGATTCTTGCTAAGGTTTATAACACTTGTATCGTCACATTTAATAGGAATATGATCAAGTTCAATGCCATAGTCTTTAAGTTGTTATTTTTACCACAACACTTGTGAGCAACAACAACTAACCGCCACATATTCTACTTCAGTGGTGGACAAGGCAACTAAAACTTGTTTCTTACTAAACTAAGAAACTAAGCAATTACCTAAAATTTGACAAGTTCTGGAAGTGTTTTTTCTATCTAGTAAACTACTGGCAAAGTCTACATCCAAATAACTAATCAAGTTAAAGAAAGAGCTCCAAGGATACCAAAGTTCTAAATGCATTATACTATAAAGATATTTGAAAATTCTTTTGATTGCATTCAAATAAAAGTCCCTATGACTAGATTGAAACCTAACACACAAGTATATATCAAATATAATATTTGGTCTACTTACAGTTAAATAAATAAGGGATCCAATCATACCTCTAAAATGCTTTTCATCGATTGGTTTACCATTTGTATCTTTTTTGAGTTTGGTGGTGGTGCTTATAAGGGCTTTGCTTGACTTAGCTCCATTCGTGCCAAACTTCTTAAGAATGTCCCTTACATATTTGGTTTGATTTATAAAGATCTCATCCTTGTATTGCTTGATTTGAAGTCCGAAAAAGAACTTAAGCTTACTCATCATACTCATCTCAAATTCTCCTTACATTAATTTGGAAAATTCCTCACACAAGCAATGATTAGTATCACTGAAAATAATATCATCAATACATATTTGTACAATAAGTAAATTATGCTTGGATTTCTTTAATGAAAGAGTTATGTTAACTTTTCCTTTAGAGAAACCTTTCTCTAATAGAAAGTTACTCAATCTTTCATACCAAGCTCTTGGAGCTTATTTCAAACTATATAATGCTTTTGAAGTTTAAACACATGATTAAGAAAATCAAAACTTTCAAAACCTGAAGGTTACTCAACATACACCTCCTCTTTAATAAAAATTTTTTAGAAATGCACTTTTAACGTCCATTTGATAAACTTTAAAATCCATGAATGATGTAAATGCAAGTAGCATTCTAATAGCTTATAACCTTACTACTAGGGAAAAGGTTTCATCATAATTTATGCCTTCCTCTTGATTATAACCTTTACATACTAGTCTAGCTCTGTTCCTAGTTATGACACCTTATTCATTCATCTTATTTCTAAACACCCTTTTGGTACCTATAATAGGATAATATTTAGATCTAGGAACCAAGGTCCAAACCTTATTTCTCTCAAATTAATTTAACTCTTCTTGCATAGCACATACCCAAAATTCATCCCTTAAAGCACTATCAATATTTTTGGTTTCAATTTGAGAAATAAAGGCTAAATTTACAATAGACTTAAGTTGAAATCTAAGAGTTACCCCTTTTGTAGTATCATCTATAATGAGATCTTGAGGATGAGCTTTCTTGAATTGCCAATCCTTTAGAAGATCATCCTTTAAAGTAGATTGAGGCATCTCCTTATCATCCTCCTTTATAGGATATTCAAGTTCTAAAGGATTACTAGCATTTTCTTCTTGAGTGTTTTCATTCACATGCTCATCTACAAGATAATCAATACTACAAACATCCTTTTTAGGATCAAGTGAGTTTGATTCATTAAATACAACATGAATTGATTCTTCAACTACTATTGTTTTTTTATTTAAAACTCTATATGCTTTGCTAGAAGTGGTATAACCTAGGAAAATTCCTTCATCAACTTTATCATCAAATTTTCCAAAATTATCTTTGGTGTTCAATATAAAGCACTTGCATCTAAATACTAGACGATATGAGAGTTTTCTTTAAAATTAGTCTTTTAAAGACTCTGTTTACAATGTAACATTAAGTGTTTATGCCTTTCACCCAAAAGTGTATAGGTAAATTATACTCATAAAGCATTATTTTAGCCATTTCCATTAGAGTTTTATTCTTCCATTCAATAATCCCATTTTGTTAAGGTGTTTTAAGATAAGAGAAAGTATATGAAATATCATTTCCATTATAAAAGGTTTTAAAGAATTCATTTTTAAATTCGATTCCATGATCATTTCTAATAGATGAAATGTAAAAACCTTTTTCCTTTTGAACTCTTTTTGAGAAACTTTCAAAGGCTTTAAAAGCAACATTCTTATGAGTAAAGAAACATAACTAAGTGTATCTAAAGTTGTCACTAACTAATATATAAGCATAATGCCTACCACTGAAACTAGTAACTTTAGTTGGTCCAAACAAATCTATATCTATAAGTTCAGGTGGCCTAGAGGTTGACACCACATTCTTGAGCTTACATGAAGACTTTGATTGTTTTCCTTTTTGATAAGCATCATAAGGTTTATCCTTAGTGAATTCAAGTCTAGGTAAATCGATCACTAGTTTATGTTTACAAAGATCATTTAAAAGCTCAAAGTTTGCATGTTTTAACCTTTTATGCCATGTCCATGATTTATGGGAATTAAGCATTTGATGTCCTTGATATCAATCTTATTTAAGTCAATAATATAGACATTTTCTACTCTTTTACCATTAAAAATTATTTTATCTTCATTAAGATTACTAACAAAGCAATTTTTAGGATAAAAAGTAACCTCATTTCCCATGTCACATAATTGACTTATACTTAGTAAACTATGTTTAAAACCATCAATAAGTAACATATTGTGAATAGACAAGGATTGAGGATTACTAATTTCTCTAATGCCTACTATTTTTCCTTTTACACTGTCCCCGAATGTGACATGTTCTCCAATCTTAGTTATAAGCTTGTTGAATTGCTTTTTATCTCTTGTTATGTGTATTGAACATCCATTATCAAGATACCATTTACTCTTTGCTTTTGTGGACTTCAAGCACACCTACACAACATAATCTAAACATTTTTTTAAACCCAAACCTTAATTTGTCCAGGTTTTTTAGTCTCAAAATAATGTAAATGTAGCAATTGCAAATGTATTTTTCAATAGAAGCATACATTACTAGAGTGAGCTTTGGTCATACAACAGAAACATTCAACATTGATAAATTTATTTTTCCTAGAATGATATGTTTTCTTAGTATATAAAACATGCCTTCTATGTTATGGTGGTATGTGTTTCATAAAATTATTTTGAGTCATAGTGTGAGACATACACTGACAATAATAAATATGTATTTTAATAGCTTTGTGTAACATTCTTAGGAGTGTTATGTCTAGTGTACATATAAGCATGTTTAGGTTATGGTTTTCTAGCTTATGACTTACCTCTTTGTGTCAATGAGGGTTGTGTCTTATGAGACTTCCCTTTGTTCTTTGACACATGAGACTCCATAGCTTTGGAAGCTTGAGTCTCAATTTGTTTAGAGGTAGAGGGAATAAAATTACATATTGACAAATTTAATATAAGATGATGATGAGGGAGATAACATTCCATTTGTATATCCAATTCCATGAGTGTTTTCATGTAGTTTTTGAGAGTCAAGTATACTATCTAAGCTCTCCTTTCCTCTCTTGAATTTAGAAATGAAATTTTTAATTCTATTATCTCATTAGAAAGCTTATAATTTTCATCACTTTCTTTATTGATTTGTTCTTCCATGGAAATAAAAGTTTTTAAATCACTAGCAAGTTTATCATTTGATTTAATAAGTGTAGAAAAATCATTTTTTAAACTTTCAAATTCCTTGGTTAAACTATATAACTTATGCTTATAATGATTTTTCTTATGAAGTAAGCTTTTACATTTAAGCAAGAGTTTGCTCACAATAGAGCTCTCATCATCATATTCACAATAATTATCATAAAAGGAGTTAGAAGTAGATGGTACCTCATTTTCATTTTCAAGAGCCATGAAGAAAAGGTTGACCAGTTCTTGTTGTTCCTCTTCCTTTTCAGATTTGGAGGAGTCATCCTAAGTAGCTTTGAAGGCCTTTTTTTCTCCTTTGCTTCCTTATTCTTGAATTTAAGTTTGGGACACTCACTTCAAATGTGACCCAATTTCTTACATTCATAGCAAGTAACCTCTTTAGTTTTCATTTTACTTTCTCCCTCAAACTTCTTGTTAAATCTCTTATTCTTAAGAAATTTTTCTTTCTTAAAAACTTCAGTGAGTATGGAAATATCACCACCTTCATCATTAGAATCTTTAATATTTTTATCTTCACTTTCTTCTTGTGAGGCCTTCAATGCTATGCTATTTTCTCCTCTTCTTTCTCTTCTTATTCTTTAAATCTTTACTTAATTGTAAGCTCATGTGTAAGGAGCTTTCTAATAAGCACATTGATTGAGAGGGTAGAGAGGTCTTGAGCTTCCTCAATTGAAGTGACTTGAGATTCCCAACCCTTCTTAGGTAGGATTATTAGAATCTTGTTATTCACCTCTTCTTTGGAGAAATGTTTTCCAAGTTTCTTGAGGGTTGTGAGGAGAGCATTCAGATAGTTTGTCATCTCTATGAATAATTCTTGAGGCTTTATTTTGAAGAGTTCATATCCTTACATATGAAGTTGAACCTTTTTAATTCTTACTTATACATTGCATTCATAATGATTCTCCAAGATCTCCCATATTTCCTTGGCCAAAATGCAATGTTAAAGCTTACCTCCTTCTTCTCTTAACATGGAAGAGGTTAGAGTGATCATTGCCTTTTTATTTTTATGATTCTGTTATTTTATTTTATCATTATTCCATTAACTTCTTGCTAGAGCAGTTACCATACCATCAATGGTAGTTTTGGGTGATTCCAAACCTTTTAGGATAACATCCTAGAGTTTGAAGGGATCACTAAATAAATATAGCTCTGTTTAAAATTTCCAATGAGAATAGTTACTACGATCAAAGAATGGTCTACGTGAATAAAAATTTTGAAATTCACTTCCCAAGATCTTGTATTCTAGTAATTGAGTTCCTAAAATTCAAGTTGTAATACTAATTAAAAGTAACTTAGAGGGGAGGTGAATAAGGCTAATAATGGTTTTATAAAAATTAAAAACAAATTTAAGAAATGAATAAGAATTAAAAGAGAATATAGTAGGAAGAACAATGAACATAAGGAATTAAAGAGTTTAGATTCTCAGTAATCTTGCATCTCCACCAAACTTATACCTAAGTTAAGATTTTCAATTTCCACAATCTTATTCATAAGATTGAGATTACACAAAAGTTTGAGGCTTACTCTTTCAACCTTACAACTTAAGTTTTTAAAGCTCACTAAAAAAAATTTCTGTAGTGTCTTAATGGCTAAACACTTAAACAAATTCCTTTAGAATAGAATCTCACTTCCTATTTGTATAATTCAAAAAAATAAAAAATTAAGAGAATCTATTCTAACACTCACTAAGTCTTATAAGAGTTATACAAATATGAAATGATTTTGAAGAGAGTTTTGAGAGCTTAATTGAATGCTTAAGTGATTATAATGAATAAATAAGTTCTTGTAACTTCAATTGAGCTACAAGAATTGTTTATATAAATGAAAAACTCAAATTATGGTTGTTGAAGCCAATAATTTCCTCCCTAGCATCTCAAAGTTTTGGTTGAAATAATTTTGACTTATTTCTGTCATAACACCACTCATAGTCGTGTAGAGCAAGCCCTGGCTCATGAGGATCGAGAATGTAGCTGTTACATTTGAAAAAGGTCATTATAAGATGTCCTTCCTACCCTTACAAGCTACTCACAATCATGAGGGTAGTTCGTGAGGAGCATTGGACAAATTTGTAAAATGTGCTCAAATAAGCACTATTCAAGGTATGCTCATGAGCATACCACTGTAAGTCCAAAATTGTATATTTTTAATATATAATTGCTTCAAATACTTTGAGTATAAGCTAGGGATATTATAATTCAATAAAATACACTTTTATGAGAGTATGTCATATCTTCAGATTATGAATGATGTGTATTAAGTTTCGACACACTTAAAAGAAATTATTAGCAACTTAAATTATTTATCAAAGTCCAAAATTAAGAGTTTGATTATGCAAATGGTCAATAAAAATTATTGTACCTTGGGAGACATCTATTGCAAAATCTTTAACACTAGTAGAGAATAAATTTTCTTAAGGAAATAAAGTAAAACTCTAGCCTTAATTTGATTATAGGCTTTTCTATACCCTATATTTCCTTAATTTTATTATTTATGTTTTATATAATAAAATATCTACTAGTTTTGTTTTGTTGGGTGTGTTTTATTTGAAATTTAACAACAACAAAATAACAGTACTCATCAAATTACATGCCCATCATATTTATCAGTCGTGGTCCAAGATCTTGTGTAATGAATATCTTAATTTCCTTTAAGAGAAGCTAATCTTTAATTATACTGTTTGCTATTATTTATGCTAGCATGTCTAACTTGACACTATTTGTATCACGATCCCTTTTTCTTTATTATAGGAAAATAGAGGGAATGTGAGGTGAATACTAAAAGAGCTTAGGGATGGCACATATGCACTTATAATCCTTTACCCAATTAGGAGAAATAGGAGTCACCACTTGACATCACCTGAGTAATTATCTGGTTAAGGACTAGGCAAACTTGGATCCTTCACTTGAAGCCAAAAATTTGCCCATAGGATAAAACATTAGGTTCAGATGTGATGTTAATAGGAGCATACTCATTTATTTTGAGGCATTCCCACTTATACGAACATGGTTAACTTATACCAAACCGTATTCAATCTTGATGTCCTTACTAATGATCATTTAGTGCATCAAGTGAGAAAACTTAACTCTGAATAAGACCCTTAAATAAGCCATACTTAAAAATCTTAGTTACAAAGAATTAAAGGTCATTTAATAAAAACTTTATATTGAACTAAACCAATCTTAAGTTTAAATCAAACTAGGTTTAAAAGTACCAAGCCTTCATTTAATAATTCTAAGAGTTCTTTTGAGAACCAAAGAAAGGACTCTAACTCTAAAAATAATTAACATTAATAAAAGAAAATTCAATAACCCCCTTTTATAGCCCTAAACAAGTTATTTATAATATTATTAGAATAAAGGGTATATTAATATACATTAATGATGGCTGAAAAACATGTATAAAAACCCTAAAAATATTAAGATGGTTCTACCATGCATGGCCATTCTTAAATTATGCATGACCATATGTAATTCCAAGCATAAAATGATAGTAACCAGCCGTGTCTGCCAACATCAATCAAGCATGGTCGTGTCTAAATATATGCATGACTATGTTGAGCTTTATCCTTTAAATATAATCAAATTAGCTAAAATAGTCTTCATGAAAGTTTAAGCTCTTTTCTTAGCTTTCCATAGCCTTTTGAATCACCTTAATCCTACTTCTATAGCAAAAGTTATTATCAAAATATCAAAGCACGTTATCGAGGTACAAAGGTCAGGAATAAACTCAAAGTTGCTTCAAATAAGGCATATCCATATGTTTAGCTTGAACTTGAATTAAACAAATAAAATGAAGCTCCTTTTTATCTTGGATCTCATTTTCATTTGTATCACACCATATGGACTTTAAATACTTGTAAAGCTTCTTTAAACTTCTTAGTTCTAGCCCTTACAAGTGGTTCATTGTACTTGAGTGAATCATTATGCTTGCTAGGTTTCCATTATTTCCTCCTTCCTTACGATGATTCATCCTTGAATCATCAACCTCATCAAAATCAAAAGGAGATAAGTTAGAAACATTAAAAGTAGCACTAACCATAATCATCAGGCAAGTAAATCTTATAAGAATTATCATTAATCCTTTCTAGAACTTGAAAAGGACCATCACCCCTAGGATTCAATTTAGACTTACATAAGCTATGAAACCTTTCCTTCCTAAAATGAACCCAAACCTAATCACTTACTTTAGAGATTACTCTCACACACCTTTTGTTAGTTTTTTGGGCAACTTTTGATTTCTTTTGTTCAATATTCATACACACTTTTTCATGTAATGCCCTAACAAAATTAGCTTCCTTTTTGCCATATAGATCAACTCTCATATTCACTAGCAAAGGAGACAAACCTAATGGACTCAAAGGAATAAAACCATAAACAACTTTAAAAGGACAATAATGAATAAATTAATGAACACTGCAATTATAAACAAACTCACTATATGGAAAACATTCTTCCCTTAATTTTAAATTCTATTTAATCAATGTGTATAACAATTATCCCAAAGTGCCATTTACTACTTCAATTTAACCATTAGTTTAGGGGTGACATATAGTACAAAACAATAATTTAGTCTCCAATTTACCCCATAAAGTATTCCAAAAATAAGTAAGAAATTTACCATCCCTATCACTAATAATAGTTATAAGCATACGATGTAATCGTACAAGTTCTTTAAAGAAAATATCAACAACATTTGAGGCATCATCAGTTTTATGACAAGTAATAAAATGTGCCATCTTAGAAAATCAATCCACAACCATAAATATTGAATCATTACCACATTTAGACCTAGGTAAACCCAAAACAAGATCCATGGAGATATTAACCCAAGGTATATTAGGTACGGTTAGTGGCATATATAACTAGTGAGGCTTAGACTTAGATTTAGCTTGCTTACATATAATGCACTTATCACAAATTCTTGAACATCAATGTGTATATTAGGCTAATAAAAGTAATAATATAAAACATCTAAAGTCTTAACAATACCAAAATGTCCCATTAATCCACCTTTATGCACTTCCCTAACTAAAAGTTCACACATACTCCTCATAGGCATACATAATCGATTATCTCTAAATAAGAAACCATTATGCCTATAGTATCTTTCAAATGCAAACTTTTCATAAGCAACATAAAATTCACTAAAGGCATGGTCATTAGCATGTAAATCCTTTATATATTCAAAATCTAATAACTTAGCATTAAGAATGGAAAGAAGTGTATACATTTGAGATAACGCATCAGCAACTATATTTTCTTTACCTTGCTTATACCTTATAACATATGGAAAAGACTCAGTAAACTCACTCCATTTAGCATGTCATTTTTTGAGCTTTTGTTGTCCTTTTAAGTACTTTAAAGATTCATGGTCCATATAAATCACAAACTTATTAGGCTACAAGTAATGTTACCATATGTGTAAGGCTCAAACTAACTTATACTTCTCCTTATCATATGTGGGATACTTCAAGGTTGCTCCATTCAATTTTTTGCTAAAGAAAGTAATTGGCTTTCCTTCTTGCATAAGTATAGCCCTAATACCTAAACTTAAGGCATCACATTCAATTTCAAAAGTATTAGCAAATTTGGGTAAAGAAAGTAAAGGGGCAGAAATCAACTTATCCTTAAGCATGTTAAATGCTTCCTCTTGTGCATCTCCCCATTTGAATCCTACATTCTTCTTTATCATCTATCAATAGAGTGGCAACGGTGTTAAAATATTGTACAAATATTTTATAAAAACTTGCCAATCTGTGGAATGAATGAACTTCTCCAACTGACTTAGGCTTAGGCCATTCCTTAATTGCCTTAACCTTCTCTTCATCCACTTTAATGCTCTATACACTTACTATAAACCTTAGTAAAACAAGTTTGCTCATGCAAAAAGCACATTTCTTAAGGTTAGCAAACAATCTTTCCTTACATAAAACATTTAAAACCAAATGTACATGTTCAAGATGCTCATCTAATGACTTACTATAAATAAGTATATCATCAAAATAAACAACTACAAAATTCCTTAAAAATACACGAAAAACATGGTTCATCAACCTCATGAATGTGCTAGGTGCATTAGTTAACCTAAAAGTCATAGCTAACCACTCATATAACCCATATTTTGTTTTAAATGCAGTTTTCCACTCATCCCCTTCTTTCATTCTAATTTAGTGGTAACCACTTTTAAGATCAATTTTAGAGAAAATGCACGCACCATAAAACTCATTAAGCATGTCATCAAAATGAGGAATATGATGGTGATACTTTACCATTATTTTATTTATAACTTTATAATCAACATACATGCACCATGAACCATCTTTTGTGGGTACTAACAAAATTGGTATGGCACATAGGCTCATGCTTTCCTTAATCAGCCCTTTATCCAATAATTTCTCCACTTGTCATTGTAACTCCTTTGTCTCATCAGGATTACATCGATATGGTGGTCTATTTAGAATTTGGGAACCCAAAAAGAAATCTATTTGATGCTTAATCCCTCTTAAGGGTGGTAACCTTTGGGCATCTCCTTGGGAAACACATCTTCATATTCTTATAAAAGAGACATAAAAACACTAGGCAAAGAAACTTCAAGTTCATTAGTAGTTAAATATGCCTCTTTGTATAAAAGTACAATCATTGGCATTTGAGAAAAAATATACTCTCTTGACATCACTTCCTTTTGTATAGAAACTCACTTGTTTTTTTTTCCTTTTCCCCCTAAGCTCTCTTTTTGCATGCACCTCTCTTTTCTTTTGCACATCCACTTTAATCTCTCCTTTTTCCATTATTTACTCACTCCTCTAATTTATTTTCTTACATCTCTCCTTTTGCTGCACATTCTTTTCTTTTTCTCTCTTTTGTGCACATTCTCTCACTCTCATTATCATTTGATCTTCATAAACTTCTTTAAGTGACAAAGGTGAAAGTACAATTTCTTTACCATTCATGACAAATGAATATTTATTGGTGAATCCATCATGAATAGCTCTCTTATCAAACTACCATGGTCACCCTAAAAGAATATGACCAGCTCATATGGGCACAACATCACAAAGGACCTCATCAATATACTTCCCCATAGAAAAAGGAACAAGTACTTATGTAGTCACCCTTACTTCTCCATAATCATTCAACCATTGTAAGTTATATGGCCTAGGATGTTTCAAAGTTAGTAAATTAATCTTTTCAACTAACAAAATACTAGCAGCATTTGTACAACTACCTCCATCAATGATCAAATAACATATCTTGCCTTTAACTCGGTACCTTGCATGGAAGAAATTGTCACATTGTTCATTTTCTTCTACCTTTTTTTGTGTGCTCAATGTGCACCTTGTAACTAGAAAATCTTTATAATCAACATATTTGAGATCTTTTTCAACATCACTTGCATCTTTAAGTAGGGGTATCTCGTCTTCACCCTTATCATCTTCACTATCATATTCTCTATTGACAATGATTATTGCCCTTTTATTTGGACAATCTCATTGTTTGTGTCCTCTCCCCTTGCATTTAAAATATTCAATAGAACTTGTTTTAGGCTTAGGTGCTTTAACTTTCTTTGAACTCCATCTTTCCTTGCCTCCTTGTTCATATTTAGGTTTGGAAGTTCTTTTATCACCCTTTTTACATTTTGTCTTCCAATTGGATATTGTAGTGGCCATATGAGACTTAAAAGTTCTACCCTTTATCTGTTACTCCACTTTAAGTTCCATGTGGTACATGTCTTCTAACTCCACATATGGATGTAAATCCATAACATTAGCAATCTCCTTGTTCAACCCATTCAAGAAAAGAGACATGGTTTGTTAATGGTTTTCATCAATCGTAGCTCGTACCATAATCATCTCCATCTCTTGGTAGTATTCTTCAACATTTCTTGAACCTTGTCGAAGGCCTTAAAGTTGATTATGCAAATATCTATAATAATTATTTGGCATAAATCACTTTCGCATAATGGTCTTCATCTCTTGCAATGTAGAGATAGTCTCTTCTCCATAATGCTTTCTTGTCACCACTAATTAATCCCACCACACTAAGGCATAGTCTACAAACTCAATGATGTCAAGCTTGAATTTCTTTTCTTTAAAATAATTATAATAATTAAAGATAAAGTCCACCTTTTTTTCCTATGCTAGATAGGCTAAAGGATCATTTCTACTATGAAAGATAGGTATTTTCATCTTTATACTCCTAAGGTTGTTATCTTGCCTCTCATGGGTATGAACATTATCATCAATTGATTCATCATCTTCATCTACCCATCTTCCTCTTTAGGCTTCTCTAAGTGCATTTTGATTGTCATTATTTATGGCACCTACGGTTTGACTTTGCTTTATCCTCCTTATTCATTCTTAAACCTCTTTATGGTTTTTAATTAATCAACTCATTTGTTCTTGTATCACCTTTATAAAGAGCTTCCATTCAGGATCCTTGTCTACTCCACTTGATCCTATCATTATGAATAAAAAAATAAAATAACCTCATAAGTAACACTTCTTTATGTGCTTACACTCAAAGGATATCACTCAACACTCATGTTTCACTCAATTAGGCTTTTACCCTCTAATGATCTCACTATTTGCCTTTTACCTCTTTCTAAATCCTCCCTAATAGTTCTTATGGAACTCAACTTAGTGATTATCAAATCAAGCTCAATACATCTTAAACAAAGTTAAATTAAACTCAAATTGACTATAGGAACCAAGGAAAACATAATAAATAAAGATAATAATCGAACAAAATGAGAATAAAAAAATGTAGAATAAGTGTTTAAACTACATAAACTGCAATATAAGAATGATTTAGAATTGATATAGACAAAGCACTTGAATTTGGATACACAAAACACTAAATTGATGATACTTTAACTTGACTTGATTTTTTTGAGTTTTCACCTTTTTTATAACACAAATGCAAAATAATCAGATATGAACGAGAATGATTGGTAGAGATATGAAAAGAATAAAAAAGAATCACAAAAGGAATGAAGATGATGATAAAACAATAAACAAGGAATGAATGAAACAAGACTAGAAAATTTTGGAATTTTTTTTATGAATGCAAAGAATAATTAAAATAAAGATATGTACTTGATTATTGAGCCAAAGCTCTGATACCAAATTGATACAAATATGGTTAACTTGTACCAAATCTATATTCAATCTTGATGTCTTTCCCACTGATAGTTCAATGAATCAACCAAGAAAACTTTAACTCCCAATAAGACCTTTAAATAACTCATACATAAGAACCTTAGTTATAAAGAATTAAAGGTCGTTCAATGAAAATGTAATATTGAACTCATCCAATCTCAAGTTTAAATCAAACTAGGTTTAAAAGTACTAAGCCTTCACTTGATAATTCCAAGAGTTCTTTTAAGAACCAAAGAAAGGACTCCAACCTCTCAAAATAATTGATATTAATCAAAGAAAATTCAACAACCCCTTTTTATAGCCCTAAACAAGCTATTTATAATGTTATTAGAATAAAAAGTAAAAAAACATCAATGACGGTTGAAAAACATGCATAAAAACCCTAAAAATATTAAGATGGTTCTATCATGCATGACCATGCTTAAATTACACAAAACCATATGTAATTCCAACCATAAAAAGATAGTAATCAAGCATGGCCATGTTAATGACACATATAGCTATGTTTGCTAACATCAATCAGGCATGGCCATGTTTAAACATACGCATAGCCATTTATGAGCCTTTATCCCTTAAAGATGACCGGATTAGCCAAAATAGTCTTTATGAAAGTTTTAGCTCTTTGTCTTACTTTCCATAGCCTTTTGAATCACCTCAATCCTACTTCTATACCAAAAGTTATGACTAAAATATCAAAGCAGGCTACCAAGGTACAAAGGTCAAGAATTAACTCAAAGTTGCTTTAAATGAGGCACATCCATATGTTTAGGTTGAACTTGAATTAAATGAACACAATGAAGCTCCTCCTCACCTTAGATCTTAGTTTTATTTGTATCATACCATATGGACTTTATGAATACTTATAAAACATCTTTAAACTTTTTAGTTCTAGCTTTTATAATTGGTCCATTATACTTGAGTGAATAATCATGCTTGGTGCTTACTTAGTTTGCATCACCCACTATAGACAATGGGATTTAGCATAAGCCTAAGATTTTAGCAACTGCGACATTGTTTGAGCTCAGGGCTCTAGAGAACACACTAACCATTGTCATAAAGACATGGCGTCGAGATAAGGAGTCGCCACCTAAGGTAATAACTGGGAAAAATAAAAATGGTGGTACTCGATTCTCTAAAAGAAAGCTAGCACCACAACTAGGAGATTCTAGATACGAAGTACTAACTTCTTTCAATTTTGTGTTCATTTAAAATTACTTTATAAATTACTATATTATCCTCCATTTACATGCAATTTCATATAAACCCTTATTTAAAAACAATTAACTTCACACAAACTACTCATGAAAATATATATAAATAATGCATTCGTCATAATCCCTAGGTTAGTGTAATCTACATTAATTCTAATTAAATGATCTAAATCTACATGTTTTAATTTATAAGTGAGCCTATAGACTAATGGGCCTAAGTCTTATTTAGTTTTAATTAAGTGAACCTAAGTCTATATATTTTATTTGTAAAAATGGGCATAAATCTACAACTTATGAAGTATTTAAATCTACACGTTTTAATTTATAAGTGAGCCTACAGACTAATGGGCTTAAGTCTTATTTAATTTTAATTAGGTGAACCTAAGTCCATATGTTTTATTTGTAAAAATGGGCCTAAATCTACAACTTATGAAGTATTTAAATTAAGAGGCCTAATTCTACATATTTTAATTCTAAAGTGATCTTAAATCTATAAATTATGGAAAAGGCTTAAATTAAATGGGCAAAGTCTAAATTTAATTAAATTAAGTGGGTCTATGTATGAATTAACCTAAATGGGTCTAAATTGTTTTTAAAATTGATTAAACCTAAAAATTCAATTAAAAGTCTATTTATTAAATGAGTTAGAACCTAACATGGGCTTAGGGCCCAATACACACAAAAATCAACAAACAAGCCCAAAAAATAAAAAAAAAATCAAAGAAAAAATCAAACATGCAATTAAATTATTTCTTCTAAAAAAACCTAATTTTAATTAACATGCAACATAAATTAATCTACTGCCTCCATTGATTTTAATTAGGGTTTACAAAATTGCACCTAAATTTACTAATTAATTTTTTAAGAGCAAGTGAAAGCTAGACTTTTCATTATTCTCACTATCAAAGTTATTACAAAATCTACAAAAAATAATAAAGAAAATAAAATTTAAATTAAAACCTTTGAGAAAATAAATTAAAAAAATTCAAAACCTAAAAAAATAATAAAATAAAATAAACAGAGCAAGATACAAATTAAATCAGGATCTTTGGCTTTTATTCATGGATTCTCCATGGGTTTTTTTGGTTCAATCATGTATTCATCACTAAAAATATGAAACAAAAAAAAAGAATAGAAATTAGAATTAATGAAAATTAAACAAAAAATAGAAATAATAAACTAAAAAATAATAAAAAGAAAATAATGATATAAAAGAAAAGAAATAATAAAAAGAAAGGAGTAGAAGATGAAAAATGATGTGCAAATGTTGTTTGAATGCCCCTTAAAATGGGATTTCACCGTTTTTAGAAAATTGACTTTGTGTTTTCTTGATTTTTGGACTTTGAAAAGAACATATTTTTTGCTTTGAAAAGGTTGTTTTTTTTTGTGAAACCTATAATAGAAGGTTAGGACTTTTCTTTCCCTATGTGTTTTTTCAATCAACCCTTTTTTTGCAGTAGCTCATTAGGTTTTTTCCTCTCTTTTTTTTAAGTAACCCCTCAAAAAATTCCTTCTTCTCTGCCAATCTTTTCTTTTTATATCCCGTTCCTAAGTTAACCCCTTATGTGATCAAAGGAGTTACGTGATCACAGTAGTTCTGATCCCTTCCTTCCCAAAAATAAACAGGATAAGAATTTTCATTTCAAAAATTAAACGCATAAGAGATGCATACTAGAAACAGAACCCCTATAGATAAATACCAAAATTAATTTATTTATTAAAAATAAATTAAATTTGGATCAATCATAGTAAAAAAAAAGGTTTTTACTAAAAATTTTTAGCGCCTCAGCATTGCAAAATGACGACCAGCATTGTGTAATGCTGATTGGCATTGTGTAATGCCAATTGCAATGCCGATTGACATTGTGTAATGTTGATTGGTATTACACACATTTTTAAAATAGGTCCCTGTAAGATTCAATTTTTTACAATTAAACCCAAAAAATATTGCAATTTAGTCCTTGAAATTACGAAAATTAACACTATAGGTCATTTTTTGACTAAATTTTCATCATAGAGGCTTTCATTGCATTCATGCACAAATGCATCCTAAAATTGGGTGCTTACACCCACATTGTTCGAATGTTGAGTAGGGCCAACGTTACTAATTTAATACAATGCTTCCAAAGAATTTATACTATTTTGGATAAACCATTACACATAATTGTAAGCATAATATATATCACACAAGCATATAATAACAATAATAAAATGATAAAATGGATAATGGTGCATGTGCATAGCATAATGCATGAACATATTAATCATAATAAATAAATAAAATGGTAAAATATGATGTATGAACATGGCAAGTGTTGAACTAGCATAATATACATACACATGTCATATGGCAATCATGATTACATAATGAATATACATGGCATAATCATAGAGCGGATTCATGACATATCTACATGTTATGGAATTAATAGCACACAATCATAGCATATTTACCACACACATGTCATGAATTTCATATGCATGTTAACCTAATTATAGAAAATGAAATAAATAGCAACAATTAAATTAAAAAGAGTAGAGACTAGAGAGACAAACACTCGAGTAGGCTCCTCCTCTTCATCTTATCCTTATTTTCAGAGTTTCAAGGCCATTATTTTGAGAAAAATTGATATTTAAAATAACAAATAACAAATAAAGTGAAAAATGGTTGAAAAATCCATAAATAAGATAAAAGAGAAACAAATTATGAGTAAAAAGAATTAAATAAAATTCCTTTAATAAATAAAAGAAAATGGTAATTAATATATATATAAAGGTCAATTTATGGTGATTAATTGGTCAAATTGGAGTCTTTAACTTATAATATATATAATTCATCAAATTAGGCCTCAAAATATAAATCTTGTACCTTGGATAAATTAAAAACACATCACAAATGATTACGTGATTATTATCCCAACAATCATCATAAATAATTTAAAAGAAGAAATTAAAAAAATTAATTTTGAAATCTCAGTTGAATTTCAACGTTGTGAATGAATATATAAAATACAATGCAACAAATATTAAACAAATATTCACAAAAGACAATTTGGGATGCAATAAAAGGACATGAAATATTAGGTAAACTTGAATAAAGAAAAGGATATAAATCAATATAAAATGAAATAAAAAGAAAATTAAGTTAATATCAAAATAAGAATAAAAACTATTATGAGAAAAGTTTTCAAAATAAGGTAAATAAAAAGGAAATTGTGGTTACAAGATTGATATAAAGAATGGAAATCCAATTAGGGTGGTATTACTAATTATATTAAAAATCAAAACATTTAGACAAAACTAAGAATAGTACAAATAAATTGGAAAATGCATAAAAGAAATAATAAATATTAGATATATAGAAATGGGTAAAAAATATAGAACATAAATGACTAGAAAAGGAAATGAGAATAGAAAGTTAAACACTAAATTTATGAAGAAATAAAATAAAATAAAATAATATGTTAACATAAGGATTAAATTACAAATAGTAAATTTAAATTATAAATAAAGAGATCAAATAAATGGAAAATGAGAATGTAGACATATATAAAAAAGAAAAGTAACAAGTATAAGGCTTAAAATAAATAAAATTGAAATTGAAATTGAGGTCTAGAGAAGTATTATACTAGAAACATTAAACAAATAACAATTAATATAAAGAAAGAAGGCAATATTGTAGAAATACAAATACAGAAATAATAAAGAAAAATAATAATAAATTGAGAGTAGAAGTTGAGATCGGATAAAATTAAGACATGAATTAAATGATAATAATTAGTAAACAATATTAAAAGAAAGTGCTTGAGAGTAGAGAAACAAAATAGCAATGGACATAAATAAAAGATATTTTCTAAAAAAAATAAAAGATAAACAACTATAATTAAAGCAAAAAATGATAAATTAAACATACAATTGTAAATTAATCATAAAAATGTAAAGAAAATTAGAATAGAAATAGAGAGAATATAATTGTAGAGACTATAGAGATGACAAATATGACAATTTAAAACTAAAATAAAGGAAACTAAATAATAAATAAAGCATAAAGTAGATAGAATTGGAAGTAGAGATTGCAATTAAAGAAAAATGAGTAAATAAATGACAAATAGAGCATAAAATAAATAGAAATAGATTGAGAATATAAATAATAATGAACCAATATAAAGTAAATAATGAAATAAAAGACAAATGAAAATGTAAATTAGACATAAAAATTTAGAGGATGGGAGATTGATAGTAGAGATTGAGATTAGTGTCTTGATAATAAATGAGCAATGTATAATATTCAGACAATAAATAAAATGCTTAAAAATTAAGTTGCAATAAAAATAAATGTTAGTAGTTAGTAGAGTTAGTAATGTTAGCAAAGTTAGTAATTGAGAGATTGAGAACCTTGAGATTGAGTAGCAAGATATATATTTATGCAAAATGCATGATGTAAATATAAATGGATGATACACACAAGCATTAAATAAATCAAGGGTGTATGTAAAGGATGATGCATAATGCAAGCCGTGGTGCATGCAATATGATGCAATTCCAAAATTTATGCAATAATGGTAGAAATGCATGTCGGGGTTCATAAAAAATGCATCTAAGAGATTTGAGAATGATTCACACACATGGTAGTGATATGTAAAAGGCACATGATATGCATCAAGCACATGAGAATGCATGAAATGCAAAAATGTAAGTAAAAAGAAAATTGGTTAGTAATACTAATCAATAAAAAGAGAAAAGTTAGTTAAAGACAATAATTAAATGATAAAACAATGGAAAGTTAATTAGTAGTAAAAAAGAAGTATAAAAATGATGAATAATCCCTTTGAAAACATCAATTTAACTAATAATGATTAATTGATGCTTCTAGGTACACAAAATGAGAACAAAATCATAAATATGCAAAATATATTCATAAGGACTTCAAAACACTCAATATTCAAAAAATGGACTCAAATCTATCATAAATTAATTATTAAAGCAAGGAAGCATTGATTGAAATTACATAGATTACATCTAGTTCTTAAAGTAGTACCAAATCAACCTAAAATGGTCAATTAGTACTGTCAAGATCACAAGATGTGCATATAGTCACACAATGCACACACAATTAATAATAATAATAATATATTAGCCTAATAATAATAATAATAATATATTAGGCTAAAAAATTATCACAAATCAATAAATAAACACTAAAACAAAGATATGCACACAAAAATCACATCAAGAGTCAAGAAATAAACACAAATGCACATATTACACTTAATATTTATGCATAACAATCAACATATAGTTTAAGGCATAAAATACATTAAATTAGCACAAAATTGATTCAAAAACACTAAATCACAATCAAGAATGTACAATAAGCAACACAATGTTGATCATTAACCAAAAGCTCAGTCAAATTCAAAGTAAACAAGAAAATGTGAAAGCTTTAAAACAACCGCCCCTAATGTTTATACTAAAGAGTACATATGCCCTTTATTTTTTTTCCCATTTAAGTACAAAATTAAGCTTTTATTATGTTTTTAGCTCCTTATATAATAGCAAGTGATTTGAAAATAAACAACTATTCACTTGCTGCTATATCAAGCTGATATGGCAAGAGAAATAGGTCCTAAAACAAAAACCCACTACTAGATACCCTTATTACTTCATCATCATCTTCTTTAAACTTAAAAAAAAGTTCCCAATCCCATATATCACTTGTAATTCATTTCTTGTACTATTCACCCATTTATGGCACTTATCTAAAGCAACCTTTCCCATTAACATACTCAAATGAAAAATAAAAATCTTATATGATTTTTTAAAAAAAAATCAAGTTTCCTCCAAGACACTTTCGTTGAGATTTAAGATAGTAAAGTTTATTAAAGCTGAACCAAAATAATATCTTCCAAACAATTTCTAACTCTTCCTCGATAAAACCCATCTTCCCACATCAACATCCTTCATAAGACTTCACAACATTGTTAGTTACATGTATATCAGCTCAACAAATCCTTACTAAAGTTTTTTTTCTTAAAAAAACCATAAAAATTGTCAATTCATAAATACCCATTTGTCATTATGGTTTAAATATTAATTACTTAAATCCTTTTTTTTCTTTGTAACTAGGAAGATAACAAATAAAACAAAGACTAGGTAGTGGTATGTTTGGCAACTAAGAAATGAATAGAAAGTATAGAAGCAACAAAGTTGTGAAAATGAGGGAAATGTGAAATATACTTAAAAAGACTAAAAAAAGAATATGACCTTAACAACGTAAAAATTTAGTTACATTCCTTTATTTTTTCTTGTTGTTCTCTATAAATAAATAGAGAATAAAAATAAAAAAAATAAAAGAAAAAAAGAAAGTGTTGACTTCAAGTTTTTTACTACAAGTTTAATCAATCTCTAAATTTTTTATTTTAACAAATTATATGAATAAACTAATGATGTTTATTTAAGTGTGTTTAGGTTTAAGGTTTAAGGCTAAGGTTAAAACAAATATAAAGAATCCAAGTGAAGCATTTAAAGGCCTGTAACTTATAAAAATATCAAGAACAAGTGCCTATAAAGGTCAAGGATTAATTGGGATCATGCAAAAACCATAACATGCTCAAAACAAGCCTACAAGCATCCCTCATAAGCAAGGTTCATGATCGGGAGCCATCCTCATAAACTAAAGACTCTAAGGCTTGTCAAATTATGAAGAATCTAAAGCCGCTCATGATCATGAGCGAGGGTATCTAAATTGTGACTTCCCTATGATCACTTATCTAGACCATGAGCAATTACAACTTCAAGAATCCAAAAGAGACTAAGCCCCTTATAACCTACCCTCACGATCGTGACTAGCTTGTGACACCACTTCATCTTAAGACTCAATAATCATATGCTGCTATAATGGCTACTTTTCATCCCTCATGATCGTGAGCCTCCCATCACAATTATGAGTGGCTCTTCTCCTACAAAGCTACAAATTCATTTAATGAAGCTTGGATATTATTGGGGAAAACTTAACGTCTCTAATAGCCATAATTTTAATGCTCAAGTATATAAGCAATTCTTGGAACCTCATTCAAGAGTGGAATACTTTGTTAGGTGAAAAATTCCTCTTAACATTCAATTGAGCATTCAAAACTTTCATACACTTTCTTTATATTCATAAACTCTTTTGAGAGTTGGTTGTGTGTTAAAATAAAGACTCTTCTTCTTCTATTTTCTAGGGTTTAGAAAAGGGAAGTGAGGTCTTATTCTAGTGTGTAAGGCTTAAGTGTTTGCTTGTTAAAAACACTTGGGAATTGGGTTGAAGAGTAATCCTAAACTCTTATTTGTAAGGTTAGAGTTGAGCCTAAAACTCATTCTTGTAAAAATCCATCTAAGTGAGTAGATTGTGGTGGTTCAAAAATCCTAACTTGGGAGAGTTAGGTAGAGATGTAGGTTTATTGATAAACCAAACTCCTTAAGTGTTTATGTTTTATTCTCTTATCCTTAATCCTTTCTTAATTGTTCTGAAAGCCCTATTCATCCCCCTTTAGGGATATTATAATTAGTATTAGAGCTTGAATTTTTGGTACTTATTTGCAAGAAGAAAAGATCATGGGGATTAAATCCTTAAATTTTTCATCTTATAGACCCTTCTTTGATAGTATTGACTACCCACATTGGAAGTTTAAGATAGAATTGTATTTAGATAATAATCTTATTAGACTTTGGGATATTATTCTAAAGGGTTTGGAACCACCTAAAATAATTATTAATAGTGTAGAGACTATCCTTGTAAGAAGTCACTAGTCAAATGATAAAAAAGAAGAGAACTACAAGAACAAGAAGGCTATTACAATCTTGTTAGCTGCTATGTCAGAGAAGAATAAGGCAGAGAAGACTGTGGCAAAGCTCAACATTGCCAATTTGTAAAAAAAAGTATAGGAAACTCTTGAAAACCACTATAAAGGAAATGTACAAGTGAGAAGCAAGAAAGTTCAACTTCATATGTATGAATATGAATTTTTCAAAATAAAGCCACAAGAATCCATAATAAAGATGAAAAATTACCTCAATGCTCTTCTCACTACTCTCAAGAAACTTGGAAAATACTTTTCCAAGGATGAAGTTAACACAAAGATTCTAAGAATCCTACCTAAGAAGGATTCAGAATCTAGAATTACTTCAATTGAGGAAGCTCATAACCTCTCAATTCTCTCAACTAACATTCTCATTAGGAAACTTCTTATATATAAGCTTAGCCTAAAATAAAGAGAATATGAGAAAGATGAGAATAAGATAAGAAAAAAGGAATTGCATTGAAGGTCATCCAAGAAGTAAAGATGAAAACCTAGTTAACTTTAGTGAAGATGATGATGAGATAGTAATGATTACAAAAGGATTCAAGAAGTTCTTAAAAAGAAAAAGCTTCTCAAGATAAAGAGATTACAAGAAGTATAATGGTAAAAAGAACAAAGAGGTTACTTACTATGAATGCAAGAAACCAAGATATATTAGACGTGATTGCCCCAAACTCAAGTTCAAGAATAAAAGAGCAAAGGAAAAGAAGATGGCATTCAAAACTTCTTGGGATGACTCATTTGATTCAAAAAGGAAAAGGACCAACAAAAAGTGGTCAACTTTTATTTCATGGCTCTTGAAGATAAAAATGAGGGTACCATATATTTCTCACTCTTCTAAACCTTTTGAGACTCAATCCATCAAGGCTAAGTTGTCTTATACTCCTAGTGTCAAGGCTAAGTCTTCCAAGACTCAACCTTGCTTTACATAAAGGTCTAAGGCACAAGTCAAGAGGCCCCAACCTAGATATGCTTACTTGTATACTAGATATAATACTCCTAATCATGCTACATAATCACCTTATAATACAAAATGCTATTGCCAATGTATGTCTCACTCTCTTCTTATGAAATAAAAGACCTTTAGGAGGACCACACAATAACCATACACATAACATAAAAGTCATTCTTTATAAAGAAGACAATCATATGCTCCTAGTAAAAATAGATTTGCTAATGTTGAATGCTTATATTACATAACTAAAGGTCATATTAACCATGTGTGCTTCCATAGAAGATTACACTTGCAATTGCTTCCTTTGGACTACTTTCAAACTAACTAACCTTGACCAAGGTTTAGGTTCAAAAGAGTGTTTGAATTGTGTTATGTAGGTGTGCTTGAAGTCCACAAGAGCTAAACATATATGGTACATTGATAGTGGATGTTTAAGGCACATTACAATAGACAAAGAATAATTTTACAAGCTTGATGCTAATGATAGAGACTTTAGATAGTCTTCCTAATTCCCAAAAGCCCTATGGGAACACCTATAGAATTGGATATACAAATGGGATGCCTTCCTCATCATCATCACACATCAAATTTGTTAACACTTTATATGCATCTTCTCCTTCTACTTCTAAACCTTTTAAGACTCAATCCATTAAAACTAAATTGTCTCATGCTCCTGGTGTTAAGGCTAAGTCTTTTAAGGCTTAACCATGCTTGACATAAAGGTCTAAGGCACAAGGCAAAAGGCCCCAACCTAGACATGCTTACATGTATACTAGACATGATACTCCTAAGCATGCTACATGATCACCTCACAATACAAAATGATATTGCTAATGTATGTCTCACTCTCTTCCTATAACATAAAAGACCTTTAGGAAGACCACATAACACAAAAGGCATGCTTCATATATTAGATAATCATATTTTCTTAGTAGAAATATATTTACTAATGTTGAATGCTTCTATTGCATGATCAAAGGTCACACTAGCAATGTGTGCTTTTATAGAAGATTACACTTGAAATTTCTTCCTTTGGACTACTTTAAAACTAACTAACTTATACTAAAGAAGGTTTAGGTTCAAAAGAATGTTTGAATTATGTTATGTGCTTGAATTCCATAAGAGCGAAAAGAAAGTGGTACCTTAATAATGGATGTTTAAGGCCATAAGTAACAATTCAATAAGCTTGATGCTAAGGATAAAGGTCATGTCACCTTTAGAGACAATGCCAAAGGAAAGATAGTAGGCATTGGAGCAATAGGTAATCCTCAATCTTTATCAATTCATCATGTATTGCTTATTAATGGTCTTAAGCATAATTTACTTAACATTAGATAATTATGTGATATGGGAAATAAAGTCACTTTCTAGCCTAAAAATGGCTTTATTAGTAGCTTAAATGAAGACAAGGTAATTTTTGACAGTGAAAGTGTTGACAGTGTCTATATCATTGATTAGAATAAAGTTGATAATAAAGACATTAAATGCTTGATATTTATTTTGCATGACATATGGACATGGCATAGAAGACTAAAACATGCAAACTTTGAGCTTTTAGATGACAGTAGTAAGAATGAACTTATGGTTAGGTTACCCAAACTTAAGTTCACTAAGGACAAAACTTGTGATGCTTATCAAAAGGGAAACAATCCAAATTTTCCTTTAAGCTAAAAAACATAGTGTCCACTTCAAGAACACTTGAACTCATTCATATGGATTTATTTAGACCAACTAGAGTTGCTAGTTTGGGTGGAATGCACTATGCAATGTCTTAGTTGATGACTACTCTAAATACACTTAGGTGTTTTTTCTTACTCATAAGAATTATGCATTTAAAACTTTGGAAAGTTTTTTAAAAAGTGTTCAAAAGGAAAAAGCATTTTGCATCTCAACTATTAAAAGCGATCATGGAACCAAATACAAAAATGAAATTTTCAAAACCTTTTGCAATGAAAATGGTTTTGGACATGCTTTTTCTTCTCTTAGAGCACCTCAAAAAAATTAAGTAGTTAAAAAGAAGGATAGAACATTAATGGAAATGGCTAGGACCATGCTTAATGAGTATAACTTACCATTGTACTTTTAGGTGGAAGCCATTAATACTTCTTACAACATAGCAAATTAAGTCTTCAAAAGACCCATTTTAAATAAAAGTTCTTATGAGCTTTGGAATAATACAAAAACCTAAGATCCCATATCTTAGAGTATTTTGATGAAGTGCTTTATATTAAACACCAAAGATATTTTTGGAAAATTTAATTCTAAAGCTAATGAAGAAATTTTCGTAAGCTATTCCACTACTAGCAATGCATATATAGAGTCTTTAACTAAAGAACATTAGTAGTTAAAGAGTCCATGCATGTTGTATTTGATGAGTCTAACCCACATGATCATAGAAAGGATTTTGTTAGTATTGACAATGTTGTAAAGGACTTTATGGAGATGAACATTCAAAAATAAGATGCTAACAAAACTTTGGAAATTTATGAGCCTAACAAGGAAGAGGATAAGGAAAACACTTAACCAATCTTAAGGGATAAACTTCCAAAGGAATGACAATTCAAGAAAGCTCATCCTCAAGACCTTATCATTAGTGACACTTTAAAGGGGGTAACTACTACATCTCACTTTAATTTTATTGTTAATTTAGCCTTTATTTCTCAAATTAAACCAAAAAATGTTGATGATGTTTTAAGTGATGAATTTTCGGTCCTTGCTCTACAAGAAGAGTTAAATCAATTTTAGAGAAACAAGGCTTGGACCTTGATTCGTAGACTTAAACATCATCCTATTATAAGCACTAAATGGTTGTTTAGAAATAAGATGAATGAACAAGGTATTATAACTAGGAATAAAGATAAACTAGTAGCTAAAGCTTAGAATTAAGAGGAAGGCATTAATTATGATGCAACCTTCACCCCTGTTACAAGGTTAGAAGCTATTAGAATGTTACTTTTATTTGCATCTTACATAGATTTTAAACTTTTCTAAATGGATGTCAAAAGTGCATTTTTTAATGTTTTCATTGAAGAGGAGTTTTATGTTGAATAACCTCCAGGTTTTAAAAATTTTGACTTTCTTAATAATGTGTTTAAACTCTTCATAGCATTGTATGGATTGAAGCAAGCTCCTAGAGCTTGGTATGAAAGGTTAAGTAACTTTTTATTAAAGAAAATATTCTCTAAAGGAAAATATGAAACAAATCTATTCATTAAGAAATCTAAACATGATTTACTTATTGTTCAAATGCATATTGCTGACATTATTTTTTGTGCTACTAACCATTGCTTATGTGAGGAATTTTCTATGCTAGTGCAATGAGAATTTGCAATGAGCATGATGGGATTATAAATCAAGCAATGCAAAGATGAGATTTTCATTAACTAAACCAAATACATAAGGGACATTCTCAAGAATTTTAGCATGGAAGGAGCTAAAACAAGCAAGACTCATATGAGCACCACTACCAAACTCACCGAGGATAAGAATGGGAAATTGATTAGCGATATAGAGGTAGGATCATATCCCTCCTTTACCTTATCATAAGTATACCAAATATATTATTTAATACTTATTTGTGTGCTCATTTTCAATCATGTCCTAGGGAGTCATATTTAAATGCCATTATAAGAATTTTCAAATACCTTAGTGTAACTATGCATTTAGGACTTTGGAATCCTAGGAGTTTAACCTTCAATTTAGTTAGCTATTTGGATGCAAACTTTGCCAGTACTTACTAGATAAAAAAGTGCTTTCAAAACTTGTTAATTTCTAAGACAATGTTTAGTTTTTTGGTTTAATAAGAAATAAGTTTTAGTTGCCTTTTCCACGACTAAAGTTGAATATGTGGCAACTAGTTTTGTTGCTCACATGTATTATGGCTAAACAATAACTTAAGGACTATGACATAGAACTTGATCACATTCCAATCAAATGTGATAATACAAGTGCTATAAACGTTAGTAAAACCCCATTCAACACTCTAAAACCAAACACATAAACATTAAACATCATTTCCTTAGAGATCATGTGCCATGTGGTGATATCATGCCTGAGTTGGTTGATATAAATAATCAACTTATGGATATTTTCACCAAGCCTCTCAACAAGGAGAGATTAAATTTCATTAAGCATGAACTAGGAATGATGGATGGCTATAGCTTGCATTGATGTATAAACTTTGATTTCTAAATGTCTTACACTTATGTAATTGTTATTTGTGTTTATTTTTAGATGAATGAAAACTCTTTGAAATTAATTCACATGCTCATCGAGTTAAATGCTTGCACATACCATAAAATGTGATATGCTTTTTTCCATGAAATTAAGCTACATGCATACTCAATCTTTTGAAATTATTTACAATATCTTTTAAATATTCATTCCTTGCTTATAATTTTTTTTTTAAAAATATTACTAATTACTAATTAATTATTGAAGTTAATCTAATTAATTAATTGTTTCAAATATTAGCAAAATAATTTTTTTTATCAAAATGCCTATTTACATACTTAATTATGTATAAATATAGCCTCAGTTTTGATTAAATTCAATTTATCTTTGAACTAATTCAAATTTGTTGTTAATTTAGTTCACAAAGACTATATTGCAATAATTTTTTGACCTAATTGTATGTTTTTCAAAAGTTTAGGGGCTTAAGGGCATTTTGGTCATGATTTTTTGCAAAGGCTGCAACTACTCGTGACTTGCGTCATTTCAAGTGTTTAGTACTCCTCATGGGTGATGCTACGGTCATGACCTAACTATGAGAAGCACTCAGACAGGCGAGAAGTCACAATTCCATTAGAATTGTATCTCCTCTTTCTCCTCTTTTAATTCCTAAGATAAACCTGCATTTTTACTCACTTTTTGACTCAATTTATTACCAAATTTTATCCATTCTACCTCACCTCTTTATTCATTCTTCATTACCTTTCATTTTTCTCTCATTCTCTTAACTATTTTCTCTTTTCTCCTCCTTTCCTTATCACTATCTTTAACTCTATCCAATTTTATCTTTAATTCTTTTACTCTCAATTATTCCTACCACTTCTAATATGGCACTAAAAAAGAAGACCACTAAAAAATAAGTTCCCTCCTCCTCCTCTTCTCAATCCACTCAAGCAAAAAGGGCAACCAAAGAAAACTCCTCCCCTTTTTTACACTAAAACAAAAATCAAGCAAAGGGCCACTTAATTCTCTAAGAGGAAGTTCATTCACTCTAGATACATGTCCAAGGTTTCATTGGAATCACTTGGTTGCTATGATCAAGTCAAACCTCTACTTGAAAGAATTAATATGTTCACCTTTGCTTTTACTCCTCTTATCACTATTCCATCTTTGGTTATTGAGTTCCTCTTGTCCTTTTGCCTTAGAACTCAATGTATCAATGAATAAAAACCCTTGGTATAGCATGCATTTCAAATTAGAGGAAAGGGATCATTTCTAACCAAAATAGATTTTGATAATCTCTTTAGGTTCAAACATAAAGGACTTAAATCTTCTAACACCCTTTGGTCTCTTCACTATCCTTTAAAAGTCTTTGGTACATTCATTACTTCATCACTTATTCCTTTTATGCTAGAGGTTTAAGTAATGAGGCAATCTCTTTTGATGACCTTTTTCTTCTCCATTACATGTAAGACAATGTTAGTGTTACTTTAGGAAGATGGCTGTAATAGAGACTTTGGTTAGTGAGTGAAAGTGTGAGTGGTGCAATTTGCATTAAGGGAATAGTGACTAAAATTACTTAACACTTTAAGATTGACTATGAACATCTTGATTCCATCCTTTATTCCCTCATTGAGGAAAAATTTCTTTAAAATTCCAACTAATTCAAAAAGGTTGGTAACTGATGGATGTAGAAGGTTTAGAAAGAAGTAATGGATGAAGAATTTGCTCAGGACCTTAATGACATTAAGCAAATAGGCAACTTAAGATTTGAAGGGGTTAGCATTGAGGAAGAATAAGAACCTACCCAAACTCAACCTCCTATGCCTTAATGAAAGAGAGCAAGAGGCCCCTCTACTTCATAAAGCATGGATGATGAACTGCTTGGGTTGGAGGCTTCTTTGATCATTTTTCATTATTAAAACCAACTTCAACAATTGGTTTAATCAAGTTGATTCTAGACTTAATCACTTTAATAGGTTCATGGATCATATGGAATATGATAGTCATCATCTTTATAAATATCACAACTTGCAATGCACTTGGCCTCCTCCTCCTCAATCATCTCAATATCCATATCATGAAGAAACTTAAGGAGATGCATAAGATATTGATCCAAGCACCTATATGCTCTTTTAAATATTTTATGATTATGATGTTTTATGTGTTTTCCTTTTATGTTTGGGTTGTGTTTAATGTTTAGTTTGCTTGGTTTGTTGATTTTATGTTTAACTTACTAGCTTTATGTTTTAGTTGTTTCTCATTTTAATCATGAACTACAAATTACTTTTTATGATCAATGAAATTTCTTTTTATTTTCACTCTTTTTTTATTTATCTTAACAACCTATTATTTCTTTTTCATCTTTGACAAAGGGGAAGATAGTGTGATATGCGTGCTTATGTGTTCTTAATAATTCTCCACGTACTCTATATATTTCACTTTACAAATTCACAATCAAACATAAATATCTATGCACACACTAAGGGGGAGCTATATCTTAAATTTCCTTTTGACCTAATTCATAAAATAAGGGGGAGCAATATACACCTGATTCACTTCACTTGAATATGTACAACATACACGTTCAAATTATTTATCAAAGTTAAAAAAAAGGAGATTATTGACTTGAAGTTTAATCAATCTCTAAAGTTTTGACTTTAACAAATGGTTTAAATAAACTAATGATGTTTATCTAAATGTGTTTAGGTTGAAATAAATATAAAGAATCTAAGTGAAGCATTTTTAGGCTTGTAAATTGTAAAAATATCAAGAACAAGTGCCTACAAAAGGTCAAGGATTCATTAGGATCATGCAAGAACCATAACATGTTCAAAACAAGCCTACAAGCATCCCTCATGAGCAAAACTCATGATTGAGAGCCATCCTAATGAGCTTAAGACTCAAACGCTTATTAAAATGTGAAGAATCAAGAGCCCCTTACAATCTACCCTTATAATAGTGAGTAGGGGTATCGGGATCATGACTTTCCTATGATTATTCATCTAGACCATGAGCAATTGCATCTTTAAGAAGCCAAAAGAGATGGAGTGCCTCATAACCAGCCCTAAGTTGTGACCAGCTTGTGACACCATTTCATCTTGAGACTCAATAGTCACCTGCTACTCCAACACTCTTGTAAAAGTTTTAAATTCTTTTAATGAAGCTTGAAGATTGATGGGGATGAACTTAATACCTCTAATAGCCATAATTTTAATGCTTAAATATATAAACAACTCCTGGAACCTCATTCAAGAGTTAGATACATTGTTAGGTGAAAATTTCCTTTTACCATTCAATTGAGCATTCAAAATTTAATATAAATGAGTATATCATAGTGGTTAAAAAATCATAACTTAAGAGAGTTAGGTGGATACATAAGTTGACTGATAAACAAAACTCTTTAAGTCATATGTTATATTCTCTTATCCTTAATCCTTCCTTAATTTTTCTTAATTTTCTTTTAAATTCTCAAAAGCCTTATTCATCCCCCCTATAGGGCTATTATAGAAAGCAAGCAAGAAAAACTTAAAAACTTCCATTATCATCCCTAACCTTGCAACCATTACCACCTCTAACTCTTTATCATAAGAGGATACACCCCCCTTAGTGTCTTGCTTTTGTAAAACTCTCTCCTTAAACATAGACAAAGATGACAACTCTTTTACACTAAAAGCCAACTGAAAACTCAAAGTCACAATTAATTTATCATTAAATAAGTCACCAAATCAAATTTCATAGACTCTTATGAAATCAAATCTCACATAACTTGGATAAAATTAGTGCTTTCTCTTATCTATGGCATCATGTTTCGCCTTTCAACACTCTAAAAATCATTTGATTAAAATATAAAAAAGCTGCTAAAAATTTATGGATCCTTCAATTCACTATTTATAGGCGATAGTAGTGGGTTGATTTTTTTTTTAATGAAGGAGAAGCAAGTGCTAATAATTAAGAAAAAGTTGAATTTTTTTGCTTACAAGATACTGGTGATGAAGTAATGAGGGTAGCCAATGGTGGGTTTTTTATATGGGACCCATTTTCCTTGCCACATTAACTTAATATATTGACTATTAATTTTCAAGTCACTTACCATTATAAAACGAGCTCAAAACACAAAAAAAAAACTTTATTTTGTGCTTAAATGGTCCAAAAAAAAAATTAGTGGCATATATGCTCTTCAATATAAATAATAGGGGGTGGAATTGCACCTTTTTCCTTTCCAATATGAAAATAAATTAGAAAAAAAATTAAATTTGATCATCCTATGACCTTTTAGACTCATTTAGATGATATATGATCATCACATAATGTATTTGAGTCATTAGGACCATCATTGGAATCATTTCAGAGTAAGGGAAACATGATAAGGAGGCTCAAACATGGATAGCCAAATTTGGCAACTATCTAGGTGGAATTCATGATGGATGGCCAAAATTGCAAGATAAAATAGCAAGCCAGCTATTCATGCTCAAATTCCAGCTATCCCCTTTTGTACACGAATGAAAACTTAGCTTTTCATGCAATAAAATTAAAATATAAAGGCCCCAAACCCAAGAAATTGAATCCAAGATGAAGATAAGTGAGTTTCAAAAAGTGTTTAGCCTTAGAATATGAGATTAAACTCACCAAAAACAAGGATTGGATTAAAGAAATCAAGATTGAAAGCAAATAAGGTCAAGTGTGCACTTTGGTAGTTTGAGGGTCTATTTGAGGTTGATGTTGGGTTAATTTTGGTTTGATTTTTGTGTTGTGACTTTTAGGATGTTAAATGGTGCTTATGGTTGTGTTTAGGCTTGAAAATGAGTAAGGATTGATGGGATAAAGGTGAGATAAAGAGGGTGGATGAGGAAAGTGTTTATTTTGGCATAATTTTAGCTATTTTTTCTATTCTTCACCCATTTTTTCTCTCACTAACTCTTGTTACAAGAATTATCACTCTCTTTTCATTGGCTCTCCTTTCCAAATTGCTACCTTAAACCTTCTGTTATAGACAAAGGCTTAGTGACATAGTTATCATTAAGTTACAACTAAAAGGGGTATTATTACACACTAAAAGACAAAAGTATATACATGTATCAATCCTAATTTGACACTTGTCCAATAATATTTTTAAATAAAATATTCTTTGCTCGGTCATTTCTCCTAGGGAATTGTGTCTTATTTTATTACATGCGTAGGACTCGGTTTAACCACCGAAGGTCAAATTTTTTACTTTTTGTTAAATGATCCACACTGACACACTATAATTTAAAAAAAAAACAATTTCAGACTAAAATTCAACTCTAGAAGTTTGATTTGACCTTCAAAAAGGTTTGTTAATCAAAGTTTGAGTTTTACTCTAGGGCTTCCTGAGGTTAAATGAAGCTCACGGACTAAAAAATAGATAACACGGACCTAAAAAATAGTCCTTTTAAGACTTTACTAATTGACTCAGTAAACAAAATTTAATACATACTTTCTCTCTCCCAATCATCAAAACCTCTTTCTCAAAATTAGATTTGGTTTCAAAAAGGTTCAGTTTGGTACTCAAGTGAGATTTTAGGGTTTTAAATAGTTTTGAAATTACTTTTCAATCATCAGTTTTGATCAATCTAATTTGATGGTGAGATATTTTTCTACTTTTATCATCGGCCTTTAAGGTTTTGAAAAATGGCCCTAATAGCTATCATAAAAGCTTTCCGACTTGCATTGTTATAGTGACGCATTACAATCTTGAAAATTTTCATATTTTTTATTTACTTGGCCTTTTTCATTTTTCTTTATCTTGCCTATTCAAATTTAACCTGTGTTTTTTTTTCTTTTCTTCCTTTCTTTCTTTCTCTTCAAGTAGTGATGAAGAAGCAGAAATATAAATTTTTCTACTTTTATTTTTATCTAATTAATAAAGAAAGACCCATGAGGAGATTGAGAATTAAGATTATATGTAGGGGAACATGAATTATTTGGTTTGCCTCATGTGAGCTTGTCCTTTTCATCATTTATCCCTTCTCTATCTTTTTCACTAATTAAAAAATGGGACAAGTACAAATAAGTACCTTGTAGTTTAAGCATTTTAGCATTAGGGGCGCATAATTTTTTTTTGTGACACTTCAATACCAAGTGGTTGTATACTTATATTACTTAAGTGACAAATTTTATTACAACTTGTTATTTCTCTCTCCTCAAGCATCCAAAAATCAAAATTTAATACAGTTGGATAGAGGAGTGAAAATTAAGTTTATTCATGGTAGTTTTAAGTAGTAATAATAATATAAATAAAAGAAAAAAATAAAAACAATTTTCTATATTTTTATTTAAAAAAAAAAAGATTCTAAACATTGTGAACAACGACACTATTCTTAAATCCATGTTAAAATTATGTGAATTTGATTAAAATTAAAAATTAAATTTTTTTGGATGCTACAAGTAAGAGAAATAATGAGTTATACCAAATTTTATCATTCAAGTGCTATTAATTTAAAATCATAGGGTGTTGAAATATCACAAAGAAAACCACATGGTCCCAATGTAAAAATGCTTGAACCATAAGATATTTATTTATTTTTATCCCTTAAAAAATACTCTCAAGAACTCTTATAAAAAACAAATGTCTGTTGCTCTCTCTATGGACTTAATTTGGCACAAGAGAGTATAACATATATAACATTATGATGAATTTTTCCTATTTCATCATTATCATAACTTGTTATTTTTAATATTACAATTTTTAATATTATAATTTCTCTTTACATATATATATATATATATATATATATATATATATATATATATATATATATATATATATATATATATATATATATATATATATATATTGTGGAGTTTATTTTCTACTACTACTACTAATAATAATAATAATAAATTATTTTAAAATTGATTAACATTAGAAACTGTTTTAAAATAACCAAAACAAGTAATTGTTCAACCAAAACAATCAATTTTTACAACCAAAACAACTGTCAAAACAATCAAAATGACTAGTACAAAACAACCTCATAAAATATAAACTAAAGAAAAAAAACAATTCAAAACAACTAAAAATAGCCACCAAAACAACAAAAAACAACAATTTAAATAATCAAGTTTTTTAATCAATATATATATATATTTGTGGGGTTTATTTTCTACTACTACTAATACTAATAATAATAATAATAATAATAATAATAATAAATTATTTTAAAATTGATTAACATTAGAAATTGTTTTAAAATAACCAAAACAAGTAATTCTTCAACTAAAACAATCAATTTTTACAACCAAAACAACTGCCAAAACAATCAAAATAATTATTACAAAACAACCTCATAAAATATAAACTAAAGAAAAAAAAAACTCAAAACAACCACCAAAACAACAAAAAAACAACAATTTAAATAATCAAGTTTTTCAATCAAAACAACCATTGAAATAACCAAAACATCCAAAAAAAAAATTACAAACAATGCTTTAAAGTTTTTTCAACCAAAACAACCAATTTTTTCTACCAAATCTACTAATTTTTTTAACCAAAACAACCACCAAAACAATAAACAACCATTATAAAGTAACCTCGTAAAACATAAAGCTGAAGCGAAAAAAAAAAGCCGAAACAATCGCCAAAATAACTACAAAACAAATTGAAATAAGAAATTTTTTCAACCAAAACAACCAAAAAAATATAACAAACAATGCTTTTAGATTTTTCCAACTAAAAGAAACTACTAAAACAACCAAAACAACAAAACCGCCAAGACAATCCAAGCAACCACTATAAAGTAACCTTGTAAGACATAAAACTGAAGAAATAAAAAAATCAAAACAACCGCCAAAACAACTACAAAAAAAACTGCAATAACCAATTTTTTCAACCAAAACAATCACTGAAATAATAAAAACAACCAAAACAAATATAACAAACAATTCTTTTAGATTTTTCCAACAAAAACAACTACTAAAACAACAAATTTTTTCAATAAAAAATCAATTTTTCCAACCAAAAGAATTGTCAAAATAATCAAAACCATCTCACAAAACATAATATTGAAGCAACAATAAAAAAAATAACCACTAAAATAAAAAAAAAAATTTAGCCAAAATAATTAAAAAAAACCAAAAGATATAACAAATAATAATTTAGATTTTTTTCAACCAAAATAACTATCAAAACAACCAATTTGTTGTTATATGTTTTTGTAATTTGTAATTTTGTTATTTGTGTTTTTTTTTTCAAAAATATCATATTGAAGGATATTATGATCAATTCAAAATAATATCAAAAATAAAAAAAAAGTTTGGAATAATAATAGTAATAATAATAATAAGAAGAAGAAGAAGAAGAAGAAGAAAAATAATTAAAAATATTGTACAAATGAAAAGAAAAAGAAAAAAAGTAAATAAAAATAAAAAAAGGACAGAAAGAAAAAATAAATAATAAAAAAATAAAAATAAATAAAAGAAGGGAAGGAGAAAGGAGTTTTCTATTAAGGTTTATTGTGGACTTTTGAAAAAAGCAAGTAAAATTGGAAAAAAAAAAGAGAGAAAAATGTAAATTTGAAAGAAAAACAGCTCACATTAAACATGATGATGTTTTGGTCAATCTTGGTGCTCCATGTAATTATCCCATAATTTTTGTAATTATTCCTTAATTTTATGTTGAATAAAATTTTAAAAAATAAATAAATAGCTTTTTTGTATTTAGAAATTAAAAAAAAAGTATATGATTTAATTTATTTATAAAATATCATTCATAAGTTTTTTAAAAATATAGATTAATTATTTTCATCATATTTAAAATAACTTATAATGCATTAAAATTTTATTTTCAAATGTTTTCATCATATTTAAGTAAACTTAGAAAACATCAATATAACTCTACTTTTTAAATTCATTTCTTCAAGTATTGTAAAAGATTATGTTTTGGAGGTGAATATTGGTGGCAAGACTTTATGTAAAGCAACTATTTAGAAATATATTTCACAATGTTTTATTAATGTTTATGACCATATTTTTAATATACAAGTATCTATACAATTAAAGCTTAGAAATGGGATTTCTATCAATATTCAATTACTCTATACTATAGTGGATTTATACATTACTTAATAGATTGTCAACAACTCATTTAATTGCTAGCACTTATTTTGGTTGTTTTTGTGTTGTTGTTGAGTTGTTGCTGCATTGTTGTTGTCTCTAGATTATTGTTGTTTGGCTATGTTGTTGTTAGGTTGTGGTTGTCTTGTTGACATTGTGGTGCAATTGATGTTGTTAATGTCATGTTGTTGTAGCTTTGTCGTTGATGAAGGGCAGTTGATGTTACTTGTCATTGTTGGACTATTGTTATTGCTTTCTTGTCTTATATGACTATTTTTGTTGTTGTATGGTTGATGTGGTGTTGTTGTTGAGTCGTTAATACATATAAGTGCTAGCAGTTATTGAGGTTTTTAATACATAAATAAATAATAAATATTCTATATTTTCTCATTTACAAAATGAATTATTTGAATTATATAAACTCTTCCAAGAATCTGTTTTCTATTTAATTTCAAAGGTAAATATGATTATCATATTATTGGATTTAACTAAGAGTTTTACGAAATGGTTGATTTTAGTGTCCATCTTGGGTTGTATAAGATGAGATGAGATACTAATAGTCCACCTTGGGTTACATAAGATGAGGTGTGACAATAGCAATTCAAGAAATATCATCCTAAAGCCCTCATCATTGGTGACACTTCAAAGGAAGCATGATTTGGAGGCTCGGACATGAATAGCTAGATTTAGCACCTGTCTAGCTAGAATTAATGATGGATAGTTGGAATTGCAAGATGAATACCAGTTGGCTATTCATGCTCAAATTCTAGTTATCCCCTTAAGTGCATAAGTGAAAGCTTAGCTTTTCTTATAACAAAATTGAAAAATAAAGGCCCCAAACCTAAGCCATTGAATCCAAAATGAAGAGAAGTGAGTTTTAGAAAGTGTTCAACCTTAGAATATGAGATTAAACTCACAAAAACAAGGATTGGAGTGAAGAAATCAAGATTGAAAGTAAATAGGGTAAAGTGTGCACTTTGGTAGTTTGAGGGTTGATTTGAGGTTGATGTTGGTTGGATTTTTGTGTTAGGACTTTCAGAATGTTAAATGGTGTTTATGGTTGTGTTTAGGTTTGAAAATGAGTAAGGGTTGATGGGAGAAAGATGAGAAAAAGAGGGTGGATAAGGAAAGTGTTTATTTTGACATAATTTTAGCTATTTTTTGTACTCTTCACCCATTTTTTTCTCTCACTAATTCTTGTTGCAAGAATTTTCTCTCTCTTGTCATTGACTCTCCTTCCCAAAATTATACCTTAAACCTTTTATTTATAGACAAAGGCTTAGTGACATAGTTGTAATTAAGTTACAACTACATAGGGTATTATTACACACCAAAAGACAAAAGTATATACTTGTATCAATCCTAATTTGGCATTTGTCCAAGAATATTCTGAATATTTTAAAATAGAATATTCTTTGCTTGGTCACTACTCCTAGGGAATTGTGACTTATTTTATTATACGCATGGGACCTGGTTTAATTACCGGAGGTCAAAATTTTAACTTTTTGTCAAATGGTCTACACTAACACAATAATTTTAAAAGATAGTTTTAGACTAAAATTCAACTTTAGAAGTTCAATTTGACATCCGGAAAGGTCTGTTGACCAAAGTTTGACTTTTTACTTTAGGGCTTCATGAAATTAAACAAAGCTCCCATATTGAAAACCAGTATGAAAAATAGATAACACTAACATAAAAAATAGTCATTTTCAAGACTTTACTAATTGATTCAATAAACAAAATTTAACACAAATTTTCTCTCTTAATCATCAAAACATCTTGCTCATAGTTAGGTTTGGTTTCAAAAAGGTTCAGTTCAGTACTCAGGTGAGATTATAAGGTTTTAAATTGTGCTGAAATTGTTTTTCAATCATCATTTTTAATTAATCTCATTAGATGGTGAGATGTTTTTCTACATTTACAATCAACCTTCAGGGTTTTGAAAAATGACCCTAACAGCTATCATGAAAACTTCTTGACTTGCATTTTTATAGTGAGGCATTACAATGTTGAAAATTTTCTCATTTTTTTATTTACTTGGCCTTTTTCATTTTTCTTTATCTTGCCTACTCAAATTTAAGCTGTGTTTTTTTTTCTTTTTCTTTCTTTCTCTCTTTCTCATCAAGGAGTGATGAAGAAGCAAAAATATAAAGTTTTCTGCCTTTATTTCAGCTAATTAATAAAGAAAGACCCATGAAGAGATTGAGAATTGAGATTATATGTAGGGGAACATGAATTATCTGATTCGCCTCATGTGAGCTTGTCCTTTTCATCATTTTTAATTTATCTCTTCTCTATCTTTTTCACTAACTAAAAAATACTCTCAAGAACTCTTAAAAAAAAAAGCCAAATGCGTATTGCTCTCTCTATGGACTTAATTTGGCACAAGAGAGAATAACGTGTGTAACATTATGATGAATTTTTCCTATTTCATCATTATCATATTTTGTTATTTTCAATATTGCATTTTTTAATGCTACATATTATTAATCATTATTATTATCTAATTATTAAATATAGACAACAATTTCTCTTCATATATATATATATATGTGTGTGTGTGTGGAGTTTATTTTCTTCTACTATTACTACTACTAATAATAATAAATTATTTTAAAATTGAATGTTGAAGCAAAAAAAAAGAAAAAATAACCACATAAATAACTAATTTTTCAACCAAAACTGCCACCAAAATAATAAAAATACCAATAAAATATAGCAAATAATATTTTATATTTTTTTAACCAAAATAACTACCAAAACAACCAATTTGTTGTTATATGTTTTTGTAATTTGTAATTTGTGGTCAAAAAATGTAATTTGTGTTTTTTTTCAAAAATATCATATTGAAGGATATTCTTATCAATTCAGAATAATGTTCAAAATAAAAATGTTATGGAATAATAATAGTAATAATAATAAGAAAAAGAACAATAATTAAAAACATTGCAAAAATGAAAAGAAAAAGAAAAAAAGTAGTTAAAAAAAAAAGGACTGCAAGGAAAAAAAAAGAAAAGTAATAAAAGAAGGGAGGGAGAAAGGGCTTTTCTATTAAGGTTTATTGTAGACTTTTGAAAAAAGCAAGTAAAATTGAAAAAAAAGAAAAAAGAAAAACGGCACGCTTGAAAAAGAAAAAAAAAAATCACAGTAGACATGAAAACGTTTTGATCAACCTTGGTGCTCCATGTAATTATCCCTTAATTTTTTTAATTATTCCTTAATTTTATGCTGAATAAAATTTTAAAAAATAAATAAATAGTTTTATGTATTTAGAAATTTTTTTAAAAAAATTGTATATAATTTAATTTATTTATAAAATATCATACATAGATTTTTTTAATGATAGATTAATTATTTTCATCATATTTAAAATAACTTTAAATGCATTAAAATTTTATTTTCAAATATATATTATCCAAACATAATAACAGTATAGAATATATACAGATATTATTTAGATGACATTAAAAAAACATTCCCAATATATAATAATTAATAATGATGAAATTAATATATATATATATATAGACACACATATCATATAAGTATGAAATGTTAATGTTATGGAATTGAAATTTGTATTATTGCTGGAATTGTTGTAGACATTTTTTAAAGCAATATTATATATATCAGAATTAGAATTTTCATTGTGTTGTCTTTGGTTTTCTTTAATAATATAATACATTTCATATTCCACAAATATGAACACCTGATCTAGTTACAAAGTTGATTGTAAAGTAGAACATTTAGTTTCTTCACTCAATATTTTTCCAATAAAATTAATTTTTTTACAGTTAATTGTTAACTTAAATCACATGATCATTAATGTTGGCGGTATTCAAAAATCTCATATTTGTTAGCTATTAGCTGTATTATTTACAACCGGTCATCTACTCTATTTGTTATACTGTTATTATGTTTGTTCTATTGTTACAACAACGTGTAGGTTTCAACAACTTGTAATTACTATTGTATTTAAATAACACTTCCATAATGAAATTACATCATTCATTCGGCTATAATCATTTCTCTTACTTGGTATCAGAGCCCATGCCATAATGACCTCATAAAATTCTTCATCCTCTTCCTCCACCATCTCAAATTCTTCTACCTCTTCTCCTTTTCTTCATTCAACCACTATTACTACACCTTCTACTCAAGTCCAACACAACTTTTCTATCAAGCTCAATTCCAGAAATTATATTCTGTGGAAATTGCAATTTACTTCTCTCTTGAATTACTATAACCTTCATGGCCTTGTTAATGGTACAAAACTTCCACCCCTAAAAGAAATTATTGATCCTTCCTTAAGTCAAACCATAGTTAATCCTGAATATACTATCTGGTTCAACAAGGGTCAACTTCTTTTTTCTTGGTTACTGTTTTCAATCTTAAAGGAAATTTATCTTCAACTAATTGGTCTTAACTCAGCAACTAAAGTATGGCGAGCTCTTGCTATAGCCTATAGCATTGTTAGCCACGCCTAACGTACCCAACTTCATATTGAACTCCACAACTTGTCGAAAAATGATAAGCCTATATCTCAATATCTCTATAAAGCAAAAACGATAGAAAACTCCCTTACCTTGGTTGGTCAACGTATTAAACCTTTAGAATTTAATGCAATAATTTTTCATAAGCTCGGACCTGATTACAATGGAATTATAGGTGCTTTACAACAACACAGCAATTCTGTATCATTTAATGAGTTGCATGGGCAACTTATCACCTATGAGCTATATGGATAACTTGTCACCTATGAGCTCTTATTGAAATCTCAACAACCTCAAGTGCCTTCAGTGAATTTAACACAACATTCACCCATTTTCATTAGTTTTTGGTCTACAGGTTATGGTCCTCAGGATTTTAATAGGGAGGTCACCATGGTTTCTCTTCTATTGCATGCTAGATTTGTGGTTTGACTAATCATATAGCTGTCACTTGTCACCGTTTGTTTCAACAGACTTCTCAACCTTGATCTTTGGTTCCTTTAACAACATAACGGCTTCGGCATCTCAAGGATATCATGTTGTCAATTTGACTGAAATTCAATCTCAACCTGGATTGCTCTCTATGCCACCATCTACTACATCCACTTTCTGGTATCCAGACATGGGTGCAACCCACCATGTCACCCCTAACTTATCCTCCCTTGATGTTTTTAAAGAATACACAGGTACAAAAAAATTATTGGTTGGTGATTGTCATAGTCTAAATATTCTCACATTAGTCATAGTAATTTATCATTTACTTCCAAAAATCTTCATTTACGAAATGTTTTACATGTTCCTTCTATTACCAAGCCATTGTTGTCTATTAAAAACTTTGTAAGGACAATAACTTTTTTTTTTAATTTAATGATGCTCATTGTCGTGTTAAGGATCAGGAAACTAAGAAACTGGTTCTTCAGGGAACAAGTGAACTGGGTCTTCTAAGTTACATGGTCCTCTACCCTCCTTAAAGTTGAATGTTGCAGCATACTTGGCTCCCTTGGATGATTGGCATGCTAGACTAAAACACCCAAATTATTCTATAGTTTTGAAATGATCGATATATTTTTAATTTATATAAATATATTTTGGGAACTCTATTATTTAAAATACTAAAGTTATTAATATACTATTATTATAGTATTTTTATATACATAGCCTTATTATTATTATTTCTATTGTTATTAATAATATTATTCTAACTAGGGATTTTTTTTATTATTGTTATGTATGTGTATGTATATGTATGTTTGTGTGTGTGTGTGTCTATATATATATGTAGTTGGTCAAAAGCTTAAAAAAAAAACCCGATCAACCTCATATTTTCCCTTCCTCTTTCTTTCTTTCTTCTTCTCTTCACGCCATTTTCTCCTCTTATTATTGTGCACCTGAACTAGTAGCCTCCCAACCCACCGGATGCATCCATAACCACCGTCATTCCCCCTCCATCTGCTTCTTCTTCCTTTCTTATTGTCTCTATAGCAGCAGTAGTAGTAAAAGACTGGCAACAATAGCAGTAACAGAATCCCCAGAGACCAACAACAATAGTAACACCGAAGATTAGCAATAATAACAGCTCTGGTTCTAAGTAGCAGTCCTTCTTTGCACCTGGTTTTCGATTTTAGGTGAGTTATATGGGTTAGTGGTTAGTTAGTTTTAGGTTGATTCTTAGTTAGTTTTAAGTTGTGTGTTAGTTTATTTAGGTTGTTAGTCTATTGATTTAGTTAGTTTTTGTGTTGATTTGATTTTTGGTTGATTTTTATTATATTTGTTAATTATACAGAATTTTATTTTAATATTTGGTTAATTTTTGGGTTGATTTATAAATATATTAGTTGATCTAAGTTATTTTGGTTGATTTTGATTATGGGTATTTTTGAGTATTTTAATAATATAAATTGTAATTTTTGTTAATTATGTTAATTAATTATTTTTGGTTGGATTTTGAGTAATTAGTGATTAGTTTATTAACTTAGTAATTTTTATGTTAATAAAATTATTTTTAGTAATTTTATATTATTTTTGGGGAATTATTATGTTTATGTGAATATTGGAATTTTGGGGTAATTATTTAATTTTTTTGAAAATATAATTAAGTTATATTTTAAATGGTTTTAGAATTTTATAGAGTTTTAGAATAATTTTTATAAATTAATTACTATTTCTAACTAATTAATTCTAATTTTTAAAAATTATATTCAATATTCAATTATTTATTATTTTGTAATTAAATGGGTTTTTTTATCAGTTTTATAATATATTTAAGCTATTTAAATAGTTAAATGTGAATTTGACTATTTTGTGATGAATAATTGTAAAATTGGATTTTATTAATATTATATAAATTATTGGGATTTTATTATCTAATTTGGAAAAATAATTATTTTTAATGTTTTATTATTTAAATAAATTAAATTGGGGCATTTTGGGTATTCTATAGATTTTTAATGATTTTAAATATTTATTATTAAATTATTTATTTTTGGTGGATTGTGAACCTCGGTTGGAGATTTGAGTAGTTCGGGGTCCTAACTCGAGGTGTTAAGCTTGTGTGAATTTAGAAGTATGTTTGCGTATATGATTGACTCTACTTCGGTAGAGAGAAGTCCGTTTTATAGATGAGACTCTGTCGAATTTTTGGTAGATTTCTCATAAAACGTGACATCGGGTCAATCCTAATGTTTTTGAATTTTGAGTCGAGTCTTCCTTAGAAATTCTAGAAGTTAAGGTTTCTATTTTCTAATTTGTTCTCATTTTCTGTCTTTTAGTCGCCCCTCCGGTCACGTCTACCGGTCAAGGTCAGACATGACATATTAAAAGAGCGCCTTCATTGTGTAAGTTAATATTTGATTTGAGTGTTGAGTCTTTTAATTTAAATCATATTCAATTTTGATGAATTATATATTTGTGAGATTATAGTTGGTTCTTTTAAATAATGATGCATGATTTAAATTATAGTTGGTTTATTTTATTTTATTTTTATTTACTGTAATTTTCATTGTTTTATTTAATTTTATTTATTTTAAATAAACTACAGTAGAACAGGCTACTTGATGGGTTTCATTAGGACTGTATGCGCACCAGTAAAATATTTGATTATATTACTGGGGCCGATAGTTTGGTGACGCTTTACTCTTAGACACTACCAATAATATAATATTTGATTATTTAATAAATACCGGAGCCGAAGGTCTGGTGATGCTTTACTTTCAGACACCACCAATATAGTTGGATTAATACTTATTAAATCACTAAGGCAGATTATCTGATGATGCTTTGCTCTCGGACACCACTAGTGATATTGGATTAAGTGATGTGATTGCAGTTATGCATCCTGGTGATGCTTTGCTCTCGGGATCCGGTAGTCTTGGATATAAGTGAGTCATATGACTGTTAAAAATTGAGAATTTAGGTTCTACCTAGTTGTTATATTGAAATGTTTTAAAAAGCGTTTAAATATTTATTTCCTTCCTTTTGAAAAATGGTTTTTCTATATATATATATATATATATATATATATATATATATATATATATATATATATATATATATATATTAAAGGACTTGAATAAAATTATAAATATATTATATTTTCATAAAAAAACTTATTTTATAGGAGATTTTCAAACCGCATTCATTTCTTTTATTAGCTTATTCAGTGAGGTCTGACTCCCTTCAATTTAATTTTTTTTTCAAGATCTTCTATTAGGCCTACTTATCTACACCGTGTAGCTTCTTCACTGGCAATCTTATGTAGGTCTGTATAGTTGTATTTGTATTAATATCCATGTACCGCAGTAGAGAATTGTATAACTGCATATTTTAAAGTTGAATATTATGTATTGAGATTTATGTACTGAGATACTATTTTATATAACTGGTGATGTTTATTTAATGTATGCACCATAATGTCATGGTTTAATTAAATTGAGAAAAATCAGTTTGATAATGTACATTGATTTAATTATTTTATTGTGAGGTTTTAAAGTGAAATATTATGTTTTTTTCTTTTAAGGCTTACTACAGGTTTTAATAGCTTTATGCTTTTCCATTCCCTAGTGTCGGTTACGTGCCCTTAGGTTCGGGTCGTAACAAAGTTAGTATCAGAGCTTTTGCTCATTTTTCATGCTTTTGATTGTCGATGTCTGCCTTTTCTCATATTACTGCGGTACTTAGGTTGTTAATTATTACTTTTTGATTCCTTATCCTTAGGATTTTACATCTATGTTTGTGTTCTTTTTTAATTTTGAATTTGGGTTTTCTTATCTTTTTAGAATGAGGCATGCTTGGAATGCCCCTGCTGCTGATGTAGAGACTGATAATGGTGAGCAGTCATTTCAAGATAAGATTCTCCCTCCTACCCCTCAACCTAGAGATAGGGTAGAGGTAGAGGTAGAGGTAGAGGTAGGGGCAAAGCTAGAGTAGCAGCAGCTGAGAGGCAGGATTAGCCTTAGGTTGAGCCTTAGATTCTAGCAGAGGATCCTACAGCTTTTACAACTGGTATGGCGGGTATTAATCAGGGCTTGGCAACTCTTAATCAAGTGATGCCCATAGTGCAATAGATGATTCAGCAATAGAATCAGGGGATGTTTGATGCAGATGTGACATTATTATACTCCATAGTGGGACGAGTTTATTTTGATGGTACTAGAAACACATTGGATTTCATTAACACCATTGAGTCCAGGACCAGATCTGGGTATTTTGATTATTAGAGGATTATGATAGTGGAGTTATCAGTCTTAGCAGCAGCTCAGGATTGGTTCATGCAGTCCATTTAGACTTTCTTAACCATGATGACATGGTTGGGTTTAATGAGTAGTTTATAAGATTCTTCTATCCTTCATCTTTCTGTGAGAGAACTATAGATTGCAGTTGCTTAATATCGATATGAGAGATCGATTAGTTAAGGACTACACTCAGGAGTTCTATAGGTTGATGAGACATGCTGAGGATGTGAGGCAGGATGTTGCCAAAGCAGTTGAGCTGTATGTGACTAGGTTAGGCCTAGCTTATATTGGTATTCGACCAGAGGGCCATAGTCTGAAGAGTATTATGGAGGAGGTGAGACAACTAGAATGGAGGCATATTCAACATAACACCATACCCGACCTGTATGATATTGGTATTGTCAGACCTATTCAGAGGGTGCATCAGCTAGTGTTTCAGATAGGTAGCACGAGTGCTCAATCGGTAAGTCCTTCTCAGCATAGCAGATAGTTTAGAGCACATCAGACTGGTAGGCATCGCCTTGCTCAGGATCACAGGAGTAGTAGGGCCGCTATATTTGATGGTAATGCTATCAGCAGTAGTGGACAGAGCTATGGACATGGCAGTTCTAGGTCTGAAGCTAGTGCATGTGCCACATATAGGCGAGTGCACCAGGGTCCTTGTCACTTGATGCCAGGAGCATGTTTCATATGTGGTCAGTTTGGACACTTTGTTAGAGCTTGTCTGAACTATGGATTCCAGTCGTCCATTGCTTAAGGATCTTCACCTTCTATTTTCCAGCCTTTGCAGTAAGTGCCTCAGTAGTATCAGGCACCATGTACCCTCAACAGCGACTGATATAGTTTGAGAGCCAATAGGGCCCAGGTAGAGGACATACTTAGCCATTTACCTCGCAGTAGCCAAGACGTGGACAGGCTGGGGTCTTCACTTTAACTCCTCAGGATGCGTAGGCATCCAATGCTGTGGTAGCAGGTATTATTCTTATCTGTTGCTGTGAGGCTAGAGTCCTATTTGATATGGGTGCTACGTATTCTTTTGTATCTCCTTTGTTTGCTTTGAAAGTATCTTATCTTCCTTTTAAGATGAGTTTTCCCTTGTCTATTTTAACTCCACTTAGTGATGAGTTGGAGACATACATTTTCTTTCCATCTTGTCCTATGTTAGTTGAAGGTAGAGAGTTGTTGGCATACTTGGTTCTTCTGGATTTGATTGAGTTTAATATGATTCTAGGAATGGATTGGTTGTCCCATTATTATGCTTTTATAGACTATCAAGCGAAAAAAGTAATTTTTAGAATTTCAGGTGAAGAGGAATTCAGATTTAGAGGTAGTGAAAGTTCCATACCTCGTATCTTTATTTTTTCTAATACAGCTAGGAAGATGCTTAGTAAAGGGTGTCAAGGCTATCTAGCTGTAGTTAGAGATGTTCAAGCATAAATGGGATCAGTAGAAAGGGTACCAGTGGTACATGTGGTCTCAGATGTTTTTCTAGAGGAGTTACCTAGATTGCTGCCGGATAGAGAGATAGAATTTTGTATTGATGTTATACCTGGTACAAATCCTATCTTTATGCCACCTTATAGGATAGCACTTGCAGAGCTGAAGGAGCTCAAAGAACAATTACAAGAATTATTGGATAAGGGTTTTATTCAACCTAGTACATCTCCTTAGGGTGTTCTGGTTCTTTTTATGAAGAAGAAGGATGGTAGTCTTTGACTTTGTATTGATTACAGACATCTGAATAAGGTTACCATCAAGATCAAGTATCCACTCACTAGGGTTATTGATTTGTTTGATCAGTTACAAGCAGCTCGATATTTTTCCAAGATTGACTTGAGATGTAGGTATCATCAGTTAAGGATTTAAAGTAAGGATGTACCTAAGTCAGCATTTCGAACTAGATATAGCCACTATGAATTCCTATTGATGTCCTTTAGGTTGACTAATGCCCTAGTAGCCTTTATGTACTTAATAAACAAGGTGTTTTAGGCCATTCTTGGACTAATTTTTTATTGTGTTTATTGATGATATTTTGGTTTATTCTAAGAATAAGGCGGAGCATGCGATGCATTTAAGATTGGTGTTGCAGACTTTAAGAAAGCACCAGTTGTATGCCAAGTTTTCAAAATGTGAATTCTAGTTAGACCAAGTGGCATTCTTAGACCATGTGGTGTCTAAAAATGGCATTCAAGTGGATCCTAGGAATATAGAGGCGATCACTAAGTGGCCAAGACCTACAACGATTGCTGAAGTGAGAAGTTTTCTAAGTTTAGTAAGCCATTATAGGAGATTTGTGAAGGATTTCTCCAAGATTGTTGCACCTTTGACTAGACTGACCCAAAAGAATGTTAAGTTCGTGTGGACTAATAGATGTGAGGAGCAGTTCTAGTTGCTTAAGGATTTATTAACTTCAACTCCAGTGCCGACTTTGCCTTCTAGTGATGATGAATACATGGTGTATTGTGATGCTTCCCGTGTAGGATTGGGCAATGTGCTAATGCAGAATGACAGAGTGGTTGCTTATGCTTCAAAGCAATTGAAGAAGCATGAACAGAAATATCCCACTCATGATTTGAAGATGGCAGCAGTTGTATTCATATTAAAGATTTAAAGGCATTACCTGTATGGTGTCACTTATGAAATATACACTAACCATAAGAGCTTGAAGTATATCTTCGAGCAGGGAGATTTGAACCTAAGGCAAAGAAGACGAATGGAACTTTTGAAGGACTACGATTGTTCGATTCTTTACCACCCAGGCAAGACAAACGTGGTAGCTGATGCGTTGAGCATAAAATCAGTAGGTAGTCTTGCCAATATCAGTACTGAGAGGAGGCCAATTATTCAAGAGTTGCATGAGCTGATTGATCAAGGTTTGTAGTGGAAAGTGATTAAGAAATGTCGTGTAGCTCAATTCAAAGTACGATCAGTGTACTTGGACAAAGTTAAGGTAGCTCAAAGAAGGGACCCACAACTACAGAGAATTATGTTTAAGGTGCAACTAGGTCAATCTAGAGAGTTTGTGATTGATAGTGAGGGTGTTCTACACTTGGGTACTTGGTTGTGGATGCTAGATGTTGATGATCTGAGGAAAGAGATCTTAAAAGAGGCATATTTTTCTGCTTACAGTATTCATCCAGGTTCTACCAAGATGTGCCATAATTTAAAGAATACATACTAGTGGAATGGAATGAAGAAGGATATTGTAGAATTTATATCCATATGTCTCACATGTCAACAGGTGAAACTAGAGCATCAGAGGCCCTTCGGATTGTTACAACCCATACCTATCCTAGAGTGGAAGTGGGATATGATTGCCATGGATTTTATGACTGGGTTGCCTCGAACAATAGGTAGATTTAATGCAATCTGGGTGATAGTTAATAGGCTAACTAAGTCAGCTCACTTTCTGCCAGTTAAGAAGACATACTCCATTGATAGGTTGACACAGTTGTATGTCAGCATAATTATTTTTCTTCATGGAGTTCCAATGAGCATAATATCTGACAAAAGAGCCACTTTTACATTAGTTTTCTAGCAAGAGTTATATAAAGCTTTGGGTACAAGGTTAGACTTCAGTATAACATTCCATCCTTAAACTAATGGCCAGTCTGAAAGGACCATTCAGAATTTAAAGGATATGCTTAGAATGTGTGTAATGGATCTTGGAGGTCAATGGAATAACCACTTACCACTAATTGAATTTGCATATAACAATAGTTATCATGCATGTATTAAGATGGCTTTGTATGAAGCATTGTATGGTAGGAAGTGCAAATCACCTTTGTGTTAGGAAATAGGTGAGAGACAACTATTAGGTCCAGAGTTAGTGCATATTACTTCTAAGAAAGTTCTTATCATTTAGTAGAGGTTGAGGATAGCTTTCAGTAGGCAAACAATTATATTGATCCTAGAAGGAAGGATGTTTCCTTTCTAATTGGAGATATGGTATTTTTGAAAATATCTCTGATGAAGAAGTTATAAGGTTCGATAAGCAGGGTAAGTTGGCTCGAAGATACATTGGACCTTTCAAGATATGGTTATGAGTTGGAGAAGTAGCCTATAAAATGGTGTTGGCACCTGAGTTATCCTGAATCCACCAAGTGCTCCATGTATCTATGCTGAGAAAGTATACTTCTGATCCTTCTCTCTTACTTTAGCCTCAAGCAGTGGAGCTCAGCAAAGATCTGTCTTACAAGGAGTATCCAGTGGCAATTGTGGATCACCAAGTTCATCAACTTCGCTCCCGAGAGATTCTGATGGTGAAAGTGCTTTGGAGTAATCACACAGTAGAAGACTATATATGGAAGACAGAATTCGAGATGCAAGCTGCCTATCACTATCTTTTTCATCAATAGACCTTGTATTTCCTTACTTTTCTTTAAAATTCGAGGATGAATTCTTATAAGGAGGGGAGATTGTAAAAACATATATATTTTTAATTAATATAAATATATGCTAAGAAAGTATATTCCTGATCCTTCTCACGTACTTCAGCCTCAAGCAATGGAGCTCAACAAAGATCTATCTTTCAAGGAGTATCCAATGACAATTGTGGATCGCCAAGTTCATTAGCTTCGCTCTCGAGAGATTCTGATGGTGAAAGTGCTTTAGAGTAATCACACAGCAGAAGACTATATATGGGAGATAAAATTCAAGATGCAACCTGCTTATCACTATCTTTTTCATCAATAGACCTTGTATTTCCTTACTTTTCTTTAAAATTCGAGGATAAATTCTTATAAGGAGGGGAGATTGTAAAAACATATATATTTTTAATTAATATAAATATATTTTGGGCACTCTATTATTTAAAATACTAAATTTATTAATATACTATTGTCATAATATTTTATATATATATAGCCTCATTATTATTATTTCCATTGTTATTAATATTATTATTCTAACTAGGGACTTTTTTATTATTGTTATGTATGTGTATGTAAGTATATATATATATATAGTTGGTCAAAGGCTAAAAAAAAAACCCGGTCAACCCCCTACTTTCCCTTCCTTTTTCTTTCTTTTTTCTCCTCTTCACGCCATTTTCTCCTCCTATTATTGTGCACCCAAACCAGCAACCTCCTAATTCGCCGGATGCAACCATAACCACCATCGTTCCCCCTTTATTTGCTTCTTCTTCCTTTCTTGCTATCTCTATAGCAACAACAACAATAGTAGTAGCAATAGAATCATCAGAGACCAACAATAGCAATAACACCAAAGATCAGCAATAACAGCAGCTCCTGTTCCAAGCAACAACCCTTCCCTGCACTTGGTTTCTGGTTTTAGGTGAGTTATGTGAGTTAGTGGTTAGTTAGTTTTAGGTTGATTCTTAGTTAGTTTTAAGTTGTGTGTTAGTTGATTTAGGTTGTTAGTTAGTTGATTTAGTTAGCTTTTGTGTTGATTTGATTTTTGGTTGATTTTTATTATATTTGTTAATTATACATAATTTTATTTTAATATTTGGTTAATATTTGGGTTGATATATATATATATATATATATATATATTAGTTGATCTAAATTATTTTGGTTGATTTTGATTATGGGTATTTTTGAGTATTTTAATAATATAAATCGTAATTTTTATTAATTATGTTAATTAATTATTTTTTGTTGGAATTTGAGTAATTAGTGATTAGTATAATAAGTTAGTAATTTTTGTGTTAATAAAATTATTTTCAGTAATTTTATATTATTTTTGAGGAATTATTATGTTTATGTGAATATTGGAATTTTGGGGTAATTATGTAATTTTTTTTGAAAATATAGTTAAACTATATTTTAAATGGTTTTAGAATTTTATAGAGTATTAGAATAATTTTTATAAATTAATTACTATTTTTAACTAATTAATTCTAATTTTTGAAAATTATATTCAATATTCAATTATTTATTATTTTCTGATTAAATGGGTTTTTTTATTAGTTTTATAATATATTTAAGCCATTTAAATAGTTCAGTGTGAAGTTGACTATTTTGTGATGAATAATTGTAAAATTGGATTTTATTAATAATATATAAATTATTGGGATTTTATTATCTAATTTGAAAATTATATTCAATATTCAATTATTTATTATTTTCTGATTAAATGGGTTTTTTTATTAGTTTTATAATATATTTAAGCCATTTAAATAGTTCAGTGTGAAGTTGACTATTTTGTGATGAATAATTGTAAAATTGGATTTTATTAATAATATATAAATTATTGGGATTTTATTATCTAATTTGGAAAAATAATTAGTTTTAATGTTTTATTATTTAAATAAATTAAATTATGGCATTTTGGGAATTTTATAGATTTTTAATGATTTTAAATATTTATTATTAAATTATTTATTTTTGGTGGATTGTGAATCTCAGTTGGGGATTTGAGTAGTTCGGGGTCCTAATGCGAAGTGTTGAGCTTGTGTGAATTTAAAAGTGTGTTTGCATACAGGATTGACTCTACTTCGGTAGAGGGAAATCCATTTTACAGAGGAAACTTTGTCAAATTTTTGGTGGATTTCTTATAAAATATGACATTGGGTCAATCCTAATTTTTTTGAATTCTAAGTCGAGTCTTCCTTAGAAATTCTAGAAGTTAGGATTTCTGTTTTCTGATTTGTCATTTAATTTTCTGTCTTTTAGCCACCCCTCTGATTGCGTATACCAATCGAGGTCAGATACGACATATCAAAGGAGTGCCTTCATCTTGTAAGTTAATATTTGATTTAAGTGTCGAGTCTTTCAATATAATTCATATTCAATTTTGATGAATTATATATTTGTGAGATTCTAGATGGTACTTTTAAATAATGATGCATGATTTAAATTATAGTTGGTTTATTTTTTTTATTTACTGTAATTTTCATTGTTTTATTTAATTTCATTTATTTTAAATAGATAATGGTAGAACGGGCTATTTAATGGGTTTCATCAGGATTGTGTGCTCATCGGTAAAATATTTGATTATATTGATTATATTACTGGGGCCGATGGTTTGGTGATGCTTTACTCTCGGACACCGCGAGGAATATAATATTTGATTATTTAATAAATACTAAGGCTGAAGGACTAGTGATGCTTTGCTTTCGGACACTGCTAGTATAGTTGGATTAATACTTATTAAGTTACTGGAGTCGATGGTTTGATGAGGCTTGGCTTTTGAACACCGCCAGTGATATTAGATTAAGTGATATGACTACAGGTGTGCATCCTGGTTATGCTTTGCTCTCGAGATCCAATAGTTTTGGGTATAAGTGAGTCGTATGACTGTTAAAAATTGAGAATTCGGGTTCTACCTAGTTTTTATATTGAAATGTTTTAAAAAGCATTTAAATATTTATTTCCTTCCTTTTGAAAAATGGATTTTCTATATATATATATATATATATATATATTAAAGGACTTGAATAAAATTATAAATATATTATATTTTCATAAAAAAAAAACTTATTTTATAGGAGATTTTCAAACCGCATTCATTTTTTTATTAGTTTACTCAGTGAGGTCTGACTCCCCTCAATTTTTTTTTAAGAGTTTGGGAGTCTTCTGTTAGGCCTACTTCTCTACACTGTGTAGCTTCTTCAATGGCTATCTTATATAGGTCTATATAGTTGTATTTGTATTCGTATCCATGTACCATAGTAGAGAACTGTATATCTGCATATTTTAAAGTTAAATATTATGTATTGAGATTTATGCACTGAGATACTATTTTATATAACCGACGATGTTTATTTATTTTATGCACCATAATGTCATGGTTTAATTAAATTGAGAAAAATCAGTTTGATAATGTGCATTGCTTTAATTATTTTATTGTGAGGTTTTAAAGTGAAATATTCCACATTTTTCTTTTAAGGCTTATTACGGGTTTCAGTAGCTTTATGCTTTCTCATTCCTAAGTGCCGGTCATATGCCCCTGGGTTCGAGTCGTGACAAGTTTATCATTTAATTAAATCTTTTCAATCACCATGTTCTTCCAATAAAATGCAGTCCAATAAATTTGAGGCATGTTGTTTAGGAAAACTCCATACTGTTCCTTTACACTTGACATATCTTTGTAGTACTGCTCCTTTGCATTGATTCATACTGATGTCTGGGGTCCTACACCCTTATGTTCTCATTATGGTTTCAAGTATTTTGTAATTTTTATTAATGATTATTCACTTTTCACATGGCATTATCCCATTAAATGAAAAAGTGATGTTATCACCATTTTTAAAAAATTTCAAATTTTATTTGAAAAATAATTTGATTCTTCAATTAAATTTATTCATTCTGACTGGGGAGGTGAATATCATTCTTTAAACAAATATTTCATCAATACTAGCATTGTTCATTGTTGTTCCTATCCTCATACTTATTAACAAAGTGGCACATCTGAATGTAAAATTCAAAATACTATTGATATTGGTTTTGCCCTCCTAGGACATTGTGGATCTCCTTTCAAATATTGGGAGTTCACATTTAAAACTGCCATCTTCTTAATAAATCACCACCCTACTAGTTCTCTAGAACATAAAATTCCTTATTAAATTTTATTTCACAAAAATCTAGATTATTCATTTCTTTACATCTTTGACTGTGCTATATACCTATTATTGCGTACCTACAATAAACACAAGTTTTCTTTTAGGTCCAAAAATTATGTTTTTCTAGGTTGTTCCCTTCATCACCTTGGGTATAGATGTTTAGACATAGACTCATGTAAGCTTTATATTGCTAGGCATATAAAATTTGATGAAAAAGATTTTCCTTTTCATAAAGTGATGAACTCTACTAATATTTAAAGTAGTCCGTAAGTCCTTGCCCAATTGTAACCTTGGATTTAGCTCACGCACTAGTTCCTTTATTTCCTAGATAACACATGTATTGGTTCCTTATCCTTATGATCTTAATTTATATTCCAATCACTTCCATAGTCTCCTACTACTAGCCACCACTCCACTTCCCTTCCCTACTCCAATTCAAATATTACCTCTTCCTCTCCTTATTCTCTTACTTGAGTTTATAACCCTGGCGATATCAACTTATTTATTGATTTATGTTCCCAACCATCCCCATCCAATACACCTACCTTGATCTTAGCTGAACAATAATCCACACCTCCACCTGACTCTAATCTGCCTTTATGAACCCATCCCATGCTTCTTTACCAATCCATTATTACCAGACATCCCACAGTTCATCATATTACTATGACTAATAACAACAACCCACATACCACCGAACCCTCCTTATTTACTAAAGCCATTTGTAATCCTAAATGGAAGCAAGCTATGATCAATGAAATGGAAGCACTACAATGCAATCATACCTAGACACTTATTCCACCACCACCCACTTGCAATGTTATTGGCAACAAATGGGTCTACAAGGCAAAAAAAAGAAAGAGCATATGGTATAGTTGAACGATTGAAAGCATGACTAGTTGTTAGGGGATATACTCAAGAATATGGCTTAGACTACATAGAGTCTTTCAGTCCAGTGGTAAAGCCTCAAACTATTCACCCTATTCTTTCGCTTGTTGTGTCTTATGGTTGGCAACTTCAACAATTAGATATGAGTAGTGCCTTCCTAAATAGTGATCTCCAAGAAATAGTCTACATGGTTTAGCCTTAAGGATTTATTGACAAGCATCACCCCACTTATATCTATGAGTTAAATAAATCTTTATATGGGCTCAAGTAGGCCTATTGTGCTTAGTTTCAGAAGTTGAGCTCTTTTCCCCACATCTATTAGTTTTGTTGGCTCTAATGTAGACTCCTCCTTATTCATTTACACACATGGTCCTCATGTTTGCTTTCTCTTAGTCTATGTCAATGATGTCATAATCATATGCAATGATTCTTTGCATATTCAAAGTCTAATTGCAGCTCTCTCTCTCTCTCATGCATTTTCTTTTCAGGATTTAGGTCCTTTACAATATTTTTTAGGAATTTAGGTTCAACCTAAATCTACAGGGGTGGCTCTCATGTAATAATCATAATTCAAGAGCTTTTTAAAAATTCAGGCATGGCCACCTCTAAATCTTGTGTTACACCGATTGCCATTGGGTATTCACTTTCAAAAAATTATAGTACTATGCTCTATTTTGTTGATGCTTCTAAATACCGAACACTTTGTGGTAGTTTTCAATATGTGACCTTGACTCATCTAAATATTTCTTTAGTTGTGAATAAACTATGTTAATTTATGCATCAAACTACTAATACACATTATAAGGCACTTAAAAAAGTTATGGCTCTGCTTCGCAAAGCTTAATTATCCTACGCACACAAGACTTCAATTTGGTGGCATTCAATGATGCTGACTAGGCTGAATGTCCAGATGATCGCAAATCAATGAGTGGTTATCTAGTGTATCTTAGTCCAAATTTTATTACATGGAACTCTCATAAACGAAAAACTATTGCTCGTTCTAATATAAACCCTAAAAGGGGTTAAATGCAAGCACGGACTTTAATAATGAAGAATTCAAGCTAATTAGCTTTATTTTCCAATCATGAAATTAATTAGCTAAATATGGAAAATTTTTGATATATTTTTCTATTTTAAAGTCAATAAGGAAGATTCAAGAAGATTCTAAAAGATGTGAGAATATTCCAAGTCAAAGTTAATAAGTCAACAAGTCAAAGTCAAAGTCAAATAGTCAACAAGTCAAAGTTAAGGGTCAATGGTCAACACGTGACATGGCATGCTTCAATGCTTAGTTATCATGAGTTATCATTTTGCTTAGTTGTTATGAGTTGTAACGAATTGTCAATTTTGACTTTTCAAAGATAAGTTGTCATTAGTTGTCCTATTTTAAAGGAAATCTCCTTAATTAAGGATTTTTCTATATAGGTATCTTTGGGAATAAGGAAAAAAACCTTTTCCTTAAAGATTAGGTTGTTTACATGCCTATATAAGGGCTACAAATATGTATAACGAATTTTAGAGAAGCATTGAAATATTAAAAGTGAGGTTTTTCCTTAAACTTTGTTCTTTTGAAACTTTGCAAGTTTACTTAAATTATTTCACTTCTACCTTTCATTATAATTGCTAGGTTAGATTAGACTTAGAATTATGTGCTTGTTCATATTTTAATAGCTAAGTTTCTTGCTTTACTTTAATAAGCAAGGGGTTTAGCTCCATCAACACAACCTATCTTTGATGATCCTTGGGCTAATATTCAAAGTTGGATGTGCATTCTATCTCTGTTATAGGTAGGGTTCGTATCAAATTCCTCAACAAAGTCTGAATTTAAGGTTGTTGCCAATGTTAGTGTTGAGTTAAAGTGGTTGAGATCTTTACTTCGTGAACTTGGTGTTCATTCCTTTTCTCCTCCATATATTTAGTGTGACAATGTAAGTGCGGTTTTATTGTCCTCAAATTGTATCTTTCAGGCATGCACTAGCTATGTAAAAATGGATTTCCACTTTGTTTGCAACTAGGTTCTTTAATGCCATCTCATTATTTATGCATTGTCTTTCGTTGACCAACTAACGAACATTATTGTCATGACCCAAACCCGAGGGCACGTGACCGACACTAGGGAATGGGAAGGCATAAGGCCCCCTAAACCCGTAGTAAGCCTTAAAGAAAGAAAAAAAATAAATCCTTACAATTTTAAAACTTTATTTTAGCACCTTATCAAATAGATTTTTCTAAAATTAAAACATAATTGAGTACATAATTAAAATATTTCTAGTGTCACATATATAAATCAAACTTAAATCATTATACATAAACGTGGTGCATATAAATAAAATACACAAATATACTTAAGTTATACAATTCATAGTACAGTTACTACTGCAGTTTCCTAGAACATTACAACAGTACAACTTACAATGACCTACATAAAATGGCTGGTGATGAAGAATCCGGTGTGGAGGCAGTCTGAGGTCGAACTCCCAAGCTCCTGAAAAAAAATAAATTAAGGGGAATCAGACCTCACTGAGTAAGTCAATAAAAGAGTTGTATGGTTTGAAAACCTTTTTGAAGACCATATAGTTATAGTAAAAATAATTTATAATATATATATACATATAGCTTTTGAAAAAAATCTCGGTAGAACCCTAAACCCAAAATCCTAAATGGCCAATTGGGCCCACTTGTTCCAACTAGACTGTCGGTCCCCGAGAGCAAAGGCATCAATCGAGGCATCAAGTCGCAGTCATTCACTTAATCTAAATATATGGCATTGGCGGTCCCCGAGAGCTAGGACATCAATCGAGGCACCCATCCCAGTCCATTATTAACCTTATAACCACTAGCGGTCCCTAAGAGCATAAGCTTCCACCGAGGCACCCATCCCAGTTTAACATTCACTAGTCATATATAATTCGGATCCACCTCTCAATCTCTACCATGTGCACATGATCCTGGTGAAGCCCACCAGGTAGCCCATTCTACCAACATTTCTCAAAAAATCAATTTTTAAATAAATAAAATGCGTTTTAAACCTTAAATAGCAGCATTAAATTAAATAAATCATATAATGATAACATAAAAATATGAGTGCACGCATCTTTAAATAAAACACACGCACAAATCATTTTATCGACTTATAAGATGAATGAGAAGACTGACGACCACGTGTCTACCTCGATCTCATGGCTTCTGCTCCGATATGCTCTAGAAAAGAAATTAACAAATCGATTTTAAAACATGACTATGAAATTAAAATCGAAAATCAACAAAAACAGTGAAATTCTAGGCTAACTCGAGGAAGACTGGACAAGACTCGATAGACAGGATAAAACCTAACTAATGGTAGAAATTATTACGAATATCATGTTTTACGAGAAAATCTACCACAATTTCGGTAGAGTCTCCTCTATAAAACAGACATCTCTGTACCAAGGGTAGAGCCAAACCTGCATAGAAAATGCACTTCTAATAACCGCAGACATACACACTCGAGTCGGGCTTCTAAAACTATACTTAGCCCCGACCGAGATCACAACTCAATAAAACACTAAGAAATGATATCATTTTTTTCCCAAAAAATACATATTACACATACATATATACTAAATATATATATAATCTCAATTATTCAAAAATTAAATAACTTAATTTACATTTCATTATCTAAGTATAATTATAACCTAAATTTAATTACTCTTATGAATAAATCTCCACAATAAATATATATACTATCAATTTCATAATTTAGCACCCAAAATATTCAAATTTCACATAATACTAAAAATAATACCTAATATATTATTTGAAAAAAAATAATTGTATTAATTAGTCTAAAATAGTGAATGATCTAAAAAAATTCCTTAAAAATTATATAATTATCTAAAAATTATTTTTCTCAACTTTAACTTCGTAATATAAATAAAAACATATAAATAGCTACTAATTTCTTCTAAAAAACGTAATTTAACCTAATTATTTTACATTTGACATAAACTAAATATATTTATAAAAATAAATATAAAAGTCACAGAAACTAAAATTTAAATTTTAAAATTAATAATATTTAATAATAATATCAATTATCAAATTTTCATAATTTTTAACAATAAATTTTGAAATTAATAAAAATATTAATTAAATACCCAAAATTTACAAAAATTTATAATTAACACCAAAATTTCTAAAATCTTAAAAACAATCAATACATTAAAAATATTTAACCTTAATTACTCTAATTACTAATTAAACTAAAAAAAATAAAATAAAGTCAAATAAAATTAAATAAAATCAAAAAAAAATTATGTAAATCAAAAAAAAATCAGAATAATGCACAAAAATCGGATTTGAACAACCAAATTGGTATAATTCATCATCTAGTTTAGAACAACTTAAGATTAACACTTAATTCCACTCAAACAACCAAAAAACAACCCTAGGACAACCCAAGAACAACCCAGAACAACTCACCTTCAACCTCCAATTCTGACGCCGGAGATGAGTTGCAGCAGCGGGTTTCGATGTGGACTGATGCCTGAGAAGGTGAGGGAGGCTGAGGAAGCTACGGTGGCACCGGATCCAGCTCCGATCGTGATGTGGCAGCTTCAACAGAGAGTGACAGAAGATAACATCGAAAAGGAAGAAAGAAGGGAGGAAGGAGAGGCTGGCAGTGACAACTATCACTTCGGGAGGTTAAGGCACACCAGAAGGAAAGGAAACGTGGTGGTGACGGTGGTGGACGAGGAGGTAGCAGCGGTTGGGTCTTCGGGTGAGAGGTAAGCTTCTTTCTCTCTTTTTTTTTGTATATATATATATATATATATATATATATATCTATTTTTATACACATGCACACATATATATATACATATATGTACTTAGTAACACTCATAAAATAACCATGAAATTCATGTAGTTTTAAAATAATAATAATAATAATATATGTCATTTTTTTAAATAATAATGAAATAACACTCATATGAATTAATAATCCTAAAATAATATTAACATAAAAATATCCCCATTAGATAGAAAAATAATTAACAATTATATAATATTGTTTAAAAGTATTTATTAACTACTCAAATTCAAATTTACTTTATTTGATTAAAATGTAGGGTATTACAGTCTCCCCTCCTTATATGAATTCGTCCTCGAATTCAAGAAAAGAAAAATTACAAGGCTAAGAGGGAAAGAGATACAGGAAAGAAACTTGCATCTCAACTTCAGTTTCCCAAATGCAATCCTCAGCAGAATGGTTACTCCATAGCACCTTCACCATTGGTATCTCCTTAGTCCGCAACTGTTGGATTTGGCGATTGTAGGTACTCCTCATATGTCAGATCATCGCTAAGCTCTACGGTTTGAGGTTGCAACACATGGGATGGATCATGAACGTATTTCCTCAGCATAGACACATGAAATACATGATGGATTCTCAACAGTCCTAGTGGTAACACCAGCCTATACGCCATATCGCCCACTCTAGATTAAATCTTAAACGGTCCAATGTATCTAGGAGCTAGCTTACCCTTCTTGCTAAATCTCATAACTCCTTTCATTGGAGACACCTTCAAGAACACCATATCTCCAACCATAAAGGATACATCCTTCCTCCTAAGGTCAACATAGCTCTTTTGTCTGCCGAAGGCTATTTTCAATCTCTGTTGTATAATGAGGACCTTCTCTGAAGTCACTTGCACCAGCTCTGGACCCATTAACTGTCTTTCACCAATCTCCCAACATAAAGGTGATCTACACTTCCTACTATATAGTGCCTCATATGGAGCCGTCTCAATGCTAGCGTGATAGCTATTATTATAGGCAAACTCAATCAGTGGCAAGTGTGAATCCCACTGTCCTCCAAAGTCCATCACACACATCCTCAGCATATCTTCTAACGTCTGGACGGTCCTCTCTGACTGACCATCTATTTGAGGGTGGAAGGCAGTACTGAAATCCAATCTGGTACCCAAGGCCTTGTGTAACGCTTGCCAAAAGACTAAGGTGAATGTGGCTCCTCTATCCGACACTATACTCACTGGTACTCCATGTAGGCAAACAATCCTATTGACATAAAGTCTCATTAGTCTATCAATAGAGTACGTCTTCTTTATTGGTAGAAAGTGTACTGACTTAGTTAGCCTATCAACAATCACCCAAATAGCATCATAACCTCCAGTAGTCCGAGGGAGCCCAGACACAAAGTCCATAGCTATCATGTCCCATTTCCATTCGGGAATTGGCATAAGCTGCAACAATCCCGAGGGTCTCTGATGTTCAAACTTCACTTACTAACAAGTCAGACATCTAGACACAAACTCTGCAACTGTGGGTCTCTATTTTGAGCTGCCTTAACTCGATCTAAGTACACCGATCGTACCCTGAATTGAGCTAAAAGGAACTTCCAGGTAACTTCCATCTGCAACCCTTGATCAATCAACCCATGCAACTATTTAACAATGGGCCTCCTTTCTGTGCTGATGTGGGCAAGACTACCTATTGACTTCCTACTCAAAGCATCAGCAACAACATTCGCCTTGCCTGGATGGTATAAAATGGAACAATCATAATCTTTAAGAAGTTCCATCCATCTTCTCCGTCTCAGATTCAAGTCCCTCTGCTAGAAGATATATTTCAAGCTCTTGTGATCAGTGTATATCTCACATGTCACCCCATACAAGTAATGCCTCCATATTTTCAAAGCAAACACAACGGCTGCCATCTCCAAGTCATGAGTAAGAAAGTTTTGCTCGTGCTTCTTCAATTGCCTCGAAGCATAAGCAATCACTTGGCCATTTTGCATCAACACACAACCCAATCCTACTCTGGAAGCATCACAATACACTGTATATCCTTCATTCCCAGAAGGCAAAGTCAGAATTGGAGCTGACGTCAACAAATCCTTTAGTAATTGGAAGTGCTCTTTACATTTGTCTGTCCACACAAACTTAGCACTCTTCTGGGTCAGCCTTGTCAAAGGTATGGCAATTTTAGAGAAGTCCTTCATAAATCTCCTGTAATAGCCTGCTAGACCCAGGAAACTCCGTACTTCTCTAACTGTAGTCGGCCTCAACCACTCAGTAATAGCTTCTATCTTCTTAGGGTCCACTTGTATACCATCCCTAGAAACCACATGGCCTAAAAATTCCACTTGATTCAACCAGAACTCGCACTTTGAAAACTTGGCATACAACCTGTGCTCCCTTAAAGTCTGAAGCACCCTTCTCAGATGCATAACATGCTCAACTTCACTCTTGGAATAAACCAAGATATCATAAATGAAGACTATTACAAACCGGTCCAAGTATGGCCTAAATACCCGATTCATCAAGTCCATAAAGGTTGCTGGTGCATTAGTCAACCCAAAGGACATTACTAAGAACTCATAATAGCCATATCTCATCCGAAATGTTGTCTTGGGCTCATCACCTCTTTTGATCCTCAACTGGTGATACCCAGATCTCAACTCTATCTTAGAGAAGTATGTAGCACCTTGAAGCTGATCAAACAGGTCATCAATCCTTGGAAGTGGATACTTGTTCTTGATGGTGACCTTATTCAACTACCTGTAATCAATACATAGTCGAAGGCTACCATCCTTCTTCTTCACAAAAAACATCAGAGCACCCCAAGGTGATGTACTGGGCCTTATGAAACCCTTATCAAGCAACTCCTGTAATTGCTCCTTCAGGTCCTGTAATTCAGCTGGTGCCATTCTGTAGGGTGGCATAAAAATAAGATTTGTATAATGTATGACATTGATACATAACTCTATCTCTCTGTCTGGTGGTAATCCTGGTAATTCTTCAGGAAAGACATCCAGAAATTCACACACCACTGGCACCTATTCAATTGCCCCATTCTCTTGATCAACATCCCTTACCACTGCCAAATAACCCTGACAACCCCTTCTAAGCATCTTCCGGGCTGTAATGGCAGAAATGAGATTATAAGGCATGGAGCTCTTTTCACCCTTGAAACACAATTCTTCTTCATTTGGAATTATGAACACCACTTATTTCTCTTGACAATTCACAAAGGCATAATACCTCGACAACCAATCCATACCTAAAATGATGTCGAATTCCAACACACAAGCAACACCAAGTCCGCCAATAATTCTCTACCATCAACCAACACTGGACACGAAGGAAAGAAAATATTTGTCTCCAACTCGTCACTAAGAGGAGTCAACACAGACAAAGGAAAGGATAACCTAGAAGGCTGCCACTCGATTCTCGAAGCGAACACAGGAGATATGAATGAATGCGAAGCACCGGGGTCAAACAATACTCTAGCATCATATCCATAGATTGAGAGAATACCTGCTACCACTACATTTAAAGTTTGAGCATCCTATGGTGTCAAAGTGAATACTCGAGCCTAGCCACGACCTGCCTGTTGAGATGTCGAGGGCTGTACAAACCCACGACCACTAGGCCTACCAACTGAACCTCAGCCCTACTGACCCATAAGCTGTGGCGGTCTCTGCTGTGGATATACTGGTGCTCTATACTGCTGGGATATCTGATTGTAGTGTTGAGCCACTGATGAAGACAAACCCTGAGCATACTGTGGCTGGTATCTTGAGTGAGGACAAGCTCTGGCAAGATGACCAACCTGTCCACATCTGAAGCAAGCGCCCGATAATAAATGACACAGGCCCTGATGAAATCATCCCAACTTGCACATGCACTGGCCCCAGGCCTAGAACTACTCTGTCTGGAGCTCTGCCTACTACTACTGTTGATGACTCCAGTAACTGAATCTGTGACCCCTACCACTTCTCCTGTTCATAGGCATAACCATGGTGACCAACTCAGTGAGTCCTTGACCTTCTACCCACCCTGCTGTGAACTACCTGCAGCCTGCTGACTCGAACTACTAATGTGAAATGCTGGCTGCTGATACTCGGGAGCTGCACCATATCCACTAGCACAAATTATATAGGGATCTATCATGGTGCCCTGGCGAATATGTCACCTCTCAATCAAACGAGCCTCCTCAATCACACTCTTTAGGGTATGGTCCTCGATACATGTAATATCCCGTGTTTTTAAAATATTTTTACATAGTACCGGGGAATGCAGTGTTAATGATTTTTGTATTTTATATGATATTTTTACGAGTTGATATGTATTTTAGACCTATTTTAATTACTGTGTTTTATATACAGTGTTTTACGTAAAATTTTCCCGGGACTTTCATTTTCGGGGAAATTTTCACGTAAACAATTCATTATTAATTATTTTAGATGTATTTACGGACTTGCAATGAACTCATACATATTTTTAAATTATTAAATAAAGTCGGTGTGTGTATATTTATTTAATTAGGGTTTATTAATTCCCTAATATTTTATTAAGTATTTAATTGTTTTAATTGTTATTTAATTAATTTTATTTGGTATAAATTATTAAAATATTAATATTTTAATGTGTGTGGTGTATATTTGATGTGTGTAATTTAATATTATTTTAATATATAGTATAAAGCATATATGTATACATATATACATTAAAATTACAAAAGTTTGCAAAATTACATTTTTACCCCCCCGACATTTTTGGTTTTTGGTGAATTTTTGAAGTAATTTGGACAGCAAAATTACATTGTATGATTTTTGGTGAATTTTTGAAGTAATTTAAGTATATTTATATATATAGGGGTATTTTGGTAATTTTACCCTAAATTGTCTAAAAATGTAATTTAATTGGTTTTAATATTTATTTAAGGTATAAAATGATTTCTACAAAATATTTGGTATTTTTAACTAATTAAAACTATTTTTCGTGAATTATTTTCAATTATATATATAATATACGGTTTTTCTAATAAAATGAGTTTTAATCGGTTTTTATAGTGTTTCAAGGTCAATTATGTAATTTCTACCTATGAAAATGTATTTCTGTGATTTAAGGATATTTTCGGTATATCTGGAATTGTTCTGTGTTTGTGGACCCCGGTCGGTGGACTGTAGTTTTGGAGTCCGACCGTGGGATTTTGATTGTGTTGAGCTCATTTTTCGAAGTGTGTTTCTTTGCAGGGTCGGCTCTACTCTTTTGAGTAGAGAGATGTCCGTTTTACAGGGGAGGTTCTGCCGGATTTTTGGTAGAATTCTCGTAAAACGTGATGTCCAGTCGAACCCTAATTCTGTTTTCGTATTTTAATACTCTAGATTGAATTCTAGGATTTCTATTAGGTTTACTCTGATATCGGTTATTTATTTCTTGTTTAGTTGCACCGAGACCGAGGGCTAGTGGGACCAGGCCCGTCGGACCTGTCTCGTGGAGCGCATTAGGTGAGTTACTATATTATATATATATGCTTAGGATGCATGATTTAGAAAATGCATGTTTTATTTTGACTGAATATGCATAAATAATGTGATTTATATTCAAGTATATTTTGGTATATTTTTGGTATATAATAAATTATATACATGTTTTGTTAATAAAATATATTTAAAATGTTTTTTAAATATATTTTTAGTTTAATTCATGATTTGATTGGATTTATTTGACATTTATATACTCAAAATATACCTGGTTTATGTTTGGTATATTTCCAGTATATATATGGTTTATATTGTTGATTTATTTAAATTCATGCATCATGTATTTGTGAATGAATGTTTTATTATTTATTAATGAAGGATATCAATAGAACGTGCTACCTAGTGGGCAGCACTAGGACCGAGTACGTACCGGTACGCCTATAGCTTTAGGCTATATTACTAACTATTTGTGGATATTGATTTGATTATGATTATTGATATGTGAGATGTGGTTTGGGGTGTGATTGCTGGAGCTCGGTTGACCAAGTGTCTCGGGGCCAATCACACTGGCAGTCAGACTGCTGGAGCTCGGTTGACTTAGTGTCTCGGGGCCAGTCTACTGTCCAAATGGATTAAGTGGATATATTTGGATTCAGTGAGCCTGTATGGCTAGAGTGTTGTTTAACACTATTTTCTGAGGTTGCGATATTCTAGGGTTCTATGTGATCCTTCATAAATTGAGATTTTTCAGTAAAATATATAAAAACGATTTTTCTGCATCTGTGTGAATTTGCCTGTATACATACATATTAGATATGTATTATGGACTGTATGCATTATCACTTAGTGTGTATGTATATATATTATAGTAATTCACTCAGTGAGGTCTGACTCCCCTCCGTTGACTATTTTTCAGGAGAGTCAACTTCCTCAGACCTCAGTAGCAGGTCAATACGCCGGATTTCTTCCGCCCCGGCTTCTTTATGTAAATTGTCTACTTGAGTCTTATTTATTTTATCTAGACACTGCAGTAGTTGTGAATATAAGTATTGGATTTCATGTATTTTATTTTAAAAAGATGTATTATATTGAAACTGGATTTGTATTAAAGAGATTTTATATATGTGATGAGATGAGTTTTGATTTAAACTCAGTTGATATGGAAAAATGATATTATGATTTTTATTTCCGCTGCATATTATATTTTTATTGTTATTATGGCATGCTTTATTTTATTTTATTTTTAGGCTTGCTACGGGTTCCGGATTCGAAAGAATTCCCGTTCCCTAGCGCCGGTCATGGCCCCTGTTTTGGGTCGTGACAAAGTTGGTATCAGAGCGAAGTTCGTATCAGAGTGGAGTTCTATGTCAGGGGCTTAGTTATGTGAGTTGTGGCCCTAGTTTTTGAGTTGTGTTTTCTGTTGGACTACTGCAGTGTATTAGGTTCGAGTATGTCTTGATGAGTATTCCTTGCTGTAGTTTTCAGCGTTATTCCTCCGTTGTCTGTTTTGTCTGAATCTTTCCATTTGTCTTTTCAGAATGAGGAGGCGAGCGCGTGTCGCTCCACCGGTCGTTGAGGCCGAGGATGATGAGTCTTTTCAGGACGAGGTTTTACCTCCTGAGCCGCCAGTTAGGCGTAGAGGTCGTGGCAGGGGTAGACCTCGAGGAGCGGCAGGTCGCCGTAGGCAGAGAGAGTTACAGGATGAGGAGCCTGTTGAGCCTGAGTTTGATGTTCCTGTTCCTCCAGTTGTTCAGCCTGTTCAGCCTGCCTATCAGCAGGGTATGTCTGACCCTGAGGCAGCTTTGTTCTATGCCAGAGTTGGCAGGATTGCTTTTGATGGTACTTCTGATCCTTTAGATTTTCTGCATGCGATTGAGACTAGGACTCGGACTGCTCATACCGAGTACCAGCGGATCATGATTGTCGAGTTGTCTGTCGAGGGACCAGCTCTGGATTGGTTCATTCAGATGATCCAGCCTTATATGATGACGATGACCTGGGCTCAGTTTCGAGAGCGATTCATGAGGAGATTTTGTCCAGAGCCTCTTCGTTTGAGTTATCGTCTTCGATTGACCAGTATTTCTCGTGGAGATCGATCTGTAGAGGAGTATACCCGAGAGTTTCTTCGTCTGGGTAGATATGCTGAGGATCTGATGTGAGATCAGTATTTCGCTGTTACTACCTATGTTACTGGTTTGGGTTCAGCTTTTGCTGGTATGCCCACAGCAGGTCTTACTCTGGAGTCTGTGATTGAGCTAGCTAAGGAGATCGAGCTGAGGTTAGTTAGGCAGGGAGCGATGCCTGATTACTACCAGTTGGGAGTTCAGTCGAGTGGATCGCAGGCTACTCCATATTCGAGTTTTCATATTGGTTCGAGTAGTCAGCAGCGAGGTTCGACTCAGCAGAGTCAGAGACAGCAGTAGCGAGTGCATCGGAGCAGTAGACATGGCCGTGGAGGTCAGCGTAGATCGTTCAGATTCGGGTCAGGTGCTTCGAGCAGCAGCAGTGGTCGTAGTTCTGGATCAGCGGCCAGTGTTTGTCAGACTTGTGGTAGAGTCCATCAGGGACCGTGTTATCTGACACCACTGACATGTTTCAGATGCGGGCAGACAGGACATTTTGCCAGATCGTGTCCTTATTCCGGATATCAGCAGCAGCAGATTCCGCGATTCCCACAGCAGTCGATTGCTAGTGCTGCACCTATGCCATTTCAGTTACCACCAGCCCAGCATCAGAGTTCTACTCAGTTTGTTCCACAGCAGAGTCGTGGTAGAGGTACTAGAGGAGGTGCCAGAGGTGTTGGCCAGGCTTCTACCAGTCAGCAGGGAGGTCGAGGTCAGGCCAGAGTCTTCCATCTGACTCAGCAGGATGCTCAGGCATCTAATGCAGTCGTGGCAGGTATTCTTTCTGTTTGTTACCTGGATGCTTTGGTTTTGTTTGATCCGGGTGCCACGCATTTGTTTGTTTCTCCTATTTTTGCTTCTAAATCTTATTGGCAAGCTTCGAGGATGGTTTTTCCTTTGTATGTTGCCACTCCTCTGAGCGATTCTTTGGACGCCGATATTGTTCTTTCTGGTTGTCCAGTTCTCGTGGGAGATAGAGAATTATCCACCGATTTGATTTTGTTGGATGTGATGGAATTTGATGTTATTCTGGGAATGGATTGGTTGTCTCAGCACTATGCCGTGGTTGATTGCAGGAATAAGGAGGTGATTTTCAGAATTCCTGGTGAAGAAGAATTTAAGTTTGTTGGTGATAGGAGTTCAGCACCTCAGAATCTTATTTCTGCTATTTCTGCTAGGAAGTTGTTGAAGAAAGGTTGTCAGGGGTTTTTGGCATTGGTCAGGGATACGTCAGTGGAGAAGTTGTCACTCACAGATGTTCCTGTTGCTTGTGAGTTTCCTGATGTTTTTCCCGAGGAGTTACCAGGTTTACCACCTCATAGAGAGATTGAGTTCTGTATAGATGTGGTTCCAGGTACTACTCCTATATCTATGCCACCCTATCGTATGGCTCCTGCAGAGTTGAGAGAGTTAAAGGAGCAATTGCAAGAGTTGTTGGATAAAGGTTTTATCAGACCTAGTGTTTCCCCTTGGGGTGCACCAGTCCTGTTTGTGAAGAAGAAGGATGGTACCCTGAGACTGTGCATTGACTACAGAGAGCTGAATAAGGTGACAGTGAAGAACAAGTATCCTCTCCCGAGGATAGATGATTTATTTGATCAGTTACAAGGTGCACAGTTCTTTTCTAAGGTCGACTTGAGGTCGGGTTATCATCAGCTGCGGATTAGTGAAGTTGATATTCCTAAGACAGCTTTCCGCACTCGATATGGTCATTATGAGTTTCTGGTGATGTCTTTTGGTTTGACTAATGCACCAGCAGCTTTTATGGATCTGATGAATAGAGTATTCAGACCGTATGTGGATCAGTTTGTAGTAGTCTTCATTGATGATATACTAGTATATTCGAGGAGTATGGAAGATCATGTATATCATTTGAGGATTGTACTACAGACACTGAGAGATCATCAGCTTTATGCTAAATTCTCGAAGTGTGATTTCTGGATGAAGAGTGTTTCTTTTCTTGGACACGTAGTGTCTAAAGAAGGTATTCAGGTTGATCCACAGAAGGTTGAGGCAGTGTCTGAATGGCCTAGACCTACTTCTGTTACGGAGATTCGAAGTTTTCTGGGTTTAGCCGGGTATTATAGGCGGTTTGTGCAGGATTTTTCTAGGATAGCAGCCCCTATGACTCGCTTGACTCAGAAGAATGTTAGATTCGAGTGGTTAGAAGCTTGTGAGAACAGTTTTCAGTTGTTGAAGGAGAAGTTGACCACAGCGCCAGTATTAGCTTTGCCTAATAGTGTGGATAAGTTCACAGTTTACTGTGATGCCTCTAGAATTGGTCTTGGTTGTGTGTTGATGCAGAATGGAAGGGTGATAGCCTATGCTTCGAGGCAGTTGAAGAAGCATGAGCAGAACTATCCCACACATGATCTGGAGATGGCTGCAGTAATCTTTGCTTTGAAGATTTGGAGACATTATCTGTACGGGGTGACTTGTGAGATATTTACTGATCACAAGAGCCTTAAGTACATTTTCCAGCAGCGAGATTTGAATTTGAGGCAGAGAAGATGGTTGGAATTGTTGAAGGATTATGACTGCGAGATCTTATATCATCCGGGTAAGGCTAATGTGGTAGCAGATGCCTTGAGTAGGAAGTCTTCAGGTAGTCTTGCTCACATTGGTGTTAAGAGGAGACCATTGATCCAGGAATTGCATCTGATGGTGGATCAAGGTCTGATGATGAAGATCAGTAGATCAGGTGGACTGTTAGCTCAATTTAAAGTACGATCTGTACTGAGGGATAGGATTAAAGCAGCTCAGAGCCGAGATCCTATTCTGGAAGAGCTTGCAGAGAATGTCAGAGCAGGGAAGTTCACTGATTTCACACTTGATGATGATGGTGTGTTGTGGATCAGTAGTAGATTGTGTGTTCCTGATGTGGATGATTTGAGAGAAGAGATTTTAGAGGAAGCACATTCTACAGCCTACAGCGTTCATCCAGGTGTCACTAAGATGTACCACAATATCAGAGATCTATACTGGTGGGATGGATTGAAGAAGGATGTTGCTGATTATGTTGCTAAGTGCTTGACGTGTCAGCAAGTGAAAGCCGAACATCAGAAGCCTTCTGGTAAGCTTCAGCCTCTTCCTATTCCCGAGTGGAAGTGGGAAAGGATAGCTATGGATTTTGTGGTCAGTTTACCTCGTTCGAAGGATGGATACGATTCCATCTGGGTGATTATAGACAGATTGACGAAGTCTGCACATTTCTTGCCTGTGAAAGCTACATATTCAGTTGCTAGATTGGCGAAGTTGTATGTGAACCATATTGTGTGCCTTCATGGAGTACCGGTGTCCATTGTGTCAGATAGAGGTTCGGTGTTTACTTCTCGTTTTTGGCAGAAGTTACAGGAAGCGATGGGCACTAGGTTGGATTTTAGTACTGCTTTTCATCCTCAGACAGATGGTCAGTCTGAGAGGACGATCCAGACACTGGAAGATATGTTGAGGATGTGTGTCCTGGATTTGGGAGGTAGCTGGGATGATCATTTGGCACTTGTTGAGTTTGCATATAATAACAGCTACCATAGCAGTATTGGCATGGCACCGTATGAGGCATTGTATGGAAGGAAGTGTAGATCCCCGTTGAGTTGGGATGAGATCGGTGAGAGAGCTTTGACTGGACCAGAGATGGTTCAGGATGCTGCAGAGAAAGTCGTCGTGATCAAGCGCAGATTAGAGACCGCAGTAAGCAGACAGAAGAGTTATGCGGATCCTAGGCGCAGAGATGTGGAGTTTCAGGTTGGAGATTTCGTTTTTCTGAAGGTATCTCCGATGAAGGGTGTAATGAGATTTGGCAGGAAGGGTAAGTTAACACCGAGATATATTGGACCGTTTGAGATTCTGGAGAGAGTTGGCACTGTTGCATATCGGTTGGATTTGCCTCCGAGTATGTCACAGGTGCATCCAGTATTTCATATCTCGATGTTGAGGACGTATATCTCGGATCCTTCACACGTGTTACAGCCCGACAGTGTGGAAGTGAATGAAGATTTGACTTTTGTGGAAGAACCTGTGGCGATCGTAGATTTTCAAGTTCGACAGTTGAGATCGAAGCAGATTCCGATGGTCAAGGTTCTGTGGCGTAGCGACAGAGTTTAAGAGCATACGTGGGAGACTGAAGCTGAGATGCGAGCTTCTTACTCGTATCTCTTTCCTTCTTGATCTTGTTTTCTGGAATTCGGGGACGAATTCTTGTAAGGGGGGAAGACTGTAATATCCCGTGTTTTTAAAATATTTTTACACAGTACCGGGATATGCAGTGTTAATGATTTTTGTATTTTATATGATATTTTTACGAGTTGATATGTATTTTAGACCTATTTTAATTACTGTGTTTTATATACAGTGTTTTACGTAAAATTTTCCCGGGACTTTCATTTTCGGGGAAATTTTCACGTAAACAATTTATTATTAATTATTTTAGATGTATTTACGGACTTGCATGAACTCATACATATTTTTAAATTATTAAATAAAGTCGGTGTGTGTATATTTATTTAATTAGGGTTTATTAATTCCCTAATATTTTATTAAGTATTTAATTGTTTTAATTGTTATTTAATTAATTTTATTTGGTATAAATTATTAAAATATTAATATTTTAATGTGTGTGGTGTATATTTGATGTGTGTAATTTAATATTATTTTAATATATAGTATAAAGCATATATATATACATATATACATTAAAATTACAAAAGTTTGCAAAATTACATTTTTGCCCCCGACAGTTTTTCTTCTTCTTCTTCTTCTCCGATCGTCCCATCGCCGTTCCGCCGCCTGTCACGCTGTTCCTTCACCGTGGGTGTGCCGTCCGGTGTGCCACCATCTTCCCCGACCAGTTTCGCCGCCTGTGGAGGCCGTTTCCGACGTCGGGAGAGTGATTTTGGCCGGAGAAGCCGAAAATCAACTCACCGTCGATTACGCCGATTCCGGCCATCGTTTTTGACACCGCCGGTCTCTTTCTTTTCCTTGAGCTCCGGTGAGTGTTATTCTAGCTTTGGTTTGAGCTAAAATGGTCTAGAATTGCTTAGTTTTCGATTTGTCAAATTCGGCCTATTAGGGTTTTCGATTTTTTTCGAATTTTTCTTGATTGATTCATGCTTAATTCCTTCAAAAATGTTGTTTCTAGTAGCTTAATCTTCATGTATGAATTTTTGTAGAATTTTTGGAGATTGTTTGGATTTTTGGGTATTTTTGAATATTTTAATATTATTTTCTAATTTTCGGAAATTAATTATTTAAATTATGAAATTGGAGTTTATGGTTAAATTAGGTGTTGAAATGAATTATAGGAATTTATTTGGAATTTTTATGAATTTCTAAGTATTTATTTTTAATTATTGAAGTTTATGTAATTTTGGAAAAATTAGGTTAAATGTGTTTTTAATGGAAATTAATTGGTTAATTGAGTTTAAATATTGATATTATTGATAAATATGTTGAGAAAATTAATTTTGGATAATTGTATGATTTTTGGTGAATTTTTGAAGTAATTTAAGTATATTTATATATATAGGGGTATTTTGGTAATTTTACCCTAAATTGTCTAAAAATGTAATTTAATTGGTTTTAATATTTATTTAAGGTATAAAAATGATTTCTACAAAATATTTGGTATTTTTAACTAATTAAAACTATTTTTCGTGAATTATTTTCAATTATATATATAATATACGGTTTTTCTAATAAAATGAGTTTTAATCGGTTTTTATAGTGTTTCCAGGTCAATTATGTAATTTCTACCTATGAAAATGTATTTCTGTGATTTAAGGATATTTTCGGTATATCTGGAATTGTTCTGTGTTTGTGGACCCCGGTCGGTGGACTGTAGTTTGGAGTCCGACCGTGGGATTTTGATTGTGTTGAGCTCGTTTTTTGAAGTGTGTTTCTTTACAGGGTCGGCTCTACTCTTTTGAGTAGAGAGATGTCCGTTTTACAGGGGAGGTTCTGTCGGATTTTCGGTAGAATTCTCATAAAACGTGATGTCCAGTCGAACCCTAATTCTGTTTTCGTATTTTAATACTCTAGATTGAATTCTAAGATTTCTGTTAGGTTTACTCTGATATCGGTTATTTATTTCTTGTTTAGTTGCGCCGAGACCGAGGGCTAGTGGACCAGGCCCGTCGGACCTGTCTCGTGGAGCGCATTAGGTGAGTTACTATATTATATATATATGCTTAGGATGCATGATTTAGAAAATGCATGTTTTATTTTGACTGAATATGCATAAATAATGTGATTTATATTCAAGTATATTTTGGTATATTTTTGGTATATAATAAATTATATACATGTTTTGTTAATAAAATATATTTAAAATGTTTTTAAATATATTTTTAGTTTAATTCATGATTTGATTGGATTTATTTGACATATATATACTCAAAATATACCTGGTTTATGTTTGGTATATTTCCAGTATATATATGGTTTATATTGTTGATTTATTTAAATTCATGCATCATGTATTTGTGAATGAATGTTTTATTATTTATTAATGAAGGATATCAATAGAACGTGCTACCTAGTGGGCAGCACTAGGACCGAGTACGTACCGGTACGCCTATAGCTTTAGGCTATATTACTAACTATTTGTGGATATTGATTTGATTATGATTATTGATATGTGAGATGTGGTTTGGGGTGTGATTGCTGGAGCTCGGTTGACCAAGTGTCTCGGGGCCAATCACACTGGCAGTCAGACTGCTGGAGCTCGGTTGACTTAGTGTCTCGGGGCCAGTCTACTGTCCAAATGGATTAAGTGGATATATTTGGATTCAGTGAGCCTGTATGGCTAGAGTGTTGTTTAACACTATTTTCTGAGGTTGCGATATTCTAGGGTTCTATGTGATCCTTCATAAATTGAGATTTTTCAGTAAAATATATAAAAACGATTTTTCTGCATCTGTGTGAATTTGCCTGTATACATACATATTAGATATGTATTATGGACTGTATGCATTATCACTTAGTGTGTATGTATATATATTATAGTAATTCACTCAGTGAGGTCTGACTCCCCTCCGTTGACTATTTTTCAGGAGAGTCAACTTCCTCAGACCTCAGTAGCAGGTCAATACGCCGGATTTCTTCCGCCCCGGCTTCTTTATGTAAATTGTCTACTTGAGTCTTATTTATTTTATCTAGACACTGCAGTAGTTGTGAATATAAGTATTGGATTTCATGTATTTTATTTTAAAAAGATGTATTATATTGAAACTGGATTTGTATTAAAGAGATTTTATATATGTGATGAGATGAGTTTTGATTTAAACTCAGTTGATATGGAAAAATGATATTATGATTTTTATTTCCGCTGCATATTATATTTTTATTGTTATTATGGCATGCTTTATTTTATTTTATTTTTAGGCTTGCTACGGGTTCCGGATTCGAAAGAATTCCCGTTCCCTAGCGCCGGTCATGGCCCCTGTTTTGGGTCGTGACAATACGTATACCAACAAAAGCAGGTTCCAATCCGGTAACATACAACTCTACTGCTCTGTAAGGGTCCCTCATGATATCCTTTGCATGTCGGGATAGCCTATTAAACTCCCTGGTGTAGTCCTCCACTAACCTATCCCCTCTAGTGATGTGGAGCAACTGCCACCTGTAGGCATCTCTGGTGGCTGGAGAACAGAAAAATCTCAAGAAGTGATCCTTAAACTCTGGCCAAGTCAACTCGTGCATAGATGGCTGAATCGATTGCATAAACCAGTCTTGAGCTGCTGCTTGAACTAACAACTCCACAATCATTATCCTCTGATAATCTGTGTGTCCCATCCTGGTACGTGCCTCAATAGCATTAATGAAGTCTAAGGCATCACCCGTACCATTAAAAGAAACTATACCGATTCGGGAGTAAAGAAGTGTTGCCTCAGTATCTGTCATCCCCTGATTCCTCTGCTGTAGCATCTGTTGTACAAGGGGCATCGCCTGATTCAATGTTGTAAGACCCTGATTAATCCCTACCAGTCCAGCTGCAAAGGTTGTGGGGTCAATGGCTAGGGCTTCAGGCTCGACTGACTGTTGATCAGGAATCTCAGCTACAGCTACCCTGGCTCAACCTCTGCCTCTACCTCTGCCCCTATGACGTGGAGCAGGAGGAAGGGCCTCATCATGCATAGACTGCTCATCCAATCCAAAAGTCAGATCAACAATAGGGTCTGTTCGCACACGCCTCATTCTAAAAAAGACAAGGAAAATTGAATTTAAACAAGGTAAGAATATTTAACGCAACGCGGAATTAGAAACAAGAACATCTCAAAGACAATTATCAACCATATTGCTGTAGTAGTTACATAAAAAGACAAACGTAGACAATTAATCGAACTTATGCTCTGATACCAACTTTGTCACGATCCGAACCTGAGGGCACATGACTGGCACTAGGGAATGGGAAGGCATAAGGCCCCCGAAACCCATAGTAAGCCTTAAAGAAAGAAAAAAAATAAAACCTTACAATTTTAAAACTTTATTTTAAAATAGAGCATATTATCAAACTGATTTTTCTAAAATTAAAATATAACTGAGTACATAATTAAAATATTTCCAGCGTCACATATATAAATCAAACTTAAATCATTATACATAAACGTGGTGCATATAAATAAAATACACAAATATACTTAAGTCATACAATTCATAGTACAATTACTACTACAACTTCCTAGAACATTACAACAGTATAGCTTACAATGACCTACATAAAATGGCTGGTGATGAAGAAATCCGGCGTGGAGGTAGTCTGAGGTTGAACTCCTAAGCTCCTGAAAAAAAATAAATTAAGGGGAATCAGACCTCACTGAGTAAGTCAATAAAAGAGCTGTACGGTTTGAAAATCTTTTTGAAGACCATATAGTTATAGTAAAAATAATTTATAATATATATATACATATATATAGCTTTTGAAAAAAATCTCGGTAGAACCCTAAACCTAAAATCCTAAATGGCCAATCGGGCCCACTTGTACCAACTAGACTACCGATCCCAGAGAGCGAAGGCATCAACCGAGGCACCAAGTCGCAGTTGTTCACTTAATCCAAATATATGGCACGGGAGGTCCCCGAGAGCTAGGGCATCAACCGAGGCACCCATCCCAGTCCATTATTAAACTTACAATCACTGGCAGTCCCCGAGAGCATAGGCTTCCACTGAGGCACCCATCCCAGTTTAACATTCACCAGTCATATATAATTTGGATCCACCTCTCAATCTCTACCATGTGCACACGGTCCTGGTAAAGCCCACCAGGTAGCCCGTTCTATCAACATTTCTTAAAAAATCAATTTTTAAATAAATAAAATGCGTTTTAAAACTTAAATAGCAGCATTAAATTAAATAAATCATATAATGATAACATAAAAATATGAGCGCACACGTCTTTAAATAAAACATATGCACATATCATTTTATCGACTTACAAGATGAATGAGAAGGCTGACGACCGCGCGTCTGCCTCGATCTCACAGCTTTTGCTCTGATATGCTCTAGAAAAGAAATTAACAAATCGATTTTAAAACATGACTATGAAATTAAAATAAAAAATCAACAAAAATAGTGAAATTCTAGGCTGACTCGAGGAAGACTGGACAAGACTCGATAGACAGGATAAAACCTAACTAATGGTAGAAATTATTACAAATATCACGTTTTACGAGAAAATCTACCAAAATTTCGACAGAGTCTCCTCTGTAAAAAGTACATCTCTCTACCAAGGGTAGAGCCAAACCTACATAGAAAATGCACTTCTAATAACCGCAGACATACACACTCGAGTCGGGCTTCTAAAACTATACTTAGCCCTGACTGAGATCACAACTCAACAAAACACCAAGAAATGATATCATTTTTTTTCCCAAAAAATACATATTACACATACATATATACTAAATATATATATAATCTGAATTATTCAAAAATTAAATAACTCAATTTACATTTCATTATCAAAGTATAATTATAACCTAAATTTAATTACTCTTATGAATAAATCTCCACAATAAATATATATACTATCAAGTTCATAATTTAGTATCCAAAATATTCAAATTTCACATAATACTAAAAATAATACCTAATATATTATTTGAAAAAAAATAATTGTATTAATTAGTCTAAAATAGTGAATGATCTAAAAAAAATTCCTTAAAAATTATATAATTATCTAAAAATTATTTTTAACTTCGTAATATAAATAAAAACATATAAATAGCTACTAATTTCTTCTAAAAAATGTAATTTAACATAATTATTTTACATTTGACATAAACTAAATATATTTATAAAAATAAGTATAAAAGTCACAAAAAATAAAATTTAAATTTTAAAATTAATAACATTTAATAATAATATCAATTATCAAAATTTCATAATTTTTAGCAATAAATTTCGAAATTAATAAAAATATTAATTAAATACCCAAAATTTACAAAAACTTATAATTAACACCAAAATTTCTAAAATCTTAAAAACAATCAATACATTACAAATATTTAACCTTAATTACTCTAATTACTAATTAAACTAAAAAAATATGAAAGATCAAGCTTAAGAAGGTTGAGTTACATAAATTCTAAAAATTTGTACGTTTCTCTTTTGAATATAAATGAGGTTCAAATCAAAGATAATATTATGCATGATTTCTCCTTAAAGAAGAAATGTCAAGGTGATTTAAGAATTATTGATAGTATAGATCCTTCAATTATTCATATTGGTAAAAAAAATAAAAATTGCTCAATTCCTACTGTGCCAGTAGTGATTCTTCTAAAATGACATTGGGTACTGAGAAACTATTAATCGCCATGAATCTTTTTAGTTGGAACCTCCAAGAGCCTGTCAACCCTTAGGCGGTTATAGCACTTTTATCTTTTATGAAGCAATATAGCCTAGTTGTTATTTTCTTTATTAAGTTTAGAGTGGATTAGAATTCAATGATGCTGAAAGGAGTACTATCTTTTTTCAATTAATTCTATTTAGCATAGTTGTAGTTTAGCGTTGTCATGGTATATGGATTTTGAAATATAAATTCAATCTTATTTAAAAAGCTATAAAGACTTATATTTTTCACTAAGTAAGATACTGTTTAATTGAGAGGTACTGGGTTTTATAGTTCCCTTATATCTTCACGCTGTCAGTCATCTTAGATTCTTTTGCCATAGTTACATTCTCAATTTCATTTACCTCGACTTTATATTAGAGATTCCATTGATATTTTTACAACTATAGAAGAAAGTGAGGGCATAATAAATTAGATTTTTATATGGAATTTTTTTTTGAGAAATATTATCATTTTATAGGTTGGATGATTTGGGTTGTTGTGGTTTTCCTTATACTTAATTGAATGAACATAAGGGTGAGGCACATATGCAAGAAAGACATGATCATTTCTATGGTAATGCAAATTGGATGACATTATTTTCTTCAACTTGAGTTTTTTACCTTTGCATTTTTATTTCAAATCATATCCTTTTGCTTATTAAACTCTTTATACCAAAAAAGAATAATTCTCGTAAAGATAGAATTTTCCATTTTGAAGCAATATGGATATAATATGATGATTAGAAGCAATTAATATAGTCAAAGTGGAATTGTTCTAATTTCTTAAATTCAATGTAGAATTCAACTTTTAAGTTGAACTCTTGTACTATAGCTTTGAAGACATAGCATAAATATTAGTTTGGATAACTCTCTCATTGTATACAATAGGTATGGTCATAGTTGTAAGCCTTTTTATGTATTTCTCCTTTACATGATGAAATTAATAAGCATCAGTCTTTAAAGAATTAGTTGAATGGCTTACTTATAGAGGAAGCTTTGTGATGATAGAGATAAAGAGCTATTTGAATGACAAATGGGGATAAAAACACATGGTATAACATAAAGCCTTACCACGTTATAAAACTAAATATATTGAGCATTCGTATGATGAAGATAGGAATTTATGTACAAATGAAAGAGCTATTGAATAATTTGTCACTAAATATTATTTTAAAATAGTATAAACTTTAGCTTCTTTATAGATAGCTAATTATGTTAATAGTACTGACACTTACTTACAAATAGAGGACATTAATTTATTGGTAGTCCCTTTTAAAAAGGAGGAAATGGTGGTAGCTCTTAAGTTGATGCATCCTTTAAATGTGCCAAGTATAGATAGCATATTGATACTTTCCTTTTCTAAATTTTGGCTTATTAATATGGTTCTACATTTTCTTAATACTAGTGTCATACCCTCATCTTTTGATCATACATATGTTACTTTGATACCTAAGGTGCGATCCCTAGAGATATTAAAGATTTTCAGTCCATTTCTTTGTGTAATATGGTTTATAAATTAATTAGTAAAGTATTGGCAAATAATTTAAAATTGGTTCTTCAAAAATTAATTAATGAATTTCACAGTGTATTTATTCCTAGTAGGCTTATCATTGATAATGCTTTAATAATGCATTTATTTCAAAGTTCATTTCTCCTTTTTATTATATGGCCCTAAAGCTTAATATAAGTAAAGCTTAGGACCAAGTGGAGTGGAGTTTTCTTGTTAATAATATGGAAAAAAAACACTTTCCTATTCATTTTATGAATCTTATTGCTATTTGTATTTTATTTATTTAATACACTTCCTTGATTAATAAGTAACCAAAAGTCTCTTAGCAGCCAACTAGGTGAAAGAGACCTAATTTTTCCTTATTTTTTTTCTTCTAACCATATGTTATGTAAACAATAGGGATTCCATGGTATAAGAGAATGTGTTGAGGGAATCCATAAATTTCTTATTTGTTCTTTACTGATGTAGTGTTTTTTTTTACTAAATTAGATGTAAATAAAGCTAGGCTATTAAAAATGTAATTTAGCAATATTAGTGAGCTTTTAAGCAATGTTTAAATTTGGATAATTTAGAATTACCTTTCTACCATAATACTTTGGCTTAATAACATCAATTGATTACTTTTTCTTTTGGTATTGTAGAGATTCCAAGTCACTATAAGTTCTTAGGTCTTCCTAGATTAGAGGCAGATTTGAGAGGACTATTTTTGTGCTTATTAAAGAGTGGGAATTGAGAAATATTAATGGTTAGAAGCATAATTTTCTATCATAGGCTAGGAGGGAAATCTTAATTAAAGTAGTGCTTCAAAGCATCCCTATGTATGCAATGAGTTGCCTTTGATTTTCAAAATACTTTTGTAATGAACTTTGAACCATAATGGTGAAATTTTTATGGGAAAGGGAAGTATGAGTAATGAATTCATACTCATTAGGTTTCTTAATGATATGATTGTGTTTTAAAGTCTTTTGATTGTCTTGCATTTTTATATTTAGAGGATTTCAACATGGCTCTTTTTTGTTAAGCAAGCATCAGATCTCATTTAGTCTCCTTCTTCTTTGAGTGCTCACTTTCTAAAATCTAAATATTATTATCATTTTGATTTTTTTCTTGCTAAATCTTCACCTTATTCCATTTTTACTTCATAAAGCATTTATAGCTCCTTTTATATTATTGATGAAGGTTTGCTTTGATGAATGGGTTCTAGTATAAAAATTAATATCTAGTTAAATTGCTAGGTTCCTAAAAATTATTTATTTTCTTCCTTTCCTTTGATTACTTAGAGCTTTAAAGCCAATGTCTCGAATTTGAATGATTAGAACTAGTATTGCTAGAGGAAACCTTGATTCACACTTTCTTCCTCTAAAGTTGAATGTATTATACATTTACCTTTGAGCGGATATAATGTTGAAGATACTCAATTTTGGTTTCTAGATAAGCGACTTATATCTACAATTATATATGTAAATTGTGTTGCCCTTCTATTATTATATTTTGGCGAGATTTTTGTTGCCCTATCCAATGCTAATCCAACTCCTTCTAAGTATATTTAGAGTCTTAATATTACTTTTAAGGTATGTCACTTCTTATGGAAGCATCTACAGAATGCACTCCTTATCAATGATGTTTTGTTGTAGCATGGTATAAATGTTTATGATAATTGTTGTTATTGTAGTTCTCTTAAGATTATACGTCATGTTTTTCTACATTACCCTTATTTTAAGGGTGTTTGGTTTGGTTTTGATCTTAGCATTATGTTTGATTTTGAGTTGTTCATTAGTGTGCCTAATTGGTTTTGGGTTTTAACTATTTCTTTAAATGTAAATAGAGCATCTTATGTTGTTATGGTTCTTTAGTGTATATGGTCTTCTAGGAATAAAAACATTCATGAGGCAACAATCTATGATGTGTTATTTATGTATGGTTATACAATGGTATTTGCATATTTATCAAACAAATAAGTTATGCGATATAAATCAATAAGGACCTAATGTAAAAGAAGGCCAATGTTAGGGGTCATTGTTTAAAACCTTGAAGGACAATGATGAAAACATGAAAATATTTTACCATTTGATGAAGAGAAACCCTTATCAAGCCATTTCAAACCTAATCGATACACTAAAACCTTACCCAATTGCTAATTTAATCTTACTTAAATTAAAACAAACCTTAAATCATCCTTTATTCAACCTTAACAAGGGTGTGAAAGAGGTTTTGAAGTTTAAAAGAGAAGAAAAGTGGTATGAGAAGTATTTTTTATGTTAATAAGTGAAACCCTTAAAAGGGGGTATTCTGTGTCTATTTCAATATTTTGCAGATTAATTTTATTTTGAGAACCTTAGTTTTACATTAGGAAACCCTAGGACATAAAGTCAATTTTTGGTTAACATTTTTTTTAGTGGTCAAACCAAGCTCCTAAAATCAAATTTTAGTCTGAAGGATGTCTTTTAAAATTATAGCATGATTGTATGCCCCTTTTGGCAAAAAGTTAATATTTTAACCTCTCGTGGTCAAAACAGGTCCTACAAATATCCACCTCATCACTCCTCTCATCACTTGGATACTTGTCATAAAATGTCTTCTCCAAGTATATACTATGGCAAGTGTCATTTTAAGAGAGGAATAGAATGTTCATTTTACTCTTAAACCTTAGATTTTTCAAACTATTTACTTCTTGTGCCACTAATAATTTTGTCTATATATAAAAAATCCTAGATTTCTAATAAGGACTAATAGAGAATAACAAAGGAATAAGGAAAAAGTAGCCATAAGAATTCTCCATATTTAGGATGTTTTAAAAGAGAAAAATAAAATAAAATAGAAAAACCTAACAAAAAATCTTTGACCTTTCTTATTCTTCATAAATTAACCTCAAAAATCACTTAAAACACCATTTAAACACATGTGTAGGTCCATCCAAACTCCAGCACAAAACCTAAATTAAAAAAAAAAACTTCAAATCAACCTAGAAATAACCATTTAAACCTCACCTAGCCTTCAAGTTTCAATCTCATAATCTCTATCTTATTTCTTATTTTTAGTGAGTTTTTATTTAAATTATAAACTTAATCATTTTCAAAAATATCTCTTTAATCTTATTTTGATAGAATTTTAGGGTTTAGGGTTTGAACTTTTTAATTTTTTTATCAAGAAAACTTTGTTTGGGAGCTATCAAGCCACATATAGCTGGATTAGGATGAAGAATAGCTGACTGACCATTCATGGCTTAATTTCAAACATGTTTATCATCTTTGCTAGTTGTTCTTTAAGCCAATTTTGGCTAGATAAGCCCCAAATCTTCGTGTTCAATGATGTTAATACAACATCAAAACATTCCTTAAAGTTCCTAGGATGATTTGATTAAGTCTTTTTCTATTTATTTTCTATGTCTAAAATTTTTTCCTTAATTGTTCTCCTCTTTATTTGATTATTTTTAAATTTAATTTTGATTCAAGAAATTGATTGTTTATTAAAGATTATAAAATCATTAATGCGTTATTAATTGAGATAGTGTTTTCTTGATTGTTTTGAGTTGATATATGTTCTTATTTCTATGATTATTTTTCTTATTAATTTTCATTTTGTGACTATATATGAATATTTTCTATGTAATTAAGTGATTTCTTTCTCAATTTGATTATTTTGTTAATTGATTGTGATTTGGTATAAATAGAGTTTATTAATGACATTTTCATGATTATATGAATATTATATGGTGTTTTTAAGAGTCTTGAACTTAATTTTGGTCTTTAAGTGCTTAATTCTACAAGGTACTAATTACCTATTTGTTACTTAAAGAAACAAGCGTATATTCTTATCCTTATTTGTTGCTTTTCTATTATTTTAGAGATTATGGTTACTAATTATTTCTTGTCTCTTACATTTATGAATTCCATGTATTTTCATGTGCTTGATTGTATTTCACTACCATGTGTATGCTTCAGTTTTTAGATTTTTAGATGCATTTTGCATGCCCTTTGGATTACAACACTATCACCCTAGAATTTGCATTTATTTATGTATACCTCAGCTTGCATCATGCATCATATTTGTATGCACCCCAAATTTATTAATGCTTGTATGAATCCAACATTTGCATTAGCATCATCTCTGTATTTTATATAAATCTTCTTGCCAATCTCCAAGCTCTCAATCTTAAGTTACTATCTCTACTAGCTTGCTACTAATATCTAACATTTATAACATTTATTCCTTTTTATTCATCTTATTTTGATTATTGTAGCTCATATTAGTATGATATAGATATACTAAAAATAAACTAAAAGTTTACCATTTTATGTTTCATTATATATGCTTGTGTAATTATCCTCTTTGTATAATATATGAGCAATATGTGAATATTTTCCCTCTTTGTTCTATGATTAAATACCTTCTTTACTATCTCATTTGAGAAATAATGATGACTTATCTTTTTTTTTTTTAATTATTTCATGTTGTAATCATTGAATGCTTATAATTATTAATTGGATTTTGGTCCTTTGTCCATCTTTCATGAATAGTATTTTCTTATACACATATCAAGCAACTTAATTTCTTTAATTTTCAATGTTACCATCTTTGTTTTCTCATCTCATTCTTTTATTTTTATTTTCTACTTTTTTATTTTTATCAAGTATTAATATTTTCTTTTAACGCATATATCTTTGTTTCTTATTTTCTTTTTTCAATATTTAATAAAGATTCATTTTTACCTCTCATTTTAATATACTTATATGTATTATTTGTATTTGAATACAAAATATTCAGTTGCAATTTTATTTTTTTTCATGTATTATGTGATCAATATTTTTATGTGAATATTATTGGCCTTTGATCAAACTAAATGCAAGAATTTTCTTCTTAATTCTTTCCTTCTCTTTATTTTTTTATGTTCATTTGAGTATGAATAGCAATAATTTGTAATATTAAATTATTCCATTCAAATTACACAATTCATATTTTGAAGGCTACATTAATGGATCATTCATGTTATAAATTAAAGGTTTCAACATATTTTAATGAATTTTTATCAAAATTTTTATAAAATTGTCTTCCTATTCACATTTTCACCATTTTATATTTAATAAATATTTTTGGTTTTTATAAAAAAATGTTATTAAATGCTTCTCAATATTTTTGGCCCCAAATCTCGGTTGATAAAGCATCAACGATGAGATATTCTCAAAAAGCTCAACCTTTCTTACCTTTCTCTCTTTATTCATTTATTTACTTATTTTATTTATTTATTTATTTATTTATTACATTTATAATTTTCATGATAATAATATCATAATTATCATGCCATGTAGAATAGTATGTGTAGACGACGGGGTTTAACGCGCATCCAAAATTTTAGCAACCGCGACACTGTTTGAGCTCAGGGCTCTAGAGAACACACTAACCACTATCACAAAGACATGGCATGGAGATGAGGAGTCACCACCCAGGGTAATAACTGGGACAAATTGAAAAGGTGATACTCAATTCCCTAAAAGAAAGCTAGCACCACAACCAGGAGATTCTGGATACGGAATACCAACTTCTTTCAGTCTTGTGTTCATTTAGAATTACTTTATGAATTATTATCTCATTCTATATTTACATACAATTTCATATAAACCCTAAACAATCAACTCCAAGGCAAACTAGTCATTAAATATACAAGCAAATAATGCATTCAATAAATCACATAATCCCCAAGTTAGTCTAATCTACATGGATTTTGAATAAATGAGCTAAATCTATATGTTTTAATTAATAAGTGAACCTAAAGACCTAATTCCTTTTGATTTTAATTAAATGAATCTAAGTCTATGTATTTTAATTCTAAAAATGGGCCTAATTCTATATGTTATGAAGGTATTCAAATTAGTGGGCTTAATTCTACATGTTTTAATTAAATAATGATCTTAAATCTACAAATTATGAAAGAAGGCTTAAATTAAGTGAGTTAAATCTAAATTAATTAAATTAAATTAGGTGAGCCTATGTCTAATTAACTAAATGGGCCTAAGGATATTTCTAATCTAAAATCTAATTAATTATGGACCTAAAATTATATTTTAATTAATTAAACCTAATTAATTATAAATGAGATAGGCTAAAAGAATTAACAAACTTAAATAAATAAATCAAAACCTAAAATGGACTTAAGGCCCAAAACAAATAAAAACATAAAAAAAAATAATTAAATAAGATCAAACAAATAACTAAATTAATCCTTACTAAAACCCTAATTTTTATTAACATGAAACCTAAATTAATCTACTTCCTCCATTGATTTTAAGTAATTACCTAATTGAATCAAAAGGAATTTTTTGGTAAAAAATAAACTCAAGAAGAATAAAATAACGTTTTTTCTTCTTCTCTTCCTCTTCTTTTTCTTTCTCACCCGGCCTTTTTTTCCCTTCTTTTCCTATGCTTTTTCTCCTTTTTTCTTTTTTCCCTACTTCCCTTCCTTTCTTTTTATAGTAGAACCAGGAAGTCTAACCCTAATCCTAATGTGATTCTAATTCCTAAAGTGTATTTAGGAATTTTAAACCGGGTAGGATTAAGTTAATTAGGAAGTTTAAACCAATTAAAACACTGAATTGGAAATAATTAGAAATAGGAAAAAATGGAAGAATTCAATTCCTACCGGGATTGTGTAATTTTGATCGAAATTATACAATCCCGATTGGAATTGTTGAAATTCCAATCGGAATTACATAATTTCGGTCAGAATTATGGAATTCCGACACACTTTCTTTTTTTTCTAACATTTAATTATAAAAAGGCCCCGAAAAAATTTAAATTTTACAATTAGTTCCTAAAAAGAACTTTACAATTTAGTCCCTGAAAACATTAAATCCTTCCTTTAAAAGCTCGTAGAATTTTTTAAAGATCAAGTATCGAAGACATTTTCATTACTGGAGTCCTTTGTTGTATCCATAGCATATCATCTCGAAATTGGGTGTCTACAGTATGATTATATTATTGCTATGTTCATACATCTTTTCCATGTTTTATCATATTTGTGTAAATAAACAATAATCATGCATTATAATTCACTATGTCCATGCATCTTGCCATGATTATCATGTTCATAATACCATGCTCACATATGTTATTGTAATGTCATTGTGTATATATTGAGCTCACATTTGCATGTAATGTTTGATTCAAAATAGTATATATATCATAGATGGGCAATATGGGGTTGCCTCAAATATAAAGATTCTAATCCTATTGACATTGATATTCAAACCTAATTGGTTTATTATATGGGAAAACATTTGGTTCCAAGAGAGGGATTCGAGTTTGCATAGTCCCTGACTAGATAATTTCTTAAACGATAATGAGTGGTGACTCTATGTTTCTCCTATCTAGGTTTTAAGCTTGTAAGATAATTTATGCCATCTCTAGAATCTCTTGTAGTACTCGCCATACTATTTGTCTATTTTCCTATAATAAGAAAAAAAGGAAAGTGATCCAACTAGTGCTGAGTCAACATATTGCCATCAATAACAAACATGGTGAAGGATTAAAGAAGTCACATATAGTTATTTTGTAATATCCTCTAGGTCTAGTTATAAGAGCAAAAGCTAAACAATTTAAGGAAGCTTTACAAGGCATTAGATTAAAGAAGTCACATATGGTTATTTTGTAATATCCTCTAGGTCCAGTTATAAGAGCAATAACTAAATAATTTAAGGAAGTTTTACAAGGCTTTATGGAGTTAATTGGTCATGAATTAAGAATGATTGAAATCTAAAATAAAGAAGAGTTTAATTTTGTTAATTTAATTTAAGTACAAGAGATGTGCATGGTTGTGCAACTTAGAGCCATGATTGTGCCTGATTTGAAGTAACTTCGAGTGGACAATTTGGAACCTGACATGGTTGTTTGAAAGTTTGGCATGATTGTGTTTGAATCTAGCTTCTTCCAAATTAAAGTTTTGAAGGCAAACACGACTGCTTTTGCTTTTAGCATAGTCATGACTAAGATTGTATTTTGGCAACACAAATTTGTGGTGTTAGCCTAATTTGCAAGCATTCAAAGTCATTCAAGTAATAAAATAATATCAATCCCATAGGTTTTTAAGAATTAACTATTGAATTAATTTTAGTATTTAATTATTGAGATGGTTGATGGTTTTGAATAATGGAAATGAAAGAAAAAAATTATAGTAAATAACTAACTAGACTTAAATTCACTATATAGATAATTGTAAGGATTTTTATCCCTGGCTAAAAATATCTAAGGATCACATCAATTTCTTTTTCAATTATGAATTCCACTCCATTTCCAAGAATTTTTTAAATCATGAAAGCCTCTCTCAAGCACTTCCATAATTAATTGATTATGATAAGTACACAATTATCTAACTCTAACTAACTCAAGTAATTAATCACACCTAATTTTAAAACAAAGCTTAAAGGGAATATTGTCTCTTAGCTAATTCAATTAATTAATAAATTGTTAATTTAATCTCAATAGAATTATTCTCTCAATCTAACCTTATTGTCAAAATCAATTCAATGGGTGATCAGTTCAAAGAAAGCATTAAGTTCAATAATAATCAAGGAATAATAATTGTTTAATTAAGAATTTAACCCTATTATAATCAACTGGGTCTAACTAAATAATTTAGCTACTCATTGTGATTGAGAGAGAATAAGAAAGCAGAACAAGAGATCCAAATATATTCAATGTAATAAAAAATATATAAGAATAATAAAAGAAAAACCCCTTTTTTATTCCTCTTTATTCTGAATGATGTTTGAATTCTTAATACTTGAATCTTCCACTCTCGATCCAATGTGAATAAATCACTTGAGTTGTAAAATTATTAATTCAAATCTAACTTCAATAATAAAAAGATAAAAATTTACAAAAGTATGTTGCTAACTGTAGCCTCTCTTCTCCTCCCTCTAAAGAGAAAAATTATTCTATTTATATCGTTCCACCCTAAATACCCTAAAATAAACCTTCCTTTAAAATTAGCTAAAAGCACACTATTATGTTTAAATTTGCTTATAACCATGTTGAATGCATCCTTTTGAAATGAATAGTATCAAGTATGGTTGTGCAATCTAAATGCACACAACTATGTCGAACATGTTGTTTGATAGTCCAATATCTTTGAATCAAGTATGTTTGTGTCACTCCTTCCACACAACCATGTTAGATAGGCTTCTATGCAGAGTTGTATGATGAGGCTTAGGCATGGTTGTGAGTCTAAATGCACACAATTGTATGTATACTCCTTCATCTTTGGAATCATGCTTTTATCCACATCCATTATGATTTGGGTTTTAATCTTTAAGTCCACACCTTAGTATATCATACATCAACTCCACACTAAGCACATCTAGCATAGAAATAATTTAAAAACATAAAATGCAAATAAAAATTACTAAAAAAAAATTAAACTAGTAATACTCCTAAAACTCTAGACTTAATACTTTTTAACCTAAACATCTTAATATTCAATACTAAATTATACTCTATTCCTAAAACCTAATAAATTAGTACTCAAAATATGGTATTTTTCACGCTTATCAGTGTGCACCCATTCAACACAGCCGTGTATGATGAAAATGGTTGAATCACTTAGTTTAATTAAGATTTTATATTATTTATTTTTAGGATATTTATTTTGTTCTACTTTTATCCGAATCTGTGTATGAGTATAAATACTCATGTAGAGGCTATAAAGTCACCAATTAAGTTTTATGAGTAATGAAATTTTCTTTAAAAGCTTTGCTTTCTTTGTGTTCTTGAATGAATACATTTCAGACTTATTAAAGAGTTGATCAAACCTTGTGGCATCTTTATAAATTGGGCTTTTAAGGACTTAATTTCCTTAAGGTTATAACTTTGATAATCTTAACTTGCTTTTTAGCTTTCTTAGGCTTGAAATCAAATTAATTAAGGGGTTCACAAGTTTAGCTCATAGTGCTTCACATATCCAATGCGTTCAAAGGCATAATTCTTATTCATCATTTGGTATTAAAGGTTTAATGTTAGTGTAGGTAGTACACCCTAAAGGCCAATCACATATTTTGACTTTGTAAATTATCCCAAATGATAATTAAATAATATTCTATTATATAAAGTGTTTATTTAATTGAATATTTATGAAAAAATGCGTCATGAGGCCCCTATACTCTCAACATTTTTTACATTTCACCCTTATACTAAATTTTATACACATTGCACCACATACTCTCAAAAATTTGACATTGAGCCCTTATGTTGATGGAAAAAGATAACGAGAGTTAAAAAAATCTAGTTTAATCCCTGTCTAGGCCCAAAAGAGTTTTGGATCAAAGATTAATCTAAAACATTGGGAAAGCCCATGAACCTAATCTAGGCCTATTCATTTAATGGATTAGGCTTAGGCCAAATGTTGGCCTAATGACCAAGCCTAAGTTCATATAAAATGATATAGTCAAAATTAGCATATTAGGCATATTATCTTTAATGTGTAAATTTTTGACTTTAGCAAAAATAATTATTAGGTTACATCGATAAGTGTGAGAATAAAGGTAGACATAATATATGAGGGGTATTCTCTATACATTTATTTTTACATTAGTGAATTATATAACTTGTATACTTATCCTGACAAGTTGTATACTTATGATGTAATAAATGATGTCATAAGGTGCTTTCTTTCTTTAAATATAACATAAAAAGTGTTTTTTAGAAAAGAATGGATAGAGACACAAAAAATATAAAAAATAGCATCTACACAACACAAACACTAAGTGTTCTTGTAAAAGATTAAGTTAGTGCAAGATTTGCAAGGGTTAATTAGATGACACTTGTAATGAATCAAATCAAAGTAAGAAGGTGATTTAGTGGAGCTTTAGTGTTTCAAGCTAGAGGCCTTTCATTTATAAGGCTAGAGGATTTGATTCCAGTGTAAAACCTCAAGCATCCAAAGCTTGTAGATCTTAATAATTATGGTCTTTATCAAACTATGAGTTTGTAAGTTTTTTTAAACTTAGAGTTTTCTAGGTTGATGAATATATATATATATATATATATATATATATATATATATATATATATATATATATGTTACTTTGCCATTTAGTTATGTGTAATATGCAAAATGGATCCTACTTAGGCTTGTGCTCACCATCCATGTTTCTAATGCCTAAGTTGTATAACTGATTCCTTCAAGTGGAATCAAAGCATTGTTTTGCACTTTATACATGCTAAATTGATTAATAATTGTAAGTGTTGTGATTATACTTGATGTTGGTTGTAAGTATTATGGCCTAACATGCTAAGAAAGGTGTGTTTTTATGTTTAGGACAACAAATGACAAGCCTTCGACATGGCCATGTCAATTTCCATCATAAAGGATAGATTGTGACATACTTTTAACATTGCCTTGTCTACTTCTATCTAAAGGAAAGATTGTGACACACCTTTGACATGGCCATGTTATGACTGTGTTATGGTTATCTCTAGGGTGTGTTAGCATATGGACAATATATTTTTCTTGTTTTGTATGCTTTAAAAATTGATTATAACATGCAAAAGTTATTTTTTTTTGTGTTTGCTTTTCATACATGCAAGGAATGATCATGGACTTAGGTTACATCCTATGGTTTGTAATAATAATTAATTTTATTATTTGGTATGTAGTTAAATGTTAATTATATAGAATTAGGATGTAATATTTGCCTTGGTATGCCAAGGATTGAATGTAAATCAAAAAAGTTATGACTTGGAGCTTGAAGATTTTTCTTGGGCTAAGCCATTTTGTAACATATGTTAAAAGTTAGAATAAGTTTAAGAAAATTCCATGATCACTTCTTATTTGTGCATCCCTTTATTTATATTCTATGTTTATATGTGATATATATGTTGTAACATGCTATATTTATATATGTTAAATGGATATAAATATATGCTATGAAATTTATGTATGTGATATATATAAATGGCTAATATGCAACGTGAGACTTTAATTAAAAACCCAAAAATTTCCAAAAAAAAAATTTAGGTCTTGGCTCTCCATTGAATTAATTACATGCAAAGTTTTTGACAAATATACTCCGGCTATGGAAAATTAAGGGTGTATATTTATGCTAAAAGATCTTTGTAGAGTTCATTGTCAAACATGAGATGTTGTGAATTTATAGTCACACTACATACCAAAAGTGGCAAATATGTGTACATGAGGTGTGTGGTGTTTAAGTCTATATATTACACTGGTATGGATTTAACTAATGTAAAAAGACTAAGAATGAAAATTTTGTGTACCTAAGATCTTTAAGCATTAGGAGCCAAATTGATTAAACCTCACATAAGATGTGATGAATAAGAATTGTTCACTTAATAGATATTAATATTCCTATAATGGAAATTATGTGTACCTGAGGAATATTATTAATTCATTAATAATTCAATCACCACTATAAACCTATCCCACAAGGGTTTTTATTTCCTATTTTTAAAAGTGTAGGATTCAATAAAATAGTGGGAGACCATTATCACTAAAGACTAAATCTAATGGTATTAATAATGTCACTCTAACTAATAATCTTATTATATTTTATAGCAAATTTGATAATATAAGGTCATCAAACCCAATAAGCATCATTCTTGAAAATCATAAACTCACCGAACCTAATTTTATTGATTGGCTACATAATCTAAAGTCATTTTGGCCTCTAAATTCATTCTATATGTTTTGGAACAAATTCCTCTAAGACCACTTCCACCTAATGGTACTCAAGAGGAATGTGACACTCATGAAAAATGGAAAGATGATGACTTGCAAGCATGTTGCATTATGTAGGCTTCCATGAGCAACGAAATTCATAAGTAATATGAGAAGTACGCTAATGTAAGGGAAATCCTACTTCACCTATAAGAGTTGTTTGGTAAACAAAGTAGGACCACTAGATATGAGATATCTAAGGGCTTTTCTGTGCTAAAATAAAGGAAGAATAGGAGGTTGGAGCTCATGTTAATTCTATGATTCATTCTATTAGAGAACTTAAGAGTTTAGATTTCATGATGGAAGCTCAACTCCAAACTAATTTAATTTTGTAATCCCTTTTAGAGTCATTTGGGAAAAATCTTGCTAATTTCCATATGAATAAAATTGAGTGCACACTTATGAAATTATTAAACATGCTTGTGATGTCCTAAAAGGCTATTCATAGTGAAAAGGGGAAGGAGATTGCTTTAGTTGCTTCTTCTTGCGGAACTTAGAAGAACAAGGGCAATAAAAGCAAGAAAGCTAAGGAAAGAATTCCTAAAGCTTCGGGAGGTGTAAGGAAGAACAAAGGCATAAAGAAAGTTAAGAAAAAAGGTAAGGGAAAATGTTTCTATTGCTAAAGAGAGGGACATTGGAAGAGAAATTTTCCTAGGTTCCTTGAGTCAATCAAGATTAAAGGAAAGGATAAGATTAGAGAAGGTGAGACTTTCTCCAATTTATTTATTTATAAATGTTCTAAGAGCTCATCTAATGCATGGGTATTAGATACCAATGCTTGTTCTCATATATGTTCTTCCTTGTAGGATCTAGCAACTAAAAGAAGGTTAGAGTTAAACGAGCTGACTTTAAAGCTTGGAGATTGAGCAAGTGTTATTGGAAAAGCTATGGGAACCACCTCTATTGACTTATATGATCATGTTATATTATTAACAATGTTTTATATGTACCTAATGCTTATAAAAACATTATCTCTATTTCTAGTTTAACTAAGAGTTTATAAGTTCTTATTTGAAAGAGATGTATATACTGTCTATTTTGATAATAAGATAGTTGGCATGGGTTATGTATTATATGGTTTTTATTATATGAATAATAAATCCAATAAAAAATAAAATCCAACCAATTTGAAGGTTGTGAATACAATGCTAATTGATAATGCCTCTAATCTAAAATATCTATAGCACTTGAGATTAGGTCATATTACAGATGAGAGAATCATAAAGTTGGAAAAGTTAGGAATCTTAAGTAATCTTGAATCCTTAAGCAATCTAACTTATAAAGCTTGTATCTAAGGCAAGATGACTCAATCACTATTTATTTGACAAGTGGAAAGAGCTAAAGAAATTTTGAAAATAATACATAATGATGTATGTGGGCTATTTAATCAAATGACAAAAGGTAGGTTATACTATTCATTACCTTTATAGATGATCTATCTAGGTATGGACATTTATATTTAATGAAACATAAAAGTAAATCCTTTGAAAAGTTTAAGGAATTCAAGGTCCAAGTAAAGAACTAAATAGGGAAAAGTTTCAAAATCCTATAAATGGATTGGGAAGGTGAATACTTAAGTACCAAATTCATTGATTTCCTTAAGGAACATGGCATTATTTCACAACTAACTCCACTTGGCACACCTAAACTAAATGGTGTATTTGAAAGGAGGAATTGAACTCTATTAAATATGGTTCGATCTATAATGAGCTATACATATTTATTTATTTTCCTTTAGTGTTTTGCATTATAAATTATTGCTTACATCCTAAACTGTATTCTATATAAGTTTGTTTCTACCATACCAGATGAGATATGGCATGGTAAGGCACCAAGTCTTAAACATGTTAAAATTTAGGGATGCCTAAATAAATAAATTAGAAGGTCAATTCAAGGAAGATTAATTAGATATCCTAAAGATAGTTTAAGGTATTATTTTTGTCTTCTTATTGTAAGTAAAGATGCCATATTTCTTAAGAAAGAGTTTCATAAAGATGGTGGTAAAGGAAGGAAGATATCATTAGAAGAGGAATCTTCTAATAAAGCCAATTAAGTTTATCAAATGGATATTAATCAATCTAAAGAGCCTAATCCCAGTAAAAATATCGTCACATAAACTCCTAGATGATCAATTAGGGTATCTCATCCACCTAAGATATATTATTTTCTACATGATATACAAGAATTGCATATTCATAAAGAAAGCAATCATGATAATGATCCTACAACATATGAAGAATATTTATCAAATAAAGATTCTTCAAAATGGCTTAAAGCAATGAAAGCCGAAATGGATTCCATGTATGTAAACCGAGTTTGGACACTTATTGATCCACCTAAAGGTATGGTACCTATAAGTTGTAAATGGGTCTTCAAGAGAAAGATTAGTGTAGACAAAAATGTTAATACTTATAAAGTGAGGCTTATAGAGAAATGGTTTCACCAAAGGCAAGGGGTTGACTATAAGGAACCTTTTTTGCCTATAGCCATACTTAAATCCATTCAAATACTTCTCGCCATAGTTACATACTATCATTATGAGATTTAGAAAATGGATGTCAAAACTCCTTTCTCAATAGTTATGTTGAGGAAGCAATTTATATGGAACAACCTAAAGGTTTTGAATTAAAGGAAGATTCCAAAGTATGCAAGCTTAATGGATCTACTTATGGTCTAAAGCAAGCTTCAAGGAGTTAGAATAATTATTTTGATGAAGCTATTCGTTCTTTTGGTTTTATAAAACATGAAGATGAGCCTTATGTGTACAAGAAGGTTAGTGGGAGCTAACTCACTTTCCTAGTCCTATATGTCAATGATATTTTATTAATCGAGAATTATGTGTTAGTGATATGCACTAGGTCAATAATATATAACCATATTTTAACTTTATCATTTTGTAAATAAAGAGGCATTTTCATATCATTTATGTTGTGATAATTACTTGAATAATCAATTCATCCTAAGGTCATCAAGTATGTGACTTGATAGTAAAACCCAAACCTTATATTCAAATTATCCCTAGTTATTATAATGTATGAAGACTAGTATGGTGTTTATTGATGGTTGTGTTTTACAAATCATGAATATGAGATATTAAGTCAACTTATAGGTATTTATATAAGAAATAATGTATTGGTTTGACCCATCATAAGAATACTGCATAGATAATTTTCATAAGTAATTTCTCATCACACTAATATTGGTTTAGTCTTCTTACCTTAAAATCACTATGGGTTTCTACATAACTATGTTGTATTTTGACGTAATGTAACATTATCTTTAATCGAATGATAAAATAGATTGTTGTTGGATATGAATTAAGTTTATGTGAGGAATGTGAGTGATTGAGAATGAATTTGTCCGTCATTTAATCTCAATAAGATATCTATGGGCCCCCTTGATAAGATAGACTGAGGAAAATGCATGGCCATACTAAAGGGAATTGATAAAGAGTCATCATTCTTAATCTACTTGGAATCAAGAAATAATATAATTGAATTGTATACAGGATGACAAAAAATTGATGCCTTATATTCAATTAAGATATCATGTGACAATAGGACTACAATATTCATTGTAAAATTAGGTTATACTGGATTATTAACCTTCATATGACTTAGGTAGTCATAGTGTCTTGCTAAAGGCCACTTATGACTTGTAGGCCTAAATAGGGATTTCAAGCCCCCTACCAACGTTATGTGAACCTATAGGGTTACACACTTAGAATGGTCCCAAAATGAATATAGGTTTAACCAGCCCAATAAAGCCCTGTAGAAATAAATAATTATATATATATATATATATATATTTAGAGGTATTAGTTATCTTAAATAAATAGGAATTTAATTCTGATTTGGTATTTAAATAAAATCAAAAATTAGAATGAATGGAATATATCAAAACATTTTAGTAAGTTAGGAATTACCAAAATTTTTTTTGGTGAGTGAAACCCTAATTGAGAAATTTATAAATATAATATATTCTCTAGGGTTTCACACAGCTAACCATTTTTGCCACCTAAAATTCATTTTTCTCTCCTTTAAGAAAATGAAACACAAAGTTCTTTATTTTCTTGAGTTATGAGATAATTAAAAAAAAAAGTGCTAGCACACATTGCACATTCATTTTTCAAAGGGCTATTCATATGGATACTTATGGAGGGCATATTTCTTTTGGAGACGTCTTTATCCAGATAAAAGATAATGAAAAGCTTGAGGTAGGGTGTCACCGGTGTGAACCTCTTCTCAACCTTCCATCCTTGATTTTCATCCATGGTAAGATTTTAGAAACCCTAATCAAATCAATTGATCGAATTGCATGGATCTTGGTTCAAGTTTATTATTAAAGTTTTTTTTAAAATTTTTGCTCTGTTTTGAATCACGCAACCCAACATGATGTTGGCATGCTTACAAATGTGAAACTATGATTATGTAAAACTTTCTCCATGAAAGACTTAGGGGAAAACAACCTATATTCTTAGCATTCAAATCTATATGGAAAGATCGAGAAGAATGATAGGTTTATCATAAAGCCTTTACTTAGAAAAGGTGTGTAAAGAGGTTCAACATGCTTAATTCCAAGAGGGGATTGTTACCATTTAGACATTGTGTCCATTTATCCAAGGGTATGTCATTTAAAAACACTAGAGGAGATAGAGCCAATGGCCAAAGTTCCTTATGCTTCGGCTATAGAAAGCTTAATGTATGCTATATCTTGTACAAGGCCTGATATTATCCATGTTATTAGTATGACTAGAAATTTAGGTTTGGAACACTAGATAGCCATTAATGCAATATTTAAGTACTTGAGAAGGACTAAAGATTTAGTCTTAAATTATAGAGGAGGTGATTTACAAATAAATGGTTTCATAGATTCTAATTTTCAATCAGATGTGGATAATAGAAAGTCTATCTTTAGGTTTATTTTTATGTGTAATGGAGGAGCAGTGTGTTAGAAGAGCTCCAAGCAGAGTGTCACTGCTTATTCCACTATAAAAGTCAAGTATATAGGTTGCATTGGATGCTGCTAAAGAAACTGTTTGGATTAAGAAGTTCATTACTAAACTAGGAGTTGTTCCTTCTTTTTTGTGATAATAATAGAGCCATTACTTTGGCAAAAGAACAAAGGTCTCACCAAAAGTCCAAACATATAGAAAGTCATTTTCATATTATCATGGAACTTTTTAGAAATAACAATATTGTCATGCAAAAGATTTAGCTGATAATGTCAATGATCCACTTACTATATCACTAACACAACTATAACTAGATCAACATCTTCAGAAGAGATACTCTAATGGTTGGCTCTAGTGCAAGTAAGAGATTATTAATGTAGGTGGTATGCCCTACAGAACAATCACATATTTTGACATTGTAAATTATTTCAAATGGAAATTAAATAATATTCTATTACCTAAAGGGTTTATTTAATTCAATATTTATCCATTAGCAACTTATTAAATAAATTTATTATCAAGAGTTGATAATATGAGTTAAAAATTTATTTAGTACATATGCTATAAAATGTTCATATTCAGTAAATTAACATTTAGGTAATATTAATTAGACTATCATCATTGTCTATTTTTCTTAATTAGTATATGATAGTAATAGTGGGAGGTAGTGAATCTCATGCTACTTGATATGGGATATCATAATAGACATATGGATACTCAAATGATGGGTGGATCAAACAGTGACGTTAGATTTATGATCACATATATATTCACTTATAATCCTTTAACTTGAGATGACACGGTCATCCATATTTGAGTGGTTAGGGTTTATTACTGCTTATATACTTGTGTTAATCACACATGAGTATATGGCATGTAATGGCTCTAGTTGGTTAAATGTAAAGATGAGTGTTCAACTAAGATAGGATTCATTGTCTAGAATGAGCTATGATAAAATCCTATGCTATCTAAGTTTTATCAATAAGTTCATAGCAAGGACAAACATGACATAGTTTGAAAGAGTTCCAATACAAGAAAAGTGTTTCTGGTATTTGTTATTTTTTATCAAGAATTAGAACTTGAGATGAGGTCATATGATATAGCTATTAGAGTTTGACTAAACCTTAACTCTAGGCTATATCAGGATCTTCTAATGAAGGGATTTTAGTGCACGATAATTGTAATCAAAAGCATTCATGTGAATCAATATATGCATTCATTTCTAATTGGGTATTTCTAATATCGATGCTAGGGGTCACCCATAAATTATGAGAACTAGATGTGTATAATTGGGATTTTCAAATTAAGATTTGAAAGTAGTTTCTTTCAAATAATATCAAGTGTTGATACTATTTTTTCATTACTAATTAGACATGAATCTAGTAAGTCACACCAAAAAGTGTTTTACGAAATCACCATCAATATTAATCTAATTATTAAGTAAAGTATTTAATCAATTATTTAAGATTAATGGAATTAGATTTATGCTTTATGTAATGATTGTAGATGTCACAACCCAAACCTAGGAGTCATGACCAATGCTACGGAATGGGAATTCTCATGAATCTAGAACCCGTATCAAGCCTTAAAAAAACACATGCAAACATAACATAAAAATACATCAAAATTAAAAATTTAATTAACATAAAATAAATCCATATCATAATATAATAAAATATATTCATACAAATCTTTAAATAAAAAAACACTGTCTAAAATAAGAAGCACTACTACTATAGGGTTTACTAAAGTACAAGAGAAGTGATAGTTCAATATTTACATAAGTCAACCCAAGAGGAAAGAGTCAAGCAAATAAGTCTAATAGGGAGGTCTAAAGTAGAATATCCTGAAAAAAAATATTAAGAAGGGTCAGACCTCACTGAGTGAATTACTATTATATATATGCACACAACCTAAAAACATTGACATATAAGCATGAGTATAATAATATATATATTAATTTATATATACATGCATTTCATACATATGCTAAAAATCTACTTTTATATAATAATAAATGTAGAAACATTTTGGGTGAAGGATCATTTTGGGTGAAGGATCATAGCAAAACCCTAAAATATTCTACAACCTCAATCACTGAACCTCACTAGCCAACAGGCTCATTTAATTCTAAAATATTTATTTTCTCAATTTTTGGATAGTCGACTGGCCCCGAGACATTAAGTCAACCAAGCTCCCGTAGTCTCACTGTCAGCATGATTGGCCTTGAGACACTAGGTCAACCAAGCTACCACTCTCTCACCACAAATCTCAATAATCAATTATTCATATCTCATATCAATAAATTTCATAATATCAATCCTAACATTTTAACGTATTGGTCCGCACATAGTCCTAATGTAACTTACTAAGTAACATGCTTTGTTGCTATCCTCCAAAAATAAAAAATAATTAAATAAATGAAATCATATTAAATATCTAAAGCATCCAATTTATACAAATAAATATTCAATTATATATATATGCAAACAAACATACATATATATTAACAATAACAATTAATTTTTAATGCAACATGGCATAATAAAATTTATATTTTATTAAAAATATAGATTTCTGCTAATAATTTCTCTACATGCAATGCATACATTATTCAAAATAATTATTCTCAATTATATATATATATATATATATATATATATATATATATATATTAACAATAATAAATATCATTTAATGAAATGAGCATAATTAAATTCATATTTATTAAAAACATATGGATGCTCATAATATTGATCTACATGGAATGTATACATATAACAATAATTCATAGTTGTGCGTTCCTCTAAAATGACTCAATTGGCCTGGTCCTGTAAGCTTCGGTTTTGGTGCAACTATAGAAAATTAAATAATAATCTTAGAATTAAATTCCTAATTTTATACATCTAGAATTTTTAAAGAACAACTTGGTTTAGGACACAACTCGTTTAAAACTCAAAACTTAGGACCGACCCAATGCCACATTTTACGAGAAATCTACCAAAAATTTGACAGAATCTCACATGTAAAACGGATGTCTCTCTACTAAAAGTAGAGCTAATCCTACAAGCAAACACACTTCAAATATATAAAATGCTCAACTTCCCGGGTTGGGCCCTTGAACTAGAATTATTGCCCAACCGAGAACCAATATACCCAAAATCAATAATTAAATAATAAATATTTATAATTCACTAAAATTCATAAAAATCATAAAATACCACAATTCAATTTATTTAAATAATAAAAACATTAAAGATATTTATTTTCAAAATAAATAATAAAATCCCAAATATAATTAAATAATATTAATAAAATCCATTTTTCAAATATTTGAAATTAATTAGCATAAATTACCAATAATTATTTAAATTTCTCAAATATATAATTAAAAAAAGCTAAAATTTCATTTAATCATAAAAATAATAAATAAAACTATTATTTGAATATATTTCGGCAAATTATTATTAATTACCTAAAAACAGTAAATAATTTATAAAAATTATTTTAATACTATTTATTACTCAAATATTTTCCAAAACATAATAATTAACAATAATTTCAATTAAATATACAATTTACCAATTTATACTAATTTTCCTAAGTCTAGAAATTAAAAATTTTTAGAAAAATAAATAAAAATCACATTTAGCTACCTCACAACCTCTATAACAATTAACCTCAAAGTAACAATATGTAATAAAATCAAATAAAAGTTTAAACTAACCAAAAACTAAAAATACTAAAAAACAAATTATACAAAAATAGGATAGTTACCAAAGTCAAAACTCAAAACGGTTAGAAGATTTTAGAAGCTCGGAGGATGATCTTCCAAAAGAGCCTAACATCAGCTCTCATCGTCATCAGAATCGTCTTCGGTGAGCAAGGGATGATCCGGCAAAAAATGAACTACGAAGAATAGAGAAAAGGAAAATAATGGTGGCACGCCAGGGAGAGGTATTTGCTGGTGGCGGCATTGTCTGGAGGTGACCAGAGTGATGGGTAAGGGTGGTGGCGCGTTGGGTGGTGTCAACTTATGTAGGGAAAGAAAGAAAAAAAAAAGAAAAAAAGAAGGGAAGAAGAATAAGGGTAAGGGGGCAAGCTATTGGACATTTTTGCTTTTTTTTTTTCTTCAAAAAGCATACAAGACAAAACTTAAGAAAATAACAATAGTATTTTATTTAAAATATCCTTTCTCACTAATTTCACTCATAATATATATATATATATATATATATATATATAACAATTAATTTAATTTAATAAAACTACACAAATAATAATCAATTAAGTAATCAAGTATTAATTAACACTAATTAATCCCAAATAATATTAATAATATTAAATAATATACAACAATAAAATTAAGATTTTAATTTCAAATTAATAATAATGCTATAATTAAATCAAATAAATAATAACACTATAATTTAATTTAATTTCACAAATAATAAAAGTAATAATATTAAAATAATATTAAACACTAAATATTCAAATTTAATTTCACACAATAATGAAGTATAATAATTTAATAAAGTAATTAGTAACACTACAAAAAAATTAATTTAATAATTTATAAAATTTTGGATTATAACAATCTCCCCCCTACAAAAAAATTTGTCCTTGAATTTCAAAAATAAAAAGAATAGAATATAAGGATTCATTAAGGAAAAAGGTAGGGGTATAAGCTATACGTATCTCAGCCTTGGTTTCCAACGTGTGTTTTTCCACCTTGTTGTTTCTCCACAACACTTTGACCATCGAAATATGCTTTGAACATAACTAACGAACTTGATAATCCACAATTGCAATTGGCTCTTCCTCCTACGTCAGATCTTCATTCACTTCCACACTCTGGGGCTATAACACATGTGAAGGGTTTGAAATGTACTTCCTTAGCATCGCAACATGGAACATTGGATGCACTTAAGACAAATTCAAAGGCAAAGCCAACTGATATGCAATAATGCTCAGTCTCTCCAAAATCTCGAAAGGTCTAATGTATCTCGGTGCTAACTTCTCTTTCTTGCCAAATCTCATCACACCCTTCATTGGTGACACCTTCAGAAACACTAAATCCCTAACCTGAAACTCCACATCCTTACGCTTTAGATCCATATAGCTTTTATGCCTGCTAGTTGTGATCCATCAAAGCAACCTTCTCAGTTACATCCTAGATAATCTCAGGTTTGGTTAACTCACTCTCTCCAATCTCATCCTAAAATAAAGGAGATCTACACTTCTTTCCATACAGAGCTTCATACAGTGCTATTTCAATGTTGCTATGGTAGTTATTATTGTAAGAAAACTCTACCAGTGGTAGATGATCATCCCAACCACCTTTAAGCTCCATTACACACACTCTTAATATATCATCAAGTGTCTGGATCATCCTCTAAGATTGACCATCTGTCTGAGGGTGAAAAACAGTACTGAAATTAAGCCTGGTGCCCATTGCTTCTTGCAACTTCTGCAAAAATTGAGAGGTAAACACTGAACCTCTATCATATGCAATGGAAATAGGCACTCCATAAAGGCACACAATATGCATGACATACAGCTTATCCAACTTAGCTACATAATAAGTAGCTTTAACTAGTAAGAGCTTATTTGGTTAACCTGTCCACAATCATCCAGATGGAATCGTATCCATCCTTTGAACGAGGTAACTGAGTCACAAAATCCATAGCAATTTTCTCATATTTCCACTCAAGAATAGGAAGAAGTTGAAGCTTCCCAGAAGGCTTCTAATGCTCAGCTTTCACTTACTGCTAAGTCAAGCACTTAGAGACATAATTAGCTACATCCTTCTTTAATCCATCCCAGCAGTACAAATCCTTAATGCTATAGTACATCTTAATAACACCTGGATGTACACTATAAGCTACAAAATGTGCTTCTTTAAGGATCTCTTCTCTTAAATTATCCATATTAAGAATGCATAATCTACCACTAGTCTACAAAACACCTTCATCATCAAGTGTAAAATTAGTGAACTTTCCTTCATGAACATTCTCCTCAAGCTCTACCAAAATAGGATCTCGACCCTGTGCTGCCTTAATCCTATCTCTCAACATTAATATGATTTTGAACCGAGCTACCAGTCCACCTGATATGCTTATCTTCATCATTAAATCTTGATCCTCTAACTCATGTAACTCTTCGATCAAAGGTCTCCTCTTCACACTAATGTAAACAAGACTACCCGAGGACTTCCTACTCAAGGCATTTGCTACCATATTAGCCTTGCTTGGATGGTGTAGGATATTATAATCATAATCCTTTAGGAGTTCTAACCATCTCCTTAGCCTCAAATTCATATCTCTCAGCTGGAAAATGTACTTCAAGCTCATGTGATCTATAAAGATCCCATAAGTCACTCTATACAAATAATATCTCCAAATCTTAAGAGCAAAGATCACTGTAGCCATCTCTAGGTCGTGAGTAGGATAATTCTATTCATACTTCTTCAACTACCTTGAAGCATAAGCTATTACCCTACCATTCTGCATCAAAACATAACCTAGGCTAACTTTGGAAGCATCGCAATACACAGTGAACTTGTCTTCTCCATTAGGCAAAGTCAAAACTGAAGCTATGGTTAACTTCTCCTTCAATAATTGAAAACTATTCTCATAAGCATTAGACCACATGACTTTATATTTTTCTAAGTTAGGTGAGTTATAGGTGCTACAATTCTTGAGAAATCCTACATAAATCTCCAATAGTACCCAGCCAAACCTAGGAAACTTTGAATTTTAATGACTGATGTCGGCCTGAGCCATTCAAACACTGCTTTTATCTTCTGTTGATCAACCTGAATACCATCTTTTGACACTATGTGTCTAAGGAATGCAACACTCTCCTTCTATAAATCACACTTTGAGAATTTAACATAAAATAAATATTCTCTTAGTGTTTGTAATATTTTCCTCAAGTGATATATGTGCTCATCTATACTCTTTGAATATAATAATTTATCATCAATGAAGACTCCTACAAACTGATCCATTAATAATTTGAACACCCTATTCATCAGATCCATGAAAGCAGCTGGTGCATTAGTTAACCCGAAGGACATCACTAAAAACTTATAGTAACCATTTCTAGTTTAGAATGCCATTTTAGGAACATCAGCTTCACTAATTTGTAATTAATGATAGCCCAACCTCAAGTCAATCTTGGAAAAGAACTGTGCACCTTGAAGTTGATTAAATAAATCATCTATCCTTAGAAGAGGATACTTATTATTTACAATCTCCTTATTTAGCTCTCCATAATCAATGCATAGTCTCAATGTACCATCCTTGTTCTTCACAAACAAGGCTGGTGCACCCCAAAGAGAAACATTGGGTCTAATAAAACTCTTAACCAACAAATCTTGTAACTTCTCCTTTAACTCCTTTAATTCTGCAAGAGTCATTTTATAAGGCGACATCGAAATAGGAGTTATGCCTGGGACCACATATATACAGAATTTAACCTCTTTGTGAGGTGGTAAACCTAGCAACTCATCAGGAAAGACATCAAGAAACTCATAAGTTACTGGACCATCTGAGATAGACGTCTTCTCTATTGAAGTATCCTTGACTAGTGCCATGTATCCCTGAAAACCTTTTCTCAGCATCTTTCTAGTCGTGATAACGGATATAAGATTCTAAGGTGTAGAACTCTTGTCACCCACAAACTTAAACTCCTCATCATTCAAAATTCTAAAATCACCTATTTACTCTAACAACCAATAATGGCATAGTGTTGAGACAACCCATCCATTTCAAGGATCATAACGAAATCCATTCTCAAAATCACGTTAAGTCAATTACACCTAAAAGGAATGAATCTATAAATAACTCTTTAAATTTTAGTCCTCAGCTCATATGCTAATATATACTAAACTTAATCCTGTAACATACAGTTCTACTAGTCTCCTCTTATACAATATAACATCTACAGTATAATGTGATAGATTGAAGAGTTCATAGGTATTCTTCTCAACTGATTATTCTTCTCTTACTCTATGCAATAGCCACCACGTGTAATTATCCCTCCCTCCCTGAAGATGGATGGAAGTATCTTAGAAATCACTCTTTAAACTCCAATCATGTCACAATAGTCATATAAAGCTGATTTGACTACATGTACTATTCTTATACTGCAATTAAAATTGATAACTTCACCATTAAGAGTACAAAAGTGTTTTGTCTACACTAGACATCTTTTAATTCCTTCATCAAAGCATATTCAAAACAATTTTCATGCTTGGTTAAGTGCTACCAAGTCCTCATTAAACTTATCTATCCTAGCCACAAATGCTATAAGTTTAAGTTCAAAGGCTACCTTTACCTCTTACATTAACTACTTTGGCCTTTGAGTTATAGTTTCCTTTGATGTACCCTTATACTAGACAGGTCTAGTAGGGACTGAAACTAGAATCCTAACTTTAACTTAAAAAGGTCTACTTACCTATACATATTATCTTTGTGGAAAAATTAGTTCGCATTCACCTCACTTGAAAAGATGTAGAAATCAACAAGATTCAAAATATGGAATATACGTAGAATTGACATATCCTAAGCTCTATGCTGAAACAAAGGCTGCATAGGTGGTATTGCCTGAGGCATAACTACTACACCTTGCTAAACTTTTAGTGCATGGATAACACCATTGAAACCCTGAGCCACATGCTCCTCATTTTATTGTTCCCACTGTCTATGGTGACCACTTGGCCCTTTAGCTCCACCTCTACCCCCACGCCTAGCTGGCTGAACATGGGGTAGAACCTTATCCTTAAAAGACTATTTGTCATCGGTCTCATCAACTGATGGAGTGACTTACGCTCTCCACAATTAGAAAAGAATAAAAGTAAAGCATACAATTCAGACATAAACAAACATGCTAACAATTAAGCAAAAAACTAAGAAAATGAAGACTTATCGAAGATATAGTCGAACATAATTTACTGTAATAGTTTCAAAGAAATCTTAACTCTACTAACCTAGGTCCATAATACTAAACTAGGCTCTAATACCAACTTTGTCACAATCCAAACCGAGGAGTCATGACTGGTACTAAGGAATGAGAATTCTCATGAATCTCGAACTCATAGCAAGCCTTAAAATAAAAACACATGCAAACATAACACAAAAATACATCAAAATTAAAATTTTAATTAATATAAAATAAATCCTTATTATAATATAATAAAATATATTCATACAAATCTTTAAATATAGAAACACTGTCTAAAATAAGAAGCACTACTATTGTAGGGTTTACTAAAGTACAAAAGAAGTGATGGTTCAATATTTACATAAGTCAACCGGAGAGGAAAGAGTCAGGCAAATAAGTCTAATAGGGAGGTCTGAAGTAGAATATCCTAAAAATAAATATTGAGAAGGGTCAGACCTCACTGAGTGAATTACTATTATATGTATGCACGCAACCTAAAAACTTTAACACATAAGCATGAGTATAATAATAAATATATTAATTTATATATACATGCATTTCATACATATGCTAAAAATCCACTTTTATATAATAATAAATGTAGAAAAATTTTGGGTGAAGGATCATAGCATAACCCTAAAATATTCCATAACCTTGATCACTGAACCTTACTAGCCGACGGGCTCACTTATTTCAAAAATATTTCTCTTCTCAATTTTTGGACAGTAGACTGCCCCGAGACACTAAGTTAACTGAGCTCCCGCAATCTCACTATCGGCATGATTGGCCTTGAGACACTAGGTCAACCGAGCTCTCGTAATCACATCACTCTTTCACCACAAATCCAATAATCAATTATTCATATCTCACATCAATAAATTCCATAATATCAATCCTAATATTTTAACGTACTAGTGCACACACAGTTCTAATGTAGCCCATTAGGTAGTACATTCTAATGCTATCCTCCAAAATAATTTATCACAAATAATTAAATAAATGAAATCATATTAAATATGTAAAGCATCCAATTTATACAAATTAATAATCAACTTTATATATATAAAGCATCCAATATATATATATATATATATGTATATATATATATATATATATATATATATATATATATATATATAAATATATATATAACCCTAAAATATTCTATAACCTCGATCACTGAACCACACTAGCCGACGGGCTCACTTATTTCAAAAATATTTCTCTTCTCAATTTTTAGACAGTAGACTGCCCCGAGACACTAAGTTAACCGAGCTCCCGCAATCTCACTATCGGCATGATTGGACTCGAGACACTAGGTCAACCAAGCTCTCATAATCACATCACTCTTTCACCACAAATCTAATAATCAATTATTCATATCTCACATCAATAAATTCCATAATATCAATCCTAATATTTTAACGTACTGGTGCACATATAGTTCTAGTGTAGCCTATTAGGTAGTACATTCTAATGCTATCCTCCAAAATAATTTATCACAAATAATTAAATAAATGAAATCATATTAAATATGTAAAGCATCCAATTTATACAAATAAATAATCAACTTTATATATATATATATATATAAACATACATACATATATATTAACAATAATAATTAATTTTTAAAGCAACATGACATAATAAAATTCATATTTTAGTCAAAACATATATGCCAATAATTTCTCTACATGCAATGCATACATATAATAATAACTCACAATTATGTGCTCCTCTAAAATGACTCAACTGGCTTGGTCTTGAAGGTCTTGGTCTTGGCGCAACTATAAAAAATAAATAAATAATAATAATAATAATAATATTATTATTATTATTATTATTAGAATTAAATTCCTAATTTTATACATCTAGAATTTCTAAAGAACAACTCGATTTAGGACACGACTCATCTCAAACTCAAAACTTAGGACCGACCCGATGTCACATTTTAGCAGAATCTATCAAAAATTTAGCAGAATCTCCTTTGTAAAATAGATGTCTCTTTACTAAAAATAAAATCGATTCTGCACGCAAATACACTTTAAATAAACAAAATGCTCAACTTCTTGGGTTGGGCCCCTCGAACTACAATTATTGTCCAACCGAGAACCAATATACTCAAAATTAATAATAAAATAATAAATATTCATAATTCACTTCAATTCATAAAAATCTTAAAATATCACAATTCAATTTATTTAAATAATAAAAACATCAAAGATATTTATTTTCAAAATAAATAATAAAATCCCAAATATAATTAAATAATATTAATAAAATCCATTTTTCAAATATTTGAAATTAAATAGCATAAATTACCAATAATTATTTAAATTGCTCAAATATAAAATAAATATAGCTAAAATTTCATTTAATCATACAAATAATAAATAAAACTATTATTTGAATATATTTCCAAAAATTATTATTAATTAGCTCAAAATAGTAAATGATTCATAAAAATTATTTTAATGCCATTTATTATTAAAAAATTATCCAAAACATAATAATTAACAATAATTTCAATTAAAATAGAAAATTTACCAATTTATACTAATTTTTCCAAAAATCCAATTTTTACATAAACATTCAAAAATTCATAATAAAAATTTGGAATACAATTTCAATAAACTTTCTTTACAAAATATGCTTCAAATAATTAGTAAAATTTATTAAAAATATAATTTTTCTAAACTTGAAACATTACATGAACAGTAACACTAAGCCCAAAAATTCAAAATTTTTAGAAAAATAAATCGAAATCACATTTAGCTTTCTCACAACCTCTACAACAATTAACCTCAAAGCAACAATAGATAATAAAATCAAATAAAGGCTTAAACAAAAAACTCAAAATACTAAAAAATGAATTATACAAAAATAGGATAGTTAGCAGAGTTGAAACTCAAAACAATTAGAAGATTTAAGAAGCCAAAGGATGAGCTTCCAAAAAAGCCCAATCGGCTTTTATCATCATCGGAATCGTCTCTGGTGAGCAAGGGAAGATCCGGAACAAAAATGAACTAAGAAGAAAAGAAAAAAGGAAAAGAATGATGGCATACTAAGGAGAAGTAGTTGCTGCGGCGACCAAAGTGATGGGTGAGGGTGGTGGCAGTGTTAGGTGGTGTTAAGTTGAGTAGGGAAAGAAAGAAAAAAAAAAGAAAATAAAGAAAGAAGAAAGGGAATAAGAAGAAGAGATATTAATTAAAGTATTAAATTAATAATTGTTGATGCCTAAATTTCAACGGCCCTCCAAAAAATCCAATGATGATGGATTCCTGTTAGTGAAACAGGGGAAAATTTCTTCAGAAGTTTTCTCAAGTGTGCTTAAATCGATAAGAAATATAAGATACTGAAAAGCAACAAAAAAATTTCAAAAAAAACGCTAAGTTAGGTAAAAAGGAGTCAAAAGTAGAGGAAAATCCCATGGGAACTAGTCAACCCATGAGCCTTAGTTGATGATCCACAAGTGTGGGTTATTAAGCCAAGTCGGTGGGTTAAAATAACCCTTTTACCTTTGTATCGGTTTAAGAATCCCCGTGTGTAGGTTTTGGACCTAATAGCATGGGTCTTGAACCCATGCTTATAGGTCCTTAGGCCTAATTGTTAAAAACATGAAAAATTACTCATTTAGGGGGATTTTGGCAAATTTTTTGAGATAGACGCCTAGAGAGAAAACACCATTGTTTTAGGAGATTTTCTTACTCTCTCATTCACTCATAAAGCACTTGGAGACCCACTTACACCAAACACTTGCCCAAAATCATTTTTCTTTTATTTTTATCTTAGTATTTAAACCATTAAATCCAAATCGAGCTGCTTCTAGATCAAAGCACACATCAAGGGTAACAACTTGGCCCCTTTAAGGATCTCCCAATTATTTTTTAATTAAAATTACTTTTTTTATCATCCTCTTCATGTAATTTCTATCATTTTTATTTTTTATTTTGTTTTCATTTTTTTTCATTTTATTGTGAATATTTATTAGGGGAAAGTATAGAAAATCACCATATGGTTTCACTGGTTTACATTTTTAAGTGTATGTTTCATTTTTTGACAAATTGGGTTCTGTGTTTGTCACCGTTTGAAAATTTTCAGTATATGAGGCTAACACCATTAAATGATGTATAACCTAACTAAAAACAATTAAGGAGAAAGTACAAAAAATCACTATGTGGTTTCAAGGTTTTGCAATTTTAAGTATATGATTCACTTTTTTGACAATTTTTGGTAATGTGTTTGTCAGTATTTGACGTTTTCCAATATATGAGACTAACACCATCGGACTCATTTAATGGCGTTGGCCTCATATATTGAAAATTGTCAAACAATGACAAACACAGGATCCAAATTGTCAAAAAATGAAATACATACTTAAAAGTACATAATCGTGAAATCACAAGGTGATTTTCTGTATTTTTTCCTATTTATTATATTGGTAAAGTTGTGATTTTTATGGTGATCTTGAAGTTTGGATATGGAGTAATGGGAAGTTTGGGTGATTTAGGAAGTGTTGGCCTTCATTTTTTTTTTTTTTTTTTTTACATAATCTTTTCATTCATATAAAAAATGGGTATTTTGGTGAAAAGTTAACATTTTTATTATTGTTTTTGCTTCATTTTAATTTATTACTTTTACTGCAGTATTTTTATTTATATTTCTGCAATTTTGTTATTTTTATTGCATTTTTATTATTTTTATTGTATTTATGCTATTTGTGGTAAATTTAGCATTTTTATCATAAAGTTAATTTTTTTATGGTAAAAATGTTACCTTTATCACTTTGATATTTTTTATATCTGAAAATTTTATTTATTTGCATATTTATTTCTATATTTTTTTTTATTTTTATGGTATTTTTGTAATTTTTATTGTATTTATGCCTTTTATAGTAAATTTGACATTTTCATCATAAAGTTCACATTTTTATGGTAAAAATGTCAATTATTTTTGGTACTTTATTTATGTCATGTTTATCTTTTTATTTAATCGTTTATGCACTTTATTCATTTTTGTTGTCTTTTTCTCATTTTGTTGATTTTATGCTTTTTATAGTAAATTTGGTATTTCTATTATAAAGTTCCCATTTTTACGGTAGAAATGTTATCTTTAGTATTTTTATATATTTGCTACTGCCATTTTTGTTCTGTACTTTTGTTATTTTTATTGCTTTCTATGCGATTTATATTGTTTTTATCCTTTTTATAGTAAATTTGGTATTTTTATCATAAAACTTACATTTTTATGGTAAAATTATCATTTTTATCATTTTAAATTATTCATTTCTGTATTTTTATTTATTTTTAGTGCTTTTTTGTAATTTGTATTGCCTTTATGCCTTTTTGGGGTAAAATTTGTCATTTCAATCATAAAAGTAGATATTTTTATGGCGGAAATAACATCTTTACCACTTTAATTATTTTAATTCTGCATTTAATTATTTTTAATTGCATTATTATTATTATTATTATCCCTTTTGATAAATTTATTATTCTTATCATAAAGTCACTATATTTATGGTGAAAATAATATTTTTATCATCATTTTTATTATTCCTCTTGCGTTGTTATAATTTTTATGGCGTATTTATTACCCATGTCATTTTTATTATTTTCTTTGATAAATTTATTTTTATCACAAAGTTAATGTTTTTATGATAAGAATAATATCTTTATCATTTTTACCATTTTATTTGTACCTTTCCATCTTTAAATTTCCTAATATTTGTCTCATCATAAAAGTATTATTTTCAAAAAAAAAAAAAAAAAGATGACCTCACACCAAAATACCCAAATTCCAAAATCTTGCATCATGCACTTTCATTAGCATCCTTATTTGTTTATGTGCTAAATTATCCCCTTTTTTTTTTTTATTATTTCAATAATGGATGAATGAAATATACTGAATTGCCCTAAATGTGATGTGTACTTGTATGTGTGTGAGGACTAACCCTTGTTTTGCAGGATTATTATAATAGGACCTTTATTTCCACTTTCTATTTTTAGATGTATTTATTAGAATAGGCTTTTTCTTAGGCAATGTAATCCTTAATCTAAATTCCCCCTTTTATTTCCATTTGGATGTATATATTAAAATAGGCTTTTTCATGGGTTGTAATCTTTAATCCCTCTCCCCATTTTTATTTTGCTCATTTGCTTGTTTATTTTGGATTATTTCTTGCATGCTTGTGCTACGTGCTAGGTGCTTACTTGCTTACATGATCATTTGCCCAATTGATGGATGCTTGCTTATTTATTTATTTTGTGATGTTTGCTCATCAATCTAATTATCTCATGCTTTATTTCCAATTTAAACTAACTAATGATCAAATGTGGTAAATGCATCATAAAACTAAAACTAGGGTAAAGTAGTGAGTGAATAAGCAATGTGTATAATAAGAAACAAGATAAGTAACTCCTACCCCCTAAACCTAGTTTCTCTAATAAAGGAAGTGGATTTTCAATTCACTTTCTCCCGATTTATATCGAGTGGTAACTCCAATCTACAAGGCCTATTGAGGTAGACCCTCCCATAAACAATAACAACAAATTCAATAGATGGTCGTTATTAGCCTATGTGCTCCGATAAATGCACTTAATCCTAACTAGATAATAGGTAATTGGTGACTCTATTAGGGACTACTAATTCAAAGGGTATAAATGAAAGACTATTTCTTACTATACATAAATTTTTTATGTAGCTTCACAATAACATAACTGCATTTCACTGCACTCACCATGTGCACCCTTTGTCCATAAACCCTCAATAATACTAAATGACATTGCCACCATAATTCCATTTGAGACATGGGGTGATGAGATTGGTATTATCACCTTTAGCCTTTACCCAATCAAGAAAAGCTTTAGGGCTTAAAGTGACATGACCCAACTCTTAAGTCTAAAATGGGGTACAGTTTTTCTAGAGTAAGTAAAAGAATGCTAGACTCATTAATCAGAGTTCATAGTCCTAGTCATATAGGGGCATTCTCGCTAAAGGAGCCCTCATGTGTAATCCCATCATAGCCCATATAGATAAACCAATAGAAATCTCCCCTAAGATCCCACCTAGCTCTTGCATGCTATCCTTATCTTGATGGTGTCCTGTCAACCTGATATTCACAAATTATAATAACCTATATATTATTTAAATAAAGAGGGGTATCTTTTTATTTCATTTATTTTAATTATGTTATTTTATTTTATCAAATCATACTATTTATAAGTGTTTCTTCTCTATCATATTATATTTTATTTATGCTTATATTATTTAAGGGTAGTTAATATATGTGAGTATTAGTTAATCATTGTTTAAAATTTTATTGTCTATTTTATCATTATCATTATTAGTAAATTATATTAAACATTATGTCTATTTGGGTGCTTATGAATGAATATATATATATATATATATATATATATATATATATATATATGTATGTATATATATATGTATGTATATATATATGTATATATGTATGTATATGTAGGTATGTGTATAGATGTATTTAAGTAGAGTTAAATTGTTATAAGTGTATGGATAGTAGGTTGCATAATACATACATACATACATATATATATATATATATATATATATATATATATATATATATATTATAGTATATAGTATAATTATATACAAGTATATATATATAGATGTTAAAACATGGAACCCAAAAACAGCATCCACTGCCCTCATTCTGTCCATCCCCCATCCTCGCCCTTTCTCCTCACTATGCCGCCTCCATCATTGCCTGAGAGTGCCATTTCCGCCGTGGGTGAAGCTTGCTGGGTGTGCAGTAGCTGCTTTCCTCTTCCTCGCGAAGTAGCTCCTTCCTCTCCTCGCACAGTAGCAGCTCTACATCTCCTCATTCTGCCCAGCTTCGACGTTCTACCGTGCCATCTCCTGGAGGTGTCAAGCTGCCCTTCGCCTCCGCTTGAGCAGCTTCATCTCCCCCATCTTCTCCGATGGCAGCAGGTTCCTTCCCCTCCCTCTGTTCCGTCCAGCAACTAGGGGTGAGTAATGCTCACCCGATGCCCTCATTTCTTCCTTGATCTTGAAATTTCCTTCGGTTGAGAATCTATATAGGGTGTGGTTGTGCTATGAGGAAGATAATTGCCCATTTGAATTATTGTTGGGCATTATTTGAATTTTCAGAATTTTGTTTGAAATTTTGCCATTTTAATTACTTGATTTAATTTTATTCTTAAGTGAAATTAGTGATTAGGTTAAATATAGTTAATTGTTTTTGAGTTTATTAATTTTATTTAGGGTTTTAGAAATTTTTGGAGTTAATTATAGATTTTATAAAGTTTAGGTATTTAATTAATATTTATGTTAATTTTGAAAGTTATTATCAAATAATTATAAAATTTTAATAATTGAGGTTATTATTAATTGTTGTTAATTTTAGAACTCAAATTATAATTTTTGAGATTTATATACTATCTTCATAAATATATTTTGAGTTTATGACCAATTTGATTTTTTTTTCTTCTTCTTCTTTTTTGGTTAAATAATATTTTGGGAGAAAATTTTTGGTTGATTAAATATTTTAATTATATTAGGGAAGTTTATTTTAAGAAAATAAATTTTTGGCATGATTAAAGAATTTTAAGGAATTTTTTTAATATATATATATATATAGCACATTATGTGATTTATATATTCTAGGGGTAAAAATGTAATTTTACACTAAATATGATAAATATATATATTTTAATTAGTTTTATTAGTAATTAAAGGGTTTAGATAAATTTTATAATTAATTGATATAATTTCCTAAGTAGTGTAAAATTTTAAATGTCCAATTTTCAATATATATATATATATATATATATATATATATATATATATATATATATATATATCTATATATATATATTCATATAATATATTACAAAGGTTTTCATTTGGATAATAATTATAATTATACTATTAGTAATGGAAAACAAATTTAATTGTTTAATTTTGAATAATTGAGATTTTACACAATTTTATTTATTTTAGTATGTGTGTAAATGGAGAAATAAATATTATTAATTTTGATACTTTTTGAGTTGTGATCTCGATCGGGGAAAATGGTAGTTTTGGGAGCCCGACTCGAGTGTGAATGGTTGTGTGTATTGGAAGTGCATTTTCTATGTAGGTCTGGCTTTACCTTTGGTAGAGAGATGTCCATTTTACAGAGGAGACTCTGTCGAAATTTTGATAGATTTTCTCGTAAAACGTGATATCCGTAAAAATTCCTATCGTTAATTAGGTTAAATCCAGTCTGTCGAGTCTCATCCGATTTTCATCGAGTCAGTCTGGAATTTTATTATTTTGTTGATTCCTAATTTCGATTCCTTAGTCATGTTTTAAAAAGTCGATTCATTATTTTTCTTTTAGAGCATATCGGAGCAAAAGCTGTGAGACCGAGGCAGACGCGTGGTCGTCAGCCTTCACATTCATCCTGTAAGTCGATAAAATGATCTGTGCGTGTGTTTATTTAAATAATGCATGCGCTCGTATTTCTATTATATTGATTATATGATTTATTCAATTTAATGCTATCATTTATGATTTAAATGCAATTTATTTATTTAAAATCGATTTGAGAAATTTTGGTAGAACGAGCTACCTGGTGGGCCTCACCAGGACTATGTGCACATGGTAGAAATTGAGAGATGGATCCGAAAATTTTATGATTGATGAATGTTAAACTGGGACGGGTGCCTCGATAGAAGCCTTTGCTCTCGGGGACCGCCAGTGATTGGAAAGTCAATAATGGACTGGGATGGGTGCCTCGGTTGATGCCTTAGCTCTCGGGAACTGCCAGAGCCATATATTTGGATTAAGTGAATGACTACGGCTTAGTGCCTCGGTTGATGCCCTTGCTCTTGGGGACCGGTAGTCTAGTTGGAATAAGTGGGCCCGGTTGGCCATTTAGGTTTTGGGTTTAGGGTTCTACCGAGATTTTTCAAAAGCTATACTTATATATTATAAATTATTTTCACTATAAACATAGATAGTTTTCAAAAAAAAAAAGGGTTTTCAAACCGTACAGCTCTTTTATTGACTTACTCAGTGAGGTCTGATTGCCCTCAATTTATTTTTTTCAGGAGCTTGGGAGTTCGACCTCAGACTACCTCCACGCCAGGTTTCTTCTTCACCGGCTATTTTATGTAGGTCATTGTAAGTTGTACTGTGTATAAATCTAGGTTGTTGCAGTAGTATTTGTATTAAAGATTTGTATGGTTTAAATATAATTATGTAACCTATGTGTGTAAACCACGCTTATGTATAAGATTAAATTTGATTTATAATATGAGATGTTGAAACACATTATTATTTAAGCGGTTGAATTTGTGTATTCTGAGAAAAATCAGTTTGATAATGTGTTCCATTTTCAAGTAAAGTTTAATATATGAATGGTTTTTATTTTCTTTTTCCTGTAGGCTTACTTCAGGTTTCGGGGGCCTTATGCTTACCCATTCCCTAGTGCCGGTCACGTGCCCTCGGGTTCGAGTCGTGACACAAATGATATGACATCTCTAGTGTCCACACTTAGAATTGTGTGATCCTTATTTACCTTGTGTAAGCCCGATACACAATGGATGATAATAATCATGCACTTCAGTTTGCATAGTTCGTAAGGGTTGAAAAATAGTGACATCTTTTGATGATGAAACCTATAGAAGTCATCCATTTATCCTTATCAGATCAAGTGGAATAAATAAAGAATTTACGTAGATTATAGACACTTGTGCTGAAAGAATAAAATTGTAAACTATCGACTGTAACTCTTATGTCACTTGGTAAACACATAAAATGTCAATAAAAGGAACATGAACTTTGATCCCTTCTGTTGACTATAGTCCATACGCTCACGGGCGCATGCAAGCTATAAACTCCACTTGTGACCTGATAAACTGGGCCTCCTAATTAACATTGTGTGGTTACCTTAAATACATTTAGGTATTGCTCCTTAGTTTACCTTTTGAGTCTAATCATCATTAATTGCAGTAGCATAGTCCAAGAGCATAATCATAGCCCCTCAATGACTATGATTTAAAAACCCACCTAGGATAAAATTCTCTACTGTATGGAGTGATAAGGTTAGAAGGAGCAATTGCTTGTGTTTGCTTTGTTCATTTTGTAGGCTTTACACTGACCTTGCTTATTCATTTTGCTTTTTGTTTCTTTTTCCCATTAATACATACATACATCAAGGGGGCATTTCATCATGAACTAATCTACAATCTTTTTGCAACCATCTTGCATCATCATGTTAGCAAAATTATAACTATCATGCCATGCATACAAGCTAACCTGCTTAAATTACAAAAAAAAAAATGAAACAACTAAAATTGAAAGGCTTAACTTAAAAAAGAAACCAGATTCAATAAATAAAAAATTTAGTAAAGTGGGCCTAATAATTAGTTAACAAATAAATAAAATAATTAACAAACAACCCTAATTCTATTAATTTAAATCTAACTTAATTTTAATTAAAAAAACCCTAATTATGTCTTAGCCATTAACTTTAATTAATTATCCAATTGAAACCCTAATTTTACTAATCAATTAATAAAAATAAAACACAGAACACACGCAGGATTCCACTATTCTCACTATTTGAGCTATTACAATGATCTACTGAAAATAAGAACCTAAAAAACTAAACGAATAAAAACACAAAATAAAACAACCAAAAAAATAATAACAAATAAATAAATAAAACCCTAGAAACTATATTCAAATACAAAATTAAATCCATGACATTCCATGGATCTTCATAGGTTTTGTTCTCTACGATAAATTCATCATGTAACTCCATCCATTATCACAATCACAAACACATAAAATAAATAAACAATGATTAGTAATGAAATAAAATTAAAATTAAAATTAAATCAAAATAAATCAAATAAAATAAATAGAAGAGATTATTGGATGGTTGCAGTATTGATTTGCTCTTCTAAGTGATATAAATCATCGTTGTTTTTTAGAATAGATTTTCGATACTTGATTTTTTCTTCCCAGAAGGTCTAATACTTCTTAAAAGAACAGTACAACAATTTTTTTTGTCCTCTCTCCTTTGTAAAAGCTCTTTTTTAAAATTTTAAAGTTATGTTCCATTCAAAAAGAAAAGAAAAAGCTCCTCCTAGGAGAGTTAAGTTGGGTTTATATAGAAAATCCTAGCTAAAGGTCACATATCTTACTGTGACTTCTCCCATTCACAAAGATAAAATTTTAGTTTAATAAGGACTTTTAATTTTTCAAAAAAATTCAAATAAATCCTAAAAAAGGGATTTATCGCATCATTTGACCAATTAAAAATCAGAAAAAAAAATTATTTATTGAAAAACTAAAAAATACAGATGAAACATGATCGGAATAATATAATCCTGATTGGTATTATGTAATTTCTATCAGAATTACATAATTTTGATCCCCTTTTTTTGACTTTTAATTACAAAAAGACTCCTGAAAGAATTTAAACTTTTTAATTAAGTCCTTAAAAACATTATAATTAACTCCTTAAAAAGCTACAATTAAGCCCTAAAATTCAAAGATCAATATCCACATATCTATTTATAATAAATTTTCATTATTAAAGTTGTCTGTCGTATCCATACTCAACTATCCTGAAATTAGGTGGTTACACCTGCATATGATCTAAGTGGTGACCAAATGGATCATTTTAATTGTAAACATATGGTTTAATCTAAAAATGAAAGTGGAAAAGAACCATAGAAGAAGAAGGAAGAACAAGATTAATCAAAATAACCCTTTAGCAAGCTTGACCTCAATATGGAATTGCTAGCTATAATGCTACCCTCGCTAAGACTAGCATAGATAATACCCTATTTGATTGCGAATCCATCCTTAATGCAACCTGTACTATTAATCTATTCAAGTCTTTTGATGTATAGAACCCTGAATTTAATGCAGTGATGTTTGAACTTTGCCCATTTGTATTATATGTTTTATGATAATGATGAGCATTTCATTGAATCTTACATGAGCATCTTTGACATTCATTTCATTAACACTAGGCCAATTAACATGAGCATGGAGAAAAATTCCCGCATGTTGTGTATTCCAAAAATGTTACCCAAAGAATAATGATAATAAAGAAATGATGATGAAATAACAAAATGAAGAAAGATAATACTTAAGTAAAAACCTAAAAAGACTAATTAAGGACATGGGTACCATCATTTTGAAGTATTCAACATGCAACCATGTCCATGATAAATTCCACTCAATATAAATAAGGAGAATTGTTAGAATCATGCTTACTAAAAATTAAATGCATGAATCAATATCTATCACATATAAAGCCAAAATTGCATCTTAAAGTTCAGCGAGTAAATGAAAAATAAAAATAAGGAAAAAAGCACAAAAGAATTAGAAAAAATTAAGAGCCTCATAAATAATTCATTAGTCAAGTACATCTCAAATGCCTAAAACTCTATCATCAGTACAGTCAAAGAACAAAAGGGAAAGTGAAAATAAAAACTCAGTCCTATCCTCATCATCGTCCTTGTCACCCTCATTATTAGCATCATCTGGAGGTCCTCTCATGCTAGATCCAACATCACAAACTATCAACTCCTCCAGCTTAACCCACAGTCTTTGGATGTCATTTTAATAACAAGCACCTTCTTGCCAATGTACCATGTCTTGCTGGTGAATGCTCTTATCTTGCTCTCGCATCAACCTCGTGTGCTCGAGCTGTATTATCAAAACATACATGCATTAGCACATATTCATTCATAACATACACATACATATCATTATATAATTAAAATAGGGGAAAATAGCTAAAGTCTAAGAAGACCTATATAGGCCTCCAAGAAGTAATGGACATAGTAACTCATCATTCTTGAAGTACACTAGTACTAGTACATGGCTATCTACCTTGTTTATAGATGCATGTATGCATGTAATATGGATATCTATGCTATATGATAAGACTTATGTGCAAGTTCATGTCTGTAGGGAATATTAATGATCATATTATTCGATGTGGAGGTTCACTTTTTTTTGTGATGCATGGAATGCCAATAATTGTATTGTATAATGAAGTGGTAAGCTATCCTTTGGTGACATTTATGAGAATACATGTATGCAAGTGATCACACGACCAAGATGAGAAAAAAGATATGTAAGTGTATACATAGGTGTGTGGGCAAATGCTATGTGCTTGTGTAGGAAATGCTAATGGTCCTTACCATTTATTAAAGATGAAGATCATTATATTTTCAATGGTATGGCTACAAATGTGGAATATAAATAAACAAATTACATGATAATGGCATATGGCATGCAAAGTACTAATTTTTCTTTAGAATGGGGGAAGATTACATTCCTTGGGTATATGAGCAAATGCATGTGCGAATGGTGATTATGCTATAAAATAACGGGAAAGATAACTTATTTATTTTATGCACATATGCAGATTCATATGATGCAAATGGTTATTAAAGTATCAAGAAAGAAAAGAATTATATGTAAACTTATCCATAAGGTGAAAATGATTATGCTTCATGGTGAAGGATAAAATAACTCACTTACATAAGAGGTGAAGGGTTATGCTTTATGCAAATGTGATGCCTACTTACTTCTTTAAGCATGTATATGTATGATGAGGATATTAATGTTGTAAAATGAAGCATTTAGGAGCACACACTCATAGAGCATTGGTTACTATATCATTTAAGGAGTATTTCAATGCCTTTTTTCATGACATGCTAGTTATTATGCTTTATGAAGGAGATGTTCCATCATGTGTATAAGTGTGCATGTGCATGTAATGCTGATGTAGATGTTGTTTGATGCACTCATAAAGTATTAATGGTGATGAAAAGGACAATTTTTTATTTTCCTAATGCATATGGATACATGCATGTATGCACAAGATGCGAATGATTATAGTGCATGATAAAAGAAATAAAATCATTTATTTATATATGCACATATGTATAAAAAGTTGAAAATGATGAAATGTGGCATTGCTTATCATTATACATAAGCATGTGAGTGAATGACTATGCTTTATGAAGATAAGATTGCTTATTTTCTTAAACTTATATATTTATGTATTCAATGATTGTGATGCAAGATAATTATGGGACCTTACTTATTTCATATATTTTTGTTGGAGGTACATACACGAGCATATATGCATGGAATGATGACAGTATTGCTATTCTAAGAAGAGTAGCATTTACTTGCACTCTTAAGGTTTGAATTGTGAGATGCATGTTCACATGTAATGCAAAAGGGTACAATGCATGATGAAGGCTAAAGCTAGGTTTTAAATGGTCTTTTGGCTTTTTTCTTGGTTTAAGGCAAGACGATTTTATTTGAAAGGTTAGGTTAAGGCCTTTTAGGGAAAGTCAATAGATTAGCAATTCATGTCTTAAGGATATTGCGACTAGTATTGATAGCATGAGAACCAATGCCCTTGGGGGAAAAACTTGAGATTTTGACAATGGTATGCTAAATTGATGGCCATTTAGAGCCTTTAAGTTTTAGGAAAAGTGTTTGGCAGTTTATTCATCTCATGGATGGTTCTTTGGAGTTTCACTTCAAATATGAGCATATATGTTTAGACCTTTTTGAAATTTTTATTTTGTCTTATCGGGATAATGTTTTTTTTTATTATTGAATGAACATTTAGGTTTTATTATAGGAGAATATCAATTTTGGATATGTTTTGGATCTTTATTTGGAAAAATTTGATTTTAAAAGGAAGTGGATCGAGAGATGGCTTAAGATTTATTTAAAAAAATACTTAAAGGTAGGATTTGGGTTTACAATGGCCTTAGGTAGACATGTGTTTAGGAATTTCGGCATTTCTTAGTAACAATCAGTAGTATTTAGTGGATTTCTCATTTGTACCATTGCATATGAAATTGAATATGGCTCAGGGAACATTATAATTCAAGGAGGCTATAACAATCATTGAGCATGCTATCTTCATGTAAAAGTCTTCAAGTTTTCTAGATCCAAATTAGCATGTGGTCAATACTCTTGTCACCTTTCAAGAAGATTGACTAAACCAAAAGCATGTCAGGTAGAGTATAAGTTTATTTGTTTGTATGCTAGTATCCTTTGTAATTTAGTGACAAATCAAAGAATGATTCATTTTGTCTTAGGATAGTAAGTATTCCTTAAAGCATGTGCCTCATATCCATATTCTTTTATCTCATTTCTCTTTTTTTCCTAGGCAATTTTGGAACTTCAATTTTCTTTCTTTTATTTGAGTCACCTTCTTTCTGAAGTTTTTTAGCCTTAATTGAGTCACTCTCCTTTTTTCTTTTTCTTTCAACTTTTTTTATTTTTTATTATTTTTTGACTTCCCAGGGTTCGATAATTATCGATTGTATAGCCAAACATTTAATTGTAATAAAGGTTAGTATTTATATGCAAAGGTAGAAGGTTAGGTAAAAGTTTTGGTTTAAGAGGTTTCAAAAGGTTTCTTTGTTAAAATGTTTGGAAAATTTTAGAGAAGTGTTGGTAACATATTAAAGATTTTCTATGAGTTAGAAGGTGATCAACTATAAGTAATTGTGGGAGCTTTAGATGTGATAGGTTATGATCCATTGAACTCTAATTGTTCATTCTTAGTCCCTTGGTTTCACTAAACTTAGGATAATAGAGTTGATTGGAGTGATATTGCAAGAGCTCCTTTAAAAAGTACATAAAGTTAGTTAAATCCTTTTAATCAAGGTATTAGTACTTTCCTTCACTAAGACTTGAAGGATGATCTTATTAGCCAATTCTTGGATCTTTATTGCCAATTCAGATGTAGTTACACCAGTTGACTTGGAAAGGGACTAGAAAAGCCTTTCTTAAGAAAGCTCACCATTGTCTTAAATATCCTCAAGCATACCCATAACTCCTTTCCTTTTATCCATCTTATAATTAGGAGTGCTAGGTGCCCCCTTATTATTGCCACTTAAAAGGATTATCTTATCCATGACATTTGGAGTTTGGTCATAGGTGTTCTTGACTTCAATTTTAAGGATAGTTTTGATTTTAGCTTGAATAATGTCCTTTAAGCCACCATCAACTACAAATCCTTTTACATGCTCTTTGAGTAGGTCATTGAGGTTTTAATTCCCAAATTGTTTAGCCATTTTAAAGCCTAACCATTTCTAACTCTCCTTGAGGGGGGAGGGGGTTTAAAAGATTGCAAGAATGATAAGGTTAATTTAATTATTATGAGATGCATATATGAAATATTATTAAATAGTGAGATTAGCATGAAGAATGAAAATTTCATGAATGCATGTTGTGTTATGTGCTACAAAAGGAAAAGGTTAGTATTAATGCATGTGACCTTATTATAAATGTGTTTTAGCTACAAAAACATGAGTTAGTGATGTAATTGCATATATATACACACAAAAAGTGAAAGGGTTAGTAAATGAAACCAAAATGAGCCAGTGAAAAAAAAAAAGGATAATGAATGCATGTCATATTATGAGTTACAAAAGAATTATCATGTGTGTATAACATTTCCTATAAAAGAATAGTGTGAGTATATGTGCTTGGTGTGCTCATGCAAAATGACTATGAGTTAGATCATGATAAATAGCCTATGTTCATGTATTTATGAATGAAAAAGAAAAGGAAAATAAAAAAAACACATATGGTTCGTATAAAACCTGAAAAATGAACAAACTAAACACAAGTAATCACACCTTCCAAACTTATTACTCCACATGGTAAGGACAACTTTCCTAGGTAAGTTTCAACTTATAGGTCACTGAGGAACTTTGAATCCACTCTCAAATCAAATGGTATAGATTTTCCTTAATAGGAATTCACCTTGTATTAAACTTTTCTTATAATCATGAATAACACATAATGTCAATGCAAAGACCATTTTGTTGGGTCTCACATGATATTCATACTATTTACAGGTTCATTTACAATAGCCATGTATAAAATGGAAAGCTAATTTCATGTTAAATACATCGACATTTATTATGTTTCTAAAAAAATAAAAGAAATTCAATAAAGGGTGGTCACTAGTTTCGTATAATGCGATCTTATACCATCCAGTTATTCAAAAGCTAACCTAATAACTTAAAAAGAATAAATGGGCAATATCTCACAATTTCTAATACCAAATGACATCATCACCAGAAAGCACCATAAGATATTTAGATTAGGGCACAATGTATATTATTCCTTGTGCTTTAGACTCATACAAGGTTAACATTAATCACAATGCCTTTAATGAAAATAGTCTATAGTGATTAATAAGATGCAATCATTTAGTAAGGGGAGATTGAATTTTTTGCTTTCATTTATTGGTTTTAGATTATTTTGGCAGCATTCATATGGGGTTTGCATACAAAGCCTGGTAGGACCTTAAGTGAAGTTTCTAATGGTTTATCTACATAGGCTAAGTTGGGCTTACAACTAACGATTCCTTTAGCAAGAATGCTTCCATATGACTAGGCTTATAGACTCTAGTCAGTGAGTCTAACATTCTTTTACCTACTCGAGGGGATTGTACCCCATTTTGAACTTGGGAGCCAAATCGCTTCACATGAACCCTACAATTCTCTTGATCGAGTAAAGGCTAAAGGTGATAATACTAATCTAGTCATCATATAACTCAAATGGAACCATGGTGGCAATGTCGTTATGTATTATCAAAGGATAAAGGACCAAAGGTGCACATGTAATAAGTGTTATAAATGCAAGTATGTGGTTAAGAAGGAGAGTAAAATAAGTATGTATTAAGAAACTGTCTTTCCATTTTACCCCTCAACTAGAGATTCTCCTTAGTAGAGTCACCAAAACCCTTGTTATAGGGCAATATGCGCATCTGCATAGGATAAGTAGGATAAGATTAATGGGTCGTGTCAGGATACATAAGCCAAAGCGACTATTATGAAATATTATTGATATGGGTGAATTTGTCTGAAAAGGTTATATAAATTGGATTCGCCACCTGACTACAGCTAGAAAATAGTAAAGTAAATGGGAACCCACTTTCCCTACTAGAGATTTTAGATTGGGGGTTAGCATTTACTTATCCTACTTCTTAGAATACATTGTTTAATTACTCATCTCTTCACCTTAGTTTCAGCTTTTTATGATGCATTTATCACATTTGATTATTAGTCAATTTAAAATTTCATTGAATTGAGAATTGGAAAGTGGGATGGTTGAATTTGGCTACATACAACACAGATATAAATAAAAGCAAGCAAACAAGTAAATATTAACCAATCATAATCAACCGAGCAATTTAAATACAAATAAATAGGCAAATAACAAACAACATATATGCATACAAGAAATAATGAAATAAGCAAAGCAAGAAAAATAAAAATGGGGAAAGGTATTAAGGATTGCAACCCTTAAAATAGCCTATTTTAATAAATACATCCAAAAATAGAAAATAATAGGGGAATTGGGATTAAGGATTACATCACTTTGAGAATTCCCTATTCTATTAAATACATCAAAATAGAAAATAAAAGAAAATTTCCACTCTAATAAACCTACAAAACAAAGGCTAGTTCACATGCACATGCAAGCACTCATCACATCTATAACAATTTTATATATTTTATCTACTCACATGATAAGTAAAAGTGATGTTGAAAAGGAAAATAATTAAAATAACGAAAGCATTTAAACAAATTAACAAACAAAGATATTAATGAAGATGCATGATGCAAGATTTAAAATCCAAATATTTTGGTGCCAAGATGCAATCTTTATTATAAAGCACAAATTTCAAGATAAAGAAGGAATGCAAAATTCCTAATAAAAGAAAATATAAATTAACAAGAACATATTTTCACCATATAAATATGAATTTTATGATGAAAAATGCAACATTAATAATTAAAAAAAAAGTAAAAAGGATAAAGAATAATAATAAATAAATAAATATAGAAATGCAAATAACATAATAAAAATGCAATTTTTACAACAATAATAGGAATTTTATGATAAAAATGCAATTTGTACCATAAAAATGAGAATTTTATGATAAAAATACAAGAAAAATATAATAAAAGAACAAAAATCATAAAAATGCAGTTTTTTTTTACATAAAAATAAGAATTTTATGATGGAAATGTAAAAACATTAAGATAAAAATAACAAAAATAATGAAAAAGATAAAAATGCAACCTTTTGCACAAAAATACCCATCTTACTAAAAAAACAATAATAGGGAAATTACACAAATATGATGAACAATTCATAATTAATGCAAAACTACCATAAACACTCCCAGATTCTGAACCTGAACTTTCCACTTTTTCAATATATCATATACTACTTGAACATCACTAATGTCACAATTTTACCACCAAATAATAAAATAAAAGAAACAAAAGTAAAAATGTAAAAAATAATGATAAAAATAAAAAGAAATAGGTAGAAGAAAAAGAGAAAATGATATGTAAGTGCAAATTTTATATGAAAATAATTTATATATCCTTAGAGGGATTGGGATATACCCTAGAATCGTGCTTTGGAAATAATGATGTTTGATTGGGTTAAAAGAGTGCTGAAAGATCTTAAAAATGAATAAAAAATCCATATGTCAATCACCTTGATTACAAGGGTTTAAAGGTAGATCCTAATATTTGTCCTCAATCAATGTCATTTTTTCTCTCTCTAAAAATTGCTAAAAGTCCTAAAAAAGGCAAATTTATGGTTTTTATGGATTTTTGGCTTGATCCATGAATGTAGGTCATTTCCCACTAGTGTGGGTCATGACCCGTGAGTTTGAGTTGATGACATACAAAAGTGTGGGTTAGCCATCCCACGCATATGGGATCATCCTATACTTGTGGTATGAGTTGGCAAAGGGCACACTTCCCTAATTTTCACTGTTTTTCACTTTTGAGCTTATGTTGGGTAGTTTATAAGGTTTAGGTATGTTGTTTTTGGTTTTTCATCTTGCTAGAGTGCGCTTAGGATGACTTTTGGAGAAGTCTCACTATGTCTTATAGACAAAAACCTTCATCATTTGATCATTTGGAGGACTGTTGAAATTTAAGTATCAACATGTACCCTCGAGTGTAAGTCAAGTATTGTATATAGTTAGGATATTGGATTAAACCATAACTTGTTCTCAATCAAGGAGAGAAATTTTAAATTTTAATGGCACTTAAAATAAATGAAATTATAAGAAAATGAGAGATAAAAATTCAAAATTATGTGAATAGTAAGGAATAATAATGTTGAGGGGTAGTATGGACTAAATTAAAAGGAATTAATGGCCTAAGTGACCAATCATTAACTAGAGGACTAATAGGTGATAAAAATATTTCATTAAGGGTCTAAATAGGCATTTTACATTTTAATCTATCTTAAAAGGCTCTAGAATCTTCTCTAAATTTGTGGCCTTAAGTTTATGTGACTATATGTTAAACAAAAAAGGAAGAAGAATATGTTCCTTAGAAAAGAAAGAGAAGGAAAGAGAAAAACCTTCATTCTACTAGTTGGTATTGATTTTGAAGATCTAGAATACTTTTAAGCCTATAATCTTTATTCCAAATGTGTACGATGATTGATTTGGTAAGTAATTTTAGTGTTTTTGTCAATTTAAGTTAGGGTTAGCAAGTTGCAGATTTTTGGGTTTTGAATTTTTGGTTATTTTATTCTATGTGTTTTGATAATAACTTGAGCTAAAAACTCCAACTAAAGATTGGTTTGATTTTAAAGAAACTTTGAAAAGTCCCTTATAACTTTATAGTTTTGAGTTAGAGCAAATTTTGCCTATATAATGGTCTTACGAGGCTCTATTTGTTATTGCTCAATCTATTAGAGTAATGGAGCTAATTGTAATCTGACCTCTGTAACTTTTTATGGTTATCAAATTGAAGTAAAATTTTTATAGCATTTACTAGACACATAAATCTTTTTACAATTAGAGTTAGAATAAATGGATGAAGTTTGTAAATTTGAGTTTAAGTATATATTTTGCATATCATTTGGGGGGTGCATGATAAGGATAATGTGTATGTTCACTATTTTTTTATGAAGTTTAAATGGAATTACATGAATTAAGTGCTGATAAAGATAAAGGACTCGCAATTACAAAGTAGATACTTTGTGGAGTTACTTGTGAACAACTAAGACTTCCTTTGGTGAGTAGATATTCAAGCCCTTAAGCTCTTTAACATCAATAATGAAATGAGCTTTTAATGTTATTTTATGAACTTGAAATTGATGTATTTGAATTTTTTTTCAATTCAGTTTATTTACCACCTGAATTATTAGTTTATAATTCAAGCTTTGAAATAATTATGGTTTCAAATTCACAAACTAAATGTGCTACTACTCTATGTTTTTATTTTACAATATGATTTAAGTTTATTGAAATTACTTGATGATTTAGTTGAGTTTATAAACAATTCAATTTTATTTATTTTAATTATGATGAAAGATTGCTTGATTTTTAATGCTTTGTTGAACTATGAATATGTTAACAATATTTTAACTAATTATTTAATGGAAATGGTAATTGGTATTATGCATGACCACCTTGTATGAGATGTGAGGATGTGTTATGGTGTTATATGCATAAATGAGATTGTGATGGTTGCTATTGTGAAATAAACAATAGGGCACTTAATCATAAGATGGTGAAGGAAGAAGGGTTGTGTCATGCTAATGTAGTCAAAGGGTTAGCTATCAAGCGAACCTAGAGAGTGAGTTTGTGTATGTTATGGCTAGTTTTTTATGCTCATTATGGGATTGGTTAATACTGTTAGTGATATGCACTAGGTTAATCATTTGATTATGCATTGACTTTCTTATTTTATTAATAAAAAGGTATTTCATTATCATTTGATTTTATGATAATTATATGAATGGTTAATTCTTACTAAGGCCATCAAGTATGTGACTTGATAGTAAAGCCCTTAGATTAAAATAAAAGTTCTATTCTAATTATCCCTAGCCATTTATTAATTATATAAATGTTAAAGTATTAAGGCTAGTATGATGTTGACTGATGGTTATGTTTTACTAATCATGAATATGAGATATTAAGTCAACTCATCGGTACATGATGAGAGATCATGTACTGGATTGACCCACTATGAGAATACTGCATAGAATATTGTCATAAGTATTTCTCATCACAGTAATTTTATTTCGGTCCTTTGAGCTTGAAATCATCATGGATTTCTACATAGATATTTTATGTTTTGACATATTCTAACATTGTCTTTAACCGGACGATTAAATATGATGTTGTTGGATATGAAATTAGTTATGTGAGGAATGTGAATGATTTAGAAGGAATTTATCCCTCATTAATATGAGAAAGATATCTATGGGCCCCTTGATGAGATAGACTGAAGGAAAATGCATGGCCATGCTAAAATGAATTGATAAAGAGTTATCATTTTCAGTCTACTTGGAATCAAGTCAGAATATTGAACTATATAAGGATGACATTCTATGCCTTATATTCAATTAAGATATCATGTGATAAAGGGACGATAAAATTCACTGTAATTAGGTTGTGTCGGATTATTGACTTCACATGACTTGGGTAGTCATAATGTCTTGCTAGAGGCCACTTATGACTTGTAGGCCTAAATAGAGATTTAGGCCCACTACCAATGTTATATAAACCTACAGGGTCACACACTTAGAACAAGCCCAAAATGATTATGGGTTTAATAAGCCTAAAATAAACTCTATGGAAATAAATAATTAAAGTGTTTTATTTATTTATTTATTTGTTTATTTATTTAAGATAGATGTTATTTTAAATAAATAAATAAATAAGATATTATTTGTGATTTGTTTTTAAAACAAAATCAGAATGTAATAAATGGAAGTTACTAAAAAGGTTTTTGGTAGGTGAAACCCTAATTTTGAGTCTATAAATATGTTATATTCTCTAGGGTTTAACAGTTTTGTTTTCCCTGCCTCCAAAAACAGTTTTCTCTCTTCTTAGAAAACAAACATAGAGTTTTTCTTTTGTTCTTGATTTATGAGACATTTAAGAAGGTTGCTAGCACACATACTCCAATTCATTTTGTGAAGGGTTGTTCGTGTGGATACCTATAGAGGACGCATCCTTTTGGAGACATCTTGATCCGAACAACCAAAGAAAAAGCTCGAGGTAAGGTGTCACCGGTGTGAACCTCCTCTCATCCTTCCAGAAAATCTTGCCTCTTCTGCATTTTGATGAGATTCTTGAAACTCTAGATTTAATCAAGTAGTCGAATTACATGGATCCATGTTTGGGAACGTGATAAAATTTTAATTTTTCTGCTGCGTTTGTATCACGGAACCCCAAAAAATACAATAAAATTTTGAGCTAATGTTTTTCAAAGAACTTGTACTATGATTTGAAAGTAAGAAAGAGGTTAATATTTTATGTAACATATTTTGATTATAAATCCCCTAGTCTTCTTATTTTAGAATTTTGTTATATTTGGTTAACTAAACACTTTTATGCTTGTAATATATACTCATTGAGTATTTTTGTACTCATTTTTCTCTATTTTCAAAATCTTTTCAAATAGTTGTGCCTGATAGTTGACCTTTGATCCTAAGGAGTTCTATAGATAGATTATTTAACGTTGGCCCAAAAATCTTGCTTTCATGTTGCTCTCTTTTTTATGGCCATAATATTGTATATTTTAAATTTAAAACTTTTGTAGACATATTAATGTAAATTATATACAAACTATTGTTAAATTAATCTTTACTACTATTTGAATGTGAACTCGACTTATATATATATAAATATTTCTATTTAAACAAAATGCTAAGTATCAAGTTTATTTAATTTTGTTAAAGATGATCTAAAAAGTGTAGAAAAGCTCTAGTGTTCATTTCAAGCTATATGAGACAATATGAGATACTAACTATCCACCTCAAACTATATGAGATAAGGTGTGACACATGTAGTGATGGAGCTACTAATAATGGGTTTTATAATCATGATGGTTATTTGTTTAGAAATAATAGATTATGTGTGCCTAAATTCTCATTATGTGAATTACTTATTATGGATCATTTGGTAGTGGTTTGATTGGACATTTTAAGGTTTAAAAGACTTATGAAATTCTGATTGAACTCTTTTTATGGCCTAATATGAAGCAAGATGTTGTTAGAATTCATGATGAATGCATTGCTTATAAAAAGACTAAATCTAAGTTGAAACCCTATGGGTTATATATACCTTTACACATACCTAATGAACCTTGAACTAACTTTTTAATGGATTTTATACTATGTTTACATAGGATGAAAAAAGGGCAAGATAACATATTTGTGGTTGTTAACAGAATTAGTAAGATGATTCTTTTTATTGCTTACCATAATACTAATGATGCTACTCATGTTATTTATTTATTATTTAAAATGTTGTGCATTTGCATGAAATTCCTAAGAGCATTGTCTAAATGATAAAGGAACCTAAAAAATAACACTTTTGAAGCTTTTGGATATGCGAACCACCCATATGCAATAAACATATAAACCCTTTCGTCAATTTGATTTCATGCTCAAGAGAGCTAGAAAATAAGTCAAGATGATCAAGGTTAGAACCCTAAGGATACTAAGTCCTTAAAACCCTAACTTATAAAAGATGCCATAAAGTTCAATTAATTCCTTAATAAGTTTGAACTTTATTCACCCAATAACACAAAGAAAGTAATTCTTTTAAATAAAATCTCATTAATTATAAAACTTAATTGTTGTTTTATAGCCTCCATATGAGTATTTATACTCTAACACAAATAAAGGAAAAGGTGGAATAAAATAAACATCCTAAACATAAACAATATAAAACCCTAATTAAACTAAGTGTTTTAACCTTTTTAGTCATAAATAACTTTGTTGAATGGGTGCATAACCATGAAAAACTTGAAATACTTTGTGCCTGAATTGCTCGCTTCCAAATACAACCATGTCATCAATACCTACAATTGTGTTGCCAAAGCACACTCTTAGGCACGATCATGGCAAAATTCGTGTCTAACTTTAAAAACTTAATCTCAAAGAAACTAGAACTTTCACACAACTGTGTCAGGTTCTAAATAGTCCACTTAAATTTACTTCAAATCTTACATAACTGTGTCTCCAAGTTGCAAAATCATGTGTATCTCTTGTACTTAAAGTAAATGAAAAAAATTAAGTTCTTCTTTATCTTGGACTTCAATCATTATTGAATCATGCCAAATTGACTTTAAAAAGCCATGTAGAGATTCCTTAAATTCTTTAGCTCTTGTTATTGTAACCAAACCTTTATGATATTACAAAACATTCACGGGTGACTTCCTCAATCCCTACTAAGTTAGCCTTATGTTACATTAAGTCCTTATTGATTCGCATCATTACAAGTCAAGGGAGCCTCACGATATATACCCTATTACTAGACTCCTTCTTTAATAGATTTTATTAACATAAATGTTTATTCTTCATTGTGTTCTAAATAGGAAGGAATCGGTCAAATTCCATTTTTAGGGATCATTTAGGCAAAGTGCTAGCTTTGACATGTCAAAAAGTTTTGGATGTATGGATAGTGGAGTTAGCAAAAGCTATAACTATCCTATTTAGATAAAAAAAACTACTTTTAAATTTGGTTATCATAAGTTAAAGGTGGAAAGTGATGCATTAGATGTTATAACTTCACTTTAAGGCAAAAACTAGGGCTTTTCCTTTATTGCTATTGTGCTTTTTGAGATTCACCACTTAATTTCTAACTATCAAGAAGTCTCTTTCAAAAAAATTTTGGTCAAGAAAATAAAGTAGCACATTTCTTACCTTGTTGGTTATTTTTTTATTAATGTTTAATTTGATACTTTTTATTTCCAATTAATGTTTAACTCTATTGTTATTTCCAATTAATGGTTGATTTGATGCTTTTTATTTAAATGAAATCTTAAAAAAAACCTCAAATTATTATCATTTAAAAGAACATTTATCAAACTTCATTATGATAGTTATTCTATTGCATATATTAAATCATGACTTTACTCTTTTCTTTTTCCCCTTCTTCTCCTTTTTCTCCTTTTGGTTGCTTTTTTTTTTTTTTTGCTGCTTGTCGAGTCCACTACCCACTCCTCTCGCGATATGTTTGCTCCCCATTTATTATTCTTCTCACATCTTTCTCCCCTATCATTAATCAATTCCTTCATCTTATTCTTCTTCTTATAGGTCGATCACTCTCTATCTCCCACCTTTCTCGACAAACCCTCCTCATTCGTTGATTCCTACTGTTTCCTTAATTTTTTTTATTTTTGAATTAATGTAAATGAAACCAAAAAATAATAATAAAATAAATTAATGGGTTTTTTTTTGTGTTGTGTTAGGTTGGTTCTACTTTTAATTAATGCGATTAAAAAAATTTAAGAGATCAAGGTGTTTGCATTTTAGCAATACCAATGTCTTTTTTCTTTTTTTATTATTATTAGATTTGTAAAAAAAGTAATAATTAATAATGGTTATAGTATCTTTCAAAAGTGGCAAATAAATGATAATTTAACTCTTCTTCTTCATTCGTCCATTTCTCTCTCTTCAAGAACTAGTCTTCACTATTCACTGTTCAAGGGTATTTTTTGGCCAAAAATACCTAAAAAATGCAATTTCTACAATATTACTAGGTTATTTCCTTGATTTAAGCTCAGATCTCAAATTATAATGGATTTTTAACTCATTTTATAAATAATTTTTTGATAGTTTATGCAGGTTTAATTCCATTTTGAATGTTCTAATAAAAAACTTTTGTTTGTCTACCTAAAGAGCAGTGTGAGTCTGCTAAGAGCAGTATCTAGCTATGGAAGAAAACAACCATAACTAAGACAAGCTTGGAGCTCCTTCGTAAGGCTACAGTTGGTGGCTCCCAATAGCGATGAGATTTGAATCATATCATTAGTGGTTGTAGTAAAATGAACTTATCTGATGGAGATCTGATTTTCCTGTGGGTTAGTGATATAATGCAAACTTGCATAGTTATTTAGGAATTATAAGTGTTGTTTTGTTTCATTTTAGTAAGTTTTGTATGCTTATTTAGTTATGCAATTGTTATTTTTAGTTTTCAATGCTTTTTATGGTGGTTTGTATGTTTTTTATATGTTTTTAGGTTTAATTAATGCATTAGAAGGACCTTGGATTTGTTAGAATGAAGTATGAAGCTTGAAAAGACAAAGGAAGTTGAATTAGAGTTGTGCTGAATCGTTACACCAGTGACAACTCATTACAGAAGCCATATGTGCTGACACGACCCGTTGTGCCGATTCGTTCCACTTGTGCCTCATCAAAGAGATGCAACTTTTCAACTCTAAGCAATTTTCGTATTTTGGTCATAACTTCTTTTAAAAATGTCCAAATGAGGTGATTCAAGTTGCTCTAAAAGATAACTCAGAGATATAAGACTTTCATAAAGGATGTTCTCCAAATAAGGTCATATGAAAGGATAAAAATGTCCTAGAAGTTACTGCATAGAGTTATGACCTTTTATGTAAAAGGGCACCTTTTCAATTTGTAAATCCTTTTTAACCACCTCTAGGGTCTATATATAGATCAGTGGCAACCTATAAGGAGGAGATTTATTCATATATATGTTCATACATCATTATTATAAGAAGTACAAAATTTATTTTCTTAGGCTTAGTCTAGTGTTTTAAAGACCAATTAGAAGAAAATAAAAAGGAAACAAAAAAAGAAGATTGCTCTACATCAGCAAGTGTTGGAAGATTATTAAAAGGGTTTTATCAATTCCTTTTCTTCTTTTCTTATTATTTTCTAATCATGTTTATTGGCTAAGTCTTGTTGAGAAGCAATGATAAATTAAATAAGAACTACATTTTCTATCTTATTTTGTTTATGATTTAATTTCAATTAGTGCTTGATTAAGTTATTTATGATTGATCACCATATAAAACTTATTTTAATTAAATTACTTACAATGAGAGTTGGAGTAATTTGGTGGAAATATAATTGAGATTACTTAAGAATTGGATTTACTTGGAGACAAGGAATTCATCTTAAGGGAAACGATTAGTAGATTACTTGTGATTTCCTTGTCTATCTCTACAATACACCGAGAGAGCTTGTAGACTCTAGACGGGAATATCCTTAATTGACAACGAGAGTTGCTTTTATGGATTTATTGGTATAATGTCATTTATGATTTTCTCTTATCTCTGCAATACACCGAGAGAGCTTGTAGACTCTAAGGAGAAATACTTCTAATTAATAACGAGAGTTACTTTTAGGGACCTTACTTTAATTTGCCAACGAGAGTTTTTTTTAAAGATTATACGCACTAATTTCCGATCAATATGTTTTGTGATAAATTCTTATAAGTTCTTGTTTACATTTTGATTTGTGCTTCTCTTTTATATATATTGTATTTCTTATTCTGTTTAGTATTATAGTAATTAAGAATAATTAGATCACCAATTCTATTTGATTTAGTTTTGCCTATCCATCTGAATATTTGCTCGGTTAATACTTAATTCTTCCTAAATCCCGAGTGTTTGACACCCGACTTGCTCTATACTAAGTCCTTAGAGACTAGGGTTATACAATTCTACCTGCTTCAGTTAGATTTTTTTAGATTTGTATTGCCTTGGCTGTTTTATTGTAGATCAAGTGGTTACAAAGGGTGTAATCTCATATAGAGAATATATATTATTATCCTCCTAATTTTGTTTTCTACCTCTTGGTAGATCTTGTTGTATGCCCTTCCTAGGGTACTTCTATGTTCTCTTTAATGAACACTTAATTTCCATATATATATATATATATATATATATAATCATGACACTAGTTAAAATTGGTTTGATTCACATTAGAAAAAATAAATAACACATGCATACGTACTATGTTGAATTGATTATTTAGATAGATAGAATAATTGAATCATCAATTTTGAAATTTAATCTATTTTCTTATTATTTCATTATAGCAAAAAGAGGAAATAAATATATAATAGGTTGATGAATATTTAAAAAGAGTATGCTCATTGCTTCAAAAAAAAAAACAAAAACAAAGGGTATGCTTATGTTTGCATAGTTGGTAGTTACATCATTTACAAATAAAAATTTGGGGGTCCAGAAACGAAAATAATAACAACCGGTGGTGTGGATGCGTAATCAATTAAAATTAGAAATGGGTCAACCGGTTGCTGCCGGTGGACCACGCGGAAATCGTACCAGTGTACGGTAAGTGGCCGGTGGCGGTGCAATTAATTCACAAAAGTTTTCGTCCGTTCAAAGAAAAATCAACAAAGATTTTGGCTTTGTCGTGTAAAAGGTAAAATTATGACAATTTTATTAATAAAATGTCATAATAAACAGAAAAGCAACAAATTTGGGGTAATGGAGGACAGGACATTCGGATGTTGAAATGAATCATGGACAGCTGTTTCGACATTATCTTTTTGACTTAAAAAAGCTTTTTAGGATGGTTTATCAGTCCCATAATTTGGTGGTTTTGTATTAGGTTATCTATAAAGTCATGTCACCTCTAGTGAAACAGTTTTTTTTTTAGGAGAATTTCTTTTCTTTTTTCCTAATATTATTCTCCCACCATCTTTTCATTCGATAATATTTTTAGTTCATATATACTTCATTTTAATCACAAAAAAAAAAAAAAAAAAAAAAAAAAAAACTTATCAGTTCAATGGATTAAAATGTTTTATATAAAATATGGGAAAAAGTAATTATATGTAATTGAATTAGATTTGTAAACAAAGCAGGTTTTGGGAATGTAACTGATTAATTAATTATATGTAATTGAATTAGATTTGTAAACAAGGCAGGTTGTGGGTATCCCGAATAGATTGAAAAATAAAACTTAGTACCCCCTTTAACAAAGTTGAAGCACAAACTACATCACTAGAAAGGTCAAACAGATGAAAAGTATTTACTAATACACAATATAGTTTTTATAGAATAATGATTTTAGAACGAAAAAATTATTAATTAAATTTGACATTATTAATATCATTTTATCACTTTATACTTTACTACTTTATTGACTAATTTTTTTTTATTTTAATATTTTTTTAATGATAAAATTAGTTTTTAATTGGTTTGGTTTCTAACTTAATATTATAATTTCAAAACAAATTATTTAAACATGTATTTTTAATTTTATGAAGACGAAAAATATATCAATTTTTAATAAATTATGATATATTTAGTAACATTTTGATAGCTTATTCGATAAATAATTCACTTGAAATTAATTTTATATTAAATTTTTGCATATTATTTGCATTATGTTAATTACAAGAAATTAATGATTTTAATTGATTGAATATCAAAGTGTAATGTTAAAATGATATTGTCTCCCATGAGTAGTCAACTGGTAAAAGGTGTGAACATTCAGTTGAAGAGATCATGAATGGAACCTCCACCTAGTCTATCTCCTCTCATTGTGGTGTTGGGATTTAATCACTTGATCTATGTCAAAATGATATTAAAAGGACAAAGTCATGTGATGCAAAAATGTAAAGTCACATTATTTTTTAAATATTTTTATAATACATCTGTCTAATAAATTTAATAAATAACTAATTTAATATGCTAATTTTATACGGGGATCAACTAGAAAATGTATTATTTAATTAGATACAATTCCTTGAATAGGAAGTTCAAAAGGCCAAATCATTTTCTACAATATCCAAATAAGGATTATACTTTGAAAACCGATCTTTAGGTGCAAAACCAAGACTCAAAAACTTTGAATCATGGCCTTAAGAAGCTGAACCGAAACTTCTAACGTCCAATTCACTTATTCAGAGCTCGAATAAAACCTAAAAGCCCAAACTATCTTGAGAACCTTGAAAATCTCACCGAACTGAACCTAGAGGTCTTAAAAGACTCCTAGAACTTCAAATATTTTTAAAAATGACCCAAAACATAATGCAAGTGATGAAATGTGTGGGTCTTTTAGGACTGTTAATGATAACTGTCCATTGTTAGTTTGTTAGTAGTTGTTAGCATGTAATATTTGTTATTCTATGTTTATCACATCACTGTGTTTGTTAGCTACCTTGTACCGTATATTATATACCGATGTGAACTTAACAATTCATTTAATGAAAAAAATTCACTCACTCTTAAATATATTATTGACTTGGTATCATAGTTAAGTCCTTTTTTTTATTTCCCGTATTACTTCAGTTTCTTCCTCTTCTTCTTCTTTTTCTTCTTCTTCTTCTTTATCCTCTATGATCTCTAACAATAACACCACCTCTACTATATTCTTCATTTCTACTATCGTTCCTACTCAAGTCCAACAAACTTCCTTCGTAATATTAACTTTAAAGAACTATGTTTCATGGAATCTCCAATTCACTCCTCTTCTCAATTATTATAATCTTTATAGGATTATCAATGGCATCAAACCTCCTCCTCCTCGGGAAATCCTCAACTCCACCATAAATCAATTGTCCATTAATCCTGAATATACAACATGGTATGCTCAAGATTAACCATTATTTTTTTGGTTGCTTTCATCCATTACTAAAGAGATTTACCGTTAATTGATCGACCTCAAATTTTCTTCTAATGTTTAGTATGTCTTAGCTAATCCTTACGGTGTCATTAGCAATACTTAATGCACTTAATTGCACATCAAGCTGCATAATCTCTCTAAAGACACTAATTCTATTTCTGAAAACTTATATCAAGCAAAAGCAATAGCAGACTCTTTGGCTCTTACCAGACAAGCCATTTCAACCTTAGAGTTTAATGCAATTATATTCCCAAAACTAGGGGCAAAGTATAATGGCATCATTGGAGCCTTTTAACAAAGGTATAAATCACCTTCGTTCCATAAACTCCATGCGCAATTGGTTGCTTACAAGCTTCTTTTGAAATCATAAGAACATGTTGTTCTGGTGGCTAACATGGTTCAGTAAAGCAACTTTTCCCCTACTACACTAAATTCTTACTTTTTGGTTAAGGCCAATCAGGGTCGTTCTTCACAGTGAGGTAGTTATCGAAGTTATTCAAATACTACCTCCTGTTATATTTATAGGTTTACAAATCATTTTACTCTTGATTGTTAACACATATTTAATATGTCCTTCTCATCTTGAGGTCACTCCATATTCTCTTTAACATATTTTCCTTCATCATACTCTTTTAGTCCTCATCAAGCTTCTTTTTCAAAATTACCGCCCTCTACCTCCACTGGGCTACTTCCTACACCTTTTGCTGATCATCAATCCTAGTGGTACCTAGACACAGGTGCCACTTATCATGTCACCTCAAACTTAGTTTCTCTCAATATTTTTAAAGAGTACAAGGGGAAGGTGAAATTGATTATTGTTAATGGTCTTGGTTTGCCCATAATCAATGTTGGTTACACTATTATTCCTTCTAACTTAAAAGCACTACACTTAAAATATGTTTTTCATGTTGCTAATATCATAAAACCACTTCTCTCTATTAAAAAATTATGTGCTGATAATAATTGCTTTTTGGAATTTCATTATAACCATTGCCTTGTCAAAGACCAGGTTTCTAAGAAAAAAAATACTTCATGAAACAACCAATCTTGGCCTTTATAAGTTGTATGGTGTTCATCTTAGAACTTAAGTTCTCAATGTCGAAGCATACCTTACAAGCTTGGAGGATCAGCATGATAGACTAGGACATCTAAACTAACAAATAGTTCAACATTTAATTAACTCCTTTCATTTTTCTTGTTCATCCAATAAAATAAAATTTAACAAATATGAAGCTTGTTATTTAGGAAAGCTCTATAGAATTTCCTTACTATTGACAAATTATCATAGCTCCTATCCCTTGCAACTTATTTATTCATATGTTTGGGGTCCATCTCTATTGTGTTCATTCTCTAGTTTTAAGTCCTTTGTCATTTTTATAGATGATTATTGACTTTATTACATGGTTGTTTCCAATAAAATGTAAAAGTGATGTACCCTCCATTTTTTAAAAATTTCAAGCGATGGCTGAGAAACAATTTAATTGTAAAATCAAGTCATTCAGTTTTAATTAGGGTGGCAAATATAGACCTTTACATAATTATTTTATCAATTCTTACATTATTCATCGAGACACATGTCCACATACACATAAACAAAATGGCACTGCTGAAAGAAAAATTTGAAATATAGTAGATATTAGTTTAACTCTATTAGGTCATTGTGGTGCACCATTCAAGTATTAGGAATTTGCTTTTGAAACAACAATATTCTTAATTACTAGAATGCCTACTACTTCCTCACAAAATAAAATACCATTTAAGCTACTATATCATAAATATCCTGACTATTCATTTCTTTGAATTTTTTGTTATGCAATTTATCCACTTTTATGCTCTTATAATTAGCATAAATTTTCTTTCCATTCCAAGCAATGTGTATTTTTAGGTTATTCTCCTACTCATTTGGGTTACTATTGCTTAGATAAATCCATTATAAAAATATATATTATTGGTCATGTACAATTTGATGAAATTTTTTTTCTTTCCATCAAGTTTTCTGATGTTCTAACAGTCTTGATGTTCCACTAGTCAGTGTGCCTTCCTCACTATGGCTAAAGATCAATTATCCCGTGGATTACTATCTTTTAGACAACTCAAGTTTTGACTCAAACTCAAACTCTTCTTTTTGTTATTTATCTCATACTCCATCTAAAGACTCCTCATTCCACTCATATGCTATCCCTACCTCCAACTCTATATCTTCACTAATAACTTTAATGTCATCTTCCCCTTCCTCACCGTAATAACCGACACCAATCCAAGCATACAATCTTGAGGGCATCAAATTATTTACTGATTTATGCCCTCCTTCTACCGAACTTTAACCTCTTATCCAATAAACCCAACAACCATGAACACATCCAATGTAACTTAAATCATCCACACTCAACCACAAACTAACAACCCTATCCACTACCATCACCAAGCCCACCCCTTTAATTCCTGTTAAACCAACATTATACACCAAAGTTATATAAAGCCCAGAATGGCAACATGCTATGAACCTTGAAATGACAACCTTACTTCGCAATAAAACATGGACACTAGTACCTCCACCATTCGAAAGCAATGTTGCTAGCAATCCCTAGGTATAAAAAATTAAGTGCAAAGCAAATGGCACAGTTAATAGGTATAAAGCATGTTTGGTGGCTCGGGGTTATACACAAAAGTATGGACTTGATTATCAAAAAAATTTCAGTCATGTTGTCAAGCCCATGACCATTTGCACAATTCTCTTTGTTACAGTATCGAATGGTTAGCCACCTTATCAACTTTATGTCTGTAATGTTTACATGGTACATCCATAAGGCTTTGAGGATAAAGGGTTTTCTAATAATGTTTGTTAGTTACACAAGTCTCTTTATGGACTTAAACAAGCACTAAGGGCATAGTTTCAAAAACTGAGTAATTTTTTAATAAATGTCAGAGTTGGGTATTAAATTATCCAAACCACCTCATATTTTCTATAATAATTTGGGTATTATCTTCCTATCTTCTAACATAATTTTTTATGTAAGAACTCAACACATTGAAGTCAATTTTCACTTCATCCATCAGTAAGTTGCTCGCAAAGAGTTAACAGTGTCTGCGATTTCTTCAGTCGATCAATTAGATGATTTAATGAAAAAACTAATGTCTTCACCACTGTTCCGTCACTTCCATGAAAAGCTTTGGTTACTTTGCTTTCCACCATTAGCTTGAGGGGGCATGTTAATGATAAGTGTCCATTGTTATGTCCACTATTAGTTTGTCAGTAGTTGTTAACATATAATATTTGTTATTCTATGTTTATCACATCACTATGTATGTTAGCTACCTTGTACCGTATATTATATATTGATGTAAACTCAATTCATTTAGTGGAAAATATTCACTCACTCCTAAATGTATTATTGACTAGGACCCATGCACATGGGTAATGAAAACCACGCTTGAGTTTTTATATGTGTCCCAGTTTTGTATAAATTCTAATTTTTTATTTTTAGATAATTTTTTAGATTTTTTGGACAAATTTAAAAGATCATTGATACTAAGTCTCAAACCCTTTTAATAAGGGTGAATGACTTATGAAAATTGTTTCTCAAAGCACTCAAACCTTAAATTCTCTTCTGCTTCTTTTTATTTTTTTAAAGGATTTTAGACCCAAAATCCAAATTAGAACTCTTTCTAGTCAAAGCACATAACAAGGATAATTCTCTAAGGACCCATCAATCATTTTTATTAAAAAAAAAAAAAAAACATTTTTTATATATTTTGCATATTCTCTTCTCCTCTTAATTTTTTTCCTTTGATTATTTATCTTTCTATTTTAAATTTTTATTTATTTTATTTATTTTTATTTCCATTTTTACTTTTTATTTAATTTTTTTTATTTTTTATTGCTTCTTTCTCAATCTCTACATATTTTCTTCACCATTTTTTTTTATATTTTTATTCTTATCATTTTATATTATTATTATTATTATTATTATTATTATTATTATTTAATTTCTATTCATTTTATCATATTTAGCATCCTAACATTCTCATCATCATCCATTTCATTTATATTGTCATCTTTATTTTTATTTTTATTATTTTTTATGAATTTGTGGTTTTATAATTGTGTGAAGTAGTGTCATGGTGTTGACGTGGTGAAATTAAAATTCGGAAGTGTTTAATTCACGTTATTAGTTTGGCATATAAATCTTGTATTTTTATTGTTAAATTTTTTTTTTTATTTTCTTGATCTTATTTGCTCATTTTCTTGGTGTTTTCATTTTTATGATTAAAAATTCTATTTTGGTTATTATTTTAATGTGAAAATGCTATTTTTTTTCTCTATTTTTACTTTTTTACTTGTTATTGAATTTTATTCCATTAAACAATGTTTTGTTGATTTATATTTAAATTTTATATTTCTAACATAAAATTCTATCTTTTCAACTTCATAGTCCAAATTTGTATTTTTATTGAAATATTACTAATTTCTAATAAATATTACATTTTCAATATTTTTATCAATTCATTGATGTCATCTTTATAAAATGAGATTTTAATATAAAAATATCATTTTTATTAGTGAAATTTAATAAAGATGTGACCTTTACATTTTTACTACAAAGCTTTGAAATTTATTATTTAAATAAATATGTGCTATCAAAATAAAATGTTTTTCCTTTTAGCTTTATTTTCCTGTTTATTTTTTATTTTATTTTATTTATCTTATCTTATTTCATCTTATTTTTATTTTATTTTGAGTAATCATCCATCTACATATCATTTTAAAGAATACCAATGACCTTTATAATTAAATTCTCCATTTAGGAAATTCTTTTGTAATTACTCGAGGTGTTCTTTCTAATGCATTACATGACCCACGCACATTGCACTTGCATTATAATTCATTACTTGTTTTGATGTTCATTTCATTGTTTGATTAATTTCTTTCTTTTTGTTAAATACCATGTGTAAGAATGAAATATATTAAATGTTTATAAATGTGATGTGTGCTTGCATGTGTTTGCATACTAACCTTCATCTAACAATAATTATTAGAATATGACTTTTCTTTTAATTTCTATTTTGATGTATTTATTAGAATACAATATTTCAAGTGATGTAATCCTTAATCCCAATTCCCCTTTATTTATCTTTTCCATTTCAATGTATTTATTAGAGTAAGCTATTTCAAGGATTGTAATCCTTAATTCTTTGTCTCATTTTATTTTTGCTTGTTTTATTTGCTTTTATATATATATATATCTTGCATGCTTATGTGTTATTTTGCTTATATACTTATTTGTATTATTTGAAATATACGTTATTTACTTGATTTGTCATGTTTGCATATATGTTCATTTATTCACATCAATGTGATTTTGAATTTACCAATATTCAAGTGTGGTAATGCATCATTAAAAACAAAACTAGGATAATACAACATACAATTTAGGATATGTATATCAAGAAATAGTAAAGTAAATGCTACTCTCCAAACTTAGAATCTCTGATAAAGGAAATGGATTTCCATCGACTCATTTCCTATTTTCTAGTTGTGGTTAGGTGGAGACTATAAAATTACAGGGCTTACTCCATAAGGTTTTCCCACCCACATCATTAACATTCAAATGACAAAAATATTTATATTGTATATCTCTTATGAGTCACGATTATCATTTGCATACCATAAATTGGCAATTCTACTAGAGAAAATCTTTAGTCCTAAGGAGTTAAATTCAAAAAGGACTATTTCTTACTATACATACTTATTTTGCTTCCTATTACAACAACATACTAATTGCATTTTCACAACACTCATCACACTTGTACAACTGGTCCCTAGTGAACTGAATCCGCAAGCACATAGAGTCGTTTAAGTAGTAAAAATATCAATCCCATATGGAGTGGATGTTGATTACTGAATTACTCTTTATGTTTAGTTGTTTAGATAGTCAAATAAGGTCATTGCTAAAAATTTAAACTAATCTAGAAAACACAATTAAACTATTATAAAATTTATCAAGTAAATGAATATTAGGTTTTTATTCCCAGCTCAATTTTATCTAAATATATGTCAACTTCCTTATCACTTATAGATTTATTCCATTTCCTAAGCATCTTTGGACATACAAAAGTCTCTCCTAAGTACTCGCATAATTTATTAATTCTAACAACTACTCAAGTGGTTAGCTTCTGCTACTTAATCAATTAATTATTTTCAATATTAAAGAAAGGCATTTTAGGGAATATTAATAACGAAATTGTCTCCCTACCAATTTGATTTAATTAAAAAATTATTATTTTATTCTAAATAAAGATCTTCTTCCGATCTAACCTTATTGTCTGATTCAATTCCAAGGGTGATCAATCCTAGGAAACAATTAAGTTCAATAATAATCATGGATTATATGTTTAGTGATAAGTAATTTAACCAATTAAGTTTATACTTGAGTCAGGTCTAAAAACCCCAACTATAAATTTAGCTACTCATGGCAATTGAAAAGAGAAAATAAGAAGAATAAAAAATTTCAAACATAAACATTATCTAATATTAAAATAAGGAAAAAAGATTAATCAGAAGGAAAAATCCTTTTTCATTCTTCTTCAATTGAATAGTGTTTATATTCATTCTTCAATCTTCTACTTTTGATAATCCTTCAGTAGATAACAAAAATCCCAATGAAAAATTAAAATAAAATTGTTCACTTCAAATATGAAAAAGAAAATAAGTTGTATTTCATACCAACTAACCTCTTAAAAAAGGAAAAACAAAGCTATATATAATTACCCTAAAATAAACTTATTTGATTTTTTACCGTCGTGCATGACTGTGCATCACTATATCTCCAAAATTCATCAAAACAAGTATAGTCATGCACTCCTTTATGCATACCATGCATCAATAGACATTAAGCTTCTTCAGATCTAGTATGGACATGCACACATTTGTGCATAGCTATACATCTACACCTCAACTTCTTTTTTGAATCAAGTATGGCCATGCACACCTATATGCATAATCGTGCATTTGTGGATCTCTGCAAAGCAGTCTTTATAGGCTCAAGTATAGCCATGCATGCCTCTTCATCTTGATTTCATAGAGTTTTTCATCTTTCCTCTTCAATTTCTTGCTTAGACTCCACTTGCCTCAATCTCAACTTAAGCATATTTAACCAAACAACATAAAAAGTATAAAAAAAAAATTAACTAAAAACAATCAAAATTCAAATGAAATTATAAGAACCTATACAAATATAAGTTATAAGGTATTTAAGTAAATAGTGTAAATATTAAAAATTATTCTAAACAATTTGACACCTAAAATTTAATTAATAAGTGCTCAAAATCTACTATTTTTCGCACTTATCAACTCTCCCACTCTTGACCTTTTGCTTGTCCACAAGAAAAATATGAAAACACCTTATTCATAAGAAGAACTTAATCATTAATTAGCTTTAACTTAACTAGCTAAGGCAATCTTTACTTAATATAAAGCTTAAAAATTAAGATAATAACTCGAGGTCAAGTACATGCTAAATTACCATGTGGAGAGCATACTTCTCAATTGAATTCATGAAAATGAGAAATTAAAATCAAAGAAAGATGGAAGCAAATAGAGATTAATTCAAAACTTGGCTAATCTTAGAATTCTTAAGTATAAGGCACATTTTAAGCATTTTCATTATTTTATTTAATAAAAGCTTTCTTAATTGTAGTATCCCCTACCTTTCTCGTACTACTCATTGTGGATACCTCATAAAGGGTCTTTTGGATACTCAAACTCTATTTAAGAGCAATAGAGTAGAAAGAGCATCTAAAGATTTTAAATTTCAAAATTTTAGCTCCTTTTAAATGAGGGCATTTTACACTCCATTCCATTTTTAGTTTCTTTTTCTTTTTATAGCAACCAAGATGCACAAGATTTGATTAAATTCAAGAGTTAAATTTTAAATCTCTACTTACAAACACTTTTCTCAAAAATCAAGACTCCTTGTTCAATCACTCATTTAAGAACTAAGCATTGAGTTCATTAAGGGTTAAAAAGTCCCTAACCATAAATCATTATCCTAATCTTAAAATTCCAAACTTATATTAAATGAAGATTAACACATCTTTTCAGGAAAACAATATTCAATGAATTAGGCTCTACTCAAGAATAGGTCTTAAAAACTCAAGTGTTGTGCATGAAATGCATCCTAATAATTGAATACAACAAAAGACATAACAAAATGAAATGCATGTTCCCTTCCCTTTTACTAAATTAAAAACAAAATAAAACAAAAAGTAAAAATGCAAGAAGGTACTCCCCTTTCTAGAGTGGTGGTGGAGGCGAGGAATTGCTAGAATTGGTGATATGTACGAGCTTTTTGAGCTTGTGCTTGTTAAAAAAATTTTATCATGACCAAGAGCTTATCCAACCTAGCATATAGCTTCAATTCCAATATATCCAAATAACGTACTACCATTTGTTCTATAGTTGCTTCATTCTCTGAAGCTTTCCTCTTGATCCATGACTCATTACTACTTCCCTCACTCTCCTTATTTTCTTTTGAAGAAGAATTGTTCATTTGCTTTAAAGCATATTAGTGCAACAAATAAAATTTCCTATTCTCGACGTCCTCCATTTAATGATGATCTCAGTTCGGATGAGCATCCTTGGACTTAAGGTCTTTAATATAAGGACCTCATTCCTTTAGTGGAGTATGACATATTTAATACATAAAAGTATTACACCAAAGTTGCAATGATATGTCCTATAAAGAGAGCTACCTTCCATGTTTGCATGACACACCACATTGTTTGGGCAATGAAGTGAGCACTAGAAATTCTAGTGTTAGTATGCATGCACCATAATATAAAAGGTTCATCTTTTAAAACATTAGAACTATCTTGCTTCCCAAAGATGTTATGTGACATAAATTTTTGCACTAGCAAGTAAGCATAATCTTTAACTAAACCACTAACCATTATCTTTCTCTCACTAAAACTATTATCCTCAATGATTCTTCTCTAAAAAGAAAGGATGTCAAATTCTTTTGGAGGTTGTTTAAGCCTTCCATTAGGAAAGAAAAAAACATAGGACATAAGTTCAAAATCAATATAAAACTCTTTTCCAAAAAGTATACATGATAATATTTACTTACTTTCTTTCACAAATTTAAAAGTTGTGTAGAATTCAAGTGTGAGTTCATACAATGTATCATATTTCATTTTAATAAAATTAGTCCAACCCAATTGATCACATAAAATAACAATATCTTAATCAACCCCTATGTCATACAAAACATCATCCTCAAAAAATTTAGGCAAAGTAAAGTTTCACTTTAATAGATAGTGAAATTTTATACCCTCCTCGTGCAAATGAATAGGAAAAGGAGCACCACACTCTATTGTGAATTCACTCACCTCATCACCATTTTGCATTATTGCCTTACCTTTCCTTTGCCTTGCTTGATTGTGCTTTTCTCATGACATTTTGAAGCAAAAATAAGAATTGAAAATTATAAGCACAAAGTGAGTTGAAAAATAATTAGCTAAGGTTTCTTAAAATTAAAGAATGATAATTTTGAACAACATGCTTGTATATATATATATATATACAAGCATCTATTGTGAATTCACTCACCTCATCACCATTTTGCATTATTGCCTTACCTTTCATTTGCCTTGCTTGATTGTGCTTTTCTCATGACATTTTGAAGCAAAAATAAGAATTGAAAATTATAAGCACAAAGTGAGTTGAAAATTAATTAGCTAAGGTTTCTTAAAATTAAAGAATGATAATTTTGAACAACATGCTTGTATATATATATATATATATATATATATATATATATATATATATATCCCTAGACACAAAGGATAAATAAAACTTAAAAATTTTCTCCTTAATTTGGAAGGAGAAGAAAATTTTTAATTGTGAAAAGGAAAGAAAAATAATTAAAAACCTTATTCTTAGTTGAATATTGACTTTACTAAGTTTCAAAATAATAATAAAATAAACCCTAATTTAAAAGGGAAATTAAAAATAACTTTGAAATATGAAAAAGGAAATTTAATTCAAATCATAAAAAGAAAAGGAAATTAAATAAAAAATAAAATTAAAACTAATAAGAAGAAAATAAAATTCAAAAGAAAATTAAAAATTTTCTAAAAACTACAATTAACTCCCCCCCTTACCCCCCACACTTAAATTCAACATTGTCCTCAATGTTGAGAAGCTTGAAAATAAAGAAATTTGAATGTGTAGAATTTCAAACATGCATGGTTGTGCACTTTAGAGTCCACAGTTATGTGCCTATTTATGAGTTGTTAACTTGTGCTTGTGCATGACTATGCACTTGTGAGTGCACGACCATACCTACACTAGGTTTTACTAAAGTGTCAAGTGCACAACTATGCACTCTAGAGTGCATAGCCATACCTGCACATGTGTCTATCAAAATATATGAGTGCACAACTATACATCTAACTTGCATAAGCACAGTCGTGCATACCTGCAATTTTCAATTTATACAAAATGTGTTAGACACCTTTTAGCACTTAAAGCAGTACATTTCATACTAAAACATCTAAGATATGAATATACATTTGTAAAATATAATTTTGCACCATAATTGTTCGTAAAACACACAAGTACATTGTATTATAAAAAAAGCTAAATATTATTCAAACTTACAAACCGAACTTAACATAATACAAATGTATAAACTTTTAAACACTTGAAAATAAAAACAACATTAATCATTAACTTTAAAACACATCAATCCTATGGTGGGGCATCATCTTGTAGCAATGGGAAAGGTGAAGGCATAAAGCCTTGATATGTAAAAAAGTCTCGAAGCTCTTGATCCATCCATTGCACATTTCTTGTAAGTTCTTCAACATTCAACATTCAAATTGTCCATTTATGCCACTATATCATGCATTTCTTTTTCTTTTTCTTCTTCTTACATATCTTAGGGCTTTTGTTGCTGAGGACCTTATTTATTGGGGAGTCTAGAGAGTTTATAACCACTAAGAGTGCTTTCTATAGTACCTATTGCTTGTATCATGTTTATGTCTATGGTCTCCCTCCCATAAACTCTCTCAAATTTCATGTTCTCAATATCAAACCCCACACAACATGTAATTACCATCACAAATCCTCTAATTTTGATGGAAGCATTGAAATTTTATGCAACATCCATATGCTTTAGAGAAATAGCATGACATGTATCTATTTTCTGATTATTCACCATGCAATAGAGGGTTGCTAACTCGATGTTTAGAATGACCGAATTTGCTTCTTTCCTTTTAAAAATTATGTGTGCCATTAAATAGTGCACATACCTTAAAGCATATGAACAGATCTTAAACTCTCTACATGTCCTAGCCTCATATGTTGCATGCCTATCACCCATCAGTTCCCTCTAAAACTCATCTTTATCAAAGAAAATATTTGCATTTTGATTTTTAGAGAATTTAAAGATATCATTTAATTGAAACAATCCTAATTTAAAGTCTTGATTCCCAAGTCTATAGAAGTGGAATTTAGCCCCATCTTCTATATAAAAAGGTCACAAAAATTCATAAGTTAGTGTAAGGTACATAGGATGTTCCCTAAGCATGAATGGTTCCCACCCAACCCTTTATAAAGGCATGATACCTTATCTAATATACTTATATCCTCTAAAGCTTTCTTGTTTAAGTACCTATTTGATTGGATTATCCTAAAAATTATGTCCTTTAGTTTCTTATGTTAGAGTTTGTTAACAAAAATAATATTTTTAGGAAAATTCTTCACTTCTTACTCTTCCTCTTATCCCCTTAGGTTGGTAGAATTTACACTAAGTCTAGAACATTTAGGAGGAGGGGTTACATGCTTGGTGACATGTGATTTCATTCTCACCATTGTTTTTGCTTGATATTATTAAAAGAATAAAGATTTTTGGAGACTAGGGTTTGAGTTTGTGTGAATATGATGAAAAGAATAGGAAATTTGGTAATTTAGGAAGAAAATGAGAAGTTATAGAAGTGGTAGATAGATTTTATGTCAGAATTAAATAAGAGGAATAAAGGGTAATGTCTTTTGGATTGAAGAGTATAATTTTAAAGGTGCATAATCATAATGCACGACTATGCACTTTGCTTTAAAAGTGCTTTTTAGAATATTTGCATGACTGTGCACATTATGGTTAACAACCATACTTGTGAGCTATTTGGACAGGTTTCTAAGTGCATGACTATGCACTTAAATGTGCATAGCCATACTTGAGATTTGAATTTCAAACCTGATGAGTGCATGGCTTCACACTTACATGTGCATGGCTGTGTAATTTTTACAAATTTTTAGCCTGCCTAAAGTTTTCCTTATGCATGGCTGTGCATGTATATTTAAGTCTAAATATGACTAAAAAAATGACATTTAACACAATACTCATCTCCTAATTAACATTAATTCAAATAACATTTAATTCCTACTCTACTTTTTAATTTTATGGTAAGCAACATTCATATAAGAAGCAATAGTAATTCTTATCATGAAAAGCACAACAAACTATAATGAAAATTAATGAAAATCTTATTGTCCTTTATGTTCATTGGCTTTTGACAATATTGCTTTTATCCCCTCATCTTTCTCTTTGCATACCTAAAAATTTTCTATAAAGGGGAATAAAAAACTAGAAAACAAATGAAAAACTAAAAGCACACAAATTAAACTAAAAGAAACCTAAGAAGCGCTTATTTAGGAGGTCATAAGTTTGACCTTCTTATACTTCACTTAATAGAATCATGCAAATAGGTAACATAGTGAAACACATCACCATTGCCTCCAAAATACTTGTTCAATAACTAGCCATTTACCTTAAAGTTATTCCCTTGAGCATTAGTCGATTCAATTGCTCTATATGGATATCCTTTGGTCACTATAAAAGGTCCTTACCATCTTGATTTTAACTTCTCTACAAAAATTTTGAGTATTGAGTTAGAGAGTAACACATGATCACCACAATTGAACTCTTTCTTCCTTATATTTGCATCCTATCATCTCTTTATCTTTTCCTTGTACAAGCTAGAGTTCTTATACACCTTTTACTTGATTTCATCTAGCTTATTCAACTGTAACATTCTCTTCTCATTGTCACTACCCAATACGCTTTGTGTTCTATCTCCATAAGAAGATGACAAGATTTTCCATACATTAATTGAAAAGGTGACATACTAATTGGTGTCTTGTAAGTTGTTTTATATGCCCTTAATGCATCATCAAGCTTGCTATCCCAGTTTTTTTAGATTTCCCCATTGTTCTCTCTAAAATCTTTTTCAATTCCTTATTACTAACTTCCACTTGCCCACTAGTCTGAGGATGATAAGGTGTTGCTACCTTGTGTTTAACCCTATATTTAGCTAATAACATCTTCATATTCTTATTGCAAAAATGAGAACTTCAATCACTAATTATGATCCTTAGAATTCTAAATCGAGCAAAAAGTTTCTTAAGAAACTTACATACCATGTTAACATCATTGTTGGCACATGCTTGGGCTTCAACCCATTTAGGCACATGATCAACACACACAAGGATGTAACAATTACCTTTTGAAGATGGAAAAGGTCCTATGAAATTAATATCCCAAACATCAAAGATTTCCACTTCTAAGATCCCTATTTAAAGAATTTTATCCTTCTTTGTTATGTTCCCACTATGTTGGCAAGAATCACAAGCTTGCACAAAATCTCTAGCATCTTTGAAAATTGATGGCCAATAAAAACCACTCTTTAGCACTTTAGAGTTTATTCTATAGAGGCCATAGTGTCCTCCACATATTAAACTGTGATAGTGGCAGAGAATAGATTACATTTCCTCATTAGGTACACATCTCCTAACAATGCCATCCCTCCACATCTTCCAAAGAAAAGGATCATCCCATATATAACCCTTAGAATCATGAATCAATTTTTTTCTTCATTGATAAGATAATTATGGGGGTAATTTACCACTAGAAATAAAATTAGCAATATCAACAAACCATAGTACATTAATATATTTAAGAGTAAAGATCAACTCATATGGGAATGTGTCTCTAATTGTCTCATCAGTTGCACTCTTACTCTCTTCTAATTCTAATATTGACAAATGGTCTACTACTACATTTTCTGTCCCTTTCTTATCTATAATCTCAGTGTCAAACCTTGTAATAGTAACACCCATCTTATCAACATGGGCTTTAAGTCTTTCTTTATGATAAAATATTTCAAAGCTGAGTGACCTATATAAACAACAATTTTGAACCAAGAAAGATATAATCTAAATTTATCAAATGCAAAAATTACTACTAGCATCTCCTTTTTAATAGTGGCATTATTTATCTGAGCATCATATAAAGTCCTACTTGCATAATAGATCACATGAATCTTTTTATCTTTTCTTTATCCTAGCACTGCTTTTATAGCATGAGCTTGAATGGTAAGCTCTCATCTAGTGCTATCACAATAGGTTCTGACATAAGTGCCTCTTTAAAATTATCAAAAATAATTTTATAATCATTAATGAAAATAAATAGTACATATTTTTAAGTAGTTGACAAAAAGGTTTAAAAATTTTAGAAAATTCCTTTATACACTGCCTATAAATCTTACATGTCCTAAGAAACATCTTACTCCCTTGACATTGGTTGGGTATTGTAGCTTCTTAATGATGTGAATTTTAGCTTTATCTACCTCTATTACCTTGCTTGAAATCTTATGTCCTAGCACAATACCTTCTTCAACCATAAAGTGACATTTTTCCCAATTCAAAACTAAGTTTTTCTCTTCATATATGGCAAGCACTTTATCCAAATTTGTCAAGAACTCCTTAAAATTATTTCCATATATAGAAATTTCATCCATAAAGACTTCTATGATCTCTTCAACTAAATCTACAAAGATCACCATCATGCACCTCTAATATGTTGTAGGTGCATTACGCAAGCCAAATGGCATTCTTTTATAAGAAAATATGATATAAGGATAAGTGAATATAGTCTTTTCTTGATCCTTTAGAGTGATTTATATCTAATTGTATCTTGAATAACCATTTAGAAAGCAGTAAAATGCATGCCCAAAAATTCATTATAACATTTGATTAATAAATGGAAGTAGATAATGATCCTTTCTAGTGGCTGCATTCAATTTTCTATAGTCTACACAAACTCACCAACCTCTCCCAACTCTAGTAGGAATTAAATCTTTCCCTTCATTTTATACTATTGTCATGCCACCCTTCTTTAGTACACATTAAATGGTGCTGACCCATGAATTATACACCTTTTTCTTAACTACTTTATGCATGTTTGGGTTTAGTCTCCTCAACCTCTTGATTATGGTTTTATGCCCATCCTTTACAAGTATTTTATACATATAATATAAATGACTTATGCCCTTAATATCTAAAATTTACCACCCCAATGCTTGCACTCTCTTTTTCAATAACTACACTAGTGCACTCTTATGTTCCTCATTAAATTTGGATAAAATAATTATAAATAGTATTTGGTTCTCAACCAAATAAGTATATCTTAAGTGAGGTGGTAAAGGTTGCAATTCTAACTGTGGTGGTCTTTTAACAAATGGAGGAATAGGTTTGGTGGTTAAAGGTAACTCAATTTCTACATTTGGTTTGAGCGTTTAAAGGATTCCTTTTCTTAAGTTTCTACCTACAAGCACTTCTCTAATTCCTCTAACTTATATCATTTTGCCAACCTCCCTTGTTAGACTTCATTCATAATATCTTTAACCACATTAATTCATATATAATTATCATATTTAGGTGGGTGTTTCATACCTTCGTAAACATTGAGCTTATAATTATCTTCTTCCACTCTCAATGTAAAAGTGCCTTCAAAGACATTAATGATTAATTTGGTAGTATAAATGAAAGTCATAACTAAGATTAATGGCATATCTTATTTTCCTCAAAATCTAACAGAACAATATCAACTGGAAAACTAAATTTCCTAGCTTTTACCAATACATCCTCCATTATTCCTTTTAGGTTTCTTGATTGTTCTACCGGCAAACTACAAGCATATGTTTATAGCTTTTGCTTTACATATTCTAAGCTTCCTATAGATAGATAAAGACATTAAATTAATAGAAGCACCTGAATCATAGAGAGCTTTTAAAAAATTTAAATTACTAACACAACAAGGTATAGTAAGACTCCCTGGATATCTACACTTTAATGGAAGCTCGCTTGAAACGATAGCACTACACTCTTCATTAAGAGTGATAGTCTCAGACTCTTACAATTTCTTCTCACTAGAAATGAGATCCTTTAAGAATTTAGCATATTTAGGCATCTGAGCTATAGCTTCAACCAAAGGTATATTGACATGCAACTTCCTAAACATCTATTACAACTTTGCAAACTACTAATCATGCTCTTGCTTTTTTAACCTTTATAGAAATGGAACTGAAGGTTCATAAGGCTTAGGTGGTGGTGTAGATTCCTTCTTTTTACTTATATTATGCTCTTTCTCTTCCTCTTTAACTTGTACTTCAACTTTTTCTTTTTCTTTCTTTGCATCTTTTTCTCCTTCTTCAATAGTGGTAGGTGCACTTTTCTTAGGTAGTTGCTATTTTGTAGCACTCCTTAAGGTAATTGCCTTTAACTACTCTTTAAGGTTCTTTTTAATGTTACTAGGAAGTGCCCCTTAATTCCTTAAAGATAGAGAATTTGCTAACTGACCCATTTGTACCTCCAAATTATGAATAAAAGAGGAATGATTTCTAAACATGTATTGAGTATCCCGATGCATCTATTCAAACCTCCCCTTTAGCCTTTTAGTAGCCTTATCCTATTGATTCATTTTAGTTATCATTATGTCCATGATCTTGTCCATTTTTCTTTAGAGAGAATATACTAATAATGAAGTCTTCTCTTGTTGAAATTGAGAATGTCCTTACTGTTGATGCGTCCTGCAAAACTCGATGGTCCTTGAGGTCTCCATTGATTATTGCCTTGGTTACTTTATAAGAAGTTTGGATGGTTTCTCCAACTAGGATTATAGGTGTTCCCCATCACTAGATTTTTTTTAGCCTTGTTAAAGTTACCCATACAATTCATACACTCCACAAATAAATTTTACATCTATTGACACTTAATGGTGGGATGTCCACTATGAAAAAGATCACAAGATGAAGAAATTATTGATGAAATTGCATTAAGACCCATCTTATATATTCTCTTTGTCAAGGCATCCAATTTAGCATTCATCATAGTTAACCCATCCACATCCAATATTCCACCCTTCTTTGGCATAGCTTTTTCATTATACCAAAACTCTAAGTGTTAACCATTTCTTCAAAAAGATCTAGAGCATCCTTTGTTGTCTTGGACATTATAGTCCCTCCTGCTGCAACATCAATGTTGACTTTAACTGCTAGATTCACACCTTTATAAAAAGATTAAGCTAAGTCCTAAGTAGGTATCAAATGTGTAGGACACTACCACTGTAAGTCCTTGAATCTATCCCAATATTCATAGAAGCTTTCATCCACCCTCTGATAAAAAGAATTAATCTCATTTATGATCTTCAGTACTTTTGCAAATGAAAAGTATTTATTAAAAAAATGTTGTATACATCTCCAGCCATGTACTGGTGGAATTAGGCAGCAAGCTAGTGAACCATCTATTTGCTCTATCAATGCGTAAAAAATACAATAGTATTAATCCGATGGCATCAGGCTACACCCTGTTCATCTTGAAAGTATAACAGTACTTTAAAAACCTAGTGATGTGGCCTATAGGATCTTCATGAGGTGAACCACTAAGCTAAGAATTTTGAATCATCTGAATCATTTCTTGTTTGATTTTAAAATTGTTGGCTATAACTACCAATATCATAATAAGGTTTTGATCTCCTTGCATATAAGGACTGACAAAGGCCCTCATGGTTCTTTGCACATATTATCTATTGTGATTTTCAGGTTGTCCTATAAGTGGTGGGTTTATTGGTCATTACCTCCATCTACAACTCCATTTTTAGCTTCATTCATCATGTTCCTTTATCTCCTTAATCTCCTATAAAAGTTCTATTAATTTCAGTATTTGGAGATATCAATAATGCACCTTATATAGTAGTATTACATGTTGAACACATGCACTAGCAAAATTCCTTATAAAGACAATAAAAATCTAGAAAAGGCTAAAAATAATGCAACTAAATAAATTAAAAAGAAAAGTCTAAATCAAACAACAAAAATTTTATTACAATATCAACTTATGATCCCCCGACAATGGTAGTAAAAACTTAGTGGTGTGAATCCGTAAGTGCACAGAGTTGTCCAAATAGTAAAAATATTAATCCCATAAGAAGTGAATATTGATTATTGAATTACTTTTTATGTTTTTTTTTAGATGGTCAAATCAGGCTACTTCTAAAAAATTTAGACTAATCTAGAAAACATAATTAAACTACAAGAAAATTTATTAAGTAAATGAATGTTAGGGTTTTTATTCCCCGGCTTAATTATATATGTGTGTGTGTGTGTGTCAACTTCCTTATCACCTAAAGATTTATTTCATTCCTTAAGCATCTTTGGACATATGAAAGTCTCTCTAAAGCACTTGCATAATTTATTGATTCTAACAACTACTCAAGTGGTTAGCTTCCACTACTCAAGTAATTAATTATTTTCAATATTAAAGCAAGGCTTTTCAAGGAATATTAACAACCAAACCGTCTCCCAACCAATTTGATTTAATTAATAGATTATTATTTTATTCTCAATAAAGATCTTTTTCTAATCTCACCCTATTATCTAATTCAATTCCAAGGCTGATCAGTCCTAAGAAAGAATTAAGTTCAATAATAATCAAGGATTATATGTTTAGTGACAAGTAATTTAATAATTAAGTTCATACTTGAGCTGGGTCTAAAAATTCTAACTATAAATTTAACTACTCAAGATAATTAAAAAGAGAAAAGAATATAAAGAATAAAAAAGTGTCAACATAAACATTATATAATATTAAAATAAAGTAAAAATAATAATTAGAAGGAAAAAATCCAATTTTATTCTTCTTCTCTTGAATAATGTTCATAATCATTCCTCAATCATCTACTTTTGATAATCCTTGAGTAGATAACAAAAATCCTAATGAAAAATGAAAATAAAAATGTTCTCTTTAAATGTGAAAATGAAAATAAGCTATATTTCAAACTAGCCAACCACTTAAAAAAAGTCAAAACAAAACTATATATAATTGTTCCCTTAAAATCCTAAAATAAAATTCCTTAATTTAGTTTCTGCCATCTTGCATGATTGTGCACTCTAATATGATGGTTGTGCATTACTGTATCTCCATAAGTCATCAAACTACATATGGTCATGCACTCCCTTATGCATAGCCATGCATCAATAGAACTTGATCTTCTCTAGATCAGGTGTGGTTGTGCATACCCTTATGCACAGCTGTATATCTTCACCTCAACTTCTTTCTTAAATCATGCATGGTTATGCACACCTATGTGCACAGTCGTGCAACTATGAATCTCTATAAAGTAGTTTTTATAGGCTCAAGTATAGCCATGCACACCCATGTGCACAACCATGCATGCCTCTTCATCTTAATTTCACAGAAATTTTGAGCTTTCTTATTCAAATTCCTGCTTAGACTCCACTTGCCTCAATCTCAACTTAAGCACACCTAATCAAACAATATAAAAAGTATTAACAATTAACTAAATATCATCAAAATTCATATGAAATTAAAAAATATATAAAAACCTAAATTCTAAGGAATTTAAGTAAATAATATCAATATTCAAAACTATTCTAGACACTTTGACACATAAAATTCAACTAATTAGTGCTCAAAATCTACTATTTTTCACACTTATCAGTCCCTAATAGTCAATGTTGTCAAAGCAACTAGCACTATAGTTCCAATCGAGTCATGGGGTGGTTAATTTGGAGTTACCACCTTTAGCCTTTACTTGGGGATTTACCAAACTCACCTAAGCAAAGTCTGTAACCTAAGTCCTTAAAGGTGGTGACTCGAGTTATGAAATAATGCTAGCTCACTAACCTAAGTTTGTTAACATTAAGTCATATGGGGGCATCATGCGAAAAGAACCTAAGCTTTTTACCCTTGACTTAGCCCATGTAGATAAATCAGTTAAAACTTCCCATAAGGTCCCACCTATCTTTACATGCAAACATTATTTAAATGGAAAACTAAATTAAATAATGAAAGTAACACTCTTAATTCCTTTTATTGAGTGTTCACATCCTATTGGTTTTTATGGACTGTCTTTACAAGAGTAGTATGACTCTAAATGACCTTGTATTATTCAGGAGCATAAGGAACAATAAAAGTCATACCCTAATTTAGATAGTCCTAACCAATCCTTAGTCATAATGTCATTCAATATTAGAGGTTATAAGATGTTGCACATATATTCTGTTAAGGTTATCAAGTTCATCCAAGTTCAACGAGATAATATTATTGCTTTATGAAAAATAAATAGCTAACCATTCACTGTACGCTTCTTGTTTCATGAAAGACATATTTAATATTGGTGTATTTAACATAAAATTGGAATTTTTATGTCATCAATAGCCATCGCCAAATGAATGTTTATATGTTGTGAATGCCATTTGAAGCCCAATAAAATGTTTTGTACATTGATATTATATGTTAATCCTAATTATAAATGTTCAATGTATGGTGAACCATATATGTATGATCAAAGAAAATAAATATTATTTGGTTCAAGTGCAAGCCTAAGAATCTCCTCATGATTTAAGGTTCAAATCCCACCTAGGAAAGAGACTATGCCATATAGAGTGATAAGGTCGAAAGGATGAGGCTTGTGTTTAATTTGTTTATTTTATAGGTTTACACTAACTATGTTTAGTCGTGTAGTTTTTCCTTTATTTTCATGCATACATATATATATCTGGGTCATTTATGATCTAACACACAATTTCTTGTAGCCATCTTAGAAGATGCATCATGCAGATTACGTATACATACTAACTTTTTTGTTTTGCAGGCTCATGACATAGCATACATTAATGCCATTTTTTCTTCTTTATCCCCTAACTCTTAGTTTTATATAGAAAATAACCATAATAAAGCTTCATAAACATAAAGTAGCCAAAGGTATAAGCCTTATCTTGAGCATTAATATGGTTGAATCTAACTGAGAACTAGCACTAAATGTGGAAGAGAACCTTAAAAAAGCACTAAAGAAAATGATACCTGATGGGCCTCTATCTGAATTTCTTCAAAATGAGATGAAAACTACCATTAAGTAGCTCTTTTGCCCTAAGGAAACACATGGAAAAGCTTCTAGTTATGTAAATGCGTGAATTGACAAAGGAAAGAATACAATGCACACCCCTTATCCACTTCAGGAGGATGATGAATACTATCAAGCTTTAAGGGGAACACTACCACTCCTGCCTTTTAATAAACTAGTCAATCTTACCAAGTTTGAGTCTTTAAAAGAAGTCAAGATGCTAACCAATAGAATGGCTCAACTTGAGTTTTCTCTTAAGGATAAGAATTCTACAAGAAGTTAGGATTACACTGATCTCATGCTATTCAAGGATGAGCCATTATTTGATGACTTCAAGCTACCTAATTTCATGATGTTTAATGGTACTAAGGATCTAAGGGTACACTTGAGACGGTATGCCACTTTCATGGCCTTTATAAAGTTAAATGAATCTCAAATTATGAAATTCTTTTTCATGCCACTCGAGGAGGGCATATTTCTTCAACTTAAAGGGATGAAATTAAGAATGATTGGATGTTGCTTATGCAAAATTTCATCAAGGAATATGAATACAACATGTAGTTGGATGTCACTAAATGTAATCTTAAGACTACTAAATAAAAGAGTGGTGAGAGCTTTCCATATTACATAGCTTGATAAAGTGCAAAGGCAACGCTGATGAGAGATAGACCTTATAATGATGAACATATCAAAATGGTTATCAAGGGAGCCCTACCTTAGTTCCACAAGAAAATATTTTTTATTCATTACCTAATCTTTTGAATGGGGGATAAGGAAGCTCTACAATAACAACACCCTTCTGATAAACTAGTTTAATATAGCCAAAGCACAAACACCTAAACTTGGTTAATCGAGACAAACCTAGCTATAAACACTTCAAACTGACCTTTTTCAAGATATTGAAGCCTAAACCTACCCATGCCATAAATTCTCTAAAGACTCAAATAAAAAGTCCTTCTTCAACCTCTTGAGCCAAGATGATTACCAAATCTACTACCTACCCATATTAATACCAATCTTTACTGCCACTATAATTAAATGCCTAGCCATATAATCGATAATTTCCTAACTCTAAGGAGTGATTGATTTTAGGAAGATTGAAGACTTAGAAAAATGCCCTGATTTTAAAATAAACCCATTACCTAATTACCACAAGCAACCTACACAATCTCATATGGGCTCCCTAAACATTTTATGGAACAATCCATTCAAAACGTTGTAGAAACTTAATAAGAGAAGGAAAAAGATATAAGAAATGGAATTCTACTTGGTGCAATAAGTTTCTGAATTTAATTTATGATTTGAGATATGATGAGTGAGATCATTCCTCCTACAAGGACATTTCAATCTTTTATGTATTTACTCCTCATATGATGATGATTAAGAGAATGAATCAAATGGTTATGTGTAAGATTAGTGAAGTCATGGATATTAATGGCCCTTATGATTCTAAAAAAGAAATGTTGAAAGGAAAAAAATGAAGTGTGGTATCTACTCAATAGCCTTCAGAAAAATATGATAATAAAGTCAAGCACACTCCTCCTCCCTTAGCTTATATTCGAAGGGAAGATATAATGCCAATAAGATGAGGTGAAGAATTCAATGAGGAAGATAGAGTAGTGATGGTTTAGCTATAATCTCTACCCCAAGTTATAGGTACAAACATTTGGTACGATTTTGATAAAGAGAACTCAACACTAAAGGGTGATCCAAGCCTTAAAAAACTAGTTAATATGCAAAATGGAGTGTTTGATAGCACGTCAATGAATCACATGATAAGAAGTGGCAAAGTTTACCCGCTAAGTGAAGAAGAACTTAAAAATGGAAAAGAAGTAGCCAAAAAAGTTATGGAATTAGTAAAAGAAGCTGAAGATAATGATACAATATTGAGGCAACTTAGGAAGACACAAGTCCAAGCTAGAATTTAGGATTTGTTAATGGCAAATAAGAAGCATCAAGATGCTATGGTATGTGCCCTTGACAAAACCAAGGTTTTAACTTACACTTCACCTAACAACATAGTTGCTTCTTTGATTCAAACTCCAAGCAACATAGTGTTTTTCTCTAATAATGATCTCCCACTTGAAGTAAGAGCCCATGTTAGGACCTTATTCATTCGAGTAGTATTCAAAGAAAAAAGAACTTCTTATTTAATGGTCAATGATAGTTTTGCTATCAATATTTGCCCCCTTCAGTTGCTTTATAAGTTTAGGATTAATATGGATGATCAAGAGACTTGTAAAATCATAATTTACGCATATGATGACTCAAAGAAGCATATTATTAGCACATTAAAAACTATAGTCACCATAAGAGAAATCTAGTGCATAATGGAATATACCATTTTGGACATCTCTTCAATCTCCAAATGATAATTGTTTCATTAATTAGGAGGAGTGCCTTCCATAGTCCATAAGAAGATAAAGTTTCCACATAATGTTAAAGTGATCAAACTTTAAGCTGAGGTGGATGATGGTGTTTACGCAAGTATACAGAATCATACAAGTAGTAATTAAATATTGATCCCATAGAGATTGCAGACTGACTATTGTAATACTAATTGTGTAGGTTTGTTTAAACAACAAAAATTGGTATTTTGAATTAAACTAAAATAAAACATAAAAACTTGAATAAAATAATAATCAATTTAAAGTGGTAAGGTTCTTATTACCAATTCAACTATTACTAAGGATCAATTAACTCCTAAGCCATACTTAACCTTAATCCTAGTTGAGGGTATCTAAAGAATCATAAATGTTCCTCCTAAACAACTTATATAATTAATTAAGTAATTTGACATCCTTAGATTTATAGCTCTTGCATACTAAGTGTTCGATTAACCCATTTTAAGCACCAACCCTTAATCAATATTAGACACTTAAATGTTTCTCAACTAAGAAAGCACCTAATAGGTTGTTTCCTTAATCCAATTCAATCTATCTCTCGAATCGGTTTTATTATGTGAATTTAATCAAAGGGTGATCAATCCTATAAAAACATTAAATTCAATAACAACTAAAGGATTTAGATTAATGGCATAGGTTTAATTGCAATATTCACATGGTTGAATTGTAACAAGAACCCTAATAGAGAATTTAGCTACTTGTGTTAATCATAAAATAAAGAGATGAATAAATAAAGAAAATAGACATCATTATTAATCCAAAATATGAATGAACAATATGCAAAATCACAAAAGAAACCCCCTGGAATAGCAGCCAATCAATCTTTAATTCTCTTGCTTAATCTTCAAAACAATCATGAACAAGTCAAATACCCTTGTTCTCTAAATTTGATAAAAGAAGAATGTAATATGAAAAAATAGAATAATGACCTAATCTCCCCCTCTCTTTTCTTTTTTATTTCTAAAGGCTACATATATATATATAACCCTAGCCTCCAGCCTTAGGTTTATTGTCTTGTGAAATCCTCTTTATGTCCCTCATACTTTAGAAATTAAATTGAAATTCATATCTGCCATCAGAAGGTCACACAGCTGTGCACATTTTCTGCACAATCGTTTATAGCCTTTGTCTTCCAAAAATATGCTCGCTCAAATTTAGTTGCTTCTTTGACTCTTCAAGGATGTCCATGACTCCAAAGCAACTTTCCTTAACTATTCTTTGACTTCCTAAATGAACAAAATAAACTAAAAATAAACTAAATAATATTAGAAATAAATAAACATACAAATCATGCAATAAGTACTTAACTAAGTAAAAACTGAACACAAAGCACACAAATGCCACTAAAAAGACATTTAATCCTAACACATTGAGTACTTAAAATAATGCAATTCTTGCACTCATCAAATTCCCCCACACTTGAACATTTGTTTGTCCTCAAGTAAAGCTTAAATACATATATACACCTAAAGAATCATGCTCATCAACTAGCTATAACCTGACTAACTACCTTAATCTTCCTTTAATAAAAAGCTTAAAAACTCAAAATTAAAATAGAAACTCAAGGTCAAGAATATATTGTTACCATATGAAGAGCATACTTTTCTATCAAAACCATAAAAGCAAACAATTGACACTCATGAAAAATGGAAGTTAGTAGGAATTATGCCAAGACGTAGGAAGTTAAGAATTCAGAATATATAAGGTTTTAAAAATTTTATTCAATCAATGTCTTCCTAATTTTAGTAGTCCCCACCTTTCTTGTATTACTCAGTGTGAATACCTCTAAAGGGTCATTTAATATGAAACCTAAAAGGGATTAAAAATGCAAGCAAGGAGCCAAATGATAAAGAATTCAAGGTAGTTAGCTTAATTTCATATTTTGAAATTAATTAGCTTGATATGGATGATTTTTTATTTACTTTTCTATTTTAAAGTCAATAAGGAAGATTCAAGAAGATTCTAGAAGATATGAGAAGATTCAAGGATATTCCAAGTCAAAGTCAATAAGTCAACAAGTAAAAGTCAAAGAGTCAACAAGTCAAAGTCAAGGGTCAATGGTCAACATCTTATATGACATGTGACATGGCATGCTTCAATGCTTAGTTGTCATGAGTTTTCATTTTTCTTAGTTGTAATGAGTTGTCATTAGTTGTCAATTTTGACTTTTCAATGATGAGTTGTCATTAGTTGTCCTATTTTTGAAGAAATTCTTCTTAATTAAGGATTTTTCTTTATAAGAGTCTTTAGGAATAAGTAAGAAACCTTTTCCTTCAAGGATTAGGATGTTTACATGCCTATATAAGGGCTACCCCTATGTAAAATGAATTTGAGAGAAAGTATTGAAATATTGAAAGTGAGGTTTTTCCTTAAACTTTATTCTTTTGAAACTTTGCAAGTTTACTTGAATTGTTTCACATCTACCTTTCATTACAATTGCTAGGTTATATTAAACTTAGAATTGTATGATTGTTCATCTTTTAATAGCTAAGTATCTTGCTTCAATTTAATAAGCCAAGGGTTTAACTCCATCAACACAACCTATCCTTGATGATCCTTGGGCTAGATTTCAAAGTTCGATGCACGTTCTATCCCTGTTATAGGTAGGGTTCGTATCACCTTTGGATACTCTTACTCTTGAAAGAGCATTGGAGTAAAAGAAGAATATAAAAGATTTTTCTTTTCAATTCAAGCTCTAAATGATTATGTTTTATGCTCCATCTTGTTGCTTTATTGATTGCTTTTTAAAAAAAGAAAATAAACCAAACATATGAGCACTTAACCACTCTAAAGCAGCCTCAAATTCCTACTCACAAAAACTTTTCTTAAATATCAAGAATCTAAACTTATTTGTTCAATAGCAAAGTAAGCATTAAGTTCATTAAAATTTAAAATTCCTAACCATAAATTGCTCTTCCAATTTAAAAGCCCAAATAAATCATTAAGGGAAGATTAAAGCATTTCTTCAAGAAAACTAAAATTGATGAATAAGACTCTATATATGTATATGTTGAAAAAATGTGAGAGCAATGCATGAATAATATAAACATTAAATTAAAACATGCATGACTCTTAAAGTAGAACAAACACATAAAAATACAAACAAAAAGAAGATAAAATCACATAAATAAAAATTAAAGAACATTGTACTCCCCTTAATCTGATGCACTTGGTAAGGAAGTTAAAGGAGTCACAACAATAGCTTTTGCTACCTTATTAACCACCTTAGACCTTTTTCTTTGAGGAAGTATGTGAAATATTTCAGTAATTTAGTGTTGGAACCTTATAGCCCTTGATTCACAATGCCTCTCAAATTTTTCCATGTCATTGGACAAGTCCATAATCATATTCCCAATCCTATTGTTAGATCTATCCATTAGCTCCTTGATCTTTTCCATTATTTCATCACTCCAATTTTTGGTGTTCCCTCTCTTTTTTGCTTGGTTCTCACTTTCATTAGTTTCTTTCTCCATTGAATTAGGAGGCAAAGGAACTTCACCATGTTGCATCACCGCTTGACAAAAGAAATAGCATCTCCTTAAAGTGACATCATGAAATTCATTATACTCTATAATGATTTCAACTCACACAAGGTAATCTCATCTAGGGATTCGGCTTCCAAAGGCTCCAATTGATGTTTAGCAAATTTGAAGAAGCAAAATACAATGCCAAACTGGTGATAATATGTCCCATTGATAATAACACCTTTCTAGCTTACACAACATGCCACATATAACACAAAACAAAGTATGTACTACATACTTTTATGTTAGTCTTCAAGCACAACAACATAAATAGTTCATTAGGAGAAACCTTAGTGCTATCTTTTCTTCTAAAAATTATGTGTGATATTAATTTATGCATGATTAAATATGAGAGATCTTTTATTAAACCACTAGTCATGACTTGAGCTTCGCAAACTCTATCACCTCTAGTGATTTCATGCCAAAAACTACTTATATTATAATCTAATAGAGGTTGACAAACACCTCTTTAAGGAAAACCAAAGATTTCAAACATGATTGCATAATCAAAATAGTACTCTTTCCCAAAGAACCTACATGAGAAGACCCCCTTGATTTGCATTTAAAATCTTAAATGTAGTGTAAAATTCTATAGTTAGCTCAAAGAATACCTTATATTGGGCTATATTTAATTTAGACTTTCCCAACTTATTGCAAAACACATCTATGGTTCCCTTAATCCCCATGTTTAAAAGTACCTCATTATCAAAGTACTTCAGCTTGTTGAAATTTCTCTTGACTAAGGAGTAGAATTTCTTCCCTTCCTCTTCATAATAAATGGCAAAGAAAGCTTCATATTCGTTCCTCGTGTCCTTGGGCTTACCCCTTACTATTACTAAGCATCCTTCCTTGAAATTATGTCTTTGTTCTAACCATCAGAACAATGTTAAAACTTCACAAAAATAAAACAACATAAAAGAAAGAAAATAAAAATAACAAGAAAAAACAAAAGAAAAGAAAACTATAGTTTAAATAAGAAAATAGGGTACAAGAAATTATATTCCTAAAATAAAAAGGAAAACAAATAAATTTAAAAATTAAAGAAAAAAATAAATCATCAAAATTTTCCTAAATTAAATAGGAATTAGGAATTAAAATGGAATTTCTGCTCACCTAAAATACTATTTTAATAAGAAAACTTGAATTAAAAGTCAAAAATTAAAAGAAAATAGGAAACTAAATTAAAAGAATTCAAAAAATAAATAAATTCAAAAATTTAAAAGAAATTGAAAATTTTAAAATTTTAGCAACATTAATTCCTCCCCCTACACTTTAAAAGTGCAATGTCCTCATTGCATGAGTATATGACATCAAAAATAGGAAAAAATTTTGTGTTGTTAATAGTCATCAAGTCGTACAGTCATGTGTAAAAGATGTATGGACGTGTGACCTACTTATGCAGAATTTTGAAGACATTTTATGCACAGCCATATACAAAAGATCTATGGTCATGCCACCTGTTTCCAAAAAAATCAAAAGTTTCACTTAAAGCAAAGTTGCATTGATGCTCTTTGGCGCTCTTAATTTGACTTGTTTCCATCACTTTGTATAGGACAATCATATAAATACTAATATTGCAACAATGTAAGAGAGAAATTAAATTGAAATAAAAACAACTAACATTAATAATATTAAAATTCTTAACAATGACAACTTAAATAAAAAAAAACTTTAACATCCTAAAACATCAACATAAAACATAAAACATAAGAACACATTGTTCCTTAAAACATAAAATTAAAAATAACTAAAAATAAACAAACATAGAAAAAAATTATTCAAGCTAGAACCAAACATCATTAAAAATAAAGCAAAGTCTTCACTCTTTGCCTTCTTCTTCGGATGAGGAGCCATGTTCCTCCATCTCTTCATTATGTAGGATGGTGGTGGGATAAAATTCTATGAGCTGAACTAGGCACTAAGGTTATGATTGATCAAGTTTAATGTGTGATTCATTTTCCAAGAAGTGCATCCCATTCTTTCAACTTCAGAATTCAATTCTCCTACATTTAAGTCTATGACTCCAACTTGCATCTCCAAGTTGTCTAGCCTCTCCATGACATTATTAATTGAAGCATCTTGGATAAGAAAATCTCTCCTTGTATGGTCAACTCTAACTAAACCTATAGCTTTCATCATACTAGTGTCAATAAAGTGATGACTTGCTACTTTCTTAAAAGGCATGTTTTCAATATCAAAGTCTAAGTACTTAGCTATGGCAGTGATTATTCCTCCTACTTTCATAGCCCTAGTTGCTTTTATAGTAACCTCTTTCAATTTCCCAGCTATGGCATGACACATATCAAGCTTTCTATCATTAACCAAGTAATACAAAACATTAAGCTCGGTAGTGGTGAATACGGAGTCTCCCTATTTCCTTGGAAATAAGGAATGAGCTATAAGCCTATAAAGATATTTCAAAGTGGGCATTTGAATCCTATATTCTTTTACCAATCTTGCCTCATAAGATACTCCTTTTTCCCCTAATTAACTCTCTCCAAAACTCATGCCTATCATATGCTACATTAGCATCTTGATTTTTGGGAAAATGAAATATGTCATTAAGTTCAAACAAGCCTAAACTATGCTCCTCATTCCCTTAATGAAAATTAAGCATGAGAGTGCGGTCATTGAATTAAAAAAAAAAAAGAGAAACTCACTAGTTCGTATGGTATAAGAAGGGTTTTACATCAAAATAAAATCATTCCACCCCATCTTATTGACATACACATTAATGTCCTCTAGTAACCCAATTTCAATTAAATATGTAGCACTCAAATGCCTATTTGGCATAATTTTCCTATTCATCATCTTTTAAAATTTATTTATATGCTCACCATGCCTAAATTGAATTTGCGTAGGGAAAGGTTTTACCCTATATTCCTCACTAGCACTACTAGAATTATTAGAAGCTCCACCCTAACACAATTCTCTATAGGATGATGGTGTTTTCATAAGTATACGGAATTCTACAAGTAGTAATTAAATATCAATCTCATAAATATTACAGACTAACTACTGTAATACTAATTGTGTAGGTTTGTTTAAACAACGAAAAAGGGTATTTTGAATTAAACTATAATAAAACACAAGAATTTGAATAAAATAATAATCAATTTAAAGTGCTAGGGTTCTTATTACCAATTCAACCATTACTCTGGATCAATTAACCCCTAAGCCATACCTAACCTTAATCCAAGTTGAGGGTATCTAAAGAATCATAGACGTTCCTTCTAGACAACTTCTATAATTAGCCAAGTAATTTGACATCATTTATATTTATTGCTCTCGCATACTAAGTGTTTGATTAATCCAGTTTAAGCACTAACCCCTAATCAATATTAGATCCTTCAATGTTTCTCAACTAAGAAAGCACATAATAGGTTATTGCCTTAATCTAATTCAACATATCTCTTGAATTAGTTTTATTGTGTGAATTCAATTAAAGGATGATCAATCTTATGAAGACATTAAGTTCAACAATAATCAAAGGATTTAGATTAATGACATAGCTTTAATTGTATTATTCACATGGTTAAATTGTAATAAGAACCCTAATAAAGAATTTAGCTACTCATATTAATCATAAAAGAAAGAGATGAAGAAATAAAGAAAATAGACACAATTATTATTCCAAAATATAAATGAACAATATCCAAAATCATAAGAGAAACCCCTTGGAATAGTGGCCTATCAATCTTCAATTCTCTTGCTCAATCTTCAAAACAATCATGAACAAGCCAAATACCCTTGTTTTATAAATTTGATAAAGAAGAATGTAATATGAAAAATAGAATAATGACCTAATCTTCTCCTCTTTTTTTTTTTAATTTCTAGAGGCTACACATATATTTAAAACCCTAGCCTCCAGCCCTAGGTTTATTTTCTTATGAAATTCCCTTCATGTCCCTCATAATTCAGTAATTAAATTAAAGTTCATATCTTCCATCAATAGGCCACGCAGTCATGCACATTTTCTGCGCAATTGTGTATAACTTTTTTCTTCCAAAAATATGCTCGCTCAGATTTAGATGCTCGTTCAACTCTTCTAGGATGTCCATGACTCCTATGCAACTTTCCTCCACTATTCTTTGACTACCTAAATGCACAAAATTAACTAAAAATAAAATAAATAATATTAGAAGTGAATAAACACACAAATTATGCAATAAGTACTAAACTAATTAAAAATTGAACATAAAGCACAAAAATGCCACTAAAAAGACATTTAATCCTAACACATTGAGTGCTTAAAATAATGAAATTCTTGCACTCATCAATGAATAATGTTATTGCCTGCCTAAACATCGCACCTCTTGGTTTCCAAATAATGGTAATTGACAAAGATCGCTAAAATGATTCCAAATCAGTTGTAATTATGAAAATTATGATTACTTACTTGGAACTGATTTAGGAAAGAAGACTAGTGGGATCTCTTCGCTACTAAAGTTTAAAGGACAAATAGGTAAAAAAAATGTTGGGATATAATCTAGCCAAAGACTCAAGAAAGGTAACTACTTTTACCTCATAAACATCTTTTAAAAAGTACTATGGTCAAATCAAAGAGTGGGAGAGCAATACAATTAAGAGGCCTAACTTTGAAATCTTCATTGATGTGGTTAGTTTTATTAGCATGGAAAAGAAGAAAATGGAAGAACCAAAAGAAATAATAGTATATGAAACTGAACAGATTCTTAAAAGCATGAAGATAGAAGCAAAAGTTGCAAGCTATATAAATGATGATGCATTTATTAAGTCTAGCATAAATTATTTACTTTTTAATCATATTTTTTTTGTAATGATGTTTGTACTATTGGTCTTTTTAAATCTGATGATGTACTTACCAATAAGTTTAATATAATGAAATTTGATTTTGCCTACTTGTTTGATGTCTATCTTGATGGTGATGTGCATTTCATTGAATCTTACATAAGCATCTCTGACATTCATTCTATAAACATCGAAGCATTGAATATTGGCATAGACATTGATATGTGCATTTTGCATATTTTGAAAGATGACCTTGAGGAAAGGAGAGAAGTAAAAAACATATTATTAAAACATTCAAAGGTTTTGCCTAGACATATAACAACATGCCAAGTATTAACTAAGATATTGCATAACACTATATTCCAACTAGGGAAGGATATAAACTAATGAAACAAAAGTTGAAAAGGTTAAGGCTAGAATGGGCTCAGTTAGCAAAGGAAGATATAGCTAGGCAAATCAAAGAAAAGTTTTTAGAAGTGGTGGATTATCCATAATTTTTAGCCAATATGGTGCTAATACTAAAGAAGGATGGAAGCATAAAAGTCTATATGGATTATAAAGATTTGAATAAAGCATGCCCAAAGGATGACTTTCCATTACCTTATATAGATGTGTTGATTGATGATGTTGCCATATGTGTGATGTACTCCTTTATGGATGGATTTTTAGGATATAATCATATTCTTATGGAAATAATTGACAATGCTAATATCACTTTCTTCACAGAATGTGGAACGTACAACTATAAGGTAACATTGTTTAGGCTAAAGAGTGCAAGCATGACCTACTAAAGAATTACTACAACTATGTTTTATGATATGATCCATAAAGAGGTAGAAGTGTATGTTGAAGATATAATGGTGAAATTAGAGACTTAGGATGGACATCTTGAAGCACTTGAAAGGTTCATGCAAAGAGTGGAAAGTACAACTTGAGGCTAAATCTGAAGAAGTATGTGTTAGGGGTAACTTCAGGAAAGTTAATAGGTTATAGGGTCTATCAAAAAGGAATCAAAGATGATCTTTATAAAGAACATACAATAAGGGAAATGCCATTTTAAAAGACAAAGAAAAGGAAATCAAAGGATTTTTTGGAAAATTATATTTCAATATTAGGTTTATGGTGAATTTGACAGTGATTTATGAACTAATTTTCAATTTACTTAAAAAGAATCAACTTCTGGAATGGAATGAGTAGTGTTAGACTACTTTCGATAGGATCACGGATTACATAGCTAATCCATTAATGTTCAAGCCACTAAAAGAGGTATAATTTCGAACCAAGTTCTCCTTCTTCATGAAAAAATTCTTAGGGGAAAAAGGATGATAAACCCATTGCTAAGTCAAAAGTGAAGGAAAATACAAATAAAATTGACTTGGGCAATAAGGGTAAAGGTGAGAATCAACCAACCCAAACTAGAGGTATTAGATGCTTCAAATGTTTAGGACATGGGCATGTTACTAAAGAGTGTCCAAATAGAAAAACTATAATAATGAGGGATGGTAATGTTGAATTAAAAGTGAGAGGGAGAGTGATGATAAATTACAACCTCTAGAATATTATACTGATATTAAATGTGTCAAAGGTGACAATATAGTTGTACAAAGAGCATTGAGTTTACAAAATAAACATGTTCATCTTATGGAGTAAAGGGAAATTTTATTCTATACTCTTTATTTGATTTTTAATAAATTATGCAATATGATTGTTGATGGTGGAAGTTGTACTAATATGGCAAGTACCTTACTAGTGGAAAAATTAAAATTGCCTCTTAGTAAGCATATAAAACTATACAAATTGCAATGGCTTAATGATAATGGTTTGGTGAAAGTAAATAGACAAGTTTTAATTTCTTTCTCAATCGGTAGATATAAGGATGACGTATTGTGTGATGTTATACTAATGTATATGGCTCATATGTTGTTGGGAAGACCTTGGCAATATGATAGGAAGGTAAATTATAATGGTTTTAAAAATAGTTATTCTTTGACAATGAATGAAAAAAGGTATAACATTGGACCAATATCTCCAAAATAAATTTTTAAAGACCAAATGTGCATCAAGCAATAGTATAAAGAGTTACAATCTTCATTGGGGAATTCTTTGGGTTGTTTGGGATAGGAAACCTTTGAGGAAAAAGAAAAAGAAAAATGTGAGTTAAGTGAGACAAAAAAAATTCCTTTCAATTTGACCAAAATCGGCAGTCCAAAGGGATAAGAAAAAGGAAAAAATAAATGAAAGAAAAATGAATGTGTATGCCAAAATAAGTGATGTGAAGGAAGCCTTAACCTTGAGACAATCCATACATGTACTTATGTATAAAGAGATTTTTCTTATTTCTAATAAAATAGCCCATAATTTTCCTAGTGTTATTGTTGATCTTTTGTAGGTTTGTGAAGATTTATTTTCGGATGATATTTTAAATGGCTTGCCACTTAAAATAGGCATTAAGTACCAAATAGTCTTCATACCTAAAGCTATCATTCCAAATAAACCAGCCTATAGAATCAATTCAGAGGAAACTAAAAAGGTCTAAAAGTAAGTGAGTGAGCTTATAGGAAGGGTTATGTTTGTGAAAGCATGATACCATGTGCAGTGCTCATCTTACTTATGCCTAAAAAGGATGGAACTTAAAGAATGTGTGTTGATTATTATGCCATCAAAAAAATCATGGTAAAGTATAGACATTATATTCCTATAGTAAATGACATGTTGGATGAATTACACAGTTCACATTTATTTTCAAATTTTGATTTAAAATCTAGATATCATCAAATAAGAATGAAAGAAGGAGATGAATTGGAAATAACTTTTAAAACTAAACATAGTTTATATGAATGGTTAGTGATATCTTTTGGCTTAACTAATACACTAAGTACTTTTATGAGGCTAATGAATCATTTTTAAAACCATTCATTAGAAAATTTATTTTTGTTTATTTTAATGATATCTTGGTTTATAGCAAGACTTTGGATGAGCATATGCAACATTTAAGATGTGTTTCTTATATTTGAGAGAAGAAAAGTTGTATGCTAATCTAATGAAATGCACATTTTGCACTAATGAAGTTTCTTTTCTTGGTTATATTATTTATGAAAAATGAATTCAAGTTTATTAAGAAAAAGTAAAAGTCATTAAAGAATGGCCAATAACCACAAGTGTTAGTGATGTAAGAAGTTTTCATGGTTCAGCTAGTTTTTATAGTAGATTTGTTAAGAATTTTTCTATTATAGTTGCACCATTAACTAAATGCATTAAAATGAATGTTGTTTTTAAATGGGTAAAAGAGCAAAATAAGGATTTTGACTTGCTAAAAGACAAACTAAGTTCTACACCTTTATTATATTTACATAATTTTAGTAAACCTTTTAAAATTGAGTGTGATGTAAGTGGCGTAGGTGTTGGTGGAGTCTTGATGAAAAAAGATAAGCCTATTGCATACTTTAGTGAGAAGCTAAGTATAAGACAAGCAAGTCTAAAGTACCCTATGTATGATAAGGAGTTCTATGTATTAGTGACAATATTAAAACTTGGAAACATTAACTTGGCTATAAGGAGTTCATAATTCACACCAACCATGAGTCCTTTAGGTACCTCAAAGGACAAGACAAGATAAGTAAGAGACATGCTAAGTGGGTGGAATTCATTAAATCCTTTCCATACATCTTCAAGTACAAGTAATGTAAAATGAATGTGGTAGTCAATGCTTTGTTAAGAAGGTATGCCTTAATCTCTAAACTCATTACAAATTACTGGGATTTGAGTATATAAAAGACTTTGTCCTAATGACCATGATTTTGCTCATGTTTATGGGGCATGTGGGAAAGGGGGTTTTGATAGGGTTTACATATTTAAGGGTTTTCTATTTAGAGAAAACAAGTTATTGAGAGAGGCACATAGTGGAGGTCCAATAGGGCATTTTAGGATTAAAAAGACCTTAGATGTGTTAAAAGACCATTCCTTTTGGCCATACATGAAAAGGGATGTTAAGAGAGTTTGTGAAAAGTGCATCACTTACAAACAACAAATCCAAAGCAATGTCTCATAGTTTATACATACCTCTTCTTATACTAAATGAACCTTGGGTAGACATTCCCATGGACTTTGTTTTAGGATTACCTATGTCAAAAAGGGGAAAGATTTTATTATTGTTGCTATTGACATGTTTAGCAATATGGCATATTTCATTCCATATCACAAAACTTATCATACAACTCATCTTACAAATCTCTTCCTTAAGGAGATTGTTATGCTACATGGAGTTCCAAAAACAATTATGAGTGATAGTGATATCAAGTTCCTAAGCCACTTTTGTAAGACCTTATAAGGAAAGATAGGAACTAAACTCTTATACTCCATGACTTGTCATTCATAAATAGATGGAAAATATAGGTGGTCAATAGAAATTTATTAACACTATTGAGAGCTATCATCAAAATGAACTTGAAAAATTAGGAAGATTCTTGCCACATGTTGAATTTGCCAATAATAGGAATGTACATGGTGCCACCAACCATTTGCCATTTAAATTCATATATGGGTTCAATCCATTTACACCATTGGACTTACTATCATTACCTATGGAGAAAGCGAATTTCAAAGAGAAGTAAAGAGTTAAATTTTTCAAATCATAGTATGTAAAATTTTATGCACAAATAGAGAAGAAAACACTCCAATATAAAAAAGCAACATAATAAAAGAAGGAAGCAAGTCATAGTTGAACCTAGAGATTAGGTGTGGGTGCACTTAAAGAAAGAAAGAAAGGTTTCCGAACTAAAGGAAATCAAAGATAATGCCAAGAGGCAATGGTCTTTTCAAAGTGCTACAATGCATCAATAATAATGCTTACAAACTATAACTACATAATGAATATATTAATGTTAGTTCCACTTTTAATGTTAGTGACTTGTCTGTGTTTAATGTAGGTGATGATGAAGGAAATTATTTGAGGACAAATCCATTTGAAGAAAAGGGAATGATGTGAATCTGAACTCAAGTTCATGGCCCAACAAGTTCCAAATGAGCAATAATGCATTTAGAGTCCAAGAAGGCCCAATGATAAGATCAAAATCAAAGAAGTTACAAGAGGGTTTAATTAGACTCATTTAAGACATTTGGAAGGCCCAAAACCAAAATACAATTCTAATTAATGAGGGATAAGTTGAGGCCCAAAGAATCATGTTTACATCATTAAATCAAGTGTTAAAGGGGTGAATTGGTTTAACTTGATCTTTTATCCTTACTAGCAAAAGGGTGAATTAGTTTATCTTCATTCTTATCTTAATTCTTGAATGGTCCTAAACATAGAAATTGTTAGAGGGTGCAAATTATTCATGACAACTTATCTTAGTCCTTAAACTATTAAGGAGTTTATGTGTTGTAACTAATGATTTCCGTCATGACATCTCCTTAGCCATTTTCACTTTGGGGACTAGATATTATTAGGGAAATTCATCTAATAGTGTCAAATAAGCATAAATACATCCTAATCATGATTAATTACTTCATAAAGTGGGTTGAAGTTGAGTCTTATACCAAGCTGGGACCAAAATTAATGGCAAAATTCCTTCAGAAGTTTTTGTTCTATTATTATAGAATCCTGTAAGCACCCAATTTTGGGGTGCAATTGTGTACAATTATGATGTAAGCCACTATGATGAAATTTATCAAAAATTGAACTTAGTTGTTGATTTTCTAGACTTTATGGACTAAATTGCAACATTTTTTAGGCTTTGATTACAAATAAGTCAATTTTTCATTGGTGTAATGCCAACTAGCATTGTGTAATACCGATTAGCATTGCACAATGTCGATGCATAAAAGTTCCATTTTTTCAATTTTTTGCATATTTTTTTATTTTTCGTCTATTTTTCAGTGTTTTGATTGGTTAAGAATTGATTTTTATTATTATTTTTTATCTAGAAAAGATGTTGATGCATTCAAAACACGTAACTTTCAAAAATTAAATTCTTATCAGTCTATTTTGAAGAGGAGATGAGTATGTTCCTCCAAAGGAGGAAGTCAGTACACGCAGACTTTGCATTTAAAAGTAGAGTTTGCATGCATGCTTAAAGAAAAAGATTTTTTTTTTGGGAACTCACAGAGAGAACAGCGTAAAAAACCTGACTACACAAAAAACCCTAAAATAAAAAAGCTACTGAGAATGCCCTTTTCAGTCCAGAATATAATTCAATTTCAATGGTGATAATCCAATCTAAGGGGCTAAAAAGGGCATTTACACAACATCTAAAATTTTCATTGTTCTTTTCTATTTCATTCTTTTTTATTCTTTTCTTCCTTAATGATTTTTTTTCTTGATTTGAGTTTTAAATTTCACTAATCTAATTTTTTTGTGTTTTTTTGTTTTGATATTCGAGTGGGGATTAAAGAGGAAACAATCTAATGTTCTGGAATTGAACAGAAGATCCATGGAATGCCATGGATGAACCTGTACTGTTTTTCAATAGTTTTTAGGATTTTAATTTTATTTTTCATTTTGGTGTCCTTTGTAGTAATTTTAATTCATGGTTGTATAATTTGATTAATTTTAGTTTTTGTACGTAGTTTGTAATAGCCCCAGTAGTGGGAAATAGTAAAAGATTTAATTTTCTACATTTAAAATCAATTAGTAATTAGGTTCAATTATGTAAAATTAATTAAAATTAATGGTGGCAGTAGCTTAAATTAGGGTTTGCATGTAATTAATTTAGGGTTTCTAGAAAATCACTATAATGTTTGTTTAATCCATTTTTTGTGTTTTATTTATTTTGGGCTTGTTTTTATGTTTTTATCCTTTTGGGCCCCAAGCCCACATTTAGGTCTAAACCACTTAATAAATAGGCTTAAAAATGATTTAGGACTTTAAATAATTAAAATTAATTTAGGCCCATTAGGTTAATTAGATGTTAAGCCCACTTAGTTAATTAAAACTTGTTTAGACTTAGCTCAGCCCACTTAAATTCATTTCTTTTAAAATAAATAGACCTAGACCCACATTTCACTTAAAATAAAACCAAGTTAGACTTAGGCCCACTAATTTAACGTCCTTTAAAATTGAATAGACTTAAGCCCATTTCTTAGACAGAATAAAATAAATAGATTTAAGCTCACTAATTAATAAAAATTTAGGCCCACCTTTAGACCATTTCTCACTTGTAAATAAAATGTAAATCTAGCTAACTTTTTAATAAAATTAAAATAGTCTAGACTTAGAGACAACACGATCTTGAGTGCATTTTTTATGTGTAATTTTATTAACTAGATGCTTAGGGTTAGAGGGATGTCAAATAGGGTTTAATAAAATTGTATGTAATTAGAGGATGAAATAATCACTTATAAAATTATTCTAAATGAATACGAGACTAAGAGAAGTTAGTATTCCATATCCAGAATCTCCTGGTTGTGGTGCTAGCTTTCTTTTAGGGAATCGAGTACCACCTTTTCGATTTGTCTTAGTTATTACCCTGGGTGGCGACTCCTCATCTCCACGCCATGTCTTTGTGACAGTGATTAGTGTGTTCTCTAAGGCCTTCAGATTAAATAGTGTCGCGGTTGCTAAAATCTTAGACGCGCACTAAACCCCACCATCTACAGATCCTTTATTACAGAGTCTCTAATAATGAGGTACAATTCCAAGCAGAGGTGAAAGAATTACTTAGGAGGCATAAGGTGGAGCATAATAAATCTTCACCATATAGGCCATAAGCTAAGGGGGCGATATAAGTAGCAAAATAAAAACATGAATTTAACATTATTGTATTAAGGAAGGATTATGAGAGCATTTTACATAAGAGAGAAAAAGTATAACATAAGAGCTAGAGATTGGGTTCTAAAGCAAGAAAAAAATATTTTTTTTATCCAAGAGGGAATTTAAAGCCTAATTAGGAAGGTCCTTACTTGGGCTCAAACTTGCCTAACATATCACCACCCTACAAAATTGTAAAGGAAACGAAGAAAAATCTAAAGTCTAAGATAGTAGTTGTGAAGAAAAGAATGAAGAGAGATAAAGAAAAATAAAGAATGAAAAAAAGACAAAACATTAGCCCTTTTATAATGGACTAGGGTGTGGGTCTTAAAGGATCCACCCACATGGGTTCTAGGAAACTATAAGCATAGGTTCTTTCACACGCACATAGGTAATACCCTGACGCATTTTTTGACCTCATCTTATGTGTAAATAGACCTAAAATTCCACTTAAACTTATGTAAACCTAGAAGAAAGCATGAATGAGTAAATCAGCACATGTAGCATGCTTGTACTTGAAAAGCCAAGGAACTATATTATTCCTTTTACAATTTATTTATTTCACACTCACACACAAATGCTAAGGTTATTTAGGGACCTTATTCCTTATTTCATGATATTCCTTTGTATTTATTTAAGTCTTTAATAGGAAAAGATGGTAATACACAACCTAGAAAAAATTAAAGCTGTGAAGTTGGGGAAAAAGATTCCAATGATCAACCATGAGAAAAAGATTAAACTCAAAAAAATACAATATATTTCTAAAGGAGTAATATTTTCCCTATTCTTTAAATATACATTTGCATCCATGCATTTATGCATAAAGCTTTTAATATTCTTTTGTGGATTTATCTTTACATCGTGAAAGGCATGTGTTGAGGATGAATGAATTAACTGTGATCACATTAATCTTTTTTAATGATGTTCTCATAATTTTAAAAACATGGATGACAATTTCAAATTGAGATTTTAAACCCTAATTAACATAATATATGATAACCATCTTAATAGGGAAAGAATCCCATAAAATTAGGTTCAAAAGGAAGCTTACTTCACAAAATAACTTGCAATTATCAAAACATCTTTCCAAATAGGCATGAATGCCATATCATACTCAATCTACTCTAATACTCGAAATGAGTAAGAGTATCTATAGGATCCCTTAGTGGAATTCACATTGAGTAACACAAGAAAGGTGAGAAAATATTTAAAAGGAAACTAATGTGGGAAATAAAAATAATAAAATCTTCATATACTTTAGTGATTAAAATGAGTAATAATATCCAAAAAAAACCCTTTAACGACATTTGTGCTAAGCAAGACGAAGCAAGGAATGCTAAAATGGGACAAATCTTGCATAAAATGTATGATCAACATTCATACCCATTTAAAAGGGATTTTGTGATAACTTAATTATTGTACATGACATTATCCCATGTAAATCTTATTTTGTGAAATTCTCATCCAATCATTTAGGTTGTTTACTTTACACTCGATAACAAAAACATCCTTGGCTAAGAATTGTCAATCATGATTTCAAAATGTCAAAGATAACATTAAATTAGAATTATTACGATCAAAGTCACTTAAACTCTTTGATGCATACCATTCTCAATATGGATAAATTAATAAAAAGAGTATAAGAAAGAAAAACATTTCCATATGCATCATGATTCTAAAAACTCTACAACAGCACCTTTTGCTGAACTCCGCACATTGGCTACACAACATCTTTTAGTTGAAATGGTTCACATCATAACATTTTTTAGCTGAAACACCTTAAATATGATATATAATATATTTTGGCTGAAACACCATACATGGACTACAGAAACACTTTTTACTAAAATGTCACACATCGGCTACATAACACGTTTTGTTAAAATGCTACACAACATCGTTTTCACTGAGACATTACAATAACAGCTACATAGGAAAGTGCTTCCTATACATTGATCTCTTAATCTATATGAAGCATGAGGCAACTATTAACACTTAATTTTCAATAGTCCTCTAAAGTAGTCCAATAATGAAAGTCTTTTAGATAAATGATATTGATTCCAATCTCTATTTTGTAATAAATCAAATTATTTATTAAAATTTTTAATTTTACATTCATTCTTTTTTTTATTTGGATTTTAATTTCAATTTAATTTTTAATTCAAATTATAAACTAAACAAATATTTTTAAATTTGTTACCTTTTCATCTTTTACTCTTGTCATAGGAGCAATGAATAGTATAATTACATTTTTTTTATATGCTATCAATTTTTGTCTTTTTAATCCTCCTTAAAGGCTATTTTTTTATTCTTTTATATATCTTCTAATTATCACCTCGGCTTTGTTTAATATAGTTTTTTATTTAAAAAATTAATGAAAAAATATAAGAGATAAGTACAAAAAAGTACCTTTCGTAGTTAGATGCAATTGTTTTCGAAAACTTTGTAACATTTAGCGGTATGTAGTTTTATTTTTTAATATTTTAATACCATATCAATTAATATTGTCATTATTTAAAAAAAAACTTTAGAATAACACTCACTTTTAATAATACAAGTATTTTGCATGTAATTACCATCAATATCATGGACGGATTTAACGTGCAGGCAATGGAGGCACTTACCCCCACCAACCCATAAAAAAAATTTAATATGGTATAGATTTTTTTCATTTGCCCCCACTAAAATTTTTTCATATATATATATATATATATATATATATATATATATATATATATATATATATATAACTTTAGAATAACACACACTTTTAATAATACAAATATTTTGCATTTAATTACCATCAATATCATGGGTGAATTTAAGGTACAGGTAATGGGGGCACTTACCCCTACTAGCCCATTAAAAAAGTTTTAAAATAGTATAGATTTTTTTCATTTGGCCCCAATATATATATATATACATACATATATATATCTCATCGAATATAGACTCATATGGCAAATCAACTATATGTTGTTTTCTTTTCCAAAATGCATTTGGTAGATCAGAACAAACTTTTTTAATCAAAATATCATGAAAATCATAAATCTTTGTTTTTACCACTAGTTCATACTTTAAATGTTGTTCAATTTTTTGAAAATGAACATTTTACTTTAAATCATATAAGTCTGTCTCTTTTTTAATTAAAGCATTGATTTCATTCTTATAAATAGAATGAGCTTTAATAAAGTTTAGGGATTTGGTTATAGGTTTTTGCTAAAAAAGGAAAAGATATATGAATTTTTTCATCTTTATATTCAATGGAGTTATAGGTGGTTAAATAAGGAGTTATCAAATTAATGAAAGGTGTCCTTAGAATTACCATATAACTTATATCATAAATAAGAAGAAAAGCAATTTTCAAGAGAAATCCATTATTAAAAATATTGGCCTCAGTTTTACCATCTATATGCATTTTTGAACTATTAGCATAGGAAGGCTTTTATATAGTATGCTCTTGAAAATGATGTGGAACCATGCCAATCTTTATGCAATTTAAATAAGCTCCTGTATCAAACAGAGCTATGGTATCTTGAGAAAATCTTTGTGAGATATTTTCTTAAAGTAATTTGATTTAAGGCATAGAGAAAATATTAAGGAACTTTATCAAGATTAGCTAAGGATTAAGGTTCTAAATCCTTAGTCCCATCACTATCACTAGAATCTTCAGCTAGTTTGGTGACAAGAAATTGTATTAATTCAAATCATTTTGCTATTTATCTTTTAATTGCTTTATCTCAGACTTTATGGTTTTGATTTCTCGTTGAAGTTCTTGGATATCACCTAATGGTTTCTTACTGAGTTTCCTTCTATTGAGAATGGTAGTAAAGTCATACATACTTGTACTAGTGGAAGGTAACTCAGTGATCTTAGACTCAAGTTTCTTTTCTAGAGATTGCCTAAGCTATTCTAGATATTTTTTCTATATTTTAGGATCATTAATGTGCTGAATGACATTAAGTATCAAATTTTATTCTCTAGTAAGCATATTGAGATGCTTTATTTCTATATCAGAATCTGTATCAGATTTAGAAAAGGAAAAGGTGGCAAGTTCATAAATCTAAGAAGTTAAGAACTCTTTAGAATTGGTTTCAAATTCTAAGGTATTAATAAGTAAAGCTGTGAGCTTATTCAGGGTTGTCTCTTCTAAGTCTAGTTCATAGAGCTTTTTAGAAAACTTACAATATTTAAAGATGTGTCCCTCCTTACCACACTTGTAACAGGTAACATTTTTTAGACTAGTTTTTTTAACTTTATCAATTTTAGGTTTTCTGGAAGTCTTTCAATAATGTTTTTTATAGTAAGTCTCTTCTTTACTTTTTCTCTTGGAGAATTCTTATATTTTGAGGAAATTTCCTAGATGAAGATTTTAGGGATTTCTTACTACAATCTCCCTTACAATATGGATTATGGGTGCAACTATAGACAAACTATTTGTAAAAAGATCCTTGTTCTTATCTGGTCATTCTTAGTTCCCACTTTAAATATTTTTAGAGTTTTAAGTCCTGACAGATCTTAAGACCTTCATACTGGGTGGTGCTAATTAGGTCACCATAAATGAGTTAATCAAAAGGAATAATATGGGTTCCAAAGGACTGTCTAATGTCATTTTTAACACGTTCTCTTAAAAGGGTTGGCAATCCAGCAAGGAAATTTTCTTTCTAAAAGGGTTGGTTAGAATCATCCCTAAGCATAACCCTAGTAAGAAAGTTGACCTATACCATTGGAAATCACTAAGCTTTTTACACTTAAGATTAGATAAAAGATTGACATTTTTATCCTTAAGGTGAGAAGAATCTCTTATAAAATGTAATGTTATGGTTAGGATAAAGGTAGACACAACATGTTGAATAGGATTTCCTATTAGGTCAAGGATAGGTAAACCTTTATCATTTGTTTGGATTGCATGAAGGATGTCAAGCTATTGTTGTTTATTGAGATGATAATCCCACTAACCTTTTAGTTAACCAGAGAAACCTACTATGATAAGTTTAGCAATAGACCTATCAGAGGTTCCAATTTAGGCTTTATAAGCATTAGATGCCATAGTCATATGTTGAAGAGAGCTCAATATCTAATATTCAGACATGCCATCTATATTCCATTTGTAAATATAATTAGCACTGAACTTAGGTTGGATAAAAGCATTAGATTGATTATTAAGCTCAAGTTTAGGTAACCTATTTTGGACATATCAATGATGGGAAGGAAAAACTATAGGCCAATTGAGCTTAACAATCTCAAGAGACTATTCCTAGAAAGAATCTACCTCGATGGAAGAATCTATATCTTTATCAAGAACACTAACAATATTGTTAACTAATTGAGGAGTGTCAAGGACAATAGGTTCTTTAGAAGTACTAGAGGGATCTAGTCTATTAAGTTGTTATCTAACAGCGTGCAAAAATTCAGTGTTGTTACTCCAAATTTCTTACTGAGCATTAGTAGAAATCAGGTAAGGCTTAAACATAGGTTTTTAACCTTCTTATCAGTTATAGCTATGGTTCCTGAAGACTCAACAAGTTTTTGGGCCTAGTTCTCAAGTCTAGATAACTGTTTGCCTATGCTATGGGGATGGACATTAATAAAGTTATTTTGGGTTACTATATGTTTCAAGTTTTGGGAGTCACTATCTTGTGGTTTTTTGTAAAGACAAGCTTCTATGGTCTCGTTACCTACAGAGATCTTGATATTCCTGAGATGAGGATGTTCAGACTCTATATTTTGACCATTTGATGTTTCCCAACTAGTTATCTTTTTTCTCATAGTGATGGGATTTAAAACTTTAAAAGGATATGGAATATTATTTTCTGATGCATATATTTCAAACCATTCAAAAAATAATATATTTACTTTATTAATTTGAACAAAACTATAAAATTGATTTTGAATATTATTTCTTTCTTTTAAGAAATGCTGGAAAAACTTATTTCTTTTTTCTATATTATAAGATGCATAGAAATCTTTATGTAAAAAAGCTTTATCTGGAGTGAACTCTTTATCCAAAATAGATAGTTCATGGGCCATGTTTTCTGTTATAGTTGAAGCAATAGGAGAGGTAGAAGGAAAAGGGTTTTCTTCCTGTCTTGGTTCGATGTAAACAGGTCTGGCTATATTTGTAATATAATCTACATTTATGAGAGGAGAAGAAGGTAGATCTGAAGTTGAATATCGAGCAGGGATAGTATAAGGTAGGTTTATAACTGGAGGTAGATTAGGATAAAGGTTTGCTTGATTTGGTTGATAAGGTAGGTGTATGGTTTTTTTATGGTGGCTTTCTTAGGATTCTTTATAGTATAGAAGGTTTATGACAGATGGGATCTGAGAAACTCTTCTAAGATCAAGGGATTCTGATGAATATGTATCAAAAAATCTTGAACTAGAGAAAGTTTTATCAAAATAGAGTTTTACTCTACCATCTTGGAACTGGGTGATATGCTTTTTTGTGTATTGGGAGCAGATGTTTCTTCTTATTGGATTTTAAGTTCAATGGCTCCTTCAAGGATTCATTCTTAGGGAAGTAAAACTTGGCTCCATTTAATAGGTTTTGGGATGATGACATTAGCTTTAGTCATATCTATTTCGAGAAGAAGAGTTTCTCTTTTTTCTATTAAAATAACTTTTTGTATAAAATGCAATCATCATAACTTTATAGTGAACTTTAAAAACTAGTGCAACCAGAATTGATCCATCCTCCATTATATAGTTATGGGTTTGGATTTTCAAAACCAAAGACTTTAAAAGATTTACATCATTAAAAGAAATAGTAAAGTTTGGATAGCAATCAAATGATATAGGACCTAAGCAAAGACTGGACTCTATAGTTCCTAGAAGAGAGTCTTGTAAATTTTTAAACCTTATATCTCTCAGAGTGGCTAGGATAGAAGTGTTTAATCCTTCTCTATCATGGAGTTGTGTAGCTTTCTATGCCAATAAAGCTTCTGAAATATAAAGAAATACTCCAAGGCTTGTTATCAATTATAAAGCTTTAAAATGGATTAGGTATCATATTCCAAATAAAAAAGATCTTCCTCAAAAACTTCATTCTGCATTTTTATTTTCAAAATTTGAAATGAAATCAGGATTTTGGCAAATACAAATTCATAAAGATCATTGATATAAAATTGCTTTCACTGTCCTATTTCGGCAATATGAATGGAATGTCATGCCATTTGGTTTGAAAAATGCACCATCAGAATTTTAGAGAATAATGAATGATATATTCAATCCTTTTTTTGAGTTTTGCATTGTTTATATTGATGATGTGCTTATTTTCTCAAACTCCATTGAACAACATTTCAAACATTTAAAAACTTTCCTCCATATAGTTAAACAAAATGGACTTATTGTCTCTGCTAAGAAAATATCTCTTTTTCTAACTAGAGTTAGATTCTTAGATCACCACATCTATTGTGTTAATATAGTTCCTATAGAAAGGTCCTTAGAATTTGGTAGTAAATTCTCTAATAAAATTCTCGATAAAGTCCCATTACAAAATTTTTTAGGAAGTCTAAATTATGTTTTAGATTTTTGTCCTAATATCAATAGGATTGCTAAACCTTTGCATAATCAATTAAAGAAAAACCCAATCCCTTGGATTAATGAATATACCAAAGTTATCCAATATATCAAGAAACATATCCTTGAGATTCTTTATCTACATCTAGCTAATCCCAATCTTCCTAAGATTGATGAAACTGATGCTAGTGATATAGGTTATAAGGGCATCCTGAAACAAATTTCAGATGGGTGGGAAGTTATTATCCAGTACACTTTAAGTCACTTGAATGATACATAAAAAAACTACTCCACCATTAAAAAAGAAATTATTTCCATTGTCATATGCATATCAAAATTTTAATATGATTTACTCAATAAAAAGTTTTTACTTCGTACTGATTATAAATCTGCTAAAGAAGTTTTACAAAAAGATGTTCAAAATATTTCATCAAAATAGATTTTTGTAAGATGGCAAGCTATTTTAAGCATTTTTTACTTCGATATAGAATTTATTAAAGGACATACAAATTTTCTACCAGATTTTCTGACTAGAGAATTTTTACAAAACAGATAAAGATGCCTCGCAAAAAATAGAAAGATAAAGATACAATTGAAACACCTTCTAATCCTCCTCCTCCTCTTTCTACTAAAAACCCTATAAAGTCATGGTTTTATATAGTTAACCAAGAACAACCTCATATAGTTGATTCTGATAAAGCATCTTAAATCCAGCAATGGATTGATTCTATCTCCCAATCCCTTGAACTCCTTAAAGCCATACAAAATACTCTTCAGCCTCCAGCCATTGTTCAGACAGATGACAATAAAGGTATATTAGGTAAAGCCCCTCAACCTATTTCAAAAATTGAGAAATGAGATTCTTCATCTTCAAAAACCCTTTCTCAAAAAGATTTAACTCCTGTGACTACTCAAAGAAGTTCATAAATTATTTTATCACAGTCAAAACTTCCATCTTCAGAATTTTTTATAAAGAATTCTATTCAAAATATTTTAACTATAAAAGATGGATTTTTTTCATAAAGATCCTTTTCTTACTATGCAAAATTATTTTCCAAAAAAAAATTGGTTTTTTAAACCCTAGGATCTTTCCAAACCCTAGGAATATTATCAAACTATTTTAGAATATACTGGTTCTACATAATTCAAGCATTTTTTATCATAAAGGATATAACCAACCTTCTTATTCTACTTCCAAAATTCTTAATGTCCTCCACCCATCTGATTGGGGACAAGATCTCTTTAAATCAAAAGCCTTCCCCCATCAACTTTAACTTAAAATTAGACTTTTTTCACTCACTTTCCTACTAGGATTATGAACAAGTATGGTTTAATTCTTTTCTTATCCACAATGTTTATAATACCCATACATGGTTATTTTTCCTCAATGATCGTGCTGAAATATCAAAATTTCCTGCATGGTTCACTCGTTGGTGGAATAACTATGGACCCACTCCTGATATCCTCCCTTCTAATATCCACCATAGATATAATCTTTTCTCCACCCACTATAAACCTTCTCCTCCTGAGAAAAATTTTCTCCTTCTTTACCTATATTACTCCAAATTCTTTGTTCCTTGGGTTTGATAGTGGTATCTTGATTTTTATACTAAAATGATGATATTACTGTCCTCCAAAGGAAATTTAAAAGTAAAGTGGTGGAACTCTTATAAAGTCCCTAACAAATTTTCTAAACAAGTTATGACTAATTGACTCAAACACCATGGATTTCTTGGTTTTTCATATGCCTAGACTCAAGCATAATCTACCTTCTTAGCTTAGAAATCATATGCTAATGCAATTCTTACTACTGCAAAAATAAAAGAAGAATATTTTAAAGTCATACAACAACTTATCCAATTAGAATAAGCTTCTCCTTCAAACTCCCATACTTTTCAGGATTCAGAACCCTTCATTGATTTGGGTAATGATAACGAAGATGATTGTTTTAGGATGTTACCTTTTATAAAGCTCACAGGCTTATAAAGCCTTTTGTAAATATTATAGTTACTTGGCCAATTGGGTTGAAAATCCTTTCAAGATAACCCATGAAAAAGTTAGGTCATTTATGTGTGTGTTGTGTGTGTGTATTTATTTATTTATTTTAATTATTTTTTCTCTTTCCAAGTCATCCTCCAAATAATGAAGAATGGGACCTGCTTGAACAACTATCAGGCAAATTTGACTTTTTTGTCAAATATTATGCTTCACCCACTGCCTTTCTTCCTCTCTCTTCTATTATACCATAAAGATGGGGACTCAGTTTTCACTACCAAGACTTTATGGGGATATCTTTGCAAAAAAAAATAAAAAAAATTGATAAAGGAATGTGATTTGTGTCATGATTGTAATCACCCCACTTTCTCTTGTCTTTGGCTCACCTTCTCCATAATTTCAAGATGCTTTCCACTAAAAATGTCTCTATAAAAGAAGCCTCTCGCTCTTGAAAAGGACACACAAGTTTTTAAGAGATAAGAAATTTAGAGGATATAGTTCTCTCATTTGATATAGCTCTAAAATTTTTATCTCTACAAAAGATATAGTATAGTTTAAATATCTTATTTTCCTTTGCTAATTTTTGGATTGAGAACATATAGAACTTTATAACCTTTCTCTTACTTGGAATATAAAGCGAAGTCTTCTTAGTAGTTTTACATTGTTTATATTTTTTATTTTATAGCTTTCTTTAAAGTTTCCCTTTAATTTTCATTCCATATATAGTTCTTAAGTAACATAACGTATGCTCTGTGCTTGCCTAAGTAATTAGGACCCTGCACATTTAAGAAATTTTGTGAAATATCTACTGCATTTTGGTCCGATAACCTTCTTGTTTAGCCTATGATTGGAGTGTGAGAACAGCACTGTGATTTCATCATCTTTATCATCTCTGCATTCATACACATGAACAGTATACCCTTTGATCCTATGGCACTACTATATATATATATATATAATTTATAATAATCAAGTAGTTTATTATTATAATTCTTCTAAAAAGCATAAAAAATAATAAAAAATTTTCTTTTTTTTTTCTTTTCACTAATTTAAATTTTAACTTTTTGGCTTAATTTCTCCAACACTCCACATCTCACCTCTTCTTTTCTCTTTTTTCTCCAGAATCAGCCATCCACATCTCACCTATTTCCCTTTGTATATTTTTTTTTTCTTTAATTTGCTCATTAGTTATATGCACTAGGCAATTTGATAAGATTAATAATTTAGTGTAACATTCAGTTATTCATCAATTATATGTGTTGTTAATTAATTTTTTTTATTGCACATATATGGTCTATCTAATCTTAATGTATATATTGTCCTTTAATTTACTCATTAGTTATTATGCTAAAAACTAAAATTATAGTACTGTTTGTATTGTGATAGTTAATTATTTTTTATTTGATTTTGATTATGGATGTAATTATCGATAAATTTCTCAAAATAAAAATTTTTATTGAAGAAAACTAAATTTTATGTTACTTTTTGCTCTCTGAATTTTTTTTCTAACTCTGCCCTTGATTAATATAGCTACTTAAATACTTTTAAAATTATTATAAATTTATTTTTAAAATTATTTTTTTTATTTATAATAAAATTAAAAATACATCTTATTTTTATTTATTATCAATTTATTTTAATTAATGAAATTTCATATTACTTAATAAATAATTTTACTATTAAAATTCATATTATTTTAACTCCATAATATTTTATTGTATGTTTGCTAAAAAATAATATAGTGTTGATTTTTTTAATAAATGGTAGACCACGTGAGAAATGTGGGCAGTGGCAAAACATTGGGAACAGCGGATGGTAACGGAGTAGTATGAAGACGGCTACGGTAGCTTACCTGGCTGACAGGTGTTTCTATCTTATTTTTTCAGAATTTCTCTATAAATTTCAAACACAGGAGAAGACCAGGAAATCATTCCCATGTCACGGCCACGTGGCTGTAAACCGCGTCATGAATAGAGCACCCTGTATTATTTCACTGGACTGGACCAGTGTCTTGCCTCTCTAGCCAATTATTCTTTATATATATATATATATATATATATATATATATATATATATATATATATATCTAGAATGGAAGAACTTGACTGTTACCTTTGCAATTCATTTTTCCTTCAAAGTTGTTGAAAGGTAATTATTACGCAAAACTATTCTGCGACCCCTAAATTTATTGGCTTTCTAATTTTACATCTTTAAAATTTTATTTTTTTATTTAGATCTTTAAATTTTAAAATTTAAAATTTTTTTATCAATTTTTTATAATATAAATTATTTCCCTTTTATCCTTAAAATTTTATATTTTTAACATTTATACCACTTTTTACTTTTTAACACTTATTATTTCATTTCAAAATCATATATATATATATATATATATATATATATAATTTGTATTATTCTAATAAATTTAGATGATTAATATAAAATTACATATTAATAATCATTTAAAAATTATTTTTATTTAAAATTTAAAATCAATTTGATAATAATTAAATCGAGAGCTCAAGCACCACAAATTGATGGGCGAGTGGCAAGTAGTTGAGTTCCAACTTTATAATACCTAGCTCAATACTGTTGCGAATCTAATCAATTCTCTACATATTTATTATTCTATTCTTTTATCTACATATAATTACATAAATAATTTAATCAATCTAGTTAAGTTCGAATTTGAAGATAAACTCGAATCAAGTTTAAATATTTTAAAATTTAGATAATTATTGAAGTTTAGCCTAGTCAAGTTTTGGATATATAAATTATTTAATTTAATAAAATTTAATTTTTTTAAAAAAAATCAAATTCAAGTTAAATATTTGAATTTTATATTTTAAAATTAAGTTATATTCAAATTCAATAGTATTTTAACTCGTTTCACCTCAATTGAACTCTGGTTAAAACCTTTGGAAAAATTATGCAAGTCTATTTTTCAAACAACTTGCAAACGACTGCATTTACTTCACTCTCTAAGAATTGAATAGAATATTGCATGTTTGAAAATGTCAAGAAAATTTGTTGCTTGATTTTATATTTATGCCACTCTTGTAATTAGAAGTTATATGGCACGTGAGTTGTTAAAGAAAAAATTTGAGAAACAAGTAACTTTCTTCTTAGAGCAATTGCAAAAAATTTGTCAATGTGATATTTTCCTTCTTTTTTTTCCTAACAAGTTCTCTTATTTCTTAGTGTAAATGTACTAATTTTTTTCTAATAACTATTATAAAGAATTGCTTCATAAAATTGCTCAAAAAAATTAATTTCAATTAATATATAAATGGAAATAAATGAGCATTGTAATTTAATATATACATTATATATTCCTCTCTCCCCGTTCTAAAAAAACAAAAAACAAAACCATAAAACAAAAAACAAAAAACAAAAAATTGTCGGTCAAAAGGAGAGAGAGGCAGTGAGCTATCCTATGACATTGGACGGTGAAGATATGCTAATTCGTACTATAAATCGATATTTTATGTATTGCGTCAGTTTGTTTTCCGAAAAGAAAAATTTGTACTATTTTAGTGTTTTTATTTTTAATTTTTGTTCAGTGTTAAGTGTTTGAACACTGTAAATAAGTTTTAAAATAGAATTTCAAATAAATTTATAAGTTAAAATAATTACTTTACTCATTTTAAATAATAAATTCAGTCACATTTTATATTATGTATTTAGTTTCTTAATGTTTTTCACTTTACTAATGCTTGTTTTCTTAAAAGTTATAAAAAATATATTTTCCCACTCAATCAATTAAAAAATAATGAAACATTAAATATTATTTTATTGATTTTTTAATTTGCTCCTTATATTGGTTGAATATATGTTTTCATTTTATTCTAATTAACAATATTTAATATTTTATTCTCATTGTTTCTACAAAAATAAAACATGAATAAAGTAAAATACAGTATAAAAAGAAATTTTAAGTCAATGTACTATTTAAAATCAAACATAAAAGTAAAAAAGTAATATTTTGAATTTTTAAAGACAATTAAATGAAAAAAAAAAACAAGCAAACATTAAAAGAGCTAAAAACTCAGTTGATATACCATTAATGCAAATTTTCCTTTTGTTTAGGGAATTTCTATCTACAAAATATTGTGTTTTTGAAATGTAGTGTAGTAGGCAAATTTAAGCACATGAATTACTTGAGCCCTTATAACTACGAGAGTATTAAATGTAAAAATAAAATAAAATAAATAGAATTATTTACAAGAAAATGCATTTTATGTGTGTGTACGTTCGTAGGATTAATATGAAATTTGACGGGCAAACAGAATGTCTGAAGTCCATTACTTCTGATCCAAAATCATATCCAACACATATATTGAAGTAAATGTATGTCTGGAATACGTGGTTCAGGAATTCGTGGTTCAGAATTTCTTCACTTTCGTTGCTTTCATTGCACGAAAAGGTCTCTTCAACCAACCTTTTTTTTCTTTTTGTTTTTGGGTACATTTCAATCAAAAAATTTATATTCAATAATACTAAAATTACCTCTAAAATCATAAACTGAATAATTTTATATTTCATGTTCCAAACCCTAGTCAGAATTCAAAATACCCAAAAGAAAACTCTTAAAACGAATTATAATCTACATTTTTTTAATTAATAGATATATTTTGTTAGAAAAAATCTGTTTTGGGGTATTTAATTTATTTTAATATATCAATATGAGCATGACGACAATGAATTTTTTATTAATAAAAACATAAAATAATTTAAATATTAATATCTTACATAATAAGTACAATTTGATAAAAATTAATTATACAAATTAACTAGTAATAAAATTTAAATATTACATCTCATAATAATTTTAGAGAAAAATAGCCATCAGACTACGCCTCATCTCTTCTATTTTTTCAGGGAGCAGGAATCAGCGTGACCAGTTATGATTATGTGACGGAATATGAAAGAAAAAAGTGTACATGCAATGCATTGCCAGCATCTTCCCACTGACGTAGCTACTTGGAAGCTGCTGCTCTTATATACAAAAGTCCCCACTCTTCAATTATTCCCATAATCCCCACATCCTTCTCTATATATATGCATTATACACCACACTCTCTCTTACCCAGTTATCTTGCCATTTATATACTTGGAACTCAAATCCACGGCTGTATCCTCTCTACCGCAACAACATCTATTACGTCCGATATTGATGGAAGAAAGAAACACTGATGCCTGTGTCACCGCAGCTCCTCAACGCTATCGGGGCATTCGCCAGCGAAAATGGGGGAAATGGGTGTCAGAAATTCGAGAGCCTGGCAAGAAAACACGCATTTGGCTAGGGAGTTACGAGTCACCAGAGATGGCTGCAGCTGCATATGATGTAGCAGCATTGCACTTCAGAGGACATGGAACTCACTTGAACTTCCCTGAACTTGCCGACAGTCTGCCTCGTCCTGCGAGCTCGAGCGCAGAGGATGTGCAACTGGCAGCGCAAGAGGCGGCTATGCGGTTCAGAAGACCCATAAAATGTTCCGACATGGGTAGTGGTGGAGGCTGTTCTAGTGGTGGTGATGCTGGTTTGGGTCCTGTTAGGATTGGGCTTTCACCTAGTCAGATTCAAGCTATAAACGAGACACCGTTGGATTCACCAAAGATGTGGATGGAATTGGCTGGGGCTTTGTTATTAGCAGAACCAGTGGCTTTAGGGGACAATGATAATTTTGATTTTGAGGAAATTCATCAAGATGCCTCCATTTGGGATTACTAGATAAACTAGTTTATAGGTACAAATTATACAAATATTGGTGTTATTATAGCCATAATATTTTGACTATAATCCTCAGAATCCCAACAATATAACACTTTTGTAGCCATTATTTTAACATTTGCAAAATTTTTTGGTCATTTTGGGAAAACTGATTTTGAAGTTAAACCCATAAATTGCCTTTCTCTGTAATAATAATTGATGCAACGAAGCATATATTGATTTTTATTATATTATAGGCACTGAAGGTGCATTGTATTTTTTTTCTTTTTTTTAATACGGTAAGAATGCTCTCGGACTAACTTGTGCCTTGTTGAATAATTTTATGGGTGTTTACACCGATTGGGTAAGAAGTATTGTATTTTTATTTTCCTTTACAGCTTTTTCAATTTGTTAAGATGAGTATATTATATATCATGTGCCGTTGGCCTAGTGGCTAAATATACCACAAGACACAAATTTCATTGGGAATCGATTCTTATCTCCACCCCTTTGTATTCTGTCAAAAAAAAAAAAAAAAAAGAGTATATTATAGCGTCTAAACTATGTGTATTACATAGTTTAGACACTATATTATAGTGTCTCTACCCCTTCGGTCATCAGTGTATTATAGTGTCTTCCATCGTAAAAAAAAAAAAAAAAAAAAAAAAACTATGTGTATTACATATTCGAATGCACATTTATTGAAGAATTTTCTAATTCTAAATATGAGTAAATAATTTAAATCATGACATGTATATAAGGGATAGGATAAATCGGAATTACCTAAATTAGGTGCTCAATTATAAGATGAAGAAACATAATAACAACCAAAAAGTTTGACCACAAAGTCAAAATATTTAATTAAGTCATGGTGGTAGTTATAATAGTGAATATTACTGTTGTTGTATTATTTAGTTTTAATTATTCCAATAAGCATACTTAAAAGCATTAAAGTGCGCTTAATTATTAAAAAAAAAAAACAATTTGTCTAACGTATCGTAGGTACATGGATAATGCCGCTACACTCACCTGGATCGTGACGTGTGAAAGTGCCAATAATGAAAAATGAAGCATCGGTGACAGCCACATTGAATTCAATTGATTACTTGACCGACGAAAAGGATATTCTACCTAAGTACCTACATGATAGTACTTTGCTGGAGTGGAGATTGGATTGGGTGCTTGAACCTCCCCTATCTCTAGGGGTGTGTAGCGGTCTGATCGGTTCAGTTTGAATCATCAATCCGTTAATACAATCAGTTGAACAGAAGTTGATAACCAAATTGAACCTAATTGATATGCAAAACCAACGATTCAGATAACTAAGAAACATTGTTTTAATCCATTCAGGAAAATGCATTGGGCCACTTGAATTGGGCCTTCATATGTTAAATTTCCACCTACAATTATATTGCAAATACTAATATAATATTTGTATTTTTTACTAGTAATTACCCATTAGTAATGATCTTCGATTTACATAAATTTTTACATATAAAATAGTGGATTTCCACCACCCAAAATAACATACTTGAATGTTAGTGTCTATAATTTTTACAAAATGAAGATGGGCTCCTAAACTTCCACAATACAAAATAATATACTATATTATAACAACATTTACAAAAAGAATCTCCAATTGCATAAACAATAAGTGGAAATTGAGAAGTGGATAACCATTGAAGATAAAAAAAAAAAAGGCTTCCACCACTTGGTATTCTATCTAATGAAACAAAAAGTGTGTTTATGCGATGTCAAATATAGTATAGCACTAACAGCAACAAAAAAATTGAGAAGTGAGCAAGTATATTATGCAAAACACAATTTCAATTAATTAAAATTAATATCATTCATTGGATAATAAAAATCCAATCAAATCAAATAACTATGAATTTGAGGCTCAATTTGTGAATATTTCGGTCAAAGAATACCAAATGTCAAAAATCTAGCAGTAGATAGACAAATGTCTGCTTGTTTGCCACCAAAGATATTTGAACAAATTATGATTCACAATACTGAGAATTGAAGAGGTGAAAGCACATCATCATTACCTCAAATTCAAAATAAATTAGAAGTAACACAAAACAAAAATTAGAAGTAACAAGTTAGCAATATCATAGCAAGCAACAAATAAGAAGTTAGAATTAAGCACCTAAGTATAGCATGCAACATATAAGAAGTGGCTAGGTAAATTAAAATAGAGAACTAATAGGAAAATTATATGAGGCTCAGAGATATTCTATCATGTCATGTAAAAGAATATACCACATTTCAGGCAACAATATAAATATGTTACCAATAAAACTTAAGCAAGTATTCTTTTAGCATCAGGCATAATGGTGGATGCTTTATCATTGTCTCATAATATAATAAAGTAACTTAGTAAAGATGGCAATAATAACATGAAGAACAAGTTGATCACATATTCAATTCATAGTCACAATCTCACATACAAGTACAACAAGTAATAAGTTGACAGATAAAACAGTCAAAGCCTCAGAATTAATTCATCAAATGACCTAATAAGATTGCAGCAATAGCCAACATAAAATAAGTTGGTCATAAGTCTCACATCTTAGTCACATGCTTATAGACAATCTACACACATAGATAACATATAAATAATTAAGTAAGTCAAAGTGTGAATGAGTTAATTTACTAAACTTGTTAGCAAAATATACTAACAAACTAAGACGCAGATGGATTTATTGAAGTCAATAAAGGGCCACTGCCCAATTGATGTAGTTCTGCCAATTTCATAAGGAAAAACAAATAGAAAGTACTAATACTTTGTTTAAAAATTAAAATCAAATCAAAATAGATTAATACATAGGCTATATACAGACCTTTTTTAAGATTTTCAATATCATCTATTGCCTCTTCAATTGAAATTGGATTATTGGAAAATCTCATCCAATCGTAGGTGAAAATGAGGGCTTTTATAATTCTAAGTGTTGAAGCACTCCTAAAAACATCAAAAACTCTTACTCTTGTACCAAAGTTCAGATGCAACCGTTGAGATTGGGACTGCTAATACATCTTTAGCCATATGAGATAGGATAGTAAATCTTTCACAATTTAGCTTCATTCCATCTCAACACATCTATGTCATCCTCTTTTACTATGGCTTCACTCAGATACATTTCCAATTTAGATTGTTTAGAACCACCCAGTCCACTTTCTAGTTTATGCTGGTTATATTTAGCTTTGAAGAAAGATATAGGCTTAACACTATAAGGGACAATATTAAAAGTTATATATTAACTGCTTTCAGAAGTATATTGGGATTGAAACTCAAATCTAGTAGCAATAAGAGTACTATAAAGGGCTTTATAGTCCTTAAAGAGTTCAAACATAAAGGACTTTACAAGACTATAAAGTCTGCTTCCACCATCCCTATACATTTAACTCAAAGAGAACTCCAAATACTCAAGTTTGTTTGTTGGATCCAAAATATTAGTAAAGAAAATCAGAAAATTCATTTTCTCAATATCATCCCAATATTTATCAAACTTTGTTTTCATATTGATGCCTATAGTGATCATGCTATCATCAGATAATTGTATCCATTCCGATAAAATGCAATATAAATCAGAAACTTCATTGAAAAAATTATTATATGTGACATACTTAGAACCAAAGATTCTAAGTGTCATTTCATAGAACTACTTTAAGTATTCCACCATTGCATTCACATAATGTCAATAAAAAATATCTAGCACTTCATCCACTAAATCTACCCTAAAAGCTAACTCAATTTCATCATATTTCTCAAAGACTTTTTTTTATATAAACAAGCAGTCTTTAGTATCATATAGGTACTATTCCACCTAGTGGGCACATCTAGACATAAAGAAGCCTTTGAATAAACCCCAACCAAATCAAATAATTCTTTAAACTTCCTTAATCAAACAGGTGAATTCCTAATGTACCTAACCACCTCTCTAACTTATTTTAATAGAAATTGACAGTTCTTTTCACTCATCCTATACAATGAGGTTCAAAATATGTGCAATGAATCTAACATGGAAGAACTTAGATCTAACAGTAGTTGTTCCCCAAGAAAGCAATTTTTTCCAAAATAGTTTTATTATTGTGTCATCACTAAAGGCATTGTCCATAATCATGGTAAATACATTCTTTAAACTCTAATAAAGCAAGTAGTTTTCCAATGCTTTAGCAATAAACTCATCCCTATGGGAAGTAATAGGAATAAAAGATAGAATTTTTTATGAAGCCTCTACTCATCATCTATAAAATATGTAGCTATGCATATACTTAAGCCTTTGAATAAAGGTTTAAGAGTCAGTTGTCAGCTGTCAAACTGACTCTTTGATAGTGGTCTCTGAAAAAAGCTTTCAATTTCAATCTATTATCCAAATAGGTACTATAAATGTACCTACTGGCAATCCACCTATAAGGAATTTTAAATCTAGGGCAATAAGCATACATGAATTTTTAAAAACCCTCCCCTTCTACAAACTTGAAAGGTAGCTCATCAATTATTACCATTTTAGCAAGTTTGTTTCTAATAAGGTGTTGGTTAAATTTCCAAGTCCTAGTTACTCCCACAAATTCAAATTCACAAGCTTCCATAACATTAGTTGTTAAAGTGAGCAAAGATTGCCTAGTATCTTTATAATGTGGATTTTTTATACAAGTAAGAATATGGTTTTCTCAAAAACGATATTCCATACCTTTTAGAATGAGCATTAAATGTCTTAGCATAATAAAGACATCTACCTTTTATTATAACCCCTTTACTATCCTTAACCCTCTCGAAATGCTCCCAAGCTTTACTTTTGGAATCGATCTCTTTTCTTTTTTAGCAGTAGTAGCAGAACTGTCTACTTGCTTTTTTGTTGTGCTTCCACCTTTTTTTCTCTAGGCATAACATTAGTATCCTCAAGTTCCATTTACACATGACACAATAGGAAATCATAATTAAAAATTGATAATGTAATTGTAATATCCCGTGTTTTTTAAAATATTTTTACACTGTACCGGGATATGCAGTGTTAATAATTTTTGTATATATACTATGATATTTTTATGAGTTGTTATGTATTTAAAACCTATTTTAATTATTGTGTATTATTTATAGTCCTTTACGTAAAATTTTCCCGGGACTTGCATTTTCGGGGAAATTTTTACGTAAATAATTTATTATTAATTATTTTAAATATATTTTCGGACTTGCATGAACTCATACGTATTTTTAAAATACTAAATAAAGCCTATGTGTGCAATATTTATTTAATTAGGGTTTAATTAATATTACCCTAATATTTTATTATTTGTTTATTAATTTATTGTTATTTAATTATTTTTATTTATTATTATATTTTAAAATATTAAATTTTATGTGTGTGGTGTATATTTAATGTGTGTAATTTAATATTATTTTATTATATAGTATAAAGTATATATATATATACATATAATATATCAAAAAATCAAGTTTTTGGAAAATTACCATTTTGCCCCCGACTTCTCTCTTCTCCCTCCCGATCGTTTCCTCGCCGTCCGACGTCTGTAATTGCTGATTTCTCGCCGTTGGTGTGCCGTCCGGTGTGTCACCACCTTCTCCAGCCTTCCTCGCCACCTGTAGCAGCGGATTCCGGCGTCTGGAAGTCAATTTTGGCCGGAGAAGCCGAACTTCTCTTCACCGTCGATCACGACGATTCCGGCCACCATTTTCGACATCGCCGGTCTCTTTCTTCTCCTTGAGCTCCGATGAGTGTGATTCTAGCTTTGGTTTGAGCTGAAATGGTCTAGAATTGCTTAGGTTTTGAATTTTCAATTTCGGTCACATTAGGGTTTTTAATTTTTTTGAGCTTTTGAATTGATTGATTCATGAAAAATCCCTTCACAAATGTTGATCCTAGTAGCTTAATCTACATGTATGAATTTTTTTGGAATTTTTGGAGATTTTTTGGATTTTTGGGTATTTTTGAATATTGTAATATTATTTTCTAATTTTCGGAAATTAATTATTTAAATTATGAAATTGTGTTTTATGGTTAAATTAGGTGTTGAAATGAATTATAGGAATTTATTTTTAATTTTTATGAATTTCTAAGTATTTATTTTGAATTATTGAAGTTTATGTAATTTGGGAAATTAGGGTTAATTATGTTTTTAATTGAATTTAATTGGTTAATTGAGTTTAATTATTAATATTATTGATAAATATGTTGAGAAAATTAATTTTGGATAATTGTATAATTTTTGGTGAATTTTTGAAGTAATTTTGGTATATTTATATATATAGGGGTATTTTGGTAATTTTACCCTAAATTGGTTAAAAATGTAATTTAATTGGTTTTAATAGTTATTTAAGGTATAAAAATGATTTCTATAAATTATTTGGTATTTTTAACTAATTAAAACTATTTTTCGTGAATTATTTTCAATTATATATATAATATACGGTTTTTCTAATAAAATGAGTTTTTTACTGATTTTTACAGTGTTTTAAGGTTAATTATGTAATTTCTATGTATAAAAATGAATTTCTATGTTATAAGGATATTTTTGGTATTATCAGAATTATTTTGTGTTTGTGGACCCCGATCGGTGGACTGTAGTTTGGAGTCCGATCGTGGGATTTTGATTGTGCTCTATGTAGTTTTTCAAAGTGTATTTCCTTGCAGGGTCGGCTCTACTCTTTTGAGTAGAGAGATGTCCGTTTTACAGGGGAGGTTCTGTCGAATTTTTGGTAGAATTCTCGTAAAACGTGATATCCGGTCGAACCCTAATTCTGTTTCTGTGTTTAATACTCTAGATCGAATTCTAGGATTTCTGTTAGGTTTATTCTAATGTCGGTTATTTATTGCTTGTTTAGTTGCGCCGAGACTGAGGGCTAGTGGACCAGGCCCGTCGGACCCGTCTCGTGGAGCGCACTAATTTGTGAGTTACTATACTATATATATATGCTTAGGATGCATGATTTAGAAATACATGTTCTATGTTGATTAAATATGCATAAATAATTTGATTATTTCTTAAGTTTATATTTAGTTTATTTTGGTTTATTTTTGGTATATAATAAATTATATACATGTTTTGTTAATAAATTATATTTAAAAATATTTTTAAATATATTTCTAGTTTAATTTATGATTTGATTGGATTTATTTGACGTATATATACTCGAAATATACCTGGTTTATTTTTGGTATATTTCTAGTATATATATGGTTTATGTTGATATTTTATTGAACTTCATGCATCATTTATTTTTATGAATGAATGTTTTATATTATCAATGATGAAGGATATCGATAGAACGTGCTACCTAGTGGGCAGCACTAGGACCGAGTACGTACCGGTACGCCTATACTATTTAGGCTATATTACTAACTTATCTGTGGATATTGATTGAATGTGATTATTGATATGTGTGAGATATGGTTTGGGTGTGATTGCTGGAGCTCGGTTGACCAAGTGTCTCGGGGCCAATCACACTGGCAGTCAGACTACTGGAGCTCGGTTGACTTAGTGTCTCGGGACCAGTCTACTGTCTAAATGGATTAAGTGGATATATTTGGATTCAGTGAGCCTGTATGGCTAGAGTGTTGTCTAACACTGTTTTCGAGGTTGCGATATTCTAGGGTTCTATGTGATCCTTCATAAAAGATGATTTTCAATAAAATATATATAAAAATGATTTTATTGCATCTGTGTGTATTTGCCTGTATATACACATATTATATATATACTGTTGATTGTATGCATTATCATTTAGTGTGTATGTATATATATTATAGTAATTCACTCAGTGAGGTCTGACTCCCCTCCGTTGATAATTTTTCAGGAGAGTCAATATCTTCAGACCTCAGTAGCAGGTCGATACGCCGGATTTCTTCCGCCCCGGCTTCTTTATGTAAACTGCTTACTTGAGTCTTATTTTTATAATCTAGACACTGCAGTAGTTGTAAATTAAATCGTGGGATTTTATGTATTTTATTTATGTGAGATATTGTATTATATTTGAAACTGGATTTGTATTCAAAGATATATATATATGAGATGAGATTTGACTTAAATCCAATTGGTGAAAAGAATAATATGATTTTTATGATTTTTATTTCCGCTGCATTATATATGGTTATTATTATTGCATATTTTATTTTATTTTTAGGCTTGCTACGGGTTCCGGATTCGAAAGAATTCCCGTTCCCTAGCGCCGATCATGGCCCCTGTTTTGAGTCGTGATAGTAATAGTATCAAATGTCAATTATTTAATATAAACAATTAACTAAAGAAGATTTGAAAGTGACCTTTGATTTTCAAGCCTCTGCTTGTATTGAAGTCAAGAATAATGCTTCCACTAATTTAATTTAAAACCAGAAGTGATAGAAGAGTGTTATGCTTCAACTAATTTAGTTTAATTGATTTTTATCAACTGAAATTATTGAATACAAGAAACAGACAAAAAATCAATTGACAAAGTCGCATATTAAATAAAAAATCAATTAATAGAGTCAAATATTAAATAAAAAATCAATTGACAGAGTTGCATATGAACTGAAAAAATAATACTCAATCACAAACTCTTAGACACATAAGTGTGATTCACAAAGTCATACTGTAATACCCTATATTTTAATTTAAATTTATTTTCAAATTCGTATTATTAATAAATAATTTTAAATTGTATTATACACTTGTTAATTATCTAGCTATTTTATTGAGATAGATTTATGTTATTATTATAGGGAAATATATTTTCTATAATAATAATAAATATTAGATAGCTATTTTTTTTTAAGTGTGATGATTCTATATTTCCCTTGTTATTTTCAAGCTTATAATATGTAATATATATATACTATATATTATATAGGGTTTTATTATTTTATGTAGGTGTTCTTTTTAGGGTATTATATATATAGATATAGGTGTATTTGTATGTATATGTATATATATATATATATATGAATGTATATACCCATAAACCCGAAAACACCCAAACCACAGCCCCTCCTCCCTGTCCGTCACCATCTCCATCACTCTCCCTCTCCCTCCGACGTGCCTTGACCACCTGAGCAGCCATCACTGCTGCAGTAAGTTGCCAACCTCTCCTTCTTCCATTTTTTTCTTCCATTTCCAATGCCCTGCTCTCCCTCTCTCTCGGTTTGAGCTCTCACCGCCACTGTCGGAGCTAGATTGGCACCGTCGTTGCTCCCTTAGCTTGCCTTGCCTCCTTGGGCGATGGTTGATGCTAGGCCTCACCGCTGCAACCTCTTTCCGGCATCGAAAATCAAGGTAGACAGTATGTGGTTTTGGGTTGTTTTTAGGTTGTTTTAGGGTCATTTTCTGGTTGTCTAGGTTGATTTAAGTGCTAAAATTCATTTATTCTAAGTTAAATGGTTAATTATGCTAAGTTAGTTATTTAAATCTAATTTTGGTATATTATTTTGATTTTTTTTATTTTACAGAATTTTATTTTATTTTATTTGAGTTTAATTAGTAATTAGAGTAATTATTGTTAATTATTTTTAGTATATTGATTTTATTTAATATTATAGAAAATTTTTATGTTAATTGTAGATTTTGTGAATTTTGGATATTTTATTAATATTTTATTAATTTCTGAAAATTAATTGTTAAAAATTTATGAAATTGTGATAAGTGGTATTATTATTAAATTTTATTAATTTTAGAACTTAATTTATGGTTTTTGTGATTTTTATACTATTTTTATAATTATTTTAAGTTTATGTCAAATGTGAATAATTAGGTTAAATATATTTTCGAAGAAATTATTAGTTAATTTTATGTTTTTATTTATATTAAGAAATTTATGTTAAGAAAATAATTTTTGGGCATTTGTATAATTTTTAGGGAATTTTTGAGTAATAATAGTATATTATGTAAATTTATGTATTATAGGGGTAAAAACATAATTTTGTGCTGATTATAGCTAAATAATAGATTGTGGTTGGTTTTAATAATATTTAGAGAATTAAAAGGATTTTTACAAATTTTTTACTATTTTTTACTAATTAATACTAATTTTTGAAAATTAATTTCAAATAATATATTAGGTATTATTTTTGAGTATTATGTGAGATTTAGATATTTTGATATTAAATTATGAATTTTGATAATATATATGTTTATTATAGAGATTTATTAATATGAGTAATTAATTTTAGGTTATATTTATATGTTGATGGTGAAATGTAAGTTGGGTTATTTAATTGTTGAATAATCGATATTTTATATTAGTATATATTTTGGTATATATATGTTTGTGAAATTTTGTTTTTAAGCTTTAATGAAAAATAATTTTCTAAGTTATGGATATTTATATGTAATATGTATTGTTTTGGGAAATAAATGACTTAATTTTTGTGATGGTTGAGTTGTGATCTCAGTTAATTTTTGTGATGGTTGAGTTGTGATCTCGGTCGGGGCTAAGTGTAGTTCTAGGAGTCCGACTCGAGTGTGAATATCTATGAATATTAGAAGTGCATTTTTCTATACAGGAATGGCTCTACCTATGGTAAAGAGATGTTCATTTTACAAAGGAGATTCTACCAAAATTTCGATAGATTTTCTCATAAAACGTGACATCTTCCGTAAATTTTTAGCGTTAATTAGGGTTTTTCCTATCTACCGAGTCTTATATGGTCTTCCTTGAGTCAGTCTAGAATTTCGCTATTTCTATTAATTTTCAATTTTAATTTCATAGACATGTTTTTAAAATAGGTCTGTTATTTTTTCTAGAGAATACCGGAGTAGAAGCTGTTAGATCGAGGCAGACACACGATCGTCAGCATTTTCGCTTGTCCTGTAAGTTGATAAATTGATCTGTGCATGTGTTTTTATTTAAAGATGTGTGTGCTCATATTTTTAGTATTTATTACATGATTTATTTAATTTAAATGCAGCTATTTAAGATTTAAGTGCATTTTGTTTATTTAAAATTAGTTTTGAGAAATTTTGGTAGAACGGGCTACTTGGTGGGTTTCACCAGGACCGTATGCACATGGTAGAGATTAAGAGATGGATCCGATGTATGTATGACTTGTGGATATAAACTGGTACGGGTGCCTCGGTGGAAGCCTTGCTCTTGGGGACTGCCAGTGATTGGAAAGTTAATAATGGACTGAGATGGGTGCCTCGATGGATGCCTTAGCTCTCGGGGATCGTTAGTGCCATGTGTTTGGATTAAGTGGATGACTGTGGCTTGGTGCCTCGATTGATGCCTCTGCTCTTGGGGATTGGCAGTCTAGTTGGATTAAGTGGGCCCAGTTAGCCATTTAGAAATTTGGGTTTAGAGTTTTATCGAGATTTTTCAAAAACTATATATATACGTTATAAATTATTTTCACTATAATTATATGGTTTTTAAAAAGATTTTCAAACCGTATAGCTCTTTTTATTAACTTACTAAGTGAGGTCTGATTCCCCTCAATCTATTTTTTTCAGGAGCTTGGGAATTTAACCTCAGACCGCCTCTACGCTGGATTTCTTCATCACCGGCCATATTATATAGGTTATTGTGAGCTATATGGTAGTAATAACTCTAGAATACTGTAGTAGTGTTAGTACTATGAGTTTGTACAACTTAAGTATACTTATGTATTGCATTTTAATGAACCACCACGCTTATGTATAATGTTTTAAAATTGATTTATGATATTTGATGATGAAGAATATTTTATATTGCGTACGATTATGTTTATTTTATTTTTTAGAAAAATCAGTTTGATAATGTGTTATTGCATTAAATTTGAAGGTTTTATTTTTTTTCTTAAAGGCGTACTACAGGTTTTGGGGGCCTTATGCCACCCATTCCTTAGTGCTGGTCACGTGCCCTTGGGTTCTGGTCGTGACACATATATTAGTATATTAAAAAAAATTGACTATAATGCAAGTGTAATATGATAAAATATAAAATAAAATCTTTACATGTTCATAATTTGTACAACAATAGGAAATAAACACACAAAAATGACAGATATGAAGTTTAGAGGTAATATGATTGCTTATATTACTTATTAAATATACAAAAATTAATAGACAACTTTTGTATGTATTCAAAACACCAGAAAAAACACATATCTATAGTTTATACAACTTTACATTCAAAACAACTAAAATAAAAAATTTTGGTCTTGACCCTTTACATGTTTAAAAATGAAACCATTATACACAAAGATGAAGTATTTAATATATAAATGCCCATAAATCTTATTTAACCAAAACAACATATATTAAAAACTCTATATAGACCATTATAATAATTTTAAAAAAACCACTAACGAATAAAAATACATAAAGTATGGTTTAAAAAAACCCATCAACCAAAAAAATAACACAGATATTAGATTTACAAAACATAATAAACATAAAACATGATTACTAATAGACAGAATTACCAGACCATGAAATAAAAAGAGGATTCTTTTGTCACTAGTGATTCTAAATTTTTTTGTTATTGTTTAGTTAATAAAATAAAGAAGATGAAATAGTAAGAATATAAGCTTGAAAATAGAGATTGATTCACTTGTATGGACAAAGAGGGTGATAACAATAGAGGGGGCTACTAGAGTGATAAAACTATAGGGGAATAAGGGTTTGGAAAGTATAAAATGCTACTAAGAACTAAGAAGATAAAAGGGAGTGGCGACAGTAACGATAAATTAGGGTTAGGGTTTTGGTTATATAGAGAAATTGAAGAATCAAAAGATAATAGAAAAGGAGGGCGTGAGAGTGAGGCGATGGTTAGGATAAAGAAAATTAGGGTTAAGGGTAGTTTAGGATATTTATATACCTAAGTTAAACATGTTTTTTGGTTTATTAGAATGTCACGACTCGAACCCAAGGGCATGTGACCGGCACTAGGGAATGGGAAAGCATAAGGCTTCCAAAACCCATAGTAAGCCTTAAAGAGAATTTACAATAAAATATAGGAACTAATTAAATGAAAATATAAATAGCACATAAAAATAATATCCAAAACAAACTTTGATAAAGCTGTAATATCCCGTGTTTTTAAAATATTTTTACACTGTACCGGGATATGCAGTGTTAATAATTTCTGTATTTTATATGATATTTTTACGAGTTAATATGTATTTAAAACCTATTTTAATTACTGTGTATTATTTTCAGTGTTTTACGTAAAATTTTCCCGGGACTTGCATTTTCGGGAAAATTTTCACGTAAACAATGTATTATTAATAATTTTAAATGTATTTACGGACTTGCATGAACTCATACATATTTTTAAATTATTAAATAAAGCCTGTGTGTGTATATTTATTTAATTAGGGTTTATTATTATCCTAATATTTTATTAATTATTTATTTATTTTATTGTTATTTAATTAATTTTATTTAGTATAAATTATTAAAATATTAAATTTTATGTGTGTGGTGTATATTTGATGTGTGTAATTTAATATTATTTTATTATATAGTGTAAAGTATATATATATACATATATACATCAAAAATCAAAAGAATTGGAAAATTACCATTTTGCCCCCCGAGTCTTCTTCTTCCTCCCGATTCTTCTCTTCGCCGTCCGGGCGTCTGTCACGCCGTTTCTTCACCGTGGGTGTGCCGTCCGGTGTGCCACCGTCTTCCCCAACCAATTCCGTCGCTTGAGGAGGCCGTTTTCGGCGCCTGGAAGTCGATTTTGGCCGGAGAAGCCGAAAATCGATCCACCGTCGATCACGTCGATTTCGGCCACCGTTTTCAACACCGCCAGTCTCTTTCTTCTCCTTGAGCTCCGGTGAGTGTGATTCTAGCTTTGGTTTGAGCTAAAATGGTCTAGAATTGCTTAGGTTTTGAATTTTCAATTTCGGCCTATTAGGGTTTTTGATTTTTTTTGAGCTTCGAATTGGATGATTCATGAAAACTTCCTTCACAAATGTTGTTCCTAGTAGCTCAATCTACATGTAGAATTTTTGGAGATTTTTTGGATTTTTGGGTATTTTTGAATATTTTAATATTATTTTCTAATTTTCGGAAATTAATTATTTAAATTATGAAATTGGAGTTTATGGTTAAATTAGGTGTTGAAATGAATTATAGGAATTTATTTGGAATTTTTATGAATTTCTAAGTATTTATTTTGAATTATTGAAGTTTATGTGATTTTGAGAAATTAGGGTTAATTGTGTTTTTATTTGAATTTAATTGGTTAATTGAATTTAATTATTAATATTATTGATAAATATGTTGAGAAAATTAATTTTGGATAATTGTATGAATTTTGGTGAATTTTTGAAGTAATTTAAGTATATTTATATATATAGGGGTATTTTGGTAATTTTACCCTAAATTGTCTAAAAATGTAATTTAATTGGTTTTAATAGTTATTTAAGGTATAAAAAATGATTTCTACAAAATATTTGGTATTTTTAACTAATTAAAACTATTTTTCGTGAATTATTTTCAATTATATATATAATATACGGTTTTTCTAATAAAATGAGTTTTAATCGGTTTTTACAGTGTTTCAAGGTTAATTATGTAATTTTTACCTATAAAATGTATTTCTGTGATTTAAGGATATTTTTGGTATATCTGGAATATGTTCTGTGTTTGTGGACCCCGGTCGGTGGACTGTAGTTTGGAGTCCGACCGTGGGATTTTGATTGTGTTGAGCCTATTTTTCGAAGTGTGTTTCTTTGCAGGGTCGGCTCTACTCTTTTGAGTAGAGAGATGTCCGTTTTATAGGGGAGGTTCTGCCGGATTTTCGGTAGAATTCTCGTAAAACGTGATATCCAGTCGAACCCTAATTTCCGATTCTGTATTTAAATACTCTAGATTGAATTCTAGGATTTCTATTAGGTTTATTCTGATGTCGATTATTTATTGCTTGTTTAGTTGCGCCGAGACCGAGGGCTAGTGGATCAGGCCCGTCGGACCTGTCTCGTGGAGCGCACTAGGTGAGTTACTATTTTATATATATATGCTTAGGATGCATGATTTAGAAATGCATGTTTTATGTTGATTAAATATGCATAAATAATTTGATTATTTCTTAAGTTTATATTAAGTATATTTTTGGTTTATTTTTGGTATATATTAAATTATATACATGTTTTGTAAATAAAATATATTTAAAATGTTTTTAAATATATTTCTAGCTTAATTTATAATTTGATTGGATTTATGTGACGTATATATACTCGAAATATACCTGGTTTACTTTTGGTATATTTTCGGTATATATATGGTTTATGTTGTTATTTTATTGAACTTCATGCATCATTTATTTTTGTGAATGAATGTTTTATATTTAATAATGAAGGATATCGATAGAACGTGCTACCTAGTGGGCAGCACTAGGACCGAGTACGTACCGGTACGCCTATAGTATTTAGGCTATATTACTAACTTATTTGTGGATATTGATTGATTATGATTATTGATATGTGTGAGATATGGTTTGGAGGTGTGATTGCTGGAGCTCGGTTGACCAAGTGTCTCGGGGCCAATCACACTGGCAGTCAGACTGCTGGAGCTCGGTTGACTTAGTGTCTCGGGGCCAGTCTACTGTCCAAATGGATTAAGTGGATATATTTGGAATAAGTGAGCCTGTATGGCCAGAGTGTTGTTTAACACTATTTTTGAGGTTGCGATATTCTAGGGTTCTATGTGATCCTTCATAAAAGATGATTTTCAATAAAACATATAAAATAATTTTCTGCATTTGTGTGTATTTGCCTGTATATATATTAGATATATATATACTGTTGATCATATGCATTATCATTTAGTGTGTATGTATATATATTATAGTAATTCACTCAGTGAGGTCTGACTCCCCTCCGTTGACTATTTTTCAGGAGAGTCAACTTCCTCAGACCTCAGTAGCAGGTCGATACACCGGATTTCTTCTGCCCCGACTTCTTTGTGTAAATTATATACTTGAGTCTTATTTATTTTATCTAGACACTGCAGTAGTTGTGAATTAAAGTGTTGGATTTCATGTATTTTATTTTAAAGAAATGTATTATGTTGAAACTGGATTTGTATTAAAGATTATATATATCTATGAGATGATATTTGATTTAAATCCAGTTGATGTGAATAATATTATGATATTATAATTTTTATTTCCGCTGCATATTATACTGTTACTGTTATTATGGCATGCTTTATTTTATTTTTAGGCTTGCTATGAGTTCCGGATTCGAAAGAATTCCCGTTCCTTAGCGCCGGTCATGGCCCCTGTTTTGGGTCGTGACAAAAGCATAATAATCAACATTAATAAAAATCTTTAATATAGGTAATAATTCATAAAATTGAGCATAATAATTAATCACCACTACTGTTGTATTCTAAATTTCAAATAAATAATAATACATGTCATATAGACCTACATAGAATAGTTGGAGAAGAAGAAACTCAACAGAAAGTAGGTGGAATAATTGAAGACTCTTGAGATCCTTAAAAAAAATAATTGAGGGGAATCATATCTCACTGAGCAAGTTAATAAAAGAAATCTATGTAGTCTGAAAATCTCCTTTAAAAATATATTATATGAAAATATATATTTTATAATTTATAATATAAAAAATTTGATTTATTGAAATCCTCTTTTACTGAAATAAAGTATTTGAAATCAAAAAATTCTATATAAATAAAATAAACTTTCTTAAATCATTTTTATAAGAAAACTAGGTAGAACCCCAGTCCACAATTCTAATAGCCTTTCGTCTTTCTGAAAATTCGAAGACTGACGGTTCTCGAGAGCAAAACATCCACAGAGCTACTAGCCACAGTCAAATCACTTAAACCAATATTTACTGGCAATTCTCAAGAGCAAAGCATTATTGAGCCTTATAACCACCAACCCTCACTCTCAATCCTAGTGATATGCACACAGTCCTAATGAAATCCATCAGGTAGCACATTCTACCATAGTTCATTTTAAAATAAATAAGAGTAAATAAAATAAGGAAGATTATAATAAAATAAAATAAAATGACAATTAACTAATTATATGAAAATTTAATATAAACATACTTATATAACCATAGCAAATAATAGGAGAATTTAATCCAAGCATTTTTCAATATAATAATACAATTCTTTTATTAAACTCTCCCTTTTTATCATGATTAATGAATTTATATTTTAATATAAAATATCCTACACATAATTCAGTTGTTAACTTACAGGTTGAATGTACTCCTTTGCGTAGTTGCGCTCGATCCCAACCTGTTGAATCAACTAGAGGCAGGGCTAAAGAAAAGTAATAAATAAAGGATGGAATTAAAAAATGGAAATTCTATAAATTCTAGATTTCGAAAGAGAGATTCAATTAAGAATACGACTCTACTAAACTCGATCCGATGTTACATTTTATGAAAAATCTACAGAAAATTTGATAGAGTCTTCTTTATAAAATGAACATCTCTCTAAAAAAATAGAGTCAATTCTGTACAGAAAGACACTTCAAATACCAATAACAACTCCAAATCTCGGGTTAGGCCTTTAAATTACACTTTATACCAACCGAGAACCAATTTCACAAATCACAAATTATAAACAAAAAAATTCCATTTAAATACCAAAAGTGATTTATTTACACAATAAAAGCATAAAAGATATTCATTTACAAAATAAATAATAAAATCCACATTACTAATCAAATTATATTATAAAAGTCATTATTCTAATTTTTGAAATTAAATAGCATTTAATTACCAATAATCGTTTAAATTATTTGATTATATAATTAAGCAACCAAAAACTCATTTAAATCTTAAAAATCATAAATACAATTTTTTCGGATATTGTTCCGATAATTACTAATAATTAGCTAAAAATAGGAATTAATTCATAAAAATTATTTTAATATTATTTATTACCCAAAAACTATCCAAAACATAATAATTCACAATAATTTCAATTAAAATATAAAATTTACTACTTTATACTAATTTTTCCAAAAATACATTTTTGACATAAACATTCAGAAATTTTTAATAAAAATTCGGTATATAATTTTAATAAACTTCTTTAACAAAACTTGCTTAAAATAATTAGTAGTATTTATTAAAAATGTAAAAATTTTTCAAGTTCGGGAACAGTGTCATAAACAATAACCCCGAGACCCCAAAAATTTGAAAAATTCATAAAAATTCACAAAAATTATTTTCAGAAACCTCACAACGTTCACAATAATTTGTTCTAAAGAACTAATATCAAATAAAATCAAATTGACATTCAATTTCACAATTTAACAAAAATATCCAAAATTAAATTTTGCAAAATTGGAGTTGTTACTGATTAAATTTCTCAAAATTAATTGAGAATTATCAAAGCTCGAGTCGAGATCTTAGATTTAAGCTCAAGCTTGGCTGGATTACTCACCAGAATCGTGTCAGCCTCCCTTCCTCATTCTAGTCACTATGCGATCGCGCGAGGAATAGGACGACCAGCGGTTGTTGCTATGGCTGGCATGACGAATAGAGGAGCGACGACTTGAAAAAGGCGGTCTGGCATGCTGCTGCTAGCCTAGTGGCATGTGGTGGTGGCTGGTAATACTAGGGAGGAGGAAGAAGAAAATGGGAAAGGAAGGGAAAAAGAAAAGAAGGAAGAAACAAGAAAAGAAAAGAAAAGAAAAGAAAGAAAAAAAGGAGGGGAGGAAGAAAAAGTGGGGGGGGGGGGAGAAATAAAATAAAATACATATAAAATTAATTTATTTAATTTATTAATATTTAAATAACTATAATTTAATTTACTCATTAAAATTTATAATTTTACTTAATAATAATAATAACAACAACAACACAGGAAACTCATTTAATTTTTATAATAATTAAATATCACAATTTAATAAAATAATATAAAATAAAAATCATTATTAACACTAAAAATCTCATAATTTAATTTCCTAATTTCATTTATAAAAAAATCATATTATTACGATCTTCCCTCTTTAAAAAAATTCATCATCGAATTCTCAATAAGTAAAAGATGCAAAATATTTAATGAAAAAGATAGGGATATGCCACCTGCATCGCTGCCCTCCATCTCCTACGTGTAGTCCTTTACTGTGTGATTTCTCCACAACACCTTCAGCATCGGGATCTCCTTAGTGTGAAGCTGATGAACTTGGCAATCCACAATTGCTATAGTATATTCCTCATATGGCACATCTTCATTGAGCTCCACTGTTTGAGGCTGAAGAATGTGAGAAGAATCAGGAACATACTTTCTCAATATAAATACATGAAATACTGGGTAAATTCGAGAAAATTCAAGTGGAAACACTAATCTATAAGCCACTTCTCCAACTCTTGATAGTATCTCGAAAGGTCTAATGTATCTCGGGGCTAATTCACCCTTCTTTCCAAACCTCATAACCACCTTCATTAAAGACACTTTCAGAAATACCATGTCTTCAATGGATAAGGACACATCCTTCCTCTTAGGATTTGTATAACTTTTTTATCTGTTGAAAGTTGTCCTCAATCACTACTGAATAATGGGAACCTTCTCAGAAGTAATCTGCACCAACTTTGGACCTGTTAGCTGTCTTTCTCCAACTTTCAAACACAATAGTGATCTACACTTTCTACCATATAGTGGTTCATATGGAGCCATCTTAGTACTTGCATGATAACTATTGTTATATGCACATTCAATCAATGGCAAGTGTATGTCCTATTGACAACCAAAGTCCATCACACACATCCTTAACATATCTTTCAGGGTCTAAATGGTCCTTTATGACTAACTGTCTATCTAAGGATGAAATGTTATGCTGAAATCAAGTCTTGTACCTAATGCCTTATGCAATTCTTGCCAAAAGACTGAAGTAAAAGTAACTCCTCTATCAATCACTATACTCACTGGTGCCCTGTGGAGGCAAACAATTATGTTAACATACAACCTTGCTAATCTGTCAGTAGAGTATGTCTTCTTAATTGGTAAAAAGTGTATTGACTTAGTTAGCCTATTAACTATCACCCAAATAGCATTATAACCACCAATAGTATGAGGCAAATCAGTCACAAAATCTATAGCAATCATATCCCACTTCCACTCTGGGATAGGTAATGGCTGTAATAATCTTGTACGCCTCTGGTGCTTTAGCTTCACCTACTGACAAGTAAGACATTTAGATACAAATTCTATAATATCCTTTTTTATTCTATTCGACCAATATATATCTTTTAAGTTATGATACATCTTGGTAGAACCTAGATGAACACTGTAAGTAGAAAAATGTGCCTCTTTCATGATTTCCTTTCTCAGCTTATCCACATCTGGCACATACAACTGAGTACCCAAATGCAGCACACCTTTATTATCAATCATAAATCCAACCTACCTTGTTGTACTTTAAATATGATCTTCTGCAACTACTGTCCCTTCTCTGAGCTGCTTTAACTCAATCTAAGTATGCTGACCGTACCTTGAACTGAGCAAAGATGCATTTCTTAGTCACCTTCAACTGCAACCTTTGGTGGATCAACTCATGCATCTCCTTAACAATTAGCCTCCTCTTTTTATTGATGTGTGCAAGGTTGTCTACAGACTTTCTGCTTCATGCATCTATAACTACATTTGCTTTGTCTGGATGGTACAGAATATAACAATCATAGTCCTTTAGAAGTTCCATTTGTCTTCTCTACTTTAGATTCATATCTCTCTACTAGAATATGTACTTAGGCTTTTGTGGTCGGTGTATATTTCACAAGTCACATCGTACAGGTAATGCCTCCAAATCTTTAGTGCAAACACCATTGCTACCATTTCCAAGTCATGAGTAGGATAATTTTGTTTGTGCTTTTTTAACTACCTTGAAGTATAAGCAACCACTCTTCCATTATGCATTAACACATAGCCCAATCCTACTTAGGAAGCATCATAATACACCGTATACCCTTCATTCCTAAAAGGCAAAGTCAACACTGGAGCCAAAGTCAATAAGTCCGTAAGCAATTGAAAGTGCTCCTCACATTTGTCTATCCATATAAACTTAGCATTCTTCTAGGTCAATCTTGTCAAAGGTATAACAATCCTACATAAATCCTTCATAAATCTCCTATAATTGCCAGCTAGACCTAGAAAACTCCTTACTTTTATGACTGATGTGGGTCTTGGCCACTCTATAATAGTTTTTATTTTCCTAGGATCCACTTTTATGCCATCTTTGGATACCACATTGCCGAAGAATGCCACTTGATCCAACTAGAATTCACACTTCAAAAACTTGGCATATAACTGGTGCTCTTTAAGATTCTGATGCACCAATCTTAAATGCATCATATGTTCTGCCTTACTCTTGGAATAAATAAGAATATCATCAATAAACATAATCACAAATCGATCCAAGAACGACATAAACACCCTATTCATTAAGTATATAAAGGTTTTTAGGGCATTAGTCAACCCAAAGGACATAATTAAGAATTCATAATGGTTATACCTTATCAGAAATGTAGTCTTGGGTACATCTCCACCTCTGATCCTTAATTGATGATACCTAGACCTTAAGTCAATCTTAGAGAAACATCGAGCTCCTTGCAACTGGTCCAACAAATTATCAATCCTTGGGAGTGCATACTTATTCTTGATAGTGACCTTATTCAACTGTCTATAGTAAATACAAAGTCAAAGATGACCATCCTTCTCCTTCACAAATAACATTAGAGCACCCCAAGGAGATGTACTAGGTTGGATAAAACTTTTATCGAGTAATTCTTGCAACTGCTCTCTTAACTCTTTCAACTCTATAGGTCCCATTCTATATGGTGGCATAGAGATAAGATCTGTACTAGGCACCACATCGATGCAAAATTCTATCTCGCTTTTTAGTGGCAAGCCTAGTAATTCTTCAGGAAAAACTTCTGAAAACTCGCACACCACTAGCATCCTTTCAACTACCCCCTTATCTACTTGTATATCTCTAACCATAGCTAAGTAGCCTTAATAATCTCTTCTAAGCATCTTCCTAGTTGTGATCGTAGAAATAATATTTTGAGGCATTAAACTCTTATCACCTCTAAATCTGAATTCTTCATTAGTTGAAATTCTAAAAATTACTTTCTTCTCTTGACAGTCTACTATGGCATAATATTGTGCCAACCAATCCAATCCTAGAATTACATCAAAATTGATCATATCTAGTAAAACTAAGTCTGCTAGCAACTCTCTACCTTCCACCAACATTGGACAAGATGGAACGAATACATCTGTTTCCAACTCATCACTAAGTGGAGTCACTACATATAAAGGAATCAACAACTTAGAAGGCTGACATGCTATTTTAAAAGCAAATGCAGGAGACACAAAAGAGTGTAAAGCACCCTAATCAAATAAGGTTGGAAGAATATTTGCTACAACTGCATTAGATGCCAAACAATCCTGTGGAGTCAAGGTAAAATCTCTAGCCTAACCATAACCTACCTGCTGTGAAGTGGACGACTATGCATATCCTCTACCCTGAGCTCTGCCTCCAAAACCTCTACCTTGCTGACTTGCATACTAAGTCAGTCACTACTGAGGATACATAGGTGCCTGATATTGTTGATACACCTATTGAAATGGTTGAATAATTAATGATAAAGATCCCTAAGCATATGATGGTTGGAACCCATAATTAAAATAATCCTTAGTAAAATGCCTGAACTATCTACATCAGAAACAAGCTCCTAGCACCAAGTGACACGGACCCTAATGTACTAACCCATAAGTGGCACATGCACTAGCCCTAGATCTTGAAATGCCATGTCCGAAGCTCTACGAACTGCTACTACTACTGAGACCTGTATTAAACCTAGCAGTCCTACCACTCCTATGGCTTTGAGAATAACTGTGCCTGCCAATTCGATGTACTGTTTTCTTTACTGAGAAGTATCCCCTGTCTAAGAAATTATGCTGCCTATATAAAATTTAGGTTACTGAACCCCCCGAGTTGATCTGCCACAGCCACTCTCATAAGGATCCAATATAGTGCCATGTCGGATATGTCTCTGCTCAAGCTTTTTAGCCTCCTCAACTACACTATTAAGGTTGTGACCCCTTATTTCAATGCCAATGTAAGCTAGGCCTAACTCAATCACATAAAGCTCCACTACTCTCATCTCATTATGTATCACATCCGCAGCATGATGTGACAGTCTGAAGAACTCTCGAGTGTAGTCCCCAATTGATCAATCTCTCTTGGCAATATTCAGCAATTGCCACTTGTAGATCTCTCTAATCAATACTAGGTAAAAAAATCTCATAAATATCTCCTTAAAATCCAATTAGGTCATTGCAATCATGTACGGCTGGATAGACTGCATGAACCAATCCTGAGCTATAATTGATACAGATAACTCTACTATCATGATTTGCTAGTAGTCTATGTATCATGCTCTGGTTCTAGCCTCGATGGTATTTATAAAGTCCAGAGCATCCCATGTACCATCGAAAGAAACTCCCCTGACTCTAGAGTATAATAAGGCGGCATCGACATCGACATCGTCATCTGTCATCCCCTGATTTCTTTGCTGAAGCATCTACTATACTAGGGGCATTACTTGGTTAAAGGTTGTCAAGCCTTGATTAATTCCTATCATACCTGCCATAAAGGCTGTCAAGCCTTGATTAATTTCAAGCTTTGCTTGCTACTGTTCCTATTTTTGAGCTGTTGCTACTTTAACTCTACCTCTGCCTCTATGTTGGGGGGGCAGGAAAAGAATTTCATCCTGAATAGACTATTTATATTCATTCTCCTCAAATGCTGCTTCCATAGTAGGAGCAGTCCATGCTCATCTTATTTTGAAAAGAGACACAACACATATTTAAAACAAAATAAGGATACTATGTAAATGCAGAATAAAAGAAATAAAGAAGATAATAAGTGACAATTATCAACCTATTACTATAGTACCTTATGAAAAATAGACATTTATAGTTGAAAACACATATAAAATGAGTCAAAACTCTTATACCAACTTTGTCATGACCCGAATCTGAGGGCATGTGAACGACACTAGGGAATAGGAGAGCATAAGGCTTCTGAAACCTATTGTAAGCCTTAAAGACAATTTACAATAAAATATAGGAAATAATTAAATGAAATGTTAAAATGAAAATATAAATAACACCAAAAAAAATAATATCCAAAAAAATCTTTGATAAAGCATAATAATCAACATTAATACAAATCTTTAATATAGGTAATGATCCATAAAATACAACATAACAGTTAATCACTACTATTGCGGTGTTCTACATTTTAAATATATAATAATATATGCCATATAGACCTATATAGAATAGTTAGAGAAGAAGAAACCTGACGTAAAGTAGGCGGACTAATTGAAGACTCTCGAGATCCTAGAAAAATAATTGAGGGGAGTCAGACCTCACTGAGTAAGTTAATAAAAGAAATGTATGTAGTAAGAAAATCTCCTTTAAAAATATATTTTATAAAAATATAAAATTTATAATTTATAATATAAAACATTTGATTTATTAAAATCCTCTTTTAAATAAAGTATTTGAAATCACAAAATACTATATAAAAAAATAAACTTTATTAAATCATTTTTATAAGAAAATTAGGTAGAATCCTAGTCCACAATTCTAATAGCCTTTTGGCTCTCTGAAAATTCAAAAACTGTTGATTTTCGGGAGCAAGCATGCCTAAGAGCAAAGCATTATCGAGCTTTATAACCCCCAACACTCACTCTTAATCCTAGCAGTGCATACACGGTAGTTCATTTTAAAATAAATAAGAGTAAATAAAACAAGAAAGATTACAATAAAATAAAATAACAGTTAACTAATAATGTGAAAATTTGATATAAACATTCTTATATAATAATAGCAAATAATAGGAGAATTTAATCCAAGCATTTTTCAATATAATAATATAATTCTTTTATTAAATTCTCCCTTTTTATCATGATCAATAAAGTTATATTTTAATAAAAAATATCTTACACACATTTCAGTTATTAACTTATAGGTTGAATGCGTTCCTCTGTGCAGTTACGCTCGATCCCGACCTGTCGACGTGACTAGAGGTGCGGCTAAAGAAAAGAAATAAATAAAGGATGGAATTAAAAAATGGAAATCCTATAAATTCTAGATTTCTGAAGAGAGACTCAATTAAGAATACGACTCTAATAAACTTGACTTGATGTCACGTTTTGCTAGAAATCTACCAAAAATTCGGTAGAACCTCCTCTATAAAACAGACATTTCTCTACAAAAGTAGAGTTAATCTTGCACATAAAGACACTTCAAATACTAGCAATAACTCCAAATCTTGGGTTGGACCCCCGAGCTACACTTTATGCTCAACTGAGAACCAATTTCACAAATCACAATTTATAAGCAATGAAATTCCATTTAAATACCAGAAGTGATTTATTTACACAATAAAAGCATAAAAGATATTAATTTACAAAAGAAATAATAAAATCCACATTACTAATCAAATTATATTATAAAAGTCAATATTCTAATTTTCAAAATTAAATACCATTTAATTACCAATAATCATTTAAATTATTCAGTTATATAATTAAGCAATAGAAAACTCATAAATCTTAAAACTCATAAATCTTAAAAATCATAAATATAATTTTTTTATTTGGATATTATTCCGATAGTCACTAATAATTAGCTAAAAGTAGGACTTAATTCATAAAAATTATTTTAATACTATTTATAACTCAAAAACTATCCAAACATAATAATTCACAATAATTTCAATTAAAATATAAAATTTACTAATTTATACTAATTTTTCCAAAAATTCATTTTTGACACAAACATTTGGAAATTTATAATAAAAATTCGGTACATAATTTTAATAAACTTCTTTAACAAAACTTGCTTAAAATAATTAGTAGAATTTATTAAAAATGTAAACATTTTTCGGGCTCTGGAACAGTAACCCCAAAGACCCTAGAAATTCAAAAAATTCATAAAAACTCAAAAAAATTACTTTTGGAAACTAATATGAACCCTAAAAGGGATTAAAAGTGCAAGCATGGAGCTGAATATGAAGAATTCAAGCTAATTAGCTTAATTTCATACTCTAAAATTAATTAGCCTGACATGGACGAATTTTAAGTTAGTTTCCTAATTTAGAGTCAATAAGGAAGATTTAAGAAGATTTAAGAAGATGTGAGAAGATTCAAGGATATTCCAAGTGAAAGTCAATAAGTCAAAGTCAAGGGTTAATGGTCAACATGTGACATGGCATGCTTCAATGCTTAGTTGTCATAAGTTGTCATTTTTCTTAGTTGTCATGATTTGTAATGAGTTTTCAATTTTGACTTTTCAAAGATGAGTTATCGTTGGTTGTCATATTTTGACGGAAATGTCCTTAATTAAGGATTTTCTTAAATAGGCATCTTTGGGAATAAGGAAGAAAACTCTTTCCTTCAAGGATTATGTTATGTACATGCCTATATAAAGGCTTATACAATGAAAAATGAAATGGAAGGATTGAAATATTGAGAGTGAGGTTTTTCCTTAAACTTTATTCTTTTGAAACTTTGCAAGTTTACTTGAATTGTTTCACATCTACCTTTCATTATAATTTCTAGGTTATATTAGATTTAAAATTGTGTGATTGTTCATCTTGTAATAGCTAAGTATTTTTCTTTAATTTAATAAGCAATGGGTTTAGCTCCATCAACACAACCTATCATTAATGATCCTTGGGCTAGATTTCAAAGTTAGATGCTTGTTCTATCTTTGTTATAGGTAAAGTTTGTATAAGTTTGGTATCAAAGCCAAACTTTAAGGTTTGGCTAACTATCCTTTTAATTTTTCTGTATTATTTCTTTTTTTTTCCTTCTCAATTCTTCATATGTTAAAAAAAAAAATATTTTTTTATGTGAAATATAAGAGCATTCACATCCTTGAGTGTAATTATGTAAGGGAGTGCTTTTTGAAGATTTTTTTATATATTTTCAAATGTGATTTTTAGCATGGACATGTCTTATTTTCTTGGTAGGAATGATCCTTATGTTTACTTGAAATGAGTGCAACAAATATAATAGATTTGATTCCTTTAAAATAATTGATTTTCAAAAGTGCAAACTTGCTTCTAAAAAATTTCTAAGTCATGCTGCTATATGGTGGAAAGATTTAATGGTTTTGTGGAGAGAGAATAAGAATAGTGAGATTAGAAATTAGAAAAAAAATGAAAAGGTTAATGACTAGATATTTTATTCCTCATGATTTATGGTAATGAATTATGTGTTGAAGATTATGATAAAGAGTTTAAGTTGTTTGTAATTGCAAGTGATTTAGGTGAATCTGAAGAATACAAAATTGCAAGATTCATAAGCAGCCTTAAAAACGAAATTAGACAAGATCTTATGTTTGTGGTACAATTATAGCTTTCTTTGTCTTTGAAGGATGTAATTACACTTTCTTTGGATAAAGAGAATTGGAGTAATAAGGTTGAAAATCAAAGAGGTGCTAATGTTGAAGTGGTGTTAAGTGATCATGAGAAGGAACATGAGCATCAATTAAATGATCAAACTATAGAGGAAGGCATTTTTTATAAAGAGAAGTGTGAAAAAGAAGTGGTTGTGTGAGGAGATAAAAATAGAGTGTGAATCCAAGAATAATGATTTTGTAGAAGTCATTGAAGATAATACGGATTATTTGCATATTTTTTAGCAATCTAGTAAAGATGTGCAAGGATTAGCTCATGAAGAGGCAAACAAAGAAGTTTGTGAACAAAAGAAAGATAAGGATAACAAGTTGGTTATTCATCATGATTATCCTAACAACTTTAATCTTTCTTTTTCTAGTGTTTTGAAAGTTGTTTTACAGACTTCTATGCCATACAAAGATCCATTTGCTTATATTATTGAAGTTCCTTATGTCCACAATGCAACCTATGGAGCCTTCGCTTGTACCAAAAAGAACTAGAAATATTCATGTTTCGAGTTTAAAAGGAATCAATAAGAATAAAATTCTTATAAATTTATGGACAAGAGTTCTACATTCCAAATGTTCAATCACATTCAAGTTATATTCATGATACTTTTATGGAGCATTACTTCAAAGGAGAAGTTTTCAATAAAGGTGTTTGTATTTGGTCCTGGAGGATTCATGAATTTATTAACTTTAGAAGATGGCTATGATTCGAGGGTGAATCATCTTCAAGAGGGAGAGAATAATATGAACCCTAAAAGGGATTAAAAGTGCAAGCATAGAGCTGAATATGAAGAATTCAAGCTAATTAGCCAAATTTCCTATTCTAAAATTAATTAGCTTGATATGGACAAATTTTAAGTTATTTTCCTATTTTATAGTCAATAAAGAAGATTTAAGAAGATTCTAAAAGATGTGAGAAGATTCAAGGATATTCCAAGTGAAAGTCAATAAGTCAATGAGTTAAAGTCAAAGTCAAATAGTTAACAAGTCAAAGTCAAGGGTCAATGGTTAATATATTACATGGCATGCTTAAATGCTTAGTTGTCATGAGTTGTCATTTTGCTTGGTTGTCATGAGTTGTCAATTTTGACTTTTTAAAAATAAGTTATCATGAGTTGTCATATTTTGAAGGAAATCTCCTTCATTAAGGATTTTTTTATATGGGCATCTTTAGGAATAAGGAAGAAAATCTTTTCCTTCAAGGATTAGATTATTTACATGCCTATATAAGAGCTTATACAATGAAAAATGAAATGGAAGGATTGAAATATTGAAAGTGAGGTTTTTCCTTAAACTTTGTTCTTTTAAAACTTTGCAAGTTTACTTGAATTGTTTCACATCTACCTTTCGTTACAATTGCTAGGTTAGATTAGACTTAGATTTGTATGATTGTTTATCTTTTAATAGCTAAATATATTGCTTCAATTTAATAAGCAAAGGGTTTAGTTCTATCAACATAACCTATCATTGATGATCCTTGGACTAGATTTTAAAGTTGGATGCGTGTTATATCTCTGTTATAGGTAGGGTTCATATCAGAAACCTCACAACATTTACAATAATTTGTTCTAAAGAACCAATATCAAATAAAATCAAATTGACATTCAATTTTGCAATTTAATAAAAATACCCAAAATTAAATTTTGCGAAATTGGAGTTGTTACAGGTTAAATTTTTCAAAATTGATCGAGGATTATCAAATCTTGAGTCAAGAGCTTCGATTTAAGCCCAAGCTTGGCTGGAATAGTCTCCGGAATCGTGTCGGCCTCCCTCCCTCATTCTAGCCACCATGCGATTGCTCAAGGAAGAAGATGATTGGTGGCTACTACCGCTGCTAGCATGACAAATGGGGGAGCGACGGTGTGAAGATGGCAGTCGGGCGTGCTGCTAGTAGCGTGGTGGCATGCGGTGGTGGCTGGCAGTACCAGGGAGGAGGAAGAAGATAGCGAGAAAGGAAGGGAAAAAGAAAAGAAGGAAAGAAAAAGAAAAGAAGAGAAAGGAAAGAAAAAAAGGAGGGGAGGAAGAAAAAGTGGAAGAAAAATAAAATATGTATAAAATTTCTTTATTTCATTTATTAATATTTAAATAACTATAATTTAATTTACTCATTGAAATTCATAATTTTACTTAATGAATAATAATAATAATAACACGAGAAACTCATTTAATTTTTATAATAATTAAATATCATAATTTAATAACATAATATAAAATAAAAATCATTATTAACACTGTAAATTTTATAATTTAATTTTTAAATTTAATTTATAAAAAATTTCAGATTATTACATAAAATTTTAGAAAATTAGACGGTTCATATTAATAAAAACCAACACCAATCCGTTATCCGTTATTTGAGCTTGAGAATTTTGACTTGCTCGAACCGACATCCACTGGAACTATCTCCGACCCAATCCTTATTGGCGATTTGGCTTGGATTAAAAAAATCAGACTGATCGGATCCTCCACACCCCTGCCTACCGACCCTAATATAATCTGTTAAACAAAGGACTTTTCTTTTGTCCCTCTTTAGGCCTTGCTATGAAATGGGATTTTGTTAGCTGTTCTCTGTATATTTTACTGGTGTTGTATATATAATGGGAAATTAATATCTTCTATTCTAACTTTTAAATAATTTTATTTTAAAAATAATTTTAATTTATTTTCTACTTTATAAATTATATTAATTTTATTTGAACAATTTAATTATATATTTTTTTAAAAAAATTATTTTTAAATTCTTACACAATAAATTTGACAATTATTCAGAATTTTTTTTGATAAAATAACATTTTAAAAATATTCTCAAGTTTTAATCTTTCTAATTTTGAAATAAACATAAAAAAATTATTTTTTATATAATATTTTAAATTTTTATGTATCAATGAAAAATGAGAAAATAAAAAAGTTATAATTTGTGAATCAATTTATTATATAATTAAGAAAAAAAAATAAAAATCTAAAGTAGGTGGTTTTAACTATCACCCCAAATAATAATAAAACTATAAATTTTTAATTTTTCATATCTTTTAAAAAATTTAAATATTTTTATTCTTATAATATTTTTAGTATCTCAAAGGCCTTCTTTTTGTTCATTTTATACTTTTTTGTTTGACTCCTATTATAATAAATTTTTATCTAATATGATGAAAATTGAGAAGTAAATTTTAAAATAATTAGTATTTAAGATTTTTTAGTAAAAAATTAAAAATTTATGAAAATATTAAAAAAATTAATTTTTAAATTTATATTAATAGTGTAAAAATTAAAATTTGAAATCATTCTTTTACATTTTTTATTAAAAAAATAAAAAATTAATAAGTATTAAGGTTTTTTTATTGCAATTCAAAAGTAATTTTTAGAAATATAATTAGATCATTCAAATAATAATGACTAGAATTAATATAATTTATAAAGTTAAATAAACAAATTAAAATAATTTGATTATTTTTTATTTATAATAATTAATTAACAATTATTATTATTTTGTATTTATTTCATTATTTGTTACACGTGTTGTTTTCCAACATGTAAAATATTTTGTAAAATATGTGTTACTACTCTGACAACAAAAATACTTTCATTTAAAATCTATATGAGGATATTCCACGCCATAGAAGTTCAGAAAAATTTACAAAATAGTTAGTACAATCAAGCTAAAAAAATACATAATAAGTCAATAAAAAAAAAAACTTGGCCACAAAAAATATAAATTAGAGAGATGATAAAAAAATTCTGGCTTTTTTTAAGAATTCATTTCAGAAAAGAATAGCTTAACACCATACAAAATGGTGGCAATGTTGATCAACGAAGGGAGACTCCACTGAAAAATCAGATTGGAGATCCACTCGCTCAAAAGAATAAGTTCAACTTCTTCTTCTTCTTATTGATAGAAAAAAAGAAATGGAAATGCGAAAAATAACAAGGTTGTAATTTCACAAGGGTTCTTCCTGCAATGTACGTGTGATTGTCTAAGTTAGGGTACACGGAGAAAGATCATTCCCAGAAGAAAAGTTAGAGAGAGAAAAAAAAACATATAAGTCATTTCTATAGAAAAAGTAATGAAAAAATACCAATTAATATAAATGATTTTGTCCCAAAATTAATCTAAATATATGTATACCAATTTTTATTTTTCGAAAAAAAAAAATCTATTAAATTCCCACTTATCATTTTCACAATATAATCATTTTATATTCTACGATTTCGTATATTCTATATTTTAATAAATAACACTTTATTAATTTTTACAACTATTAAAGTGCATAAGTAACTTTTTGACCAATTAGTCCACCAACTTAACAAATCTAGTCAATTAGCCCAAATGAACTTTTTAGGAAAATTCAATTCACTCCAAAATTATTTCTTTCAAATAATTTACGACAACATTTTTATACATTAAATAATTAAACAAAATTTGGCAAATTTTAAAATTTTCATTTTTAGGATTGAATATTTTATTTTTTAAAAAATAAATAATAAAAAATTAAATATTTAAATATAAAAAATATAGTTAATTCCTAATTTTGTAAATAAATTTAAATTAAATTAATCTATTATTATTTAAAAAAATTTAAAACTAAAAAATTTAGTTGTATATATTCAACTTTTTCAATTATAGTTGAATAATACTCATGTATATAATTAAATTATTATTAATGTAGTTTTAAAAAATTTTAATTTTTAATTTTACATACTTGGATATTAAAAGATATAAAAAGTATTGAAGTAAACGATTAAGAACGTAAAATTTTTTTACTATATTTATCATAAAAATTTATTCTTAACATTTTGGTTTTTGAATTTTTGGATTTAATTCAATTTAAATCATGTATACAACTTAAACAAAAAGAGAATTTTTTTTTTTAAAATTCTTAAAATTTTAATTTTTAAAATTATATGTCATATATTTTTTGTCACGACCTGAGGGCACGTGACCGGCACTAGGGAATGGGTAGGCATAAGACCCCCGAAACCCGTAGTAAACCTAAAAGAAAAGAAGAAAAAAAATAAAACCATCCACTTTTATACTTTAATTCATAACGGGACATATTATCAAACTGATTTTTCTCAAAATACACAAATTCAAATACTTAATTAAAATGTGCTTCAACGTCTCATATTATAAATCAAATTTAAATCTTTATACATAAGCGTGATTTATACAAATAATTACACGAATATACTTAAACCATACAATCCTTAGTACATATACTACTGCAGCAACCTATATTAACACACAGTACAATTTACAATGACCTACATAAAATAGCCGGTGAAGAAAAAACCCAACGTGGAGGTAGTCTGAGGCCGAACTCCCAAGCTCCTGAAAAAAAAATAAATTGAGGGGAATCAGACCTCATTGAGTAAGTCAATAAAAGAGTTGTACGGTTTGAAAACCTTTTTGAAAACTATATATACTTATAGTGAAAATAATTTATAATGTATAGGTATAGCTTTTGAAAAAATCTCAATAGAACCCTAAACCCAAAAATATAAATGGCCAATTGAGCCCACTTATTCCAACTAGACTATTGGTCCCCGAGAGCAAAGGCATCAACCGAGGCATCAAGTCATAGTCATCCACTTAATCTAAATATATGGCACTGGCGGTCCCCAAGAGCAAAGGCATCGACCGAGGCACCCATCCCAGTCCATTATTAACCTTACAATCACTGGCAGTCCCCGAGATCAAAGGCTTCTACCGAGGCACCCGTCCCAGTTTAACATTCACCAATCATATATATACATCGGATCCATCTCTCAATCTCTACCATGTGCACATAGTCCTAGTGAAGCCCACCAGGTAGCCTGTTCTATCAAAATTTCTCAAAATCGATTTTAAATAAATAAAATATGTTTAAATATTAAATAACATCATTAAATTAAATAAACCATATAATCAATATTAAAATATGAGCGCACGCATTTGTTAATTAAAACATACGCACAGATCATTCTATCGACTTACAAGATGAATGCAAAGGTGACGATCACGCGTCTACCTCGGTCTCACAGCTTCTGCTTCGATATGCTCTAGAAGAAAATAACAAATCGATTTTTAAAACATGACTATGGAATTGAAATCATAAATCAACAAAATGGTAAAATGATAGGCTGACTCGAGGAAGACCGGACAAGACTCGATAGACAGGATAGAACCTAACTAACGGTAGAAATTCACAACGAATATCACGTTTTACGAGAAAATCTATCGAAATTTTGACAGAGTCTCCTTTGTAAAACGGACATCTCTCTACCAAAGGTAGAGCCATACCTGCATAAAAATGCACTTCTAATCACCACAAATATACTTACTCGAGTCGGGCTTCCAAAACTACACTTAGCCCCGATCGATATCACAACTCAACAAAATATCAAGAATTAATAACATTTATTCCTCAAAATACATGTTTCACACACACATATACTAAAAATAAATAAAATTATATAAAATCTCAATTATTCAAAAATTAAACAACTAAATTTGTATTTCATTATCAAGATATAATTAAAGCCTAAATTAAAACCATTATATTCAACTTTATTACCAAAATAATGTATTATAAATATATCTATAACATTTGGAATTAATATTTAAATTAACACTGCTTAAGTAAAAATACCAATTAATTTATAAAAATTCTCTAAACCTCTTAAATATTAATAAAACTAACTAAAATATATGTTTAACTATAATTAGAGTAAAATTATATTTTTACCCCCTAAAATACATAAATTACATAATGTATTATTAATACTAAAAATAATTCCTTAAAATTATTTAATCACCCCAAAAATTTATTTTCTCAAAATTAATCTTCCTAATATAATTAAAACATAACATCAACCAATAATTTCTTCTAAAAATATAATTTAACCTAAAAATCACATTTGACATAAACTCAAAAAAAATATTTATAAAAATAGTATAAAAATCTCAAAAATTATAATTGAGTTCTAAAATTAATAACATTCAATAATAACTTCAATTATTAAAATTTCATAATTTTTCACAATAATTTTCGAAATTAATAAAAATATTAATTAAATACCTAAAATATATATAAACTTCTAATTAACACCAAAATTCTAAAACCTTAAATAAAATTAATATACCAAGAACCATTAACTATGATTACTCTAATTTTTACTAATTAAACCAAATAAATATTCAATAAATCCAAATAAAAATAAAATAAAATTATGCAAAAATTATGTAAATTAAGGAAAATTAAGAAAAATGCTTAAAAATTCAAATTGAAGCAATTTATTGGCATAATCCAACATATACTCAAGAACAACCTAAAATCAACATCTATATTTGATAAACAACCAGAAAACAACTTGACAGCAACCTAAAAACAACACTAAGCAACTCACCTTCAACCTCCAATTCTGGTGTCGGAGGTGAGTTGTAGCGGCGGCTCTTGGCTTGGACGGACATCTAAGAGGATGAGGGAAGTTGGGGAAGATTAGGTGGCATCGGATCAGCTTGGGTTCGAGCTGACAGAGGAAGAAAACGGGAGGTAGCAACAGCAGCACCTCCTGAAGCTCCTTCCCGCGGCTGCAATGACGTCTCTAGTGGTGGCGGTGAGAATGGCGCAGTGAGGAAGAAAGGAGAGATGGTGAGGGACGGAGAGGGAGAGGCTGCAAGGGCTGGGTCGGGAAGCTTCTTCCCTGTTTTCATTTTTTTTTTCTTCTGTTTTCTTTTGTTACTTTTGTCTTCGGTTTTGGTCCTTTTTCTTCACACACACACACACACACACACACACACACACACATATATATATATATATATATATATATATATATATATATATATATATATATATATATATTATAATAATATATATTAATATATAATTATGCATGTATGTGTGTATAGGTAAATATTGGTATATATACATATACTACATACATATATATATATATACACAAGTTATTTTAATATACACACATCTAAAATAATATTTAACCCTAAATATACATATAAGTATGAATATATATATATATATATATATATATATATATATATATATATATATATATATATATAGCCTTAAAGTTAATATAGTTTAAAATAGCAATAATAATAATAATGATAATAATAGACAATGAAATTCTAGACAATAAATAAATAATACTCACATATATTAATAACCCTAAAATAATATTAACATAAATATAATATAATGCAATAGTAATTATTAATAACACTATTTGAAAATTCCTTTATTTAAATAAAAAAATATAGAGTATTACATTTTTAAATTTTACATAGATTAAACCTGATTATTAGTTTATAAAATATTTTGAATGCATTAATTAAAAATAATACTTTTAGAGTAAATTAAACTTATCACTTATTCAAAAATATTTTCCACACTTTATATGTGGGTGGATCACGCCACTATTTTTATCTAATTCACCCATTAGATTCAATTTATATCATTTAAAAGTATATAAAGCACAAAATTTTATTGATTAAAATTTGAAAATTTTTAAACACGAATTTTTTTTTCCTAGTTTCTTTCTGTATCTCTTGAACGAGAACATAAACTGTGTTATATATATATTTCAATTTTTTAGCTTTACTCACATATAATTTATATCTATGATGAAAAAAAAATAAAAATTTAATAATGTTTTAGAACTACATTAATAATTTTTTAATATATACATGTATTATTCGTTTATAATTGAAAAGTTCTATTTAATTTTAAATTTTAAATAATAATTGGTCATTTTGATTTGATATTTATAAAAAAATTAATGAATAATTTTTTTTAATTTTTCCTATTTTTTTAAAAGATGAGTATATATTTAAATTGAATTAAATTCAAAAATTCAAAAACTAAAATTTCAAAAGTAATATTCTTTTATTTATATATATTTGAAAATTTTGCATTCTTAATATCAATGTATGTAGAATTAAAATTTTAAAATAAAAATTTAATTTAATTTAATATTTTTTAAAAACTACATTTATAATAATGTAATTATATTCATAAGATCTATTTGGTTATAATTGAAAATCTAAATAGATGCAACTTAATTTTTTTAACCTGAAATTTAAAAAATAATCAATCGTAGTGATTTAAATTTATGCAAAAATTAAATCAGGGCAATCAAGGCGTTAGTTGCTTACAACAATATGATTTCAAAGTGAGATTTCAATTATTTCTCCAGCTTCTTTTTAGATGATCGAGTTAGAAATCAAAATCACTTGGACAACTCGAATAAGAAAAAAAAAATGATCGAACTCATAATTTTAATCTTATAATATCTATCACTGAAGTCACTGAACCATAAATGGGGAATCATACCTTGATATTTAGGACATTAACTTTTTCTTTCATCTAATTTTACATTTTCTAAAAAATAATTAATTAATCAATCTTTTAATAATTTATAATTAATTAATTAATATGTATATTTTTAGCTGGATGATCTAATTTTAGTAAAATAATATGAATTATTTAATATTAATAAGTTAAAATATATATTAAAGACTATTTTATTATTTTCAATTTATGTAAAAATTAAAATAATTTGTATTTTCAGAAGGAGTATCTAATAATTTCAGAAAATTTTAATCTCAGGAAATCTCATCTTTATAAAAATTAAAAGAAAAAAAATGACAAAATAAAGGGTGAAAATAAACCAAAAGGTCACTGACTTAAATTTTGAATTGACCCGACTTAACTTTATGCAAACAAATTTCCACGGAAAGTCTCATCAAATCTGAAAATGTGGCTAAAGGTAAAGGATGAACCTAAAATACTCTTCATTTTTTTTCCCTGGGGTTAGAAGATGAATCTAAATTGTGGCCGTCCAAATCTGGTATGGGCCAACCAAGCATGACTTTCCAATTATTATGAATCCTTTCCAATTATTATTACGGATATTTTCAGAAATTAAAAAATGGAATGAATCCTTTCCAATTATTATTACGGATATTTTCAGAAATTAAAAAATGGAAAAAAAAATCTAAAAATGTAATTTTTTTCTTTCAAAAAAAAAAAATATAGCATTGGATAGTATTTACTTCAAAAATACACTTGTTATTCTAATGTATCAGAAAAAATAATAATAAAACAACTGAAATAATTACGAAAATAATTGAAAGAATTAAATAAAATAATAAATAATACTTTAAAATTTTTTAAGTTAATCAAATGGAAATAGAAATATAACAACAAAAAACAATTGAAACAACTGTTGAAATAATAAAATAAAATAACAAAACAACACTTTATATTTTTTTAGGCCAATCTTATGAAAACAAAATTAGAATAAAAATTCAATCGAAATAGAAAAAAAGAAGAAGAAGAAGAGGAAGAAGAAAAAAACTCAAAAATAACCCCAACATTAATAATAAAAAATAATGAAAATTAACATTTACACATTATGATTTAATTGTAAAATTTAATTTTTAATATACAAAAAAATAAAGATAAAAAATAAAATAAAAAATAGAGATTTATAAGATGTAAGAAGAAAATTTAATTAGAAAGTTTATGAGTTTGCATGTGAAAAGATTTTTCCATTCGCAACAACACTTCACTTGTAACAAAAGAAAAAAACATTGAAAGAACAAAAACAAAGGAAAGAAAAGAAGAAAGGGTGTGGGGAAGGAAATAAAAATTAGAAAAGAGAATAGCATAGAAAAAAAAGAATATAAGTCGTTATATGAAAAACACTCTTAAAAAAGGCCATATAAATGAAATAAAAAAAGGTAAAAGTGAAATACAAAAAGCAAAAGTGAGAGAAAAATTAACCGTATTATATACAATGTAATTTCACATAATTATTTTCAGTGTTTTAAGGGCACTATTATTATTATTTTATTATTTTATGAATTTCACACAACTTGCTTTAAAACATAACCCCACTCAACTTGCTTTAGCCTGTGGTTTCACTTATTTTAATTTAGAAGTGTGTGTTATTTTTTTATTATTATTATTATTTTGACAAAGAGCTATCATGAAATTCAATTCATTAGCAAATAAAGGTAATTCAGAAATGATGACGTGACATGAGTTAAATTGAAATTTCATACTGGATACAAATTTAACATCTAATTGAAATTGAATATTGTTGAAAAAAACATTGAATATGGATGAAAGTACATGACAGTTATTTGATTTTTTTTTTCATGAGTTTATTCTATAATAAAATGATTTTTTTTTATTTAAGAATATTTATTTTAATTTATAAAAAATATGAAAAGATTAATAATTTTTAAATTTTTTCTATGGGATATTTTTATTAATTTTTAAATTTTTTTGAAATTATTAATATATATTTTTTAATTTCTTATTTTATAAAAATAAAAAATATTATATAAAATTATTTTTAATAATTATAATTATTTTCACAAAGTGTTAGTGATATTTTATAACTAAATGTATTATTATATAAATAAAATTGATATTATTTTCTCTTTTGTGAAAATGAAATACACATATATACATACCACAAGTTGATAATTTTTATAAATTTCAAATATTTTTATAAAATAAATTTACTTCATTTACAAAAAAATAGAAAATAGAAAATATTAAAATAAATAAATATATTTATGAATTTCTTCTTTTATGAAAAATAAAAATTTTTTTTATATAATTATATTTTTATAGTTATACTTTTTAACAATGTGTTTGTGTTATTTTATGACTAAAAGTGTTATTATGTAAAAATTTGATTTTTTTTTAATAAAAAGGACTGCATATTTTATGAAAAAGAGTTTTATATTTTAAGAAAGTAAAATTGTTTTGTCAAGTACCATAAGTTACTATCTTTTTATAAATTATTAATATTATATTTATAAATTCAAAATATTTTATAGAATAATTAAAATAATTTTACTCTAATTACAATAAAAATAACAGCAAGTACAAATATTATTAAATAAATTAGTGCTGACCATTTGCAAGATCAAGTCTTAATCACATTGTTTTGACTTTAACAAACTTTTGAGTCATTAATGTGTGTGATTTAAGTGTGTATAAGATAGGTTCAAATCAATGTACTTCCAAAATTTAAGTCACACAACAAGATAATGATGCTCATAAGTCATGTCATGATCATGAGCATCCTCGTAATCAAGATCCTTTAAATTGCCTAAGTGAAGAAAATACAGAGTGACTGTCACAGTTGTAATGACGATCATGACGGTAATAGTGATGACTATGATCACAATCTGGAGCCTTTTTGAAGCCTTTCATGTCATGATTGTGATGGGTATGATCACGATCATAATTAAACAATCACGAGTCAAGTCCCAAGCCTAACTAAGATAAAAGCTAAATGAAGCTCGACCATAATGACCTTCAAGATCCATGGTTACGATCATGATAGGTGTCATAATCCAACTATTAAGTGTACAACAAACACTATAGAGACATAGCGTCTAGTTTCTATCAGAAGTCACAATTGTGAGTAGCAAAAATTCTGTAAAAAGTTGAATGAACATTAAATAAGCATAGTGGAGGTGAGGATGAAATTAATGCACTCTAATAGCCATATTTTGGTTTCTAACTATAAACACATCACTTGGAAGCCCATTTATGAAGTTTGGAAGTTGGTTGAACAAATTATTCTTAAAAATTATTGTGCATTCAAAGCTTTAATTGTATTTTCATCAAATTTTTTAGTGTGGGCTATATAATAACTTTAGGTTTTCTTTATTTCTTTCTTAGGTAAGCAAAGGGAAGTGAGGAACTAAATTTAGAGGATTTGGTTGAAGTATTATCCACTAAAACACTTGGATTTTTTTGTTTATGGTTAAAGCTAAGCCAAGAAAAGCTTGATTGTAATAGGTTTGAGTTGAATCTTAAAAACTCAAGTTGTAATCAATCTAGAAAAGAAATATATAAGTTGTGGGTTTTAAAAATCCTAACTTGGATAAGTTAGGTGGAGACATAACTCCTTAATTTGCTTGTCTAATTTTCTCATTTATTTTGGTTCTTAAAAATTTCCATTCCATCGTTTACTCAATTCTCAACATCTCTTTTAAAATTTAATTAGCTTTATTCACCCTCTTTTATGGCCTTTTTCATTTGGTATCAAAGTTTAAATTCTTGTTACTTCATTACAAGAAGCTAAGATTATGGAGAGTAAATCCTTCAATTTCTCTTCTTTAAGACATTTCTTTGATTGTAGTGACTACCCACATTAGAAGTTCAAGATGGAATTACATCTTGATAGTGATCTAATAAGGTTATGGGATGTAGTGCTAGAGGGTTGGTAACATCCCAAAGCCAAGTTTGACAAAGTGAAGTTCATAATTGATAAAAGTGAATGGGCTCTATCTTTAAAAATAATGAAGCCATGACCATTCTACTTGAATCCATGAAAAGATAAGAAGGAGGCAAGGTACAACATTATCAATTTGCAAAGGAGATTTACAAAACTCTTAAGAACCATGATTAAGGAAACATACAAGTTAGAGGTAAAAATGTTCCACTTCATGTTTATGAGTATGTGCTTTTCAAGATGAAGCCTTAAGAGACCATTACTAAAATTACTAACTGACTTAATGTACTCCTCACCACTCTCAAAAAGCTTATGAAGCATAACATAAGGAAGGAAGTGAACATAAAGATTCTAAAAATTCTACCTAAGAATGATTAGGAATCTAGAGTCACTTCTATAGAAAAAGAAGCTTATAATTTATGAAAGCTCTTAACCAATATTCTCATTAAAAGTTTCAAACACATCAGCTCACCATGAAGCAAAAAGAGGAAAAAAAAAGAGAAAGATGAGAAGAAGAAAGGAATCACCTTAAAAGCCATTAAAAAAGCTAGTGATGATGAGAGGTTAAAACAGATAATGAAATTACTATGACCACTAGAAGTTTTAAGAAGATATTAAGAAGAAAGAATTTCTCAAGGCAAAAAGACAATAAGAAAAATGATGGGAGGCTTAAGATGTTATTTGCTATGAATGCAAGAAATCAGGTCACATTAAGAGTGAGTGCCTAGAGTTAAGGTTCAATAGCAAAAGAGAAAAGGATAAAATAAAAGCCTTCAAAGCTACATGAGATGATTCCTCCAATTTAAAAAAAGAAGAGGAATAAGAATAAATAGTTAATCTTTGCTTCATAGCTTTTGAGGACAACAAAAAGGTACCCTCTACTTTTGATTCTTCTTGTGATGATTGTGATAATTTTTATGATTATTATGGTGATGATGATGAGAACTATATTGTGAGAAATTTATAATAAAATACAAAAATTTACTCTATAATAAAAACCTTTACAATTTAGATTTTTCTAAAATGTTTAAAGAATTTAAAATTTTTAAAAAAGAATTTTAAAAAATTATTTTGTTTAATGAGCAACTTGTTAAAGATTTGAAATTTTCCTCTCCTTTGAAATATGAACTTGAGAAAGCTAAAATAAAAATGAAAACTTTACAAAGAAGTTTTGGATTTAAAAATTTCAATTTCTAAATTTCAAAAAGGAAAAAACACACTTAATTGTCTTTTAGATTCTTAAAGACTCTAAGGTAATACCTATAAGTTAGGGTATTTAGTTATAGCGTCCTCATCATCAACTCACATAAAATTTGTCAAAGCTAAAAATTATTCTTTTGTAGCTTCTAATGAAGGTGATAGGACTCAAGATCCTAAAGATAAGAAGTCCAATCATAAGGACCAATGTGAAGCCTTTTAAGGCTCATCCCCTTATCGCTTAAAGGTCCAAGGCACATGCCAAGAGACCTCAACCAAAGCATGCTTTCATGTACACAAAAAACATACACCTAAGCATGCCACTTCACATAAAAACTTGTATACTTGTGAATGTACATCTCATGCACCCTCTAGATCGCACAAGACCCTTAGGAAACATACATAATATTCATGTGAACAATATAAAAGTCACGTTCCTATGAGAAACTATGTACATTATGGAAATATAAAGTATATATATGCCTCTAGATCTAATAGGTTTGTAAATGTAAGATGATTATATTGTATGACCATTAGCAATATATGTAACTATAGGATATTGCATGTATAATTATTGCCTTTGGATTATTTTGAGACTAACTAACCTAGACCATTTAAGGTTTGGGTTTAAAAGAATGTTTAATTTTTTTTATTATGTAAGTGTACTTGAAATCCACTAAGATAGAAAGTCAATGGTATTCAGATAGTGGATGTTCAAGATACATGATGGGAGATAAAGACCAATTCACTACCCTTGAGGCAAAGAATAAAGGAAGTATGACATTTGCAGATAATGGCAAAGGGAAGATAGTAGGAATTAGTGAAGTAGGTGATTCTCAAACTCTCTATATTTATTATGTTATTTTAGTTGATGGTCTTAAATATAACCTACTTAGCATTAGTTAATTGTGTAATATAAGAAATAAAGTAATTTTTTATCCTAGAAATTGTTATATTAGTAGATAATGATGATGATAAAGTAGTTTTTAGTGGTGAAAGAGTTAATAATGTTTATATTATTGACTTGAATAAAGTAGATAACAAAGACTTTAAGTGCCTAATGTCTATTTTCCATGACACTTGAACTTGGTATAAGAGATTAGAATATAGTAATTTTGAGTTATTAGATAAGCCTAGCAAAAGTGAATTGGTGGATGGCTTGCCCTTACTCAAGTTCATCAAGGAAAAGATTTATGATTCTTATGAAATGAAAAAACAAGATAAGTATTCCTTCAAACTAAAAAATAGAGTGTCCACTTCTAAGCCCTTAGAATTAATTAAAATATATTTATTTAGACCAACTGGAGTTGCTAATTTAAGAGGAATACACCATGCATTTGTGCTTGCTGATGACTACTCTAGATTTACTTGAGTGTGTTTTCTAGCTAATATGAATGATTCTTTTAATGCTTTCAAAATTTTTGTAAAAATGTTAAAAAAGAAAAGGGATTTTACATTTATAGCATTAAAAGTGATAATAAAATTGAATTTAAAAATGAACAATTTAATGCTTTTTGTGATGAAAATGGTATTTCTGACACCTTTTCTTCTCATAAAACTCCTAAACAAAAATGGGTAGTTGAATGGAAAAATGAAACATTGGTGGAAATGGCTAGAATAATGTTCCATGAATATAATTTACCATTACACTTTTGGATGAAATCCATTAACACCATATGTTACATTTCAAATTGAGTTTTCAAAAGATCTATTTTAAAGAAAACTTATGAGTTTTGGAACAATAGAAAGTCTAAGATTTCATATCTTAAAGTATTTGGTTAGAAATGCTTTATATTGAACATGAAGTACCACCTTGGATAATTTGATTCTAAAGCTAACAAAGGAATTTTCTTAGCGCATGCCACCTTTAGCAAAGTATATAGGATGTTCAATAAAAGAACTATTATGGTGGAAGAATCAATGCATATTATATTTGATAAATCTAACCCACTTAATCCAAGAAAGGATTTTGTTTATGTTGATGATGTTGCGTATGACTTCATGGGGATGAATGTTTAAGAAAGAGAAGCCATTAAACCTTTTGGAGTTGAAAGGACCTAGCAAGGAGGAAAGTGAGGAGACGCCTTTAGTCATATTAAAGGAGCAACTTCCAAAGGAATGACACTTTAAGAAAGATCATCCTAAGGAACTCATTATAAGTGGTAACCACTATATCTTCTGCTAAACCTTTAGATAATCTTACATTTATTTCTCAAATTAAACTAAAGAATTTATTGAAGCATTAAATGATGATTTTTAGGTTCTTGCAATGTAAGAAGAATTTAATTAATTTGAGAAAAATAAAGTTTGGAACGTAGTTCCTAGGCCTAAAAATCATTATTTTATCAATACCAAATGTGTGTTTAGAAATAAAATAAATGAATAAGGCATTATAATTAGGAACATGGATAACTTAGTGGCCAAAGTTTATAATCAAGAAGAAGGTATCAATTATGATGAAACCTTTGCCTTAATTGCAAGGTTAGAGTCCATTAGGATATTACTTGAATTTACATCTTATATGAACTTTATCAAATAGATGTTAAAAGATCATTTTTTATGGTTTTATTTAAGAGGAGGTGTATGTTGAACAACCTCTAAGATTTGAAAGTTATGAATTTCCAAATCATGTATTTAAATTGACTAAGGCATTGTATAAATTGAAAGAAGCTCATAGAGATTAATATGAAAGGTTGAGTAGATTTTTATTAAAGAAGGGGTTCTCTAAAGGAAAGTTGACACAACTCTTTTCATAAAGAATCCAACAACGACTTGCTTATTGTTCAAATATATATTGATGATATAATACTCGATGCTCCTAACCATTATTTATATGAGGACTTTTTTGAGCTTATGCAAAAAGAATTTGAGATGATTTTGATAGGAGAGCTCAAATTCTTTCTTGTCCATTAATGAAGTTGAATATGTGGAAGCTAGGTGTTGTTGTTCATAAATATTATGGTAAAAAAAAATTGAGGGACTATGGCATAGAAGTTTATTACAGTGCCATTAAATGTGAACAAGTGATATAATTTTAAGCAAAAATCTCATCCAACATTCTAGGACTAAACATATAAACATTAGACACCATTTTCCTAGATACCATGTTCAAAATGGTGACATTGTGCTTGATTTTTTTAAGACTAAACACCAATTAGTGAATATTTTTACCAAACCACTTAATAAAGAAAGATTAAATTTCATTAAGCATGAGTTTGGTATGCTAAATGGTGCTAATTTGAATAATAAAATATGCATAATTAATTGATTACCTATTTATTTGTTGATTATTTGATTACATGCTTGTTATTCTTTAAATGCATATAATTGATAAGTTAATAAAATTAATTTATTTAATTACCAATGAATCTGCATAAATTAAAATGTCTAAGATACTTAGGTGCATTTGCATGATCAAAATTTTTTTAAAAATTTAAGCTAAAACTCTCATTTTTCAAGTTTTTAATTGTGTTAATTTAGTCCTAAAAAGGATGTATTGAACTATTTTTCTGAATTTTTAGGACTTAATTAATTTTTTTTCAAAAATTTAAGGACTAAATTGAACTGTAGTCATAACCATTATAAGGAATCCATAATGATTATGATACATGTTTGTCTTTGACATAGAGATGCTCATGATTGTGCACATAATTATGAGGAGCATCACATTCATGCCCTCATGATCATGACATGATCAAGATTGTGAGGGGCATCCTGATAATATTGGGAAAATAGATTGCATTAGAAGGTCACATATTTCTAATTCAAATCCAATTTTCCATGTCCCAAATCTCCAATAAGACATCTAAAGGTGGATATTCACCCCTTCCCCTCTATTTAAACCCCTATTATCTTCCTTTTAAGTCATTTTCACTTAAATCAAATTTTCTTAAGTATTTTTACTACCTTCCTATCCTCCTAAAGTCTTTATTCTTACTTAACTTTATTTAATTTTTTTACCCTTTATCAACCACTCCTATGGCGCCTAAAAAGGGTTTAAAATATTCCTCTTCTTAAGGTGATTTTTGTAAAAGAGCCCTCAAAGATCAACCCCTATGTCATACTCCTCTAGTGAGGTTAAGGCAAGAACCACTATCTTTTAAAAGAGAACCATTATTCCCTTAAGGTATATGTTTAAAAGCATCCTTGAGAGCCTTGGTTGCTATGAAGAAGTGAAGGTCCTTCTTGAAAAGGTTGGTCTCTTTGTCTTAGCTTTTATATCTCTTTCAACTTACTCTTCTTTAGTTGTTGAATTTCTTTCCACTTTTACTCTTTAAACCTCCTAATGTTAAAAATAACTTATTGTATAGTATGAGATTTAAACATAATGTCAGGAAGAGATATATGATGTCATGACCCGGACCTAGGGGCACGTGACTAGCACTAGGGAATGGGAAAGCTTACAACTACTGAAACCCGTAGTAAGCCTTAAGAGAAAAACATGAAATATTTAACTTTAAAACCTTACAATAAAATAATTTAATCATGATGCACATTATCAAACTAATTTTTCTTAATTTAAACCAACCATGCCATCGTCACGTATAAATAAACATCATCAGTTATACAAAACAATATCTCAGTACATAAATCTCAATACATAATATTCAAATTAAAATATGCAATTATACAGTTTCTCTACTATAGTACATGTATACTAATACAAACACAACTATATAGACCTATATAAGATAGCCAGTGAAGATGCTACTCGGCGTAGGTCTAATTGAAGACTCCTAAACTCCTGAAAAAATAAGTTGAGGGGAGTCAGACCTCACTGAGTAAGCTAATAAAAGAAATGAATGTGGTTTTAAAATCTTCTTTAAACTAGGTTTTTATGAAAATATAATATATTTATATTTTATTCAATTCATTTGATATACATATAAAAATTCATTTTTCAAAAGGGAAGAAATAAATATTTAAATTCTTTGAAAATATATAAGTATAAAATCTAGGTAGAACCCTTGTTCTTAATTTTATCAGCCACTTGGCTCACTTGTATTTGAAACTACCAGATCCTGAGAGCAAAGAATCACCAGGATGCATAGCCGTAGTCACATCACTTAATCCAATAGCATTGGCGGTGTTAGAGAGCAAAACATCACCAAACTATCGGCCCAGTGATTTAATAAATATTAATCCAAGTATACTAGTGATGTCTGAGAGCAAAACATCACCAAACCTTTGGCCCCAGTATTTAATCAATATAATGAAATATCATTTTACAACGGTGTCCAAGAGCAAAGCATCACCAGACCTTCATCCCTAGTAATATAATAAATATTAATCAAATATTTTATTGATGCGCACACGGTCCTGATGAAACCCATAAGGTAGCTCATTCTACCATAGTTTATTTAATATAAATGAAATTAAATAAAATAATGAAAATTACAATAAATAAAATAAAATAAATCAACTATAAATTAAATCATGCAACATTATTTAAAGAATACCGACTAGAATTTCATAAAATTAAATTCATCATCAATTATGTATTTAACTCGAAAACCCGACAACCAAATCAAATATTAACTTACAAGATGAAGGCGCTCCTCTATTACGCGTGTCTGATCTCAACTAGTAGACGTGATTGGAGGGGCAGCTAAAAGATAGAAAATGAAACGACTATCAGAAAATAGAAATCCTAACTTCTAGAATTTCTAAAGAAGACTAGACTCAAACCCAGAATTCAAAACTTAGAATTGACCTGATGTCACATTTTACGAGAAATCTATTGAAATTCAGTAGAGTCTCCTTTGTAAAATGGATATTCCTCTGCCAAAGAAGAGTCAACCCTGCAAGCAAACACACTTCTAAACTTCACACAAGTTCAATGCCTTGGGTTTGGACCCAGAACTACACAATTCCCAACCAAGGTTCACAATACACAATAAAATAAATATTAAATAATAATATATTAAAATCACTAAAAATCCATAAACTCAATAATAAATCACAATATAATTAATTTAAACATCAAAACACTAAATGTAAATATTTTCCGCAACAAATAATAAAAATCTCAAATAATTAATATAATTATATAAAAATCCAAAATTTCCAAATAGTCAATATAAAATAGTCACTTTCACATTTAATTATTCAAATAGCTTAATTATATAATAAAAGTAATTTAAAATTCATTTAATCACCAAAATGGTAAATAACATATTATTTGAATATAATTTTCAAAAATTAGTATTAATTAGCTAAAAATAGTAAATAATTTATAAAACTTAATATAATACCCTATAAAATTATAAAATCATTTAGAACATAATATTTAACTAAATTTTCAACAAAATCACACAATTTAACCTATATAACCAAAAATCACATAATATTAATAATTCCTCAAAAATTATAGAAATTCACTAAAAATTATTTTATTAATACTAAAATTACTAAGTTAAATTACTAATACTAATTAACTCAAATTTCTAACAAAAATAATTAATTAACATAATTAACAAAAATTCAATTTATATTATTAAAATATTCAAAAATACCCATAAATTAAATTAATTCAAAAAATACACAAAAATTATTTTTGGGAAGCTTGAACTAAATACAACAACTTTACTAAAGAGAAAAACCATGGATCAAAGCCAAAAATTAAATAAAAATACAAAACCCTAATTGGACATAAACAAAAACAAGCTCAAAACTTAAAACCAAGGGAGAATGAGCTTTAATGGAGGTTAGAAATGGACTCACCGAAGCTCAAGGAGTCTGGCAAGCCTAAGATCATGAGCTAGTTTCATTGGAGCTGACGTCGGCGACGTGAAGCTCCTTCTCGGCTACTGTTGCAACTCGTGATCCCAATGGCTTCAGGCAGTCCTCAATAACAGTAGTCAACGTCCAGAGGAAGGGGGAGATGCTGGTTGTGAGGGGTGGTCATCCGGCAAGGTGTGCTAGTGCTGCTGGTAACACAGTGATAGGGAAGGAAAAAAACGGGGAAAAGAGAAGAGAAAAAAAGAAAGAAAAGGGAGGGGTTGATTGGGTGGATAGGTTTGACCAATATATATATATATATATATATATATATATATATATATATATACACACACACACACACACATATACACATCACAATAATAAAATAATGCCATTTAAAAGTAATGACAGTGATATTATTAATAACTTTAATATCTCTAGATATAATAGCTCCCAAATAAATTTTTAAATTTGATAATTAGATATAGCAATTCAATAAAATAAAATAATAATAATATAATTTTTTCGATATTTATTTATATAAAATAGTTTAAAAAAATTCAGGTTATTACATATGACCTCCTTATAATTTAATACTCTTTTTGTCTTCCAAAGAGTTGGGTATGTTCAAATCCTCTCTACTTGGATGCCACACTCATTTTGGGTTAGGCATTACAAACCCCAAGCTTCTTTTTTCATAGTTGTCTATACGAAAGCCTCTTCTCTAAACTCTAAAGCCCTTTGGTACATTTAAAGGTTCCTTTCTTATTCAATCAATGTAAAATAATAAAGTAATGAAGCCCTCTCCTTTGATAACCTCTTCATTCTTTATTGTATTATAGACAATGATGAAATAGCTTCAGAAAAATTTTTGTAATAGAGACTTTGGCTTTTGAGTGATAGTGTATTTAGTTCTATTTATATTAGATTCATTATCACAAAAATTGCCTAATATTTCCCAATAAACCTTTCCTTTGTTAATTCCATTCCCTCCATCCTTGATAAAAATTTCATTAAAAACTTTAAACAATTCAAGAAGGTGAGCAACCTTTAGATGTGGAAGGATGATGCTCCTTAAAGTGGTAGGAATGATGAAATAGAGAAAATTCTAAAGGAGATTGAGCAATTTGAAGAACAAGATAAGGATTTTAAAGAAACTTAACCTACCTAAGAGCCACCCTCCACTTAATTGTCCTAAAGGGAAAGGGTGAGAAGTGAAGGCACTACTAGAGAGTCCCAATGCCTTAACAATGGGCCTTAATGGGTTGGCAACACTTCGATAAGATGTTTTTAATGGAATCCAACTTTAATGCTCAATTTGACCAATTGGACACTAAAATTGCACATTTGCAATATGATGTTCATTATCTTTATGAGAGATAAGGCTATGAATGTCAATGGGCACCCTTCTCTCATCTACACCTCAAGAGGGAGATAATTAAGACCAAGGTAGTCCTAGTCAATCTTAGATTTTTTAGTTATTGGTGTTCATATGTTTAAAAGTAATGTTCATATTTTCACATATTTTTTTTTTGTGTCCTTGTTTTCTTTCTTTTGATTATTATGCCTCTAGTCATCATGGATTATATGTAATGATCCGTTTTACTAGTGCAATCTATGTTTTATATGTCACTTGTTCTATGTAAATTAAACTTATTTCTTCATGTTTGAACTTTGGTATAAGAGGGAGAAATGCATATGCTTTGAGTGTGTGTGATTATGTGATTAACTACAATGATAATTTGATTAAATGTAATGATACTCCTTAAATGAATAACACATGAAATTTGAATTTCTAAGTTTAGAAATATGAAATTTACACGTTAATTGACTAAAATAATTTACAATTCTTAAACATAAATGATACAATTTAATGATTTAACTAATTAGCTTTCTTAGAATAATAACTTTTTAAGGAGGAGTTTCATAAAACCCTATGCACATATCAAGGGGGAGTTTAAATCCACACACATTATATATATATTTTTTTATATCTCACTTTAAATTGTTTGTTAAAGTTAAAATGGGGTAAATTGTTAACAATTTGTATGATTAATTTTTAATCGCCCTTATTTAAATGTTAACAAATTCAATTTTAAGTCACTAATGTGCGTAATTTAAGAGTTTTTAAGATATCTCCAAATTAATGCACTGTCAAGGCTTAAAAATTAAAGTGACTTACCAAGACAATGATGCTTATGAGCCATGTCATAATCGTGAGCATCCTCATGATCAAGATCCTTTAAATTTTCTAAGTGAAGAAAACACATAGTGTCCCTCATTATTATAGTCATGATTATGATAGTTGTGATCAATATCGCAAACGTGTAATCATGATCGAAAGCCCTTTTAAAGCTTTTCATATAAAATAGATAGTGACTCGTATGATTCAAGACTAGATGGTAAGGAGTATGATCATGATTGTCATCAATCAATTAATCACGAGTCAAGTCATAAGGTTGACTAAGACTGATGCTAAGTGAAGCTCAAACATAGTGACCCCTATGATGCATGGTCACAATCATGATAGGTGTCACAATCCAGTTATCAATTCTATAACAATCATCATAAAGACATAATAACTAGTGTTTTATTAAATGTCATGATCGTGATGGAGGTAGTCATAATTATGAGTAGTAAAAATCCTACAAAAAGCTAAATGAACATTAAATGAGCATGGTGAAGGTTAGAGAAAAAGTTAATGCACTCCAACAACCATATTTCATACTCCAATTATGTGTACATTAGTTAGAAGCTCATTTATAAAGTTAGGAAGTTGGTTGAACAAATTATTCTTAGAAATTATCGTGCATTCAAAGTTTTAATTATATTTTATCAAAATTTTGAATGCAAGTTATATGCTAACATTATGACTTCTTCATCGCTTTCTTGGGTAAGTAAAAGGAAGTGAGGTGGTTATTGCTTACCGTAAGTATACAAATTCCTCAAGAAATAAAGTGATTTAAGTATGAGTATGATTCCCATGAAGAATAGTTGATGATTATTAATTCACTTAGTTAATTATTTTTCTATACAAATTAATGAAAATTCAAAGCTGCAAACTTAAATTAAAATTGAGGACTTAAACTAAATTAAACCAATGCAAATCAATTCAAAGAAATAATTTATGATGAATGCATGTACTAGAAATTATCTTTTGACTTTAGAGTTTTGGTTTTAATGAAGTAGCCTGTACTTAACCTCATATAAATTTCTGTATATGATGCTTACCACTAATGATCTTATAACTCTCTCTCAAATAATTAAAAGATAGCTTGATTAATTCAATTGATAGCCTAAACTTATGGACTCTCACCTTGGTAAGCCAAACTAATAAATCCTTAACTAAATTTAAGCACGAGGTGATTCATGCAATACTAAGTATACAAAGGGTCTCTCAACTAACTTGAACTTAATAGACTTTAAATTAGATCCTAAGTTATTAATATAACTTATTTGAATATTCAAATTAAGATTTAAATACAAAGCATGCATCACCTCTCGGCCTAAACATAACTTGACCCTAACTATACATTGAATATTATTAAGCACAAATTTAAAATCCATATGCAAGAAATCAAACTTTGATTAAGAAAAAGAAATTATTTAATACATCCTTAAAGTTGCTAAGATCCTTCTTAATACATAATGAAAATGTAGCCTAACATGTTTATGAAAATATGAATAAAACTTAAAGAACTTCTAGTAATTATAATAAGAAATAAAGAATTCAGAAGATGAAGAGTTTAGAATCCCTCAATGATTCAAATTGAGTAACTCCTTTGAATGCTAAAAATCTTATCGTGCAAATATGAACTAATAATATGATGAAGTTTATGATATTATAAATGATTCTCTTCTTTTCACATCTATTGGCCCCTTATATTTAGTCATAATTCATTTTCACTTGAATTAGAGGTGAATTAGTGATATAATGCAAATATACATAGTTATTTAGGCTAGTTAAGGTCTATTTTCATTTCATTTTATCATGATTTATGTGTTTGTTTAGTTACTGAATTAATGTTTTTTTTTTTTACTTATTTCATCATTAGGACTCATTATGTAAGTTTCATACATGAATTAGTGCTTAAATGTGCTTTAGAAGACACTTAGAGTTGACTGGAACAAGCTAGGAAGCAAATGGAGTCAAGCTTGGATGATAAGGAAGGGTGACGAGTCGTCACCATATGTACGAGTTGTCATTGAGAGTCTCTGTGACGAGTTGTCACACTCATTTCTTGCCAAAGGGTTGCAACTTTTCTCGATTTGAGCAGGTTTCATATTTCGGCTATAACTCTGTATATAGACATCCAAATTAGGTGATTCAAATTGCTCTAGAAAGATAAAAAAATGTTCTACAACTTTAATAAAGGAACTTTCTATAGAAAAAGTGATCTGGATGGACAAGAAGTTATAGATTCTACAAAGGGGGGTGACCTTTGATGTCAAGTGGTGCCTTTCCAAGTTCAATCCTATTCTGGTCACTTCCAGTAGCTTCCAAGTCCTATATATGCATCATTTCTAGCTTGAAAAAAAGGAGAGGGATGAAAATAGGACAATAAGAAGAAGATTAGAGAGAGACATATAAATTAATAGAGTGTTTTAAAAATACTAACATCTTTTAGTTTTAAGAGTCATTGCAAAAAAACTTGAAGAAGACAAAGCCAAGTGCAAAAGAAGATCATCCTAAGTATCAAGTATCCTTTAAAAGACATAGAAGGTAGTTTTACTTATTCAATTCTTTATCTTTTTATCTTTTTTTCTATGTTGAAATTGGTCTTCTTTTGTTGCTTCTTAATCATGTATCTATGTTAAGTCTTTTGTATGGGAATTATAATGACGAATTAAATAAGAACTACATTTTTATCTTATATCTTTCCTAATTTAATTTCAATTAGTGATTATTTGTGTTGTGTATGCTTGATCACCATATGTAACTTGTCAATTAAATTATCACCAACAAGAGTTGGGGTAATTTGGTGGAAAGTGACTGAGATTACTTAAGATTGTAATTTTGCTGGGAATCTAAAGGGAATTCATCTTAAGGGAGACATAATTAGTATAATATGCTTCATGGTTTTCTCTTATCTCTGTAATACAACGAGAATGCTTGTAGACTCTAAGAGGAAATACCTTTAATTGACAACAAGAGTTGCTTTTAAAGACTATAGACGAATTTCCAATCAATATGTTTTATTATAATTATGTTTAAAGTTGTTATTTAATTCTAATTTATGATTCTTCCATAAATAGATATATATATTGTTTGTCTTATTATTTTAGTAATTAGTTAGTGGTTATCTTTCTTTATTTCTTTTAGTCATTATTACTATTATTCTGGTTTTATTTTTCCTATCCATATAAGTATCTATCTGGTTAATACAAGATTTACCCTAAGTCCTGAGTGTTTGACACCCCACTTGCTCTATACTAAGTCCTAGAGACTAAGGTCTACAATAATTCCACCCACTTTAAAATTTGGCGCCATTTTCGGGGACTTGGATATAATTTTTATTAACTTAGGATAGGGAAAGGTTATTTTAGGCCTTGTTTTTGTTTTGTTTCTTACTTTGTTTTTATATTTTTCATTTTTTATATTTTTTATATTTGTTGTTATTTATTAAGTTTAATTTGTTCAATTGTGAATTTACATTTTTTATGCTTACTAGAAGTACTAGTGATAATAATTTGAACTTTAATCCTAAAATTGATTTAACTTTATGTGTTTTACACAGGGAACAAAGGCAAAGAAGAGAGAATCAACTGAATTTGAATGATATGGCTCAATTAGAAAGGAGAATATTAGGCAATTTTGTAATGCCTGACATCTTGGGTAGTCTTGGAAGGATTATGGCTCCGGGTATTGCTAACAACAATTTTGAGATCAAGCCAAGTATCATCCAAATGGTACAAAACAATCAGTTTGGAGGTTTACAAGGAGAAGATCCCTATGCCCACATATTAACTCTCCTTAATGTGTGTGTAACTTTCAAGATTAATGGTGTAACGGACGACACAATTAGGCTTAGACTCTTTCCATTTTCGATTAAAGATAAAGCATAACTTTGGCTTATTAGTTTGCAAAATGAATCAATCACAACGTGGGACTAATTGAAGTAAGCGTTTCTATATAAATACTTTCCATCATATAAGACGGCTGAGTTTCACAATGAGATAACTACTTTCAAGGAAAATGGAAGTGAGACAATCTATTCAGCTTGGGAGAGATTTAAGGAACTCTAAAGGCAATGTCCACATCATGGCTTGCCGAAATGGATCATTCCTCAAATTTTCTACAATGGGTTGATAGATGAAAATAGAAACATTGTGAATGTAGCAGCCGGTGGAAAATGGATGGATAAAATAGTTAGAGAAGTTATTATTTTGCTTGAAGAACTTGCATCTCAAGGATACATGAGTGATGAAACAACTATGGCAAAAGTAAGGGGAGTTTTGGAGCTTGACACAATTAAAATACTGAATGCAAAAGTGGATGCTCTCACCAATCTATTGAGTAGAAATCAAATTAATTCTTTAGAAAGTACTAATGTTGTTTGTGAGTCTTATGGAGGACCTCAATCATATTCTTAATGTACTTTAAGTATAAATGAGGATGTGAACTATGTGTAAGGTGATTTTAACTAATGAATGGGGTTGAATTCCAACACCTATAACCCTCAGTGGAGGAACCATCCCAGTTTCTCCTAGTCAAACCCATCCTTTCAATTAAACCCTCCATATAACCTAAACACCAAACCTCAAAACCCATCAGGATTTTCCATGAAATAACAAACCTTTAATCCTACCCATCCTAAGCCTACTCTTGAAAATCTCACGGGGCAATTTTTCAACCTATAAATGTCCATAAACAAACAAAATGAGGAGCAATTTAAGCAGTTAAACTCTAAGCTTGAGCAGCTTGCTACTTATAATCGCATCCTTGAAACCCAAGTTGCCCAACAAGCCTCATTAAATACTAAACCTTTGGGAAAACTTCCTAGCCAACCAGAGTATGTATAAAAAGAGTCTTGTTAAGAAATTACCTTACGTAGTGGTAAGGAGGTTGAAAAGGATCTCAATATAAAAAAGAGAGTGGTTGATGATGATGGGGTAGAGATTGAGGAAGTGGATATTAGAAATAAAGATAATGATGAGTGTGTAAAGAAAGATAATAAGGAAGATGCCATACCATTGAAGAATGATGAACTAAGGGTAGATGTTAAAACCCTTCCTTTTCCTCAAAGGTTTATAAGGCGTAACTTATATAAGCAGTTTGGAAAATTCCTTGATTAACTCAAGAAAATCACTATCACTGTACCATTTATGGATGCCATTAGAGACATGCTAGCTTAGGGTAAATTTTTAAAGGATATTATTAGCCATAAGAGAAAGCTTGAAGATTATGGCTTAGTATCTCTTGTTGAAGAATCCAAGGCTATGTACTCTAAGTCTCCACAAAAGCTTAAGGATTTAGGTTCATCTATGGTTCCTTGTACAATTGGAGGTACATATTTTAATAAAGATTTATATGATATTGGTGCTAGTGTTAGCCTTATGCCTTACTCTATTTACAAAAGGCTCAATTTGGATGAGCTTAAGCTTACCAATATGTGTCTTTCCATGGCATATAAATCTATCACATATCCACTTGACATTCTAGAAAATGTGCCAACAAAAGTGGGGAAGTTTATAATACCAACTGACTTTATTGTGTTAGAAGTGGAGGAAGATCTTGAGATTCCAATTTGTTTTGGAAGACCATTTTTTATGACAGTAAAAGCAATTATTAATATGAAGAAGGGAAAAATTACATTAAAGGTGGATAATGAATGTATGGAATTTGATGTGTTGAAAATCATTAAGTCAACACTTGTAGAAGTGGCAAATAGAATTGATTCTATTGATGAATGCATTTAAGAAGTAATTCATGAGTGTGTAAGGAATGATTCTATGGAGCCATCCGAAATGCAATAAATTAATGAGAAAATTTTGGAGGTAACTCCATATCAACTTTCTTATAGGACATCAAGATTTGAACCTTTAAGTAGAGAGGATGATCCAAAGGATACTACATAAAGTGAAGAAGTCAAGATGGAGCTCAAGCCCTTATTGTCAAATCCAAGATATGCATTTCTTGACTCTAACCTTAAATTTCCTTTTATTGTTTAATTCATCTTTGATTAATGATAATATTGATGCCTTATGTGATGAATTGCTTAATCATAAAAATGCCATTGGGTATTCTATAAATGATTTGAAGGTATTGGTCCTAATGTGTATATGCATAGGATACTTTTAGAGGACCACACTAAGCCTTTTATTGAAGGTCAAAGGCAGTTAAACCCCACTTAAGGAAGTCGTGAGAAAAGAGGTAACTAAGTCGCTTGATAATGGAATCATATATTCCATTAGTGATAGTAAGTGGGTAAGCCCCGTTCAGGTTGTACCAAATAAGGGGGGCATAACCACTGTTAGGAATGAATTTAATGATCTCATAACTACTAGAACTGTCACGGGATGGCATATGTGTATTGACTATAGGAAATTAAATAAAAAAACTAGGAAGGACCATTTCTTATTTCCTTTTATTGACCAAGTCCTTGAGAGACTAGCCAACTTTTCTCATTTTTGTTGTTTGGATCGATTATATGGTTTTTACCAAATTCCATTCATCCTGAGGATCAATCTAAAACCACCTTTACATGTCCATATGGTAATTTTTCTTTTAGGCATATGCCTTTTGGTTTATGTAATGCACTTGTAACTTTCCAAAGATGCATGTTTTCAACATTTAGTGATTTGCTTGATGATTATGTAGAATTTTTTTTGGATGACTTCAGTGTTTATGGTACTGATTTTTCCAATTGTCTAGATAATTTATCTAAAGTTCTTGACAGGTGTATTAAGCATGATTGGTCTTGAATTGGGAAAATATCATTTTATGGTACAAGAGGGAATTGTTCTTGGTCATTCAGTTTCTAAGAGGGGCATTAAAGTTGATAAAGAAAAGATCAAAGTCATTGAAAATTTTCCACCTTCGAAGAGTGTTAAGGATATAAGAAGCTTCCTTGGACATGCAAGTTTCTATCAAAGATTTATCAAAGACTTCTCTAAGATAGCAAAGCCATTGTGTAGGTTACTTGATAAATATGCTATTTTTAATTTTAATGTTGTGTGCCTTAATGCATTTGCAACTTTAAAAAGAGCTTTTATTTTTGCACCCATTTTATAACCACCTAATTAGGAGCAACCATTTGAAATAATGTGTGATGCTAGTAACTTTGTAGTGGGGGTTGTGCTAGGTCAAAGAAAGGAAGGCAAGCCTTATGTGATTTACTATGCTAGCAAACTACTTGATGATGCTCATATTAACTACACCACAACAGAAAAGGAGTTGCTTGCTATTGTTTATGCACTTGACAAGTTTAGAGCATATCTTGTGGGGCAAAAGGTGATTCTTTATTTAGATCATGCTGCTCTTAAGTATCTTTTAAGCAAGAAGGATGCAAAACCTAGACTCATATAGTGGATTTTGATGCTTCAAGAGTTTTATTGGGAAGTAAAAGACAATAAGGGAAGTGAGAACCTTATTGCGGACCACCTATCAAGGATTGATCAAGATGGACTTAAGAGGAATGATGATGGTGTGCCAATTAATGACACATTCCATGATGAACACTTACTAAGTGTGGTATCAAAGGAACTTCCATGGTATGCAGATATTGTAAACTATCTTGTGAGTGGTGTTCTTCCTTATGAGTTGGCTTATCGACAAAGAAAGAAATTTCTGCATGATATTAAATTCTATTATTGGGAGGAGCCTTTGATTTACAAGAGATGTGCCAATGGTTTAATTCGGAGATGCATTCCTCAAGATGAAGCTTAAGATGTTTTGAGACATTGCCATTCCTTGGATGTTGGAGGACACTTCAGTGTAATAAAAATGACATCTAAGGTACTACAATTTGGTTTTTGGTAGCCAACTTTATTTGAAGATGCTAGAGAGTTTATTTTTACATGTGATAGATGTCAAAGAATAGGTAATATCACTAGGAAACATGAGATGCCTTTAAAAGGAATCCTTGAAGTTGAGCTCTTTGATGTTTAGGGTATAGATTTCATAGGTGGTCCGTTTCCTAGTTCTTTAGGCTACAAGTATATTCTGGTCATGGTGGATTATGTTTTAAAATGGGTGGAAGCATTGCCAACCATTACTAATAATGCTAAAGTGGTCAAGAGGATGCTTAAGAGAATTTATTTTTCCTAGGTTTGGTACTCCTAGGGCATTGATCAATGATGGAGGTTTCCATTTTTGTAATCATGTGATTGAGGCTCTCTTAAAGAAGTATGGAGTAACACATAAGGTTGCTACTCCATATCACCCACCAACAAGTGGGCAAGTTAAGATTAGTAATAGAGAGATTAAGTGGATCCTAGATAAAACAGTGTCTTCTTCACAGAAGGATTGGGCATTAAAGCTTAATGATGCTTTATGGGCATATAGGACAGCCTTTAAAACCCCAATTGGCTTTACTCCTTACCAATTAGTTTACGGGAAGTCATGCCATCTCCCCGTTGAATTAGAGCATAAGGCATATTGGGCAACAAGGGCTTTGAATTTTGATTTGAAGAAGGTTGGTAGGAAGAGGTTACTTTAGCTTAATGAATTAAATGAGTTAAGAATGAATGCTTACGAGAATGCAAAGTTATATAAATATCATACTAAGCTGTGGCATGATAAACATTTATCTACAAAGGAGTTTCATTAAGGTGAGCTTGTTCTCCTCTTTAATTCATGACTCAGATTATTTCTGAGAAAGTTAAAGTCATGATGGATGGGTCCATTTAAAATTGTCAAGGTTTATCCTTATGGAGCAGTTGATTTTGCTAATGCAAAGGGGAAATTTTTTAAAGTAAATGGACATCATCTCAAGCCCTACTTGATTAGTGATACAATTGATCCAAGTTGCTCTATCTCTTTATCTACACCTTAATTGAAGTATGGTAAGGTCAAGCTATAGACTTTCAAAATTTAGTAAGGTATGATTCACACATTTTTCTTTTATTTCATGATAATTACTTTCACTAATTCACCCACATTTCTTTAATTAGTATGTTTTTTTATTAGTATACATTTAGTTTATGATTAGTTTTCTATTCTATTTTTATTCATTTTTTCATATATTCATTGCATTATGAATTATGTCTAGTTAGGCACCACATATGCACATAATAGAACACACTGTCATGACTTGTCACCCATTAACGAGTCATCACGCGTTGATGACTCGTAATAGCACCTATTGGTGACGAGTTGTCACACGTGTATGACTCATCACAGAGAGTTAAGGTGACGAGTCGTCACTATATTGATAACTCGTATACCCAAATACATCCTGCCTATAAATGCATTCTTATATGTTTTTAATAATTATAGCTTAATTTTATTATTTTTATATATATTACACATCTTATTTGTTCATATATTTGTCTTATTCTACTCATTCATAAACTAAACAATATTTTATAAATGAAAAGTTGTTTCTTTTCCAAGAATGGGCATACCCTTTCCAATTTTTACACACCTTTTCACCAAACCTTACACCCCTATTACATTTACAAATACCCCCTTTTGACCACCCAATCTCACATGTCTCCTTATGCCAACGAATTTGCATTTACTTAAACTATCTTCTCCCATCTTTTACTCTTTCTTCTTTTCTATTCTTTCATTCCTTATACACTTTGGCTTTCTCTTCATCTCTTTTCCACTCTAAACCTAACCGAACCACTCTTCATCATTTCATCCTCTTTGTTTTCTTTTTACCTTTATAATTCATTCAAGCAGGACTATAATCATGGGTAAGACTAGAGGATCATATTCTAAGAGGCCACACATTGAAGAAACACATCAAGAGGAGGAGGATCTTTCCCAAACTTACAAAGCCAAGTTTCCAATCCTTACACATAAGGAAGGTGCCAAGTTCACAACAATCAAGTTTAGGAAAATCTTGGGTTGTAAGTACATTCCTAACTCCCTTTTGAATAATGTGGGTATGTTTGAATCTTTTGATCAATTATTGACTCAATGTGGGTTTAAGAAATTTATTTCAATGCGTGAAGATACTAATGTTGATTTGACTACCAAGTGTTATACTACTTTGGATGTTAATGCTAAAAATTCATAAATTTTGGAATTTCACATGCAAGGGAAGAAACATCAACTTACTTACACTTTCATGAATCGTGTATTTAGTTTTAAAAGAGACAAGTTGTGTGATCCCCCATCATCTTTTAAGTTGAATGACTTATGGATGTTTGCACACACCATTTGACACTAAGAAAGGCAAGGCTCTATTTATTAAGGACTTGAAATATTGGTTGCTATATAAAGCGCTTGCATGTGTTCTATTTTATAAATCTGAATTCAATAGAGTCTCTGCACAAGAGTTGTTTTTAATGTGGTGCATTCATAATAAGAAACAAGTGTGTTAGACCTCTTGGGTGTTTAATAAATCATTAGCTTGTGCTTCCTATAAGGATGCACCTTTGACTCATGGCCATTTGATTACCATTATTGCAAAATATTTGAATGTTAACCTTGCTAACTATACTCATTTTATTGAGTGTTCTTATTTTACTAAGCAAGCTTTTGTAAGAGGATAAGTAGTGGATGCTGCATTTCATTTGATTCCTCCCTATGTAGGACCACCACCAGCTGAAGAGCAACACTATGAAGAATCTATCGAGGAGAGTGATCCAGAGGAGGAACTTCCCTAATACACACCATTCGGTGATGTTCCTCTCCTCACTTATCCAATTTAAAGTACCACCGGTGGATCCTTAAGTGCACATCCTCCTATTTGGGATCAAATTTTGGATATGCAGATTGCTATGCAGTGTCAACTCAATGAGGTGGAATTTTAAAACCAATGACTTGCTTGTTGACAACGCAAGATGGAGTACAAATTGAATCAATTTTTCATTCGCTCTGCCTATCCAATAAAGTCTCCAATAACTACCTTTACGAATGATTGAGGGAGTACTTCTATCCTTTCCTTTTCTTTATTTTTAATTACATTGAGGACAATGCATGTTTTTAAGTGTGGAGGAAGGGATATTAGTAGGATATTAGTGGTATATGGTGGTATATTAGTAGTATCTTGTTTGCATGTTTTATATGTTTTATGTGTGTTGTATGTTTCTTATTTTGCATATGTCATTGTCACATTTTGCATGTAGGGTATTGTTAGTGCTATTTTTCATTCATATTATTCATTCTCTTCCTATATTTAATAAGTAGTTGTTCTTTTTAGTCTATTGATTTTGATTGAGGTTAATTATTAATGTTGATAATTAGATTTTATATGCTCTATTAATAAACTTGAAAGTTTCATCTAGTATAGGATATAAATTTTCCTTTTTATCTCTTTTTATTATTTCTAAGATTTAAAGAATATCTAGTCAACTTGTTAATTATGCTTAAGGCTAAAGTGGTAGAGATTTAAGCTTAGGGTTTCTTAGAATTTTGAATAACCTTAGGGAAACTATAGCCATAATACGCATAAAACTCACTTTTCAATAATGGATGAGGATAAGAAAAAAACAAAATTAATAAAATAAAATAAATAATGCTTGTAATGTGATGCATCTTGAGTAAGTTATGTGCAATTGAGTATGCTCCTTAGTTGTATTCATTCGAAAAGGGATGTATAATATTGCAAGTAGATTTATTTTGAGTAATTTATGTGCATTTATGTTTGGTCCTCATTTTCATTCATTCGGAAAGAATACATCCAAAAAATGTATATTTGAATAAAATGTCTAAAAATGCCATAAGAAGAGTGAGTTGATGTGTGTGCCTAACATTGTCTCAAGGTTGCTTTTGCTTCTAGGAAATCATAAGTTTGGAGAATAACGATTTTGGTTAAGTAGCTTGGTTAGAAATTTGACTTTGTGTTCTTGATTTTATTTTTAATAAATTGAGATAAATTGGTGAATTTATTGCTTATGTTATGAAACTTGCTTATTTTATTATTATGGAGCATTGAAGTTTGATTGATTAACTATCTTTTATAACCTCTATCATTGTTGAGGTGACTTGACAAGACAACTACATTTATTTTAGAAGAGATGAAAATTTTATGTGCTTTTCTGTACTAGATCTTTTCTTACTTGAGGGCAAGCAAGGTCTAAGTGTGGGGGAGTTTGATATAATGCAAATATACATAGTTATTTAGGCTAGTTAAGGTCTATTTTCATTTCATTTCATCATGCTTTATGTGTTTTTTTAATTATTGAATTAATGTTTTTTACTTATTTCATCATTAGGACTCATTATGTAAGTTTTATGCATGATTTAGGGCTTAAATGTGCTTTAGAAGACACTTGGAGTTGATTAGAACAAGCTAAGAAGCAAAAGGAGTCAAGCTTGGATGATAAGGAAGGGTGACGAGTCATCACCATATGTACAAGTCATCATTGAGAGTCTCTATGATGAGTCGTCACTCCTTGACGAGTTGTCACACTCATTTATTGCTAGAGGGTTGCAACTTTTCCTGATTTTAGTAGTTTTTGTATTTCAGCTATAACTTTGTATACAGACATCAAAATTAGGTGATTCAAGTTGCTCTACAAAGATAATAGAATGTTCTACAACTTTCATGAAGGAACTTTCTATAGATAGAGTCATATGGATGGACAAAAATGCCCTTAAAGTTAAGATTATGCAAAGGGGGGGTGACCTTTGATGTCAAGTGGTGCCTTTCCAAGTTCAATCCTATTATAGTCACTTCTAGCAACTTCCAAGTCCTATATATGCATCATTTCTAGCTTGCAAAAAAAGAAGAAGGATGAACATAGGACAACAAGAAGAAGATTAGAGAGAGACATATGGATCAATAGAGTGTTTTAGAAATACTATCTTTTAGTTTTAAGAGTCATTGTAAAAACACTTGAAGAAGATAAAGCCAAGTACAAGAGAAGATCATCCTAAGTATCAAGGATCCTTTAGAAGACATAGAAGGGAGTTTTACTTATTCAATTCTTTATCTTTTTATCTTTCTTTCTATATCGAATTTGGTCTTCTTTTATTGCTTCTTAATCATGTATCTAGGCTAAGTCTTTTGTATGGGAATTATAATGACGAATTAAAGAACTACATTTTTATCTTATATCTTTAATGATTTAATTTCAATTAGTGCTTATTTGTGTTGTGTATGCTTCATAACTATATGTAACTTGTCAATCAAATTATCACTAATGAGAGTTGGGGTAATTTGGTGAAAAGTGATTGAGATTACTTAAGATTGTAATTTTGCTAGGAATCATAAAGGGAATTCATCTTAAGGGAGACATAATTAGTATAATATGCTTTATGGTTTTCTCTTATCTCTACAATACAACGAGAGTGTTTATAGACTTTAAGAGGAAATACCTTTAATCGACAATGAGAGTTGCTTTTAAAGACTATAGACTAATTTCTAATCAATATGTTTTATCATAACTATGTTTAAAGTTCTTGTTTGATTTTGATTTGTGATTCTCCCATATATATATATATATATATATTTTTTCTCATTATTTTAGGAATTAGTTAGTGTTTAGATTTCTTTATTTTTTAGTCATTATTACTATTATTATGGTTTTATTTTACTTATCCATCTAAGTATCTATCCAGTTAATACAAGATTTACCCTAAGTCTCGAGTGTTTGACATCCTACTTGCTCTATATTAAGTCCTAGAGACTAGAGTATACAATTCCACCTGCTTCAATTAGGTTTTTAAAATTTTAATCTTGATCAAATTAGGATACCCTTAGAACTTTATGTCGACAATATAAATTCAATGAAAATTTAGCCTAAATAAATAGTTGAGTTAGCTCCAAATGTCTTCATAAAAGTTATAGAACTTTCTCTTATCTTTCCATAAGAATTTGAATCACCTCAATCCAAGTTCTATATAAAAAAAGCTATGCCCAAAATACTCAGACATGCTTTAATACGAAACCAAGCAGGAGAAGTGTAACGGTTATGCAAGAAAAGGTAACAGTCGTTACACCTTTCTTTCATGAAAAACTTTAAATTAGGCACCTTATAATGGCTATGCAAGATATAGTAATGACCATTGCACCCTTCTAGGCATTTTCCTTAATAAATTAAACTCTGAATCACTTCATATCACATTCCATTCGACCTCTAAACCTCCAAACTTACAAGACATAGAAAAACAAATCAAATGCCTTTAAAATTTACATAAAACTTCACTCAATACTAAATTAAAACTCTAATTGACTCCCTAACTTCATATGCTTTATACAAACATAAATAAATTTCCATGTTAAATACCTTAATTTACATGAAATGAAACATTACTACTTAAAGTCCTAAATTAACATATTTTAACTATAATTTAAAAAATAATAACCATAGTAAGTAAAATTAATGAAATATTAACTAAAAATAAGTACAAAACATGAGCTTATCATGAAGAACCAAAGTTATAGGATTTGGTTAAAGTATTGTCCATTAAAACATTTGGGATTGGCAAATATAATGCAAGGACATGTGTACGTGGTCCCATTTTAGATGGTGGGGAGGATCAGGATTAGTGTGATATCGGGGCACACAGGCTAATGACGACCATCTACCATTTGTTGTTGATTGTAGGAGGGTCTGCCTGAATAGGCCTTATAGATTGGACTACCACTTGATTTTAATAGGGGAGAAAGTGAATTAAGAACTCACTTTCCTAACTAGAGATTCCAGGTTTCCAAGGGGTAGGAGTTACTTATCATGTTTCTTATTATGCATTGCTTAATTACTCATTACTTCATCCTAATTTTGGTTTTACGATGAATTCACCACATTTAATTGTTAATCAATAAAAATGGAAATTAGAATGCGAGATAATTGGAATTGGCATGCATACATCACAAGATAAATGAAAAATTCACTAATCACATTTATTAAGCAAGTAATAATGCAAAAAATTAGCAAGTAGCACATATGCATGCAAGAAATCATAAAATAAACACACGAATAAAAAAATAAAAAGAAACGGGGATAGGGATTATGGATTACAACCCTTGAAAAAAGCCTATTCTAATAAATACACTCAAAATAGAAAATAAAAAGGGAATCAAGATTAAGGATTATATTTCCTAAAAATTTTCCTATTCTATTAATTACATCTAAATGGAAAATAAAATAAAAATTCCTATTCTCATAAACTTGCAAAACAAAGGTTAGCTTTCATGTACATGCAAGCACACATCACATATATGACAATTTTATATATTTCATTCATTCATGATAACAGAAAAGAGAAAAGCAATTAATGTAACATAAGTAATTGAACAAATAAACAAATAAGGATGCTAATGAAAATGTATGATGAAAGATTTTAGAATTTAGGTATTTTGGTGCAAAGTTACCATTTTTTATTAGGAAAATAAAATTTTATGGTAAGAAAAATATAAAGGAATTAAAATAAAATAATGCAATGACAAGAATGAGAAAAATAATAGAAGTGCAATTAAAATGATAAAATTGGTGAAAATTGAATTAATATAATAAAAATAGTGAAAATGCGATCAATATAATAAAAACAATAAATATCATAAATATGCAACTTTTACCATAAAAATATGAACTTTATCATAAGAAAGGCAAATTTATCAAAAGAGAGAATAAAAATAATAAAGATAATAAAAGTGCAAATAAAGTAATAGAAATGACAAAAATATTATTTTCACCATAAAAAAAAGTAAACTTTATGATAAAAATAATAAATTTACGAAAAAAAGAAATAGAAATAAGAAAAATGACAACATATATATGAGAAAATAAAAAGATGATAAAAATACTATTTTTACCATAAAAATATGAACTTTATGATAAAAATAATAAATTTATCAAAAAGTCAATAAAAATAAGAAGCATAATAAAAGTGCAAATAAAATAATAGAAATGATAAAAATATTATTTTTACCATAAAAATACACTTTATGATAAAAATAATAAATTTATTAAAAGAGACAATAAAAGGGACATAAATAATAAAGATGTAATAAAAATAATAAAAGTAATAAAAAATGATAGAAATGCTATTTTTACCATAAAAATAGAAACTTTATCATAAAAATAGTAAATTTATCAAGAAAGAAAATAAAAATAATAAAAAAACTACAAAAATGATGAAAATGCTATTGTTACCATAAAAATGTAAACTTTATAATAAAAATAATATATTTACCAAAAAGGAAAATAAAAAAGACAAAAACAATAAAAATGCAACAAAAATAATAGAAATAACAAAAATGATATGATAAAAATGCTATTTTTACATAAAAATGTAAACTTTATGATAAAAATAGTAAATTTATCAATAAAGAAAATAAAAATGGCATAAGTAATAAGATTAATAATAAAAAATCAAAAATGATTTTTTACTATAAAAATATTAACTTTATGACAAAAATAACAAATTTGCCCAAAGAGGTAACAAAGATAATAAAAATAATAAAACTGCAAATAAAATAATAAAAATGATAAAAAATGCAAAAATGAACACAAACACTCTTGCAATCACTTGAACTATCTATTCCTTCTACATATCTTATTTTAAACTTCAAAGCCACTATAAGATCACAACTTCAACACAATACAATAAATAATAAAATGGAATGCAAAAATGATATAAAATGCAAGAAAGGAATAGAAGAAGAAAAGAAAATGCAATAAATGCTAATTTTTAATAAAATAAATTAGGGAGATCCTTAGAGGGACCAATGATTACCTTAAATGTATGCTTTGACCATCTAAACCCTAAAAAAGTAATTTTTTGGTTTAAGTGTTTAGGAGAGAGAGAGGGGTTTCCAAATGCCTTGAATGAGAGAGAGAGTGTCAAATTTTGTCCAAAAGCAGTATGATTTCTCTCTTTAAGAGAAATTTTTGAAAAGTATGTCCAAAGTCCCAAAAGAAGAAAATTTTAGATTTTTAAGGTTGTAGGGTCATGACCCATGAGCTTGGGATTAGACCCACGCTTGTGGGTTCACTTACCCACACAAATCCATTGTGGGTCAAATGACCCATAAGAGTATATTGGTGACTTAAGCTCATGGGTTAGTGACCCAAGCTCATGAGTCAGCCCGCCCCTTGGGATTTTCTTACCAAATTTGACTATTTTTGGGCCTAATTTGGGTTTTTTGAGGTTTAGGTGCATAATTTTGATTTTTTTGGTTCATCTTTAGGTTTTTACTCAATATGAGCATGCCTAAAAAAAATTTTAAAGAAATTTTCCTTGCCTTATGACAGGATCCTTCATCATCAAATTTTTTTTGGGGACTATCAAAATTTGAGTATCAACAATATTTTTAATATGATGCATAGACATGGTAAGGGTAATGTAATCATGAACATGTAAACATGGCATTAATGATAAATATACATGATAATGGATGAACATGGTAGATAGGTGATGCAAACCAAGCCAACACCAACCATGATGATTTGTTGAAATACAATGGACCAATTATGAGGGCTAGAACTAAGAAGTTTAAATATGCTTTGCAAGTCTTTAAAAAGTCCATATGATGTGAGACAAGTCAAACTAAGATTCAAGATTAAAAGAAGCTTCATTTTATTCATTTAATTTAAGTTCAAGAAGGGGATACAACTGTGCCTAGTTTGAAGCAACATTGAGTTGATTCTTATCTTTTTGTACCGTAGCAGCATGCTTTATTATTTTAGTCATAAATTTTACTACAAAAGTCAAATTAAGGTGATTCAAAATGCTATGCAAAGCTAAGATAGAGAGCTACAACTTCAATGATGAATATTTTGGTTGATTTAATGGTTTTCATTATAAAATAGTAAAGTCAATATTCTGACATAGCCATGCCTAATTCGTATTCTGTCAAACTCTGTCCACTTGAACTAGACATAGTTGTGTTTAAGAGCAATTTTTAAGAGAATTTTGAGGCACACAGCCATGTCACTTTTTGACATAGCCATGTGTGATGTCAAACTTATTTCCTTATTTTATTAGGGTTTCTTTTTTATATTTTTGAAGTTTATTTATTTCCAACTTTTTAGGGTTTCTCTATAAATAGACATCTTAGGGCTATAAATAATAAGTTGTCAAATTTTCTTTAATTAATATCAATTAGTTTGAGAGGTTAGAGTCCTTTCTTTGGTTCTCAAAAGAAATTTTAGAATTATCAAGTGAAGACTTGGTATTTTCAAACTTAGTTTGATTTAAACTTGAAATTGACTTAGTTCAATATTAGGTTTTAATTGAATAACCTTTACTTCTTTATAACTAAGATTTTTAAGTATGGGTTATTTAAGGGTCTTATTTTGAGTTACAGTTGTCTTGCTTGATTCATTGAATAATTCTTAGTAAAGACATCAAGATTGAATACGAGTTTGGTATAAGTTAACCACATTTGCATCATTTGGTATTAGAGCTTTGGCTCAATAATCAAGCATGTATCTTTATTTTAATTATTCTTCTCATTCTTAAAAAAAATTCTAGAATTCTTCTAGTTTTGTGTCATTTGTTCCTTGTGTGTTGATTTTGTCATCAACTCTATTCTCTTTGTGATTCTTTTTGTTCTTTTGTTATGCCTGCCATCATTCTTGTTCATATTTGATTGTTTAGCATTTGTGTTAGTAAACAAAAAGTTATGAATTCAAAAAAACAATTGAATTAAAAAATCAAAAGAAAAATTCAAATTAAGTTAAATTCTTTTCAAATATGTGTTGGGTATTAAATCAAATTAAATTCTCTTTAAATTCGTGTTGGGTATCCAAATTCAAGTTCTTTGCCTATATCAATTCTAAATTATTCTTAAGTTGCATTTTTGGGTAGTTTAAACACTTATTCTAAATTTTCTTATTCTTATTTTATTTGATTATTGTCTTTGTTTATTGTGTATGCCTTGGTTCCTATTGTCAATGTGAATGACCCATTTTTTTTTAATTTTTTTTATGGATTTTATGTTTCTAAGGGACATGGAAACTTTACTGAATAGGGACAAATGATTGGTCTCAAGAGGAATGAGACACTTTTTTTGATTTTATGGAGTTGCCACCCAATTTTTAGAAAATTAGGAAAAGAAAGCGACAACATCGGGTCACTCGATGAGTATTGCCCCTAGTAGAGTTTTTTAAGTTTAAAGGATTTATAAACAGTGGAGTTTAGTGCGTGTCCAAGATTTTAGCAACCGTGACACTGTTTGAGCTTAGAGCTCTAGAGAACACACTACTATATCACAAAGACAACATGGAGATGAGGAGTTACCGCCCGGGGTAATAACTAAGACAAATCGAAAGTGGTGGTACTCGATTCTCTAAAAGAAAGCTAGCACCACAACTAGGAGATTCAAGATATGGTATACTAACTTCTTTTAGTCTTGTGTTCATTTAGAATTACTTTATGAATTACTATCTTATTCTCTAATTACATACAATTTCATTTTAAACCCTAATTATCATTCATCTAACTGCAAGGTAGCTAATCATGAAAAGTACATATAAAAAATGCATTCATAAAGAAAAATGGTCCCCAAGTTAGTCTAATCTACATTGATTTTAATTAAATGGGCTAAATCTACATGTTTTATTTATAAATGAGTCTAAAAGCTAATGGGCCTAATGCCTATTTAATTTTAATTTAAATGAGCCTAAGTCTATTGATTTCAATTTTAAAAAAGTGAGCCTAATTCTACAAATTATATAAGGCCTTAGACTAATGGGCTTAAGTCTAATTGATTTTATTTAAGTGAAATGATCCTAAAGTCTAAAAATTATAAAAAATGCTTTAAGTGGGCTGAGTTAAATCTTAGTTAATTTTAATTAACTAAAAAATGGGTCTAAGTCTAAATTAACATAATGGGCCTAAATTTTTTTAAATTATTTCAAAGCTAAAATCAATTATTAAAAGGCCTATTATTAGTGAGTTGGGCCTATTATGGGCTTGAGACCCAAAATGAAAAAAAAAATACAAACTAGCCAAAACAACAAATTAAAGCAAATAATGAATCAAAAACATACATTTAGTGTCTTCTAACCCTAATTTCAATTACATGCAATCTAAATTAATCTAAAGCGACCATTGATTTTATTAGGGTTTGACCAAATGAACCTAATTTATTAATGAATTTTAATGAACCTAAATATATACAAACCCAATAAAAAGGAATATAACACAGAAAATTAAAAAAAACACAAAATGATAAAAATTAAATAAATTCTAAAACTACGTGATTTACACATGATTTAATCCATGGCATTTCATGGATTTTCATTGGGTTTTCCTTGGTTCAATCACATATCCACCACATTTTCACCATAACCAGAGAAATAAATAAACATAGGAAATAAAAATAATAAGAGAATTCTAAAAAATGAAACAAAATAAAAAAAACAAAAAATGAAATCAAAATGAAACAAAAATAAAAGAATGAATGAAAAGAAAAAAGATATGCGATGTGGATGTTGTATTGATTAGCCCCTCAGAGAATATTGATTCACCATATTTGAACAGGTTGTGCATTGGATTTTGTGTTTCAGGTTCACTGTGTAATTTAAGAACACTTTTTTTTTGAAACTTTTTCTTTCTTCTACACATTTTTTTGCAATTGATTTCTTTTGTAAAAATCTATGTGTTTTTTAGCCAAGAAGAAGATAAAAAAGAAGCATTAGAAGAAGAAGAGCCCCCCTCTATTAAAAAACATGTAGGTTTTTGTAAATAAAGGGCTAACAAAATCATAGGAGATAAAAAATTTTATTTCAAATTTCTTTCAAAATATTTCTGAAACTACTTAATAATTTAGGATTTTATCAGGATTATTATTTTTCAAATTATTTTTATCCAATAAAAAATCAAGAAAATATTTTCAAAATTAAAAAAATTAAAAAATTCAGTGCGGGATAGATCGAAATTATGCAATTAGATCGGAAATGCATTCCGATCGAAATCATACATTTCCAATCGAAATTGTGTAATTTTGATCAAAATTATAGAATCGAAATTGTGCATTTTTTTATCATAAATGCATTTCGAATGGAATTATGCATTCCGATTAGAATTACAAAATTCTAATCGACAATAAATTTTTTTATTTTTATTTTTTAAACTTTTAATTACCAAATGATCCTTGAAAGAATTAAAACAATTGCATTAGGTCCTTAAAGAAAAAAATTATAATTAAGTCTTTAAAAAGTTACAATTAAGTCATAAGATTCAAAAATAAATATCCACATACCTATTTATAATAAATTTTCGTCATTGGAGTCCTCTGTCACATCCACACTTAACTATCTTGAAATTGGGTACTTACAAGATCGCATTTACTTTTTTACTATTTCTCATTATACGATATTCAATATATAACTACTATAACACCCTAGTTTTGGTAATGACAGATTGTGTAGCATTCACACAACACATCAAATAATGGATGATAATAAAGCTGAAATATCATTATTACATCACTTTCCTAATAACATACATATAAAAGAGAAAATAATTATGGAAAGGTAAATCTAGCTTAGATATAATAAAACTGTAAGGTTCGAACAACTATGCATATAGCTTGCTTGATCATATGAATAACGGGATAAGAAATGGACACTTAATCACTTGAAAGAGTAAGCAAAATGTGCATAATCATACATGTTTATAGTGCTTATTTATGCTATGATTATGTATGATAATGATACAAGGGGTGTATATGACATCATTGGATTGAGAACATGATGACTCTAATATGGACTATGAACTTTTCACCTTATTGGTATTTACGGCATGATTTCACATTTTAAAACTAGAGGATGCAAAATGATAACATGAGACGAGCAAAAATAAAGTTTAAATTTATTCACATAGTATGAAAATTGCCAGTCTCATCATGCAAGCACAATAATATTAAAAAATGTTGGCGATAATAAAATAAAATGCAGTATGATAAAATAAATGTGCTAAAATGATTGTATGGTCCTCAGATTCAATTGAGCTTGTGTGGGTTTTGATGCTTTAGCTTCGAGGGATTATCAAGATTTTTTTAAGAGGTTCAAAATGATGTGTAGAGTGACGCTAGTTTGTACACCTTTGAAGAATTCTTTAGCAAAGATGAGGCTAAGTTTGGTGGAAGGGAGACCTAATAACCTAAGAAAAATGCAGTGGGAGAGTTAAAACTATCTAGAAGTGGGTTTCCAGTGCCTTCAAGTAGATAGATTTTTTAGTGCGTGTGTGTGTGTGTGTGTTTCCTCTTTCTCTCTGCCCCCCAAAATGGGGGTATGGAGACACTTATTTATAGTGCAAAATATAAGGAAGAGGGGGATATATGAGTGATCACATGTGTATCCCTAGGATGAAGCCTATGGCCAAGCAAAGTGTGGGCAGCCATGCACGCTTACGCACGGTTATGCACTTAATTTGGGGAATTTTGGGCTATTTCAAGGTTAGTCCTCATGGTTTTTTGGCCTCATAAATGCGTTTATGAAGTTTTTTTATCTAATTCAGCCTTGAATTTAGTGCGTGACACCTAGCATTTTAAGTGACATGTGCTAATTCTCAAGTTATTTTAGACTATTCTAGGACCACTTCTAGAGGATTTGGAGTCTTTTAGATGCATTCCTAAAGTTTTTTTGTCTAATTTAGCTTTAATTTTGGCACGTGACACCTAGAGGTGTTTGTGGCCATATGCACACTTCTAGGCAACCTACGCTAATCCTTAGGTTATTTTGGACTATTCTGCGACCACTTCCAAAGGTTTTGGAGTCTTCTGAATGTGTTCCCAAAGTTCATTTTTTCATATTTGATTTCTATTTGTTAAAAAGTTGGGTCCCGGTCTGACAAATTGAACACCGGCTCAACAAGTTATGTGTTCTAAGAGGTAATTCTCGAAATAAGCCTTTTATTGTTATGATAATTCATATTTCATAAGATCAAAGTGAAACTTAATGGATCGATGATCAATTTCACACACTAGTGGGATCAGTTAGGGTTTTGGGGTTACACACTTTAAAGGTGTTACAAATGAGTAGACTCTAGTCTTTTTGAAGATTCATTTCATCATTGGACCTTTTTGGGGATAGTCAAATTTGAGGTATAACAGTCAATTTAAGTTTGATAAATTTTTTTTGAGTTGTATTGACCTTAATTTAATAATTAGACTTGAGTTCCATAAGAACTATACAAAAGGAATTAGAGAGAGGTAAAAGGCGAGTGGTGAGGTCATTAGAGGGTAAAAGCCTAATTGAGTGAAACACGAGTGTTGAGTGCCATCCTTTGAGTGTAAACACATAAGGGAGTGTTACTTGTAAGGTTTTATTTTATTCTTTATTTATAATGATAGGTTAAATTAGAGTGGATAAGAATCTCGATTTAAAGCTCTTTTATGAGGGCAATGCAAGATCAAATGGCAAACTAGTCATCTAGAAGTTCAAGAACGATTAGGAAGGATGGAGCAAAGTAAAACCATAGGTGCCATAAATAATACCAATAAAAAAGCACCTAAAGAAGTCTGAAGAGGAAGGTGGGCTAATGAAAATAATGAATCTATTAATGAGAGTGTTCAAATATATGGGTGGCAAGATAACAATCTTGGGAGTATAAAAATCAAAATAATGATCTTTTATGGTAGAAATTATCGTAAAGAATATTTAGCACATGAGAAGAAGGTGGACTTTATCTTTGATTGACATAATTACTTCAAAGAAAAGAAAGTCAACTTGTCATTGTTGAGTTTATAGACTATGCCTTAATATGGTGGAATTAGTTAGTGTTGATAAATGTAAATGACCATATCTCTACATGACAAGAAATAAAGGCTATTATAAGGAAACGATTTATATCAAATCATTACTTTAGAGATTTGCTTAATCGACTTCAAAGCCTTATACAAGGTTCAAAAAGTGTTGAAGAATATTACTAAGAGATGGAGATGATTATGATACATGCTAAGATTGACGAAGATTATGAACAAACTATGGCTTGTTTCTTGAATGGGTTAAATAAGGAGATTACTAATATTGTGGATCTGCATCCATATGTGGAGTTAGAAGATATGTACCACATGGCACTTAAAGTGGAAACAAATAAAGGGTTGAACTTCTAAATCTCAAGTGACCATAATAATATCCAATTGGAAGACAAAATGGAAATAGGGTAAATATGAAAAATGAGGTAAGGAAGGAAGGATTTCAAATCAAGTTAAAGCACCCAAGCCTAAAATAAGTTCCATTGAATGTTTTAAATACAAGGGAAGAGGATACATGTAACGAGATTATCTTAACAAAAGGGCAATAATCATTATTAATGGGGAATATGTTAGTGAAGATGATACCCTCACTTAAAGATGCAAGTGATGTTAAAGAAGACCTTAAAGAGGTTAAATATAAAGATTTTCTACTAACAAGGTGCACATTGAGTACACAAACAAAGTTAGAAGAAAATGAACAATGTGATAACATCTTCCATGCAAAAAGCCAAGTTAAAGGCAAGGTATGTTGTTTAATCATTGGTAGAGATAGTTGTATAAATGCAACTAGTACTTTGTTAGTTGAAAAACTTAATTTACCAACTTTGAAACATCTTGGACCATATAATTTGCAATGGTTGAATAATTATGGAGATGTTAGGGTGTCTAAACAAGTACTTATTCCTTTTTTATAGCAAAATATGTTAATAAGGTCCTTTGTGAGGTAGCACCCATGAAAGCCAATTTTATTCTTTTAAGGAAACTATGGTAATTTGATAAAAGAGCTATTCATTATGGATTCACTAATAAATATTTATTTATAATGAATGATAAAAAAATTTTACTTTCATCTTTATGACCTAAGGAAGTTTATAAAGATCAAATGATAATGAGAGAGAGAGAGAATATGTAGTAAAAGGAGAGATGTAAGAAAATAAATAAGGGGTGTGATTAGAGAGTGGAAAAAGGAGAGCTAAGAGTAGATGCCCAAAGGAAATGAGAGGCACATGCAAAAGGAGAGATTGAGGGGAAAAAGAAAGAAAAACAAGTGAGTTTCTATATAAAGAGAGTTATGTTAAGAGAGCATATTTTTCACATTTGCCAATGATTGTAGTATTGTACAAAGAGGCATAATTAGCTACTAACAAACGTGAAATTTCTTTGTTAGTGTTTTTATGTCTCTTTTGTAGGAATATGATAATGTGTTTCCCGAGGACATGCCTAAAAGATTACCACCCTCAAGAGGGATTAAACATCAAATAGATTTTATTTTGGGTTCCTAAATTCTAAACAAACCACCATATTAATGTAATCTTGAGGGGACTAAGGAGTTACAATAACAAGTGGAGGAAGTAATGGATAAAGGGTTGATTAAGGAAAGTATGAGTCCATGTGACGTACTTGTCTTGTTGTACCTAAGAAAGATGGTTCATGGAATATGTGTGTTGATTGTAGAGTTGTCAATAAGATAATAGTAAAGTATCACCATCCTATTCCTCATTTGGATAACATGCTTGATGAGTTGTATGGTGTATGCATTTTTTCTAAAATTGATCTTAAAAGTGGTTACCATCAAATTAGGATGAGAGAAGGGGATGAATGGAAAACTACTTTTAAAAAAAATGGGTTATATGAGTGGTTAATTATGCCTTTTGGGTTAACTAATGCACCTAGCACATTCATGAGGTTGATGAACCATGTTTGCATGCATTTTTAGGGAAGTTTGTTGGTGTTTGTTTTAATGATATACTTATTTATAATAAGTCACTAGATGAACATCTTGAACATGTATGTTTGGTTTTTAATGTTTTGTGAAAGGAAAGATTGTTTTCTAACCTCAAGAAAGGTTCTTTTTGCATAAATAAACTTATTTTCCTAGAATTTGTAGTAAGTGTGCAAGGCATTGAAGTGGATGAAGAGAAGGTTAAGGCAATTAAGGAATGACCTACTCCTAATTCAGTTGGAGAAGTTCATTCATTTCATAGATTGGCAAGTTTCTATAGAAGATTTGTTCATGATTTTAGCACTATTGATGCTCCATTAATTAAAGTGATAAAAAAAATGTAGGATTCAAATAGGGAGATGCACAAGAGGAAGCATTTAACATGCTTAAGGATAAGTTAATTTCTACCCCTTTACTTTATTTACCTAACTTTACTAATACTTTTGAAATTGAATGTGATTCTTCAAGTTTAGATATTGGAGTTGTACTTGTGTAAGAGGGAAAGCTGATTGCTTAGTTTAGTGAGAAGTTAAATGAAGCAGCCTTAAAGTATCCCATATATGACAAGGAGATGTACACACTAGTTTGAGCCTTACAAACATGACAACATTACTTGTGGAACAAAGAGTTCGTGATTCATACAGACCATGAATATTTAAAGCACTTAAAGGGACAATAAAAGCTCAACAAAAGACATGCAAAATGGAGTGAGTTTATTGAATCTTTTCCATACGTCATCAGGTATAGACAAGGTAAGAAAAATATAGTTGCTGATGGATTATCTTGAAGGTATACACTTTTTTCTATTCTTAATACTAAGTTATTAGGTTTTGAATATATAAAGGATTTATATGCTAATGACCATGACTTTGGAAAATTTTATAATGCTTGTGACAAGGTTGCATTTGAAGGGTATTATAGGCATAATGGTTACTTGTTTAGAGATAATTGATAATGTGTGCCTATGGGTAGTATACATGAACTTTTAGTATGAGAAGCACATGGATTAATGGGACGTTTTGGTATTCTTAAGACTTTAGATGTTTTGCATGATCACTTTTATTAGCTTAATATGCACATTAATGTTCAAGAATTTATGATAAGTTCATTATATGTAAGCAAGCTAAGTCTAGGTCTAAGCCTTATAGGTTATATATGCCACTACCCGTATATAGTATGCCTTGGATTGATATCTCCATGGATTTTGTTTTAGGCTTACCTAGGTCTAAATGTGGTAATGATTTAATATTTATGGTTATAGATCAATTTTCTAATATGATACATTTTATTGCTTGTCATACAACTAATGATTCCTAAATTATTGCTAATCTTTTCTTTAAGGAAATGCTTAGAACTATTATTAGTGATAGGGATGCTAAATCTCTTAGTTATTTTTGGAAGACTTTATGGGGGTAAATTAAGGACTAAGTTATTATTTTCTACTACATGTCACTCCCAAACTTATGGTCAAACTAAATTAGTAAATCACACTTTAGGAAAATTATTGCGTACCTTGATTAAAAAGAATTTAAAATCATGGGAAGAATGTTTGCTACATATTGCTTATAATTGTAGTGTTCATTCATCTACTCATTATTATCCTTTTGAAGTTATTTATGGTTTTATTCCTTTGAGTCCATTAGATTTGTCTCCTTTGCCAATGAATATAAGAGTTGACCTTGATAGTAAAAAGAAGGCTGATTTTGTTAGGAAATTACATGAAAAAGTGCGCATGAATATTGAGCAAAAGGTTGCACAAGTTACACAACAAGCTAATAAAGGACATGTGAAAATGATCTTTGAACCTAATGATTATGTTTGGGTTCATTTTAGGAACTAAAGGTCCCCTAGTTTATGTACGTTTAAGTTGATTCCTAAAGGTGATGGTCCTTTCCAAGTTTTAGAAAGGATTAATGATAATGCTTATAAGATAGACTTGCTTAGTGATTATGGTGTTAGTGCTACTTTTAGTGTTTTTAACTTATCTCCTTTTGATTTTGATGAGGTTGATGATTCAAGGATGAATCTTTTTGAGGAAGGAGGGAATGATGCAAACCAAGCCAGCACTAACCATGATGGTTCGCTTAAATACAATGGACCAACTACGAGGGCTAGAACTAAGAAGTTTAAAGATGCTTTGCAAGTCTTTATGAAGTCCATATGGTGTGAGACAAGTCAAACTAAGATTCAAGATGAAAAGAAGCTTCATTTTGTTTATTTAATTCAAGTTTAAGAAGGGGACACAACTATGCCTAGTTTGAAGCAACGTTGAGTTGATTATTATCTTTTGGTATCTTAGTAGCATACTTTGCTATTTCAATCATACATTTCACTACAAAAATTAGATTGAGGTGATTCAAAATGCTATGTAAAGCTAAGATAGAGTAATAAAAATTTCATGAAGATCATTTTAGTTGATTTAATCTTTTTCATTATGACATGGCCATGTTAATATTCTAAAATAGCCATGCCTAATTTATGTTCTATCCAACTTTGTCTACTAAAACTAAACACACCTGTGTCACTTCTTAACATAGTTGTGTCTATGAGCAATGTTTTAAAGAATTTTAAGGTACACAACTATATCACTTTTTGATAAAACCATGTCCGACAATAGACTTATTTCATTATTTTATTAGGGTTTCCTTTTTAATGTTTTGGATGTTTATTTGTTTCCAACTTTATTCTTATTTAGGTTTTCTCTATAAATAGTTGTCTTAGGGATGTAAATAATAATTTTTTGAATTTTCTTTGATTAATATCAATTATTTTGAGAGGTTAGAGTCCTTTTTTTGGTTCTTAAAAGAAATTTTGGAATTATTAAGTGAAGGCTTGGTATTTTCAAACGTAGTTTGATTTAAACTTGAAATTGACTTAGTTCAATATTAGGTTTTCATTGAATGACCTTTAATTCTTTGTAAATAAGGTTTTTAAGCATGGGTTATTTAAGGGTCTTGTTGGGAGTTAGAGTTTTCTCACTTGATTCATTGAATGACCCTTGGCAAAGACATTAAAATTGAATATGGGTTTGGTACAAGTTAACCATATTTGTACCAACAGGGAATATCCTAAACTAGTATGGCAAACATAGCATTATTAATTTTACATGTCATGACAATCATGGCACAATAAATGTTAACATGGCATGGTCATGATAAACATGTCATGACAATTTCTAAGCATGAAATCGTAAACACTTCATAAAAAAATAAAAAAGAAATAAGGTTAGAATGAAATATACATTTATGAACACCTCCTCCTGTTATCTTTGAGATTTGAGATTCAAGGCCATTTATTATTTTAAAAAAATGAGATTTGAAGTAAGAAAAGAAAAGATATATAAAAGTGTTTAAAACTATGCATGATGTGTATAAAATGAAATATAAAATAACTTATTTTTAATGAAAATTGAAAAAAATTATTTAATTGAAAATTCTTAAAATGATGAATTTTTTGGTTTAAAATCATGAGTAAGAAAATGTATGATGATAATTGTTTGATTATGTTAAAGCCCTTAATCTGTAATATGCATAACCCATCAATTTAGGCCTTAAAACATGGATTTTGTATCTTGGATGGATTAAATACATAAAACAAACTATTACTTTTGCATGGTTCTAGTAACTAGCATTAAAATAAAGATGAAAAGATCAAATAAAAGAAATCATTTGGAAGAGAATAAAGATTTTGTGTTTGGTTGTATCAGTGATCAAGATTTATTATCACCATAACTATTTACTAAAATATTACAAAAGAATACATCAACATAACACAAGTAAATAATTTCAACTAGAATAGATTAAATCAAAACAATATTTTTGAAAATAATGATTAAAATTTTATATTATTTCTATAAATATTTACAAAAAGGAAGTAAAATAAAAAAATAAAACTTCAAAATGGTAAAATTAAATAAAAAATAAATAGTTTATGCTTTTAGATAAAAAGAAAGAATTAAAATTAGAATTTGAAGGAAATAATTTTAAAAGTATAAATAAAATAACAAAAATGTCCTCAAATTAGTATTTCATAAACTTTGAGTTGAAAACAACAAATTGTAAATGAACAAAGATGTTGAACAAATAACAAAATAATAAAGAAAGACATTTTAATATGAAATTCATTCTTAATATAAAAAATAGGAATAAAAAGAAATGAATATGGAAGTAAAAAGAAAGAATTGAGATAACATGAATATCAACAAATATATAACTTGGTAAATAAAGGAAGCATCAAAATTATTGCACAAAGATATATTAAGAATATGAACAATGAATATTCACACTCATAATCCCTAGCTTATTTCCCTTTTCTCACTATTGTTCCAAAAAATCAATTGGGTGCACAAAAATGCCTCACTTTAAATTTTAGTAATGGTAATCCACCATTTGTCGACTTCTGATGAAATCAACATCGAAATACTAATGTGGGTAAATAAAGAGATGATGATGTGGAAAAATTATTTTTAAACCAAAGGTCATACCACATGAAGTTTTTTTATTTATATAGAAAAGTTTGACAGGGGCCCATGTGACCTCTAGTTCATTATTGAAAATAATTTTGCCACATCCTCATTCCCTTTTTTGCCCATTTCAGCATTCTAGTGTTGATTTCATGAAAAATCAATGAATGGGTTACTAAAATTAAAAGTCAGAGGTTTTTGTGTGCCTAATTAATTCTTTGGGATGATGGTGGGAAAGGGTAATAAGTCAAGGAATATGAGTGTAAATAATCCTAGAAATCAAGATAGAATTGAAATTGAAACAAGTTGATATTGATGACATGAAAAATAAAGAGTAATAAAAATAAATAGTTAGTGTATATATGTGTGTGTGTGTGTTTATACACACTAAGTGGTAGTGTATAGACACATTCCAAATCTTATATATATATATATCTATATATATAAGATTTGGAATGTGTCTATACACTACCACTTTGTGTGTGTGTAGATATAGATATATAAATGCATATGATACATGATGCGATTTGATTTGCATAAAAAACCAATGAAAAATTTGGAGTGGATCCAAGAATAATAGTGATAGAAGCCAGGGTACATACAAAACGCATCAAAGAAAAAAAATGAGGCACATAAGTGGTAGTGATATGCAGACAAACATATAAGAATGCATGAAATGCAAGAATGAAAGAGATAAGTGAAAGGGTTAGCAATGATAATATATAAGATAAGAAACGATGGTTCGTAATAGTAATCAATATTGATTGCTGACAAAAATCATGGCTAGTAGTCAATAATAATCAAAAGAGACATAAAATAAAGGTTAGTAATCATTACATTCATTAATCATATGATTAATACAAATAAAAAAATAATACAAAATAAAATACATAATTAACGCATAATCAACATCAAGTAAGAAAATAAACAAAACTAAAGAGCAATCATATCAACATACATACATAAGCATAAATCAATCAAAATCAAAGAAAAACATATCAAAGAAAAGATATTAGTACATAAATCAAACAAGAAATAACCACATGCAATCACAAATTCAAACAAAAATGTAAAATAAATGACATGATCTTGATCATTAATCAAAATTTTTTATTAAAACATAAAAGATAAACAACTTAAAGAAGATTGAAAATAAGAATTAAAAATAAAAAATAAATCATTTAAAAATAAAAATAAATTGAAAATAATTAGAAACGAATCATCCTAGGACCATTAAAACTCATTTAGATAATAAATGATCATTAATAAATATAGAGAAGCTTTAAGGTTTCTCCTTAGAATCATTTTGGAGCAAGAAATGGAAGTGTCTGAAATAAGGGACTATTTAACCAATTTTAAAGCAGCAATTACTGGTTTTGAGGATATGTTTTCTTATTTTTAAAGTAAGGATGGTGGATTTTGAGGGTCTGACAGTCGGTTAACTACTTATCAGCCAAAATTAATTATGCATCCCTAGATAGCATGAAATTGAAACTTTTTAATGCAACAATGATTAATTTAAGCCCCAAACCTAAAATAAAAAAAAAGAACTTAGACAAGGTATTTTTAAAAGCATTTAGCCTTAAAAAATTGAGAAAAACTCAAAGATTTTATATTGAATCAAGAAAAGAAAGGCTAGTTTAAAAAGGTTTGATTTAAATGATTATTTAAGGGTGTTTTGATATGGTTTTTATGATGATTTTTATGTTGAATTTAAGAATGATTTTAAGGAATATGAGGGTGTTATTTGGATGGATAAATGAGAGAGAATTGAGAGAGAGAGATGGATGAGTGAACAGGTGAGTTGAATTTTGGCTACTTTTACTATTTTTCACATTTTTTTAATAATAGAAACACTCACTTCTCTCTTAATAATTCTAAAGATTTTTTCAACCCTTTTGTTGTTAGTTCTAAATGCTTCCTAGGACTATCTATTTATAGGCAAACACAAAAGGGTAAATGATGTAATTAGTTTTATAGTGATGTAAGGTTTAAAAGATAAAAGAATATGCACTTTCCATTCTTAGAATGACACATATAATGGAATATTATTAAAATAGAATATTATATACTTGGACACCACTCTTGAAAATATGTCTTGTTTTAAGGATAAGAATAATGAGGTGGACATGCATAGGACCCACTTTAACCATAGAAGGTGAAAATTTTAACTTTTACTAAATAGGACCTACAAACACACTAGAATTTTAAAAGACATTTTTAGGTTAAAATTTGGTCTTGGAAGCTCTATTTAACATTTAGGAACAATGGTTAACCAAAGTTTGACTTTTATTTTGAGGGCTTCCTAACGTTAAACTAAGGACATGAAAACCAAACTAAAAAGCACTAAAAGTATACACAATAAAGCCCTTTTTTAGGACTTAATGTATTGACTCAAAGATATTACTCAGTAGGAATTTTCTCTTATAAATCAATCAAAACCTCTTTCCCAACATATTTAAGATTTAGTAAGGGTTTGTTTAGAGTTTGGTTTGGTCTAAAAATTTTTTAATTGGTAATCAAATAAGGCTTTACGGTTTTAAATGGTCCTAAAATAGTTTGAAAGTGATTTTTTTTCATCAATCTTATTCATTTGTGAGATATTTTTCATGTATTCATCATTGGTGTTTAAGGTTTTGAAAAATAACCCTAATAATTTCTCCTATGTTTGAGAGATTTATGTGCCCTACTAATAACATTTGATTGGAGAAATTATGATTTCAATGTCATGGTTGCAACACATAAATTTTAAAAAGGCATAAAATAAACTCTTAAATTTTAAAATCATACTTGAGTTTATTCTAGCTTATCATCTGCCTTAAATTCCTATCAACTCATACTTGAAAATATAGGTTATAAATAAAATTAGACTAATTGTTGAAAATGTAATCAAACTAAATCATATGGAAGTAGTTTGATCCAATTAAGCTCTAAATTAAAATTAAGTTGAAAATCAAACTAAGTTGCATTAAGGCAATTTAATGAAATGAGTTACTCGAACTTTTTATCAACTATCATTGCAATTGTAATTGTGAACAAATTAAGTCATATTGAGGTAGTTTAATGAAATAAGTCACTTAGACTTTGATTGCGATTATGATTGTGATCAAATTAAGTCGTTTAGAAGTAGGTTGATGAAATGAATCATTGGAACTTTAATTGTAATTATAATTAAATTAATTATATGGAGGTAATTTGATAAAATAAATCACTTGGACTTTGATAGTGATTGCAATTTTGATCAAATGGAGTCACATAAAGGTAGTTTCATGAAATGAGTCACTTGGACTATGATTGTGGTCAAACTGAATTGCATGGAGTTAGTTAGTTTGGTTTGATGAAATAAGCAATTAAACTTCGATTGTGATTGTGATTATTATCTAATCGAGTTGCTTAGAGATAGTTTGACAAAAGGAGTCATTTGGACTTTGATTATGATTGTGACTATGATCAAAAGAAGTTGTATAGCGGCAATTTGATAAAATGAGTCACTTGAACTTTGATTGTGATTATGATTAAACTGAGTTGCTTAGAGGCAGCTTGATGAAATGAGTCACTTGGACTCTTATTATGATTATGACTGTGATTGTGATTAAAGTATGTTGCATGAAGGCAGTTTGATGAAATAACTTGGAATCAAATTGAAATTGACTTGAAAAATGAGTCATTTAGACTTAAAATAAAATTGATCTAAATTGAAATTGATTAACTTAAATTAGTTTAAAATGGGTCACTTAGACTTGAATTAAAATTGACTTGAAATTGAGATTGAAATTTGATTTAAAATTAAGATTGAAACTGGCTTAAGATTGAAATTAATTTGAAGTTGAGATTAAAATTGAACTTGAAATTGAGTGGCACCCTACTGGGGATTGAACATTGAAATTAAAAATTGAAATTTATAGAAACTCCATTAGGGAAGATGTATTTTCTTAAAGATTGGAAGAATGGAGACTTAAAAAAAATTTAAAATTCACTTCAAATTTTGGAATTGGACTTAAAACAAATTTCTTAATATTAATGTGAGTGTCTTAAATCTTTCCAAGAATCTTGCAAGCTATTGTTCATGCTCATGTTTCTTTAACCTTTGTGGATATGGAATTGGGGGTCATAAGGTAGAATTAGTGGTAACTTTATCTTCTCTTTGTTCTCAATTTGAACTTCTAGTTCTTTTTGTATTTCAACCCATTCATCTTCTTGCTCTTTTTCTCCTTCTTTATTCTTTTATTCATATTCCAATGTTGCTTTAGGGTTTTGAATCTTTGTGCCACTTCTCAAGTTGATAGCCTTTAACTGTTCTTTTGGGTTTTTCTTTGTATTGCTTGGTAGTGCACCTTGATTTCTCATTAACAAGGAATTCTCTAATCACCCCATTTGCACTTATAAATTGTGAATAGAAGAAAAATGGTTTTGCATCAATTGCTCTACCTTCTTTTGAGCTTCATTTTATTAGTTCATCTTTACTAATATCACATCCATGAATTTTTCTATCTTGCTTTCCCATGAAGCCCCTGAAGATGAACTTTTGTCTTAGTGGAATTGAGGTTGAGGTTGTTATGCATTATGAACTCCAAATCTTAGTGGTGCTTCTGGTTTCCATTGGTTATTTCCTTGATTTCTCCAAGAGAAATTAGGATGATTTCTCTAGCTAGGATTGTAGGTGTTGTCATAAACTTGGTTTTGATTCCCCTTGAAGTTACTTATATAGTTAACATCCTATATGGATAGTTCATGCATCATTTAGCACTCTATTGTAGGATGACCACCTTGGCATAGTTCACAAGAAAATGACGAAGATAAAGAGATTGCATTGACACGCAACTTATCCATTTTTTTAGATAGAGTATCCAACTTTGCATTTAACATGGTAAAATTGTCCACTTTAATTGACCCTACTTTCTTTGAAAGGGCCCTTTCATTAGACCAAAGGCTTTATGTATTAACCATTTCCTTGTAGAGATCCAAGGCATCTTCTAATGTCTTTGACATAATGGTCCCTCCAACTGCTACATTAATATTTACTCTGACCGAGTGATTAACACCCTAGTAAATTACTATAAATCCTATAAAGGAATCAATTGAGGTGGGCACTACCTTTGAATATATTTGAATCTTTCCAAGCACTTATAGAATGTTTCATCCTTTCTTTAAAAGAAAGAGTTAATCTCATTCCTGATCATTAAAACCTTTACAAGTGGGAAGTATTTGTTTAAGAAGGTGTTATAGAGCTCATGCCAAGTGTTGATGGAGTTGGTTGGCAAACTTGTAAGCCACCTCTTTGCTCTATCCATAAGTAAAAATGGAAAGAGAATCAACCAAATTTCTTTGGTTTGTACTTTATTCATCATGAAAGTGGAGCAATACCCTAAAAATTGAGTCATATGATCAATTGGATTCTCATGTGGTAGTCCATTGAATTGTGAATTTTGGATTATTTAGATCATTGTCAGCTTGATTTCAAAGTTGTTTGTTGCTACCGTCGGCCTTATAATGGGTGTTTGGTTACCTTGCACATTAAGACTCATAAAATCTAGCATAGTCCTTTACCCATTCTACCCATTTTATAGATTTTATCGAGCTTGTTGCCTTGGGGGCATATTTCTTTCATCTTCCCCTCTGTTCATTATGTTTTGTTGTTGCTTTCTCCTTTAATGAATTATCTTCCTAAGTTAAGTGGTATTAATGATAGTTCTTTCTTAATTCTTTGCTAAACTATCTTCCATAGTTCTTTCAAGTCAAGTGGTATTAATGAGGCTCCTTATTTGCTTGCACTGCTTATTGTGTCCATGCAATAGTACAATTGCTTGTAAAAACCATGAAAATAAAAATTAACAAAAAAAACTAAAAGAAAGTCTAAATAAAAAAAATATCAATTTCTTAATAATATTAATTTTGGCAATCCCCAACAATGGTGCTAAAAACTTGATGTGATATGAACCCTACCTATAATAGAGATAGAAAGCACATCCAACATTGAAATCTAGCCTAAGGATCATCAAGGATAGGTTGTGTTGATGGAGATAAACCCCTTACTTATTAAATTGAAGCAAGATACTTAGCTAGTAAAAGATGAACAATCACATAATTCTAAGTCTAATTTAACCTAGTAATTGTAATGAAAGGTAGATGTGAAATAATTTAAGTAAACTTGCACAGTTTAGAAAGAACAAAGTTTAAGGACAAACCTCACTTTCAATATTTCAATACTTAAATTCGTTTGTCATAAGGTTAGCCCTTATATAGGCATGCAAACAACCTAATCCTTAAAGTAAAAGGTTTTATTCCTTATTCCCAAAGATACCTATATAGCAAAATCCTTAATTAAGGAGATTTCCTTTAAAATAGGACAACTAATGGCAACTCATCTTTGAAAAGTCAAAATTGACAACTCATTACTACTCATGACACCTAAGCAAAATGACAACTAAGCATTAAAGCATGCCATGACACATGTTGACCATTGACCTTGACTTTGACTTTTTAACTATTTGACTTTAACTTGTTGACTATTTGACTTTCACTTTGATTTGTTAACTTATTAACTTTAATTTGGAATATCCTTGAATCTTCTCAAATCTTCTAGAATCTTCTCAAATCTTCCTTATTGACTCCAAAATAGAAAAAATAACTTATAAATTCATCTAATTCAAGCTAATTAATTTTAGAATAGGAAATTTAGCTAATTAGCTTGAATTCTTCATCGTGTGGCTCCAAGCTTGTACTTGTAGTTGAATCCACCAACTTGCTTATAATGTGAAAGAAAAATGAATTTAGTGCTTATTTGAACTTCTTTGTCCTTAATCTTATCATTGGTCCCTAGTAAGGGATCACTTGGTTTGATGGGCTTGCTTAGCTTGGTTGCATCATCCCCCCTTCCTCAAGATGATTCATCCTCAAATCAACACCTACATCAAAATCAAAAGGAGATAAATCAACAACATTAAAGATAAATCAACAACATTAAAAGTATCACTTACACCATACTCACTAGGCAAGTCAATCTTGTAAGCATTGTCATTTATGTGCTCTAACACTTGGAAGGGTCCATTACCACATGGCATCAACTTAGATTTCCTTTGAGTGGGAAATCTTTCTTGGCGCAAATGTACCTAAACCGAATCACCTGGTTCAAATGCAACTTTACATGCCCCTTGTTTGTATGTTTGGCATATTGCTCATTCTTTCTTTCAATATTTGCTCGCACCTTTTCATGTAAGGACTTCACAAATTATGCCTTCTTCTTTCCATCTAGATTTACTTGTTCAATCAAAGGTAAAGCAATCAAAACTAAAGGACTCAATGGAATAAAACCATAAACAATCTCAAAAGGATAGAAATTAGTAGAAGAATGCACACTATGATTATAAGTAAATCCAATATGTGGCAAGCAATCTTCCCATGACTTTAAATTATGCCTAACCGTGGTTATTAGTAATTAAGATAAATTTCTATTAACTACCTCAGTTTACCCATCAGTTTGTTGATGACATGTTGTAGAAAATAAAAGTTTAGTGCCCAATTTACCCCCATAAAGTCTTTTAAAAGTAGCTTAAAGACTTACTATCTCTATCTCTCATAATTGTTCTAGACATGCCACGCAAACGAACAATCTCTTTAAAGAACAAATTTGCAACATATTGTGCATCATTGGTTTTTCTACATGCTATAAAGTGAGCCATTTTAGAAAACCTATCTACAACAACATATATTGAATTTTGTCCTCATATAGTCCTAGTTAAACCAAGCATAAAATCCATGGAAATATCAATTCATGGTGAACTAGGCATAGGCAGAGGCATATACAAACCATGTGGTTTTACTTAGACTTAGCTTGTTTACACATAATGCACTTATCATAAATTCTAAAAACATCTTTTTTCATGTTAGGCTAATAAAAGTGATCATGTAAAACATCCAAAGCCTTGGCTATACCAAAATGTCCCATTAAACCACCCTCATGTGCTTTATAAATAAGCAATTCACACATAGAACAATTAGGAACACACAACTGTTTCTTTTTAAATAAGTAACCATCATGCCTATAGAAATTTTCAAAAGCAATATTTTCACATGCATGAAAAACACTACCAAAATCACTATCATTCTCATACAACTCTTTTATACATTTAAATCCTACCAATTTGGCATCTAAAGAAGCAAGTAAAGTATACCTTCTTGAAAGTGCATTAGCCACAACATTCTCTTTACCTTACTTATATTTAATGATATAAGGAAATGACTCAATGAATTCACTCCACCTAGAATGTCATTTTTTAAGCTTATTTTACCCCTTAAAGTGCTTTAAGGATTCATGATTAGTATGTATCACAAACTCTTTAGGCAATAAATAATGTTTCCATGTCTCCAAAGCACGAACTAAGGCATACATCTCCTTGTCATAAGTGGGGTACTTTAAGTTTGCACCATTTAACTTTTCATTAAAATAAGCAATTGGTTGTCCATCTTGCATTAGAACAACCCTAATTCCCAAACTTGAAGCATCACATTCAATTTCAAATGTTTTAGAAAAGTTAGGTAGAGTAAGTAAAGGAAAGATGTCAACTTATCCTTAAGCATATTAAATGCTTGTTCTTGTGCTTCTCCCCACTTGAAGGCAACATTTTTCTTAATGACTTCAGTCAATGGTGGTATAATGATACTAAAATCCCTCATAAATTGCCTATAAAAGCTTGCAAGACCATGAAAAATTTGCACATCACCAACTCCTTTAGGCGTAGGCCAATCTTTAATTGCCTTGACCTTCTCTTCATCTACCTCTATTCCTTTTACACTAACAATAATGCCTAAGAAAATAAGCTTATGTGTGCAAAAACTACACTTTTTGATGTTAGCATACAAACATTCCTTATGTAGCACTTCCAAAACCAAATGCACATGTTTAATATGCTCTTCCAAATATTTACTATATATAAGTGTATCATTAAAATAAACAACCATAAATTTTCCAATGAAAGCACGCAAGACATGGTTCATTAATCTCATAAAAGTGCTAGGTGCATTAGTTAAACCAAAAGGCACGATTAACCACTCATGTAAACTATATTTTGTTTTAAATGCAGTTTTCCACTCATCACCCTCTTTCATGCGAATTTGATGATAACCACTTTTCAAATCAATCTTGGAGAATATAACAGCCCCATGCAACTCATCAAGCATATCATCTAACCTAGAAATAGGATGATGATACTTTACTGTTATTTTATTAATTGCGCGACAATCAATATACATTCTCCAAGTTCCATCCTTTTTAGGCATAAGTAAAATCGGAATGGCACATGAGCTTATGCTTTCTTTAATGTAACCTTTGTTCATAAGATCCTTAACTTGCCTTTGCAACTCCTTGGTTTCTTCAGGATTGAATCTATACATGGGTTTATTTGCAATTATAGAACTAGGTATAAAGTCAATTTGATGCTTTATTCCTCTTATTGGCGGTAAACCACTAAGAATATCATCGGGAAACACATATTGAAATTCTTGCAATAATCTCACAAAAGAACTAGGCAAAGAAGGGTCAAGATTGTTAGAACTCAAATAAAGATTCCTTATAAACAAGTACAAGTATAGGTTGCTTTAAAAGTAAAGCTTTCCTTACATCTTTTTTCCTTTGCATAAAAACTTGCTTTTCTCTCTTATTTTGCCTCATTCTCACTTAACTCTCCTTTTTCATGTGCATCACTCTTGTTTTCCTCATTGTGCATCCCCCTTAAGCTCTCCTTTTTCCACTCTTTAATCACTCATCTCATTGCTTTTCTCACATCTCTCCTTTTGCTTGTTTGCCTTTTCTTTTTTATGCAAACTCTCTCTCTCTCTCTCTCTCTCTTGTTATTGCTTTTTCTTTTTCAAACTCTTCAAGTCTTTGCTTTAGGAATTTTTATTCCTTATACACTTCTTTAGGGGTTAAAGGTTTAAGGGAAATGGGTACATCATTCATTACAAAAGAATATCTATTAGAAAATCCATTATGATTAGCCCCCTTATCATATTGCTAAGGACGCCTCAAAAGAATATAACAAGCTTGTAGGGTACTACATCACACAATACTTCATCTTTATATTTTCCTATGGAAAATGCTATCTTACTTGTTTAGTCACTTTTATCTCCCCATAATCATTCAACCATTACAATGTGTAAGGCCTAGGGTGCTTCATGGTATATAAATGCAATTTCTCAACTAACATGGTACTAGCTACATTTGTACAACTATCCCCATCAAGGATCATACAATATACCTTATCTTACACCTTGCATCTAGTGCGAAAGATGTTCTCACGTTGTGCCTCATCCTCCATCTTGGTTTGCACATTCATGATTTGCCTTGTAATAAGCCATTCACCATGTGATGGACTTTGAACAACCTCATCATCACTTGCATCCTCAAGCTCGAGCATCTCCAAATTACACTCGTCATCATCACTTTCAATAAAGACTTCGCTACCCCTTATAGTCATAGTGCACTTATTTGGACATTTAGAAGAGATATGCCCATAACCCAAACATTTAAAACATTGAACATCATGAGATCATTTAGTTTGAGTCTTACTTTTTTCTTTGGTCTTGGCTTTTCCCCCCTTCATTTCCTCTTTTATTATTGTCAAATTTTTCCTTAGTGAAGTTCTTATCTCCATTCTTCCAATTTAACTTCCATGAAGAACTAGAAGAAGTTGAATTACCTTTGGAATTCTTGAACTTCAAATACTTCTCAATGTTGATCTCCATGTGCAACATATCATCCATGTCAACATAGTGATGTAATTCCACTAAGTTGGCTATATTTCTATTCATCCCTTGCAAAAACCTCGCCATTATTGCCTCACAATCTTCAATAATATTTACTTTAATAATAGCTATCTCTATTGCTTGATGGTACTCTTATACACTTTTAGATCCTTTTACAAGATTTTGAAGTTTATTATACAATTCTCTATAATAATGTGTAGGAACAAACCTCTTGCGCATGATTGCCTTCATCTCCTCCCATGTCTTAATAGGTCGATCATGGTTTCTTCTTCTACTAGTCACCAATTGACCCCACCAAACAAGTGCATAATCGGTAAACTCTACGGTAGCTAGCTTTACCTTCTTTTCTTTGGAGTATTAATGGTAGTCAAAGATGAACTCCACCTTTTTCTCTTATTCCAAATAGGCTTCAACATCACTATTTCCTTAAAAGCTTGGAATTTTCATCTTGATGCTTCCTAAGTTGTTATCAACTCTTGTACACCTGTTTATACCCGAATTGGATGTTTGTTCATCATCCTCTTGTTTATGTATCCTATGGGTTCTAGTATTGGTTGTACTAGCATCTCCATTATGACTTGAGTCCATCTTGTCTACTTGGTCTACCAAGTCTCCAATTTGATTTGCCAAATCTAGTCTCAACTTCTCCAACAATTGGGTCATGGATTTCATGTACTTCTTCTGATCGAGCATTCCTTATTCACCTTCTTGAGCCATTACTTCAAATTTTCCTACAATAAATTATTAATAGCAATAAGAAATATCTCATAAAACACTCCCTCACATGTTTCACTTAATTTAAATGATACTCATACTTGTGTTTCACTCAATAAAGCTTTTACCCTCTTATAAGCTCAGCACTTGCCTTTTACCACTTAAATTCCCCAAATCTTGGTTCTGATAAAACTAAAGCAAATTATGCAAGAATTGCTAAATCAACTCAACACCACAATCCCAAAAATTAAATTAAACTTAAAATTCAAAGTGATTATTAATGAATCAAATAAATAATAAAATAAGCAAGTGAATAAAACTTCACTCAAAATCAAGAACAAAACCTAATTTTTAAAAGCTAAGAAATTGCACACAATGAAAATTAACAAAAGAAGTCAAATCTGAGTTCTAAACCCACAAACACAACCAACAACATAATTCTGAATTAAAAATAAAGTAACAATTTTTTTTCAATAGATGCGGAAATTTTGAACAATCTAAATCAATTAAGGTTTGATAGATTTTGAACCCTTTGGCTTAAAACAGAATGATTGGATTTTTTTTTTTTAAAATTGAGAAGAATTGAGAAGAAGAAGAAGAAATTATGAACGAATATTAAATGATAAATAACCAAACCTTAAAGTTTGGCCTTGATACCAAACTGATATGAACCCTAGCTATAATAGAGATAGAACGCACATCTGACTTTAAAATCTAGCCCAAGCATCATCAAGGATAAGATGAATTATAAATCTAATCTAACCTAGCAATTTTAATGAAAGGTAGATGTGAAACAATTCAAGTAAACTTACAAAGTTTTAAAAGAATAAAGTTTAAGGAAAAACCTCACTTTCAATATTTCAATACTTAAATTCGTTTATCATAGGGTTAGCCCTTATATAGGCATGTAAACAACCTAATCCTTGAAGTAAAAGGTTTTATTCCTTATTCCTAGAGATACCTATATAGGAAAATCCTTAATTAAGGAGATTTCCTTTAAAATAAGACAACTAATGATAACTCATCTTTGAAAAGTCAAAATTGACAACTCATTACTACTCATGACAACTAAGCAAAATGGAAACTTATGACAACTAAGCATTGAAGCACACCATGTCACATGTTGACCATTGACCCTACACTTTGACTTGTTGAGTATTTATCTTTGACTTTGACTTGTTGATTTATTGACTTTGACTTGTTGATTTATTGACTTTGGCTTGGAATATCCTTAAATCTTCTAGAATCTTCCTTTATGACTCCAAAATAGAAAAAAAAACAACTTGCAAATTCATCCAATTCAAGCTAATTAATTTCAAAATGGAAATTAAGCTAATTAGCTTGAATTCTTCATCATGCGGCTCTAATCTTGTACTTGTAATTGAATCCACCAACTTGCTTGTAATGTGAAAGACAAGCAAATTCAGTGCTTGTTTGAACTTCTTTATCATTAATCTTGTCATTGGTCCCTTATAATGTAAGGGATCACTTGGTTTGATGGGCTTGCTTAGCTTGGTTGCATTATGATGGGTGTGAAATATGCAAGTGCACATAATCATTCAAATAATAAAATAAGATATAATTGCACAAAGATTGCAAATTGAATACTAAAATACTAAATGATTTTATTTGTTTAAACAGCAAATTTTGGTTTGAAACTTAAAGGAAAATAAACAAAATCAGACAAATCAAAGGCTAGGGTTCTTATTCTCTATTCAATTATTTCTTAAAATAGATTAAACATCTAAGTATAAGCTAATCTTAATTCATTTTGAAAAGCATCTTTAAAATTATAGATTTTCCTCTTAGATAAACCTATAATTAATTTAGTAGAATTAACACTAAGTTTTATTACTCTCACTAACTAAGTGTTTCTTTAACCTAATTTTAAGTACAACTTTTTAATCAATATTAGTCACTTAAATGTCTCTCAACTAAGTAAGCAACTAATAAGTTATTGTTTGAATCTAATAGAACCTATCTCTCAATCAAGTTCTAAAGTATGAATTCAATCTAAGGATGATCAAACCTAAGATGACATTAAGTTCAACAACAACCAATGAATCAAGATTGAAAGCTTAAATTTAATCATTATATGCACATAGTTGAATTGAAATAAGAACCCTAAATAGATATTTAGCTACTTATTTTAAAAGAAAGAGAAGTAAATAAAGTAATGAAGAGAAATGCAATAATAATTATTAATTAAGAAAATAATAATACAAGAGTTAAACAAAGAAAAACACCTTTGTAATGGAAGCTCTTGTTCCTTCAAAACTTCAAACTAAATATCTTTTTTTATTATAAGCAGGAACTTGAATCAAAACTAAATTTGATTCCTAAGAAAAATGAAATTAAAGAACTATTCTAAGAATGAAAGATGATTCCTCCTACTCATCCTCTAATGCTCTCATAGAGGCTCCCTTTTATGGACCCAGGCCCCTCAAAACTCTCAAGGTTGTTATAATTCAAATCCATGTTATCCCTCTAAATCTACAGCTCAAAATTTGAATTTAAGTTGTTACAACAGCTTGTACAGTTGTGCGCACCCATACACATGTTGCACAAGAATAGTTTGCTAAACTTAAGTGGTTGCATTGTAGGGTGCGCATGGCTATATTGGTCTCTTAGCAATCAAGCATGATTTTGCACACTTCTTATGTGGTTGTGCAAGATCAGTCTACCTTTAAAAACTCCACTTTTCTTCAAAGTCTTGACTTGTCCTTCCTCCCAAACCACTTTATTTTTTCCTTTCCCCTTTTTTTATTTTTATTTTTTCCTTATTCCCTTCTTTTTTTTTCTCTCCTTCTTTAATTTCAATTATTTTTATTTTCTGTTTCCCTTCTTTTTTTCTTTTCTTTTTTATTTTTATTTCTCTTTTCTTCTTCTTTTTCCTCTTTGTTTAATTTTTATTTTCTCGTTTTTCTTATATTTTCCTCTTTTTTATTAGTAGAGCATTGGTGAACATATTTTTTTGGGATTTTATTTCAAAAGTTTTTTGACAATTTACACTGAAATACAATCTCTTTTTTTTCTTTCCCTTTTTTTTAAGTTTATTTTCTCCTAATTTTTAATAAATTTACCATTATTTCTTATGCTATAAATAAAATAGTTAAAGTTCTAGTAGTATTACAAGACTAATTTTTTATCGGGCATTGTTAATAGACTAGAGTTTAGGAAGTTTTTATATTCATTTCTTCTTTTGTGATTTTAGTTTTGCATGATATAGTTTGGTAGATGAGAAAATGAAGGAAATATTATCAAACGGACTATGACATCCATTTTAATGATATATTCTTTTTGTATGAAATTGTCACAAAAAAATAAATCAACAATAGGCTTTTTTTAGCTCCTAACTTTGGGGGATCTGGGTTTGTGCTTTTCTTTATTCATTTTTAATACAACTAACCTACAAACAAAGACCAAATATTATTTATGAATATAGTCATACAACTAGAATTTAGACAACTAAAAGATGATTCTTGAACTTTTTTTTTTTGGATCATTTTTTAGCTTCAAAAATTCCACGTGTCTCACACTTTCATATTAGAAGATGCAGGTATATACATGAAGATATCTTCAACATGGTAATGGTATATTCAATGTGAATATATATGTATATATATATATATATATATATATATATATATATATATATATATATATTTTCATTTTCAAGAAAAATAAACAAAAAAAGAGAAAAAAAAAAGGACTAGCATGCATTTTTCTATGAATCACAAATTCTTTGTTAAAGAACAAAAATATATACATATATTATAATGAAATTTTTTTTAAATGAAATGTTCACTCTATTTTCCATTATAATAAATGAAAACTAGTACTTGCTTCATTATTATAAATATAAGTTTTGTTAGAAGTCAGTTTTTTATATATTACATTAGAAATGTAATATATATGGAAACATAAAATATACTATAATGAAGATATTCTATCAGAAATATAAATTATACTATAATGAAGATATTGTATCAGAAATATAAAATATACATAATATATTCTAAATTGACAATAACATATACGAAATTTCTAAGTATTAAAATTTCAAGTGTAGATTAGAATTTTCAAATATGTAAATATCATTAGATATATAAATAGTTGAATGATTGTTTCAAATATATAACTATTATCAAATATATTTTTTATTTATAAATATTTAAATATCATTGATATATAAATAGTTGAATGACCATTTCATATACTGAAAGTAAACTAGAAATATATGAAAAAAAAAAAGCAAAATGATATGAAAAATATACCAAAAGTATCTAAATATATTTTAAATTTCATGTCTTTAAAATTTATATTCCAATAATGATGAATAAAACCACAAATACAATAGATATAAGGCTACCTATGATAAAACAATTAATAATAATGATGATAATATATTCAATCAAAGATAAGAAAAATATAATGAGATTGTTAAGAGATTGATTCATATATGGAAAATAAACTAATAGTAAATAACAAATAAATAAAAGATATTTTTAGGTTTTATGTTTTCAGAATTTGTATTCCAATCACTTTAAAATTTTTTAAAATAAATTATTAATCTATTTTTCCATTGCATCGAATACCATGAAATTCTGTAGGCATATTTTTTTTAGTTTAGTACTTTCCATATATTTATAATAACAAAAAGGAAAAATGCATCCTTAGGCCTCTGTACTCTCAACGTTTTTTACATTTCACCCATGTACTAAATTTTATACACATTGCACCCGTATACTCTTAAAAATTTGACATTGAGCCCTTATTTTGTCAGAAAAAGATAACGAGAGTTAAAAAATATCAGTTTAGTCCTTGTAAGTTTTATTTTTTTCTATTTAATCCTTATAAGTTTATTTTTAACAATTAAATCCTTAAAATTTTCTAAAATAATCCAATTAAATTTATTAAAAATTTCAAAAACTATATATTTTTAATTTTTATCTAATTGAAATGTAGATTATTTATTTTAAGTAAATTATAATATTAGAAATTTTAAAATATTTATAATAAATAGTGTAAATTTTAATTGTTCATTAAATATTTAAATAATTAAAAGATATTAATGAAAAAGTAATACACAATAAAATTTTAACTAATAATAATAATAATAATAATAATAATAATAATAATATTAATAATAATAATAATAATAATAATAGTGATGAAAATGTTATTTTTACCATAAAAATGTCAACTTTATGTTAAAAATAACAATTTTGCCAAAAAAGATAATAAAAATAGTAAAAATAATAAAAATACAAATAAAATAATAAAAATGATAAAAATGTTATTTTTACCATAAAAATGTAAACTTTATGATAAAAATAGTAGATTTATCAAAAAGTAAAATAAAGAAAGCAACAAATTGAATAAAAATGCTATAATAATAATAATAATAATAATAATAATAATAATAATAATAATAATAATAATAATAATAATAATAATAATAATAATAATAATAATGCTAAAAAAATAAAAAAAATGCTAACTTTAGCATCAAAATACCCATTTCTTATATAAAGAGAAAAATGATGCAAAATGATAGAAAATGCAAGAATGAATGCAAACACTCCCGAAATTACCCAAACTATCCACTCCTTCCACATATTTTATATCCAAACTTCAAAAATCACCACAAAATCACAACTTCATGACAAGATAATAAATAATCAAAATAAAATAAAAAAATGCAAAAATGATGAAAAATAAAAGGAAGGAAAATGATTAAGAAATCCTCAAAAGGACCGGGTGATTACCCTTGAAGCATATTTTGACTAATATGAAGCTTTTTTTTGGTAGAAAGAGTGCTAAAATCAATCATAAAAGTAATAAGAAAAGGGTTTCCTTGTGTTTAGGAAATGTGTCTCCACTTCTAAATGAAGAGTATATTAAAGAGAGAGAGTCTCTAATTCATCCATATGCAGTAGTCTTTTCTCTCTATGAGATTTTTTTGAAAAATGTGCCAAAAGTCCTCAAAAAATGGCAAATTTTAGGGTTTTATGGATTCTAGGTGGGTTATGATCCATGTGCGTGGGTCATGATGCACACCCATTCATGGGTCTAATGACCCAAAAATGTGGGCATCAACTTACACGGGGGTTAAGCTAATCCTTAAGCTCTTGGAGCCCTTGTTTCATCCATCTTTTTTGTCCATTTTAGGTGTTCGTAATGTGTTTTTGGGCTTTTTAGATGTATTGTAGGCTTTTCTCCTTGTTTAAGCACACTCAGGAATACTCCCAAAGAAGTTTCCCCCTATTTAGTCCACTAAAAAGCTTAATTATTGGATTTTTGGGAGACTACTAGAATTTAGAATATTAACAGTTATAAATGAGCCATACCCAATGACTCAAATGTGGTTACAGATAGACCGCACCCAATTCCAAGTCTTAAATAGGAGCTTAAGATCACCTCTTTGATACTATGTTAATAAGTATATTGGTATCGAGAGTGTTGGCCCCCACACACATATGGAGACTTATAAATGGGGTTAAGCTCATGTAACACAAAAATAATTGGATTGTGTTAAGGTCCAACCTACACGACTTACAAGCCATTTTATTGTTTTGCACTTTTTGAATGTGGGATATATTCTCTAACAAACTCCATCATTTAATTTAAATTAATTGAAGCATAAGTAATAATATAATAAACACTAATTTTCATTTGTCACTTCCCCTAATTTGTTCCCAAATATGCTCAACCAAGTTCAATATAAGTTGATGATGCATTTCATGATTACATAGTTTTATGTTCCTTTGAAGGTAATTTTATAAATCCTTGATAGAATCTTAACTTGTAGGGATTATAGAATCTTTACCATCATCATCCCAGTTTCTTATTCCATGTCCTTCATCGTTAACAATTATATTATATTATATAATGCATTTTTACATTATATGTTGCAGATGTTTTATGCTAAAGGCAAGTTGGGCCACATATAATAGCCCACTGAGATTGGAGCACTCTAAATAATAATAATAATAATAATAATAATAATAATAATAATAATAATAATAATAATAATAATAATAATAATAATAATAATAATAATAATAATAATAATAATAATAATAATAATAATAATAATAATAATAATAATAATAATAATAATAATTCAATGTTCCCTTTGTATTGTGGTTATTCATTTAAATCTTTTAACTGTGCTTATTCATTTAAATTTGAAACTTTGCAGTGTTCAGAATCTGCCTTGCAGTGTGTTTTAGGGGACCTTTCTCATACATATTTGGTTGGAAATGCTGTTATGGGCCACATGGTCATATAGCCAGTAAATAATGCTTTAGATGTTGGTTATAAGGTCTTTCTTAGAAATTGCATATGTAATCTTATGTGTGCTATCTTATGAAACATAAAATTAATGGCATATATTGTATGAATAAAGACATTCATCCAAAGATTTAAAAGTAAGAAAACATAAAATAAGATATGTGTTTGTTTTGTCAAAATCCTATATTGGGAATTTTAAAAAAATGAGAGTTCTTTGATTATAAAAGAACTCTCCCCCCTATTAATCATCCCTTCCATCCAAAAATTATTTCTTCTCCTATATTTAGGCAATTTTATTCTTTCTCTCTTTTGTAAATATTTCCTTAATTAGTGAAATATTATTTTGGTAGTGTCTAAGGATATAGGAATAATTAGCTGAACCTCGTTAAATTTTAGTGTTCATTTTTATATCTATTTAATAGTTATTTTCAGGTATAGTTGTTAATTATTGTGCTATTAAATTACTTATGTTGGTAAAAATTCTATCTAAGAGATTGGTATTTAAGTGGACCATTGTGTCCCACCACAAATTTCCTAGGAATCTACCTTGGGGTGATTTTTTAGTGTAATTGTTTACACTCTAGTCACTTGAGCAATAGTTCTCAAAGTAAATTTTCTATTATTGGTGGACATTAACCCGAATTCCATAATAATTGGTATTAGAGCTCTTGGTTTATTTTAGTATGCTCTGTGGTTACGGCTTAGTCTAATCTTCCACATCAAAAAAAATATCCTTGGGCTAGTTGGCATTCCGCATCGACAGCTATTAAATATAATTTACAATAGAAATGGTAGACAATACAAAATTGTCCACATCAATATCGATAGCTTTATCATCTTCAATTTTGGTAAGACATGCTATGCCAAATGCTATATTTATAGTGGAAATTTTTTATGGCATCGATCATTTCAGCATGTGGCAAAGTGCCCCTTTTCAGTAGGGTCTAGACATTGCCATTAAAGAAAAGAGAAACCATATGGTGTTGAGGAGAAAGAATGGAAGAAAATCAATAGATTGGCATATGGTACCATTCGATCGTGTCTTTCTAGAGAGTAGAAGTATTCATTTTTTAAAGAAACTTCTGTAAGTAAATTATAGAAGGCACTACAAGAGAAATTCTTGAAGAAAAGTAGTCAAAAAAAGTTCTATATGAAAAAGAGATTGTTTCACTTCATTTATGTTCTAGGTACCATAATGAATGATTATATTACTAGATTTAATTAGTTGGTAACAGATTTGATGAATATGGATAAGACTTTTAAAGATGAAGATTTGGCTCTAATGTTGTTGGGATCACTTCCTGATAAGTTTGAGTATCTTGGAACTACTTTACTTAATGGGAAGGTTGTTATATCCCTTAGTGAAGTAACTACTACCTTGTATAATTATGAATTAAGAAAGAAAGAAAAGCATGAAAACATAAGTGTAGAAGCAGAAGCTTTAGTTGTTAGAGGTCACTCATGGAGTCAGAATAAAGAAAGTATAAGGAGATCAAAGTCAAAGTCCAAATTGAGTAAAGATCAATGTGTCTTTTGTCAAAAAAAGGGCATTGGAAGAAATATTGTCCCAAGCTAAAGGATAAAGGCAAACTGGGAAAGGGAAATGCTATCTCAAATTTGAATGTAGTTGAGTGTGATGATGTAGATTTAGACCTTTTAATTGATGCTACACTATCATCCAATTATTCTAGTTCATGGTTACTAGATTCACCTTATAGCCACCATATGACCCCTTATTAAGAATGGTTCTTTGATTTTAAAGAACTAAAAGGTGAAATTTTCTACATATCAAATAATGTCCCTATTGTCATACATGGGGTTGGTTTAATTTGCTTGAGAACTCAACATGGATCAACCAGAACATGGGATAATGAGAATCATCTTTGGTGCACTTGTGATAATAAAAGGGATTCCAAAAATAAATAATGTGTATTACTTTCTAGGAAGTACAATTATTAGGAAAACATCAATGGTAGCTTGTGCTAATGATCAAGAGTTAGAAGCAACCAAGTTATGGCATATGCACTTAGGGCATGCTGGAGAAAAATCCTTTAAACTGCTAATAGATCAAGGATCATTAAAAGGAGCATAGGCTTGCAAATTGGATTTTTATAAGCATTGCATTAAAAGGAAGAAGACAAAGGTGAAATTTGGAACAATAATCCATGATACTGAGGGTATTTTGGGTGATGTTCATTTAGATGTGTAGGGCCTTCCAATAGCGCTTCATTAGGAGGAAAACACTATTATATTTCCTTTGTTGATGATTTTTCCTAGAGAGTTTGAGTGTATACAATAAAGACAAACAATGAGGTGTTAGGAATTTTCCTTAAATGGAAAAATATGGTAGAGACTCAAACAAGCAGAAAAGTAAAACGTCATCGCACAAACAATTTTGGAGAGTTAAAAAATGATCCATTTTTGAAAGTCTGTCAAGATAAAGATATTATCAGGCACTTCACCATCACATATACACCACAAAAAAATGGGGTGGCAGAGTGAATGAACCATGCATTATTGAAGAATGTTTGGTGTATGTTGTCCAATAGTGGGTTGGGCAAAGAATTTCGGGTTTAGGCTATAGTATATGTTTATCACCATGTCAACTGCTTAACATTGACTATTATTAGCAGTAAAATGCCATTGGATAAATGGCTTGGAAAACCTGCTACAGATTATGATTCCTTACATATGTTTAGTTCCACTGTATATTACCATGTTAAGGAGTCAAAGTTAGATACAAGAGCAAAGAAGGCAACCTTTATAGGGGTCACATTTGGTATGAAAGGCTATTGTATTTGGTGTACAGAAACAAAGAAAGTAATCTTCAACATGGATGTTACCTTTAATGAATCTACCATGCTGAGAAAGGTGACTTCTAAAAAGATGGAGAAGAAAGATGGTACTCCCAAACAGGTGGAGTTTGATGGCAAAAGAATTATCCCAACTAATGAAAAAATTGATAATGAATCTTCTATGGTAGAAGAAGAGGCAAGGCTTTTGGGTTGAGAATGGTAGTTTTGGCTCCAGTGTGTCGATCAAGGCTACAAGTTTTATGGGTTTGGAATAACGGGTTGGGTAAATTTGAATAAGGAACAAAGGTATTGGATGTTTTTCATGAGTTAGGGCTATCATGTCTCTATTATCACCACCAATTAAGAACTGGTCATTCCAGGACTCTGTTTTAGAAATGAAGAAGAGGTTTAGACCCAAGAATCTTCATAGCAACATGAATCCATTGCATTAAGGAAAGGAAAAAGGACTACTAGACAACCTGCTCGATATGCTACTATGGTCGCTTCTGCATCACCAATTACAATTAATGACATTCTTAACACTTATAATGAAACATTCCAAAGTTCAAAATAGGATAAGTGGAGGATTGCCATGAATGAAGAAATGCAGTCCCTTCAAGAGAATTAGACATGTAACTAGCTAGTCTTCTGATTGGAAAGAAGCAATTGGGTGCAAATGGGTATATGCAAAGAAAGACGAATTTCCTAACAAGGATAATGTTTGCTATAAAGTAATATTAGTGGCTAAAGGCTACATTAAGATGGAGGGAGTTAATTATAATGAAGTATTTTATCCAATTATAAAGTATTCCTCTAATAGAAAATCATTGGCTTTGGTAGCATAGTTGGATTTGGAACTAGTTTAGATGGATGTAAAAAATTCATTTTTACATTGAGGCTTAGATAAGGAAATCTACATGACTCAGCCAGATGGATTCAAAATTGCTAGAAAAGAGAAGATGGTATGCAAATTGGAAAAATCACTATATAGATTGAAGCAATCTCCGAGGCAGTGATGTAAATAGCAGGTTTAGCATACGTCTAAGATTTAAGCAACTGCGACACTGTTTAAGCTTAGGGCTTTAGCGAACACACTAACCATTGTCATAAAGACATGACATGGAGATGAGGAGTCGCCACCCAGGGTAATAATTGGGACAAATAAGAATGGTGTTGCTTAATTCTCTAAAAGAAAGCTAGTACCATAACAGGAGATTCTGGATATGGAATACCAACTTCATCAGTCTTATGTCTATTTAGAATTACTTTATAAATTATTATGTTATCCTCTATTTACATTCAATTTCATATAAACCCTTATTTAAAATAACTAACTCCAGAAAAACTAGTCATGAAAATACATGTAAATAATGCATTCATCACAATCCTTAAGTTAGTTTAATCTACATTGATTTTAATTAAATAATCTAAATCTACACGTTTTAATTTATAAGTGAGCCTAAAGACTAATGAGCCTAATTCTTATTTAATTTTAATTAAGTGAACTTAAGTCTATTTATTTTAATTCTAAAAAATGGGTCTAAATCTACAACTTATGAAGTATTTAAATTAATGGGTCCAATTCTATATATTTTAATTCTAAAGTGATCTTAAATATATAAATTATGGAAAAAGCTTAAATTAAATGGGCTAAGTCCAAATTAATTAAATTAAGTGGGTCTATGTCTAAATCAACTTAAATGACCCTAAATTGATTTTAAAATTAATTAAACCAAAAAATCCAATTAAAAGTCTATTTACTAAATGGGTTTAGACTTAACGTGGGCTTAGGGCCCAAAACATATAAAAATCAACAAACAACCCCAAAAACATTAAAACAATCAAAATAATCAAATAAAAAAGATCAAACATGTAATTAAATTATTTCTTATAAAAAACCTAATTTTAATTAACATGTAATCTAAATTAATCTACTACCTCCATTGATTTTAATTAGGGTTTGCCAAATTTCACCTAATTTACTAATTAATTTTTTTCAGAACAAGAGAAAGCTATACTTTTCATTATTCCCACTATCGGGGTTATTACAAAATCTACCAAAAATAATAAAGAAAATAAAATTAAAATTACAACCTTTGAGAAAATAAATTAAACAAATTCAAAAAAAAAATAAAATAAACTAAATAGAGCAAGATAAAAATTAATTCAGGATCTTTGAATTTTGGCTTTTATTCATGGATTCTCCATGGATTTCCTTGTTTCAATCATGTATTCATCACTAAAAACATGAAATACAAAGAATAAAAAAAAAGAAAATAATATTAGAATTAATGGTCAAAGAAAATACAATAATGAAAATTAAACAAAAAGCACAGAAATAAAAATAAAAAATAATAAAATGCTATAAAAGAAAGATTTAATAAAAAGAAAGGAGTAGAAGAATAATGTTATACAGATGCTATTTGAATGACTCTCAGAATGTGATTTTAGAGTTTTAAAAAAATTAACTCTATGTTTTCTTGATTTCTAGACTTTGAAAAGAACGTATTTTTTTCTTTAAAAATGTTTTTTTTTTGAAATCTACAGTAGAAGGTTGGATCTTTTCTTTCCCTCTGTGTTTTTTCAATCAACTTTTTTTTTTTTTGCAGTAGCTAATTAGGTTTTTTCTCTCTTTTTAGATAGTCCCCCTCTTTTCCTTGCCAATCTTTTCTTTTGTATATCTCATTTGAAAAGATTCCTAAAGGGGGAAGAGGGGGGGGGGGGAGGGGGTGAATAGGACTATTAAATAAAAATGAGAAATTAAAAGAATTCATTACAAGAATTGAATGGAAGTTGAGAAGGAAGAATGAAGAACACAAAGGTTTAAGAAGTTTGAATTCAGCAACAATCCTACGTCTCCACCTAACTTATCCCCAAGATAGGATTTTCAATCACCCATAATCTTATTCACAAGATTGAGATTACACAAGAGTTTTATGGCTCACTCTTATAACCTTACAACATGAGTTTTCAAGGCTTACTCAAAAAAACCAAAACCCAAATGTTTCAATGGACAACGCTTAAACCAATTCCTTTAGAAATCAATCTCAATTCCCTTATAATCTAACCCAAGATTTAAGATGAAGAGAAATTCTATTTCTAACACACACCCAACTCTCACAAAAGTTATACAAACAAAGAATTGTTTAAGAGAATTTAAGATCTCAATGAATGCTTAAGAAAGAATGAATGATAAACCAGTTTCTTTAACTTCCATTCTACTTTCGAGATACTAATACTTAAAAATATATTTTTTGGAGGTGCAAATGATGTGTCCAACATCTATATTTTGAATAATTGAAAGTGATGCTGTCAGACAGCTATTTATGGATTGAAATCTTGATTGGCTGCTCAATAAGTTTGAATTTACCCACACTTTCTTCATAGAAGCTATAGATATTGGAATTATGTTTCCATATCATTTTTAATTACCTAAATTGGATGTCTGTAGCTTAGGATATGTCAAAAATACTAAGAGCTATGCAATTTGAAATGCAGAATACTAACAAACAACTATACCCAAGTTAAAGCCATGATTTGCTCTTGAATAAATTTGAATTTACCCATATTTTCTTCATGAAATTTTTATATTTTACTTAGCTTTCCATACCATTTTATATCACCTAAATTGGATGTCTTTAGCTCAGGATATGTTCAAAATACTAAGAGTTGTGCAATATAAAATGTAGAATACTGTCAAACAGTTATACCCAAGTTGAAGCCATAATTTTATACTGAATAAATTTGAATTTTCCCATACTTTATTCATGAATGTTTTATATATTTGACTTATCTTTTCATATCATTTTGAATCACCTTAATTGGACTTTTATAACTCAAGATATGTCCAAAATACTAAGAGATGTGTAGTCTAAGATGGCATATGTATACGTGGATTTTGACTCAAAATTTGCATAACCAATGAACTTGGACTTTGAAAAATAAGGCCAATTCAGAAAGCTCAAGATGTCTACTTCAAAAGTGAATAAGATAACTATCTCATTATAAAGCTCTAAGGATGTCAAAAGCCTCATTGAATCTTAAAGGTCCAATCAGCCTAAGATAATTATACTTCATTTAAACTTCTAATAGAGTCCCAACTTATACACACTTAAATAAACAAATTAAATTCTTAAAATTAATTTTTTTAAGATCAAAATTAAGATTGATTATTACTAAGGCCAACATCGTTCCTAAGTTAACCACTTATATGATTATAGGAGTTACGTGATCAAAGTAGCTACGATCTCTTCATTCCTAAAAACAAACAGGATAAGAATTTTAATTTTTTTTTAAAAAAGAAGAAGATTATACACGTTAGAGACATGTACAAGACCGAACCCTACTCAAATCAATTTATTTATTAAAATAAATTAAATTTAGACTAATAATAGTGAAAAAACATTTACTAAATTTTTTTAGCGAATCAGCATTGCAAAATGTCAATTGGCATGTGCAATGATGATTGGTGTTGTGTAATGTCAATCGGCATTATGTAATGCCGATTGACATTACATAATGCCAATTGGCATTACACAAAGCCGATGAGCAATATGCACTTTTTCAAATATGCCTTTACAAAATTCAATTTTTTTGTAATTAAATCTAAAAATTTTGCAATTTAGTCCTTAAAGTCACAAAACTTAACACTAGAGGTCAATTTCGACTAATTTTCATGATAGAGGCTTTTGGCACATTCACGCACAAATGCATCCTGAAATTGGGTGCTTATAGTTGCCCCTTTTTGTTGTTTTTTGCTTGACAAAATGCAATAAAATAATAGAAGCACACAATTTCGAAGGAAATAATTAAGGTACTTAATTGTATCCTAATTGATAGATTGATGCTTAAATTGCTATGCAATTTTTTAAGCAAGATGCTAGGTTTAGCATGCTTTACTATATTTCCTATAGAACTTCTAGGATGATAAATGCAAATGAGTTTTGCTATATTCCCTATGGGATTTTTAGCATTTCATGATTTGAGAACATGTTATAGCTCTTGTGGAATGTCTAGCAATAATACCATAACTATTATGTAATGTCTAGTGAACTACACTATATTCCCTTTGGAACGTCTAGTGACAATGGATTTTGTTATGTTCCCTATAAGATACTTAATGAAATATATATAATGATTGTTGCTATATTCCCTGTAGGAATATTCCCTATTCAAAGAATATCGATGTGAAATATGCATATTTTTAATATATGCCCTTATAAAATTCAATTTGTTTGTAATTAAACCCCAAAAAAATGTTACAATTTAGTCCTTAAAATCATAGAACTTAACACTAGAGCTCAATTTTCGACAAAATTTTCATCATAGAGGCTTTTATCATATTTATGCACAAATGCATCCTAAAATTTAGTGCTTACAAGTGGTACAAGCAATTTGACAACTTTATGAAAGGGCAAAAGTACACGATAAGTAAATATGATCTTTGTGTGTATTTGCACAAGCTAAAAGATATAAACTTTATATATCTTCTTCTTTATGTTGATGATATGTTGATAGCTTCTAAGATTTAAAAAAAATTGAGAAATTAAAGACTCAATTGAATAGGGAGTTTGAGATGAAGAATCTCAGTGAAGCAAAGAAGATTCTCGCCATGGAAATATTCAGAGATAGGAAATTAAGAAGGCTTTTTTTGTCTCAAAAAGAATATTTGAGTAAGGTACCAAAACATTTTGGCATGAATGAGAAGTCAAAATCAGTTAGTACACCACTTGCTCCTCATTTCAAACTTAGTGCATCCATGTCACCAAAAGAATGATGCAGAATGAGAATACATGTCAAAGGTACCATATGAAAGTGTTGTTGGTTGCTTGATGTATGCAATGGTGTGTATAAGGCCTGATATTTCACAAGCAATTAGGGTTGTGAGCAAGTATATGCATGATCTTGCAAAGGAGCATTGACAAGCTATGAAATGTACAGTATATTATGAACACTTTAGATGTTGGTTTAGTATTTCAGCAAGATAGGCAATATGGTCAATGCATAGTTGGGTATTGTGATTCTAACTATGCTGGCATTTTGGATAAACATCAATTAACTACTTTTTATGTGTTTACATTTACAAAGGCACCAATCAGTTAGAAGTCCACCTTATAGTCAATAATTGTTTTATCTACTATGGAGGTAGAGTATATGGTAATTAGAAAGGCTGTAGAGGAGGTAATTTGGCTTTAAGGGTTACTTGGTGAACAATGTATTATAATAGTCAAAGTGTTATTCATTTAATAAAGAACTAGGTTTATCATGCAAGGAAAAAGCATATTAATGTTCAATACCACTTTGTATGGGAGATTCTAGAATAAGGTGGAGTCGTAATCTAGAATATTTAGACCAATGAGAATCCTACGGATATGTTGATAAAAGTGGTAAGTGCGGTCAAGTTTAAACATTATTTATACTTGATCAATATTATTAAAAATTAAAAAATGAAATTTGCAGACACTATTAAAATTGGATTTGTGAGAGAATTGTATGAGATTTTGCCAAGGTGGAGATTTGTTAGTTTTGTGAAAATCCCACATTGGGATTTTTTAAAAAATAGGAGGACCCCCTTTTGTTGATCATCCCTTCCATCCTAAAATTGTCTCCTCTCCTATATTTGGGCAATTTTATTTTTTTCTCTCTTTTGTAAATATTTCCTTAATTGATGAAATATTATTTTGGTAGTGTCCAAGGACATAGGCATAATTGGTCAAACCTTATTAAATTTTGGTGTTCTCTTTTATGTCTATTTAATAGCTATTGTCGAGTATAGTTGTTGTCAATTATTATGCTATTAAATTACTTGTCTTAGTAAAAATTCTATCTAGGAGGTTGGTATTTAAGTGAACCATTATGTCCCATAACACCTTTCTTGGGAACCTACCTTGGGGTATTTTTAGTACAATCATTTACAATCTAGTCACCTGAGCAATAGTTCTAAATTTGTTATTATTAGTGGAAATTAAACTGAGTTCCATAACAATTCATATTAGAGCTTTTGGTTTATTTTAGTATGCTCTATGTTTGCAGTTTAAGTTGATCTTCTACATCAGAAAAAATATCCTTAGGCTAGTTAGCATTTTGCATCTATAGCTATTAAATAGAATTTGTAGCAGATATGGCAGACAACACAAAATTTTCCATATCGATGTCAATAGCTTCATCATCTTCAATTTTGGTAAGAAATGATGTGACTAATGCTATATTTGTTATGGAAATTTTTTATGGCAACGGTCATTTTGGCATGTGGCAAAGTGCCCTCTTTCAGTAGTGTTTTGACATTATCATTGAAGAAGAGAAACCAGATGGTGTTGAGGAGAAAGAATGGAAGACAATCAGTGGATTGGTGTGGTACCATTTGATCATGTCTATCTAGAGAGCAGAAGTATTCATTTTCTAAAAAAATTTCTGCAAGTAAATTATGGAAGGCACTGGAGGAGAAATTCTTAAAGAAAAGTAATCAAAACAAGGTCTACATGAAAAGGAGATTATTTTACTTCAATTATGTTTTAGGTACACGATGAATGATCACATTACTAGCTTTAATCAGTTGGTGACTGATTTGATGAATATGGAAGAGACTTTTATAAATGAAGATTTGGCTCTAAAATTGTTGGGATTGCTTCATAATGAGTTTGAGTATCTTGAAATTACTCTACTTCATGGGAAGGTTATTGTGTCTCTTTATGAAGTAATTGCTACCTTGTATATTATGAATTGAGAAAGAAAGAAAAGCATGAAAACACAACTATATAAGTAGAAGCTCCAATTATTAAAGGTCATTCACAGAGTCAAAATATAGGAAAGAGAGGGAGATCAAAGTCAAAGTCCAACTTGAGCAAAGATTAATATGACTTTTATCAAAAAAAAATGCATTAGAAGAAGGATTATCCCAAGCTAAAGGACAAAGGCAAACCTAGAAAGGGAAATGCTATCTCAAATTCAAATGTAGTTGAGTGTGATGATGCAGATTTAGACCTTTCAATTATTGCTACACCATCAACCAATTGTTCTAGTTCATTATTACTAGGTTCAACTTGTAGCCACCATATAACCCCTTATTGTGAATGGTTCTTTGATTTTAAAGAACTAAAAGGTGAAATTATCTACACAATAAATAATGTCCCTTTTATCAAGCATGGGGTTAGTTCAATTTACTTGAGAAATCAAGATGGATCAACTAGTACCTTAACAGGTGTTCATTATATACAGGATTAGATGAAGAATCTCATCTCTTTGGGTACCTTAGAGTCAAAAGGTTTGAAGTAAGGTCAAAAGATGGGATAATGAGAATCATCTTTGGTGCACTAGTGATAATAAAGGGGATTCAGAAAAGAAATATTGTTTATTACTTTATAGGTAGTATAGTTGTTGGGACAACAGTAGTGGTAGTTTTTACTAATGATTATGAGTCAAAAGCAACCAGGTTATGGCATATGCATTTAGGGCGTGCTATAGGAAAATCCTTAAAATTAATAATAGCTCAAGGATCATTGAAAGGAGCACAGGCTTGTAAATTGGATTTTTATAAGCATTGCATTAAAGGGAAAAAGAAAAGGGTGAAATTTAGAACAACAATCCATGAAATTTGGAACTAGGATTGCATTATGTTCATTCAGATGTGTAGGGGCCTTCCAAGAGTGCTTCATTAGAAGGAAAATACTATTATGTTTCCTTTATTGATGATTTTTCCCGAAGAGTTTGGGTGTTTATAACGAAGATGAAGGATGAGGTGTTGGGAATTTTCCTTAAATGGAAAAAGATGGTGGAGACTCAAATAGGCAAAAAAGTCAAACATCTTTACACAAACAATAGTGGAAAGTTAAAAAATGATCCATTTTTTAAAGTTTGTGAAGATGAAGGTATTATTAGACACTTTATTATCACATATACACTACAACAAAATGGGGTGGCAAAGTAAATGCACTGAACATTGGTAGAGCAAGTTCAGTGCATGTTGCCCAATGCTAGGTTGGGTAAAGATTTTGGACTAAGGCTATAGTATATGCTTGTCACCTTATCAACCACTTACCATTGACTGCTATTAGTGGTAAAATGCCATTGGAGAAATGGTTTAGGAAACCTACTACATGTTATAGTTCCTTACATATGTTTGGTTCCATTGCATATTACTATGTTAAGGAGTTCAAGTTAGATTTAAGAGTAAAGAAGGCAATCTCTATGAGGATCACATCTTATGTGAAAGGCTATCATCTTTGGTATCTAGAAATAAAGAAATTAATATTTAGTAGGGATGTTACCTTTAATGAATTTACCATACTGAAAAATGTGACTTCTGAAAAGATGGAGTAGAAAGATGGTACTCCCAGACAGATCTAGTTTAGTAGCAAAAGAATTATCCTAACCAATGAAGAAACTGATGATAACTCTCCTATGGTATAAGAAACATTAAATGAAGAAGAGGTTTAGACCCAAGAACCTCCATAGCAATATGAATTAGTTGTATTAAGGAAGGGAAAAAAGACCATTAGGCAACTTGCTCAATATGCTAATATGGTTGCTTCTGTATCACCAATTACAATTGATAACATTCTTACCACTTAAAATGAAGCATTTCAAAGTTCAGAATAAGATAAGTGGAGGATTGCCATAAATGAAGAAATGAAGTCCTTTTAAAAGAATCAAATATGGAAACTAGCTAGTCTTCTAAAGGGAAAGAAACCAATTAGGTGTAAAGAAAGATGGATTTCCTGACAAGGATAATGCTCACTATAAAGTAAGATTGGTGGCTAAGCTATGTTCATATGAAGGGAGTTTATTATAATGAAGTATTTTCTCCAGTTGTAAATCTTTTCTCCATTAGAATTTTATTGGCTTTAGTAGTATAGTTGGATTTAAAACTAGTTCAAACGGATATAAAAACTTCATTTTTACCTGGAGACTTAATAAATATATCTACATGACTCAACCAGATGGATTCAAAGTTGCTAAAAATGAGAAGATGGTATACGAATTAAAAAAAATTGCAATGTAGATTGAAGCAATCTCTGAGGTAGTGGTACAAGCGTTCTGACAAGTTTATGATAAGGCAAAAGTACACAAGAAACAAACATAATCATTGTGTGTATTTGCACAAGCTATAAGATGGATCCTTTATATATCTTCTTCTTTATTTAATGATATATTGATAGCTTCTAGGAGTTAAACAAAAATTAAAAAATGAAAGACTCAATTGAACAACGAGTTTGTGATGAAGAATCTCAATGAAGCAAAGAAGATTCTCGGTATGGAAATATCCATAGATAAGAAATTGGGGAGGCTTTGTTTGTCTCAGAAAGAATATATGAGTAAGGTACTAGAACATTTTGGCTTGAATAAAAAGTCAAAACCAATTAGTACACCACTTGCTCCTCATTTCAAACTTAGTGCATCCATGTCACTAAAGAATGATGCATAACAGGAATACATGTCAAAGGTACCATATGCAAGTGTTGTTGGTTGCTTAATGTATGCAATGGTGTGTATAAGGCCCAGTATTTCACAAGTAATTAGGGTTGTGAGCAGGTATATGCATGATCCTCGAACAGAAGCATTGGCAAACTGTGAAATGGATTCTATAGTATATTCTGAACACCATAGATATTGGTTTGGTATTTCAACAACAATTGCTTTATTTACTACAGAGGTAAAGTATATGGCAATTAGAAAGGTTTTAAATGAGGTAATTTGGCTTCAAAGGTTGCTTGGTGAGTAGTGCATTGTGATAGTTAAATTGCTATTCATTTAGCAAACAACTAGGTTTATCATGTAAGGACGAAACATATCGATGTTTGATATCACTTTGTATGGGAGATTCTGAAAGAAGGTGGAGTCATAATCTAGAAGATTCAGATGATATGATGACAAAAGTGGTAATCGCAGTCAAGTTTAAACATTATTAATATTGTTAAAAATTGAAAAATTGAATTTGTAGACACTACTGAAATTGGATTTATAAGATAATTGTATGAGATTTTGCTAGGGTGGAGATTTATTAGTTTTGTGAAAATCCTACATCATAATTTTTTTTTTAAAAAAAAGGAGTTCTTTGGGTAGCAATTGAATAAGAGTAAATGTGAGAGCTATATTAGATTTCTCAAAAAATTTCTCATCATTATTTACAAATGGGAGGAGTGGCTTTTATATAGGTTTCCACCTCTTAAATTTGTGGTTACAAATAATTCTTCTAAACAATTCTACAAACATCTTATGTATAAAGCTTTCCTAGAACCTACTTGATATTTACATTGAGATGGGAACATTCTAGATGTTGGCCGAATGGCTTAGTGTAGGCAACATACATGGGAGGCATGCAAACTTTTTGAAAGGTTGGCACCCTTACTCCTTGATAAAAGTTTCCATATAGACTCCTTAGCATGGCTAGTAGCATTCAATCTTGCCATTTTTCTATAACTCTCTAGAGCCTTCCCGTGTGCTCTTGGGATCCTTCCTTGACCTAGGCGAATCCCTCTAAACTTTAGCAACTCCACCAGCATTCTAGCAGATTATACAGGCTTACCATATTTTTCTAGGCATTTAGTTTGGCCTTGCAGCCTTCCTTGGCTTACCTTAGCCGAGTATTCTTGCATTGTGCATACAACACATCGTATTGGGGTGGACCTAACTTCGTGGGTTGTAACACCCTCCCCCACTTGAGCTCACAACATCCTCGGTGCACTTTGAAGTTATCATGTTAGGGCCTTTATATTGTTGGCACAATTTGGAGGTTTCCCATACATCATCGTGAGCTATACTCCTATTTGGCATAACCTTTGACACTTTCCCATTTTGTGCCTTTAATAGTCAAATGTCGAAAAGCCCATGTTTATCGTTTGGCTCCACTTTGAAGGCACCTGTATCACCCCATCTTTTCATGCGAAGTATAGGGCATTGGAGAATGAGACCATGATGGCTTTCATAATATGTAGGAAGTCGATTCCTAAGTACATTTGCTTCTTATTGATAGAAGCAATAAGGATGTCAATTTTTCCTTCCCATTCATTGATGTGAGTCCTCACCTTGTATGCTTTACCCATAATGGAAAACTTGGATCACGCACATTCAGTATAAGTATGAGTCTTGGTGTATGGCAAGCAGATCTCATTGGCCAATTCCTTTGCCATATAGACAACATCGGCACCCAAGTTTTTTAATTATGGCTTTGACGAAAATTCATCTTCCTTGATTTTTCACTCTTATAGGCTGCATGCTAAGGAGGAAGTTCATCACAATAAGTTTTCCAGCATATTGCTTTGAATTATCAAGAAGTTTTAAGGAACCGAAGGCGACTTATGGTTCTTCGTGAGACTATGCTTTCTTAAATTATGCTATAATGGCATTGATAGCCTGTTTGTTTGGACAATCTCGCATCCAATGTGGCCCATTGTAAAGAAGCATGGCTTTGAAGGCTTAGTAGTGCCACTTTTGCTTGATGGACTCTTGCCTTGCTTTAAGCTTCCACCATGGAATTTTTTGTGTTGAAACTCCTTGTGCCTCAAGTCCTTATGTCCATACCAAGAATGTTGTTCATCATCATCTGAAGAGGTCTCCTTATCTCCCCCACTTTTACTAGAGTTGGGTTGTTTCCCCTTGGCTTAGGCAGAATAGTCACAAATGGACTCCATAACAATAATGGGCTCATCGTGGGTCTTCATGCCCTTACAATCCAGCTCCATCTTCGCCTAATCTTTTAGCCCATCTTTGAAGTTAAAGAGGAGTTGGTTGTCACGTGCTTAGCCTTAAAGGTTCACTAAGACGCATGGCACTGAGTCTACATTGGGGGTGAAGTAGAACTAAGTAAGCTTAAGAGTTGGAACACAGTGGAAATTTAGTAAGCAAGTAAGCAATAAGAGGTTTGGTACAAAAATTAGGTAGCATTTGAATTAAAGTAAATGTAAGAGCTATATTAGATTTCTTAATAAATTTCTCATCATCATTTACAAATGGGAGGAGTGGCCTTTATATAGGTTTTCCACCTCCTCAATTTGTGGCTAAAAATAATTATTTTAGACAATTCTACAAACATCTTATGTACAACACTTTCCTAGAAGCTACTTGATATGTACATTGAGATGGGAACATTCTAGGTGTTGGCCAAATGACCTAATGTAGGCAGCATGCATGGGAGGCATGGGAACTTCCAAAAGGTTGGCATCATTGCTCCTTGATGGAAGTTTTTGAATGGCCTCCTTGGCATGGCTAACAGCATTAAACCTTGCCATTTTTTCGCAACTCACTAAAGCCTTCTCGTGTGCTCTTAGCCGCCTTCCTTGGCCTAGGAGAATCCCTCTAGACTTTAGCAACTCCACTAGCATTCTAACGAGTTCTAAAGGTTTCCCGCATTTTTCTAGGCACTTGGTTTGGTCTTGGTGGCAAGCAGCCTTCTTTGGCTTGCCTTGGCCATGTTTTCTCACATTGTGCACACATCACATCATATAAAGGCAGACCCAACTTCGCGGGCTATAACATATAGCTAGCATGTTCACTTTACAATTGCCTTTCCTTTTAATGCATTGTATGACCATTCTTGAGTTCATTTTTTACCAAAACTTGCCCCTTTGCTTTAGTGCTTTGCGTTAATGAGAATTGTTGATAGTGTATTGTTGTTCATGACTAATGTGGTTATAAGATTTCTTATAGCATATGCTATTTGTTCTCTCATCTGATTTCTTCCTTACTTTTTGATACCATATAATATATTCTCGCCTAATTAAGGGCTCCTTATCTCCTGAACAAAGACACTTGGATTAGGAAGAAGGCAGAATCCATCTGAGATAGGGACTACTCTAAAGAGGAATCCTAAGCAAAAAAGGAACACTCTCCTACTAAGATTATGATTCACTATCTCACAAGGAATCCGACTCCTCTCAGGTTTAAGTATTGCTATAAATAAAACCTCATATCCCTCACAAAAAGGCATTTCATTCTCACATATTCTAGCTATCCTGTATTTTTTCTACTTCTGTTCTCTAACTTAGGCATCAGAATGTTTGTGAAGACTCTCTCCACCTCTCACGTTGCCTTCTATTCGTGGATTGCATGATATCAAACTCAAGAGTTCTAGAAACCAATTATCACTTTTCTTTCCCAGCAATTCCTTTTCAAGTCCCAGGTGATTGAAACAAACAAGTTTAAAATAGGTAAGTCTAAGGATTTTGTTTGGGTGACAAAGGATGAGTTGCTGGAGTATTTTCCTGAGCAAGCTCAATTTCTCAACAAGATGATCATTAGCTGATATGGAAATGCATCTGCTGTTTACCTCATCTTTTTTGGAACCATTTGTACGTCTTGTATGAATCTATTTTGCATTAAGAACTTGCAATTCAATCGGCGCAACCACCGGAAGAGAGATTCCAAAATAGAGAAATGGCGGCAGAATGCCTATTAGAATAGAAGAGAGATTGACAATTTGACATACATAGCTCAAGTGGATATTTTGAGGGTGTAGGGTGCATGAGTACCGTATAAATTACCTGGGTACACCAGTAATTTATGAACTGTGCCGAGGTGTTCCTAACTGAATAATGGTCGGCATGGCATTGCAAAGCCAAGAGCAGATGAGCTGCGTCGGTTATCTCAGTAGAATATGTATGAAATGTTGATTCTTGACATTACTATGATAAAATATAAGGTGTCAAATTTTCAAGTAATCTACAGGGTAACGATCTTGCTTGGAATTGGTGGACTAGTAACAGATAAACTATAAACGTCGCATAAGAGGCGGGCTTCATGTTTGCCTGGAGAAGAGTTTAAACAGTTTCATGTGTCTTATTCATCAAAACTAGTTCAGAGTTTAAGTGAATTTAACCATTTAAATGCTGATACCTTACATGGACTAAATCATTTTATATTTTCTAAAATCAAAATGTTGACAACAAGATAAGGATTTTTCTTGGCTATTCAGTCGTAGGTGATAATTTAGTATATTAAAAATTGTGTATGAAATGCTGGGTATATGAAAGAAGGCAGAAATGCAGTTAAAATAGATTTGTGTAGATAGTCAGCATCCTGCATATGGCAAATGCCTGATAGCCACGTGGTGAACCTTCTGTATGCAATTCACGCGTCCGACTTCCATTGCAATGTTTGCACTAAATGTTACACCCTGCTTGATAAGGTCACTCCTTCATTTGCCCTCCTCCTCGCCTTTATCCGCTCGTACTGTTTCCCCACTTTCGGTCTCCAGACTTCATTATTCCCACTCTTGCCGTAGCTCATTCTGCACATTCTTCGCCATGGCAGAAGCATATGAATCCACCGTCAATTCCCCTTCGGAGCACGCTGCTGGACCTTGGTACTCGGTACCGGACCTTCGGCTCCGCGACCATCGGTTTACTGTTCCCCTCGATTATTCTATAAAGGGAAATGCCTCTCCTAAGATCTCAATTTTCGCGCGAGAAGTTGTCTCTGGTACTATCTCATTTGAATTGGACGATTTATTATCCATATTCTTTATTATAGTTTAGGTAGGGATTTGATGAAGTCACGTAGGTGCTTCTTTATTTGAAGATTTTGGATTTGTATCTTTGCCTGGTTTTCTTTTGGATCCGCTAGAACTCTACTGTCTTCAATCTCACTAGTTGTATAATCATTTATTGAATTCAATTGTTTTGTGTTGACAACCAAACGAATTGGCAGTGAATTTTTTGCTCTCTTTTTCTCTTCTTCTCAGCGTGTTATGTTATCTTCTACTGTGTCTCTTTGCTAATTCAATATGTGTTTTGCAGTTGGCAAAGAAGAACAGTTATTGCCTTACCTTTTATTTCTACAAGGTGGACCTGGCTTCGAGTGCCCACGCCCAACTGAAGCTAGTGGATGGATACACAAAGCATGTGAAGAATTTCGTGTTATTTTGATGGATCAGGCATGCATTCTAGGCAACCCCTCTCACACTAACCATGTTCATAATCTATTTACTTCAGCTAATGTATTCTCTTGCAGCGAGGAACAGGTTTATCAACTCCTTTGACACCATCATCTATGTCCCAACTGGATTCTGCAGAGGAGATTGCTGAATCCTTAAAGCACTTTCGTGCTCACAATATTGTGAATGATGCTGAATTTATCCGAGTTCGTCTTGTTCCCGATGCTGGACCTTGGACAATTTTAGGTCAAGTATGTAACTGGTCTTAATTTTAATTTCTGTTGTGTTTGTTATGCTTGGACAATACCGCAATGTTGATTACTTCAAAGCTATGCTTGCTGCCACAGCCACTCCATTTATGCTTGCTTATGTGTTTTTCTTCACTCATGTTCTAGTTTAACCTTCAATGAAATCTATTTTGACCAGCTGGGTTTTGACTTATATTGTCGCCCTTGACTTTTTCCAGAGCTATGGTGGCTTTTGTGCTGTAACCTATTTGAGTTTTGCACCTCATGGGCTAAAACAAGTCCTTCTAACTGGAGGAATCCCTCCAATAGGGAATGGATGCACTGCAGATATAGTTTACAGAGCTTGCTATGAGCAAGTTCTTCGCCAAAATAAGAAGTACTATAAGAGGTTTCCTCATGATGTTGAAACTGTTCAAGAAGTTGTGAACTATTTGGCAGAATCTGAAGGAGGCGGGGTGAGAATGTCCACTTGTAAATTTTGAACAGGAGCTGAATATATGCATTCTTTTGATAAATAAAATTTTCCTTTTTTTTCCTCTCTGTATAGGTTCCTCTTCCATCAGGGGGCATCTTAACACCAAGAGGACTACAAGTTCTGGGTCTTTCTGGTTTAGGATCCAGTGCAGGTTTTGAACGTCTTCATTACATGTAAGGCATTCCATCACTTGCATTTCATCTCCAACTTTGTTGCTCTTCTGGTCCTCCATTTTTTCTGTGTGTAGGTTTGAGAGGGTGTGGGATCCTATTATAGTTCCAGGATCAAAAAAGAGAATCAGCTGCTACTTCTTAAAAGCTGTAAGAATATTACTGTTCTTCCGCCAGTATCTGATCTAAAGTTTTTTTGGGTATCAATCTTAAATCATTTCAAATATGCAGTATGAAAATTGGTTGGATTTTGATTCAAACCCACTGTATGCTCTCCTTCATGAGTCCATATACTGTCAGGTAAATTTCTTAATCCTTATGTGGCAGCTACTGTCTGATATATAGTTTACGTAATTCAACTACTGAGAATTTTCCTCAACTTTCTAAGTATTTTATCTTTCTTTTCCTTTAAGGGTGCTTCATCACAATGGTCTGCTTACAGAATTATGGCTGAAGTTAATGGTCAATTTGATGCAATCAAGGCTGCCAAAGAAGGTCGACCAGTATTTTTTACAGGGGAGGTATGTATAATTTTTAACATTGCTTTGAAAAATATCCAGCAAATACAATATTTGGATTTATCTTGTTGAATTCTGTTCAACATGAAATACTGGATAATTTTGGGATACTATATATATCAATGATATATTTTTTTTCATATGAACTATCACAGTTTTCTCAATGTAGAATAGAAATAACATAAATAACTGGAAGGAAAAGGAAGGATGAAAAATGTGAAAAGTAATAAAACTTAAATAATCAAGGAATAAGCATCCTCAACTTCGTGACGCTGTAGAAAATTGATAGTAACACTGAATAACTAGAGGTTTGATTTGCTGTTGCAGTCACAACTTTTTTTATCTATTTCTGTTTACATTATTCTGTTATATGTTCATTTGCATGTGCTCACTTGATGGCATGGAAATTATCTTACAGCAAGAAACTTTAGTCCCTGCTTTTAGGGATAAATCTGATTTCTCATGATATCTGGGTATAAGTTAGTTTTTCCTAAGATTGGGTATGCAGTTAATTGAACCTACTCATAAGAACAAGTAAAAACCTTTTTTTTTCCCCCTCATATCAAATAAATATAATCTCCATTATGTTCTTGCTTGAATTTTAGTGAGTTTGTCATAGAGATCTTTGCTACAGTTTTGCTTGTGTTAACATAAGTTTGTTGTGGTACTGGTATCTGTGATTTTACAGATGGTGTTCCCTTGGATGTTTGATGAAATTCATGCATTGAGGCAGTTTAAAAGTGCCGCTCAATTATTGGCTGAGAAAAATGATTGGCCTCCCCTCTATGATGTCACCAAGCTAAATAATAACAAGGTGTCCTTCTTTTCTCTGTCTGGCCTATCTTCCCATATCACTTTAGCATTGTTATTAACAACAATCTAATTTTTGCTACAATGTCTCCAGTTCTTACCTTTTTTAGATTGAACTAAAGATGCAGGGAACTGATATTCAAAAACAAATCTCTGACTCTGTTCTAGCTTTATTTATGCTGATTTCATTTCATGCATGACTGGTTTACTGAATATGTAAATGCTGGCAGGTACCTGTTGCAGCTGCTGTGTATTACGAAGACATGTATGTCAATTTCAAGCTTGCTATGGAGACAGCTTCTCAGATAGCGGGTATTAGATTATGGATAACTAACGAATACATGCATTCTGGTCTGCGAGATGCGGGAGGACGTGTTTTGGAACATTTATTAGGAATGTTAAATGGGAAGAAGCCTTTGTTTTGATTACTCTTTACACATTTGTTTCTCCTTTATACAAAATTCTAAATCTATCCTGTCTGGCTTTTTCCTGTATTAAAAATAAACAATAATGCACTTGCAGTGGTGGCTCAAAGCAAGTTGCCTTTGCTGCAAAATTTTACAAAAATCACTCTTTAAACATTTTTTCTGTAACGTGGAACTAAAATTGGCAAATTGAGAATCGAATCAAATCGTAAGATTAAGTTCATATTAATAATATTAATTTAGAATAATATATTTCATATAAAAGGTTTATTTCATATAATGCATTGTTTAATTTTTTAATATTTATTATTTGATACTACTCATTATTAAATTTTTAAAAAAATATAATATATTAAATATAATAAAAATAATAGAATTTATAGTGGTCATCATATAGATATTTGTTTAGTTAAAGAAGAAAGTTAAATATAAAAGTCAATGCTAAAAATATATTACTAGTTTTTTTATCCCATAAAATACCATATGAAACTTGAAACAAATAGTTAGTGTGAAATAGCCAAATTAATAAAAGAAATAATAAAAATCTAAATCAATATTGTTAGTTTTCCAAATTAAAAAATTAAATTAAAAGAATTATTAAAGAATTTATGAAGTTAATTATATTTGCTAGTCTCGTTAAGTCCGGGAAACACTCAAAAAAGAATAGGTTAGATTTGTGTTTTTATTATAGGATTTTCAACTTTTCAAGTGATTTTAATTGAAAAATCATGATTTTTTCCAAATCACTGATTGTATATTTTAAATAAGATTCATTTTATTCAATAAACGAGAATTATAGATTCGTATCGATTCTTATAATTTACTATCGACTTATATGATTTGACATTGATTCTTATACTTTTTCGATTCACCTATAGATTCGCATTGAATTTAGAATGAACCAACTCAAATCATTAAATTCTAACAACAAGCGTGCAACTCACTGGACTCAATCTTGACATATCATTTAAATGCTACTACATGTCACAATATTTAAGCTTTTAATGCTAATGCAAGGAAATTTTTATCGATTTGTTTTTATTGGTATGTTTTGAAACTAAAAAGCCAAGAATTCTAGCACCTTAATGCAGCAGAAAATTTGTATGATTTTTTTTTTTTGGGTTAATTTGGTGTGTAAAAATTGTAGTTTTCTTATGGAAAAAAATACAAAATCTCTCTCAGGCTTTCAACAATAATCATGCAAATAATTCCCTATCCCATCTAAAAGGAAAAATCCCTAAAAAGTTTCTTAGTGTCCCAAGTTAGTTGATCTAAGCCACTATATTACATAAAAGCAGGAATACCAATTCAGAATTAATACGTGCGAAGCATTTGGACGTGAAGAAAATCTTCAATCTATGATACATTTTTACTACAATGATAAGCAAGCTAATAATCAAGCATCTTGCGTCCTACAATGCCATTTTTCCAACAAAGCTCTGACAGTTTCGCATGCTTTCCAATGTCCTCTGGAAATTGTAAGGAAAGAACACCAATGCATTAACACTACAGCTGCAGCATTAGATCACCAAGTATTATCTATGCAGTCCTTCTGCACGGTTGTTAAGGCCATGAAAGAAACGGTGTTTTCTTGGCTTGGAATGTCTTCCAGAACTCTTTGACATGACATAGGGGACAAATTGCACCTGCATAGGACCAATAAACATCCAAATAGTTACTAAAACCAATTGAGACCAAGAACCACAATTCCAACTACTACAAAGGCTGCCATTTCAGCAATAAAAAGATGATGCCATTGCACTACCAGTTATATAATCAATCGTGCAGCATATGATGTAAGCACAAAAAGCCTAAAGACCCCAGCTAATAGAACATATGGAACTCAGAGACTCGTCTTAGCAGTGCAATGCAAGCAGAACTAAAACCTGAGAATTATTGCGTATTCCAAAATTCTCGAGTGCAGAGTTGTCATCAAGGAGCTTTTCCTTGTTGCAAGATAGAGCATAATTCTGCCACACATGCTTCCTGCAAACCCAAAAAAGGGCAAAAAGGGCTACATTGTAAGTTCATGATTCCAGAATCACAGTAGCGTATTTTTAGCATGCATGGTTAGGGACCAATTAATTATAAAAACATTAACAACATTGAAATACCAAGAAATATGGCGATGACCCATCTTGGATTGCTCCATTTCAATTACTTTATTCTTAATTGCAAGCTTCAAATCCTTAACCGTTGCTGAATTCATCACAGCCACATCTTTAAACAAAAAAATCATGCAGTTAGCAAACAGATCACGCAGCTCAGCTCGCACACAAAATGTTTGTGAAAATACCACAAAGAGAAGGAAGCATAGAGCCATTGAGTACCAAAAAAGGTGCCATCTAATTTAAGAACAGAAATTCGCATAGCACTGCCAAATTCAAGGTTGATAAGTGTATCAACATCAGATAAAGTGGGTTTCTTTGGCACATCAGCGAGAATTGGATCGTCTAAAAGAGCCGCAAGCGTTGACTGTAGTTTCGCCTTCTTTACACTGCTATTGTTGTATCCAACTTCTTCATCCCCAGCATCGGAACTCAATTCCATCCTCTATAAGAGTGAAAAAAACAGGCCTACTAATCGAGATTGGAGGTGCTTGGAGTTGCAAGTTGATGAAAAAAAGCAGAACCAACTTTCTGTAGAGGGGAAGAAAGAAATAGATAAAAGCCTGTTCGGCTGTAAAATTGAAAAGGCACAATGTTATACACATTGAAAGCGACGAATCATAGTATTACAGAGCTAAATACTCATCTCACAAGCATCAGCACCTGAGATTACCTCTTGAACTAGAGTTTCAGCATGGCAGCAGGATCTTCCACAGGTGAGGATTTTAACCAAGGTGAAGCATGTGACATGGTTCCAACATTGGTTAGGGTCAATGAAGATTTGAGATTTCGGGTTCACGTATAGAACTGGTGATCATGTTGGCGTTTTGACCGGTGGAATTGGGATGTTAGTGCCTTCAATTTGGGAGTTTTGAGCAGTGGAATTGGAGATGGTTTATTGCACCAATAGATTTTGCCATATTTGGTACCAAATTTTTAATTAAGTTATATTTTTGTTTCAGATCAAAATTATATAGAATGTATCTTATTAAATTAAACATATTTGATAAAACGAATAAATATATTCTTAGTATATTTGTTATATAAGTATCTATTATATAGTTTAATTATCTTGTAGGTCTTAAAAAACAAAATTTATCATATATGAAAATCCTAATAAAATGATAAAAATATGAGATTTTATTGCCCATAAAATTATTAGACTATTTAATTAAATGTTTACATGACAAATATACTCAAAATATGTTTATTTTGATTGTTGCGTATGCTAAATGTTATCGAATATATTCTAAGTATTGTAACTTGAAACAAAATAAAACTTCAAAAACGAAAAAGAAAAAAATTAAAAATCTTTTAACAAAATGAAACAAGGTAAAAAGTTAATCTACCATTGGTGCAATAAACCTGAAGAGGAGAAGATGAGGATGAGAAAGGGTGCAAAGGTATTGATGAGTTTGCTTAGGTTTTAATCGGGTTTATTACATCAATGATACTTCAATTTCGCCATTTATGTTGTTTTAGTATCAGATTTTTAATTTTTTTTCTTTTTAGTACTAAATTTTTATTTTTATTTTAGGTTAAAATATTTTGAACATATCTAATCAAATTTAGCATATATAACAGTTGAAATAAACATATTTTTAGTATATTCGTCATGTAAGCATTCCTTTAAGCAGTCTAATCATTTTGTGGGCGTTATAAAATAATTTTTTTTCTCATTTTTAATTTTGTTGTCTTTAGTAACTTTGTTTTCTAGGACTCATATGATGATTAGGCTGCTTATTGGGATATTTACATGGTGAATATACTAAGAATATGTTTATTTCAGCTGCCACGTATGTTAAATTTGATTGGATTTGTTCAAGGTACTTTAACCTATAACAAAAATAGAACTTCAGTAATTGAAAAGAAAAAAATTAAAAAAGTGGTACAAAAATAAAATATATGGCAAAGTTAAGGTACCATTGATGTAATAAACATGGGTCTAACCCCATCAAGAATAATTAGAAAAACAAGGTTTATTGCATTAATGGTACCTTAAATTTGCCACATATTTCATTTTGATACCATTTTTTTCAGTTATTAAAGTTCTATTTTTGTTTTATATTAAAGTACCTAGAACATATCCAATCAAATTTAGCACATGTGACAACCAAAATAAGTATATTCTTAATATATTCATTACATAAGCATCCTAATAATCTTATGGGTCCTAAAAAATAAAATTACTAAACCTGATTGTTTAATCATCTTATGGGTCCTAAAAAAGAAAATTACTAAACAAGATGATTAGGTTGTTTAATGAGATGCTTGCATGACGAATATACTAAGAACATATTGTTAGCAAAGATGTGCCATAGAGCCATTCTTATATTTAATAATGACATTGTTAATTATCTCTATGGCAATATAATATTCATTTAAATAAAGAGTTTGTTTATTTGAGTATTTACCCTTTAGCATTATATTAAATAAATTTATTACCAAGAGTTGATAATATGAGTTAGAAATATATTTAATACGTATGCTATAAATAGTTCATAGTTGAATGATTAATATTTAGGTAATATTAATTAGACTATCACCTTTATCTATTTTCCTTGATTAGTATGTGATACTAATAATAGGAGGTAGTGAGTCTCATACTACTTAATATGAGATATCAAAATAGACATGTGGATACTCATATAATGGGTGGATCAAATAATGACGTTACATTTGTGATCATAAGGATATTCACTTATAGTAAACAATCATTGTCTAGGTCATAATGGTGCATATAGTCCTTTGACTTGAGGTGACACAATCATCCATAGTTGAGTGATTAGAGTTTGTTACCGCTTACATACTTATGTTAATCACACATGGATATATAGTGTATGGTGGCTCTAGTTAGTTAAATGTAGGGATGAGTGTTCGACCAAGATGGGATTCATTGCCTAAAGTGAACCAGGATAAGATCCTATACTATATGAGTTTTTTCTTGATGACTAAGTTCCTGGCCATGACAGAAATAACAAAAGCTGAAAGACTTTCAGTGCTAGAAAATGTTTCTAGTGGTTGTTATATTTTATCAAGAATAGAACTTGAGATGAGATTAAGTGATAAAGCTATTAGAGTTTGACTATATCATGACTCTAGGCTATATTAGGATCTTCTAATGAAGGGATTTTAGTGCGATGTAATTATGACCAAAAGGTTCATGTGAATTAATATATATACATTCATTTCTAATTAGGTAGTTATGATATCGATGCTAGAGGTCACTCACAACTTATGAAAACTAAATATGAATAATTGGAATTTTTATATTTAGACTTAAAAGAGTTTCAAATAATATTAAGTGTTGATATTATCTTCTCATTGCCAATTAAACATGAATCTAGTAAGTCACACCTATAAGGTTTTACCAAATCTCCATCTATATATTAATCTAATTATTGATTAAATAGTTTAATCAATTAATTAAGATTAATGAAATTGGATTTATGCTTAAAGCAATGATTCTAGCATATCATGAAATCTAATTTCAAAGAAGGGTTTAATTATTAATTTGTGCTTAATTAATATGACATATTAATTAAGGTATTAAATTAATAAAAAGTATATATTTTTTCTATTGGATTTGGATTAATGACCCATGTTGTATGTATGGACCTAGGCCCAAAAGAGTTTTGGACCAAAGATTGATCCAAAGCCCAAGAATCTTATTTAGACCCATTTGATTAATAAATTAGGCTAGGACTAAGAGTTGGCCTAATCACCAAGCCCAAGTATATTAAATAGATATAATCAAATTTGTCTTGTTTGACATTGTTGACTTTGACTACATTAAAGATAAGATCACATGGACATTATGAGAATGGATGTAGAGAATTGTATGAGATATATTTTTTACATAACTCTTAATGCAATTTGTCATCATCCTATATTAGTGCATATATGTGTGCCACGTGGATGTGTGTGATCTAATAGGTCAAGTGATAATGAGCCTTCTTTTCTCTACACATGTAAATATCCTTAAAAGTATTCTAAGGGTAAGGATGGATTGTGATGTCATCAATCTCTATAATCATTTATTATCATATATATATCTTTAAGAGTTAGTTGATATTCTCTGATAAGAAGAAGAAAGGATATTATAGAGAAGAAAAACATGGGAGAGAAAAGAAAGGCAAGAAAAGGAAAAACAATATATTAACAAACCTAGACTTCTTGCAAAAGGATCAAGTGAGGGTTAGCTTAAAAGGTCAACAGAGAGAGGGCTTGCCACTACTTGATCAAACCAAGAATGGAGATATGGTGAAGTTTGGTGTTTCAAGCTAGAGGTTTCACACTTGGGAGACTTAAAGAGTTGATTCAACAGTTGAATCAAGGATCTAACCATTGTAGTAGATTAATTGTGGTCTACACCAAACACTTGAAGATTGTAAGTATTCCGCAACTTGGATTTCTTAAGTTTTGTATTTATACATGTTGATGTATCTTAGATATGTGTTAAATTGCAATTTAGATCCTAGGGTTGGAATTCTTAATGAGATAAAGGGTTATGTTGAGGAAAATTTTAAAATTTCCTTCACTTAGCATTTGATGTCTAAGTCACATAACTGATTCCTTTCACATACTTATTCTACATGCGATGTATCCTAAAATTTATCAGATATGTTCAATGTACATTAACCTATAACAAAAAAAGAACTTCAGTAACTGAAAAGATAAAAATTAAAAATCTGGTACTAAAATAAAATATAAGTAAAAATAAGGTAGCATTGATGCAATAAACAAAAAAAACACATAAATAGTCTTTCAAATATTTAATTTTTACTTTTTAATATTTAAATTATTTTTGTCAGATTTTAAAAGATAACAAATATAAATGATGATTTATATTATATTATATTTTTAATTTTAAAAATTTGTTTTTTCATTTAGTATATTAAATTTAAAATTATTAAAAGAAATTAAAATAAAAATAAAGTAAAAATTGAAATATTATTATTACTATTTAAAATAAAAATAAATTTTAGTTTTTTAAAAATTTAGTTTAATAAATGAAAAGTGGAATGCAACTTAACTAAAACGAAACAAAATATAATCAAACAACAAAAATAAAATAATCATTTTCAATCTTTACTCAATATATGAAAAGAAAAACTTAATTTAACTAAAATAAAAGGAAAAATAAATTAAAGTTCAATTATTATCTTTAATAAAATAAAAAATAATGTTTATTTTTCTTTTAATTCAATAATAAAAAAGTAACAATTTATTATTTCTAAAAGTTTTTAAATAATAATTAGAGTAAATAAAAAAAATGGAGTACAATGTGAAAGAAAAATATTTAAATTAATTTCATCTAATATTTTTAATTTGTAAAACCGGTTAAAAACATCATATCAAAATTTCTTATCATTCAAATATTTTGTTGAAAAAAATAAAAAAAATAAAATTCAAACATTCAAACATTGTTGACGCAATTTTCTTTACTTGTATGTAACCATTTTCAATTGAATGTGAATTTTATATGAACTAGGAAAATGGCCATACGTTGCATGGGTAAATTTAATGTGTTTTAATAATTTTTTGTAAATTGATAATAATAAATCATATATATATAAGCAGAGATAAGGATTTCACTAGATTTTGACATATGACATTCTTTTCTTTTAGCATTTTTGAGACTTTTGTTAATAGCCACGTATCACTCTCTCAATTTACTGTTTTTATTGTTCTCCTTTTTATTTTATTTTCTCAAATTCAATAAAAATGTTGTTTTGTTTTCCTTAATTGCAGGTTTTAGTTTGTTCTTGCTCTCCCTTCTTTATAAGGGAAGGGTTTTGGAGACACCTGCCATAATTTGCAGAAGGAGACAACAAAGACTTAAGCCTACATGCATTTTAGCATGGTGCGATGGTGAGAGCATGTTTTGCCATGAGAAAATAAATGTGTGTTTTTGGCTTGATTATAGTTCTCATATTAGTATCGTGTGATTTATTTTATTTATTTATAGTCATTCCTGAAGACTTCAATATGGTATGTGATTTCAATTTTTCTTTAGCTTTAGATCTTGTTTTTATTATAATATAGAGAAAAGTCACATAGAGATATTTCATAAACATTAAAAACATCCTACTTAATACATTATTAAGGTCCTGAATGACATTAACTTTTTGGTCTTTATATTCATCTCACAGAATGTTCATGCTTTTGTTTTCTCTTTGTCATTAGGAATTTTTGAATTCCTTTCTTTTAAAAGTCAAATCAATGTTGGGATCCCTTAATCTTGCAAAGGTTTTTTTTTTTTATTTAAGGAATGATTGTTTTGATTGTTATAGATAGTATCTATTAACCCTTTGCATGATTAAAGTATTGATCTATCTCAAATCAACCTTGGTTTTGACTTAAACAATCAAATTTTATTACTAATATGTGTGTTTAAATGTTTATTTTAGTTAAGAACAAAAGCATGCTTAATGGATGGAGTTATGGAGCTTCAAATGTGGCCAAAATATAAAGATAAGAATGCTCATGAGTAGGATCAAGATCGTGAGCATTTCCATGATCATAAAGGATTCAAGCAAAGCTAATGTTCAAGATGACAATCATCCTTATGATCTCCATCATTATCAAGATCATCTCTTCATAATTTTGAATTTCCAAAAGCTTGAAGAAGAATTGAAGATAGTCATCCTCAAGATTGTAAGCATAATTGTGGCCCTTACTTTATAGGTCTCAATGACTAGTTCATACAAGCAACAACTATATTTTTGTTCCCCACAATTATGACATGCATCCTTGCGATCGTGAGCATAACAAATACTGCAAAAAAGTGAAAGAAACATTAAAATAAAGATAGAGATTTATTGGGGATAAAAATAAAGCTCCAACAACTAGTTTTATACCCTCACTATAAATAAAAGCTCAGGACTTCATTTAAAAAATTAGATGATTAGTAAAGCAAATTCATTTTGAAAATTCATTAAGCCAATATTAGTTTTTTATTTTTTATTTTTTTCATATATTCATTTTAAAAGGCACTAGGGGGGAGGGTGAATAAGGCTAATTAAGATTTTTGAGAAAATTAAAGGAATTAAGAAACAAAACAAAGATTAAGAGATAAGAAAAGAGAAGAATTGACATAAGCTATTTAAAAAGTTTGGTTCCTCAACTCAACTTATGTTTCTATCTAACTTATCCATAACTTAAAATTTTATAAACTCATAATCAATCCATTACATACTTAGATTGATTACAATTGAGTTTTTAAGACTTAACTCAAACTTATTACAATCAAGCTTTTTTTTAGCTTAGTTTTAACCACAACCCAAAATCTAAGTGTTTTATATATCACACCTGAACCAATTATTTAGAGAGAATACTCACTTTCGTTTCTTCTTAACCTAAAAAGGAATTTAAGATAAGCATTCCTAACTCTAATCTTACAAACCTAAACATTCAAAGTGTTATCGAAGTACTATTAATTAAATACAAGAATACTTTTGAAAAATGAAAAATGACTATTATAAGCCATTAAAGTTTGAGCTTAACCTCCTTCATGCTCATTAAACGATGATTTGGCTTTCTGTAGGAAAATTCTTATGCATAATCTTGATGAATGAAAAAACTTGATGTTGCCTTTGATTATTGATTGTTGGAGATTGAATACATCACTAATGAGCATGATCACAATCGTGGTATATGTGCTCACAATGGTAGTCATTTTCATAGGTGCAATCATAAGGATGACTAAAAGTTTCTTCATAAATGAATGTTGATGATCACGAGTGGATAAGGCATGATCATGATTGTGGACTTAATTATGAGGATGCTTGGATAGTTAAGGCTTAAACATCTTAAGCGATCACTAGCATGTTTGACTTGATCATGATCATGGCATAAGTTGTGAGGATTACTGAGACTTTGCAAAACTGAAAGACCCTTAGCTCATGATCGTGATGCACTTGATCATGATTGGATGCATGATCATGATAGTATAAGTCTCATGAGGACAATTAAAACTTTAATGAATGAAAGGTTCTTAGCTCATAATCATGGGAGGCTTGGAACTTTAATGAATAAAAGGTTCTTAACTTGTGATCATGGGAGGCTTACTCATGATTATAGGAAGCATGATCACAGTCATGCAAGAGATCGTGAGGACTATTAGAACTTCGACAACATTATGTTCTTTCACTTGAAATTGGTTGCTAATAAAAACATGTCTTATATACACACTTAACACGAATTAATGGATCAAAGTTAGTTGTTAAGGTTAAAACATGGGTTATTATATATTGATCATACAAATGATTAATATATTTCTTATAAAGAAACTTTTGTTAAGTTTGTATTTATCCTTTTTATGAGAGTTGCAAGTATATTTATTTGATGTAATTCTTTTATCTACTTTTTCTTCGGTTAAGGATTGAGTAGTGAGAATCAATCAATATTGGGTTAGTGTTGCTTCTTTATAAAAGCACTTGATTATAAAAGGATATATGTTAGACTTAAAAACACTTATGGAAAGGTTTAAAATGTGAACCTTAAAAATACTTGGGAAAGGTTTAAGTATAAATCAAGAAAATATTTGGTGAAAGGTTTTGAGTGATTGTTAGAAAACTCATTGATGTAAGGTTTATTATGAGCCATTAAAAACTTCATCTTATGATTAATCTTAGGAATAAAATTGGTGTGGGTGATTGAAAAATTCTAACTTGAGGATAAGTTAGGTTAGGAGTTAGACTTATTAAGGAACCAAACTTCTTAAATTCTTTGTGTCAATTCTTTTTCTTGTTCTTCTTTTTATTCATATTTATTCTTCCTTAAATCACATTTTTATTTTCTTTTTAATTTTTAATTTTTCCTCTAAACATTTATTAGCCATATTCACCCCCTTTAGGGCTCTAATAATTAGTATCAGAGTTTAAGTTATAGGTAATTAGTTTCTAGAATTTAAGATAATACATAGTGAAATTCTTTCTTTCCAAATTCTTAGGCCCTTCTTTAATAGGAGAGATTATCCTATTGGAAGTATAGAATGGAGCTTTATCTAGATAATGATCCTATAAGACTTCGGGATGCAATTTTGATATTAAAATTCTCTTAAGGAAGAAGTTGATGGTATTAAAGTGCCTAAAAAAAGAAAGGAGTTATCTTAAAAAATAGAATAGAATTTCAAGAACAAAAGGTTCATGATGGTTCTTATTACTTCTATGTCAAGAGAGGAAGAAGGCAAAATTCAACATTACATGTCAACTTAGGAGATACAAGAGACCTTGGAGAATCACTATAAAGGCAATATCTAGGTGAGATCCAAGAAGGTCCAACACCATGTGTTTGAATATGAAATGTTCAAAATGGAACCTGATGAGAGGATCATCAATATGATAAACTAATTCAAGGCTCTCTCGACCACCTTGAGGAGGTTAGGCTAAGATTTTGAGGTTGCTATCTAAGAAGGATTGGGAATCAAGAGTAACCTTTATTGAGGAAGCTTATGATCTTTTTAAGCTTTTAATTGACATCCTCATTAGTAAGCTTATTACTCATAAGCTTACCTTGAGGTAAAGGAAAAAGGATTAAGAAGGAAAAAAGAAGAAAAAAAAGTGTTTCATTCAAAGCACCATAAGACTCAATTGATGAAGATGACATGGAAGACCTAAGTAAAGATAATAAGGAGATTGCATCATTTACTAAGTACCTTATAAAATACTTAAAAAGGAAAAACTTGAGCAAACATAAAGAATCTAAGAGAGGTAGATTTAAGAAGGCCAAGGAAGTCATATACTTTATATGTAAGGGACTTAGTCATATTTAAAATGAATTACTAAGCTTAAGCATAAGAACAAAGGAGTAAAAGAAGGAGAAAGGCTTTTAAGGCTACTTGGGATGACTCATTCAAACTCAACATGTAGAAGGAGCAACAAGAGACATAAAACCTTTTCTTTATGGCCTTATAGGACAAATATGGGGTACCTCTCTTGTCTAGCTCTTCTTGTAAAAATTATTAAGATGATTTATGTGATGATGAGTTTGTTGGTGATAAGGATCTTCATGATGCTCGTTAGTTAGAAAATTAGCTTTAAATTGTTAAAAAAAATAATTTCAAAGAAAAAGGTTTATAAACAGAAGTTTTTAAAATTGTCTAAGAGCTTTGAGGATTTGAGAATTAGAATTTTCATATGTTAGTTCCTTAAATGAGAATGTCACTCTTAATTAAAAAACCTCTCTACCTTTGAAAAATAATTTTGATAAAACTAAAAAAGAAAATGAGTTGCTTTAAACAGATATTTTAGAACCAAAGGCATCATTTTTAAATTTCAAAAAGGAAAAGAGACTTTTAATCATCTTTTATATAGTCAAAGACATTATGGTTTGAAATTTGGACTTGTTTTTTTTTTAATGCGACCTCTACATCATCAAATCCTCTTAAATTTTTCAAGGCTACTCCTACTTTATCCTTCATTCATAGTATGAGCTCTAAAGTTTAAGATTCTAAGACCAAGAGTCTTACGAATTCAAGTGCAAAGGGAAAGCCTCTAAAGGCTAATATTTCCAAGACTTAATGTTTCAAATCTAAATCCAAAAAACCTCAACCACATCATACATTCATGTATTAAAATATGAGACACACACATATGCAAATCAAAGCTAAAAAATTCATGTGTCATACCTAAAATTTGATTGTCCTAAAAAGGGTCTAATGATGAAAGAAACCTCTGAGATGACTAGAGTATGCTCATTCATAACACTTAATGTGCAAACTTAGAAGACCTAACTGACCCAACCAGTGTGCAAAATTGATCATAGAGCCATTAAGTTATGCTTCGACCTTACGAATATGAATTATTAGAATAATAAGAAGGTTATTCCAAGAATTTCCTTCTCGGAACACTTAGCTTATTGGCCTGGCGTTCATTTCTTTAGATCAAGACCCAACTTTTAAAAAATGGAAATCAATTTTGATAAAAAAGACTTTAAAAACACATCCAGAAGGCTCTAAAACCTCTAGAAGTGGTTATGAAATGGTCCAATACAACCCAAGGATCAACGCATGTTATTTAGAAGTGCGCATAAAGCTATAAACACCCATAAGTGTCATGCGCTAAAATCAAAGCCAAACCAAACAAAATGGACTTTAGAAACACGTCCATAGGCTCTAAAAACTTAGGGAGTGGTCCTGGAATAGTGCAAAATAACCCAAGGATTAGCGCATATCGCTCAGAAGTGCGTGTAAAAACCCTTAGGTGTGATGTGCTAAAATTGAGTATGAATTTGATAAAATAGACTTTCTAAAATGCATCCAGAAGGCCCAAAAACCCTATGAACCAACCTCAAAAAAGCCCGCGTAAGCCCCGAATGGAGTACGCAACGTGCGAAAGTGTGCGGTAGTCATGTGCACTTCGTATGATTACATACTCTATACTAGAGAAATGCATATAACCATACCTATACCCCTCTATTCAACACATTTTTCACTATAAATAGGCACCTCCACACCCCATTTTGAGGGGGGAGCAAGTAGAAACACACACACACTCAAGGAATCTATCTGATCAATGGCGTTGAAACCCCTTTCCAAATAGTTTTTGCTCTCCCACTGTTTTTTTCTTTAGAGATTAGACCTCTTTTCCACTAGACCAAGCTGTCAAAGCATGCTTTAAAGGTATACAAACTAGCATCATTTTGTCATCATTTTGAACCTCTTGATGAGGAAAGCTTGATAATCCCTTGAAGTTAAAGCTTCAAAACCCACACAAGCTTAGTCGAGTCTAAGGACCATATAATCATTTTAGCACATTTATTTTATTACATTGCATTTTATTTCATTGTCGCCAACATTTGAGAATATTATTATACTTGTGTGATGAGATTGGAAATTTTGCATGCTATATGAATAATCTATGCTTTATTATGCTCATTTCATATCATCATTCTGCATCCTCTAGTTCCAAAACATGAAATCACATCATAAATATTAATAGTGTGAAAAGTTCATATCCGAAATAGAGTCGTCATGCTTCTGGTCTAATGATGACATCATGCATCCCCTATATTATCATCATAGCATAAATAATCACTATAAGCATGCATGATAATCTACATTTCGCTTACTCTTTCAAATGATCGAGTGTCCATTACTTATCCCATTGTTCATGTGATTGAGTAAGTTGTCTGAATGGTTACATTTACCTTGCAGATTTATCATATATAAATTAGATTTACTTTTCCGAAATCTCTTTTTCCTTTTATATGTATTTTATTAGGAAAGCGATGTAATAGTAATATCTTCAGCTTTATCTTTCGCTATCTGATGAATTGTGTGAATGCTATAAAAACTGTTATTACTGAAACTAGGGTATTGTGGTAGCTATACATCGAACACTGTATAATAAGAAACAATCAAAAAGTAGATGCAATCCCCTGAACACGAAAATCTCTATTGGGGGCAATACTCACTGAGTGACTCGATATTGTCCTTTTCTTTTCCTAAATTTCTAAAAATTAGGTGGCGACTCCACAAAATCAAAAATAAAAAGTCTCATTCCTCCTGAGACCAATCCTATGTCCCTATTTAGTAAAGTTGCCATGTCTCCTAAAATAAAATGAAAAGACCCTTATGGAACCAATTTCTCTCGAAGCCAAAAACAAGAGACGAAAAAAAAAAGGTCTCTCACAGTGGAAACTCCATTGAGGACTTCTCAATAAGAGAGATAAACTTGAAAATGAATATTTCTCATATACAATGCTCAATCATATAAAGCCCCTCACCACTACATTGTCACTACACATCACACGTGTACTATTGGTCCTTAAAAGCCTCGATAATATTGAATGACATTGCCACCATGATTCCACTCAAGTCACGGGGCAATGAAGATATGGTATTATCACCTTTAGTCTTTACTCGTGCATTTGGTGGACTTATCTCACCAGAGTTTGTAACCCAAGTCCTAAAGGGGGGAAACCAAGTTATCAAAACAATGCTAGACTTACTGACCGAAGTCTGTAACCCTAGCCATTTAAGGGCAGTCTCACAAAAGGAACCCTTAGCCTTTTACCATGGCTCAGCTCATATAGATAAACCAGTAGTAACATCCATTAGGATTCCACCAAATTGTGCATGCTATCCCTATCCTGACGCTGTCCGTCTAACTTGATATTCATAAAATGACATGACTTTCCTAGTTTATCATCGAATGACGTTTTAATGTTAGTTTTAAAAAAATTTTCATGCTTAGGATCATGTGATTCTCATTTAATTTATGTGAGCCCAAAGCATTGGGAATGATAAGGATCATGTACCTCAGCTTGAATGCTCTGTGTAAACTAATAAATAATGACATCCCTCGATGACGGAACCTATAAGACGTTGGCCATTTATCCTTATTAGATTAAATGAATGGGTTAGGAATCCAACTAGATTGTGGACCTTTATATCGAAAAAATCAAAATATAAACTATTAAATAATACTTTCATGACCCTCGATAAATGTATCAAATATCGATATAAAGGCAAGAACTTAAGCTCCCTCTGATTGACCTTGGTCTTATACACACGGGCACATATGGGCTTTGGATATCATTTGAAGTCTAACAATTGACCTCTAGATCGACATCATTTGGTTACCTTAAGCACATTTTAGTATCGTTCCTCTATTTACCCTTTGGTTCTGACCAACATAAATCAAAACAACCTACTTTCGAGAGTGGAACCATCATCCCTTGATGACTAAAGGTTTAAAATCTACCTAGGAAAGGAATTGAATAACCTCATAGAGAAATAAGGTCAGAAGCGACAACTTGCTTGTGGTTGGTTTATTCACCGTGCAGGAAAAACTAACCAACTTTAATCATGCATACATAACATACACGTACTAACCACTATTTCTTATAGGAATAATCATCTTTCATCATAGGATTTTGTATCCACTCCATCCATACATTCTCACTCTTTTCTTTTGCAGAAACACGTCATGCATCATTCATTTAGCTAACTTTAATAAATGTACAGGAATCCTACATCCAACATGAGTGACCAACAAGATACATCTTTCCAATAATTCAAAGACAGTCTAAAATAGGGGATTCAAAAACTGTTTACTGATGGTACCATAGTCGAAATCCTCTAAGCCCAAATCAAAGCCAAAAGTGCTCGAGATGTAAATAGCACACCATTGAATGAAGCTTCCACATCTATTCACCTGAGGGTAGATTAGGCAAAGGGAATTCCCTATGCTCCAATTTAAGTTAATGATGATAATGACTACTACCAAGATCTTGGAAATGCACTAAAAGTCACAACATATATTCCATAAAAATTGCTGACATGATTAAGCTTGAATCAACATGGGAGGTCAAATTATTGGCTAATAAAATGACTCAGTTGGAATTTTCCTTCAAAGACAAGGGGACTCACGGCTCCAAAAGCTTTACTGACTTAGCATTATTCAAAGATGAGCCACTTCCAGATGATTTTAAACTGCTAAATTTTGCTAAGTTTAATGGAACAGGGGATCTAAAGGTCCATCAAAGGCAGTATGCTACCTTTATGGCTACTATAAACCTTATAGAATCTCAAATTATTTGATTCTTCTTTACATCATTAGAGGAAGGACCAAGGGCATGGTTCTTTAACCTTGAAGATGAAATCAAAAGCGAATGGCTACTATTAACTCAAAAGTTTATCAAGTAGTATGAATACAACACTCAGCTAGCCATCACTCAAAGAGATATTGAGACTATAAAGTAAAAACCTAGTGAAGCTTTCTCTAATTATGTCACAAAATGGTGAGGAAAGGCAATCAAAATGAGAAACCATCCTCCAGAGGATAAAAAAATAAAGCTGATAATCAAAGGGGAACTATCGCACTTTAGAAAATAGATTATCTTTGCTCATTATCCTAACTTTAGAGCTCTCCATTAGGTAAGGATCAAAATTAAGGATGACGAACCTCAGCAAGCCAGGAACCCCTTTTGCCGTAACACCCAACCAAATATCCAAAACACCTTTACCCAAGCCATAAAAATAAACATAATCTAACCCAACACTCACAGTTCACCATTTATCAAACCACCAAGAAAGTTCTCAAACTTCAACCTACCACTATCCAAAGTATTCTAGAGACTCCAACAAAAGAACCTCCTACAACCTCAAGAACCTAAGCCTCTTCCAAACCCACTACCCCTTTATATTAACCAAAAATTATACTTGGTCACACAATTGATACATGTAGAACCCTCAAGAATGCAATCTAAGACTTTATTGACTTTGGAAAAATTAACGACCTAGAAAAATAACCCAGCATTAAGACCAATCCTGTCCTAAACTATCAAAACATGCCTCTACCAACTATCAACATGATTTCCTCTAATCTATCAGTAAACCTTATTGAACAATCAATCCTAGACATCTAAGAAACCTAAGAAAAGAACTCAAAAGGAAAAATCTTGAGTCTTATTCTTGAACCCCATATTTTGACGAACGGTGAAGTGATTGATTGCCTTTACTCACAAGAAGCAGACACAGATGAAAATCTTAGTAGTGACTATAAAGTATAGCATTTACTGGGCTAACCATCTAGGAAGTTTGACTATAAAGTCAAGTACACAGCACCCCCTGCTACCCACACACACTTACAAGACATAGTACCCTCAGGATAAGGAGAAGAATTTAACATCAAAGATAAGGTGGTCAACATTATTCATCTTTAGAACTTGCAAGTCATGGGGATTGATATATGGTATGACTCTGATGATCCTAAAATCATTGTTTGGGACTAGAACATCAGTACAAAAGTATATAAGTAAGTAGTTGAGGAATCCTCACTAGCAATCAATCATCTAACTTGTAGTGGGTGGGTATATCAAGCTCTTGAGAAAGAAAATGATCCCTCTAAAGGAAAAGAAGTAACAAGTGATCAAGCTCCAACCAAAAAGGAAGACATTATCCTTAAGCAGCTTAAGAAGACTCAGGCACAAGCCAGTATCTGGAACCTACTCATGGCCTTTAAGAAGCACAGGGATGCCCTTGTTAGAGCATTAGATAAGGCAAATATTGCCACCAATGTCTCACCTTTTGAGATGATAGCCTCTCTAATGAAAGCTCCCTCCAATGCAATCACCTTTTGAAATAAAGATTTGCCCTTCAAGGGAAGGGTCCACAACCATTCGCTCTTTATACAAGCAATTGTCAAATCTAAGAAGACTCCGTGTGTTATGGTGGATGATGGATTTGCCATTAATGTGTGCCCCTGAGGTTGGTACATAAGTTTGGGATGAATGTTAAAAACTTGAAAGAATCTAATGTGGTCATATGAGCCTATGATGATTTAAAGAAGCTAGTCATTGGCACTTTCAAATCAGTAGTCATAATGGGGGATATTGAATTAGTAACAGAATTTATTGTCTTGGACATCCCTCTAACTTTTGCCTTGCTACTATGAAGACTTTGGTTCCATTTACTAAGGGGCATACCTTCCACTATGCATCAGAAGATCAAGTTCCCTCTAATGGAAAGGTTTTTACCATCCTTGCTGAAACAAACAACATTATTGCTTGTCTGAATATACTAAAACAAATAACATTATTGCTTGTCTGAATGTAGTCCCACTAGGATTTTAGGTTTCTGTGATAAGTGACAGTCATGTCAATCCCAAAGTTGTTGCAATAATAAAGAAGATGCAATATCTTTCTAGAATATAATTAGGAGGAAGGAACATTGGGGTCATAAAATTCCCTAACTTCAAAGGAAAAACCAATGGATATGGTCTAGGGTACGATCTTGAAGAGGACATTGGGGCTAAGAAGCCAATCTCTTTTATGGATGAACGCTCAACCCAAGTCTACTAAAGATAAGCTGAGAAGTGGGTAAGTAATAGAATTGAGAAATCAGGGTTTGAGATCTTCAATGACACCTTCAAAGGAAAGCACTCACTAGATATGGTCACTGAGACTAACATCAATAAGTTGATGAGAAATATAGAACTAGAATCTGGGAGTAAGACTATTACTATTAATTATGCTCAAGTTACTGCCATCCTCGAATCAAGCATCGATGATATCCTATTTGAAGACATTGCTGATGATGATCTCTGTACTTTTTCTTTGTTTAAAATTGATAATGTATTAAACTCTAAAGTTAATGAAATGAAGTTAGATTTTGATTACTTGTTTGATGTCTTTCTTGATGGTAGTGTGCATTGCATTGATAAAAAGATTAGCATATTTAACATTCATTCCATATGCACTAAATCATTTAACATTGGCATGGAATCTAAAATATGCATTCTGCATATTTTAAAAGATGTTACCCTTGAAAAGAGGAGAGAAATTGAAAAAAAATTTAATAAAATATTCAAAAGCATTTGTCTGGATGTATGCCAATATGCCTGGTATTGATATAGACATTGCTCAACACTTCATTCTTACCAAAGATGGGTGCAAATCAATAAAGTAGAAACTGAGAAGACTCAGACGAGAATGGGCCCAACTAGTAAAAGAAGACATTAAGAAGTAGATCAAGGTTCCTAGAGGTAGTAGACTATATGGAATGGTTAGCAAATGTGGTGCCAGTATTGAAGAAAGATGGAAGGGTAAGAATCTGTGTCAAATACAGAGATCTAAATAAAAGCCTGCCCGAAAGATGATTTCCTATTACCTTATATAGATATATTGGTTAACAGTGTTGCCACATGTGTGATGTACTCTTTCATGGATGGATTCTCTAGGTACAATTAGATCCTAATGGCCATTATGCAAAAAGTAAAGACACCTTTCATAATAGAATGTGGTACTTATTGCTATAGAGTAATGCCCTTTAGACTAAAAAAATGCAGGAGCAACCTACTAGAGAATGGCAATTGTAATGTTCCATGACATAATACACAAAGAAGTAGAGGTGTACATTAATGACATGATAGTCAAGTTAAAAACTAGGGAAGAACACCCGTCGGACCTTAAAAAATTCCTCAAAAGAGTTAAAAAGTACAGTCTCAAGCTTAATATAAAGAAATGCATATTTGGGGTCACTTTAAGAAACATGATGGGGTATATTGTCAGTCAGAATAGGATTAAAATCAATCCAAACAAAGCAAAAGCGATCAGACAGATGCCAGTGCCAAGAATAGAGAAAGAAATAAGAGAAATACTAGGGAAACTATAATTCATTAGCAGATTCATTACCAAGTTGATAGTGGTGTGTGAACCGATCTTCAAGCTACTAAAAAAAGATCAGCTAGTTGAATGGAATGAACAATGTCAACTAGCATTCGATAAGATCAGGAACTACTTAGCAAACCCACTGGTTCTAAGACTACCTAAACTAGGTATACCTTTAACCCTATATCTAGCCATTGAAGGAAATGCAATTGGTGCAATGTTAGCCTAAGAGGGTGAAATGAAAGTAGAACACGTGGTTTACTACTTAAGCAAGAAGATATCATCCTATGAGGAGAAGTACAAACAAGTCAAATAGATATGCCTGGCAATGGTAAAACTTAGACATTACTTTAAGTCCTATAGAATTCAGGCTGGGTCTAAAATGGACCTAATGAAGTAGCTCTACGAAGCTCCCTCTCTAATGGGAAAACTTGCCAAGTGGCTTGTGCTACTAAAAGAATTTGATGTGTAGTATATAACTAAGAAGGCAGTAAAAGGAAGAGTACTGGCTGAATTTCTTACTCTCAACCCTATTCTAGACTTATAAGAAATCCAATTGGACTTCCCAAATGACCTCAGTTCAACCATCAAAATCCAAGGATAGCGCATGTACTTTGATGGAGTGGTCAATTAATTCGGCATAAAAGTTGGTGTCATATTACAATCCCAAGAAGGTGAAGTAGTAACAATGGCTAAAAAGCTTGAATTAAGAGTCATAAACAACAAAGCAGAATACAAGGTATGCGCATTTATAATAGAAGCACTAATATTATAAAAGTCAAAATCTTCAGAGATTCCATGCTAGTAATCAACCATGCCATAGAAGAGTGGAAATTAAAAGAGCAACACTTAAGGCCTTACCTAGACCACCTAAGGCTACTTACCATATCCTTTCAAAAATATAGATTCATTCATCTCCTCAGGAATCACAATCAGATGATAGATGCACTTGCTTCCCTAGCATCAATGTAGGAAGGACCATCCAAAATGCCCATGAAGCCTTTAATCCTACTCAAATTAGGATAACCTTATCATAAGAACTATAAAATAACAAAGATAGAAATAGCTGAAAAACCCTAGTTCTATGACATCCAGAGATATCTAACGGAATAAGCCTACCCTGATTAAGTAGACAAAAGAGATAAAGCAGTCATTCAACAATTAGCATCAAAATTCACATCATACCAAGGTGTGCTATTTAGAAGAACCATAGATGGTTTGCAACTTTGATGTCTTAATGAAATTGAGGCTGCAAGAGCAATAGAAGAAGTACACGAGGGTGTTTATGGTCTGCACATAAATGGAGCAATCTTAGCTAAGAAACTAATCAAATAAGGGTTCTTCTATATAACAATGATGGAAGACTGTATCAAATTTGTAAAGAAATGCCACAAGTGTCAGATCCACGGGGATGTCAGCCACCCCCCCCCCAAATAGAACTACATTACATCTCCTCTCCATTAAACTTCATAACATGGGGACTAAAGACATAATTGGGGGAATCCACTCGATAGCCTCAAATGGACATAGATTCATCTTAGTGGCAGTGGATTACTTCATAAAGTGGAGCAAAGCAAAATCATTCGTAAGGATAGGAGCCAAGCAAATGGCCAAATTCATCAAAAGAAATATTATTTGTCAATATAGGATCCTTTATCATATCATCTTTGACAACCATGTCTAATTCCAAGGGGAAGTTAAAGAGCTGCTAAGGAATTATAAGGTGGAACATCACAAATCTTCTCCTTACTGACCATAAGCAAATGGGGCCATTGAAGTTGCAAACAATAGTATCAAAAAGATTTTTTCAAAAATGACTTAGACTTACCAAGATTGGTAGACAGATTGCCATATGCCTCATAAAGGTACCGAATAATAGTCAGGACTTCAATTGGAGCAACTCTTTTCTTACTAGTATATTAATTAGAAGTAGTGCTTCCGATTGAAATAGAAATCCAGTCTCTTTGGGTTGCAATCAAAGTTGAACTGCTAGAAGTACAATGGGATCAATAGAGGCATGATAATCTCACCCTCTTAGACAGTCGAAGGCTTAGGGCTCTATAATATACACAGTTGTATCAAGCTTGGCTAGCCACCCACAAGCGAAGGAAGATCAGCTCAAAAGGCAAGGATGAACAAAAATCTCTAAAAGAGAAACAACCAGCATAGTAGGAGTCAGACATACTTGATTAGGGGACAACTTACACATGTAGTCCTATGCCACTGCACAATCATCAATCAAATCAGTAGTCCTCTTGATATAGCAAGAATAATGAGGAAAGTCATCCTTTAGGAAATGCTCGACAATTGGACGAGGGGGAACCCCAAACTCATAAGCCCAGATCTGTCAGTTTCAAGAAGTTAGAAATAGCAAACTAAAGACAAAAAGCAAAAAGAACAAACATAAGAACTCTTACTCACATCCAACACGAACAAGCATCCATAGATCTTTGAGCCACTTTGACATGCGGCATCAAGGCCTGAGTACATATGGGTAAAAATGAAAGTACCCTAGTAATACCTTAATAAGCCATCCAGATCCCTTAAAATAGATAGCAATCGTAGTTCAGGTACAGGAAGATAATAACACTTAATAAATAGAATAAAAAGTAGCAAGGTAACTGCTCTACTGAAACAATACCATCATCATATATCGTTCATATGGAAGAAATAAACTTAGGGTAACAAATGAGGTATGGGCAACCAGACTTCATAGTAGTGGCCACCCTAAGAAACTCTATAGTAAGGCGCCTCCTTGCCACTATAGAAGAGCACTCCTCCTCCCTAAAAGGAATGGGCTCTCTAGAAAAGGTCAAGCCCATAATAGTAACAAAGTCCAAAAGAGTAATGGTCATCTCCCTAATAAGCAGATGGAAAGAATGCATCATATCCATCCATCGCTCTATCAGTGCATATATGGCAATCTAACTTGACACATACGAGTCATAAGATAAAGCAGCAACAACCCTGTCAAAGCCCTTCCTAGCAATAATTTGCTTCATGAAAAATAGAAGACCTTGATAATACATGCTGACCCTATTGAAACTACCAGGCAGCATAGTGATAGACCTATAAGGCTAAAAATAACAAGTACACTATCAAACATTTGCACAATTAATAAATACTAACATATCTTCTTCTTTTTGTTATTTAATAGGAACACTAATAAAAGTCGAAAAGAAAAGCATCATAGCAGGCACAAGCAAGAGCTATCAGCTATCAGCATTCATAATAAAGTTATAACTTAATGGATAGTTAAAACAAGTACTATAGAGCTGTAGCTAAAACAACCTCATACAGGAAAATAAATAGCAAGATAACTAATTAATAAGGGCAAAGAAGGAGTTACCTAGTGATGATGATGAGCCTAAGTGTGAGTCTCCATACTGTAAAACACAGGAATCGAGTCTCCTCAAGAAAGCCTAAACAATTGTAGACCCTGAGTGCTAGAAGGACCATTAGTACTAGTCCCCGTAGTGGAAGTCCCTACTCTAGTGGCCTCTGTCAAGTTACCTTCCTCATCTAAAAAGATATCCTCCAGATGCTCTAGAATGTTGGTGAACTCCATCTTACACAGAAAAAGTGAAAATAGATAAGCAAAAATATAGCAGAAAGCACTCGAAAAATAAAAACGGTAATAAGAGTTGGAAAACACTTAAAGAATTCTAGAAGAAGCCTACCCAGGCCTTCAGAACATGCATTTAAATAAGCTTGAAGAGGGGAAGGTGCGTGGCCATGTGCTAGGTGTCCGACCACGTGCTCAACATGTGACCACACATTGCCCACATGTAGCCACACGCACTTCTCCCCTCCACGCGCCCCTGTGTGGTTTTACACACACTAAGACTTTACACAATCATTTCTCTAGTCCTAAACCTCCATTTGAACATAACACATGCACTAACTCACATGAAAGTACACTAATGAGGACTACATCTGTCTAAAAATACCACGTGTGGCCTTACCACTTTCAAAAAACTCGGCTCCTCCCAAAATAAGAAAAATAGGGAAGAATAATCAAAAGACACCCTGCTCAAAATCATTAAAATAACATCTACAACACAATAAGTAATGACATCATCATTACTACATCATCACTGCATCATCACTAAAAGAGAAGGAAACATTACATCAATTACAATAATCATAACAATTTATTTGCCTGACACCTAAAGAGGCTATAATGGCATGATTCTATTTGCCTGACACTTAAAGAGGTTATAGTGGCATGATTCTGTTCGCCTGACACCTGAAGAGGTTATAGTGGCATGATTCTGTTCACTTGACACCTGAAGAGGTTATAGTGGCATGATTCTGTTTGCCTGACACCTGAAGAGGTTATAGTGGCATGATTCTTTTCACCTGAAACCAGAAGAGTTTATAATGGCATGATTCTTTTCACCTAAAACCAGAAGAGTTTATAGTGGCATGATTCTATTCGCTTGACATCTGAAGAGGTTATAGAGGCAACATCTGTCTATTCACTTGACACCTGAAAAGATTATAGTGGCAGTATCCAAATGGTAAAATCATAATAATGTAGCACTCAGCTAAGTACCTCTCTCTTCAGAAAATGATTTCTTTCATCTTTGCATTTACTTCACATGTATTAACACTAGCACTAGATGGCTATGTAGCACACGTGAAGAAGGGGCAACTGTCATACCCTAAATTTGACTATTCCCAAAAAGGTCCAATGATAAAACAAACCTCTGAGATGACAAGAGTCTGCTCATTTGTAACACCTTTAAAATATGTAAACATAGAAAACCTAACTGACCCCACCAATGTGAAAAATTGAAAACTGAGCCATAAAGTTGTGCTCTAACCATACGAAATACAAACTATTGAAATAATAACAAGGTTATTTTAAGAATTCCCTTCTCATAACACTTAGCTTGTTGGACCAATGTTCATTTCATTAGGCTGGGACCCAACTTTATGAAAAAATAAAAATCAATTTTGACAAAATGTACTTTAAAAACACATTTGGAAGGCTCCAAAACCTCCAAAAGTGGTTTCAAAATGGTCCAATACAACTCGAGGAATAGCACGTGTCGTTTAGAAGTGCGTGTGAAGCCATAAACACCCCTAGGTGTCACATACTAAAATTAAAGTGAAACCAGACAAAATGAACTTTGGAAACCCAAAAGGCTCTAAAACTTTCAGGAGTGGTCTCAGAATAGTCCAAAATACTTAAGGATTAGCATGTATCGCTCAGAAGTACATGTAAACACCCATGGTGTCATGTGCTAAAATTAAGGTTGAATTTGAAAAAATAGATTTCAAAAATGCATCTAAAAGGCCCAACCCTAAGAACCAACCTCAAAAAAGAATGCATAATTCCCAAATGGAGTGTGTAATGGGCAAAAGTGCGTGTAACCATGCGCGAGAGCGCAATCACGGGCACTTTGTGTGGTCATGCGCTCTGTCCTTGGGACGCGTGCATGACCATGCCTGTACCCCTCTTATTCTACATATTTTTTATTATAAATAGGCACCTCCATACCCCATTTTAAGGGGGGGAGCAAGTGGAAACACACACATACTCAAAGAATCTGTCCGATCGACGACGCTGAAAACCCCTTTCTAGATAGTATTTGCTCTCCCATTATCTTTTTCTTAGGAGATTAGACCTCATTTCCATCAAACTAAGCCTCATCTTTGTCAAAGCATGCTTCAAAGGTGTACAAACTAGCCTTATTTTGTTAAAATTTTGAACCTCCTGATGAAGAAAGCTTAATAATCCCTCAAAGCTAAAGCTTCAAAACCCACACAAGCTTAGTCGAGTTTGAGGACCACACAATCATTTTAGCATGATTACTTTATTGTATTGCATTTTATTTTATTATTACTAGCATTTGAGAATATTTTTGTGCTTGTGTGATGAGACTGGCAATTTTTCATGCTATATTAATAATTTATGCTTTATTATGCTTATTTCATATCATCATTTTATATCCTCTAGTTCCAAAACATGAAATCACATAGTAAATATCAATAATGTGAAAAGTTCATATCCCAAAATAGAGTCATCATGCTTCTGATCCAGTGATGACATTATGCATCCCCTATATTATCATCATAGCATAAATAATTATTGCAAGCATGCATGATCATCTACATTTTGCTTACTCTTTCAAATGATCGAGTGTCAATTACTTTTCTTGTTGTTAATGTGATCGACCAAGCTATGTGAATGGTTGCATTTACCCTGCAAATTTATTATAACTAAATTAGATTTACTTTTTCGTAATCTCTTTTTTCCTTTTCTATGTATTTTATTAGGAAAGTGATGTAATAGTAATATCTTTAGTTTGATGAATTGTGTGAATGCTATACAAATTGTCATTATCAAAACTAGGGTGTTGTGATAGCTATACATTGAACATTGTATAATGAGAAATAGTTGAAAAGTATAAGTGATCCCCCAAACTTAGAAATCTCTGCCAGGGGCAATACTCGCTGAGTGACCCGATATTGTCCATTTCTTTTCCTAATTTTCTAAAAATTGGATGGCAACTCTATAAAATCAAAATAAACATGTCGTTCTTCCTGAGACCAATCATGTGTCCCTATTCAGTAAAGTTGCCATGTCCCTCGAAAACAAAATGAAAAGACCCTTATGGAACCAATTCGTCTTGAAGCCAAAAACATGAGACGCAAAAAAAAAAGGTCACTCACATTATGCATAATTGCTCTTATGAATTGCAAGCTCATCCTAGACCATTTGTGTTTAGGAAATCCACCAATAATCATAACCATGTTAAACTTATATCTGTTAGTAGGAAAAATAGATTATCAAAATTAAAATATTTTTATTACATGAAATTTGGACATACTAATAATGTATGTTACTATAGAAAACTTCATCTCAACCTTTTATCTATTGACTGCTTTGAGAATCATAAACCTATACCAAATAAGGTTTGGGTTCAAAAGGTTGCTTGATAATTTTTTTTATTTTTTGCTAATTAATGATAAGTCAATAAAACCAATTTATTTAATTTGTTATTAAATATGGAAACATCAAATTGTCCAAAGAGAATTTGACCCTTACATAATTAAAATAATTTGCACAATTTTGACATACTAGTTTTGCATTATTTTTTTAATATTTTGTAGTTAATATCTCTTGTTTGACATCATATTTCACTTAGTATGCTTTATTCTCTAAATACCCTCTTTGGACTACATATTATCAATCATGATTGCTATTGCCAATTTTTTTTAATATATGCTTAGCATATGCTTCACTTTTCATGATTTATTTTCATTTTTTAGGTACAAGTAATATCATTCCATTCTCAATTGGTATCCTCATTGATAATTTAGTTTCATTCATCTTATTTCACTTGCTTTTCACTTGGTATCTTTCCCTTTTAATTTTCTTTCTTTTTCAATTTGACAAAATGGGGGAGAAATTTGGCATTATAAGTGATAATTATAATGCTCAAATTGTAAATAGAATACTAAAAGGGGGAGACACTAAATAGTTATTATAATTAAATGATATTTACATGTTTTACACACCTCAATATATATTAAAAGGGAGAAATTTCAAAATTCATTGGTTTATGATTGAGGGGGAATATTATAAAACAAATGCACACACATGCACTTAGTGATTTTTAATTATTATTCAAAAATTAATTATTAATGTTAAAAAGAGAAAGATTGTTGACACTTTGTATGATCAAGGTGTTGATATATCTTAAATTAACTTTGATTTTGACTTTAGCAATCAATTTTTATTACTAATATGTATATTTAAGTGTGTATTTTAGTTAGGACCAAAAGCATGCTTAATGGATAGAGTTATGAAACTCAAAATATGGCCAAAGTATGAAGGCAAGGATGCTTATGAGTGGCAGTATGATCATGAATAATCCTATAATCCTAAAAGAGTTAAATGAAGCTAATGTTCAAGAGGACAATCATCCTCATGATCTCCATCACGATCGTGAGGAAGCCCCTCAAGATTGTAGTCATCTTTTCATGATCCTAAAGTTTTAAAAGTTTGAAGAACAATTGAAGGTAGTCATCTTTACGATCCTCATACGATCGCAAGCATGCTTGTGGCCTTTATTCTATAGCTCCCAACGATTAGTTTGCATGATCAATGACTACACTTTTGTTCCCCACAATCGTAACATGCATTCTCATAATTGTGAGTATGGAAAATCCTACCAAAAGTGAAAGAAACATTAAACAAAGATGGACATTTTTTGGGGATAAAATCAAAGCACTAATAATGAGTTTTGTACCTTCAATTATAAATACAAGCCCAATACTTCATCTAAAAAGTTAGAGGGTTGATAGAGCAAATTTATTGTGAAAATTCATTGAGCCAAACTTAGTTTCTTTCATATTTATTTTTACATATTCATTTTTTATAAATAAACTCTTATTCAGTTGGTATTTACCCTTATTGTGAGAGTTGGGTGTGTGTTTAGTTAATAGGATTCTTTCATCTACTTTTTCTTAAGGTTAAAAAGTGGGTAGTAAGGATCAGTCAATATTGAGTTAGTATTGCTTCCTTATAAAAACACTTGATTGTAGGAGGTTAAGTGTTAGTATTGAAAATACTTATGGAAAGGTTTAAATATGAACCTTGTAAACACTTGAAAAAAAAATTTAAGTGTGAACTTATAAAATAGTTAGTGAAAGGTTTTAGGTGAGTCTAGAAAATACTTGTTATAAGGTGTGGTGTGAGCCACTGAAAATACTATTTTACAATTAATCTTGGAAATAAGATTGGTGTGAGTGTGTGATTGAAAAGTTTTAACTTAGAGATAAATTAAGTGGAGACGAAAGTTTGAAGAGGAACCAAAATTCTTAAATATTTTGTGTCAATTCTCTTTCTTATTCTTTTTCATATTTATTCTTCCCTAAATCACTTTTTATTTTCTCTTTAATTTTTAATTTTTCTCTAAACCTCAATTAGCCCTATTCACCTCCTCTATGACTCTAACAACATCATAAAGTGCTATATATATATATATATATATATATATATATATATATATATATATATATATATATATATATATATATATATATATATATATATATATATATATATATATATATATATATATTTATTTATTTATTTATTGTTGTATACCATCTCTTTCTCCATTTGGACTAATCAATGATTGAAACAAGTCTAACCTTATTACTTATAAGTGCACTCTTATGTCATTAAATTTTATTTTGGGCATTAAATTTTAATTGATTTCTTTTTTATAACTAAATTTTAGTTTAAGTGTCATTTATAGGTTACTTGGTGACATTCTGCTGATAAAATAATCAGACATGAAATATTTAAAAAATGTGTATCACATTAGCATACATGTCAAATTTCAAGTCATTAGTGACTAAAATAAAATTAATTAAAATTTAGTATTTAAAATGAAATAAATACAAAGTTTAATGACCACCATTATATTTAACTCATTAATTAACTTTGTCAAGAAATTTATTTGACCTATATTAAAAAAAAATGCACATCTAATTTAAAATGAAACTATTTGAAACTTATAAGAAGTTCTAGTATATATATATATATATATATATAGCGAATCAATATCCATTATTATTATTTTGAGTTCCATCCTAAATATATTGAGACCTAGAGACAAAGTCATGATTTTTCATGATAATTAATTACTATTACGCTTAGCAGAAGCGATTAACAAATTATTGGCATTGCTAGTCTCTGTATCTTATCCTATCCAATAAAATTTTATGACCATCACATTTTAATGACTATTTTTGTGGGTGGAAAATTCTACTCATTGTTGTTTAATCACTTTTTCTTTATATGAAATTTTATTATTTATTTGATGCTCATAGGTCATAAACATTTATATATTTTCAATATTTATAGTACTATCCTCATAATGATGCCAATCTATTTGTCTCCTTTTGTGAGAGTTTCTTTTAGTTGATAGTTTTCATTTTGATATCTTTTCTTTATTCCATCATGGTAGACAATCTTGCTCATTTATCTTTGGCTGAAGACGAAGAGGAAGATTTGATTGTTGTGTCAGAAAATCAATCTGTGGTGTTAGAGTAGCTTGAACTATGTCTGGTTGGGAGGTTTCTCACTGATAAATCCATTAACTTCAATGCCATGAGAAATAGATTGGCATCCTTCTAGAGGGCAAGTGAAGGTGTTTGTACTAAAGAATTCTCAGACAACATCTATGTATTTCAATTTTTTCATTTGATTGATTTCCATAGAGTTATAGAAAGTGGTCCATGGTCGTTTGATAATCATTTGCTTCTTCTTCACTAATTGTGTAATGGTAAGAATCCTGCATCTGTCCCTTTGAATCATATTGATATATGGATTCATGTGTATGATTTACTAATTAGTGTTATGTTCAAGGGGGTGGGTCAGCAATTGGGTAATTTTATTGGAGGTTTTTTTGGAATATGATGCTAACAACAATGCAATTTTACGGCATTAGTACATGCAAATTAAAGTTTCAATGGATGTGCATAAACCATTGAAAAGATGGAAAAGGATTTGTAAACCTGGTGGAGAAGGTTCTTTGGTCTCATTTAAATATGAACGATTAGCCAATTTTTTATTTTTTTTATGGTTTAATGGATCATACAAACAAATTATGTCCCAAGTTGTTTGATGCTCATAATGATGAAGTAGAACGTGCGTGGGGGCCTTGGTTACAGTTTTGGTTAAAGGTGGCACAGTTGTATTTGCTAACAAATGGCTATGGTTAGATTCAGGTGAGATGAGTTTTGAAAAAGGAAACAAGATAAGATTAGGGTGGGATTTGGGGTTACTCAACTTTCAAATTCTTCGTTTGATAATCCCATAGTGAACGAAACAAATCAGTTTGTTGTTAATGATAATCTCATTATTTCTAATTTTCAAAACAATGCTAGTTCAGTGGGAAAAGGAGCCTCTAGTGTTAGTAGAAATTCTAATAGGCTGAATAAGGATATGGTTTTGGGCCAAGATGATTATGGGCCTATTGTTATTCAGGAAAAGAAATAAAGGAGGCATGTTGCTAAGGATTTTAAACCAAATGATCTTATGCTAGTTAAAGCTGACTATACAACTCAGACATGCATAAACAATAAGGGAGAGGTGGTTTCTAATACTAAAGATTCTACTTCTTGTTCTACTTCAAATGTATCGGTGGGACCTGTTGTACAGGCCTGCCACTCATCATGAAAATCTTAAGTTGGAACTGTCGAGGTATGGATAATCCTCAGGCAGTTAGTTCTTTGGGTGAGTTAATTCAAACTTGCCACCCAGATATTATTTTTTTTTATTGAAACTTTAGTTTTAGAAACTTGTATTGATGAACTGAGATTGAAGTTTGGTTTTTGAAACAGGGTTTGTGTAGATATACTTGGTAGAGGTGGAGGATTAGCTATGCTATGGATGAATTCATATGCTCCTGAGGTGCTTGGCTTTTGTCAGAATCATATTGATTTTTTATTTCATAACTTGATTTCTAGTAATTGGCGTATGACTTCTTACTGTGGTTTTCCCAAAAGGAATAGACGATGATAGTCTTGAAATCTTCTTTGTTCTTTGGCTGTTTGATATTCTTACCCATGGTGTGTTATTAGAGATTTCGATGATCTCCTGTCTACTGATGACAAAATAGGTGTTCACCCCCATCTAAAATGGTTACTTAAAAGGATTTAGGGATGTTATAATGGATTATCGTCTGCATGAAGTGGTTTTGAATGGAGTTTCTTATATGTTGGAGAGATCTCGGGGTTCACATCCCAATTTTGTTAAATCTTTTCGCGCTATTCAGTATAGTCACAAGCGTTACCATTTTCGTTTTGAAAATGTCTGGTTGAAGGAAGATGGATTTGTTAATACTGTTAGAAGCTTTTTGGATTCTAACAAAGGTTTAGTTTTTTAGGATAGATTACAAGCATGTACAGTGTTTCTCTTACAATGCAGTCATGATTTTGCATGACAATTTCATCAGAAAATAACGTCTTATAAAGCAAAGTTGCAGTTATTATTTAACAACACTTCGGATGAGGATATTCATGAATATAAAGCCTGTAAGCAATTATTATCCTCTTATTTGGACTAGGAGGAGATTTTCTAGAGGCAACGTGCGAAAGTTTACTAGTTAACTGAGGGGGATGCCAATACATGATTTTTCCAGGCTGCGGCTTCTAGCAGAAAAGGAAATAATAGAATTGCTATGTTTCGTGATGATAATGGTGATATGGCTAATTTTCAAACTGATATGATCCACATTGCCAAAGTATATTTCCAACATATTTTCTCAGCTTCTGCTATTTCCAGTCCTTCTTTTTATGATGTTATTCAATCAAGAGTGTCAAATGAATATAATATTTTTCTTACAGCCCTTTTACTCTTGAAGAATTTTCTAAAGCCATTAAACAGATGTCCTCAGATAAATCACTAGGTCCTGATGGCTTAAACCAGCCTTTTTTCAGAAATTTTGGCCAGAATTGGGTGAAGATATTTCAAGTCTTGCTCTTAGTGGTTATATTCAGGTTTTTTCCTGATGATTTGAATGATTCTACCATTGTTTTAGTCCCTAAATGTGACTCTCCAGATAATATTATGGACCTTAGGCCTATTGCTCTATGCAATGTTCTTTACAAATTAATTGCTAAGGTTTTAGTCAATAGACTTAAGGTTATTCTCTCTAAAATTATCTCTCCTTCTCAATCTGCATTTGTGCCTAGATGATCTACTTTGGATAATGTTATGATTGCATTTAAGATAATTTACTATATGAAAAGGAGAACCTAAGGTCACAATCGCTTAGTTGCTTTGAATTTAGATGTTAGTAAAGCCTATGATCGTATGGACTAGAATTTTCTGGAATTGATGATGGAAAAATTGGGATTTAATGAGGTTTGGATTAGATGGATCATGCTATATGTTAAAACTATTTCTTATTTATTTATGCTGAATGGTGAAATCAATGGTCCTATTATTCTAGGCCGTGGTTTGCGCCAAGTGGATCCTCTTTATTTATTCATTTTATATGTGGAAGAGTTATCTTCTGCTATTAAGGATGTTGAATGTTCATATGTTTTTTATGGTTATAAGATATGTTGCTCAGCTCCTAGCATTTCTTATCTTTTATTTATAGATGACATTTTTCTTTTCTTTAAAGATGATATTGAGGAATGTCAGGTGATCAAGACCATTTTATAGGATTATAAACATGCTTCTAGTCAAGCCATCAACTTTCAAAAGTTTGGGATCTTATTTAGTTTTAATGTTCTTAATTCTACTAAATAGAGTATTATTGGTGCTCTTAGAGTCTCTTCTTCTTTGAACACTAGGAGAGATTTAGGATTACCATCTCTTATAGGTAAATCCAAAAAGGCTATTTTTAGCTTCCTTAAGGATAGCTTTAGAGAAGACTTAATTGTTGGAATTTAAAATGCTTTATAGGGTTGGTAAAGAAGTTTTAATCAAATCAGTAGCTTAAGCAATTCCCTCTTATTGCATGAGCACGTTCCTTCTTCCGATAATGCTTTGTAAAGAATTGGAGAGCATGTTGAATTCTTTTTGGTAGGGATCTAAATCCAATATGAGTAGATCTATTAATTGGCATTCTTGCAATTATTTATGCAAAAGGAAGGAGCATGGTGGTATGGGATTTTGAGAGCTTCATTATTTTAATTTAGCTTTACTAGCTAAGCATGGTTAGCAATTTTTGACTAAGCCTCACACTTTGGTTTCATAGCTCTTCAAAGCCAAATATTTTCCTAATTTAGATTTTCTTTCTTCCTTACTTGGTGCAAATCCAAGTTTCATATGGTATGGTGTACGAAAAGCTAGGCCTTTATTAGTTGAAGGTTGTCAATGGTTTATTGGTTCATATTATTCCTTCCCTCTTGAAGATGATTCATCCTCGAATCATAGTCATCTTTTAAAGTTGAGATATTCATAAATCCTTTAAGGTCAAACATAAACTCCTTGGTTGAAAACTTCTTCTTTGAACTAATGTTCCATATAAGTAGCTTTAACATAACTTGAACTTGATTAAACAATTAGAATATAGAACTCTTATCCATGAACTTGTAAGGATTGTATTCTTGTTGCTTCCTTCTAAACTTGAAACATGAATATCTTAAGTTCTTTTTACTATAAGTGAAGACTCCATAAATTTGTTTATGAGAAATAAAATTTTGTAACTCTTTCTTATATGCTTCACACTAAGAATGAAATCTTCAAAGGTATTATGGACACTGTATTGCATTCAAACATCATGAAATGGATCTTTATATGGCTCAAAAGTCTACAAAATAAATTTTAATTCACTAGGAAAAGAAACATTAAAATTATTAGTACAATTATGATGAATAATCATCTCTTTATCCTTCATGAAACTCTCAATCTCTAGCTTCTTTTATGCAAAAACTTCTATTTTTTCCTCTCCATCATGCATATACTCTTCATTATCACAAGGTTCACTCTTACCACCTCCTTGAATAGTTATTCATGTGCAAGTTCACTAGATTGCTCAAACCCTTGTAATCACTCCTTATTTACTTGAATAACTTCAGCACTTTCATCATTATTGGATTCACACACTATCATTGTCTCCCTATAAGGACCTACTTCCTTTTTATACTCCAAAGCAAGTTTAATTAGAACCTTCAAAGAGATAGAAGGTTCTAATTACATTTCTTTCTTCAATCTCTTAACAATCTCACACTTAATTCCATTAATAAATTTTATAAATTTTCACCTTTCAAATTCACCTACATCACTTACAATTACAAATACCTTAAAATTTTTAGCATAATCATTAACATATAATTCATCACCTTGTTTAAGCCTTTATAATTTAAGACGAAATTTATCTTTAAGTTCATGAAGAATAAAATGTCTAGTCATTAACCTCTTCATTATCTCCTAATTTTTAATCTCACTAAGCCCATTCATTATGCTATCAAATCTTCCCACTATATAGCAGCATGACCCAAAAACTTATGAGAAATAAGTATACACTTTTGGAAATAATTTAATTCAAGAGAATCAAAGATCTCCTCTATTTGTTATGCCCATTCCAAATAAATATAAGGATTATCCTCACCAAGAAAATAAGGCATGTCCATACTAAAAATTTTTTTGAAAATATATAGAAGAGAAATCCTCACAAAGCACTCTTTTACATGTTTACACTCAAGGATGTGAATTCTTGCATGTTTCACTCAAACAAAAAAAATGTTTTTTTTTTTAAATCTATGAAGAATTGAGAAGAAAAAGAAGAAATAATACACTTAAATTCAAAGGATAGTTAACCGAACCTTAAAGTTTGGCTTTGATACTAAACTAATATGAACCCTACCTATAATAGAGATAGAACACACATCCAACTTTGAATATTAGCCCAAGGATCATCAAGGATATGTTGTATTAATAGAGATAAACCCCTTGCTTATTCAATTGAAGCAAAATACTTAGTTATTAAAAGATGAACAATTATACAATTCTAAGTCTAACCTACCAGTTGTAATGAAAGGTAGAAGTGAAATAATTGAAGTAAACTTGGAAATTTTCAAAAGAATAAAGCATAAGGAAAAAACCTCACTTTTTAATATATCAATCACTTCAAATTCATTTAACATAGGGTTAGCCCTTATATATGCATGTAAATAACATAATCCTTAAAGAAAAATATTTTCTTCATGATTCCCAAAGATTCATATATAAGAAAATCCTTAATTAAGGAGGTTTCCTTCAAAATAGGACAACTAATGACAACTCATCTTTGAAAAGTCAAATTAACAACTTATGATAACTCATCTTTCAAAAGTCAAAATTGAGAACCCATTACCACTAAGCAAAATAATAACTCATGATAACTATGCCACATGTCCTGTAGGATATTAACCATTAACCTTGACTTGTTGACTCTTTGACTTTGACTTATTGAGTTTGACTTAGAATATTCTTAAATCTTCTCACATATTCTAAAATCTTCTAGAATCTTCCTTATTAACTCTAAAATTAAAAAATAAATCAAAATTCATCCATATCAAGCTAATTAATTTTGAAATATGAAATTAAACTAATTAACTTGAATCCTTCATCATTTGGCTCCATGCTTGCACTTTAAATCCCTTTTAGGGTTCATATTACTAAAAATGGCCACTACCTAATACAGTCAAGTTATAAGCTTTTCATGGATAAGTGATTCCATGTTTCTCAATAGTCTGCAAATGCTTAGTCTCGATTGTGGGATTAAATTTACCTTATAAAGTTAAAGTTTTATGATGGCTTTTATTGGATGGTTGTCTCCCAACTCGTATCCAATTGATTCATAAGGAGACTTATATTCTACTGGCGTGTGTTCTCTATGATTATAATTTTAAGCATTTATGGCATGTTTTTCTTAACTGTCCCTATGCTCTTCATTGTTGGTCAGTTGTGGGTCTATATATTCAAATTCATCAATAGCCAAAGTTTAAAGATTGGCTACTTAATTCTCTTATTTTTTTATCGGGTGAATTTTTATAGCATACTGTTATGGTTCTCTAGACAATATGAAAACAATGCATTGAGCTTTTATGGAAGTAGACCTATTTGCCACTAATTCATGTTTTTTCATATGCATTTCAATATCTCCAAGATTGGTCTAAAGCTAAACATCAGCAATTTAGCTCATCAGTGAGCTTAGTTCTACATTGTAACTATAAGTGGTCTAAGCCTCTTTTAGATTTTATGAAATGTAATGTTGATGTGGCTATCTGAAATGATAAAAAAAGCTTTTGGAATTAGCATTATTATCTAAAATGATGAGGGTGATCTAACTAAATCTAAAATGTGATTTGTTGATGGGTTTAATTTTATTTGAGGAGATAAAGGTTTTGGTTTATGGGAGGCTATTTCATGGTGTTTGGAGTTGGATTTTCAATAAGCCATTTTTGAATTTTATGCTAAGGTTGTGGTAGATGTCATCTATTCTTCTGAAGATGATTTCTTTGAATTTGGAGCTATTATTCATGAATGTGTTGTTCTTTGAACACAAGGTTTAAAATTTTCAATGTACCATATTAGATGTCAAGTGAACGAGGCTACTCATTATTTAGTAAAAGCATCCTGTTCACAAAGCTTGTTTAGTTGTTCTATGTCAAACTCCTTTGTTTTTGGAGAGTTGTATTTCTGTTGATCTAAGTTCTTAATAAATTTGTATTTTATTTCAAAAAAAAATGTATTGAAAATAAGTTGGTTAAATAAATTAGATACTAAATTAAATAAATTAGATACTAAATTTTTTTTAATATAGGTCAAATAAATTTGTTAACAAGGCTAATCAATGAGTACATATATTGGTGGTCACCAAACTTAGTCACATTGAGTTGGCATTGGGTGTATATGCCAATATGGGGAATATTTTTTGAATATTTCAAGCAAGTTCAGTTGCCACATAAACAAAATGCCACTAGGTGATCTATCAATTATACTTAAATTAAAATTTAGTTATAAAAAAACAATTGAAGTTTAGCACTCAAAATAAAATTAGTGCAAAATTTAGTGACTACTAATACGTTTAATCTAACTTAGTATGTTACTAATGCTAGAATTAAGTCTTCAACTCCTATGAATTTAAAATTACATATCTAATGTGTTGACCATTTGCATGATTAACCCTTGATTTTGACTTTGACAAGCAAGATTAAATTACTAATGATTTTATTTAAGTGTGTACGAATTTATTCAAATTATCAAAATTATTTGTTCAAGATATGATAATTTGAAATACTATATAAAATGAGTATTTACATGCACTTTAGTGGAATACATTGACTTATGAAAGTGTTTAAGTTAAGAGAATGCATTAGGGGATTAAAAATGTCAATTTTTGAGCTACAAGTAGTTATTCATAAGCTATCCATTGTCCCTCATGTCCAAGACTTTTATAAGCCATTCAGAGCAAAAAGTCTGAGCCACTCATAAGCGCTTCTCATGATTGTAAGCCACTCATGAGGGTAGGCCAAATAGCTTACAATGGGAAATTTTAAATGCAACAATCTTCAAACTCACTCCTCACGAGCTAGACATTGCCTTCATGATCGTGAGTGGCATTTTAGCTGCTAAAAGTCCAATTTGAATCAATGATCATTAGAAGACTGTGGAGACATAATTAATGCCCCAACAGTTATATTTTTAAGTTCAATCTCTATAAATGCTCTAGAGTTTTTATTCTTGATAAGTTACACACTCTAATAATAAAAAACCCTCTAAGCATTTATTAAGCAATAATTTTCTTTTATCAAAATCTTTGTATTTAAGTAACTCTTATGAGAGTTAGTTGTGTGATAGAAATATGACTTTATTTTCATCTAATTCCTAGATTTAAAAAGAAGTGAGGAATATTTCTAATGGAATTGGTTTAAGTGTTTAACCATTAAAACACTTGGGAATTGGTTTAAGAGTGAGCTTATAAACTGTTGTTTGTTTAATTAAAGAGTTAATCTTAAAACTCTTAATCACGTAAGTTGAACTCATGTGTAATCTTAATCTTTTGAATAAGATTGTGGGTACTGGAAATCCTAACTTGGGAATAAATTAGGTGGAGATGTAGGATTATTGAGATTCTGAACTCTATAAATTCTTGTGTTCATTGTTTATCCTTCTCAATCATCCTTCAAATTCCTTTAATTTTCTAAAAAAAACCTTAATTAGCCTTATTCACCCCCACTAAGGCACTTTCAATTGGTATCAGAGCTTGAATTCAAGGAACTTAATTGCTAGAATATAAGATCATGGGGAGTGAATCTAAAAAATTTTCTCCACTTAAACCATTCTTTGATGGGAGTGAAAATCCACACTAGAAATTAAAAATGGAACTTTATTTAGATAGTGATCCAATAAAATTATGGGATGTCATCTTAAATAGTTGGGAACCTCTTAAATCCAAAATTGATGATGTGGATGTAGTTCTTGAAAGAAGAGAACCATAAAAATAAGAGAGCAATTATCACTCTACTCTCTTCCTTGTCTAAAGAAGAAGGTGGCAAAGTTCAACATTACCAATCCATAAAAGAAGTATGGGAGACACTTGAAAATCACTATAAAGGTAATATTTAAGTGAGAAGCAAGAAGGTTCAACTCCACATATATAAAGATGAACTCTTTAAGATGAAATAATAAGAATCAATTACAAACCGCCTCAACGCTCTTCTCACCACCCTCAAAAAACTTGGAAAACATTTGTTTAAGGAAGAAGTGAACAAGATTCTAAGAATCCTACTTAAAAAGGATTAGGAGTTTAGAGTTACTTTAATTAAGGAAGGACAAGACCTCACAACTCTCTCAACTGATGTGCTTATTAGAAATGTGCTTACACATGAGCTTACAATAGAGATAAGCAAGAAGAGAAAAAAAAGAAGAAAAAGAGCATATTGTTAAAAGCTTCACAAGAAGATAGTGAAGATGAGAGTCTTAAAGATTTTAGTGATGAAGATGGTGATATTGCCATACTTATAAGGAACTTCAAAAAATTCTTAAGAAAAAAATTCCTTAAGAATTAGAGACTTTAATAAGAATTATAAAGTCAAAAAGACAAAAAAGGCTACTTACTATGAATATAAGAAATCAGGTCATATTAGAAGTGAATATCCTAAAACTCAAATTCAAGAACAAAGGAGCAAAGGAGAAAAAGAAGGCCTTTAAAGCTTCATATGATGACTCCTCCGAATCAGAAATGGAAGAGGAGCAACAAGAAGTGACCAACCTTTACTTCATGTCTCCTGAACACGAAAATGAGGTACCATCTACTTTTAATTCTTCTTATGATGATTATTATGATAATGATGATGATGATGATGATGATGAGAGCTCTATTATGAGCAAACTTTTAAATATTAGAGCTTACTTTCTAAAAAGAAGCATTACAAGCATGAGTAATCTAGCTTAACTAAGGATTTTGAAAGTTTAAATAATAATTTTTTAAATTTATTAAATTAAATGAAAAATTTACTAGTAGTTTAAAATCCTCTAATTCCTTGGAAGATCAACTTAAGAAAGCAAGTGATGAAAATCATTAACTTTCTATTGAGGTATTAGAGTTAAAGAATTCCATTTCCAAATTCAAATGAGGAAAGGAGAGTTTAGATAGTCTACTTAACTCTCAAAAACACCATAGAAATACTAATAGAATTGGATATACAAATGGAATGACTTCCTCATCATCTCATATTAAATTTGTTAAGGCTTCATATGACTTTATTCCCTTTACTTCTAAGCCTCTTTAGACTAAAAATTTCAAAGCCAATAAGTCTCATATGTCAAATAATAAAGGGAAGTCTCATAAAAGTTAACCTTACTTGACACAAAGAGGTAAGTCTCAAGCTAGAAGACTATAACCTAAACATGCTTATATATACACTAGACACAACACTCCTAAGCATGTTACACAAACCTATCAAAATACATAGTGCCATTTTCAATGTACATCTCATTCACATCCTAATGCATATAAGACTTTTAGGAATTATACACAACCATAACACCAAAGGCATGTCTCATTTGCTAGGCAATCATATGCACCTAAGAGAAATAGATTTACAAATGTTGAATGTTATTATTGTATGACCAAAGGCCACACTAACAATGTATGCTTATATAGAATATTACATTTAAAAATGCTTCCTTTGGATCACTTTGAAACTAATTTACCTAGAACAAGAAAGGTTTAGGTTTAAATGAATGCTTAAATTATATTATGTAAGTGTGGTTGAAGTCCATAAAAGCTAGAAGTAAGTGGTATGTTGATAGTAGATGTTCAAGACATATGATGGAAGACAAGGAATAATTAAATAAGCTTGATGCAAAGGATAGAGAATATGTCACATTCAAGGACAATGCCAAAGGAAAGATTATAGGCATTGAAAAAATTGATAACCCTTAATCCTTATCTATTCATCATGTATTGCTTGTTGATGGTCTTAAACATAATATTTTTAGTATTAGTTAATTATATGACATGGGAAATAAAGTCACTTTTTATCCTAGAAATTGCTTTGTTAGTAGTCTCAATAAAGACAAAATAATTTTTAATGGTGAAAGAGTAGACAATGTCTATGTCATTGACTTGAATAAGGTTGATAGCAAAAACATCAAATGCTTAATGTCTACTTTCTATAACACACAGACTTGGCATAGAAGGCTAAGACATACAAACTTTAAGCTATTGGATGATCTTAGTAAACATGAACTTGTGGTTAGTTTGCCTAAACTAAAATTCACTATGGACAAGCTTTGCAATGCTTGTCAAAAGGGGAAAATATCTAATTCTTCCTTTAAGCTAAAAAATGTAGTCTCTAACTTTACGCCACTTGAACTTATTCATATGGATTTCTTTGGACTAGCTAGAGTTTCTAGTTTTGGTGGTATGCACTATACTTGTGTCTTGGTTAATGATTACTTTAGATAAACTTGGCTGTGTTTTCTTGCTTATAAGAATGACGCATTTAAAGCCTTTGAAATTTTTTCAAAGAGATTTCATAAAGAAAAAGGTTTTTGCATTTCATCTATTAAAAGTGATCATGTAACCAAATTTGAAAATGCGTTCTTTAAAACCTTATGTAATGAAAATGGAATTTCACACACGTTTTCTTCTCTTAGAACACCTCAACAAAATGGAGTTATGAAAGAAAAAATAGAACTCTAGTGAAAATGGCTAGAACAGTACTTCATGAGTATAATTTATCTTTATACTTTTAGGCAGAAACTGTTAACACCACTTGCTATATAACAAATAGAGCCTTTAAAAGACTGATTTTAAACAAAACTTCTTTTGAGCTTTGGAACAATAGAAAAATCAAAATTTCATATCTTAGAGTATTTGGATGCAAGTGCTTTATATTGAACACTAAGGATAGTCTCGGGAAATTTTATTCTAAAGCTAATGAAGGAATTTTCCTCAGTTATGCCACCTTTAGCAAAGCATATGGAGTTTTTAATAAAAGAACAATGGTAGTTAAAGAGTCAATGCATATTGTATTTTATGAATTTAACTTACTTAATCCTAGAAAGGATTTTGTAGTATTGATGATATTATAGATAAGCATGTGGATGTGAACATTTAAAAAGAAAATGCTAGCAAACCTTTAGAGCTATAAGGTCTTACAAAGGAGGACAATAAGGAGATGCCTTAACCCACTTCGAAGGATGATCTTATGAAGGATTTACAATTCAAGAAAGTGCATCCTCAAGACCTTATCATAGGTGAGACTATGAAAAGGGTAACTACTATATCTCAACTTAAGTTTATTATTAATTTAGCTATCATTTTTTAAATTGAACAAAAAAATTTTGATAATGCTTTGAGTGATGAAATTTGGGTCCTTGCTATATAAGAAAGTTAAATCAATTTAAGAGAAACAAGGTTTGGACCTTAGTTCATAGACCTAAACTTCATCCTATTGTAGGAACTAAATGGGTGTTTAGAAATAAGATGAATGACCTAGGTGTCATAACTAAGAATAATGCTAGACTAGTAGTTAAGGTTATAATCAAGAGGAATGACCTAGGTGGTTTGCCTAAACATGATTAGTCCAAATTTAATTTATTTTAATAAATAAAATGATTTGAGTAGGGTTTGGTCCAATATGCATCTCTTACACATATAATCTTCTTTTTTTTGAAATTAAAATTCTTATCCTATTTTTTTGGGAAGGAAAGGATCAGAGCTACTATGATTACGTAACTCCTGTGATCACGTAAGTGGTTAGCTTAGTAACGAGATATAAAAAGAAATGATTGGCGAAGAAGAGGGGGTGACTGCGTAAAAAAGAGAGAGGAAAAAACCTAATTAGCTACTGTAAAAAAAAGGTTGATTGAAAAAATACAGAGGGAAAGAAAGGACCTAACCTTCTACTGAAGGTTTAAAAAAAAATCTTTTCAAAAAAAAAAAAAAATTCTTTTCAAAGTCCAAAAATTAAGAAAACACAAGGACAATTTTCTCAAAATGATGAAATCTCATTCTAATAGGCATTGAAACAACATCTACATGGCATTACTCTTCTACTCCTTTCTTTTTATTAATTCATTCTTTTATATCATTTTATTATTTATTATTTTATTATTTCTATGTTTTTTTTTAATTTTCATTATTTTGTCTTCTTTGGTCATTAATTCTAATCTCATTTTCTTTTCTTTTTTTTTATTATTATTTGTATTTCATGTTTCTGGTGATAAATACACAACTGAACCAAGGAAACCCATGGAGAATCCATTAATAAAAGCCAAAAGTCAAAGATCCTGATTTAATTTTTATCTTGCTCTATTTAGTTTATTTTTTTTAGATTTTGAATTTGTTTAATTTATTTTATCAAAGGTTGTAATTTTAATTTTATTTTCTTTATTACTTTTGGTAGATTTTGTAATAGCCCCAATAGTGGGAATAATGAAAAGTCTAGCTTTCTCTTGTTCTTAAAACATTAATTAGTAAATTAGGTTCAATTTGGTAAACCCTAAATTAAAATCAATTGAGGCAGTAGATTAATTTAGGTTGCATGTTAATTAAAATTAGGTTTTTTTAGAAGAAATAATTTAATTACATGTTTGATCTTTTTTATTTAATTATTTTATGTTTTTGGGCTTGTTTGTTGATTTTTTAAGTTTTGGACCCCAATCCCACATTAGGTTCTAACCCATTTAATAAATAGGCTTTTAATTGGATTTTTAAGTTTAATTAATTTTAAAATCAATTTAGGCCCATTTAGGTTAATTTAGACTTAGACCCATTTATAGTTAATAAAATTAACTTAGATTTAGCTCAGCTTATCAATCCCATTTCTTTTAAAACAAATAGACTTAGCCCCATTTTATTTTAAAACAATCAAGATTAGGCCCGTTAATTAATTTTTTTCTTTAAAATTTGTAGACTAAAGGCCCATTTTTTTAGTTAAATTAAAATGAATAGACTTAGCCTCATTTATTAACATATAGGACCACCTTTAGTCCATTTCACTTGTAAATAAAAATGTAGAATTAATTAAACTTTAAAATAAAATTAACATAGTTTAGACTTAGGGATGATGCGCTTCGTATGCATTTTTTACATGCAGTTTTATAACTAGTTTGCTTTAGGGCTAGATGGATGTTTAATTAGGGTTTAATAAAATTGTGTGTAAAAAGAGAATAAGTTAGTAATTCATAAAATAATTCTAAATTAACACAAGATTGAAAGAAGTTGGTATTCCATATCCAGAATCTCCTGGTTGTGGTGCTATCTTTCTTTTAGAGAATCGAGTACCACCATTTTCAATGTATCCTAGTTACTACCCTGGGTGGTGACTCTTCATCTCCACATCATGTCTTTATGATATAGTAGTGTGTTCTCTAAGGCCCTGAGCTCAAACAGTGTCATGGTTGCTAAAATTTTGGGCGCGCACTAAACTCCACTGTCTACAGTGGCAACTCCACTATAGATAAGAGATACTAATTCTACTTGTGTTCTTTAGAATTATTTCATTAATTATTATTTAATTTTTGCATTCATTCTGCATGTCCTTATTAACCGATGGCATTAGTTTATGATTCTATGATTCCACTAGCTTCATTGAGTTATAAATTAGCTAACCATCACTCTTAGCCTTAACTCAGTTCAAAAGAGATTACCAAGCTCATCTAACTAGAGTCTATACCCAATTCCTAAAGGGGGGGGGTAGTCTTCTCTTGAGTTTGCAAAGGATTTTAGGCCCCTCTGACCTTGGCCTATAACTCAAGTCTTAAAGGAGGGAATCTTGCTAAGGGAACCTTAACTTTTCACTAGACCCTAAATGCCTATAATGGCTAGAATTACCCAAATTGCTTATGTATGTTGCCATGAGGTATTTTCTATCTATAAAAGCCCAAGCTCATACTTTAAATAGCCCATATGGGCTAATAAAGATTGGGCTAGACCTTTATACCTAGAAATACTATTCCATGCTTTTATTTCTTTAACAGAGATTTGGCATGTGAGTCAATTCTTGATATCCCCTGTTGATATTAAGGCCAAGACAAAAAATCTTAGGAAAAGAGACTCAATATTGAACATGTGTGTAGGAGGAATAAGGTTGGAAAGATGAATGTTGTACACTTGATTGATACTTGTTATTTGCTACTTGTTGCATAGCACGTGCATCATGCATACATGCATTTCATCCATCATACTAACACTTTATTTTACAACCATTATAGATCCATCTGGGTCTTCTCGTATTTAGGGACAGAAAGGTGGCAAACTAAGAAGAATGAATTTAAGTCCTAAAGCCATAATAAAAGAGATCCTTCACAGACTGGAAAAGAGTCCTATCAAACTGCTTTACCTAAAAGCTACTTCAACTCAAACAGAAGAGATGGAACAACAACAAGGAGGAAATTGGACCTTAGAAGACATTAAGGGAGCTTTGATGGATGACATGAGAGCAATGATGCAAGATGAACTAAGACAAGCCTTTACTGGGTTAATGCCACTAGCTACAGCTACAACTGCACCCATTGCTGTAATTCTACCTGCTATTGATTTGAAGCTTAAGGATGTTGAGAACTACATGATAGAAAAGGCAAAGAGAGAATCACTTGAACTGGTGCAAGACCATGAGTCCAAGCATATGCAAGCACTGACCTAGAAAATGTCCAAGATGGAAGAGCTGATTGGAGGACAACGCATGGGATATTTATTTGACTTTGATGATATGCTGCTAATGGAGGGTAATAAGCTACCTGAGAATTTCAAAATGCCTCAGCTGTAGAAGATTGATGGAACTGGAGATCCTAGGATTCATCTCAGTTAGTACACAATAACTATGAGAACTATTAAGGCCACATTAGCAGTTATCACTAGGTTATTTGTACTATCTTTAGACGGAATGGCTATAAACTAATATCATGGGTTGGAAAAGTTTTTCAGGGCTAATTAGAAAGAACTGTGTACTACTTTTTTAAAACATTATGATTATAACACTAGATTGGAAGCGTCCATTAGGGATTTAAAAATGACTAAGAAAAAATCAAATGAATCCTTTTATGATTTCTTAACCAAATTTATGAACAGGGTAGGATTAATGAAAAATAAGTTGGTTGAGAAAAATCAGGTTAGGATGATAGTCTGTAATGTGTCACCCAATATAGTTGAGAGGCTGTAAATGATGAACCCTAAGATATTTATAGACCTTTATGACGATGGTTTGCAAGCTGAGGAGATTGAAAATGAGAAAAAGAGAATTGCTAAAAGCACTGGAGCAAGAAACTACCCAACTGGGGGCATACAACAGGGAAGCACTAGCCGAATTGTGAAAGTGCATGTTGTTCAACAAGTAAGAGATTCTCTAATTTTTACCAACCTTGGTCAAAATTCTTAGAGTGCCTAATGCAAAAAAGCTTACTTCAACCTTTACCTAATTCAAATCCACCAAACCCAAACACCTTAGGCTATGACCCAAAAAAGCACTACAAATTCCATCAAAACCTCTAACACTCCACAGATAACTACATTTTCCTCAAACATGAAATCCAAAACCTTATAGACTCTAAAAAGATCATAGACTTTAAAAACCCAAGCACAATAAATAATCATTTCCTAAACTACCGAAATGTACAACCCTACCACGATGATCAACTTAAGAGTTAGTGAGAAAGAAGTGTTAAGTTCCTTTAAGGACCTAGAACTTAAAACCAATGAGAAATCTCTTAATGCCCCTAAAGATGTGGAAAGAGTATAAGACTTATTGGGTCAACCTTCAGGTAAGTTTGACTATAAGGTGTTTATACTAAACCACCTTTTTTTGACATACTCTTCGAGTTAATTATGCCTTCAGGATGGGGTGATGAGTTTGATGATGAGAAGCTGCTATACAAGAAAGAAAAATGCACATTTGAGGAACAAGAATATTAAGTCAAATGATGAATAACAGTAGTGAACGAACTAGGTCTCTTACACATGAAAAAAAAAAGACTGCTAGAATAACATGAATGGATTTAAAATGAAACTGGGGAGAAAAATGTAGCTCAAGGGACAAATTGTAAAACATTAAGTCTTCATTCAAAGAGTGAAGATGGAATGATGAAGAATAAGAGCCAATATAAGGGATCACAAGGCAGAAAGAAGTATACAAATACATTGATTATCATACAGCAAAAACAATTGCAAAAAGAAAAGTTCAATAGTACAATGGTCAATCACAAGCTCCAATGTTGAACCATGGACTCCACTTGCTACCCTGGTCATCAGTTCAATTAATTGTATCAGAAGCTTTGACATCATATGTACCAACAGCAAATCATTCAATGCTCAAACCTATAAGTTATTGATGAGGCACCTCGTTCTCATACTCCAAGCTGTAAACATAGCTCTGTTCCAAACAGAAGACCTATTAGGATCATGCATGTCATACATAACATTCATACAGTTGCATACATTTGTTGTGATATACCGACTTTACATAATAAAATCTTTGAGCCTAAACAAGATTATACAAATGCTCTGCTACTAACATTCAAAATTAGTGTTATAAAAGTGCAGGAAAGTAGTTAGAGTATTCACATATAAAGCATTTGAAGAAGTAAAAAAGGAAGAACAACTCTATCAAGGTGAACATGTACTCAATGAGACTTTAAACTTTAAGAGCCTAACAAATTATGGGCCCATCCAATAAGGGAATATCACTAACAATGATACTTATAAAAGCATCATCCTAGAAACCTCAAAAGGATGGATAGGACGCTTAAGCTCCTCAGATTCAACATCCATCTCCATAGTCTCATCTGGAGAATCATTTGGAGTATCTCTTAACAACAGTTAGTCCAATGTAGGGTATGGAATATGGTGATGAGAATGTCCAAAATGCCAACAATACATTTTTTGGCCTTATAAAAGGGAATGATGCACTCAAAACCTAAAATGAATGCACTTTGAAAAATTATTTGATCATGAAATAAGATCTCTAGCTCCTGAAACTTTTTTTTGTAGGAGGTGTCAATAAAAGGAATGAAGCCCTCTACCATAGCATTAATGGAATGGAAAAAATACAAACGCAACCTAAAGCCATAACTTCAATAGTGGAGTATCATGATCTGCGATAAAAAACATCATCATCATAATTAAAAGGGAAGAATGCAAAAGAATAATATTGCATTTTGACAAAATTTCTTCATATGCAAATAAACCATAGTAACTTATGGTATTTTATGCAGGGAAAAATAAAAAGAATGAAGAAGGGGAAAGGAATCAATACATCAATATGAATGGGCCAAATAGTAAATACTAAACACTCATCAAGATAATAAAAGGGAAGTAATAGAACTCCCTTTCCTTAAATTCTATAATAAAGTACCATCTCAATAATAAAATCCATAAATTGAAAGTAAATTCATCCACTTCATGAGATCGTGTGCGAAAAGCCTATCTCATGACCTTTGATCATAATGGCTCTTTTTATTAGCCTTATAGAATTCAGATGTTTAGTTAGCAACTTTGTGTTGAGAGTTTATAAACTCTAATTAATCTAATACTTACTTTACACCTAAATAAGGGAAAGAATATATAGAAATAAAATATGTGGACTTGCAATATAAATTTCTTGAATTTTGAAGTATCATTTTAGTTTTTTGAATAATAAATGTGCATATAATCTACTCTAATGCTTAGAAATGAGTATGAGTACAAAATCCTTTGACAGTATCCATGCTAAGTAATACGAGAAAGGTAAGGGAATACTAAGAAGAGAATTAAAATAAGAGAAAACATAATTTACTCCAATGCTCCAAAATGAGTAAGAGTATCAATGTGAACTTTTGACAGTATCCACGTTGAGTAATACAAGAAAGGTAAAAGAATGCATAAGAGGACCCATGTTAAAACCTACTATATTTACTCTAATTCTCTATACAAGTATAAGTATCCAAAGGACCTTTCCAACGATATCCACCCTGAGTAATATGAGAAAGGTAGGGGAATACTCGGATAAGGAAGGAAAGCATAAAAATAACTCAAAGACTATTTTGATAATCAGAATTCGATCTTTTTATGCTCAATTTTCATAAGTTTTTTTTTAGCAAATTCTCCTTAAAATTTGGTATGGAAGTAAGCTCTTCACTTGGTAAAAGATTTGCTCTCAGCATAAGATGGTTAACGATGCCTCTGACCTTTGCAAATGGCAAATAAATGATAATCATAAAAATAAAAAAAAATAGTGAGATTCATTGACTGCACACTATCTCATGAAAAAGTGATGAATTTTCTCATAAATTTTCAACATTATAAGGTACTTTTGTACATTTATCATGATTGAAACTAACTCCAATAAGTCTGTAAGAATTGCAAATCCAAAAGAAATCAATTAGCAAAGAAATTCTAATCAGTCAACATAGCAAAATTCAAGGTCAGTCAGCACAAAGAATTCAAAGCATTCGACTCAAACAACCAAAGATAAAAATTATGAGCAATTATGGACTGCAGCATCAAAGGCAAGCAATATAAGGGTTGTAGCTAATCACAAGCAGTTATAGACTACAACATCATCAGTGAGCAACGAAAGGGTTACAACTAATCATGAGCATTTATGGATTGTAGCATCATCAGTGAGTAATGAAAGAGTTGTAGCTAGTCATGAGTAGCTATGGACTGTAATATCATCAGTGAGCAATGAAAGGGTTACAGTTAATCATGAGGAATTATAGATTACAACATCATCAGTGAGCAATGAAAGGGTTGCAGCTAATCACGAGCAATTATAGATTGCAGCATCATCAGTAAGCAATGAAAGGGTTGCAGCTAATCGTGAGCAATTATGGACTATACCATTACCAAAGGCAAGCAATGAAAGGGTTACAGCTAATAATGAGCAGTTATGGTTTATAACATTATCAAAGGCAAGCAATTGAAGGGTTGCATCTAATCATGAGGAATTATGGGTTGTAGCATTATAAAAGAAAGCAATGAAAGGATTGCAGCCAATTGATAAGCAATTATAGACTATAGCATCAAAGGCGAGTAATGTAAGGGTTGCAGCTAATTGCGAGCAATTATGGACTATAGCATTATCAAAAGTGAGTAATGAAAGGATTGCAATCAATTTGTAAGCAACTATGGATTGCAGCATCATCGGCAAGCAATGGAAGGGTTGCAGCTAATCACGAGCAGTTATGGAATGTAGCATTATTAAAACATCTTCGGTGAGTAGTTACAGCTAATCGCAAGCAATTATGGATTGTACCATCATTAGTGAGCAATGAAAGGGTTATAGCTAATCATGAGCAATTACGAGTAGTTATAGGTTACAGCTAATCATGAGCAATTATGAGTAGTTATAGGTTGCAGCTAATCATGAGCAATTATAGATTACAGCATCATCAGTGAGCAACAAAAGGGTTATAGCTAATCGTGAGCATTTATGGACTGTAGTATCATCAATGAGCAATAAAAGGGTTGCAGCTAATCAGTAAGCAATTATGGATTGCAGCATTATTAGTGAGCAATGAAAGGGTTGCAACTAATCGCGAGCAATTATGGATTACAGCACCATCAGTGAGCAATGAAAGGGTTGCAACTAATTATGAGCAATTATGGATTGTAGCATCATCAATGAGCAATGAAAAGGTTGCAGCTAATCTCGAGCAATTATGGATTACAACATAATCGTTAAACATTCCAAAAGGAATATAGTGCAGTTCACCAGACACTACACAGTAGTTATGGTATTATTGCTAGACGTTCCACAGGAGCTATAACATGTTCTCAAATTATGAAACACTAAACTTCCTACAAGGAATATAATGAAACTCATTTGCATATATCTCACTAGAAGTTCTACAGGAAATATAGTCAAGCATGCTAAACATAGCATCTTGCTTAAAAATTACATAGCAATTTAAGCATCAATCCATTAATTAGGATACAATTAAGTACCTTAATTCTTTCCTTCTAAATTGTGTGCTTCTATTAATTTGCCACAATTTGTCAAGAAAATAGCGACAAAGGGGGGCAACTATAAGCACCTAATTTTGGGATGCAATTGTGCATGAATGTGATGAAAGCCTCTATATTAATAAAAAAATTGACCTATAGTGTTAAGTTTCACGATTTTAAAGACTAAATTGCAATATTTTTTTAGGTTTAATTACAAAAAAATTTGAATTTTTTAAGGGCATATTTGAAAATGTGCATAATGTCGATCGTTATTGCATCGACATTACGTATTGCCAATCAGCATTACACAATGCCAATCAGCATTTTACAATGTCGGCGCTAAAAATTTTTAGTAAAAATCTTTTTTTTTATTGTGATTGGTCCAAATTTAATTTATTTTAATAAATAAATTGATTTGAGTAGGGTTTGGTCTAGTACACGTCTGTTACGCATATAATCTTCTTTTTTTAAAATTAAAATTCTTATCCTGTTTGTTTTTAGGAAGGAAGGGATTAGAGCTACTGTGATAACATAACTCCTGTGATCACATATATGGTTAGCTTAGGAATGGGATATAAAAAGAAAAGATTGGCAGAGAAGAGGGGGGACTGTATAAACAAGAGAGAGAGAGAGGAAAAAACCTAATTAGCTACTGTAAAAAAAAAGGTTGATTGAAAAAACACAGAGGGAAAGAAAGGACCTAACCTTATATTGTAAGTTTCAAAAAAAAAAACATTTTCAAAGAAAAAAAAATGCGTTCTTTTCAAAGTCCAAAATTCAAGAAAACACAAAGTTAATTTTCTCAAAATGGTGAAATCTCATTCTGAGAGGCATTCAAACAGCATCTGCATAGCATTACTCTTCTATTTCTTTCTTTTTATTAATTCTTTCTTTTATATCATTTTATTAGTATTGATTTTGTTATTTTTGTGTTTTTTGTTTAATTTTCATTATTGTTTTCTTTGTTCATTAATCCTAATCTCATTTTCTTTTTTTTATTCTTTGGGTTTCATGTTTTTGCTGATGAATACATAACTGAACCAAGGAAACCCATGGAGAATCCATGAATAAAAGCCAAAAGTCAAAGATCCTTATTTAATTTTTTCTTGCTCTATTTAGTTTATTTTATTATTTTTTTAGGTTTTGAATTTGTTTAATTTATTTTCTCAAAGTCTGTAATTTTAATTTTATTTTCTTTATTATTTTTGGTAGATTTTGTAATAGCCCCAATAGTGGGAATAATAAAAAGTCTAGCTTTCTTTTGTTCTTAAAAAGTTAATTAGTAAATTAGGTTTAATTTGGTAAACCCTAAATTAAAATCAATGGAGGCAGTAGATTAATAGGTTGCATGTTAATTAAAACTAAGTTTGTTTAGAATAAATAATTTAATTGCATGTTTGATTTTTTTTATTTTATTGTTTTATGTTTTTGGGCTTGTTTGTTGATTTTTTTTGGTTTTGGGCCCCAAGCCCATGTTAGGTTCTAACCCATTTAATAAATAGACTTTTAATTGGATTTTTAGGTTTAATTAATATTAAAATCAATTTAGGCCCATTTAGGTTAATTAGACTTAGCCACATTTATAGTTAATAAAATTAACTTAGATTTAGCTCAGCTCATCAATCCCATTTCTTTTAAAAGAAATAGAATTAGCCCCATTTTTTTAAAAGAATTAAGATTAGACCCATTAATTTATTCCTTTCTTTAAAATTTGTAGACTATAGGCCCATTTCTTTAGTTAAATCAAAATGAATAGACTTAGGCTCATTTATTAACATGTAGGACCATCTTTAGTCCATTTCACTTGTAAATAAAAATGTAGAATTAGCTAAACTTTAAAAATTAACATAGTTTAGACCTAGGGATTATGAGCTTTGTATGCATTTTTTACATCAGTTTTATGACTAGTTTGCTTTATGGCTAGATGGATATTTAATTATTAATAAAATTATGTATAAATAAAGAATAAGATAGTAATTCATAAAGTAATTCTAAATGAACACAAGACTGAAATAAATTGGTATTTTGTATCCAGAATCTCTTGGTTATGGTGCTAGCTTTCTTTTAGAGAATTAAGTACCACCATTTTTGATTTATCCTAATTATTATCCTGGGTGACAACTCCTCATCTCCATGCCTTGTCTTTGTGATATAGTAGTGTGTTCCCTAAGGCTTTGAGCCCTAACAGTGTCGTGGTTGATAAAATCTTAAGTGCGTGCTAAACCCCGCCATCTATAGTTTGCTATATACTTATGTGCTAGATTTCAATCAAATCCTAGAGAGTCTCATTTGAATGCAATCAAAATAATTTTCAAATATCTTTATAGAACAATGCATTTAGGAGTTTGGTATCCTAGGAGTTCTTCCATTGACTTGATTAGTTATTCAGATGTAGACTTTGCCGATAGTTTACTAAATAGAAAGAGCACTTTTGAAACTTGTCAAATTTTAGGTAATTGGTTAGTTTCTTAGTTTACTAAGAAATAAGTTTTGGCTACCTTGTCCACCATCGAGGTGGAATATATAGCGACTAGTTATTGTTGCTCATAAGTATTATGGCAAAAACAACAACTTAGGGACTATAGTATCGACAGTAATTATATTCTAGTCAAATGTAATAATACAAGTGCTATAAACCTTAGTAAGAATCCTATTCAACATTCTAGAACTAACCATATAGACATTAAACATCATTTCTTGTGTGATCATGTCCAAAATGGTGATATTTTTCTTAAATTTGTTATTCAAATCATCAATTAGCAGACATTTTACTAAGCAAGCCTCTTTGTGAGGAAAGATTGAATTTTATTAAGTATGAACTTGGTATGATAGATGGTTCGAGCTTGTCTTAATGACTTCTTAAATTACTTAATTGATGGTTGGACTTCTTGATTTGAAAAAGTTCTTATTTTCATAAAAATCATGCATAACCATATTTTTCATTTATTTTTACTTTCTATATATTTTTCATTTTTGATACCTTATCATAATTACATTTTAAGAAAAGTTATTTTTAGCATTTCTAATTTTTAAAGATGTATAATTTTTGCTTTAAAATATTTCTTATTTTAACTATTAAGTATTGAATTTCATTCAATCAATTAATTACTTAAAATAAGCAAATTTGTTTTATATACATGATTTGTTATATTAAAAATTTGCATGAATTATTTTTATAAAATTTTTGTGATTTATTGATTAATTTATAATATTTACTTAAAAAATTAATTATTTGAAATACGAAATTTTCCTATTTAAATGCTTAATTATGTTGATTTATGATGATAATTATGATAGCATTTAATTTGGTTTTTATTTCCTTCAATTTTCTATTAATTTTGTCTCTAGGGACCTAATTGTCAAGTTTTAGGGGTATAATTGCAACTTTTTTGAAAGTTCAGGGATGTCTTCATAAATTCCATTATGAGTCGTTGGAGGTTGCTTGTGACTAGTGCATTATGTTAGAAGGCAGTGCCCCTCATGAGCAATGCTCACGATCATGAGATGCTTATAAGAAGTAGTTTAATAAAACAAAAATCTTTTTCTTAAAAGGATTTAAACTCTTTTTTATTGTTTCCTATTCTAAAATGGTAACCTACATTTTTGCATGATTATTTTAGCAAAAATTAATTTTTTTTTAACCTAATTCAATTCTATATAAGCCCCTTATTGACCTCTCCTCCTCCTCACATCATTATTTTACAACCAAACTCTTTTTTCTAAGCAAAAATCCTCTTCTCTCTCTTCTTAACTCTTAGTTATTTTCTTATCATCTCCATGGCTCCCAAAAAGAAGACTACATGAAAAGCTTCTTCATCATCAAGGAGAGCTACCAAAGAGCAACATAAGAAGACTCCACCTATCTCTTACTCCTCCACATAAATTAGGCAAAGGTTAACTCAATTTAGCAAAAGGAAGATCATCTCTTCTAAATTTATGTCACAAGAATCCTTGGAAAAGATAAGATACTATAATGAAGTTAAGACCTTGCTTGAAAGGGTAGGTATTTATGATTTTACTTTCAACGCTCTTCCTACCTATCCTTCTCTAGTCCATGAATTTCTATTCTCTTATTGCTTGAGAGTTCAATTCATTAATGACTGAAATCCATTAAATAGCATGAGATTTAGGTTAGGTGGTAGAGATAGGTTTCTTACTTATCAACAATTTAATGAGATTTTTATGTTCAAGCAAGGAGGTCTTACTACTCCTAACTCACATTGTCCACCTAATAATTTTTGGATTCAATATGCTAAACCCAATGCTAGTGTGTTTGTTGCTAGCAATATAAAATCTTTTCTTTTTTCATTACAATCCCTTTGGTATATGCATCGTTTCATAACCTATTCTATCCATTCTAAGGGTCTTAGCAATGAGGAAATTTCTTTTGATGATATCTTCCTTTTTTGTTGCTTTGTTAAGAATGTGGATGTTGAATTAAAGAGATGGCTTCAATGAAGATTATGGTTAGTTAGTGATAATGTGAGTGGGAGCATATGTGTTGGTTGAATCATTACCAAAATTGCTAATTATTTTAAGATCAGTTTGAACAATGTTCTTTCTTTTCCTCTTTCCTTTCTTGATTAAAATCTCTTAAAAAATTCTAAATAATTCAAGTTAGTCAGAGGCATATGGGTATGGAAGAATGAAGAGGGAGGTGAAGATGTTGATGAGGAACTTGCTCATGATTTGGAAGACATTAAGCAAATTGGGAATTGAGGTATTAAAGGAGTTGGACTTAGAGAAGAAGATCCCCAAGAGGAAGATCCTACTGAACCTCAAGTACCTCTTTAAAGGAAAAGAGCAAAAGGACCAACAATCTCTCAAAGTGTTGATAAAGAACTTGCTTAGGTTGGAGGATTCTTTGATAGTCTCTCCATTGTTAAATTCAACTTCAACACTAAGTTTGATCAAGTAGACACTAAACTTGATCATTTTGAGCATAGGATGGACCATATGGAGTATGATATTTATCAATTGTATACTGATCACAACATATAATGTTCTTAGCCTCCTCCTCCTCCATTCCAAGTCCCCAAGATGTACACAATTCTTAGATTTTTATATTATTTTTAGTATTTTATCATGTTTTAATTATTTTGGTTCTTGATCTTTTGTTTCCTTTTCATTTATGTTTACGTGTCTTGTCTTATTTGTCTTTCTTCCTTTTTTTTTCTTTAATAAAGGGGGAGAGAAATTGTAATGTTAAGTGATAAGTGTTTTGTTAAGTGTTATCTTTATTTTAGTGATTTTTTTTTTAATTTCTTATCATGTATTATGCTATGTCTTTTATTTAATAAAGGGGAAGATATTTCTTCTTATGCATATATACCAAAATTTTATCTTTCTTATGTTTGCTTTCAATTGGTATCAATACTATGCAATTTGTTAAAAATTATTTGAAAAGGGGGAGATTTTGGTATTTATTTATTTTTCATTTGGTATCTTCTTAATAAAAGGGAGGATAATTTTTTTTAACATAAAGGGAAGAAAAAAAATTATTTAATAAAGGAGAGAAGCATTTTATTTAAGATTCATATAATTATTTGCTATGCTTATTTGTTATGTTTATATTTATGTTTACGCTTATTCGGTATCACTTTTTTTACAAGAGAAGATGTGTAAAACCATGTCATTTGTGTTATATATTTGATATAATTTGATATATGCTTTGATATCCTTATATATATATATGTTCTAATACATCATTTTTATTATGCTTTTTATTATGCTCTGATACATGATAAAATATTGATAATTCTTGTCCTAAAATTATGCATATATTAAGGGGGAGCAAATAAACTATTGCATCTAAATATGATATAAACACATAATTTTTTTTATTATTTATTACATTGGTTGTCAAAGCAAAAAAGACGGAGATGTTGACCATTTGCATAATCAACCCTTAATTTTGACTTTGACAAGCAAGATTAAATTACTAATTTTTTTATTTAAGTGTGTAGGAATTTATTTAAATTATTTGTTCAAGACTTGGTGATTTGAAATACTCTATAAAATGAGCATTTAAATGGACTTCAATATAATACATCGACCTATACAAGTGTCCAAGTTAAGAGAATGCATTAAGGGATTAAAATGTCAATTTTTGAGCTACTTGTGCTCACGAGCTATCCTTTATTTGTTAGTATAGATATACCCTAGTGCCATTTCTTGTAATATAAATGATATTGTACTTTTATCCTTATGGCAATATAATATTCATTTAGATAAAGTGTTTGTTTATTTAAGTGTTTACCTTGAGCATAATGTTATATGAGTTTATTATCAAATGTTGATAATATGAGTGACAAATTCATTTAGTGCATATGCTATAAAACGTTCATAGTCATTGGATTAATAAATGGGTCGTATTAATCTGTAGACTATCACCTCTATCATTTTTCCTTAATTGGTATATGATATCGATAGTGGAAGGTAGTTAGTCTCATGCTACTTGGTATGAGATATCATAATAGACATGTGGATGCTCATGTGATGGGTAGACCAATTAGCGACGTAAGATAAGTGATTGCGTGGAAATTCACTTTAGTCAACAATCACAATCTTAGACATAATGGTGCATATAGTCCTTTGACATGAGGCAACACGGTCATCCATATATGGTTTATTAAAGTTTGTTACCACTTACGTACCTGTGCTAGCCACATATGGGTATATGGCATGTGGTGGCTCTAGTGGGTTCTATGTAAGGATAAGTGTTCGGCCAAGATGGAACTCATTACCTAGAGTGAGCCAAAATGAGATCATATGCTATCTAAGTTGTTCTCAATGAATAAGTACTTGGCCAATTCAAACTTGACTTACCCAAAAAGTGTTTTGATGCTAGAAAGTGTTTCTGGTAAAAGTCATGTTTTATTAAGAAATGAACTGAAGATGAGGTCATATGATTAAGGCAATTAGAGTTTGACTAACCATGACTCTAGCCAACATCGAGATCTTCAAATGAAGGGACATTAAGTGCACAGTAATTATGTTTTATGGTTCTTGTGAATTAATGGATAGCATTCATTTCCAATTGGGTAGTCATGAAATCTATGCTGGGGGCCACTCACGTTTTATGGAAACTAAATGTGATTAATTGGATTTTCATATTTAGCTTAGAAAGAGTTTCCAATAACATTAAAAGTTAATATTCCTAAACCTAGTAAGTCACATGCATAAGAGTAGCACCGATAATGATATTTATTAATTTGATTATTAATTAAAGTTTTTAATTAATTAATTGAATTAATTGAATTAGATTTTTGCTTATACAAGGATTTAGCATATCTCAAAATCTAATTCAAAGGTTGGGACTATTATATATTAATTTGGACTTAATTTAACATGTGATATTAAGTCTAAGGACCAAATTAATATTTGCCAATAATACTACTTTGGATATGTACCATAAGATGGACCTTGTATATGTAGCTTAATGGATGATGCATGGGATTGGACAATTAGGTGTATTATTAATATAGGCCTTCTTTAACTGTTAAATAAAGCCCATAAGACTAATTAATGGATGTGGTAGAGATGGGCTCATTTAAAGTTAAATAACCCTAAACCCCATTTACTAAAGGAGGTGCCACATAAGCATGACTATATGATGATTATGGTTGCATGGTCACCACTTAAGCATAGCTTTAAATGTAATATGATTGCATAGTTGACAACATGGAGATGTGTCATAATCATGCACCTTAAGTTTGTGGTCAATCTCTACATGCATATAGCTTATTTTACAATTAAAGTGAAAAAATAAGCACATGTATGAGATTGTTTATCCTACACGCAAGCTTAAGTTAGTGGAGAATCTCTACACATGCAAATTAGTCTTTTACATTTAGTGGAGTTTCTCTACACACTTGATACTTCAATTACCACTTACATTGGAGAAAACACTAAGAGAAAAAATAAGAGTTAAGTCTTTATCTTCATCTTTCTTCTAAGTGTTATAAGTGTGTGAGTAAGAGATACAAGAGTTGTGTTTCTTCATAAGTCCATTGTCATCATCCTTTGTACAAGAGTTATGCAAGTGAAGGCTACATTTAAAGGAGGCAAGAAATCCTACATCATCCATGCAAAGAGAGGAACTTTAACAAGCGTTCGGGTCACCAACAAAAAGGAGCTTATGGGTAGAGATTCTTCAATAGCTTGGAGTCATTCCAGTTCCACTTGTGTGTTTCAAGCTAGAGGCTTCACACTTGGGGAGCTAAGAGCTTGTAGATTTTCATCAACCATTTCCTAAAGCCTATCAAGTGTCCTACCAACATTTGGAGTTTGTAAGTGTTACTAAACTCTAGATGTAGGTCTCTTGCCATGCTTTGTGTTTTTAGTTGTTTTATGAATCTTTAATTTATATTGTCTATTAAGCATACAAGTAATTACTTATATAAATTCAATGTGTTATGATCTTGGTGGTTTTAGAATACTTGCCTTCATACAAAGGTTACACACTATGAAAAAATTTTGAAATTTATCCTAACTGATTTTGTGCTCATACCATGCTTCCGCTCATATTCATATGTGTGTAATCTATTCCTTCATTATTCCCCCTATCTAAGCCTTCTATGAGCCATTTAGAGCAATATATCTAGGCCGTTCACTAAAGCTCCTCATTATCGTGAGCCGATCATTAGGGTATGCCAGATAGCTTCAAATGGACAAATTTAAATGCAATGATCTTCAAAATTGCTCCTCACAAGCTAGACACTGCCCTCACAATCGTGAGTGGCATTGCGGATGCTAAAAGTCCAATTTGAATCAATGATTATTATAAGACTTTGGATACACAATTAATGCCTCCAACAACCATATTTTTGGAGCTCAATCTATATAAATTCTCTAGAGTTTTTATTTTTAATAAGTTACACACTTTTATTATCAAAAACTCTCTCATAATTCATTGAGCAATAATTTTATTTTATCAAAATCTTTATATTTGAGTAACTCATGTGAGAGTTAGTTGTGTGATAAAAATAGGACTTCATCTTCATCTAATTCTTGGAATAGATTAAAAGGGAAGTGAGGTATATTTCTAGTGGAATTGGTTTAAGTGTTTGGTCATTAAAACACTTGGGAATTGATTTAAGAGAGAGCCGAGAAACTCTTATTTGTTTGGTTGAAGAGTTAGCCTTAAAACTCTTGATTGTGTAAGGTTGAAGAGTGAGCCTCAAACTCTTGGGTAATCTCAATCTTGTGAATAAGATTGTAGGTATTGAAAATACAAACTTTGGGATAAGTTAGGTAGAGATATAGGTTTGTTGAGAATTTGAACTCCTTAAATTCTTGTGTTCATTGTTCATCCTTCTCAATCATCCTTCAAATTCTTTTAATTTTATAAAAAAAACATTAATAAGCCTTATTCACATCCTCTAAGGCACTTTCATAATATGGGTTAGTATAATGATTAGTGTTATATATATATAACAAAACATATTTGCTGCTTCATTTTCAAAATTGTGGAATACAACAGTTGTAGCCTACTGCGATCATTTTGCCACTCTCCACCCATCAGTTATTTTCCTTAGATGTTAAACTCTTGCCTCCCTTATTTTTGTTATATGTCTTCTATTTGTAGTCTTGTTTCTCATTGGATTTTTTTTACAAGCATCATTATCTAAAAGTGTATATATTCAGATAAAATAGTGACTTTCTTTGTTTACAAAGACTTGATTATTATTCTTATTTACAATAATTAAAAAAATAGAAATTCATAATCATGTAGCTATCTCATATTAACTAAAGAAGCCATCAAAATAACAAATTCATGATCTAATTCCACATATGAATACCTATCAAACAAAGAAAAATTATATTATGGACATAAAAGGATTGATTTATAGCATCAGTACTAAGCAGTAATTCCAATAGTAGAACTTTAATTTATGTAACATACTATAACTGCTAAACATAAACAACTAATCTAGTAAATACATCAACATTGCATAAGAATATCATATATATACTTTACAACTACTAAACCATGAAAGAATTTATAAGATTAAGTTAAGATCAATGATCCATTATTTGATTTATTTAAATTTTAGCCAATGATTTTGGATGCTAAGGGATAAATGATAACTAAATCTCTACATGAATTATGATGTTGGTTGAGGTCATAAGTCACTTATTACATTGGCATGGCAAACATTAATTATCTTATCTTTGTAGAGCCTTGGTGGGCATTATTTATCTTGGTAGGGCCTTTTAGTGTTTGAGCCAATAATTCTGCTTATAATTAAAGACAAGTAGCATTGCTTTTCTACCTAAATTCTTTAATGATGCCTGTCTAACCAAAGTTGAAAGAGAAATAAAGAAAATGACCATCTTTCTTGTTTTGGTAAATTTCCACTATCCAATTTCTTTCTTTTTCATCTCTTATTCACTTGCAATTCATTATTTCTTTACTTGTGATGGAAGCTATAATCACTATTATGAGAGGTGCTATCCTTTTTGCTCCCTGTCAGGCCTTACCAAGGAACAACAAAAATGCATATAATTAAACATAGGGAGTGCATGAGGAAATACTTGTACAATGTGACCAGACTACTTACAATGGTGGAGCTACTACCCCAACAATTGTAACCTGATTGTCGGTACAAAGATAACAAATTCATTATTAGATTCTACATGTGAATACCTATCAAACAAAGTTTTAGCCTAAACCAAAATTATATTGTCAATTGTCAATTGGAGGTTTGCTATATATATATATATATATATATATATATGCTCTAGTATAGTAGCACAAATAACATGAATAGCTTAAAAATAATAAATGAAAGGATGAATGAAGTTGAAACTGAAGGGAAGTGGAAACTCAAGGGTGTGGAAAAATAAAACTGAAAATATAAAAGGTAAAAGGATAGAAAACTAAAGAAATTTTGAGGTTTAAGTGTTTGTTGCCCAGCATGCCGCATATCAAAATTATAGGATATCAATCTGAGGTGCTAGCTTTATTATGTTATACATAAATATAGATATAGGTAGATATAGATATAAATAGAATTTTTTTATCAGTAAAAAAAAAACTTTAACCATTAACATTAAATAACAAAGTACAAAACATCATTCTAAAGAACATCTTTGAGCTATTTAGGTTTATTGCTCTATATGTCTCCTTTTAATAATAAGAAATCATTCCTAAATAACCAATCCACTGCAGTATTTGCCTTCCTACTGATGTGCACTATTATAACTATTTCTTCACCAATTTCTTTCTTACTTTATTGAATGTCTTCAGTTACTGTCTTGATCTCCCATGGTACACCATTTGGATTGGAGTTTACTACTTGCACTACTAACTAGGCATCTGACTCAATAAATGAATTTTTCAAGCTATTGAGCTTTGTAAATTTAATTACTTCTCTTATGGCTAGAGCTTCCACCATAAGCGAGTTCGAGCATTTCATTTTCTTTGTTATAGCTTGAATTATATTTCCTCTATGATCTCTGCACATGAAAGCAATTTGTGCTTCCTTCTTCGAGTTTTCAAAGGCAGCATCACAATTGAGTTTTAGTTCCCCTTCTCTTAGGAGGCTCCATCTTTGTTCTTGATTACCTTAATCTTTTATGTCTTGTGTGGATTGATCTCGGTACTGAGTCCATTCCCTCTACTACATTTGAGCTTTGATTATTACCTCAGTTGAATCCCCTTCTTTTCCTATATGTTTCTTTGCTTCCACAGTTGCCAGTAAATACTTACAACCAGTTCAACCCTTTGTTATTCTTGTTCTTGACTGAGCATGTCCAACACCTCTTTCCACTATATTCCAAATGCGTGAAATCCCCTATCTAAGGGGTCTATAAATGAAATTTGAGCCAAACCAAACTCGTTTAGCAGGGGAACATAGAAATAGTAAGTGTTCAAGTGTTTCTTCCCCATTATTGCAAGTTGGGCAAGATACTTCCATCTCAAAACCTCTTCAGATCAAGTTACTATGAGAGGCAATGGAATTATTCATACTTCTCCAAATACAAAACTTGATCTTTTTTGAAGTTTTCATTTGCTACATTGACTTCCAAACTTTCTTGTTTAGTGATGATGATGGTGCTAAGTTTGAGGGTTCTTGTGCCCTACTTTTATTGCTTTTGAGGAGATTGTACTTAAATTTCATTGTATATCTCCTTTTTTTTATCAAAACACACAATCCTATCATTTCCTCTACTTACAAAAATTAGGATTTGCTTAATAGCTTCTACTTCTGCTTGATTGAATAGTTAGTTCAGCAAGCTTGAGTTCCACTTATTAAGAACTTGATCAATTAGTTCTCAGACCATGTAAGGGTGATCACTAGGTAAGGCCATGGACCTGAATTTGAAGCTGTCTAAACCCAAAACCATATGTTGTTCCATATGCTGATTCAATTTCCATTTGACCCATTCCATCAGCAACCTTCTTTCAGAACCTCTCAGCTAAGTAGGAGACTGCTCCAAATCCAGGACGGGCTATTTCCTTTTTTTTTTGTCTCCAATAGTGAAGAGTGGGGGAAGCATAAACTTTTTGAGAGTTTGGAACATTATGTGTGAGGGTTACTTATCAATCTCCAACACTATGTAGCTAGAAGGGATTTGTTGAACAATCACATCTCCTTAAACCCCAAGCCGCCATTTAGTTTATTTTTTGTGATATTTCCCCAAGCTACCCAATGAATCAACTTTCTCTTATCATGTTGCAACCATCAAAATCTTTTGATTAGTTGTTCCATTCAGTTCGTGACACTTTTTGGAATTTTGAGCAACGTCATTAGATAAGTTAGAGCGGCTTAGAGCACTGCTTTTACTATAAAATCTCTATCAGCTTGCGTGAGATACCTAGACTTCCGCCCTTGGATTCTTTGAATGTATTAAGGTGAGAGCTCAAGAACACATAGAAAAGAAACCATAAAATAAGTTAAAATCACACACTTTTTATTAACAAAAGGTTGCTTTATATAGCAACAAGATTAAAATAGTAAAATCATCAAACTGACATGTACTACACAGTTCCATAATTCATTAGCTAGCTGAATCCTTAAAACGAGGATGATCTCTACTTTTTAACTACTGAAGTGAGACCATATCTACAACCATACTTCTGTATATTATAATAGAAAATAAATAAAATAATTTTGCCCAAGTATCAGGCAAAGTCTCAGTTTTGTCAACACTCCTCCTTGAGACTTTGCTTTGAGACTCCAAGCATTGTTCTCAACTCCTCAAAACATGAGTTAGGTAAAGCTTTTATGAAGAAAACTACAACTTATTCTTCTAACCTACAATAAGTGAGACAAATCCATTATTTCCTTTTAGCTTCTTTAAAAAAATGAAACTTGACCTCCTTGAATTTGAATTGGACATGTCTAAAAACATCTTTTGAGAGGTTAAAGCTTGAGCTACATAAGCCATTTTTAGCTTGCCTTTATAATTAAACTTTTGTAATTTAATATTTTCATATTTCTCTAATTTTGGAGCATTTTCTATGCTTCTTTGCTACCATCTTTTGAACTTTACTATTTTCTTTATGGTCTAAAAATTTTGAGAAGCAAATAAGCATTTTTCTTGAGTTATTTTTCTTTCATGTGCTTGAGAACTCATAGAATTTAGCTTGTTTGAAGTATCAACAACACTTGTATCTTGAACTTTTAAACTAGAAGATGAATTTGTTGAAAGAACTAATTTTAAAACTCCTCAGTTCTCTTAACTCTTGCTTTTCATTAACTTTAACATCCTTGGCTTTCTCAGAATTTAAACTTAAAGAATTTAATCTTAATGGAAAACTTTTGTTAACCATCTTAACCTCAATTATCTCATCATCATTTTGATTGAAAATTGTGCATGAATGATTCTTGAACACAACATAATAACCTTTTTCAACCAACTGAGGCACACTAAGCAAGTTTTATTGTAAAGATGGCATAAACAAAACATCTAAAATTATTTTTGTACCTTGCTTTGTTTGAATAGAAACAATCCCTTTTCCTTCAACTTGTACTTGATCTCCATTGCCTAGCTTCACTTTAGTTCTAAAATTTTTGTCCAAATATATGAAAGAAGCTTCATCCTTAGCCATATGACTTGTGTAACCACTATCAATAAACCAAACTTAATCTTCATTTTCCTAAGTGGAAATTTGAGTTGCCATAAACAAATGTTCTCCTTGTTCTTGTACCAAATTGGTGGTATGCTAATTTGGAAATTGTTATTCAACATTGCTTGCAAATTGAGGCTGATTTTGTTATTGGCCTTTTTTCTTTTGTTTTCAATACTTGATAACGTGCCCAAACTTCTTATAATAATGACATTGAGCTTTCTTCCATCATTGAGCTTTCTCTCATGATGGTTGGTTTTTTGGCAATGACTGTAAGGTAGGAATCTTCCTTTCTAATGTTCTTTGTTTTTACTCGCAACTTTCTTGCCTTTTATAGTTCTTATCACAAAAAATTCTTTTGTAATGTTTAGAGATTTATAATTTAGAATTATGCTTCATATGGAAAGCACCCTTAACTGATTCTTGAGTTCTTATAGAAGTTCTCTCTCTTCTCTTAAACTTGAAACTTGCTTATTAGTTTAGCAACAGTCAGCCTTTTGAGGTTATATGATTCCTCAATAGTTGAGACCTTAGCCTTAAACTTCTCTGAAAGGCTAATAAGTACTTTCTCAATAATTTTATGCTCCATAACCACTTCTCTAAACAATTCTCATCTGATTTACAAGCTGCATCACCTTAAAAGAATATTCCTTGACAACCTCACATTCTTTCATTTTTAAATTCTTAAACTCTCTTTTAAGAGTGAGTAATCTAACTGTCTTCACTCTTTTATGACCTTTATTCTCTTCTTTCAGCTTATCCCACACTTGTTTAGCTGATTCAAGAGCCAATATATTGATGAAAATATTATCCGGTAGAGTAGAGTGAAGGACAGTAAGTGCCTTATCTTTTTTTAACAGCTCTTCCTCATGTTGCTTCATTTGGGCAATGGTTGGATTTACCCTAAGAGGTGAGGATCTCTACCTATGACTATTACTTCCCATAGGCCCAAAGACTTTAGGTATGACTTCATATTAACCACCCAAATCTGATAATTCTCACCTATAAACATATGAATAGGAGAGGAAGAAGTGTTTCCATAAGCCATCTCTGTCTTTTTAAAAGTGTTTATACCTCATAAACACTTAAGAAACTCAGCCTCACACCACTCAACTCACACATGTCACAATCCCTTTAAGAACATGTAAAGCTTTAATAACATTTGTTAAGGTGAGAGCTTAAGAACACATAGAAAAGAAACCAGAAAATAAGTTTAACTCACACACTTTTCATTAACAAAAGGTTTCTTTATAGCACAACAAGATTACAACAGTAAAATCATCAAACTAACATCTACTACATCAGTCCCATACTTCATTAGGTAGCTAAATCCTAAAACAAGGATGATATATACTTTTTAACTACTTAAGTGAAACAATACCTATAACCATATTATTATTTATTACAACAAAAAATAAACAAAATAATTGTGCCTAAGTGTCAGGCAAAGACTGAGTTCTATTAATAGAATGATCCTCTCTATTAAATAGTTGTACTTATCTTTTTGGATTTTCCCCAATCAACTGGGACTTTTAGATATTTGGCAATAGTTATTGACTCTTCCACCTGCATCAATTTGGTTATTTCACTTCTCAACCAATATGGAGTATTGGAACTAAAGATCATACCTAATTTCCTTAGGTTGATCTTCTATTCAAAAGCTTGGCAATAGTCTTAAAGCACCATTCTTAAAGTACTACTTCATTAGTGTTGGCTTTCCTAAACAAAATGGCGTGATCAGCAAATTGCATGTGCATTATTGCTTCACACCTTCTGTTGATTTTGTATCCATATAATTCCTTTTCCCTAGCTTTTTTTATTAGCAATCTTGCAAGCACATCCACTACCATAATGAAGATGTAGGGGGATAAGGGCCCCCCTCTGTTAAACCCCTCATAAGCCAAAAGAATTCTTATTCTTCTTCATTAATAACCATTGTATAGCTAACAGTAGTTATGCATTGCATAATCAAGTTTACCCAACTTTTATTGAACCAAATTCTAGTCATTACCAACTTTATAAAGCTCTAATTTACCCGATCATATGCCTTCTCCATGTCCAACTTGAGTGCCATTAGGTTTTCTTTTCTATTTCTTTTAGCCTTCAACCCATGTACAACCTCATGTGTGATGATGGCACTTTCATGTATTCTTCTATTGGGCATAAATGCTATTTTTTGAGTACTAATCAGTTGATTAAGCCATGTCCAGAGGCGATTGGCCATAATCTTTGTAATAATTTTGTAAGTGAAGTTGTGATAATTGATTGGTATGAAATCGACTACCTTCTTAGGGGCTTGAACTAGAGCTATTAATATCTTTTTCAAGGTTGGATTCAACTGATCCAAAGTGAAAAACATCTTCATTATCTCTATCACATCACTTATGACGGTTTCGAAGTTGAGCTAAAAAAGGCTCCTGCGAAGCCATCCGGGCCAAAAGCTTTAAGGCTCTCCATTTGGTTCACGGCCTTTCTCACCTCTATTTATGTAATTGGGGCTAGAAAAGACTAATTGATTTATTCATTCATCAAACAAAGGATGATATCGATGATATCCTGTGTAACTGAGTTCATATCTTCTTTGTACAAGTTTATGAAGAACTCTCCAATCTCTTTTTTTATGCTCTCCTCCATGGTTAGCCATTCTCCATTCTCTCTCCTTAGTCAGACTATTCTATTTATAGTTCTTCTTAATATAATAGACAAATGGAAGTACTTAGTGTTCTTTTCCCCCTCCTTTAGCCAATCGATTCTAGACCTTTGAGCCTAATACAAATCCTCCTCATTCCAAAGATCATTCAAACATTTTTTAGTTAGACTATTTCCTCTTTAGCTAAGTCATTGAATTCCCCCTCTAATAAATCAGTTACTTATTCTTCACTCCTTTAACTTTTTTTCTTAGAGTTATTGAAATTTCTCCTGCTCCATTCCCTCAATGATTCAGAGCACTTAAATAGCTTTTGTGCTAGATTCTTTTTGACTCTTTCATCTTTGTCTCTCTCCAATACCTGCCTTATTACCTCTTTACACCTTGCATCCTTATGCCACTTAATTTCATATTTGAACCCTCGTTTGGCCCTAGATTTGTTCCATTTTAGTTTGATGATTAGAGGTATGTGGTTCAAGGCACTAAACCCTTCATGGATAACATGTGCATTTTCGAAGATGTGTCTCCATTCTGGTATAGCTAGGGCTCTGTCCAACCTCACTATAATTTTTGCACTCCTTGATTGCCAATTGTGCCAGGTGAACCTATTACCTTTGAAATCAAATTCTAGTAGATTTCTCTGTTCCATAAAGTCCATAAGGGGTGTATCTTGAGTCTAGTTGAAGGCTGCTCCCCCTTGCCTATCATTTGGATCTTTATACATATTGAAATCCCCTGCTTTGAGCCAAGGGCCTTTCCGACAATGAGTGAGAGTTGAGAGTTCTGTTAGAACCCGCTGTCTGTCCTGTTTCTCTGGGGCACCGTAGAAACCAGTGAAGCACCATTCATTTTCCTCTTGTATTTTTAGATCTATAAAATGTTTGCTTGTTGCTGTGAGTTGAATCGCCCAATTGTCTTTCCACCAGACTGCTAGACCGCCTGCATTACTGACAGGGTCTACATATTCTCCATGGCTAAACTGGTTGGATCTTCTTAGTTGTTCCAACCACTACGGGTCAATCTTGGTCTCAATGAGGAATACCAAATTTGGTTTGTAGTTTCTTAGGAGATCTTTCAAATACCTTGCTGTTTTTTTGTTGCCAATGCCTTGGCAATTCCATGACAATACACTCATTTTCCTGAGAAAATTAACTAGAACTAGAATGATAACTCCCATATCTACTTAAACCCTAGGATGCTTTCAGTTTGAGAGAACACTTACATATATAGATAGAAATAGATTAGTGTTTGTATTTTTATTTTTTAATTATACAAATTAGTACCTATTACCATTTTCAATTATACAAGTGGCGTCTCTACAACAATGCCACAGAGTCACTAGGATCCTCCTTGCAACCATGGCCTCGCTTATGCCATGCCAAGGCCATGGCTTTTCTGCTGTAAAAACTCACCCATCACTATTTTTTGAAACAAAGAGCTCATGGACGACATTTTTTTATTCTACTTCACTAGAATTTACTTTATGAATCTCCCTCAAATATCCTTTCTCTTGCTTTGATTGCCTGCAATGTGCAGAAAACAGTGGATTCAATATCCGAAAGCAACCTGAACTGCACATGCTTACTGCACATGATAATAATTTTCTGTAAAGGATAGCAGCCAAAACCTGATTTTCCCAGTTTGCAAAAAGTGTCCTGAAAGCAAGCAGGCTTGCTTGAACACATGATCCTATTGCCAGTCCAATCAAAAGGCCCTTCCCTGTTAAATGTGCAACAAAGGCTAACACAGCAGCTGTTGGTGTACCTACCAGATAATACGAACCAAGGTTCACATACGCTCCCATCTTCTGCCATCCGCTTCCTCTAGCAACCCCTGTTGCAGATGAGAAAACAATACAACAACAATGTCATACCTTGACAGCAACAAGCATTGTAGATCTCGTACTTGCTGATTAAGCTTGCAGCCAGCTGCAATTTATCATGTCGAATTCCAGCCGACACATACATTAAATAGAAAGTAAAAATACTTGCCTGAGAAAACTGTTTGTAGGCTGTCCATGATTACTGACAGACAAAGGAAAGGACCCATATCTGCAACATGATCTACAATTGCCTTCTCACTACTAAATGCATATCCTAAAATGTGGCGACAAAGGAAGAGAATTGCGCTTATAATAACCACCTCTGCCAATGCAAGAATCATTATGGCCGCAACAGCCATTTTTGCTGCCTGTGAATTTCCAGCTCCCAACTCATTTGAAACCCGAGTGCTGGAGAAGTAGTACACTAAGTTCTTTCAGAAGATTGATAATTGAATTGAAAGAATTTATCGCAATGGAACTATAAGTACACACCTTACAGTTGCCCCGAATCCATATGGAATGAAATAGTGCAGATAAGTGATGGTAAAGCTGCAAGAAATGACTAGCAGAAGTTAAAAAAAAATTACAACCTTTTACATAATTAAATTAAGTGAAGCCAGTACATACAAGAACCGTGAATACTACCATAAAGAAAGCACTGATGTCTCTACTTTTGGATTTGGTAAAAGCCCAGATAGCAAAATGAGCACCTCATATGACCACCATTCAAGGCTAAAAAAATTATCATTCCAAAGCAAATGATCGTATAAATTATACTAGAGACGAAAAACTATAGTCTGATAGAAAGCCTTTTTAATTAAGATATTACCAAGTCATTACTGCAGAAGGAACTGCGAAACGAAAGAACTCCCTTGTGCTCAAGAACACATCCTTCAAGATTACAGACCGAGTTTTTTCACATTTCGAAGAATACTTCATGTAAAGCCCAAGCAAGATAACATTCAGCCAATATGATAAACTGATGGCTACTGCAGCTCCTGTACATTTCAATTCTGCTCTAAACACTAGAACCCAGCATAATGGTACATGGAAACACAGAGTAGCAAATGAGCTAAAGAGCATTGGAAGGATCAAACTCTGAGTTTGGAAATAACGAATCAATGCCTGAAGAACAGCGTACGAAAACAGGTTAGGAATAAGCCAAATTGAGTATTTTCGCGCTACTTTTGCAATTGAAGGGTCTTGGCCTATAAGGATCAGTAGCTTGTCAGTGAAAACCCAAAGAAGGGATATAGGAAGACAGGCCAAAATCAAACATATGATAGCAGTGTAAGTGTAGGTTCCAAGTTTTTGATACTGCTCTGCTCCATAAGCTTGCCCGCATAATGTCTCTAAAGCTCCAGCCATTCCAAACTGTTTAGCAGTCGTAAAAATTTCGTTTTAGTGAAGCATTAAAGTTAAATCTGGGATTAAAAAAAACTTAAGTGCATTTGTTTGTAGATCGGTTCTCAATTCAACTTTGATATGTTTGCATACTTCATTTTCATTTAGCAATGACGTCCAAGATCATTGCTCTAGAGAGTTACATAGCATTGAACTATTTAACAAATGATTTAAGGTTGCTAATTGTCACAGACCATTTGTCAAAACTCTGACCCCGTGACATAATGCTCTTCATAGTGTAAACACCAGTTAACATGTACGCATACATACATACATACATATATACACACACAAAAGATTAAAAAAAAAAGTCTCACATCCATCAGATTTTTTTACTACATAAACGACCCTAATCAAGCTATGTAAGTGTAGTCTGATACGTCATTAAGATGGTTGAATTATTTGAATCAGTTATCAAATATGGTCTTGGGCTAGTAGCCCAGTAATCGAATACTGAGAAATGATTCATATATAGATAGTTTAGAAATTTAGAAGCAAAGATTATAAGGAAAATAAACTAAAGAGTATTACAAGAAAACTGAAGCCAGTAACACTGGTAAAGGAGGTAGCAATAGAGACTCCAGATAGTGAAAGCTCATCAAGGTGGCCAACCATCACCATTGAAACAACCTGCAAGAGATACTGCAAAACTGTGACAGCCACCATTGGAGCTGCTACATAGCTCACTTTTTTCAACTCTTTCAAATTCACCATCCACTTGATAGCCATTTCCACTGTGATCCCCTACTTCCATGCCTCCTCTCTAATATATTTTCTCTCATATAGTATAAGTTCACAGCTTGTAAATTCCTTTCAGAGCCTGTAGGATACAATACAGGTGGAGAATGATTCAGCATTAATTATGGTTAGTGCCTGTCCACTTAGATAACTTATTGCTTTATTACCTTGTCCTTTGGCAATAAATAATTTGTTCATCATCACTTCAACCTTTATAATTATAATTGTATACGTATGTGTATGGGTGGATATTTGAATTAATTGTTTGGGAGGTTATTAAATTTTATATTAAATTTTATTTTAATTTCATAACTTTAATCTATATATTTTTTATTATAAAATATTAATTTTAATTATACTGAGAAATTATCCTCACATTCTAACTTAATCAAAATTATCATCTCATACTACCATCTCACCTTTTTCATAAAATTATCAACTCATACTATCATCTCATCTTGTTGACCATAATTTTATTTGACTTTTTTTTTTTCTTTTTTACAGTATATCTCATAAGATTAATGATCTTCTGAATAAGGTGACATGCAAAGTGACATAATAAATTTTATTGAATTGTACTATAATGTGGCAATATCAGTATTTTGTGTTATTTAAATTAATCAAAATTATTTTAAGTGATTTCCTTATATAATTAAAATTAATATTTTATAACTAAAAAATATAAATTGAAATTATGAAATTAAAATGAAATTTAATATAAAATTTAATAACTAAATGCAATTTGCCGGTGGATATTTGCACTATGATACTTTATAAAAGTGTTACCTGTTCATATTATTAAAACATAAATATTTTAATTTTAATACTTATCTCTTATCATGAATTTTTTTATTTACTCTATTTTTAATTTCTAAGTAAATTCAAAATTTTTAAAAAGTATAATATATTTATTTTTTATTATTTAAAAATATTTTTAGATTTAAAAATATTTTTATTTCATAGAATATACATATTTAGGATTTTTCAAAGAATGTTATTTATACATTGTTTAATTATTTAATTCAAAAAAGGCATTGGTTGTTGAATGTTTTTAAGTTATAACAGTATATTTTTCTTTTATGTTCTTTTATCAATTTAGTTATCACGTTTAATGTATACGACGACTGATAATTATTTTGTTACATTTCAGATTTAAAATTATAAAGATGTATATAAAACATATTTTATTTATGTGATTAATTATTTTTAAAATTTGTTAATATAATATCTATAATTTTATATTTAGTCAGATTTTTACTAATTTTATTAGATTTGTAATTATATATATATATATAGAGAGAGAGAGAGAGAGAGAGAGAGAGAGAAAGAAAGAGAGATAAGAATGGATGCAAAAAATTTGAAGTTCACCAAAATTGGATGCATTTGACTCACGTATCAAATAGACAAACTTTTTAATAGTTTAGATTTGAGTCATATATCCGTAAATTCTTTTAAATTTATTTTCCTTATAAAAATTATATACTTGCCCTATATATATATATATATGTATATCCAAATGTTCAATGTAGACCTTCAATTATGGCGAGAAGTTAACATAGGTTCTCATTGGCCAAAAGAAACTATATCATTGATTAAATTTTAAGATACAAGTAACACAGTAAGATTTTACAGCTACAAATCACATAAACTAATCTTACTCTTAAAACAAAAAAGTAAAAGAAGATAACATCAGAAAAGAAAATAAATACAGTCACATACACGTCGGTTTAATGATGTCACATCTGAGGATTTTTATTTTGATAGATAAAAAAGCCAAATTTTGATCTAAAAGAATTTGAACTCTGAATGATAAGTCGAAATAAAACTTCAAAATCTTCAGTGTAATAATGAGTGTGACAAAAAATTTTGAATATTAGATAAGTCAAATCAAGAATTTTCTCAAAGATAATAGTGTATTCTTCTTCAACTTCTTCAATAGAGACACAAAATTTAAATCTTCCTTACATACCTAAAGAACTTTCATGAAGAGAAAACACAATTTCCACAAAAAGAGAGTAAAATAGGGATATAATTATAGATCTAGATAATTTATAATTTATTCTAAGAAAGTAACAAAAAAAATGTATAAGATAAAAGGAGGGGACCGATTTCCGGCCAAAAATAGCCACAATTCAGTCCCTGTAATGATGATAGCCAAGAAACTTAACCAAACAGAAGAAAACTCTACACAAGAAGAGAGAGAAGAAAACTTTCTGGTGTTAAGATTTTTTTTTCTCAAAATATATCCATTTAGTTTTAAATTTTTTGAATATTTTTTAAAAGTGTTTGGTTCAATGGATTTAAGTAGTTTATAGATGTTTTTTTCTCAATCAGCTAAATTTTAAATGCACTCCCAAATGAGCAATTGATAGTTGTTTTTTATCCAAATTAACTATAAGATTTTATTAGCTCTATTTTGAAGTTTTTTTCTCATCAATTGGTAAATGATTTATATTTATTTTTAATTTAGACTAGTATATCCTTATTAAAAATAATTATTAACAAATAACTTCTATTAAATTAAATATGTATGATTATTTTTAGTATTCATAATAAAATAAATGGTATTTTAAATTATAATTATAATTAAATAATTATAAGATTTACACCTATAATTTAAAAAAAAAAAAACTTATACAAATAAGATTTATTTATTTATTTTTGAGAGAAAAAGAGATTTATTAAACTATGCTCTCATGAGCTAAAATAGGAACAAGAAAATCAGGAGGTGAACACCATTCCTGGACAGTCCGTAACTAATGCAGCCTGAGAACAAGCATAGGCTAAAAAATTAGCTGATTTACGGACAAATTTAAGATGCACATTCCTAAAGTGCTTCAACAACTCACAGTAGTCATTAATAACAAGGCCAGTAGGAGACCGAAAGCTAGGATTCCTTATTGCTTGGACCACCTGCAAGCAGTCCGATTCAACAAGACAATCATCGAGGTTAAGAGACTGCAACCAACTCAGGGCTTCCTTGATGCTGAAAGCTTCAGCTTCATAAGGGGAAAGTGGGAAAACGAAACTTCTGAGCTCTACCACGCACAAACTGACCATGCTGATCCCGTAAAACAACACCAAAGCCCACAAAACCATGATGTGACTAGTTAACTCATTTTTAATAATATTTATTTTAATAATTTATCTTTAATAACATTTATTTTTTAAAGTTCATTTTTAAATAATTTCTATTAGAAATTTTAATAATATATAGATAAAAAAACTAGTAAACTATTATTTATTACTATAATTTATTTTTCAATAATTTACATACTTAAATATTATATAAAATTATATTTAAAAGAAATTTTTACAAAATAATTCATATTTATCAATTATTAGAAACCATTATTAGTTATATGCTACCATAAAGAATTGAACCAAATAAATCCTAAATTTATATAAAAAATATATGTATATATTTTTAAAAAAATTCAAAAAGTTTCAAAAAAAAGTTTAAAATATTATATATATAATTCAAATAAATTCAAATTAAATATTAATTAATCCTTTTTAATAATTTATATACTATATAGATTCCAAATTTTACCGTAGATTACAAATAACTTTGAAAGGTACAAATTAATGTCTTTATTTATATAAATTTTATTATTATACAAACTAATCTTTAACTTTACAATGCATAGTCATTAGTTAAGAATTATAACTTTAACATATCGTATTAAATAAAATAAAATTAGTTATTTTTTAACTATACTAAAAAAAATTATTGAATGAATGATAAATATTTGTTAAAAATTAAAAAAAAAATTGAAATGAAATATCGACAAAAATTATTCATGATGTTTAATATATAAATTGATATATTATTAGAATAATTATGTTTGTAATCTATTTTTTTCAATTTTTTGTTCTATCAGCTTGAAAATTATAAATTTTTGTCGATATAAAGATTACAAGATGATATAGTAAAAAGGTAAAAGAAAATAATTTCATATGTTTGTCAATAATGTATTGTGAATATGAAATGTTTTTAGTCCATTTCGATTTATTTATATTTTATTATATTTGTGCAATTGTAAAATCAATAGGAAAAATGATACGGACCCACTAGACGACCTGCTCTAGGAACCCGTTCAACATGAACCCAAACTCACTCTCTCAAGGAAAGTTCAAATCAAGTTCCAATTCAGACATAGAGAACCTTCACCTCATGTTTAGTTAGTCCAAACAACCAAAGCTATATCAAAACTTTAACCTTTTGAACAATAACAAACAAGGAACAAAGGTTATTAAAAAGACGCCACAATCTACTGTCTGAAAGCTAGATTGATAAGTCACAAAGGTTGTCACATGGTTAACCACCAAGTAACCAAAGAGAATCCTCTCTAAATTTTATTAATCATCCATGATTGCATACCCTCTAGGTTACATAAAATAAGGCCTTTATATAAGCTTAAAGAAACCCTAAATAAAACCTAATTAATATCCTAACTAAATAAGAAAACAAAATCCTTCTTAAATAAGAAAATATAATTCTACTTAAATAAGAAAATATAATCCTAATTAAATTCGGATTTACTTATTCAGCACATTGTAGCACACTTTTCAATACAACGATGGCCGAATTAACTTAAGCCCAAAACATAAAAGTTTTAGCCCTTGTTGTTATCTTTCAGCAGCATCTTGAATCACTTCATTTGGATCTATATTGAGTGAGATACAGCCCATTTACTGATGTATATTCAGTCTGCCCAGTATTATTCACGATCTGCTAATCTCTCATAATTTTAGCTCAGGTATAAAGCCGAATTAACTCTGGATATATTCATCAAAGTTGTAGATCTCCTTCTTAGCTTTCAACCAACTAAAACCTTAGGTATATCAAACCTAAGACCCTTCGTTACAAATTGATCAAATCAAACTTAAGGTATAAAATCTAATTGATATGACCAACTAAAACCTTAGGTATATCAAACCTAAGACCCTTTGTTACAAATCATTCAATTAAATCAATCTAATACCAACCAAATAAAAAATCATAAAAAAAACATTTTTTTTTTTGACACAAATAGAAAAATTTTAAAACCATAATAATTAAAAAGTAAATTAAGGATACGTAGAATTGAATTGAACAAAACCTGATTTGAGCCAAGCTCTGATACCAAGTGATACGGACCCACTAGACGACCTGCTCTAGGAACCCGTTCAACATGAACCCAAACTCACTCTCTTAAGGAAAGTTCAAATCAAGTTCCAATTCAGACATAGAGAACCTTCACCTCATGTTTAGTTAGTCCAAACAACCAAAGCTATATCAAAACTTTAACCTTTTGAACAATAACAAACAAGCAACAAAGGTTATTAAAAAGACGCCACAATCTACTGTCTGAAAGCTAGATTGATAAGTCACAAAGGTTGTCACATGGTTAACCACCAAGTAACCAAAGAGAATCCTCTCTAAATTTTATTAATCATCCATGATTGCATACCCTCTAGGTTACATAAAATAAGGCCTTTATATAGGCTTAAAGAAACCCTAAATAAAACCTAATTAATATCCTAACTAAATAAGAAAACAAAATCCTTCTTAAATAAGAAAATATAATTCTACTTAAATAAGAAAATATAATCCTAATTAAATTCGGATTTACTTATTCAGCACATTGTAGCACACTTTTCAATACAACGATGGCCGAATTAACTTAAGCCCAAAACATAAAAGTTTTAGCCCTTGTTGTTATCTTTCAGCAGCATCTTGAATCACTTCATTTGGATCTATATTGAGTGAGATACAGCCCATTTACTGATGTATATTCAGTCTGCCCAGTATTATTCACGATCTGCTAATCTCTCATAATTTTAGCTCAGGTATAAAGCCGAATTAACTCTGGATATATTCATCAAAGTTGTAGATCTCCTTCTTAGCTTTCAACCAACTAAAACCTTAGGTATATCAAACCTAAGACCCTTCGTTACAAATTGATCAAATCAAACTTAAGGTATAAAATCTAATTGATATGACCAACTAAAACCTTAGGTATATCAAACCTAAGACCCTTTGTTACAAATCATTCAATTAAATCAATCTAATACCAACCAAATAAAAAATCATAAAAAAAAACATTTTTTTTTTGACACAAATAGAAAAATTTTAAAACCATAATAATTAAAAAGTAAATTAAGGATACGTAGAATTGAATTGAACAAAACCTGATTTGAGCCAAGCTCTGATACCAAGTGATACGGACCCACTAGACGACCTGCTCTAGGAACCCGTTCAACATGAACCCAAACTCACTCTCTCAAGGAAAGTTCAAATCAAGTTCCAATTCAGACATAGAGAACCTTCACCTCATGTTTAGTTAGTCCAAACAACCAAAGCTATATCAAAACTTTAACCTTTTGAACAATAACAAACAAGCAACAAAGGTTATTAAAAAGACGCCACAATCTACTATCTGAAAGCTAGATTGATAAGTCACAAAGGTTGTCACATGGTTAACCACCAAGTAACCAAAGAGAATCCTCTCTAAATTTTATTAATCATCCATGATTGCATACCCTCTAGGTTACATAAAATAAGGCCTTTATATAGGCTTAAAGAAACCCTAAATAAAACCTAATTAATATCCTAACTAAATAAGAAAACAAAATCCTTCTTAAATAAGAAAATATAATTCTACTTAAATAAGAAAATATAATCCTAATTAAATTCGGATTTACTTATTCAGCACATTGTAGCACACTTTTCAATACAACGATGGCCGAATTAACTTAAGCCCAAAACATAAAAGTTTTAGCCCTTGTTGTTATCTTTCAGCAGCATCTTGAATCACTTCATTTGGATCTATATTGAGTGAGATACAGCCCATTTACTGATGTATATTCAGTCTGCCCAGTATTATTCACGATCTGCTAATCTCTCATAATTTTAGCTCAGGTATAAAGCCGAATTAACTCTGGATATATTCATCAAAGTTGTAGATCTCCTTCTTAGCTTTCAACCAACTAAAACCTTAGGTATATCAAACCTAAGACCCTTCGTTACAAATTGATCAAATCAAACTTAAGGTATAAAATCTAATTGATATGACCAACTAAAACCTTAGGTATATCAAACCTAAGACCCTTCGTTACAAATCATTCAATTAAATCAATCTAATACCAACCAAATAAAAAATCATGAAAAAAAAACATTTATTAGCATGAACAAATCTTGAAATCTTCCTCTTTGGAGCTAGGATCACATCAACCTCATTTATATTTTATGAGCTAGAATATGGGATTTGTGTTGTGAATACATGATTGGAACATTGGATATCTTGTGTGAAACCATTTGCACAAAAATTTGCACGAGTTCACGTTTTGCATTCAAAGATGCGCAAATGTGCACAAATCGTGGATTCAATTAAATCAATTGGATTTATGAGTTTCAAAAGCTGAAACATGTCTTTAGGATTGGAAATTTGTAGTTGGAGCATTGGATTACATGTTTTAAACAATTTGTGTATAAATTTTGCACGAGTTAACATTTTGCGTTCAAAGAGGCGCAAATGTGCAAAAATTGCGCATTCAACAATCTCATTTAGATTAATGAGTTTAAAATCCTATAATATATGATTATTGCTAATAATATATGATTAGAACACTAGATATCGTGTCTAAAGCCATTTGCGCACAAATTTGCATGAGTTCACGTTTTGCGTTCAAACATGCACAAATTGTGCATTCAATTAAATCAAGTACATCTAAGAGTTTTTGATTGATGGAATATGTCTTTAGGATTGAAAATATATAGCTGGAACACTGGATTACAAGGTTTAAACAATTTGTGCTTAAATTTTGCACGAGTTAAAATTATGCGTTCAAAGTGGCATAAGTGTTCAAAAGTTGTGCATTCAACAATCTCGTTTAGATTAATGAGTTTAAAATCCTAGAATATATGATTAGTGTTATGAATATGTGATTGGAATATTATATATCTTGTCTAAAACCATTTGCGCACAAATTTGCGCGAGTTCACATTTTGCGTTCAAACATGCGTAAATGTGCACAAATTGTGAATTCAATTAAGTCAAGTAGGTTTGTGAGTTTTAAAAGCTAGAATATGTTTTTACGATTGAAACTATGTTGTTGGAACATTGGATTACATCTTTTAAAAAATTTGTGCATAAATTTTGCACGAGTTGACATTCTGCGTTCAGAGAGGCGCAAATGTGCAAAAATTATGCATTCAACAATCTCATTTATATTTATGAGTTTTAAAAGCTAGAATATGTGAACAGTGCTGTGAATATGTGATTGGAACATTTGATATCTTGTCTAAAACCATTTGCGCACAAATTTGCACGGGTTCATGTTTTGCGTTCAAACATGCGCAAATTGTGCATTCAATTAAATCAAGTAGATTTATGAGTTTTAAATGTTGGAATATGTCTTTAGGATTGAAAATATGTTGTTGGAACATTGGAATACATGTTCTAAACAATTTGTGCAAAAAATTTTCATCCGCTAACATTTCACATTCAAAGAGGCGCAAATGTGCAAAAATTGTGCATTGAAAAACCTCATTTATATTTTATGAGCTAGAATATGGGATTTGGGTTGTGAATACATGATTGGAACATTGGATATCTTGTGTGAAACCATTTGCACAAAAATTTGCACGAGTTCACGTTTTGCATTCAAACATGCGCAAATGTGCACAAATCGTGCATTCAATTAAATCAAGTGGATTTATGAGTTTCAAAAGCTGAAACATGTCTTTAGGATTGGAAATTTGTAGTTGGAGCATTGGATTACATGTTTTAAACAATTTGTGTATAAATTTTGCACGAGTTAACATTTTGCGTTCAAAGAGGCGCAAATGTACAAAAATTGCGCATTCAACAATCTCATTTAAATTAATGAGTTTAAAATCCTATAATATATGATTATTGCTAATAATATATGATTAGAACACTAGATATCGTGTCTAAAGCCATTTGCGCACAAATTTGCATGAGTTCACGTTTTGCGTTCAAACATGCACAAATTGTGCATTCAATTAAATCAAGTACATCTAAGAGTCTTTGATTGATGGAATATGTCTTTAGGATTGAAAATATATAGCTGGAACATTGGATTACAAGGTTTAAACAATTTGTGCTTAAATTTTGCACGAGTTAAAATTATGCGTTCAAAGTGGCATAAGTGTTCAAAAGTTGTGCATTCAATAATCTCGTTTAGATTAATGAGTTTAAAATCCTAGAATATATGATTAGTGTTGTGAATATGTGATTGGAATATTATATATCTTGTCTAAAACCATTTGCGCACAAATTTGCGCGAGTTCACATTTTGCGTTCAAACATGCGTAAATGTGCACAAATTGTGAATTCAATTAAGTCAAGTAGGTTTGTGAGTTTTAAAAGCTAGAATATGTTTTTACGATTGAAACTATGTTGTTGGAACATTGGATTACATCTTTTAAAAAATTTGTGCATAAATTTTGCACGAGTTGACATTCTGCGTTCAGAGAGGCGCAAATGTGCAAAAATTATGCATTCAACAATCTCATTTATATTTATGAGTTTTAAAAGCTAGAATATGTGAACAGTGCTGTGAATATGTGATTGGAACATTTGATATCTTGTCTAAAACCATTTGCGCACAAATTTGCACGGGTTCATGTTTTGCGTTCAAACATGCGCAAATTGTGCATTCAATTAAATCAAGTAGATTTATGAGTTTTAAATGTTGGAATATGTCTTTAGGATTGAAAATATGTTGTTGGAACATTGGAATACATGTTCTAAACAATTTGTGCAAAAAATTTTCATCCGCTAACATTTCACATTCAAAGAGGCGCAAATGTGCAAAAATTGTGCATTGAAAAACCTCATTTATATTTTATGAGCTAGAATATGGGATTTGGGTTGTGAATACATGATTGGAACATTGGATATCTTGTGTGAAACCATTTGCACAAAAATTTGCACGAGTTCACGTTTTGCATTCAAACATGCGCAAATGTGCACAAATCGTGCATTCAATTAAATCAAGTGGATTTATGAGTTTCAAAAGCTGAAACATGTCTTTAGGATTGGAAATTTGTAGTTGGAGCATTGGATTACATGTTTTAAACAATTTGTGTATAAATTTTGCACGAGTTAACATTTTGCGTTCAAAGAGGCGCAAATGTACAAAAATTGCGCATTCAACAATCTCATTTAAATTAATGAGTTTAAAATCCTATAATATATGATTATTGCTAATAATATATGATTAGAACACTAGATATCGTGTCTAAAGCCATTTGCGCATAAATTTGCATGAGTTCACGTTTTGCGTTCAAACATGCACAAATTGTGCATTCAATTAAATCAAGTACATCTAAGAGTCTTTGATTGATGGAATATGTCTTTAGGATTGAAAATATATAGCTGGAACATTGGATTACAAGGTTTAAACAATTTGTGCTTAAATTTTGCACGAGTTAAAATTATGCGTTCAAAGTGGCATAAGTGTTCAAAAGTTGTGCATTCAATAATCTCGTTTAGATTAATGAGTTTAAAATCCTAGAATATATGATTAGTGTTGTGAATATGTGATTGGAATATTATATATCTTGTCTAAAACCATTTGCGCACAAATTTGCGCGAGTTCACATTTTGCGTTCAAACATGCGTAAATGTGCACAAATTGTGAATTCAATTAAGTCAAGTAGGTTTGTGAGTTTTAAAAGCTAGAATATGTTTTTACGATTGAAACTATGTTGTTGGAACATTGGATTACATCTTTTAAAAAATTTGTGCATAAATTTTGCACGAGTTGACATTCTGCGTTCAGAGAGGCGCAAATGTGCAAAAATTATGCATTCAACAATCTCATTTATATTTATGAGTTTTAAAAGCTAGAATATGTGAACAGTGCTGTGAATATGTGATTGGAACATTTGATATCTTGTCTAAAACCATTTGCGCACAAATTTGCACGGGTTCATGTTTTGCGTTCAAACATGCGCAAATTGTGCATTCAATTAAATCAAGTAGATTTATGAGTTTTAAATGTTGGAATATGTCTTTAGGATTGAAAATATGTTGTTGGAACATTGGAATACATGTTCTAAACAATTTGTGCAAAAAATTTTCATCCGCTAACATTTCACATTCAAAGAGGCGCAAATGTGCAAAAATTGTGCATTGAAAAACCTCATTTATATTTTATGAGCTAGAATATGGGATTTGGGTTGTGAATACATGATTGGAACATTGGATATCTTGTGTGAAACCATTTGCACAAAAATTTGCACGAGTTCACGTTTTGCATTCAAACATGCGCAAATGTGCACAAATCGTGCATTCAATTAAATCAAGTGGATTTATGAGTTTCAAAAGCTGAAACATGTCTTTAGGATTGGAAATTTGTAGTTGGAGCATTGGATTACATGTTTTAAACAATTTGTGTATAAATTTTGCACGAGTTAACATTTTGCGTTCAAAGAGGCGCAAATGTACAAAAATTGCGCATTCAACAATCTCATTTAAATTAATGAGTTTAAAATCCTATAATATATGATTATTGCTAATAATATATGATTAGAACACTAGATATCGTGTCTAAAGCCATTTGCGCACAAATTTGCATGAGTTCACGTTTTGCGTTCAAACATGCACAAATTGTGCATTCAATTAAATCAAGTACATCTAAGAGTCTTTGATTGATGGAATATGTCTTTAGGATTGAAAATATATAGCTGGAACATTGGATTACAAGGTTTAAACAATTTGTGCTTAAATTTTGCACGAGTTAAAATTATGCGTTCAAAGTGGCATAAGTGTTCAAAAGTTGTGCATTCAATAATCTCGTTTAGATTAATGAGTTTAAAATCCTAGAATATATGATTAGTGTTGTGAATATGTGATTGGAATATTATATATCTTGTCTAAAACCATTTGCGCACAAATTTGCGCGAGTTCACATTTTGCGTTCAAACATGCGTAAATGTGCACAAATTGTGAATTCAATTAAGTCAAGTAGGTTTGTGAGTTTTAAAAGCTAGAATATGTTTTTACGATTGAAACTATGTTGTTGGAACATTGGATTACATCTTTTAAACAATTTGTGCATAAATTTTGCACGAGTTGACATTCTGCGTTCAGAGAGGCGCAAATGTGCAAAAATTATGCATTCAACAATCTCATTTATATTTATGAGTTTTAAAAGCTAGAATATGTGAACAGTGCTGTGAATATGTGATTGGAACATTTGATATCTTGTCTAAAACCATTTGCGCACAAATTTGCACGGGTTCATGTTTTGCGTTCAAACATGCGGAAATTGTGCATTCAATTAAATCAAGTAGATTTATGAGTTTTAAATGCTGGAATATGTCTTTAGGATTGAAAATATGTTGTTGGAACATTGGAATACATGTTCTAAACAATTTGTGCAAAAAATTTTCATCCGCTAACATTTCACATTCAAAGAGGCGCAAATGTGCAAAAATTGTGCATTGAAAAACCTCATTTATATTTTATGAGCTAGAATATGGGATTTGGGTTGTGAATACATGATTGGAACATTGGATATCTTGTGTGAAACCATTTGCACAAAAATTTGCACGAGTTCACGTTTTGCATTCAAACATGCGCAAATGTGCACAAATCGTGCATTCAATTAAATCAAGTGGATTTATGAGTTTCAAAAGCTGAAACATGTCTTTAGGATTGGAAATTTGTAGTTGGAGCATTGGATTACATGTTTTAAACAATTTGTGTATAAATTTTGCACGAGTTAACATTTTGCGTTCAAAGAGGCGCAAATGTACAAAAATTGCGCATTCAACAATCTCATTTAAATTAATGAGTTTAAAATCCTATAATATATGATTATTGCTAATAATATATGATTAGAACACTAGATATCGTGTCTAAAGCCATTTGCGCATAAATTTGCATGAGTTCACGTTTTGCGTTCAAACATGCACAAATTGTGCATTCAATTAAATCAAGTACATCTAAGAGTCTTTGATTGATGGAATATGTCTTTAGGATTGAAAATATATAGCTGGAACATTGGATTACAAGGTTTAAACAATTTGTGCTTAAATTTTGCACGAGTTAAAATTATGCGTTCAAAGTGGCATAAGTGTTCAAAAGTTGTGCATTCAATAATCTCGTTTAGATTAATGAGTTTAAAATCCTAGAATATATGATTAGTGTTGTGAATATGTGATTGGAATATTATATATCTTGTCTAAAACCATTTGCGCACAAATTTGCGCGAGTTCACATTTTGCGTTCAAACATGCGTAAATGTGCACAAATTGTGAATTCAATTAAGTCAAGTAGGTTTGTGAGTTTTAAAAGCTAGAATATGTTTTTACGATTGAAACTATGTTGTTGGAACATTGGATTACATCTTTTAAAAAATTTGTGCATAAATTTTGCACGAGTTGACATTCTGCGTTCAGAGAGGCGCAAATGTGCAAAAATTATGCATTCAACAATCTCATTTATATTTATGAGTTTTAAAAGCTAGAATATGTGAACAGTGCTGTGAATATGTGATTGGAACATTTGATATCTTGTCTAAAACCATTTGCGCACAAATTTGCACGGGTTCATGTTTTGCGTTCAAACATGCGCAAATTGTGCATTCAATTAAATCAAGTAGATTTATGAGTTTTAAATGTTGGAATATGTCTTTAGGATTGAAAATATGTTGTTGGAACATTGGAATACATGTTCTAAACAATTTGTGCAAAAAATTTTCATCCGCTAACATTTCACATTCAAAGAGGCGCAAATGTGCAAAAATTGTGCATTGAAAAACCTCATTTATATTTTATGAGCTAGAATATGGGATTTGGGTTGTGAATACATGATTGGAACATTGGATATCTTGTGTGAAACCATTTGCACAAAAATTTGCACGAGTTCACGTTTTGCATTCAAACATGCGCAAATGTGCACAAATCGTGCATTCAATTAAATCAAGTGGATTTATGAGTTTCAAAAGCTGAAACATGTCTTTAGGATTGGAAATTTGTAGTTGGAGCATTGGATTACATGTTTTAAACAATTTGTGTATAAATTTTGCACGAGTTAACATTTTGCGTTCAAAGAGGCGCAAATGTACAAAAATTGCGCATTCAACAATCTCATTTAAATTAATGAGTTTAAAATCCTATAATATATGATTATTGCTAATAATATATGATTAGAACACTAGATATCGTGTCTAAAGCCATTTGCGCACAAATTTGCATGAGTTCACGTTTTGCGTTCAAACATGCACAAATTGTGCATTCAATTAAATCAAGTACATCTAAGAGTCTTTGATTGATGGAATATGTCTTTAGGATTGAAAATATATAGCTGGAACATTGGATTACAAGGTTTAAACAATTTGTGCTTAAATTTTGCACGAGTTAAAATTATGCGTTCAAAGTGGCATAAGTGTTCAAAAGTTGTGCATTCAATAATCTCGTTTAGATTAATGAGTTTAAAATCCTAGAATATATGATTAGTGTTGTGAATATGTGATTGGAATATTATATATCTTGTCTAAAACCATTTGCGCACAAATTTGCGCGAGTTCACATTTTGCGTTCAAACATGCGTAAATGTGCACAAATTGTGAATTCAATTAAGTCAAGTAGGTTTGTGAGTTTTAAAAGCTAGAATATGTTTTTACGATTGAAACTATGTTGTTGGAACATTGGATTACATCTTTTAAAAAATTTGTGCATAAATTTTGCACGAGTTGACATTCTGCGTTCAGAGAGGCGCAAATGTGCAAAAATTATGCATTCAACAATCTCATTTATATTTATGAGTTTTAAAAGCTAGAATATGTGAACAGTGCTGTGAATATGTGATTGGAACATTTGATATCTTGTCTAAAACCATTTGCGCACAAATTTGCACGGGTTCATGTTTTGCGTTCAAACATGCGCAAATTGTGCATTCAATTAAATCAAGTAGATTTATGAGTTTTAAATGTTGGAATATGTCTTTAGGATTGAAAATATGTTGTTGGAACATTGGAATACATGTTCTAAACAATTTGTGCAAAAAATTTTCATCCGCTAACATTTCACATTCAAAGAGGCGCAAATGTGCAAAAATTGTGCATTGAAAAACCTCATTTATATTTTATGAGCTAGAATATGGGATTTGGGTTGTGAATACATGATTGGAACATTGGATATCTTGTGTGAAACCATTTGCACAAAAATTTGCACGAGTTCACGTTTTGCATTCAAACATGCGCAAATGTGCACAAATCGTGCATTCAATTAAATCAAGTGGATTTATGAGTTTCAAAAGCTGAAACATGTCTTTAGGATTGGAAATTTGTAGTTGGAGCATTGGATTACATGTTTTAAACAATTTGTGTATAAATTTTGCACGAGTTAACATTTTGCGTTCAAAGAGGCGCAAATGTACAAAAATTGCGCATTCAACAATCTCATTTAAATTAATGAGTTTAAAATCCTATAATATATGATTATTGCTAATAATATATGATTAGAACACTAGATATCGTGTCTAAAGCCATTTGCGCATAAATTTGCATGAGTTCACGTTTTGCGTTCAAACATGCACAAATTGTGCATTCAATTAAATCAAGTACATCTAAGAGTCTTTGATTGATGGAATATGTCTTTAGGATTGAAAATATATAGCTGGAACATTGGATTACAAGGTTTAAACAATTTGTGCTTAAATTTTGCACGAGTTAAAATTATGCGTTCAAAGTGGCATAAGTGTTCAAAAGTTGTGCATTCAATAATCTCGTTTAGATTAATGAGTTTAAAATCCTAGAATATATGATTAGTGTTGTGAATATGTGATTGGAATATTATATATCTTGTCTAAAACCATTTGCGCACAAATTTGCGCGAGTTCACATTTTGCGTTCAAACATGCGTAAATGTGCACAAATTGTGAATTCAATTAAGTCAAGTAGGTTTGTGAGTTTTAAAAGCTAGAATATGTTTTTACGATTGAAACTATGTTGTTGGAACATTGGATTACATCTTTTAAAAAATTTGTGCATAAATTTTGCACGAGTTGACATTCTGCGTTCAGAGAGGCGCAAATGTGCAAAAATTATGCATTCAACAATCTCATTTATATTTATGAGTTTTAAAAGCTAGAATATGTGAACAGTGCTGTGAATATGTGATTGGAACATTTGATATCTTGTCTAAAACCATTTGCGCACAAATTTGCACGGGTTCATGTTTTGCGTTCAAACATGCGCAAATTGTGCATTCAATTAAATCAAGTAGATTTATGAGTTTTAAATGTTGGAATATGTCTTTAGGATTGAAAATATGTTGTTGGAACATTGGAATACATGTTCTAAACAATTTGTGCAAAAAATTTTCATCCGCTAACATTTCACATTCAAAGAGGCGCAAATGTGCAAAAATTGTGCATTGAAAAACCTCATTTATATTTTATGAGCTAGAATATGGGATTTGGGTTGTGAATACATGATTGGAACATTGGATATCTTGTGTGAAACCATTTGCACAAAAATTTGCACGAGTTCACGTTTTGCATTCAAACATGCGCAAATGTGCACAAATCGTGCATTCAATTAAATCAAGTGGATTTATGAGTTTCAAAAGCTGAAACATGTCTTTAGGATTGGAAATTTGTAGTTGGAGCATTGGATTACATGTTTTAAACAATTTGTGTATAAATTTTGCACGAGTTAACATTTTGCGTTCAAAGAGGCGCAAATGTACAAAAATTGCGCATTCAACAATCTCATTTAAATTAATGAGTTTAAAATCCTATAATATATGATTATTGCTAATAATATATGATTAGAACACTAGATATCGTGTCTAAAGCCATTTGCGCACAAATTTGCATGAGTTCACGTTTTGCGTTCAAACATGCACAAATTGTGCATTCAATTAAATCAAGTACATCTAAGAGTCTTTGATTGATGGAATATGTCTTTAGGATTGAAAATATATAGCTGGAACATTGGATTACAAGGTTTAAACAATTTGTGCTTAAATTTTGCACGAGTTAAAATTATGCGTTCAAAGTGGCATAAGTGTTCAAAAGTTGTGCATTCAATAATCTCGTTTAGATTAATGAGTTTAAAATCCTAGAATATATGATTAGTGTTGTGAATATGTGATTGGAATATTATATATCTTGTCTAAAACCATTTGCGCACAAATTTGCGCGAGTTCACATTTTGCGTTCAAACATGCGTAAATGTGCACAAATTGTGAATTCAATTAAGTCAAGTAGGTTTGTGAGTTTTAAAAGCTAGAATATGTTTTTACGATTGAAACTATGTTGTTGGAACATTGGATTACATCTTTTAAACAATTTGTGCATAAATTTTGCACGAGTTGACATTCTGCGTTCAGAGAGGCGCAAATGTGCAAAAATTATGCATTCAACAATCTCATTTATATTTATGAGTTTTAAAAGCTAGAATATGTGAACAGTGCTGTGAATATGTGATTGGAACATTTGATATCTTGTCTAAAACCATTTGCGCACAAATTTGCACGGGTTCATGTTTTGCGTTCAAACATGCGGAAATTGTGCATTCAATTAAATCAAGTAGATTTATGAGTTTTAAATGCTGGAATATGTCTTTAGGATTGAAAATATGTTGTTGGAACATTGGAATACATGTTCTAAACAATTTGTGCAAAAAATTTTCATCCGCTAACATTTCACATTCAAAGAGGCGCAAATGTGCAAAAATTGTGCATTGAAAAACCTCATTTATATTTTATGAGCTAGAATATGGGATTTGTGTTGTGAATACATGATTGGAACATTGGATATCTTGTGTGAAACCATTTGCACAAAAATTTGCACGAGTTCACGTTTTGCATTCAAACATGCGCAAATGTGCACAAATCGTGGATTCAATTAAATCAAGTGGATTTATGAGTTTCAAAAGCTGAAACATGTCTTTAGGATTGGAAATTTGTAGTTGGAGCATTGGATTACATGTTTTAAACAATTTGTGTATAAATTTTGCACGAGTTAACATTTTGCGTTCAAAGAGGCGCAAATGTGCAAAAATTGCGCATTCAACAATCTCATTTAGATTAATGAGTTTAAAATCCTATAATATATGATTATTGCTAATAATATATGATTAGAACACTAGATATCATGTCTAAAGCCATTTGCGCACAAATTTGCATGAGTTCACGTTTTGCGTTCAAACATGCACAAATTGTGCATTCAATTAAATCAAGTACATCTAAGAGTTTTTGATTGATGGAATATGTCTTTAGGATTGAAAATATATAGCTGGAACACTGGATTACAAGGTTTAAACAATTTGTGCTTAAATTTTGCACGAGTTAAAATTATGCGTTCAAAGTGGCATAAGTGTTCAAAAGTTGTGCATTCAACAATCTCGTTTAGATTAATGAGTTTAAAATCCTAGAATATATGATTAGTGTTGTGAATATGTGATTGGAATATTATATATCTTGTCTAAAACCATTTGCGCACAAATTTGCGCGAGTTCACATTTTGCGTTCAAACATGCGCAAATGTGCACAAATTGTGAATTCAATTAAGTCAAGTAGGTTTGTGAGTTTTAAAAGCTAGAATATGTTTTTACGATTGAAACTATGTTGATGGAACATTGGATTACATCTTTTAAAAAATTTGTGCATAAATTTTGCACGAGTTGACATTCTGCGTTCAGAGAGGCGCAAATGTGCAAAAATTGTGCATTCAACAATCTCATTTATATTTATGAGTTTTAAAAGCTAGAATATGTGATCAGTGCTGTGAATATGTGATTGGAACATTTGATATCTTGTCTAAAACCATTTGCGCACAAATTTGCACGGGTTCATGTTTTGCGTTCAAACATGCGGAAATTGTGCATTCAATTAAATCAAGTAGATTTATGAGTTTTAAATGCTGGAATATGTCTTTAGGATTGAAAATATGTTCTTGGAACATTGGAATACATGTTCTAAACAATTTGTGCAAAAAATTTTCATCCGCTAACATTTCACATTCAAAGAGGCGCAAATGTGCAAAAATTGTGCATTGAAAAACCTCATTTATATTTTATGAGCTAGAATATGTGATTTGGGTTGTGAATACATGATTGGAACATTGGATATCTTGTGTGAAACCATTTGCACAAAAATTTGCACGAGTTCACGTTTTGCATTCAAACATGCGCAAATGTGCACAAATCGTGCATTCAATTAAATCAAGTGGATTTATGAGTTTCAAAAGCTGAAACATGTCTTTAGGATTGGAAATTTGTAGTTGGAGCATTGGATTACATGTTTTAAACAATTTGTGTATAAATTTTGCACGAGTTAACATTTTGCGTTCAAAGAGGCGCAAATGTGCAAAAATTGCGCATTCAACAATCTCATTTAGATTAATGAGTTTAAAATCCTATAATGTATGATTATTGCTAATAATATATGATTAGAACACTAGATATCGTGTCTAAAGCCATTTGCGCACAAATTTGCATGAGTTCACGTTTTGCGTTCAAACATTCACAAATTGTGCATTCAATTAAATCAAGTACATCTAAGAGTTTTTGATTGATGGAATATGTCTTTAGGATTGAAAATATATAGCTGGAACATTGGATTACAAGGTTTAAACAATTTGTGCTGAAATTTTGCACGAGTTAAAATTATGCGTTCAAAGTGGCATAAGTGTTCAAAAGTTGTGCATTCAACAATCTCATTTAGATTAATGAGTTTAAAATCCTAGAATATATGATTAGTGTTGTGAATATGTGATTGGAATATTATATATCTTGTCTAAAACCATTTGCGCACAAATTTGCGCGAGTTCACATTTTGCGTTCAAACATGCGCAAATGTGCACAAATTGTGAATTCAATTAAGTCAAGTAGGTTTGTGAGTTTTAAAAGCTAGAATATGTTTTTACGATTGAAACTATGTTGTTGGAACATTGGATTACATCTTTTAAACAATTTGTGCATAAATTTTGCACGAGTTGACATTCTGCTTTCAGAGAGGCGCAAATGTGCAAAAATTGTGCATTCAACAATCTCATTTATATTTATGAGTTTTAAAAGCTAGAATGTGTGATTAGTGCTGTGAATATGTGATTGGAACATTTGATATCTTGTCTAAAACCATTTGCGCACAAATTTGCACGGGTTCATGTTTTGCGTTCAAACATGCGGAAATTGTGCATTCAATTAAATCAAGTAGATTTATGAGTTTTAAATGCTGGAATATGTCTTTAGGATTGAAAATATGTTGCTGGAACATTGGAATACATGTTCTAAACAATTTGTGCAAATTATTTTCATCCGCTAACATTTCATATTCAAAGAGGCGCAAATGTGAAAAAATTGTGCATTGAAAAACCTCATTTATATTTTATGAGCTAGAATATGGGATTTGTGTTGTGAATACATGATTGGAACATTGGATATCTTGTGTGAAACCATTTGCACAAAAATTTGCACGAGTTCACGTTTTGCATTCAAACATGCGCAAATGTGCACAAATCGTGCATTCAATTAAATCAAGTGGATTTATGAGTTTCAAAAGCTGAAACATGTCTTTAGGATTGGAAATTTGTAGTTGGAGCATTGGATTACATGTTTTAAACAATTTATGTATAAATTTTGCACGAGTTAACATTTTGCGTTCAAAGAGGCGCAAATGTGCAAAAATTGCGCATTCAACAATCTCATTTAGATTAATGAGTTTAAAATCCTATAATATATGATTATTGCTAATAATATATGATTAGAACACTAGATATCGTGTCTAAAGCCATTTGCGCACAAATTTGCATGAGTTCACGTTTTGCGTTCAAACATGCACAAATTGTGCATTCAATTAAATCAAGTACATCTAAGAGTTTTTGATTGATGGAATATGTCTTTAGGATTGAAAATATATAGCTGGAACACTGGATTACAAGGTTTAAACAATTTGTGCTTAAATTTTGCACGAGTTAAAATTATGCGTGCAAAGTGGCATAAGTGTTCAAAAGTTGTGCATTCAACAATCTCGTTTAGATTAATGAGTTTAAAATCCTAGAATATATGATTAGTGTTGTGAATATGTGATTGGAATATTATATATCTTGTCTAAAACCATTTGTGCACAAATTTGCGCGAGTTCACATTTTGCGTTCAAACATGCGCAAATGTGCACAAATTGTGAATTCAATTAAGTCAAGTAGGTTTGTGAGTTTTAAAAGCTAGAATATGTTTTTACGATTGAAACTATGTTGTTGGAACATTGGATTACATCTTTTAAACAATTTGTGCATAAATTTTGCACGAGTTGACATTCTGCGTTCAGAGGGGCGCAAATGTGCAAAAATTGTGCATTCAACAATCTCATTTCTATTTATGAGTTTTAAAAGCTAGAATATGTGATTAGTGCTGTGAATATGTGATTGGAACATTTGTTATCTTGTCTAAAACCATTTGCGCGCAAATTTGCACGGGTTCATGTTTTGCGTTCAAACATGCGGAAATTGTGCATTCAATTAAATCAAGTAGATTTATGAGTTTTAAATGCTGGAATATGTCTTTAGGATTGAAAATATGTTGTTGGAACATTGGAATACATGTTCTAAACAATTTGTGCAAAAAATTTTCATCCGCTAACATTTCATATTCAAAGAGGCGCAAATGTGCAAAAATTGTGCATTGAAAAACCTCATTTATATTTTATGAGCTAGAATATGGGATTTGTATTGTGAATACATGATTGGAACATTGGATATCTTGTGTGAAACCATTTGCACAAAAATTTGCACGAGTTCACGTTTTGCATTCAAACATGCGCAAATGTGCACAAATCGTGCATTCAATTAAATCAAGTGGATTTATGAGTTTCAAAAGCTGAAACATGTCTTTAGGATTGGAAATTTGTAGTTGGAGCATTGGATTACATGTTTTAAACAATTTGTGTATAAATTTTGCACGAGTTAACATTTTGCGTTCAAAGAGGCGCAAATGTGCAAAAATTGCGCATTCAACAATCTCATTTAGATTAATGAGTTTAAAATCCTAAAATATATGATTATTGCTAATAATATATGATTAGAACACTAGATATCGTGTCTAAAGCCATTTGCGCACAAATTTGCATGAGTTCACGTTTTGCGTTCAAACATTCACAAATTGTGCATTCAATTAAATCAAGTACATCTAAGAGTTTTTGATTGATGGAATATGTCTTTAGGATTGAAAATATATAGCTGGAACATTGGATTACAAGGTTTAAACAATTTGTGCTGAAATTTTGCACGAGTTAAAATTATGCGTTCAAAGTGGCATAAGTGTTCAAAAGTTGTGCATTCAACAATCTCATTTAGATTAATGAGTTTAAAATCCTAGAATATATGATTAGTGTTGTGAATATGTGATTGGAATATTATATATCTTGTCTAAAACCATTTGCGCACAAATTTGCGCGAGTTCACATTTTGCGTTCAAACATGCGCAAATGTGCACAAATTGTGAATTCAATTAAGTCAAGTAGGTTTGTGAGTTTTAAAAGCTAGAATATGTTTTTACGATTGAAACTATGTTGTTGGAACATTGGATTACATCTTTTAAACAATTTGTGCATAAATTTTGCACGAGTTGACATTCTGCTTTCAGAGAGGCGCAAATGTGCAAAAATTGTGCATTCAACAATCTCATTTATATTTATGAGTTTTAAAAGCTAGAATGTGTGATTAGTGCTGTGAATATGTGATTGGAACATTTGATATCTTGTCTAAAACCATTTGCGCACAAATTTGCACGGGTTCATGTTTTGCGTTCAAACATGCGGAAATTGTGCATTCAATTAAATCAAGTAGATTTATGAGTTTTAAATGCTGGAATATGTCTTTAGGATTGAAAATATGTTGTTGGAACATTGGAATACATGTTCTAAACAATTTGTGCAAAAAATTTTCATCCGCTAACATTTCATATTCAAAGAGGCGCAAATGTGCAAAAATTGTGCATTGAAAAACCTCATTTATATTTTATGAGCTAGAATATGGGATTTGTGTTGTGAATACATGATTGGAACATTGGATATCTTGTGTGAAACCATTTGCACAAAAATTTGCACGAGTTCACGTTTTGCATTCAAACATGCGCAAATGTGCACAAATCGTTCATTCAATTAAATCAAGTGGATTTATGAGTTTCAAAAGCTGAAACATGTCTTTAGGATTGGAAATTTGTAGTTGGAGCATTGGATTACATGTTTTAAACAATTTGTGTATAAATTTTGCACGAGTTAACATTTTGCGTTCAAAGAGGCGCAAATGTGCAAAAATTGCGCATTCAACAATCTCATTTAGATTAATGAGTTTAAAATCCTATAATATATGATTATTGCTAATAATATATGATTAGAACACTAGATATCGTGTCTAAAGCCATTTGCGCACAAATTTGCATGAGTTCACGTTTTGCGTTCAAACATGCACAAATTGTGCATTCAATTAAATCAAGTACATCTAAGAGTTTTTGATTGATGGAATATGTCTTTAGGATTGAAAATATATAGCTGGAACACTGGATTACAAGGTTTAAACAATTTGTGCTTAAATTTTGCACGAGTTAAAATTATGCGTTCAAAGTGGCATAAGTGTTCAAAAGTTGTGCATTCAACAATCTCGTTTAGATTAATGAGTTTAAAATCCTAGAATATATGATTAGTGTTGTGAATATGTGATTGGAATATTATATATCTTGTCTAAAACCATTTGTGCACAAATTTGCGCGAGTTCACATTTTGCGTTCAAACATGCGCAAATGTGCACAAATTGTGAATTCAATTAAGTCAAGTAGGTTTGTGAGTTTTAAAAGCTAGAATATGTTTTTACGATTGAAACTATGTTGTTGGAACATTGGATTACATCTTTTAAACAATTTGTGCATAAATTTTGCACGAGTTGACATTCTGCGTTCAGAGGGGCGCAAATGTGCAAAAATTGTGCATTCAACAATCTCATTTCTATTTATGAGTTTTAAAAGCTAGAATATGTGATTAGTGCTGTGAATATGTGATTGGAACATTTGATATCTTGTCTAAAACCATTTGCGCGCAAATTTGCACGGGTTCATGTTTTGCGTTCAAACATGCGGAAATTGTGCATTCAATTAAATCAAGTAGATTTATGAGTTTTAAATGCTGGAATATGTCTTTAGGATTGAAAATATGTTGTTGGAGCATTGGAATACATGTTCTAAACAATTTGTGCAAAAAATTTTCATCCGCTAACATTTCACATTCAAAGAGGCGCAAATGTGCAAAAATTGTGCATTGAAAAACCTCATTTATATTTTATGAGCTAGAATATGGGATTTGTGTTGTGAATACATGATTGGAACATTGGATATCTTGTGTGAAACCAATTGCACAAAAATTTGCACGAGTTCACGTTTTGCATTCAAACATGCGCAAATGTGCACAAATCGTGCATTCAATTAAATCAAATGGATTTATGAGTTTCAAAAGCTGAAACATGTCTTTAGGATTGGAAATTTGTAGTTGGAGCATTGGATTACATGTTTTAAACAATTTGTGTATAAATTTTGCACGAGTTAACATTTTGCATTCAAAGAGGCGCAAATGTGCAAAAATTACACATTCAACAATCTCATTTAGATTAATGAGTTTAAAATCCTATAATATATGATTATTGCTAATAATATATGATGAGAACACTGGATATCATGTCTAAAGCCATTTGCGCACAAATTTGCATGAGTTCACGTTTTGCGTTCAAACATGCACAAATTGTGCATTCAATTAAATCAAGTACATCTAAGTGTTTTTGATTGATGGAATATGTCTTTAGGATTGAATATATATAGCTGGAACATTGGATTACAAGGTTTAAACAATTTGTGCTTAAATTTTGCACGAGTTAACATTATGCGTTCAAATTGGCATAAGTGTTCAAAAGTTGTGCATTCAACAATCTCGTTTAGATTAATGAGTTTAAAATCCTAGAATATGTGATTAGTGTTGTGAATATGTGATTGGAATATTATATATCTTGTCTAAAACCATTTGCGCACAAATTTACGCGAGTTCACATTTTGCGTTCAAACATGCGCAAATGTGCACAAATTGTGAATTCAATTCAGTCAAGTAGGTTTGTGAGTTTTAAAAGCTAGAATATGTTTTTACGATTGAAACTATGTTGTTGGAACATTGGATTACATCTTTTAAACAATTTGTGCATAAATTTTGCGCGAGTTGACATTCTGCTTTCAGAGAGGCGCAAATGTGCAAAAATTGTGCATTCAACAATCTCATTTATATTTATGAGTTTTAAAAGCTAGAATATGTGATTAGTGCTGTGAATATGTGATTGGAACATTTGATATCTTGTCTAAAACCATTTGCGCACAAATTTGCACGGGTTCATGTTTTGCGTTCAAACATGCGCAAATTGTGCATTCAATTAAATCAAGTAGATTTATGAGTTTTAAATGCTGGAATATGTCTTTAGGATTGAAAATATGTTGTTGGAGCATTGGAATACATGTTCTAAACAATTTGTGCAAAAAATTTTCATCCGCTAACATTTCACATTCAAAGAGGCGCAAATGTACAAAAATTGTGCATTGAAAAACCTCATTTATATTTTATGAGCTAGAATATGGGATTTGTGTTGTGAATACATGATTGGAACATTGGATATCTTGTGTGAAACCATTTGCACAAAAATTTGCACGAGTTCACGTTTTGCATTCAAACATGCGCAAATGTGCACAAATCGTGCATTCAATTAAATCAAATGGATTTATGAGTTTCAAAAGCTGAAACATGTCTTTAGGATTGGAAATTTGTAGTTGGAGCATTGGATTACATGTTTTAAATAATTTGTGTATAAATTTTGCACGAGTTAACATTTTGCATTCAAAGAGGCGCAAATGTGCAAAAATTACACATTCAACAATCTCATTTAGATTAATGAGTTTAAAATCCTATAATATATGATTATTGCTAATAATATATGATGAGAACACTGGATATCATGTCTAAAGCCATTTGCGCACAAATTTGCATGAGTTCACGTTTTGCGTTCAAACATGCACAAATTGTGCATTCAATTAAATCAAGTACATCTAAGTGTTTTTGATTGATGGAATATGTCTTTAGGATTGAAAATATATAGCTGGAACACTGGATTACAAGGTTTAAACAATTTGTGCTTAAATTTTGCACGAGTTAAAATTATGCGTTCAAAGTGGCATAAGTGTTCAAAAGTTGTGCATTCAACAATCTCGTTTAGATTAATGAGTTTAAAATCCTAGAATATATGATTAGTGTTGTGAATATGTGATTGGAATATTATATATCTTGTCTAAAACCATTTGCGCACAAATTTGCGCGAGTTCACATTTTGCGTTCAAACATGCGCAAATGTGCACAAATTGTGAATTAAATTAAGTCAAGTAGGTTTGTGAGTTTTAAAAGCTAGAATATGTTTTTACGATTGAAACTATGTTGTTGGAACATTGGATTACATCTTTTAAACAATTTGTGCATAAATTTTGCACGAGTTGACATTCTGCTTTCAGAGAGGCGCAAATGTGCAAAAATTGTGCATTCAACAATCTCATTTATATTTATGACTTTTAAAAGCTAGAATGTGTGATTAGTGCTGTGAATATGTGATTGGAACATTTGATATCTTGTCTAAAACCATTTGCGCACAAATTTGCACGGGTTCATGTTTTGCGTTCAAACATGCGGAAATTGTGCATTCAATTAAATCAAGTAGATTTATGAGTTTTAAATGCTGGAATATGTCTTTAGGATTGAAACACTGGAATACATGTTCTAAACAATTTGTGCAAAAAATTTTCATCCGCTAACATTTCATATTCAAAGATGCGCAAATGTGCAAAAATTGTGCATTGAAAAACCTCATTTATATTTTATGAGCTAGAATATGGGATTTGTGTTGTGAATACATGATTGGAACATTGGATATCTTGTGTGAAACCATTTGCACAAAAATTTGCACGAGTTCACGTTTTGCATTCAAACATGCGCAAATGTGCACAAATCGTGCATTCAATTAAATCAAGTGGATTTACGAGTTTCAAAAGCTGAAACATGTCTTTAGGATTGGAAATTTGTAGTTGGAGCATTGGATTACATGTTTTAAACAATTTGTGTATAAATTTTGCACAAGTTAACATTTTGCGTTCAAAGAGGCGCAAATGTGCAAAAATTGCGCATTCAACAATCTCATTTAGATTAATGAGTTTAAAATCCTATAATATATGATTATTGCTAATAATATATGATTAGAACACTAGATATCGTGTCTAAAGCCATTTGCGCACAAATTTGCATGAGTTCACGTTTTGCGTTCAAACATTCACAAATTGTGCATTCAATTAAATCAAGTACATCTAAGAGTTTTTGATTGATGGAATATGTATTTAGGATTGAAAATATATAGCTGGAACATTGGATTACAAGGTTTAAACAATTTGTGCTGAAATTTTGCACGAGTTAAAATTATGCGTTCAAAGTGGCATAAGTGTTCAAAAGTTGTGCATTCAACAATCTCATTTAGATTAATGAGTTTAAAATCCTAGAATATATGATTAGTGTTGTGAATATGTGATTGGAATATTATATATCTTGTCTAAAACCATTTGCGCACAAATTTGCGCGAGTTCACATTTTGCGTTCAAACATGCGCAAATGTGCACAAATTGTGAATTCAATTGAGTCAAGTAGGTTTGTGAGTTTTAAAAGCTAGAATATGTTTTTACGATTGAAACTATGTTGTTGGAACATTGGATTACATCTTTTAAACAATTTGTGCATAAATTTTGCACGAGTTGACATTCTGCGTTCAGAGGGGCGCAAATGTGCAAAAATTGTGCATTCAACAATCTCATTTATATTTATGAGTTTTAAAAGCTAGAATATGTGATGAGTGCTGTGAATATGTGATTGGAACATTTGATATCTTGTCTAAAACCATTTGCGCGCAAATTTGCACGGGTTCATGTTTTGCGTTCAAACATGCGCAAATTGTGCATTCAATTAAATCAAGTAGATTTATGAGTTTTAAATGCTGGAATATGTCTTTAGGATTGAAAATATGTTGTTGGAACATTGGAATACATGTTCTAAACAATTTGTGCAAAAAATTTTCATCCGTTAACATTTCACATTCAAAGAGGCGCAAATGTGCAAAAATTGTGCATTGAAAAACCTCATTTATATTTTATGAGCTAGAATATGGGATTTGTGTTGTGAATACATGATTGGAACATTGGATATCTTGTGTGAAACCATTTGCACAAAAATTTGCACGAGTTCACGTTTTGCATTCAAACATGCGCAAATGTGCACAAATCGTGCATTCAATTAAATCAAGTGGATTTATGAGTTTCAAAAGCTGAAACATGTCTTTAGGATTGGAAATTTGTAGTTGGAGCATTGGATTACATGTTTTAAACAATTTGTGTATAAATTTTGCACGAGTTAACATTTTGCATTCAAAGAGGCGCAAATGTGCAAAAATTGCGCATTCAACAATCTCATTTAGATTAATGAGTTTAAAATCCTATAATATATGATTATTGCTAATAATATATGATTAGAACACTAGATATCGTGTCTAAAGCCATTTGCGCACAAATTTGCATGAGTTCACATTTTGCGTTCAAACATGCACAAATTGTGCATTCAATTAAATCAAGTACATCTAAGAGTTTTTGATTGATGGAATATGTCTTTAGGATTGAAAATATATAGCTGGAACACTGGATTACAAGGTTTAAACAATTTGTGCTTAAATTTTGCACGAGTTAAAATTATGCGTTCAAAGTGGCATAAGTGTTCAAAAGTTGTGCATTCAACAATCTCGTTTAGATTAATGAGTTTAAAATCCTAGAATATATGATTAGTGTTGTGAATATGTGATTGGAATATTATATATCTTGTCTAAAACCATTTGCGCACAAATTTGCGCGAGTTCACATTTTGCGTTCAATCATGCGCAAATGTGCACAAATTGTGAATTCAATTGAGTCAAGTAGGTTTGTGAGTTTTAAAAGCTAGAATATGTTTTTACGATTGAAACTATGTTGTTGGAACATTGGATTACATCTTTTAAACAATTTGTGCATAAATTTTGCACGAGTTGACATTCTGTGTTCAGAGGGGCGCAAATGTGCAAAAATTGTGCATTCAACAATCTCATTTATATTTATGAGTTTTAAAAGCTAGAATATGTGATTAGTGCTGTGAATATGTGATTGGAACATTTGATATCTTGTCTAAAACCATTTGCGCGCAAATTTGCACGGGTTCATGTTTTGCGTTCAAACATGCGCAAATTGTGCATTCAATTAAATCAAGTAGATTTATGAGTTTTAAATGCTGGAATATGTCTTTAGGATTGAAAATATGTTATTGGAACATTGGAATACATGTTCTAAACAATTTGTGCAAAAAATTTTCATCCGTTAACATTTCACATTCAAAGAGGCGCAAATGTGCAAAAATTGTGCATTGAAAAACCTCATTTATATTTTATGAGCTAGAATATGGGATTTGTGTTGTGAATACATGATTGGAACATTGGATATCTTGTGTGAAACCATTTGCACAAAAATTTGCACGAGTTCACGTTTTGCATTTAAACATGCGCAAATGTGCACAAATCGTGCATTCAATTAAATCAAGTGGATTTATGAGTTTCAAAAGCTGAAACATGTCTTTAGGATTGGAAATTTGTAGTTGGAGCATTGGATTACATGTTTTAAACAATTTGTGTATAAATTTTGCACGAGTTAACATTTTGCATTCAAAGAGGCGCAAATGTGCAAAAACTGCGCATTCAACAATCTCATTTAGATTAATGAGTTTAAAATCCTATAATATATGATTATTGCTAATAATATATGATTAGAACACTAGATATCGTGTCTAAAGCCATTTGCGCACAAATTTGCATGAGTTCACATTTTGCGTTCAAACATGCACAAATTGTGCATTCAATTAAATCAAGTACATCTAAGAGTTTTTGATTGATGGAATATGTCTTTAGGATTGAAAATATATAGCTGGAACATTGGATTACAAGGTTTAAACAATTTGTGCTTAAATTTTGCACGAGTTAAAATTATGCGTTCAAAGTGGCATAAGTGTTCAAAAGTTGTGCATTCAACAATCTCGTTTAGATTAATGAGTTTAAAATCCTAGAATATATGATTAGTGTTGTGAATATGTGATTGGAATATTATATATCTTGTCTAAAACCATTTGCGCACAAATTTGCGCGAGTTCACATTTTGCGTTCAAACATGCGCAAATGTGCACAAATTGTGAATTCAATTGAGTCAAGTAGGTTTGTGAGTTTTAAAAGCTAGAATATGTTTTTACGATTGAAACTATGTTGTTGGAACATTGGATTACATCTTTTAAACAATTTGTGCATAAATTTTGCACGAGTTGACATTCTGTGTTCAGAGGGGCGCAAATGTGCAAAAATTGTGCATTCAACAATCTCATTTATATTTATGAGTTTTAAAAGCTAGAATATGTGATTAGTGCTGTGAATATGTGATTGGAACATTTGATATCTTGTCTAAAACCATTTGCGCGCAAATTTGCACGGGTTCATGTTTTGCGTTCAAACATGCGCAAATTGTGCATTCAATTAAATCAAGTAGATTTATGAGTTTTAAATGCTGGAATATGTCTTTAGGATTGAAAATATGTTGTTGGAACATTGGAATACATGTTCTAAACAATTTGTGTAAAAAATTTTCATCCATTAACATTTCACATTCAAAGAGGCGCAAATGTGCAAAAATTGTGCATTGAAAAACCTCATTTATATTTTATGAGCTAGAATATGGGATTTGTGTTGTGAATACATGATTGGAACATTGGATATCTTGTGTGAAACCATTTGCACAAAAATTTGCTCGAGTTCACGTTTTGCATTTAAACATGCGCAAATGTGCACAAATCGTGCATTCAATTAAATCAAGTGGATTTATGAGTTTCAAAAGCTGAAACATGTCTTTAGGATTGGAAATTTGTAGTTGGAGCATTGGATTACATGTTTTAAACAATTTGTGTATAAATTTTGCACGAGTTAACATTTTCCATTCAAAGAGGCGCAAATGTGCAAAAATTGCGCATTCAACAATCTCATTTAGATTAATGAGTTTAAAATCCTATAATATATGATTATTGCTAATAATATATGATTAGAACACTAGATATCGTGTCTAAAGCCATTTGCGCACAAATTTGCATGAGTTCACATTTTGCGTTCAAACATGCACAAATTGTGCATTCAATTAAATCAAGTACATCTAAGAGTTTTCGATTGATGGAATATGTCTTTAGGATTGAAAATATATAGCTGGAACATTGGATTACAAGGTTTAAACAATTTGTGCTTAAATTTTGCACGAGTTAAAATTATGCGTTCAAAGTGGCATAAGTGTTCAAAAGTTGTGCATTCAACAATCTCGTTTAGATTAATGAGTTTAAAATCCTAGAATATATGATTAGTGTTGTGAATATGTGATTGGAATATTATATATCTTGTCTAAAACCATTTGCGCACAAATTTGCGCGAGTTCACATTTTGCATTCAAACATGCGCAAATGTGCACAAATTGTGAATTCAATTGAGTCAAGTAGGTTTGTGAGTTTTAAAAGCTAGAATATGTTTTTACGATTGAAACTATGTTGTTGGAACATTGGATTACATCTTTTAAACAATTTGTGCATAAATTTTGCACGAGTTGACATTCTGTGTTCAGAGGGGCGCAAATGTGCAAAAATTGTGCATTCAACAATCTCATTTATATTTATGAGTTTTAAAAGCTAGAATATGTGATTAGTGCTGTGAATATGTGATTGGAACATTTGATATCTTGTCTAAAACCATTTGCGCACAAATTTGCACGGGTTCATGTTTTGCGTTCAAACATGCGCAAATTGTGCATTCAATTAAATCAAGTAGATTTATGAGTTTTAAATGCTGGAATATGTCTTTAGGATTGAAAATATGTTGTTGGAACATTGGAATACATGTTCTAAACAATTTGTGCAAAAAATTTTCATCCGCTAACATTTCACATTCAAAGAGGCGCAAATGTGCAAAAATTATGCATTGAAAAACCTCATTTATATTTTATGAGCTAGAATATGGGATTTGTGTTGTGAATACATGATTGGAACATTGGATATCTTGTGTGAAACCATTTGCACAAAAATTTGCACGAGTTCACGTTTTGCATTCAAACATGCGCAAATGTGCACAAATCATGCATTCAATTAAATCAAGTGGATTTATGAGTTTCAAAAGATGAAACATGTCTTTAGGATTGGAAATTTGTAGTTGGAGCATTGGATTACATGTTTTAAACAATTTGTGTATAAATTTTGCACGAGTTAACATTTTGCGTTCAAAGAGGCGCAAATGTGCAAAAATTGCGCATTCAACAATCTCATTTAGATTAATGAGTTTAAAATCCTATAATATATGATTATTGCTAATAATATATGATTAGAACACTAGATATCGTGTCTAAAGCCATTTGCGCACAAATTTGCATGAGTTCACGTTTTGCGTTCAAACATGCACAAATTGTGCATTCAATTAAACCAAGTACATCTAAGAGTTTTTGATTGATGGAATATGTCTTTAGGATTGAAAATATATAGCTGGAACACTGGATTACAAGGTTTAAACAATTTGTGCTTAAATTTTGCACGAGTTAAAATTATGCGTTCAAAGTGGCATAAGTGTTCAAAAGTTGTGCATTCAACAATCTCGTTTAGATTAATGAGTTTAAAATCCTAAAATATATGATCAGTGTTGTGAATATGTGATTGGAATATTATATATCTTGTCTAAAACCATTTACGCACAAATTTGCGCGAGTTCACATTTTGCGTTCAAACATGCGCAAATGTGCACAAGTTGTGAATTCAATTAAGTCAAGTAGGTTTGTGAGTTTTAAAAGCTAGAATATGTTTTTACGATTGAAACTATGTTGTTGCAACATTGGATTACATCTTTTAAACAATTTGTGCATAAATTTTGCACGAGTTGACATTCTGCGTTCAGAGGGGCGCAAATGTGCAAAAATTGTGCATTCAACTATCTCATTTATATTTATGATTTTTAAAAGCTAGAATATGTGATTAGTGTTGTGAATATATGATTGGAAGATTTGATATCTTGTCTAAAACCATTTGCACACAAATTTGCACGGGTTCATGTTTTGCGTTCACACATGCGCAAATTGTGCATTCAATTAAATCAAGTAGATTTATGAGTTTTAAATGCTGGAATATGTCTTTAGGATTGAAAATATGTTGTTGGAACATTGGAATACATGTTCTAAACAATTTGTGCAAAAAATTTTCATCCGCTAACATTTCACATTCAAAGAGGCGCAAATGTGCAAAAATTGTGCATTGAAAAACCTCATTTATATTTTATGAGCTAGAATATGGGATTTGTGTTGTGAATACATGATTGGAACATTGGATATCTTGTGTGAAACCATTTGCACAAAAATTTGTACGAGTTCACGTTTTGCATTCAAACATGCGCAAATGTGCACAAATCGTGCATTCAATTAAATCAAGTGGATTTATGAGTTTCAAAAGCTGAAACATGTCTTTAGGATTGGAAATTTGTAGTTGGAGCATTGGATTACTTGTTTTAAACAATTTGTGTATAAATTTTGCACGAGTTAACATTTTGCGTTCAAAGAGGTGCAAATGTGCAAAAATTGCGCATTCAACAATCTCATTTAGATTAATGAGTTTAAAATCCTATAATATATGATTATTGCTAATAATATATGATGAGAACACTGGATATCATGTCTAAAGCCATTTGCGCACAAATTTGCATGAGTTCACGTTTTGCGTTCAAACATGCACAAATTGTGCATTCAATTAAATCAAGTACATCTAAGAGTTTTTGATTGATTGAATATGTCTTTAGGATTGAAAATATATAGCTGGAACACTGGATTACAAGGTTTAAACAATTTGTGCTTAAATTTTGCACGAGTTAAAATTATGCGTTCAAAGTGGCATAAGTGTTCAAAAGTTGTGCATTCAACAATCTCATTTAGATTAATGAGTTTAAAATCCTAGAATATATGATCAGTGTTGTGAATATGTGATTGGAATATTATATATCTTGTCTAAAACCATTTGCGCACAAATTTGCGCGAGTTCACATTTTGCGTTCAAACATGCGCAAATGTGCACAAATTGTGAATTCAATTAAGTCAAGTAGGTTTGTGAGTTTTAAAAGCTAGAATATGTTTTTACGATTGAAACTATGTTGTTGGAACATTGGATTACATCTTTTAAACAATTTGTGCATAAATTTTGCACGAGTTGACATTCTGCGTTCAGAGGGGCGCAAATGTGCAAAAATTGTGCATTCAACAATCTCATTTATATTTATGAGTTTTAAAAGCTCGAATATGTGATGAGTACTGTGAATATGTGATTGGAACATTTGATATCTTGTCTAAAACCATTTGCGCACAAATTTGCACGGGTTCATGTTTTGCGTTCAAACATGCGCAAATTGTGCATTCAATTAAATCAAGTAGATTTATGAGTTTTAAATGCTGGAATATGTCTTTAGGATTGAAAATATGTTGTTGGAACATTGGAATACATGTTCTAAACAATTTGTGCAAAAAATTTTCATCCGCTAGCATTTCACATTCAAAGAGGCGCAAATGTGCAAAAATTGTGCATTGAAAAACCTCACTTATATTTTATGAGCTAGAATATGGGATTTGTGTTGTGAATACATGATTGGAACATTGGATATCTTGTGTGAAACCATTTGCATAAAAATTTGCACGAGTTCACGTTTTGCATTCAAACATGCACAAATGTGCACAAATCGTGCATTCAATTAAATCAAGTGGATTTATGAGTTTCAAAAGCTGAAACATGTCTTTAGGATTGGAAATTTGTAGTTGGAGCATTGGATTACATGTTTTAAACAATTTGTGTATAAATTTTGCACGAGTTAACATTTTGCGTTCAAAGAGGCGCAAATGTGCAAAAATTGCGCATTCAACAATCTCATTTAGATTAATGAGTTTAAAATCCTATAATATATGATTATTGCTAATAATATATGATTAGAACACTAGATATCGTGTCTAAAGCCATTTGCGCACAAATTTGCATGAGTTCACGTTTTGCGTTCAAACATGCACAAATTGTGCATTGAATTAAATCAAGTACATCTAAGAGTTTTTGATTGATGGAATATGTCTTTAGGATTGAAAATATATAGCTGGAACACTGGATTACAAGGTTTAAACAATTTGTGCTTAAATTTTGCATGAGTTAAAATTATGCGTTCAAAGTGGCATAAGTGTTCAAAAGTTGTGCATTCAACAATCTCGTTTAGATTAATGAGTTTAAAATCCTAGAATATATGATTAAAGACAAAATTCACAAAGTTTATGTAAGAAATTAAAGATAAAATTCCTCACAATAAAACTCAAACAATGTTATAATTCATATATCAAATTCATTCATGCCACAAAAGAAAGAAAAAGGACTTGTTTATATAGAGTACAAGTCCATGCTCACACTACTAAAATAGACTCACACACATAGGATTACTTTTACTCTTAAATGGCCTTAATAACCATTACCCACATTAATAGCCATTACTTGGTATTGATTACCCCATTAACTTTAGTAACCACTACCCATAATAATAGCCATTACTTGGTATTAATTACCCTATTAACTTGTATATGGTGGCTACATGTAACCCTAATTATTATTAACACAAAAACAAGTTAAATATTATTCCTTAGGCCTCCATGGATGCCTTATTGGGCTGAAATTCGTGGGCTTTCCAAATGTCCTTAATTAAACCCAATATGGCTTCTTGAAGCTTCTTGGATTTGGACCTTGTGATTGGGCCTTCTTGTACTATTAATGGATCTTGGATCTCTTTAGGCTTTGAACTTGGATTCACATCATTCCCCCTTTCTTCAAAAGGATTTGTCCTCAAATCAGCTCCATCATCTTTATCACCTAAATCAAACAAAGACAAGTCACTAACATTAAATGTAGCACTAACATTGCCATACTCACTTGGAAGTTCTAGCTTGTAGGCATTATTATTGATGCGTTGAAGCACTTTAAAAGGACCATCTCCTCTTGGCATAAGCTTTGATTTCCTTTGGTTAGGAAATCTTTCCTTCCTCAAGTGCACCCACACCTAATCTCCGAGCTCAAAAATGACTTGCTTCCTCCCCTTGTTGTGTTGCTTTTCATATTGGAGTGTCTTCTTCTTAATGTTTGCACGCACCCTCTCATGCAAAGTCTTGATGAACTCAGCTTTTTGTTTCCCCTCTAGATTAGCTTTGTCCAATGGCAATGGTAGCAAATCTAATGGAGTCATTGGGTTGAATCCATACACAACTTCAAATGGTGAGCAATTTGTTGAACCATGCACACTTCTATTGTAAGCAAATTCCACATGTGGCAAACATTCTTCCTAATTCTTCAGATTTCTTTGGATGACAACCCTCAAAAGTGTTGAAAGTGTCCTATTGACCACCTCCGTTTGTCCATCCGTTTGTGGATGACAAGTTATAGAATACAAAAGCTTTGTCCCCATCTTTCCCCAAAGAGTCTTCCAAAAGTGACTTAGGAATTTGACATCCCTATCACTCACAATGGTCCTTGGCACTCCATGTAGCCTAACAATCTCCTTGAAGAATAGATTGGCAATATGGGTTGCATCATCCATCTTGTGACATGGAATGAAATGTGCCATTTTGCTAAACCTGTCCACAACAACAAAAATGGAATCTCTCCCTCCCTTGGACCTAGGTAATCCTAAAACAAAATCCATAGAAATGTCTACCCAAGGTTCATTTGGTATGGTAAGAGGTGTATACAAACCATGAGGCATTGCTTTGGATTTGGCTTGTTTGCAAGTAATGCATTTCTCACAAATTCTCTTAACATCCCTTTTCATGTGTCCAAAAGAAATGGTCACCCAACACATCCAAAGTTTTCTTAATCCCAAAATGCCCCATTAAACCTCCGCTATGTGCCTCTCTCACAAGTAACTCTCTTAAAGAACTTTGTGGCACACACAATTTGTTTTCCCGAAAAAGAAAACCATCAAACTTATAGAACTTATCAAAACCCCCTTTCTCACATGCCCCATAAACATTAGAAAAATCAGGATCATTAGAATAAAGATCTTTGATGTATTCAAATCCTAATAATTTTGCATCAAGTTTAGAGATCAAGGCATACCTTCTTGACAATGCATCGGCCATGACATTTTCTTTCCCTTGCTTGTACTTAATGATGTACGGAAAGGATTCAATGAATTCCACCCATTTTGCATGTCTCTTGTTGAGCTTTCCTTGTCCTTTGAGATACTTCAAGGACTCATGGTCAGTGTGAATTATGAATTCTTTGTAACCAAGGTAATGCTGCCATGTCCTTAGAACCCTCACCAATGCATAGAACTCCTTGTCATATGTAGGGTAGTTTAGACTTGCTCCACTTAGCTTTTCGCTAAAGAATGCTATGGGCTTGCCTTCTTGCATCAAAACTCCTCCAATACCTATGCCACTTGCATCGCACTCAATCTCAAAAGGTTTAGTAAAATTTGGCAAAGATAACAACGGTGCAGAACTTAATTTGTCTTTTAGCAAGTTAAAAGCCTCATCTTGTTCAATTCCCCACTTAAAACCAACATTCTTTTTGATGCATTCAGTTAATGGTGCAGCTATGGTAGAAAAATTTTTAATGAACCTTCTATAAAAGCTAGCTAAACCATGAAGGCTTCTTGCATCACTTACACTTGTGGGTGTTGGCCATTCTCTAATTACTTTTACCTTTTCTTGATCAACATGAATGCCCTTGTCATTGACAATATATCCAAGAAAATTAATTTCATTAGTGCAAAAACAGCATTTCTTTAGATTAGCATACAACTTCTCTTCTCTAAGCACATAAAAAACACAAGTCAAATGTTGTACATGCTCATCTAAATTTTTGCTATAAACCAAGATATCATCAAAATAGACAACAACAAATTTGCCTATGAATGCTCTTAAAACATGATTCATCAATCTCATGAAAGTGCTTGGTGCATTAGTTAAACCAAAAGGCATTACTAACCACTCATATAAACCATGTTTAGTTTTAAAAGCTGTTTTCCATTCATCACCTTCTCTCATTCTAATTTGATGATAACCAGATTTCAAATCAATTTTTGAAAACAAATATGAACCATGCAATTCATCCAACATGTCATCTAGCCTAGGAATGGGATGTCTATACTTCACCGTGATTTTGTTGATGGCACGACAATCAACACACATCCTCCAAGTTCCATCTTTCTTAGGCACTAACAAGACGGGTACGGCACATGGACTCATGCTTTCACGAACATAACCCTTCTCCATAAGCTCACTCACTTGCTTTTGGATTTCCTTGGTCTCCTCCGGATTACATCTATATGCTGGTCTATTTGGAATGCTTGCTCCGGGTATGAAATCAATTTGGTGCTCAATGCCTCTTTTAGGTGGCAAACCATTTGGAATTTCTTCTGGGAATAAATCTTCATAAACCTGCAAAAGATCAACAACAACACTAGGCAAACCATTGGTTATTTCGTTAGAAATATGCAAAATCTCCTTGTACATAAGTACAAGCATGTGTTGCCTCAAAAGCATAGCTTCCTTCACATCACTCATTTTTGCATAAACACTCATTTTTCTTTCATTTGAACCTTCCTTGTTTTCTCTCACCATGTGTTTCCCATTTTGGTCAAGAGAATTGGAATTTTTAGGTTCACTCATCTCACCTTTTTCTTTACTCTCAAAGGTTTCCCTTCCCAAAGAATTTCCCAATAAAGAACCCATTTCTTCATATTGTTGCTTGATGCGCATTTGGTCTTCAAAAATCTGTTTTGGGGTTAATGGTCCAAGGTTAAACCTTTTTCCATCCATAGTCAAAGTATACATATTTTTGAATCCATCATGATTAGCCCTTCTATCATATTGCCAAGGTCTCCCCAACAACATATGTCCGGCCAACATTGGTAACACATCACACAACACCTCATCCTTATATCTACCAATTTGAAAAGAAATTAGAACTTGCTTATTTACCTTTACAACTCCACTTTCATTAAGCCATTGCAACTTGTATGGTCTTGGGTGCTTGGTAGTAGGCAACTTCAATTTCTCCACTAGCAAAGTGCTTACTACATTAGTACAACTTCCACTATCCACAATCATGTTGCACAACTTGTTAGAAATCAAACAATGAGTATGAAACAAATTTTCCCTTTGCTCCCTATGGACATCATGTTTATTTTGCAAACTCAATGTTCTTTGAACAACAAGATTATCTCCCTTAGCACATTCAACATCACTACAATCTTCTAAAGAAGGCATATCATCATCACTATCCCCCTCACTCTCCGATTCAATATCACCATCCCTTAGAATCATAGCTTTCTTATTTGGACATTCCCTAGCAATGTGTCCATGACCCAAACACTTAAAACATTTTATTCCCCTAGTTTGGGTTGGTTGATTCTCACCCTTTCCCTTATTACCCAAGTCAATTTTAGGTTTATTTTCTTCCACTTTTGACTTGTTAAAAGGTTTATTATCCTTTTTCCCCTAAGAAGTTTTCCAAGAAGAAGAAGAACCCACATTTGGTTTAGAATCATACCTCTTTCCTTTCAATTGCCTTTCCACTTTCATGGCCAAATTCACCATATCTTTAATCTCCACATAATGTTGCAAATCAACAACATCAGCAATGTTTTTGTTTAGCCCTCTCAAAAACCTTGCCATGGTAGCTTCACGATCTTCTACCACATTTGCTCTAATCATAGCCTTCTCCATTTCTTTGTGATACTCCTCAAAACTCATGGATCCTTGAATTAGAGTTTGTAACCTTTGATGAAGCTCTCTATAGTAATGGCTTGGAACAAACCTCTTTCTCATGATTTGCTTCATTTCCCTCCAAGACTCCACGGGTCTTTCTTCATATCTACGTCTTTCCTTGCAAAATTGATCCCACCAAACAATTGCATAATCACTAAACTCAACAGCGGCAAGTTTTACCTTTTTCTCCTCCGAATAATTGTGACATTCGAAGATGAGTTCCACTTTCCTCTCCCATTCAAGGTACACATCTGGATCATTTCTTCCTTGGAATGAAGGAATCTTCATTTTGATGCTTCCAAGGTTGCGATCAACATCATCTTTAGGACGTCCTCTCCTAGCTTGTCTCCTAGGATTGATTTGTTGTCCCACCAAGGTGACTTGATCATCATCCAATTCATCCTCTCCTTCATAGTCCTCTTGGTCAATTGGTGGACGTCTCCTTTCTTTAGGCTCTCCTTGTAATTGGTTAAGGATGCCATCATGCCTCTCCAATTTCTCATTGACTCCCGCCATCATGTTAAACATTCTTTCGAATTGTTGTTGCATAGCTTGAATCACATGATCATTTGTAGAAGAAGAACTTATGTCTTTTGACATGATTGTAAAACCTAAAATTTTAACAAAAGAAAATAGAAAAAAAACAATCTCACAACATTCCCTCATGTGTTTCACTCAAAATTGATGTATACCACTCGTGTTTACACTCAATTTTGGCTTTTTCTCTAATGATCTCACACTCTTGCCTTTTACCTCTCAAATTTGCCTTTTGATTTCTTAGATTAACTAAGTTTCTCAATCAAAAAAAATTCAAGAATGTAGTAATCAATGATAAAAAATAAGGTAGGCTAACAAGAAAATAATAAGGTAGGCTTAAAGAAAAGAACAATTTGTAACAAATAGGCTAATAGAAATGAAAAACAAAGATAGATTATCAAAGAACACAAAGAGACAGAATTATAAAGATAGATCTCAATGGAATATGAAGAGTCAATTTTTTTTTTAATGTAAACTGAGATCTAACATAGGAATATCAAAGATAACATATACTTTTTTTTTTTTTTATGGACGAATTTTTTTTTTTTTTTTTTTTGATATCTGCAAACAAAATCTTGAGATAAGAAGAATAAAGAAAAAAAAATAACAAGAATAATAGATAGCAAGAAAGGTGCAAAATATAAGATGAACATAATATATTAAGAACTAAAAGATAGTTTTGGATACGCAAACATCAATCTTGAGCCAATGCTCTAATACCACTTATGATGGGAATTGTAGGTTTCATCAATTAACTCCCCAATAGCAAGAATACTATGATAAGTTGAATTGAAAGAAAACTAGAAATTACCAATTTAATCCACAAATTCGGATCGTTCAAAGATTGAAGTAACAAGATAGATGCTACTTAACCCCTTTACCAACAAGGATAAAGATACTAAGATGGACTTTGAATTTCCTCTTGTGCCACAAACAAGAATGTTTGATAAATAACAAGAAAACAAAGATTTAGATTTTGACACCACAAGCTAGAATAAAGCTTGATAAGTCACAAAGTTTATGCAAGAAATTAAAGACAAAATTCCTCACAATAAAACTCAAACAAAGTTATAATTCATATATCAAATTCATTCATGCCACAAAAGAAAGAAAAAGGACTTGTTTATATAGAGTACAAGTCCATGCTCACACTACTAAAATAGACTCACACACATAGGATTACTTTTACTCTTAAATGGCCTTAATAACCATTACCCACATTAATAGCCATTACTTGGTATTGATTACCCCATTAACTTTAGTAACCACTACCCATAATAATAGCCATTACTTGGTATTAATTACCCTATTAACTTGTATATGGTGGCTACATGTAACCCTAATTATTATTAACACAAAAACAAGTTAAATATTATTCCTTGGGCCTCCATGGATGCCTTATTGGGCTGAAATTCGTGGGCTTTCCAAAAGTCCTTAATTAAACCCAATATGGCTTCTTGAAGCTTCTTGGATTTGGACCTTGTGATTGGGCCTTCTTGTACTATTAATGGATCTTGGATCTCTTTAGGCTTTGAACTTGGATTCACATCAGAATATGTCTTTAGGATTGAAAATATATAGCTGGAACACTGGATTACAAAGTTTAAACAATTTGTGCTTAAATTTTGCACGAGTTAAAATTATGCGTTCAAAGTGGCATAAGTGTTCAAAAGTTGTGCATTCAACAATCTCGTTTAGATTAATGAGTTTAAAATCCTAGAATATATGATTAGTGTTGTGAATATGTGACTGGAATATTATATATCTTGTCTAAAACCATTTGCGCACAAATTTGCGCGAGTTCACATTTTGCGTTCAAACATGCGCAAATGTGCACAAATTGTGAATTCAATTAAGTCAAGTAGGTTTGTGATTTTTAAAAGCTAGAATATGTTTTTATGATTGAAACTATGTTGTTGGAACATTGGATTACATCTTTTAAACAATTTGTGCATAAATTTTGCACGAGTTGACATTCTGCGTTCAGAGAGGCGCAAATGTGCAAAAATTGTCCATTCAACAATCTCATTTATATTTATGAGTTTTAAAAGCTAGAATATGTGATTAATGCTGTGAATATGTGATTGGAACATTTGATATCTTGTCTAAAACCATTTGCGCACAAATTTGCATGGGTTCATGTTTTGTGTTCAAACATGCGCAAATTGTGCATTCAATTAAATCAAGTAGATTTATGAGTTTTAAATGCTGGAATATGTCTTTAGGATTGAAAATATGTTGTTGGAGCATTGGAATACATGTTCTAAACAATTTGTGCAAAAAATTTTCATCCGCTAACATTTCACATTCAAAGAGGCGCAAATGTGCAAAAATTGTGCATTGAAAAACCTCATTTATATTTTATGAGCTAGAATATGGGATTTGTGTTGTGAATACATGATTGGAACATTGGATATCTTGTGTGAAACCATTTGCACAAAAATTTGCACGAGTTCACGTTTTGCATTCAAACATGCGCAAATGTGCACAACTCGTGCATTCAATTAAATCAAGTGGATTTATGAGTTTCAAAAGCTGAAACATGTCTTTAGGATTGGAAATTTGTAGTTGGAGCATTGGATTACATGTTTTAAACAATTTGTGTATAAATTTTGCACGAGTTAATATTTTGCGTTCAAAGAGGCGCAAATGTGCAAAAATTGCGCATTCAACAATCTCATTTAGATTAATGAGTTTAAAATCCTATAATATATGATTATTGCTAATAATATATGATTAGAACACTAGATATCGTGTCTAAAGCCATTTGCGCACAAATTTGCATGAGTTCACGTTTTGCGTTCAAACATGCACAAATTGTGCATTCAATTAAATCAAGTACATCTAAGAGTTTTTGATTGATGGAATATGTCTTTAGGATTGAAAATATATAGCTGGAACACTGGATTACAAGGTTTAAACAATTTGTGCTTAAATTTTGCACGAGTTAAAATTATGCGTTCAAAGTGGCATAAGTGTTCAAAAGTTGTGCATTCAACAATCTCGTTTAGATTAATGAGTTTAAAATCCTAGAATATATGATTAGTGTTGTGAATATGTGATTGGAATATTATATATCTTGTCTAAAACCATTTGCGCACAAATTTGCGCGAGTTCACATTTTACGTTCAAACATGCGCAAATGTGCACAAATTGTGAATTCAATTAAGTCAAGTAGGTTTGTGAGTTTTAAAAGCTAGAATATGTTTTTACGATTGAAACTATGTTGTTGGAACATTGGATTACATCTTTTAAACAATTTGTGCATAAATTTTGCACGAGTTGACATTCTGCGTTCAGAGAGGCGCAAATGTGCAAAAATTGTGCATTCAACAATATCATTTATATTTATGAGTTTCAAAAGCTAGAATATGTGACTAGTGCTGTGAATATGTGATTGGAACATTTGATATCTTGTCTAAAACCATTTGCGCACAAATTTGCACGGGTTCATGTTTTGTGTTCAAACATGCGCAAATTGTGCATTCAATTAAATCAAGTAGATTTATGAGTTTTAAAGGCTGGAATATGTCTTTAGGATTGAAAATATGTTGTTGTAACATTGGAATACATGTTCTAAACAATTTGTGTAAAAAATTTTCATCCGCTAACATTTCACATTCAAAGAGGCGCAAATGTGCAAAAATTGTGCATTGAAAAACCTCATTTATATTTTATGAGCTAGAATATGGGATTTGTGTTGTGAATACATGATTGGAACATTGGATATCTTGTGTGAAACCATTTGCACAAAAATTTGCACGAGTTCACGTTTTGCATTCAAACATGCGCAAATGTGCACAAATCGTGCATTCAATTAAATCAAGTGGATTTATGAGTTTCAAAAGCTGAAACATGTCTTTAGGATTGGAAATTTGTAGTTGGAGCATTGGATTACATGTTTTAAACAATTTGTGTATAAATTTTGCACGAGTTAACATTTTGCGTTCAAAGAGGCGCAAATGTGCAAAAATTGCGCATTCAACAATCTCATTTAGATTAATGAGTTTAAAATCCTATAATATATGATTATTGCTAATAATATATGATTAGAACACTGGATATCGTGTCTAAAGCCATTTGCGCACAAATTTGCATGAGTTCACGTTTTGCGTTCAAACATGCACAAATTGTGCATTCAATTAAATCAAGTACATCTAAGAGTTTTTGATTGATGGAATATGTCTTTAGGATTGAAAATATATAGCTGGAACTAATATGAACCCTAAAAGGGATCAACAACGCCTGAATATGAAGAATTCAAGCTAATTAGCTTAATTTCCTAGTTTCAAAAGAACAAAGTTTAAGGAAAAACCTTACTTTTTATATTTCAATGCTTATTAAATTCGTATGTCATAGGGTTAGCCCTTATATAGGCATGTAAACAACCTAATCCTTAAAGGAAAAGGTTCTATTCCTTATTCCCAAAGATACCTATATAGGAAAATCCTTAATTAAGGAAATTTCCTTTAAAATAGGACAACTAATGACAACTCATCTTTGAAAAGTCAAAATTGACAACTCATTACAATTCATGACAACTAAGCAAAATGGCAACTCATGACAACTAAGCATTAAAGCATGCCATGTCACATGCCATGTCATATGTTGACCATTGACCATTGACTTTGACTTGTTGACTATTTGACTTTGACTTTGACTTGTTGACTTTGACTTGGAATATTCTTGAATCTTCTCACATCTTCTAGAATCTTCTTGAATCTTCCTTATTGACTCCAAAATAGGAAAATAAATCAAAATTCGTCCAATCAAGCTAATTAATTTCAGAATAGGAAATTAAGCTAATTAGCTTGAATTCTTCATATTCAGGCGTTGTTGATCCCTTTTAGGGTTCATATTAGATATCAAATGTTCCAATCACATATTCACAGCACTAATCACATATTCTAGCTTTTAAAACTCATAAATATAAATGAGATTGTTGAATGCACAATTTTTGCACATTTGTGCCTCTCTGAACGCAGAATGTCAACTCGTGCAAAATTTATGCACAAATTGTTTAAAAGATGTAATCCAATGTTCCAACAACATAGTTTCAATCGTAAAAACATATTCTAGCTTTTAAAACTCACAAACCTACTTGACTTAATTGAATTCACAATTTGTGCACATTTGCGCATGTTTGAACGCAAAATGTCAACTCGCGCAAATTTGTGCGCAAATGGTTTTAGACAAGATATATAATATTCCAATCACATATTCACAACACTAATCATATATTCTAGGATTTTAAACTCATTAATCTAAACGAGATTGTTGAATGCACAACTTTTGAACACTTATGCCACTTTGAACGCATAATTTTAACTCGTGCAAAATTTAAGCACAAATTGTTTAAACCTTGTAATCCAGTGTTCCAGCTATATATTTTCAATCCTAAAGACATATTCCATCAATCAAAAACTCTTAGATGTACTTGATTTAATTGAATGCACAATTTGTGCATGTTTGAACGCAAAACGTGAACTCATGCAAATTTGTGCGCAAATGGCTTTAGACACGATATCTAGTGTTCTAATCATATATTATTAGCAATAATCATATATTATAGGATTTTAAACTCATTAATCTAAATGAGATTGTTGAATGCGCAATTTTTGCACATTTGCGCCTCTTTGAACGCAAAATGTTAACTCGTGCAAAATTTATACACAAATTGTTTAAAACATGTAATCCAATGCTCCAACTACAAATTTCCAATCCTAAAGACATGTTTCAGCTTTTGAAACTCATAAATCCACTTGATTTAATTGAATGCACGATTTGTGCACATTTGCGCATGTTTGAATGCAAAACGTGAACTCGTGCAAATTTTTGTGCAAATGGTTTCACACAAGATATCCAATGTTCCAATCATGTATTCACAACACAAATCCCATATTCTAGCTCATAAAATATAAATGAGGTTTTTCAATGCACAATTTTTGCACATTTGCGCCTCTTTGAATGTGAAATGTTAGCGAATGAAAATTTTTTGCACAAATTGTTTAGAACATGTATTCCAATGTTCCAACAACATATTTTCAATCCTAAAGACATATTCCAGCATTTAAAACTCATAAATCTACTTGATTTAATTGAATGCACAATTTGCGCATGTTTGAACGCAAAACATGAACCCGTGCAAATTTGTGCGCAAATGGTTTTAGACAAGATATTGATACGAACCCTACCTATAATAGAGATAGAACGCGCATCCAACTTTGAATATTAGCCCAAGGATCCTCAAGGATAGTTGTGTTGATGGAGCTAAACCCCTTGCTTATTAAATTGAAGCAAAATACTTAGCTATTATAAGATGAACAATCACACAATTCTAAGTTTAATCTAACCTAGTAATTGTAATGAAAGGTAGAAGTGAAACAATTCAAGTAAACTTGCAAAGTTTCAAAAGAACAAAGTTTAAGGAAAAACCTTACTTTTTATATTTCAATGCTTATTAAATTCGTATGTCATAGGGTTAGCCCTTATATAGGCATGTAAACAACCTAATCCTTAAAGGAAAAGGTTCTATTCCTTATTCCCAAAGTTACCTATATAGGAAAATCCTTAATTAAGGAGATTTCCTTTAAAATAGGACAACTAATGACAACTAATGACAACTCATCTTTGAAAAGTCAAAATTGACAACTCATTACAATTCATGACAACTAAGCAAAATGACAACTCATGACAACTAAGCATTAAAGCATGCCATGTCATATGTTGACCATTGACCATTGACTTTGACTTGTTGACTATTTGACTTTGACTTTGACTTGTTGACTTTGACTTGGAATATTCTTGAATCTTCTCACATCTTCTAGAATCTTCTTGAATCTTCCTTATTGACTCCAAAATAGTAAAATAAATCAAAATTCGTCCAATCAAGCTAATTAATTTCAGAATAGGAAATTAAGCTAATTAGCTTGAATTCTTCATATTCAGGCGTTGTTGATCCCTTTTAAGGTTCATATTATTCCCTCTCTCTTGAAGATGATTCGCCCTCGAATCATAGCCATCTTCTAGAGTAGATAAATTTGCAAATCCTCCAGGGTCAAACAAAAACTTCTTGGTTGAAAACTTTATCTTCACAATAAGTATTGCAACACTTGTTTTATGGATGAAGTATGCCAACATGATAAACCTGTTTGAAACAACAAAACTAGGCAATTGATGAAGAATTTGGTTAGTGATAAACAAAACATCCTTGTACATAGGTACAAGTATAGGTTGGCTTACATCACTCATTTTTGTATAATCATTTATTTTCTTTTCACTCATGACTAGCTTGTTTTCTCTCACAAAGTGTTTCCCATTTTCCTCACTTTTCTCACTCAACTCATTCGTAGCACTTGGCTCACTTTTTCCTTTTCTCTCAACTTCATAGGTTTCCTTCCCCAAAGCATTCCTTAATGAAGATGGAAACTCTTCACTTTGTTGATTAGTGCACATGTCTTCAATAATTGCCTTTGGTGGTGAAGTTTCAATTTGGCACTCTTCCTCATTACCCTTTTTCTCAACTAGTTGCTCAACCAATTCATTGACTTCAACACTTTCACTTTCCTTGGATTCACACAGTATTATTGTCTCCTCATAAGAAACCACTTGCTTTTCAATCTCCAAAGCAAGTTCAATTACAACCTTCAAAGAGATAGAAGGTTCTAATTGCACTTCTTTCTTTAATCTCTTAGCAATATCACACTTAAGCCCACTGATGAATTTTGCAACTTTCCTCCTTTCAAATTCACCTACATCACTTGCAATTACAAACAACTTAAACTTTTTAATATAACCATTAATGTATAAGTCATCACCTTGTTTAAGCCTTTGTAATTTAAGACAAAATTTATCCCTAACTTCAGAAGGAATAAAATGTCTAGTCATTAATCTCTTCATTATCTCCCAATTTTTAATCTCACTAGGCCCATTCATGCTCCACGATGCCATCAAATCCTTCCACCATATAGCAGCATCACCCAAAAATTTACAAGAGGCAGCTTTACACTTTTGGAAATCACTTAATTCAAGAGAGTCAAAAATCTCCTCTATTTGTTGCACCCATTCCAAATAAACATAAGGATCGTCCCCACCAAGAAAATAAGGCATATCCATGCTAAAAGAAAATTAGGTTTGAAAAGATATAGAAAAAAAAATCCTCACAAAGCACTCCCTCACATGTTTACACTCAAGGATGTGAATGCTCTCATGTTTCACTAAAAAAAAAAATTTTTTTTTTTGTTTTTTTTTCAATTTATGAAGAATTGAGAAGAAGAAAAGAATAGATAATGCATAAAAATTAAAGGATACGTAACCAAACCTTGAATTTTGGCTCTGATACCAAACTGATACGAACCCTACCTATAATAGAGATAGAACGCGCATCCAACTTTGAATATTAGCCCAAGGATCCTCAAGGATAGTTATGTTGATGGAGCTAAACCCCTTGCTTATTAAATTGAAGCAAAATACTTAGCTATTATAAGATGAACAATCACACAATTCTAAGTTTAATCTAACCTAGCAATTGTAATGAAAGGTAGAAGTGAAACAATTCAAGTAAACTTGCAAAGTTTCAAAAGAACAAAGTTTAAGGAAAAACCTTACTTTTTATATTTCAATGCTTATTAAATTCGTATGTCATAGGGTTAGCCCTTATATAGGCATGTAAACAACCTAATCCTTAAAGGAAAAGGTTCTATTCCTTATTCCCAAAGATACCTATATAGGAAAATCCTTAATTAAGGAGATTTCCTTTAAAATAGGACAACTAATGACAACTCATCTTTGAAAAGTCAAAATTGACAACTCATTACAATTCATGACAACTAAGCAAAATGACAACTCATGACAACTAAGCATTAAAGCATGCCATGTCACATGCCATGTCATATGTTGACCATTGACCATTGACTTTGACTTGTTGACTATTTGACTTTGACTTTGACTTGTTGACTTTGACTTGGAATATTCTTGAGTCTTCTCACATCTTCTAGAATCTTCTTGAATCTTCCTTATTGACTCCAAAATAGGAAAATAAATCAAAATTCGTCCAATCAAGCTAATTAATTTCAGAATAGGAAATTAAGCTAATTAGCTTGAATTCTTCATATTCAGGCGTTGTTGATCCCTTTTAGGGTTCATATTAGGAACACTGGATTACATGGTTTAAACAATTTGTGCTTAAATTTTGCACGAGTTAAAATTATGCGTTCAAAGTGGCATAAGTGTTCAAAAGTTGTGCTTTCAACAATCTCATTTAGATTAATGAGTTTAAAATCCTAGAATATATGATTAGTGTTGTGAATATGTGATTGGAATATTATATATCTTGTCTAAAACCATTTGCGCACAAATTTGCGCGAGTTCACACTTTGCGTTCAAACATGCGCAAATGTGCACAAATTGTGAATTCAATTAAGTCAAGTAGGTTTGTGAGTTTTAAAAGCTAGAATATGTTTTTACGATTGAAACTATGTTGTTGGAACATTGGATTACATCTTTTAAACAATTTGTGCATAAATTTTGCACGAGTTGACATTCTACGTTCAGAGAGGCGCAAATGTGCAAAAATTGTGCATTCAACAATCTCATTTATATTTATGAGTTTTAAAAGCTAGAATATGTGATCAGTGTTGTGAATATGTGATTGGAACATTTGATATCTTGTCTAAAACCATTTGCGCACAAATTTGCACGGGTTCATGTTTTGCGTTCAAACATGCGCAAATTGTGCATTCAATTAAATCAAGTAGATTTATGAGTTTTAAATGCTGGAATATGTCTTTAGGATTGAAAATATATTGTTGGAACATTGGAATACATGTTCTAAACAATTTGAGCAAAAAATTTTCATCCGCTAACATTTCACATTCAAAGAGGCGCAAATGTGCAAAAATTGTGCATTGAAAAACCTCATTTATATTTTATGAGCTAGAATATGGGATTTGTGTTGTGAATACATGATTGGAACATTGGATATCTTGTGTGAAACCATTTGCACAAAAATTTACACGAGTTCACGTTTTGCATTCAAACATGCGCAAATGTGCACAAATCGTGCATTCAATTAAATCAAGTGGATTTATGAGTTTCAAAAGCTGAAACATGTCTTTAGGATTGGAAATTTGTAGTTGGAGCATTGGATTACATGTTTTAAACAATTTGTGTATAAATTTTGCACGAGTTAACATTTTGCGTTCAAAGAGGCGCAAATGTGCAAAAATTGCGCATTCAACAATCTCATTTAGATTAATGAGTTTAAAATCCTATAATATATGATTATTGCTAATAATATATGATTAGAACACTAGATATCGTGTCTAAAGCCATTTGCGCACAAATTTGCATGAGTTCACGTTTTGCGTTCAAACATGCACAAATTGTGCATTCAATTAAATCAAGTACATCTAAGAGTTTTTGATTGATGGAATATGTCTTTAGGATTGAAAATATATAGCTGGAACACTGGATTACAAGGTTTAAACAATTTGTGCTTAAATTTTGCACGAGTTAAAATTATGCGTTCAAAGTGGCATAAGTGTTCAAAAGTTGTGCATTCAACAATCTCATTTAGATTAATGAGTTTAAAATCCTAGAATATATGATTAGTGTTGTGAATATGTGATTGGAATATTATATATCTTGTCTAAAACCATTTGCGCACAAATTTGCGCGAGTTCACATTTTGCGTTCAAACATGCGCAAATGTGCACAAATTGTGAATTCAATTAAGTCAAGTAGGTTTGTGAGTTTTAAAAGCTAGAATATGTTTTTACGATTGAAACTATGTTGTTGGAACATTGGATTACATCTTTTAAACAATTTGTGCATAAATTTTGCACGAGTTGACATTCTGCGTTCAGAGAGGCGCAAATGTGCAAAAATTGTGCATTCAACAATCTCATTTATATTTATGAGTTTTAAAAGCTAGAATATATGATCAGTGCTGTGAATATGTGATTGGAACATTTGATATCTTGTCTAAAACCATTTGCGCACAAATTTGCACGGGTTCATATTTTGCGTTCAAAAATGCGCAAATTGTGCATTCAATTAAATCAAGTAGATTTATGAGTTTTAAATGCTCGAATATGTCTTTAGGATTGAAAATATGTTGCTGGAACATTGGAATACATGTTCTAAATAATTTGTGCAAAAAATTTTCATCCGCTAACATTTCACATTCAAAGAGGCGCAAATGTGCAAAAATTGTGCATTGAAAAACCTCATTTATATTTTATGAGCTCGAATATGGGATTTGTGTTGTGAATACATGATTGGAACATTGGATATCTTGTGTGAAACCATTTGCACAAAAATTTGCACGAGTTCACGTTTTGCATTCAAACATGCGCAAATGTGCACAAATCGTGCATTCAATTAAATCAAGTGGATTTATGAGTTTCAAAAGCTGAAACATGTCTTTAGGATTGGAAATTTGTAGTTGGAGCATTGGATTACATGTTTTAAACAATTTGTGTATAAATTTTGCACGAGTTAACATTTTGCGTTCAAAGAGGCGCAAATGTGCAAAAATTGCGCATTCAACAATCTCATTTAGATTAATGAGTTTAAAATCCTATAATATATGATTATTGCTAATAATATATGATTAGAACACTAGATATCGTGTCTAAAGCCATTTGCGCACAAATTTGCATGAGTTCACGTTTTGCGTTCAAACATGCACAAATTGTGCATTCAATTAAATCAAGTACATCTAAGAGTTTTTGATTGATGGAATATGTCTTTAGGATTGAAAATATATAGCTGGAACACTGGATTACAAGGTTTAAACAATTTGTGCTTAAATTTTGCACGAGTTAGAATTATGCGTTCAAAGTGGCATAAGTGTTCAAAAGTTGTGCATTCAATAATCTCATTTAGATTAATGAGTTTAAAATCCTAGAATATATGATTAGTGTTGTGAATATGTGATTGGAATATTATATATCTTGTCTAAAACCATTTGCGCACAAATTTGCGCGAGTTGACATTTTGCGTTCAAACATGCGCAAATGTGCACAAATTGTGAATTCAATTAAGTCAAGTAGGTTTGTGAGTTTTAAAAGCTAGAATATGTTTTTACGATTGAAACTATGTTGTTGGAACATTGGATTACATCTTTTAAACAATTTGTGCATAAATTTTGCACGAGTTGACATTCTACGTTCAGAGAGGCGCAAATGTGCAAAAATTGTGCATTCAACAATCTCATTTATATTTATGAGTTTTAAAAGCTAGAATATGTGATCAGTGTTGTGAATATGTGATTGGAACATTTGATATCTTGTCTAAAACCATTTGCGCACAAATTTGCACGGGTTCATGTTTTGCGTTCAAACATGCGCAAATTGTGCATTCAATTAAATCAAGTAGATTTATGAGTTTTAAATGCTGGAATATGTCTTTAGGATTGAAAATATGTTGTTGGAACATTGGAATACATGTTCTAAACAATTTGAGCAAAAAATTTTCATCCGCTAACATTTCACATTCAAAGAGGCGCAAATGTGCAAAAATTGTGCATTGAAAAACCTCATTTATATTTTATGAGCTAGAATATGGGATTTGTGTTGTGAATACATGATTGGAACATTGGATATCTTGTGTGAAACCATTTGCACAAAAATTTGCACGAGTTCACGTTTTGCATTCAAACATGCGCAAATGTGCACAAATCGTGCATTCAATTAAATCAAGTGGATTTATGAGTTTCAAAAGCTGAAACATGTCTTTAGGATTGGAAATTTGTAGTTGGAGCATTGGATTACATGTTTTAAACAATTTGTGTATAAATTTTGCACGAGTTAACATTTTGCGTTCAAAGAGGCGCAAATGTGCAAAAATTGCACATTCAACAATCTCATTTAGATTAATGAGTTTAAAATCCTATAATATATGATTATTGCTAATAATATATGATTAGAACACTAGATATCGTGTCTAAAGCCATTTGCGCACAAATTTGCATGAGTTCACGTTTTGCGTTCAAACATGCACAAATTGTGCATTCAATTAAATCAAGTACATCTAAGAGTTTTTGATTGATGGAATATGTCTTTAGGATTGAAAATATATAGCTGGAACACTAGATTACAAGGTTTAAACAATTTGTGCTTAAATTTTGCACGAGTTAAAATTATGCGTTCAAAGTGGCATAAGTGTTCAAAAGTTGTGCATTCAACAATCTCATTTAGATTAATGAGTTTAAAATCCTAGAATATATGATTAGTGTTGTGAATATGTGATTGGAATATTATATATCTTGTCTAAAACCATTTGCGCACAAATTTACGCGAGTTCACATTTTGCGTTCAAACATGCGCAAATGTGCACAAATTGTGAATTCAATTAAGTCAAGTAGGTTTGTGAGTTTTAAAAGCTAGAATATGTTTTTACGATTGAAACTATGTTGTTGGAACATTGGATTACATCTTTTAAACAATTTGTGCATAAATTTTGCACGAGTTGACATTCTGCGTTCAGAGAGGCACAAATGTGCAAAAATTGTGCATTCAACAATCTCATTTATATTTATGAGTTTTAAAAGCTAGAATATATGATCAGTGCTGTGAATATGTGATTGGAACATTTGATATCTTGTCTAAAACCATTTGCGCACAAATTATGCACGGGTTCATATTTTGCGTTCAAACATGCGCAAATTGTGCATTCAATTAAATCAAGTAGATTTATGAGTTTTAAATGCTGGAATATGTCTTTAGGATTGAAAATATGTTGTTGGAACATTGGAATACATGTTCTAAACAATTTGTGCAAAAAATTTTCATCCGCTAACATTTCACATTCAAAGAGGCGCAAATGTGCAAAAATTGTGCATTGAAAAACCTCATTTATATTTTATGAGCTAGAATATGGGATTTGTGTTGTGAATACATGATTGGAACATTGGATATCTTGTGTGAAACCATTTGCACAAAAATTTGCACGAGTTCACGTTTTGCATTCAAACATGCGCAAATGTGCACAAATCGTGCATTCAATTAAATCAAGTGGATTTATGAGTTTCAAAAGCTGAAACATGTCTTTAGGATTGGAAATTTGTAGTTGGAGCATTGGATTACATGTTTTAAACAATTTGTGTATAAATTTTGCACGAGTTAACATTTTGCGTTCAAAGAGGCGCAAATGTGCAAAAATTGCGCATTCAACAATCTCATTTAGATTAATGAGTTTAAAATCCTATAATATATGATTATTGCTAATAATATATGATTAGAACACTAGATATCGTGTCTAAAGCCATTTGCGCACAAATTTGCATGAGTTCACGTTTTGCGTTCAAACATGCACAAATTGTGCATTCAATTAAATCAAGTACATCTAAGAGTTTTTGATTGATGGAATATGTCTTTAGGATTGAAAATATATAGCTGCAACACTGGATTACAAGGTTTAAACAATTTGTGCTTAAATTTTGCACGAGTTAAAATTATGCGTTCAAAGTGGCATAAGTGTTCAAAAGTTGTGCATTCAACAATCTCGTTTAGATTAATGAGTTTAAAATCCTAGAATATATGATTAGTGTTGTGAATATGTGATTGGAATATTATATATCTTGTCTAAAACCATTTGCGCACAAATTTGCGCGAGTTCACATTTTGCGTTCAAACATGCGCAAATGTGCACAAATTGTGAATTCAATTAAGTCAAGTAGGTTTGTGAGTTTTAAAAGCTAGAATATGTTTTTACGATTGAAACTATATTGTTGGAACATTGGATTACATCTTTTAAACAATTTGTGCATAAATTTTGCACGAGTTGACATTCTGCGTTCAGAGAGGCGCAAATGTGCAAAAATTGTGCATTCAACAATCTCATTTATATTTATGAGTTTTAAAAGCTAGAATATATGATCAGTGCTGTGAATATGTGATTGGAACATTTGATATCTTGTCTAAAACCATTTGCGCACAAATTTGCACGGGTTCATATTTTGCGTTCAAACATGCGCAAATTGTGCATTCAATTAAATCAAGTAGATTTATGAGTTTTAAATGCTCGAATATGTCTTTAGGATTGAAAATATGTTGTTGGAACATTGGAATACATGTTCTAAACAATTTGTGCAAAAAAATTTTCATCCGCTAACATTTCACATTCGAAGAGGCGCAAATGTGCAAAAATTGTGCATTGAAAAACCTCATTTATATTTTATGAGCTAGAATATGGGATTTGTGTTGTGAATACATGATTGGAACATTGGATATCTTGTGTGAAACCATTTGCACAAAAATTTGCACGAGTTCACGTTTTGCATTCAAACATGCGCAAATGTGCACAAATCGTGCATTCAATTAAATCAAGTGGATTTATGAGTTTCAAAAGCTGAAACATGTCTTTAGGATTGGAAATTTGTAGTTGGAGCATTGGATTACATGTTTTAAACAATTTGTGTATAAATTTTGCACGAGTTAACATTTTGCGTTCAAAGAGGCGCAAATGTGCAAAAACTGCGCATTCAACAATCTCATTTAGATTAATGAGTTTAAAATCCTATAATATATGATTATTGCTAATAATATATGATTAGAACACTAGATATCGTGTCTAAAGCCATTTGCGCACAAATTTGCATGAGTTCACGTTTTGCGTTCAAACATGCACAAATTGTGCATTCAATTAAATCAAGTACATCTAAGAGTTTTTGATTGATGGAATATGTCTTTAGGATTGAAAATATATAGCTGGAACACTGGATTACAAGGTTTAAACAATTTGTGCTTAAAATTTGCACGAGTTAAAATTATGCGTTCAAAGTGGCATAAGTGTTCAAAAGTTGTGCATTCAACAATCTCGTTTAGATTAATGAGTTTAAAATCCTAGAATATATGATTACTGTTGTGAATATGTGATTGGAATATTATATATCTTGTCTAAAACCATTTGCGCACAAATTTGCGCGAGTTCACATTTTGCGTTCAAACATGCGCAAATGTGCACAAATTGTGAATTCAATTAAGTCAAGTAGGTTTGTGAGTTTTAAAAGCTAGAATATGTTTTTACGATTGAAACTATGTTGTTGGAACATTGGATTACATCTTTTAAACAATTTGTGCATAAATTTTGCACGAGTTGACATTCTACGTTCAGAGAGGCGCAAATGTGCAAAAATTGTGCATTCAACAATCTCATTTATATTTATGAGTTTTAAAAGCTAGAATATGTGATCAGTACTGTGAATATGTGATTGGAACATTTGATATCTTGTCTAAAACCATTTGCGTACAAATTTGCACGGGTTCATGTTTTGCGTTCAAACATGCGCAAATTGTGCATTCAATTAAATCAAGTAGATTTATGAGTTTTAAATGCTGGAATATGTCTTTAGGATTGAAAATATGTTGTTGGAACATTGGAATACATGTTCTAAACAATTTGTGCAAAAAATTTTCATCCGCTAACATTTCACATTCAAAGAGGCGCAAATGTGCAAAAATTGTGCATTGAAAAACCTCATTTATATTTTATGAGCTAGAATATGGGATTTGTGTTGTGAATACATGATTGGAACATTGGATATCTTGTGTGAAACCATTTGCACAAAAATTTGCACGAGTTCACGTTTTGCATTCAAACATGCGCAAATGTGCACAAATCGTGCATTCAATTAAATCAAGTGGATTTATGAGTTTCAAAAGCTGAAACATGTCTTTAGGATTGGAAATTTGTAGTTGGAGCATTGGATTACATGTTTTAAACAATTTGTGTATAAATTTTGCACGAGTTAACATTTTGCGTTCAAAGAGGCGCAAATGTGCAAAAATTGCGCATTCAACAATCTCATTTAGATTAATGAGTTTAAAATCCTATAATATATGATTATTGCTAATAATATATGATTAGAACACTAGATATCGTGTCTAAAGCCATTTGCGCACAAATTTGCATGAGTTCACGTTTTGCGTTCAAACATGCACAAATTGTGCATTCAATTAAATCAAGTACATCTAAGAGTTTTTGATTGATGGAATATGTCTTTAGGATTGAAAATATATAGCTGCAGCACTGGATTACAAGGTTTAAACAATTTGTGCTTAAATTTTGCACGAGTTAAAATTATGCGTTCAAAGTGGCATAAGTGTTCAAAAGTTGTGCATTCAACAATCTCGTTTAGATTAATGAGTTTAAAATCCTAGAATATATGATTAGTGTTGTGAATATGTGATTGGAATATTATATATCTTGTCTAAAACCATTTGCGCACAAATTTGCGTGAGTTCACATTTTGCGTTCAAACATGCGCAAATGTGCACAAATTGTGAATTCAATTAAGTCAAGTAGGTTTGTGAGTTTTAAAAGCTAGAATATGTTTTTACGATTGAAACTATGTTGTTGGAACATTGGATTACATCTTTTAAACAATTTGTGCATAAATTTTGCACGAGTTGACATTCTGCGTTCAGAGAGGCGCAAATGTGCAAAAATTGTGCATTCAACAATCTCATTTATATTTATGAGTTTTAAAAGCTAGAATATGTGATCACTGCTGTGAATATGTGATTGGAACATTTGATATCTTGTCTAAAACCATTTGCGCACAAATTTGCACGGGTTCATGTTTTGCGTTGAAACATGCGCAAATTGTGCATTCAATTAAATCAAGTAGATTTATGAGTTTTAAATGCTCGAATATGTCTTTAGGATTGAAAATATGTTGTTGGAACATTGGAATACATGTTCTAAACAATTTGTGCAAAAAATTTTCATCCGCTATAATTTCACATTCAAAGAGGCGCAAATGTGCAAAAATTGTGCATTGAAAAACCTCATTTATATATTATGAGCTAGAATATGGGATTTGTGTTGTGAATACATGATTGGAACATTGGATATCTTGTGTGAAACCATTTGCACAAAAATTTGCACGAGTTCACGTTTTGCATTCAAACATGTGCAAATGTGCACAAATCGTGCATTCAATTAAATCAAGTGGATTTATGAGTTTCAAAAGCTGAAACATGTCTTTAGGATTGGAAATTTGTAGTTGGAGCATTGGGTTACATGTTTTAAACAATTTGTGTATAAATTTTGCACGAGTTAACATTTTGCGTTCAAAGAGGCGCAAATGTGCAAAAATTGCGCATTCAACAATCTCATTTAGATTAATGAGTTTAAAATCCTATAATATATGATTATTGCTAATAATATATGATTAGAACACTAGATATCGTGTCTAAAGCCATTTGCGCACAAATTTGCATGAGTTCACGTTTTGCGTTCAAACATGCACAAATTGTGCATTCAATTAAATCAAGTACATCTAAGAGTTTTTGATTGATGGAATATGTCTTTAGGATTGAAAATATATAGCTGCAACACTGGATTACAAGGTTTAAACAATTTGTGCTTAAATTTTGCACGAGTTAAAATTATGCGTTCAAAGTGGCATAAGTGTTCAAAAGTTGTGCATTCAACAATCTCGTTTAGATTAATGAGTTTAAAATCCTAGAATATATGATTAGTGTTGTGAATATGTGATTGGAATATTATATATCTTGTCTAAAACCATTTGCGCACAAATTTGCGCGAGTTCACATTTTGCGTTCAAACATGCGCAAATGTGCACAAATTGTGAATTCAATTAAGTCAAGTAGGTTTGTGAGTTTTAAAAGCTAGAATATGTTTTTACGATTGAAACTATGTTGTTGGAACATTGGATTACATCTTTTAAACAATTTGTGCATAAATTTTGCGCGAGTTGACATTCTGCGTTCAGAGAGGCGCAAATGTGCAAAAATTGTGCATTCAACAATCTCATTTATATTTATGAGTTTTAAAAGCTAGAATATATGATCAGTGCTGTGAATATGTGATTGGAACATTTGATATCTTGTCTAAAACCATTTGCGCACAAATTTGCACGGGTTCATATTTTGCGTTCAAACATGCGCAAATTGTGCATTCAATTAAATCAAGTAGATTTATGAGTTTTAAATGCTCGAATATGTCTTTAGGATTGAAAATATGTTATTGGAACATTGGAATACATGTTCTAAACAATTTGTGCAAAAAATTTTCATCCGCTAACATTTCACATTCAAAGAGGCGCAAATGTGCAAAAATTGTGCATTGAAAAACCTCATTTATATTTTATGAGCTAGAATATGGGATTTGTGTTGTGAATACATGATTGGAACATTGGATATCTTGTGTGAAACCATTTGCACAAAAATTTGCACGAGTTCACGTTTTGCATTCAAACATGTGCAAATGTGCACAAATCGTGCATTCAATTAAATCAAGTGGCTTTATGAGTTTCAAAAGCTGAAACATGTCTTTAGGATTGGAAATTTGTAGTTGGAGCATTGGGTTACATGTTTTAAACAATTTGTGTATAAATTTTGCACGAGTTAACATTTTGCGTTCAAAGAGGCGCAAATGTGCAAAAATTGCGCATTCAACAATCTCATTTAGATTAATGAGTTTAAAATCCTATAATATATGATTATTGCTAATAATATATGATTAGAACACTAGATATCGTGTCTAAAGCCATTTGCGCACAAATTTGCATGAGTTCACGTTTTGCGTTCAAACATGCACAAATTGTGCATTCAATTAAATCAAGTACATCTAAGAGTTTTTGATTGATGGAATATGTCTTTAGGATTGAAAATATATAGCTGGAACACTGGATTACAAGGTTTAAACAATTTGTGCTTAAATTTTGCACGAGTTAAAATTATGCGTTCAAAGTGGCATAAGTGTTCAAAAGTTGTGCATTCAACAATCTCGTTTAGATTAATGAGTTTAAAATCCTAGAATATATGATTAGTGTTGTGAATATGTGATTGGAATATTATATATCTTGTCTAAAACCATTTGCGCACAAATTTGCTCGAGTTCACATTTTGCGTTCAAACATGCGCAAATGTGCACAAATTGTGAATTCAATTAAGTCAAGTAGGTTTGTGAGTTTTAAAAGCTAGAATATGTTTTTACGATTGAAACTATGTTGTTGGAACATTGGATTACATCTTTTAAACAATTTGTGCATAAATTTTGCGCGAGTTGACATTCTGCGTTCAGAGAGGCGCAAATGTGCAAAAATTGTGCATTCAACAATCTCATTTATATTTATGAGTTTTAAAAGCTAGAATATATGATCAGTGCTGTGAATATGTGATTGGAACATTTGATATCTTGTCTAAAACCATTTGTGCACAAATTTGCACGGGTTCATATTTTGCGTTCAAACATGCGCAAATTGTGCATTGAATTAAATCAAGTAGATTTATGAGTTTTAAATGCTCGAATATGTCTTTAGGATTGAAAATATGTTATTGGAACATTGGAATACATGTTCTAAACAATTTGTGCAAAAAATTTTCATCCGCTAACATTTCACATTCAAAGAGGCGCAAATGTGCAAAAATTGTGCATTGAAAAACCTCATTTATATTTTATAAGCTAGAATATGGGATTTGTGTTGTGAATACATGATTGGAACATTGGATATCTTGTGTGAAACCATTTGCACAAAAATTTGCACGAGTTCACGTTTTGCATTCAAACATGTGCAAATGTGCACAAATCGTGCATTCAATTAAATCAAGTGGCTTTATGAGTTTCAAAAGCTGAAACATGTCTTTAGGATTGGAAATTTGTAGTTGGAGCATTGGGTTACATGTTTTAAACAATTTGTGTATAAATTTTGCACGAGTTAACATTTTGCGTTCAAAGAGGCGCAAATGTGCAAAAATTGCGCATTCAACAATCTCATTTAGATTAATGAGTTTAAAATCCTATAATATATGATTATTGCTAATAATATATGATTAGAACACTAGATATCGTGTCTAAAGCCATTTGCGCACAAATTTGCATGAGTTCACGTTTTGCATTCAAACATGCACAAATTGTGCATTCAATTAAATCAAGTACATCTAAGAGTTTTTTATTGATGGAATATGTCTTTAGGATTGAAAATATATAGCTGGAACACTGGATTACAAGGTTTAAACAATTTCTGCTTAAATTTTGCACGAGTTAAAATTATGCGTTCAAAGTCGCATAAGTGTTCAAAAGTTGTGCATTCAACAATCTCGTTTAGATTAATGAGTTTAAAATCCTAGAATATATGATTAGTGTTGTGAATATGTGATTGGAATATTATATATCTTGTCTAAAACCATTTGCGCACAAATTTGCGCGAGTTCACATTTTACGTTCAAACATGCGCAAATGTGCACAAATTGTGAATTCAATTAAGTCAAGTAGGTTTGTGAGTTTTAAAAGCTAGAATATGTTTTTACGATTGAAACTATGTTGTTGGAACATTGGATTACATCTTTTAAACAATTTGTGCATAAATTTTGCACGAGTTGACATTCTGCGTTCAGAGAGGCGCAAATGTGCAAAAATTGTGCATTCAACAATCTCATTTATATTTATGAGTTTTAAAAGCTAGAATATGTGATCAGTGCTGTGAATATGTGATTGGAACATTTGATATCTTGTCTAAAACCATTTGCATACAAATTTGCACGGGTTCATGTTTTGCGTTGAAACATGCGCAAATTGTGCATTCAATTAAATCAAGTAGATTTATGAGTTTTAAATGCTCGAATATGTCTTTAGGATTGAAAATATGTTGTTGGAACATTGGAATACATGTTCTAAACAATTTGTGCAAAAAATTTTCATCCGCTAACATTTCACATTCAAAAAGGCGCAAATGTGCAAAAATTGTGCATTGAAAAACCTCATTTATATTTTATGAGCTAGAATATGGGATTTGTGTTGTGAATACATGATTGGAACATTGGATATCTTGTGTGAAACCATTTGCACAAAAATTTGCACGAGTTCACGTTTTGCATTCAAACATGCGCAAATGTGCACAAATCGTGCATTCAATTAAATCAAGTGGATTTATGAGTTTCAAAAGCTGAAACATGTCTTTAGGATTGGAAATTTGTAGTTGGAGCATTGGATTACATGTTTTAAACAATTTGTGTATAAATTTTGCACGAGTTAACATTTTGCTTTCAAAGAGGCACAAATGTGCAAAAATTGCGCATTCAACAATCTCATTTAGATTAATGAGTTTAAAATCCTATAATATATGATTATTGCTAATAATATATGATTAGAACACTAGATATCGTGTCTAAAGCCATTTGCGCACAAATTTGCATGAGTTCACGTTTTGCGTTCAAACATGCACAAATTGTGCATTCAATTAAATCAAGTACATCTAAGAGTTTTTGATTGATGGAATATGTCTTTAGGATTGAAAATATATAGCTGCAACACTGGATTACAAGGTTTAAACAATTTGTGCTTAAATTTTGCACGAGTTAAAATTATGCGTTCAAAGTCGCATAAGTGTTCAAAAGTTGTGCATTCAACAATCTCGTTTAGATTAATGAGTTTAAAATCCTAGAATATATGATTAGTGTTGTGAATATGTGATTGGAATATTATATATCTTGTCTAAAACCATTTGCGCACAAATTTGCGCGAGTTCACATTTTGCGTTCAAACATGCGCAAATGTGCACAAATTGTGAATTCAATTAAGTCAAGTAGGTTTGTGAGTTTTAAAAGCTAGAATATGTTTTTACGATTGAAACTATGTTGTTGGAACATTGGATTACATCTTTTAAACAATTTGTGCATAAATTTTGCACGAGTTGACATTCTGCGTTCAGAGAGGCGCAAATGTGCAAAAATTGTGCATTCAACAATCTCATTTATATTTATGAGTTTTAAAAGCTAGAATATGTGATCAGTGCTGTGAATATGTGATTGGAACATTTGATATCGTGTCTAAAACCATTTGCGCACAAATTTGCACGGGTTCATGTTTTGCGTTCAAACATGCGCAAATTGTGCATTCAATTAAATCAAGTAGATTTATGAGTTTTAAATGCTCGAATATGTCTTTAGGATTGAAAATATGTTGTTGGAACATTGGAATACATGTTCTAAACAATTTGTGCAAAAACTTTTCATCCGCTAACATTTCACATTCAAAGAGGCGCAAATGTGCAAAAATTGTGCATTGAAAAACCTCATTTATATTTTATGAGCTAGAATATGGGATTTGTGTTGTGAATACATGATTGGAACATTGGATATCTTGTGTAAAACCATTTGCACAAAAATTTGTACGAGTTCATGTTTTCCATTCAAACATGCGCAAATGTGCACAAATCGTGCATTCAATTAAATCAAGTGGATTTATGAGTTTCAAAAGCTGAAACATGTCTTTAGGATTGGAAATTTGTAGTTGGAGCATTGGATTACATGTTTTAAACAATTTGTGTATAAATTTTGCACGAGTTAACATTTTGCGTTCAAAGAGGCACAAATGTGCAAAAATTGCGCATTCAACAATCTCATTTAGATTAATGAGTTTAAAATCCTATAATATATGATTATTGCTAATAATATATGATTAGAACACTAGATATCGTGTCTAAAGCCATTTGCGCACAAATTTGCATGAGTTCACGTTTTGCGTTCAAACATGCACAAATTGTGCATTCAATTAAATCAAGTACATCTAAGAGTTTTTGATTGATGGAATATGTCTTTAGGATTGAAAATATATAGCTGGAACACTGGATTACAAGGTTTAAACAATTTGTGCTTAAATTTTGCACGAGTTAAAATTATGCGTTCAAAGTCGCATAAGTGTTCAAAAGTTGTGCATTCAACAATCTCGTTTAGATTAATGAGTTTAAAATCCTAGAGTATATGATTAGTGTTGTGAATATGTGATTGGAATATTATATATCTTGTCTAAAACCATTTGCGCAAAAATTTGTGCGAGTTCACATTTTGCGTTCAAACATGCGCAAATGTGCACAAATTGTGAATTCAGTTAAGTCAAGTAGGTTTATGAGTTTTAAAAGCTAGAATATGTTTTTACGATTGAAACTATGTTGTTGGAACATTGGATTACATCTTTTAAACAATTTGTGCATAAATTTTGCACGAGTTGACATTCTGCGTTCAGAGAGGCGCAAATGTGCAAAAATTGTGCATTCAACAATCTCATTTATATTTATGAGTTTTAAAAGCTAGAATATGTGATCAGTGCTGTGAATATGTGATTGGAACATTTGATATCTTGTCTAAAACCATTTGCGCACAAATTTGCACGGGTTCATGTTTTGCGTTCAAACATGCGCAAATTGTGCATTCAATTAAATCAAGTAGATTTATGAGTTTTAAATGCTCGAATATGTCTTTAGGATTGAAAATATGTTGTTGGAACATTGGAATACATGTTCTAAACAATTTGTGCAAAAAATTTTCATCCGCTAACATTTCACATTCAAAGAGGCGCAAATGTGCAAAAATTGTGCATTGAAAAACCTCATTTATATTTTATGAGCTAGAATATGGGATTTGTGTTGTGAATACATGATTGGAACATTGGATATCTTGTGTGAAACCATTTGCACAAAAATTTACACGAGTTCACGTTTTGCATTCAAACATGCACAAATGTGCACAAATCGTGCATTCAATTAAATCAAGTGGATTTATGAGTTTCAAAAGCTGAAACATGTCTTTAGGATTGGAAATTTGTAGTTGGAGCATTGGATTACATGTTTTAAACAATTTGTGTTATGGAGCAGCCAACACACCAAGCTCAAAGAATTCAACATGATGAAGATGAGCATGGTCAAGAAGGCAAGGATCAAGTTCAAGAGGTTTTGAGTCCAATCAGCATGCCTCAAAGGCCTATAACAAGGTCTCAATCTAAGAAGCTTTAAGAAGCCTTAATCCATCATCTACAAGGCTTTGTGAACTTAGCTAGTGAAAGTTTACAAGGACACCAAAGCTTTGTGCCAAGTGCAGCTCAAGTTCAATACAACTTAATTCAAGTCCAAGTTATTAATAGGTTTAATTATGTTAAATAAGGGCTGGACGAATTTGTTATTTTAAAAGCCCATTAGTTTTAGTTAGTTTAATTATTCTTAAAATAGGAAGCATGTCAAAATTCCTATTTAAGGTCTGATTAGATTAATTTCTTTTTTTTGTGATTAGGGTTATTAGTTTTCCTTACTCACTAAGGAAAACCTTGTAAAGGCTATATATATATGCCATGGACGAATTTTATTATTCAGAATTGAAGTTTTAAAACCTAAAGGCTGTTTTGCTTTTATCTTTGTGTTCTTGTGTAGAATACATGCTTTAAGGAACATTCAAGTAGATTGATCATCTTCTTGTGGAGTGTTTCGAAATTGGAATTTAGAAACGAGTTTTCTTTATTCTAATTCTTTGATCATCTAAGTAATCTGATTTCTAACCATTCTTAGGGGTTGTGACTATTGGGGTTTTCAAGTTAATGCTTTGGGGGTTCGAATACATAAAGGGGTTCTCAAGCTTATTCTTGGAGGTTCCGTATCATTTGGTATCAGAGCTTTGGCTCTAGATCAGGTTTTATCTTTTATAATTTTTATTCTTAATCCTGATTTCTTATGTTTTTCTTATTCTTTTAAAATCGTTCTTATTTATTTTTGTTCTTCATTCTTGTGTTTTGTTCTTTGTTCTTATTTGTTAGTCTTGATTTTTTTTTCCCTTTAGGTCAGTCAATTGTTTTGCATTCTGAAATTTAGATTTGTGTTCATAGTTGAAATTAAAAAAAAAAAATTCGTGCAAAAAAAAAAAAAAGAGAAGAAATTTGAAAAAAAAAAAGCAAAAAAAAAAAATTCGTGAAAAAAAAAGAGAGAAAGTTATTAGAAAAGGAAGAATTAAGATTCTTGAGTGATTTATATCCTAATCAGGTCTGATTTGCATTTCCTTCCATTCCTTGCTCATTAAGGAATATTGTTTGAGTGATTAATATCCTCATCAGGTCTGATTTTGGTTTCCTAATCCTATTTGGTTTATAATTGACATATCTAACTAGATCTTGTCATATCTTATATTACTTGTCTATTAAGGATTTTGCATATCTTTACAATACTTGCTCATTAAGGAATATTACTTATTGAGGCAGATTTGACTTTTCTCCTTAAAATAACTTCTAAATTCGTTTTCTTTTCTATTCTAGAAGATCTTTGTATTTCTTTCACATGTCTTTTGCATCTTTTTGAGTTTTCCTATTTTATTGCTTCTGAATTGTTGTTTTTTTTTTTAACCGAATTGCCTCAAACTTGTTTTGAAAATTTCACTTTTGAAAGTTCTACTTGAATATTGCTTCAATCTAATTGATTTGTTCTAAAAGTGTGATTCACCTAAGAACATAAAAGAATTAGCTTGAGTGGTGAGAGGAAGTCGAGTGAAGAAGAGGGCAATAATGAAAGTGATAAGGATGAGATGCCTGAATTGGAAAGTTGTAGTGATGGGAGTATAGAGGAGCCAATCAAAGGTGACTTGCTGGTTACAAGGCGTGCTCTTAGTACTCAAATAAAGGAAGATTGCATTGAAGAGCAACGAGACAACTTATTCCATACAAGGTGTCATGTGCAAGGCAAGGCATGTCTTATGATTGTTGATGGAGGGAGTTGCACCAATGCAGTGAGCTCATTCTTAATTAGTAGATTGGGGCTGTCTACTATACCACACCCACGACCATACAAACTTCAATGGCTTAATGATTGTGGAGAGGTCAAGGTAAATAGACAATCTATTATTTCCTTTTCAATTGGTAAATATCATGATGAGCAATTGTGTGATGTCGTTCCTATGCATGCTGGAGATATTTTGCTTGGTAGACCATGGCAATTTGATAGAAAGACCAAGCATGATGGGTACCTCAATCGGTATCACTTTACCAAGGATGGGCGCAAGATCATATTAACACCGCTTTCTTCAAAGGAGGTGTATGAAGACCAATGTAAAATGGAAAGAATGAGAGTGGAGGCTGAAAAGAAAGAAAAAGAGAGTAAGAAAAATTCTTTAGAGAGTGAAAAGAAAGAGGGAAAAATAAAAGAAGAGATTCAGCCTAGAGAGAAAAAAGAAAAGAATTTGAGTTTAATAGCTAGGACAAGTGAGGTTAGACAGGCCTTGTATGCTAATCGGCCTATATTTATACTTTTGTACAAAGGGGCTTGTTTGGCAACTAATGAACTTAACCCATCTTTGCCTAGTGTGTTTGTTGATCTTTTTCAGGAATTTGAAGATGTGTTTCCCAAAGAGATGCCTAGTGGATTACCCCCAATTAGAGGCATAGAACATCAAATTGACTTCATTCCTGGGGCAGCCATACCCAATCGACCAGCATATAGAGCAAATCCAAGAGAAACAAAGGAGATCCAAACACAAGTGGAGGAGTTGCTAGCTAAAGGGTATGTGAGGGAAAGTCTTAGTCCTTGTTCGGTTTCGGTCATTCTTGTGCCAAAGAAGGATGGAACATGGAGGATGTGTGTGGATTGCAGAGCCATCAATAAAATCACTGTAAAGTATCGTCATCCTATTCCTAGATTAGATGATATGCTTGATGAGTTATATGGTTCTTGTTTGTTCACTAAAATAGACTTGAAATCTGGTTATTATCAAATTCGAATGAATGTTGGTGATGAATGGAAAACAGCTTTTAAGACTAAGTATGGGTTGTATGAGTGGCTTGTTATGCCCTTTGGTCTTACTAATGCACCTAGCACATTCATGCGATTGATGAACCATGTGTTGCGAAATTACTTAGGTAAATTTGTTGTTGTTTACTTTGATGATATTCTGATTTACTCTAAGTGTTTAGATGATCATGTTATGCATGTGCGAATTGTACTAGAAACACTTAGACAAGAAAAGTTGTATGCAAACCTTAAAAAGTGTAGTTTTTGCATGAATAAGGTTAATTTTCTTGGTTTTGTTGTATCTAGTCAAGGTATAGAGGTTGATGAGGAGAAGGTTAGGGCTATTAAAGAGTGGCCAAAACCTAAAAATGCTAGTGAGGTGAGAAGTTTTCATGGGCTTGCTAGTTTCTATAGGAGATTCATTAAAGATTTCAGTACTATAGCTGCACCTTTGAATGAATTAGTTAAGAAAAATGTTGGATTTGTTTGGGGTGATGCACAAGAACATGCATTTAATGAACTTAAGGCAAAATTATGTAATGCACCTTTACTTGCTTTACCTAACTTTGATAAAACTTTTGAGATTGAATGTGATGCTAGTGGCATAGGGATTGGAGCTGTTTTGATGCAGGATCAAAGACCACTAATGTATTTTAGTGAAAAGTTAAGTGGGGCAACCTTGAAATATCCAACTTATGACAAGGAATTATATGCATTGGTTCGAGCTTTGCAAACATGGCAACATTATTTGTGGCCTAGGGAGTTTGTGATACACACTGACCATGAAAGTTTAAAGCATTTGAAGGGTCAAGATAAGCTGAACCGTAGGCATGCCAAATGGGTGGAGTTCATAGAAACATTTCCATATGTGATTAAGTACAAGCAAGGTAAAGAGAATGTGGTTGCTGATGCATTATCTAGAAGGTACACCTTACTTAACTCTCTTACTGCTAAATTATTAGGTTTTGAGTTTATAAAGGAGTTGTATCCACATGATGATGATTTTGGTGATATATATGCATCTTGTGCCAATGGGGTTGTTTCAGATGATTTTTACTTGTTTTATGGTTTCTTGTTTAAAAGAAATAGATTGTGCATTCCTAAGTGTTCTATAAGGGAATTATTAATTAAGGAGGCACATGGAGGAGGCTTAATGGGGCATTTTGGGGTAAATAAGACCTATGATATGATGTTAGAACATTTCTTTTGGCCCGGCATGAAACATGATGTGTATAAAGTTTGTGAGCATTGCATTACATGTAGAGAGGCTAAGTCTAGGTTGAAACCGCATGGGTTATACACACCATTACCCGTTCCTAGTGAACCTTGGACTGATTTGTCTATGGATTTTGTGCTTGGATTGCCTAGAACTAGGAAAGGTCATGATAGTATCTTTGTTGTGGTTGATAGATTTAGTAAAATGGCTCATTTTATACCATGTCATAAAACTGATGATGCTAAGTTGATTGCTGATTTGTTTTTCAAAGAAGTTGTGCGTTTACATGGCATACCTAGGAGCATTGTTAGTGATAGGGATGTTAAGTTTTTGAGTCATTTTTGGCGTTTGTTATGGGGAAAGTTAGGAACTAAGCTATTATTTTCAACTACTTGTCACCCTCAAACCGATGGGCAAACTGAAGTAGTTAATAGGACTTTGATTACTTTGCTTAAGGCAATCATAGAAAAGAACATTAGGATGTGGGAGGATTGTTTACCATTTGTGGAGTTTGCTTACAATAGGGCTGTTCATAGCACTACTAATTGCTCTCCATTTGAGATTGTTTATGGATTTAATCCACTTACTCCTATTGATTTATTGCCACTGCCACCTAACAATTTTGTGAGTGTTGATGCTAATTCTAAGGCTGATTTGGTGAAGAAGTTACATAAGCAAGTTAAGGAGAGGATTGAGAAGCAAAATGCTAAAGTAGCTTCACGTGTGAACAAGGGAAGGAAGCCAATGATTTTTCAGCCTGGAGATTGGGTTTGGGTGCATTTTCGTAAAGAAAGGTTTTCACTTCAAAGGAAGTCTAAGCTAAACCCAAGAGGAGATGGTCCTTTTCAAATACTTGAAAGGATTAATGACAATGCATACAAAGTGGACCTACCTGGTGAGTATAATGTTAGTGCTTCATTCAATGTGGCTGATTTGAGTCCTTTTGATATAGGTGATGCTTTAGATTCGAGGACGAATCCTTTTGAGGAGAGGGGAAATGTTATGGAGCAGCCAACACACCAAGCTCAAAGAATTCAACATGATGAAGATGAGCATGGTCAAGAAGGCAAGGATCAAGTTCAAGAGGTTTTGAGTCCAATCAGCATGCCTCAAAGACCTATAACAAGGTCTCAATCTAAGAAGCTTCAAAAAGCCTTAATCCATCATCTACAAGGCTTTGTGAACTTAGCTAGTGAAAGTTTACAAGGACACCAAAGCTTTGTGCCAAGTGCAGCTCAAGTTCAATACAACTTAATTCAAGTCCAAGTTATTAATGGGTTTAATTATGTTAAATAAGGGCTAGACGAATTTGTTATTTTAAAAGCCCATTAGTTTTAGTTAGTTTAATTATTCTTAAAATAGGAAGCATGTCAAAATTCCTATTTAAGGTCTGATTAGATTAATTTCTTTTTTTTGTGATTAGGGTTATTAGTTTTCCTTACTCACTAAGGAAAACCTTGTAAAGGCTATATATATATGCCTTGGACGAATTTTATTATTCAGAATTGAAGTTTTAAAACCTAAAGGCTGTTTTGCTTTTATCTTTGTGTTCTTGTGTAGAATACATGCTTTAAGGAACATTCAAGTAGATTGATCATCTTCTTGTGGAGTGTTTCGAAATTGGAATTTAGAAACGAGTTTTCTTTATTCTAATTCTTTGATCATCTAAGTAATCTGATTTCTAACCATTCTTAGGGGTTGTGACTATTGGGGTTTTCAAGTTAATGCTTTGGGGGTTCGAATACATAAAGGGGTTCTCAAGCTTATTCTTGGAGGTTCCGTATCAAAAAAGAAAGTATTTATAAACATATATGAAAGGATAACAAAAGTATATGATAGAAATTTGTAATATATGGAAAAAAAACATAAGATATTCTATTATAAGCAAAGAAAAAGAACTATTGCTCAAAAAAAAACCACATGCGAAAATAATTTTACTTGGCAAAACAAAATTTATTAGTGATACTCCACTCCACATGTATATATTTCTAATTAATTAAAAAAAATTATTTTCTATACAGATTACTCAAAAAGGAGAGGCAGCCAAATTCATTTAAGGAAAGGATCCTGCCTCAAAAAGACTCCTAAACGAAAAAGGAATACTCTCCTATTTGGTTTCGGATTCCTCTTCCAAAAGAAATCCTATCCTTTTCAAGTTTAAGTATCACTATAAGTAGGACCATATATCCCTCATTCTATTCACTCATATTCTAATTGTTCTTACTTTCTCTCTCTAGATTCTCTCTTTATTTCCTGACTTAGGTATCGAAGTATTTGTGGGGATCCTCCTCACCTCTCACTTTGCCCTTTATTGATCACTTATAGGATTCTAAACTCAAGAGTTCTGGAAACAAGTTATCAAGTGGCGTCGTTTGTGGAAACTCATGGGAAAAGCTATTTATATGTTTGCTAAGTTAAAACATCGACACCATGACTTTTAGTCCACCACCAATCTCAACTCCTAAAACTCACATTAACTTCTTAGCACCCATTCCTCCAATCAATCTATCAACACCTCTCCCAATAGTAGTACTTCCAGCAACTTTCTAATATGTTGCACCTTTATTCGAAAATACGCACTTACCTCTTGGAAATACCCAAGGGTAGCCGTCTTCGAGCATCAACTTTCCATATTATGCTCCATTGCAACACCATCACCATCCAATACCTTTCATACTTTTTCTAAGCCTAACAGGTACACCGATTATAACCACACCTAACCTGAACACTGTAATCCAAACACTCAACCTCACCTAAACCAATAAGGAAGCAATTATACAAAATATCCAAGCTCAAATGGCCCTAATGCAACAACAGTTGAACACCTTAGTTCAAAACGGCAACCTTAGGTTGGCTCACATGGACAATAACACAACACCTTCAGAGATACCTGAGGAGAACAAGGGGAAAAGTAAAGCTCCGAAAGGAGAATGTAGTTTAATAATTTTAGCTCTCGACAACTCGAATTTAACTCAGAGGGTTGAAGAAGTTATACACAAAGTCTGCACAAGACCAAGGAAGGAAGATGAATGTATTATGGAAGGTAGAACGCCATTCATAAAAAGGATAATCTAGACAGAAATCCCAACCAAGTTTAGAATCCCATAACTAGATCAATATAATGGGATTGGAGATCCCGTTAACCACATATTCTCGTTTAGAACAAGAATGTTACTCCAGAACATGAAAGACGGAATCATATGTTAGGTTTTCCTAAGCACACTCACAAAGAACGCCCAAAAAAATGGTTTCATCAGCTCCCAAAGAACTCCATCATCTCATTTAATTTCGTACCAAGTTTGTCACCAACATTCCCACTACCAAAAACATCAACGATTTTTGGATATACCGGTAAGAGATCGATGAGTCCCTACAAACCTACCTCGATTGATTCAACAAGGTAGCCATACATATTGAAAACCTTATAGACAAAATTGCTATAGAAGCTTTGAAAAATGACACTAGACTTAGAAAACTCAAAGACAAGATAATGATAAAGGAACTTGGCACTTTTGCGGAAGTAATGGCTATAGCAGTAAGAATGATAAAGATGGATGATGATAGAAAGATGCGAAGGGAAAAAGAAAAACCCCCAACGAAAGATACTAGAATTAAATTGAACAAAACCTAATTTGAGCCAAACTCTATCATCATTAATTTAGTAACCATAAGCTATATATATATATATATATGTGTGTGTGTGTGTGTGTGTGTGTGTGTGTGTCACGACCCAAAACAAGGGCCATGACCGGCGCTAGGGAACGGGAATTCTTTCGAATCCGGAACCCGTAGCAAGCCTAAAATAAAATAAAACATGCAATAATAGTAGCAATATATAATGCAGCGGAAATAAAAATCATGAATATCATAATAACAATTTCATTAACTGGATTTAATTTAAATCTCAACTCATCACATATATATAAAATCTTTTAATACAAATCCAGTTCTCAAATATAATACAACATCTCTTTAAATAAAATACATAAAATTCCACAATTTAATTTACCACTACTGCAGTGTCTAGATTATAAAAATAAGACTCAAGTAAGCAGTTTACACAAAGAAGCCGGGGCAGAAGAAATCCAGCGTACAGGCCTGCTACTGAGGTCTGAAGATATTGACTCTCCTGAAAAATAGTCAACGGAGGGGAGTCAGACCTCACTGAGTGAATTACTATAATATATATACCTGCATACTAAATGACAATGCATACAATCAACAGTATATATATATCTAATATATATATACAGGCAAATACACACAGATGCAATAAAATCATTGTATATATATTTTATTGAAAATCATCTTTTATGAAGGATCACATAGAACCCTAGAATATCGTAACCTCAAAAATAGTGTTAGACAACACTCTAGCCACACAGGCTCACTTAATCCAAATATATCCACTTAATCCATTTAGACAATAGACTGGCCCCGAGACACTAAGTCAACTGAGCTCCAGCAGTCTGACTGCCAGTGTGATTAGCCCCGAGACACTTGGTCAACCGAGCTCCAGCAATCACATCTCCAATCCATATCTCACACATCAATAATCACATTCAATCAATATCCATAAATAAGTTAGTATTGTAGCCTAAATACTATAGGCGTACCAGTACATACTCGGTCCTAGTGCTGCCCACTAGGTAGCACGTTCCATTGATATCCTTCATCATTAATAATATAAAACATTCATTCACAAAAATAAATGATGCATGAAGTTCAATAAAATATCAACATAAACCATATATATACTAGAAATATACCAAAAGTAAATCAGGTATATTTCGAGTATATATACGTCAAATAAATCCAATCAAATCATAAATTAAACTAGAAATATATTTAAAAACATTTTTAAATATAATTTATTAACAAAACATGTATATAATTTATTATATACCAAAAATATACTTAAATACAAATCACATTATTTATGCATTTTAATCAAAATAGAACATATATTTCTAAATCATTCATCTTAAAGCATATATATATAAAATAGTAACTCACAAATTAGTGCGTTCCTTGAGACGGGTCCGACGGGCCTGGTCCACTAGCCCTCGGTCTCGGCGCAACTAAACAAGCAATAATGATAAAAAAAATCAGAATAGCCCTAACAGAAATCCTAGAATTCAATCTAGAATATTAAACACAGAATCGATATCAGGGTTCGACCGGATATCACGTTTTACGAGAATTCTATCAAAAATTTGGCAGAACCTCCCCTGTAAAACAGACATCTCTCTACTCAAAAGAGTAGAGCCGACCCTGCAAAGAAACACACTTCGAAAAACTACACATAGCACAATCAAAATCCCACGGTCGGACTCCAAACTACAGTCTACCGACCGGGGTCCGCAAACACAGAACAATTCTGATAATACCAAAAATACCCTTAAAACCTAAAAATACATTTTATAGGTAGAAATTACATAATTAACCTTTAAACACAGTAAAAACCGATAAAAACTCATTTTATTAGAAAAACCGTATATTATATATAATTGAAAATAATCCACGAAAAATAGTTTTAATTAGTTAAAAATACCACATAATTTATAGAAATCATTTTTATACCTTAAATAACTATTAAAACTAATTAAATTACATTTTTAGCCAATTTAGGGTAAAATTACCAAAATACCCCTATATATATAAATATACTATAATTACTTCAAAAATTCACCAAAAATTATACAATTATCCAAAATTAATTTTCTCAACATATTTATCAATAATATCAATAATTAAACTCAATTAAACAATTAAATTCAATTAAAAACATAATTAGCCCTAATTTCCCAAATTACATAAACTTCAATAATTCAAAATAAATACTTAGAAATTCATAAAAATTCCAAATAAATTCCTATAATTCATTTCAACACCTAATTTAACCATAAAACACAATTTCATAATTTAAATAATTAATTTCCGAAAATTAGAAAATAATATTAAAATATTCAAAAATACCCAAAAATCCAAAAAATCTCCAAAAATTCCACAAAAATTCACACATGTAGATTAAGCTACTAGGATCAACATTTGTGAAGGTATTTTTCATGAATCAATCAATTCAAAGCTCAAAAAAAATCAAAAATCCTAATATGGCCGAATTCGAAAAATCAAAACCTAAGCAAATCAAGACCATTTAAGCTTAAACCAAAGCTAGAATCACACTCACCAGAGCTCAAGGAGAAGAAATACACCGGTGGTGTCGAAAATGGTGATCGGAATCGTCGTCGAAGGCGAGGAGAAGAATTTCGACCAAAAGAGGAAAAATAGCTCGCCGGCGCCGGGGAAGGAGGCTGCTGGCGGCGGGGGACGGCTGGGAACGACGGTGGCAAGCCGGGAGGCACACCGACGGTAGGTGATCGGCGTGACAAACGGTGGTGAGGGGTGGTCGGGCGCTCGGGAGAAGAAGAAGAAGAAGAAGAAGAAAAAGAAAAAGAAAGAAAAGAAAAAGAAAAAGAAAAAGAAAAAAGAAAAATAATAAAAATAATAATTTTAATAAAATATTTTAAAAAAATCACACCCACACATATAATTTAATATTTTAATAATTTAATAATAAATAAAATAATTAAATAATAATAAATTAATAAACAAATAATAAAATATTAGGGTAATATATTAAACCCTAATTAAATAAATATTGCACACATAGGCTTTATTCAGTATTTTAAAAATACGTATGAGTTCATGCAAGTCCGAAAATATATTTAAGATAATTAATAATAAATTATTTACGTGAAAATTTCCCCAAAAATGCAAGTCCCGGGAAAATTTTACGTAAAGTACTGTAAATAATACACAATAATTAAAATAAGTTTTAAATACATATCAACTCATAAAAATATCGTAATATATATACAAAAATTATTAACACTGTATATCTCGGTACAGTATTAAAATATTTTAAAAACACGGGATATTACAATATATATATATATATATTATTTATATATAAATGGTCTCAATTATCCTCAACTATCAACCAATTTTCTAAATTATCCTATCCTTTAAATTGTATCAATTTATAAATTAAATTTTTGTACTTGTTTCAATTTTATCCAACTTATATTTGTCATGTGGAGTTACTTATGTGGAAGGCTAATGTGTCTAATAAAATTAGTTGACTATGAACAAAATGAAATAATGCCATTTTGGTGATGGAGAAAAGGAAAAAAAAAATAGCAAAATGTCCCTTTTTTTATCAAACTATAAAAAAGCAACAAAGCCTCATCATCCTCTTTTTAAGAAAAAAAGTCACCATTTTGTTTCCATTTTTTTCTCTCAATCTCTCTCTCTAACCATGTCCTCTTCCTCTTCTTTAATCTATTTAAATGAGTCCCTCACTATGTCTAACAATATTACTACTCCTTCTCCTAATAACCACAAATCGAAACTGAAACTAAAACAAAAACCATCTCCTATGCTACCACCACCTCCTCCTTAGTCCACTAATACAAGTAATCACCTGTCTCGTGTATGTACTCTTTATGTAGCGAAGAGGCTTCAAGTAGCTCAGCAAAAATTTATGATTGAGAGGAAGTAAAAACCTAATAAGAAAGAACAATAGTAAGTTGATGAGTCTCCATAGTAAAAGGAGCAATGTTGTGTTAGTAGTAAGATAATTACACTACTTAAGGCACCGTCGGAGTAGGCTAGAAGGTCTAGTAGGTTATCTTATCCTTTAAAGAGATACGATTTTCTTCATGATGTATAAAAGTTACATGTTTATGAAAAGAGCATTCATGATGATGATCATATTATATAAGAAAAAAGATTTATATGATAATGATTCTTTGAGATGGCTTCAAGTGATAAGAACTAAAATGGATTCCATGTATGCAAACCAAGTTTGGACACTTATTGATCCTCTTGAGGGTATTGTACATATTGGGTATAAATGGCTCTTAAAGAGAAATATTAGTGTAGACAGGAAGGTAGAGACCTATAAAGCTAGGCTTATAGTGAAAGGGTTTTGCCAAAGGTAAGGGGTCAACTATAAAGAGACCTTCTCACTAGTAACCATGCTTAAACCATTCAGATTCTTCTTGCTATAACTACACACTATAATTATAAGGTTTAGCAAATGGATGACAAGACCACCTTCCTCAATGATTATATTGAGAAAGACCTTTTCATGGAGTAACCTAAAGGTGTTGAATTCGAGGAAAGCTTAAAAGTTTACAAGCTTAATATATTAATCTATAGTCTAAAGAAAGTTTTAAAGAGTTAGAATCATCGTTTGATGAGGCTATCTATTTTTATAGTTTTATTAAACATGAGGATGAGCCATTTGTTTATAAAAAGGTTAGTAAGAGCCAGCTCACTTTCCTAGTCATGTATATTAATGATAATATGTTAATTGGTAATGATGTTAGCATGATGGCCTCTGTGAAAGTATGGTTGTCTAAAACCTTTTCAAAGAAAGACTTATGGGAGGCTACCTATATTCTCAGGTGAAGAGAATGATAGGTTTATCCTAAAGTCTTTACTTGGAAAAGGTGTTGAAGAGGTTCAACATGCTTGATTCCAAAAGGCAATTATCACCTTTTAGGCATGGTATCAACCTATCCAAGGAGATGTCACCCAAGACACTCATGGAAATGGCATAAATGGCCAAGGTTCCTTATGCCTTGGCTGTAAGAAGCCTAATGTATGCTATATTGTGTCCTAAGTCGAACATTACCTATATTGTTAATGTGACTAGTAGGTTTTAATCCAACCCAGGCTTTAAGCACTGGGTGGCAGTTAAGGCTATCCTTAAGTACTTGAGAAGGAACAAGGATTTAGTCTTGACTTATAGAGGAGGTGACTTACAGCTTACAAGTTTCATAGACTCTTATTTTTAATCAGATGAGGATGATAGAAAGTTTATCTCCAGGTTTTTCTTCACCTATAATGAATGTGTAGTAAGCTAGAAGAGTTCCAAGTAAAGTATCACTGCTGCTTCCACTACAAAGGCTGAGTATATAGCTGCATTGGATGTTGATAAAGAAGCTTTTTAGATTTATAAGTTCATCATTGAACTATGAGTTGTTCCTTTTATTAAGTCAGTAGTTCCTCTTTTCTGTGACAATTGGCAAAGGAATTGAGTCTCATAAGAAATCAAAACATATAGAAAGGTATTATCATATTATCAGAGAACTTATTAGAAAGGGCTATGTTCTCGTACAAAAGGTAGTTTCAACTGATAATATGGTTGATCCACTAACTAAGGCACTTACCCAGTTGTAGTTAGATTGTCATCTTAAGAAGATAGGTCTTAGACATTGTAGTGAATAGTGCTAGTGTAAATGAGAGATTGTTAGCATAGATGTGCCCTGGTGCCATTTTTATAGTATAAATGATATTGTACTTTTATCCCTATGGCAATAAGGTATTCATTTAAACAAAGTGTTTGTTTATTTGACTATTTACCCTTTAGCATTATGTTAAAAAGATTTATTATCAAGAGTTGATAATATGAATAACAAATTCTTTTAATTCATATGCTATAAAATGTTCATAATCATAGGATTAATACATGGGTAGCATTAATCCATTGATTATTACCTCTATATATTTTCCTTGATCAGTATATGATATTGATAGTGGGAGGTAGTGGGTCTTATAATACTTGATATAAGATATCAGAACAAACATGTGGATACTCATATGATGGGTGGATCGAATTATTGTATAAGATAAGTGATTGCATGGGAATTCACTTTTGTCAACAATCACTATCTTAGACATAATAGTGCATGTGGTCCTTTAACCTGAGGCAACATAGTCATCCATATATGGTTGGTTAAAGTTTAATATTGCTTATATACTTATGGTAGCCATCTATGGGTATATAGCTTGTGGTGGCTCTAGTCAGTTATATATAAGAATGAGTGATTGGCCAAGATGGAATTCATTACCTAAAGTGAATTGGGATAAGATCCTATGCTATCTAAGTTATTCTTGATGAATAAGTACCTGGCTAACTCAAACTTGACTTACCAAAAAGATTTTCGATACTAGAAAGTGTTTTTAGTAGAAGTCATGTTTTATCGAGAATTAAACTAAAGATGAGATCATATGATTAAGGCAATTAAAGTTTAACTGACCATAATTATAACCTAAGCCCACTTATTAAAGGAGGTGGCACCTAAGTATGTGACATGGTAGCCATATAAGTATACCTTTTTAAGTAATGTGATTGCATGGTTGACACTATAAAGATGCATCACAAGCATACTCCTTAAGTTAGTGGCATGAGGTAGCTTGTTTTACACTCAAAGTGAAAAAGTAAGCTTATGCATAAGATTGCTTATCCTACACTCAAGCTTGAGTTAATGGAGGATCTTTACACATGCAATTAGTATCTTATATATATACACCAAGTTAGTGGCATTTCTCTACACACTTAACTTGCCACTTACATGAGAAAGACATCTAAATACTAAGATAGAAACTAAGAGTGGGTGCTTAAGAGTTGAGTCTTCTTCTTCATCTTTCTTATAAGTGTTATGAGTGTAAGAGTAAGAGATACAAGAGTTGTATTTCTTCATAAGTCCATTGTCATTATCCTTTGTACAATAGTTATGCAAGATCAAGTTATATCCATCTAATGGAGGCAAAAAGTCATATATCATCCAAGCAAGGAGAGGAGCTCTAGCAAGTTTTTGGGTTACCATAAAGTAGGAGCTTGTGGATAGAGATTCTTTAAAAGATTGGAGTCATTTAGGTACTTCTCGTGTGTTTTAAGCTAAAGGCTTCAAATTTGGGGAGCTAGGAGATTGTAGATTTGCATTAACCATTTCCTAAAGCCTATCAAGTGTGCTACCAATATTTGGAGTTTGTAAGAGTTACTAAACTCTAAATGTATGTCTTTTGCAATACTTTGTGTTTTGGTTGTTTGTATATCTTTGATTTATGTTGTCTATTAAGCATGCAAGTAATTAGTTGTGTAAATTGAATGTGTTGTGATCTTGGTAATTTTTGGAATTCTTGCACTCATGCAAGGGTTACACACTAGGAAAATTTTTGAAATTTATCCTAACCAATTTTGTGCTCATATCAGCCTTCCACTCATATTCCAATGTTATATATATATATATATATATATATATATATATATATATATATATATGCTCTAAAACAGTTGTTTAAGGCTAAAAGGAATGTTTTTAATAAATTAAACTAATTTAATCGAAATAAAATACTTTCCTCTAAAACTGATCCAAAATAAACTGATCCAAAATATTTGTCTCCTTATCCGTAAGGAACTAAACTTCACTATAGTTACATAAATTAATCACCATAATTTATTCTATTTTATGAAAACAATTTCAAAATTTTCTAGATTAGTCCCAATTTCAATGTGTCTATGTGTGGGACCTATTGAATTTCTGACAAAAAATGCATTACTCAACCACACCAAACATATCGATGCATTCATCACAATTTATAGAATACATTTATAGCCTCAAACACAACAAAACAAGCATAGAATTTAAAGATTAGAAAATTAAAGAAAATTTACTAAAAAATTTGTAGAAAATTCAAACGGAGGAGATTGGATGTAAGGTCAATTCCTATAAACTCCTATAGATGAGAGGAACACATTGATATTGATTGTAGAGGCTGGAAGTCATAGGAACAATGAGATATAATGGTGGTTAGGCCGAAAGTTTTTTGCCAAAACTAACCAATGCTGAGCCAAATCTCATGAAATAAAAAGTATTAGGTTGTTAAAGACAATGAGAAGAATCTTTAGCTCAAATTTTGTGGTGATCAGAGATCTTTTGGATGGTAAAAGGAGAAGAAGAATAATTTAGGTACTAAAATGTATTTTCTACCCAACCGACTCCTTCATCTATTTCCTTCTCTGCCGCAGCGATCACTTTCCAGTTTAATAAACATTCATAATGTGCACTAGTTTTGTCTTTTTCTACTTTTTGTTCTTCTTTTTCTTTTATTTTTTTAAATATATATATATTTAGTAATCATAAAATTCAAATTATTACAATCCGGTTAAAAATGATGTTAGAATGTGTCAAAATATAGAACTTATTATGTAGGAATCATGGTCATATCAAGTTAGAGAACTAAAATAATAAAAATACCATAATGAGAAATATTTATAACAATTATCCATATAATATTCTCATAGTAGGTAAATTCAGTACATTATTTCTCAAATATGTCCCTATGAATTTACTTAATATTTTATATACATAATTAATAAAATATAATCATCAATTAACATCATAATAATCTTTATTCATTATTGTTCCAACGATAATGATTGACTATGAATAATTTAGAATAAAATTCAAACTTCACCTCAAAGTTTTATTATCAAGTAACATACTTTATGACTTTAGGTATAATTAATTATTCAAGAAACTTATTGAATTCAATAAATAACAATAAAAATGGCTCTTTATTAATAAAATAAAATATGACAAAATCAGTATACAGCCATTATATAATTGGCCTAGGACATATGACCTAATAGAAAGCACCTGAATATTGTAAGTTCAAAATCCTAAATTTTGTTAATTTAAGAATAAGATTTTGATTTTTTTAAATTGAGTGTTTTGATGTAAAATCTGGACTTGTTAAACTTGATAAAGTATGAAGCTTGTTAGTACCCAAAACTCTAGACTTGTCAAAGGCATATGAAAGAGGTACACAATTATTAGCAGACCCTACCTTTCATTCCAACAATTAAACAAAACCTAGTTCAATAAACAAACCTTTGGCTTTAACTTTTAAATTGTCCGATTTGAGGTCAACGTCTTTAACTTCCTAAAATTTTCCATACCTAAAATTACATACCAAAAGATTATTTCTCATTTTTGACCTGCAACAACAAAACACAAATAACGTCTGCATGCTCATAAAAATCAAAAGAGTTGTAAAAATTAATAAAGTAAAGGGTATTAAAAATTCAACTTAATATTTTTTTTTGTTTACAATGGATCATATGGATTTGGTTTAAATTATATATATTATTTTCCAAATTTCACTAAATATACGAATGATTTTTTAAATCTTACCTATATATTTTTAATTTATATGAACATTATCAGATTCTGAATACACCACGTATTATGTTCATATGACTCGTATACATGGTTTTGAACAAAGGTTTGATGGGCATATTGATTTTTGTAGTTCTAATAAGATTTCAATATAGAGATAAATGGTATAGCAAAAGAGTTAGGTTTATTAGTAGAAAAATAGGCTTTTTTTTTTGTTACATCCAAAAAAGTAGTATGTTAATAGTTTAATAAGTATTGGAAATGATAATGATGTTGAAATGATAATCAATCCCAATTGCTTCTGAAGGGTATTTTTGGTGGACAGTTATTATCAACAATTGCGATTGATGCAAATAACTACACTTACCTTATAGTTTGGGCTATTGTGAAGAAAGAAACTACAAAAAATTGGTTATGATTCTTTAAACAATTCACAACTGTTGAATTAAGGAATACCTATAATTTTGACAATTGTTCTCTAACTCTGAGCACATATATAGTGTTAGACATATTCTAACAAATTTTTGAAAAAGGCATAGAGGAAAAGATGTTAAGCAGATACTACTTTGTGTCGTGGCAAAGCGAGAAAAAAATTATAGAGGGGGCAAACTTTACTTCATCTTAATATATTAAAAATGTTTTATTTAAAAAAAAAAACATACCAACAAAATAATATCTCAAATACACTAATAATAATTTAAATTAAAAAATAACATAATATATCAAAAAAATAACATAATAATCAAAATGAATAATTAAAATCATGGTCTGGAGGAACTATGAGGCCTATAATATATCAAAATGAAGCTGGTTCAGAGCTCTACAATAAAAAATATGTGGCATGCTTATAATATCCTAGCTTCAAGCCCAAATTCCATCGTTTAGGGCTTTATATTTTAATTTAAACTTTCATGTTATTTTTTTAGGGTTTTTTTTGTCTTTTGCATTGTTTTAGTTAGGGTTTTTCCTTAAACTATTTATTCATCTCTTTGAGTGGTTTTGAGACATTTTTGTTAAATTGATTAAGCGAAATTATTATTTTTCCAAAATTCAGTATTCTTAGTGAATCAACAAATTCTTAGATGCCTATTTCCTGGCATTTGTGCGTAAATAAATAGGTTATAGAAAGTTGCTAGATGGCCAATCGTTCATGATTCAATGGCTTACAACATTTATCTCTTTTATTCTAAGCTTCTGCTACATCAATTGGTATCAAAACAGTGTTCGCTCCTAAGGTTAAAAAAAATGGCACATAGGAGACATTAGCATGTTGAAGAAGTTTATGAGCATGAGATGGATCAGTATATCGAGCAGCGATTTGAGCATGTTAAGCAGACAATAGGACATATAGGGCAAATGATTGAGTAGATGAATGAAAATATGGCTGCTCTAATGGCCAACTAAAACAGAATCAACAATAACCAAAATCATGATAAGGCATCTGTTGATAGGAGTTCCGATGAGGATATGGAAGGGTACAAAGAATAAGTGCCTCGCAAACGTCGAAGGGTTGCTACAAAAGAAGATCGAAGGCATTGGGAGACTGGAATGCAAACTAAAATTCTATAATTTCATGGCAGCCTTTAACCTGAAGAGTTCCTTGACTAGCTGGCTACGGTTGAGGAGGTCTTGGAATTTAAGGGAGTGCCAGAAGACAAATGTGTGCCTTTAAGGTTAACCAGATTATGTGGAAGGGTGAAAGAGTCCTAAGGGGGGTGAATAGGACTATCAAACAAAAATAGGAAATTAAAGGAATTCTTTGCAAGAATTAAATAAGAGTTTAGAAGGAAGAATGAAGAACACAAATATTTAAGGAGTTTAGATTCAACAATAATCTTACATCTCCACCTAACTTATCCCCAAGTTAGGATTTTTAATCACCCATAATCTTATTCACAAGATTGAGAATACACAAGAGTTTTATGGCTCACTCTTATAACCTTACAACTTGAGTTTTCAAGGCTCACTTAAAAACTAAATTTCCAAGTATTTTAATGGCTAAACACTTAAACCAATTCCTTTAGACTAGAATCTCACTTCCCATTTTCTAAACCTAGAAAATAGAAGAATAAGAATTTCTATTCTAATCACTCACCAACTCTCTCAAGAGTTATACACAAAGAATTGTTTAAAGGAAAGTTTAAGAGCTCAATTGAATGTTTAAGAAAATAACGAATGATAAATAAGTTTCCTAAGCTCTCAATTGAATTTTAAGTTGTGTTTATATAGAAAAACACTCAAAAATAAAGTTTTTGGATGTATCAATCATGTCTCCAATGTTTATTATTGATTTTAAATCAATTCTTGGACTTTTGGCAGCTCAAGGGATGCTCACAAACGGCTCTAAGTGAACAGTGCTCGTGAGGAGCAAAAATATATCCATTGCATTAAAAAATTCATGTTGTATGCTGTTAAAAGTGTGCTCATGAGCACTCATGCTCATAAGGAGTGCTCGTGAGGAGTACTGCCAATTTTTGCCAAAAACGTGCTCAAAAGGCACTATTTAAGGATAGCTTATAACCACCTCATAAGATTCTCGTGAATGGGTCTGAAGAAGATCGATTCAACAAAAACATTATTCATAAAAGTTGTAGAAAATTTTCTTATATGTTCATAAAACTTTAAATCATCTCAATTGGACATCTATAGCTCAAGATATTATTGAAATACCAAGAGTTATACAAGCTACATATGTTGACTTCGACTAAAGATTTTCATACCCAAATGAACTGAGATTTTGATAAGAAAGATTAATTTGGAAAGCTTAAGATGTCTAATTAAAAAGTGAAGAGGCTCATTTTCTCATTCAAGAGCTCTAAAGATATCAAAAACCTTATTGAATCTCAGAGGTTTAATTAGCCTGAAAAGTTATTATTCACCCAGAAGTGTATATGCTTGGTATATGTTTGGTATATAATTCCCTACACACTTAATTGAAATTATTAGTATAAAATTTTTTTGTCAAAGTCCAAAATTAGGAGTTTGATCATGCAAATGGTTAACAATCTCCCCCTTTTTGGCTTTGACAACCAATTTGAAAAGATAATAAATAATGTGTGTGAGTGTGAGAAAAATAAATAACATGTATAAACATGTTAATTAAAATAGCTCCCCCTTTCAAATTAAATAGATGAAAAATGAGAAAGAATTTTGTTCCTACTTAACATAAGCATAAATTCAATATTTATCATGTATTAGAGCATATAAATAAATGAATTATCATAGCATGTATAAGGGTTGATGTAGCATGTTTAACAAATATATTTCTTTATTTCTCCTCCTTTTTGGACATGAAAAGAAATATAAATTTATTTTAGTACCCTTCTTGTCAAAAATAAAGACAACATAAAAATTTAACATGGAGGACAATGTCTATCAAGACAAAGGTGTTAAAAACAAATCATGATAACATGATTATTAAAAAATATATGCTATACAACATGAAGGAAATAATTTCAAACATATATGTATGTAGTGCTACTATAATGCATCATAAAATAGTATATATGCTATATTGAAACATCACATGATTATAGAAAGTTTAGCTAGTCAATCAATCATACATAATCATGTGGTACTTAGCATATCTTAAACACAAACACAATTATTTATCCCCTAAGCACAAACAAAGCTTCTTCTCTCCCTTTGTCAAAGGCAGAAAGAAAAGAGAGAGATATAAAGAGAAATAAACCTAAGGGGGCCAAAAATACTAGAGGGAATAAAAGATCAAGAACCAAAACAACTAAAGTAAAGATACTCAAAATCTTTATAAAATTCATGTCATGTTCACAGATCAAAACCATTCCCAAGAAGAATTTTTACATTAATATGAATTTTACAGGAATAAGCACAATTAAAAGTCATGCATAAAAAATGACATTAAGAAATAAAGTTACAATGATATGAAGAAGATAAACTAACAATTTAAGGCTTATATCCAGAAGATAAACCAAATAAAAAATGTTACAAAAAATTGAAAAACTTAGATACGAAAAATATACGAAAAAGAAAGACAAAAGAAAATTAACCTTATGGAGGAGGAAGAGGAGGAGGCCAAGATCATTGTATGTTATGGTGGGCATACGATTGATGAATATCATATTCCATATGATCCATTCTTAGCTCAAAATGATCAAGTCTAGAGTCTACTTGATCAAACCTTGTGTTGAAGTTTGACTCCACTATGGATGGGCAATCAAAGAAACCACTAACCCAAGCAGGCTCATCATCAACACTTTGAGAATTAGAAGGTCCTCTTGCCCTTTTTCTTTGAGTAAAAGTATGCTCTTAAGGAATTTCTTCTTCAATAGGAATACTTTCAAGTCTAAGAGTGCCTATTTGCTCAATATCTTATTCTTGCTTCTTAATAACATCTTCATCTTCTACTTCGTCTTTCCAAAACCAAAAGTTTCTAACAAGTTTGAATTGCCTAGAATTTCTCAAGAGTTTATCATCAAGAAAAGATGGAGGAATGGAAGGGATGTTCCACATGTTAATCCCAAAGTAAAGAGCAATCTTAGTGATAAATCCTCATATACATAAAGCACCACTAACACTATCACTAGCTAACCAAAACCTCCATTGAAGCCATCTTCCAAGCTCAACATCTATACCTTCAATAAAACATCTATGAAGGAAAAGATCATCAAAGGAAATAGTTTCATTACTCAAGCCTCTAGCATGAAAAGAGTAGGTAATAAACCTATGTATATACTAAAGAGATTTTGAAGCCAAATTAGATGTTTTAGTGTGTCCCACTTCAAAGGTTTTTGCATGAGGTTTAGAATGTTAAGACCAAAAAGGATTAGGAAGCCACATTGAAATAGGAGAGGCTAAACCCCCTTGTTTAAAGTTAAAGATGTTATCAAAGGTTTGAGAAGTAAGGGATCTCTCTCTCTCACCCAATCTAAATCTCATGCTATTCATAGGATTTTTCTCATTAAATTGATGAGTTCTTAAGCAATAGGAAGCAAGAAATTCATGGACTAATGTGGGATAGGTAGGAAAATCATTGAATGCAAAATCATACAAACCCACATTATCAAGTAAACTTCTAACCTAATTGAAACAACCCATCTTTTCTAAGGTAGCTTGAGACATATACTTAGAAGAGATAATTTGCCTATCCTTAAAATGAGCAAGCCTTTCCCTAAAATTGAATTGAAGTGTATAAGAGAGGAGGTTGCTTCTTAAGTTAATCTTTGATAGCTCCTCTAGAGGAAGAAAAGGCACATTGAGCATACTTAGTGTTTGGAGCCATGACAAAGGTAAGAAATGGTTGAGGATGAAAAGTATTTTTGAGAAAAAAAATTATTTTTGAAGAAGTTTGTTTGAAAATGCAATTAATTAAGAATGAAAGGAAGATGATGAGGGCTTTTTATACACAAAAAAATAGTAAAATAAGTTCAAAAAAATATAAAAAATGGCAGGTGACCGTTCGATTTTAATCCAAAAAATAAAGCAAAAATAACAAAAAAAATTAAAAAAAAATGTTGTCAAACCACTGCTCACGAGCGGTTCACTCATGAGCATCGCTCGTGAGTGGTTCTGGACATTCAAACCCGCAACGGCCACAAGCTTAACAGCTCATGACAAAAGTTGTAAAAAGGTCCCTATACTTTCAAATATGTTGCAATAAGGTCTTAAAAACATGACAAATAGCCCTTGACCATCAAATTAATCATACAATTAAAAAAAATGATAGTTAAAAAATTGTTTTGACATATATTAAAAAATCAATGAGAAATTTTTGTAAATATGTAAATTACATATTTACAAGAAAATTTTATTAAATAATTTTGTTAAAAAAATTAAATAAATTTAATATATAATTAGGAAGAAGTATTAGAAATCAAAAATAAACTAAAAATATACAAAGCATGATTTTAGGAATTGTATCTAACAAGAACTAAACATTAGAAACAAAACAATTACAAAAGAATTCAATCATCAATTAAGCAAGTTATCAAGACAAGCTTGAACCATTGATCATACCAAGTTCATGCTTAATAAAATTTAATCTTTCCTCGCAAAGAGGCTTGGTAAAGATATCTACTAATTGATGATTAGCATCAACAAAATAAAGAAAAATATCACCATTTTGCACATAATCACACAAGAAATGATGTCTATTATCTATATGCTTAGTTCTAAAATGCTAAATGGGATTTTTACTAAGGTTTATAGCACTTGTATTATCACACTTAATAAGAATGTGATTAATATCAATGCCATAGTCCAAAAGTTGTTGTTTTTGCCATGGAACTTGGGTGCAACAACAACTAGCCACCACATATTCTGCTTCAGCAGTTTACAAGGCAACCGAAACTTATTTCTTACTAAATCAAAAAACTAAGCAATTTCTTAAAATTTGACAAGTTCTGAAAGTGCTCTTTCTATCTAGTAAACTACTGGCAAAGTCAGCATCAGAATAACTAATCAAGTCAAAGGAAGAACTCCTAGGATACCAAAGTCCTAAATGCATTGTACTAGAAAGATATTTGAAAATTCTTTTAATAACATTTAAATGAGATTCTCCAGGACTTGATTGAAATCTCGCACACAAGCAAGTAGCAAACATAATATCGGGTCTACTAGCGGTTAAATAAAGAAAGGATCTAATCATACCTCTAAATCACTTTTCATCAACTGGTTTGCCATTCTCATCCTTATTGAGTTTGGTTATGGTGCTCATTGGAATTTTTCTTGATTTAGCTCCATTCATTCTAAGCTTCTTGAGAATGTCCCTTGTATATTTGATTTGATTGATGAAAATCCCATCTTTACATTGCTTGATTTGAAGTCCAAGAAAGAACTTGAGTTCTCCCATCATACTCATCTCAAATTCTCCTTGCATTAAGTTTGAGAATTCCTTACACAAGCAATGGTTAGTAGCACTGAAATAATATCATCAATATAAATTTGAACAATTAATAGATCATGCTTAGATTTCTTTATGAAAAGAGTTGTATCAACCTTTCCTTTAGAGAAACATTTCTCTAGTAAAAAACTACTTAATCTTTCATATTAAGCTCTTGGAGCTTATTTCAATCCATACAATGCTTTTGAAAATTTAAAAACATGATTTGGAGAGTCAAAAATTTCAAAACTCGGAGGTTGTTTAACATATACCTCATCTTCAATAAAACCATTTAAAAATGCACTTTTAACATCCATTTGATAAATTTTAAAATCCATGTATGATGTAAATGCAAGTAGCATCCTAATAGCTTCTAACCTTACAACGGGGGCAAAGGTTTCATCATAATCAATGTCTTCCTCTTGATTATAACCTTTAACTACTAGTCCAGCTTTGTTCCTAGTTATGACACCTTGTTCATTCATCTTATTTCTAAACACCCATTTGGTGCCAATAATAGGATGATGTTTAGGTCTAGGAACCAAGATCCAAACCTTATTTATCTTAAATTGATTTAACTTTTCTTACATAGCAATGACCCAAAATTCATCACACAAAGCATCATCAACATTTTTAGGTTCAATTTGAGAAATGAAAGCTAAATTAACAATTGACTTTAATTTAGATCTAGTGGTTACACCTTTTGTAGTGTCACTTATAATGAGGTATTAAGGGTGAGCTTTCTTGAATTGCCAATCCTTTGAAAATTCATTCTTTAGGATAGGTTAAGATGTCTCGTCATTTTCCTTCTTGCTTGGATCTTCAAGTTTCAATGGCTTACTAGCATTTTCTTCTTGTTTTTCCACAATTTCATTGTCACTTACAAGATCATCAACACTACAAACATCTTTTATAGGATCAAATGAGTTTGATTCATCAAATACCACATACATTGACTCTTCAACTACTAGAGTTCTCTTATTAAAGACCCTATATGCTTTGCTAGAGATGGAATAGCCTAGGAAAATTCCTTCATCAGCTTTAGAATCAAATTTCCTAAGATTATCCTTGGTGTTCAATATAAAACACTTGCATCCAAATACTCTTAGATATGAGATTTTGGGTTTTCTATCGTTCCATAGCTCATAAGATGTTTTATTTATAATTGGTCTTTTGAAAACTCGATTTGAAATATAACAAGATGTGTTAATAGCTTTCGCCCAAAAGTATAAAGGCAAATTATACTCATGAAGCATTGTTCTAGCCCTTTCCACAAGAGTTCTATTTTTCCTTTCAACTACCATATTTTGTTGAGGAGTTCTAAGAGATGAAAATGTATGAGAAATACCATTTTCATTATAATAGTTTTTGAAAAATTCATTTTCAAATTCGGTTCCATAATCACTTCTAATGGATGAAATACAAAATCCTTTTTCTTTTTTAACTCTTTTTGAAAAATTTTCAAAAGCTTTAAATGCATCATTCTTATGAGTAAGAAAACACACCTAAGTGTATTTAGAGTAGTCATCAACCAATACATAAGCATAGTGCATTCCACCGAGACTAGCAACTCTAGTTGGTCCAAATAAATCCATATGTATAAGTTCAAGTGGTCTAAAAGTGGACACTATATTTTTTAGTTTAAATAAGGACTTAGATTGTTTTCCCTTTTGACAAGTATCACAAGGTTTATCCTTAGTGAATTTAAGCTTAGTTAAACTAATCACAAGTTCATATTTACAAAGATCATTCAAAAGCTTAAAATTTGCATGTCCTAACCTTCTATGCCATGTCCATATGTCATGGGAAATTGACATTAAGCATTTTATGTCTTTGTTATCAATCTTATTCAAATCAATAACATAAACATTATCTATTCTTTCACTACTAAAAATTACTTTGTCTACATCAAGACTACTAACAAAGCAATTTCTAGGATAAAAAGTCACCTCATTTCCCATGTCACATAATTGACTTATACTTAGCAAATTATGTTTAAGACCATCAACAAACAATACATGATGTATATATAAGGATTGAGAATTACCTATTTCTCCAATGCTAATAATTTTTCCCTTTGCATTGTCTCCGAATGTAATATATCCTCTATCTTTAGCATCAAGTTTGTTAAATTGCTCTTTATCTCTCATCACATGCCTTGAACATCCACTATCAAGATACCACTTGCTTTTTGTTCTTATAGATTTCAAGCACACCTACATGAAACATTTAAGTGTTCTTTTGAACCTAAACCTTTCGTAGTCTAAGTTGGTTAGTTTTAAGATAATCCAAAGGAAGAAAATTCATGTGTAGTTTTCTATAGAAGCACTCATTATTAGTATGTCCTTTGATCATGCAATATGAACATACAACATTTTCAAATTTTTTTCTCCTAGGATAATATGCTTTCCTAGTGTATGCAACATGCCTTTGGTGTTGTGGTGGTGTACGTCTCCTATCTTGTTGGGTCCTAGTGTGAGACATACATTGACAATGACAATGTGTATTATGATAGGTTTGTGCAATATGTCTAACATGTTTATGTGTATTGTGTTGTGCAATATGCCTATTATGATTGTGTCTAATGTACATATAAGCATGTTTGGGCTGAGGTGCTCTAGTTTGAGCATTACCTCTTTATGTTAATGAAGGGTTAATTTTATAAGACTTTCCCTTGCTATTTAACATATGAGATCTTTTAGCTTTAAAAGCTTGAATCTCATTGGAGGTTGAAGGAGTAGAATCATGTGAAGCTTTAACAAAAGTAATATGTGATGAAGATAATGAAGACATTCCATTTTTATATATAATTCCATGGGTATCTCCATGAAATTTTTGAAAGTCAAGAAGACTATTTAAAGTTTCTTTTCCTCTTTTAAATTTAGCAATGGAATTCTTTAATTCTAAGATTTCCTTAGAAAGCTTATAATTTTCATCATTTGCTTTCTTAAGTTGATCTTCCAAAGAATTAGAAGATTTAGCATTACTAACAAGTTTTTCATTTAATGCAACAAGTTTAGCAAAATCAATTTTTAAACATTCAAAATCTTTATTTAAGCTAGGTAACTCATGTTTATATAATTTCTTCTTAGATAGCAAACTTTTGCATTTAACAAGCAATTTGATCATAATAGAGCTCTCATCATCATCATCATTATCATCACAATATTCATCACAATCATAAAAGGAAGAATAAGAAGTGGATGGTACCTCATTTTCATTTTCAATGGCCATGAAGCAAAGATTGACAACTTCTTGTTGTTCCTCTTCCTCTTCGGATTTAGAGGAATCATCCCAAGTAGCTTTGAATGCCTTATTCTTATCTTTTGCTCCCTTGCTCTTGAATTTGAGTTTGGGACATTCACTTCTAATGTGTCCCGGTTTCTTGCATTCATAGCAAGTAACCTTTTTTGTTTTCTTCTTCCCATCTCCTTCGAACTTCTTATTGAAGTCCCTGGTTCTTGAAAAGTTTTTCTTTCTTAAGAAATTCTTGAAGTTCCTAGTAAGCATGGAAATGTCACCATCTTCATCACTAGAATCTTTGATGCTTTCCTCTTCACTATATTCTTGAAGAGCTTTTAGAGCAATGCTCTTTTTCTTTTCTTCTTTCTTTTCTTGTTCTTCACCTCTTTGTTTGATGGTGAGCTCATATGTTAAAAGCTTACCAATGAGCACATCGGTTGATAGAGTGGAGAGATCTTGAGCTTCCTCAATTGAAGTAACACAAGATTCCCAATCCTTCTTAGGTAGGATTCTTAAAATCTTGTTGTTTACCTCTTCCTTGGAGAAATATTTTCCAAGTTTCTTGAGGGTTATAAGGAGAGCATTGAGATAGTTTGTCATCTCCGTGATTAATTCTTGAGGCTTCATTTTGAAGAGTTCATATTCATACATATGAAGTTGAACCTTTTTGTTTTTTACTTGTATATTGCCTTCATAATGATTCTCCAAGGTCTCCCACATCTCCTTGGCCGAAATGCAATGTTGGAGTTTTCCTCCTTCTTCTTTTGTTATAGAGGAGACTAGAGTAAACATAGCCTTTTTTATTTTTATGATTTTCTTCCTTTTGATCAACACTCCATTGGCTTCTTGCAAGAGTAGTTACCACATCATAAATGATAGTTGTAGGTGGTTCCCAACCTCTTAGGACAATGTCCCAAATTTTGATGGAATCACAATCAAGATATAATTCCATTTTGAATTTCCAATGTGGATGGTCACTACGATCAAAGAATGGTCTAAGAGAAAAGATGTTTTGAGATTCACTCCCCTTGATCTTGTATTCTAGCAATGAAGTACCTAGAATTAAAGCTTGGATACCAAATGAAAAGGTCCTAAAGGGGGGTGAATAGGACTATCGAACAAAAATAGGAAATTAAAGGAATTTTTTGCAAGAATTGAGTAAGAGTTTAGAAGGAAGAACGAAGAACACAAATATTTAAGGAGTTCAGATTCAAAAATAATCCTACATCTCCACGTAACTTATCCCCAAGTTAGGATTTTTAATCACCCACAATCTTATTCATAAGATTGAGAATACACAAGAGTTTTATGGCTCACTCTTATAACCTTACAACTTGAGTTTTCAAGGCTAACTCAAAAACCAAATTCCCAAGTGTTTTAATGGCTAAACACTTAAACCAATTCATTTAGAATATAATCTCGCTTCCTATTTTATAAACCCCAAAAATAAAAGAATAAGAATGTCTATTCTAATCTACTCACCAACTCTCTCAAGAGTTATACATAAAGAATTGTTTAAAGGAAAGTTTAAGAGCTCAATTGAATGTTTAAGAAAATAATGAATGATAAACAAGTTTCCTAACCTCTCAATTGAATTTTAAGTTGTTTTTATATAGAAAAACACTCAAAAATATATTTTTTTGGATGTATCAATCATGTCTCCAACATTTATAACTGATTTTGAATCAATTCTTAAACTTTTGGCAACTCAAGGGATGCTCACGGGAGGCTTACAAATGAACAGTGCTCGTGAGGAGCAAAAATATATCTGTTGCATTCAAAAATTCCCATTGTATGCTGTTAGAGGTGTGCTCATGAGCAACTCACAAGCACTCATGCTCATGAGGAGTACTGCCAATTTTTGCTAAAAACGTGCTATAAAGGCACTATTCAAGGATAGCTTATGACCACCTCATAAGATGCTCGTGAATGGGTCTGAAGACAATCGATTCAGCTAAAAAGTTCTTCATAAAAGTTGTATAAAATTGTCTTATATTTTCATAAGAATTTGAATGACCTTAATTAGACATCTGTAGCTTAAGACATTGCTAAAATACTAAGAGTTGTGCAAGATGCATATGTTGACTTTGACTGAAGCTTTTCATACCCAAATGAACTCGGATTTTGATAAGAAAGCTTAATTTGGAAAGCTTAAAATGTATAATTCAAAAGTGAAGAAGCTCATTTTCTCATTCAAGAGCTCTAAAGATATCAAAAACCTTCTTGAATCTCAAAGGTTCAATTAGCCCGAAAAGTCATTATTCACCCAAAAGTGTATATGCTTGGTATATGTTTGGTATATAATTCCCTACACACTTAATTGAAATTATTAGTCTAAAAATTATTTTTCAAAGTCCAAAATTAGGAGTTTGATCATGCAAATGGTCAAAAAAGGGCTACAGCATGGTGGCAGCAATTGAAATTGACTTGCACTAAATTGGGTAAAGAGAAAATCAATACTTTGGAGAAAATAAAGAAACACATGCGAGTCACATTCCTACCATATAATTATCAGAGGTTGATGTACCAGCGATTGTAGAATCTGAAATAAGGCCTAAAATCAGTGGATGATTATACCACTAAATTCAACCAATTGATTGTTAGGAACAAAATCCATGAGACGTAGGACCAGTTGGTGTCACAATACATTAGGGGTTTGAAGTTGCAGATTCAGGATATTATGAACATGTTTGATCCTATCTTTTTTTATGTTGCTCATCAAAGGGTGCTAATGGTGGAGAAATAGTCACGATGTGTTGCTAATACTATAAGTGTAAACACTGGCATTGGTAGTAGTAGTAGTGTGAATAAAATAGTAGTCAGCAGTAGTGGTTCTGGCCCTATTAAGGGTACTAGGAAATTTAATAGAACAACTAGCAGTAATTGTATAAGATGTTTCAGTTGTAGGAAACCTGGTCATAGGCAAGTTGAATGTAAAAAGGTTATTGCAAAGAAAGCTTTACTTATTGAAACAGATGACTATGATGAAAACAAAGTGGAGATTGAAGGTGAAGTTGTATATGATGAGGAAGTAGCTGAAGAGGTGCAATTAGAGGGAGATATTAGGACTGCATTAGTGGTTAGGCGTGCCTGCTTGACTCCAAAAGCTATAAATGATAATGATTGGTTGTAGAACAACATTTTTCAGTCCACATGTACCATTCAGGATAAGGTATGTCGTTGTGTCATTGATGGTGGCAATTGTGAAAATATTATGTCTGATCAGGCTGTCCAAAAATTGAAAATTCAAACCAAAAAACATCACAAGCCCTGTAAGCTAGCTTAGCTTAAAAAGGGTAGTGAAATATCAGTGTCTAAACGCGCCTTGGTTCCTTTTTCAATTAGCCTAAAATACAAAGATATTGTTTAGTGTGATGTAGTTGTTATGGATGCATTTCATTTTTTTAGGTAGGCCCTGGCAGTATGATAGGGATGTCACTCAAAAATGGGTGAACTAACACATATAGTTGTATATTTAATGGAGTTAAAATCGTATTGCTGCCTAGTAGACAGGTGTTAGAGAAGCCTAAGCATGCAGGTGAAGTTAATACATTACTATCTTTGGCCCAATTTGATAAGGAGTTATAAGAATCAAACATAGGGTATATGTTGGTAGGAAAGGAAGTGACAAATTTAGTTCATGTTCAAGAGATTGTGGCTCCACTTATTGCAAAATTTGGTGACCTATTTCTTGAAGAGCTATCAGAGGGGTTGCCTCAATTATATGACATTCAACACCATATTGATTTGGTGCCTGGAGTAGCCTTGCCCAACAGACCATATTACAGGATGAGCCCCAGTGAGCATGAGGAATTACCTAGACAAGTGGAGGAGCTGCTAGTTAAGGGCCATATTAGAGAGAGCATGAGTCCTTGTGTTGTACTTGCCCTTTTGACACTTAAAAAGGACGAATTTTGGCATATGTGTGTGGACAGTAGAGCCATTAACCCATTCCTTATTTAGATGATTTGCTTGAACAAATTAATGGTTCTACTATTTTCACTAAGCTTGATTTGAAGAGTAGGTATTATCAGATTCATGTTAGGCCTGGGGATGAGTGGAAAATAGCGTTTAAGACTAGAGAGGGGTTATATGAATGGCTTGTAATGCCATTTGGCTTTTCTAATGCTCCTCGTACTTTTATGCATGTCATTAATCAGTTATTGAGACCTTTTATTAGCAAATTCTTTATGGTGTATTATGATGATATTCGGATATATAGTACGAGCATATACAACATGTTAGGGAAGTTTTTAGTATGTTACACAAGGAGAAGTTCTATATTACCATGAAGAAATGTGTATTTATGACCTCCAAGGTGTTGTTTTTGGCATATATGGTTTTAGGAGTTGGCTTAAAGGTTGATGAAGCAAAGGTTGTAGCAATGAAAGAGTGGTCTAGGCCAACGACCTTGATAGAAGTGAGGAGTTTCCATGGCCTGACATCGTTATATAGGCATTTTATTGCTAATTTCAGCACCATTATGGCTCCAATCACATATTGTCACGACCCGAACCCGAGGGCACGTGACCGGCACTAGGGAATGGGTAGGCATAAGGCCACCGAAACCCGTAGTAAGCCTAAAGGAAAAGAAAATAAAACCATTCATATTTTAAACTTTAATTAATAACAGAACATATTATCAAACTGATTTTTCTCAAAATACACAAATTCAACGGCTTAATAAAAATGTGTTTCAACATCTCATATTATAAATTGAATTTAAATCTTATACATAAGCGTAGTTTACACAAATAAATTACATAATTATATTTAAACCATACAAATCCTTAGTACAAATACTAATGTAGCAGCCTAGATTAACACATAGTACAGCTTACAATAACCTACATAAAATAGCCGGTGAAGAAGAAACACGGTGTGGAGGTAGTCTGAGGTCGAACTCCCAAGCTCCTGAAAAAAAATAAATTGAGGGGAATCAGACCTCACTGAGTAAGTCAATAAAAAGAGATGTACGGTTTGAAAACCTTTGAAAACTATATATGTTTATAGTGAAAATAATTTATAATGTATAAGTATAGTTTTTGAAAAATCTCGGTAGAACCCTAAATCCAAAAATCTAAATGGTCAACCGGGCCCACTTATTCCAACTAGACTACCGGTCCCCGAGAGCAAAGGCATCAACTGAGGCACCGAGCCGTAGTCATTCACTTAATCCAAATATATGGCACTGGTGGTCCCCGAGAGCAAAGGCATCGACCGAGGCACCCATTACAATCACTGGCGGTCCCCGAGAGCAAAGGCTTCCACCGAGCCACCCGTCCCAGTTTAACATTCATCAATCATATATATATCACGGATCCATCTCTCAATCTCTACCATGTGCACATAGTCCTGGTGAAGCCCACCAGGTAGCCCGTTCTACCAAAATTTCTCAAAATCAATTTTTAAATAAATAAAATGCATTTAAATCTTAAATAATAGCATTAAATTAAATAAATCATATAATCAATGTAATAAAATACGAGCGCATGCATTCTTTACATAAACACACGCACAGATCGTTCTATTGACTTATAGGATGAATACGAAGGCTGACGACCACGCGTCTGCCTCGGCCTCACAGCTTCTGCTCCGAAATGCTCTAAAAGAAAATAATAATCGACTTTTAAAACATGACTAAGGAATCGAAATCAACAATCAACAAAATAATGAAATTCCAGACTGACTCGAGGAAAATCGGACAAAACTCGACAGACAGATTTAACCTAACTAACGGTAGAAATTTTACGAGTATCATGTTTTACGAGAAAATCTACCAAAATTTCGACAGAGTCTCCTCTGTAAAATGGACGTCTCTCTACCGAAGGTAGAGCCAGACCTGCATAGAAAAATGCACTTCTAATATCCACAAACATTTACACTCGAGTCGGGCTCCTAAAACTACAATTTGCCCCGAGATCACAACTCAAAAAAAAAATATCAAGAATTAATAATATTTATTTCTTAAAATGCATATTTCACATACACATATACTAAAATAGATCAAAATTATATAAAATCTCAATTATTCAAAATTAAACAATTAAATTTGTATTCCATCATCAAAAATATAATTATAACCCAAATTAAAACTATTGTAATGTATTATATGTATATATATATATATATATATATATATATATGGGAATTTGATATTTAAAATTTACACTACTTAGGTAAAAATATCAATTAATTTATAAAAAATTATCTAAACCCTTTAAATATTAATAAATCTAATTAAAATATATATTTAACTATGTTTAGCGTAAAATTATATTTTTACCCCCCTAAAATACATAATTTTACATAATGTGTTTTTAATACTAGAATAATTCCTTAAAATTATTTAATCATGCCAAAAATTTATTTTCTCAAAATAAACCTCCCTAATATAATTAAAATATTTAATCAACCAACAATTTTCTCCCAAAAATATTATTTAACCTAAAAATCAAATTTTGCATAAACTCAAAAATATTTATAAAAATAGTATAAAAATCTCAAAAATTATAATTTGAGTTCTAAAATTAATAACATTTAATAATAACCTCAATTATTAAAATTTTATAATTTTTAATCAAAATTTTCGAAATTAGCATAATTACCCATTAAATACCTAAAATTTACATAACCCTCTAATTAACACTAAAACTCTAAAATCTTACATAAAATTAATATACTAAAACAATTAACTATAATCTCTTTAATTTTACTAACTAAACCAAATAAAACCCAATAAATCAACTAAAAAAAATTAAAATAAATAAATAAAAATTATGCAAAATTCTGTAAATTAGGAAAAATTAGGAAAAATATTTAAAAAATTCAAATTGAAGCAATTTATGGGCATAATCCAACATATACTCAAAAACAACCTAAAATCAACATTCAAAATCGAGCAGCAACCAGAAAACAACCTGTCAACAACCTTAGAACAACTCACCTTCAACCTTCAATTTCGGCGCCGGAGGTGAGTTGCAGCGACGGCTCTTGGCTTGGACGGACACTTAAGACGATGAGGGAAGTTGGGGAAGCTTGGGTGGTGCTGGATCAGCTTGGATCAAAGCTGATAAAGGAAAGAAATGAGGAATGGCAACAGCAGCTCTTCCCCTGGTAGCTTGGTGCGACGGCAATGGTGTCACCGGTGATGGCAGATGAATAGCACAGGGAAGAAGAAGAGAAGGAGGGTGAGAGACAATGAGGGAGAGGGTATAGGCTCGGGAAGTTTCTATTTTCTCTTCTTTCTTTTTTTTTTTTGCTGTTTTCTTCCTTGCTTTCTTTCTGTTTTCTTTTCTTTTGATTTTTTTGTCTTCTTTTGTCTATTTAATCCCGTTTGGTCCACTTCCTACACAAAAAACCATATATATATATATATATATATACACACACACACACACACACCTCCATTAGATAGAAAAAAAAATAATCTTTTATATAATATAACCTAAAAGTATTTATTAAAGATTTAAATATAAAGTTACTTTATTTAGTTAAAACATAGGATATTACACATATTGCATGAAAGGCAATAGGCTTGAGTGGACAAATGAAGCAGAGGAAGCCTTCAAATAAATTAAAGAATGCCTTACAACCGCGTCAATCTTGGTGCTTCCAAATTTTTCTCAACCCTTTAATTTACATACAGATGCTTCCAAAGTGGGAACTAAAGCAGCACTAAGTCAAAATGGCAGACTTGTGACCCTTTTTAGTGAGAAATTATCGGGTTCAAAACTCAATTACATCATTTATAATGTTGAGTTTTTATACAGTAGTGCAGGTAATGAGGCATTGGCATCATTATCTATTTCATAAAGAATTTATTTTGTATACAGACCATGATTCCTTGAGGCATTTGCATCAGCAGGATAAGGAGTCTCCTCGCCATGCAAGATAGGTGGCTTATTTGGAGAGGTTTACTTATGTAGTGAAACATTAGTTTGGAGTTACTAATCAAGTGGTTGATGCTTTAAGCCGTAGAAGTTGTTTATTGGTTACTATGAGGGTCGAGGTGCCTAGGTTTGATTCTTTTTCTAATATGCTTGCTTCTGACCCTTATAATTCTGTGGTGATACAAGATATGCAGGTTGGGAGGAAAATAGAATTTTTGCTGCTTGATGGGTTAAGTTGCCTAGCTATGTTCGCACTACAATTCCTTTCGCTAGAGATTCTTTTGATGATGATGCTATGTCAAAATTGAGGCCAAATTTTTTGTCACCTGGAGGGAATGATATGGACCAGATTGCATTGACATTTATGGATAAGTTTGACAAAAGGAGAGTGCACACTTGAGCTTCTAATGGCTCTAACTTCTGGGTCTAGAGGAACTGCGAGGCCCATAATATATAAAAACAAAGCTAGTTCAAAGCTTTACAATGGATATTATAGGTGTAGCATGTAACATTCCAATTTTAAGCCCAAATTCTATCATTTAGGGCTTCATATTTTAGTTTAAACTTTTATGTTTTTTTTTTTTGGGTTTTTTTTTTCTTGTCTTTTGCATTATTTCAACTAAAGTTTTTCCCTAAACACTATTTATTCGTCTCTTTGAGTGGTTTTCAGAGAGTTTTGTTGAATTGATTAAATGAAATTATTATTTTTCCTAAATTCAATATTCTTTGTAAATCAACAAATTCTTGTATGCCTATTTCCTAGCATTTGTGCGCAAATCAACAGGTTATAAAAGAGCCAATCGTGCGTGATTCAATGGCTTACAACATTTATTTCTTTTATTATAGGCTTCTGCTATGTCTAGTAGATTCAAGATTTGATGAATATGAAGAAACCTATGTAGGACGTGAAGTAGGAGGTGCCTAACGTTGGGAATAAACATGTAGAATAGGAGGTGATGGTGCTTGAGTGGGACCTTATGATTTGATTATATAGACTAGATCATCATCCACCTTAAGTGTTGGAGGAGGAGAAGAGGGAGGAAAAATGGAGTATGTTACATCAACAGACAAAATATACTTGTTAAGATGAGGATGATAACACTTATGGCCTTTTTGAAGTCGAGAATATCCTAAAAACACACATTTAAGTGACTAAAGGTCTATCTTAGTGATACGAGGATTAACATTGTGAACATAGCACGTACTGCCACAAATACAATGTTCAATAGGAAACAAGGGTCTAGAGGGGAATAGGACACTGAAAGGAGACTCATCCTAAAAAACGGAGGATGGAAGGCGATTGATTAAAAAAAAAAGGCAAAGGAGACTACAACCACCCAAAGTTCTAGGGAACATACATCTTGGAAAAGGAGGGCACTAGTTTTTTCCAATAGATTTCTATTTTTCTTTTCAACTACCCCAATTTAGGATGGTGTGTCTACACAAAAAGACTGAAGAAGCATTCCATTTTGACTCATAAATGTCTAAAAGCATGAGAAAAATATTCTTTGGCATTGTCACTACTTAAAGTACGTTTGAACTTCAGCACAAAAAGCACTAAAATAAGAAAACATCTCTATAAGATTCTTCTTTAAATAAAGTCAAGTCATACGTGAGTAGTCATCAACAAATGCATCAAAAATATTTAAAATAGACATAGACCCCAAACATCATAATGAACTAATTCAAAAGGGGAATTAGCTCTTTTATTAAACGGAGGACTCAATTATAAACGGTAATCTTTAGCAAACTGACATGACTCACAATTTAAAGTGGATACATTGTAAAACATAGGATATAATTGCATTGTAAAACATAGTTCCAGTAGAAATGGATGATCAAATCTATGCATATTATAATTGTATGTATGATAATGCGGTAAAAAAAATTCGATCAATTGACCACTACTGATCATCATAAAACAATACGACTTCATAATATTGGGATTCTGATATTTCAAAAGAATTGCAACCAATTCAATGTTTATAACAAGTATAACAAAAACAAAATATAACAAGAAAACATTATAATTAGAATTACAAATGTAAATGCCAATGAATTAGTTATTGTCCAAATCAGAGAAGAAGCCTCATAAGTATGATCAAGTAACACACAGAAACTGAACAGGAAAATTTATAACAATTGCTGTCACAACAAAGGATCAGAGATTCCCTCTCTTGCCCATCCTTTCTTGCCCCTCAACCTATAATGTCACTCTCATGGTTCCTTTTGTTTTGACAGCTGACAAGGCAGAACTGTGAGAACCCTCTCTGTTTGGCAACTGCAGCACTGTCATGCAGAAAATTTAACTCGAAAAACTGAAGAGGTAAATAGTGGTGTTATATTTACATAGCAGTTTGATAATGCTCCAGCTGAGTTAGTGCTTGAAAGTTGAATGATAATTACAATCTCAGCCAACACAAATATATCCAATATACCCATCAAATAAGTCAACATAAGCAAATGAAAATCACAGTTTGGTAGTATGTAAACAACTTCACTCAGCCATAAATTAGTCAATCACAGAAAAATGATTGCCATGAACTAACATTATTATTTATTAATACAATACATTTTTTGATTTTTTTTTATTACTGATCAATAGAAATAAAAAAGAGTATCGTTAATTTCTTCATGCTCGTTCCAAGTTCGAAGTACCATTTGTACAAATAAGAATCCCCAGAGCCTGTTGAATAATTTTTATAGATTCCATCATTTCACCAATTCGGACTAGAAATACATTTTGTGCAACAGCCCGTCCTATCTGATAGAAAAGGATCCCATGATCCTGAACCGATCTTACCTGGGATCTATGTGTATTTTAGATCCAAAAGGACACACATAATCAATCATTCTTATTCAGATAAATGACAAAAAAGCAAAAATTGAATTGCAATTACAATGCATACCTAGAACACTATAACCAAATCAATTGCCAACATCTAGTTGAGCAATTGCTCAAGATTATTACCAAGCAACACATACATTTTGCAAGGAAAAGTTAACAGAATGATAGAACATACTAAAATTGTATATAATGAAGGGGGAAAGACCAACTCATCTCTTTCCTCTCTATTTTGAGGAATTAAAAAAATTCATCAGCCTTATTTCCTTGAAATTAAAATCTGAAAATACAATGGCTACTGTATCAACTGAAAATTGTCCTAAATGCTCATTATAGGTTAGAAACGTACATCGTATGAAAGAAAGAGCAGGTTAAAAGAGCAACCTCAAAACACCTAAGAAGAAAAAGTCCATATGGTACCTGTCCTATAGCTGATGTTCAAGCTGTAAATACTTCTTCTGTAAATCTGTTGCCAATTTTTTCTTGCCTGAATTCGACAGATGCCTTTTGACTCTCATGTGGACACCAAAATGTGGTCTAAGACCCTTCTTAATCATTTCAGAAAGAATATTTTCAGCAATGACTGGCTTCCCCCTTTTCCGATGGAGCTCTGCAAGCAAACTGTAATTCAAACTGCTTGCATATTTATGATCTGAACCTGCAGCATACTTGTATGCCTTGTCATATTGCTGTGAGTTAAAGAATCCCCTGATAAGAGCAGCATGAGTTGAAAGCCGAGGTTCAATACCCCTTGCAACCATTTCATCAAAAAACTCAATAGCCTTATCCAACTTACCATCACTACAGTAGTTACATATCAAAATTTCATAAGTTAATGCATCAGGAGGGCAATCTTTATCTTCCATTTCCCGAAATACTTCGCAAGCATCAGCATGTTTCCCATTCTTAAGTAAACTACTAATTACGTAATTGTAAGTTTGGTTGCTTGGAGCATGTTCGGCCTCCCTCATCTCATCCATCAGATTTCTTGCAGCTTTAAAATTACATCTTCGAGACATCTCCCTAACCAAGACATTGTAGTAAGACAACTTTCTCCCTGTCCTCTCAATCACAAACTTTGCCATGTCAAAGGATCCCAAATCAGTAAACATCTCAACCAGTGAATGAACTCCAGTACCATAAGATGTTCCCCCAACTTCTTGCAATATACCAACCACATTCTGAGTGAATTTTTTCAGCAAATCCTCATTTGCAGTGAAAACTTGCAGGTACTCAAATGCCTTTTTGGTCAGTGACAATCTATTTAAACTAAAAACGTTCAAAAGGCTTCGCATAGCATTGTAATCATCTAAATGACCACAATTATTAATAACCAAACTACAGATGTCAGAGTGACGTTCCAATTCAGGCTGCCAATGTCTAATCCAACTAAAGAAATGCAAGGCAGGCTTTTTTTCACTATTCAAAACTTGAAAAACCCTCTTCACAGAAGCAATGGATAATATAACATTCAAGGAATTCAACTTAGATGTTAAATCACTATCTTCTGTAACTAGTACACCAATAATCAGTGAGACTTGTTCTGGAGTTGCTTTTCTTCTCAACCCATCAATAGGCAATTTTTCATACTGAGAAGCATCAGGAGATGGCACAGAATAAAGTCTAAAGTAACCATAATCCAGATATGAAAACAAATAAAAATTCAAATTTTGGTTTGTATAATCATCATACCTGTAACTAAATCTACCTAAACCTATAAATTTAGAAGATTTTGGAGATCGAGAGCATGGGTGAGGTATGGAACAAACAGAAGGTAACCCATTTGAGAAAAATGAAGATGTACTTATACAACCATAGTATTTACACAAAAACAAAGAATGAGAAGATGGATATGTTTCAACTTTAAACGAAAAAGACCCAAATGAGGAAATCAAAGAATGTAACTTGTTGCAGATTGGAATTCCAAAAAAGGGCCTTGATGCTGAAACTAGGAATTTAGCAGGAGAAGATAGAGTAGAATAAGACCAAACAGAGCGTTGAGAGGAAATTGAGAGGTACCTGAGATTCCCCTTCGAAAAATTTAAGGCTCTCATACTCGCTCAATATTTTGGTGACATCTACCCTTGGAACGGGAAAGGATATCTCACACCAGAACTTGAATTGAAGAAACCGATTTTGTCCATTTCCAGACCACAGTGCGTTTGGAAGTATATTTATGAGCCGGACCGGGATTAAAGCTACGCCGTTTTATTACCCAAGAGTTCAACTTTTGATTTTGCCTTTTTTCTCCCCCAGCTCAACCCTTAAAAAGAGAAGAGTCTTTTTAATTATATTTTTTTTATTCAACTTCTATATATTTATTTTGGGGTTTATTACAGTAAAGGTATCTTAACATTTATTTATATTGATATTAGATTTTTAATTTTTTCTATTCAGTTACTGAAATTCTATTTTTGTTAAAAATTAAAATAACTTAAAAATATCTGATTAAATTTAGTACATGTAACAGTTAAAATAAATCTATTTTTAATATATTCGTCACATAAACATTTCATTAAGCAATTTAATTATCTCGTAGGCTCCATAAAATAAAATTTGCTAAAATTTTATTTATGGGGCCCACAAGCAAATTATTTTTTATGAAACCAACAAGATAATTAAATTATTTACTGATATACTTACATAGCGAATATATTAAAAATATGTTTATTCTAACTACAATACATATTAAATTTGATCGGATACTTACATAGATTTTTAATTTTTTTTTCTCTTTAGTTACTAAAGTTTTATTTTTATTTCATGTTAAAATATCTCGAATATATCTGATCAAATTTAGCATACGTGTCAGTCAGAATAAACATATTTTTAATATATTTGTCATGTAAGCATCCTATTAAGCAATTGTAAGCATCCAATTTAAGGATACATTGATGCATAGATGTGACAAGATATTAAAATTTGATCGAAATTGATCTCTAGATATTAATTTTTTATTTTTAGGACTAAAATTGTGAGTTTTAATAACTAAATTGCAATGTTTGTTGGGGTTTAATTGCAAAATTGAATTTTCTTTAGGGACCTTTTTATAATTAAAAGTAAAAAAAAAAAAAAAGAGGATCGGTTTTACAGAAAACCGATTGAAATTCTGTAATTCTTATCGGAATTATGGAAATCCAATCGGAATTCTATAATTTCGATTGAAATTACAGATTTTTGATCGAAAATACAGAAATTTGATCGGATTTTCATAATTCTGATCGACAGTGTTTTTTTTTTATTTTTGAAAAATCCATTTATTTAATTTTTGATTGGTTTAGAAAATAACAAAATAATAAAAATAAAAATAAATAAATCTGATAAATGCATTTTACGAGTTTTTTGCGTGTATATCAAATAAATGTTTTTTTTAATATTTTGTTTTTTCACAAATAAATGATAAATTATGTGTTTTATATAGTTTTAACTTAGATGAAATAATGGGGTCCTGGAATAAAAAGGATGGGGATGCTACTTCGAAAGGGTTTTTTAAAGAGAGAGAGAAAGTTTGGAAAAAAAAAAAAAAAGAGATGGCTTAAAAAAGAAGAAAAAAGACTACTAAAAAAAAAAAGCTTTTGAACCTATGTTGTTGAGTTTAAAAAATCAATCAAGATCAATTTTTAACGGTGATTTCTAATTTGAGGAGCAGCCAAACTACACAGTATCTTCTATTGTTTTCCTCTTTCTTCTATATTATTCTTTTCTTTGATTTTATTTTTTTTATTTAATCATCTAGTAATTTTTTATTCTATTTTACATTTGGTTTTGTGATTTTGACTATGACGAGCATAATCAAAATTGTGGGGTGAATATGTGAGGAAGATCCATGGGATGTCATGGATTTAATTCTTCAATCATTTTTAATTAGATTTTAGGTTTCTAATCTTCTGTATTTTTATTATGTATTTGGTTTTTTTTGGCCATGTAATTAATTAGTTTTAATTTATGTATGTAAGAATTGTAATAGCTCCAATAGTGAGAATAATGAAATTCTTTATTTACTTTTCTAAATTAAAAAATCAATTAGTAAATAGGATCATTTGGTAAAATCTAAATTAAAATCAATGATGGCTGTAGATTAATATTAAGTTGCATGAAATCAAATTAGGGTTTTTAGAAGAAATAATTTAATTACTTGTTTGATCTTTTTATTTGATTGTTTTAGTATTTTTTATATTTTTGGGATTGTTTGTTTATTTTTATGTGTTTTGGGTGTTAAACCCACGTTTAGGATTAATCAATTTAAAATAGGCTTTTAATTGGATTTTAGGTTTTAATTAACTTTAAAATCAATTTAGGCTCATTAGGTTAATTTAAACTTAGGCCCACCTTTTAGCTATTAAAACTAATTTAAACATAGCTCAATCTATTAAAGCATATTTTCTTTTTTTAAAATAAATAGACTTAGGCCCATTTTTCACTTAAATTAAAAATAAATTAGAACTGTCACGATCCAAAATAGGGGTTATGACCGGTGCTAAAGAATAGGAATTCTTTCGAATCTGGAACTCGTAGCAAGCCTTAAAATAAAAGCATGCAAAAAAATAAAATAAATAAAATATTATTCAAGGGAAATTAAATCTCAAATAATAAAATAAAATTCTCAACTTCTTTTAATAACATAAAACCACATCATATATATCATAAAGAGAAATCTTTTAATACAATTTTCAGAGAAACACTCTGAAGTAAAATCCTCATACATGCATAAATACAAAAACAGTCTCGACAAAGTCAAATACAACTACTACTACAATGTCTAAAGTACAAAATAAAACTCAAGTAAGCGATTTACATAATAAAGTAGGAGCGGAAGAAATCCAGCGGACATGTCTACTGTTGAGGTCTGAAGATGAAGACTCTCTTGTAAAAATATCAACGGAGGGGAGTCAGACCTCACTGAGTGAATTATTATAATACATATACACGCATAGTTAAATGTCAAATGCAGACACTCAAAAGTATATATAATAAAAAAATATATATAGGCAAGTACACACAGATGCAAAGAAAATCATTTTATAATAATTCTGAAAATCATCAGTTATAAAAGGATCAAACAGAACTCTATATGATTGCAACCTCAATACCAATAGAAAGTACTCTAGCCATATAGGCTCACTTAATTTCAAGTAAATTCACTTAATCCATATGGACAGTATACTGACCCCGAGACACTAAGTCGACCGAGCTCCAGCAGTTTGACTGTCAGTGTGATTGGCCCGGAGACACTTGGTCAACCGAGGTCCAACAATCACACTCTTAATCACATTAATCTCAATCAAATCAATATCAATCAATCATAATCACCATAATAATTTTTCACTTAGCTCTAATCTAATGCACCGGTATGTACACGGTTCTAGTGTTGCCCATTAGGAAGCAAGTTCTATCGATATCCTTCATTTATATTAAAACATACATTCAGAAAAGTAAATAATGCATAATGACATTTAAAATAAACCATATATATATATATATATATATATACTGGAAATATACATAAAACAAACTAAGTATATTTCAGGTATATATACATATAATCATCTCAAATAAATCATGGAATATATTAAATTAAACCAATAATATATTTGAAAATAAGCTAGATTTAATTAAAAAGGAAAACATGCATTTATTTCATAATATACAAAAAATATACTAAAAGTATACCTAAAATATACTTAAACATTCAAATAGGCAATTATGCAAAATTTATATTTAAAACATAGAATTCTAAAACATGCAACTTAAACAATGTATATATATCATAATAACTCATAGTTGTGTGCTCCACGAGACGGGTCTGACGGGCCTGGTCCACTAGGCCTCAGTCTCGGTGCAACTAATAATAAAATAACAACATGAAATCAGGATAATTCTAACTTAACTTCTAGAGACTTAATCTAGAATTCTAAACATAAATAGATAATATGTATTAGACCCGATGTCACATTTTACGAGAATTCTATTAAAAATTCAGTAGAACCTCCCCTATAAAACGGACATCTCTCTACTTAAAAAGTAGAGCCGGTCCTATAAGAAAAATACACTTTGAAACAGAATTCACAAAACTCCTTGGTCGAAACCCCAAATTACAAATTTCACTGACCGAGGTCCACAATTCACAACAAAATACATAAAATATATTAAAATTTCATAAGTTCCAAAAATGCCCTATAGTATTAAAATATATCAATTTAAACATTAAAAACACAAAAAGTAATTATTTTACCGATAATTACTTAAAAACCCTAATATTAATATAATATTAATAAAAATTGATATTTCTCGATAAATTCACAAATATAAATAAAAATTCATTTTAAAAATATAAATTACTTAATTAGTCCAAAAATATATTAAAAATTACTAAAAATCCATTTATTTATAAAAATACTATATTATATTTAATTTAAAAATAATTTTGAAAAATAGTATTAATTAGTTAAAATTAGTAAATAATTCATAAAAATAATTTTTATACCTCAAATAATTATTAAAACCAATTAAACTTAATATTTAATAAAATCACTACCAAATTACCAAAATACCCCTAGTATATAAAAATTCACATAAAATACTAAAAACATTCAAAATTTCAATAAAAATTATATAAATACTCAAAAATTATTTTCTCAACATATTATTCACTAAAATCCACAAATAAACTTAATTAACCAATTATTTCTAACTAAATATATATTTAACCTAAATTTCCAAAAATAATATAAACTAAAAATAATTATAAAAATTACACAAAAATCACAAAAATTATAAATTAAATTCTAAAATTAATATTAACCACCAAAAACACCAAAATCAAAATTTCATAATTTATTTAATTAATTTAAAAAAATTACAAAATAATAAAAAATTCACAAAAATCAAAATAAATTCCAAAAATTACACAAAAATTCCAGGATGTAGATTAAGCTAAGGGGAACAATATTTGTGAAGGAATTAAGCTTGAATCAAACAAGAATTATCGAAAAAAATCAAAAACTCAAGAATGGCTGAAAATGGAAATAAGATCAAAACCCTACCAAATCGTGTTTTCAAGCTACACGAAGTTTAGAATTGTCCTCTATGGAGTTTTAGGAGTCTAATGGCACCGGAATCATCAATTTTGGTGGCCGGAAACGACTTGAACGGAGGAGGAAGTGATTTTCAGGTTTCCAGCTTAAACGAGCTTCAACGGCACCGGAGAAGGAAGGAAATGGTGGCGGAGCTGCTGGCTGGAAGGGGCGGAGCTCTGGGTGGCACACCGATGACCTGAAAATGGCAGAGACGGACAGTGATGGTGAGGGTGAGGTGCGAGAGAGTGAGGAAAAAGAGGGTCGTAGATTTCGTAAATTTGGTATATATATATATTAATAAAACTTTACATTAAAATACAATAACTTTATAATATATACTCAACAAACACACACCACACAATTTAATACACACATTCATATATATATATATATATATATATATATATATATATAAAACACAAATAAAATATAATATATACACATAAAATAATTATAAACCCTAATAATATTCATGCATGCATATATATGTATAACTCATAAAAATTAAGGTCAATAATGTAATTTATTAGAATAATAATATTAAAATTCTAATGCAACAAATTAAGCCTTATTTAAATAATATTATTCAAACTAATAAACATATATATATATATATATATATATATATATATATATGTTTACGTATAAAACAATAATTAACGTAAAAATAATAATAATTATTCACAGAATAATAAAATAATCAAATATAGCTTGAAATTATTAACATTACATATCCTACTTTATATTAAAATAATTTAAAAACTCGAGTTATTACAAGAACTAAACCCATTAATTCAAACCCAATCCAATTTATTTTCATAAAATTTAATAGACTTGGGCCTATTTCTTTAGAATTAAAAAGTAGACTTAGTTCACTACTTCAATTAAAATGTAGACCCACCTTTAGTTACATTTCACTTGTAAATAAAATATAGACTTAGCTAACCTAATTAAAATTAACATAGTTTAGACTAATTTAGGGATGGCTCGTTATATTAATGCATTATTTATGTATTTTTTCATGACTAGTTCTCATGGAATTAGATGAATACTAAATTAGGGTTTATATGAAATTGCATGTAAATAGGGAATAATGTAGTAATTAATAAGGTAATTCTAGCTCAAGAGTTCTAGAAACAAGTTATCAAGATTCATGTTTTTATGGTAAAAATAGCTTCTTCTTTTTTATCATCTTTGCATTTTTATTACTCTTGTCATCTTTATTTTCTTTTTTGACAAATTTATTATTTTTATCATAAAGTTCATATTTTTATTGTGAAAATAGTACTTTTATCATTTTTTTATTATCTCACATACATGTTATTTTTATTATTTATATTGCCTTTTTTTTTTGGTAAATTTAGTATTCTTATCATAAAGTTTATATTTTTATGGTGAAAAGAATATTTTTATCATCTTATTTGCATTTCTATTATTTTTACTATTTTGTTGCCTCACGTGATAAGTTTATTATTTTTATCATAAAGTTCACATTGTTATAGTAAAAATAGTATTTTTTATCATTTTTATTACTTTATTTGCACTCTCGTTATCTTTATTATTTTTATTCTCTCTTTCAATAAATTTGCCTTTTTATCATAAAGTTCTTGTTTTTTAAGTAAAAATTGCATCTTTATCATTTGTTATTATATTAATTGCATTTTATTGTTTTTATTATATTGATCACATTTTTACTATTTTTATTATATTAATTACATTTTTATCATTTTCATTATTTTAATTGCATTTTCATCATTTTTATTATTTTGATTGCACTTCTATTGTTTTTCTTACTTTTGTCATTTTTATTGTTTTATCTTAATTCCTTTATATTTTCTTTATCATAAAATCCTATTTTCCTAATAAAAATGGTAACTTTGCACCAATATACCCGAATTCCAAAATCTCGCATCATACATTTTCATTATCATCCTTGTTTGTTTACTTGTTTAATTATTTTTGTGATTTCAATTATGGATGAATAAAATATATATAAAAAAAAAATTTAATGTGATGTGTGCTTGCATGTGTGTAAAAGCTAACCTTTAGTTTACAGATTTATTAGAATAGGAATTTTTATTTTGTTTTCCATTTTGATGTAATTAATAGAATAGTAAATTTTCAAGGCAATGTAATCCTTGATCTCAATTCCCGTTTTGTTTTCTATTTTGGATGTATTTATTAGAATAGGCTTTTTTCCAAGGGTTGTAATTCTTAATCCTCTTCCCCATTTTTTTTTCATTATTTTATTTGTGTGTTTATTTTGCTTTATTATTTCTTGAATGCTTGTGTGCTATTTGCTACTTGTTTGCATTATCGCTAGGTTAATTGATGTAATTGGTGAATATTTATTTATCTACTTATTTTGTGATGTATGCATGCCAAATTCAATTATCCTGTGTTCCAATTTCCATTTATATTGACTAACAATCAAAATGTGGTAAATGCATCATAAAAGCAAAAATAAAGTGAATGAATGAGTAATTGAGCAATGTATAATAAGAAACAGGATAAGTAACTCCTATCCCCTGAACCTGGAATCACTAGTTAGGAAAGTGAGTTCTTAATTCACTTTCTCCATGTGAAAGTCGAGTGGCAACTCCAATATACAAAGCCTATTCAAGCAAATCCTCCTACATCAATAATATGGGGTAGATGGTCACCATTAGCTTGTGTGCCCCAACATCACATTAATCATGTCTGAAAGGAAATAGTTATGCAAGTGTGATGAGCGCATGCCTTAGATAGGGTGAAATTTTAAAAACTTCACTTACATAACCCTTCATTATATGAAGATTTCCATTTCTATAAATCCATTTGGCATTTTACATATAGTTAAACTACACATCAACATGTAAAATAACAACCTAGGAAATCTAAGTTTAAGAATACTTACAATCTCTTAAGTTTGATGTAGACCATAATTGTTCTACAAGCTTTAGATTCTTTGGTTTAAGTCTTGAATCAAATGTTTAGCCTCCCAAGTGTTAGGCCTCTAGCTTGAAACACAAAAGCTTCTCCTCTTGCTTAGATTGGTTAGTAGCAAGTACCCTTTCAAATGACCCTCACAAATCTTGCACTAACTTAATCTCTTTGCAAGAAAAATTAGGGTTTTATTTTATGTATGTGTTTCTCTCCTTTTATGTGTCTCTACACAAAGTCTCTTATATATATATATATATATATATTGAAAAAGCAAACCATATCACATGACAAGTATACAAGTTGTAAAGTGTATAGAGAATTAATACATCCTATGTATTATATCAAAATACATTCTCTACACATACCAATGTGATATACACTTTATTATACCTATAGTCAACAATATACATATAAAGGATAATATGTGCCTAATGTGACAAATTTGCCATGGTTAACATTTTACACATAAAAATAATGTGCCTAACATGAAAAATTTGACCACACCAATTTGTATGGATTTGGGTTTCGTAATTGGGCCAACACTTGACCCAAGCCTAATCCATTATAAAAATGGGCCTAAATAAGGTTCATGGGCTTTTTCAATATCTTAAACTAATCCTTAGTCCAAAACTCTTTTAAGTCTAGGCCTAAACACTTAGGCCATTAATCCAAGTTCAATTAGAAACAACATATATTATTAATTTAATACTATAATTAATATCTCATATTAATTAAGTGTAAACTAATAATTAAACCCTTACTTAAATTAGATTTCATAATATGCTAGAATCATTACTTAAAGCATAAATTTAATTCCATTAATCTTAATTAATTGATTAAACTCTTTAATTAATAATTAGATTAATATCGATGGTAATTTGGAGAAACACTTTTAGGTGTGACTTACTAGGTTTTTATCTAATTGGTAATAAGAATATAATATAAATTCTTAATATTATTTGAAATTCCTTTCAAGTCTAAATGTGAAAATCTCAATTATACACATTTAATTCTCATAAGTTATGAGTGACCCCTAACATCGATATCATAACTACCTAATTAGAAATGAATGCATATATTGATTCATACAAACCCTTTTGGTAATAATTATTGTGCACTAAAACCCTTCATTAAAAGATATCAATATAACCTAGAATCATGGTTTAGTCAAACTCTAATGATTATATCATATAACCTCATCTCAAGTTCTAATTCTTGATAAACATTATAAATACTAAAAGCACTTTTTTGTACTAAAACTCTTTCAGACTATATTTTATTTTTCATGGCTAGAAACTTATTCATCAAGTAAGAACTTAGATTGAATAGGATTTTATCTCGATTCACTCCATGCAATGAATCTCATCTTGGCTGAATACTCATCCTTACACTTAACCAATTAGAGCCACCATATGCCATATACCCATGTATGATTAACACAAGCATGTAAGTGGTAATAAACCCTAACCATTTAAATGTGGCTGACCATGTCACCTTAAGTTAAAGGACTATATGCACCATTATGACCTAAACAATGATTGTTAACTATAAGTGAATATCCACGCAATCATAAATCTAACATCATGTTTGATCCATTCATCACATGAATACTCATATGTCTATTCTGACATCACAGATCAAGTAGCATGAGACTCACTACCTCTTACTATTAGTATCACATACTAATCAAGAAAAATAGACAGAGATGACAGCCTAATTAATATTACCTAAATATTAACTAATAGATTATTAACAATTTAAGCACATGTACTAAATAAATATGTGGCTCATATTATCAACTCTTAATAGTAAATTTATTTAATAAAATGCCAATAGATAAATATTCAATTAAATAAACAATTTAGATAATAGAATATTATTTTATTGCCATTTAGGATAATTTATAATGTCAAAATATATGATTAGCCTCTAGGGCATACCACTTATGTTAACATTGTCCTAATACCGACCCTCTTAGAAAGCAATAGTTTGGAAAAATAGGGTTCACACACTATTATTTTTAATATTATTATTATTATTATTATTTTTGTTATTTATTTCATTATCAATTCAACATTATTAGGATGCCATGTATAGAAAATACATGACATAAGTGTGATAAATATGCTATGATTATGTTATATTAATTCCATAATATGTAAATATAACATGATTCCATATAGTGAATATGCCATATTTATGCCATGCATATTTATTATGCCATCACGATTGCCACGATATATAGAAATAATATGTGTATCATGTTAATTTGGTGCTTCCCATGATCTTGCATCATATTTTTTCATGTTTATTTATTTATTTATACATGCATTATGTCATGCCCATGCATCATTTTATCATACTATTATTATTATTATGTGCTTGTATGATATATATTTGATGGGTTTTCGCAAGTATACGGATTCATACAAGTAGTAATTAAATATCGATCCCACAGAGATTGTAGATTGACTACAGTGATACTAGTTGTGTTTGTTTATTTAAATAACGAAAAGGGTATTTTGAATTAAACTAAAAATTAAACTAAGACAAAACACAAAAAAATCGCAATGAAATAACAATCACTTTAGAGAGCTAGGGTTCTTATTACCAATTCAACCTATATTTAAAATCAATTTACTGCTAAGCCATACCTAACTTTAATCCAATTTGAGGGTTTCCCTAGAATCATAAGCTTTCCTCCTAAGACAACCCTACGATTAACCAAGTAAATTGACATTCTTAGATTTAAAGCTCTTGCCTAGTAAGTGTTCGGTTAACCCGGTTTAAGCACCAACCCTTAATCAATATTAGTTGCTTAATTATTTCTCAATTAAGAAAGCATCTAACAGGTTATTGTTTAAATCCAATAAAACCCATCTCTCGATCAAGTTTTATTACGTATATTCAATCAAAGGGTGATCAATCCTAAGAAGACATTAAGTTCAACAACAACCAAAGGATCTAGGTTAATGGCTTAGGTTTAATTGTGATTAGCCCATGGTTGAATAGCAATAAGAGCCCTAACTAAGAATTTAGCTACTCATGTTAATTTTAAGAAATAAATAAGAATAATAAAAGAAAATAGACATCATCATTGAATTTAAATTAAGAATGAATAAAAATAATTGAATAGAATAAACCCCCTGTTAAATAGGAAGCTTGATGTTCTTTAATTTTTATTCTCCAATCTCCAAACTAACATAAGCATGAAAAAATCCTTGTTTTCTCAAAACTGCTCTCTAGGAAAAATTGTATCTCCAAAAAGTGATGATAAATAATAATAATAATAATAATAATAATAATAATAATAATAATAATAATAATAATAATCCTCTTTTGTTTCTGGTGGCTACTCTCTTATAAAACCCTAATTACTAATCCTAGTATTACATCTATGTGAAATCTCCATCTTGTCCTTCATGAGTCTACAATTAAATTTGACTCTGACTTTCCTAATCACTAGGTCCCATGGCCGTGTGCAAAATGCGCATGGCCGTGCACATCACTTTTTCAGCATTTCAACATATTGATCTCCATTGCTTTTTAGGCTCACTTCAAGTGCTCACGGCTCTCATATAACCTTCCTCTATTATTTTTTTACTTCCCTAAATACATAAAAATAAACCAAAAATAAACCAACTAATATGTAAAAATAAATAAACACACATGACATGCAGTAAGTACTCAACTAAATAAAAACTAAATAAAAGAAACACAAACTTAATTGAAATTGAATTTTTCCTAACACAAAGACTACTTAATGAAATTCATTTTTCACACTCATCAATATTATGCTTGCATTTGTATGTATTAGTTGATCCAAAATGGTACATATTTCTTGGAAGTATTGTATTAACTAGTAAGGTCGGCCTACTCAGTATCCAGGCAATATAGAGATGCCTCAAAGATATTGAGTTTGCTCTTGCTGACATCACATTCTAACCCAATGCTTTATTATGTGGGTTAATTTTGCTTCCGAGTGAGGGATCCGAGTTTGTTTGGTCCTTAATCAAACAATTTCTTAAGTGAAATCAGGTGGCAACTCCTATTTCTCTTAGCTAGTTGGAGGGTTGTAAGTGCACTTATGTCATCCCTAAGCTCTTCCAATATTCTCCTCACATTCCTTCTATTTTTCAATAACAAGAAAAAAGAGATAATGATCCAAACAATGTCGAGTCAGAGCCACTAGCGTCAATAAATAATAAAATGCCTACACAAGAAATAAAGGGAGGAGAAATAGTTATAACTTTTTGCACACATAGTATAAATTAATTAAATTAAATAATTATTAACTTAAATTAACAATAATATTTTTCTGAAAATTAAGAAATGAATTAAAATTAGTCTATACAAATAACCTCAACAAAGATAAAATTAGTTCATGAAGTAATAATATAAAATTTATCAAAATCTCATGATAAAAAATATAGCTAAAATTAGCATATATATAAACTAAAATATGTGTTTGACTTGGTATGTTTTAAATCAATTTCAGTTTTTAAATTGAAGAAATTAGTTTAGAAAATACCAAGTTAAACACATATTTCAATTTTTTAAATAACATATGCAATTACAAAATCATTTTTAATTTACAGCCATGTATTAGTTTTTACACTTAAATAAAAAACACAATTAGAATAATAAATATAAAGAATAACAAGAACCATATAATTTGTTTATTAGGCACAATGTTGGCGCCTCATCGTTACGGCATCACCTTAAAATACTATGCCAATGGATGATTCACTTAACACACAAAGGTAGCGCCTCATAAATGGGGTTAACTTTGACAAATCTATATCTAAAACATAATATTGTTTGAATAAACTACTTTTTAAAGGAATTTCAAGCAAAGTTTTAAGAGTACAACTATAAAAGTACCTTCCATATCATGTGAACAACATTATGCTCATTTTACTTAAAGCATTTTATTAACAATTTGAAATGTAATAAAATCAAAGTAAATATTAAATGGTAAGAATGGCCCTACTTGTTTTACTTTGATTGGTTCTCTCTTATCTTGGCCCTTATAAGATTTCAATAGGTCTATCACAAACTCCGAATAGTATAAAAGACCAAAATCCTCTCCCTATGTCAAGTCAAGACCCTTACTATTTATTCTCCTTACTTGCCCATTATATGTTCTTCCATTGCTTCAACTCTCCCCTTTTTCTGCACTTGTGTTGTTGATTCTCTTTTAGTACTCCTTTTTTTTTAATCTTCTTTAAATTCTCTATATTTTTTTAACTCTTTTTTTTTTCAATATCTTTTTCTTTGTGTTTTTCTTAATGTTTTTTCTCTTTGTATTTTTTCTTTTAAACTCCCTCCTTCCTATAATATCATAACCATTTCCTTCTTTTTCTCTACCTTCCTTATTATTACCACAATTTCTTATATTTAGAAGATTAAGCTAGTAGTTTTAGAACATTGGCAAGGAAAAAATCTGCAACATGGTCCATTTTTTTTTGTTATTTAAAAAATAGCTCTACATCACTAAGGCATTACCTCATCAATGAGGCATCACTTTATCAATTGTGGCTTTGCCTCAATATATTAAGGTAGCGCTTTAGCAAGTTAGTTTAAAAGTTTCCTCCAGGTCATTTACCCATTATGGAAGAAGAAGACTAAACTTTACACTAAAAACTCATTTTGTTGAATTTTTATCACTGGACCTTCGCTCTTGGGTTAAACCAAACCATATGATAATACATGCATTTTCCTTTTAATAATAAGTTGTAGGATATCTATTTAAATATGAAGCTGAAACATTGAATTCACTATTCATTTATAATGTTATAAAGGCCCTTTAATTTCACTACAACTTTCAACTTTGCCACTATCAATCTTTCAAAAAATTACATTTTTACCCTCCCCTAGAAAAATAGTAGCTCGTCACGTGAGACGACATTGTATTTGTCTTTTGCCATTTTATACCCTTTGTTGATATCAAACATTGTTATTTGACATGCCCTTTTTTGTTATTTGATTTGAGTTGACATATCCCCAACCCTAGCACACTTTAATTACATCCCCTTCCATTATTTTCCTAGCCACCTCCATCTCATTCATCACCACCCCTCTCTATTTTCCTCTTCTAGTTGTTTTGTTTTTCTAATGATTTTCTCGTAAATTGCTTTATGCGTGTCTCAGTTCATTGAATTAAGTAACTATTGTTTCAATATGCTCTTGATTTTATACAAATTCCATTTATTTTGATCACCATTGAACTTTACACAATTAACCTCTGACATCCTTAATATTTTATTATTTTTTATTCAACCTTTAAAGTTTTACTTTCAACCTAATTTAACTCGGACAATGTACAAAATCAACATATTTTGTCAATTAACATTAATATGAACATAAAAGAAACTTTATAGATTAAAATAATAATTAATTTAAAGAGATAATATAATTGAAAATAAATCATTTCTAATTTTATATTATTTTTATCATTTTAAAGGTAATTTTTAGCATTTTATTTATTTAAAATCATTTAAAAATTAAATATTTGTCTATATTTATATTTTTATGAGTTAAATAAATTGAAAATTACAAATTTAAATGTAAAAAAGTTAAAAATAATAAGGTTAACTACAAAAAAAGTATCTTGTGGTTTGACACTTTTTCACTTATAGGCATATGATTTTTTTCCATGACATTTCAATATCCTTAATATTTACTGTTAGCACATTTAGGTCAATTTTACTAACATCGTTAACCACAATGACATTAGTGTTGATGTGCTGACATGAATGTTAACGTGCTAACGTGAATGTTAACGTGTTGATGTCGATGTCGATGTCAACATTCACATTAGCATCCACATAATCATAATTGACGATATTAGTGAACTTGGTCTAGATTTGATAAAGGCAAATATCACAAGGTACTGAAGTATCATAAAAAAAAAATCACAGACCCATAAGAGAAAAATGCTCAATCACAGGGTAATTTTTTGTACTTGTCCCAAAATAATAATTTAAAGATTAAATTTAAACGATAAAATTTAGGGTTTATATCATCAAAGGTTCTTTAAGTTTTGCACTTATTTTAAAATGGTTTTAGAATTTTAATTTATTTATTTTTTTGTTTCTTAACTTCTATATTATTTTAAAAATGGTACCTCCAATAAATTTTTAGTCCTCTAACTTTTCAATTTTTCATTACTCCACTATTTCAAAGAACTTTAGAAATTATATTTTTCTCCTTTTCCTATGGCCATAATACCATTCAAGGTGAGCCTACTCTCTCTTAGGTGAAATTAGAGAGCTACTTAAGGATCAAGAAGCATGAGATCTAGAATTTCTAAATTCTTTTAGCTTCTCAAACTTGTTAAAATATCAAGAGCTAGCAACAAGACCTAAAGGTTCTCTGTTATTGAGAAAATAATTCTCAAATTCACTTTGTCTTATAGTTAATTTTCTTAATTGTTTAGAATAATTTTCTATTGATTTATTTAAGGTTTCCAAAAATTTTTTTAGAGAATTAAGATGATCAATAATATAATTTAATAGTTCTATTATTGGATACTTGCCTACTCTGTGATTTAGATGCAGATAATCAATGTATGGGCAATTATCTAAAATTAACAAAACATGAAAATGCACCAAGCTTATCAATACACTTATCTCATAATAAAGCAATTATTCTAGAAGAAATATATACCTTCAGTGAACAGGGTCCACTAAGCTTTTACAATAGCTTCAACTTACTTCATAGTAACTCCCAGTAATAGTCTACTGGTTAGAGGTTCTTTTGTGCTATGATTGCCCTTTCTTCTTTGATAATATGTGTCTTACAAAAAGCATTCCTTCCTAATACTATGACAAAATAAAGTATGTAATAGCAAAAATATTTTCAAATGTTTGCCAGCTCAAAAGATAAAATTATTAGAGCACACTAGTATAGAAAATTGGTGTCTCTCGTTCCGTTTTTCAGTTATCTTTAAGTATAATAATACAAAGGAATCTTATATCTTTTAATCTATATGAAATCCAAAGAGATAAGAATTCTACTATTATACTTTAAAAATAAGACACATAATTATTTTGAGATAATATTACAAGATATGCCTCAATTATTTCATGTTGAGGCTTGCATCATAAATGACATTACTAGTCACTAAATTTGTGAGTTGTACACAGGCAGATCAAAATTTAGGTCATTTTTTATCTTATTTCTGGATTGCCTTATCTCTTTGGGCCATAAGGTACTACTCTTTGTTTTCAACTACCTTTTTCCAAATCTTAAATGTCTCATATTTGAAATTCATACTAGGGTCTTTATCTAAAGGTTTAGTAGACCTTTTCTTGCTTCTTCTTATTCCATAATGAATTTTTCATTATTGACTTTAAGAAGGTCTTTAAACCATATGGTAACAAGTATTCTACCATCTTCGAGAACACAATATTCTTGATTAAATTGTACATTTTCTAGAACTACCTTATGGAACTCTATATGAAGAGCTTTATTGGCTAATTTGGCTTTTTCATACATTTTCCATCTTAATTTCATGTTCTAGCCATTAACCTTTTGTGGTTCCACTAGCTATTTATATGTAATAGGATGTAGATACCATATGTTGTCTAGATGTAAGAGGGCATAGATCCATTACTCTTGGGTTTCTCTAAAGTTGGAATTGGTACCTTTGTAATGGAAATAAAAGTTTCATTTTTCACAAAAGGAAGATTTTCTTTTTGCCTTTTTAAGAAAGCATTTCCCAAAATTATATCAACATCTAATTCGAGGAATGCTAGCATCTTATCAATAGTGAATTATTTTCCACTAATGATAATAGGATCCTTTTTATGCATAATGTATTACAAGGTTCACTTTTCCTCCTACCATATGTAAAACCATTGGTTCAACCATTGGATGCCACCATTCATTAGGTAGTGCATTATTGATAATTCTCTTGTATCAATTAATGCATCTTAAGAATAATCATAATAGCCTAAAAATTTGAATGTTAATGAAATATAAGTACTCAGACTTACATTATTGAGGCTAAAGATATTTTGTTAAGCTATTGGAATGGGTGAAACCATGTTCCAAATGTCCTGAAATGGGATTGATTTTTATGGAGCAATTTTTTAAAATCTCTTTTACCATTTCATGTCTTATTACCCTTACACTTTCTTCTTGATTTTCCTTATCCTCTACATAAATAGGTAAACTAATTTCTTTTTACCCAATTATTCTTTAAGTTCTTGATGATTGACTATTGTCCTCTCTTGATGAGGATTTGGGTATCTTTAAAGAGGCTCTAGGAATTTCTATTTGTGTTCTAGGAACTTCTACATATATTCTTAGTAGTTAATTTAATGGACTAGAACCAAAAAGTGACCTAGAGTACATAGTTCTTCTCAACACAAGATCAGAGATTTTAAAACCTCTTATAAGTTCTTCTAGATTGAGGATTATGTCTTTTCTATCTTTTCCTCTTTGGGTAATCTGAGAAAATCCTATTTGTCTAAAAGACTCTACTAGTTCTATAAGGACCTAACTTTTTAGCTAGCTTAATTCAACATGATTTATTTCTTTCCTATAGAATTTCCTATAGTTATTTAACCCTTTTTGAACAATTCTATTACCTTAGAAATGTTCCTCACTCTAGGATTTATAGTGTTTATAAGTTTAAACACTATTTTAGTATGATACGCTAAATATTTAGCTTGGAAATTCATCTTGTTCCTTTTGGTTGATTTTATTCTTAAGGTCAGAGAATTTCCCAAATATTTTTCACTTAGGGCCATCAAATAATTTGGATGGCTTGAAACTAAATTTGTTGATTTGCTAGGTTAGTTTGAATACATGATATTAGTTTATCTTTAAATTCTCTCCATCTTTTATCTAGGATTGTTATTATCACAGGACTATCTGCAAGAAGGTTAAACAAAAGTACTAACCCAACTTGTACAAAGTCCCATATGGATGTACTTATACTCTCCTTTGAACTTATTAACCATTTCTCTAATTTTGGTAACACTAATAAAGGGTACATTTAATGTTTCTAACTCTATGCTAGAAACCTAAGTGGTTGACTTAGATTAGGAGACATTTACTATTATTTTGAAATTAAACCTTGACTTACTATATGGAGTTGATGTCTACCTTAGGCAGTTTCTATTTTAAATAACTTTTAGATGGATCCTTGTACTGCAAAGACTCTTTATGTACCAAAGCTTGTCCAAAGGGACTAGCTCATCATCTATGGTAGCTCCAGCTTCTGTTGACATAATGAAGATTTGAGTTGTCCATAAATTAAATTCATCATAGTTAGTTTCAAATTCAGAAACTACTTCATATATTGAATTTATATAAGAATCTATATTAGAATATTAATGTTCATCTATGGATTCATACACTAGACTCTCATCTTCAAAGAAAACTGTTTAGAGATTTTCTCTCCTCTTATTTTTATATAGACAAGTATCAACTTTGTGACTTTTGAAGCCACAAATCCAACAGTATGAACAACTGCTTAAAAGCTTTCCCTTAGGAAATTTAGGCTCTTTCCTATATTGTCCATTTTTTTCTTAAAGGCTTCTATCTTATCTTTATCTTTAAGATTTATTCTTCTAATAAACCTTGTTGGTTTAGTAGACCTTTTCTTAAATTCTCTCTCTCTCTTTGATATCCTTTGTTTATTATATCCTTTAAACTTTTTAATTCTTGAAGAATATCCTATTCTAGAATGATTGTCCACTCTTGAAGAACATTCATATCTTCTAGGAACACACTAAATTTAAGAACAACTACTCTTATTTAAATAAGGAAGGCACTTAGCATTTTGCCTTCCTTGGAGTTCAGTATATGCCTTTCTCATGGCATACCTCACTGCTTAGATTCTTTATCTTAAACCTTTAACTACCTACCTTGTCTTCATTTAGGAGAAGTTGATAGGCCATTTTTACCACTTCAGGCCAAGGCTAAAGAAGCTTAACAAAAAATAATTTTGACATGTATTTTTTAGATGTAATAATATTTTTGAAATTCACAAGCAAAACTATCAAAATAACTCATGTCACAAATTTGTAGTTTCATTAAAGTCATTATTAATTATTCTTTTTCTAATGACTCTGTGGACAAAGAGAAACCACAAAACTCTCTTTTCAAAGCATCTACCACTATAGCTAAAACTTAATTAGTCAATATTTATTTATCTATCTCTTTTTTTATTAGAGTATGGGCTACTAGTAAATCCTAATATTTTTGTGCATCGTTTAATATGGTAGTTTTGCATAACTCGTAGGCGCTTATTAGAGTGTAACTACCTAATCCGATTGAAAACTGAATCATAGTAATCCACTCATCTATCCTTTCTAGCACATGTTTTTCATAATCTAAATTTAGAAAAGCTATTAGACTTATAATTGGCCTTAAAGGGTTATCCTTAGGTATGAATTCTTTTTTTATCCTCTGAGGATAATTAGGCTTATACAAAGTCCTTTTTGTTGATACAAGCTCATTGAAAGTTTTGTCATCTATATGTAAAGGGGCTTCATCAACCATACTTAAAGATTTTCTAAAGTCTTGAGTTAGATTGATATTTTTCATATTAGTTGCTTTAATAACAAGATCAACTATATAAGGGACCATTTTATCTTTTGTCAATTTTTTTATTTCTTTTTTAGTCACTAAGACTTTCAAAGTTTTCTCGCTTTCTATAGCATATAGTCTTTCATTCACCAGTCTACCTACTTTAATGGTTAATGCCTATCTTTCTTTTAGTGAATCATCAAGTACACCTTTAGTAAGAAATTGCTCAAGAGTTGGTTCACTTCATTCTGTACATTGTTGAATGAAGTCAATTATGATGGCTTATTGAAATCTGAACTCTCTGTTCGATTTTCCATTAATTAGTTATTTAATCTAAACCAAGTAAATGATCTAAAAATATAATAATAATAATAATAATAATAATAATAATAATAATAATAATAATAATAATAATAATAATAATTATTATTATTATTATTATTATTATTATTATTATTATTATTATTATTATACATAGTACATAATATTTTATTAGATTCAACATAGTCACAATATTTTTTATGATATTCTAGGTGAATACTAACTTCTTCATGTCCTGCTTCAAACAATTCTTGTCTTAAAATTCTTAAACTATTTATATTAGACCAACTAAATAAACACAAATAATGAACAAGACTTTATACAATAGAAGACATGAAGAAAATAAAATTATAAATCTTTATTTTATTTATCTTATATAGCATCTATGGACTTATTTATAAGGAAAATTCACTTTTGAACTTAATTAGAAATTATTGTATATCTTTGGGACTTAAAATAGGGTTTATTACACCAATGGTATGTTAACTTTGCATATGTTTCATTTTGGTACTAGATTTTTACTTTTTTTTTTTAGTTATTGAAGTTTTATTTTTATTGTAGGTTAAAGTAACTCGAACATATCCGAGCAAATTTAACATATGTGGAATATAGGATAAGCATATTTTTAGTATATTTGTCATATAAGCATCTTATTAAGCAGTCTAATCATATTTGATGATGTTGATTATGTGGTGAAAATGTAAAGAAAGAAAGATTGAAAATGTAAAAACCCTAAACAAAATCACATTTTCATCATAAAATCAACATCACCAAACATGATTAGGTTGCTTGCTGGGATGCTTACCTGATGAATATACTAAAAATATGCCTATTTCGGCTGCCATGTATGCTAAATTTGATTAGATATGTTCGAAGTACTTTAACTTGAAATAAAAATAGAACTTTAATAATTGAAAAGAAAAAAATTAAAATTTATTACCAAAATAAATATATGGCAAAGTTAAGATACCATTAGTGCAATAAACCCCCTTAAAATACTAAAAGGAAACCGCGCGTGAAAAGAATATAAAAGATTGGTAACCAAAATGATGCAAATTGAAGTTAAGGTACAATTTTGAAATAACAAGCAAAGTTAAGTGACCAAATAGGATACTAACACTAAAAGTTAAGAGGTTTGCATTCGGACATCATATGTTCCAACTATAACATTATGCATGACAATTATAAAGAGAAGGGAATGAAAGGTTTTTTAAAGGGAAGGGAAGGAGGGGAGGGGAAGGGAAGGAAATAAAACAATAGATTTTATTGTGTTTAGTAACTTAAAATTAATTAATAAAGGACAAAGAATGGGAAATGTTTAAAAAGAAAATAAGATTTCAAATTACAATATATTTTGGAGTTGAAATATATACATTACACTTTGGGGTGTAACTAATTTTACCTTATACAAGGAGAATGAGTTTCCCCTCTATTAACTTTTAATAGCCAAATAACACAATATCTAATTCTCCTCTTATTTCCTTCTCTTCCCTTTATATTCCCCTCAATCCATGCATAGTGTAAGGTATTACATCAAGTGGGGTTTATTGCACCAATGATACCTTAACTTTGCCATATATTTCATTTTGACACCAGATTTTTAATTTTTTTTTAGTTACTAAAGTTCTTTTTTTGTTTTAGGCTAAAATACCTCAAACAAAATTTATCAAATTTAGTTTACATGGCAGTTGAAATAAGTATATTCATCACATAAGCATCCTATTAAACAACATAATCATCTTGTGGGTCTTAGAAAATAAAATTACTAAAGATAACAAAATTGAAAATGAAAAAAAAATTATTTTGTAGGTCCCACAAGATGATTAAGTTGCTTAATAGGATGCTTACGTGGATAAATATATAAAAAATATGCTTATTCCAATTGCTACATATGCTAAATTTGATTAAATATATTCAAGGTACAAATTATATCATGGACCCCTATCCATGATACTGTGTGTGCCTCACATGTGTGGCCTTTTTTTTTTTTTTTGCACTTAACATTCTTTTTTTTTTTTGCACTTTCTTTCTTTTCTTCTTGTTCGTGTGTTCTTCTTCTTTCCTCAATTTACATCTTTTTTTTTTTATCTTATTCAAATGAAATTTGAAGATTTATGTATTTTTGATTTTCGATTCTTATTCAATGCATCTTTTTGTTATTATCCTTCTTCTTCTTTTTCTCACCATTATTATAAGTTCTTATCTCTCTTTCTCTCTCTCTCTCTCTCTCTCTCTCTTTATCTCATTCAAATCAAATTTGAAAAGAATCAAGATTAAGAAATAAGAAGTAAAAAGGTAAGCCGAGAAACAATAACAAGATCAAGAAATAATGGTTGCTTCTTCTTCTTCTTCTTGTATTTTTTAGACAGAATTTTGACTACAAATTATTTTGTTGTATTTGTTTAATTTGTGCATATAAATTCATTAGTTGTAATGGAAATATTCATGTGTTATTAATTGAAAGTTCATGTGTTATTAAATAAAAATTAAATTGAATGTGAACCTACTGTGAAGGTATGTGAACCTGTTGTGAAGGTCTGTGAATCTGCTGTAAAGTTCATTGACCTTGACCTACATGTTCACTAAACATGCAGACTCATTGATTTTAACATGAAAATTCATTGATTGTTATGATCATACAAGTAAATACTAATGAACTTCATTGCTTTGATCATTTAACCTATTAATTACTACAAGTGTAAAGAGAAATTAACTAGTTAAAATAAAAGTTAACACAAAGTTTAACCCCTGGTCTAATGCACTCTCTTTTCATTTTTTTCTTCTCCTTCACATAATTAAAATCATCATCACGCTTATTCTTTTGATAGAAGAGAATAGTGATGGGTTGGATTTTTGTTTTTCTTTCCTTTTCATTCTAAATTGTATAGTTAAGTTGATTTAAATAACATCTTTAGCTTTTGCATGCCCATTATTGTCTCTTTAAATAGATAGTGATGATGAAGTGAGTTAGAGATAGTGTAATTAATTTTTTGTTTTTGATGTTTTGGGTTTTGACTTTGTAAATAGATATGAATCTGTATGTGAAGTTAATAAATTTTCAAATGAAGATCAATGAACATGTAGATAAAGGAAAATGAACATGCTACAGACTTATTGATTTTCACGTGCAATTTCATCGAATCTGTAAGTAAAGGTCAATGAGTTTTTGTAAAAAAAAAAAAAGGTTGACGAAAAAAAAGACCATTTTTTTTTATTTTGCATGTGCAATAACTCTTGGTCCATATTATAATATAGAACTTTATAACTGGAAAAAAAAGGGTGCAAACATGAAATATGTGGGAAAGTGCAAAGTTAAGATGCAATTGGTTAGTGTAATAAACCCCGTAGCGAGAGTCCCATACTTTCATGAGAAATTCTTGGATGAACCTAGTTCGCCACATAGGATTATGAATTTTTCACTATAAACTTGACATGTAGTACAATTAGATAACATTTATTATACTCTTTAACTTCAAAAGTTAAACATCTAACATGATCTTTTTTAACACATTTATGAATTTTTTTTAATTATAATTTTTTTTAAAAATCTCATAAGTTATGAATTTTTTATATAAAATTATGGGTTATTTTTTAAAATAATAAGTAAAACTCTAGTTAAAATTGCTAAAAAAACATAAATGCACTTTTAAAAGAGAAGATAATCACATTTTTTTATAAATATAATGTGGATAGACATCTCAATTTTTATTAAAAGGTAAAAAAAATCTAATATATTTTTTATTTTTACCCCTATTTATTTATTTGGTTGCACACTATATAGGAAAAAAATAATTACATTAATTGATGATGAGTTTTTTTATATTAATTATTATTATTTATTTATATTTTATTACAACATGTAATAACAATATGTTTTATTTATTATTTTAAAAAATAACTTATAATTTTATATAAAAGAATTTATAATATATAAAATTTTTTAAAAAAATTATAATTAAAAAATTTATAAATAAATTAAAAATAATTATAATTAAATATTTAACTTTTAAAATTAAAACGAATAATAAATATTATTTAATTATACTACAGGTCGAGATGATATTAAAGAATTTATAATTCCACCAGGTGAACTGGTTTCACCCAGTAATTTCTCCACTTTCGTATCTTCACTTCTTCAGCAGCCAACTACCGCCCCACCGTTCCAACCCTCTGTCGCCTTCACTTCACTGCCGCCGATCACCATTACCTCACCGCCGTCCATGACCGTCAAATTTTGTTAATTTTTCTTTTTCTTTTTCTTTCGTAAAATATAATTCTTTGGTGGCTACTGCAGTGCAATTTCCTCTGCTCTGCTTTTGAACTCGCAAAGAGGTTTCTTCTTCTTACTATTATATTTAATTTTTGTTTCAATTCTTCTTTTCTCTTATGTAATTTGACCTTCCTCGTCTATATTCGTTTCCGTTAAATTTCATTTCCGTCAACTACTGCCTGTGGTTCAACTCTCACTATGTATAGACTTTTTAAGTCTCGGGTTCTTGTTATTTAGAAGCTCTGTGACCAGCTCTTTAAGAAAATCCTTCCTTTTCTACCCACAAACGTAATCGAAAGATAATTACAAAACAGTAGAAAAAGCTGACCCTTTTGAAAGCTGCAAATTCAGGATTCATTTTCTTGTCCCCACCAACTTTTTTCAGGTAAATTATATAATATACTTCGCTCTTGTTTCATTTTTTGGTTCAGTTTTAGGCTTTTCAAGATCGTGAGTTTATTGGTTTCGTTTGATTTCTTTATATGAATTCAGTTGTGCTATGTTTTGCTTCTGTGTAAAGAACTTAATCGAGATTAGTGATTGTGTTAAATCTAAATGTATATATTGGGGCTCTTTCGATGATTTAAATGATGGGTTCTTTTTTAGGTGATAAAAAAGTGTTTGTAGTTGTTGCATATTGAATAGTTATGGTTGTTCCTAATGGGTAATGATTCTTTGACAAATTGGTGAAGCAAAAAAAAGGGGTTTAGTTAGTGCTTTGTTCTAATTTTTCTGCTGAAAGCTTGCTGAAATGTCTTTTAATTTATAGAAATGTTACTATTTCAAAAATGATGATGAAATCTTTGTTCAAACAAAATAGAGAATGCCAGAAAGTTGTGGCTTTTTTTGACCAATTTTTATTATTAATATAAATCTTTTGTTTAAAATGTGTTTTGATTCTTTTGTCTCATAGGAAAATCCTGTTTCCTCTGCTACACGATCAGCTGCTTCGGTTAATCCATCTGCACCTGCAGGGGCTTCTTCTGCTTCTCTATTGAACAAATTCTCTCAGAGTGTTCATTCTAGGCAGGAAATAGTAATTAACCCTTTTATTTAACGGTTTCTGTGACAGCCAGAGATTTGCTGCTTCTGGGCACCCTCTAAAACAAAATTGCATTATTTTTTAAAACCAATTTCTTCTCTTTCTAGTTTTTAGAAACTACCCTTTTTCTTTTGCAGCTTTATTAGTGAAGTAAATTATACAGAACTGGAATCGCAATCCAATGAAGATGTATGTATCTCCTTAGCTCTATACTTCTAATGACCCTTTTCTTTTGGATTTATAATAATAACTTTGTGGTAATATGCAGAAAGAATCCCAATGCTGGAGCACTCACCAATTTTGAAGTACTTGAATTTCTCAAGGCAAGGGGTGCTTCAAAGGATACTTCAAGGGTTATTGCTCCTATAGCACCATCAGAGTATAAGGTTTTTAATGGATTTCTTTTCTTTTTCTTTTTTTTCCAGTGTAAAGTTTTAACGTTCAGAATTTTTAATGGATTAAAGAAGTCTAAAACCCTTCTGGGTATTGATTGTATATGTTGTTTTTGTTGTAGGTTTTTGATTATTTGATGGAGACTCCTGCTTGCAGGCAAACTAGAGAGCAAATCAATGAGTTCTTGGAGAAGTGTAAGACATACAATCTAGCAAAAGCTGAGATCCTTAATATCATTAACCTTGCTCCTCATGAATTGGTCGAGCTTGACCCGGTAAAATCATTATCATTCCATCTCTCTTTATAGCTCTGCTTTTTAATTTTTATCCTTCTAGAAATCTTGGCTTAGCAATGTGAATGTTTTTGTAAAATTTTCTCAGTTTTGCATATGCTCCTTTTCCTCTTAGCTATTGGAACAGGTCCCAATTTTGCTTTAAATTATTGGACTTATGCATGAAGGAATATGTTTTGGTTTAGTAATCTAGACTAGGATGCATGGAAACTTCAACTAGTTGGTGTTTTCTGTTTTGGAAACTTCATGAAACTCCTCAAAAACATTTCAGGACTGATTCTGCAAATTAGAAAAATTAGGAAACAGATTTCCATTCTTGAATGCACATTTCTTCACTTTTTTCCATAAACAAGAAAGAAATCAGAAAGAACTCTATATTTTTCTAAAATAAACAAAATAATTTATAATTGTACTATGAAGTAATAGTTATGAATAATTTTTTTCCAATATTTATATATACTTTTATATATATATATTTAATTTTTATTTATATATTCTTATTTTCAATATTTACATGTTTCCTCCACATTTCTGTTTTTTATATTTTTTAAAAAGTGTAATTTTGATGTTTTTGTTTTCATGTTTCTGTTCCTGTGCTATAAAAATTTAGGCTGCAGAATGATCAGAATCATGCTTGAATTTGTTTGTAAACGGTAATATCCATGTAGACAGAATTTGTGGTTGGAAGTGTGTTGTGTCATGCATCTCCAGTTGACTGGCTTTTCCATTTTTAGAAAATTTGGTATGCCTGGGAGCAGGTTTTTTGGTGTTTTATCTTCTATTCTTCATTCTTCCTTGAAAAAGAGCTGTAGCTGACATGCCATGTTATTATTAACTGTTTTTTTCTGGAGAGTTTTCTGTTATTTTCCAGTTTCTTTGTATCTGAAGAGATCTTGTTCCTGAGAACTTCTTAGAAACTTTATAATGTGGTGTCAATTGCTTTTCTCCAATATGGTGCTTTGGTTTATGGTTGGAGCTAGAAATGACCTCAACTTTAAGATGAAGATGGTAATAAACATTCTGTGAGGAGGGACTCTTTAATTTCTTTTCTGTTCACTTGTCTTAGTTGAGTCTTACAACAGAAGTACTAGCATAAATAAAAGTAGTCTCTCAACACTATCAAAACTTTGAAATTTGCAAGACAGAAAGATAATTACAAATAGTTTAAGGCAAGATGCTATAACTCTTAACTAATTCTGACCTTTATGGAACTGTTCTATAATTAGTTTCGCTTTTTATGAAGTACTGTTCTGTAATGTTCTCTGATTAATTGTTCACATGTTGACAAGACATAAATAGTTCATATGAGGTTGCATGATTAAAATAAGAGTATAATTTGAGAACTGTTATTGTAGTAAACTTCTTATTTGAGATGTATAGTTACTTCCTCTTGATTAAGAACCTGTTATGGCTTTAACCTCTTAGACTTGGCTTTCATCTTCAAATTATCAAGCTCTTTACATGCAAACAGGCCCTATGATTTTCATATAACCTTTTCCATAGATGCCATTGTTTGTCTGCTGGGATAAGGTGACAAAATATTACGATCTATGCAGTGGTCAAGTTCAAAGGCATCTAGTAGAATTTTTCGTATGCTTTTGTTGGTATATGCGAATTCAATGAGATCTTCAGAGAATTAGAAGTTGGTAAGAAACAGCAATATTGCTGTACAACTAAATTAAAAAAAACATACTCGAAATTTACTAATACTTTTTTAAATAATAGGATCCTTCCTGTTGAATCTGTTAACCCTGCATATACTGGAATTGAATTAGTAATTGTAATTTTTGGAATAACTCTTCAAATGCAAGTAACGCTTGAATCTGCCTGTGTTAGGTGTATGAATGCGATAGTTATTGTTGCTTCTTATGTATAACAGATTATAGAGAATTCTGATATGCGTTATGGAGACCAGCTGGAAGAACTAAAAGACTTGGTTTGTCATGTGTTTCCACCACCTCAAGGTGAACCAGCAGCTGAGGCAGGGAATGAGGACAATGAAGAAAGTGAAGTTGCTGATGGATAATCAATAGACATCAGTGATTTAGGATGTACATAATCAATTTCAAACTTTCAATTCTTTGGTTGAATCTGTTAACTATTGATAATGGTGTTAAATTAGCCATTTTTAAAACATGCAGTTATTCCCCTAGGTGATTTCTCCAAATGCTACATGGTTGCTATCAACTTGGGATTAGATCCATTTCCATAAAATGTTGAATTTAAATTGGTAACATGAAAATGAAAATGGCATTATTCTAAAAGATAAATGACAAGTAATAAGAATGCAAGAACTTGTGATTACATATTGCAAGGTGCATCCTTCTGATCAAGAACAAAATCTAGCCCACTAAAAATTTAACCACTGTAGATTAGTGAAAAACGCATCGCTATTGTTACATCACTGCATGTAATATAGTTTGGGAGTTACAAGTCTGGATTATTGATTCAGAAATTAAGCATAATTCTAGAAGGAAAACTCTAAGCATATTTACTAAAGACCTGGTATCCTACATATATCCTCAAACAATACACAGAGAGGATTGAAAAAGAAGTGCAATGAAAATTTCATGGAACTGATTCTTTAAATCTGTTCAATATCCTTCAATGTTGTGGCTGTGGCGCCTGTGATGGCCTACGCAGTCCAGGTATCTGCAACAAAATGTATTTCACATTCACTCCTATAAACCCTTCTATAAATTTAATTCATGCAGGTAGATGCACCAATACCAACCTCAACTCCATGAGGACCTATGCGATTGCGAGATATGAAGTTAACTATCATTGCTGCAAATTCATCAGGTACATCTTCCTGCAAGTATACCGTCCCAATTTTTGAAAAACAAGGATGAAAGAAAAATAAATTGTAACATAAATGTAAAGCAATTAATATCCACCTGTATAGCATGCCCGGTATGTCTGACAACCACCATTTGGAACTTGCCTTGCATTTGCCCAATGGTAAGAGTTCTGTTGGAAGACAGACAGATTGAAAAAAAAAATCACAAACTTGTCTTGTCACTCCAGAACACATGACACAATATGTATTAGAAAAAAAGGTCCTAACAAACTAACTTTTCGGTATTCAGTGCCGGAATTGAAAATTTAATGTGCAAATTTTGGTATTCAGTGCCAGAATTGAAAAAATTGATGTGCAAATTTTGGTATTCAGTGCCGGAATTGAAAAATTTTTTTGTAAAAGCAGCTAACAAAATGGTAATGTAGCATCATAAAGTTGAAGAATTGATATGTAAATGCAGCTAATAATATGGCAAAGTAAACTTTGGATAACCATGACTTCATTAGCCACATCTCAAAAACCTATTCTTATATGCCATGTGTTCTCATTGTCTTTCCTGCTTTAAATACACTTGTATGACCAAAACCATTCAAAATCTTCTATGTATAACCTGAGACAAGTTCACAAACATGACCTGTCCAGTCTGTCTGTTCCTGCTAAAAGCAAGAGTTTTGGAACAGGAGAAGATAGAAATTTTTCTGAAAGGCCTTCGTACCTACAAGAAAAAGCCAGTGGTGAATATCTTTTAATGGGGAATATCTATTAGCAATATACCATGAAAGAACAAAAACTTTTTCCCAGTAGAATTCAGTCATCAAATCTTTATTTGCCTTTGCACTTATGAACTTTATATTTATCTGAAAGAGAAGCTTGTTGCTAGAAGACAAACCAAGATGACATAGCAATTGAAGCAAAAGCAGAACAAGCAATATAAACAAAAGAATGGATGTTTAAAATTTTGTTAAATGAAAATAAAAGCAAGAAAATATGAGGCACTTGCAGAAAGAGACATTCAAGTATTATTATATCAGAATTACATTAAACATTATTTATTAAAAAGAATTATGTTAAAAACACAAGCACAAAAAAAATTGCAATAAGAAGTTTTATTTAGTTCAACAATTAGCCAGCTCAAGAAAATCTAAAAGCACCTTAGACTAGATTTTGACCTCTAATCCCTTGAGCATGTTCATATTAAATAGCAATAATACAGGCTACAAAATAAGCATACAAACTGCTAATAGAACTGCATTCAGGCATATAGAATCTAGTGATCGACAGACAACTCACAATCAGATCACATGCTCCACACGCCTTGTTTTTAATGTAACATTATTAAGAAGTAAATCACCATTACAACTCCATTTGCAAATTAACTCATACCATTCTTTCCAATATTGCTCTGTTTCTTCTAAACGTGATCGATAAACATAGCTGCAACAGAGTAATTAATCCCAGTACGTTAACTAATATTTTTGCTATAAAAAGTAGTAACTACTCTTAAACATTAAATCATAGCAACTGCTTAGCAGAAGTGATTACCACTTCTTTAAATCATCATATTTTAAAGTGGTAGGCACAGATACACGGGCAGAATCAATGTTTCTTAAAGTACCACCCTTCACACTCCATTCTATCTGCACCAAAAAAAAAAAAAAAAACTAGTCCAACAAATAAGCCCAAAACATTTCAACATTATGCACCAGCTTCAGTAAGAAATTATCATCCTACAAATTATGTTACTCAGAATTAGACAGAGGTGCCAGTCAGGTGCAGTTGTCGGGGACCAGCCTGGCCACCTGATTGTCTCTAATGTCTAGAAAACAGAATTTTAAGATGTAGATGAAAGAATCCAAGTAGTGGATAAAGATACATGAATACATTACGTGTCAATAAGTAATACAATCTACTATGCAATATACAAAACTATTAGAATGATAGAATCATGCACACATTAGCATAACTCTTACATCAATAATTACTGAAATAACAATATCCAGTTTATCTTTTACGCGGCAGTTCATAAAACAATCAGTTATAGAGGCAATTGTTTGATCCAGCATTTAAATTGTGTAAAATTCAACCAAAGCAACAAATTATCTGAAACAAGCATGCAAATTGAATGAGAACAAAATCATAGATTAATCATACATCAACCAGTTTTACAATACTTGCAGTACAAAGAACCAATAAGAAAGTTGTTTCCAATTATTTTCACTCACTGTCAATCACTTTCTTTATATCTTCCTATATTTGTAATAGTTATCTCTCTACCCTACTTTCTATATTTCTTTTTGCTCACTAATATTGTCTTTCATTCGGTTTTCCTCCTTTACCTTCCAAACTAAAAGGGATTCACTAATGACAATACAATATACATGAAAAAGGCTTACCAGTAGCATAAGTTTATTATATTTTGGTCTTGTTCATAATTTTGACATAACAAAGCTCATAAATAACAGCTCTTGTATCTCAATATTAAATAATAGAGCACTATAATGTTGGTATATGATAGAGACCCAAGCTTTAATTAATTGGTAAAACTCCGAAAATACAAAATTCACAAATAAAAAATGAAGGTTGCCTTTGTGCAGATGGCTATATGAAATATTACATAATATTAAAAAAATTTGCTATCACATTAACATAATTGTTCATCACTATATGTTTACTAAACTATTCCAAATATATCATTGAAGTGTATTAATATATTACATTATCAAATGTATATAATTTTTAGTTTTATATTCATATGTGTGGCTTCCAAAGGATCATCATAATTTGTACTAAATCTGTTGATTCATATGATTCTTTGTTAATGGTTGAGATTCAAAGCAAGTTTAGATACCGCTTTTTCTATGCTTGAGAAATGTTGCATCCTGTTTGATAAGATTTTCTGCATGTGAACCAAAGAAGCCATAGCAGTTCCCTGAAATTCAATTGTATTTCAAATAAAAGCTTCAACATGTCACTAATTAACAAAAGAGCAAGGGTAATGCTGACAAGTTTATTATACAGAAAGCAAACCTCTACAACATCTACAACAACCAACCCGGCCAAGCTAGTCAATGCTTTCTTAGCAGCAACATGTACAGCAACAGAGCCCCCCATACTGTATTACAATGGCACGAAGCCAATTAAAAAGAAGTACAGATAAGAGGGAAATATTGCTAGAGAATATGCACATAAAAAATCAGTTTCTTTTCAGATTTGATGCAAATGGAACAGAAAAGAAATAAAGAAAACTACATCCCAATACTTGCTTTTACATGTACACAAGAAAAAATATAAGATGATTGAACAAAATAATTATAAATTTTCTATTAAATGCAAAAGACTTTGCAACAAAAAGTGCATTACTTGTTCATTGATAAACCATAGCAAAATTTTTTTGTTGTTTGACAATGCCAATTTCAAAAACATGATATATGCTTAAAATATAGAAAATATTTTATGATAAAGATTCAGAGTCCAATATCATCTAACCCCCACTCCTCTCTATCCCATAATTCCACACAGCTGCACCCCAACCAAAACAAAGAAAAATGTAAAACCAACACAGTAAAGTAAAAAAAGAATGTATATGAAACTGAAATATATTCCATTACTTTAGAAATAAGTAATATTAGTTTCGAAAGAAAATCAAATACAGAATGACCACTACCTGTGACCAACAAGCACAATCGCAGGAGGGATTTCTCTGTACATTTCCTTCAATACATTTAATACGTCATTGCACATGGTCTGCACAAGGAACCACTTATAGTAACATGCTAAAAAATCTCAATGCGTTTGGCAAAAACAGAAGAATTTTTCAATAAAAAACCTAATGAAAAAAATGTGTGGCTAGCTACAAACAATTTCTTTAAAGTACATAGATAGTACTATAACTTTAATACCTCTATTGATAGGTCAAGATCATTTTCTGTGGATGTTTTACCATGTCCTCTCAGGTCCATGGCAACAACCCGGGCTTTCTCCTTCATTTTACTTGCTGACAGTGCAAATGAAAGCCTGGCAAAATAAACTATGTAACTCACATTCATAGAACAACTCAGTTTATATACCCTTATTTTAATTATAAAAGAATAATGTCTTTAACAGATTTATATGCTAGAAAGAGAGAAAGAGGGAGCAAAACGTGGGTACTAAAACACAAACATCTGTAAAGAGACGTTAGTATCTACAAAAAGATGCACTGTGATTATCTTTTTATAAATTCCATGGTGATGTAGATTCAAAAAGAATTAGTACATTAATGAAGCAGATACAATACCAGAAGAGATTTCTACACACAAGCAGCACTAATATTAGAGTTTTATGCTGTAGAACATTTATCTTGGTCCTATGAGGATATCAAAAGTGGAAAGAAATAGCAAAATGAGACAAGCACCTAAAGTGATTGTTCACAACTCAAAAAGCATAAACAATCAGAGGCTATCAACTTCTAGAAACAATATGACAGCTAAAAATATAGAAGACATGTGCAAGCTTTTCCAACTATCTCAGCAATGTATGGACAAGTAATAACAGTAAATTTCAAATACGCAGAAAAGATACTACTCCAGATAGACTAGAATCTTAGAAAGAATATTGCATATAGAGATATAAATGACAATGGTGCTCAATGACAGTGAAGATGATAGTGGCAATTCACATAACCAAAAACCATATGAACTGTGACAAGAGCTGAGTTGAATTTATGATATGCCACATGATTTGGATTCAGCATATAATTTCAATACACAATGACAATTTTTCTACATCATTGACTCGAGATTTATCTTCCTTCTCCATAGTATCAGAGAAATTTAAAAAAAAAAAAAAATTAAGTCACTGCCCACAAACTTGCAGTCTATCCAATGCTTCTGGCTGCTAGTGAAAAGTCTATCTCACATCAAAAACTAAATTTAAAAAAAAAAAATTGAATAGATGATCTAAACCAAGATAAATGAAACATACCCCGAATAACCACCACCATGAAGACAAAAAACAACAGGTCCATCAGTTCCTCCGATGTAGACATGAAATACCTATAATGGAAACATCATTATAAAGCACACCATGCAAAAAAAAAAAAAAAAAGATAAGGAGAACAACACTTAACATCATTTGAATCAGGAATGGAAACATCTTCTTCCCGATCAAAAAAGTCTTTCCAGTCCAGAGGACAATACTTATGCAAGGAGCTTCTGCAACAGCATTTTCGAAATTGAATGAAAAGAAACTTTAACAAATTTGTGTTTGAATTAAATAAAATTAGCAAATGATTGAGAACTATACTGAGCAGGAGGAGGAGGAGGAGGACGATGAGGAACAGAATCGAAAGCAGACACCGATGCCTCTTTTTCTTCGTCTTCTCTGCACTCTTCGGGAAGTGAAGCGAGATTTTTTGACGAATCCATTTCACAGTCGCAATACAGCTTTGGAGATCCTTCGCCAAATGTAACCGTCCCGTCCCTCTGAATTCAAACTGTTTTATTTTTCGGCGATTGTAATCATATAATATAATATAGGCTATTGCTGCAAACGTGTAAACAAATATATGCAGCTCGTATAAAAACTCATTTGAACTGGCACGTTAAAATCCTTTTAGTAAACCAACTTAATTTAAATTATACAAAAATTGATTTCTAAAACTCATAAATAAATTTAAACAAAAATTCACGGCTAAATTCATAATTTTAATATTTAATAACTTATGTATTATAAAAAATAATTTAAAAAATATATTATTAAAATAAAATTATAATTTATTAAATATATTATAATTTATTTAGTAAATAATTTATTTTTAATTTTAAATGTATAGTTTTAATTTGTATTTTTAATTTTTTAGTTTGTTTATACTTGTTTAAGTTCATAAAATATTCATAAATATTAAGTGGCGTAGCAAATTTGGTTCTATTATAGAAGAACTAAATCCGAACTAGTAAAACTCACATTAGTTACACCTCTATGACTGCCTACTATATGTAAGTAATATTGACCTATTACTAAATTTTAATTCAATTTTAAAAATTGGACAAAAATGACATAATTTGGCCAATTAATTGCAATATTAGCACAATTTGATCAAAATTAATAAATTGATGTACATGTGGCATCTGAGATGATTATTGTTAAGATAATCATGTAGATTTTTTATTAATTTTGATTAAAGTGAAAATTGTGATAAAATTGTAATTAATTTGTCAAATTAGACATTTTTATCAAATTTTAAAGATTGGTATAAATTTGCAACAAATCATAAACATTTTAATTTTTTGTACCAAGTAACCAATATATAAAAAGAGAAAAAAGACAAATTCAAGGCTCCTATTTTTTTAAAAATCTTATAATTTAAACTTTATTTGTTTGCAGAAAATATATTTTCAAAAAATATTTTTTATTATTTTTTAGTGTTTAAATTATAAAAAAATAAATTAAAGGAAAATAATTTGTTGATCAACAGAAAATAAGGAAAACAACTTCCTATCAATTGGAAATCATATTTCAATGCTTAAAAATAAGAGAAATTTATATAAAATGTCTATCTTTTTTATTTCTTACTTCAATTATATCCTTTTTTCATTTTAATCTTCTCTTTATTTTCCTATTTTTTTTATTTTTATTTTATTTTTATTTTTCGTTCTCTCTTTCTTATTTCTTTTTAATTTTACCATTTTTTTGTCCTCCCTCTTTTTTTCTTCTTATTTTTACCTTCTCTCCTTTTTTCCTTATCATTTTTCTTATTTTTATTTTCTCTTTTTTTTTTTGTTTTCTCTCCTTCTTTTCTTCTTTCCTTCTTTTTTTAATTTTTAATTTTTTTTCTCTCATCTCCTTCTTTTTATTTTTCATTCTTTTGAATAGATTAATTATCATATAAATTTTATATCAATACATAAAATTCATTATAAAGATATAATTTGTAAAACATATACATTAGGTCCATTACGAATTACAAAGAGATAATTTGAATAATAAAACATGTTAATGTCACAAATGATGATATTTTTCAATTGTTCTCTAATGTTAAGGTTAAACATTAGAAAATATTTTCTCTAAAAAATATTTTTCAACGAAATTATTTTTCAAAGACAAAATATTTCCTGTAAACAAATTGAACCTTAATATTTCAACTTTTGTTTATTACAATTTAGTGAGCCGATTTACTAAAAACTAACAATTTAATATTTTTTATATGTTACTATTAAGTGATTGTATATGAAATTTGAGGTGGTAGAATAGCTAAATAAGAAATGCCTACATAACATTTGCATATGTGAAGTATATGAATTAGTGGAATGTTGAGATAATATTGACTTTAAATTAACACAAAACATAGCAATTTCTTTCACTTCCAATTTCATCTCCATTTTGAAATGACTTTTGTGATTTTCCCTTTCTAAGATCTCGTCTTTCTTTTGTTGCTCTATTCATTTCTTTTCAAATAAAATTTTAATATGTTGCTCTTATGTATAATTTTGTTGCTCTATTATTATTTATATCTTTCTTAATTTTTATTTTGTCTATGTGAAAAGGATGGATGAGCTATTGAAATTTACTTTTAAGACAAGCTTTTAATAATGGAAACTTCATGGACAAATTGAAATCCAAGTAAGAGGCTTAATGACCTATGCGAATGGAGGCTGTTCATTTTTCATGTGGATCAATCCTTTAATATGTGGTAGGGTAAGTATAGTAATATCATGTTCATTAAAAAGGATCAACAACAATAGAAGATGAAATTAAACGGGCTAAAAGTAGGGAAAAGTATTATAGGCATGGGAATTTTATATAATATAATATTTATGTACAAATAATTGTAAGGTTTAATATATTTAATGATTGATATTGTTAGGCTTTAATGTTTTGAAACTTTAGGTTTGATGTTTCTAGGTTGTTTGTCATATTAATTAATAGATGTAATGGGCTAATAGTTTATTAACAAATTTGTTGTGAATCATCATGATTGTAATATTTTATATAATGTCTAAAAGAATGCACATAGTAGGAAATGTGCATCTAGTATATTATCGGAAATGTACTACCATTATATTGAAAAATAATATAACATTACAAGTGGGCTCAATATATTATTTTAGTATAATAGAAGAAAAAAATGGTGATTCCAAATGTGGTGCCAAATGAGCATAAATTTTATAGGTGTAAAACAATCATCAAGATTGAATTTATTCAATGACATTACAATAAATTGTTGAGTCAAAAAGGAATGTGCATTGATATTTAAAAAAAAATGGAATTTGCATTAGAGTTTGATAATTACATAAATTGCTCCATAAAAAATCATATGGTCAAAAGTTAAAAACGATAAAAAAATTTATCTTAATGGGTGCTGATAACATAGTCAACATTCAACTCCTATAAACTAGGGTCAAAATCCTAGTCACATGTTGAGTCAGTTGAAATTGGATCAAGTCTATAACCTGGAACCTTTTACAATCAGAGGGACACTTCCCCATTAAGCCCACTAATATAGTGGTTTTGCTTTTTTACTCTAGCATGTAGTTATTACTCCCACTTTGTCCAAAATTCCTCTACAGATTAATCTTTAAATAGAATCCTAACCTAATCCAACAAGGTAACCCATTCTCTCATTATTCAAATTATCCTCTTTTTATCCAATCACAATCAACTAAGTTAAACATTAGAGTAGGACTACTAGGATCCTACTTGACCCAATTCCTACATTACTTTGTCTTGTAGACTATTCAACTAGCCAATTACATCCCATTTGTCCTCCATTAAAGTAAGAACTTAAAGGAATCCCTTTTATCATTAGTACAATGAGCATGGAATATTTAAATTTGACTGTTTCCTTGGTGCTGCTATATTATGGAAGATCATTCCCCAAATGATAATGATACACAACCATTACTATTGATCCACCACTTACTAGATCGTCCAGTCAACATCCCAAAGATTCTTAAGCCATTAACAATGGTGAACCTATCCTAGAAAATTTAGCAGGAGAAGCTAAATTAGCCTTTACTCATCAAGACATATATGCTCTCATGAAAAGGGTGAAGCAGGTGATGGTGGTAGTAGCAAACATACCTCCAAAAGTAAAAGAATCACTAGTTCCAAAATATTGCACTCACCACATGTAATAAGTCCAGCCATCTTTAGTGAAGATTCTTTGTGGGACAATATGAGTGATGTAGAGGAGAAAAACATTTAAGTAGCTGATGCGAAGGTTGAAAATAAGATTTTAGAGGCAATGAAGAGGTGCAGAGCTTTGGTACTTAAGGAACTGGATCAGGATTTGGCACACACTTCACTTTCAATAAAGAAATTACTGGAAGTACCTTTTCCTTCATGATTCAAAATTCCATTATTGGCCAACTTATGTATCATAATACACCTTGCCATAACTTCCAAAGCGTTGTTTATGTAAGGTGTTTTCTACTAAATTGAAGGACATTACTCAATAATGGTACCTATGGTGGAAGAAGGTTTTATTAATAACTAGAAATATTATAAATTTCATGGAGATGTAGGCTACGATACTAAAGACTACAAGCATTTAAGGGAAGAGATTGAATGTCTAGTGCAAAAATGAACTTTAGGTAGGTTTGTCTGCTTCAGAGCTATAAACGAAAGGCGTGTGATAACTGAGGAGGCTATAGTTAAGGGAACTCAAAAGGAGGGAAAAAAAGCAAGATTCATTAACATTATAGTGAGAGGTTCTACACTAAAAGATATGTCAACTAAGTATAAGAGGCACAATAGTGAGGTCATGGTTGAAGGGATCAACAAAATGCAGCCTATAGCACCAGTCACATTTAATTTTGATGATGGGAATAAGAAAACATCTCCTTATATTGATGCATTAGTGGTGGAAGGATTTTTATTTTAAAAAGAATGTTAGTTGCTGATGGAAGTGCGGTTAATATTCTAATATTTGAAGTGTATATAGCTTCAGGATTAAGCCCTAATAAGCTTCATCTAATTTATACTCCACTTATCGGTTTGGGAAGAAAATAAGTGGCTATTGAAGGATTTGCATACCTAACAATTGAGTTAGGAGATTAAAAGCACGTTAAGAAGTTTAAAGCAAAATTCATGGTTATTGACATCCCATTTTCCTACAGCACAATCATTGAGAGGCCAATTTTGTATGATATAGGAGCCTACACATCCATCATATACTTAACCATGAAGATACCTATAAAGATTAGCATGGCTATAGTCATAAGAAATTAAAAGGTGGTAAGAGAAGCATACCTCTGCACATTGAAAGATACATCCCACTCACTGACAGTGGAGACCTTGAACATGCCAAAGAGAGCCAAGACTAAACCACTAGATGAGAAAGTGGAATTAATAATCTCTACAATAAGTAAAAAATTCTTCATTAGTTTATATATGCAAGAATATATTAAAATTAAAATATAAGAGGTTCTAAAAGCAAATGAATCAGTGTTTGTTTGGTACCCATTTAATATTACATGAATAAGTCCTAATTTGATATGCTATAAGTTAAATATAGATCTATAAGCCACACCTGTAATTCAAAAAAAATGAAATCATTCCTTAGAGAGGTAGGTAGCTATATGTGTGGAAATTGATAAGCTAAAGAATGTAGGCTTCATAAGAGAAATTTTTTATCTTGAATGGTTGGCTAACTTGATATTAGTAAAAAATTCTAATGGCAAATGTTGACTCTATATTAATTTCATAAATTTTAATAAAGCATGCCCTAAAGATTGTTATCCTTTTCTTAATATAGATTAACTCATTGATGTTAATGTAGGTTATGAAATCTATAGTTTTGTGGATGCATCTATTGGATATCATTAAATTTTAATGTACTAAGAGGACCAAGCCAAAATACCTTCATCATGGACAAATATATGTTACTATAAAGTCATGCCTTTTAGCTTGAAGAATGCAAGAGCCACTTACTAATGACTGGTGAATATGATCTTTAAGGAAATGATAGGAAAGTATATAGAAGTCTATGTAGACGACATGATTATCAAAAGCTTAAAGGTAAGAAACATGTCGAAGACCTTCGATAACTACTTAAAGTGCTTTCTAAGCATGTAATGAAATTAAATCCAGAGAAGTATGTCTTTGGCACTAAGGCTGGTAAATTTTTAGGGTTTATAGTGTTGCAAAGAGGCATCAAAGCTAATCAAAAGAAATTCAAGCTATTGTGGAGATGGCACTTCCAAAAGATATTAATGAGGTCCAAAAGTTGAATGGAAGGATAATGTCCTTAGGAAGTTTCATTAGTTAGTCAACTAAAAGGTGCATGCCCTTTTTCAAGACATTAAAAGACCTAAAGGATTTTAGGTGGAAAAATGAGTGTTAGTAAGCCTTTAAAGACCAAAAGAATTTCCTAAACTCCCCACCTCTATTAAGCATACCTAACAAATGTAAGACACTATTGCTTCGGTGTTAGTTAGAGAGGAAGATGAGTAGATGGCCATTTATTACATTTTTAAAGTGTTGAGCAATGGTACCTAATCATCGAGAAGATAACATATGTAGTTGTTATCTCTATAGTAAGGCTTAGAATTTTCAAGCATATACAATTATTATTAGAACTGATTAGCCAATTTAGAAGGTCTTATAAAAGGCTAAAACTTCTAGAAGGCTCGTGGAATGGGCAATCAAGTTAAGGGTTCTGCTATAAGCCCAAAAAGGCATGGAAAGCCCAAGTGTTAGTTGACCTTATGGCAGAAATGTTAGACATACAAAAGGATGCAACAAATAAGAGGAAAGCGAGAATGGAAGCTATATGGAGATGGATCTGTAGGTTTTAATAAGCGTAAAAAATACTAGATTTTAAGCACTAATTAGTAAAGTTTTGTGTGTTTGGAGTCTAGGATAATAATGAATATTAACATGTTTTAGGTTAAATTTGTTGAGTTTAAGTTTTTACATGTTTTCAGTATTTTGTTAGGTTTTATTAGTTTTTAGTTGCGTTTTATATTTTTCTTTGTTGTTTTGGTAGTTACGCTCTTAATGGAGTTTAGAATGATGTGCAAGAAGTGAGGACTTAAAGTTAGGAACTTATCTTATAATGGAAAGGGGCAAGGCACAAACTCCATATTGAAAGAGAAGATAAGAGCTTAAAGTGCAATTTCAGAGTTAGGCTAATTTGACTTTTAAGATTCAATGAAGATTTTGGCATCCTTAAAGTTTTAAAATGAGAACATAATTTTAAAGATATTTAAAGTAGATATCTTAAGATTTTTTGAATTTACCTTACTTATCAAAATCCAAGTTTGTTTGAGTTTGTAAATATTAAGTTGAAGTCAGCATATGCAGCTTTCATTTTAGGTTATGCAAATCTTAGTCTTTCAGAAATATCTTGGGCTACAGAGGTCCAAGCAATTCAAAGTGCTATGGAAAGCTTAGACAAATAGCTATAATTTTCATAAAGAAATATTTAGCTAATTCGATCATCTTGAAGGGATAAAGTTGCACACACGACCACATGCACCTAAATACACGGCTATGCCTGCTTAGGGTGAATTGAGAAGAGTATAGGTGCAAGGCCATATGCTAGGGTGTTCATGCCATGTAACTAGTAACAAACTTTCAAATTTTAAAATTTTTGTTACTAATTTTTGGGGATTGCATAATTTTTAAAGGAGGAAGTTAAATAGAAGGCTAGAGGCTAGGTTTTATGAGGGAGCCACTAAAGGAATAAGAACAATTCTACTTTTATCATTTTTTTTAAGAATCAAAGCTAGTTTTTGTTCTAGCTCTTTTTTGCATATTGTTGATTATATGAGTTGGCTTGTTTAAAGAACATAAAGAACACAAGGGCTTCCATTTCAACTTTGTCAAGCAAAAAAGGGGGGGGGGTTTCTTATTTATCTTTCTTGTTATTTTCCATTTCTATTGAGTAATAATGATTAGAATTCTTCTTCTTCATTCATCTTCCTCTTTCTTTGTCAATATGTGTGGCTAGATTGTTAGTTAGGGTTCTTATTTCAATTCAAACATATAGTTAATTCTAAGTCAATAAAAAAAATTCATTGGTTATTATTGTGCTTAAAGTCATCTTAGGATTGATCACCCTTTGATTAAATATGGAGAATGGAACTTAATTGAGAGCATAGGTTACATTGGATTAAAACAATAACCTATTAATTATTTTCCTAGTTAAGAGGTATTAAAATAATTAATATTGATTATAGTTGAACTTCAAATTGATTATGAAGAACACTTAGTTAGTGAGAGCTATAAAACTTGGTGTTATCTATATTCAATTAATTATAAGTTTCTCTAAAAGGAAAATCTAAAATTCTAAAGAAGCTATTAAAATGAATTAAGTTTAGACTTGGCTTAGATGTTTAATTTATCTTAAAAATGTTGAATTAAAAATAAGAACCCTAGTTTTTAATTTGATTATCTATTCATTTATATTTTTTTTTGTTTAGTTTAATTTGAAATCAAAATCAATTTCAATATTAAATAAACAAGCACTTTAAGTATTGCAATAATCTATTTTCAATCTTTGTGGGATGATCTTTTTTTACCATTTACATGATTTTTGTATGCTTGCAGATTTCAAACATCAAGTTTTTAGTGCCATTGCCAGGGATTGCTAAAATTGATTCTGTTAAGAAAATTATGTTGTTTGATTTAGACATTCTTTTTAGTTTATATTTTGTTGTTTTGATTATGATTATGGTATTACAGGAGCTTGTGTTATTATATGCACACAACATGTAGTGCAAGAAAACAAGGAGTTCCATTAATATCACTTGATTTAGAGCTTGAGAAGATAGTACACAAAAGGAGAAAATAGTAGACTAGCATATTGAACATAGGAGAAGAAGAAAGGAATTAACCTCCAAGGCAACAAGCATCTATCAATGTATAAATGGACAAAGGGAAATGAGGGATTATGTTAGTCCTAATGTCCAAAGTGACCAAACTCCAATTATGAGGCTGGCAGTTACAACAAACAACTTCAAAATTAAACTCGCCATGATCCAGAATTCATAGTTCAATGGATTACCATATAAGGATATTATTTGTCACATGACTCAGTTCTTGGAATATTGCTCAACCTTCAAGATGAATGGAGTGCAGTCTGAAGCAATTCAATTAATTCTTTTCCCATTTTCTCTAATGGATAGGGTAAAGAGGTAGTTTACAAGCATGTCACCCAACTCCATCAACACTTAGCAAGAGCTTTACATGGCCTTTTTTAACAAGTATTTTCCATCAGTAAAAGTTTTGAAGTTCATGAATGAAATCAACTTTTTTTACCAAAGAGAAGATGAAAGCTTTTATAAGTGCAAGAAAAAATTCAAGGATCTTCAAAGATAGTGTCAACCTTAGTTGATTTCATTATAAGATTTAGCTCAATCCTTTTATAAAAGTGTTAACCCCTCCATTCATGTAAACATAAATGCAGTAGTTGGATGAACCATCATGTTAAAGATGCCTGAAGATGCTTTAAACCTTTTTGAGGAGATGGATAACACATAAAGCTTATGGTCTAATGAGTGAGTCATTCCAAGGAAAGGAGGATCAATTGAAGTTGACAGTTTGACAATGTTAAATGCAAAGATGGATGCTTTAATAGAAGGATGAATAAGATAAGTGTCAATGCAGTCTTTTTTGACCTTTTCATCTTCATTATGTGAGTTATGTCGAGGGGGTCATCCTACTATAGAGTGTCATTTGATGTAAGGGTTGTCCATGGAAAATGTTAACTATGTGAAAAACTTTAACAAGGGTTAGCAGAATCTAGTGCATGGTAACACTTATAACCCTAGTTGGAGGAATTATCCTAACTTTTCATAGAGCAACCAAGGAGCTAATTAGTGGAGGCCATAAGCTCTACCAAATTTTGAAGGTCAAAATGTTTATCATCAAAATCAGCCTCATTTTCAGTAAGAGAAAGCCTCATTTTCATTATTTTCTTTAGAAAGTAGAATGGAGAAATTCATAGATATAATGACAATTAAGATGAATCAATAGGATGAACTAATGGAAAGGCTTAAAGGGAGAGTTAAATAGATGCATCAAGACAATAGATTCATGTTCATAAATCATTCATCCTTAATCCAAAATTTGGAGGTGCAAATGGCACAGTTAGCCAACTCTTTTTCCAAAAAGAATCAAGACACTCTTCCTAGTAATACGGAGAAGAATCCTAAGGAATATATGAAAGCAATCACCTTTGGAAAAGAATTACAATCACCTAAGAGGAATGATAACATTAAAAATAAGGAGGGAAATGGAGAAAAAGAAGATGATTAAGTTATAGTGTAAGTTTAAAAAGAGGTAGAGGTTCAAAATAAATATTAATAAAAAAGGTCAATAGCTCAACCTAAGGCTTATGAGCCACCAGTTCTTTTCTATAGAGGCTAAGGAAATAGGAGCATGATTTGTAACTTGCAAAGTTTTTGGAAAGGTTCAAGATACTCCACATCAACATGCCTCTAGTGGAATGCCTAGCTCAAATGCTAATATATACAAGGCTTTTGAAAGAGCTAATTTCTAGTAAAAAGAAGCTGCATGAATTTAAGACAATTACACTCACTAAGGAGTGTAGTGTAATCATTTTAAATAAACTTCCTTTAAAAAGGAAGCATCTAGGAAGTCTCACTATACCTTGCTTTATAGGAAATTTAAAATTTCATACAACTTTATGTGATTCAGGAGCTTCTATTAATTTGATGCCTTTACCTCTTTACAAGAAGTTTGGATTAGGTGAAGCTAAGGCTACCAACATTTGCTTACAACTTTCAAATAAAACTATTAACAAGTCGGAAGGCATAATGGAGAATGTGCTAGTAAAGGTAGGGAAGTTCATCTTTTTAGTAAGTTTTGTGGTACTTGACTTTGAGGAAGATGATAATGTTCCTTTGATCCTTGGTATTCTTTTTATGTACACTGCAAAAGCCATCATTGATGTGTATGATAAAACTCTCACATTAAGAGTTAGTGAAGAAAAATGTCAATTCGATGTGTACTAAGGTATAAAGCATCCCTTTAAAAAGAATACTTGTATGAGAGTTTATGTGTTAATGGTTGTGTGAATGAAGTTCAATTAGGGGGGGTTGGCAAAATCTTATGATTTAGAAGATTTAGAGAAGTGCTTATAGGTACATTCTTCTAAAGAAGAAAGGTTTCTCAAACATCAAAACTCAATGGCTCATTATGAACTACCTTTAGACATAAAGCCTATACCCCCATCTATAAAAAAGCCACTAAAGCTTAACCTAAAGTCTTTAATAACTCATTTGAGTTAAACTTTCTACGGAGAGAATGAGACATTGCCTATAATTGTGTCAACTACACTCAGTGAGGAGTAGGAAGTTTCATTCATGAAATTATTAATAAAGAGGATCGAAGATATGAGATTGGAGAACATGAGTTACAAAGAAATATATAAAGAGAAGACAAAGAAGTGGCATGATGAAAGTATAATAAGGAAACATTTTGAAATGGAGATCAAGTGTTACTTTACAACTCTAAGTGAAGACTATTTTAAGGGAAGCTGTGGAGCAAATGGTTAGGACCTTTCATTGTATAATAAGCATTTCCTCATGGAGCTATGGAGTTAAGCAATGAACAGGGAGAGAAGTTCAAGATTAATGGGCAAAGATTGATGATGTATCATAGAGGCAAAGTGGAGGATTTCCACTAAATTTTCCATTTGACAGATTCAAGCAAATAGAGCATACAATGGTCTAGCTTAAAGACCTTAAACAATTGCTTCTTGGGGGCTTAACTAAGCTTTACACATTTTTTAGTTTTCATCTTATTTTATTTTATTTTTTTATGTTTTTATATCTTTAAAATTTATATCTGCCCACAATTTATTTTTTAGGTTAATTGAAAGGAAATTGAGCATTAAAGATCAAGCAACTCAACTTATGATCACACAAGGGTTAAACATGAAAGGGTAATAAGCTTTATTGTCAAAACAATTTATTCACTATGTGAATTCCTAATTTTTCTTTTAATTTACCAACATTGAGGACAATGTTGTTTTAAGTGTAGAGGAGGAGGTTGAATTTTATTGTGTAATTTTTTCTCTCTTTGTGTTTTATTTTGAGTCTTTTTTTAGTTTAGAATATGATAAAAAAAAAGGGGATCATGTATTTATGTGTTTTTTTTTCTATTATGCATGTAGGTTATTAGAAATTATCATGCATATCACTTAAGAATTTATAACCTATTCATATGATGAATGTGATTCATTATGTGATCTTTTCATAAAAAAGTATGATAATCTCTTTTTAATGTTTAGTTTGGATCTTTTAAGCTAGAAAAATAAATTGGGGTACATGACTTGGTATTTTATTTTCTTCTTTAAAAAAAAAGGAAAAGTAAATGAGATGGAGTTTAAAATGCATTCATTTTAAATACTTTTGAGCTAATGCTTAAATTTATGAATATGAGCTCATTCTACTCCAATGCTGTAAATTGAGTATGAGTATCCAAAGGACCCTTTAAAGGTATCCACACTGAGTAATATGAGAAAGGTGGGTAATTGGGAAACCTTATAAAAGCAATTCAATAAATTTTTTATGTTAAGTAGATTATATGTATCGGGGTGAGGCTTACTAAGGGTTAGGATGATTTTGACTTACATTCATTTTCTTTAATGTCAATTGTCTACTTTCATGAATTCAATAGAAAAGTTTGCTCTTCACTTGGTAATTTGTATATCCTTAAACTCAAATTATTATTTTAGTTTTTAGATTTTTAAGCTTTATATTAATAGGAGATTAAAGTGGTTAGTCAAGTTAAAAATAGCTAATGATTTTGATTCATTAGATGAATATGGTGTTTTCATGTTTTGCTTAAGGACAAACAAAGGCTGAAGTGTAGAGGAGTTGATAAGTGCAAAAAAATTCTAGATTTTGAGTACTAATTAGTAAAGTTTTATGTGTCTAAAGTCTAGGTTAATAATGAATATTGACATCTTTTAGGTTAAATTTGTTAAGTTTAGGTTTTTACGTATTTATAGTATTTTGTTAGGTTTATTAGTTTTTAGTTGTGTTTTACGTTTTTCTACATTGTTTTGGTAGGTATGCCCTTCATGGAGTTGAGAATGATGTGTAAAAAGTGAGGACTTAAAGTTAGGAGCTTATATCATCATGGAGAAGGGCAATGCACAAACTCTATGTTAAAAGAGAAGATATGAGCTTAAAGTATAATTTAAGAGTTAGGCTGATTTAATCTCTAAGATTCAGTGAAGATTTTGACATCCTTAAAGTCTTAGAATGAGAACATGATCTTGAAGATATTTGAACTAGACATTTTAAGCTTTTCTAAATTAACTTTGCTTATTAAAATCCAATTTGTTTAAGTTTACAAATATTGAGCCAAAGTCAACATATGCAACTTTCATTTCAAGTTAAGCAACTCTTAGTATTTCAGTAATATTTTGAGCTATATAGGACTAATTGAGGTGATTCAAAGTGGTATGGAAAGCGTAGACAAATAACTATAATTTTTATGAAGAAATATTTAGATGGTTTAATCATTTTTAAGGGATAAAGGCTCATGCATAGTCTTGCGCACTTAGACACACGTCCATGCTTGCTTAGGGCGAATTGAGAAGAGTGTAGGTGCACGACTATGTGCCAGGGTGTGCACAACTATGTGACCAATAACAAACTTTTAAATTTCAAAATTTTTATTGCTAATTTTTAGGAATTGCATAACTTTTGAAGGAGGAAGTTAAATAGAAGGATAGAGGCTAGGTTTTAAGAGGGGAGCCACCAGAGAAATAAGAACAATTCTACATTTATCATTTTTTCTAAGAATAAAAGCTAGTTTTTATTCTAGTTCTTTTTTGCATATTATTTATTGTAAGAGTTGGTTGTGTTTGAAGAAGACTAGGAACACAAGGGCTTTTTTTCCAGCTTTGTCAAGTAGAGAATGGGGTGTTCTTATTTATCTTTCTTATTATTTTCCATTTTTATTAAGTAATAATGATTGGAATTCTTCTTGTTCAATCATCTTCTTCTCTTTATATCAATATATGTGGCTAGATTATTAGTTAGCGTTCTTATTTCAATGCATCATATAGTTAATAGAATTAAGTCTAAATCAATAAATAAAAATTCATTGGTTGTTGTTATGCTTAAAGTCATCTTATGATTGATCACCCTTTAATTGAATATAGACAATAGAACTTGATTGAGAGTATAGGTTACATTGGATTAGAACAATAACCTATTAATTATTTTCTTAGTTGAGAGATATTAACATAATTAATATTGATTATAGTTGAGCTTAAAATTGATTATGAAGAACACTTAGTTAGTGAGAGCTATAAAACTTGGTATTATTTATATTTGATTAATTGTAGGGTTTTCTGAGAGGAAAATCTATAATTCTAAAGAAGCTATTAAAATGAATTAAATTTAGACTTGACTTAGATGTTTAATTTATCTTAAGAAAGGTTAAATTGAAAATAAGAACCCTAGGTTTTAATTTGATTATCTATTCATTTAGAATTTCTTTGTTTCATTTAATTTGAAGTAAAAATCAATTTTAGTGTTTAAACAAACAAACACTTGCATGATTATGTATACTTACAGATTTCACACACTAGTTTTAAAGGGGTAGGAGCAGGCATCATCCTCCAAAGCCCAAAATGGGTGAAAATAGAATATATGGTACATGTAAAGTTTCCTACCACATATAATGCTGTAGAGTATAAAGCCCTTATTGTAGGGCTATCTATAGCTAATGAAGTATGTGCAAAATGCTTGGTTATACATTCTAAGTCCCAACTTGTGGCTAACCATATAGAAGGCAATTTTTCACAAAAGAGTTGCAAATGATAAAATATTTAACCAAAGTAAAACAACTACTACAAGAAATAAAAAGGAAGTATGAGAATGGACCTTAGAGCAGGTACGCAAGATTAACAACATAGAGGCAGATGCTTTGGCAAAAATTGCAACCTCAGATACATAACCTGCCAGAGGTGTTTTCAAAGAGATGTTGGAGTAGCCAAGTCTAAAAAATCACTAGGTTCTCGCAACAGTCATCGAAGACAATTGGATGACACCCTTAATTAAGTACCTATCTGAAGGTATTCTTCCTATAAAAGATGAAGAGGCTAAGATAAATATTTGCAAATCTATAAATTATTCCTTTTTTATGAAGTTTTATATAACCTTGGTTAAGATGTGTTACTATAAATGAAGGACCATATGTGTTGAAAGAAATACCCTAAGGCATTTATGAAGCCTATAAAGTAGCAGACTCTATAGCAAAAAAAGTAGCTTTGTAAGGGTATTTCTGGTAAGAAGGTATGATAAATATCAAAGCTTTAGCAGAGTTATACACCAACCTATGACAAATTAAATGCCTATAGGCAATGCTTAGCCTTTTGCTTAATGGGGAATGGACATCTTAGGCCCCTTTCCAAGCACAGCAGGTTAAAGGAAATTCCTAGTTATGGCCATAGATCATTTCACTAAATGGGTGAAGGTTGAGCCTTTAGCCACCATCACATTAAGTAAAATTAAAGAATTTGTCTGTAAAAATATAATTTATAGATTTAGTATACCTCACATATTGATAATTGATAATGGAAATCAACTTGGTTGTAAGGGTTTCAAAAAATTTTATGGTGACTTTCACATTGATTTACATTTTTTATCTATAGCCCATCCATAAAGTAATGGAATGATAGAGGTTATTAATCGTACCATCCTTCAAGGCATTAAAAGTAGGTTGGATTAGGCTGAAGGATTATGGGTATATGAGTTATATAATGTTTTGTGGGCTTATAAAACTACATCCCGAGCTGCCATAAGGGAAATACCTTTCTCATTGACCTATAGAATTGAAGCTGTTATACATAGGAGTTATAAGTCACACAGTCATACATTTCCAAAATCTAAAAAATAAAAAGGCTTTAAAAATGAACTTGGACCTTTTAGAAGTAAAAAAAGAACCAGAAAGTAAAGAATATAAGCTTTATTGAAGGTGACCAAGTGATGAGGAAAGTGGAAATAACTAAAGGCAACACAGGAACTAGGAAGGTAGGAGCCAATTGGGAGAGCCCCTACAAGGTCATCAAAGTAATAGGACTTAGCACCTACAAGCTTCAAAGCATGGAAGGAAAAGACCTGTCAAGGACATGGAATATTGAAAACCTCAAAATATACTTTTATTAAGCTATCTTTAGATTCAAAGTTAATAGTAGCTTTAAAATGTTTATGTCTTTAGATAATTATCCTTAGGCTGGTGAGAGCAACCTTAGATTTTTGTTCTATATTTTTCAATTCCCTAAAGTAAGGTTGATTTATCCTTATAGTTGTTTCTTAATTCCCTAAAAGGACAATTAGCTTCAATTTCCTAATGTAAATATGTTTTATTATTAATGAAAAAGTCTATTTTTACTTTATTTATGGTTTAGATATTTATATTTTTTAAGCCATAAATCTTATTCCCCTAAGGTAAAAATACACCTTTAAATGGTGAAGATACTTTACCACTATAAGTAATAGCTTATAAGTATTCATGGCTCTTTATGAACACATGAGAAGGCCACGATGGAGACCTCCCCATGAGATCAAAACAATATGAAAGATCTTAAGGCAATTTAGATGTTCACTTAAAATAATGGCTATAACACTATTATAATAGACTAAAAATATTTAAATCTGCAAAATTATTGCAAGTTAAATCTATAGACGTTATAAAAATAACACAAAGAAGTTCAAAAACACAAGGTGCCTTGCACTAATCAAACATCCAAATGATACTTTAAAACATAAAAACCTAAAGTAAATTTAAAAGCATTAATATTGTTTATAATTTCAAAAGAAATATTGAGAAGTCATTAGGCAAGGTTGCCTCCAGAGTCTACATCAACAAGATATTTTATGCCATAAGTTTTTGGCTCTCCTTTGGCTGAAAGTTCCACTTTATCCAAAAAACTATAATCATTCTCAAGAAAAGCGCCTTTGGCACTCTAAAACATTTTTTACTTTATATTCATCCACAGTTGCAAAAGATGCTATGTTACATCAGCCTCTTATTGTGTAGCCTAGTTTAGCAAAGAATCTTCCTTGTCCTCAAATGTAGTAACTCTTTTATTAGCAGCAAATAACTCATCTTCTAGGCATTGAATCCTTTTCCTAAGATTAATTTCAGTCTTCAAAACCCTTTCTTGATTCTTTTCTCATTCTATCTTTTGCAAACTCACTTCAGTGGTAAGTGTACTAATCTTATCTCTTTATGTTTATGATCTTTCAATAAGCAAGGACTTAGAGTTCAAAATTTGTAATCAAACCATAAAATGTTAGATAATAAAAAATTGCAGATCATTACAATGTAAAAATATATAATAACCTATAGAAGATTGCATCTATTAGAATTAATCAAATCTTGTTAAATTAGATAGATAGTTCTTATTTGTCTTATGAAAATAAAAAGAAAGCTAAGATCATGCCAACTATAAGTGTCATACATGTAAAGGCCTTCAAGCCATATTGCTTATACAAAAATGAGCAAACGTTTATGACCAAATTTGCATTCTCTAAACTTTCACAAAGTTCTAGCTTTGTCTGTTTTGAAGGTGGCAAGCTTAGAGTCAAATCCTCAATAGATTTTGAAGTAACATCTAGTGGGTTTTATTAAGATATTATGTTTCTTAGTAGAAGTCTTCTCAGATTCCTTAGAAATTTGAATGGTTGAGGTAACAACAGAGGCCTTCCTCTACCTTTGCATCTTATTTAATTTTTTGTAATCCATATCTATAGGTAAAATGCCTGATAAATATAATAAAATTAATACACCACCTTTAAAAATAAAAAGATAAAGATAAAGTACCATCTTTAGAATGAAAATTCTTCTTATTTTATTCTTAGGATGTCACACTCACACCCTAACTATAGGTACATTTACATTCGTATTGCATTATATTTACATATAATATATTTATTGAATTTTAGTATAAGCTAGTATATATAGTTAGGCTAATGTATCGAGTCGAGCCATAACTTATGCTTGATCAAAGAGTGAGAATTTTTGAATTTTAATGATAGTCAAAATGAGTAAATTTATGACAATAAAATGGATTAGGAGTAAAGATGAAGTGAAGCTGAGAATTACAAAGTTTAGGATTATATGGATTCAATTGACATAAAATAGTTGTCCTAAAATGAATAATTGAAAGCTTGATGGCTTGTAGGTAACTTAAGCATTTTATTAAGGATTGAAATGAATATTTTATATTATAACCAATCCAATTTAAGTCTGGAATTTTCTTGGGGTTAAGCACCTTACTTGTAGTGTGTCTATATATAGGTTTAATAAGGAAAAACAAGGATAAATAGAAGCAGCCTAGACAAGAAAAAAAGAGGTTAGAAAGAGTTTCCAAACTTTTTAAGTGGAGATGGTTTTTGCAAGTTGATTTTGAAGGTTTAAAATCATTTTAGGCCATTACCCATCATCCTTAAAGGTTTAGTGATTAAATTGGTATGTAATTTTAGTGTTTTTGTTAAATTTAGTTAAGGTTAGAAAACTGCCATTTTGTGGTTCTACAATCTTGATTTTTTAGTCTCTGTATTTTAATCTTATCTTAAATTAGGAAGCTCTAAATTGAGTGTTATTTAATGTTATAGAAACTTTAAAGTGTCCTCTAAAATTTTTTCTCTTAAATTTTAAGCTAATTCAGTCTATATTTTAGTCTAATATGAAAAAACATTTTATTGCTCAATCTATTAAGATAACTGAGACAGTTATATTCAGTCATTTATAAATTTCCTTGTGGTTATGTAATTAAAGTAAAATTTTTACAGTATATATATATATATATATATATATATATATATATATATATATATATATATATATATATATATATATATATATAAATCTAAGATTATTTAAAATTTGAGCTTTAAATTCTTTTTTATAAGTTCTAGCAATTTTAAAGTCAGGCCTGAAAATAGCCCTTGTAGAATAAATGGAGCTAGTGTGTAGAGTTGAGTTGAATTACATGTTTTGCACATCATTTAGGGGCAGCATGATTAGGGCAATATATAGGCTTATTTTATTGATGATTTATAACTAAAATTGTTATGTTAGGTGTTGGAAAGGGCAAAGAAGCTACTAATGGGAATAAGCAAGTTGATCAACTAGTTTTTTTATGTTTATATATTGTTTTGGTGAGTAAATGTTCAAGCCCTTTAACTTGCTTTATATTAATGATAAAATGATCCTTTAAATGCTATTCTATGAGTTTGAAATTGATGTGTTTGAACTATTTCAATTTAGCCCTATAACTACTTAAATTATTTGTTAAAGTTTCAAGATTTGAGACAATATTAGTTTCAACTTTACAAGTTAAATGTGTTACTACTCTATGCCTTGTTTTGCAATCTAATTTGAGAATATTTTAGTTATTTGATGATTTAACTGAGTTTATACTCAGTCTAGTTTTGTTGCTTTGAATGATGATAAGAGATTATTTAATTTTGAATGCTTTATTGAATTATAATGTGTTAGTAGCATTTTAATTGATATTTGATGGATATGGGCAATTGGTTTTGTGTATTACCTCCCTATGTGAGATGTATGAATGTAGTAAGATGATATATGCACATTTGAAATTGTGATGATTGCTATTATGCAATAGACAATAGAGCACTTGATTGAGTAGGGTCATTTCCTGTTAATGTAGTCAAAGAGTTAGCCTTCAAGTGTGCCTAGAGATTGAGTTTGTGATGATCTATAAGTTATGGCCCATTTGTGATGCTCATTACAGGGATGGTTAATACATATAAAAAGGTTATATTAATGTTTATAAAAGCATATGCTTTATTCAACTAAACTTGTTACGAGTTTGAAAGTAAGAACATATTTGATATCTTAGGTGAATAATAATTTGATTTTAAATGCTTTAGTTTTCTGATGTAAAGAATTTATTATGCTTGGTTTAATTGAACTTTTTTCTACACTTCAATGAGTATTTTTGTACTCATTTTACTGTGTTTTCTAAACTTATTATAGATAATAGGGCATGATAGTAGGTGACCTAAGCTGAATGAGTGTGTATATAAGTATGTTAATGGGGCGGTTTAGTGCGTGTCTAAATTTTTAGAAACCATGACACTGTTTGAGCTCAAGACCCTAAGGAACACACTAATTGCTGTCACATAGCTAGGACATGGAGATAAGGAGTCGCCACCCAGGGTAATAACTAGGACATCTTATGAGTGGTGGTAACTCGATTCCATAAAAAAAGTTAGCACCACACCGAGAGGATTCTAGGTACGGTATACTAACTTATTTTACTCTCATGTTCTTTATCAATTACTTTATACAGTTACTTTATCAATTACTATTTTATTCTCTATTTACATGTAATTATACTTTAAACCCTTATGTTAGCAATAATTCTAAGGTAACTATTCAATGAAAAATATACAAACAATGTATTCATTTAAGCTCATAATCCCTAAATTAGTCTAATATACATTAATTTTAATTAAGGTTAGCTAATTCTACATGTTTTACTTACAAGTGAGCCTAAATCTATAGGCCTAGTTCCTATTTTATTTAATTTAAATGAGTCTAAGCCTATTTATTTTAACTCTACAAAATGAGTTTAAGTGTACAAATTATAAAATATTTAAATTATTGGCCTAATTCTACATATTTTATATGATCTTAAATTTGCAATTAATGAATATTTGCTTAAATTAATGAGCTAATTCTAAATTCATTTTAATTAATCTAAAGATGGCTTGTGTATATATTAACTAAATAGGCCTAAATTTATAATATAACCTAAAACCTAATTGATTATGGGCCTAGAGTTTAATTAAGTCTAAACTTATTAATCAAACCTATTAATTTGTGGGGCCTAAAAAATAGGCCAAAAGGTTAAATTAATTCTAAGTCTATGAAATTTATGGACTATTATAATGAGCTTAAAAACAAGAGACATTTACGAAAATATCTCATTTTTAAATGTTGTCAACAAAAATATCCCAAATTTTCATTTTTTACAAATCTACCTTATCGTAATTATAAGAGTGTCTTTTGTACTTTTAAAAATGCACCATGTTTTTCTTTTTGATTTCTCCACCTTTTTCTTTTATTTTTTTTATCAATTTCTTAACGGTTTTTATTCATTTTTTTCTCTTATTTTTTCTCTTTTTATAAATTTTTATTTTATCATTTTTTCTTATATTTTCTCCTTCCCTTGTTTTTATTGTATTCTTTTTTATTTTTATTTTATCTTTCTTTTTTCCTTTTCCTCTTTTTTTTATAAATTTTTATTTGATTTTTTCTCAATTTTTTCCTTTTTTATTTTTATTTTTTGTTTTAAAAAAATTATTTTCCTTAATTTTTCCTCTTTTTTTTTTTTATTAGTGAAGCATTAGCCAATATATTTTATGGGATTTTATTTCATAAATTCCTCAAATGGGTTATAAGAATACATAAAATGTAATGGCCAAAATACAACCAACTCACTTATAACAAATTTTCTATACATAATTGATTATTCAAGTTCTTAATGTCTAAAAGATGTAACATTCATTATAATTGAACCAACATGATTATTTCTAAGAAGTGATAATAGAAAGGAAAACAAAGTCATGATTTAAATTCTAATGATTCTAAAATAGAATCAATTTTATCAATATATTTCAAGCACAAAAATATAATTTTAACATTTTTAAGATTTCAAGTAGTCTAATGTGTTTGTAAAATACAAAATAATGCCTTATAACTTGAAATTGAAGAGTAATCTTGAAATAGATCATAACCTAATTTAATAATGTGTCAGAAAATGAAAGATGAAGATGGGTGTAGCTCAGATGGTAAAGCACTTTCTTAGCATGCGAGAGGTATAAGAATCAATACCCCATATCTCCATTCTTTTATTAGGTTACATGTATTTAATTTTGTTACTTTTTGGTTTACTTTTAGTTTCTGATCTTGTTTTAAAAGTGCAAGGAAAGGTAGATATGCTTTTGGTGCTTTTAGTTCTGGTTTAGGAGATATTGCTGGTTGTGAAAATGGTGCTTATGGTTCAAAGTTTATTGAAACTGTTGGTGGTGGTGATGAGTTGAAGGATTTCTTGTTATTAGGAAACATGTATTTAATTTTGTTTCTTTTTTTTATTTTTAGTTTATGATCCTATTTAAAAAGTGTAGGAAAATGTGGATGTGCTTTTGGTGCTTCTAGATCTGATTTAAGAGATGTTATTGGTTATAAAAATAGTGCTTATGATTCAAAGTTTGTTGAAACTGTTGGGATTAGTTATTATTAGTTAAAGGATTTTGTCAGGATATTTTTTCTTTTATTAATTTTCCATTGTTTTGGTTTCTATTTAGTTTCTGATACTTTATGTTATGTTTTTATTTTAAGGGTGAAAAAAAAATGTCTTGGAATGTTGGTTTTAATTCTAATACTAAAGATATTCTTTTAAAGATGGTGATGAAGTATTGAAGGATTTTAATTTGGTGTATACATTTTTTATATTAATTTAGTATCTTTTTAGTTTCGTTTTGGTTTCTAATTTTACTTTTGATGTGTTATTTTATTTTTAGGATGAAGAAACTATTTTTAATGATATTGATAATCTTTTCATTGTTATTGATTCTACTATAAAAATTATTTGTTATTTGAGTGGGGATGTATGTTTTTTTATTTCTTATTTTGTTTATAGGTGACTTTTTTTGTTTAAATAGGTTGTTAAAAAAGAATATTATGTGTCTATTTCTAACCAAAATAGTGTTACTAGTGAATAGAGTGTTAAGCATGTTACTATGGTATTTATTACATAATATATAAGAGCCAATTGGTTAAATCCACACTTTAATTGATCAAGTTACATTAAATAGACAACAATCACAAATTAGTTACGAGAGGAATTTTAATATGTATATATGTTAGAGCACTTGCTTAGCATGCGAGAGGTATAAGAATCGATACCCATATCTCCATTATTTTATTAGGTAGCATGTCTTTAATTTTGTTGCTTTTTGGTTTGCTTTTAGTTTCTAATCTTGTTGTAAAAGTGTAGGGAAATATGGATGTGCTTTTGGTGCTTTTTGTTATGATTTAGGAGATGTTGCTAGTTGCGAAAAGAGTGATTATGATTTAGAGTTTATTGAAACTGTTGGTGGTGGTGATGAGTTTAAGGATTTCTTTTATTAGGTAGCATATATTTAATTTTATTGCTTTTTAGTTTACTTTTAGTTTCTGATCTTATTTTAAAAGTACAAGTAAAGGTAGATGTGCTTTTAGTACTTCTAGTTCTGATTTAGGAGATGTTGCTAGTTGTGAAAAAGGTGCTTATGATTCAGAGTTTGTAGAAATTGTTAGTAGTGGTGATGAGTTAAAGGATTTTGTTGGGGTATGTTTTGTTTTATTATTTTTGCATCATTTTGATTTCTGTTTGGTTTTTAATACTTTGTTTTGTGTTTTTCTTTTAAAGGCGATAAGAAATTTTTTGAGGATGTTGGTTTTAATTCCAATATCAAAATAGTTTTACTAAAGATGGTGTTAATAGTGATGAAGTGTTGAAAGATTTATTTATGTTTGGTTTCTAATACTTTATTTTTTGCTTCCAATTCATTTTTTGTTTCCTTTTGGTTTATAATTCATTTTTTTGGTTTTTGATTCATTTTTTTGGTTTTTGATTCATTTTTTTTGTTTTAGTTTTTTTTTAGAATGTACATGAGATTTTTGGTTGTCATACACTATTATGTATTTATGAAAAACCTACTTTAAATGTTCATATTTTGGATACATATCAACCAGATTCAACTTAAAATGGATAAAAAAAAGGATAATATAATAAAATAATAAAAAATGAAAGCTTTTAACAAAATTTCTCAACTTAACTTGACATTACTTCTGATTATAAAACTAAGAAAATCTACTGTAGTTTATCTTGAAATAAATCCTTGCTCAGTAGTTCTTATATAGATTTTATGCTCCTATCAAGACTAAATTTGGTGTCTTCTTGTCCTATGATCTGGTTTCAGGAACTTAGTCATGTTCAAGAAGATTTGTATTCATTGACATATTTGCAAGTACGTATGCTAGTCATTAAACATAAAAAGGACATAGGATGTTGTTATCATTAGCTGAAGCGAGTTGCCAAGGACAACCAACTTTTGCCTCATGCCTTCAATTGCATGCAAATTTATACAAAACATGATACATCCTACTAAAATTAGTAATTTAAATTCTAAAATTGTAGTGCATTAATGTGTGTGCTTATTAACTACATTTTCAAATGTTTAACAAATAGAATGTCATATGCATAAATCTTTCTAATAATTTCAAGCTTTATTTAATGAGTAGTAATCTTAGTTTGAAAGGAAATATACAATGCCTATTAAATGTTTGAAAATACAATGGATAAGCACATATCAAAATTTTATTTGTGATACATTATTCAGTTGATTATTAAACTAAACTAAATTTTAAAATTTTGGAAAGATTACATTTTGAAAAATCTGCATTTAGTTTTTGTGCAACTCCAACTATTTTCATAATATCCAATGTATTAAGAACTTAAATTGCTCACTTTCTAAAGATACTTCTTTTGTTCCTTTATTTACTTGCATGACATCACTTTGAATAGAATCCAAGATCATTCCAAACTTGTTTAATGAATTTTTCATCATTCCAATATGATGCTCAAGTTCTTCATTTATTTGACTAGCTCAAGTAAATAGAAACTTATTATCGCTTATTCCTTTAAGATGAAAAATTAGGATAAATAAAGAGTGTAACCACTAAGATTTTTTTTAGTCTACCTTATTTTTTTAATCCAAAGTGCAAACTTACATTTATGATATGGAACAGATGAAGTATTCCATTTGCATATTACATTGGTGGAAGATCTTGAAATAGGTATTTGACTCTCTTTGCATGCATAGTTAACAAGGGGAAAGCAAGATGTCTTCTTTAAAAAATTCTCTCATTCTTGAGAATTAAATTTCTATACATAGTAGTTAAGCACAAATAATGAAAAAGAATGTTACAATAAATACATATTCTAATTATGATGTTGTATAAGAAAAATCCAATATAACTTATTTCATATTTACATTATTAGCACTATATGTCAATCTTCCCATTGGTTTAAGATTCAAAAATTTCAAAGCTTGAAAACCAAAACCATTATAGAAAATGCTAGTCTATTATAAAGATTTTGGAAAGAAGAGATTGCGAATAATTCATACTAGGAAACTATACCCTATAAGAAATTTAAAGGTTCTATAGAGGTTTTCTTCCAAAATCCAACTTATGTTAGAACGAAATATACTTATCGACTAGCACCACTTCACATAAACATTTTCTCAAACACATGTAATGCAGAGAAGGGAAAAATGCAGTTACAATGGAAACCCATAAAACCACAACTTTGCATCGAAGCAAGTCTTTATCGACAGAAGCAATAACAAGAAATGCAAAAAAAAAAAAAAAATAGAATTAAAAAAATCAATCACATAATGAATTAAATGAAATAATAAAAATGGGAATGGTTAGTTGAGAATTGAAAGCTTAATATGTAACTTTGACAACTTGCTCATAATCAGATTAAATTAATTACATGAATTTCTTTTACAATATAATAGAAAACCAAAAAATCCAAAAAAAAAAGATTGAATCATAAATAAAAACCTATTAAGGTGGGTCTTGTTAGTGGAGATAAATGAGGTGAGATGTCATTTGGTGTCAGAGATTTTTTTTGAAATTGCGGTGGTATTTGAATAAAAGATTGATAATGGTGGTTAATGTAAGGGCGACAAAGCTGATTAATGAAGGTTCATTTTTGGATTTTTCAAAAATGATATCTGTGTTTTTTTAAGAAGAGAATGGATTCAATTTGGTTTTTTGGATAAGAAATCAACTTTGATATGATGTAGAGTGATTATAGGTGAGGGAGAAGGGGGATGGAAATGTTTTTAAGTTGAAAGATCTATTCTTAAGTTGAGGAACGTGTTTTTAGTTGAAGGAGAAGAAGGGGGTAGGTGTTTAATTAAAAAAGGGGCAATTCGTATAAATTTAAAAAACTTAGGGTATTTTTGTTGTTTTACTTCTATTTTAGTATATTTATGAAAAAAGCCCTAAGACAATTAAAATCATAATTAAAATGGATAGCCAAAAAATAATAAGGAAAATAAATGAAGCTTAAATCACACCAAATAATAATAAAAGAAAGAACTAATTTTCTATGTTCCTACTCTAATTTTTTTTCCAGGAAACGCTAATTAATCTACTGCCATCAAGAATTTGAATTAATTTACCAATTAAACCTAATTTATTGATCAATTTTAGTAAAAAAATGCAAAAAATAAATATTTTCCTATTCCCACTATCGGGGCTATTATAATATCTACATAAAATTAAAATTAAAAAGGCCAAATAAATAAAAAAATAGAAAAACCAATAAATAAAAATACAAAAATAAATAAAATACATAGAAATCCTAAAAACTACGTTCCAATACAAAATTTAATCAATGGCATGGCTTTCATGGATCTTTATGGATTTGATTTTTAATTCAATAATGTTCACCTCCTTATTTTAGGTCACTCCCATCATGGCCATTAACAAAAAAAGAAAATAAAAAAAATGATTAGAATAAATTTAATAATAGCTAAAGCAAAATAAATAAGAAAAGGAAATTAGAAGAAGAGAAAAGAATAAATAGATGAAGTGATGATGTCGATATAATATTGGTTGCTCCTCATAGTCTGTTTAATTCATTATGTGAATAAAGTGTATAGATTGATTGATTGATTGATTATGATCTTAGGCTTGATTGTCTTTCCAAAAAGGATTTTTTTTAGAAACATAAGAAAAGAATCTAGAACCAAAGTCACAATTCCAAAGAAAAGAAAAATTTTTATTTAAAGTTTCTCTCTGCCAAAACTTTTTTTAGAACCTCCCTTATATGTTAAAAAGCTTTCATTTTTATACAAAAAAGGGCTAACCCCTGTGAATATCAAATCATAAGAGATAAAACTAAAAATAATTTTATTTGATAAATAGTTGATAATCTATGATTATTAACGTATTTATCAAATCTATGATAATTTGTGATTATTTTTTGTTATTTTTCAATAATGAAAATTAATAAAAAATTTTGAAAAATTAAAGACAAAAGACAGAGCTAATTAAAATTGCACCATTCAAATTGGAATTATATATTTTCAATAAAAAATATAAAAATCACTAAAGAATACAAAAAACTTATAATTAGGTCCTTAAAAGAGATATAATTAAGTAATGAGATGCAAAAATCAAAATCTAAAGACCTATTTGTAATGAATTATCATCATCGGATCCAGTATCGCATCCACACTCATGTCATCTTGAAATTGGATGCTTATAGTTGCCCTCTTTTGTCATCGTTTTCTTGACAAATTATAGCAAATCTAATAAGCACTAAAATTCAGATTAAAGTGTTAGGATACTTACCTATGTGCTTTGAAGCTCTTATTTGTGACAAATTATAGACTCCTGATAAATGCTTTAGCTACTTTGTAATATCAAGTGAAATGCTATAGCTACTATATAACATTTAACAAATTACACTATAGTTCTTGTGGAATGTCTAGTGAATTATGCTATAGTTTATATGGAACGTTTAGCAAATTTAGCTATAGTTCTTATAGAATGTCTAGTGAGATATATTTGACATTGTTATAGCTATTGTGTAGCTTCTAACAAAGTGAATTTGAAATTTTTCATAGCTACTATGTAGAGTCTAACAAAGTGAATTTGAAATATGCCATAGCTATTATATAACATCTAACAAAGTGAATTTGAAATTTGTCATAACTACGATGTAGCATCTAATAAAGTGAATTTGAAATTTTTCATAGCTACTATGTAGCATCTAATAAAGTGAATCTAAAATTTATTATATTTATATAGTGTATGCAAATGCGAAAATTGAATTTTTTTGAATTTTATGCTGACTTATTTTGAATTTTTATGTCAATTGAATGTGAATTTATGCTGATAATTTAATAATTTTGTGAATTATTAAATTATATTTGTGATGATGTTATTTTTTGAAATTAATTAGGAATTAATTCCTAATTGGAATGTAATTTAAGAGTAAATTGCAAGGAAACTTGAGGAGGGTTAAAGTTGATAGTTGCCACTTTATTTATACTTACCTCACTCTCACCTTTCACTTTCATTATTTTCTTTTCCTGATGGACTTTCCTCCTTCTCTTCTCTTTTTCTTTTTTTTCTTTTGATTTCACTTTCTTTTAATTCTTTCTTTTTTCAATTACTTTAGCATTTGACATCTGATTCTTGATCCCTCTGATCTTATGGCTCACCTGTTGAGTAGTTTACATGCTAGTATCTTTGCTTCATCATATCCACCCATTAGGGCCTCACATTTTCCATAGAATAGTGTGGGACTTCGTAATGGTGAAGTAGTCCTCCCTTTGACCCGTTTAGACCTATGTTAGTGTTCCAATGTTGGTGATGAGGTACGCTTCATTCTCTCTGCTTTTTATTCTACACAATTAAATTTTATTTTAACTAATTAATGTATAAGATAGACTGAATATCCTAAAATTAAACTAACATGCATGTTAATAAAATGAAAAATAATTTTTTTACACAAAATTCTTGGCTAAAATATTTGTTATCATTATTTAGTAAGAATTAAAATTAAAATGAAAAAAAAATTTTAAAAAATTGCAATTTGCATGTTCAATCTAAAATTTGAATTTTTGATCGAAAATCTGCAATTTTGGTTGGAATTAGAGATTTCTAATTGAAAATCTAGAATTTTGGTTAAAAATCTAGTTTTCTGACTAGATTTTCAATTATTATTATTATTATTATTATTATTATTATTATTATTATTATTATTATTATTATTGTTATTATTTATTTATTTTAAATTTGTTTTATTATTTAAAAATTGAATAAATAGAAAAAAAACATATAAAGTAAGAATAACAATGCAAAATAAACTAAAATAAATGAAAAATTATTTAAGAAAAGCACGTATTTTTTTTCTTTTAAATTTAATTCAAAAACCATTCAAATTCTTAGGCTATTTTAATTTGGCTTGAGAGCTTTTCCACGACATGTCTAAGCATGTGACACGATATATGTAGGCATCTGGCTTCCGACGTTTTATTGCTACTCTTTTGACTACCTGAGGTAGGTTTGACCACCCATCTTTATTCATTTTTATAAAGAATTGGAAGGAAATTACACACACTTTCCATACTTATGTGAGTGAGCTTACCATTTCCTCAATGAGTTTCTCCACCATTATTAGGATTGTTGTTGGAGGCACTCTAGTTCCTTTCAACATCATTTACTGTACCCTTGTTAATGATGCTTGGAGTAGATACGTTCATGACTTACTTAGATTTGTCTTTACATAGAAGAATCGAAAGAATGTTCTGATGTCCTTCTTATTTAGGGATTTAGTCAACAACCTACCACTACTCCTTGCCAAATCATTTAAAAGGAAAGGTGTTTTCTCCTAATACTTCTAGTTACCACTCTTTTCTGCAAGACAAGCCATAAGGTTAGCATTGCACTTCTTGATCCTCTTCGTGACTTGGATCATGTTTACTATAAGCTTAATACTATTTTTTGAGGTGCTATCACCATGTGCGGCTTTTGGCATGTCCTGCATGCATGTTCTCTTATTTTATTGATTTCTCCTTATTTGTAATTCTTTCATGTCGAGTTACTGCCTATCATGTGCAGATTGATATGCGATTTTAGTACACTTAGCTTTGATAGGAGCTTTCTTTTAATATAGAAATGGAGCTCCTCCTACCATTCTATCATTAGGCACAATCTTTAGACCTTTCATGAGCAGCTTAACACCTTAGATTGGGATCTGGTAAAAAAGCACAATTAAAATTTCATAAGCTACAAAAGTTAAATGGAACTTATCTAATTAAACTTATGAATTATAAATTAAGTCTGATTGGCTTAGAGATGTTGAGGATATTTAGTGGTATGACTTTATGACTGTTGTTGTGAGATTTGAGACTATGAGGATTTTGCTTTTAGGATATAACTATAAGATGTGGTATTTAGGTGAGCGCATATATCGTTGGCATATAGGACCTTCTCAACAATTGTTCCTTGTCCTATACCATTCTTAAAGTTGTAGAGTTCTAATTTGACTGCTCCATAATTAAAAGAGGCCTTATAAAGCACTCCCATGATTACTAAAGATATATTCAGAAGCATCTTTTGGAGCAAGTTCCTACATATCCATTTGAGGTATGTTCTTCATCATTCTCCTTTTTTATTGCTCCTATTGTTATTGATAATTTTTGCTTTCTTGTAGCTTGAGAGAGTAGACATTCCTGTTACTAACATTATTATTGATGAGACTATGAAGGCAAAGACTAGGATTGAGAGGATTGAGCCTGAGCCTTATCTTCAGTTTATTGAGACCGTAAGTGGTGAGGCTTCCATGAGTGCTACTCTAGGTGACATTATACTTTTGGATAGGTTTATATATTAATAGGCATCTATAGTCTAGTGTCCTGTTAAGCATTATATGTACTTTGATGATGTTATACTTCTTAGCTTTACTCCTTTAATCACTTCTCATGTGAGTACAACTGATTATTTTACCTGCATGCACTAAAATATTTACTGTTAATGTTAGTAAATTTACATTCTAGGTTCCCTGGACATAGCAGAGTATTTGTTTAGTCTCACTTTATCTTAGAGATTGTTCACTATACAAGTGGCAAACAATTGGTGAGTAAGTATTTTACAATAAATATGCAAATGTATGCATGTTATGCATGATTCTAATTATCTTATAATGTAAACTGAGCTATACTAGTGACTTGGAGTGTGAGAATGATGTGCTTTGTTAGTAACTCATAGGCTTGAGCTTTGGTTTTTATGGTGCTGGGACTTTGATTACTATAGCTCCTAATACTACTTACTAGATAGATAATCAGGCTGGAGGATGGAGCCCTTGGCTAGATATTGGAGCTTAAGATGATTGATTTCATTCATCAGACTATTTTCCTTGTTCTTGTTATTTACTAACTGACTCTTTAGCATGCTTGTATTATGCTATCTCCCTTCTTCTAACTTCTATATTGTTCTCGATACTTCTATGTACTATCAAATTACCATTTTGACCCCAAGTTAATTTACTTTTAATTTCCTTCCTTGAATTAAATTCTAGTTAATAAATAAATAAATAAATAAAAGAAATAGGATAAAAGTGTAAAATAAATGAATAATTAAAAGGGTAAATAAATAAATAAATTTATTATCATTTAACATATATATATATATATATATATATATATATATATATATATATATATATATATATATATATAGACAACCTTTGATCGAAGGAACGGGCATTCCGGTTAAAAAATTATATTTTCATTTGAAAATTTATATTTTCAATTGGATTTTTAATTTTCCAACCACTTTTTTTATTTTTTTTAATCTATCTATCCCTTTATGTATTTATTTTTATCTTACTACTTATTTTGATTTATTTATTAACTCTAAATTGATTCAAATTCCATTAATAAGCAGAATCCTCATCCTAAACAGATTTGCCTTTTTTTTCTCCATATAAGGACTTATAAGGGCTTATTTCTTTTATTCATTTTCTACACTTTCATCATGACTTAGGCCTCTCTTAAGCTAATCAAGAAGTTCCTCATAAGCTTCAATGAAAATGAGTAGAACTGACTTCTCCCTTTTCATATCAAACCTTTGAAATCCTTTCAACACCTTAAGATAGATAATAACCTTTTATATGCTGCTACTAACTTTTGGGATTCTAGAGACCATGTTTTTAGATTCAATGGTCAAGAGACACGTCCACTGATTGGTTAATTTGCTGCCTTCTTAGGATGTTTGCTAGATTTAATAGCCATTATTGTAACCCTTGAACTTGATATATAGTTTTCTGGTAAATTAATTACATTCTTTGACATGCCCACATATGATATTTACTTATATGCACACAACCCTAAGACCATTAGTTTGTCTTCCTTGATTACTACCTATGAGACTAAGGACAAAAGTAGTGCTGCTTGGATCAAGATGATTTCCTTTTGCCTTTATACTCATTTTTTACTAGTATCTTCCTATAAAGATGTTGATACTAAGATTGTTTGCATTATGGACTAAGTAGAAGCTGGAGCTAAACTTATGCCTATTATTCTTGTTGAAACTATTGTTGGGTTAGATAATTTCAAAACTTAAAATGCCTTTATTTTTGCCTAAGCTACCCTTTCTGGTTTTCAACTTAGCAAGCTTACCCTATCTTTTACCTAAGTCGCCTATTTGGGTTTTCAACTTAGCAAGCTTACCTTAACTTTTGCCAAAGCCACCCTTTCAGGTTTTCAACTTAGCAGGCCTTTTATTTTATTATTATTATTTTTTATTTGTTTTATTTGTTTTCTTTCTTTTTTAGATTTAGTTTCAAGAGAAGTTGAATTTGCTCAATGCTCCTACTAATCCTTTGACCTATTAGCCTCACCAATTATAGTCCCATCCTTTGAAGATGAAAGGTATGCATACTATAGACCATTAGGTGAATTGGCTGAAGGGTATTGCAAATACAAAGATCACTTGGACCTGTCCTTGGTGGAGACTAAGTTTATGACTATCAACCCATGTGATCCTTGTGTTCCTATTCATGGGTTACAATTTTCAACTTTTTTTCTCCTTCACTCCTTTTTCATAAATATGGTTGCCCTTAATTCATTGTTATCATTTCAATTAATTTTAAAGGCTTTCCCTTGACATAAGACTTCTTGGATAAGGTGAAGAACTTGTGGCCTCGAATAACTCTTGAGCAAAACTTGAACTTGAATGCTACATAATGAATAACAAAATAAGAAATAAAAGATGTAGCTAAAAGAGTGATCTTATAGATCTAATTCTTAGGATTTTATGTTTTGCTTTTCCTTTTAAGTGCTTATGCATTATTTTAAAAATAGAACATGCAACATTTAAACTAAAATTTAAATTCAATTTGATTCATTCATTAGGGCTAAAATGAGTACATGTGTTACATCATATGACATAACTCTTATTATTATCAAGTTCTTTTGAATTTTCTAATTAAATATTTCTTCTCACTTTTATTTCCTTAATTTTTGCTTGACTAGCCCTTTGTGCCTTTTTGAAATTAGTGGGATAACTCTTTTTTATTTATGTCTCCCTAATTGTTTATGTTAATCCTTTACAGGTTTTTTTTAAATAACATGAATATCCAAATTTTTGCATGACTAGCCTTTTCAGGTTTTCTAGTCAGTGGATTTTTATTTCTTTATTCTACTTTTATTTTTAAAGGTATTACTTTTTAAGGAAATCCAAATTAACTAGCTTTGTAAACTCATTCCATTCAAGATCTGATATCTTTATAGCTTCTTTAGGCAAAACCGCTTTAACTAAGTATAGTCCTTTCCAATTCGGACTGAATTTTCCTCTCGGATCAAATACTATCACTCTTGACTACTTCAACACCATATCCCTAGCTTTTATCTTTTTGGGCTTAAATTTCTTATTGAATGACCTACCTATTATCTTCTAATACATTTGAGTGTGAAATAAAGCATCCATCCTTTTCTCCTCTAGAGATATAAGATGATTATATCTCTTTTGAGCCCATTCTGTTCATGGAATTCTTTCTTAGATAACTACCCTTATGGATTTGATCTCTATCTCTATAAGTAAGATTCCTTTACATTTATACATTAAAAAGAACAATGTTTAACCTGTTGTAGCTAGTGTTATGGTTCTATACCCCCATAAGGAAAAAGGGAGATATTTAGACCAATCCTTATACATTTTAACCATCTTAAAGAGGATTTTCTTAACATTCTTATTACTAGCCTTTATTGCTCCATTTGCCTGAGGTCGATAAGGTGAAGAATTATGATGCTAAATCTGATATTTCTACAACAAATCTATTGTCTCTACTTGGAAATTAAACCCCATTATCCATCACAACATGATGCAAAACCCCATATCTATAAAAGAGACTCTTCTCTATGAACTTTGCCATCTATTTTGCTTTTAACGTACTAAAGGATTCAACCTTCACCCATTTAGAGAAATACTCAATCGCCACCATTATGTACTTATGTCCATTTAGTGTAGTTGACCTTATTTCTCCTATTATATCTATTCCTCAAGATACAAAAGGCTAAGGGGATGATAAACTATTTAGCATCATATGAGAGAGATGGTTAAGATTCATATGTATTTGGCACTAGTGACATTATCTTACTACTATAATACAATCCCTTTCCATACTTATCTAATAGTACCCTTGTCAAATGGTTTTCTTTATTAAGATGATCCCATTCATATGAGACCCACAAACCCCTGCATGGATCTCTTTCATTAATTCCTTAACTTCTTCCTTCTTAAGACATCTCAACTACATTCCATTCAACATTCTTTTGTATAATACCCCATCATGACTTCCATAATTACATGTAGAAAGTTATTTCATCCAGATATTTTCCTTTCTTTAATGAGTCTCTAGATATCATAGAACCATAATTAATCTTCTCGCCCCATTTGAATACTCATAAACTACTTACCACCATAACATGAAGCTTTTTTACTTTACAGTCACTAAAGGTTTCATTGTTAACCTAGTTGGATTATTCCATATTGAAAAGAGTGTTGCTAATGCATCAGCCATCTAATTTTCATCTCTTGATAAATGTATAAAGAGACATTTGGTGAAGTTTTGCATTAAATTTTTCAAATAGCAAATGTAAGGCTTTAACTTTTCTTCCTTCAATTCCCACTCTTTATTAGCATAACTAATAACCAATAAGGAACCTCCATAGATGAACAAATCCTTTACCCTTACTGCTAAAGTTCTTTTATCCCATAAATACATGCCTTATACTCAGCTATATTATTTGTGACCATGAAATTTAGTTTTTTGGCCATCAGTATAGTTTCTTCTTTTAACGTAACACGAATCACTCCTAATTCAATTCCCTTATTATTCACGGCTCCATTAAAGTAAAGCATCCACTCCCGTTGCTCTATTACTACTAGATTCTCATTAAGAAACTCTAAATTCCATGATTCATCTCCATCTACTACATTCTAAGCTAGGAACTCTACTACTGCTCTACCTTTGATGACTTTTATGGTCATGTACTATTTATCAAACTCTGTTAAAAGTACTAACGATCATGACATTCTCCTAATCAAAGTAGGTTCTTGAAATAAGTACCTTAAAGGATCTATCTTTGAAATATCTTATACTTTATATGACTAGAAATAATGCCTAAATGTTCTTGTGGCCCAGATTATAACTAAGCATGTTTTTCCTACCAAATAATACTTCTCCTCATACTGTAAAAATTTCTTAGTGAGGTAGTATACTGCATGTTATATTCCATCTAGTTCTTCCTATGATAATATTGCCCCATCGTCTTCTCCTCTAAAGCTAAGTACAAAATCAATGGTTTACCCTATCTTAGTGGTTTCAAAATAGGTGGATTAGTCAGATAGTCCTTGATTATGTCAATTGTTTTCTAACACTCTTCATTCCACTTCACTAGTTAATTCTTTCTTAAGTGTTTGAAGATAGGATGACATATAATAGTAAGCTTTTTTGCAATAAACCTACTAATATATTATAACTTCCTAAGAAATCCTTGCACTTCTTTCTTAATTTTCGGTGTTAGCATCTCTTGAATTACTTTAATCTTGTTTAGATCCACTTTAATCCCTTTATGAATGACTATATGCCCTAACAGCTATCTTGAAGTCACCCCAAATATGAACTTCTTTGGATTAAGCCTCAAAATTTATTTCTCAATTCTAGCTAAAAATTTGTCTAAAGCCTTAAAATGTTCTTCTTTTATTTCTGACTTGACCATCATATTATCCATGTACACCTCCACTTCATTATGCATCATATTATAAAATAAAGCAGTTGCTACTCTTTAATAATTAGCTAATGTGTTCTTCAATTTGAAGGGCATTACCTTATAGCAATATGTACCTTTTTCCATAATAAAAGCAATCTTGATTTTGTCCATGACTACCATCATTATTTAGTTATAACTCAAAAATCCATCCATAAAGCAATACATTACACTAGATGTTGTACTATCAACTATCACATTAATATGGGGTAAAGGAAATTCATCCTTTGGGCATGCATTGTTCAAGTCCCTAAAATCAACACACATCCGAACCTTTCCATCTTTCTTGGGAAATGGCGCATATTTGCCAACCATTAAAGGTATTCTACTATATCAAGGAAATTAGCTTGAATTTGCTTAACAATTTATTCCCTTATCTTTTTTGTCCATTATGGTCTCAACCTATAAAGTTTTTGCTTAACTAGTTTAACTCCTAGAAATGTTGGAATGTGATTTTCTTCAATTTTCTTATCTAAACCTGGCATGTCTTTATAAGAAAAAGCAAATACTGCCTTTCTTTTTATTAATATTCTCTCAAGATTTTTGCTCTTTTCAAGAATTACATCATGTGATATAAAATATTCATAGGATGTTCATTCGTGCCCATGGTAAATGAATCTAGCTAAATGAAATTAATGTCAAACATGCATATACAATTAGTATTATAAAGCATAAAACCATTAGGATTGACATTACACATGTAAGCCAAATTAAAATTCATGTAATTGATAACATGAAAAACAAAGTTCTTATCCTCTTAAAGATTGGACATTATTCCATTAGTTTCTTCATAAAAAAATATCACTAAAACTATTACTAATGATAGTAGCTAAATCCTATGGTGGCTCTTCTTTAAGTGGTAGATAAAATAGTTCCTCGACGGCCATCACTTGGATTTTCTTAGAAACTTTCTCAATCACCTTCTCCTTGTTGTCTCACACAAAGTTCTCAATGATATGTTCCTTAAAGATTTCAAACCCAAGAACTTCCACATCTATTATATTGATAAGTTCCTCTGTACTAAAGTAGAACTTCCCCTCCCCTTCTTTAACAAAACTCTCTTTTAGTGGCTTTATTTTCTATGGGAATGTCCTTTTACTACTTAATCTTATCTTCTTATAGTCTAATCCCTTTCTATTAATTTGGCTTCTAAAATTTAGAAACTTTGACATGTCTTATCAATTATTTCCTAATCCCTATCCTAGCTAATGCTGCATCTTCTTTATTATCCTTGCAACCCTTAGATCCATAAAAAATCCTAACTACCTAAAAACTAGGAGGAGCACTTATTTACTTCTGACTATCGAGTATTACTACTATAAATTTGCTAACACCAGCATTTATAGTCATAACTTCTCCTTTATAAGGGAATTTTATCTTCTGATGGACAGTTGAGAGCACTATCCTAAGGACATAGAACTAAGGTCTGCCTAAAAGTAAAGCATACATAATAGGGATGTCTAGTACGGAAAATTCCATAGTCAACTCTACAGGCCTAGTTTTTATAAGAGCTTGAAATGTTCCTTCTACACTTCTTGCATCATAAATTCCATAGTTGACTCTGTAGGCCCAATTTTTATAAATGCTTAAAATGTTCCATATACACTTCTTGTACTATCATCACAAGCTCTAATTATTATATATGATTTTGTCAAATCATCCACTTTTGGACCTAAATTAGGTAGAATTTGTAATGGACACACATTAATTCCAAAGCTATCATTCACCATTATTTAGTTGGTCCTTTTCCCTCTTACTTTAGCTAGAATAAACAAGGCTTTACTATGATTCCTTCCTTCTAAAGGTAAATCCTCATATAAGAATGTTATCACCCTATGCTTCTTTTCTGTAACCTCTGCCAATATAGTCTCGGGGGACGTAGTAGTTTCAATGTTCATTTTAGTTAAAGCTTTTATAAGAGCTTTCCTTTGAATGCTAGAATGCATCAATATTTCCCAAATGCTCACATTTGCCTTTGCCTTCTTAAGCTGTTAAAGTATTAAGTCATATTTCTACTTCTCCTTTATTTCTTCTTTATCCACTTGTTCTTTCTCTACTACTTTCTTTACTTTCTTTCAACTGACTTATAACTCAGTCCACACATTATAACCCTTTATATATTCATCTTCAGAACTATACCAAATGTCAATAGTGCTAATTGTTCAATCTTTCTTTCCATCCTTCCATACCTCAACCATGCATGTTTCTTTCTTGTCTAGTAGCTTTTCATCATCAAACTCATCACCCCTTCTTCCATCTATAATTGACTCAAAGGATACATTAAAGGAAGGTGACTCAGTGTAAAACACCATATAGTCAAACTTACCCAAAGGCTGGCTTAACAAATTTTTGACTCCTCTTTATTGTTGTTCAGGAGTCAAATATTCTTTAATCTTCTCCATATATTTAAGGGCATTAGCAGAACTCTTATTGGTTTTAATGTTTAGGTTCTCAAAAAAGCTTAACATTTCTTCTTCACCAATCCTGAGTTGATCATTATAGTTATTGAAGGAGGTACACTTCTGTAGTTTGGGAAAGGGTTATTTTTAGTGCTAGGGTTTAGACTTTGTTTTTTAGGGTTTGTGATTTTTCTAAAGTCTATAAGGTTTAAGGTGGATGTAAGTATCTATGGAATGTGTAATGACTTAATGGAATTTACAGTAACTGTTTAAGTCATAGCTTGGTACATTTAAGTTTGGTGGTTTGGAATAAGTTAAGGGTCAAAGCAAGCCTTTTGCATTAAGAATTCTAGGACTTTTGATAAGGGTTAGTTAAAGTTTGAGGATATTCGTGTTTATTAGACTGCATGGATATCTACAACTCGAGCAGTGTTTCCTTATTGTGTGCCCCTGTTTGATAATTTCTTCCTTCAGTACTTTTAATGCTCTTTTTCTTTTCATTCTTAATTTCCTCATATTGCAAACCATCATTATAAAGATCTATGAAAGTCTTGAAATTCATCATTTGTAACCTTTTAACCAAATTAGGTGACACATTTCTAATAATCATCCTAACCTAATCCTTCTTAGCCAGTTTAATTTTTTTATTAATCCTGCCTTATTCATGAATCTAGTTATAAAATCTAAAAATGACTCATTCAATTTCTATTTTATAAGCTCTAAATCCCTCATAGACACCTCCAACTTGGTGTTATGATCATACTACTTCAAGAAAGTAGTGTATAGTTCTCTTTAATTAGCTTGGATAGTTTTTCCAATCCATGGTACCAGTTTACAACTATATCCTCCAAAGATAGCATAAACAACCTTATGACCACTAATAAAGGAGCTTTAGTGGTACTCATAATAGTTGGGTATTGGCTAAGGTGTATCTTCAGATCTCCAGAACTGTTAAACTTATACAGTTGAGGCATCTTAAACTTATTTGGAAATTTATCCCCTTCAGTGCATAATATGTCATCAAAATCAACTGAATAGCTCATTCTCTATCCTTTCATTAGCTCTTCCATTTTAGACATTTTTTGAGCCAATGCTTACACCTGTTTGGACTCAAGGTCTTGCACTAGTTTGAGTAACTCTTTTTGTGCTTTCTCAACTTTATAGTTTTCAATATCCTCAAGTTTCACTTCCACATTAGGTACATTTCTAGCAAAATTCAAAGGTTGTACCCCAACATCACTATTATCAGCTAGAATGGCAATAGCAAGTGGAGCATCCATAATAGGTGGAATGGTAGTAATAAGAGTTATAACAGTAGTAGGTGCTGGTTCAGTTGTAGGGGGTCATACTAACCCAGTTAAGGCTTGTCTCAGTTGATCTTGCATTATAATCCTTATGTCATCCATCAATACTCCTTTGATGTATTCCAAGGTCTAGTTTCCTCCGTGTTGTTCCATTTCTTCAATTGTATGATTAGTTGGAGTTTGTGTTGCTTCTAAATAGAGTGGATTGATAGGAATCTTTTCTAAACTTTAAAGGATTTCTTTTGCTATTGACTCTGGACTCAAAGTGGTTCTCTCTAGTATGCCACCTCTCTATTTCCAAACATAAGAAGACCTAGATGAATCTATTATAGTTGCAAAACCAAGTGTTAGTATGATGCATGAGATGCATGTATGCATGATGTACGTGCTAAGCAAGGTTAAGTAATAAAGTCAATCATATACAATATCAAATGTTCCAACTTTATACCTTCCACACATGATTCAATGGTGAGTTTTTATTCCTAGGATTCTTGGTCTTGGCCTCAATATAAATAGGGAATATTGAGAACTATAGCAGATACCAAATCTCTTAAAGTAGTAAAAGCATAGAAATAACATTTGTAGGTATAAAAATAAAGTCCAATCTTTATTAGCCTAGATGGGCTTTTAAAGTATGGGCTTGGACCTTTATAGATAGAAATACCTTATGGCAATATACATAAGCAATTTAGGTAATCCTAGGGGAAGTTACTAGACCATTATATAAGCTTGGTCCAGTGGAAAAGTTAAGGCTCCCTTAACGAGATGCTTCCTATAAGGACTTGGCTTGCATACTAAGGTCAGGTGGGCCCAACATCTTTTGCTCATTTGGGAATAAGTGCTCCCTTTAATTACTTGGGTTAAAGACCACGGGCAGATTGGCTTGATTAAAAAAAAGGCTAAGAATGATGGTTAGCCAATCTACAATCCCATAAAGCTAATGGAATTATGGAACCATAACACAATGCCATCGGTTAATAAGGACATGCAAAAATGAATGCAAGAATAAAATAATTTTAAAGAACACAAGTAGAGTCAATATCTCTTATCTTCAATGGAGTCCCTACTATAGACGATGAGGTTTAGCATGAGTTTAAGTTTTTGGTAACCATGACACTATTTGAGTTAAGGACTCTTGGAAACACACTAACTGCTATCACATAAATAGAGCGTGGATATGAGGAGTCACCACCTAGCATAATAACTGGGACATATTATAAGTTATGGTAAATCGATTCCCAAAAAGAGAGTTAGCACCACATTTAGAGGATTCTGGGTACGGAATACTAACTTCGTTTACTCTCATGTTGTTTTAGAGTTACTTTATGAATTGCTATCTTATTGTCTATTTACATGCAATTTCATTTTAAACCATTATTTTAACAATAACTCTAAGGCAACTAGTCAATGAAAATCATACAAACAATGCATTTATTTAAACTCATAATCCATAAATTAGTCTAATCTACATTAATTTTAATTAAGGTTAGCTTATTCTACATGTTTTACTTACAAGTAAGCCTAAAGCTAATGGGCCTAATTCCGATTATATTTAATTTAAATGAGACTAAATTATTTATTACAAGAGAAATTTACCAAAAATGCCATATTTTAAAACTTATTTAGCAAAATGCACCCAATTTTCATTTATTACACTTTATCTCAACCCTTCTTCTTCCTTGCCCTTTTAAAAATTTTTGTTTTCTCTTTTACCCCTCTTTTATTTTCTCCTTTTCCCTCCTTTTTTTTTTTTTTTAATTTTTCCTCCTCTTCTTTATTCTTTTCTTTATTTTTATTTCATTTTTTCTTTTCTCTCTTTTTATTTATTTATATTTATCCTTATTTTTTCCTCTTTTTTATTTTATTTTTTTTTACCTTCCCTTCTTTTTTCTTTTCTTCTTTTTTATTTTATTTTCTCTTTATTTTTTATTTCTCTCCATTTTATTTTTTTATGTTTTATATTTTCCCTTTTTTCTTTATTCTCTGTTATCCTTATTTTTTCAATTTTTTTTTTATTTTTTCTTCACTTTATTTTTTTTCTTATTCTTTATTTTTTGTTTTTAAATTTGGTTATCATGACTGCTATATTAGCGATTTTATTCACCATGACTAGAATTTAAATTTCAAATGCATGAAGCTAGAAATATTTTTCATTTTAATTTCTATGTATAAAATGAGTAACATAATATCAGCCTATTGCATTTGAAATTTAAATTCTAGTCATGGTGAACAAAATCGCTAATATAGCAGTCATGAGGCTAATAATAAATTTAATAAAAAATAATGAAAAATATAATGGATTGTTTAGTATTGTTCATTAAGGTAAAATACAAGTGTAAGAAATAGTTTCATATATAGAAAAGAAACTTAAATATACAAAAATAAACAAAAAAAATTGAAATTGGATGAAACTAAAATTTAAAAAATATTTTTGAAAAAAAAGAGACATTCAGTACATATCTTACAATTTTAATTCATTATTAATATCATTTGATATATAAATAATTAAAAAAATATAATGAGATTGTTCAATATTCCTAAAGAAGCTTAATAAAAATGTAAGAAATCAGTATACTGATCATATATGGATAATTTACTGATCACATACTAATAATATACGATTAATATATTGATCATATACATAAAATACTCTATTATTTTTACTTTCTCTCTTTTATTTATTTTTATTTTTATTTTTATTTTTTCTTATTATCAGTTAGCCTTATTTTTTATTTACAATTTAGGGTTTTAAGGTTTGCAAATCAAAACACTAAGAAGGGCTCCGTCCTTAATAAAGCTTACAATTTGTTCATTGGTTTATTGAATTCTTATAGTTGTTGAGCAAAGTAACAAACATATATAGACTTGAAAATAAAAAAGAAAATGTACATGATAATCATCCAACCGAAAAGAGAACTTATTTGAATGGGGGCATCAACATAAATTAAAAATCACAAATAAAATTAATAATTTATTTTGTATAAATTAGTAAAGTTAATTTCTTATATTTGATCAGATAATAATCAGAAACGGATCATATATGGATCATATATTGATTAGATACGGAAAATACTTCATTTTATATTGTAATTATTAACCATATACAAAAAATACTTATTTTTTTATTGTAATTATTATATTTATTTTTTGAAAGTATTATATTCAATTGTTAAATATATAATATATATAAAAAAGTATTATATACTTTATTTTCCATTATATCGAATACTCCAAAATTTTGATTTTGTCAATTTAGAATACTTTTCGTTTATTGTATGTTTATGATACAATAATTTTGTATATGTTTTTGTCAATTTAGAATACTTTTCATTTATTTTATGTTTCTGATACAATAATTTTGTATCTGTTTTTTTCAATTGAGAATACGTTCCATATATATTACTTTTTTGATACAATATCTTAATTATAGTCATAATTAAAAAAAAAATGAAACAATTACTAGTTTTACTCAATGCAGAACAAAACCTCATAGGTGATGATAAATATATTCTATTATGGTATAAACTCTAAAACAATTAAATAATTATTTAACAAGATAATATTCAAGAAAATATAAAAAGTCTCTATATAGTCAATCCACAACAATCAAAACTAAAATAGAAGGTATGAAATACTAGGTCAAACAATACAAAGAAAAAGATAAATCTAGAACTACATAACTTCCACTTTGAATTATACACTTCTTTCATTAGCTTGCCCTTCACTTCCTAATCTCTAAAACTAAATCAAGGCACATAAATTCAACTTTTAAAAAAATATGATTGAATTAGAAAAAGAACAAACACCAATAAATAAATAAAACCATCAAACACCAAAAAAATTCTAAGTAAAACTTAAGATCTAGGCTATAACAATCAAATAACAAGAAAAAAATTATATGTAAAGAGAGGAAGCCACTCTTAAACCAAATAAAGAGAGGAAGTTGAGGAACAACTTTCACGATTTTATGAACTCTTGCCTCATGTTCACCATCATTCACCATTTTAATTTGAAAAGGCCAAGAGAATCTGCGTAATCAATTAACCAAAAAAAAAAAAAAAACTAAAACTTCTTATTAAAAAAAATTAAAACAAAGATAACAAACTAACACAAGTATCAATTACAGACTAATTTCATGGATTCAACAACAAAACAATAACAAATTCACCTCATTATAACACATGCAATGTTGAATTCTTGGTGTCATTAGTGCACTTGTATTATGCTCCTCCTTGAACATAGCTATAAATATATATAATTTAACATTCAGCCATCGGATTCACCAAGATCAACTCCTTCCTCTCCCCTTTTGTAATATTTCGAAAATAAGGAAAATAATTAGAATTCGTTTAGTCTCTAAAACATTTTTGTGTAGGTAAATAATAAAATCCCATAATCTTCACCTACCAGCTCTTCCACCGTTAAAATACAAAGCTTTCAAGTCAACAAATGTATAGAAACCAATAAATCTAATAATAGATAAATTCCAGAGATGAAAATACACCACTAAGAAAATAGTAAAAAAAAAACACAGAACGTTTAGGACCAAGATGATTTAACCCTACCAAATTTTTTTCTTCCTTCAATGTTGTGACCTCAATAGGACAACATTTTCAAGCAAACCCATCAAATAGACTAAACTGAAAAAAAACAAAGAAAAAGGAACTAATGGAGAATGGCTAACTTTCCTCATCCTCTTCCAAACATTGTAAAAAGGGGAAACCTTAGTTTTTCGTGCTGGTGTTGACATTGAAATATAATATAATTTCAATCATCTTTGTTGAGAATTGAGAAAAGGCAAGCAAGAAGATAATAATTAGAAAATGCATGCAAGAGGACAATAATTAGAAAAGAAGATGCAGTTACCATGAGAAGGTAAGCAAGAACAATCCAAAATGCTGCAATCCTGGCTGAAAATGAACTCCAAAATGAAGTGAATGATAGAAAGCCGAAGAATATTTTTGAGGCAACCCTCTCACGAAAATCCTTCATTACCAAGCCATGAAACAACATATAACGATGGAATATGCTCATCCACCCAACCCAGTTCAAATAGTTTAGCGTCACATGCCACTAATAAGCTAAATCCTCAACAAACTATCAATAAGTTTCTATGAATAAACAATCCTAAATTCAACTATCAATAAAAATAAAAATTAGAAAGGGAACCAATTTTTTTCTTTTAAAAAAAAATCGTTATCAAATAAGCAAATTCAATTTGAAATTCAAGAAAAGAAAAAAAAAATACAAGAAATTGATGCATAAAAGATAGCGAGATCATTACCCGTTAGTGCGTGATGTTCATTTGGTAAATTATTGAAGGTTTTGGGTTATTTATAAGCAACCCAAACCCAAAATTTTATTATTATTATTATTATTATTATTTGTAATTGGGTACTCTGCAAATATTTTAAAAACAAATCAAGAACAATAAAAAAAATTGATTTTTTAAGTTTAACCAAAGCTGAAAAGAGGAGAAGAAGAACCTTCGATCATGTAGGTACTGCGACGGTGACGGTGGCAGAGATGGAGGAGGCGAAGAGAGGAGCCTGAATGTTCTGCTGTTTACGTTAAATGACACGAGATAAATATTTTTTATTTTTACAGATATTTTAGTAAAAAATAAAAAGTATGTACATTTTGGTGAATGAGAGCCCTTTTTAGGATATTTATGTTAAAATCCTTTATTGTAATTCTAGTAAATGGACATAACTCTATAAATTATAAAATATTTAAATTAGTGGGTCTAATTCTTTATATTTTATATTCTAATTCTTCATATTTTATATTTTAAATGATATTAATTCTACAATTTATGAAAATGAGCTTAAATTAATAAGCTAATTCTAAATTCAAATTAATCTAAAGATGGGCCTCTGTATATATTAACTAAATTGATCTAAATTTATAATCTAAGGCATAGAATTTAATTAAGTCTAAACTTATTAATTAAACCTATTAATTTGCGGGGCTTAAAAAAAAAAGGGCCTAAAGGTTAAATAAATTCTAACTCTATTAAATATATGACCCTATTATTATGAGCTTAAAAACAATTAAAATCATAATTAAAATGGACAGGCTAAAAATAATAGGGAAAAAATAAATAAAGCCCAAATCACACCAAATAATAAAGAAAAAAAACTCATTTACTGTGTTCCTAATCTAATTTTTTTTGCAGGAAACCATCATTAATCTATTGCCACCATGATTTTTAATAAATTCACCAATTGAACATAATTTAGTAATCAATTTTAGTAAAAAAAAAAATACATAAAATAAATACTGTAACAGCCCAGATCAACCCGCATCAGATATTGTCCGCTTTGCCCAGGCCCAACCCGCAGCGCACGGTTTTAAAACGCGTCTGATGGGAGAAGGTATCCACACCCTTATAAGGCGTGCTTCGTTCTCCTTCCCAACCGATGTGGGATATCACAATCCACCCCCCTTAGGGTCCAGCGTCCACGCTGGCACACCGATCCGAGCTCCGGTTCTAATAGCATTGTAACAGCCCAGACCAACCCGCATCAGATATTGTCCGCTTTGCCCAGCCCCAGCCCACAGCGCACGGTTTTAAAACGCGTTTGATGGGAGAAGGTATCCACACCCTTATAAGGCGTGCTTCGTTCTCCTTCCCAACCGATGTGGGATATCACAATCCACCCCCCTTAGGGTCCAGCGTCCACGCTGGCACACCGATCAAAATGGGCCTCTTATTCCTATTTAAGCCTAATATAAATGGACCTTATCAAGATGAGCTTTTTATACTTATTTTACTTTATGGACCTTGATAAGTTGGATCTTTCAGGGTAAATTTTGGCCTATTAAGAATGGACTTTGGATTTATATAAGGAATTCACTACTTATTTGAACCATTTTGAGAGCTTTCATATGAACATTGGTCTTACCATCCCCTGTTGATGATTAAGGCTCATACAAAAAATTCTAGAAAGAGAAACTCACCATTAAACATGTGAGTAAAAGAAATAAGGGTGGAGATTATCCTTCTATAATTGTGTTTTGCTATGTGTAGATAGATCATGTGTTTCTTTTTCTTCTCTTTAAATAATAAAATAAAACGGACTTGCATATCATGGATAAATTCTAACCAATGGTGGATGCAGATATATATTTATGATAGGTTTTGACTTGGACATAGTCTAGGACTAGTCGTTTAGTTAGAACTCTTAGAGAAGCAGTGATGGCATGTGGTTTTGATCCTGAAGCTTTCAAGGAATAGTTGAAAGCAAAAATAGCCAAACAAACTAGTTTAATCATATGGGAGATGATGATAGAGATAATAGGACAAGCTAGATAGTAACCACCAGTAGAACCACCACCACCTTTAGATCTCAAAGCCAAAATTCTTGCAAGGAAACAAATAGAATATGATCTTAAAACTTTAGTAGTCGAACTAGTGAACTGATAGAATATGAATCTCTCTTATAATGACTGATTGGGCTAAGAGTACTATTAAAGCTATGGCTTAGGTATAAATGATGATAAAAGAAAAAGGGATTGATGCCCTGATGGATTATGCCGACTTGGATCTATATGGAGAAGATGATCCTTTACCCAGGAAGTTTAAATTTCTTAATATGAAGAAATACACTAGCATGATGATCCTCATTTGCATATGAAACAATATATGACTCACATGAAAACAACTGGCTTCACTAAGGCACATATTATGAAATAATTTCCTTTGCTCTGGAAGGGGCTCCTATCCATTGGTTTTATTATTAGTGATATTCATTAGGTCAATTATTTGTGATTATGTTTTCACTTTCTTATTTTATTAATAAAGAGGTATTCCATTATCATTTGATTTTATAATAATTATATGAATGGTCAATTCTTACTAAGGCCATCAAGTATGTGACTTGATAGTAAAACCCTTAGATTAAAATAAGAGTTCTATTCTAATTATCCATAGCCATTTATTCATTATATAAATATTAAAGTATTAAGGCTAGTATGATGTTGACTGATGGTTATGTTTTACTAATCATGAATATGAGATATTAAGTCAACTTATAGGTACATGATGAGAGATCATGTACTGGATTGACCCACTATGAGAATACTACATAGATTATTGTCATAAGTATTTCTCATCACAGTAATTTTATTTCTATCCTTTGACCTTGAAATCATCATGGATTTCTACATAGCTATTTTATATTTTGACATATTCTAACATTGTCTTTAACCGGATGATTAAATAGGATGTTGTTGGATATGAAATTAGTTATGTAAGGAATATGAGTAATTCAGAAGGAATTTATCCCTCATTAATATGAGAAAGATATTTATGGGCCTTTTGATCAGATAGACTGAAGGAAAATGCATGGCCATGCTGAAATGAATTGATAAAGAGTTATCATTTTCAGTCTACTTGGAATCAAGTCATAATATTGAACTATATAAGTATGACATTCTATGCCTTATGTTCAATTAAGATATCATGTGATAAAGGGACGATAAAATTCACTGTAATTAGGTTATGTCGGATTATTAACTTCACATGACTTGAGTAGTCATAATGTCTTGCTAGAGGCCATTTATGACTTGTAGGTCCAAATAGAGATTTAAGCCCACTGCCAATGTTATGTGAACCTACAGGGTCACACACTTAGAACAAGCCCAAAACAATTATGGGTTTAATAAGCCTAAAATAAACTCTGTGGAAATAAATAATTAAAGTGTTTTATTTATTTGTTTATTTATTTAAGATAAATGTTATTTTAAATAAATAAATAAGATATTATTTCTGATTTTTTTGAAAACAAAATCAGAATATAATAAATAGGAAATTACCAAAAGGTCATTAGTAGATGAAACCTTAATTGGAGTTTATAAATATATTATATTCTTTAGGGTTTAACTTACTTGTTTTTCCTACCTCCAAAGTCGTTTTCTCTCTTCTTAGAAAACAAATACAAAGTTTTTCTTTTGTTCTTAATTTGTGAGACAATCAAGAAAGTTGCTAGTACACACTCTATTTCATTTTTGTGAAGGGTTGTTCATGTGGATACCTATAGAGGATGCATCCTTGTGGAGACTTCTAGATCCGAACAACCAAAGAAAAAAGCTCGAGGTAAGGTGTCATTGGTGTGAACCTCCTCTCATCCTTTCAGAAAATCTTGCCTCTTCTGCATTTTGATGAGATTCTTGAAACCCTAGATTTAATTAAGTAGTTGAATTATATGGATCCATGTTTGGGAAAGTGATAAATTTTTAATTTTTCGCTGCATTTGTATTATAAAATCCCAACAATTATGCCTTGGAATCACACGTGCAAACTGATTGGAAGGAGTTGTGTGTCACATTTTAAAGTAGTATAGTTTTAACACCCAAATGGACATATCTCTCATAGAGATTTGCAAAACACTAAATAGCATTTCAATGAATCCTTTATTGATTACTTGACTAGATGGAGAGGAAAATTGGCACAGATGAGCAGAGATTTACCGAGGCTAATCAATTAGTGATAGAAATGGAAGGATGTGTCCTTCCACTTTCCAAAAAGCTAAAGGATCTTAGAATTCAAAATTTTAAAGAGTTGTATAGAATCAGGTTGCAAAAAGAATCTAACTTGGCCCAAGAGAAGAAATTCTTTAGTGGGAGATTTGTGGGCAAAAAAGCAATCAGTTTAAGCAACAATGTACAAATTAGTGCTATTAGACAACTGAGCAATAACGTATAGATTAATGCTATTAGACACTTCAAAGGTTTTTAAACTTGGGTAGGCACATGTTAAAAGTTTTAGAAAAATTAATAGAGAAGAACCTTCTACAACCTTTACCCTAATGACCACCCTTACCAAATACCAACCTAAAATTCTATTACAAATACCCTTAAGCCATTGGACATGATATTGATATTTGCACTTGACTAAAACATGAAATCCAAGACTTAATTGACTCAAGCAAGATCATCGACCTCGAAACCAAAAACCAAACACTCAAAATAACCCTTTCCCAACTACTAAAATGTCCTACTATAATACACACTCATTCTTATGATTAACATGGGTCTAACAGAGGAGAAAGTCTTAAGCTCTTTTATTGTTATCATGCCTAGCTTACCAAAAATGAACCTAAAGAACTGAATCAGAATGAGCAGCCTCTGGGGCTTAGTGTGAATGTCTTGGATAATTAGAGTTCTAATGTTGAAGATGGAGGATAGGTTGATCTATAGGAAAATAAAGAGAACAGGGAGAGTCAATTAGTTAAGAAAGTTGAAAAGAAAGAAAGATAAACCAAACCAGTTGAATCTAAACTGAAGAAGAAGGAAGAGGGTTCAAAAAGGGAATTGAAGAAAGAAGAGACTATTGCTAGTGTTTAGGAGTTGATTGTGTATTCTCGATATCATTATAAAGCACTGGTTCTAGCTTTGGATCAAAAGAAGATATGTAAAAGTTGTACTCTTAAGCATAAGGTTAGTTCATTAATGGAGATCCCCCAAGGTGCTATTATGTTTTCTAATGATGATTTGCTGTTGGAAGGGAGGGACCATCATAAGGCCTTATTCATTAAAGCCAAGGTAAAAGGGAAGCTAACTTGTTGCGTGATGGTGGATAATGGTTCTGCCATTAATATATGTCCATTAAAAATTCTACTAAAGTTAGGATTGACTTAAAATATTCTAAGGCAATTATCAAGGCCTATAATAATATGAAAAGGCTAATTGAGGAAAAATTTAGAGTATTAGTCAATACTGGACCTATTGAGAATTGGGTTAACCTACATGTGATTGACATTCCTGTGACTTTTATTATCCTATTAGGAAGGTCGTGGTTTCATCCTTTGGGTGGTGTGTCATCCACCATCCATTAGAAGTTAAAGTTCCCACATAAAGGCAATGTCATTACCATCTCATCGAAAATTGAGGCCACCGTGGTTGCTTTAAAGCTAGCCCCTAAGGAGATTCCCAAAAGCCTAAGTTTCAAAGTATGCATGATTTACAAGGATGAGTTAGATAAGAAAGTTGTGAGCATGATGAAGAACATGAAGTTCATGTCTAGCTTGGGGCTAGAAAAGTGTTATAATAAGCCTCCTAAGTTCATGGAACCAAAAGTCCTTATTTTGAAGAATGGGATATGTTTACTAAAGAAGGCATCAGTTATCCATATATGTGGACTCCTAAACATCTTATAATGGTAGGAAGTGATTTTTGGATTTAAGATATTCTAAATATGTGAATAGGGTGAAGAAAACTACTAATGAGGAAAGTCTTACGGAAGAGTTGGTACTGGCTGAAGAAGAATCTGATGAGGTCATTGCTACACCAAAGTTGAATGACATCGTTAATCAGAACAAGGAGCTAGATTTCAAGGCTTATGTCCTAAATTCTATCATGGATCTTTTTTTTTATGCTAATTTTGGTGTCTCTCTTTCTACCTTGTTTAAAACTAATGACTTGTTCTTTTATAAAGTTAATACAATAAAGTCTAATTTTGCTTATTTGTGTGATTTGTTTCCTCATGGTTATTCTGTTTATGATAATCATTTCAAGCATATATTTAACATTAATTATATGCAAACTAAATCATTTAATTTAGGCACAAATGATAACCCTAAGAATATACTGATTACTTTTGACTTAACTCATGATAAGAGAGAAAAAATGAAATAAACATTAAAAAGAAGACATAAAGTATTTGCTTAGGACTACGACGATATGCTTGGAATCAATAGAGATATCTTAGAATATAAGATCCCTACATATACCCACATATCACCAATAAAGCATAAGAAGAGGAGGTTAAGGTCGAAAAGGGCTTTTATAGTTAGACAATCTATGTGATTTGCAGTTGGAAGCTGTGGTTGTTGTGATTGGAATAAGAGCTTGTGAGCGACTAACTGACCATGAAGATCATGAAAATTTGGTGGTTCAAGACACTGTTGTAGTGCAATAATTATCCCATTATATTCTACACTAAGCTTGTGAAACACAAGAGAATTAAATTCAAAATGAGAGACGGGTTGACCAGCGAGAGTTAATGAGTCTTTGGATAGATGATGCAGTTCAATATGCAATTGTGTTCTCTGGGCATACCAAAGGCCAATGCAAGAGCATGCCAAACCTTTGAAGTTGTTGATAACTCGATAAGGTGAGGATATATTTCCTCTGAAATAGATAATAACAACCAAGAAAAGAGAAGTTGATCTTTAGCAAAATAAGAAACACATTTTGGGTTAAGTTCATTTTGATTGGTTGATGAATTTAGGATTTCTTTCGGTAGTGGAGCTGTGGTACCATCTAAAATCCCATAAAGATTATAGAAATTTAGGTGTAAATTATAGTTTCCAAGGAATATAATTTTTGGAATTTAATTTGATGGAGAAGGATTGTTGGATATGGGTAGGTGTATTTGTAGAAGAAGGTAAAGGAGAGAAAGGAGAGGGAATAGGTACATAAAGAGATGAGGTATTAGATGTAGAAGAAGAAGAAACGAAGGTTGGGGATGAAGTCGCCACTATAGGCTCTGATACCAAGTTCAAGTTTGTAAAGAATGGTGTTCTCTATTAAGAATCAAATCTATTAAAATGTTTACAAGAGCTGATATGATACATAGATACACTAAGAGATTAACAACTATAACAACATGATAAATATAGTAAGAGATTAACAACTATAACAACATGATAAATATACAAAACATAGCATAACAACTATTGAGTATATAGGTTATCTATTGGCTTGACAAGGCCTAAATTAATTTTAAAAATAATTAAAACATAAAATCCAAATTTAAAAGCTCAATAATTAACTGAGTTAAAACATAATGTGGGCTTAGGCTAAAAACACACAAAAGTAAACAAATATGTCCAAAAACATAAAAAATACTAAGACTATCAAATAGAAAGATCAAACAAGCAATTAAATGATTTCTTCTAAAAAACTTAATCCATGAAACCTAAAAATTAATCTATTTCCCTCACTGATTTTATTAAGGTTTACCAAATGAATCTAATTTACTAATCATTTTTAAAGTGTAGAAAAACAAAGATCTCACTATATTTCCCAGTATTAGGGCTATTAAAACCTACGTGAATCAAAAGAAAAAAATAAATAAAAATATATACAAACCCAATAAAAACAAATATGCTATAGAAAATAAAAAAAATACAAAATGATAAAAATAAAATGAATCCTAAAACTACATGATTTATGCAGGATTTAATCCATAGCATGCCATGGATCCTCACTGGGTTTTCCGTAGTTCAATCACATCTTCACCAAAATCAAAGAAACACAGAAAAAATAAAAAAAAAAAGGTTAGAAAGCAATATAAAATCAAAATAAAAAGAAAAAGAAAAAGAAAAAGAAAAGAAGAAAATGATGGAGTGTAATGTTGTTTGATTGCTCCTCAGAGGGTCAATTCACCGTATTTTGGAATAGGATATGTAAAATTTGATTCTTTTTCTCAGGCTTGATTGATTTTTTAAGAATAATAAATTTTTCATCTCAAAACTCTATGCCTTTCAAAGCTTTTTTTTTTGTGTTTCATTTTTCTTTCAAAAGCTCTATATGTTATTTTTTTTCGAAAATAAGAAGAAGAAGAAGTCGAGTTGAAGAAAAAGCCCCACCCCCTCTGTGATTTTTTCATTCACTTTTTTTAAAACCCCATACCAAATCCACCTTACATAACAAGAGAAAAAATAAGAGATTTTTTTCTAAATTTTGAAAGTAACAAATCTCCTAATAATATGATATTATTAGGGTTTTATTATTATTATTATTATTATTATTATTATTATTATTATTATTATTATTTTTCTTAGACCAATGAAAAAAGAAAAATTATTTTCAAAAATCAAAATTCATTAAAAATGAAAAACACACCAATTAGAATTGTAGATTTTCGATTGAAATTCTATAATTCAGATCATAATTGTAGATTTTCGATCGAAATTCTAGATTTTTGATTGAAAATCTATAATTCTGATTGGCAATAAATTTTTTTAACATTAAATTACAAAAAGACCCCTAAAATAATTAAAAATTGTTCCATTAAGTCCCTAAGGAAAACATCACAATCAAGTCCTTAAAAAAACTGCACTTAAGCCCTAAGATCCAAAAATCAATAATCATAGATCTATTTATAATAAATTTTCATCATTGAGTCCTTTATCTCATCCACACTTGACCATCTTGAAACTCGGTGATTACAGTTGCCCCCCTTTGTAGTTATTTGCTTGACAAATTGTGGCAAAGTAAATAAGCACACAATTTTAAAGGAAAGAGTCAGAACATTTACATGTCTACTGTGACTATGCATGACACTATGTTGTGTTGAATGAAATTTAAGAAACATTAGAATTTCCAATTGTGATGCTATCACTATGTTCAGTGAATAGCAATTGACACTGTGTTTAGTGCATTTTGGAGGCAATCTATAGTTCTGGAGGAACATATAGCAATGATACTGTCACTGTGTTCATTGAATAGCACTTGACATTATGTTCAGTGTATTTTAAAAATAGGCTATAGTTTCAATAGAACATATAGCGATATTAGAACTATAGGGATGATGTTGTCATTATGTTTAGTGAATAGTGATTGACACTATATTCAGTGCATTTTGAAAGCAGGCTATAGTTCTAGTGGAATATAGTGATGATGTTATCATTGTGTTAAGTGAATAGTGATTAACACTGTAGGGCGTTTAACGATTGTGATTTTTACTGTATTCTCTATGGGACATCTAGTGATCATGATTTTCACTATATTTCCTATGGGACAATTAGTGAAAATATGTTATAACTATTGTGTAGTGTCTAGCTAATTGTATTATAGTTCCTATGGAACATCTAGTAACTATGGTTGAAAGTTTTGCTACATTTCCTATGGAATGTTAGCAGAAATATGCTATAACTATTGTGTAGTGTCTAGCAAATTATGAGTTTGAAAATTTGGGTTATGGATATTGTGTAGCATATAACTGAGTGATTTTAAAATTGTGTTATAGCTACTGTATGGCATATAACAAAGTGAATCTGAAATTTATGTTGTGTATGCAAAATGAAAAAATCAAGGTGGAATTTTATGTTGACTAGGATTTTGAGTTGATCAATTGAGTTGACTAGTTGGATTTTTTGCTGATCATCTTTGAATTTTATTGATTTACTCTGATCAACTGCCTCTTTTGCTTGCTGACTTTAATTAACTTATTGGAGCTAGTGCTGATTCCACATATTAGGTTTATCTTCTTCTTCTAGACTTGCTATTCCTGAAGACTTATTGAAGTTAGTTCAATATGATAATTGTTATAAAAGGTACTTTCTTTGAAAATTTATGAGAAAATTCATTACTTTATCACAAGATAGTGTGCACTCAATGAATCTCACTATTTTTTATTTTCATGACTATCATTTATTTGAAAGTCATAAGAGTCAAATGTATCATTAACCATATTATGCTGAGAGCATATTATTTACCAAGTAAAGAGCTAGCTTCCGTACTCAAATTCAGGGAGAATTTGCTAAACAAAACTCATGGAAATTAAGCATGAACATATTAAATTTTAAGTATCAAAATATTCTTTAAGTTATTTTTATATTTTCTTCCTTATCTAAGTATTCCCCTATCTTTCTAATATTACTCAGTATGGATACCATTGGAAAGGTCCTTTGGATACTCATACTCTTACAGAGTATTAGAGTAAATAGAGTAACTTTTAACATTGTCCTCTTTTAGTATTCCCCAACCTTTCTTATATTACTTAGTGTGGATACCGCCAAAGGTTCATATTGATACTCTTACTCATTTTTTAGTATTGGAGTAGATTGTGCTTACTCTTATTTTGATCCTCCTCTTAGTATTCCCCTACCTTTCTCGTATTACTTAGCATGAATACCATCAAGGGATTTTATACTCATACTAATTTCTAAGCATTGGAGTACATTATATGCACATTTATTATTCAAAAGACTGAAACAATACTCTAAAATTCAAGCAATTTATGCTTCAAGTCCATAAATTTTGTTTTTGCATTTTCTTCCCCTTATTCAGGTATAAAGTGAGCATTAAATTGATTAAAGTTTATAAACTCTCAACACAAAGCTAGTAACTGATCATCTGAATTCTATAAGGCTAATAAAAGAAATTTATTAAGATTAAAATTAATGAGATAAGTTTTTCACACATGATCTTATGAAGTGAATGAATTTCCTTTTAATTTGTGAATTTTATGATTGAGATGCACTTCATTGTGAAAACTAAAGAGATAAAGTTGTGTTATTTCCTTTTATGCTTTGTTAGGGTATTTTCTATGTAAGGTGATATTCTTATAAGCAATTGGCATTTGCAATCTTGCTTGTTCTTATTATTGTGCTAGTTCTCTTCTTGTTCTTCATTTTTCATTTTTCCTACACAAAATACCACAAGTTAGTAAAGTTTATTTATACATAAAGAAAATTTGTTAGAATGGAACACTGTTCTTTTTCACTCTTCCCTTTCGATTATGATAATGATGTCTCTGATCACACGGTCATGATACTCCACCATTGAAGTTATGGCTTTAAGTTGTGTTTGTATTTTTGCCATTCCATTAATGCTATGGTAGATGGCTTCGTTTCTCCTGTTGACATCTCCTATAAGAAGGTGCAAGATTTAAAGTTCTTATTTTATGATCAAATAATTTTTCAAATTCATTTCAAGTTTCAAAGTGCATCCTTCCCTTTTTAAGGTTGACAAATGTATCGTTGGTATGCTGGACCTTCTAATCAGCAATTGAGAGAGGTGTTTCAAGGATTTGATGCTCTTTTTTTGTTTGAGCATTCTCATGGCTATCAAAGATACATTCAAGAGCATTTTTTGGAGCAAATTCCTGTTGACCCATCTAAGATACACCTGTTTTTTGCTACTCTTCATGTTTTGATTGTCTTTTGCATTAATAGTTCATAGGAGTAAGTTTTCCTTTTGTTAAGACTCTAGGTGGTGCTTCAGAAAAGGCTATAGAGATGGATGTTGAGTCTAAAGAGCTTGAGCCTATTACCCATCATCCTAAGGTTGCATGAGAAGAGGTTTTTTTAATAGTATTGGCCTACCTATTTTACTATGTCAGATACTTTACATGTGACTACTTTCCTACACTTTTACAATACTAATTTTGAATGTTAATAGCAAAGTAATTTTTTATAGGCTTAAAGTCTTTTATTATGCAGAGCAAGTATATTACAACAAATGTATGCAAGTGTATGCATGCTATGTATAATATGCATGATCTTAATACATATTTTGTTTGGAAGTGAGCTATGTTGTTGATCTTGGAGTGTAAAAATGAGGTGAATATCTTATAGGTTTGAGCTTTGAATTCTTCATTGTTAGTAATTTTAATGTTAGAGCTTCTGATACAGTTTATTAGATAGATGACTAGGCTAGCAAGTGGAGTCTATGGCTTGACACTAAAGCCTATAATTGATCGATGCACTGTTGAACTTTTGTTTTTGCTATTGCTTTTATTGTATAATAACTGATGTACTTGTACGCTTGTAGTTTACTTCTTTCTGCCCCTAAAACTCTTTTGTTAACTTTTATACTTTAATGTTCCATCTTTAATCTTTGAATGCAAATTGACTGTTCTGCCCCCAACTTGCCCTTAAAGCTACAATTTGCCCCCAGTTTCATTCTAAAATCATTCATGTTATCCTAGCAGTCTTTTTCCTTTATATGTATAAGAGACCTAATATATATATATATATATATATATATATATATATATATATATATATATATATATATATATATATATATATATATAAAGCTTAATGCTTATGCAATGATTGATGATAATTAGAAGGTATGGGTTGCAATGCAAGTTATTGAGCCACTTGGATTCCTAACGTATAAGGGGACACTAGATTTACAAATAAAATCATAAGGGGGTGACAAGAAGAGAAAATATAACTAAAAAAGGTGATCTCATAGCTCTGATTTTAGCTTTCATTATGTTTTGTCTTTCTATTGAGTTGCTTATGCTATATGATAAAGATGACTATGCAATATTTGAAAAAATGTTAGATTCAATTTTACTCATTCAGTAGGGCAAAAATGAGAATATTTATTACATCACATGATACAACTCCTATTATTAATTAGTCCTTTTAGATTTTTTGACAGAATATATTTCTCTCATTTTTATCTCTCTAATTTTGTCTAACTGTCCTTTTATGAATTTTCTAATTAACAAGACCCATTTTTTTCTCTTTTTTTTTTCCTTTTCTTCCCTTAAATTTTCTTCCCTTAAATGTACTTTAAATTTGCATTTGTGCTCAAGCTGAATGAATCTAATTGAATTAAATTTTTATATCAAACATGCAGATGCAATCAATATCATAATGCACAATACAATAAAGATGCACATTACATAAGTATGCATGATCATAATTCATATCATTGATCAATAAAATAAAAATTTCTAAAGAAACCAAAATTTTATTCAAGGAAGACAATAAGAAAATTTATTTCCTATTCTAGATGTTAAGGATGCTAAGTCTCATAGTGGTTGTCCTTCAAGTGGCTGATATAGTAACTATTCCTACATTTCCTCATCCTTGTTGTCTTGCACTAGGTTCTCAATGAACCCTAAAAGGGATTAAAAGTGCAAACATGGAGTTGAATATGAAGAATTCAAGCTAATTAGCTTAATTTCCTATTTTGAAATTCATTAGCTTGATTGGACAAAATTTGAGTTATTTTTCTATTTTGGAGTCAATAAGGAAGATTCAAGAAGATTCTAAAAGATGTGAGAAGATTTAAGGATATTTCAAGTCAAAGTCAAAGTCAAAGTCAACTAGTCAATAAGTCAAAGTTAAGGGTCAATGGTCAACATGTAATATGGCATGTGACATGGCATGCTTCAATGCTTAGTTGTCATGAGTTGTCATTTTGCTTAGTTGTCATGAGTTGTAATGAGTTATCAATTTTGACTTTTAAAAGATGAGTTGTCATTAATTGTTATTAATTGTCATATTTTGAAGGAAATCTTTTTAATTAAGGATTTTCCTATATAAGCATCTTTGGGAATAAGGAAGAAAACCTTTTCCTTCAAGGGTTAGGTTGTTTACATGCCTACATAAAGGCTACACATATTATGCACGAATTTAGGATGTATTTTTTACAATTTTAATCAATTAAGTGAGGTTTTCCCTTAACTTTCTTCTTTTGAAACTTTGCAAGTTTACTTAAATTGTTTCACATCTACCTTTCATTACAATTGTTAGGTTAGACTTAGAATTATGTGATTGTTCATCTTATAATAGCTAAGTATCTTGCTTCAATTTAATAAGCAAGGGGTTTAGCTCCATCAACACAACCTATCCTTGATGATCCTTGGGCCAGATTTCAAATTTTGAGGCGCGTTCTATCTCTATTATAGGTAGGGTTCATATTAGAATCTTCTTGGTTGTTGAACAACATGCACTTCCATAACTTAGCTAGTACTTCCTTACTATGTAACCCCAGTTAGTTAGTTCCTTGTTCTAGTAGTTCTAGAGCTCTTTTTTTTCTCACTCTCAAGTTCCTCAACTTGCAATTCATCATCATAAAGGTTTATAAAAGATTTAGGGTTCATTATTTATAACCTTTCAACCAAATTAGGAGACACATTACGGAAAATCATCCTAACTTAATCCTTTTCAGCCAACTTATTTTTCATTAATCCTACATTGTTCATGAATCTAGTGAGAAAATCAGAGAAAGATTCATTAGGTTTTAGCTTAGTTACTTTCAAATCCCTAATAGATACCTCCAACCTAGTGTTGTAATCATGTTGTTTCAAGAAAGTAGTACATAATTCTCTCCAATCAACCTAGACAGATATTTATAACCCATGGTACCAGTTCACAGCCATTCCCTCCAAGGATAATACAAACAACTTAGTGACTACTACTAATAGGGCTTTAGTGGTGCTCATAATTGTTATATACTAACTAAGGTGGATCTAGATCTCCATTTCCATTAAACTTTTACAATTTGAGCATTTTAAATTTCTTAAGCAATTTATCTCCTCCCATTTGCAATATATCATGAAAATCAAATGAGTATCCCATGCCTTGTCCTCTTATCAACTCTTCCATCATGGACATTTTTTGAGTCAAAGCTTGCATCTGCTTGGACTTATGATCTTGGACTAGTTCAAGTGAGTCCCTTTTTGGCTTTCTTTACTATACAATTCTCAACATCCTCAAGCTTCACTTCAGCAGCAAGTGGATTTTTAGCAACATGTTGGTCTCCAACATTGTCTATAGGAGTAGGAGTGATAGATACAAGTGTAGGAGCAGTAGATGGAGCATTTTCAGCAGTTGGAATATCTATAACATTAGGTACTTGTTCAATTATAGGTGGTAGAACAGTAGCAATAGGTGGCATTAATTAAGCTAAGGCTTGTTTCAGTTCATCTTGCATTGTCACTGTTATATCATCCATCAAAGCTCCCTTAATGTCTTCTAAGGTCCAATTTCCTCCTTATTGTTGTTCCATCTCTTCTATTTAAGTTAGTGTGGCTTTTAAATAAAGTGAGTTGATAGGACTCTTTTTTAATCTTGAAAGGACCTCTTTAGCTATCAATTTTGGACTTAAATTGGTTCTCACTAGTTTGCCACCTTTTTGATCCCAAAGATAGGAAGACCCGAATGAATATATGATGGATAAAAAATGAAGTGTTAGTATAATACATGTATGCATGATGCACATGCTATGCAACAAGTAGCAAGTAGCAAGTTAAGTAAAGTAATAAGTCAAGTGTCTAACATACATATTTCTAACCTTATTCCTCCCACACATGAGTTCAATGATGAGTCTCTTTTCCTATAATTTTTGGTCTTGGCTTTAATATCAATAGGGGATATCAAGAAGTGATGTGCATGTCAAATCTCTTAAAGCAGTAAAGCATGGAAACAACATTTCTAAGTATAAAAGTTTAGCCTAATCTTTATTTTCCCAAATGGGCTTCTAAAGTATGGGCTTGGGCCTTTATAGATAGAAACACCTCATGGTAACATTCACAAGCAATTTGGGTAATACTAGGGGAAGTTACTAGGCCTCTACATGAGCTTAGTCCGATGGAAAAGTTAAGGTTCCCTTAATAAGATGCCTTCCTTCAAGACTTGAGTTACATGCCAAGGTCAAACGGGCCTGGCATCCTTTGCAAACTCAAGAGAAGACTACCCCCCTTTAGGACTTGGGTTACAAAATCTAGTCGGATGAGCCTGGTAATCTCTCTTGAACTGAGTTAAGGCTAAGAGTGATGGTTAGCCAAACTATAACTCCATGTAGTTATTGGGATCATGGAATCATACACCAATGCCATCAATTTATAGGGACATGCAAATGAATGCAAGAATAAAATAATAATTAATAAAATGGTTCTAAAGAACACAAGTAGAATCAATATCTCTTATCCCCAATGGAGTTGTCACTATAGACGGTAGGGTTTAGTGCACGTCTAAGATTCAGCAACTATGACACTGTTTAAGCTCAAGGTTCTCGAGAACACACTACTATATTAAAAAGACATAGCGTGGAGATAAGGAGTTGCCACCTAAGGTAATAACTGGGACAATTCGAAGATGGTGGTTACTTGATTCTCTAAAAGAGAGTTACCACCATAACTAGGAGATTTTGGATATATAATACTAACTTCTTTCATTCTTTTGTTCATTTAGAATTACCTTATTACTTACTAAATTATTCCCTATTTACATGCAATTTCATTTAAACCCTAATTTAGCATACATGTAACTCTAAGGCAACAAGTCATGAAAAAGCATACAAATAATGCATTCATAAAGTGCAACATTCCTAAATTAGTCTAATCTACATTAATTTTAATTAAATGAGCTAAAGCTACATTTTTTATCTACAAGTGAAATAGAGCTAAAGGTGGGCCTACATTTCAAGTTAATTAATGAGCCTAAATTTACTTGTTTTACTTTTTAAAAGTAAGCCTAAGTCTATTGATTTTATGGACAATTGATTTGGATTTAATTAGTAGGATTAAGTCTAAATTAATTTTAATTTTAAATGAAATGAGCCTATATCTATTTATTTTAAAAGAAATGAATTTAACAAGCTGAGCTGGGATAAAGTTAATTTTAATTAAACTAAAGTGAGTCTAAGTCTAAATTAAACTACTGGGCCTAAATTAATTAAAACATAAAATCCAATTTTGAAAGCTCATTAATTAAGTGAGTTAAAACATAACGTGGGCTTAAGGCTAAAACACAGAAAAAATAAACAAATAAGCCTAAAAACATAAAAAATACTAAAATAATCAAATAAAAAGATAAAACAAGCAATTAAATTATTTCTTCTAAAAAACTTAATTTGATTTCATACAATCAAAAAATTAATCTATTGCCATCATTGATTTTATTAAGGTTTACCAAATGAACTCTATTTTACTAATTTTTTTAAAGTGTAGAAAAATAAAGATCTCACTATATTTTCCATTACTAGGGCTATTACAACCTATTTGAATCAAAAGAAAAAAATAAATAAAAATATATACAAATGTAATTAAACAAATATAACATAGAAAATAAAAAACACAGAATAATGAAAAAATGAATATTAAAACTATGTGATTTATACATGATTTTATCCATGGCGTTCCATGGATCTTCACTAAGTTTTCTTTAATTAAATCACATCTCCACCAAAATCAAAGAAACACAAAAATAATAAAAAATGGTTAGAAAGTCATATAAAATCAAAATCAAAATCAAAATAAAAGGAAAAAGAAAAGAAGAAAAGGATGGAGTGTGATGTTGTTTGATTGCTACTCAGAGGGTTGATTCACCATGTTTTGGAATAGGATCCACAAACTTTGATTCTATTTCACAGGCTTGATTGATTTTTTAAGAACAGTAACTTTTCCTTCTTAAAACTCTGTCTTTCAAAGCTTTTTTTTTTGCCTTTCTTTTTTCTTTTAAAAGCTCTCTATGTTATTTTTTTCAGAAAGAAAAAGAAGAAGAGGAGTCGAAGAAGAAGCCCCACCCCTTTTGTGATTTTTTGTTGGATTTTTTTAAAACCCCAAACCAAATCCACCTCAAATAACTGCAGATAAAACTAGAGATTTTTGTTTCAAATTTTGAAAGTAATAAATCTCCTGATAATATGGTATTATCAGGGTTTTTTCATTATTATTATTTATTATTTATTTTAGACTAATGAAAAAATAAGAAAAAATATTTTCAAAAATCAAAATTCATCGAAAAATGAAAGATGTTGATAAGAATAGTACAATTCTGATAGAAATTGTAGATTTTCGATCGAAATTGTAGATTTTTTTAATCGGAATTCTATAATTTTGATCGTAATTGTAGATTTTTAATAAGAATTCTAGATTTTAGATAAAAAGTCTGTAATTTCGATTGGCAATAATTTTTTTAACATTTAATTATAAAAAGACCCTTGAAAGAATTAAAACTTTTTTAATTAGGTCCCTTAAAAAGTTGGAATTAAACCTTGAGATTCAAAAATCAATATCCATAGAACTATTTATAACAAATTTTCATCATTAGAGTCCTCTATCGTATCCACACTCGACCATCCCTAAATTAGGTGCTTAAAAATATAATGGTAAAATCTCCCACCATAGAAGGGCATCTTAAAGCCTTAGACAAGTTCCTTGTGAGAGCTAAAAAGTACAATCTCATATTAAACCTGAAGAAGTGTGTTTTTACGGAAACATTTGGGAAACTACTAGGACACATCATCGGTCATAAAAGGATAAAAGTGGACCCAAACAAAGTTAAAGCAATCAAGGAAATGCCTACACTTAGAAATGAAAAAGAAGTTAGAGGATTCATTAGGTGATTGTACTATATTAGTAGGTTCATAACTAAATTGACTACTATTTATGATCCAATCTTTAAGCTTCTAAAGAAGAGTCAACTAGTGATCTGGGATGATAAGTGTTAACAAGCTTTTAAAACCATTAAGAATTATTTGATGAATCCCCTAGTCTTATAACTGCCAAGGCTGGGAAAGCCCTTAATTCTTTATCTGGTAATTAAGAAGGATGCTATAGGCATAATGTTAGTCTAATAAAGTGAAGGGAAAGTTAAGCATGCATTATATTACTTAACCAAGAAACTTTTACCATATGAATCCAACTATAGCTTAGTAGAGAAGACGTGCTTAGTTGTAATTTGGGCAACTAAGAAGCATCAACATTATTTTCAATCTTACAGAGTGTAAGTAGTCTCTAAACATGATCCTCTTAGATACTCTAAAAGACTCTCTCACTAACAAGAAATTTAGCCAGATGGTTAATTTTGTTCACTAAATTTGACGTAGACTACATAGTAATGAGAGTAGTGAAGGGGAGAGTAGTAGCATACTTTTTGGCTTAGAATCTAGTAGATGACGAACATGAGTGGGAGCTGGAGTTTCTAGATGAACATTTAAGGAAATAGAGGTCTAGGGTGCAAAATATATTTTGATGGAGCTATCAATAATAAAGGGGTAGACATTGGTGTAATTCTGAACATCCCAGAAGGAGAGATTATCCTAATGGTGAAAAGACTAGAGTTTAAGGTGACAAATAATTAAGCTAAATATAAGGCCTACATTTTTTTATGGGAGGCACTTCGAAATGTGGGGATAGAAGATGTCGTTGTGTATAGGGACTCGATACTAGTTGTAAAGCAAGCTTTTAAAGAATGGGAAGCAAAAGAGGATAAGCTACATCTAAATTTTGACTGCTTAAGAACTATTTTGTTATCTTTCACCCACTGCAGGTTTGATCATTTACCCAAGATATAAATCAATTAGTTGATGCTCTAGTTACTTTAGCTTTAGTATAGGAAAGTGGAACCAATAAGTGTCAAGCCCCTTTTTTTAGTTAGATCCTGAAATCCTTGTTATGAGGAGATAAGGGTGATGTCGATTGATATTCTTGAAAAGCCTTAGTTTCATAATTTATAATAGTATTTGGAAATATACCAATTCCCTTGAGGATGCTAATAAGAAAGAAAGAATGTCCTTGAGTATGTTATTATAATATTTCATTAGCTACAATGGGATGTTGTATAAAAGGATGCCAACTAGGATTCACCTGAGATGTGTTGACAAAGATGAAGCCCAGAACTTATGGAAGTAGTGCACAAAGGAGTATACAAGCCACATATAAATAGGATAGTCCTAGAAAAGAAGATAACAAGACATGGTTACTTTTGGCTAAGCATGGAAACATACTATATTAAGTTTATAAAGAGATGCCATAACTATCAGGCCTATAGGGATGTTAATCATTTTTCGTCCATGAAACTTCAAGGAATGACTTCTCCTTGGGCATTTATAGTCTAGGAATTAATATTATAAGGGAGATAAGGTTGAGAGCATCAAATGGTTATCAATACATTATGGTGGCAATTGATTATTTCTCTAAGTGGGTCGAAGTTGAATCTTATACCACTATAGGCTCGAAACAAATGACAAGGTTCATAAAGAAGAACATAATTTGTAGATATGGACTACCTCACCATATTTTCACTAATAATAGGGTTCATTATTGGGTAAAGATAAAAGAATACAAGATCGAGCATCATAGGTCATCTCTGTATACGCCACAAGTAAATAGGGTGGTGGAAGCTGCAAATAAAAATGTAAAGAAGATCTTAGCTAAAATGATGGAGAATTACCAAAATTGAGTGGACTATCTACAATTTGCATTATGGGGATATAAGACTACTTCTAGGACATTAACTATGGTCACTTTATATTCTTTGGTATATGGGTGTGAAGCTATATTGCCAATAGAGGCTGAGATTCGATCTATAAGGGTTCTATTAGAATCCAAAATCCTTGAGTTCTAATGGGTGGAAAGCCAATTGGCATAGTTGATGCTATTGGATAAGAAGAGAATGAAAGCTATATTTCACTCATAACTATATCAAAAAATAATGGCTCGAGCCTATAATAAGAAAATAAAGTCAAAAAATGTCAAATAGGGTGATTTAGTGTTGAAACTCACTATGAAAATCATGACTAACCCACTAGGTAAGTTAAAGCCAAAATAGGTTGGTCCATACATAGTTAAGGAGTTATTCTTTAAAGGTGTTATTATTCTATCAGACCTAGAAAGAAATGAATTTAGAGAGCCCATTAACTTGGATAAGCTTAAGAAGTACTTTCTATAAAGTCTCACTAAGAGTCAAACCTCAAAAAGAGGTTGTTTAAGATAAAACTAGAGACAAAAGTAAAAAATAAAAATAAAGCCCTATTGGATTGATAACCTTAAAAGAGGTGGTCCTGGCAAAAATTAAGGATGTGCAAAAGGAGAGAAAAAAAGGTTAGTTGTAAAACTTACAAAGGTAAGCCAACTAATGACATGAGATATGGTAGAAGCATAATGTGTATCCATATTATGCTTAAATTAAATGAAATAGATTTCTTTAATTACCGTTAAATGTTACATTAAGTGTCTATTACCAATAGTTTAACTAAAAAGGAAATTTTATTTAACTAAAGGGAAACAATGACTTAATTCATAAACCAATTTTGCTTCCTTTTCTTTTATTGAATACCATGAGCACTTGACATTTGCAACTCTTTTGTGCTTTTATTTTTAATGTACTCATCTTTTTCTATCTATTACAATTGAATCCATGCTTTGTACTGATCATCAGTGGACTGATTGTTATTATAGTCAATGCACCTCTAAATGATTCAGTGAGGCTAGGTAGCAAATAAATTATCCATGAAGCTTTGAGAGAGAGGTTATGGTTCAAACTCATGCACTAATCCCATGATTAGCTATTTCTATCAATACTATCAGCAAAAACGGGCAGGATTACAGAAAGTAGCAAAGTGGAGTCCAGTAATAGGAACACAATGGGTATAAGATTGAATATTAAGATATTGTAATCTCTACCATGGGCACATCGATTGAATTAAAGTATCAGGGAATGCTTATAACTAGCTTTGAACATCTTCTGGTATGGGATGCAACCTTCTACTTTGGCAATGCTTGGCTTTATAGTGTGCAATGTCTTAAGGGGTTCAAGTAATCCTAATTTCTTATGAAACCACATCTATAAAGCTGATGAATAAGTAAAAATGTTAGAAAAGCAAAAGATGAGAATAAGAGAATAAGAGAATAAGAAATTTACCTCAAACAAGAGTAGACTTTTAGAGCATCGATTAGTTGTTATGAACTTGTCTAGCCTAATGGCAATTTCTACTAAGATAAGAGGGAAAGGATTAAGCCTGGCTTCCACTTAATCTAGGATATGGAGGAATTTTGAATCATAATTTCTAGAAGGGGAAATGAGTAGGAATAGAGTATATAAGTAAACATCCAAGGCTAGTAAACCTCCTTTTTATCTGTGGTTACAATGTGCTCAAGGAAAGGCCCTTTTAGTACTTTATTACCGAAGATGTGATGAAATGAAGACTGGGGTGAAAGATTGAATAACCTACCATTTGATATTGAACAAAGTGCTAGTCAGGGGTTCCAATATAGGGGATTACAATTTGACAAGTGGAATCCATATGACAGCCTAGAATAACTTTGTATTCCTCTAGTAGGGGGCATAGCTCCACTATATTGAACCAGAATACATGTTTTTAAGGATCTTAGAATTGAGTTATAGTATGGGGGAAAGGGAAATTGATTCTCCTGGATTACAAAGATTTAAATATTAATAAGTGAAATGGCTCTAATTTTGCCCATCATTCCTTGTGTAAGCTTTTGAGGATTGGCTATAGTTGTTTCAAGACCTTTTGGTCAATTTAGGACATAAGGATGCTCTATAAGAAGAGAGAATTAAGAAGAATGTTGAAAATATGGAATTAGGAATTTTAAAAGAGAGTTAGGGATTTAAAAAGCTCTAGATTATTGGTGCAGAGGTGGTTGCTTCTATGATCAGGCAACACCCTTTCATGTTGAGGTGATTCCCTATTGCCCCATCATAAAGAGGTGACACATCTCCAATAGCAGGGATGAGAACATATTATTGTACTAAAATAGAGTGATTAACCCAAAAATATAAAGCAGTTATCAGGAAGCTGGACATTTATAATAAAAAATGTTTTTAATCGATTCAAGTTTAGTGGGCTTAGCATTCAATCAAAATAAAATGTGAAACTTCTAAAATAAATATCAATCTAAAATGTTAGAATAATGTAGAAACAATAATTTAAGATGACAAAATTAATCCTATGCTAACACTCATTTGAGGTAGTCCTTTACTCGTCGTCTCTAGGCTTATCATCTCCCTCACCAGTAGGATCATCTGTAGGATCATCTTCGTGATCTTCTCTCTCATCTATGGGATCATCAGTATGCTCCTCCTCCTTTACATCACTGCCCTCTTCATTATCTATATTGTTATTATCAACTTGAAGGGCAACCAACTGGCACTCTAGAGTAGTGATCCTGGCTTGAATAGCCTCATCTCAGTCTTGCCAAAGTACAATAAGAGGTAAAACATTATGAAAGCATGCATACATGTAGGAATAGTAAATGATTGATACCTTTTATGAGCAACCTTTTTCTGGTGCATATCCTATTTTTGTTTCGGGATGAATTGGTTCCATAAGGGTCTTTTATTTCTAAGGGACATGGCAACTTTACCAAATAAAGATAAATGATATATCTCATGAGGAATAAGATGCTTTTTTAATTTTATGGAGTCCTTACTCAAATTTTAAAAAATTGGGAAAAGAAAAGGACAACATTAGGTCACTCAGTGAGTATTGCCCCCAACAAAGATTTCTAGGTTCAGGGGATTGCATTTACTTTTTGATTATTTCTCATTATATAATGTTTTATATATAGCTACCGCAATACTATAGTTTTGGTAATGATAGTTTGTACAACATTCATATAATTCATTGGATAGTGGAAGATAATAAAGCAAAAAGATATTATTGTTACTTGGCTTTCCTAATAAAATACATATAAAAAGAAAAAAAAGAAGAGATTGTGAAAAAGTAAATCTAATTTAGATATGTTAAATCTGCAGGGTAAATGTGACCATTCACGTAGCTTGCTCAATCATATGAACAATGGGATAAAGGATGGACACTCGATCACTTAAAAGAGTAAGAAAAATGTAGATGATCATGCATGCTTAAGAAAAATGTAGATGATCATGCATGCTTGCAGTGATTATTTATGCTATAATGGTATATGATGATAATATAGGAGATGTATGATGTTATGACTAGATAAAAAACATGATGACTCTATTCTAGGATATGAACCTTCACATTATTGGTATTTACGATGTGATTTCATGTTCCTAAACTAGAGAATGCAAACGATGATATGAATGAGCATAATAAAGTATAAATTATTCATATAGCATGCAAAATTACTAGTCTCATTACATAAGCACAATAGTATTCCTAAATGCTAGCAACAACAAAATAAAATTCAATGTGATAAAATAAATATGCTAAAATGATTGTGTGGTCCTTAAACTTAACTAAGCTTATGTGAGTTTTGAAGCTTTAGCTTCAAGGGATTATCAAGCTTTCCTCATCTAGAGGTTTAAAATGACAATAGAATAATGCTAGTTTGTATACCTTTGAAGCATGCTTTGACAAAGATGAGGCTTGGTTTGGTGGAAAAGAGGTATAATTTCATAAGAAAAAGACAGTGAGAGAGCAAAAAAAATCTAGAAAGGGGTTTCCGGCACCTTCAATTAGATAGATTTCTTGAGTGTGTGTTTCTGCTTGCTCCCCCTTTTAAAATGGGGTGTGGAGGTGCCTATTTATAGTGAAGAATGTGGGGAATAGTGGGTGTAGGCATGTTCACATGCGCATCGCTAGGACAGAGCATATAACCATGTGAAGTACATGTGACTGCATGCTTGGCGTGTGGTCACACGCTAGGACTATTCTAGGACCACTCTTAGAGGTTTTGGAGCCTTTTGAATGTTTTTTTGAAATCCATTTTGTCTAGTTTGGCTTCAATTTTAGCGTGTGACACCTAGGGATGTTTATAGCTTTATGTGCACTTTTAGGTGAAATGTGCTAATCTTTGGGTTGTGTTGGACCATTTCACTTTTGAAGGTTTTAGAGCCTTCTGGACATGTTTTCAAAGTCTATTTTATCATAGTCAATTTCTATTTTTTCACAAAGTTAGGTCTCAATCCAACAAAATGAATAAAGGTCCAACAAGTTGAGTATTATGAAAAGAGAATTCTCATAACTACCTTCTCATTATTTTGATAATTCATATTTTATAAGGTTAGAGCATAATTTAATGGCTCAGAGATTGATTTTCCACACTGGTAGGGTCGGTTAGGTTTTCTAAGGTTGCACACTTTAGAGGAGTTTCGAACAAGCAAACTTAGTCATCTCAAAAGTTCATTTCATCATTGGACCTTTTTGGGGATAGTCAAATTTGAGGTATGATAGTTACCCCTACTTCACATGTGTTGCATAGCCACCTAGCGCTAGCGTCAATGCATGTGAAGCAAATGCTAAGATGTAAAAAATCATTTTCTGAGGAGAGAGGTACTTACCTGAGTGCTGCATTATTGTGATTTGACTATTGGGATACTACCACTATAACCTTTTCAAGTGTCAAGAGAATAGTCAGATGCTACTGCTATAACCTCTTTAGGTGTTAAACTAATAGAATCATGCCACTATAACCTCTTCAGGTGTCAAATAAATAGAATCATGCCAATATAACTTCTTCAAGTGTCAGGTGAATAGAATCTTTCCATTATAACCTTTCAGGTGTTAGGCAAACAGATTGTTGTAATCATTATGATTGATGTAATATGTCCTTCTCTTTTAGTATTAATCAGTGATAATCCAGTGATGATGTAGTGATAATGTAGCGATAATGCAGTGATGGTGCAGTAATGATGATGTCATTACTTATTATATTGTAGATATTATTTTCATGATTTTGAGCAAAGTATCCTTTTGATGATTCTTCTCTATTTTTCTTCTTTCTGGAGGTGCTGAGTTTTTTGAAAGTGGTAAGGCCACACACTGTGTCTTTAGATAGATGTAGTCCTTATCAATGTACTTTCATGTGAGTTTGGTGCATGTCTTATGCTTAAATAGAGGTTTAGGACCAAAGAAATAAGTGTGCAAAGTCTTAGAGTGCATGTAAAACTGCACAGGAGCACGTGGAGGGCATAAGTGCATATGACTATAAGTGGGGAGTGCGTGATCATGCACTTGGCATATGGCCACGCATCTTCCCCTCTTTATACTTATTTAATGGTGTGTTCTAAAGGTTTGGGGAGGATTCTTTCGGACTTCTTTGAGTGTTTTCTAACTCTTCTTAACCCTTTTCATGTTTTAGGTGCTTTCTGCTCTATTTTTTACTTATGTATTTTCATTTTTTCTACATAAGATGGAATTCTCTGAAATTTTAGAGGGCCTAGAGGATATCCTTTTAGATGAGAAGAGGGACTTCTGCGGTGGGGACTCATACTGATGGTCTGTCTGGTGCTTAAGTCCATAGTCGTCTATGTTTTCCCAAGGAGATATGATTCCTATGGTTTAAAATTTGGAGACTCACACTTGGGCTTATTATCATCTCTAAGTATGTCCTTTGCTATTATTAATTAGCTATCTTGCTGTTTATTTTGCTGTATGAGGTTATTGTAGCTGTAGCTCTGTAGCCCTATAGTACTTACTATAGTTGTCTTTTAAGTTATAGTCTTACTGTGAATGCTAATAGATGCTAGCTCTTGCTTTATTTTCTTATTGTGATTGTTTGCTTGTGCTTTTTGTGATGCTTTTCTTTTCAGCTTTTATTTATTATTCCTATTACATAATAAAAAGAAAGATGCATTAGAATTTATTAAGTGTGTGAGTGTTTGATAGTGTACTTATTATTTATAGCCTCATAAGTCTATTACTATGTTGCATGGTAGTTCAACAAGGTCAACATGTATTATCAAGGTCTTTCATTATATGTGAAGTAGATGACAGCTGGGAAAGGCTTTAAAATGGTTATTACTACTTTATCTTATGACTTATATACATCGAATCAAATTGCTATGTATGCACTAAAGAGCAATGGATGGACACGACGCATTCTTTCCATCTACCTGTTAGGGAGATGACCATCACTCTTTTTAGACTTTGATGCTATTATGGGCTTCAGCTTTTCTGGAGAGCCTGTTATCTTTAGTGAGGAGGAGTGCTCTTCTGTGGTGGCTAGGAGGCACCTTACCATAGAGTTACTTGGGGTGGCCACTCCTATGAAGTCTCGTTGTCTATACCTCTCTCATTATATTGAGTTTGTTTATTTCGTGTGGATAATGTATGATAACAGTCTTATTTCAGTAGAGCAATTGGCTCATTATTTTTTATTTTATTTATTGAGTGTTGTCATCTTCCCGAACCCTTCAGGTGTGAGTAGTCTACAATTACTGCCTGTTCTAAGGGATCTAGAAGGCTTGTCAAGGTACTACTGGGGTACTGCCACTTTTGCCCATATGTACTCAAGCCTTCATATAGCATGTTGAGGTGGCTCGAGGATCTATGGATATTTGTCCATGCTAGATATGAGTAAGAGTTCTCATATTTGTTCCTTTTGCTCTTTATTTTTAGTTTGTTATTTCTAACTTCTTTGTTCTGATAGATCTGGGCTTATAATTTTGGGATTCTCCCTTATCAGACCGTCGAGCATTTCCTGGAGGATGGCTTTCCTCATTATTCTTACTTGATTAAAAGGACTACTAATTTAATTGAGGATTGTGCAATGGCTTGGACTACATATGGAAGCTATCCCCCGATCAGGTATGTCTGACTCCTGCTATGTTGGTTACGTTAGATGGCAAGGTCACATTAGATGGCAGAGATAGTGATTGTATGGCAGCTGATGGAGAGATAAGTGTTGCCATCTAGCCTTATTGGCAAAGTGTAGTATTTAGGTGAGAGAGTCTATTATTAATGGGATGGTCCATTTGTTAGGAGAGTCCTTGTTCCTCCCCCTGGTGGCATGTTCTGGGGCCATGAGCTTAGTGGTGATAAGCTTGTTGCTGCCATGATGGGATACTCCTTTGAGAGTCTCTTAGAGAGTGCAACTTGCTTTATGTTGATGTATTGATCCCTCAGCTGATTGATGTTATGGCTAGTGGCACTATTCCTCTACCTTCACCTCCTCAGACATATGGTTCTCATCCTTTAGATTCAAGGATTAGGCCATCATGTTAATCATCGAGAGTTACTTCCTCTGATCTTGTAGGCTTTTATTCCTATTTTGTATGAGCATGTAACAAACTTTGTTAGTAATAAACTATAATTGACACAAGTTGTGAGAGTTTATCTACAACGGCGATCTGGGTCTCACTTTGAGGAGAATGAGGGCATGTTCTATACTGAGGCTTTGCTTGGGATGGATATCTTTGGTAGAGTAGTGCATTTTGATCCGCCTTACCCTAGCTTTCCTCAATCGGGTGTTGCTCCTCCTAATGCTACTCATGTTTATGTTTTATTTCATTTATTTTTCCTTTGTTTCATTTATCTGGCTAGTGGTGATTGACTTATTTTCTCACTTTTGTAAATTCCCATCTCCTTTGGTCAGTACTATTATACTGTTGCAAGGAGTGTACATTAGCGCTTTTTGGATTTTGCGACCACTCAGAGGGTATGCTTTCTTTATTGGACCTATTTATTTTATGTATGCATGTATGATATGCAGTATATTATATAGGCTAAACACTATCACGCTAGCTGTGCATGAGAGTGGGAGTGTACAACTTATCATAATCGTATTGGTGAGCTGGAGTCATGGCTATCATCCTTTGTGATGAACGATGATAAGCCTAGATCATATAAGGGAGATGCTTGAGCAGGATTGGTGCTTTCTTCTAATGGCAGCCATGATCGATGTAGTTTTTTTAGGAGTTAGGTGTAGGACTTTTGGCCAATGGTTTACTTTATTTTATCATTTTCCTAAGGTTATGGACTCTAGGTGTTGCATCTGGGAATTTGTCCCATATGTGCTATATGATACTTATATGATGATGGTCGTATATGTTTCTTGTTGTGTATCATTAATGATGTTTGCTATTGCTTTTCCTTGCCTTTTATTTTTCCCTTTTTTGCTAAGGCTACTCCTTTTGGAGCTTTTTACACTTAGCTATTTTCTTTTTCTTCCTTTTTTGCCTAAGGTGTCTCCTCTGAGAGCTCTTCACACCTAACTGGGCTTTTTTAGGCTTTATTGATAATAACTGATCTCGAAGAGAGAGTTAAGAACTATGGTCATGTAATGAAAGAAAATGCAAAGCATGCTTAATGCAATTCATAATGATAAAATGTTTTGCATTTTTCAAAGACATTTTGCATAAATCAGTAATCATTCTCATTTCACTAAAATTATTTAAGAAAAGAACAGGGGCATTCATACAAATTTTGAACTTAAGGTTACCCCTGTCCTTAACTAGCCTTCTCAAGTTTTCTAGTTAAGTATTTTCTCTCTTTCCCTAACTTTTACCTTGGTTGGCCATGTAGGGTTTTCAACCTAGTGAGAGGTCCCTAACTTTTGCTTGAGCTGCCATTTTTAGGTTTTCAACTCAACGAGATTTTTTTATGCCTTATATGTAGTACTTTTTCAAGAGATATGTATTAACAAGTTCATAGAATTCATTGCCTTCAAAATCCATTAGCTTGATTGGCCCTTTCAATAAGACATGTTTGACTAAGTATGGGCCTTCCCAGTTCTACTTTATTTGTTTTAACACCCAGTCTCCTACTTTTCACACTCTTGTGTTTCACTTTCTTGTTAAAGATTTTGGCTAGCCGAGCTTGATGCAACTGTGTGTGGTAAAGATCCTTAAGCCTTAGATTGTCCAAGAGGGTCAGATTATTGTGCCTCTGTTAAGCCCATTTTACCACTAGCAATTCAAATTCGATTGCTATCTAAAGATACTTGATTTATATTTCAACCAAAAGCACTACTTTTGATCCATATACTAGTGAGAAAGGAGTTACTTCGGTTAAAGTCCTAACTGTTGTTTGGTACCCATAATCTGTTTGCCCAATCTCGATAAGTCTGAGTCATTTTTGACAAAATCTTCTTAATGTTATTGTTTATAACTTCAATGAACACATTTTCTTATGGCCGGTAAGGAGAAGATTTGTTATGTTATACCTTATAACTCCTTAGCAGCTCTCTAACTTCCCTTCGGAATTGGACACCGTTATTAGAGATGATGTGATGGGGGATCTCATATGATAGAACATATTTCTTTTAATGAATTTGGCCACTTTCTTGGCTCCTATCGTTGCAAATGATTCTGCTTTGACCAACTTTGTGAAGTAATCCACTGCCACTAAGATGATCCTATATTTGTTCGAGGCTGTAGGGTGGATTTCCCCAATTATGTCTAGTCCTTATATTGAGAAAGGCTATGGAGAGGAGATGTAGTGCAATTCTGTTTGGGGGAGGTGGCTGACATTCCTATGGATCTAACACTCGTGGCATTTCTTTACAAATTTGATACAGTCTTCCATTATCATTATTTAGAAGAACCCTTGTCTGACTAGTTTCTTAGCTAGGATAAGCACCCTTATGTACTTCTTATATTGCTCTTGCAACTTAGTTTCATCAAGACATTAGAGTTGTAAACTATTAGAGGTTCTTTTATATAACATACCCTAGTATGATGTGAATTTTGATGCTAAGTGTCGAACGACTGCTTTATCTCTTTCATCTGCTTGATTAATATAGGCTCGTTCCTTCAGATATCTCTAGATGTCTATAAACACCCAATTTCAAGATAATAAAATATGGATGCGATAAAGGACTCCAGTGATGAAAATGTTATAAGTAGGTCTTCAACACTTGAAGTTTAAAACCTTAAAAGTTTGAATATGTTTTCAAAAAGAGTTTTATTGGGTTTTTAAGGACTTAATTGTAATACTTTTTAAGACTTAATTGAAAATTTTAATTTCTTTCAGGGGTTTTTTTGTAATTAAAATTTTTTAAAAAATTAGAATTCTAGAATTTCGATTGGAATGACACAATTTCGATTAGAATTACATGTTTTTCGTCTGTTTTTTGTATTTTTATAAAAAATAAAAAATATTTTTCCTAAGTTTTGATTGGTTATAAAATTTTCTTAAATTTATTTTAGGATTTATCTAATTCTTTCGAAAATAAAGTCCTTTTAGAATTGGAACTCTTTAGTATATAAGACCTGGTTTTTTAATTTTTCATATAAAAGGAGAGACTAGGCTCATAGGAAAGGATTTTTCTCAATCCTCGGCACTCTTTTTTGCTATTTTTGCTCTCTTATTCCTAAGTATCTCTAGACTTTTCTTTAGGCATTACATAAATTCTTTATGATTGATTCGTGGGAGATTTTTGTGAGAAGAATAACGAGTTTTTAAAGCCTTACTAAAAATAAAGGTGATCTTACTAGTCTAAGGAACAATTTATTCAGCATCCATATAACATTATCTTCTCCCTATTTTCTTTTATTCTTTTTTTTGTTATTTTAATTTTACTGAATTTCAATTTTTTGAATTTTTATTATAATTTTATTTACTAATCATTATTTTACCCTTTTGTGATGGTGATTATAGAGGGGATTACATGATGATCATACTTGGAGGACCAAATCTATAGAGGTCCATGGAATGCCATGGAAGGAGCATTGTAGCTAAATTTAGTTTCTAGGTTTTTTTTTTATTTAATTATCTTATTTTTATTTATTTTTGGGATTGTATTAATTCTTCTTTTTTTTTATTCTCAATAGTTCATTGTAATAGCCCAAATAGTGGGAATAATGAAATTTGGTGTGTGTGCTTGTGTGTTTTATTTTAAGTAATTGGTTAGTAAAATTAGGATTTTCATTTGATAATTAATTAAAATTAATGCTATAAAAATCATTTGGTTGTTTATTTAAAATTGGATTAGATTTAAGTGGATAGAATTAAGATTGCCTATTAATTGTTTTATTTATTGTTCATGGTTACTTTAATTAAATTAGGGTTTTTAGAAAAAGTTAAATTAATTGTTTAATATTTTATTTGTTTTCTTTGATATTTTTTATTGTTTTGGGGCTTTTTTGCTTATGGTTATGTGTTTTGGAGCCTAAGCCTACGTTAGGCTTTAACCCATTTAAATTTAGGTTTTTTAGGTTTAATTAATTAAGATGTATTTTAGGCCCATAATTAATTAGATTTAGGGTATAAATAACTTAGGCTCATTTAGTTAATTATATATAGGCCCACCTAATTTAATTTAATTAATTTAAACTTAGCCCATTTAATTTAAGTCTTTTCATAATTTGTAGATTTAAGATCATTCTAGAAATAAAACATGTAGACTTAGGCTCATCAATTTAAATACTTAATAATTTGTAGAATTTGGCTCATTTTAAGAATTAAAATAAATATACTTAGGTTCACTTAATTAAAATTAAGTAAGAATTAGGCCCATTAGTCTTTTGGCTCACTTATAAATTAAAACATCTAGATTTAGCCTATTTAATTAAAATCAATATAGATTAGACTAAACCTAGTGATTATGATGAATAAACTGTTTACTTGTATATTTCATGACTAGTTTGCCTAGTGTTGATTGTTTTTAAGGGTTTATATACAATTCCCTATAAATAGAGGATAAAATAATAATTCATAAAGTAATTCTAAAATAACACAAGATTGAAAGAAGTTAGTATTTCGTATCCAGAATCTCCTAGTTTGGGTGTTGGCTTTCTTTTGGGGAATCCAGTACTACCATTTTTTGATTTGTCCCAATTATTACCCTGGGTGGTGACTCCTCATCTCCACACCATGTCTTTGTGATAGTGGTTAGTGTGTTCTTTAGAGCCCTGAGCTTAAATAGTGTCACGATTGCTAAAATCTTAGGCACACGCTAAACCCGATTGTCTATAGTGATGACTCCACTAGGGATAAGAGATACTGATTCTACTTATGTTCTTTAGAACTATTTTATTAATTATTATTTTATTCTTGCATTGATTATGCATGTCCCTATTAATTGATGGCGTTAGTTTATAGTTCCATGATTCCACTAGCTTTATAAGATTACAAATTGGATAATCATCACTCTTAGCCTTAACTTGGTTTAAGAGAGATTATAGGGCTCATCTGACCAGAGTTTATAACCCAAGTTCTAAAGGGGGGTAGTATTCTCTCAAGTTTATCAAGGATGTTAGGCCTGGGCCCCTCTAACCTTAGCTTATGACTCAAGTCTTAAAGGAGGGCATCTTGCTAAAGGAACCTTAACTTTTCCACCAAACTCAGCTTAGTAACTTCCCCTTGGATTACCCAAATTACTTGTGAATGTTGCCATGAGGTATTTTTATTTATAAAGGCCCAAGACCATACTTTAGAAGCCCATCAGGACTAATAAAGATTGGGTTATGCTTTTATACCCAGAAATACTGTTTCTATGCTTTACTACTTTGAGAAATTTGGCATGCATGTCGGTTGTTGATATCCCCTATTGATATTAAGGCCAAGAAAAAAAATCCTCGAAAAAGAGACTCGCCATTAAATACATGTGTGGGAGTAATAAGGTTAGAAGGATGTATATACTTGGCTTATTACTTGACTTGATTGTTACTTGTTATAGGTTGCATAGCACGTACATCATGCATACATGCATTATATGCATCATACTAACAATTTATATTTCAGCCATCATAGATTCATTTAGGTCTTCCTGTGTTTGGAAATGGAGTAGTGGTTGATTAGTGAGAACTTATTTGAGTCCAAAATCAATAGCTAAAGAGATCCTTCATATTTTGGAAAAGAGCCCTTTCAATATGCTTTACCTAAAAGCTACACCAACTAAAATAGAAGAGATTTAACAAAAAAGAGGAAATTGGACCCTAAAGGACATTAAAGGAGCATTAATGGATGATAGAAGAGTAATGATGCAAGATGAACTAGGGCAAGCTCTGGCTGCATTAATGCCACTACCTGTAGTTGCACCTACACCTATTACTGTAATTCCACCTGATGCTGTTATAGAAGATCCAACTGCTAGGGGGCAATGACCATTGAATGTTGCAAGGAATATGCCTATTGTAGAAATGAAATTAGAGGACGTTAAGAACCTTTTGGTAGAGAAAGCAAAGAAAGAATCACTTGAGCAAGTTCAAGAGCTAGAATCTAAGCAGATAAAAGCATTGACTTAGAAGATATCCAAAATGGAGGAATTAATGAAAGGACAAGGCATCAGATACTCATTTGACTTTGATGAAATGATGCAATTTAAGGAAGATAAGTTGCATGATAAGCTTAAGATGCCATAGTTGTAAAAGTTTGATGGTACTGGAGACCCAAGGATCCACCTCAATCAGTATACAACAACTATGAGCACCACTAAAGCTCCATTAGTAGTAGTCCCCAAGTTATTTGTACTATCCTTAGAGGTATGGCTGTTAATTGGTATCATGGGTTAGAGAGGTCTACTCGAGCTTACTGGAGAGAATTTTGTACTGTCTTTCTAAAATATTATGACTATAATACCAGGCTTGAAGTGTCTATCAGGGATTTAGAATTAACCAAGTAGAATCCTAATGAATCATTTTCAGATTTTCTGATTAGATTCATGAATAAGGCAGGATTAATGAAGAATAAACTAGCTAAAAAGGATCAGGTTAGGATGATAGTCCAAAATGTGTCACTCAATATCTAGTTAAGAGGTTGTAGATAATGAATCCTAAGACATTTATAGACTTTTATGATGATGGGTTACAAGCTGAGGAGATCAAAAGTGAGAAAAAGAAAATTAATAAAAGCACTGGAGCAATAAACTACCTAATGAGGGCACACAATAAGGAAGCACTAGCTAGATTGTGGAAGTGCATGTTGTTAAAAAACTAAGGAGACTCACCAATTTTAACTAACCTTTGTCAAAAGTCCTAGAGTGCCTAATGCAAAAGGGCTTACTTCAACCTTTACTTAATCCAAACCTAAACACCCCAGGCTATAACCCAAACAAGTATTGCCATTTCATCAAAACCTCCAACACTCCATGGATAACTGCTCCAACTCAAACATGAAATCCAAAAAGTTATAGACTCTGGAAAGATCACAAACCCCCCAAGCACCAAAAATAATCCTTTCCCAAACTACTGAAAGGTACCACCCTCAACTACCATAATGATCAACTTAGGAGTTAGTAAGGAAGAAGTGCTAAACTCCTTTGAGGACCTATACCTTAAAACCAATGAGAAATCTCCTAATGCCCCTTAAGATGTGGAAAGAGTAGAAGACTTATTGGGTTAACCTTTAGGCAAGTTTGACTATAAGATATTTTATACTAAACCACGTTCTTTTGACATACTCTTTGAGTTTATTATGCCAATAGGATGGGATGACGAGTTTGATGATGAGAAGCTGCTAGACAAGAAAGAAAAATGCACATTTGAGGAATAGAAAGATGAAGTCATGAAGACAGTCAATAAAAAGATGCAAGAATAATTATTATGCCAGTCACCTTAAGGACAACCACTATGAGACTCAACATCCCTAGCATCTAGAATAGGAAATAAATTTTCTTTTTGCCTTATTTGAATAAAAGTTTAGTTTTTTTAGAACTTATTTTGTTTTAGTGATCGATGATATGAATTTTGATCATACTTACTTATGTATTGACATCCTAATGGTACTGTGCATTATGATATTGATCGTATCTGCATGTTTGACATAAATTCAATTCAATTAGATTCGTTTAGTATGGGCACAAATGCAAATGCAAAGAACATTCATATATCACATTATGTAACTTCTAAAGATAAGAAATTTGAGGAAAAAAATAAAAAGAATGGAAAAAAGGGAGAAAAATAAGAAGAGAGAAAAAAAGAACAGTATGGTAAAAATTAGAGAGAAAAAATTTAGGACTAGCTAGTAACAGGAGTTGTATCATGTGATATAATGAATGTTCTCATTTTTGCCCTAATGAATGAGTAAAATTGAATTTGATTTTTTTAAAAAATATTGCATATTCATCTTTATCATACTGTAAAAGTATCTGAATGGAAAGACAATACATAATCAGAGCTATGAGATCACTATTTTAGTTATATTTTCTTTTTTAACCACCCTTTTATGATTTTGTTTGTAAGTATAGTGTCCCTTTGTACTTAGGAAATTTAAGTGGTTCAGTAACTTACATTGCAACTCTTCCTTTGTAACTATCATTAATCATTGCATAAATATTAAGATTCATATTTTGTTTAAGAGTCCTTCGAAGTGCAAATCCAGTTGATTTTATCATCAAGAACTCACTTAAGTTAGTTTGCCCACTCCTCTACACCTTTAATGCATGAGATTGTAACTAATAGGGCTAGTAAGAAAAAGGATCAACAACATTAGTGAATGAACTAGGTCTCTTGCACATGAAAATGAAAAAAGACTCCTAGAATAGCATGAATGAATCCAGAATGAAGCTGGGGGCAAAATGTAACTTTGGGGCAACTTGGGGGCAAAATAGTAAATACAACACTATAACTTCAAAGTTAATGAAAAAGATCTCAAGGCAAAAATGAGTAAACTATAAGCATACTACATCAATTATCATATAGTAAAAGTAGTAACAAAAAGAAAAGTTCAATAGTGCATCAGTCAATCACGAGCTCCAATGTAAAGCAATGGACTCCACTCGCTAGCCTAATCATCAGTCTGATGAGTTGTATCATAGGCTCTGACATCAGAAGTATGAATAATGAAGCATCCAGTGCTTAAACCTATAAGCTATTGATGAGGCACCTCATTCTCACACTCCAAGCTGTGAACATAGTTTTGTTCCAAACATAAGACCTATTAGGATCATGCATGCCATACATAACATTCATACACTTGCATACATTTATTGTGAAATACTTACTTTATATAATAAAGTTTTTAAGGCTAGGCAAGATTATGCAAACACTTTGCTACTAACATTCAGGATTAGTGTTGTAAAAGCACAAAAAGGTAGTCAAAATGTTCATATGTGAAGCATCTAAAGAAGTAAAATAGGAAGAACAACACTATCAAGGTGTACTTGATGCTCAATGGGACTTTAGATCGTAAGAGCTTGATAAACTATAGGCCCATCCAATGAGGGAATATTATTGATAGTGATACTTGCAAAAACATCATCCTAGCAACCTCAAGAGGCTAGATAGGATGTTCAAACTCCTTAAATTCAACATTCATCTCTATAGTCTCATATGAAGCATCATTTGGAATATCTCTCCATAATAGTTAGACCAGTGTAGGGTATGGAATATGGTGATAAGAAGGTCTAACATGTCAGCAATACATTCGATGGCCCTAAAAAGGGAAGAATGCACTCAAAACTTATAATGAATACACTTTAAAAAATTATTTAATCATGAAAAAATATCTCTAACTCCTTAACCTTTTTTTTATAAGAGATGTCAATAAAAGGAATGAAGCCCTCTACTATAGCATTAATGAGAATGGCAATAATACAAATGCAACCCAAAGCCACAACTTCAATGGTCGAGTATCATGACCTTCGTGAGAAGAGACATCATCACTATAATTAAAAGGGAAGAATGTAAAAGAATAATATTGCATTCTAAAAAAATTTATTCACTTGCGAATAGACCATACTAACTTATGGTATTTTGTTCAAGAGAGAATAAAAAAGAGGAAAGGAACCGATGCATTAATAAGAATGGGCCAGATAGCAAATACCAAACACTCATCAAGATAATAAGAAGGAAAGTAACATAATTCTCTTTCCTTAAATTCTATAATAAAGTACCATCTTAATTATAAAATTCACAAATTGAAAGTAAATTCATCCACTTTATAAGATCATGTGCGAAAGGCCTATCTCATGATTTTTTAGCATAATGGCTTTCTTTTATTAGCCTCGTAGAATTCAGATGAGTAGTTAATAGTTTTGTGTTGAAATTTTATAAACTCTAATCAATCTAATGCTTGCTTTACACCCAAATAAGGGGAAAAAATGAAAAAACAAAATATGTGGACATAAAGCATAAATTGCTTGAATTTCAAAGTATCATTTGAATCTTTTGAATGATAAATGTGCATATAATCTACTCTAATGCTAAAAAATGAGTATGAATACAAATCACTTAATGATATCCATGCTGAGCAATATGAGAAAGGCGGGGGAATACTAAGAGGAGAATCAAAATAAGAGCAAGTATAATGTACTCTAATGCTCATAAATGAGTAAGAGTATCAATGTGAATCTCTAACGATACCCATGCTGAGTAATACAAGAAAGGCAGGGGAATACTAAAAGAGGATCCATATCAAAACCTGCTCTATTTACTCCAATGCCCTGTAAGAGTATGAGTATCCCAAGGACCTTTCTAATTCTATCCAAGCTGAGTAATATCAGAAAGGTGGGGGGATACTTTGATAAAGAACAAAAGCATAAAAATAATTCAAAGATTATTTTAATACTCAAAATTCAATCTATTTATTCTCAAATTCCATGATTTTTTTTGGCAAATTCTTTCTAAAAGTAGGTGTAAAAGTAAGCTCTCCACTTGGTAAAAGATATGCTCTTAGTATAAGATGGTTAATGATGCCTCTGACTTTTGCAAATGGTAAATAAATAATAGTCATAAAAATAAAAAATAGTGAGATTTGTTGAGTGCATGCTATCTCATGAAAAAAGTGATGAATTTTCTCATGAATTCTCAACAATATAATGTACTTTTGTACATTCATCATGTTTGAAACTAACTTCAATAATTCTATAGGAATTACAAATCCAAAAGAAAGTGCACCTAACTTGTCAAGATGGTTAACATAGCAAAATTGAAATCAGTTAGTAGAGAAATTCTAATTAGTCAATACAATAAAATTCAAAGTCAGTCAACAAAAAATTTTAATCGGTCAGCATTAAAATTAGGGAACAGTTATAGACTGTAGCATTGTCAAAGGCGAGCAATGAAAGGATTGAAGCTAATTTGTGAGCAATTATGGATTATAGCATCATAAGCGAGCAGTGAAAGGATTGCAACCAATGCATGAGTAGTTATGGATTGTAGCATTAAAGGCGAGCAATGTAAGGGCTGTAACTAATTGTAAGCAATTATGGATTGTAGCATCATCAGTGAGCAATGAAAGGGTTACAGCTAATCAGTGAACAGTTATGGACTGTAGCATTATTGAAGGTGAGTAATGAAAGGATTACAGTCAATTTGCGAGCAGTTATGGACTGTAGCATCAAAGGCAAGCAATGAAAGGATTATAGTCAATTTATGAGCAGTTATGGACTGTAGCATTATAGGTGATCAATGTAAGGAATATAGCTACTCACAAGTAATTATGGATTATAGCATCATCGGTGAGCAACGAAAGGGTTGTAGCTAATCATGAGTAATTATGTATTACAGCATAATCAATAAGCAATAAAGGGATAAGGGAAATGAAGAATGAATCGGCAAAAGCAAAGCATAAAAGAGATCAACGCTACACTATCGAGTGTAGTGTATTCCTACCCAGACTATGACTGAGTATAGTTGACATTATATGATCGAGTACAATGTATCATTTTAATTCAGACTATATGATGGAGTATAGTCGACATTATACGACCAGGATAATAAAATATGGATGTGACAAAGGACTCCAATGATGAAAATGTTATAAGTAGGTCTTCAACACTTGAAGTTTGAAACCTCGGTCTTCAACACTTGAAGTTTGAAACCTCAAAAGTTTGAATACATTTTAAAAAAGAGTTTCATTGGTTTTTTAAGGACTTAATTGTAATACTTTTTAAGACCTAATTGAAAATTTTAATTTCTTTCAAGGGTCTTTTTGTAATTAAAAGTTTAAAAAATTAGAATTATAGAACTCTGATCGAAATTCTATGCAATTTTGATCGGAATTACGTGCTTTTCATCTATTTTTTTGTATTTTTATAGAAAATAAAATATATATTTCCTAAGTTTTTATTGGTTAAAAAAAATTTTTAAATTTATTTTTGGGATTTTTCTAATTTTTCAAGATATAAAGTCCTTTTAAAATTGGAACTCTTCAGCACATAAGACCTAGGGTTTTTTTTTTCCTATAAAAGGAGAGCTTAGGCTCATAGGAAAGGATTTTTCTCAATCATCAACACTCTTTTTTGCAATTTTGGCTCTCTTCTTCTTAAGGATCTCTAGACTTTTCTTTAGGCAATACATAAATTATTTGTGATTGATTCATAGGAGATTTTTGACAAGAAGAACAATGAGTTCTTGAAGGCTTACTAAAAACAACGATGATCTTACTAATATGAGGAGCAATTTATTCAGCATCCATAAGGCATTATCTTCTTCCAACTTTCTTTTATTCTTTTTTTGTTATTTTGATTTTATTGAATTTCAGTTTTATTGAATTTTTATTATAATTTTATTCACTAATCATTATTTTACCCTTTTATGATGGTGATTATGAAGGGGATCATATAATGATCATACTTGGAGGACCAAAACCATAGAGGTCCATAGAATGTCATGGATGGAACCTTGTAGCTAAATGTAGTTTCTAGGTTTTATATTTAATTGTCTAATTTTTATTTATTTTTGGGGCTGTATTAATTCTTCTTTTTTTTTTTTAATTATTCTTAATAGTTCATTGTAATAGCCCCAATAGTGGGAATAATGAAATTTGGTATGTGTGCTTGTGTGTTTTATTTTAAGTAATTGATTAGTAAAATTAGGGTTTTCATTCAATAATTAATTAAAATTAATGGCTATAGAAATCGCTAGGTTGTTTAATTAAAATTGAATTAGATTTAAGTGTATATAATTAGGGTTGCCTATTAATTGTTTTATTTATTGTTCATGGTTACTTTAATTAAATTAAGGTTTTTAGCAAAAGTTAAATTAATTGTTTGATATTTTTATTTGTTTTTCTATATATTTTTTTATTGTTTTTGGACTTGTTTTCTTATGTTTATGTGTTTTGGGGCCTAGACCCACATTAGGCTTTAACCCATTTAAATTTAGGCTTTTTTTTAGGTTTAATTAATTAAGATGTATTTTAGGCCCATGACTAATTAGATTTAGGGTAGAACTTAGGTCCATTTAGCTAATTAGATATAGGCCCACCTAATTTAATTTAATTAATTTAGACTTAGCCCATTTAATTTAAGCCTTTTCGTAATTTATAGATTTAAGATCATTCTACAAATAAAATATGTAGAATTAGGCCCATTAATTTAAATACTTCATAATTTGTAGAATTAGGCCCATTTTTACAATAAAAATAAATAAACTTAGGTTCACTTAATTAAAATTAAATAGGAATTATGCCCATTAGTCTTTTGGTTCACTTATAAATTAAAACATCTAGATTTAGCCCATTTAATTAAAATTAATGTAGATTAGACTAAACCTAGGGATTGTGATGAATGCATTATTTACTTGTATATTTCATGACTAGTTTGCTTGGAGTTGATTGTTTTTAAGGGTTTATATGAAATTGCATGTAAATAGAGGATAAAATAGTAATTCATAAAGCAATTCTAAAAGAATACAAGATTGAAAGAAGTTAGTATTCCGTATCCAAAATCTCGTAGTTGTGGTGCTGGCTTTCTATTAGGGAATCAAGTACCACCATTTTTTGTTTTGTTCTAGTTATTACCGTAGGTGGCGACTCCTCATCTCCACGCCATGTCTTTATATTAGTGGTTAGTGTGTTCTTTAGAGCCCTGAGCTTAAACAATGTCATTGTTGCTAAAATTTTAGGCATGCGCTAAACCCTACTGTCTAAAATATTACTAAACCAAGGTTTTTCAACTATTTCTATCTTTACTATTCTACAGTTCTTATGATAAGGTTGTCTCAATCTGATTAGGATTAAAGGCTTTATGGGCATTTTAGATGGTCCTTCCTACAGATGCTAGGGAAGCAAGTGCATTTGCCATCTAATTATGATTCTTAGGGAGATGAATGAATCTACATTTTCGGAAGGACATGGTAAGTATCCTTAAGTGATCCAGGTAGGGATTTAAGTGTTGCTCTTTCAATTCCCACTCTTTCATAGAATGGTTGATTACTAACATGGAATCTTTAAAGATTTTGACTTTTGTAACATCTAGGTATATTAATGCTTCTATTCTAAGTGTGCATGCCTCATATTCTGCTTTATTGTTTGTGACTCTAAATTTGAGCTTTTTGGCCATTAGTACTACTTTACCTTCTAGGATTGTAATATGACATAGACTCTTGCACCGAACTTATTAACATCTCCATCAAAGTACATGTGTTATCCTTAGATTTTGATGGCTGAAATGAGGTCATTTGGGAAGTCCAATTAGATTTCTTTTGAGTCTGGAATGGGGTTGAGAGCTAGAAATTCAGCCACCACTCTTCCTTTCACTGCCTTTTTAATTAGATACTGCACATCAAATTTTGTTTGCAGCACTAATCACTTGGCAAGTTTTCCCACTAAAGAGGGAGCTTCATAGAGGTATTTTATTGGGTCCATTTTAGACACAGTCTAAGTTTTGTAGGACTAAAAGTAATGTCTAAGTTTCTTCATTACTCATACCATTGCCAGTTTGACTTGGCTATACTTCTCCTCATACGATAACATCTTTTTGGTTAAGTAGTGGATTGCATATTCTGCTTTCATTTCTCCCTCTTGGGCTAACATTGCACTAATTGTATTTCCTTTGAAGGCCAAATATAGGGTTAAAGGTACCCCTAGTTTAAGTGGTCTTAGAACTAGTAAATTAGCTATGTAGTTTTTAATCTTGTTAAATACTAGCTGACATTGTTCGTTCCATTCAACTAGCTAATTTTTTTTAGAGTAGCTTGAAGATTAGTTCACACATTATTGTCAACTTGGCAATGAATCTACTGATGAATTTTAGTTTCCCTAGAAACCCTCTAATTTCTTTCTCTGTTCTTAGCACTAGCATCTTTTTAATTGTTGTTGCTTTGTCTAGATCCATTTCTATCCCATTATAACTAACAACATACCCCAACATCTTTCCTGAAGTGACCCTAAATATGCATTTCTTTAGATTAAGCTTGAGACTGTACCTTTTTACTCTATTGAGGAAATTTTCAAGGTTTGATGGGTGTTCTTCTCTAGTTTTTGATTTGACCATCATGTCATTGGCATATACCTCTGCTTCTTTATGTACCATATCATGGAACGTTATGGCTGCCATTCTTTATTAGGTTCCTCCCACATTCTTTTGTCCAAAAGGCATTACTCTATAGTAATAAGTACCCCATTCCATTATGAAGGTTGTCTTTGCATTGTCGATAATGGCCATTAGAATCTGATTGTACCTAGAGAATCCATCTATGAAGGAGCACATTACACATATAGCGGCACTGTCAATTTGTTTATCTATATAGTGGAAAGTCATCTTTCAAGCAGGCCTTGTTCAGATCTCTGTAGTCAATGCAGATTCTAACCCTTCCATCTTTCTTTGGTACTAGCACCACATTTGCTAGCCATTATGGATAGTCTACTATAGACACCCAATTTCGAGATGATGAGTTATAGATGCGACAAAAGACTCCAATGATAAAAATGTCATGAATAAGCCTTCAATACTTGAATTTTAAAACTTTAGGGGTGTGAGTGCATTTTTCAAAGAAAGGATTTAATGTTTTCATGGACTAAATTGCAATGCTTTTTAAGGACCCAATTGCAAAACTTAAATTCTTTTAATGACCTTTTTGTAATTAAAAATTAAAAAAAGTAGTCAAAATTACATTAATTCTTATCATAATTATATAATTTCAATCAAAATTACACTAATTACAATTAGAATTACACAATTCCAATCAGAATTAGACCTCTTCCATTTGGGTTCTCAAATTTTCTGAGAAAAATTGAGTCCTAATTGGTTTAAAATTCTCGTAAAATTATTTTGATTATGTTTTTAAGGAAATAAAAGTATTTTAGGAATCAATTTATAACTAGGGTTTGAAGACATATCCCTATATATGGAGTGCTTTGGCTCTCAAAATAGGGGGAGGCAAAAAAAAATGAAGAAGAGAGGGAGAAAAAAAATAAAGAGAGGCATAGCAGAGGAAAAAGAAGGTGCAGAAGAGGAGAGCAAAAATAACAAAAGAAAAAAATGAGAAAAAAATAGAAGAAAAGAGCATCTTATTCTCTACAAATTCTTTTGCTTGATTAAAGATTTTTGGAGAATTTTTGAAGAACAATATTCAAAGACCTATCAAGAACGGTGATTTTACAACATATGAGGAGCACTCTATTAAAATCATCCATAAGCATCATCGTCTCCTTATTTATTTTATTTATTTATTTTATTTTATTGATTTTTAATTTTGTTTTATTATTGTTATAATTTATTCACTAATCATATTTTTTGTTCCTTATCTATGGTGATTATGTAGGACTAAACTCATGAGAAGTCTATGGAATGCCATGGATAAGACCTTGTAAATTTATTTTTTAGGTCTTTTTATTTTTTTATTTAATTTTTTTTATTTTATTTACGTTTTTGGGTTGTATTAATTATTTTTATTATTATATTCTATAGATTATAGTAATAACCTCAATAGTGGGAATAGTGGAATTATGTGTATGGTTGCTTGTTTATTTTGATTAATTGCTTAGTAAAGTTAGGGTTTCAATTGGGTAATTAATTAAAATCAATGGAGGAAGTAGATTAATTTAGGGTTTCATGTTAATGAAAATTAGGGTTTTAGAAGGAATTAATTAATTAGTTGTTTGATCTTTAATTTAATTGTTTTGATATGTTTTATTTGTTTTTGGGCTCGTTTATTTATTTTTATGTATTTTGGGCCCTAGGCCCGCATTAGGCTTTTACCCATTTAAATTTATTTTTTTAGGTTTAATTAATTAGAATGCATTTTAGGCCCATAATTAAATAGATTTTAGGTTAGAGATAACTTAGGCTCATTTAGTAAATTAGACATAGGTCCACTTAATTTAATTTAATTAATTTAGACTTAGCCTATTGAATTAAAGTCTTTTTCATAATTTGTAAATTTAAAATCACCTTAGAATTAAAATATTTAGAATTACCCCATTAATTTAAATACCTCTAGAAATTGTAAGTTTAAGCCCATTTTTAGAATTAAAATAAATAGACTTCGGTTCAGCTGATTAAAATTAAAAGAATTAGTCTTTAGCTCACTTATCAAAACATGTAGATCTAGCTCATTTAATTAAATCTATGTATATTAGACTAACTTAGTAATTATATGTTTGAATGAATGCATTATTTACTTATATTTTCATGATTGGTTTACCTTGGAGTTAATTGCTAGAATAAGAGTTTACATGAAATTGCATGTAAATAGAGCATAATATAGTAATTCAAAAAGTAATTCTAAATGAACACAGGACTAAAAGAAGTTGGTATTCCGTACTCAGAATCTCCTAGTTATGGTACTAGATTTCTTTCAGGGAATTGAGTACCACCTTTTTTATTTATCCCAGTTATTACCCGGGGTGGCAACTCTTCATCTCCATGCCATGTCTTTATGACAGTGGTTAGTGTGTTCTCTAGAGCCCTGAGCTTAAATAGTATCAGGGTTGCTAAAATCTTAGACGCGTGTTAAACCCCACCATCTACATCTACTACCTCTAGGAATTTTACCTTGATCTACTACTTGATGTCTTCTTTCACTAGTTAGGCCCATTTTGGTCTAAGTCTTGTCAGTTTCTACTTTACTGGTTTGCACCCATCTTTATTCAAATTGAAGTGTTGAGCAATGTCTCTGTCAATACCAAGCATATCATCACACATCCATGCACATAATTTTGAATATTTATTAATACTTTTTCAATTTCTCTTCTCTCTTCAGGAATAACATCTTTCAAAATACATAGACTGTGTGGTTTAAATTCCATGCTAATGGTACATGATTCAGTGCACATGGAATGAATGTCAAATATGCTAATGTTTTTATCAATGCAATGCATACTACCATCAGTAAAGACATCAAACAAGTAAGAAAAATCTGACTTCATTTCATTAACTTTAAATTTCATTACATTATTAAAGAAAAAGTGCAAGAATTAAGGAAGTGAAATTTTCTCTGAATCAATTGCTTAATAAATGGTTCTATCTTTGGATCACCCATTGTTTGTACGTCTCATCAATAACATCATCCCCACTACTAGTAATGAAATGCTGGATGATTCTCTTCCCCTATGTTATTCTGAAGTGATCCATAAACCTTTATTGTATCCTACTGCCAGAGAAATCTATAAGCTCAAAAGGTATGTGTTGTTTATCGCCGAACTGTCTCTTCACTAGTGCTGGATAGTAATGGGTGCATGACTTGAATCCTGAGATTGGCATGCAATTGACATATGTGTAGAGAGTTACATGTTCTAGTTTTCACCATGGACACATCCATCTCACTTAGTATTCTGGTTTATCCTTCATGCATTTGACTGTTGTGATATGGGTTAAGCATCTGTGAACATCCTTGTAGTATCTCTCTAAGTGATTCCTAGGTTGGTATCTCATTCAGTTACCTGTAGGTTTATTGAGCAAGTTCAGCTTTTCTTGCAACCATATTTGAAGCAACTAGCTTTTCTTACAACCTAAAGTTCAAACTTTTCCCATTTTTGAGGTCATCTAAGCCTTGAATGGTCTCTACTAAAATCAATAGGAAAGGAGTCATTCCACATTCTATTCCTTCGATGACCAAGAGTATCTTGTAATATCCTAGCCTATCATTTGAGGGCATGAAATATTTCATAAAGAGGTAACATGCAATAAGGCATACCTAGATTAAAGTACTAGTCTTCTTAGTAGTGCAAATAGCTAAGTCTTGTATAGGAATCAATTGTTTGCACTTGATGACTAGTTCATCAAGATTTTAATGTCTTGGTTGGTGAAGATTACTTCTTCAGTCTTAGTAAGGGTTCACCTTACTACAACACTAAATTCCTCATACAGTGGGATAGCTCTATGGTGTTGAATTAGAATATGTGCTCTTAAGGGTCCTAGAATGACATAGAAACATTCAAGAGTTCACGATCAAGGTACACACGTTGGAATGTCTTAATGCATAGTATTCTTTATGGCTTCAAGCTCTTCCAGTCAGCCTTATTAAGGTTATAGAGGAAATGTCTAATAATGCTAGTTTGGGTTTGAGGATTTTCAACCATGACACAATCTTCAAGCAGGTCTTGGATTCTAGCTATTAGTTTTCCATTGCTTCAATGAGAAGATTTAGCTTTGTGATCACTTATGTTTGGTGTAGGATTCCTGTACATTTATTAATGTTAGCTAAATGAATGATGCATGATGTGTGCCTGTAAAAGAAAAAGGTGAGCATGTATGCATGGAATGGATGAAAAATCCTATGATAAAAGATGGTTATTCCGATAAGAAACAATAGTTAGTACATGCTTATTTTCATGTATGTTATGTATGCATGATTACCACTGGTTAGTTTTTCCTTTATAGTGAATAAACTAATCACAATCATGCTCTTGCTTTTGATCTTATTTCTCTATGAGGTTATTCAGTCCCTTTCTTAGGTAGGTTTTAAACCTTTAGTCATTAGGGGACTATGGTTCTACTCTCGAAACTAAGTTGTTTCAATTTATGTCGATTAGAGCCAAATGGTAAACTGAGGAATGATATTAAAATATTCTTGAGGTAGTCACATAATGTCGATGTGGAGGTTGATTATTGAGCTTCAAATAATGTCCAGAGCTCTTATGCACCCATTACATAAGACTAAAGTCAATCAAAGAGAGCCTAAGTTCTTGCCCTATATCAATATTCAATATGTTTATCGAGAGTCATGAAGTTATCGTTTGATAGTTTACAGAATGATTTTACTGACATAAAGGTCCATAATCTAATCAGATTTCTAACCCATTCATTTGATCTGATAAGGATACATGGACAATGTCTCATAGGTTTTATCATCGAGGGATGTCATTATTTGTTAGTTTACATGGAGTATTCAAGCTGGGGTACATCATAATCTTTATCATTCCCCGTGCTTCAGGCTCGCACGAAGTAAATGAGAATCATATGGTTCTGAGCATGAACATTTTATGAAAACTGACATTACAACATCATTTGATGATAGACAATGGGAAAGTCATGTTATTTTATAAATATCAAGTTAGAGAGATAGTGTGAGGATAGGGATAACATGCACGACTTGGTAGAATCCTAGTGGATGTTACTACTGGTTTATCTATATGAGCTAAGCTAGGGTGAAAGGCTAAGGGTTCCTTTAGTGAGAATGCCCCCATATGACTAGGGTTATGAATTCCAATCAATGAGTCTAGCATTCTTTTAATAACTCGGTCACCCCCTTTTAGGACTTAGGTTACAGACTTTGGTCAGATGAGCCTGGCGAATGCATGAGTAAAGACTAAAGGTGATAATACTATATCTTTGTCACCCCATGACTCGAGTGGAATCATGGTGGTGATGCCATTTAATATTATCAAGGCTTTCAAGGACCAATGATGCATGTGTAATGTGTAGTGCAAATGTAGTGATGAGGGGCTCTATACGATTGAGCATTGCATAATGAGAAATAGTCATTTTCAAGTTAATCTCTCTTACTTAGAAGTCCCCAGTGGAGTTGCCACTATAAGCAACCTTTTTTTAGTGCGTCTTTTGTTTTTGGTTTTGAGACGAATAGGTTCCTTAAGGGTCTTTTATTTATGAAGGACATGACAACTTTACCAAATAAGGATACATGATTGATATTGGGAGGAATGAGACACTTTTTATTTTATGGAGTTGCCACCTAATTTTTAAAAAATCAAAAAAAGAAAGGGACAACATCATGTTACTCAGCGAGTATTACCCCTAGTAGAGATTTCTAGGTTCAGGGAATGCAATCTATTTTTTTTACTATTTCTTATTAAACGATGTTCAATGTATAGCTACTGCAACACCCTAATTTTAGTAATGATCGTTTCTATAACATTCACACAATTCATCGGATAGTGGAATATAATAAAGCTAAAGGATATTGTTATTACGTGGCTTTCCTAATAAAATACATATAAAAGGAAAAAAAGAAAAGATTGCAGAAAAGTAAATTTAGATATGATAAATCTGTAGGGTAAATATGACCATTCACATAACTTACTTGATCATATGAACAATAGGATAAATGATTGACACTCGATCACTTAAAAGAGTAAGCAAAATGTAGATGATCGTACATGCTTACAGTGATTATTTATGCTATAATGGTATATGATGATAATATAGGAGATGTATAATATCATCACTAGACCAAAAACCTGATGAATCTATTATAAGATATGAACCTTTCACATTATTGGTATTTATAATGTGATTTCATGTTTTAAAACTAGAGGATATAGAATGATAATATAAAATGAGCATGATAAAGCATAAATTATTCATATAGCATGCAAAATTGCTAGTTTCTTCACATAAGCACAACAGTATTCCCAAATGCAGGCAATAATAAAATAAAATGCAATAAAATAAAATAAACATGCTAAAAAGATTGTGTGGTCCTCAGACTGAACTAAGCTTGTGTGAGTTTTGAGGCTTTAGCTTCGAGAGATTATCAAGCTTTCCTTGTTAAGAGGTTCAAAATGACAACACAATGATGCTACTTTGTATACCTTTAAAGTGTACTTTGATAAATATAAGGCTTGGTTTATTAGAAAAGGGGTTTAATTTCCTAAGAAAAAGAGAGTGGGAGAGCAAAAACTATCTAGAAAGGGGTTTCCAATGCCTTCGATCAGATAGATTTCTTGAGTATGTGTGTGTTTCCACTTGCTTCCCCTCTCAAAAAGGGGTGTGGAGGTGCCTATTTATAGTGAAAAATGTATGGAATAGGGGGGTGTAGGCATGGTCATGTACACATCCTTAGGACGAAGTGCGTGACCATGAAAAGTGTGTGTGACTATGCACTTGGCTTATGGTCATGCGCTGGTGCATGGCCAAGCGCACTTGCACATGGTTACGTGCACTTTTGTGCATTATGCACTCTATCAGGGGCTTATGTGAGCTTCTCTAAGGTTGGTTCTTAGAGTTTTTAGGCCTTCCATATGCGTTTACAAAATCTATTTTGTCAAATTTAGCCACAATTATAGCGCGTGACACCTAGGGGTGTTTACATGCACTTCTGAGTAATATGTGCTAATCCTCTAGTTTTTTTGGACTATTCTGGGACCACTCCTAGAGGTTTTAGAGCCCAAGCATGTTTTCAAAGTCTATTTAGTTTGGTTTGACTTTAATTTTAGCGTATGACACCTAAGGGCATTTATGGCTTTTTGCGCACTTCTAAGCAACATGTGTTGATCCTCAAGTTATGTTGGACCATTCTAAGACTTTTAAAGGTTTTAGAGCCTTCTAGATGTGTTTTTGAACTTTTTTGTTAAATTTTCACAAAGTTAGGTCTCAGTCTAATGAAATGAACACTAGTCCAACAAGCTAAGTGTTCTGAGAAGGGAATTCTTGAAACAACCTTCTCATTGTTCCAATAATTCATATTTTATAAGGTCAGAGCACAACTTAATGGATTTATGATTGATTTTGCAAAATGGTAGGGTTGGTTAAGTCTTTTAAGGTTGCACACTTGGGAGGTGTTATAAATGAGCAGACTCTAGTCATCTCAGAAGTTTGTTTCATCATTGGACCATTTTAGGGAAAGTCAAATTTGAGGTATAACACCTTCCATTTCTATGTCATGCTCATCAAGAAGTCCCACTAGGCCTCAATCACCCTATACATGCACTCTCCTTGGTCTTAAGTTTGCACAATTAATGACTTATTAGGACTTTTGTGTTAATTTGAATTTAAGAACATGATTTCAAAAGGGAAGAGAACTTACTTGTGTAGAGGCCTCTGGAATGAACACTGGCTCCAAGGTGTCATCCAGTGTCAGGAACTAACGAGATAACTCATCTAAAGGCTTCTAGCACTGAGTCAACAGGTTAGGAGGGGAAACTAGCCTACTAACCATCACTTAAAACATAGAGTTAGAGGCCTCTTTAGTAAAAGGTGCACCGAAGGAGGTACCCCCACCACTAGGCATAATGTATGGGCATTAAGGAGGTCTCTCCTATGTAGTAGGCCTAGGATAGGTAGCTAGTGCCTGAGGAGGAGTCTAAATAAGGAAAATGATATTCATAGATGCAAATGTGAAATATTCTTAATAAATAATATGCTTACCTGAGATGTGGATGTAGGTAAAAGGCACCCTCTATAGGAGCTGAGTCCGTGCATATCGAGACTTCCTCCTCTCAGAGTAATCCTATACATCTTCCCCCTCCAAGGCCTGATCAAACTTATCTCCCTCTAATAGGTGTGCCTAGAAAGTGGATCAAGGAGGAGAAAGCGATGGTCATCTTACTTGAGTACCCCAGTGCCAATTATGTATCCTCTTGCCGAGGTACCAAACTCTGCAGTCAGGTCCTTTGAGCAAGACCCTTCTCCCAAATAGTGAAATTGAGTGAATCATAGCCTAATTCCATCCAACTTGAGGACCATACAAATTCAAGCACAACTGTGAAAATAAGTTGGCAAGTGAATGAATTAGATTAACATATGTGTTACTTATTATAATTATATTTGCTGGTACCTACCTCATCATCCGTTAAGGTGTTTAGCCACTCACAGTGGAAGTGCACATGAGTGACAGGCCTCCTCCAAGAGTGACTAAAACTCCATCTCACCATGGTAGGGAAGGTAGTGTCATGAATATAGGATATCATGAATATAGGATATCCCGACAATCAAATCTAGCTTTAGAGCCCAATCCTACAAAAGAGAGAAGAATGGTTAACAAATCATGATAATGGTATTTAAGATGAACCTAACAAAAATGAGGGAAAGGGGGAAATACCATAATAGCATACTAGAAATTGCATAATCATTTGGCTCCATGCACCAACTCATCTATACATATAGGTAGGTTAAAGCACAGCTAACGTAATCATACAAAGCCATTAGGTACAAATCCTTTAAAGGCATTAAGAAAATCATTTTTATAAAGCTAGCAGTGTCTGCAAATAGAGTGGTGCCTAGCAAGTAAACTAGGAATGCCCTCACTACTTTATCAATCTCATAAGGTATAGTAGCTACCTCAACTCTAGCATGGGATAATAACTCTTGATGGAATCTAGCTTCACTATATGTGTCCCTTTTATATCTAAGACCATGTTGAGTAAATGCTCGATGTAAGTGAGATGATTTAGAGATATTCAATGGATACTCACATTAAAAGGAACAGAATCTCTTACACATGGGATGTCGATAACAGTAGTAAAAGAGATAAATTCTAGAGAGAACTCACCAAAATGGAGATGGAATATATGAGTAGTGTCAGACCATCTCTCCATTAGAGCATGAAATGGCTAATAGTCTGTAAGCCCCTGCTACGTTGGAAGTGCAAGGATAAAATCTAAAAATCTAGTGTCCTAGATACGAGTCTTAATCTCTTTTATGAGCTCATTATACCAGGCTTGTGCCCAACTGAAATTCTTTACACCTTTGAGAGTGTGTGCATCGAGCTTTATAATAAATAAGGAGTTGAATTATTAGTTTATTCAAATAAAATATAAAAATTTCTACATAATGCTTTCAATAAGGCAATCGCCTCTATATGTAAAGGCGATCACCCCATCAAAGAGATGATGTCTCTTCATGTAAAGGCAATCATATCCCTAGTAGATCACCTTAACCTGATGAGGCGACTACCTATTCAAAAGGGCGATCACCCTATCAAAGAGGCGACGCCTCTTTATGTCAATGATCTGACGTACATTATTGATTTTTATCAATTTTCTTATTTAAATCATGTACATTCTTATTTTTGATGACAAATATATGCTTTCTAAATAATAACTTGACATTGCTCGATGTTATTATAGGAAAAATCAAATAAATGGCATACTAACCTCTCCAGTAGCAAACCTAGAGATTTAAGATCGCATGTTTACTAGAAGGGTAATCTCATCTTCGATAGAAAGACTAAAGTTTCATAAAGGATGTACTAAGGTGACACTAGGTCCCACTATAGGAGATCTAGGGTCCGTACAATGTCCATAGTAGAAAAACTCAAAAAGAAAATGTAAGAATCAGAACATAAAAAAGAGAAGAGAGAATGGTGAAAGAATGAAAAAATATGAATAAGTTTTCTTTATATAAGAATGAAAGAAGAGAATGACCTTTTGAGAGGATGGGCCCATGGGAGAATGGAATTTTGAGAGAATGGGCCTTTGAAAAAGGCTAGCTCTTGGAGAAGTGGCAACTGAAAAAAAGGAGAAGAAGGTCCTTATTAGAAAAGAATGGCTTTTGGGGAATTTCAAAAAAATTTTGAAATAGGGAGAATTTTTTACTATTATTCATTTCTTGAGTGCATTCTAAAGTTGATTGTGTAGAAGATGAAGGTTATCTTATCAAAGTATTAATAAGTCATTGATCGGGTTTGAATTCTCAAAGATCACAGTCACATTTAAATTAAAGAATTCATTTTCCAATTTGATTAGCCCACAGCAAAGGGTGGATCATAAAGACTCAATTTGATTGGCCCATAGTTAGGGGCAAGCTATGGATTTTCTCTTATTAAAGTGTCAGAGCTGAGGGACTGCCTCTAAGGTTGTGTACCTAATGATGATGGCATGATTTTTCCATTTATGATAAGTAAGCAATCATGATTGATAGAGTTCCTAAGCATCACATTTTAAATGAGTGAGCAATCAAGCTTGATAGAGTTTTTGAGGATCATGTTTCAGATGAGGGAGCAATCAGGCTTGATAGAGTTCCCAACGACCATGTTTTAAATGAGTGAGCAATTGGGCTTGATATAGTTCCTCAGGATCATATTTCAAATGAGTGAGAAATTGAGCTTGATAAAGTTCCTAAGGATCATATTTTAGATGAGTGAGTGATCTAGGTTAATAGAGTTCCTGAGGATCACATTTCAGATTAGTGAGTAATTAGGCTTGATGGAGTTCCTAAAGATCAGGTTCTTAATGAGTTAGCATTCAAGCTTAATAGAGTTCCTAAGGATCACATTTTAAATGAGTGAACAATTAGGCTTGAGAGAGTTCTTGTGGATCACATTTCAAATGAGTGAGCAATCAGACTTAATAGAGTTCCTAAGGATCACATTTTAGATAAATGAGCAATCAGGCTTAATAAAGTTCCTGAGGATCACATTTCAGATGAGTATTAATCAAGCTTGATAAGAGTTATCAAGGATCACATTTCAAATGTATTAATGAATGGCTTCTCAGTTCAAAGAAATTGGGATTCACAATTTAAGTATTAATAAGTAGCTGATCAGGATGAACTCTAGAGGATCATGGTCACATTTTAAGTTAAAGAATTCACCTGTCAAGTGAAGCTTAGAGGTCAGGTATGCCCTTTATTTATTATCACTTGTGTTGTGCATGTTGCTTTTTTTAAAAAAAATTGATTGGATGAAGTTAGTTTTTCAAAAAATCAAGGGGGCAAATCGTAGACACCTAATTTGATTAGCCCAAAATAGGGGGACGTACTATGGATGCTCAATTTAATTAACCTGTAATGAAGCCCAGTGATGAGAATGTGTGATGCTTAAATGTAAGAGAAGCCTAGACCTCTTTAAAAATAGACCTAAAATTCTGGTTTCTATCCCTATAAAGCCTAGGCCCATTTTGGCCCAAAGGCCCAATTCTGGGTTAGGGCCAGTAAGGCGATGCCTCAATAATGAGGTGCTACCTCTATAGGATGAGGCAACACCTCTTCACAGCCACTTGCATCTGTATTAAATATAGAGGTGACAATTGTGACCTAGTGGGTGGGCTCCGTACCCCTACCAACCTGAAAGTTATATAAAAATAAGACTTTTTAGGTAAGGAAAAGTAAGGAAAAAAATATTAATGATGGTGAATGAAAAATTTAATGTCTTATCTAAGTATAGGGGCATAAAAAGGATATTAGAGAGAGAAAAAAGGGGGAGGAGGTTAATAACCATTTTAGCAACTCCAAAAAAAAAGTAGAAGAGAGAGCTTTGAAAAGGAAGAAGGGGGCATTCTTAGAGAAAAGGGGAAGAACCAAGCCAAAAGATTCATTCTTCTTAAAGGAGGAATGAGAAGATCTTACATTCAAGTGATACTTTGGACCAAAGGTGAAAGAGCCTTAGAAGGTGGGGGGAATAAGGCCAATAAGGGTTTTAGTAAAATAAAAGTAATTTAAAGGAATTAAATAAGAATTGAATGAATGTTGAGAAGGAAGAATGAAGAACAAAGTGATTTAAGGAGTTTAGATTCAACAACAATCCTACATCTCCACCTAACTTATCCCTAAGTGAGGAATTTTAATCACCCACAATCTTATTTATAAGATTGAAACTACATGAGAGTGTTATGGCCCACTCTTACAACCTTACAACTTGAGTTTTCAAGGCTCACTCAAAAACCAAATCCCAAGTGTTTCAATGGACAATACTTAAACCAATTCCTTTTTTAGAACATAATCTCACTTCATATTTTCTTAATCCCAAAAAAAGATATGAACAATAATATCTATTCTAACACTTACCAACTCTCACTAGAGTTATACAAATATAAAAATTATTTAAGAGAGAATTTAAAAGCTTAATTAAATGTTTAAGAGAGAATGAATGATAAATAAGTTTCTCAAACCTTCAACTAAACTCTAGGAGTTTTTTATATAGATAAACACTCAAAAATAGGGTTGTTATATGTATCAAACATGTCTCCAACATCTATAATTGATTTTTGAATCAATTTGGACTTATTTCTATTTGAACGCCGCTCATAATCATGAAGAGCAAACCCTGGCTTGGCTTATGACATCAATTTGAGGACTATTATATTAAAAAATTTCCATTGAATGCTATTAGGATTTCCCTTATGATTTGATCTTTTCTCCTCATGACTGTGAGGGCAGCTCGTGAGGAGCTCTAGACATTTTGGCTCAAAATGAGCACTAACAGGGTATAGCTCATGAGATGCTCATAAGTAGGACTGAAGATTATTAAATCAGCCTAAAATTTCTTTATAAAAGTTATAGCTAATATTATCTTTCCATATCACTTTGAATCACCTCAATTGAACCTCTGTAGCTCAAGATATTATTGAAATACTAAGAGTTGTGCAACTTAAAATGAAAGATGCATAAGCTAACTTCAACTTAAGATTTGCATACCTAAATGAGCTTAGATTTTGATAAGAAAGCTTAATTCAGAAATATTAAGATGTCTACTTCAAAATTTAAAAAGATCATTTTCTTATTATAGAGCTTTAAAGTTGTCAAAAAGCCTCATTGAATCTTAGAGATTGAATTAGCATAAAAGCATACTTATCAATCTAAGTCATTAGGCAGCTCATGAGCAGACCACTGTATATCCAAAAATATATATTTTTGGTATATAATTGCTCTATAATGTTTGGGACATGTATGAGATGAGATACTTCATTAAAATGCATATTTATACTATTTTAAGGAGTATTTCATTATTTCTAATCATTTAACAATTAATTTTCATGATAGATCAACTTCCTACACACTTAGTTAAAATCATAAGAATCAAAATTGTTTGGCAAAGTCCAAAATTAGGATTTTATTCATGCACGTGGTCAATAAAAAGCAACCTTTGAGGGAAAATAACTTTGAAAAAGAGCTCATAAAACAATAATGATTTCATCCTCCTTGAATATTAAGCTATAGATTTGCACAAACTTCTTGTCTATTTATTTGCTTATTTATTTTTTGGATTCATTACTTGTGCCATACTATATTTACAACATGATCATTTAAACTATTAATTATATTTATAAGTCTTCAGTTCTTTGCAAATGATTTTTCCTTAAGATTAAAGCAAATTTTTTGTTGTCTTTATTCCTATCAAGCATGTGACACCTCTTTAAAGAGGCATCATCTCTTCATATTAAGACAATCTCATATCACCTCTATTCATAAGGGCGACACCTTAAAGAAGAGGCACTACCACAGTGACAAAGTTTTGTGTAACTCTGTCATTATTATTCAAGTTCATTTCATATAGTTAGCCTTCATTCGTGCGTCTCCATGTTATTATGCTTTAATATTTATATGATTATTGTGATGTATTATTCAACTTAGTATTTGTATGCCCATTTTCTTATTTATTTATGTCTATCTATTTATCCATTTGATATATAATTTAATCTCATTATTTCTTTTGCAATATTTCTAGTTATAGGAATTAACATTTTGTTCATTGCAGGAATTTTAAGATGATTTCTATTAGTGATCTTTGATTTCCTCACATTGCTTATGGATTTACTTATGTTGTAACTAGTTTATTTCTGGTTTATTTTTGGTTTATTTTTTTATTTATTTTACTGTTACTTTGCACAAAGTTTTATAATCCTTAATCTCTTCCCCCACTTTGTTTGAATGTATTATTTGGTAATTATTTATAATGAATGTCAAGATGTAAAATGCATGGAATTGAATTAATGCGTAAACTTATCCCTAAACATAAAATTCGATAATTGGTTAGAGGAAATTACAATTTACATGCCATTAAGGAAATAATTGAATAATTAAAAGTAATAAAACACAAAACACAAATAAAGGCCAACTACAAGGTTAATAGGCATTTTAAGAGCCCATACATAGTTTTCAAAACCATTATATGATGACAGGTTTTAGGAACCTCCGTGGAATCTAGTTGTCGTATAGTGTGTCTAGACTTTTATCCAAGTAGTAACTCCTTCTCCAATTTGGGTTTTAAGCCTATTTTGTATTTCCTAGTGGGCCTCGAGCTCACACAATGTCATGGTCACCACACACTTGGATGCATGCTAAACCTTAACACCTACATCTAGTATTTTAATTTGGAAGTTATTATGTTGGTTTAACCATATTGTTTATTGCTTGTAATATCTATTCATTGAGTATTTTTTTACTCATTCTATTTTCATTTTCAAAACGATTACAATTAGCAGGGCTTATTAAAAGGTGATCTCTGCTGAGTAAGAGTTGATAGAAGCTATAAGTAAGGTTGGCCAACATCCTTGTAAAGAAGCCTTGCACCTTATTTTTATATCTTTATTTTCTTTAAGTATTGTAAAAGATTATATTTGGAGTTAAACTTTATGTAAAGCAACTATTTAAAAACATATTTCTTATTATTTTAGTGATGTCTATGACCATATTTTCAGTTTATAAGTATCAATATAACTGGAGTTCATAAATGTGATTTCTTAGAATATTCAGTTATCTTATTCAAATATCTCATATAATTGGCAATTATATAGGGTTGTTGTTGTGTTATGGTTATCATTGGATTACTATTATTGCTACATTATTGACATCGAGTTATTGTTGCCTTATTGTTATTGCTAGATAGTTGTTATTATGTGTTGATGTCTAGTTATTATTGCTTTATTGTTGTTGTTGGGTTGTTGTGACTTTATTGTTGTTATTGTTATGGAATTATTGTTGTTGATTTGTTATTATTGTTCAATTGTTATAGGATTGCTATTGAGTAGTTAACCCATTTAATTGCTAATCATTATTAAAACTTTTACAATACTGAAAATAATATCTTCTTATAGCCTAATCATAATATTTGAATAATTTAAAATTTTTCTAATATCATTTTATTAATAAATGAATTTATAATTATAATATATTTTATTTTTAACTAAAGGATTTGCAAAAATGGTTGGTTTTAATGTCCATCTTAGGCTCTGTGAGATAAAATGAGATATTAGCAGTCCATCTCGGGCTATATGAGATGGGGTGTGACATTCTCAAGGCAAAGAGATAATAAAAAGAACAAAGAAGTTACTTGTTATGAATATAAGAAACTAAGACACTTTTAAAATGAGTGCCCAAGGTCAAAGTTTAAAAACAAGGGAGCAAAGGATAAGAAGAAGGCATTCAAAGCTTAATGAGATGACTTGTTTAAGTCAAAAAAAGGAAGAGGAACAACAAGAAGTGGCTAACCTTTGCTTCATGGCACTTAAGAATAACTATAAGGTACCATTAACTTCCCACTCTTCTTATGATGATGATGATGATGATGATGATGACAGCTCTATTATAAGCAAACTCATGCTTAAATAAATGAGCTTACTTTTTAAAAAAAAGCTTTATAAGCTTGACCTCAAAAATATATCCTAAGAATTTGAAACTTTAAAAAAATGACTTCTCAAAACTTATTTTATCAAATGAAAAACTTGGTAATGATTTGAAAACTCCACTTCTATGAAAGAGGAACTTAACTAGAGAAGTATTAGAGAAGTATATGAAAAACTCCACTTTTTATAGCAGTATTAGATCTAAAACATTTTATTTCTAAATTTAAAAAGGAAAAAGAGACTTTAAATAGTCTCCTTGAATCCCAAAGACAATATGGGAATACTCATAGACTTGGATACTTAAATGGAGCTTTTTAATCATTATCATCATCACACATCAAATTTATTAAAGCTACTTATGAATCTTCCCCTTCTACTTCTAAACCTATTGAGATTCAAGCTCTCAAAGCCAAAAAGTCTCAAACTTCAAGAGTTAATATCAAGCCTCCTAAGACTCAATAACTCTTAACTCAAGGCTCAAGCCAAAAGACCTCAACCTAAGCATGCTTATATATATACTAGGAAAAACTTCACTAGGCATGTTCCTTAATCCCATATCCCTCATTATTATGAATGTATGCATCACATACACTGATAAGATCAAGAACAAATGAATTTAATATAGCCGACTTAATGGAATTAAATCACTTTGATGACATAGATGATATGTTGTACATGGAAATCAAGATTGAGAAGCAATTGAAGTTCAAGAGTTCCAAAGGTAATTCAAATTTTTATAACCCTTCATGGAAGTCAAATTGGAAGAATGGAGATAAGAGCTACAACAAGTAAAAATTTGACAACAACAAAGGAGAAAAGGAAAGGGTAATGCTAAGGCTAAAGATAAAGGTGAGACTTAAACTAAACATTCTCATAATATTCGATATTTTAAATGTTTGGGTCATAGGCATGTCTCTTCTAATGGTCCAAATAAGCACACCATGACTATAAGGGGTAGCAAAATCTTTAATGAAAGTGATGATGATGAGTGTGATTTGGAGATGCTCGAGCTTGAGGATGCAAGTGATAATGAAGCTATATGAAGTCCATCACATGGTGAATTACTTATTATAAGGCGAATCATGAATGTGCAAACCAAGATGGAGGATGATGTACAATGTGAGAACATCTTTCGCACTAGATGCAAGGAGAAAAATAAGGTATGTTGTATAGTCATTGATAGGGAGAGGTAGTTACACAAATGTAGCTAGTACCATGTTAGTTGAGAAATTGTATTTATATGCCATGAAGCATCCTAGGCCTTACATGTTGTAATGGTTGAATGATTATAAGGAGATAAAAGTGACTAAACAAGTAAAGATAAAATTTTCCATAGGCAAATATTTGTTCTTGATCTTGTTACAAAATTTACCAATTTTTGGGACTTGAAAATAGACACTTAGGAACAGTATTTAAGACAAAATTTAACATTGTGTTTAGACCATTTTTAGCCTCAAACCCTTGCTAATAAGGGGAATGACACATGTAGCCAAAAACTACAATCCTCTATTTATTCATTTTATAGTATTTTTAGCACTTTCTTTCACCAAGCCACATCTTTGCCAAAGCGCACTACAAGGGTAATCCCTTTGAGGATCCTTAATTAGTTTTATAAAAAAAATTGCATTTTTAAATTTGCATATCATTTTTCTCTTCTTCTCCTAATTCTTTTTTTATTTTTATTTGTATCATTTCTTCATTATTTTGTTTTTTTTTTTGTTTATTCTATTAGTTTGGTGGTGAAATTGTGATTTTGGTGATTTTTTTAAAGTAGTATATGACATATTGATGGTGTAGGAAGTTCAGGTAAAATTTGGGAGTAGTTGTTGCATATTTTGCATTAATTTGTGCATTTTGAATATCATATTTACATTCTTTTCTCTTTTTTTTTGTAGGATTGATATTTTGGTACTAAAAAGCATATTGTTAATCATAAAAATCATGTCTTAAGAATAAAAATAGTATTTTTATTATTTGTGTTATTTTTTTATAAATTTTGTATTTTTATTATAAAGTTTATATTTTTATGATGAAAATTGCATTTTTATTATTTTTATCATTTTTATTTACATTTTTATTATTTTTGCTCATTTTGTTATTAATTTTGTATTTTTCATCATAAAGTTCATATTGTTATGGTGAAGATTGTACTTTTACTATTTTTATCAATTTTATTTGCATTTTTATTATTTTTATTAATTTTGTCTTTTTATTATCAATTTTGCATTTTTCATCATAAAGTTTATATTTTTATGGCGAAAATTTTCTTTTTATTACTTTGACCTTCTTTTATTATTAATTTTGTATTTTTCATCATGAAGTTCATATTTTTATGGTGAATACTGCATTTTATTATTTTTATCATTTTTATTTGCCTTTTTATTATTTTTTAATTTTTGCTCTTCTTATTATTAATTTTTCATTTTTTATCATAAAATTCATATTTTATGGTGAAAATTGAATTTTTATTACTTTTATCATTTTTGTTTGCAATTTTATTTTTTTTATTCTTTTTAATATAGAATTTGCATTTTTCATCATAAAGTTTATATTTTTATGGTGAAAATTGTATTCTTATTATTTTTATCATTTTTGTTTGCTTATTTATTGTTTTTATCATTTTTGCCTCTTTTGTTATAAATTTTATATTTTTCATCATAAAGTTCACATTTTTATGATGGAAAATATGTTCTTGTTATTTTCTTTTTTATTATAAAATTTTCATTTTTTTGTTATTCTAAAATTTGTGTTTTATGATAAAGATTGCACTTTAGCATCAAGATATTTAAGTTATTAATATGCATTCTCATTTGCATCTTTATTTGTTGGTTTGTTTTAATGCTTTTTGTTATTTTGATTATTTTCCTTTTCATTATTATTTCTATTTATAATGTGCATTGGTGAAATATATATAATTGTTCTAAATATTATGTGTGATTGCATATGAGTGTAAGTAACCTTTGTTTTGCAAGAGTTATTAGAAAAGGATTTTTCTTTTATTTTATTTTTCATTTTTAATGTATTTGATAGAATAGGAAATTCTCAAAGTGATGTAATTCTTAATCATTATTCCTTTTTTTGTTATTTTTTTGTTCTATTTTGGATGTATTTATTAGAATAGGCTATTTTAAGGGTTCTAATCCTTAATCACTTCCCTTTTTTTTTTATTTGTTTATTTATTTTTGCTTATTATTTCTTGCATGCCTATGTATTACTTGCTATTTGCTTACGTTACTAATTGTTTGATTTTCCATGAATGGTTATATTTGTTTACTTTTTTGCTTCATTTATGTTTATAATGTATGCATGCCAAATGTAAATATCCTGAATTCCAATCATTAATACAATGCAATTTTAAATTGACTAATAATTAAGTATGGTAAATGCATCATTAAAATCGAAACTAGGGTGATAAAATGAGTAATTAAGTAATGTATGTTATGAAATAGGATAAGTAGATGCTACCCCCTAAACTTAGAATATCTAGTAAGGAAAGTGGGTCCCACCTTCTTTTCTAGTTCTCGGCCTTAGTCGAGTGGCGACTCTAATTTATATAGCCTTTTAGGCAATCCTTTCCAGATTAATAATATTCAATAATAGTCACCTAAGCTTGTGTGCCCCAATACGATTCATTAATAATGTCCTATTCATCCCATATGGATAATACAAATATTAACACCCAAAATGGATACCGCTAGGGTCTAAAAAGTGTTGGATTATTGGAGATCTTTTTGACAAAAACCAAAGAGGCCATTAAAGTCCTTTTTAGTAAGAAACCTATCCCTTCCCCCTAGTTTAAATCTCATTTTATACTAAGGGTTGTGCTCATCAATGTGGTGAGTTCAAAGAAAAATAGAGGAGAGAAACTCACACATAAGGGAAGAGAGGTTATGAAAGGAGAAAAAGCAAAATCAAACATTCTTTAAAAAGAGTCTTCACTTAATCATAACATAAAAGTGACTCAAGTACTACCTTGGACATATATCTAGAAGGAATGAAATTTCTTCTTAAAAAGGCATTAGAACAATTCTAGATTTTAATTGATACTTGGTGGCTCTCTTTGTCTTATTGTATTCTTTTTAGGAGACATTAAGAAAAAAATTAAAAATAAAGCAGGGATAATGAGGAAAGAAGTGAAAGAGTGATTGAAAAGAGAGTATATAAGAATATAGTGAATATAGAGAATTTATGTTCAAAATGAGAGAGGGGAATGAAAAAGCTAAGTATTTATAGATGAAAAGAGTTAATTTTAGCCATTGAATGAGTAAAAAAATTAGTGGTTGGAGCTTTAGAGTCATTAGAATAAAGAGGAGTTACATTAGTATATGAAAAGGTATAAAAATTATTTTTTTAAGTCTATTAGGACTCTGATCATGATCGTTAAAAGCCCTCATGACACCGTCCCACGATTGTAAGTAGAGACCGTAAGGAGATCAGGAGTGTTAAAAGTGTCATGAACCTTATTATTAACAATAATGGTCATGAGCAAAGTTCATACTAGTCCTTGAACTTTTAAAAATTTTGCAATCATGTCCAAAAAACTGTAAAAAAAAATTGACAATTAGGTCCTTTTGGACTAAATTAGCAAAAGAAAAAATATTGAAAAGATGCAATTTTTAACTTAAAAGATGAATATTTGTAATCAATTTTAATCATCCAAAGGTCATGAATAATTGATGGATTTTTTTATATTTATATGATTAATAATTAATCATTTGAATTAATTTCAAAGTTTAATTATTAATGTGCAAGATTAATCAAAGATATAAGCATGAATAAGAGCATATCATCAAGCATAAGATTGAATTACATAATAACTCTATTTAATTGAAAAATTTCTAAATGAAAATAATCATTAGTTCAAACTAAATCCATAAACATACTAAGTTCTTGTTTGATGTAATTCAATCTCTCCTCATTAAGAGGTTTGGTGAAGATATGCATAAGTTGATTATTATTATCAACAAACACAAGCGATATATCATCATTTTGAACATGACCATACAAGAAATAATGCCTAATGTATTTAATTCTAGAGTGTTGAATTAGGATCTTACTAAGATTAATAGCACTTGTATTGCCACATTTGATAAGAATGCTATTAATCTCAATGCCAACATCCTTTAGTTGTTATTTTTACTACAAAACTTATGAGCAATAAAAACTAGCTGCCACATATTCAGCTTCAGTTGTGGAAAAGGGCTATAAAATTTTTTTTAAAACTAAGAAACTAAGCAATATCCTAAAAGTTAACAAGTTCTGAAAGTGCTCTTTCTATCTAGCAGGCTATAAGCAAAGTCGGCATTTGAATGTCTAATAAGTTCAAATGAGTTACTTTTATGGTACTCAAGACCTAAGTGCATGATTCCTATAAGGTACTTAAAAATTCTCTTAACAACATTCAAATGAGACTCTTTAGGACAAGATTGAAATCTAGCATATAGATAAGTTGCAAACATGATATTAAGTCTACTTGTGGTAAGATAAAGGAGGGATCAGATCATACCTTTAAAGTGCTTTTTATTAACTAACTTTTGCCAAGCTTGGTGGTGATGCTCATTGGAATTTTGCTTGCTTTAGCTCCACCATTCAAAAATATTTTAAGGATGTCCCTTGTGTACTTAGCTTAATTAATAAAGATCCCATCTTCCTTTTACTTGATTTAAAGACTAAGAAAGAACTTGAGTTCTCCCATTAAGCTCATTTTGAATTCACCTTGCATAAGCTTAGAGAATTCCTCATATGAAGAATGATTAGTAGCATAAAAATGATATCATCAACACTTAACAATTTTTTCTTAGATTTTTTTATAAAAGTATTGTATTAACTTTTCCTGTAGAGAATTCTTTTTTCTAAAAGAAAATTGCTTAGCCTTTCATACTACTTTAAGAGCTTATTTTAATCCATAAAAAGCTTTTAAAAGTTTAAAAACATGATTAGGAAAATCAAAGCTTTCAAATCCTATATGTTATTCAACATACACCTCCTCTTATATAAAACCATTTAAAAAAGCACTTTTCATATCCATTTGATAAAGCTTAAAATTCATATGAGATGCAAATGCAAACAACATCCTAATAGCTTCTAACCTTACAATGGGGGAAAATGTTTCATCATAATTAATGCCTTCCTCTTGATTACAACCTTTAGTTGTTAACCTAGCTTTGTTTCTAGTTATGATACCTTGTTCATGCTTCTTATATCTAAACACCTATTTAGTACCTATAATAGGATGATGTTTAGGTTTAGGAACCAAATTTCATTATTTATTTCTCTTAAATTAATTAAGTTCTTCTTGTATAGCAAGGACCTAAAATTCTTCACACAAAGCATCATCAACTTTTTTTGGCTCAATTTTGAGAGATGAAGGCTAAATTAATTAAGGATTTAAAATGAGATCTAGTAGTTCCCCCCTTTGATGTGTCATCAATGATAAGATCTTTTGGGTGAGCTTTCTTAAATTGCCACTCCTTTAGTAATTCATCCTTCAAGGTAGGTTAAGTTATCTTCTCATCCTCTTTCTTATTGGGTTCATCAATCTCCAAAGGTTCATTGGTATATTCTTCTTGAATGTTCATTACCACAAAGTCCTTTACAACATTGTCAACACTAAAAAAATCCTTTCTAAGATCAAGTGGGTTAGATTTATGAAAAATTACATGCATGGACTCATCAACCACCAAACTCTTTTTTTAAAGATTTTATTAGCTTTGCTTGAGAATGAAAAGTCTAGAAATATTCTTTTATCGGCTTTGGAATCAAATTTTTTGAGGTAATTCTTAGTGTTTAATATGAAGCATTTGTAACCAATTACTCTTATATATAAGATCTTATGTTTTCTATTATTCGATAACTATAAGAGGTTTTATTTAAAAGAGGTTTTTTTAGAGCTCCATCCATAATATAGCAAGTGATATTGATGGCTTCCCCCAAAAAATATAGTGGCAAACTACATCCATGGAGCATTATTCTAGCCATCTCCACTAGAATTATATTCTTCCTTTCTATAACTTTATTTTATTGAGGAATTCTAAGAAAAGAATAGTTATGAAAATTTTCATTTTCATCACAATAATTTTTGACACATTCATTTTCAAATTTGGTTCCATGAACACTTTTAATAAAAAAAAATACAAAAACCTTTTTCCTTTTGAACTCTTTTAGCAAAACTTTAAAAATCTTTAAAAGCATCATTTTTATAAGCTAAGAAACATACCCAAGTGAATCTAGAGTAATAGTAAATAAACAAAAATACATAATACATTCCACCTAAGCTAACAACTCTAATTGGTCTAAATAAGTCCGTGTGAATAAGCTCTAAAGGCTTAGAGGTGGACACTTTGTTTTTGAGTTTCAAAGATTACTTAGTTTGCTTTGCCTTTTGACAGACATCATAATTCTTGTCCTTTGTGAACTTGACTTTCAGTAATCCATCCATAAGTTCATTCTTATATGGAAGCCTAAAATTAGCATGTCCTAGCCTTTTATGCCAAGTCTATATGTCATAGGAAATGGACATTAGACATTTAATGTCTTTATTATCAACTTCACTCAAGTCAATAATATAGACATTATTAACTCTTTTACCACTAAAGATTACTTTGTCATCCTTTAAGCTACTAACAAAGTAACTTTTAAGGTAAAAAGTGACTTTTTTTTCCATGTCACAAAGTTGATTAATGCTAAGTAAATTATGCTTCAAATCATCAACTAATAAAACATGATTAATGAACAAGATTTGAGTGTCACCTATCTTGCCAATTCTAATTATCTTTCCTTTTACATTATCCTAGAGGTGGCATTTCCTCCATCTTTAGCTTTAAAGGAAATGAATTGACTTTTATCTCTCATAATGTGCCTTAAACATCCACTATTTAGGTACCATTGACTTTTAGTCTTTATGGACTTTAAGCATACCTACAAACAACATATTTAAAAACCTTTTTGAAACTAAACCTTTATTGGTCTTGGCTGGTTAGACATAAAATAGTCTAAAAGAAGCAATTGTAAGTGTAAACTTCATAGATGTATACATTACTAGTATGACTTTTAGTCATACAATTAAAGTATTCAATATTTATAAACCTATTTCTTCTAAGTGCATGATCATGTTTACTATTAAAACATTATGCATATATTCTAAATTGAGAATGAAAGTTTTATGAGTGCATTCTAAATTGATTTTGTGTTCTAAAGTTCATAATACAAACCCACTAGATGACCTGCTCTAGGAAATCATTCAACATGAACCTAAACCCATACTCTTAAAGAAAGTTCAAATCAAGTTCCAATTCAGACATAAAAAAATTTCACCTCATATTTAGTTAGTCCAAATAACTAAAGCTATATTAAAACTTGGACCTTTTGAACAACAACAAACAAGCAACAAAGGTTTATTAAGAAGACACCACAATCTACTATCTAAAAGAGAGATTGATAAGTCATAAATATTGTCACATGGTTAACCACCAAGTAAACAAAGAGAATCCTTTTGAAATTTTATTAATCATCCATGATTGCATCCCTTATATGTTACATAAAATAAAGCCTTTTATATAGGCTGAAAGAAACATTAAATAAAACCTAATTAATATCCTAACTAAACAAGAAAACAAAATCTTTCTTAAATAAGAAAATATAATTATACTTAAATAAGAAAATATAATTATACTTAAATAAGAAAATATAATCCTAGTTAAATTTGGATTTGCATATGCAGTACATCGTAGCATACTTTTTAACATAATAAAGGCTGAATTGACTTAAGCCCAAAACATAAAAGTTATAGCCCTTGTTGTTATTTTTTAGCACATCTTTAATTGCTTTATTTGGATCTATATTGAGTGAGATAGGGCCCATAAATTATGTATATTTAGTTTTCCCAATTTTACACATGACCTAATGATCTTTCATAAATTTAACTAATGAATATGATCAAATTAACACTAACTTTCTTCATGAAATTTGTAGTACTCTATCTTAGCTTTCCATAAAATTTTAAATCACCTCAATCCAATATTTTTACTAAAAGTTATACCTAATATACTAAAGCATGCTATATAAAGTATGAATTTATGCAAATTACTCTTATCTTAAATGAAAGTTGACTTATTAGCATGAAAAAAAATCTTGAAAATTTCCTCTTTGAAACCTAGGATCATATCAATTTTGAGTTTTTATAGGCTATGGATTTATTCCACACACATAGGATATGTGACCCACGAGTGTAGGTCAATGACCCATGAGTATGGGTTAATAACCCACATATATGGAATGATATCCCACATCTATAAGATCACCCCCACACTATGGGTTGTGTGTTAAAAGGCATATAGTGCATGGTTTCACACTGCTTTTCACTCTTGGGTTCATCTAGGGTGGGTTTTAAGGTTTGGGTGAAAGTGTTAAGCATTTTAAATGGGATTTTGGGTTTCACATCTTATGGAAGCATCCACTGGCTTGTTAATAAAGACCTTCATCATCAGATCATTTAGAGGACCGTTGATATTTGAGTATTAACAATTGCCTCCTACTTCACATGTGTTGAGCAAGCTTGTGCTTATTAATACATAGGAAGTAAATTGTAATATACAACTTGATCAAGGTTTTAAGCGGGATAACACTATATAGTCCATATAAGGCTTCAATTAAATATGTTGTATAGCCCATATAAGGTTTCAAGGTAAAAGACATTATATAGCCGATATGGGGCTTCAAGTGAAAATGTTGTATAGCCACATAAGGCTTTAAGTGAAAATGTTATATATCCACACAAGGCTTTAAATGAAAATATTGTATAGAAGATATAAGGCATTTCATAGGATAACATTAATAGCACACATGAGGCTTCAAGTGAAAAATATTGTATAGCCCACACGAGGCTTCAAGTGAAAAGACACTATATAAGGCTTTAAATGAAAATTTTGTGTAGCCTTCATGAGACTTTAAGCTAGATAACACTGTATAGCCCATACAAGGCTTCATGTGAAAATATTGTATAGCCCACATGAGGCTTCAAGTAGGGTAACACTTATAGCCCTCATAAGGCTTCAAGTAAAAATGTTGTATAATTTTCAAAACTATAATGCATGTAAAATTTTCTTTGCTTATGCTTGTTGGCTTGCTTATACTAAGAACAATATGTAACAAAGACTTCCAGCAGTCTTGATTATAGTAATCTTAGTTTAATGATATTTTAAAAGTATGATTAACAACCTTTGGCCAAGGATATTTTTATTACCAAGTGAAGAGCAAGTGTCTTAAATGATTGGGTAAGAACCTTGCACCTTTTCAATGGCATGAATGTTGATCATACATTTCTTTGCATGATATTCCCCTTATTAGTATTCCTTGCCTTTCATGTATTACTTAGTGCAAATGTCGTGAAAGGTTCTTTTGGATACTCTTACTCATTTTGAGCATTTGAGTAGATGAAGATTTTATTTTTTATTTTTTCCTACTTTAGTTTCCCTTATAAGTATTCTTCGCCTTTCTTATGTTACTCAGTGTGAATTCCGCTAAAGGATCGTTCAGATACTTTTACTTATTTCAATCATAGAAGCATATTGAGTATGATATGGCTTTCATGAAAAATTAAAAGGATGTTTTGATTATTGTAAGTCATTTTGCATGTCATGGTTCCTTGTGAACATGATTTTATAGGATTCTTTCCCTATTCAGATAATTATCGAGCATTAGGCTAATTATAATTTAGAAATCCCAACTTGAAATTGTCGATTACAATTGAGAAATTATAAAATCACTATTAAAACAAGATTAAAATAATTAGGGTCGACTAGTCCATCCTTATTACTTATTTTCCTTAGTGTGAATTCACCTAAAAAAAGCATGAGAGAATATTTTTATGAATGCATGAATATACATGTATGCATTTAAAAAAAATAGGGAAAAGTGTACTCCTCTAGGGATATGGCGTGTTTGTGGACATGTTCTTAGTCTCTTTTATCACTTTCAGTGCACTTTTAGTGCCTCACATGCATTATGCATTGATTTGTGAGCCTCAATAGTGCTTTTGGAGCTTTACAAACCTTCAGGCTGCCTTTTAAGAATGACCCATGAGTGTGGGTTTATGACCCATAAGTGCAAGTTAATGACCTAAGCTCGTGCGATATAACCCATACTATTGAATTTTTTGTTGTCCCATGAATTTCTTATTGTCCCATACTCATGAATTGTTTACTACTTCCTTCTTTTTCACCTTGAATTTTCCCTCTCTTCTTAGAGCATTCTTAAGACTTTAGTGATTTTTATCCTTTTCTTCATACTTTAACCTTGACTATATAAAGAGATGAATTGAGGATGTTGACCCTGCACTCTTTAAGGGGATTGATATGGATGTTAATGTCGATAATTTAGAGGGAGGTGGTGTTGTTCCATGAAGGCTGGTGTCATCTCACTCCTATATATACAGGGTAATTTGAGGTGAGAGTCTTCCTCTGGTCTGGTCTCAAACTTGAGGGTGTGTAAGTGGATGCTCTATCGCTAGTTGGTCAATATTCAATTTTTTTAATATGATATTCTTGTACACTAGGACTTTTTTACATGTTTTTAGGAATTTCCATTGAACAAAAAATAAATTAAAAGATTAGCTTTTGCTACATTTTTTGAAAATGAATATCTTAGTCATAGGAATTGTCATGTATGACTTCCCTTTATTGGAAGATATTCCTATTTGCCTTTATATGCTTGGGATCCTTTCTATATTCTTTAGGAACTTCTTGAAAATAAAAGATGAACTAAAAATCAATGTATATTTCAATATTATGATCATAATGCTTTAGTTAGAAGAAATTTTTGCTGACTTCCATTTATTAGGGTGTAGACTTATTCATCTTCATGTGCACAAAATTTCCTGTAAATAAAAGATAAACTAATAATTAATGTATGTTTTGTTCTTATAAATAAAATTTTAGTTAGAAAGTATGTTTTACTAACTTCCTTAATTAGGGTGAGGTCACATTTTTGGTTTTGTTTGGTAGCTTTATTGATGCAAAGCAATTTTATAGGAGCTTGCCAGATGCAGTACAGGTTTATGTTCTCAACTTTAGCTTTGATGGCTTTATTTAGAGCTTGTCGATATGTCTAACAGTTTTGAACAGCTATTAAGCTACTATAGTAGCATTAATCAAGAGGTGGTCAAACTACATGCACACCTTTCTTTTTCAGTTTAGGGAGATGACAATCATACCCTTTAATTTTGCTATGATTATTGGTCTTTTATTCATCGGCCAGTGAGTATCATTCGAGATTCTGGGTGATCCTAAGGCTTTATCTTAGTAGTTGTTCAACTACAATCTCCAAACCAGGATTGGTGTCACTCCCATATTTGTAGGGTGATTCGAGGTCAGAGTCTTCCTCTAGTCTTAAACTTGAGGGTGTGTAAGTGGATGCTCCATCGCTAGTCGGCCAGTATTCAATTTTTTTTAATACATTGTTCTTGTATGCTAGGACTTCTTTACATGCTTTTAGGAATTTTCAATGAATAAAAAATAAATTAAGAGATTAGCTTTTGCTACATTTTTTTTATAGTGAATATCTTAGTCATAGGAATTGTCATATATGACTTCTCTTTATTGGAAGATATTCTTATTTGCCTTTATATGCTTAGGATCCTTTCTGTATTCTTTAGGAACTTCTTGAAAATAAAATATGAACTAAAAATCAATGTGTATTTCATTATTATGATCACAATTCTTTAGTTAGAAGAAATGTTTACCGACTTTCGTTTGTTAGGGTGTAGACATGTTCATCTTCATATGCACAAAATTTCCTATAAATAAAAGATAAATGAATAATTAATGTACATTTTGTTGTCATAAACAAAATTTTAGTTAGAAATTATGTTTTGCTAACTTTCTTAATTAGGGTAAGGTCACATGTTTGGTTTTTTCTAGTAGCTTTACTAGTGCAAAGAAATTTTATAGGAGCTTGCCAGATGCAGTACAGGTTTATGTTCTCAGCTTTAGCTATGATGGCTTTATTTAGAGCTTGTTGATAGGTCTAATAATTTTGAAGAGTCATCAAGCTACTATGATGACATTAATTAAGAAGTGGTCATACTACACTCACACCTTTCATTTTCAGTTCAGGGAGATGACAATCATACCCCTTAATTTTGCAATAATTATTGGTCTTTTATTCATTGGCCAAGGAGTATCATTTGAGATTCTAGATGATCTTAAGTCTTTATCTTAGGAGCTATTCAACTACAATCTCTAAACTAGGATTGGTCATGGAGGATTAATCTCCTATGCATGCCTTATATGGTCATGCAAGGGCACTTTAACTAGTGGTCCCAAGGATACTAAGAGGCTGGCTAAATGCTTTATTTTCTACTTACTGAGCATTGTGGTGTTTCCAAATATAAGCAACACAAGTGGTTTATGTCCGCTCACTTTTCTTTGAGATCTTGACAGGTTATAAGAGTATGATTGGGGTTTTTCAGCCTTTAGATATCTCCTTTATGGCTTCGATAATGCATGTAGAGGTGGTATGCCTATAGTTGTTTATGTGAGTTGCCTTAATGCAATTATTTTGTCTTTTCATTTCTTTCTTGTTTGAGTTTGTTACTAATGGCATGATCTTTAATTTTTCTAACTTGGAGTTCTAGGGTTTTGAGTTTTATGTCTCACTCCTCCTAGTATGGTTAACTGGACACCTAAGGATTTTCCCCATTTTCCTCTCTAGAACTTTGATAGCTTTAAAAGTGGTATGCTATCTTTGGAGGAGGTTCGTGATGCTTTTACAGGGTTAACTTTTAATAGAGTACACTTCCCTTCTTTTGATAGAGTATGCTTCCCTTCTTGATAGAGTACGCTTTATGAAATGTTTTGTTCTTTCCCAACATCTTAATTTTTTACAGATCAACCTTTGATGGTGGGATGAGTTTCCTATTAACTTTTTAGTAATGATGTAGGGAGTTATTAAGCTTTCCAGTATGAGGGTGTTATTGGTGACCCATGTAGATCATGCTTGATACCTTGGTGAGCACGTCATGGACTAGATTGTGGGGCTTATCACTTGTTACATTCTTATTTTTTCTTCCCTTGACATGTTTTGGAGGAAGGACTTGGTTGGCGATCATCTAGCAGGTGCAACATTTGGTTTAAAGGGTTGTCATCTCCTAGAGCTAGAGGCTACTCCTTATACAGAGATTGTCACCTCTTGCTTGATTGATGGCATGGACACTAGTCATGCACCTTCTCATTATATTGGTGGTTCAAGCTCCACTACTCATCTGATAAGTTTTATGTTTTTGTTATTGCTTTATGTTGACTATTTTAACTTTCCTTTTGTTTAATTTTTTGAACACTTGCATTCTTATTCTAAGAGAGCTCATACAAGGGCTACCACTAAAGTCTCGAGTGGTACTGGTGTCACTGGTGTTCCTCTAGATACTACTAGTATAGTTCATAGAGTTTCTATAATTCTTTTAGTTCCATAAATTAGAGGTTTCGACTTTTGTGACAACATGGTGACTCTTGTGATCCTAGTAGAGGGCAAGGCTATCATCTTTATTTTAAAGGACACTACTTATGTGAATTTGCTTCATACCATGTCAGCCTTTTGATGCTCTTTGATTCTTTTCTATTTACTAACTTTGTTGCTTGTAGGTTTCTTAAAAGATGACTTAGTGTTAGTACCAGTATACATCGAGGTTGCTCAGTCATCACATCTACTATTCTATATAGGCTAATATGAGTGACTCTTCTAATGGTTTTCTTTTCCCTGGTTAAAAAGTGTTTCTTGCGTAATATGCAATATTTAGTATATATGATATGTGAAATGCTTATGTTAATGCATGTATGCAATGACACAGCTTGAGCACATAGAGGCAATGCATAAATGTGAGGCTTAGTACTAGAGTGAGATCTAAAGGCTTCAAGCTAAGATCTAGGAGCTAAGGATCTATAAATTTAATGCAAGATCTAGAAGGACCAGACCCTTAAGTGATGATGATGATAAGGATGAGTCTTAATTCTCCCACTCCCTAATGTCGTGTGTTGTTCATACTAACAAACTTATGGACATTTTATTTGTATTTGATTGTCATTGATATATTATTTATTATTTCATTTAATGACATTTTTAGTTAACTTACTCATTTTGAAAGCTTGTAAAAACCATGTCTTCTCCAGTCTTTATTATTTTATCTTTTAGCAGGCCTCTTTCTTTATTATCAGACTGAGATTAGGATATTTTAAGATTAAGGATTGCTTATTAGGATGGGATAGAGAGAGTTAATGTTTGAATGAAGGTATAAGAATGGTTTAATAGATGAACAATGTAAATCTTTTAGTGTAAACCTTATTCTAAACACATGATAAGTTTACCTATATATGTACTTAGGCAACGATAGATAATATTTCGATCAATTTTTCATTTAGGTGAGTTTTAAGAATTTAGAAAATTTTGGTAAAATATTCTAAAGTGTTTGGGTTGTTGGGTAGGATATATTTCTTTTAAACTCATTTGATTTCTTCATTTTAAGTTTATAGGTTTTACATTTTGCATGGGGAGTGTATTGGAACAATAGCTGGAGCTAGTCTTTGTGAGCTAAAGAATTTTCTTTGCGAGAGATAACAAATGCATATTGAAGGAGTCTAGAGCTTTTAAGGAATGATTTGCTTCAAAATTCTTTAGCATGTTTGACTTTATTGTAGCCTTCTATAGATTTCCATTCCATTTTAGAGTCTACAAAAGCACTTATTGGTTCCCCCTTTAAATTATACAAATGTATATATGCATAAGGGGTTGGTAATAGAGAGAGTGTAATCATTTGACTTTCATAGGTATATTTATGGATACATGTATGCATGTCATGCAGGATAATGGTGGGACCTGACTTATTTTATATAATTTTGTTGGAGGTACATGCGCGAGCATTTATGCATGGAATGATGACAACATTGCTATGCAAAGAAGAGTAGCATTTACTTACACTCTTCAGGTTTGAATTATGAGATGCATGTTCATATGTAATATAAATAGGTACATTGAATGAAGAAGGGTAGGGCTAGGTTTTAAATAGTCTTTTGGCTGTTTTAGGGTTAAGGCAAGAGGATTTTATTTGAAGGGTTGGGTTAAGGCCCCTTTGGTAAGAGTCAGCCAATTAGTAATTCATATCTTAAGGATATTATGATCAATGTTGATAGAGAAAGGACCAATTCATTTAAAGGCAAAAATAAAGATCTTGATGATGGTGTAATGAACTGATCCACTTTGAGGGGGGTTGGCAATTTATTCATTATATGCATGGTTCTCTAGAGTTTTGGTACATGTTTAAGCATATTTGTTGCATCCTTTATTAGAATTTAGTTTCAATCTTATGGAGATAGTGACCTTTTATTATTGCAAATCAGTTTGAGTTTTATTAGGAAAGGAGTTGTGTCTCAAATTTTGGTATGGACGTTTATTTGGGTGTAAGCACCCAATTTCTAAATGATTTGAGTTTGGATGTGATAGAGGATCCAATGATGAAAATTAACTATGAAATTAGATTTATTGGATCTAATTTATTAGTTTTGGAGTAAATTATAAAATTAATTTTTAAGACTATTTATTTATTTATTTTCAAAAAACCAAAAAATAAAAAAAATCTTATTAGAATTTTATAATTCCAGTTGGAATTACGTAATTCTGATTAGAATTAATTTTGACATAATTCCAATCGAAATTATATAAGTTTCGATTGGAATTCTTTAATTCCTATTGGAATCATGTAATTCCTAATTCTAATTGGCATTCTATAATTCAGATTGGAATTGTGTAATTCCAAACTGAATTATACCTTTTTCAATTTTTTTAAATTAAATTTTATTTATTTTAATTGGTTTTTTATCCAAATATTATTTGATAAACTATGTTTTTTCACAAAATTTTATCAAATAAAATATAAAAATAAATTATTTTATTTTATTTTTATTCAGAACCTAATGTAGGGTTACATGATTGGGGGTTTTATAAATATTAAATTTCTTTTTCTCACTGGGGAGGCTTCGAACTTTTCATTCCTTAAAACTTTATGATTTTAGCCATCAACCAAAATACTCTACGTGATTTTGTTCTTATTTTTTTACATTCATTTTATTTCATTCTTAATCATGAATCAGATCCAAATAAACTAAAAATCACAAAAAAACAAAACCATAGACACTTTTATCAACAATGATCATCTTTTTAAGGAAAATCAATATTGCATCCACATTGCATCTAATTCTTCTTCTTCTCTTCTTTATTATTTTATTTCTTCTTGGGTTTATTTTAATCATTTTTTATTTTTTCTATGTTTTCTATTTTGGTTTTGATGGTAGGAGTAGCCTGAACTGTGAAGTGAACATGTTGGAACTAAGAAAATCTATGAAGATCCATGAAATGCCATGGATTATATCTTATGTTAATTCCAAGTAGTTTTTTTAGGTTTTTTATTATCCTTTTTATTATTATGGCTTTTAGGTTGTATTTTAATTTTAGTTTTCCATTAGTAGTTGTTATAGCCCTTATAGTGGGATAATGAAAGCACGTATTTATTTTTTTACTTTATTAAAATCAATTACTAAATTAGGTTCAATTGGTAAATTAATTAAAATTAATGGTGGAAGTAGAATAATTAGGTTTCCTACAAAATAAATTAGGGTTAGAAACATAGTATATTAAGTTCCTTTATTTCTTTTGTTTTGTTTGGGTTTGTTTTTAATAATTTTGGCATGTTATTTTGGATTGGTTGTTTTAAACTCATAGTACTAGGGCTATAGGTTAAATAATTAGGCTTTTTATTAACTTAATAGTTTAATTAATTTAGGATTAATTAATAGGATCAAAATGAACTTTTGGCCCATTTAGATTAATTTAGATATAGCCCATATAAATTAATTAAAATAAAGGAGTTTTGATGAGAGCATAATATTTATTATTTATTTATTTTTTAACACTTAGTTTAATGATTATTTTTATGATATTATGAGCTAATTAATATGTTTTGTGAATTAAGAGTCAAAATTGAGGCATTAAGCAAAATGTGCAATTTTCAGTTAACTAACAACTTTGACCTCCAAGTTTTGGTGAAATTTTTGGAGTACCTAGAGCCTCAAAACGTGAAAGTGACCTTCTTAGAAAGTGAAGTAGACTTCTAAGGTTTCCAAATTGGCTTATTCATTAAAATCATAGTTTGTTTGCATTGTCATAACTTGGGCCGAAGTTGGAAGATGCAGATTCGTCACTATATTGAGCAAATGTTAGTAATTGGGCTATATCTTGGACTACAGAGGTCCAATTCAAGTGATTTAAGGCTTTACGGAAAGCTAAGACCTGTGAATATAACTCTTATGAAGAACCTAAATCTAAATTTGAAGTTAATTAGTGTAGAATTCCTATCTTAAATTGTTGTTACTGCAAGAAGGAGATAGGGGTAAATATAAGAGTTATTATTAGTAACATTTTGGGAGTTTTTAAAAAAGGGCTTAAGAGTGTTTTTAAGAAAAATGAATAATGTAGAGAGATAATTTAGAGAGTTAATATTAGTAATGTCCTGATGTTTTAAAAAAAATGGTGAGAATGCTTTTAAAAGGAGGAGAAGAACATAGAGAAAAAGGATAAGAAAAATAATAACTTTTAGAATAAGAATAAGAATAAGATTTTAGGAGAAGATGCATTGCTAGATTTTCTTGTTCAGTTCAAGGGGATTTTAAGCCCTAACTTAAGTTGATGGTGCTCCTTTTTCCTTTTAAGAAATTGTTGATGTTATTTTGTTTTTAATGCGAATTGATGTTTGGTTGTTGATTTAAATAAGATCTATTGAATTAATTCACCGAATATCAATTGCTAGATTAAGAAATTAGATTATGTAATTAATCTCTTTTCTAAATCATTAAGTAGAAAATGAGAAATAGGATTATGGGCAAGCTTTCTTATTATTTCTATGAATGACATAACTTAAGTTAAACATCCAAACTTATAAGAGAGTTGCTTACTTCAATTTAATTCCTTTATTCTTAATACGGCTAGTATATTAAACCTAAAGAGCTTGTTTTAGGTTGTAAATTGGTTAGATTCTAATGACAACTTATTCATTAGAATATGAATTAAGGGGGTATTTTGGATAATAGAGCTTATTATTACCTAGAATTGATTGTTTCTTAAGAAGGGAAGAAGTTATTACTATTGATTAAACCTATCACTTATAGGGTGAAATTGAATCGAGAATAAAGTTTCTTTTATTCATTGCATTTGTTTTCAATTTAATTTAATTTAGTTCAATTTGGAACTTAAAACTCCCCCTTTCCTTTTCTTTTCACTTATAATAATCAATTTTTAATTAGGAATTATATAGAATATGGATTATTAATTAAATTAATTTAGTTTTGGCTACACTTCTCTATGGGATCAACCTCTCCTTAATCTATCTATAGTTTTGTATTTAGTATATTTAGAATAATTAAATTTTGGTGTTTATGACATACATAATTTTTTTTCATAAATATCCCAAGACAGAGGCAAAACAACAAAAATACCCTAAGTTTTCTAAATTTACGTGCTTACCCCTTTCTTCAATTTTAATTATGCGCCTACCCCTCTTCTCCTTTAGCTATAAACATGCTTCCATCTCCTTCCTCAACTACAAAACATGCTTCCATTATGAACCTTTAGTTGTAAAACATGAACCTTCAGCTATAAAACCTTTCTTTTAGCTCGAAAACACTTTATTCACTTGCAATCACTTTACATCAACTCAAAACCAATTTCTTCTCCATAAAACGAACATTAACTCTGCCTCCCTCATATAAACCACCATGATCAACCTCTTGTTAAAACTCAAAAAAAACATCACTATTATTTAAAAAAAAAGGAATTAAAAACAAGATTTCAACAACTAAGAAAAGAAGAAGAAATTGAATAATAAAAAAAATCAAAGGTAAGCATTCTCAGTCAAATTCATCATTTTATACAATCATTGAATGCATGCAAACTAAGATCTCTTCTTAAACCCATATGTATTCTTAAACCCACCTAGATCTTCATTTGCTTCATTTTTTTAACAATTAATTGATATATAAGATAATTTATGACATAATCAGTGTACAAATATTGATTTCTTCCAAAAAAAAAAAATACCTGCATTGATTTATTATTTCAATTTAGAATCCTTTAAATTTAGTTTTATTTCTAATACAATTCAATTATATTTGAGTCAAGTTCATTGGAAGATGAAAAAGTAATGTATATGTAGGGACAAATATTTCAAAACAATTTTTTTACATGCTTACTTCATTTTAGAATCCTTTCTATTTACATTTGGTTTCTGAAATATTTTAAGGACATCTATTTGAAGTTCTTTGGAAAATTAAAAATAATATATATCCCTGCTTCATTTTAGAATACTTTCTGTTTATGCTTGGTTTCTAAAAACAATTCAAGACATCTATTTCAAATTCTCTGGAAAATCCCAAAATAATGTATATGCATGATTGATTTTAGAATCCTTTCTATTTATGTTTGGTTTCTAATTCATATTTCACTTATAGGAAATGTAGCAACTACTTGTTTTCATTCACTATAATGATGAATGGACCAAAAAAATTCACTTTCTAGCACTTCTAAGTCACCAAAGTTCAAATTCGAATGAATTGCAGGTACTAAAACCTCATAAATACAATTTTAGATAGATTGAAAGTGCAAAATGAAGAAAATGAATACAAATCACCTACCAAGTCAAACAACAGCATTTGAATCTTGTAATTGAAAATGGTTCAACTCTGCATTTCTATATACAGTTGAAAAAGTATAGAACCATATCAAACAAAGTTCCCCTTATGCATCACAATAAAGAAAAAAGAGAAGGATAGAAATTTCTTTGATTTCACTCTAACAACAATTATATTATAGTCAGAGCAACAGTCAATAAGCATAAAAAACATAGAAATAGCCTAAAAATAAGCAATTATATTACAGCCAAAGCAACAATCAATAAACATAAAAGACATAGAAACAGCGTCAAACATAATATATTATGCAAAAAAACATTGGCAAGCAAAACAATAGATGAGAATAATAAAAATTCTAAAGTCCTCTCTGTCTATATTCTATAATTAGCAACACAAATGTCAAAGAAGTGGAAGTCCATCAAATTTACAACAACGAGCAGATGCTAAAGATAGTCATGAACCTCTATGCCATTTCAAACAATTTTCAATTTAGAATCATCAAATCATATGGAATAAAATTCTTCATAAAATGCATTGATGAACACTGCACTTGGAGATTGAGAGCATAAAGGCTCAAAAACACATTGATGTTCTAATATAAGAATTCAAAAATGAACACAATTGCAGCTTGAAGGCTAGATTGGGAAACTAGCATTATGCAACAATAAGCATGATAGTTGATTGCAATAAGTCAAAATACAATAGCTTAAAAATAGTGAATACACCAACAAATATAATCAGAGATATGTAGAAGTATTATGGTATCTCAATTAGCTATATAAAGGCTTGGAGCTCAAAAGAAACTACTCTTGAATTCATAAGAGGAAAACTAGAAGAATCCTTTTCATTTCTGCCTAATTTCTTATACATGATTAAAAAGACAAACAAAGGATCAGTAGTAGACTTAAAGATAAATAATGACAATAGATTCTTATATATGTACATGTTATTATAAGACAACATTCATGGGTGGGAGCACTGTATAAGTAACTGTGATTAATGGAACTTTTCTTAAAATAAAATTTGGAGGCACTCCCCTAATAGCCTCAATGCAAGACGTACAAAGTAAAATATTTCCACTTACCTTTGCTAATGTGGATTTTGAAAATGAAAACTCTTGGATATGGTTTTTTGTGCAATTGAGAAAAACCTTGGGAATGAGAGATAAGCTTACAATAGTATCCAATAGACATCAAAGCATAGAATTAGCCATAAAAGAGGTTTTATCTTGAAGCTGCACATGCATTTTTCATCTATAACATCTTGAACAACATCAAAACAAACTTTAAGAAAAGCATAGTGATAATTAAAGAACTGTTCTTACAATCTCCAAATAGTTAAAATGTAGAAAAATTTAAGAAGCATATGCTTGACATAGAAAAGATATATGCAAGAGTGTATGAGTACCTAAATAATATTGGACATGAAAAATGGATAAAGGTGCACTCATAAAACAATAGGTTCAGGACCATAATATCAAATATTGTTGAATCCCTCAACTCAATAACAAAATATGCAAGAGAACTACTAGTCACAACCCTGTTGTAATGCTTGAAAGGATTAATGTAGCAATGGACTTCCACAAATAGAAACATTGTAAGAGGCACATTCAAAAAGCTTGAAAAAAAAACTAATGAATGGCTGATCAAGAACTGCATCAAATCTCTAAAATTCAATCTAAGATCTCATACTTTTCTTTTAAATTTTAAATATTATGCATGAGATAAACAATCAATAATTATTTAGTCAAATAAATATTATTTCTGAATACTTTTACTTTCCTAATACAATAAATGCAATTCCTATTTTAATTCTACTTACTCTTAAATAATTTTCAAAACTATTAATTTCTATGAAGCTACATCCTTTTGGTTTAGATTTGGTTTCTAATTCAACTATAAAACACCAAACAATGAGTCTTTTTAGGTCAGAAGATCAAATGATGAAATAATTAGTGTCTATTATGAGCAAATCCAAGAAATTGTAGACCTGAAAGATAAAACATGCACATGCAACAAATTTCAACTTGATCAACTACCTTGTAAGCATGCATTAGCAGTTCTAAAGGAATTAAACCATAAACCTTACAACTATTCATCACATTTCCACACTACAGAGATAATGGCTGCAATATATAAAGCTACAATTTACCCTTTGCCAAGTCAATCTACATGGTACATACCCAATGATGTGAAAGAAATGATAGTACTTCCTCCAAAAGAAAGAATCAGAGCTGGAAGACCTAAAAGGATAAGAGCCAAATTTTAATGAGAAATGAAAACATAAAACAAGTGTGGCAGATGCGACTTATTTGGACATAATAGGAAGACTTGTAGAAATCCACCAAACATGTAATAGTTCTTGCATACTTTATGTTTCCTTTCAATTTCTTAAAAAGTTTTTTACATTTCTATAGAAATTTATCAAGAATAAAAAATGGATTCTTGTTGTTTTGTTAAAATTTCCTAGTGCAATTACACTCTTCCTCAAATGAATGATATGTAATATAATTTCTATGGGGGACATTCAAATTGCCTCTTAAAATAAATGTACTTTAATAAAACTTCATTGTAAAAGTATAATCCATTTTTTTTCTTTTCTATTTCTGAAATGGTTTCATACACATATATAGACAACTTTAAAGAATAAAAAAATTCATTAATTTATTTAAAATTTTTCAAACTATCGTTACATTTACTCAAAAATATAATTTTCAAAACTACATTCAGCTTGTCCATTACATCAAATAACCAAACTCTTCATTAAATTTCACAAAACATTTTGAATGCTTTTGATTACATTAGGTTTCTATTCTAATACAAATATAATAAACCTCTTCTAATAATAAAATCAATTACCTGCATATGTAGAATCTTAAAAAAATAATAATAAAATGACAGTAAACTTAAAATAAAATATTTTATAAAATCAACTATCTCCAACATTAATAAAAAAACATCAAATACAAATTCAAAAACCTAAATAAATATTCATCTTCATGACTAAAAAATGACACGTTAAAATCCTTAAAAACTAACCAAATAGTTCACAAAAGATTTCTAACACAATCCAATCAATAACCTATTCTAAATCAACCTTTTTCTTCCTCTTTTCATTTGGATTCAACCTTTTTTTATATTCATATTCACTTTCCACTGCATCACATTGCTTCATCATACCATAAGCATACAAACTCACTGCATATCAACTTCTCATTTGATCTATATTAATGTTCCCATGAATCTCCAACCCATGAAGCAAGTACTCAGTAAATGCAACTGCAATTACTCCATAATCACTAAAAAATTAAAAACAAATTAAAATAATGATAAATTAATAAAATGAGACCAAAACAAAAGAAAAAAATCACTTGTTCTTTTAGGAAAGAAGATCATCAACCAACACAACTTCAAAAGGATCTAAAACCTTCTTCGAGGCATAAACTTCAGAATTCATATAAATATATTTACGATTTGACCATAGATTAAGAAGTTCAAAAAACATTGGAAGCAAAATGCTATAAGATTCCAAAACTTTCACCACTAATTTATTAGTCTTTGCACACCTCAAAGAATTATAAATGTAAATACACTTATCCTTAAAGTTCAAATGCCCTAAAACCTAATGTTTCTCCTTACTAATATGAATGGGAAATAACACATCATCAACAAGATACCAAGCAGTATTACTAGCTATGTAATACCTGAGTATGTGCTTTGCAACACTATGATCAACAGAAATAATAGAATAATCATTATTTTTGGATAAAAATTTCTTATATAAAGCCTGAATATGTTGATCAAACTGGTTATTTGTTGTAGTGTATTTGACACAACTGTCAAAATATACTTTCCCTTTTTTCCTCAAATAATAAAATAAAACATCAATATACAGTAAAATATAAATTCAACATATCAAACATTTATTTCATATATAGTATACAATTAGTTTATGTTCAATTTCTAAAACTAAGAACTTGCAAAAAAATAAACAAAAAAACATACGAAAGAATACAACATCTTTCTAAGGAATCAAGAGTATAGAACCATGTCTTTACTATAATTGTCTCAACTCCAAATACAAAACTAGGAGAAATCAAATTATCTTTATCAAAATACAACTTCTTCCTATAAAAAAAAACAAGCAAACAATCAATAAACCACTTATAAATAACTAAATAAATAAATAACTAAAATGTACTTGTTCTTCTTCTCTAACCCAATATTTATCCAACCATCAAAACCAAAAAGAGATCCATATTTTAAAGCTTGTCCAATATCCTTACTAAAAGCTATATGTTTTTCAAAATAGTTATGTCCTTCCCCCCATGTTAACTCCTAAAGAACTAAGCTCATTAATAAAAGGAGATTTCATGACATAACCAAGTCTGTGCTCCTTTTTATCGGGAAGTGGAGTCTCAAAGTCATCATCATCACCCTGAATATATTAAATAGTATCAGAAACCAAACAAAAACAAAAAAGCAACCCAAATAAATCATGCATAATTAAAAAATAATAATAATACCATAGCAATAGGATTAATAATTTATCCACCAATAGCACCACCTTCCTTAGAAACAGACATAGAAACACCTTTTCCAATAGCCTATTCAAAAAAAAAAAACCAATGTTGAACCACAAAAACACAAACCACAAAAAAATTAAAAATAAAATAACATACAACATCACCAGTTAAAGCAGCTTTTATAACATTATTAATAACATTGAAAGCCTCATCAACATCATCAAATATAGAATCTTCAACCTAAAAATAAAAATAATATATCAAAAGAAAAATTAATAACTAACACAAAACCAAAAAAATAATATATTAGTAAAATAAAACAAACATAACACACCACATTAGACTTCTTCACCATCATCATCTTTATCGGAATAATCTTTGCTATTAGAATTCAAACCATATCATTAGCCAATTTATCACGCTTAAAATAGAAAAAATAGCATTAGAAACAAAAAAGAAACCAAAATGATTCAAAAATAATCAAATCCAATATACCTTAACAGAATCTCCTACCTTTAAATTACGAGCTTCTTTATTCCTTCCATCCCCTCCACCTTCACTCCCTTTATATTCACTTTCTTTCTCTTTATAAGCCTTCTCTTTATCACCTAAACCAACAGAAGAAGCACAATCACCACCTCCACCTTTTCCACCAAATTTAAAATGACATCAAAAACTAAAACTAAATAAGACAGCAATAAAAAAAATTAAAAATAAAACATAATAAAATAACCAATAACACTTAATGTAGCGCCTCCATCATTTCCATCATTATCTTTCTTTTTCTTTAACACAAACACAATATTATCATCTGAATCAGCATCTGAATCAATATTTTCAACCCCTAGTGTTTCCATAACCAATTTTATTAAAGAAGCAAGATAATCCAACTTTTTATACACAAATAACTTCAAATCATTAAATTCATTTCTCAGATAGTCATGTCTTAAAGGTAATTCCTTTACAAAGTCATGAGAATTGGGTGAACTCTTTACATCACCAAAATCACCAAACTCTTGCTCACCTTTTAAAAAACCCACCTAAATCCATCTTTGACAATTCTTCCTCAGTGGAAGATACATTCCTTAATTTTAACTATAAAAAATAAAAAAATTAATGAAAATAAAAATAAAAATAAAAATAAAAATAAAATAAACTTAAAAAAATTAAACAACCAAAACATAATTTACCTTACTTAGTAGTTCCTTGAAAATCAAGCACTGTAACACCTTGTAACTCAAATTTGATTTACAAGTCCAATTCAGAATTCAAGGAATAAGTGAATTCTTTATACCACTATGTAAACAAATATTATCAACCACAAGTGGACAACATTCATAAAATCACATTTGAATAGAGTAGGGAAAGCCATTCAATTTGTAAAAAGTCCAATCACTTTTCTTTCTATTTTCACTAGTAAAAAGATTCCCCTTCAAGTATTCCATGGTCAAGTAAAATGCATTCTTCTCCTAATGATACTCATTATAAAAACTTGACTCAACAATATTAAATGTTCTCTTACTTACCATCTTCTCCAATGGAGACCTTATAAAAAATACTTCAATAAAATAAATCAAAGCAATTTTAACATCATCTTCATTATTATCCCAATGTTTGGACAACAAATACTCATGCACAGATTGCTTGTTTATTTTCTTCTAACCACTAAAATATTTTAAAATAACCTATTCTCCTCTAAAAAAATAGTTAACAACACAGAGTTACCAACACACCTTAACCTAGTAACTAATGCAAATTCATCCATCATAAATTTTAAACTCTTTCCAGAAACATCAAAATAACACTCATACAAATTGGGTTGCTTCAATTCTCTTAAAAAAAGAGAATGAATCAATTGGTATTAAACTTTAAATTTTGGTAAACCTAAGAAAATACCAAAACATATTTCATAAAAAAGACCCAACTGAGTTCCATTCAAAGCTTCTTTAATTAAATTAATAATACTATATGATAAAGTGCAAGAAATCATAGCTTAAAATCCTCATCGCTTTTTAAGAAAGGCTCCCAATCCTAAAAAAAATGTATCAGAAACTAAAACAAAAAAAAAAACCTAAACCAAAAAATAAAAATAAAAACAAATACCTTTAAAGTAGTAACCTTTACACTAGATCCATCATCAACATCCTTTTTCATCTTCTTCTTCCCTTTATTAATATCTAAACCTATAAAAGCCCTTTTCTTCCTACCCAAAACACCACCACTATCCTTCTTTACATGTCCCTTTTTTTCACCCCTGCATATTGTTTTTTAACCTTTTTTACTCCTACACCTCTCTTTTTCTTCACACTTCATTCTCTTTGTTTCATAAGGTTATGATTTTGTGACCCTGTGTTAACCATAAAATTCCTATAAGAAATAAACACCAAAAACAAAATGGAAAAAAAGCAAAAAAAACCAACTTCAAAATCAAAACCTGAAGAAATCGAAAAAAAAAAAGAAGCACGAAGGAAGAAGAAGAAAAAACAGTGAAGAAACCTCTCTAAAGGTTGAAATAACATGGGATATTTTTAAAATGTAAAGGACATGTGTGTAAAAAGAGGGGGTAGATTTGTAAAAAATAAAAACTTAGGGCATTTTTTCACAATAATTAAAAGGGGGTATTTTTGTAAAAATCTCTAAAATAAATTTAGAATTAGCCCACTAAATAAGCCCATTTTTAAAAAATTTATAGACCTAATATCACTTTAGAATTAAAAGGAATTTAGAACTAGGCCCACTAATCTAATTCAATCCAATCCAATCCATTTCCCCAAAAATTGATAGATTGAAGCTCATTTTCTTTAGGATTAAAATAAGTAGATTTAGGCTCATTAATTAATTTAAAAATGTAGGCCGACCATTAGTTTACAATTCACTTGTAAATTAAATTTGTAGAATTAGCTAACCTTAAATAAAAATCAATATATATTAGAATAATTTGAGGATTATGAGCTTAAATGAATGCATTATTTTTTATGCCTTTCATGTGACTAGTTGCGTTGGAGTTAATATTAAAATAAGGGTTTAATATGAACTACATGTAAATAAAGAATAAGGTAGTAATTCATAAGACAATTCTAAATGAACACAAGACTAAAAGAAGTTAGTAATTCGTGCCCAGAATCCTCTCAATGTGGTATAGCTCTCTTTTAGAGAATTGAGTTACCACCACTCATAAAATTGTTCTAGTTATTACCCTAAGTGGCGACTCCTAATCTCCATGCCCTATCTTTGTTATAGTGATTAGTGTATTCCCTAGAGTCTTGAACTCAAATAGTGTCATAATTGCCAAAAACTTAAGCATGGACCAAACCCCACTATCTACATTAGGAAAATGGAGATTTTATTAGAAGATAGTGAATGGGGGTTGCTCTAGGTTTTAATAAGAGGAAATATTTTTATTGAAAGTGGAATTTTGATTTAGGGTGGCTTTAAGTAAAGACATTTCTTCGGGGGAAAATGAGTGTTTTAGGACTTTCTTACATGAACACTAGCAACAATTAGGGTAAATCCTAAGTTTTCATCATTGCATATGAAGTTCAATATGCCATGGAGAACATTAAAACTTAATGAGGTTATAGTAACCCTAGCACATCGAGTTGTTTAGCATGTTATACTTATGTGCAAGATTTTGAGTCTTCCATATCTAAACCAATATATGTTGACACTCTTGTTGCTTTTTTGTGAGAATCAACTTATACTAAAAGCAAATCTAATAGCATGCAAGGTTAGTTGCTTATCTGTCAATTCTCCTTACAATCTAATAATGAATCAAAGAATAACTTATAGAAAGTATTCATTCAAGCATATGCCTCATATTATTTATTATCATTTCCTTTTTGTATTTTTCCTCTTTTGCCTAGGTGTTTTCTTATTTAGATGTTCACATACCTAGTCAGGGCTTCTCTTTTATTTTCTTTTCTTTTTTCTTCTCCTTCTTTCTTCTTCTTTTTTTCTTTTTCTTTTTTATATTCTCCGTGTTCTTCTTCTTTTTTTCTTTTCTTCATTTTCTATTTTCTTTTTATTTTGAATGAGGCTATGGTAATAGTTAAACACTTATAACTTTAATGAAATGCCAAAATGAGTAATGATGATCAATAGATTATAGAATAATAATAAACAAAAGGACTTAATATTCCATCGAGACATTTGATAAATGATATAAGCATTTAGCACTACCCATACTATAAGTAAAATAATGAAGTAAGAGTTTATTGTTCTAGTTTAGCTATTACATGCAAAAGGAGTTTCATTAGTTTTCTTTATTTTAGTTGTTTCAATCCTACTCTTTCATGACATTCACTAAAGATATATTCCCTTTCGCTTTCCCTTTTTATAATGACAAGCTATAGGGTTCCAAAACACAGGTAGGGTTTGTAAAGTACATGCTTTATCATTTCCTTAAGACTTATATAACCCAGAGGAGATGATATCCATCTTTGAGGGTGGTTTCAGTATAGTTGGGTAGTTGAGCAATGGTTTATTCTTCAGGATCTTTGAATCTTATAGAATCAATAAGGCCTTAAATTTAACTTCCTAGGATTCAACAATTATTGGTTGTATGGCTAGGCATTTAATGAAAATTACAATAAAGTTTATTATTGATATAATTAGGTAGAGGGTTGGGTAAAATTTTTGGTTCAATAGGTTTCCATAGGTTTCTCTGTTAAAGTGTTTAAAAGATTTTGGAGAAGGGTTTATTAAGCTTTGAAATTTTTCTGTAGGTCAGAGGGTAATCGATTGTATATAACCTTAAGAGCTTTAAATGTAATGGATTATAATCCACCAAACTCTAGTTACCTATTCTTAGACCTTTGGTTTCACCAAGCTTAGGGAAATTAGGCTTATTATACTAGTCTTGTAAGAGCTCATTCATGAGCATAAAAATTTGATTGCAGTCTCTACTCAAGGTATTAGTGTTTTCTTTACTAAGGCTTAAAGCTGGGTGATCTTGTCAGCCAATTCTTGGATCTCCATTGCCAATTCAAATATAACTGCACTAGTTGATTTAGAAAGGGATTAGAAAAGCCTTTCTTAAGAAAGCTCACAATTGTCTTCAATATCTAGGAATGCTTATAACTTTTTTTCCTTTTATTTATCTTAGAATTACGAGTGTCAGGTGCCCCCTTATCATTACCATTGAAGGGGATTATCTCATCTGTGGCATTCAGAGTTTGGTTGGTCAAGGGTGTTCTTAACTTTAGTCTTAAGGATGATTTCAACTTGAAGAGTGTCAATTAAGCCACCATCAGCCATAAGTCTTTTCACATGCTCTTTGAGTAGGTCACTAAGGTTTTAATTCCCAAATTGTTAACATGTGGAAGCCTAATTATTGCTAACCCTCCTTGAGGAGGATTTTAAAGATTATGATGGTAAGAATAATGAGGTTAATGTAGTTATTATGAAATGTATACATGAAATGTTATACAAAATGGTGAGATCAACATGAAGGATGAAAATGTCATGAATGCATATTATGTGTTGTAAAAGGACAAGTTTAGTATTGATGTATGTGACCTTATTAGAAATGTATTTTAGCTATAATACTATAAGTTAGTGATGTACTTACATATATGCATATATAAATATGATAGACACAAGAAAAAAAGAAAGGGTTAGTAAATAAAATTAAAAGGATCTATAAAAGAGTTATCATGTGTGCATGTTATGTACTCATAAAAGAATAATGTGAGTATATGTGCATGGTGTGCTCATGAAAAATAGGTGTAAAAGAATATGAGTTAGATTATAATAAATTGCCTACATGCATGAATAAGAAAAGGAAAACAAAAATGAGCAAACATAGTTAGTATAAAACCTATAAAATAAACAAACCAAACACATGCAATCACACTTTCCAACCTTATCACTCTACATGGTAAGGATAACTTTCCTTGGTGAGTTTTGACCTATAAGCCATCATGAAACTTCACATTTGCTCTTGAATCAAGTGTCACAAATTTGCGTTAATAAGATATGAATAATTCACCTTCAATTGAACTTTTTTTTTTTTGCAATCACGAATAAAACATAATGTCAATGCAAGGAAGATTTTGTTGGGTTTTGCATGATATTCAAAGCATTTACACCACCATTTACAATGGCTATGAACAACATGAGAAGCCTAATTTCATGTTAAATACATCAATATTTATTTATGTTTCCATAAGATAAAAGAAATTCAACCCAGGGTGGTCATTTGCTTCATACAATACGATCTCATACCATCCAATTGATATGAAATGAACCTTGTAACCTAAAAAGAATAAATGGGCAATATCTCATAATTTCCAATACCAAATGACATCATAACTAGAAATCATTGCAGATTATTTAGGTTAGGGTGTAATTCATATTGTTTCTTATGCTTTGAACTTGCACAAGGTCAATATCAATCATAATGCCTTTAATGAAAACAGTCTATAATGATTAATAGGATCTTATCATTTGATGAGAGAGATTAGAGATTTTTCTTTCATTTATTAGTTTTAGAGTATTTCGGCTGCATTCAAATAAGGTTTGCATGCAAAGCCAAGTAGGATCCCAGGAGAAGTATCTAAAGGTTTATCTACATGGGCTAAGTTGGGCTTAAGACCAAGGGCTCCTTTAGTGAGAATGCCCCTATATAACTAAGGTTATGGACTTAAATCAGTGTGCCTGGCATTCTTTTACCTACTCAAGAGAAACTGTACCCCATTTTGGACTTATGATCCTAATCGTGTCATAATTTTTAATCAAGTAAAGGCTAGAGGTGATAATGCCAATCTAGTCACCTTATGACTCAATTGAACTATGGTGGCAATGTCATATAGTATTATCAAGGGATAAAGGACCAATGGTGCAAGTGTGATAAGTGTTGTGAATGCAAATATATTATTGTGGAGGATAGTAAAATAGGTATGTATAATAAGAAATAATCTTTTAATTTTACCCCTTCAAACTATATGTGCTCCGTAATGGAGCTACAAAAAACCTCTAAATATTTGTTCTAGGGGCCAGTATTCATGTTATCTATATGGGATGAATAGTATAGGATCAGTGAGTCATGTCGGGACACACTGGCTTAGATGACTATTATTGATTATTATTGATATAGGAGAATCTGCCTGAGAAGGCTATATAAGTTGGAGTCACCACTCGACTACAGTCGGAAAATGGGAAAGTAGGCTCCATATCAGAGATTCTGAGTTTGGGGGTAGCATCTACTTGTCCTGTTTCTTAATATACATTACTTAATTACTCATCTCATCACCCTAATTTTGATTTTAATGATGCAAAAGTAAAATTGCATTGTATTAATTATTAGAGTGCAGGATAGTTGTATTTGGCATGCATACATTGCAAATATAAATGAAACGAATAAGTAAACAAACATAAACATTCATGGGAAATTAAACAATTAGCGACATAAGCAAATATTAAGTAACACATAAGCATGCAAGAAATATTAAGCAAAAATAACCAAACTAAAAAAAAAGATAGGGGAGAGGGATTAAGGATTACAACCCTTGAAATAGCCTATTCTAATAAATACGTCCAAAATAGAAAAAAAAAAAAGGGTCGAGATTAAAGATTACATCACTTTGAGAATTTCCTACTATCAAATACATAAAAAATGAAAAATAAAAGAAAAGAAAAATCCTATTCTAATCATTCCTACAAAACAAAGGTTAGTTCATATGCACATGCAAGCACAATCACAATAAGAATAATTATATATATTTCATCCATTCACATAAAAAAAATAGAAATAATAATGAAAAGGAAAATAATCAAAATAACAAAAAGTATTAAAACAAACCAAAAAATAAAGATACTAATGAGAATGCATGATGCAAAAGTAATAATTTAGATGCCTTGGTGTTAAAGTACAATCTTTATCATAAAATACAAATTTTAGGATAAAAGAAGAAATGAAAAATTTATAATAAAAAGGAAAATTAACAAATATTTTTCACCGTAAAAATGTAAACTTTGTGAAGAAAAATATGAAATTTCTAACAAAAGAGACAAAATTGATAAAAACAATAAAAATGCAACCAAAAATGATAAAAATAATAAAAATTTATTTTATACCATAAAAATATACATTTTATGATGAAAAATACAAAATTTATAATAAAAAAGATAAAAATGGAAACAAAAATTATATAGGTAATAAAAATGCAATTTTCACCATAAAAATATAAATACTATGAAAAAAAATGCAAAATTAATAATAAAAATGCAAATAAAAATAATAAAATAATAAAATACAATTTTCAAAAATATGAACTTTATGATAAAAATGAAAAATTAATAATAAAAGAAACAAAAATAATAAAAACAACAAAAATGCAAATAAAAAAGGTATAAGTAATAAAAGTGTAATTTTCACCATAAAAATAGAAAATTTATGATTAAAAATGAAAAATTTATAATAAAAAGGGAAAAAATAATAAAAATGTAAATAAAAATAATAAAAATACAATCTTCACCATAAAAATATGAACTGCATGATAGATATGCAAAATTAACAATAAAAGGAGTAAAAATAATAAAAATACAAATAAAAATGATAAAAATAAAATAAAATGCAACTTTCACCATGATAAAAATTTATCATTTTTGTTATTTTTATTATAAAATTTAGCATTTTCCATCATAACAAAAATGAAAATGAAAAAAAGGTAAAAGTAATAAAAATGCAATTTTCACCATAAAAATATAAATTTTATCATGAAAAGTGCAAAATATATAATAAAAAGGACAAAAATAATAAAAATGCAAATAAAAATTATAAAAATAGTAAAAATACAATCTTCACCATAAAAATATGAATGATGAAAAATGCAAAATTAATAATAAAATAAGCAAAAATAATAAAATGTAATTTTTACCATAAAAATATATACTTCATGATAAAAAAAAATGCTAGATTTTATAATAAAAATAATAAAAATGAAATTTCCATCATTAAACTATAAACTTTATAATAAAAAATGTAAGATTTAAAATAAAAATAATGAAAATCAAATAAAATTATAAAATATTAAAAATGCAATTTTCACCATAAAAATATAAATTTTATTATAAAAATGCAAAATTTATTATAAATTTAACAAAAATAATAAAAATATAAATGTATATTACAAAAATAATAAAAAAAATGTAATTTTCACCATAAAAATATAAAATTTATGATGAAAAATATAAAATTTATAATAAAAATGCTAACTTTATTATCAAGACATGATTTGTATAATAAAAATAGGAATTTTAGCACCAAAAATATCAATCCTACTAAAAAAAGAAAAGGATGATAATATGATATTCAAAATGCACAAATTAATGCAAAATATGCAACAAAAACTCCTAAATTTTACCCGAACTTCCTACACCATCAACATATCTATAAGTACCCAATTTCGGGATAATGAGTTATGATTGTGACAAAAGACTCCAATGATGAAAATTTCATGAGTAGGACTTTAATACTTGAACTTTAAAACTTCAGGAGTCTGATTATATTTTCAAAGAAAGGATTTAATATTTTTAAGGACTAAATTGCAACATTTTTTAGGGCCTAATTACAAAAATTAAATTCTTTTATGGACCTTTTTGTAATTAAAAGTTAAAAAAGTGGTCAGAATCCTATGATTCTAATTGGAATTATGTAATTTTTGTTGGAATTACACAATTTCAATCAAAATTGTGAAATTCCGATCGGAATTACATAATTCCAGCTGGAATTAAACCTATTCCGTTTATTTTTAGATTTTTCAAAAAATAAAAATGTCTTTTCTTGAATCCTAATTGGTCTGAAATTCCTTTAAAATTATTTTTGATATTTATATGATATTTTTAAGGAAATAGAAGTCTTTTAGGAATCAATTCATACGTAGGGTTTTCACTATAAAATAGAGGCTTTGGTTCCTTTAGGAAAAAAAGAAAAGAAAAAAGACGGTGGAGGGAGGAGAGAAAGAGTATCAGTGAGGAGTAGTACTTTTATGCCCATTTTTATGTTGATATTTTCTCTACGCCAAATTGTCTTTTGGCTTTTAGTTGATTTTTCTTAAAAAAGCAGTCTTGACTCTTTTCCTTTGTTAATTGTTTTAAAAAAGCATTCTCTACAAAAATTCCTTTTGCTTAATTGATTAATTGAAGATCTTTAGAGGATTTTTGAAGAACAATATTCAAAAACCTATCAAGAATGGTGATTTTAAAAAATCTAAGGAGCACTCCATAAGCATCATCTTCTCCTAATTCGATTTTACTTGATTTATTTCTTTCTTTTTTGATTTTATTGAGTTTTAATTTTATTTAAATTATTGTTATAATTTATTTACTAATCATAATTTTGTTTCTTTTTTTATGGTGATTATGGAGAAAAATACATGCTAATCATGTTTGGAGGATTGAATTCATGAGAAGTCCATGGAATGTAATGGATAAGATCTTGTAGAGACATAGTTTCTAGAGTTTTTTTATTTTTTTTTTATTGCTTTATTTTATTTATATATTTTTGGGGGTTGTATTAATTATTTTTATTACTTTTTTCAATAGATTATTGTAATAGGCCCCATAGTGGGAATAGTGAAATTATGTGTGGTTGTTTGTTCATTTTAATTAATTGGTTAGTAAAGTTAGGATTTTAATTGGGTAATTGATTAAAATCAATAGTGGAAGTAGATTAATTTAGGTTGCATGTTAATTAGGGTTTTAAAAGAAATAATTAATTAGTTGTTTGATTTTTTATTTAATTGTTTTGATATGTTTTATTTGTTTTTGAGCTTGTTTATTTATTTTTATGTGTTTTGGGCCTTAAGCCCATGTTAGATTCTAATCCACTTAAATAAATTTAGGTTTTTTTAGGTTTAATTAATTAAAATGCATCATTAGGCCCATAATTAATTAGATTTTTAGGTTAGAGATAACTTAGGCCCGTTTAGTAAATTTGACATAGGCCCACTTAATTTAATTTAATTAATTAGACTTAGCCCATTAAATTAAAGTTTTTTTCATAATTTATAGATTTAAGATCACCTTAGAATTAGAACATATAGAATTAGGCCCACCTAATTTAATTTAATTAATCTAGACTTAGCCCACTTAATTTAAGTCTTTTTCATCATTTATAGATTTAAGATCACCTTAGAATTAAAACATGTAGAATTATGCCCACTAATTTAAATACTCCATAATTTGTAGATTTAGGCCCATAGTCTTTAGGCTCACTTGTAAATTAAAATATGTAGATTTAGCTCATTTAATTAAAATTAATGTAGATTAGACTAACTTAGGGATTGTATTGAATCAATTATTTACTTGTATTTTTCATGACTGATTTGCCTTGGAGTTAATTGCTAGAATAAGAATATATATGAAATTGCACGTAAATAGAGGATAATATAGTAATTCATAAAGTAATTCTAAATGAACATAAGACTAAAAGAAGTTGGTATTCCGTACCCAGAATCTCCTGGTTGCGGTGCTAGCTTTCTTTTAGGGAATCAAGTACCACCTTTTCAATTTGTCCCAGTTATTACCCTGGGTGGCAACTCCTCATCTCCATGGCATGTCTTTGTAACAATGGTTAATGTGTTCTCTAGAGTTGTGAGCTTAAACAGTCGTAGTTGCTAAAATCTTGGACGCACGCTAAACCCCACTATCTACAGTGGTAACTCCATTGGGGATAAGAGATACTAATTCTACTTGTGTTCTTTAGAATTATTTTATTCTTGCATTCATTTTGCACGTCCCTATTAACTGATGGCATTGGTTTATGGTTCCATGATTCCACTAGCTTTATGGGATTGTAAATTGGCTAACCATCACTCTTAGCCTTAACTCAGTTCAAGAGAGATTACCGAGCTCATCTGACTAGAGTCTGTAACCTAAGTCCTAAAGGGGGTAGTCTTCTCTCAAGTTTACAAAGGATGTCGGGCCCCTCTGACCTTAGTCTATAACTCAATCTTAAAGGAAGGCATTTTACTAAGGGAACCTTGACCTTTTTACTAAACCCTAACCATATATAATGGCTTAGTTATTTCCCCTAAGATTTACCTAAATTGCTTATGAATATTGTCATAAGGAATTTTTATCTATAAAGACCTAAGCCCATACTTTAGAAGCCCATTAGGACTAATAAAGATTGGGCTATGCTTTTATACCTAAAATTATTATTTCTATGCTTTAATGCTTTTAGAGATTTGGCATGCACGTCAATTCTTAATATCCCCTATTGATATTAAGGCCAAGACTAAAAATCCTAGGAAAAGAGACTTACCATTGAATACATGTGTGGGAGGAATAAGGTTGGAAGGATGTATATACACCTAATTTGATTTATTACTTGCTACTTATTGCATAGCATGTGCATCATGCATACATGCATTACATGTATCATATTAACCATTGGTCTTGCAGCCATTATAGATTCATCTAGGTCTTCCTATGTTTGGAAACGGAGTAGTGGCAGATTAGTGATAACTGATTTGAGTCCAAAATCAACAACTAAAGAGATTCTTCACAATTTGGAAAAGAGCCCTATTAACCTACTTTACTAGAAATTACATCAGTAGAAGAGATGGAACAACAATAAGGAGGAAATTGGACCTTAGAAGACAGTAAAGGAGCTTTGATGGATGATATGAGAGCAATGATGCAAGATGAACTAAGACAAGCTCTGGCTGGATTAATGCCACCACCTACTACTGTTGCACCTCATATTGCGACCAATAAATCATTTTCAAATTTTCTAACTAGATTCATGAATAAGGCAAGGTTAATGAAAAATAAGCTAGCTGAAAAGGATCAGGTTAGGATGATAGTCCGAAATGTGTCGCCTAACTTGGTTAAGAGGTCACAAATGAAAAATCCTAAGACACTTATAGACCTTTATGATGATGGGATACAAGCTGAGGAGATCAAGAATGAGAAAAAGAAGACTGCTAAAAGCACCACAGAAAGAAACTACCCAATTGGGGGCACATAACAAGGAAATATCAGTTAGGTTGTAGGAGTTCATGTTATTCAACGACCCAGGAGATTCTCCAATTTTAACCAACCTTTATCAAGTGTCCTAGAGTGCCTAATGCTAAAGGGATTACTTTAACCTTTACCTAATCCAAACCTACCAAACACAAACACCCCAGGCTACAACCCAAACAAGCACTACAAATTCCATCAAAACCATAAACACTCCATAGATAATTGCATCCGCCTCAAACATGAAATCCAAAACCTTATAGACTCTAGAAAGATTAAAAACCCTGAAAGCCCAAGCACCAGAAATAATCCTTTCTCAAACTATCAAAATGCACCACCCCTAGCTACTAGGATGATTAACTCATGACTTAATGAGGAAGAAGTACTAAACTCCTTTAAGGACCTAGACCTTAAAGCCAATGAGAAATCTCCTAGTGCCTCCAAAGATATGGAAAGAGTAGAAGACTTATCGGGTCAACCTTTAGGGAAGCTTGACTATAAGGTGTTTTATACTAAACCACCTTCTTTTAACATACCCTTTGAGTCAATTGTGCCTACATGATGGGGTGATAAATTTGATGATGATAAGCGGAAAGACAAGAAAGAAAAATGCACATTTGAGATACAAGAAGATGAAGTCATGGAGATAGATAGCAAAAAAATGCAAGAATAGTTGTTATGTCAGCCGCCTCAAGGATAACCACTATAAGACTCAGCATCCCTAGCATTTAGAATAGGAAATAAATTTTCTTATTGTCTTCTTTGAACAAATTTTAGTTTCTTTAGAACTTATTTGTTTTAGTGATTGATGATATAAATTTTATTATGCTTACTTATGTAATGTACATCCTAATGGTATTGTGCATTATGATATTGAGTGATATACATGTTTGACATAAATTCAATTCAATTAGATTCATTCATCATGGGCACAAATGCAAATTCAAAGAACATAAATATATCACATAATGTAACTTCTAAAGATAGGAAATTTAAGAAAAAAATAAAAATAATAAAAAAAGAGAAAAAATAAGAAGAGAGAAAAAGAAAAAGGAATAGTAAGGTAAAAATTAGAGAGAAAAAATTCAGGACTGGCTGGTAACATGATTAGTATCATGTGATGTAATGAATGTACTTATTCTTGCCCTAATGAATGATTAAAATTGAATTTGAAATTTTTGTTCAAATATCGCATATTCATCATTATTATACTACATAAGTATCTAAATGGAAAGACATTACATAATGAGAGCTAAAATCAGAGCTATGAGATCACGATTTTTATCTTTTTACCACCCTTTTATGATTCTACTTGTAAGTCTAGTGTCCCCTTATACCTTGGGAATTCAAGTGGCTCAAACTATCATCAATTATTGCATCAGCATCAAGCCTTATATTTCGCTCAAGAATCCTTCGATGCTCAAACCGAGTTAATTTCATCATCAAGAACTCACTTCAGTCAATTCACCCACTCCTCTCCATCTTCAATGCATAAGATTTAAACTAATAGGGTTAATAAGTCAAAGGATCAAAACAATAGCGAATGAATTGGGTCTCTTGCATAAGAAAGTGAAAAAAGAGACTGCTTGAATAGCCTGAATGAATTTAAAATGAAACTAAGGGTTAAATGTAATTTTAGAGGGCATATTACAGAATAGTAAGTCTAAATTCAAAGAGAAAAGAAAGAACATCAAAGTATAAGAGCTAGTATTAGAGATCTTAGGATAGAAAGAAGCTTACAAATACATTGGTTATTATACAGGAAAAGCAATTACAAAAAGAAAAGTTCAACAGTGCATCAATCAATCATAAGCTCTAGTGTCAAGCCATGGACCTCACTTGCTAGCTTGGTTATCAATCCAATGAATTATATTAGAAGTTTTGACATCAAAAGTACCAACAGTGAAGCATTCCATGCTTAAGCTTACAAGCTGTTGATGAGGCACCTCGTTCTCACACTCCAAGCTATGAACATAGCTCTATTCCAAATAAGATCATGCATGTTATACTAACATGTATACATTTGCATACATTTATTATGAAATACTTACTTTGCATAATAAATTCCTTGAGCCCAGATTGTATAAATACTATGCTACTAACATTCAAAATTAGTATTGGAAAAGTGCAGTCAAAATGTGCACATGTGAATAATTTGAAGGAAAAGGGTAATGCTATCAAGGTGAACTTGATACTCAACAGGACTTTATACCTTAGGACTCTAAAAGGCCCATTCAATAAAGGAGTATCATCAACAATGATACTTGTAAAAGCATCATCCTAACAACCATAAGAGTCTGGATAAAACACCAAAGCACCTTAGATTCAACATCCATCTCCATAGTCTCATCTAGAGCATCATCTAGAATATCTCTCCACAATAATCAGTCCAATATATGGAGATGTCAATAAAAGGAATGAAGCCCTCTACCATAACATTAATTAGAATGGTGAAAATACAAATGCAGCCTAAAGCCATAACTTCAATGGTGGAGTATCATGACCCTATGATCAAAGACATCATCATTATAATTAAAAAGGAAGAATGCAAAACAATAACACTGCATTTTGATAAAATTTCTTCACTTACGAATAGACTATACTAACTTATGGTAGTTTATGCAAAGAAGAACAAAAGAGAATGAAGAAGGTGAAAGGAACCGATACATCAACAAGAATGGGAAAGGTTACAAATGCTAATCAATCATCAGAAGTATCATCTTACATGGCAAACACTCATCAAGATAATAAAGGGAAGTAACATAACTCTATAAAGAACCACCTCAATCATAAAACTCATAAATTGAAAGCAAATTCATCCACTTAACAAGATCGTGTGTGAAAAGCCTATCTTATGACTTTTGATCATAGTGGCTTTCTTTTATTAGCCTCACTCATAGAATTCATATGAGTAGTTAACAATTTTTTTATTAGAGTTTATAAACTCTAATCAATCTAATGCTTGTTTTACACCCAAACAAGTGGAAGAAAATACAAAAAAAACAAAATTTGTGGACATGAAGCATAAATTGCTTGAATTCAAAGTATCATTTCAGTATTTTAAATGATAAATATGCATATAACCTACTCTAATGCTCATAAACGAGTATGAGTACAAATCCCTTAATGGTATTCATGCTGAGTAATATTAGAAAGGCAAGAGAATATTGAGAGGAGAATTAAAAGAAGAGCAAACATAATTTACTCCAATGCTCCAAAATGAGCAAGAGTATCAACATGAAACCTCTAGCAATATCCATGCTGAGTAATATAAGAAAGGCAGGGGAATGCTAAAAGAGGATCATGCTAAAAATTGCTCTATTTACTTTAATGCTCTATATGAGTATGAGTATCCAAAGGACCTTTCCAACGGTATCCAAGTTGAGTAATATAAGAAAGGTAGGGGAATACTTGGATAAGGAAGGAAAGCATAAAAAAATGATTCAAAGTTTATTCTGATACTCATAATTTGATCTTTTTATACTCAATTTCCATGAGTTTTGTTTAGCAAATTCTCCCTAAAATTAAGTGTGGAAGTAAGCTCTTTACTTGGTAAAAGATATACTCTTAATATAAGATGCTTAACGATGCCTCTGACCTTTGCAAATGGCAAATAAATGATAGTCATGAAAATAAAAAATAATGAGATTCATTGAGTGCAAGCTATCTCATGAAAAAAGTGATGAATTTTCTTATAAATTTTTAATATTATACTGTGCTTTTGTACATTCATCATGATTGAAACTAACTTCAACAAGTTTGTGGGAATTACAAATCTAGAAGGAAGTGCACTCAAGTTGTAGAATTAGTCAACACAGCAAAATGCAAAGTCAGTCAACCAAAATGCTAATCAGTCAGTACAAAGAATTTAAAGTATTCGACTTAAACAACCAAAGATAAAAATGCAAGCAATTACAGACTGTATCATTATAGGTGAGCAATAAAAGGATTGCAGCTAATCGCGAGTAGTTATGGACTATAGCATTATAATCACAAGCACTTATAGATTACAACATCAGGAGCGAGCAACGAAAGGGTTGCAGTTGATTAAAATCATCAATGAGTAATGAAAGGGTTGCAGTTGATTGAAATCATTAGGGAGTAAGGAAGAGATTGCAGCTGATTGAAAGCCTTGAGCAATTACATGCTGCAAAATTAAAGGTAGACAACAAAAGGGTTACAGCTATTCAAAACTTCCCAATAATTATAGATTGTAGCAGTATAAAGCCTACATTGAGGAATGATAAAAGTTGACATTGTATGATCGAGTACAATGTATCAATTCCAATCAGACTATATGACCGAGTATAGTCGACATTGTACGACCGAGTGCAATATATCAATTCCAATCTGACCATACGACTGAGTGTAATCAGTATTATATGGCCGAGTGCAATGTATTTTCAATCAACACTATATGACTGAGTGTAGTCGACATTGTATGACCGAGTGCAATGTATTTTCAAAATCATATTATACATTCGAGTATAATTGGTAGCATACGATGGAGTATGATGTAACTTTTTCAAACAATACAACCGAGTGTAGTCAGCATTGTACGACCAAGTACAATGTATTTTTAATTCAAACTATATGTTTAAGTGTAGTCAACATTATACGATCAAGTACAATGTATTATTTCAAATCAAGACTATATGACCGAGTGTAGTCAGAATTGTATGACTAAGTGAAATGTATTTTCAATCAAGATTATATGACCGAGAATAATCAGCATCATATGATCAAGTGTGATGTATCTTTTCAATTTAGACTATACGTCCGAGTGTAGTCAACATTGTACGACCAAGTACAATGTATTTTCAAATCCAAACTATACGTCTAAGTGTAGTCAATATTGTATGACCAAGTACAATGTATTTTCAAATCCAAACTATAAGTCTCAGTGTAGTCAGTTACGACTGAGTGCAATGTATTTTCAATTAGGATTATATGTATAATCAGCATCATATGACCGAGTATGATGTAACTTTTCAATACAGACTATACAACTGAGTGCAGTCGGCATTGTACGATTTATTAGAATGTATTTTCAATTAAGACTATACGTCCAAGTGTAGTCGGCATTGTATGATCAAGTATAATGTATTCTTCCAAGCATATTATACAACTGATTATAATTGATATCATATGATCAAGTGTGATCTATCATTTTCAATTCAGACTATAAATCCGAGTGTAGTTGGCATCATAAGACCGAGCATGATGTACTTTTCCAATCAAACTATATGACCTAGTAAAATCAACATTATACGACTGAGTATAATGTATTTTCAAATTCAGACTATACATCCGAGTGTAGTCGGCATTGTACAACCAAGTACAATGTATTTTTAACTAGATTATATGACCGAGTATAATTAGCATCATACAACCCAGCATGCTGTAACTTTTCAATTCAAACTATACGTATGAGTGTAGTCAGCATTATACGATCGAGTACAATGTATTTTTAAATCCAGACTATATGTTTGAGTGTAGTCAGCATTCTACGATTGAGTATAATGAATTCTTCCAATCAGATTATACAACTGAGTATAATTGACATTGTATGATCGAGTACAATGTATTTTCAAAATCAAATTATACGACTAAGTATAATCAGCAGCATATGATTGAGTATGATATAACATTGTTAGACTATACGAATGAGTGTAGTTGGCATTGTATGACTGAGTACAATGTATTTTTAATTCAGACTATATGTCCAAGTGTAGTCAGCATTATACAACCGAGTACAATGTATCATTTCAAATCAAGACTATACGATCGAGTGTAGTCGACATTGTACGATCGAGTGCAATATATTTTCAATCAAGAATATACAACTGTGTATAATCAGCATTATATAACTGAGTGTGATGTATCATTTTAAATTAAAACTATATGACCGAGTGTAGTCGGCATTATATGACCTTGTGTAATGTATTTTCAATTAGGATTATATGACCTAGTCTAGCATCATACGACCGAGTATGATGTAACTTTTCAATTCAAACATCTGAGTGTAGTTAGCATTATACGATTGAGTACAATGTATTTTCAAATCCAGATTGTACATCCAAGTGTAGTCAGTATTATACGATCGAGTACAATGTATTTTCAAATCCAGACTACATGTCTAAGTGTAGTTAGCATTGTACAACTGAGTACAATGTATTCTTCCAATCAGATTATACGACTAAGTATAATCGGCATTGTACGATTGAGTACAATGTATTTTCAAAATTAGATTATACGACCAAGTATAATCAGCATTATACGACCGAGTATAATGTATTTTCAATCAACATCATACGACCGAGTATAGTGTATCTTTCCATTTTGACTATATGTCCGAGTATAGTCCACATTGTATGACTGAGTGCAATGTATCCCTTTCACACAAGACTATACGACCAAGTATAATCAATATCATACGATCGAGCATGATATATCATTAAAAATCAATGTTGTACATTCAAGTATAGCAAGCTCATGAGCAAACTCTTTATAGAGCACAGGTAAGTATCCTAACTTTCAATTAAGAAATTGAGTGCTAGTTTGTTTTATGATAATTTTTCAAGCAAACAGCGACAAAGGGGGGCAACTGTAAGCACCTAATTTTAGGATGATGAGTTATGGTTATGACAAAAGACTCCAATGATTAAAATGTCATGAATAGGTCTTCAATACTTGAACTTTGAAACTTTAGGGTTCTGATTGTATTTTTCAAAGAAAGGAATTAATGTTTTAAAGGACTAAATTGCAACATTTTTTAGGGCCTAATTACAAAACTTAAATTCTTTTAGAGACCTTTTTATAATTAAAAATTTTAAAAAGTAGTCAAAAATTACATAATTACACCAATTCTGGTTAGAATTACACTAATTCCAATCAGAATTGCGTAATTCCGATTGGAATTATGCAATTTTGATTAAAATTACATAATTCCAGTCAGAATTATGCAATTTTGATTAGAATTAGACCTATTCTGCCTGTTTTTGGATTATTCAGAAAATAAAAATGTCTTTTTCTTGAATCCTAATTGGTATGAAATTCCTTTAAAATTATTTTTAATATTTATATGATATTTTTAAGGAAATAGAAGTCTTTTAGGAATTACATAATTTCGATAGAATTATATAATTTCGATCAAAATTACACTAATTTCGGTCGAAATTATATAATTTCAATCAAAATTACACTAATTCTTATCGAAATTGTGTAATTCTGATCGGAATTACGCAATTCCGATTGGAATTACGCAATTTTAGTTGAAATTAGACCTATTTCACCTGTTTTTAGATTTTTCAGAAAATAAAAATGTCTTTTTCTTGAATCTTAATTGGTATAAAATTCCTTCAATATTATTTTTGATATTTATATGATATTTTAAGGAAATATAAGTCTTTTAGGAATCAATTCATATGTAGGGTTTTCACTATAAAAGAGAGGCTTTGGTTCCTTTAAGAAAAAAAAGAAAAAAGATAGTAGAAGGAGGAGAAAAAGAGTATCTATGAGGAGCAGTACTTTTATGCCCAATTTTACTTTAATATTTTCTCTACGCCAAATTGTCTTTTGGCTTTTGGTTGATTTTTCTTTGAAAAACATTTTTGACTCTTTTCCTTTGTTAATTATTTTAAAAAAACATTCTCTATAAAAATTCCTTTTGCTTAATTGATTAATTGAAGATCTTTGAAGGATTTTTGAAGAACAATATTCAAAGACCTGTTAAGAACAGTGATTTTACAAAATTTGAGGAGCACTCCATAAGCATCATCTTCTGCTTATTCTATTTTACTTGAGTTATTTATTTCTTTTTTTATTTTATTGAATTTTAATTTTATTTAAATTATTGTTATAATTTATTCATTAATCATAATTTTATTTCTTTTTTTATAGTGATTATGGAGGAAAATACATATTGATCATGTTTGGAGGATTGAATCCATGAGAAGTCCATGGAATGTCATGGATAAGATCTCGTACAGACATAGTTTTTAAGGGTTTTTATTTTTTATTTATTGCTTTATTTTATTTATATTTTTTTGGGGGTTGTATTAACTACTTTTATTATTATTTTCAATAGATTATTGTAATAGCCCTAATAGTGGGAATAATAAAATTATGTGTGGTTGTTTGTTCATTTTAATTAATTGGTTAGTAAAGTTAGGATTTTAATTGGGTAATTGATTAAAATCAATAGTGGAAGTAGATTAATTTAGGTTGCATGTTGATTAGGGTTTTAGAAGGAATAATTAATTGGTTGTTTGATCTTTTCAAATTGTTTTGATATGTTTTATTTATTTTTAGGCTTTTTTATTTATTTTTATGTGTTTTGGGCCTTAAGCCCGTATTAGATTATAACCCACTTAAATAAATTTAGGTTTTTTAGGTTTAATTAATTAAAATGCATCTTAGGCCCATAATTAATTAGATTTTTAGGTTAGAGATAACTTAGACCCATTTAGTAAATTAGACATAGGCCCACTTAATTTAATTTAATTAATTAAACTTAGCCCATTAAATTAAAGCTTTTTTCATAATTTGTAGATTTAAGATCACCTTAGAATTAAAACATGTAGAATTAGGCCCACCTAATTTAATTTAATTAATCTAGACTTAGCCTATTTAATTTAAGTCTTTTTCATAATTTGTAGATTTAAGATCACCTTAAAATTAAAACATGTAGAATTAGGCCCACTAATTTAAATACTCCATAATTTGTAGATTTAGGTCCATTAGTCTTTAGGCTCACTTGAAAATTAAAACATGTAGATTTAGCTCATTTAATTAAAAATCATGTAGATTAAACTAACTTAGGGATTGTATTGAATGCATTATTTACTTGTATTTTCATGACTGGTTTCCTTGGAGTTAATTACTAGAATAAGGGTTTATATAAAACTGCATGTAAATAGAGGATAATATAGTAATTCATAAAGTAATTCTAAATGAACACAGGACTGAAAGAAGTTGATATTTCATACCCAGAATCTCCTAGTTGTGGTGCTAGCTTTCTTTTTGGGAATCAAGTATCACCTTTTCGATTGTCTAAGTGGCGACTCCTCATCTCCCCACCATGTCTTTGTGACAGTGGTTAGTGTGTTCTTTAAAGCCTTGAGCTTAAATAGTGTCGCGGTTGCTAAAATTTTGGATGTGTACTAAACCCCTCTGTCTATAATATCATATACTACAAAATATCATTAAAATCATAATTTCACCACAAAACCAATAGAATAAATACAATAAATGAAAAGCAATGGACAAATTATAAAAATAAAAAATATATATAGAATTAGGAGAATGAGAGAAAAATTATATACAAATGTAAAAATATAAATTTTTTATAAAAATAATTATAGATCCTCAAAGGGATTACCCTTATGGTGCACTTTGCAAAGATGTGGTTTGGTTTGGTAAAAGGAAATGATAGAAATAAAAAAAAAAGAATAAAAAAAGGCTCGTAGTGTTTGGTTGAATGGTTTCCACATGTCATTCCCCTTATTAGTAAGGGGTTAAGGCTAAAATGATCTGAAATAATGTTAAAATTTATCCTAAAGAGTGTCCCTAATTCTCAATTTTCAAGTCCCAAAAAAAGTCTAAAAATTGGGTAACTTTTAAGTTTTTATAGGCTATAGACTCATCCCACACACGTGGGATGTGTGACCTATATGTATAGATCATTTTCCATATGTGTGAGTCATTCAATATAATCCATGCACATAGAATGTTATCCCACTCTTATGGGATCATCCCATGCTCATGGGTTTTATGCTAAAAGGCACACGATGCATGGTTTCACACTACTTTTCACTTTTAGGCTCATCTCAGATGATTTTTAAGGTTTAGGTGAAAGTTTTTAGGTATTTTGAATGGGTTTTTAGGTTTCACATCTTATGGAAACAAGCTTAGGATGAATTCCAAAAAATTCATCCTCCATCTTGTCAATAGAGACATTGATCATCGAATGATTTGAAGGATCGTTGAAATTTAAGTATCAACAGACCCCTTATTCTTTTTGGATTTCTAATATCAAGCCTAACATTGAACCTTTCATTATTGGCCATTCTAAATCCTCCCCTTTATCCTTTAAAACTATACAGTATATCCATTATTTCATGACCTATCTTTTTGATGCTAGATGGCTTAGCAATGTAGACATTTCCTTAATAAAACTTAAGCTTCCATTCCCTACTCCCTTTTTTATGAGACTTTTTAAAAAACCATTTCCTACTCCTTTTTATGAGACTTTTCTTAAAAACTCTAAACAATTCAAGAAAGTGGACAAGCAATGGCTATAGAAAGATAAGGAAGAAAAGGTTAATGAGGAACTTGCTCAAGACCTTGAAGATATTAAGCAAATTAGCAATTTAAGGCTTAAAGGTGTAAGGCTTGTTGAAAAGTAAGAACAAAAGCCTTAAGCACAAATATAAGCCCCTTATATGCCTCAAAGAAAAAGACCTAAAGGCCCCTCTACTTCTTAAAGTATGGATGAAGAACCCACATGGGTTGTACATTTCTTTGATCGGATGCCTATTATGGAATCTAACTTCAACAATAAATTTGATCAAGTGGATGCTATATTTAATCATTCTAATCATTACATGGATGATGTTGAGTATGAAATCCACTTACTCTATACATACCACAACATCCAATGCTCTTAGCCTTGTCCTCTTCCTCCTTACCCTTTTCAAAGCCCTCCATTTATGGATGCTAAAAAAGAGACCACCAAGATGATCCTCAAGATCTTAACACTTAAAGATGATCCTCAAGATCTTAGCACTTAGTTTTTATCTTAGTAATATTAGTTTATGTTTTTCACTTCTATCTTTCATGTTTTGTTTTAGTTTTTTTAATAACGGACCACATCTTTTTATCCTTTGTATTGCTTTTTCTATTAATGAAAATATTTTTCTATACTTACTTCTTTTTACTTATTTTTTTATCTCTTATTGACTCTTCCTTCATTTTGATCTTTGACAAAGTGAGAGAAGCTATATAGTCATTTGTGCATGATGCTTACATATAACTCATAATGCTAACTATAATGCTTGTAATTGAAGCATACTGCTTAAAATTTAATCAATTTAATCTTGTTTATATTATCAATACACTTGCACACTCTAAGGGCGAGCACACATACAAAAATTCACTAAGCATAACATTAAAAGGGAGCTATATACTTAACATATCATTTATGCATAAATGTTTATCAAATTAGTTGTCAAAATCAAAAAGGGGAGGTTATTAACCTTATTCATAATTAATCCCTTTATTTTGACTTTAACAAATAATTTAATTATACTAATTAAGTTTTTTAAGTGTTATAGATTTAATTCGCTCTTAAAGAGTGCTTAAATTTTTCCTCAAAGCTCCCTAAGACATAAACAAAAGATAAGAATCAAATGGAAGACATTTTACATCAAATTCAAGTCAATTTAGCATGTAAACATCCATCATGAGTAACCTTGACAATTGGGAGTATAGATAACTCACGATCTGAAAGGTTGAAAAGCCTATAAAGTGTAAAACAGTCTATGCCCCTCACAGATTATTTCACAATTGTGGGTGGATCATGACCAGCATTCCATATTATGATCATAACCTTCAGCTCGTAAAGAATAAGACTCTTTAAAGCATCAACACTCTAGACTACTCATAGGCCACAATCACGATCGTGATTATGCCATAACTAGTACAATCAACCAGAGTCCTAAAGAGTTCCTAAAGCATCAAAAAGCCTGAACCACTCATTATCCTTGGTCACAATCGTAAGTATATCATGACAATGCCATACCTAGTCTCCAACAGCTATCTCTGACACTAACGACTATATTTTTTATACATCACAAACGTGAGTAGGCTCCTTCCTATAAAAAGATGGAATGCATTAAATGAAAGAGGGTGAAGCTAGAATATTAATTGAATGCACTCCAACAACTAGTTTATGATCTCCAAATATAAAAAACAAGTCTTGGAGCCTCATTCAAGAGTTATACACCTTGGTTATTGAAAATTTACTCTTAGAATTCATTAAGCATTCAATTTCTTCTTTTAATTCTCTTATATTTAAATACACTTTTTGAGTATGGGTTGTGTGATAGAGTTAGGCTTCTTCTTCTTTTTTTTAGCTTAAAAAAGGGAAGTGAGGACCTATTTTAGTATTTATGGTTTAAGTGTTGACCCATTAAAAAATAATTAGGAATTTGGTTTAAGAGTGAGCCTGAACTATTACCTATAAGGTTTAAGTTGAGCCTCAAAACTCAATTTATAAAAATTAATCGAGTTGAGCCTTAAAAATTAATTTTTAAAAATCAATCTAAGAGAATAGATTGTAGTGATTGCAAAATCCTAACTTAAAAGAATTAGGTAGAGACATAGGTTTATTGATAAATTGAACTTCTTAAATACTTGTGTTTGCTCTTCTCAATCCTTAAACTTTCTTTTAATTTTTGTTAATTACTTTTCAAAATCTCAAAAGCCCTATTCACCTCCCCTCCCCCTCTCTCGGGCTATTATAAAATTAAACTTTTATATTTTAAATACCTTTTTGGCTTTTTTTTTTGTATAAAATTTTAAAGAATATAAAAAAATATTTTTATAAATATTTTTATTATAATGTCTTTTTAATTATGGTGTTTTTGTTCATCATAATATTTATTCTAAATAATATAAATTTTATTAAAGATAAAACTTGTATAATTTAAAATATTATAGAAAAAAAAAGTGTTATTACAATCTTTTATATATTTTAACATTAACTATTTATTTATTTTTAAAAATTAAAATTATTTAAATATGTATATATTAATATATATTTTAAATTTAAGAAATGAAAATTTATCTTATATAGAAAATTATATTTATATTTTTAATTTAAAATATTAGAAATTGAAATAAGTAAATTTTTTTTATTAGTGAAAATTTTAAAAGTGATAAGTATTAAAAAAAATTAGAAAGATATAATTGTTAGAAATATAAAATTTTAGGGACCAAAAGGAAATAATTTGTATTAAAAAATTGATAGAAGGGTTTAAAATTTTCAACCTGTGAATTATAAGGATCTAGATATATAAAATGAAACTTAAAGGGTTTAAAGCTAAAAACATGAAATTTTTAAGGGTCTATTAATTTTATAAATGCTCACAACTCTTTATTTCTCTACATAAAACCTTAAAGAGGAAATTATATCTTCAATATAATGCATGGATTATATGATTATATTTGGCTGCATCTAGTATGAGTTATTGTTCATCACATACTACCAAAGTTCAATTTACTAACAACCTCATGGGTTTATTTCTTTTGAATGTAACAAGCTTTTGTTGTTCAAGTACTAAGAGTAATTCTTCTTCATTTTCAAAGTTGTCATAAATCATAGCATAAGTGTCACGACCCCAATCCGAGGGCACGTGATCGGCACTAGGGAATGGGTAGGAATAAGGCCCCCGAAACCCGTAGTAAATATTAAAGAAAAGAAAAAAATAAAACCTTCAAATTTAAAACTTTATTCTATACTAGAACACATTATCAAACTAATTTTTTCTAAAAATAAACATAATTGTGCACATTATAAAATAATCTCCGTCATCAAATATCATAAATAAATCTTAAAACATTATACATAAATATGATTCATTAAAACTCCAATACATAAGTATATTTAAGTTATACAACTCATTGTACAAATACTACTACAGTGTTCTAGAATTACTACTACAGTACAACTCACAATAACCTACATAGTATAGCCGGTGATGAAGAAATATGTCGTAGAGGCGGTCTAAGATCGAACTCCCAAGCTCTTGAAAAAAATAGATTGAGGGGAATCAAACCTCATTGAGTAAGTTAATAAAAAGAGTTGTACGGTTTGAAAACCTTTTTAAAAACTATATAGTTATAGTGAAAATAATTTATAATGTATAGATATAGCTTTTGAAAAATCTCGGTAGAACCCTAAACCCAAATTTCTAAATGGCCAACTGGGCCCATTTAATCCAACTAGACTGCCGGTCCCCGAGAGCAAGACATCAACCGAGGCACTAAGCCATAGTCATCCATTTAATCCACATACATGACACTAGCGGTCCACGAGAGCTAAGGCATCCACCGAGGCACCCATCTCAGTCCATTATTAACTTTCCCGATCACTAGCGGTCCTCGAGAGTAAAAGCTTCCATCGAGGCACCCGTCCCAGTTTATATCCACAAGTCATACATACATCGAATCCATCTCTCAATCTCTACCATGTGCACATGGTCCTGGTGAAACCCACTAGGTAGCTTGTTCTACCAAAATTTCTCAGAACTAATTTTAAATAAATAAAATGCACTTAAATCTTCAATAGCAGCATTTAAATTAAATAAATCATATAACAAATACTAAAAATATCATCGCATGCATCTTTAAATAAAAACATACGCACGAATCAATTTATCAATTTACAGAACGAGCGAGAAGGCTGACGACTGCGTGTCTACCTCGATCTAATAACTTTTGCTCCGGTATTCTCTAGAAAAAGAATAACATACTTATTTTAAAACACGTATATGGAATTAAAATTGAAAATAAAAAAAATAATGAAATTCTAGACTGACTCGAAGAAGACTGGATAAGACTCGATAGATAGGGAAAAATCCTAATTAACGTTTGGAATTTACGAAAGATGTCATGTTTTACGAGAAAATCTACCGAAATTTTGGTAGAGTCTCCTCTGTAAAATGAATATCTCTCTACCATAGGTAGAGTCATTCTTGCATAGAAAAACACATTTCTAATATTCACAGACATTCACACTCGAGTCGGGCTCTCAGAACTACACTGAACCCCGATTGAGATCACAACCTAACCAAAACATCACCAAAAATTAAATCATTTATCTCCCAAAACATATAAATATCCATAACTTATAAAATCATCTCTCATTAAAGCTTAAAAACAAAATTTCACAAACATATACATATATATAATATTTGGAAATACTATTCAAAATTAATATTACTTAATTAAAAATACCAATTAATGTACAAAAATCCTCTAAACCTCTTAAATATTAATAAATTATCTAAAATATATATATATAACTATAATTAGCATAAAATTACATAATTACCCATATATTGGAAAAATACACATAATATCCACACACAAAAACCTAATATATTATTAAAAATAAATTTTTGAAAATTAGTGTTAATCAGTCTAAAATAGTAAATAATTTGTAAAATTCCTTTTAAATCCCTTATTTATTATTAAAACCAACCACAATTTATTATTTAACTATAATTAACACAAATTTACATTTTCACGCCTATAATATATAAACTTACATAATACACTATTATTACTCAAAAATTCCCTAAAAATTATACAAATGCCTAAAAATTATTTTCTCAACATTAAACCTCTTAATGTAATTAAAAACATAAAATTAACTAATCATTTCTTCCAAAATATAATTTTAACCTAATTATCCACATTTGACATAAACTTAAAATAATTATAAAAATAGTATAAAAATCACAAAAACCATAATTTAAGTTCTAAAATTAGTAACACCTAATAATAATACCAATTATCAAAATTTCCTAATTTTTAACAATTAATTTTTGAAATTAATAAAATACCTCAAAATTCACAAAATTCACAATTAACTCAATAATTTTCTATAATCTTAAATAAAATCAGTATACTAAAAATAATTAACAATAATTTACCCTAATCACTAATTAACTCAAAGAAAAATAAAATAAAATAAAATCAAAAATCAAATAAAATTTTGTAAAATCAAGAAAAATTAAAATAATATTCAAAAATTAGATTTAAACATCTAACTTAGTTTAATTAATCATTTGACTTAGAATAGTTAAAGTTTAACTCACAAACCAACTCAGACAACTAGAAAACAACCTAAAAACAACTAGAAATCAACTATGTGCAACTCACCTTCAATGTCACTTTCCGACGCCAGAAATGGATGGCAGAGGTGAGGCTTGGTGTCGACCAACGTCTGAGGAGGTGAGGAAGGCTAAGGGAGCAATGGTGGCACCGATCTAGCTTCGGCAGAGGTTAGGAAGCTTCAAACCGTGAGGAAGAGGAAGTAGTCGGAGGAAGAGAAGAGAAAGAGGAGGTTGCTAGCAATGGTGATGGCTTCTCCGGGGACTGAGTCACGCTGGAGGGAGAGGGAAAACGGCAGTGATGGTGACGGACGGAAAGGAGGGGACAGTAGCTTCGGTGTTGGGTGGTTTATGGTTCTTTCCTTCTTAGTAAGTTTTATTATATATATATATATATATATATATATATATATATATATATATATATATATATATATATATATATATAGGAGATGATGGCTTCTCTGGGGACTGAGTCACGCTGGAGGGAGAGGGAAAACGACAGTGATGGTGATGGACGGGAAGGAGGGGGCAGTAGCTTGGGTGTTGAAGAACCTGAAACCACCCAACACCCAAGCTGCATATATATTTATAACTTATAGTTTATATTATATACATATAATAATATATATGTTTATATATATATATATAATCTTACTTTATATTAAAATCATATAATATACATATACATATATACTTATATACCCAAATATGATACTTTTATCAAATAATAAGACCTTAAAATAATATTAACATAAATATATACCAATTAAATAATTAGATAATTAAAAATTGTACAATATAATTTAAAATTATTTATTACTAACAAAATCCGAAAATTACTTTATTTAAATAAAAATATAGGGTATTACAATAAGCAAGGACCTACCTATTATTTTTGTGGAAAGTTTCCTAGTAGACATCTTAGGAACTCTGAATAACATTGAGGTACTGCCATTTCAACTAATATATTTGTTCAAATGTGAAATATTGTATTCATAAGTGTTTTGAACTCAAAATGCTACTCCAAGAAGTTGTGTTTGTTATGAACTGTGAATTTACTATGGAGGATTTGTTATCATATTCTGTAATAGCTTAGGTATTTTGCATTGGTTATATACAAGATGGTTTAGAAACCATTGCTAATTTTTAGGTGAATTTACAATTTATTTTTTCTCTTATAATCAATAATTGAAAGTGTGAAGGTGTTGAAGGCATCACTTAATTCTATAAAGTTCATCACTTCGCATTGTAAATTTAAAGATAAGTGGAAAATGCAATCAAGGCATCTTAATATGAAAGTGACTTGTTCATGTTGCTCCTTCTTTAGATGAAAAAGTAAGCCATCTATCATTTTATTGATTTGTTGTACCCATATTAGATATTGAACTTGGACTTTTGTATAGATCCACTTAATTTCATATTGAATATCCATGAAGGTGGAGCTTAAACCTAACATGAGGCGATGCTACCTATAAATTGTAAAATATTTTTTTTATACTTATAAACCATATTACAGTTGTCTATGCTTATTTTTCTTCAGTCTTTGGTTCAATCTAATGTTTACCATGATCATCATATCCATGAACCGTAAATTCACAAGTGGGATGTTAATGCCTTCAATATTTTCATTACTAATTCCATTTGTTTTGATATATTGTTTGAGATAAAGAAGACATCATAACTAATGGATGATTGTTTTTTTACTAGCTACTACCTCATTATATGTCTTTTTGTATTTCTTAAAAGCCCTTGGTATTCTTTGTGCTTTAATTTAAAAGATGATGATGATGATAAGCTAACAAAGGCAAAGTGGTTGTACTCAAGTGCAAAGGAATGAAAGAAGTCCTACAAAATGGTTAAGGATTTTGACCAAACAGACACGAATAGCTACATTCAACAATATAGAGAATAAATGAAAACAACATATTATGTTGGAAAGTATAATTCTTTTTCCATTGTGGAGCATCACTCTTAAAAGATGATGATGAGCTTACTTTGTGTTAGATTAAAGCCTTTTTGGATGAGAAGGTGCTATAACTTTTAGTTAATTAATAAGACATTTGCAACTGGTGACTTTATTATAAATATGAAGTTACGCTAAATTGTTTATTATAAATATGAAGTTACAATAAATTTGTTTAAATGTGAAATATTGTATTCATAAGTGTTTTGAACTTAAAATCCAACTCTAAAAAGTTGTGTTTGTTATGAACTATGAATTCTATGAAGGAGGATTTATTATCACATTCCTCAATAGCTTAGGTCTTTTGCATTGGTTACGTACAAGATGGTTTAACAACCATTGTTAGGTGAATTTACATTTTTTTTCTTTTTTCTCTTATAGTCAGCAACTGGAAGGGTTAAGGTGTTGAAGGCATCACTTAGTTCTATAAAGTTCATCACATCGTATTATAAATCTAAAGATGAATCAAGAAAGATGTTTGTACTAGCCCAAAATGGCCTAAAGCCTCTATTCAGAATTTCAGATCCAACTCATTCTTTGAAGCCCACTTGATGATGAGATTATAGATGGTAATAGTTGTGAGTAAAAGCTTGTTAGGGCAAGTCTCGCTTTGTCCTTGATTCAGGGGATTAGAAAATTTTACCTCTTTTGCAGATCGTTAATGGTGATTGTTTCCTTGTTATAGATTAGGCAAATCTTCAAATTTCAAATTGTTTCCTTTAGCTTATTTAGTTAAGTTTTCATTTGATTTTATTTCCATATGTGGTCAGACCCTAAAACTTACAAAAGCTTAAACTTTAGCATATATAAGGTCTCTACATATTTTTATACAAAAAGTTCATTTTTCTTTAGTTTTGATCCCAGTGATCAAGTTTTTCTAGTGAAGTAAACCTATTATTTAATTCATTTCACTTAAATTAAAACGGTTAAAAGCCTGTTTCTTATTCTTGTTACTGCTCTAAGCTAGTGATAAAACTCTTGTTCTTTTATGCATCATCTGTGATATTATAAAAGGTTAACATTCACCATGTGGTTAGGCAAAAATAAAAAAATAAATGAGAGTATCATCGTACGAAAGTGACTTTGTTCATGCAGTGGATTATATGGCTATCATGGTTTGGACATGACCTTACTCTAAAAGCCTTCTAGACTGTCCCCTTGTGCAGTTAAAGTATCAAAGGTGAGTGACATTTGTGATTAAAGTGTAGTTCTAAATCCTGTCTTTCTCAACACTTTTCTCCATTGGTTGCATAGGAATAAGCCACTTTGAAAAAAAAAAACCAAAAAAAGGAAAAAAAAGAGTCTTTTGGACGTCATCTCTTTTTCATTGGTAAAAAGTATGTCACCTTCGTGTCAATGATTTCAATTTAGTATGCGAGTGTTTCATTGAAAAAACAAAATTGCAAGGGCAACAATATCATGTGCCTTCTTCTGAAAGCAAACAACCCACCAACCACACTATAAAATTAAAAAATAAATAAATAAATTAGCTGAAACAATATAATATTCTACACAATCATTTTCTAGGTGTCCTTTTCGCATACAAATTTAACAATTTTTAAAAATGATTTTTTTAATGGTAATTAAAATGAACTGATTGATAAATTTATTCATAAAAATTTCAAGTTTAAATTTGAATATCATCTATTCATTTTTGTATTTTTACAATGATTTTTTTTAAAGTAACTCTATATTATTAATTTGATGATCAAAATTCAAAAAATATCGAATTTCCTTTACAGTAATGGCTAAAAAATAAAATAAAAAAATTATGTTTATTGTATAGAAATTTTTGTACTCCATCTATTTATTTTTGCATTCTTTCTTTTATTTTTTAAAATTTTAGGTTACATAATTACTTTTTTTATTTAGAATGTTTATTTTTTTTATTAATTACTATTTCTAAACTATACTCTTTTTACTTTTTTTTTTTATCTAAATGTACTAGTTAATGTTTAAAATTATAAAACTAGTAGTAATTGAACTTTTTTTTTTTCATTAAAAAAATTAGCATGGTCAATTATTTTTTATAAGAATTCTTCATTTTTTAATTTGTTTAGTCAATTATAAAACTTGCACAATTATAAAAAAAAATAACAATACTTGCACCAATTATAAAAAATAACAATCTTTTTTCACTTTTTATTTTTAATTTTATGAACAATTTTTAATATCATACACATTGTTTTATTTTATTTTTATTTTTCTTATCATAATGTTTTAAAAATAATATAATAATCAAATTTACATGATTAAAAACATATATTATAAAAATTTAATGAAAATTGATCATATAAAAAATTGTTGTAATTTTAATTTTTAAGACCAATGTTATAATATATTAATAATAGAAAAATAAGTGCTATATTTTTTTTATTAAATGGACATTTTGCATTATAATTGAATTAAAATATTTGTTGGGATATATTTGATATAAATACTTTTTATATGAAATTGTTGTTGAATTTTATAATGTTTTTTAATAACATAATTTTATTTTTAAAAAAATAATGTGCATATGATATTTAAAAAACATCTTTATAAAAATAAAAGATTTGTTATTTACTATTATTGGTGTAAATATAACAATCAAGATAAGTTAAAGTTATAGGGTACTTATAAAAAAAAAATAATTGAACATATCAAATTTTATTAACGTAAAAAAAAATTTAATTACAAGTAATTTTAAAATATTGAAAATCAAACAATGAATTTGAATGAAAAATGAAAAAAAAAAAAGATAATTTAATAGTTGTAATTAGTAAAACAATAAATACTTTCAATAAGAAATAATTATATAATTTATAATCCTAAAAAAACAATAGGGCACAAAAATTAAGGGGTCCAGTGCAAAAATTTTCACCCATTTACGGGTTCATATGAATCATACATTATAAGATTTTTATTAGATTTTTTGAACCATTGTGAAAAATCTCGATTACACCAAAACACAAAAAAAATTATTGCCAACAACTCCCACTTGAAATTTATTAGATTATATCAACTACCTGTCTCTCTCTTTTGTTTCTGGCAACCAATCCTTCCTTGTCAGGTTATTACATACCTGGAAATTATTTTTTTATTTTATTTTTTGAAAATAGAAAGTTTCATGATAGAAACCAAAGAACCACCAGCTACGCTGGAAAAACAACAGCATCAGGAAAAGAATCCTGAAAACAATATAAAACTACTTTGAAATTATAATCTTTTATTGCATCCAAATTGCAATTCAACCAATCCTATTTAGTGCTGTGCATAATAATAATATAATAACACGTGGTTCGAAATTTTTTAATATTTATTTTAAAAATTTTAAGTATTATTAATTCAAAGATTCTGCAATAATTTTTTTCTATTATTTTAATTTTAATTTATCTTAATTACCCTGAATATGCTTCCATTATATTAAAATAAAATTTACTTTTCAGAAGTTAAAGTAACTTATCAATTTCAATTTAAAAATTAAGATTTCCATAACTGCCATTAATTATTGTATTATCACATGTATTTTTAATTATTTATTATTATTTTCTTGTTTCTAAATTATCTTTTAAAATAAATAATTCTTTATCTCACAAAACATTTAAAATTTAAAAATATAAAAAAAATATATGATTTATAAATATTTAATATTTTTCATATAAATATTTTATAATAATTAAAAATTGAATAATTATTTAATATTATAATTTGTATGTATATATTAAATGTTGAATTTTAAAGCCATTAAGTTCAAGACTTGACAAATGTTCTCTTTATAATTCAACATTCACCTATGAAAGATTATAGGTTGAGTTATTCAAATTCATAATATTTTTTTATAATAAATATAAAAAATGTTATTTTAAAATACACATATTCTATTATATATAAAATATTCAAATTCTATTACATTTTAAATATTACTCTTCTTTATATATATATATATATATATATATATATATATATTGCAAAAAATAATAACTTTTTAATTTTTATATTTAATTAAATTGTAGTTTTAATTTATTAATATTAATTTTAAGATATATACATTATTTATTGTTCATGTAAAGCGCAGATTGACGATTACTTTTAATTATTTTACATGAAAGGGGATTAAATTTTTTAAAATTTGATTAATTAATTATTAATTCATTGAATAATTAATTATAATATTTCTGTTAATGAATAATATCTCTAGAGTAGTTCCAACATGAGTCAACATATTAAATTAATAATTAGCCGTGAATTTGTATTTTGCATGTAAATAATATACATATTTTAAAATAAAATTATTAAATATTTTTGATAAATTATAATTATAATTAAATTAAATATAAAATAAAAAATTAAAAAGTTATTGAAATAATTTTATTTATTATTTTTAATATGTATAGTCATAATAATAATTGAATAAATAAAATAAAAAGAAAAAATATAAAATAGTTGAAAGAAAAAGATGTTTTAATTAGAATACAACACATAATTTTTAATGAAAAAGAATAATGTTTTAAATATTATAATATTAGAGTTTTTTACATAAAATATAACATGTGTATTATAAAATAAGATTTTATATATTTCTTTATAAAAAAATGAATTTTAATAACTCTATATATAACCATTTAGGACTGAATGTTAAATTATAAAATGCAAACACTTTTCAAATTTTGAATTTAATAACTTTAGATTTCAATATTTAATAGATATATAGATTCACTAAATATATAAGATAATAGATTATTCAGTCTCTGTAAACACATCCCATATCTAAATTAACAATTTTCTTATATATATTTTTCAATGAATAATATATTTGTAAATATAAGTCAAATTTTCTCTATTTTTGATTAAAATTAATGTGGTATATTATGGCTTTACTTATTCAAATAGAATTATTGCATGGTTACCTATAATGTTGAATTTGGTTTATGAGTGAGATATAGACATAAGAATTTTCAGAAGGGAAAAAAAAAAACAGAAAATAAGGAAACAAATTCTTGCAAGCAATATCAAAATTTTTTGTTGAATTTGGTTTCTTTGTTGATAATATATATCTTTTTCTCTTGTTGGGTTGTTAGATTAAGGAGTAAAACAGAGCAAGTAATAGTTTCTGGCTGAATGAACATTATTTAGTTCACTTGTTCTTCACTTTCTTGTGTCACTGTACAAAACATTCCCTGCTCTGTTTTTTCAACAATGAACCAGGATTTTCTTCTCTCTTTTTATAGAGATTAACTGTAGGTTTTTTTGCATCATTATTTTGCAAGTGTTTAAAGAAGAATTTAGCTATATGGATATTATTATTTTTTACTGTATTTGTTCTTAATCATGTCTCCTTGCTCTGTTTCCTCTGGTTTTTCAGGCATGATGAATTGTATTAGTATCAAAGAAGATGCTGAAAAGGGTAGCACTCAACTTGATTCTTCTGTATCAAAGGTATTTTTTTCTTTTTCATTTGAGTATCCTTTTGAATCCGTACCAGCTTGTTCTTACAGCAGTAGTTTTTTTTTTTTTACTGTTTTCAATTGGTAGGTTGATCCAGCTAAACCTTCTTGTTTAACTTGGACAAGACGATTGAATAGCAATGGAAATGTTCCTGTGGGATTCAGTTTAAGTTTTGCAGAAATAATGCATATGGTGTGGCTTTAACTTCACGTGATGCTCTATGATTCCTGCGTAAAATTTATCTATATTCTTTATCTGTTGCTCAGCAGATTCTGTTTTTATCAATGAGTTAGTTATATGTCGTTTTTGGGCAATTGTGGTTTGAGAGTTGTACTGTGGCTAGTAGGCATGGTTCTTTAGACTTCCTAAACCTGAAACAAGACATGACCCAAATATGATTCCCTACTGGCACATGTGCTGAAGCCTACTAAAAAATTTAGCTCATGCATCTGGGATAAATTCTTGACCAGTAAAGGTGGTAATTACTATAACTTAGTTCTTCTCTCTTTTGAAGCTTCCACTAGGCTTGCGGTTAATGCGTTACTGTAAACAAGAGAAAACAAAAGGAAGGGTAATGTATCTCGCTCAAATAATGCTGCCTTTTTATTTAAAAAGTACCAGTTCTCGAACCTTTTCTCTTTCCAGGTGCCAATATTTGATTTTTCCAAAAAGCATGTGATAACTGGTGAACAAGGAGTTCCCTTAGGTGGTATTGGGTAATACTCCTTTTTTACTGATTGAATTTGAAAGGTGTGCCTGTGCATATTTCTCTCGTTTTCTGCTGTTTTCACTTGGCATATGAAAACTTGTGTTCAATATGGTGTAATTGCATTGCAACTGTATACTCACAGAAACTTATTGCTTGTAGTAGAGTGAAAATGCCAAATAAAATGCCTGGTCCTTCTGTAGGTATTGAGCTCAATTGAACTTGCATTAAAATAAATAACCAGACAAAACATGCTTTCTCCCATGCTTACATTGGAGTATTGCAAATTACCCAATTCAAGTTTAAAGATCATTCCAGCATTTTTGCTATCTAAAGCTATCATAGCAATAATGCTGTCTTTATTTTATCTGGTCTGCTCAACTTCTCCAAAGTCATTTTCTTTTTCTCATAGTGCATTTGATTTCTCATCTCGTGCTTATTTTTGTGAGGATGAATTTTAGTTCAGGAAGCATTGGCCGAAGCTACAAAGGAGAATTTCAATCTTTTAACCTGTTCCCATTGGTGTGCGAAGAAAGCCCCATTTTGGCAAATCAGTTTTCTGTGAGTTTCATTTCCATTACTGATGTTTATTTTATTGCTAGAATTCCTAGATTCACCCAACAATAAATGCTCTTCTCTGAAAGCTTATCAAGAGCTAGATTTTGAACAGCATTGGACTAATACTTTCCATGTCAACAAATTTGACTTAATCATTGCTTATTAGAACTTTCACTTGATAATCATTGGTAATATTTAACCACCACAAAGTTTTGTCTTCATAGCAGAGTTTCATTACTGATTCATTTTTTACAAGTTCGTATTCTTGCCATAAGCACAACCTTGAAAAGCCATTAAGATATATGATTTTGTAACTTCTTACAGGCTTTTGTTTGTCGCCCAAATGGTAAAAAATTTTCTTCTGTACTATGTTCAAGGAGGCCAGAGATACCCAAGTAAGCTGCCATATTCTTAGTATTTTCTGTGTTTTCTTGAAATATTTTAATCACCATCTCATGTGTAAAACCTTGAGGTACAAATTTATCATTCTCTAACATGCATTGCAGAGAAAGCACAGGTTCAGGGATTGAATCTTGGGATTGGAATCTGAATGGCGAAAACTGCACATATCATGCTTTGTTTCCGAGGGCATGGACAAACTATGAAGGTATTAAAAGCTTCAACCGCAATGTGGAGAGTAAAATTGGAAATGATAACACTGTTACTGAATTAATTAAAATTGGTCTCAATAGTCAAATTTTTGTAAACCAGGTGAACCAGACCCAGAACTTACGGTAGTTTCTCGTCAAATCTCACCTTTTATTCCCCATAACTATAAAGAAAGTAGTTATCCTGTATCAGTGTTTACATTCACGGTAAGAAAAAAGGCTTATAGGAAATGCTATATTGTCAATATTACTTCTATTTTTTCTTAGTTTGACAACTCTATTCTTATTTCAGCTAACTAATAATGGAAGAACACCAGCAGATGTCACATTGCTCTTTACATGGGCTGTAAGTTGAGAATCTTACATTTTTCTTTTAGGAGCATGATTACAATGCAGAAAAAAAAAAACCCTGGAATTTTTCAACAAGGAAATAACAGAACATTCCTATTTTTGAGTAAAGCAAAGTAGCTACATGTAATGTATGATTTCAAATAATTTTTCTGCTAAACATAATCTTGGAATTTTTCATTATTATGATGACATTTTTCGGTGTTGAATAGTTTCCTAGCTCAGAAATGATCAGAGCATGAATGCATGTCAGCAATTTGCTACTGTCCAACTGTAATGTTTACAAATACTAAGTAATGAGAATGAAACACAACAGTGTTTTGACATATTTTTCTCTGACATTTGATGTCAATTTCTAACTGTTCAGAATTCTATTGGTGGGGTCTCTGGATTTTCTGGACATCACTTCAACTCAAGCAAAATGTAAGGAAGTTTTTATAATGTGTATGTTAAAATGTTTCTTAGTTAAATTTTATCATTTTCCCTGCATTTTATTATTATCTGCTCCAATTTCAAAGTCATCAAGTCTAGCATAAACTCCTTTCAGGGAAAAAGATGGAGTCCATACGGTAACTTTACACCACAAGTAAGCCATTGATTTGTGATTTATGAAAGCATTTCAAGCTCCCAAATTCATCAGCATACATTTTGATAAAGATATTCAAGTCTAGTATATCTAATAGAAAGTCTAATTCATTTCAGATCAGGCAACGGACTGCCTCCGTTGGCTTTTGCCATTGCGGCACAAGAGACACCTGATGTACATATATCCCAATGCCCTTGCTTCCTGATATCTGGAAATTCCGAGGGCTTAACGGCAAAAGATATGTGGGATGAAATTAAAAAGGTGCTCATTCTGTTCATATTGTTGCATGTTTAGTAAATGTTTTATAGGAACAATAAACTTTAATGGATTAATGACTTGATCATAAGGATTATGACAGATTTTAATGTTATATCTTTTTCCTTGTAGCATGGGACATTTGACGATTTTAGCTACAACAAAAGTTCACCTTCAAAAGAAGGATCCTGCATTGGAGCTGCAATAGCAGCCACTTTAACTGTTCGTCCAGGCACTGTGCGTACTGTAACATTTTCATTGGCATGGGATTGCCCAGAAGTAAGATTTAGTGGAAGAAGTTATCACAGGTAGATCCTGTACATTGTGCTATTCCCAAGTCCATAAAATTAAATGTTTATTGCTGAAAAAAATAAAAATCTTACTTTATGTCAGGCGTTATACAAAGTTCTATGGCACTCTAGGTGATGCAGCTGCAGATATTGCACATGATGCAATTCTGGGTAATGTTTAGGAGTATTTTGATACAAATTTAGCTAGTTATTGAAAAACATTCAATGTTGTCAATTCTGTGGTAGGAGACTATAAAATTTTTTTAATGGATGCAGTTTAATAAGTACAATATCATTGTTATATCACCAAGTATAAATTTTGTATTAGTAATTTCATAGTCCAGCTTTACAAAATTTTGTACAGCTTTAAGCTGCTTATCCAATTCTAGATGTTCACCAATTGACAAGAAAAATCTAGGTGTTCATGTTGTCAAAAGGAGTTATAGTTTACCTTTAATTAAATTATTTCTTTTCCTGTGAAATTAGAGCATACACATTGGGAATCTATGATAGATGCATGGCAAAGACCAATTCTTGAAGACAAAAGACTTCCTGAATGGTGAGACAAGATTGTTTTTCGCTAAAAGCATCTGCAACTATATCTTCTGTTAGTTGAATTATTTTCTCTCTGTTTTTTAATGATTATAAATTAAATAAAAAAGAAATCTAAGGGAGATCTTCCACTTTTTAGGTACCCAATCACTCTCTTCAATGAGCTCTATTATCTCAATGCAGGGGGAACAGTTTGGACAGGTATTAATAAATCTTAATTTCATGAAACTCAATGTACAATTTAAGAACCTGGTTTACTCTTATTATTAGATGATGACCCTTTGCTTTCTTCAGATGGATCACCTCCAATGCAAAGTTTTGCAGTCATTAGAGAGAAGAAGTTTTCTCTTGAAAGGTCAAAGTCAGATCTCAAAAATGGAAGTTGCCTTGTTCAAAAGAATAATACAGCTGTTGAAATCCTTGAAAGGATGGCATCTATGTATGAGAAAATGCATAATCCAGCCACCTCAAATGCTGTTTTTGGAGCAAATTTGCTCCAGAATGATGAAGAAAATATTGGTCAATTCCTCTATCTTGAAGGTTCCGAATACCTCATGTGGAATACCTATGATGTTCACTTCTACTCGTCTTTTGCACTTCTCATGCTATTCCCAAAACTTGAACTCAGCATCCAAAGAGACTTTGCAACTGCAGTAATGATGCATGATCCCACTAGGATGCAAATTATGGGTGATGGAAAGAGAGTTCCGAGAAAGGTTCTTGGTGCTGTTCCTCATGATATTGGACTTAACGATCCTTGGTTTGAAGTAAATGCTTACAACCTACTCAGTACAGCTAGATGGAAAGACTTGAATTCCAAATTTGTTCTTCAGATATATAGAGATGTAGTTGCTACTGGTGATAAAAGTTTTGCGTCAGCTGTCTGGCCCTCAGTTTATATTGCAATGGCTTATATGGATCAGTTTGACAAGGATGGTGATGGGATGATTGAGAACGAGGGGTTCCCTGATCAAACATATGATGCATGGTCTGTTACCGGTGTGAGCGCATATTGTGGTGGACTTTGGGTGGCAGCACTCCAAGCTGCTTCAGCCCTGGCATGTGAAGTTGGCGATAATGCATCTGCAAATCACTTCTGGGTTAAATATCAGAAGGCAAAAGCTGTATATGGCACATTATGGAATGGTTCCTATTTCAATTATGATAGCAGTGGTAATAGCTCTATTCAGGCTGACCAGTTGGCTGGGCAATGGTGAGCATCAATACTCTCATTGCCTATTTTTTTCTTTCAAGATTCAAGCATTAAGAACATGCAGTGAAACCAATTTGATAGTGCTGGCTACCTATTTATGTTTTCCTTAAAGGACTGTCTTAATGTCCTTTACACCTATGTGTGTCTGGTCTCATCTATTCCTCTTCTTTGCATTTTTGTGCTCCAAACTCTCCACTTTTTCAGTTGATTAATTCACAAACATAAGCAGGTCTGCTATTGGCTTTCTTCTAATGTCCATTGACCATTTTGTCAAAGGACTATTCTACATATGCTTCTTGAGATTCAGAAATGGACTTAATGTTCTGTAACGTTTCAGGTATGCTAGAGCATGCGGTCTTTGTTCAATTGCTGATGAGGAAAAAGTGAGGAGCGCACTAGAAAAGATCTATAGGTTCAATGTCCTAAAGGTGAAAGGAGGACAGCAAGGAGCCGTGAATGGGATGTTGCCAGATGGAAAAGTTGATATGTCAGCAATGCAGTCAAGGGAAATATGGCCAGGAGTTACATATGCTCTTGCTGCATCTATGATTCAGGAGGAAATGGTGGAAATGGCATTTCAGACTGCATCTGGTATCTTTCAAGCTGCATGGTCGCCACAGGGACTTGGGTAAGTAACTCTTTGATTAATTATCTTATTGAAGAAGGCCTATCAAAATCTTTGAAAACGCTCTGCAGGTTTTAGCATGCTTGCTACTTCTTGCAAAACTAGCAGTGGTGTTAGGGTCTCGTCTCGTTCAACCATATACCATATTCGAGTATGATGACTACATATTGAAATTTTTACCTATATTTCTGTTCTGTTACAGTTACTCATTTCAGACTCCTGAAGGGTGGAATACTGATGACCAATATAGATCACTTTGTTACATGCGGCCATTGGCGATATGGGCAATGCAGTGGGCGCTAGAAAAGCCTAAGAAGCTCTTCAAAGAGGAGATTAAGCTCGGCTTGGCTGATGGCACTTCGTATCTAAGTGAAAATGCAGGATTTTCCAAAGTTGCTCAGCTTCTGAAATTACCAGATGATGAAGATTCAAAAAGCTTCCTGCAGGCTGCTTATGAGTTCACTTGCAGGAGATTGCCATTGTGACTTGAAAATCATTCAGGCGAATTATGAGTTAATGCTGCGCAACTGATATATGAAATTACAAAAACTGCTCTATGAGATTGCCTATTACAAAAACAGTCCGTTTTCTTTAGACTATTACTAGATTTTTTTTTTTTTAAATGATTGGCTATTACAATAGGAAAAATAAAATAAAAATAGTGTAGATAGCGGGATTTAACACAAATTTAAGTATTTGACAACCATAAAATTGTGTGGGTTTAAGGTCCATTAGAAAATATGAAATAAGTCATAAAGTCTACTCGGAAATGGAAACACCACCTAGATAAAAGTCGGAACATATTGTATAACAACCAGATCCCACAAAGGTTTTCAGAAGCTGTTATCAGATACCAGATTTGGAAAATGGGTATGAATTTTTGAAATATCCACCCAACTTTGTAGTTGGTTATCGTTTGTGTTTTGTGTTTTATTACCTTTAATTATTTCTTTATTATCACGGAAATTGCAATTTATTTTTAACAATTGTCTCATTTTATAATTAAGCTCAAGTTTGCACATTAGTTTTTTTTTATGCATTTGGTTTCAACACTCGCCATAGACAAAGCAAATAACAATAATTTACAACTATACATTCGAATCAAATGGGAAAAGAGATTAGGGATTATAACGCTTTACTCAAATGAAAGTATAATAAACAGAAAATAAATTAGAAATGAACCAAAATAAACAAGCATTAAATTACATTAAAATATAATAAAAAATGAGAAAAGTGTTAGGTATTAAATCGAACAATCAGAATTGTTCCGATTCCCTACAATACACAAGATGTTAGCTTTCAAGATATATAAAATCATAAAGGAAGAGGCAACAAATTAATTTGCAAAATCAAATTTATACAGATAGACACTATGGATATCCAAATATTAATCCCAAATGAAATGACGAAAATGACAGTACCAAGTGGACTACTAAGCACAAGGAGATAAGGATTCATAAAGATTCAATCCATATATAATCTATATGAAATATCTAAATAGAAGATACGTGAGGGCCTGTCAAAGTGGAGAGGGCCTCTGTGAAAAGGCAATCACCTCATAACAATCAGGCAACACCTCTTTGAATATCTATAGAGGTGTCGCTTAATCAGTAGACTTAGACGACTCTCAAATTGGAAAACTTCTAATTCAAGTAAGAATCTACTATTGTAAACAAGCTAAATGTACAACTACACTTAAAACTCAATGAATCATACTAAAGACATTGCATATCACAAATAATAAACACAAGAGAGTGAATAAACAAACTAATAAACAAGTAAGCTAGAGGTTATGCAAGCAAGTAAAAGGGTTATGCAAATCTATGGCGTAATCTTAAAAAGAATCAAGATAATTATTGAAGAATGAGTTTTTCCAATATAGTTGGCCCTCAGAAATGAATATCGATATTAGTCTTCCATTGAATGCAAGCTTTTTACCCTCCTTCTTCAAGAAAATTACCCTTGAACTTCACTCACCTTCCTTTCTTCGCAAGAATGTTTTCCCTCTTTTTTTAGAGTTTTTTTAGTTCCCTTTTTTTCTTGTTGCTAATGGCTCCCCTCTTCTTTTTTCTCCTTTTCTCCTTTTTAATCACTTTTTTAGCCCATCCTCCTACTACCTTTTTTCATCATTGCATTTTTTTAGCCTTTTTTTCTTCCCAAAAAATTTCCTTTTTTATTCAAGACATTAAGTTGTAGTTGAAGTGAGCCCACCAAGTTGGCTACCATGGTCACCTTTGCATTTAATGTATAGGCAAGTGGCTGCTGTAGAGGTAGTGCCTCTACGATGAGGCAATTGCCTCTTCACTTGTTGCCATAGAGGCGATCACCTCAATATAGAGGCATCGCCTCTCTAGCTTACCCTGCACTAGGCCTAATGGACTAGGGTGGCTTGGAATTTTCTTATAAAGGTTTTAGACTTAAATTTATGGGTTTCAAGCCCTCAGGCTAATTTTCAAGAAGATTTTGGGTTTCCTTATTGCATTAAAATTTTATATATCTCATTATTAGGCTCTATCACAAGCTGAAAAAATTGAGCATTCATAGTTTGCTCCCTATCACAGGCCGATCGAACTAGGTGTCTATAGTTTGCCTCTTGATTTTTGAAAAACCAAATGCGTCCAACGATATTTTTAAAAAAAATCACATGCCCAACATAAGAAAATAATAATCAACATACCTGACTTCCAAGTTTCACTCGAGAGATGAATTCTTCAATCTTAAAATGTGACATTGATCCTTGGGTTTTCCTAGCCTGATCAACCACTCATTAATATTTAGTAAATTATCTGAAAATGATGATCCTTGGGTTTTCTTGGCCTAATACGCCACTTAATTGAAATGAAGACTATTGGTTTTTCCTGGCCTGATCACCACTCAACGAAATGTGATTCTCAAGTTTTTATGGTTCAATCATCACTCAACTAAAATGAAGACTCTCAGGTTTTCTTGACCTGATACATCACTCAACTGAAATGTAACTCTTAGGTTTTCTTGGCCGAATTACCACTTGACCAAAATGTGATTTTGGGGTTTTCCTTGCTCGATCATCACTCAACTAAAATGAAGACTCTTGAGTTTTTTTTTTACCTAATCGTCACTCAACTGAAATAAAGACTCTTAAGGATATTATCTGAATAACCCTTCTTGATTATGAGCTTCAAAGATACAACTTGAACAACCCTTTCTTGATCATGAGCTTCGAGGATATAACTCGAGCAACCCTTTCATTGATCATAAGCTTTGGAGATACAACCCGAATAATCCTCTCATTGATCACGAGCTTCAGGGATATAACTTGAACAACCTCTTATTGATCACGAGCTTTGGGGATATAACCTGAATAGCCCTCTTCTGATCATGAGCTTCAGGAATACAACTTGAACAACCCTCTACTGATTACAAGCTTCGGGGATACAACCCTTTCTTTGATCACGAGCTTTAGGGATACAACCCTTTCCTCTAAAACATGATCCTTGGGTTTTGCTAGCCTATTACATCATTCAATTTAGAAAATTAACTAGAAAACTTTCATCTTTTAACCTCGATTCTCGAGATGCTCATAGGAAATTTTTTTGAGTTCTCCTTTTTCAAATTCTCCTTCCTCGAGATTAACCCTTTCATTATCCTTTCTTTTATATTTTCCTTCTTTCCCAAGAGACCTAAATCAACCCTCTTTCACTATAAAAACCCACCTTTCTTTTCTTCTTTTTTTTTCTTCCTTTCTTTTTTTTCCTCTTCTCCTCTTATACTTCCCTTTTTTCCTTCTTTCCCATACTTGTACTCTTTTAAAAATGAACAATAAGAGAATAACACCCATGCCCGAGTGGGATCACATTCCTCCTTCTGTAAACACCCCACATAGTCCTGGATTGTCGAATGGAGATATAATTCCTCTCTTGGCAGATTTGAGGAGTCACATATACTCATCGATGTTCGGAGAGATTAGTATATGAATTCTTCTTATTTTTCCTATAAATCACATTGGGTTAGTTTATATTTATGTTCATTTATCATTTATGATTGAAAACTAGATTGATTAAACATGCATTTCATGGCCTCAGTGAAAAAATTGGAAACTGTTCGCTATCCTCCACTATGAGAGACGATCACCTCTTCATAAAGACGATTGCCTCAATGTTAGCACACAGGGGCATCACCTCATACACAGCGGCAATCACTACCGTGATAAGGAGATTATCTCATCCATAAGGCATTGCACCTTTGTAACAGGGCGAACTATACCGTTTGCAATTACTTAACTATTTTTCATTTTGAAAAAGTAACAAAAGTATACTACATTAATTCAACTTCCCTAATCCTTTTTACAGCATGATGCATAAATGTTTAAGGGCACCAATAACTTTTTGGGGCTCAGGTTTTGTACGACGACCTTACCGAGGATTAGAAAGATTGGATTTAAGACACCGAGTTTGAGGACTTTATACTCTCACTTCCTTTAGAGCAGGGTAAAAAAACTACCAGCCACTCCACGAGCTGATGGAGAGATGGTTTGACACAATGCACACTTTCCACCTCCTCTTCGGGGAGCTCACTCTAAATGTCGTCTCTTCCATTTCTATCACTAGGATTTCATGCACTGGAGATCCCATTCCCCTTAATGTGAGCCTACGCCAATTGACTCTAGAGAAGGCCACTTACATCGAGCATTTTTTAGGTATGATTCTGAATATGAAGGGAACTTATACCCTCAAGCTTCACTCAATTCAGAGCAACTATACCCAGGACAGAGTTATGGCGATGGTCACTCCTCGTGAAGTCAACCAGGTGGTGTGAGCTTTTCTTATTTATCTTTTCGGTACCACTTTCTTTGTTGACACCCGCCAGCTCGATGGACTTATATTCTTGTTGCCTCTCTAGGACTTGGATCAGGTGTCTACATACGATTTGGGTAATTGTTCACTAGCCTATCTACACCAAAGAATGGATGAGGTGGTCTACAAGGCCAAAAGGTTCTACAACTTTTAGCACGCTGTCTTAGTAAGCCTTAATTTCCCTTTTTCTTAATTTATTTCAATATTTGTTCACTAACACCTAATATCCATTTTTCTTTTATAGGTCTGTGCCTTAAAGCTGGAGTTAATTATCGACATGCTGTAAGTGGGGGACAATTTCCCCTCCATCAGCAGGTGGGGTAGTAGCTGTGTTTTAAAGAGGCATCTAGCCCGAGTACACATCCAACTGTAGCACCTAAACTCTCTAACACTACAATAATCATACCCCATGTTAATAATTTTAAAAAATTGACTCACTTACTTATTGGTGCTTCAATTGCAAATCTAGAATTACTTGTAGGGTCCTAAGAATGGATGGAAAATAAAGATGACTCATTCTAGACCATTAGTTTAAAGGAGGGTCCTCTTTTATGGGCTGGGCTATCGAATTTGATACCTTGGTCAGTAGATCCTGAATTGGAACCGGGGAGCTAGTGTGAGGTACATGCCCAAATCCCCTTTGAAGACTATATTGTGGACTCATTAGCTAGAGGGTACTGAGCTCGATCAAGCTGTCATTAGAGAGCCAACCATGGACCTACCATTTAGATTAAAAGCTGGTACATGGAGTTCATTCAGACTCACCTCTTATTGATAGTTCCCTTTACTGTTGCCTTTACTTCTTAGGTAATCATTCAATACTCTCTTTTTCATCTAAGATTATCATGTTCTGACATAGTTTTCTTTTATTTTCAAGTTACAGTGACCAGACATGTACCCCAGGCCAGACCTCAGACATAGGAGAAAGAGCATCAAAGATGCCGTCTCGATCCAATTAGAGAGGGGACTTCAACTACAACTGAGTAGATGAGACCCCCACCACATCCAGCTCTCAGTTCATTACTGGTAGCTTCACTCACACCCCTGATTCGTTGTCTCATTGCTAGGTTCCTCCCAAAGATTTATCTCATCAAATTCTAACCCTGAACAAGGATCTCATGCTTGCATATACTCCTAGGGGTGCTACTTATATGAGTTTGCTTTTAATTTGTCTCTTAAATCATTTTTTATATGTTTTTTTAGTTCTAACATTCATTTAACAATGCATATTCCTTTAGAATAAGGCTTATGTATGTACCGAATGATTGAGGCTTAATGGGACTATATTTTGGACATCACCTATCAGTGGATGTGTGCATGCTTGTATGATTCACTAACTTGTAGTATGCTTGAACAAGATCATGATGAGGCTAGCCAGGCAAGAATTGCCACCCTTGAGTGCTAGATTGAAGTCCTTTAAATCAAAGAGGATGATGACAATGAGGATGAGGACAACGACAACGAGGACAATGATGACATTAGAGGAGGGGATGATCCTGAGGGCACCAAGTCAAATGCTTGATAGATTAGGGCCCAAGAACTATTCTTTTTTTTTATTATTGCTTCTATTTATGTGTTAAATTCTGACACTTTCATATTTTAACTCTTAATGGCCAAAAGTTTATAGAATTCAACTTTTATTTTAATGAATTTTGATTTTCACATACAATTTTAGCATCAATAATTGCACAATTTCCCTTTTTAAGCTGTTAAATTTTGATTCACAAGGTTGAGACTATATAATCCATCAGAGGCTTTTGATTGTCACTATTAGAGAAGTGATCACTTCATGGCTTTTTATTAAAGAGGTGATCGCTTTATAACCTCCTATTGAAGAGGTTATCATCTCAGCACCAGGTCAGTTTCTCCCCTTTAAACTCCTAATTCCTCACCTTCAACCCCATTTTTAAACATTTTTGCCTCAAACCTATATTTCTAAAAGCTTGAATTATGACTAAAAGAAGCCTTAAAATGCTACAACCAATATTTAAAAAGCTTAAATAATGGATCATTGGCCAGATTAGAGTCGTTTCACTTATCAGTCTTCAGATCACTACATGCTAAAAGAATTAACTTCCCATTTTTTCATGCATTAGCTTAGTTCTAGGATCCTTAAAAACACATATTTCAGTTCAATACAGTTGAGTTATGCCCCTACCAAAGGAGTTTAAAGCCCTTATAGGTTGTCAAATCAATTCCTCTTACCAACTCGCAATCCTTAAGCTGGGAATTCCAAACTCGTATTCTGTCTAATACTATATAACTCAGTTGTTCAATCTTTTACCCTAGTCTTCATCTCATTACCTCGATTTAAAGATTGTATTAGAACCTTCCTTAAGGCCATCATAAACATCAATAGAGGAGAGGTCTATCGGCTTCGGTTGATGGCCCTTTATTTGTATGCTTAATTCCTACTCATTTTGCTTTATAGAAATTATGATTCAAAACTCCTCCATATTTTAGACTAAGTGGAAGCAGGACTTAATGTTTTCCCTCTCATTTTAGGAGAAACCATCATTAAACTGGACAACTTTGTGGAGATTAAGCAATTTTTTGGGAGTCCATTCTTGTTGGAGGCAAGTTTCTTATTCTTCGACTTCTATTTTCTGATTTGCTAGCATTTTTACTTATCCATCACTCTTACAGATGTGGTTCCATAAGAAACTAAGACTACTTGAACCTCCCTAAGACATAGCATGGTATAGAGCCAAGCATTACCTAACCAGAAAGCTGCTCCCATACTAGAGAACATTTAGAGCTGGCTATTAACATTCCCTGATACTCTAACTCAGTGGATGTGCCCATAGTGAAGGTTGTAATATGTGACTATTCGATAAACTCACTACATTCTAGTTGTCGGTCTCCATTCTATTACTTTTTACAACCCAATTTGTCTCTATCGTCAATATGGGTATAAGTAAATGATTATGGGGTTAGTTTATGAGTTCGAGCTAGGGCCTTCTCTTAAAATTCCTAGACAACTTAGTCGTTACCTAGCCTTATAGAATTGTCAAAAGAAATATATACTACAATAGAGATTAGACTACCGATGACCATTACAAAGCATGGATTTAGTTATAACAGTTAGAGAAAGATGAGTTTATTAGAAATAAAGGATAAGAGAATTGCAAGCATCTAGTGCTAGGGGTGCTTAACAAAAGAGAAGAAAACAAAATTAGTTCATGAATTAAGTCATCATTTCTCTTTTTGTTATATAGAGTTTCCATTTAGTTGAATAATTTGTAATAGACACTTAACACAATGTTTAATAGTAATTAAAGTAATCTATTTCATTTATTTTAAGCATAATCTATATATTATGAGTAACCATTGGGATTGGATTGGGAATTCTTATTTTATGTTTTTATCTTTATTGGTGTTTTTTTTTCCTGAGGGACATGACAATTTTACTGAATAAGGACAAGTGATTGGTCTTGGGGGGATGAGATGCTTTTGATTTTGTGGAGTCGCCACCAAATTTTTAGAAAATTAGGAAAAGAAAGGGACAACATGAAGCTACTTAGCCAGTATTATCCTCAACAAAGATTTCTATGTTTGGGAGATCACATTTAATTTTTTACTATTTCTCATTATATGATATTCAATGTATAGTTACCGCAACACCCTAGTTTTAGTGATGACAGTTTATATAACATTCACATAGTACATTAGAAAATATAGAATAATAAAGTTGAGAGCTTTATTACATCGCTTTCCTGATAAAATACATATGAAAAGAAAAAGATTACAAAAAAGTAAATCTAATATGATTGATTTGTAAAGATAGGAAGATCATTAACATAACTTATGATGGGATGATTATGCTTGCGGTAATTATTTATGCTATGATGATGAATGATGATAATATAAAGGATACATGAGGTCATCACCAAACCTAGAGCATGGTGACTCTATTTCGAGGCATGAACTTTTCATATTATTGATATTTATGATGTGATTTCATGATTTCAAAAATAAAGGATGCAAAGTGATGATGTAAAATGAGCATAATAATGCATATATTATTCACATAGTATGCAAGATTGCTAGTCTCATCAAACAAGCACAACAATATTCCTAAATGCTGACAACATTAAAATATAATGCAATACAGTAAAGTAAATATGCTAAAATAATTATGTGGTCCCCAGACTCGACTTAGCTTGTGTGAACTTTAAAGTTGTAGCTTTGAGAGATTATTAAGCTTTCCTCATTGAGAGGTTCAAAATGGCATTAGAATGATGTTAGAATATATACCTTTGAAGCATGTTTTGATAAAGATAAGGCTGGGTTTAGTGGAAAAAAGGATTTAACAACCTAAAGGAAAGACTATAGGAGAGAAAAAACTATATGGGAAAGGGTTTCATGTGCCTTCAATCGAACTAACTCTTAAGTGTGTGTGTGGGTGTGTCTTCATTTGCTTCTCCCCTCCAAAATGGGGTGTAGAGGGGTCTATTTATATGAAAAATATGTAAAATGGGGTGGTGTAGGCGTGGTCATGCGTGTGTGAGGGGATTTTTGTGTATGGCCATGATAGGTGCATGACCACATATAGTGTGTGCATGGTCACGTGCTTGGTAAGTAGCCATACGTGCTTAGTGAGTGGCCATGCGCACTCGGTAAGTGGCTATGCGCACTAGTGCATTTTTTCACACGCACTTTGATGCTATACGCACTCTTCCCAGTTTCTATGCATGCTATTCTAGGGTTGGTTCATAAGGTTTTTAAGTCTTTTAGATGTGTTTTGAAAGTCTATTTTGCCAAATTCATCTTTGATTTTACCATGTGACACTTAAAGGTGTTTACGTGCACTTATAAGTGATACACGTTGATACCCAAGTTGTGTTGGACCATTCTGGTACCACTTTCAAAGGTTTTGAAACCCTCTAGACATGTTTCTGAAGTCTATTTTATCAAAATCAATTTTTATTTTTTCATAAAAACTGGGTCCTAATCTAACGAAATACGTATTGGCCTGAAGAGCTAAGTATTCTAAAAGGAATTTTCTTAAATAAACCTCCAGTTGTTTTGATAATTCATATTTCATAAGGTCAGAGCACAACTTAATGACTCGATGATCAATTTTACTCACTGGAGTGGTTGGTTGGGTGTTTTAAGGTTGCACACTTTAAAGGAATTACGAATGAGCAAACTCTAGTCATCTCAGGAATTCGTTTCATTATCAGACCTTTTTAGGGATAATTAAATTTAAGGATGATAGTTGCCCCCTGCTTCACATGTGTTGAATAACCACCTAGTGCTATTGTCAATACACGTGAAGCAAAATGCAAAGATACAAAAAACATTTTGGTAGGGAGAGAGGTATTTGCATATGGGTTATCTCTAGATGTCTTGTCACGATTTAACTATTGTTGTTGTGTTTTATTTGTTGCTATTGTTTTATGACTTGGTCATCATGCAAGGTGGTATTTAGGACATATACAAGCCTATAATTAATGTAAATTATAGAATGCAAATGTGACTATAACCTTTTTAGGTGTCGTGCAAATGAGGATGCTACTAAGCAAAATGCAGATACAATTATAACCTTCTAGGTGTCACACAAATAAGGATGCTACTAAGAAAAAAGTGGATATGACTATAACCTTTCTAGGTGTCGTGCAAATAAGGATGCTACTAAGCAAAATGCGGATGCGATTATAACCTTCTAGGTGTCACATAAATGAGGATGCTACTAAGCAAAATATGAATATGACTATAACCTTCATAGATGTCATGCAAATGAATATGCTACTAAGTAAGATATGGATGCAACTATAACCTTCTTAGGTGTCACATAAATTAACATGTGACTATAACCTTTTTAGGTGTCACGCGAATGAACATGCAACTATAACCTTTTTAAGTGTCATATGAATGAACATGAGACTATAACCTTCTTAAGTGTCACAGGAATGAGGATGTTATTAAGTAAATGAGAATGCTCCTAAGCAGTGTGGATGCTCCTAAGTAATGAGTATGAGTGCTTCTAAATGAGAGTGCTGTGAATGCTTTTAAGCAATGGATGAGATGTGAGAGTGCTTCTAAGCAATGAATGAGTGCTCCTAAGTGATATGAGTGCTTTTAAGCAATTGTGAGTGCTTTTAAGCAATGCGGACATGGTGAGTAGCCTTAAGTGGTCCAGATAAGGCTTTAAATGCTACTCTTTTAGTTCCCACTCTTCCATGGGATGATTGATTACTAGTATGGAATCTGTGAAGATTTTAACTTCTATGACATCTAAGGTTATCAGTGCTTTTATTCCAAGTATGCATGCCTCATATTCTTTTTCATTATTTATGAATTTGAACTTAAGCTTTTTAGTAATTAGTACTACTTCACCTTTTAGAGATTGTAGTATGACACTGGCTACCACGTTGAATTGAGTGACTACTTCGTCAAAGTACATGTGCCATCCTTAGATTTCAATGGCTGAGTTGAGGTAGTTTAGGAAGTCTAGTTGGATTTCTTCTGAGTCTGGAATGGGGTTGAGAGCTAGAAATTCAGCCACTGCTCTCCCTTTTCCTGCCTTTTTTGTCAAATATTGCACATTGAATTTTGTTAGAAGTACGAGCCATTTGGCAAGTTTTCCCATTAGAAAGGGAGCTTTGTAAGGGTACTTCATTAGGTCCATTTTCGACACGGCTTGTATTCTGTAAGATTAAAAGTAGTGTCTGAGTTTCTTTATTGCCCATACCATTACCAAACATATATGTTTAACTTGGTTGTACTTCTCCTCATATGGTAGCATCTTCTTGATCAAGTAGTAGACTATGTGTTCAGCTTTTGTTTCTCCCTTTTGGGCTAACATTGCACCGATTGCATTCCCTTCAATGGCCAAATACAAGGTTAGAGGCATCCCTAGTTTAGGTGTTCTTAGAACCGGTGGATTGGCTAAGTAGCTTCTAATTTTATTGAATGCTAGCTGACATTATTCGTTCCATTCAATCGGCCGATCTTTTCTGAGTAACTTGAAGATCGGTTCACACACTGTTATTAACTTAGCGATGAATCTGTTGATGAGCTATAGTTTCCCTAGAAACTCTCTGATTTCTTTCTTTATTTTTGGCACTAGTATCTCTTTGATTACTTTTGCTTTGTCTAGATCCATTTTAATCTCGTTCTATCTGATAACATGCCCCAGCATCCTTCCTGAAGTAGCCCTAATATGCATTTCTTTATATTTAGCTTGAGATTGTACTTTTTGACCCTTTTGAGGAACTTTTTGAGATCAGAGGGGTGTTCTTCCTTAGTTCTTGATTTGACCATCATGTTGTCAATGTATACCTCCACTTCTTTGTGTATCATGTCATGGAACATTATAGTTGCCATTCTTTAGTAGGTTATCCCCATATTCTTTAGTCCAAAAGGCATTAACCTGTAGCAGTAAGTACCCCATTCTATTATGAAAGCTATATTTGCTTTGTAAATAATGGCCATTAGGATACTGTACCTAGAGAATCCATCTATAAAGAAGTACATTGCACATATGGCAGCACTGCCAACCAGAATGTTTATATGAGGTAGTGGGAAATCATCCTTTAGGCAAGCCTTATTCAAATCTCTGTAGTTGATATAGATCCTAACCCATCCATCTTTCTTAGGTACTGTACCACATTTGTTAACCATTCTAGATAGTCGACTACCTCTAGGAATTTTGCTTTGATTTGTTTCTTGATGTCCTCTTTCACTAGTTGAGCCCATTATGGTCTGAGTCTTCATAGCTTATACTTTTTTGGTGTGCACCCTTCTTTAGTAGGGATGAAGTGTTAAGCAATGTCTTTATCAATACTAGGTAAATCATTGTACATCTAGGCAAATACTTTTGAATATTTTATTAATATTTTTTTAATTTCTCTCTTCTCTTTAGGGGTAATATCTTTCAAAATATACATAATGTGTGGTTCAAATTTCATGCCAATGTTAAATGATTCAGTGCATATGGAATAAATGTCAAATATGATAATGTTTTGATCAATGCAATGCACATTACCATCAGGAAAGACATTAAATAAGTAAGCAAAATCTGATTTCACTGCATTAACTTTAGAGTTCATTAAATCATCATTTTCAAACAAAGAAAAAGTACAGAGATCATTATCAGCAATGTCTTCAAACAACTTATCATTGATGCTTGATTCAAGGATGGGCATGATTAATAGCTTCACTCTTAAATTCTATCTCCAAGTTTTTCATTAACTCACATATGTCAATCTCAATGATCATGTCTGGTAAGTGCTTCTCCTTAAGGGTGTCATTGAAGATCTCAAACCTCGGTTTCTTGATTCCGTTGCTCACCCATTCCTCAACTTGTCCTTAATAAACTTAGGTTAAGCTTTCAGCCATAAAAGAGGTTGATTTCTTAGCCTTAGTATCCTGTTTAAGATCATACTCTAAACCATTTTTGTTGGTCTATCCTCAAAAGTCAAGGAATTCTATGACTCTAATGTTTCTTCCTTCTAGTCATGTTTTAGGTAGATATTGCATTTTCTTCATCATATCAGCAACTTTGAGATTGACATGACCGTCATTGATCATGAAAACTTAGAATCCTAGTAGGACCACATTTAGACAAGTAATAATGTTATTTGTTTCAACAGGGATGGTAATAACCTTTCCATTTAGAGGGAACTTGATCTTCTGATGCATAATGGAAGGTATGCCCCTTAGTGGGTGGAACCAAGGTCTTCCTAGCAGTAGGGCAAAAGTCAGAGGGATGTCCAGGATAGTAAATTCCATTTCTAATTCGATATCTCCCACTGTAACTATTGCTTTGAAAGTGTCAAAGAGTGGCTTCTTTGAATCATCGTAAGCTCATATGACCATATTGGATTCTTCCAGGTTTTCAACGTTCATCCAAAACTTATATAACAACCTTATGGGGCAAACATTGATGGTAGACCTATCATCTACCATAACATATAGGGTTCTTTTAGTCCTGACAATTGCTAGTATGATTGTGGACCCTTCCCTCGAGGGGTAAATCTTTGTCGTAAAAGGTGATTGCATTGGAAGGAGCTTTCATTAGAGAGGCTATCATTTTGTAATGTGAGGCATCAGTGGTAATCTTTGCTCCATCTAGTGCTCTGACTAGGGCATCTCTGTGCTTATTGGAGGCTATGAGTAGGTCCTAGATACTGGCTTGGGCCTAAGTTTTCTTGAGCTGCTTAAGGATAGTGTCTTCCTCTTTAACCAAAGCTTAATCTCTTGTAACTTCTTTCTCTTTAGAGGGTTCCTTTTCTTTCTAAGGGGGTTGATGTACCCATTTGCTATAAGTTACATGATTAATTGCTAGTGAGGGCTTCTCAACTGTTTGCTTATATGCTTTTATACTGTTATTCTGGTCCTAGACAATGATTTCAGGATCATCAGAGTCATTCCATATATCTATCCTTATAATTTATTGGTTCTGAAGTTGAATAGTACTGTCCATCCCATCTTTATTATCAAATTCTTCTCCCCGTCCTTAGGGTGTTATGTCTTCTAAGAGCGTGTAAGCTACAGGAGGTGCTGTGTGCTTGACTTTATGGTCAAACTTCCTAGATGGCTGGCCCAGTAGATCTCATACTTCATGGTTACTGCTAAAATTTTTGTCTGTGTCTGCCTCTTACAAGTAAGGGCAATCAATCACTTCACTATTCATAAGGAGATCTGTATCCCTAGCCCCATTTTGCATCATCAAGTGGGGAAGGAACTTTTAAGGCATTAGAATGTATTCAAAGGTAGAAGGGCATTGCTCATCTTTACTAAAATCATGAGGCTCAAGAATGGGTTTTGAGGGTTTGTCTTCTGAGGGCTTATTTTGGGTTTCTTGTATTTCTTGGATTGATTTTTCAACAAAGTCTTCCAGTAGATTGGAGGAGATCGTGCTGATGGTTGGAGGAGACATGTTTTAATAGTTTGGGAGAGGATTTGTTTTAATACTGGGTCATTTTTTTGGGTCATCAATTTTTCTAGAGTCAATGAAGTCTTAGATTGCATTTTTTAGGGTTCTACATATATCAGTGGTGTGGCCAAGCATCTGGTGAAAATGGTAAAATAAGTTTTAGTTAATTTGAGGTGGTAGTGGGTTTAGAAGGGGATTGGGCTCTTGTGGTTATAGGAGGTTCTTTTGTTGAAGTCTCTGGAATACTTTAGATAGTGGGAGGTCAAAGTTTGAGAATTTTCTTGGCGGTCTAATGGTATTGATAGATGGTGAGTTATGGGTGTTGGGTTGGATCATGTTTATCTTTACAATTTGGGTGAAGGTGTTTTGGGTGTTTGGTTACGTATTGTAGTGAAAAGTGTTTCTAGCTTACTAAGGTTCCTCATCCTCAATTCTTATCTCGGCCTGATAGAGAGCTCTAAAGTTAAGATAATGAGCAAAGATCATCTTCTTTCTGAAGTGGTAATGCCCCTTTGATTATCAGCTATATTTGTTCATCGTTAGGAGGATTATTTCTCATCTTGACTGCATTTCCTTGCCATTTGGTGACATAATCAGAGAAAGTTTCACCTGGTTTCTACCTTATAGTCTTAAGGTCCCTTCGAGTGATGTCTAACTGAGTGTTGTATTCATACTGCTTGATAAACTTTTGAGTTAACAGTAGCCAATCATTTTTTATTTCATCTTCAAGGTCAAAGAACCATGCCCTCAGTCCTTCCTCTAGTGATGTGAAGAAGAATCGAATAATCTGTGATTTTGTAAGCTTTGTGGTAGCCATGAAGGTAGCATATTGTCTTAAATGGACCTTCGTATCTCTTGTTTTGTCAAACTCAACAAAGTTTGGTAGCTTAAAATCATCTAGAAGTGGCTCATCTTTAAACAGTGCCAAGTCAGTGAAGCTTTTGGAGCCATGAGTTCCCTTGTATTTAAAGGTGAATTCTAATTAAGCCATCCTATTAACCAATAGTTTGACCTCCCCTATTGATTCAAGCTTAGTCATGTTAGTAATTTTTGTAGCTTTTGGTGTATTCCTGAGATCTTAATAGTAGTCATTGTCATCATCAGCTTGAATTGGAGTATAGGGAATTCCCTTTCCTTATCTACCCTTAGGTGAATAGATGTAAATGCTTCATTCAGTGGTATGTTATTCCTGTCTCGAGCACTTTTGGCTTTGATTTAGGCTTAGAGGATTTCATATATGGTGCCATTTTTTAGCAACTTTTGGATTCCCTCTTTTAGCTTGTCTTCAAATTATTGACAAGAGATATCTTTTTGGTCACTCATGTTTGAATGTAGTATTCCTATGCATTTATTAGAGTTAGATAAATGAATTATGCATGGTGTGTGCCTGCAAAAGAAAAGGGTGAGCATGTACGCATAGAGTGGGTGTAAGAAATCCTATAATGGAAAAATGATTATTCTTGAAAAAAAAAAAGTGGTTAGTATGTGCTATCTATATGTATATGATGTATGCATGATTAAAGTTGGTTAGTTTTCCTGCACAATGAATAAACCAATCACAAGCAAACTCTTGCTTCCAACCTTATTTCTCCATGAGGTTATTTAGTCTCTTTCCTAGGTGGGTTTTGAACCTATAGTCATCAGGGGACCATGGTTCCACTCTCAGAACTAGGTTGTTTCTTTTTATGTTGGTACGGGTAAACTAAGGAACGATACTCAAATATGCTTAAGGTGATCACATGATATTAATGTGAGGGCCAATTTTTGGGTTTTAAATGATGTCCAAAGCCCATATGTATAGGACCAAGGTCAATTAAAGGGAGTCTGAGTTCTTACCCCGACATCAATATTTGATATGCTTATAATGAGTCATGAAAGTATCATTTAATAGTTTACAATTTGATTTTACTGACATAAAAGTCCACAATCTAGTTGGGTTCCTAATCCATTCATTTGATTTGATAAGGATAAGTGGATGACATCTCATAGGTTTCGTCATTGCAGAATGTCATTATTTGTTAATTCGCATAGACTATTTAAGTTGAGGTATGTGATTTTCATCATTCCTTATGCTTTGGGCTCATACAAAGTAGAAGAGAATCACATGGTCCTGAGCATAAATTTTCTATGAAAACTGACATTATGACGTCATTCGATGATAGACACTAGGAAGGTCATGTCATTTATGAGTATCAGGTTAAATGAACAACGTTAGGACAAGGATAGAATGCATAACTTGGTGGAATCCTAGTGGATGTTGCTACTGGTTTATTTATATGAGTTGAGTTAGGGTGAAAGGCTAAGGGTTCCTTTAGTAAGAATGACTCTAGTCAGTAAGTCTAGTACTCTTTTAATAACTTAGTCACCCCGACTTAGGTTACAGACTCTATTCAGATGAGTCCGGTGAATGCATGAGTAAAGACTAAAGGTGATAATATTGTATCTTCGTCGCCCTGTGACTTAAGTTAAACCATGGCGGCAATGTCATTTAGTATTATCAAGGCTTTTAAAGACAAGTAGTGCACATGTGACGTGTAGTGCAAATGCAATGGTGAGGGGCTTTATACGATCAAGTATTGCATAATGAGAAATAGTCATTTGCGAGTTGATCCCTCTTACTTAGAAGTCCCTATTGGAGTCACCACTATGAGCAATCTTCAAGATTGGATTGGGCATTCTTCTTTTGTGTTTTTATCTTTGTTAGTGTTTTTATTTTCAAGGGACATAACAACTTTACCAAATAGGGACAAGTGATTGGTCTCGAGGGGATGAGATGCTTTTGATTTTATAGAGTTGCCACCCGATTTTTAGAAAATAAAAAATAGAAAGGGACAACATCAGGTCATTCAGTGATTATTATCCCTAGCAGAGATTTTCAGGTTCGGGAGATCACAAATACTTTTTATCTATTTCTCATTATACGATATTTTATCTATAGCTACTGCAACACCTTAATTTTGGTGATGATAGTTTTTATAGCATTTAGACTGTACATTAAAAAATATAGGATAATAAAGTTGAGAGCTTTATTACATAACTTTCTTAACAAAATACATATAAAAAGAAAAAAATAGTAGAAAAGTAAATCTAATATGATTGATTTATAAGGATAGCACAATCATTAACACAACTTATGATACGATGATCATGCTTGCAGTAATTAGTTATGCTATAATGATAAAATAAAGGATGCATAAGGTCATCACCGAACTAAGAGCATGATGACTCTATTTTGGGGCATGAACTTTTCACATTATTGATATTTATGATGTTATTTCATGATTTTAGAAATAGAGGATGTAGAGTGATGATGTAAAATGAGTATAACAACATATATATTATCCACGTAGCATGCAAGATTGCCAATCTCATCACACAAGCACAACAATATTCCTAAATGTTAGCGACAGTAAAATAAAATGTAGTGTAGTAAAGTAAATGTGCTAAAGTGATTATATGGTCCTTAGACTCTACTCAACTTGTGTGAACTTTAAAGCTCTTGCTTCAAGAGATTATCAAGCTTTCCTCGTTTAGAGGTTCAAAATGATAGTAGAATGATGCTAGACTATATACCTTTAAAGAGTGTTTTGACAAAAATGAGGCTGGGTTTAGTGGAAAAAGGGGTCTAACAACCTAAAGGAAAGGTTATGGGAGAGCAAAAATTGTATGGGAAAGAGTTTTCGATGCCTTTAATCAAACTAACTCTTAAGTGTATGTCTCTTCACTTGCTTCCGCCCTCCAAAATGGGGTGTATAGGGGTCTATTTATAGGAAAAATGTGTAAAATGGGGTGGAATAGGTGTGGTCACATGCGTGCGAGGGGATTTTTGCATGTGGCCACGCCAATTGGGTGTGACCATGCATAGTGTGTGCTTTTTCACGCACACTTTAATGCTCTATGCGTTTCTCGGGTTCTACACATGTTATTTTGGGGTTGGTTCCTAAGGTTTTTGGGTCTTTCGAACTCATTTTCGAAGTTTGTTTTTCTAAATTTGGCTTTGATTTTATCATATGACACCTAGGGTGTTTACGCGCACTTTTGAGTGATACACATTGATACCCGGGTTATGTTGGACCATTCCGGGACCACTTCTGAAGGTTTTAGAGCCCTCCGGATGTGTTTTCAAAGTCTATTTTGTTAAAATTGATTTTTATTTTTTCAAAAGTTAGGTCTCAGTTTAATAAAATATGCACCGGCTCGATGAGCTGAGTATTCTGAAAGGAGTTTTCTTGAAATAAACCTCTAATTGTTCCAATAATTTGTATTTCACAAGGTCAGAGCATAACTTAATGACCCAATGATCAATTTTGCACATTGGTGGGGTTGATTGGGTGTTTTAAGGTTACACACTTTAGAGGTGTTACGAACGAGCAAACTCTAGTCATTTCGGGGATTTGTTTCATCATTGGACCTTTTAGGGATAGTCAAATTTGAGGTATGACACATATACATTTTACTTTTAACAGATCTTATGTCATTAGTTGGCTTGCCTTTACAAGTTTCCCAACCAACCATTTTTATCTCTCCCTCTCCTTTTACATGTCCTTAACTTTTGCTTAGACTACCTTTTTTAATGTTTTCAATCCAGCATGACTCTTTATTTTTTTTCATTTTTGTCTCAAACTTTTGCCTAGATAGCCTCTTTTTGAGGTTTTCTCCCTAGCGAGACTTTTATAGAAAGCACTTCTTAAGCTTGTCCAAGTTAATAGGCTCTCAAAATTCATTCCCTTCGATGTCAAATAGAATAGCAACACCCTTAGAGAATAACTATTTCACCACATATGGGCCTTCCTAATTTGGCTTGAATTTCCCTTATAGGTCAGTCATAATTGGCTTTGTAAGCTTCATCACTAAGTCTCCCTCTTTGATCATTCCTAGTTTGATCTTCTTATTATAAGCCCGGGCTATCCTCTTCTGATATAACTGAGAATGATAGATAGTCCTCATCCTCTTCTCATCCAATAATGTCAACTATGTCGGTCGACTTTCCATTAATTGGTACTTAGGGATCTTGGACTCTAAGAGAACCCTTTATTATCAAACCTCGACCTTCATTGGCAACACAACTTCATACCCATACACTAAGGAATACAGAGTGAACCCTATTAAAGTTTTAGTAGTAATTTGATACACCTATAATGCAAACTATAAGTAATCCACATAATCTTGATAATTCTCCATCATCTTAGCTAGGATATTCTTTACATTCTTATTTATAGCTTTCACTGCCCCATTCGCCTATGGCTTATAAAAATAATATGTGATGTTTGATTTTATAGTCTTTTAATAATATAACCATCTTTTCTCGAAATTGAACACCATTATCAGTAATAATATAATGTGGTTGCCCATATCTATGCAATAAACCTTGACATTTGCTTCGAGTTGACTATAGTATAGGACTCAACCTCAACCCATTTATAGAAATAGTCAATTGCCATGATAATGTATTGATGACAATTCAATGCTCTTAGCCTTATCTCTCTTATGATATCAATTCCCCAAACTGTAAAATGGCCAAAGAGAAGTCATTCCTTGGAGCTCTATAGACAACAAATGGCTCATTAGGCTTGGCAGTTATGGTAGCTCTTTACAAACTTGATGCAATCTATTTCCATGGTAATCCAAAAATAACTTTGATGAGCTATTTTCTTTGCTAGGACTATCCCATTCATATGTAGCTGGCACACTCTTTCATGAATCGATTTCATAATTTTTTAGAATTCATCTTCATCAACACATCTCAAGTGAATTATAGTCGGCATTCTCTTGTACAACATCATGTTATAGCTGATAAATTACTGAGATAGCATTCGCAAAGACATCCTATCTTTCTTGCCAGCATCTTTAGGGAATTGTTCCATTTCTAAGTATCGCACTAAGTCATAAAACTAAGGACTCTTAGCGGTATCCACCAACATTACTCTTACTTCTTAATAGTAAGGCTTTAACTTTATTAATATTAGAGGCCTAACCTCTGTTTGTTTCCCACTTTCCCACATAAGAGCTAGAGTAGCTTGAGCATCAACTATCTGATTCTCTTCTCTTAGTAGATGAATAAATTTGCACTGAGTAAAGTATAACAAAATAAAAATCAATTAATCTTAATACTAATGCAGCCTATCTTCCTTTACTTCCCACTTATTAGAAGCCTATTTTACTACCAACATAGAATCCCTGTACATGATAACATCCTCTGCCCCTACACTGCACAGTGACTCTAAATTGAAGATGTAAGCCTCGTACTCTGCTTGATTGTTGGTTACCTCAAATTTAAGTCTTTTCACCATCAGGATCATTTCTCTTACTAGTGTGATCAAGATTATACCAATACTGGCCCTTTTGTTATTGACGACCCCATCAAAGTACATTTTCCATCCTTGTACCTCTATGGTCCTAAAATGTTCTTTAGGAAATTCTAATTCCCATTCTTATTCATCAACTACTGGATTCTAAGCCAAAAACTCTGCTACCATCCTTCCTTTTACTATTTTCTTCACCACATAATCTATGTCAAATTCTATGAGTAGCACTAATCATCTGGCTAGCTTTCCTATGAGTGAGGAAATTTATTGAAGGTACCTGAGGGGATCATGTTTAGAAATTGCTTATATGATGAGAATCATAGTACGATAAGCAATCCTAATCCAATAAGGATTCTAACTCAGTTTGCATCATTGTACCCTATAGGACTAGAAGTAATGTCAAAGCTTCTTCATCACCCAAATTACAGTTAGACACATTTTCTCTACAAGACTATAATTAGCTTCATATTGTAGGAGCTTCTTACTCAAGTAATACACTGTATGTTCAACTTTCTCTTCATTTTCTTAAGCTAGCATTGCCCTTATTGCATCCTTCTCAATCACCATATATAGGATTAAGGGCTTACCTAGCTATAGTGACTGTAGGATTGGAGGATTTATAAAATAGTTCTTAATAGTTTTAAAAGCTTGTTGACATTCATCATCCCATATCACGGATTAATTCTTCTTTAGAAGCTTAAAGATTGCCTTACAAATAGTAATCAATTTAGCTATGAACTTTTAATATACTGCAAATACCCTATGAACCCTCTGACTTCTTTTTCGTTCTTTAGTGCAAGTATTTATCTAATCGCTTTAACCTTATTAAGGTCCACTTTTATTCCTTTCTAACTAATAATATGTCCCAGCAATTTACCAGATGTTCCCTAAAAATACACTTCTTTGGATTTAGTCTGAGATTGTACTTTTTTTCCCTTACCAAGAACTTGTCTAGAGCCTTAAAGTGCCCTTCTCTGGTTGCAAATCTCATCATCATATCATTTATATAGACTTTTATCTCTTTATGGATCATATCATACAACGGTGCGATTGCCATTCTCTAATAAGCAGCCCCTACATTTTTTAATTCGAATGGCATCACTAGATAATAATAGATGTCCCACACAGTAGTGAAAGACGTCTTCATCTTATCTATTACTATCATCATGATCTGGTTGTACCCTAAGAAACCATCCATAAAAGAGTACATTGCATTAGAAGCTATGCTATCGACTAATGTGTCAATGTGTGGTAGTAGAAAATTGTCCTTTAAATAAGCCTTGTTCAGGACTCGGTAGTCCACACACATTCTGACGCTTCCATCTTTTTTAGGGACTATAACTATGTTTGCTAACCATTGGGTGTCCTCTACTACCTCTAAGAACTTTGCCTTTGGTTGCTTCTTGACCTCCTCTTTAACCAAAAGAGCCCATTTTGGCATCAGCCTCCTCTTCTTCTATTCCATTGGTGATATATGAGGATATATAGGGATTATATGTTCAGAGATCTCATTATCGATCCCAAGCATGTCTTCATAACTTCCAGCAAATACTTTTTATTCTCTTATCATGAGTTAAATCAGAAGCAAGTAATATATTAAATGATTTATGTCCATTAAAAAATCATGGGTTATTATTTATGCCTAAATTAAATGATTCAGTTTCCCATATCCCATTGTATGGATATCCGGTGCCTTCCCCCATGAAAGTCTCCCATAAGGCCTTTCTCTCAACCATAATATCTTCCTCTTTTTTCTCAGGCTAATCCCAGATGTCAATTTCTTCTTTAGAACTATCAATCCCGTCAAATCCTACCCCATGCTTTAAAATGGGTACTTTACACTCCATAAATCCTGAGGGTCCATTTTGGTTTTTTCTCAATCCCATGCTAGATATGAATTTCATGTTACACATTATACTCAGAACCTTCTTATCTATGGCATCTTTATAAATTATATGAACCTTAAAGCTTGCACTTATAGGTATCTCTTCGGGAGCTAACTTTAGGGCAGCTACAACAGCTTCAGTTTTAGCAAAGTTAGTGACAACCTTGCCTTCATATGGAAACTTGATTTTCTAATGGATAGTGGAGGTCACACCACCTAAAGGATGAAACCATGGCCTTCCCAGTAGAATAGTAAAGGTCACAGGAATATTAATTACATGTAAGTTGACCTAGGTCTCAATAGGTCCTGTCTTAACCAATGCTTTGAACGTCCCCTCGATAGGCCTTTTTGTATCATCACAGGCCTTGATGGCCACCTCATAAGGTTTTAAGTCTGCCATAATTGACCCTAACTTTGGTAGAATCTTCAATGGACACATTAATGGCAGAACCATTATCTACTATAACAAGCAAGTCATCTTTCCCTTCACTTCAACCTTGATGAATAAGGCTTTATGGTGATTGCTACCTTCCGAGGATAAATTGTCATTAGAAAACATTGTAGTACCTTAGGAGGTTTCCATTAATGAATTAACCATCTGCTCAAGAGTACAACTTGTGGAGATCATTTTCTGGTCCAGAGCCAAAACTAGTGCTTCCCGGTGGTCTCTGGAATGTATAAGTAGCTCCCAAATGCTGGTGATGGTTTCACATCTCCCTTCATTTCTTCCCCTTTTTCTAACTTCTCTATCTTTTTTTATTCAGGCTCAATAGTTTTAATTTCTTATCTTTTCTCCTTGACCTTTTTCACAAACTAGCCTAATCTACTTTCCTTATTATCCCATAAATCAGCCCACCCTTCATCTTCATCATCGGAGTTGTAGATATCCAATACATGCATAGTAAACTTTATGGATTATTTATTTTAGTTTGAGTCTTTTGGTCTAGGTTCAGGCTTTAATAAGCTAGAGTCGATATCAATAAAAGAGTTAAAGACTTGTTATTCTATTAAACCGGTGTTGATAATTAAAATGAGTGGGTTAGGCAATGGTACATTTTGGTAATTTGGTAGAGGGTTATTCTGGGTGTTCAGCTTTCTTGTCATAGGGTTAGTGATTTTACCTACATTAGTTAGGTCTTGGATTTCATATTTCAATCAAGCACAACTATCAGTGTCATGCCCAATGGTCTGGTGGAATTTACAAAAAATCTTTGGGTTGGCACCTAACAAATGTTGTTGTGAAGGTAAAGGTCATAACAGGTTCTTTTTGATTAACTTCTTAAGGACTTTGGATAAAGGTTGCCCCAAATTTGAGAATCTTTGGTGTTGCCTAACAGTATTAATCTAGAAATTGTTATTTGGTTGTTTGATGGTATTGATTTTGCATATTAATGCTTGAGCCAACTTCATTTTTGCCCCTAGATCTTCCCCCGAAGAACCTTTTTCCTTGGGATAAATATGACTCCTTCTAGACCCCAAATATGTACAATTCTTTGAAATTTTTGATTCCCAAATCCCTTAATTTCTTAGATAGTTATAAAACATACCCCTCTATTTCCAACATTAATTGGTCTGACTTGGAAAGCCTGTGCCTTATTTAGGGTAGCTTCCCCCTCCAATGAGTCAAATAATCAGTGAAAGATTTGTTAAACCTTTGTTTGGTATGCTGCAAATCCCTCAAATATACTTCCAACTGAACATTAAGGCCATACTACTTCATGAATGCAGTGCATAGTTCTTTCCAATCATACTAGACATATGGTTTTAAAGCATAATACTAATGGATTGGTGCACCCTCCAATGACATGGAGAATTCTTTAACTATCTAGGCTTTAGTCAATTCTGTGGCTTTCATGTAAGTCACGTACTGCTTTAGGTGCAAATAGGGGTCCTCAATTCTAGAATACTTTTTCATGTCAGTGAATTTGAATTTCTAGGGTAATGAATCACCCTCCCTATCCAGATTCAAATCAGTATAGTCTAGTAGAGCATCTTTTCCCTTCTTTTTCATTATCATCTGCATTTGAGTCATGGCCTTGGTTATACTCTTGGCCCAATCATACTACTCCACGTTCTCAGCCAGATTCATATTCTTTCGATTTGGTGGATTAGCCAATATTGTGACATTGTCTCCTTCTTTTCTCTCACTGAGATTTCAACATCAAGATTAATTAGGTTGGTTGGCTATGCTAGCTAATTTTCTCTTATTAACTTGGTTATCTTTTCCATCATCTCTCTTATCATAGATTGGGTCTCAATGAATACTTCCTCTTTCAATTGTGCTTTAAAAACCTTAAGGTCAAAACCTCTTACCATTCCTATCTCTGAATTTCTGACTAAGCACCCTAAACTAGATCAGACCCACCCAGATAAGTTTGAAGAATCTATAATGCTATAAGACCAGATGTCAGAATTATACATGACGTGTATGCATGATATGCATGTTCATTTTATCATTCAAAGAAAGTTATAAAATAAACAAGCATACTTAATATATACATAACATAAAGACAAAATACAAAGCTTCAAAATTGATGATCTCCGCCTTTATTTCTCTACATACATGTTTAATGGTTAGTATCTTGTCATAGGATTTTTTATTTAGGTTTTAATTATCAATAGGGGATAATAAAATCGACGTATGCAAGATAACTCTCAAAATGGAGCAAACAAGTAATGGATCTCTAAATAAATCCAAAGTCAACCTTCAATAGGCCAAGAATGACATTAAGACCTTACCTTGCCAAGATCTATTTCAATGGGCCAAAATGGGCATGAAAGACCCATTTTGACAACACTTACTTTAAAATGGGTTGAGAATAGGCATAAAATGCGCATCTTGACAAGGTCCATTTGTAACAGGCTTGAGTTTTATTTTAAGGATCCATTAAAGGGCATAAAATACATGAAATTAGAAAATTCCTAAAAAAAAGTTACTAGATCACTGTATAAACTAAGTCTCGAGTGAAAAAGGCTTCAACTCCCATAATGATATACATCCATATAGATCTCCCCACTTGACGGTTCATACGACGCAGATAAGTATGTGTCATGAGTGATAATAATAAAATATTTCATCACCAGGTTTGAGTAAAACATAGGTAGCAAAATAATAATTATTATCAGGTTAATTCGGATTGGAGTGCTTATTGTGTGAAAAAAATGTAGTGAATGCAAAAACTATAAAAAGAAATAAGGAAATAATTAAAAATGATAAAATACAAGAAATTAGTTTCTTTATACCCAGTGGAGTCACACTACAAGCAACGGGATTTAGTGTGCGCCTAAGTTTTTGGCGACTACATCACTATATGGGCTTGAGGCCCACTAAGAAATACAAAATAAGTTATAAAGCCTACTCAGAGATGGAGTCGCCACCTAGATAAAAGTCGGGACACACTATACAACAATTGGAACCCATGGAGGTTCCTAGAAGCCATCATTAAAGATTAGGTTCGAAAACTGGATATGGGCTTTTGGAATGCCCCCCCCAACCTTGTGGTTGGCCTCCATTTGTATTTTTTGTTTTATTACCTTTAATTATTTAATTATTTCTTTATTACCATGTGAATTGCAATATCCTTCAAAAAATTGTCTTATTTTATAATTAAGCTCAAGTTTTCACTTTAGTTTCTTTTATGCATTTGGTTTTAACACTCACCATAGACAAAGTAAATAACAATAATTTACAACCATATATTCGAATCAAATGGGGAAAGGGATTAGGGATTATTACGCTTTACTCAAATGAAAGTATAATAAATGAAAAATAAACCAAAAATAAACAAGTATTAAATTATATAAAAATATAATAAAGAGTGAGAAAAGGGTTAGGTATTAAATCGAACAATCAGAATCATTTCGATTCCCTACAATACACAAGATGTTAGCTTCCAAGACATATAAAATCATAAAGGAAGAGGCAATAAATTAATTTGCAAAATCAAATTTATACAGATAGACACTATGGATATTTAAACATTAGTCCTAAATGAAATAATGAAATTGACCATACAAAGTGGACTAAAAAGCACAGGGAGACAAGGATTCATAAAGATTCAATCCATACATAATATATTTATGAAATATCTAAATAGAAGATACATGAGGGCCTATCAAAGTGGCGATCCCCTCATAATAGTTAGGCGATGCCTCTTTGAAGAGGCGTCACCTAATTAACATACTTATATGACTCTCAAACTGGCAAACTTTCACTTCAATTATAAATCTACTATTCTAAACAAGCTAGATGTACAACTACACCTAAAACTCAATGAATGATGCTAAAGACATGGCATATCACAAACAATAAACACAAGAGAGTGAATAAACAAACTAATAAACAAGTAAGCTAGAGGTTATGCAAGTAAGTAAAAGGGTTATGAAAATCTATGGCTTAATCTTAAAAGGAATCAAGATAATTACTGAGGAATGAGCTTTTCCAATATAGTTGGCCCTCAGAAATGAATATGGATATTAGTCTTCTCTTGAATGCAAGATTTTTACCCTTTTTCTTCAAGAAAATCACCCTTGAACTTCAGTCACCTTCCTCTCTTCTCAAAAACATTTTTCCTATTTTTTTAGAGCTTTTTTTTTATTTCCCTTTTTTCTTATTGCCAATGGCTCCCCTTTTCTTTTTTCTCCTTCTCTTCTTTTTAATCACTTTTCTAGCCCATCCTCCTACTATCCTCTTTCATCATTGCATTCTTTTAGCCTTTTTCTCTTCCTAAAAAATTTCCTTTTTTATTTCAGAGACTGAGTTGCAGTCTAGATGGGCCCACCAAGTTGGTTGTCATGGTCATCTCTACATTAAATGCAAAGGAAGTGGCTGTTGTAGAGGCATCACTTCTACGATGAGGCAATTGCCTCTTCACCTACTGCCATAGAGGCAATCACCTCGACATAGAGGCATCGCCTCTCTAGCTTGCCCTACATTGGACCTAATGGGTTGGGGTGGCTTAGGCTTGTCTTATAAGGGTTTTGGGCTCAAATTTGTGAGTTTCAAGCCCTCGGGCTCATTTTCGAAAAGATTTCTAGTTTTCCTCTTACATTCAAATTTTACATTTCTCATCATTGAGCTTTGTTGCAAGCTAACCAAAGCAAGCATCCACAGTTTGCCCTCTATCAGTGGCCTATCGAACCGAGTGTCTACAAATAGTCTTATGTTTTAAAAAGAAAAAACTTAATTGCTTGTTTGAGTTTTTATGTTAATGTATTGATTTATGTATTAATTTTATTTGTCGTTTATTCTTCCCTTTTTCCCCTAGATTTTTGTTATTATTTACTCAACTTTTATTAACTAAATGTCATTAAATTAGTTCAGTATTTATTTATTGTCAAATTCATTTATTTCCAGATGAATTGCTGGTCAAAAAATGATGCACAGGGTTTTTTTAAAAAATAAATTATTTTTTTGATAAAATTTTATTATTCTTAGTCGATTGTTTTTTCTATTGCAGATTTAATGATCCTGATGACAAGAAAAATTAATGTTGATTAATATTTTTGAAGTCCTCTGCTTGGATTTTTTTTTCTTGAACAATTTACTTAAAAGAAAAAAAATTAAAAGATGTTACCCTAATTCATGAATTTAAATTTATATAATTTTATAGCTACTAATTAATGTTTTATGTGTTTAAATATATATATGTGTGTTGCCTGCAGTGAAGCGCGGGCAGTTTTTATATATATATATATATATATATATATATATATATATATTTAATACACATGAAAAGAATTCGGTTAAGTGTATAGGGTTATCAAACTACTTGGGTTGACTCAAAACTATATACTTTTGTAGTTATAAATAAATTGTTTAATCAATTTTGTAATTTTTACTTTTGACTTAAAACTATGGAGTTTTACAATAAAATAACAAAAATTAAATTATAATTTATAATTTCAATCATATTTATCTATCAATTTACATCTGCATTACATAATATTTATATTTATATATCACTCAAAAATATAAATATTACTTAAGTTTATATTTATTTAAAAAATTTATTATTTGTTCATTAGATATTATTCTATTTCATTTTGGGTCAAATGCAAATTAATAAATATTTAATGAGTATTTTATAATATTTACTTATTAATTAAATCATACTTAATATTACTGTTAATTTGCACACAAAAAAAATGTATAGTTTTATCATTATTACATAACTGTGTCATATTTAATATTTCATATTAGTTAATACTAATTTTATTAGTATTATATAATAGTACTAAATTGTTTTGTATCATTGAAATTCCTTATAATATTAAAATTATATAATTTTGACTTAAAATATGAATAATACTTGATTTTGTTTTTATCTAAGAGATTTATTATTATTTGTTGATAAGATATTACACTATTTCATTTAAAGTTAATTACAAAACTATATAGTTTAGAAATTAAATTATATAGTTTTGTAATCAGACATTACATTGTTTTGTAACCTCCAAAAATATCATAAATGGTGGCTATTGATATAAATATAGAGCCACAATAGTAGCATGATAAATGGGAACGTAGTGGTCACTAAAATTAATAGAATTGCTCATGTAACACAAAAATTAGTAATATATTATTCAATATTAAATTAGTTCAAGTAATATTTACTTAATAGCATATTTATTAATTAATTTAAATTATATTCACTATATATTAATACTAATACTAACATAAATTATGTTTACATAATTTTTAATTCATTTAATTATTTTTGTTACTAAATATTTAATTAGTATTGTATATATAGAATTTACTTCTTAATTAAAATTATACTTGATAAAAGGGTCTCCTTGAGGTCCTATGTCTTTGGGGAATCCTTTATTGTGATTGGTTGATTTTGCAAAAAGAGAAAAGTCAGGTGGGATCTCAATGATCCTACTCCGATGCTTAAATTAGTAGAGTATTAGATGTAAAAGAGAAGTTGAATAGATTGAGTTAGGTTGTGTTACCTTATTGGATTAGGATTCTATATATATACTAAGTAGTTACCGTCCGTAGAGTGATTCTTGGAAGTAGTGGCAATGATGCTAGTGTGTAAGAGAAAAAATAGGAACCAGTCTGTTAGTGGAGTTAATGGAGAAAGTGAGTAGCCTTTGCGCTCCATAGGCTTTTAGGTCGTAAGTCCCATTATATGCAAAAGGTCTTAGGCTTCAAGCATGGTTTGAGCCATACTAACTCAGCATTTGACTATGACTTTAACCCTTTATTTATAGGAGTTGAATTTTCTTTATGTTATAAGATGTCTCCTACCCAAAAAGTAAAAAAAAATTCATTTTTTGGCTTTTCCTTTTTTGTCGTTACTCCTTTTGCTTGTTTTACCATTTGGAAAAAAATAACTCTTTTGGAATAAATGTTGCCAACTGTAGATAATAATCAAAGTATGGCACTATTTCATCTTCTATCACATTTAATTATTTTACTTCTACAAGAAGCCTGATGCCAATTATCAATTGTCTTTCAAGGCTCCACGTGCCATGGATAAATATAATTTGAATTTTAAAATTAATCAAATATCGAGATGAGAGAAATTGTTGCTTTTAGAAAATTATTGACACACCACATGTACTGCTGCTGGGGGTGTAATTGAGCCAAGCTAAGTCAAGCTTTGGCTAGTTCATGCTTGGTTCATTTATAAATGAGTCGAGTTCGCTATCCTACTTGGTGTTCACAAGTTGTTTGCCAGCTTAAACGAGCTTAAAGAAATTTTTAAAAATGCAAACTATAAATTAAAATTATATATTAAAAATTAAAAATAAATTATTTATTAAATAAATTACTATATATTAATAAAAATTGTGATTTTATTCTAATAATATATTTTTAAAATTTTTTTGACAATATGGATTTATATATTATATATCTAAAATTAAATTAGTAAATATTAAAATTACGAACTTGCTCACAAGTTTATATTCGAGCTTGTTTGCGAGATTCACGAGCTGAGTTTTGTATAGTTTGAGCTCAGCTCATTTATTAAATAAGCTTCAATATACTAGTTCAAATAAGTTTTTATCAAGCCGAACACTGAGCTACTCAAAAGCAACTCAGTTCATTTACACCTTAACTACTGTCTTATTTACTGCATGATTCATTGAACAACTCTTAACTTGTTTTTGTTTATTTCTGCAAGTGGAATTTAAGTTAACTTTTTGTCGTGTTTCCATGTGTACCAAAAATTTGAATTTTAAAATTTTATCTTGATCAGTTACTAAGGTAAGTAATCATTTCAAATTTTGAATACAGAAGGCCACATGTAAATAACTTCAGTTTTCTCTTTTTAGCAAGTTTATTTATTACAAGACTTTTACCCTTCTTCATTTTGGTTTTCATAGGAGAAAAAGAAGTCTTAAGGGAAAAACTCTCTATTGAATATGCAAATATTCTCTTATTTCTTTTTCTTTTATTTATGGCTAAAATAGAGAAATCGGTTACCACTTCTTTTGATAGTTTAGCTGTGATAGAGATAGAGTCTTTAGGGGTTTCTTCCCCCCTTGGTGATACGAACCCTACATATAATGAAGAAAGAACATGCATCCAACTTTGAATATTAGCCCAAGGATCATCAAGGATAGGTTGTGTTGATAGGGCTAAACCCCTTACTTATTACATTAAAGCAAGACACTTAGTTATTATAAGATGAACAATCACAAAATTATAAGTCTAATCTAACCTAGCAATTGTGATGAAAGGTAGATGTGAAACAATTCAAGTAAACTTGCAAAGTTTTAAAAGAATAAGGTTTAAGGAAAAACCTCACTTTTAATATTTTAATCCTTATAAATTCGTTTTTCATTATATAAGCCCTTATATAGGCATGTAAATAACCTAATCCTTGAAAGAAAAGATTTTATTCCTTATTCCCAAAAATACTATATAGGAAAATCCTTATTTAAAGAGATTTCCTTCAAAATATGACAACTAATGACAACTCATCTTTGAAAAGTCAAAATTGACAACTCATGACAACTAAGTAAAATGACAACTCATTATAACTAAGCATTGAAGCATGTCATGTCACATGTTGACCATTGACCCTTAACTTTGACTTGTTGACTATTTGACTTTAACTTGTTGACTTATTAACTTTGACTTGGAATATCCTTGAATCTTCTCACATCTTCTAGAATCTTCCTTATTGACTCTAAAATAGAAAAATAAATTAAAATTCATCCATCAAGCTAATTAATTTTAAAATATAAAATTAAACTAATTAACTTGAATTCTGCATTATTTGGCTCTAACTTGCACATTGCATCCCTTTAGGGTTTATATTATTCCCTCCCTCTTGAAGATGATTCGCTCTCGAATCATAACCATCTTCTAAAGTTGATAAATTCATAAATCCTCCAGGGCCAAACACAAACTCCTTTATTGAAAACTTCTCCTTTGAAGTAATGCTCCATAAAAGTAGCTTTAACATAGCTTGAATGTGATTGAGTAATTGGAACATAGGACTCTTATCCATGAACTTGTGAGGACTGTATTCTTGTTGCTTCCTTCTAAACTTGAAACATGAATATCTTAAGTTCTTCTTGCTATAAGCAAAGACTCTATAGATTCTCTTGTAGGCAAAGATACTTCGACTACATTATTAAATAGATCTTCATATGGCATAGAAGTCTGTAAACCAACTTTCAAAACACTAGAAAAAGAAAGATTAACATTGTCAGTATAGTTATTATGAATAACCAGCTCTTTATCCTCCCCCTTCTTTTGTGTACAAACTTCTCGATATTCCTTTTCATGATGTAAGCACTCTTCATAATCATAAAATGCACTCTTAGCAACTTCTTAAGTAACTAATCCTTGTACAACTTCAGTAGATTGCTCAAGACTTTGCAAACACTCCTTGTTAGCTTCAATGAGTTCAACAATTTCACTATTCTTGGATTCACACTCTATTTTGTCTCCTCACATGCAACAACTTCTTTTTATGAATAAAGCTCTCCTCCACTTTATTAGTTTGATAACATAATTGATCCTCATGCTTCTTTTCATGATCACTCAATGATATTTCAACATTAGCACCACTCTTACTATCAACCTTATAACTCTAACTCTCTCTCTCCAAAGCAAGTGTAATCACATTATTCAAAGAAAAAAGAAGTTGCAATTGTACCATAAACATAAGATCTTGTCTAATTTCACTCTTAAGCTCACTTATGAATCTTGTAATTTTCTACCCTTTAAATTCTCCTAAATCACTTGCAATTATAAAAAACTTAAACTTTTTAGAGTAATCATTAACAGTTAATACATCCCCTTATTTAAGTCTTTCCAATTTAAGATAGAATTTATTCTTAACATCATGAGGAATGAAATATCTAGGAATTAACCTTTTCATTAACTCCTAATTTCTAACCCTATTTACCATCAAATCTTCCCACCATATAGCAATAAGACTTAAAAATTTATTAGAAGCAAGTTTGTACTTTTTAAAATCACTTATCTTAAGAGAATCAAATATCTCCTCCATTTGTTGCACCCATTTTAAGTAAATAAAAGGATCATCCCTACCAAGAAAATAAGGCATGTCCATGCTAAAAAGCACATTTGAAAATATACAAAAAAAATCTTCAAAAAGCACTCCCTTACGTGTTTACACTCAAGGATGTGAATGCTCTCATATTTCACTCAAAAAATTTTGTTTTTTTTAAATATGAAGAATTGAGAAGAAGCAAAGAATATATAACACATGAAAATTAAAGGATACATAACCAAACCTTGAAGTTTGGCTCTGATACTAAATTGATATGAACCATACCTATAACAAAAATAAAATGCACATCTAACTTTAAATATTAGCCTAAGGATCATCAAAGATAGGTTATGTTGATAGAGCTAAACTCATTGCTTATTAAATTAAAGCAAGATACTTAGCTATTATAAGATGAACAATCATACAATTTTAAGTTTAATCTAACCTAGCAATTGTAATAAAAGGTATATATGAAATAATTCAAGTAAACTTGCAAAGTTTTAAAAGAATAAAGTTTAAGGAAAAACCTCACTTTCAATATTTCAATCCTTCTAAATTCATTTTTCATTGTATAAGCCATTATATAGGCATGTAAATAACCTAATCCTTAAAGGAAAAAGTTTTATTCCTTATTCCTAAAGATACATATATAGGAAAATCCTTAATTAAGGAGATTTCCTTCAAAATATGACAACTCATCTTTGAAAAGTCAAAATTGATAACTCATTATAACTCATGACAACTAAGTATAGTGACAACTCATGACAACTAAGCATGTCACATGCCATGTCACATGTTGACCATTGACCCTTGACTTTGACTTGTTGACTATTTGACTTTAACTTATTGACTTATTGACTTTGACTTGGAATATCCTTAAATCTTCTCACATCTTCTAGACTCTTCTTAAATCTTCCTTAGTGACTCTAAAATAGAAAAATAAATTAAAATTCATCTATATCAAGCTAATTAATTTCAAAATATGAAATTAAACTAATTAGCTTGAATTCTTCATTATTTGGCTCCAACTTGCACATTGCATCCCTTTAGGGTTCAGACTACTTAGCCCTACTAATAAGACCAAATCTCAACTTTAAGGTGGGTCTAAAGTTCAATTTGATTCCATTGACATTGGTTGAAAGACTAGTGATTGTAAATGGCGGGGTTTAGCACATGTCCAAAATTTTAGCAACTGCGATAGTGTTTAAGCTCAAGGCTCTAAAGAACACACTAACTACTATCACAAATACATGGTATGGAGATGAAGAGTTGCCACCTAAGGTAATAACTGGGACAAATCGAAAAATGGTGGTACTCGATTCTCTAAAAGAAAGTCAGCACCATAATCAGGAGATTTTAGATACGAAATACTAACTTCTTTCAGTCTTATATTCTTTTAGAATTACTTCATGAATTACTAACTTATCCTCTATTTACATGCAATTTCATATAAACCCTTATTTAATTAATTAACTCTAGGCAAATTAGTCATAAATATACAGGTAAATAATGCAATCATTAAATTTATAACCTCTAAGTTAGTCTAATCTATATTAATTTTAATTAAATGGGCTAAATCTACATGTTTTAATTTACAAGTAATCATAATGACTAATGGACCTAATTAATGATCCTAAGTCTATTTATTTTAATTCTAAAAATGGGCCTAAATCTACAAATTATGAAGTATTTAAATTAGTGGGCCTAATTCTACATGTTTTAATTCTAATGTGATCTTGAATCTACAAATTATGGAAAAGACTTAAATTTAATGGGCTAAGTCTAAATTAATTATGTTAAACTAGAGTGGGCCTACATCTAATTAACTAAATGAGCTTAAGTTATCTCTACCATAAATCTAATTAATTATGGGCCTAATATGTATTTCAATTAATTAAAATCTAGACCTAATTAATTAATAACCTATTAAATGAAATGAGCTAATTAAAGATAGGCCAAAAAGAACAACTTAATCCTAAAATTAATTAAATGGGTTAAAGCCTATAATGGGCCTGAGCCCAAAACACATAAAAAATAAACAAGCCTAAAAACAATAAAACAAATATTAAAACAATCAAATAAAAGATCAAACAATCAATTAAATTTATTTCTTCTAAAAACCCTAATTTAGTTAAAGTGACCATAACAAGCAACCCTAATTCTATTCACTTAAATCTAGTTCAATTTTTTAAAAAACCTTAATTATATCTATAGCCATCAATTTTAATTAATCACCCAATTAAAACCCTAACTTACAATGCAATTAATTAAAATAAAACAATCACACACACATAATTTCATTATTCCCACTATTGGGGCTATTACAATGATCTACTGAAAATAATAAAGAAAATACAAATTAACACATCCCACGAATAAAATAAAATAAAAACAAAATAAAATAATTAGCAAAATAATAATAAACAACTAAATAAAAAACTAGAAATTATATTTAGTTACAAAATTCAATCCATGGCATTCCATGGATCTTCATGGATTCTGTTCTCTAAGTGAACTCATAATGTAATCCTCTCTATAAACACCAACACGAACACAAAAAATAAATAATGATTAGTGAATAAATAAAATAACAATAAAAATAGAAGGAAGTAGGAGATAAAATGGTATGAATATAGTATTAATTAGCCTCTCATACTGGCATAAATCACAGTTGCTTTTAAATGGATCTTTAATACTTGAATGTTCTCCTTTCAAAAGCCTACCACTTCTTCCTCAAAGAAAAATATTTCATAAGAGAATTTTTTTTTTATTGAACACTGCGTAAGAAGAATAGTGAAAGCCTCCAAAAAAGTTCCAAAAAAGAGAGCCCCCTTTAGGAGAGTTTAAGTTGGGTTTTTATAAAAAAAAAAAAAAACCTAGCTAAAAGACATATCCTATTATGACTTTCTCTTCTTAGTGATAGATTTTTTATTTTAAAAGGACTTTTGATTTTCTAAAAATTTAGATAAATCTTATTGTAAAATCTAAAAATAGACGAAAAATGTTTAATTATGATTGGAATTATATAGTTCCAATGGGAATTAATTCTGATCAATTTTATATAATTTCTATCAAAATTATATAACTCCGATCGAAATTACAAAATTCTAATCTTTTTTTACTTTTAATTACAAAAAGACCCCTGAAAGAATTTAAACCTTTCAATTAGGTTCTTAAAAAATATTATAATTAAGTCCTTAAAAAAACCAATTAAACTCTTTTGGAAGCACATTTAGACTTTTGATGTTTCAAACTTTAAGTGTTGAAGACCTATTTATAATATTTTCATCATTGGAGTCCACTGTCACATCCATAATTCATTATCTTAAAATTGGGTGCTTACAGTTGCCTCCCTTTATCGTTGTTTGCTTGAAAAATTATGAGCACACAATTCCTTAAGAATAAAAGTTTAGATACTTACTTGTGCTCCTTGAGGCTTTTGCCTGTAAGTGATTTTCAGTTCATAATGAATGCTTGTGTTACTATGCAACACCAGGCAAAATACTAAAACATCTGAGAAAACACTATACTTAAACATATAGCATTGATTTGAAAAGACACATTATACTCAATCATACAATATTGACTACGTATAGTGGTGAATTGAAAAGATACATCATACTCGATCATATGATATTAATTATACTCAGTCATATAGTGCTTATTGAAAAGATGCATCATACTCAGTCGTATGATGTTGACTGTACTCAATTGTATAGTGCTAATTAAAAGGATACATCATACTCGGTCGTATGATATTGACTATACTCAGTTGTATAATGCTAATTGAAAGGATACATCATACTCAGTCATATGATGTTAATTATACTTAGTCAAATAATGTTGACTATACTTGGTCATATAGTGCTGATTGAAATGATACATCACACTCGGTTGTATGATGTTGACTATACTCAGTCGTACAGTGCTGATTGAAAGGACACATCATACTCTACCATATGATGTTGACTATACTATCATATAGTGCTAATTGAAAAATACATCATACTTGGTCATATGATGTTGACTATACTTAGTCATATAGTGTTAATTGAAAAGATACATCATACTCGATCATATCATGTTGACTATACTCAGTCGTATAGTGTTGATTAAAGGGATACATGATACTCGGTCATATAATGTTAAATATACATGGTCATATAGTATTAATTGAAGGGATACATCATAATCGGTCGTATAATGTTAACTATACTTAGATGTCTAATGTTGATTGAAAGGTTACTGATACGGAACCTCCAAGAATAAGCTTGAGAACCCCTTTATGTATTTGAACCCCCAAAGCATTAACTTGAAAACCCCAATAGTCAATTCAGCAACAACCCCTAAGAATGGTTAGAAATTAGATTACTTAGATGATCAAAGAATTAGAATAAAGAAAACTCGTTTCTAAATTCCAATTTCGAAACACTCCACAAGAAGATGATCAATCTACTTGAATGTTCCTTAAAGCATGTATTCTACACAAGAACACAAAGATAAAAGCAAAACAGCCTTTAGGTTTTAAAACTTCAATTCTGAATAATAAAATTCGTCCAAGGCATATATATATAGCCTGTACAAGGTTTTCCTTAGTGAGTAAGGAAAACTAATAACCCTAATCACAAAAAAAGGAAATTAATCTAATCAGACCTTAAATAGGAATTTTGACATACTTCCTATTTTAAGAATAATTAAACTAACTAAAACTAATGGGCTTTTAAAATAACAAATTCGTCCAGCCCTTATTTAACATATTTAAACCCATTAATAACTTGGACTTGAATTAAGTTGTATTGAACTTGAGCTGCACTTGGCACAAAGCTTTGGTGTCCTTGTAAACTTTCACTAGCTAAGTTCACAAAGCCTTGTAGATGATGGATTAAGGCTTCTTGAAGCTTCTTAGATTGATACCTTGTTATAGGTCTTTGAGGCATGCTGATTGGACTCAAAACCTCTTGAACTTGATCCTTTCCTTCTTGACCATGCTCATCTTCATCATGTTGAATTCTTTGAGCTTGGTGTGTTGGCTGCTCCATAACATTTCCCCTCTCCTCAAAAGGATTCATCCTCGAATCTAAAGCATCACCTATATCAAAAGGACTCAAATCAGCCACATTGAATGAAGCACTAACATTATACTCACCAGGTAGGTCCACTTTGTATGCATTGTCATTAATCCTTTCAAGCATTTGAAAAGGACCATCTCCTCTTGGGTTTAGCTTAGACTTCCTTTGAAGTGGAAACCTTTCTTTACGAAAATGCACCCAAACCCAATCTCCAGGCTGAAAAATCATTGGCTTCCTTCCCTTGTTCACACGTGAAGCTACTTTAGCATTTTGCTTCTCAATCCTCTCCTTAACTTGCTTATGTAACTTCTTCACCAAATCAGCCTTAGAATTAGCATCAACACTCATAAAATTGTTAGGTGGCAGTGGCAATAAATCAATAGGAGTAAGTGGATTAAATCCATAAACAATCTCAAATGGAGAGCAATTAGTAGTGCTATGAACAGCCCTATTGTAAGCAAACTCCACAAATGGTAAACAATCCTCCCACATCCTAATGTTCTTTTCTATGATTGCCCTAAGCAAAGTAATCAAAGTCTTATTAACTACTTCAGTTTGCCCATCGGTTTGAGGGTGACAAGTAGTTGAAAACAATAGCTTAGTTCCTAACTTTCCCCATAACACATGCCAAAAATGACTCAAAAACTTAACATCCCTATCACTAACAATGCTCCTAGGTATGCCATGTAAACACACAACTTCTTTGAAAAACAAATCAGCAATCAACTTAGCATCATCAGTTTTATGACATGGTATAAAATGAGCCATTTTACTAAATCTATCAACCACAACAAAGATACTATCATGACCTTTCCTAGTTCTAGGCAATCCAAGCACAAAATCCATAGACAAATCAGTCCAAGGTTCACTAGGAACGGGTAATGGTGTGTATAACCCATGCGGTTTCAACCTAGACTTAGCCTCTCTACATGTAATGCAATGCTCACAAACTTTATACATATCATGTTTCATGCCGAGCCAAAAGAAATGTTCTAATAGCATATCATAGGTCTTATTTACCCCAAAATGCCCCATTAAGCCTCCTCCATGTGCCTCCTTAATTAATAATTCCCTTATAGAACACTTAGGAATGCACAATCTATTTCTCTTAAACAAGAAACCATCAAACAAGTAAAAATCATCCGAAACAACCCCATTGGCACAAGATGCATATATATCACCAAAATCATCATCATGTGGATACAACTCCTTTATAAACTCAAAACCTAATAAGTTAGCAGTAAAAGAGTTAAGTAAGGTGTACCTTCTAGATAATGCATCAACAACCACATTCTCTTTACCTTGTTTGTACTTAATCACATATGGAAATGTTTCTATGAACTCCACCCATTTAGCATGCCTACGGTTCAGCTTATCTTGACCCTTCAAATGCTTTAAACTTTCATGGTCAGTGTGTATCACAAACTCCCTAGGCCATAAATAATGTTGCCATGTTTGCAAAGCTCGAACCAATGCATATAATTCCTTGTCATAAGTTGGATATTTCAAGGTTGCCCCACTTAACTTTTCACTAAAATACATTAGTGGTCTTTGATCCTGCATCAAAATAGCTCCAATCCCTATGCCACTAGCATCACATTCAATCTTAAAAGTTTTATCAAAGTTAGGTAAAGCAAGTAAAGGTGCATTACACAATTTTGCCTTAAGTTCATTAAATGCATGTTCTTGTGCATCACCCCAAACAAATCCAACATTTTTCTTAACTAATTCATTCAAAGGTGCGGCTATAGTGCTGAAATCTTTAATGAATCTCCTATAAAAACTAGCAAGCCCATGAAAACTTCTCACCTCACTAGCATTTTTAGGTTTTGGCCACTCTTTAATAGCCATAACCTTCTCCTTATCAACCTCTATGCCTTAACTAGATACAACAAAACCAAGAAAATTAACCTTATTCATGCAAAAACTACACTTTTTAAGGTTTGCATACAACTTTTCTTGTCTAAGTGTTTCTAGTACAATTCGCACATGCATAACATGATCATCTAAAGACTTAGAGTATATCAGAATATCATCAAAGTAAACAACAACAAATTTACCTAAGTAATTTCGCAACACATGGTTCATCAATCGCATGAATATGCTAGGTGCATTAGTAAGACCAAAGGGCATAACAAGCCACTCATACAACCCATACTTAGTCTTAAAAGTTGTTTTCCATTCATCACCAACATTCATTCGAATTTGATAATAACCAGATTTCAAGTCTATTTTAGTGAACAAACAAGAACCATATAACTCATCAAGCATATCATCTAATCTAGGAATAGGATGACGATACTTTACAGTGATTTTATTGATGGCTCTACAATCCACACACATCCTCCATGTTCCATCCTTCTTTGGCACAAGAATGACAGGAACCGAATAAGGACTAAGACTTTCCCTCACATACCCTTTAGCTATCAACTCCTCCACTTGTGTTTGGATCTCCTTTGTTTCTCTTGGATTTGCTCTATATGCTGGTCGATTGGGTATGGCTGCCCCAGGAATGAAGTCAATTTGATGTTCTATGCCTCTAATTGGGGGTAATCCACTAGGCATCTCTTTGGGAAACACATCTTCAAATTCCTGCAAAAGATTAACAAACACACTAGGCAAAGATGGGTTAAGTTCATTAGTTGCCAAATAAGCCCCTTTGTACAAAAGTACAAATATAGGCCGATTAGCATACAAGGCCTGTCTAACCTCACTTGTCCTAGCTATTAAACTCAAATTCTTTTCTTTTTTTTCTCTAGGCTTAATCTCTTCTTTTGTTTTTCCCTCTTTCTTTTCACTCTCTAAAGAATTTTTCTTACTCTCTTTTTCTTTCTTTTCAGCCTCCACTCTCATTCTTTCCATTTTACATTGGTCTTCATACACCTCCTTTGAAGAAAGCGGTGTTAATATGATCTTGCGCCCATCCTTGGTAAAGTGATACCGATTGAGGTACCCATCATGCTTGGTCTTTCTATCAAATTGCCATGGTCTACCAAGCAAAATATCTCCAGCATGCATAGGAACTACATCACACAATTGCTCATCATGATATTTACCAATTGAAAAGGAAATAATAGATTGTCTATTTACCTTGACCTCTCCACAATCATTAAGCCATTGAAGTTTGTATGGTCATGGGTGTGGTATAGTAGACAGCCCCAATCTACTAATTAAGAATGAGCTCACTGCATTGGTGCAACTCCCTCCATCAACAATCATAAGACATGCCTTGCCTTGCACACGACACCTTGTATGGAATAAGTTGTCTCGTTGCTCTTCAATGCAATCTTCCTTTATTTGAGTACTAAGAGCACGCCTTGTAACCAGCATGTCACCTTTGATTGGCTCCTCTATACTCCCATCACTACAACTTTCCAATTCAGGCATCTCATCCTTATCACTTTCATTATTGCCCTCTTCTTCATCAGTCACAATTTCCCCATTCCTTATGGTCATAGTTCTCTTATTAGGGCAATCTTTGCTCACATGACCTACTCCTTGACACTTCTAACACTTAATGTCTCTATTTCTCCCTTTAGGCTCATCGGTTTTGATTTTGTCCTTAGAGACCGAATCTGCCTTCCTTTTATCAACCTCATGAGCAACCTTATTCCCACCCCTATAATCACTCTTTCCATCCTTTTTCCAATTAAAATTAGAGCTAGAATAGGATTTAGAATTGTACCTTATCGCCCCTCTTCCTTGGAGTTGCCTTTCTATCTTGATGGCCATGTGCACCATCTCTTCTAAATCTTCATATTTATGTAAATCTACTCGATCATATATGTCTTTATTTAGACCAGCCAAGAAGCGTGCCATAGTGATCTCCACATCTTCATCTATATCAGCCCTAGTCATGAGCATCTCCATCTCTTTATGGTAATCATCCACACTCTTACTACCTTGTTTAAGAACTTGAAGTTTTTGTACAAGTTCCCTATGATAGTGTTTTAGCATAAATCGCTTCCTCATTACAACCTTGAACTCAGGCCAATTATCAATTGGGTACTCCAAATTCCTTCGCCTATTAATCATCAAATGGTCCCACCAAGCAATAGCATAATCAAAAAATTGAGTAACCGCCAATTTTACCTTCTTTTCCTCGCTAAATTGATGGCAATCAAATATAAGCTCCAATTGCTTCTCCCATTATAAATAGGACTCCGGATCTGATTTACCTTGAAAGTTAGGTATCTTATGTTTGATGCTTCCCAAATTTCGATCTACATAATCTTCATTGCCTCGGTTTCTTCCATTGTATGGAACCGGTTGTAACCTTCCTCTTCCTCTACCTTGGCCTTGTCTACCTCCACCTCTTGGTACTCCTACTTCTGCATAGGCCTCATCTTCATCCTCATTGTCAACATTGCCTTCTACTTGCTCATTATGATTTGGTGTTGTTGCCCTTTCAACCGCTCCTAGCCTTGTATCCATGCGGTTTAATCTCTCCATTATAGTCTCAAAATTCGTATTCATACGTTCAAATTGCCTTTGTTGAGCCTCACGGAGCAAAGTTTCATCAACTTTACCCTCACCTTTATTTTCACCTTGGTTTGACATTGCTGTAAAAGAATGTTAGAAACAATAATAATAATAATAATTTAAAATCCTCACAAGCACTCCCTCACGTGTTTGCACTCAAATGATACGGGTGGTCACTCGTGTTTAACTCAATTTGATGTTTCACTCGGCTTCCTCTCACCACTCAAGCTAATTCTTTTATGTTCTTAGGTGAATCACACTTTTAGAACAAATCAATTAGATTGAAGCAATATTCAAGTAGAACTTTCAAAAGTGAAATTTTCAAAACAAGTTTGAGGCAATTCGGTTAAAAAAAAAACAACAATTTAGAAGCAATAAAATAGGAAAACTCAAAAAGATGCAAAAGACATGTGAAAGAAATACAAAGATCTTCTAGAATAGAAAAGAAAACGAATTTAGAAGTTATTTTAAGGAGAAAAGTCAAATATGCCTCAATAAGTAATATTCCTTAATGAGCAAGTATTGTAAAGATATGCAAAATCCTTAATAGACAAGTAATATAAGATATGATAAGATCTAGTTAGATATGTCAATTATAAACCAAATAGGATTAGGAAACCAAAATCAGACCTGATGAGGATATTAATCACTCAAACAATATTCCTTAATGAGCAAGGAATGGAAGGAAATGCAAATCAGACCTGATTAGGATATAAATCACTCAAGAATCTCAATTCTTCCTTTTCTAATAACTTTCTCTTTTTTTTCATGAATTTTTTTTTTGCTTCTTTTTTTTTTTTTGCACGAATTTTTTTTTTAAATTTCAACTATGAACATAAATCTAAATTTCAGAATGCAAAACAATTGACTGACTTAAAGGAAAAAAAATAAACAAGATCAAGACTAATGGATAAGAACAAAGAACAAAACACAAGAATGAAGAATAAAAAAAATAAAAAATAAGAACGATTTTAAAAGAATAAGAAAAACATAAGAAATCAGGATTAAGAATAAAAATTATAAAAGATAAAACCTGATCTAGAGCCAAAGCTCTGATACCAAATGATACGGAACCTCCAAGAATAAGCTTGAGAACCCCTTTATGTATTTGAACCCCCAAAGCATTAACTTGAAAACCCCAATAGTCAATTCAGCAACAATCCCTAAGAATGGTTAGAAATCAGATTACTTAGATGATCAAAGAATTAGAATAAAGAAAACTCATTTCTAAATTCCAATTTCGAAACACTCCACAAGAAGATGATCAATCTACTTGAATGTTCCTTAAAGCATGTATTCTACACAAGAACACAAAGATAAAAGCAAAACAGCCTTTAGGTTTTAAAACTTCAATTCTGAATAATAAAATTCGTCCAAGGCATATATATATAGCCTGTACAAGGTTTTCCTTAGTGAGTAAGGAAAACTAATAACCCTAATCACAAAAAAAGGAAATTAATCTAATCAGACCTTAAATAGGAATTTTGACATACTTCCTATTTTAAGAATAATTAAACTAACTAAAACTAATGGGCTTTTAAAATAACAAATTCGTCCAGCCCTTATTTAACATATTTAAACCCATTAATAACTTGGACTTGAATTAAGTTGTATTGAACTTGAGCTGCACTTGGCACAAAGCTTTGGTGTCCTTGTAAACTTTCACTAGCTAAGTTCACAAAGCCTTGTAGATGATGGATTAAGGCTTCTTAAAGCTTCTTAGATTGAGACCTTGTTATAGGTCTTTGAGGCATGCTGATTGGACTTAAAACCTCTTGAACTTGATCCTTGCCTTCTTGACCATGCTCATCTTCATCATGTTGAATTCTTTGAGCTTGGTGTGTTGGCTGCTCCGTAACAGTTACATTATACTCAGTCATATGATGTTGACTATACTCGATTGTATATTATTGATTGATACTCAGTCGTATAGTACTGATTAAATGAATACATTATACTCGGTCATATGATGTTGATTATACTTGGTCGTATAGTGCTAATTGAAAGGATACATCATTCTCGATCATACGATGTTGACTATACTCGGTTGTATAGTGCTGATTGAAAATATACATCATACTCAGTCGTATGATGTTGACTATACTCAGTCATATAGTGCAGATTGAAAAGATATATCATACTCAGTCATATGATGTTCACTATACTCGATCATATAGTATTGATTGAAAGGATACATCATACTTAGTTGTATGATGTTGACTATACTCAGTCATATAGTGCTTATTAAAAGGATACATCATACTTGGTCGTATGATTTTGACTGTACTTAGATGTATAGTGTTGATTGAAAGGATACATCATACTCGATTATATAATGTTAACTATACTCGAATGTATAGTGGTGATTGAAAAGATACATCATACTCGGTTGTATGATGTCGACTATACTTGGACGTATAGTGCTTATTGAATAGATACATCATACTCGGTCATATGATGTTGACTATACTTGGTCGTATAATGCTGAGAAGATACATTATACTCGAATGTATAATGTTCACTATACTCGGTCGTATAGTGCTAAAAATAATACACTATACTTGGATATGTAGCGTTAATTTCTTTTATGATGACAATTCAATAATTCAATGTATTTTCAAATTATATAACATTGCAATTTAAGGCTAAATTACAATAAAAATGTTGGACTCAAAATGCAAAAAAATTGAGGGACTAAAGTGGACATTTACCAATTCAATATAAACCTTTGCCTTTTGCCGATTCATTTCTCATTTCCCTATCCCTTCCATTCCTTTGTTTTTCTTTTCCTTTTTTTTGATTTTCAAATCTTACTTCTTTAATTATTCTTTCATCTAACCTCCAATTTAAAATTCCTCTGATCTTATGGCTCACCCATAATGTAAACTATATGGAAGTAACTCCAAACAATTAGATCAGTCATTTCACAACTACATTTTCCTCAAAACAATCTGGAACTCAATGAAGGGGAAGATGTACTCCCTTTAACTCACTTGCACCTCCATAGATGCTCCCAGGTTGGGGATGAGGTATATTTTCTTCTTCTATCTTTGATTCTGCAATAATGATATATTCCTATTAATATATAAATGAACATATTTATGCATGCAATTATAGAATATTTGTTATATAAATTAAATAAAATTACATGAAATTGTTCATTTAAAAATAAGATTTTGCAAAATTGGTATTAGTATGACATAGAGGACAACAAAATTATAATTAGATTTTTGGTCAAAAATCTAAATTCCAAATCAAAATTCTAGATTTCTTATTGAAAATCTGGAAATCTGATCGAAAATCTAGAAATTTGATCAGAATTTTGGATTTTCAACCGAAAATCCATTTTTGCGATCATTTTTTTACATAAAAATACAAATACAAATAAAAATAATCATAGAAAAAATCAAGAGTTTGTAAAAAAAGGTAATCTTGTCATTTTCTAAATTTTATTCAACAACCATTAAAATTCTTGGGTTACTTTCTCTTAACTCGAGAACTATTTCATGATTTATCTAGAGAGGTAGTTCAACATATCTAGGCATCTAGCTTTCGGAGCTTTATTACTACTCTACCGACTACTCAAGGGAGGTCAGATCATAATTAACTTTTTACTCTTATCCATAGGTGGATTGCTACCACTCACACCTTTCACACATAAGTGGGTGAGTTGACTATTTCCACCATGAGCTTCTCTACTATTATTATGATTACCTTCGAGGGTGCCCTGGTTCCCTTTGATATCCACTATTGCACTCTTCCAAAGGATGCTAGGAGTCACTATGTTTATGGCTTTTTGGGTTTATTCTGACATGGAAGAATCAGAAAAACATGCTTCATTCTTCTCTTGTTCAGGTTTTAAGGAGATTACCCACCACCACACCTCGTCAGATCCTTCAAAAGGCAAGATGCTTCTTATTAATACTGTTAGGCACTATCCTCTTCTGTGAGACTAGTTATGAGGTTAGCATTGCTCTTTTTTGTCCCCTTTAAGATCTTGCTAGAGTCGCTACTTTTGATTGGGGATCCATAGCTCTTACTTATCTTTACTATAGACTGGATGTTGTTTGTAGAGGTGCTATAATGATATGTAGCTTCTGGCATGTCCTATGCGTATGTTTTCTATGTTTCTTTTACCCCTTTTAACTTTGCTCTTTTATAACCTTTTCTTTTCATTTCAACTATTTTTCTTCTTTTAGATCTAGGGCATTGAGATCGAGGTGATCTAAGGCTTTAGTGCAATTAGATTTGATAGGAGTCTTCCTCTTATGCAAAGATGGGGTTCTTCTCATTTAGCTAGCATCAAGTATAATTTGCAGACTTATCAGGACCAGCTGAACTCTTTAGAGTGGGACCTGGTAAGATAAATTTAATTTTTAATATTTAACCAATTTTTAAAAGTTAAATAAAATTTATCTTAATGAATTTACAGGTCAAATCAGATTGGTTGGTCCATGCCAAAGACATCTAGTGATACGATTTCATGATTGTAGCTATGAAGCTTGAGACTATGAGGATTTTGCTTCCTAATTATGGTTGCCAGATATGGTACTTGGTGAGCGTGTTTATCATTGGCATATGGGACCTTCCATGAGTTTTGTTCCTTCTTTTATTCCTTTTTCATTGTTGTGGAGTTGCAGCATGACTGGTCCTGAGCTTAGAGTAGCTCTTAAGCGATAGAATGCTTCGACTTTGCTCGAGCGTTCTCATCACTATTAGGAGTATATTCGGGAGAATCTCTTAGAGCAAGATCCTATAGACCCAAATGAGGTATGCTTTCTATCACCATTTTACTTCATCTCTTACATCACTGTAGATGGCATTTGCTTTTTTGTATAGGTTGAAAAAGCTACTGATGTTGCTATGGAGGAGGAGACAAAGGGTGACACTAAAAGGACCGAGTGGAAGGTTGAGCCTACTCAGCATAGTGGAGTTGCTCGAGGTGATACTTCCTCGAATACCATTCTAGGTGATGTTCCATGACTTGATAGGTCCATGCACTACTAGGCTCCTGCAGTACATATTAGTGATATGCATTAGGTCAATCATGTATGACCATATTTTGACTTTATCATTTTATTTAATAAAGAGGCATTTTTCATTATTATTTTATGTTATGATAATTACTTGAATATTCAATTCTTAATAAGGTCATCAAGTATGTGACTTGATAATAAAAACCTTAGATTAAATATGAGTTATATTCAAATTATCCCTAGTCATAACAAAGTATTATAGCTAGTATGGTGTTGATTAATGATTATGTTTTACTAATAATAAATATGAGTTATTAAGTCAACTTATAGGTACTTATTTGAGAAATGAAGTGCTAGATTGACTCATAATGAGAATACTACATAAATAATTGTCATAAGTAATTCTCATCATAGTAATATTGGTGTAGTCCTTTAACCTTAAAATCACCATGGATTTCTACATAACTATTTTGTATTTTGACATAGTCTTACATTATATTTAATTGGATGATCAAATAGGTTGTTGTTGGGTATAAAATAAGTTATGTGATGAATATAAGTGATTGAAAAGGAATTTGTCCCTCATTTAATATGAGTAAGATATCTATGGGCCCCTTAATAAGATAGACTGAAGAAAATGCGTGGTCATGCTAAAGTAAATTGATAAAGAGTTATCATTCTTAATCTACTTAAAATCAAGACATTATATGATTGAATTCTATAAGGATGACATAATCTATGCCTTATATTTAATCAAGATATCATGTGACAAAAGGACTAAAATATTCACTGTATATGAGGTTATGTCAGATTATTAACTTCATATAACTTGGGTAGTCATAATGTCTTGCTAGAGGCCACTTATGACTTATAGGCCTAAATAGAGATTTAAGGCCCACTATCAATGTCATGTGAACCTACAAGGTCATACACTTTGAACAAGCCCAAAACGAATATAGCTTTTCAGGTTATAATATCTTTAACTTTTTATTCCAGATTACTCTTTGAAACATATTGCATACAAATGCATTTGACTTCTTAATGTGATTGCAGGTATTAAATTCCTTAACTTTGCTTACTGAAAGGACTCCAGCATATAAGAATCATATTGGCAAGCTTACCACATATCTAAATGGGCAAAAGAATGAATTTAAAAGGAGACATAATAAAGCCTTATTAACTGAAATTGAACTATAAAAAAAGATCGAATACCTAAAGGAGGAATCATCTGCTACTGCTGATAAAGATACTACTTTTACAAAGAGAGAAGCATCTTTGATGAAAGAGTGAGATTAGGCCAAGCGCTAAGAGGCTACAACCATAAAACATTTGATGTAAATGCTAAATGACTACAAAGGAAAAATAATTTTTGAATGTCAAAAGCATTTTCCTAATGTTAATTTTGGCTTTGTGGATGAATTTGATCTCCCTATCAAAGAGGAAGATGCAAAAAATGCTAAGAAAAATGTTTTTGATGTTGACTTAGGCAATAACCCTGCCCTATGACTCATTTTATTCTTGTTTCTTGAAATTATGAATAATATTTACAGTGCTTTATATGCTATGGGTTTTTATTGGGATGTTTTTTATTAGTGTGATGCACTTAATGCTTTTGAACTTTTATGGTTCTACATGCTTGCAGTGAATTTATAACATGTTTGCAGTAAATTAATAATGTGTTTACAATATATTTATAATATGTTTATAGGTTCAAGTAAATATTATTGGTTTGTTAGTTATTGGGCATATTATTTACCTTAAGCTCATTTTATTATTTTTATTTTAGTCTCATGAGGGAGATACCTATAGTGGCTTGGTTATACGCACACAAGGAGCCAATTGACACTCATAGGTAATTACCTATGGTGGTAAAGTTCCTTCCACCATCTAAGGCATACTTTTACCTTAAGCTACATAAGTATAAATATTTTGCATACCAAAGATGAAAGGTAGATACTTTCATTAATAATCAAAATTCAAAGATGAAATGGAGATACTTTCATTAATAATCAAAGATGAAAGGAAGATACTTTCATAAGCATAAATGTTTAATAGACCAAAGATGAAAGGAAGATACTTTCATTAATAATTAAAGTATTTACATCAGGACTTTTAGAATAAGGTGTCTTTTTTAAGGAATTTAAAAACAATTATAAGATTTAGTCAACCTTTTTAGGGAATTCAAAATAGTAACAAGGTTGCTCTCATCAACTGAAAAGAAAATAAAAGAAAAGAAAAGAAAATAAGAAAATTAAAGCTACTAATTTAATATAAAAGATAGCTTTCTAAAAATAATTTTTGAGGTTTTCCACATTCCAGGTTCTTAGTAGGTCTCTTCCTTCCACAATTTGTAGCTTGTGCCTAGTGCAACTATCTTAGTGACCTTGTAAGGACCTTCCTAATTAGCTCCTAACTTTTCAATACCTTTATTTCCTTTAATGATTTCTATTTTCCTCATCACCGGGTCTCCTTCATATTAGTTTCTTTTTTTAACCTTCTAGTTGTGGTATTTAGCCATTTTCTATCTGTAGGCTACCATCTAAACTACTGCCTACTCTCATTTGGCCTCTAAAAGGTTTAAATTTATTTTCAAAGCTTTTTCATTCCACAGCTTGTGAAATTGCATGACTCGATAATTTAGGACCTTTAATTCCATAAGTATGATTGCTTCAGTTCTATAAGTCAATGAAAAAGGTGTTTCACCTATGGAAGATTGAGGTATGGTTTTGTAAGCCCATAAGATGCTATACAGCTCATTTTCCTATAAGCCTTTAACTTAACTGAGCCTTTTCTTGAGGCTTTGAAGGATGGTTCAATTATTAACTTCTGTCATTCCATTATTTTGTGGATGGGCTATAAAAGAGAAACGTAACTCTATATTAAGATCATCATAAAAACTTCTAAAATCCTCATAGTCAAATTGTGTCCATTATCTATAATTAATATATAAGGAATTCCAAATTTGCAAATGATGCTTTTATAAAAAAAAATCTTTGATTTTACCTATTATAATAGTGGTTAAAGGTTTAGCTTCCACCCATTTGTTGAAATGATCTATGGCCACCATTAGGAATTTCCTCTAACCTGCAATTATTGGAAAAGGACCTAAGATGTCCATACTCATTGTGTGAAAGGCCAGACACTGTTAATGGGTCTTTGGTTTACCATAAGTTAATGCATAACTCTAATAAAGTTTTGACATTTTCCATATCTTTTGACCATCTCTTTAGCATCTTTGAACATTGTAGGCCAAAAGTATCCATGCAGAGCTACTTTTCTTGCCAAAGAGCCTGCAACTTTATGAGCTCCATAAATTCCTTGATGTATTTTTGTAAGCACATAGATGCTTTCATCTATGAAGACACATCTTAACCATGGTTGGTTATAACATCATTTATACAAAATTCCATCAATAAAAGAATAGTTGACATATTTATGAATGATTTTTTTTGCTTCCCTATCTTTTGTAAGGAGAATACCTTTAGACAAATATTTGATTATTAGAGTCATCCAATTATCTCCTGCATCTATTATGAGAACTCATTACTCTTTCATACTTGAGTGCCCTAAAATTTCTTTAAGATCGCCTTAAGGAGGTTGTGCATCTAAGGCTGCAACTTTTGCCAAGGTATCTGCCTCTATATTTTTTGCCCTAGGTATTTGCTCCAAGGTCCATTCTCTTGTATCCTCTTCCATTTTTTATAGTAATTGTTTGACTTTCACTAAGTATTTTATCATTTATGGCTCTTTTTCCAAAAAAAAAAATCCTTTTATATGATTAGCTATAAGTTAAGAGTTACAATGTATCACTAAGCATTGTACACGCACTTCCTTAGCTATATATAACCCTGCAATAAGAGCTTTATATTTTACAGTATTATTGGTAGCAAGAAAATTTAAATGTACAATGTACTCAATTTTGACTCATTATGATCCTTATAGAATAATGTATGCACCAACTCCCTTTGCACCTACAGCTCCATCTACGTAAAGCTTCTATTTTTGTTTATTTGCTGCCTACTGCTCTATGGCTTCTTTTTGTAAGTCTGACTTTTCTACCACAAAGACAGCTAGGACTTGAGCCTTCAATACTTTCCTTGGCTCATATTGAATATCAAATTCTTTAAGTGTGATTGCCCATTCCATAAGTCTTCTAGAATTTTTATCTTTTTATAACACTTTCTATAGTGGCACATCGGTTCTAACAATAATTATGTGTGCCTAAAAGTAAGGTCTGAGCCTTGTTAATAAGATCACAATTGCATGTGCTATCTTTTCAATGATTGTGTATCATTGTTCAGCACCTCTTAACACTTTAGACATATAGTTAATGGGCAGTTACTCATTATCCTCCTCCCTAGCCAACACCAAAGTAATAGCATCATTAGTGGCTGATAAATATAAATATAAGACTTCACCTTTATTATGTCTGCTTAGCAAAGGTAGGGAGCTGAGGAATTCTTTAGGTCATCAAAAGCTTGCTAGCACTCATCTATCTACCTGAAGTTCTTCAGGTCTTTCAATATTTGGAAAAAAGGCAAGCACCTTTTTACTGAACAACTAATGAGCCTTCCTAAATCTGTAATCCTTCCATTCAACTTTTGAACTTCATTAATTATTTTTAGAGGTGTCATGTTGATGATAGCTTAAATCTTTTCTGAATTTGCCTATATGCCCTTTTATGACACCATGAAACCCAAAAAATTTCTTGCCTTAACACCAAAAACACATTTCTCCGGGTTTAATTTCATCCTATGCTTTGAGAGCACCTTAAATACTTAACTTAAGTCTTTAGTGTGATCTTCTACTTTCAAACTTTTGATGATCATGTCATCCATATAGACTTCCATAAATCTTCCTATCATGTCCACAGATCTGCCTATCATGTCTTTAAAGATCAAGTTCACTAACCTTTGGTAAGTAACTCCAACATTCTTTAGGCCAAAAGGCATGACCTAATAGCAATATATGCCTCTATCAGTTATGAAGGCCATTTTAGCTTGATCCTCTTAGCACATTAGAATTTGATGATATTTAGTAGATGCATTTACAAAGCTATAGAGTTTATGACATGTGGTAGAATCAATAAGTTAATTTATATTAGGAAGGGGATAACAATCTTTTGGACATGTTTTATTTAGATTTGTAAAAGCAACATAAAGTCACCATTTTCCATTAGGCTTTTTAATTAATACCATGTTGGCCAACCATTCAAGGTAAAAAATTTCCCTTATGAAGCTTGCATTTTTTTTAACTTATCAATTTCTACATATATGACTACTTACTTCTCAAGGGCATATTTTATTTTTTCTAAATTATAGATGTCAAATGTTAATCGATATTTAGCTTGTAGTATATTAAGTTTGGGCTTATACTTGTGATATCATATGGGTCTCAAGCAAATGTTGATTCATTTGCCTTTAAGACCTCTTGAATTTGATCTCTTATATGCTCTTGTAAAAGTGAGCTAATAAAAAATTTTTTACCTGTGGCCCAAAGTAGTAGCTCCATTTTCTCATTTGAAGGCTTAATGTTAACTCTCTTTAGCATATCTAAAGTCTCCATAGTTAGGGATTATGAGGCATCTTTTAGCATATATAGGTAGGCTTCTCTTATTGCCTTCTTATTTCCTTTAACCACAACTACTCCTATTTTTGTAAGTATATTCATTATTAGGTATCAGATGGATTTTTAGGCCTTTATATTATAGAGAATTGGGCTTTTAATAATTGCATTGTCAAAGAAAGGAATGTCAATAACCATAAATTATACCTTGAATCTCTTGACACGCTCCTCATTTTCTAACTCAATTGTCATGTCTACAGCTCTTTCGATAGGCACTTGTATTCCTCCCAACCCAATTAGAGGGGTATAGACTGGATGAATCTTATTAGGACTTAAACTCAAAGCTATATACTCTTCAAATGTTAGTAGATTAATCGCACGTCCAACATCAACTAACATTCTTTTTAAGATAAAATTTTTTACTATACCTTCTACCACTAATGCATCTGTGTGAAGAGATGTTACCTTGTTTCCATCCTTTAAAGTTAATATAACTAGTGTTGTAGGCTGCAGGTTATTGAGACCTACAAACATTACTTCACCCATAAGTCATTTGCATTTGGTTGCCACATCTTTTAAGGAGTATCCTCCTGCTATAATGTTAATAACTCATTTAGGTTCTATTTTTGCTGCCTTTTGAGTTTTTTTTTATAAGTTCAGTAGGTATCACTCACTTGTCACCTATAGGAACAAATTTGTTTAAGGCTCCTCTCTATACCAACCTTTCAATTTTCTTTAAGTGCCTACATTTTTCAGTATTATGATTAACATCTCTATGGAACTTGTAGTACTTATCTCAGTCTCTTTTTCCTATGGAATGGAGACTCATTTGCTTTGGCCAGTAGACATAATCTCCTTATTTCTTGACCCATATTAATACATTTGCCCTGGAGGTGTTGAGTGGGGTGTAATTACTATGCCAGTATAAATTTCTTTTATCATCTCAACCCCCCCTCCTTTGTTTTTAGCTCTTTCTACCATCATCTTCCCTAGGTTATTTGTTAGTGAATCGACCCTATGGCCTTAAGGAGTGCCATGACTCATCCAACCTTATGAACTTTTATACTCTATTCATAAACTCAACAAAGCTTTTAGGAGGAACATGGTAAAGTGAATCTATTAGCTTGCCATACTTGGTGCCCTGTTATAAGGCAGTTAAAGCTTTTATGTGGCTGAGGTTCTCCATTTGCACAATTATTTTATTAAAGTGACTGATGTAGCTCCGTAAGCTTTTTTCTTCCTCTTGCATAATTTTTAATAGGTCTATAAATACCCTTTTGGTATGAATGTTGGTGATAAACCTTACTTTAAACATAGTTGCCAATTAAGAAAATGACATAGCAGACCCTTCATCTAGCCCTAGATACCATTTTTGAGCCATATCTTTCAAAGTGGTAGGAAACACTTTACACAACAAAGCCTCCTCCGAAATATGGAGATGCATCACGATACAGAATTTTGCTAAAATGACTATAAGGATTAAAGGTTCCATCACAGGATTCCAACTGTCGAATTTTAAATTTTGATAGGAAAGGTACCTCCAAAAGTTGTTTGGCTAAAGATGAAATGTGAGCCAAATCTTGATTTATCTCTTCATGTGTTAAAGCTCTACACCTCTTCATTACTTCCATTATTTTCTTTTATACCTTAGCATTAACAACCTAAATACTTTTTTCCTCAGTGTCACTTAATTCATCCCATGAGGAATCTTCATTAGAGATGACCGAGCTTGCCACCTCTTCAATTGGTACTTTATCTTTTTGCATATCATGAGTGCAGTATTTTGGAATTATGGACTCATTTACTTCTAACAGTGCACCATTAGTAACGGTTGTTGCTTGATCAAGCCTCTTTAGTAAGACCAATAGATCTTGATGGATGGATACCAGTTTATCCTTTGCCCTTATTGTTTCTAATGTAGCTTCATTGTTGTTAACGATTTGGGAATCATCAGGATATTGGCTTGAAGAGCTAATGAGTGGTGGGTCCACCACTGGTGATTGAGTGTCATTATCATTGGAATGTTCTACCATGGGATAGCAGCATTAAGGAAATAATAAAAAATTAAAAATTCCATGCTTATAGCACCAAGGATAAAAAGGTCTCCTTGAGCTCCTATGTCTTTGGGGAATCCTTAATTATGATTGGTTGATTCTATAAAAAGTGAAAAGTTAGGTGGGATCTTAATGATCCCACTCTGATGCTTAAATTACTAGAGTATTAGATGTAAAAATGGAATTAAATAGATTGAGTTAGGTTGTGTTACCTTATTAGATTAGGAGTCTATATATATATACACATATACACTAAGTAGTTACCGTTCGTAGAGTGATTCCCAGAAGTAATGGCAATGATGCTAGCATGTAAGAGTAAAATAGAAACCAATCCATTAATGGAGTTAATGAGGAAAGTGGGCGGCCTTTGCACTCCTTAGGCTTTCAAGTCGCAAGTCATGTTATCTGTAGAAGGTCTCAAGCATCAGGCATGGTTTGAGTCACAACATTTGACTATAACTTTAGCCCCTTATTTATAGGAGTTGAATTTTTTTTTCATGTTATCAATAGTTAATATTAACGTTAATTTCAATTAAAAAATTATATGGTTACTATGTAATTTTGACTTAAAATACGAACATTACTTAATTTTATATTTATATAGGAGATTTATTTATTTGTTGATAAGATGTTATGCTATTTCATATAGAGTTAATTGCACAAGTACGTCGTTTAGAGATTACAAAATTAGGTTAAAGAATTCTTTTAGATTTACAAAAAATTATGTAGTTTTGACTTAAAACTATGAAGTTTCATATTCAGATAATACCAATTAAATTATATATTATAATTTATAGTATATTTATCTATTAATTTAAATTTTCATTATTTAATATTAATACTTATATATTACTCTAAAATACAAATATTACTTAATTTTATATTTACCTAAATGATTTATTATTTGCTAAATATTTAATTAGTATTGTATAAAATTTACTTATTATATAAATTATACTTAATATTACTATTAGTTTACACATAAAAAATTATATAGTTTTATCATTAGTATATAATTTTGTCATAGGTAATATTTTATATTAGTTAATACTAATTTAATTAGTATTGTCTTCATATAATATAAAAATTAGTATTATATAATCTTTATTTGTTGAATTAAATGATATTTATTTAATATTAATATTTAAATTAAAGTATACCTATTTAAAGCTACCATCTAATACTAAATATTTAAATTATTTTGTTTGTTTGCTAGCTTATTCATGAGCTTGTTTGCGAGTTTGTTCACAAGGCCAATTCGCAAGTTTATTTATGAGCCTATTCGCTAGCTAGTTTATGAGTTGAAGGATAAGCTTGTTTGTGAGTTTAAACGAGAAAAGTTTAAGGAAGTACAAGCTTGTCTCATTTAGCCTAAGAGCATTATATCTTGGGTTCGGCTCATTTAGTGAATCACAAGATTTTTTTGAACCGAGCTTCGAGCGAATCATAAGTCAGTTGTCACCCTACCTATAAATGTCAAGAAAAACTACAAACATTTAAGTGAAAATGGTTTAGTCACATATACTTTCTATATCTTAGGCTTGGCCATGAGCCAGTTTAGGCTTAGAATATGTTTATAAGGGTAAGCAATTGGTTAAACTGACCCAATACTGAAACGTTAGGTGGTAGTTCAGTTAGTAGTTTGATGGGTTTTGGTTATAATAAAAATCAACTAAAAAAACTATATACAAAACTTAATAGTGGCTTAGTGGTAATGCATACCTTCCCAACACTAATGGGGCTAAGTTCAAGTCTAATGGACTGTATAAGTTAACTTTTGACGTAATATATATAATTTATGAATGAAGACAAATACAAATCGAACCAAATCAAACTTTGCTCAGTTAAGCTTTGTTCAATTTTTCAGTGCGGTCAGTTATTGCTCACACCCTACTTGTCTGGTCAAAATCGAGATCAGAATCAGTTAAATCTGGAATTAGACTGAAGCCACCTGTGACAATAAGGGTTAATTTACACAAAATCGTGAATTAACAATTCCAATTCCATATTGGCTAGTTCTAGTTCTAAATTGTAAAACACATATATTATTACCATTGTTGCATGCAACAATTCAATAAAGGACTGTTACTACAACAAAGGTTCTTAATTTAAAAAGGGAGGCCACATGGCTTCCCCTAAATTTTTAATATTAATTATGAAAAAAGTCAATTATTAAAATTGACATTTTTGCTCCTTCCAACAACTATATAGCAATTAGTTTGGGGGTTATTTTAGCAAGTTCAAATATTTAATTTTTTTGTCTATGAATACCAAAGGGGAGAAAGATTTTTCTTCACAATTCATTCTTTTTCCAAATTCTTTATAATTCTTTAATCTCAAGTTCTCTCAAATCAATTCTCTTATTCTCAAACAAATTCTATATAATATATTAATATTCTTCAATTTTCATTATTAATTTCTCTTTGCAATATTTTTATCTAATTACCCTATTATTTTTTTAATTTATTAACTCTCTCCAAATTTTTTATTCACTCTCCAACTTTTATTTAATCACTCTAAATATTTTTCACATAAATGACAAGTAAAATTGGTTCCTATAGGTTACAATTTTTAGTGAATCACAACCTAATAGTAAGGGTAAGCAGTTGGTTAAACCAAATCGATACTGAAAAGTTAAATGGTAGTTCAGTCAATGATTGGACCAAAGCACCACTAAGGTAATAAAAAATTGAGAAAGATGAAAAATGAAGATTTCTATGACTTCACAACCGAAGGATGAACTTCAATGTCTGCATCTAGTTTCGCTTGTAATTAAATTAAAATGTTAAGGGGTGAATTATATTTGAAAAAAAAAAAATAAAAAAACTATGTAGATTTTGATTTCTCTAAACCCCAATATTATTTTATTTTATTTCATTTAATTGTTTAATTCAAACCCTTTAATTTTTTTTCTTTCAATCCAACACTTAAATATTAAACGTTTAAACTAATTTAATATATTTAAAATTTTATTTTTATTTTAAATTTTGTAAATTTTTTTATTTCAAATGAAGTAGTCATATTCAAGTACAATTTTAAAATTTAATTCTTTTAGAAAATTTCTAAATGTGCTCAAATAACTTTAAAATCAACAATTTAAAAGTAATATAATATAATTTTTAAATATTATTATTTTTCTAAGTTACAAATAATTTATTTTAATTAAAAAAATTATCTAGTCTTACTTTAAAAAATAAATCAATCAAAGAGAACCGTGAATTGAAACTAGCTAGAAACCCATAATGAGACTGAAGGCTCATTGAAATAGACATATTTATGAAAATGTGGACTATTTGCACTTGGACAGAGAGACCCTATGAAGTTTCATTGTTCCTTGGGATTAACTTTGGGTCTTTCCTGTGTAGCTTAGGTGGAAGGCCAAGAAGGCCCTCTTTCAGAGGGTCTGAGCCATCAATGAGATACCACTCTAGAAGAGCTAGAATTCTAATATTGTGTTCAGACCTACAGACTAAGAGATAGTCTTAAATATATAGTCTCTATGGGGTAGGCCTCCTAAAAGGTAACAGAGGTGTACAAATGTTTCCTCGGGCTGGATAGAGATTGGTCGTTGAATGCAAAGGTAGAATGAAGCTTAACTTATTCGATTTTACCAATGAACGAATGTTTTGAACCAAAACTAATCAGTTCACAAACTGTGGCTAAGGCTACCTTTTATACTTAATCCCTAAAAATATTTATAGGAACCAAAATTACTCTCTTAAAAACAACAAGGGAAGATGAGTGTTCTTCCTAGGGTAGAACTTTATCATTTTTATAATGATTCATATATTATCAACCTCGCTACCTACATAGTATTCTCTATAAAGTCCCTTTTAATGGCCTCAACTAGTAATTATCCCTTGCCTCAACTAGTAATTATCTACAAATGGAAAGGGATGTCTCTATAACTCAAGATGAAGAAATCTATGTCTTAGAGCTCGCTACAGCATACCACCAATAATATGAAAAAATTCAAAAACTAACTAGTAGAGTTTCAAGTGCATGTAATAAAGGAAAAGAACACTTTCATTTTCAAGTCCACCAAGAAAGAGGATTGTGATAGATTAAAGCAAGGGGTCCCTTAGTCGAATCATAAGAAATTGATGATGCTTAAGTTATGGGTACCCTAGTTTTTCTATCAAGGAATTAGAGTTCTCATCTGAGTGTTCCTGGTTTCAAGTTATTGGTTTGCCTCTTAACCATATCACGTAAAACAATGCAAAGAGAATAAAGATGGAGTGTTGTCCCCCCTCTTCACCCAAAGAGGGTGGTAAGCAAAAAATATAGGGAATCCCACATTTGCGTGCTGGAGACAATCTTGTTGTAGAAGAAGGTTATGACCTACTATTTACATTATGTAGATTGGGTGCGATGCAGACTGTTAGAACAAGGCTGCCTAAGATAAGGATGGGACAAGGTAGGTGGAGTTCCAATTGTTATATCATGGACTTTTGTCCATAATACAATATGGACCACACATATACGAAAATGTGCATTTTTTTTTTCTGTCAAAGCATATATATATTTTTTTTCCCATCAAATGTAAGTGCAATAACTTTGCATATGGGCTTGAACTAAAAAAAAATAATTGATAATGTTTTTGCCTATTTATAAGTTGTATTCCTTGACCTTCACATGTTGATAACTGACATTCACCTATAGATTCAATAGTGTTCACTTACGTATTTGTCGGCCTCTTTAAACCCGTAGATTCAATGATATTCACCTACGCATTTATTAATTTTCATCAGCATGCTCACTGACATTTACCTGTATATTCATTAACATTTTCCTTTTATTTTTAGTAAAAATGAAAAAATTAGTTTTTCTTTTTATTTTATTAATTACAATGGTTTAATTTAATTTTTTATTCATGATTTTAGCTAAAATGAATATTTTTCATTAAAAAATTATTTAATTATAATAAATAGAGTTTTATTTGCAAGTTGGTTAGCCTTTTTGAACATACATGTTCAATAATCTTTATCTGCATATTCATTAATCTTCATATGCATTTACATGAATATTTATTAATATTTTTCTTTTATTTTTAATAGAGATTAAAAAATATTATTTATTTATTTTATTAATTACAATGGTTTAATTTAATTTTTATTTATGATTTTAGTCAAAATAAAATATTTATTCATTAAAAAATTATTTGTCAGAATTAGGGCAGTTTGTATTAGTTTAGTTTGTTTGCATTCTACTATTTATTTCTTGCCGTAGGCATTAGTGAAGCCTGACTTTACTTTGTTTTCTCCTAGGTTTGTTGTACCGTTGGTACCATAACTTTAGGTCATATTTTATTTTGACACTAAAATTTTATTTTTTTTATTTTAGTCCTAAAAATTTTATTTTTATTTTAAATTGAAGTATCTCAAATATATTTGATTAAATTTAACATACGTTACAGCTGTAATAAAACATATTTTCAGTATATTTACCTTATAAACATATCATTAAACAGTTTAATCATTTTATTGATCCCATAAAATAAAATTTACTTGTTAGCTCTATAAAATAAAAAATTTAGTAAAATTTATTTTATAAAACCTATAAGATGATTAAACTGTTTTATAGAATAATTATATGATAAATATATTAAAAATATATTTATTCCGATTATTATGTATGTTAAATTTGATTGAATATATTTAAATATTTTAATTTTAAGTAAAAATAAAATTTTTAGAATCGAAAAAAATTTTAAAATTTAATATCAAAATAAAATATTATTCAAAATTATAATAACAACAGTGAACTAAGCCCGTTTTCTCTTGTTTTCTTAGGACTCTTTAGTTTAAGCCGTATTCATTTGGAAGATTTGTGAGGTCGATATGAGAAGATTATATTTTCTTTTGGTAACTGACAAGTAGTTGTCTAATTTGATATTCTCAAAGGCATAAATTGAGCTTAGACAGTGTTGAGCTCGTATTTTGGTTGAAGGACAGTTTGTCCTGTAACAGTATCTGCCATAGGGCGTTTTCTCTGCAATATAATTTGCAAGTTTTCAAAAAAAAAAAAAGAGGACTAAAGTGTTTGTGGGGTGAAAACCGGCCCAATAAATTCAGGACTTAAAAATTGGTAGCAGTGCACAAATGTCATTTCAGTTCCAGAGTAGCCACAGTTCCACCTATCGGAAAATTGCAGATCTTTGGGAGCATCGGAAATGCAGCTGGAGTCAGTAAATTCTAAAATCGACACGTCTATTTTAGATGCGCTTCTTGTTCATCAGGGTTAATTACAGTACTAGTTTAGATCAAAGAAAATGCAAGACTCCACCGAATCATTCAAGCTCGGGCAGCGAGTACACTCAGCTACCGATCCTCGCCGAATTGGAACAATCAAGTACATTGGGCCCCTGCAAGGCTGTTCAGGACAATGGGTCGGTGTAGATTGGGACAATGGAGAAGGAAAACATGATGGGTCAGTGGACGGAGTCCGATACTTCCAAGCCAAATCAGAACGATCCGGGTCGTTTATTCGGGCCCAGAATCTGAGCCCGGGTATTTCGTTCTTAGAGGCTCTACATAATAGATACAAAGGCGTGCCCACTAAAGAAGAAGAGGGTATGTTTTATTTGTAGCAATTTATTTATTTGTTTAAACTTACTGAATTTTTTTTGGACTGAATTGTAATTTGTTTTGTATTGGGAATTTGTTGTGCAGATGAAATGTACGTACTTTCAGCTAGTAACGGAAGGGTGTCTGTTGAATTTCTGGGAAAAGAGAAAATCAAAGATAAGTTTAGTAAATTTGAAGAATTGAAGAGTGCTTCACTCCCTTTTTTTGGTGTTAGCTTTCCTGGATCACCAACTGATATTACCGCCTTGTTGCCAAGTTAGTTCATTTTGTTATTATTTTGTTTAGTATTGTGCATTTCAATTTTTTTCTAGACAATTTAACATATGAGTTTCTATTAGTCTAGCATGTGAACAATGGTTGTTAATAATGGGAAGAATGCTAGTTTAATTGTTAATTTATTAATTCGCAATTGTTTATGCAAAAGTTAGTGACATGTTTAATACTTCTGTTGTTAGATCTGAAGGAGCTAGACTTGACAGGAAATTTACTTTCAGAATGGAAGGTACATTCTGCATCCATTGATTGGTATCTAATGATGCATTTCTCAAGCAAGGGCATTCATACACAAGCAACCTGCATTTTATGGACTGCTTTCTGAATTTTATTTATTTTATCCCCTTTGGTTAGACTCATTAATCTATTCTTTTTCTGTGTATGCATAATAGAGGTGAGAAATGATGCCCTGAAACTTCAACTAGTAGGCATTTTCATGTTTTAGAAACATTTCCATTTAGAAAACTTGAGGAAACTCATAAGAAAAGTTTCAAGGCTATTTTCGCAAATTTAAAAAATTAGGAAGTATGTTTACAACTTCAAAAATACATTTCTTTAGTTTTTTTGCCAAACAAGCAAGAAATCATAAGTTTTTTTTTTTTTAATATTTATATATGAAATTTATATTTATATATTTTTAATATTTATTTATGTATCCTTGTATTTTTAATATTTACACGTATCTATTTTCTATATTTTAAAAAATGTCATTTGCCGCATTTGTTTCCAGGATTTTGTTCCCATGCTACTTAGGGGGTGAACATCTGTTCAATTAAAACTGAAATAACTGAAGAAATCTGGTTGAATTGAACCAAACTGAAGTTTATTTTGGTTCAGTTTGGTTAAAAAATTCAAAACCAGAATAGATTCAGTTCAGTTTGGCTTTGACATATAAAGCTTGGTTTAGTTGAACTAAACCAAATTTGTATTTTCACCAATGAATTATTTTATATATATTATAAAATGTACTATAGGATATATATTTCAGAAAAATTTGTATATAAATAATAAAATTATGAATAAAAATTATTTTATGGTCATATTATTATAAAACATACTTTAAATAATATTAAATAAATAAAAATAGATTTATTAAGAAAAATGCTTTAAACCGATTAACCTTAATTGGGCTCTGTTTAGTTAATGGTTTTTAAAATTCAGTGATCCTGTTAAATCAAACGGGCCAATGCTCAACCTAAATTGCATTGGTCCAACTGCATCTAATATTTTTGAGTTAATTGTTGAATTTTTAACACATAATACAAGTAATTCTAGATAAAGTCAGTCCATTTTATTTATTTTGGAACTTTGAAGAATTATGATATTTAGTGTAAATCAAATTGAATTATCTGAGTTATATAAATTAGATAGTTTATAACTTAATACATGAAGGTTGTGTAAAAAGTATTTTTTTAAAGACATTTTTCTATTGTAAATCACCAAAACAAGGACACATGCTATCTTCCTTGAACTTTAGTATAATTAACATATATGATGCTTTTCTAAGTCATATCAATTATCAGTATACATGATCTTGTATTGCACGCAAAAGACAATAATATTACTTAAAAATTGTTTTTAAGAGTAGTGATATATGCTGAATTGATTTTTGAATAGTAGCTGATAGGTATCCTAACAGCTATCAGTTATCGTTTAAAAAATATAACCAAGCATCATATGTTAGCTATTGAAAATTGAACAACAGTCAACTGCACCCAAACAACTATGCCAAATACTCTTTAAGAAGGATATGTTATAAAGTGTAAAATGTTGCCACTGATTTGTGATATGAATTATAATCTACTATACTAAAAATGTAGCCCTAAATCAGGCAAAGAGGAAAATTTTAATCTGTATGCCTAAACTAATTAAGCTTGAAAAGCCAAGCTGAGTTTTACGTAGTATCATATGTTGTGGTTTAGCATCCAATGCAAATGATCAAAGATAGTTCCCATTAGTTGAGAACTATAACAATAATGCTTGTTCACCTTTCATCTAGATTTAACAATCTAAAATGGAGAAGGAAGAGATAAGAGGGCTCATGGAGAATGTGCTTGAAATTCATAATAGAGTCTGACCACAACAACTGAAAATATAATGACATAGTCACTTTGATGTTCCCTATGAAATGGGACATTGAACGAAGAAACTACGAAGAAGTCCAAGAGTTACAAAGGAAACTTCAAGCTCGTATTGGTCATGGGTTGAGATCGGGAATTGAACTCTACGAGATCTAATCTCCCGTTGTTCCTCAATAACTTAGTGGTAGAGTGATCAGTTGTTAACTGACTGATTGTAGGTTCAAATCCTACTCGGGGAGATTGGATTCATTCTAAATTAAATTAGGAGCCTACATATTGCTCTAGAAGTTGTCGTTGCATGTTCTAATTTGGTAGGACACATCATTATTATATACTTCCATTTCACGATAAGGGAGAAAAAAGAAGAAGGGACTTTGTGATGAAATCATTGACAGTGGAACTTTTCAAAATAGATTTCACTACCTCAACTGAATTGTTTGCATTGTTACCTGAATTTTTTTTTTTTTGGAAATAAATCATTACCTGAAATTTGATGATAAATATGTAGCATGTGTGAAGGTAATTTAGCATATGCATCATATTCTAGCGCCAAGTTTAGCTAGGTGTTTAGTGATGGATGCATTTATTGGTTCACAACTTGTTTTGCTGGTTGTGCTACTTTTTTAATAAATCCCTTGATGCTGAAGAATAGTACTCTGTTTACATTTGCCATTCCAGGTTGTTGGCACAATATGTGAGCAATTACCTGCTCTTGAAGCCGTCAATCTGTCTAATAATTTAATGTCCCAGAACATTGCTGAACTACCTCTGCTGAGAAATATCCGTGTTCTGGTTTTAAACAATACTGGCATAAATTGGACACAGGTAAATTACTTCTTTTTATCTCATGTTTATTTTTTTGTTTTTTCACTTCTTGTCTGACTTTTTCTCCCTTGTTTTTAAAATTTGAAAGATAAATATATTTTTTTCTTTGCAGGTTGAAGTACTTAATAATTTATTGCCAGTGGTTGAGGAGCTACATCTGATGGGCAATGGCATCAGCACAGTAACGGTAGTGCCTTTTGATTACTGTACTTTCACTCTTACCTAGATTTGTGTATCATTAAGTTTTCACATTAATATTTTTATTTCTTTTTCTATATGTTTAGTGCTTAACAAATTGAATTTTTGGAATAGCTACTGATTTCACAAGTATAATGAGAAGTAAAATTTTATTTGAACAACTATAGGAATTATGAAAGAGTGAAATGCAGAACTGTATAATTTCATTATAATGTATGATGCAAAAGCAGGTGGATATTACACGTTAAGAAATTCTTCTCCATTTAAAAAAAGAAAGTTGAAAAGAAAAAATGAAGATGTTTCACTGATCTTTTGTACTGTTATTCTATGCACCCTACTTGAGCCTTTTATTAACTTCACAGGTCCTTTGTTGTAAGGCTTTTTTTTTTTTTTTTGGTTCTTTTTTTCCAGTCAGCAGCCTCCTCAATTGTTCAAGGATTTGATTCTTTGCGTATTCTGAATATGGAAGATAATCTTTTAGCTGAATGGAATGAAATCTTAAAGCTCTCTCTGTTAAGAAGGTCAGAAAGATGTGTTTTTGCATATGAAATTTCAATACAATTTTCAATTTTTGATTTGCCAAAGTTTTTTTTTTTTTTTTTAATTTTTTTATAATAATTATTATCATTTGTTTTGCAACCAGTTTGGAGCAGCTCCAATTGAACAAAAACAAATTGAAGCGTATCTTTTATCCAGATGCTGGTACAATAAACCAATTAGTTAGTGGCTCTGAATCTCATGTAGAAATCCCTTTTCAAAAATTGCGTTTACTCCTTCTGGGTAATTAATCAAGTACTAATCTTTGTTATCATATTCTTATGCGCTACTTGATACAAGCATCTGATACTCGTATATGTGATTCAGGAGGTAACAACATTGACGATCTTGCCTCCATTGACTCGCTGAACTCATTCCCCAAATTGGTGGTAAGATGCTAAGATTTATGATGCAAGTCATTTACTTCACATCACAATGGGAATGTGTAGCTCAGTGTATCAATGTAATGTGAAATCAATCCATAAGAGGGGCTAATGATTTCATACCTTTTTTTTTTTTTTTTTGGTAAAGTAGTTCCACTTTAGAAATAACCCTTCTACCCTATCTACGTGTTACTAAATGTGCTTGAAGGTTTTGTTTACTTTTCTGAGTAGGTTTTTTGGAAATTCTTTAGCACCATAACTGATAGTGGAATTAATAATCTTTTCTTGTTTCGTACTTAACCACTTTTGCCACATTGTACTTGACCACTTTTGCCACATGTACTCCTCGGTGGACTGTGGATTAGAGTGAAGGTAGGTGAACAGAAGATGTACTCTACTATTTAGTTATAGTTTAGTGGATATATAGGATAAGTTTATTTCCTGGTCTGTCTATTTAATACTTTCTTTAGCATAGTGATTTTTCCAAGTTATAAAAGTCCTGTCTTTCTTAATCTGCAAGGTGGCAAAGTAAAGGTCAGCTGAATCATAGCCATGCATGCAGATGGATATTCAGTTATGTGTTAAGTCCATTAAAAGCTATATGCTTTTGTTGTTATTCTGTTGTGAGGTTGACTCATTGCCAGAGATCGAACCCATAGGATTTAACTGCTAACTAGTTGCATAATAAATTCAAACTTTTCAATCTCTGGTGTTGTTATAGCCCTGTATTTTTCAAAATTTTCATTATCAATTCAAAAAGAAATGAAATTACAGGGTTGAATCTATCATCTTCTGTTTCTTACCACCAGCAAGATGAAAATTGCTATTAAAGAAGTGCATCTGTGTGAATGCAGGATTAAGATTTCTTGCTAAGCTTCAGGGTTGAGTTGGATTAAGCAGTTGACTGAAAAATGTACAAATATGTCTACATCCATATTTATGCTCTTGCATATAGAAGTAGGATGTAAAATGAGAAAAAAAGGTTTGTACTGGAAATAAAATTTAATCTGGTTGATAGCCTTTGCTGTAAATTTCAGGTTCCAGTAAACAAACAATTTAAAGCTTTGATCTACAATTTACTGTACATGAAATTCTTGTCTTTTGTGTTTCCCAACATAATAATGCAATTTTTTTTTTTGGGTTAGTGTGAAAGAACTTAATATCTGGTCATGCTATAGTTGAATGTGGAATCTATTGTCATGATTATGTGTTATCAAACCAGATCACAGTTATGATTTATAGATATTCCAAGCGAAGGTAAGAAATTTGCACAGTATGCAACTTGTCAATGTCAGTATTTCAGATTATATTGGTTGGAAATCTGGGTGATAAAAAAGCATTCAGAATTTTAGAATTGATAATTGAGAGATGAAATGTGTTCTTCGATAACATTAATAGCTACTTTTTCTTTTGAACTGCACTTATAACTATCTTTATTTAGCATAATTCATGGTTGCTATTTTCTAGGACATCAGGCTTTCTGGAAATCCAATAGCTGATACTGGAAGAGGTGGCATCCCAAGATTTGTTTTGATTGCTCGGTTATCAAAAGTTGAAGTACTAAATGGAAGTGAGGTAAACTCCTCAAGTTCTGTGCTGCTCCATGGATTTTATTTTAGATGCTCTTGTGAATCTGATCTACCATGATTTCATACACTTCTAGGTAATTCCTCGTGAAAGGAAGGAGTCTGAAATCCGGTATATAACTTGTCCTGTATCTCAGCCCTTTTGTTTTATCACTTAGGAAATATAGGAATCTTAGAAATAGGCAACTATTCTTGCAATTGTACTTTTTCTATCTATATATATTTTCTTTGGTACACATTTTCAATGTTCTTTCTGAGATTGTGTTCTCCTTAAACTATTTCTATAAATGTCTACTGCAGATATGTCCGATTAGTTATGTCAAAGCTACAGGAAAATCCTGATGAAATAAAAGAACTTCATCCCAGGTTATTATTGTTCTGTGAAACTAATATATTGCTAATTTAAAATCAGGCAGAAAATGCTATCAAAATAGCTATTATCCCATTCATCTGTGTTTAGATTTGAGCGTATTGAAACTCAAATGAAATGCATGCTGCTGTTGTTTGCAGGGATGTGAAAACCTCTTGCAACTGAATTAGAATACAATTTATTTCTAAGTTCGCTGTTAGTTTAGTTAATGTGAAAGGCAATTTCTTCAGGAATAGTAGGATATTTCGCATCTTATGCTGATTGAGTATTATCAACCATCGCAAATGTTTTCATGCTTGTCTGTATTTCTGAGAGGGACTTAATTCTTGTCCATCACCTTATTTGTTTATTCTATTGAGAAGTTGCCAAAACTTAAATGCATGTCTGGATGGATACTCTACTAAATTCCATGATATTTAATGGAATTACCGTTCTTCCTGCTTACACTATAGACTTGATTTAATAATAGGTTTGTTGAGCTTAAGGCTTTTCATGGCATTGAAGATGAAATGCCATCCGTTGGTACATCAGGCCCTCAGAAAATGGCTTCTGGACTTACATGTATGAACCTTTGGTTTGTATTTGGTTTGGTTCCATTAAGTAATTCATTTCATTTTCAAATGATGGACTTTTAAAGAATTTGTTTGCAAATGAATTCTTATTAATTTCATGTCTTAGATTCAAGTGAATTTTTTATGATTTCATCTCAAATGAATTTTATATTGCAAAAAAGAAAAATTCTTATTGATTTCATGTATTTGTTTTAAGTGAATATTTTATGATTTCATTTTTGAATTGTATATTTGTTATATTGTATTTGGTGTAAATCTAGGATTCGAGTTAATATTTTATTTGATAAAAAATACACTTTTATGCTAATATGCCATGATAAAGTGACAAAAAAACAATAATGCAAAATAAATAAGGGTGTTTTAGGAAATAAAAATGATAAAGGAAGGGAATTTCAGTCTTATGAAAATATAGCCATCATATTACAGAATTCATTTAGAAATTCTAGTTATTTTCCTAGAATTTGGTTTAATTATAAGTAATTCCATATATTTAATAAGTTGGAATTCTAAATGAATTTTATAAAATTTTTATTTAAACTAAACACATTAAATTTGAATTTGCAAATGAATTCTGTAAAATTTTATGGAATTCATGCATACCAAATACAATTCTTAGATATTTGTTCTATTTCCTTCTATGGGCTTGCAATATCATGGTTAAACTGCAAGATAAAATTGCAGCTATCACCCTCAAATGTGTGGCTGCATCCATTGGTGAGAAACCTCTCATAACAAAGAAACTGCCAGCAACTACAACGGTAATATTCACATCTCTTACAGGAAATGTCCGGCTGCACGTTCTTTTAAGATATGCTCAAGTTCATAATTCATTTCAGGTTGGCAAGCTAAAAATTCTTTGTGAAACCTTTTTGAAGCTCAAGTCTGTCAAGCCAAAATTATTTCTTCAAGAAGAGGTTTGACTTACTCACCCATTTTTTAATTGATGTGTATTCATATTGAAAATTCTCTCGATATGGTGGTCATTTGGTAAGGGTATGGTCACTTCTCATTGTGAGTCATTATTCAGACAATAGTGCACAATTGATTGAGAATGAAAATGTTTTGGTCTCCAAATTAGTTGCTGTACCAGAGGACTGCATTTCACTATAAAGTTGCCCTCTTCATTTCTCTTATGAAGGTTCTCCTGGCAGCACAATATGGTTGGGTATCAAGGATTTTATGTCTAACAATAATTTTGCTTTAGCATTGCTTGGTTAATGGTTATTTTCTGTACTTCATAATTTTAATTACCATATCACCCAAAAGAGATAAAGAGAAAAGAAAGAGAACAGAATTATTCGTTTTTGTTTTTTCCTTCCTGGCCTAGTTTCTTTCTCTTAGTATGGATATACTTCTCAAGCACTGGGAAGGGACATCTAGAGTAGTAGCACAGGAAATCCTGCCATGGGAAAAGCACAATCACATACTCAACTAACTCCTAATCTCCTGGGTTCTTTTGTAAGATTCTGATATTGGTAGGCTTCATTGAAGAATAAAATTGGAAAAACCCTATTTTTGGTCCCTTAACTTTTAGAATATTGAGTCCTTGTTTTTCAATTTTGCTCTATGTGATCCCTATACTTTTATTTTCTTATACATTGAATCCATCTGTCAAAATTTCAGTTCCTGTAATTTAACATTACATCTAAGTAATTCCTTGTAAAATATATAATTGACTCCCTATATTTTTAAATTGTACTAAATATATCCTTAAAAGTTTCATTTTTTGCTAGTTAAATCCTTATTTTTGACTTTTCTACCTTAATTATTAAAATCTTAAAAGACATTCTTTCGTTAATTTTTTTCTCATATAGTTAAAATATAGGTCATTTATTTATAATAAGTTTCTATTAATAAAAGATATATATAATATTAAAAAATAATTTTAAAATATGTATAATGGAAATCCAAATTAAATATATATGATAAATATTTTTTACCTATTTTTATATAAAATATTTTAAATATCGTCAGCATTTATATACCTAATTAATAAATTTGTAATTTCATTAATTTTTTTCACTAAAGTAACCTAATAAAACTATAAAGAATCTAAATCATTATTTTTTAATTATTTTCTTATCTAATTTACATTTAAGTCATTTAATTATAATTTGAAACTTTTAATTTGGTTGATTAAGAAATCTATATAAATTATTTGCTTATAAAAATGTTAAATAATGTTATAAATATTTTCATATTTTTCCTAATCGATAGATAAATTTAATAAATAAAAGCATTTGTATCTTAATTATATGCATGAATTATTGTAGCTTTAACGTCAAATGAATTATAAAATATTTGGTTAATACAATTTTTTATTTATTAAATCTTTATATTTTAATTAATGATGATCTAAATTTAAATTTACCATGTGTTCAAAAGTTGTATTAGTTACATATTTAATTAGAATTTTAAATTAATGAAATCACAAATTTTTTAATTTTCTATACAAATACTAATAATAAAATTTTGTCATTTATATATTTAAATTAAATTTGTATTATACAAATTTTTAAAAATCATTCACAATTTTATCAATAGAAATTTATTAGAAATTGATAATCTATATTTTTAACTAGATAAAAAAAAAAAAAGAATTTGCATTTTAAGATTTTAACAATCAACTTAAAAAATTTAAAAATAAGGCTTTGATTGACTAAAAATAAAAATTGTAAGGATTTAAGTAGTATAATGTAAAAATATAGGGATTCAATTACATATTTTACAAGGACTAAATTGGATATAGTATTAAATATAGGAACTGACATTTTGACAGAGGGTTCAATGTATAAGAAAATAAAAGTATAAGGACTCAATGAAGAAAAAAATAAAAGTATAGGGATCACATAGAGCAAAATTGAAATATAGGGACTCAATATAAAAAACTCGAAAAGTTAAAGGACCAAAAATAGGGTTTTTTCAATAAAATTTAGAGCATTATAATTTATAACTCGAGTAGCTCATTTTGGAACCTAATAACTCCTACTTTAAATCTTGATAACCAGTAGGTGTTCATTTATAGCAATTTTGCTCAATATTTTCTTGGTCCACCTTTGAAGTCTTTTGTTTCACACTGACTTAGAAGGGAGTTATCTTTACCCTTTTCATTTTCGTTTTCATATGTTTGATAATTTCCAGGGTAGCCCTCTACCTTTATTGCTAGATGATGAAATGGCAACATTGATGGATATTGGGATTGGCAACAGCTCAACAATTCTTGTTGATGAAGAGAACTGATACTTGACACAAGTAAATACAAATGAGCACATTGTACTCTACTGCTGAAATGTTATAAACAAGCTATAATTTAATGCTGTTCCAGATTTGCTTCACTTGTGATCCATTGAACTTTGTCTTCCATTTTTCTCACCCATGATGACTGATGGTTTACGCATTCGCTATTCTCAGTGCTCAGGATCAAAATCTTCCTGATGCATGCGTTGAAACTGCAAGTGTTATCAGAGCATAAGTGGAAGTAGAATGTAGGAGAAACAAGAAAGTTACAAGTTTTTAATCACTGCTAAAGCGACTAGAGTTGTTCTCCCCTACCAATAGCTGAGATTGGCTGCTCTTTGGTGGGGAGAGCTAACGTTGGTTGCAATTGCAAATAGAAACTGCTGGTGATGCATATGGGTGCCATCATTTTGCAATGCTGCCATGTTTCTGAAATTTGAATTTTGTGCATTTGGTCATGGGTGTGTATGCTGGAGCTGGAAATCAGCATGATCTGGTAATTGTAAAACATTGACATTCATTTTCCAGGATTTTCTTTTCGCCAATGGACATGGAATTAAAACTAGTCTCTGAAAAATATTGATATAACTAGTGGTCATTTTTTCTCTATTGAGTTGTTAATATAATTCCATTGGACGAACTGAAAGCTTTTTTTTTTTTTTTTAAAGAATATATGAATTGCATTAATTTCTTTATATACTGCAGGCATGAATGTTGAATATCTTATGTGAAAGCTTTTATTTTTATCTTTTTAGCATTGGGTTGGAATGTAGCTTCACTTTTATTATTAGATCCCAAATAGCTTCAATTTTATTATTAGAACTAGGAGGACGGGAGAAAATAAAATCTTAAAATCTCTTATTATAAAATATAAAATTAATTAATTAATTAATTAAGTAAATTAGAAAATATAAAAAAGCAAGTTGATTGAATTTTAAAATATCATTAAAAGTAATAATTTAATAATGTTAAGAATATCTTTAAATAAAAATGATAGTATATTTCATTATATCTATGATAAAATCATTTAAAATGTAATCATTAGAAAGATTAAGCAAGCTACCTTTTTTGCCAAAATAATGCAATAATGTACTTCTAATTTTCAGAAAATATATATCAGTGCGAAATTATTCCATGTCATGCCCGTTTGACTCAAATACTCGCACCAAATTCTACCAGTCATTATATTATATTGTTTCAAGATTTTTTTTTTATCTCTATTACATATTGAATGTTTGCTATTGTGATGTGAGGACGGAGGTATAAACAGATACACATACGCATAATATGCAAAATATAATACTTTATTCCTAGAAATATATATATGATTTGTGAAAAGAGTTCACATGTATCATACACAGTGTTCATTTTTACATAACCAATGCTATTGCTAGCCATACAAATTCCATTTCTCAAACTCTGACAATAGTTTTTGACTTTATAAATAATGAGGAGAGTAATATACGTACAATGAGCAGGAAAAAATTTTTAAGGGAGCTGCTAGCATATTATAATCTCTGTAAATAGAACTAATCTGCCAAATAATTAAATTAAAGATCATGCACTAGCAACACACTGAAGTAGTTGAAGGGTAATTTAGTTGTTCAGTAAAAATAATAAATTTTGCATATTCATTACTATCAGCATCACTGTCAATATAACATGATAGAAACTAAAACCTATTTACCAAAGAGAGATTATTTTGAAACTCAAGAAAGATCGTCTTTCTTCTAAAATCACTTGGTTAAGTGCTCTATGCAATCTCTGCTTCTGCATTGTTGCTGATTCTCAAGTACAACAAAAAAGGCTTTTTTAATAATTACTCAAGCTATCAAAATTAATGTTGAAGGGATAGAGACCCTAATTTATATAAAAAAATAAAAAAAATTACATACTATGTGTTGTTTGTCATTTAGATAGTGTAATATGATAAATTACGTGAAAAGGTAAAAAGATGAAGGAGATCTCATAAAAGAAAAAGAAGCGAAGGAAACAAAACTCATAGCTGAAGAATATCCTTTGCAAGTCCCTTTTCATATATTATGGAGGCCAACCTTTAAGTCTAGAATAACCTGCCTCACGGAACTTGAAATTAACTGAAAGAACCCATGAACCATTGGTTAGTTAAGACTTATTACCCTTAAAATATATATAAGAAACAACAAACAAAGAGAATTACATTGCAACAACTATTATGTTGTACTTGAGTGATAAAAATGAAAACATCTAAGAACTATAATGTTATGAATGAGAAAGAAGCTCCTGAAATTACTTCAAAGCATCTTCAATAGTGGGTATTGTTTGATCATGGAACTCCTTTGCAGACTAATGACTTGCATGCAATTCTTTAATCTGCAACCAAAAAGAGCATATAGTCTTGAAAAATCATTGTAAATATTGTCAAATTTAAATGAAATATCAAATAAAGCATGGCTTTCTCTCACTGAATCTTGGACATTCCAGAAAGATTCCTCATTGATTAAGGTTCATAGAATATGCTTAATAAGTCATACAAATTAGCAAGTATATTGACAAAATAAAAAAATTCATGAAAGCTTCACACAACTTCAGAATATATGACAAAAGAAGAAGATAGATATATGCACGCACACACACATATATTTATATATATATATTTATATTTGAGCAACCACAAATGCATATATTATAAGTGTAACCAATAAGTATATAAGAAATAAAGCTCCCATTAAACATCAGAAAAGTCATAGCACAAAAAAAACTAATAAAAATCAAATAGAGCTCCTACAAAATGTCAGAAATATTATAACAGTATGTAATTACAACTTATCATGAAAACATACCTTCCAAGCTCACCTAGAAGAGGAACAACAGCAACAGCAAAGTCATCTAGCATAGGTCTATCCAAAATTTCCAGCAACACTGGGATAATTTTGCCACATGTTCACTCCCAGCTCTATATATGAATAGAAGAAGTGTAACTTGTCAGTCTTCATACAAATAAGAAAGCTAAATTTAAGAAAGAAGTGCACAAGCAATGCAATTTCCTAGGTCATTTTTTTCTACTTTGATTGCAAAAGTAAAAGGAACATTCCCTAATTCTGTGGATCGACATTTCTTACGTCTTGTATAGAATTTGGTATTACATTTGCTACCTAAGATATTGTTCAATTCTGCAATCATATATTAAAGAGAACTACGGTCAAAGAAAACTGCAACCAAATCATGTAACCTATGTGTCTCAGGATCTTTAATTCTTGAAGAAAGAAAGTTAAAATTATACTGAAAGCAAGCAACCCACATATTAATTCCAAACTTTAAATAATTGAAATTTATTCTTCGAAATTCTATTATGCAACATATGTACAGGTATTCTGAGACAACTACCATTAATGCTTATATATCTTTATATGCAAACAGATATATAAGCAGATATAAAAAAAATTTTCAATTTCTTGATTAATGGAAAAAAAATATTAGATAGACATTCAACATAAAGCAATACCCTGTCTGCCTTGAGTTCATATTTGTTTCTCAAAGCTTTTTGAGAAGCTACAACATATTTTCAGAAACTATAATTCTTCTAAAACTTTTGCCAGTGAGAGAATCACCTTAAAATTTTCACCTATCTCACGGAATTACTTTGATGTTTGGCACACATAAACAACCTAATGAACATTGCTTGTACGTGGCTGAGCCTGCATGGTTGATGATGCGTTGAAACAAAGAATTATAGAATTTAAAATTAAAACAACTTTAAATCTGCCTGAAATACATAAGAGTTGAAGTTGAAACTGTGGTTTCGTAATACCTAACGCAGCAGAAAATAAAATTTTTAACCACAAAACCCATAACCCAAGTCCACATAATTCGACTTAGATTAATTGAGAGGGTTTACAAACACTCACAAAGATACTCTAATGGCAAGATAATTGGAAGGAAGAGAGAGAGTACACTCCGATGACATCTTATCTCGAGCTTTTTGTATTTTCTTATCGGATTAAGATGTCACCAAAAGATCACGTCCTTTACGGTATCCACACGAACAAGATGACCCAAGGCAAAGCAAGTTTGCTAGAACCTTTGTTGTCTCACAACACGTTTTTCTCTCTGTCTTTTGTTTTCACAAAAAAAGTGTAAGAACAAGAAGAAGGAGAAAATGTGGCTTAACCTTAAATATAAACCCTAGAGAATGAGATTATTTATAGCCATCCTTTCTTGGGTTTTACACATCTCCATTTACCAAAACAATTTTGGTAAGTTTAAACTTCTCTTTCTATTTTGATTTTAATTCCAAATTAGAATCATTTCCTATTTATTTTAGATAACTCTTAAATAAATTAGGAAATATATAATAATAATAACAATAATTATTATTATTATTGTGCCTATTAACCCAAGTCTGCTTTGGCCTTGTTCTAAATGTGCAACCTGGTAGGTTCACACAATATTGGTAGTGGGCCTAAAATTCCCATTTTAGCCCACAAATTATAATTGGTTTCTATCAAGACATTATGACTACCTAAGTTGTGTGAAGGCCGATAATCCGACATAACCTAATACACAACGTGTACTATAGTCCTTTTGTGACATGATATCTTGATTGAATATAAGGTATAGATTATGTCATCATTATATTGTTCAATCATATTGTTTCTCGATTCTAAGTAGACTGACACTGCTAACTCTTTATCATTTTAGCATGATCATGCATTTCTCTTTAGTCTAACTCATTGAGAGGCCTAACAAATATCTTCTCAAATATCTAAGGGAAAAATTCCATCTTAACCACTCATATTCCTCATACGACTCATTCTATATCCAATCACAACCTATTTTACCATCTAGTTAAAGCATAATGTAGGGATGTATCAAAATACATAACTTATCATGTAGAAAACTATGGTAATATCATGTCAGAGGACTCAAATAATACTACTATGATGAGAATTACCTATGACCATAATCCATGTGGAATTCTAATCCAGTACATCATTTCACTAAATATGTACCTATGAGTTTGACTTAATATCTCATATACATGATTAGTAAAACTTAATCATTAGTCAACCTCATAATAGTCTTTATTCATTATTATTCCCATAATAATAATCAACTAGGAATATTTACATTAGAATTCAAGTATCACCTAAGAGTTTTACTATCAAGTCATGTACTTGATGATTTTAGTAGAATTAACTAATCAAGGATAATACTAGAATTAGTTAGTAATAATTAAAATGCCTCTTTATTATTAAAATAAAAATATGACAATGTCAAAGTGTAATCATTACATAATTGGCCTAGAACATATCACTAACAATATCCCACTTACACTAGGCCTAATCAACATTGTATCTCATACCTATTAACCTAGTATGACTTTCATGCTTGGCCTATGGAAGAGGCTTAGTTAGTGGAATAGCAACATTGTCATATGTTGGTACTCTACATATTTTCACGTCTCCTCTCTTAATGATCTTTTTAATGAGATGATAACACTTGAGTATATGTTTGGATCATTGATGAGATCTAGGTTCCTTAGCCTATGCTATGGCTCCATTGTTATCACAATACAAGTCCATTGGATTTGATATACTAAGAAAAACTCCTAATCCAGTTATGAACATCTTGATCTAAATAGCTTCCTTAGCTGCCTCCAAGACAGCTACGTACTCAGATTCTATTATAGAATTGGCAACAATATCTTACTTTGAACTTCTTCAGCTCACTGCACCTCCATTTAAACAAAACACATAACTTGACTGTGATTGAAAGTCATTTTTAACAGATTAAAAGCTAGCATATGTGTAACCATGTACAACTAGCTTATTTTCCTGCCCATAATATAATAAAAATGAATCCTTAGTCTTTCTCAAGTATTTAAGGATATTCTTAACTATTATCCAGTGACTTTCACGTGGGTCTGATAGGCATCTACTCATTATGCTCAAAGCATATGATACATCTGGTTAAGTGCATAACATGGCATATATGATAGATCCAATAGTAAAAGCATATGAAATTTTACTCATGCGGTCTCGCTCTTCTTGTGTCATTGGACACTGAATCTTGCTAAAACTAATACCATGGGACACTGGTAAGAATACTCTTTTAGAGTTTTGCATACTAAATGAATTCAGTACCTTATCAATGTAAGTGCTCTAACTTAGGCGAATAAGCCTCTTATATCTATCTCTATAGATCTTAATACCTAAAATATAGATGACTTCAACTAAGTCTTTTATTGAGAAATAATTTCCTAACCATGATTTAACATTTTTTAGAGTAGGAATATCATTTCCAATGAGTAATATGTCATCAATATATAGCATTAGAAAAAATATTACGCCCCTACTAACTTTGTTGTAAGCATAAGGTTCATCTTCATTCTTGATAAATCCAAACTCTTTGATTGCTTTATCAAAATGAAGATTCTAACTCCAAGAAGCTTGCTTCAATCCATAAATTGATCTTTGAATCTTGCAAACCTTTCTAGAGTTCTCAGGATTAATAAGACCCTCTAGTTGTGTCATATACACATCCTTAATTAGGTTTCCATTAAGGAAAGTTGTTTTCACATCCATTTGCCATATCTTATAATCATAGTATGTACCTATGGCAAGGATAATTCGAATATACTTAAGCATAGCAACTGGTGAAAATTTTTTATCATACTATATACCACGTGTTTGCTTAAAATCCTTTGCAACCAGTCTTGCTTTAAAGGTATGCATATTGTCATCCATGTTAGTTTTCATTTTGAAAACCTATTTTCACCCAATAGCTTTTTAAACCTTTAGGTGGATCAACTAAAGTCCATACTTGATTATCATACATGGATTGCATTTATAATTTCATGGCCTTTAACCATTTCTCAGAGTTTGGACTCACTTTGATCTACAATCATTACATTATTGTTATCTATTATGAGAAATCCATATCTCTCAAGATTATAATGTGTCCTACGAGACCTTCTAGGACCTTGTGGTATTGGTGTAGATTCAATATTTACTTGTTGATCTAGTTGAAGTTCCATATATGGTATAATGCTATTTTGTGGTTCTTGAATTTCTTCAAGTTGTACCTTACTCCCATTAGTTCCTTTGGAACTATATTCTTTTTCCAAAAAGACACCATCTCGAGTAACAAACACGTTGTTATTAGAAGCATTATATAAGTAATATCTTTTGGTTTCTTTAGGATATCCCACAAAAAGGAAATTGTTTAATTTAGGTGCTAATTCATCTAAAATTTGACGCTTCACATAAGCCTTACATCCCCAAATCTTAAGAAAAGATAATCTAGGATTTTTTCTATTCCATATCTCATATGGTGTCTTTTTAATTGCCTTTGATAGAGCCCTATTCAAAAGGAATACAATAATTTTTAGAACATAACCCCAAAAGGAGATTAGAGGATCTGACTGACTCATTATAGATTGAACCATATCTAATAAAGTTCAATTTATTTGCTCAAATACACCATTCCATTATGGTGTTCTTAGTAGAGTCAATTGTGAAACTATTCCATAATGTATAAGATGATTAATAAATTCTTGGCTTAAATATTCACCACCTTGATAAGATCTTAGTGCTTTAATATTCTTACCAAGTTGACTTTGTATTTTATTTTTGAAAATTTTGAACATTTCAAAAGATTTAGATTTGTGCTTCATTAAATATATAGCCATATCTACTAAAATCATTTATAAAAGTAATGAAGCACTGATAACCTCCTTTAGCAATGGAACTTAATGGACCACACACATCAGAGTATATAAGGCCCAATAAATCATTAACCCTTTCAATATGTCCAATAAAAAGTGTCTTAGTCATTTTTCCTAATAAATAAGAATCACAAGTTTCAAATGATTCAAAATCAAATGACTTCAAAATTCCATGTTGATGGAGTTTCAAAATGTGTTTCTCATTTTATATGGCCTAAACGAGAATGCCAAAGATAGGTTGTGTTTTAATCATTAAATTTAAATTTCTTCATATTAATGTTATAGATGGACTTTTCATTAGTGTCTTCTATGTCTAAAACATAAAGACCATGATTTCGTGGAGCATATCCATAGAAAAATGTTATCATGATAAATGGAGCATTTATTATTCTTAATGATAAATTCAAAACCATTCTTATCCAAACAAGAAATAGAAATGATATTCCTGCTCATAGCAGGTACATAATAATAGTTTCCAAACTCAAAACAAGTCCACTAGGCAAAGTTAATTCATAAGTTGCTATAGCTAATACATCAACTCTTGCTCCATTTCTAACTTATAGGTCAACTTCGCCTTTAGCCAAGATTCTTCTCCTTTTTAGACCCTACATATTATTACAAATGTGAGATCTAGAACTGGTATCTAATACCCAATAATTAGAAGTAAATAAATAGACTTCTATAACATGAATACCTTAAGAGGTAGTCGCACTACTCTTATTCTTCTTTAGATCATCCATAAAGAGCTTACACTTTTCTTTCTAATGGCCTAGCTCATTGTAGAAAAAAGCATGTTCCTTCCTTAAGTGGTGTTGCTTGGGATGCAGGTTTAGGCTTGGGCTAGAGCTTCTAAAAGCCTTTGGAAGCCTTAATTTTATTAGGTTTCGTGATACAAACGTAGCGGAAAAATTAAAAATTTATCACATTCCCAAACCTAGATCCATGTAATTTGACTACTTAATTAAATCTAGGGTTTCAAGAATCTCACCAAGACATAGAAGAGGCAAGATTTTTTGGAAGGATGAGAGGAGGTTCATACCAGTGACACCTTACCTCTAGCTTTTTGCTTTGATTGTTTGGATCTAGACGTCTCCAAAAGGATGCATCCTCTATAGGTATCCACAAGAACATCCCTTCATAAAACGAATTGGAGTGTGTGCTAGCAACCTTCTTGATTGTCTCATATATCAAGAACAAAAGAAAAACTTTGTCTTTGTTTTCTAAGAAGAAGGAAAAAAAATTTAGAGGCAGGAAAAACTAGTGTGTTAAACTTTAGAGAATATAACATATTTATAGACTCCAAATTAGGGTTTCACCTACCAATTACCTTTTGGTAACTTCCATTTATTATATTCTGATTTTGTTTAAAAAAAAAAGAAATAATATCTTATTTTAAAAATAACATTTATCTTAAATAAATAAATAAATAAAACACTTTAATTATTTATTTCCACAGAGTTTATTTTGGGCTTATTAAACCCATATTCATTTTGGGCTTGTTCTAAGTGTATGACCCTGTAGGTTGACATAACATTGGCAGTGGGCCTAAATCTCTATTTAGGCCTACAAGTCATAAGTGGCCTTTAGCAAGACATTATGACTACCCAAGTCATGTGAAGTCAATAATTCGACATAACCTAATTACAGTGAATTTTATCGTCCCTTTATCACATGATATCTTAATTGAACATAAGGCATAGAATGTCATCCTTATATAGTTCAATATTATGACTTGATTCCAAGTAGACTGAAAATGATAACTCTTTAGCAATTCATTTCAGCATGGCCATGCATTTTCCTTCAGTCTATCTCATCAAGGGACCCTTAGATATCTTTCTTATATTAATGAGGGATAAATTCATTCTGAATCACTCACATTCCTTACATAACTAATTTCATATCCAACAACATCTTATTTAATCATCCGATTAAAGACAATGTTAGAATGTGTCAAAACATAAAATATCTATATAGAAATCCATGATGATTTCAAGGTTAAAGGACCAAAATAAAATTACTGTGATGAGAAATACTTATGAAAATAATCTATGTAGTATTCTCATAGTAGGTCAATCCAGTACATGATCTCTCATCATGTATCTATGAGTTGACTTAATATCTCATATTCATGATTAGTAGAACATAACCATCAGTCAACATCATACTAACCTTAATACTTTAATATTTATATAATGAATAAATGGCTAGGGATAATTAGAATAGAACTCTTATTTTAATCTAAGGGTTTTACTATTAAGTCACATACTTGATGGCCTTAGTAAGAATTAACCATTCATATAATTATCATAAAATCAAATGATAATGAAATACCTTTTTATTAATTAAATAAGAAAGTTAATACATAATAAAAAATGATTGACCTAGTGCATATCACTAACAAAATTTACCTTTACCCTTACCCTTTTCCATCCTTTTTATACCTTTCCCTTTATTAACCATTAGAATATCCTTAGTAGTCTTGATGTTCTTCTCAGTAGTCTTAAGCATCCCATGCAATTTAGAAATAGTTTTGTTCATGCCATGTATGTCATAGTTCATAACAAACCATCATATATTTCTGGTAAAGACTGGAGAATAATATAAATGGCCAATTGTTGCTTGATCTTAAGACTAAGTCTATCTAGATCTTCAAGATGACCTTTCATCTTAAGAACATGAGAACCCATGGCGCTGCCAATAGTCAACATGCAAGAAAACAATACCTTAATGGTGCTAAACCTTTCAATTCTAGCTTTCTCTTAGAACATTTCCTTGAGATGAACTATTATGGTATAAACATCCATTTCCATTAATTGTTTTTATAGTTCTTTTTACATGCATCTAAGTATGAGGCAAGTGACATCAATAGAGTCATTAAGATGCTTACTATAAGCGTCCTTTTGAGCTCTAGAAGCATTAGCAACTGGATCATCTAGGATAGGTTGATCAAGGGTATATTCCTTTCTTTCTCACTTAAGAACAATTCTTAAGTTTCTATACCAGTCAAGGAAGTTAGTTCCATTAAGCTTATCCTTCTAAAGGATTGATCGTAGTGATAAATTAAATGTAGTGTTTGATGCCATTATCTATAGAAAAATATATGCAGTGTACTCAGTATTTATCAAGTTATTTTAATGAGGCATAATTATAAATCTCATAAAAACTTATTCAAATTAATAACCCTTAAGTTGACTTGTTAATTTTAGTAGGTCAAGATCCATATTTCACTATACTCTAAGTGAGCTTTGGCTCATCGCCTAAAGATATAGTTATTTAGGTAAGTAACTCTTACCAATTAAATCTCATGTAACTCTTAGAAGGGTATAGGATTTGACATCATATGTCCTGGCTAAAAATTCCATTTGATGCCCTAGGTCCAAAACCCTTTTGATGACCTAGTTAAGTCAAACCTTAACAAACATTTGGAAATCACTCTTTTCCAACTTGTCTTCCTTGGATGATTTAATGCACCCTACTATGGCAGACCTATATATAATAATTTAAGGCTTGACAAATGTTTGAGCATATGGGAGGCATCATGGTGACTTAATATTAAATGAGGGCTCCTATGGATATTAATATATTATAGACATACATCATATGCACAGTAACTCATACATAACATAATAATAAAGCAATAAATTAAACATGACATAGCATGACCCAAATCTAGATTGATCTTCATAAGCCAATATAAAGATCAATGGTTAATCCTATGTAATAAGACTTCCTCCATTTTGAGCCTTTCACCTTGGATTTCTATTATGAGTTTCCACCTTGGATCTCCATCCTTGGCCTCTTTTTATGTCTCCATGTTGGGTCTTCATTTACATTATATTACAAGTTGTAATCTATGCTATTCTATTACTACTTAATCAAATAAAATTACAACAAATGAAAAAATGACTCATAGGCCGTATTTAATAAATTACAACCCATAAAAGTGAGTAATAAAATCCAATCACATTCATCTTAAGGGGCATGCCATGCGCCATGCATTATTACACTAATCATATAGAGCATAATTGATTAATTTTCATTAAAATTAGTTATTATGATGATAACGATTTATATGGTGAATCCATTCAGCAGTTAGCAGGTAGGGGTCAAAGGAACAATGCCTTTTGCGGGGGGTGTGGGGGCAGTGCCCTCCAAAAGGTAAATGATTTACCAAAACTCTTTGAATGAGTAGTTTCTAAAACCTTAAACCATTGTAATCATATTACATTAAATATATATGTTTAGAAAATGTCAATTTTTTTTAACACTTGAATAAGAATGCCATCAGTCTTTCCATCTAGACTTTGTAGATTTGTAGTCAGGCATGGCCATGTGCCTTAATGCGCATGGTTGTGTGCCCTGTACTTTGCAAAAATTGCTCACAGGCATGGCAGTGTGCCACGATGTGCACAACTGTGTGACCTATGCAGCCAAGTTTTTGCCTTCTAAAATAGTATGCATTTGCCAAAAATGCATACTACAAACGATGTTTAATTGTATTAAAAAACCATACACATTAATCTAATTAATGTACATACTTGCTTTTGATATGGATTGTTTAAATTATCACATATGATGATAAAAAGAAATTTTGAAAACACTTTTCAAAATGAAATATATCATATATATTTCAAAACTTAATTGTCAATTCTCATGTATATATCACATATATCAAAAATTAATTTAATCAAATTACAAGTGGCTCTCATACCACTATTGGGTTTTGTAATACATAACACAATAGAAAATAAAAATTTTAACCATAAAACCTATAACTCATATTCATGTAATTCGACTTAGATTAATTAATAGGGTTTTCAAACACTCACCAAGATGATCTAATGATAAGATAGTTGGAAGGAAGAGAGGGGGCTCACTCTAATGACACCCTACCTTGAGCTTTTCATGTCTTCTTATCGAATTAAGACATCACCAAAAGATCACACCCTTTACGGTATCCACATGAACAAGGTGGTCCAAAGAAAAGTAGGTCTTCTAGAACCTTTGTTGTCTCATAACACATTTTTCTCTCTATGTCTTTCTTTTCATAAAAGAAATGTAGGAAGAAGAAGGAGAAAAGGTGGCTTAACCTTAAGCATAAACCTTAGAGAATGAAATGCATTTATAGCCATCCTTTTTAGGGTTTCTTTCATACATCTCCACTTACCAAAACAATTTTGGTAAGTTTAAACTTCTCTTTCTATTTTTATTCTAATTCCAAATCAGAATCCTTTCCTATTTATTTTAGATAACTCTTACTTTAAATAAATTAGGAAATAAATAAATACTAATATATATATATATATATATATATATATATATATATATATATATATATATATATATATATGACACACACACATACACACACTTATTTATTTAATCTTAGATAGAGATACTTATTGGCTTATTAACCCAAGTTTGCTTTGGGCTTGTTCTAAATGTGCAACCTTGTAGGTTCACACAACATTGGCAGTGGGCCTAAAATTTCCACTTTAGCCCATAAGTCATAATTAGTCTATAGCAAGACATTATAACTACCCAAGTTGTGTGAAGACTGATAATCTGACATAACCTAATACATGAAGTGTATTATAGTCCTTTTGTCACATGATATCCTTATTTAACATAAGGCATGGATTATGTCATCCTTGTATTGTTCAATCATATTGTTTTTTGATCCTAAGTAAACTAACACTAATAACTCTTTATCATTTTAGCATGGCCATGCATTTCTCTTTAGTCTAACTCATTGAGGAGCCCAATAAATATCTTCTCAAAATAACTGAGGGACAAATTCCATCTTAGCCACTTACATTCCTCATATAACTCATTATATATCCAATCATAACTTGTTTTACCATCAGGTTAAAGTATGGTGTAGGGATGTGTCAAAATGCAGAAAATCATAGTGATCTCAGGTCAGAGGACTCAAATAATACTACTATAATGAGAATTACCTATGAAAATAATCCATGTGGTATTATGATAGTAGGTCGATCCAGTACATCATTTCCCTAAATATATACCTATGAATTTTACCTAATATCTTATATACATGATTAGTAAAACTTAATCATCAATCAACCTCATACTAGTCTTTATTCATTATTATTCCCATAACAATAATTGACTAGGGATATTTATATTAGAATTCAAGTATCACCTAAGAGTTTTACTATCAAGTCATGTACTTAATGATCTTAGTAGAATTAAGTAATCAAGGATAATATTAGAATTAGCTAGTGATAATAAAAAAAGCCTCTTTATTATAAAATAGAAATACGACAATGTCAAAATATGGCCATTACATAATTGGCATAGGGCATTTCACTAACAGAAATAGCCTATAACTCTTAGAGGAAAGTATGTTTGATAATATAGAATAATAAAACTTTTTATTAAGGAAAAGATTGATTATAAACTACAACAACTCAACCTTATATAAGCTGTTTAAAATTATAATACAGTTGGTCATTCCTTTAGTTAAGGGTTAGCAATATGCATTTTGAAAATATACATAAAAGACACCTAAACATAGCTGAAATTAAATGCTAAAAACAATATGAAGTCAATTGTAACACAACTGATCATTGACAAATAAAAAGATTATATGTTGACTATGCAAATGAGGAAAGAAAAATGTGGAAATTGCAAAAATATTGAATGTTATCCTACATCATTCCCCTCCACTTGTAAAGAACTAATCCTTTAGTTGACTTGTTCCTTGGATTCTTTAGAGTAGAAAGTGTAAATGTCACCCACATTAAAAGTCTTTGATATGCCTATAATATTGGTAATGCCAATAATATAAGCATTATCATTTATTTTCTAAAGAATTTTGTATGGCCCAATTTTCTTTAGTGTCAATTTGCCATGAATTCCTGTTGGTAACCTTCCTTTACGTAAAGAAACCATCACATCATCTCCTTCTTTAAAAACCTCATTCTGTCTATGGGTATCAACATGTTCCTTATACTTTGTGTTAGAAACCTCAATTTGTTCACGTACCTTCTTCTGCACTGTATGAATATAATATGCTAAGTGTTAAACTGTAATTGAATACCCTAGTATTTTAAGTAGAGGAACCAAGTCTAACGTATGGTGAGGAGCCCAACCATAAATGAATTCAAATGGGGATCTGCTTGTGGTACAGCTTTGCATGTTGTTTTATGCAAACTCTGCTTATGATAAAAAGAAATCCCATTGCTTGGGATGATCAATGCAAAGGCATATGATTATATTGCCCGAGGATTGATTTACTATTTTAGTTTGCCCATCTGTCTATAGATGATAAGTAGTGTTGTATTGTAAGTCCGTATCAAATCTATGCCATAAAGTCATTTAAAATTGATAAAGAAACTTTTATCTTAGTATGAGGTAATGGTCTTCGGTATCCCATGCAAACACATAATTTCTCTAAAGAAGAGATTGGCTACATTAGTAGCATTAACAGTTTTGTGGCATGGGATGAAATGAGTCATTTTGCTAAATTGATCTACTACCACAAAGGCTAAATCTTGCTATCTTTGTGTACGGCATAATCCTAATATAAAATCCATAGAGATATCTTCCCATGGATCATCTGGTACAGGTAAAAGTGTATATAAGCCAGTGTTTTATTATTGGCCCTTTTGATGTTTGACATATATGGCATTATTGTACAATTCTTCCAACATCTCTTTTTAATTGTGGTTAATAGTAATGTGCTTCAACTAGAGCAATTGCCTTGTCTCACCCAAAGTGTCCAGTTAGCCCCCTATTAGGTAGCTCTCTGATTATCTACTATCTTAGGGAACAATTTGTTATGTATAAGTGCATTCCAAAGAATAGATATCTATAATGTATAAGAAACTCACTGGGTTAGTCACTTAAGCAGTGATCCCAACGGTCTCCAAAATCAGCATTAGAGGTATATAGATCCTTAAAAGACTTAAATCCCATGATCTTTGTATATAGAGTACACATTAGAGCTACCCATTAGCTAAGTGCATCTACTACCCTATTTTTTTCTCCAAACTTATACTTCAAGGTGAATGTAAATTATTAAAGAAGATTAACCTACCTTGAACCTATGCGATTATGGCTCTCGGGGTTATTGATGAATTTGAGAGCTTGATGGTTAAAATATAACACAAACTCTTATTATAGTAAATAATGCTTATAGTACTTAAGTGCTTGCACAATAGCATAGAATTCAAGTTCATAGGTGGACCAATTTCTTTTAGCTTCACTAAGTTTCTCACTATAGAATGCTACTGGATGATTTTCTTGTGAAAGAATAGCACCAATATACATAATAGAAGTGTCTATGTGCACTTTACAAAGTTTCTTAAAACTTGGTAAGGCTAAGCCTGAATCATTGGTTAGCTTCTCTTTAATCAATTTAAAGCTCTTTTCTACAGTTATAGTCCATACAATGGTCCCTTCTTTAAGCAATCAGTCATGGGACTTGCTATGTTATTGAAATTATGTATGAAACATCTATAGAACATTGCTAAGTCATGGAAAGAGTGCACTTTAGAAATGGTTTTGGGTGATGGCCACTCTTGGATTGCTTTAACCTTCTCATCATCCACCATGATGCTCATTTCACTCCTAAGAAAGATTAGTTTATTGGTCATGAAACTGCACTTCTTGAGATTGGCATACAACTTATTCTTACTTAAACTAGAAAAAAATTATTGCAAATATCCATAATGAAGTTTTGGTGTCTGATTGTAAATAAGTATATCATCAAAATAAATGACGACAAACTTACCCACTAATGGCTTAAGAACTTGGTGCATAAGCATGAAGGTACTGGGCGCATTTGAAAGTCCAAAAGGCATGACTTTCCATTATATAATCCCTTTTTAATTTTTAAAGTTGTTTTCCATTCATCTCCTTGACGGATACATATTTGGTGGTAGCCACTCTTTAAGTCTATTTTGCTAAATATTTCAGCTCCTTCCAACATATTAAGCCTACCATCCAAAAAAGGGATGGGAAATATGTATTTCATTGTGATTTTATTGATAGCTTAATAGTTAACACACATGCACCAACTGCCATCCTTCTTTAGTGTGAGTAGGGCTAGTACCACATAAGGACTCATATTGGTCTGCCCTTTCTTCATAAGTTCATCAACTTAGCCTTACAGAATTCAATGCTCTTAAGGACTCATATGATAATGTGACAAGTTTGGTAAACTTACTCCTAGAACCAAGTCAATAGCATATTAAATGTCACACATGAGTGGTAGACCATCTGGCAGTTCTTTTGGAAAAAATTTAGTATTCTCCTCCACGAGTGGTTGTAAGGCCTCTTGTACTTTGGTAGGTAGAGGACCTTCACCTTTAGCAACTAAAGAAATTAATTCTTAATATCCTTCAACTTCTTTTAAAATTCTATTTATGACTAAAAGAGATTGCCCCTCCACTTTAGGAGTTTTGGGACGTTCTTTTACATTTAAGGAAATAAGGAAAATTTTCTTTCCATCTTTGTAAAAGGTGTAGAAGTTTTCTTTTCCCTTATGCACAACTTGATAATCATATTACCAAGGCCTCCCAAAATGACATGGCTCACATCCATATTGATGACATCAACGACAAGTTCATCAAAGTAAATGCCATCAATCGAAAATGGAATTTTACATTGGTTAGTCACCTCTTGTTGATGTCCATTTAAAATCTAACTAACTAAGTAAGGTTTTGGATGGATTGCTATTTGTAGCTTCAATTTGTTAATCACAATAGTTGCCAACATTTTCCTCACATCTGCTGTCAATGCCTAGATCCCACACATAGCCTCCCACTTTACAAGTGGTTTTGAACATCTTGTTACATTGTGACTCTTGAAGCAATTTTTTTTGCAGTTTGTAGCATGTGTCAAATCATGTTGAGTTGTCTTCCTTCTTTAGCATATGCATATTTAGCTTCCTCAACATTTGTTTTGCATTGATGGTTCTCCTTATTATAGTCACCATCTTCATATGATAGTTATTTTGTTAATGCTTCTTGGTTGATTAAATTGACTCTAGTCCTTGGTTGAGGACAAGTGTTGGATCTATGTTTGATTGCGCCACATCGATAACACTTATCTTATGTTGGATAAGCATAAGGATTAAAAGGTTGGTTCTTCCTTTCAGCTTATTGTTTGAACGACTTTTGTTATTGATTGGGACCATTTTGAAAATTTTATATAACGAGGCCAAATGTTACACGGTTGCATTCCATTCCATTGGTATGCCAAAAAGTGGTGGCGCTTGTTGCCTTTTAATTGACACTTCTTTACCCATGTTTTGGGTGTTGTTTCTATATAAAGATTCTTCCATGTATGATTTATGAGGTTATTGTTAGTGAGTGTAAAATTTGTCGTTTGGGTCTCAACTTTAGTTGTAAGCTGAATGGCCTTACTAAGATTCCACACATCTTGAACACCCAGTTTATCTTAGATGTTTGGCCTTAATCCTCCAATAAACCTTACTATCCATTGTGATTCAATTTTAGAAAGGTCATTTAGGGTAGACAATCAAAAGAATTTAGTTGAATAATTTTGCATTTAACGATCTCCTTGCCGATAATTTTGATATTGATGGAATAAAATTTGATTATAGTCACGCGGTAAGAAATTACACTTAAGTAGTTGTTTCATTTACTGTCTAGATCTTATTTTTGTTTTCCCCCATATGAACTTATGACATCTGCTCCTGCTCCCACCAAGCTAAAGCTCATCCTTTTAGTTTATAAGCCACCAGTTTGACCTTTTTATCATTGGGGATCTCTATATAATCAAAGAACCTTTCTACTTGATTAAGCCAATCTAAAAATTCTTTAATGTGTAGTTGGCCATTGAAGGTAAGAAGCTCCATCTTTCATTGGTACTCAAAGTTGCCTCCAAAATGACCTAAATCAGGTTTGCCATTATAGTTTCTCACTTGATTATGCCTCATGCTTGCATGTTCAAGAGTCTCAATCTCCTTATCACTGTTATTATCAAGTTATCTATGAACATGCCTATGAATTGGCATCTCTAAATTTAGTAGGGGCTAATTTAGAATATCTCTATGTGGTTATAGTGGTGGTGGCTCTACCTGATCATAAGGATCATCGTTGATAGGTGCAACAGCCAGTAGCTCAACTTGCAGCCCTTCAAAAGAGGTTTGAAAGCCTTAGAGAACCCGTAGAGTCTCCCTCTACAAATCGATCATGGTTTTCATGTCATTGGAGGTTGAATCTTCGGTATTAGCCATCTCTTTTTTACAAAAAAAAAGTAACTTTTATAGGGGAAATCCTTGCTCTAATACCACATGATGTGGTGAAATAAAGAATTAAAGAATTTAAAATTTAAACAACTCTAAATCTTCTTAAAATACACATGATTTGAAGTTGAAACAACCTATAACTCTTAGAGAAAAGAATGTTTGATAACACAGAATGACAGAAATTTTTATTAAGGAAAAGATTGATTATAAACTACAATAACTTAGCCTTATATAGGCTACTTAAAATGAGAATACAGCTGGTCATTCCTTTAGTCAAGGGTCGGCAGCCTATATTTTGAAAATACATATAAAAGACACATAAACACAACTAAAATTAATGTAGCTAGATAGCTCTTGCTATAAATATTAAAAACAAATGCTAAAAACAATATGAAGTCAACTTTAACATAACTGATTATTGATAATAAAAACATTATATATTGACTATTCAAATGAAGAAAGAAAAATGTGGAAATTGTAGATATATTTAATACTATCCTACATCAGTTGAATGTTGAGTTTCCTCATCATGTGTAGTAAAAGATGAGTATGGAGGCCCCTAAATGCATAAATAACCAAGGATTAGTTAGCAGTTAGTATGTAGTAGTGCACTACATGCTTAAATATAGGTGCTATAAATAAGATGTCTAATACCATATATTTTTTAAGAATTTTCCTTATCCAGAGCAACAATGTAGTAGAGTAGTTATTGCTTCCACCATAACATAGATTGGAAGAACAATCCCCACAATTCATAAAAATAACAACTGTCAAGCAAGAAATAAAGATAAAGTTACACTTATGGACTAATGAATTTCATTGATATTTTCAAAATGAAGTGGTAATACAAATTGGCCTACCATATGTAATAAGAAAGAAATGTTGTTTGTTTTACTAAGAATGACTAGAAGAATATGTCACAGAATAAAAAACAGCATGAACTACAAAAATTAAAAGTAGCAATGAGATTGTGGAAGGTACTTGGCATGATGTACACAATAAAAGAATAGGCCTTTAAACTATTATAGTGCATTCATTGAAAGTATAACTAAACTTTAGATTACATATAATGCTAATAAAAATTTAATGCTTCTAAAATGTTAGCATTTACATCTTTTAATATTAGTTGTGTATTCATCTTAGCATTTACATCTTTCAATATCATTTGTGTATTCATCTTTATCTTCTCAAAATTCCTAACTCAACACGACATATAAAGTACAATCTAAGGATTGGATTTGTCCTAAAAGTTTAGAAAAAAAATAAAAAAAGTCTTGAGATTGCATAGTATTGGCTGAGGGGCAGAGAGATATTTACAACCATAAGAACCAAGTGACAACAGTTTAAGTTTTTTGTTAAAGCAATATACTCCTCTTCATAGTGAGGATTAAGGAAACCATGGTTACTTGACACCCACTGCTATTAAGCTAGGACCATTTAATTCTCTTTTAGAAGTCTCCCAATTCCCCCTGATAAAAACAACATAGAGTATGTCCAGGTTACTATGAAGGAAAAGAAAAACATTTAGGCATAGATTAATAGCAGATACACAATCATACTTGAAGTTCATTGGATGATGTCTAATACGAAACATGGGTGGTGGAGCTATATAGCTAGGCTTGAATTGCTGAAAATAATTAAGTTAATGTCATGAAGCATCCCTAATTTAATTTTATACCGAGACTAAAAGCATCAAAAGAAGTACAAGACCCTTATAGATGCATAGAATAGTAATTACATCAAAAGTGAAATTGGAAAGGATGAAACCACCTAGATGGTAGATCTCACACATGGTATTGCCCTTCTCATTACACCACCTCTGAACACATCTATGGTGAGTATACTATAAATTTAAAGAATTAAATATGCTCGTTTAGCAATGGGACATAAATAAAATCTACATTCTAGTACTTTATTCTTTAATATATTAGACACAATAAGAAGTATTATGTAAACCCCACACCACCTGCAGAGCACCATATGCACTAGACTGAATAGTCATAATTACCAAAAATAACTCTTGACTTGATGTGATCAACAATAAGAGCTAAAATAACCTGACAATCCATAATATAAAAGATCATCATCAGCAACTAAACTTTAACCCATCAAATTTTAAAGCAAGCTACAAAAATTAATTATATGGTAAACCTTAAAACAATATTATAATTTTTTTTTAAATGATAGAAACTTTGAACATGAAAGTTTATAAGAGTGAAGAAATAAAGTAAAGGTGCACTAGGAACATCATCATCATACAAATATTTCTCATTCTACAGTTTTCTAGAATGAAAATCTTTAAAACAAATAAAGTCTTTAAGATAAAATTTGCAAACTATATAACAAAACCAATATCATCCAGATAGCATCACAAGTGCAACCATATTGTTTCATTTTTGCCCATCAGGCCAGTGGATATGAGATATTGTGCACTTAAGAATTTCAAAATTGCAAAATACTTAGTATTAGCAAATAACATTTTAAAGAGTTCTAGTGAAACATGAAGATTAAGAAATGCATTCACATCAGCCCAAAAAGATTATAAACATTGACTATGTTTAACATAACTCTAGCCATTGGAATTCCATTGTGAACTTCGTACATAACTAAAAAAATATATAAAAGGAACTAAATCATTGTGCATGAGCAAAAATTTTACAGCAAATAAGAATGCAGACTGCTCATAATTCCTGTAGAGATTGAAATTTTACCTAAAATGTGCTCTATGTTGTATCCGTTGTAGTTATGAATATATTGAATTTGGAAAAAAAAAAAGAATTAGCATCAAAAGATTTTTTTAAAAAAAAAAAAAGAAAAATCCTTAAATTTTTGAAAAAAAATTCAAATGAAATAAAACATGAATATGTGTTGCATTTTTCATCTTGTAGAGCTTGAACAGACAAATATGAACAAACAAACAAACTATAGAATCCAACCCCTCATAATCACCTACACTTTGTGTATTTACCTTCTAAATCCAATAACTTTTTCATCCTCACTCTCCATTTCTTGATTCCATACTTTTTATTTTTGAAAAAAGAGGAAAGCCCTTTGCAAACCCTAATAGACATTCCATAATCATTTTCACCGAGAATTCGAAGGTATGGTCTCTTCTCTCTTCTCTACATTATTAGTATCATTCTTTTTACCTGATATCATTTCCCTTTCTCTTTCCCTAACTTGATATTTCATTTTTTTTGTAGCAGCTTATGAAGTCTTTGCATGGGAGAGGAGCTCTTTGAGAGAATAATAGCCATAGAGGTTTAATGGATTTTGAGGAGCTATCTGAATTCTACCATTTTCATTTGCCATCTCCTAAATTTAAGTTTTGGTAAATGAAAATATGACAAAAGAAAAAGAAACAAGCGTGAGAGGCTTTTTGTGAAAAAAAAAAAGACGAAAAAAATCCAAATGTTAGAAGCAGAGAGTGCCATATGTTAAAGTCTAATTAAACTCTTCTCTCTACTTTAGCTTTATATATATATATATATATATATATATATATATAATTGAGAACGAGGTGTAATGAACTTAAATAGAACAAAAAATAATGATAAATTAAACTGGCCTTTCAAATTGCTTGTAGTTTGTTTTCATGCACATGGTTCATAGTGAAGAATTGAGAACTACTGCTAGCTAGCAGTGGCCATCGGGCCAGTTCAGATCTTAAACTGGCTAATAAAAAATTGGTTTAGAATCAGTTCAACTTGGAATCGGATGAAGATTAACCTAAAGTCAGTTCAATTTTTTTGAGATATGAACCAGCAGTTCCAAACTTGAACCTTTGGTTCAATGGTTCCGAACAGGATATATATATATATATATATATATATATATATATATATATATATATATATATGGGACAAAGATTGTTGGTTGGCCAATAAAAAGCTATTACTTTGTTTTTCAAAAATTTGGTGACCGTTTGGGAATGAGCCAATGGTCACCTATTTTTAGCTAGAGGTGGCCGCTAGCTGGTTCAGACCCTGAATCAGCTAGTAAAAAATTGGTTGAACTCGGAATCAAATGAAAACTAATTTAAGGTCAGTTCAAAATTTTTTTGAATTATGAACTAGTGATTTCGAACTTGAACTGCTGGTTCAATAGTTCCAAACATGATATATATATATATATATATATATAGCCAGTGGCCACTGGCACTATTAACTTGTTTTTCAAAAATTTGGTGACTGTTTGGGATTGAGCTAATGGTCACTTATTTTTTTTAATTAAATTATATGTAAAAAAATAATATAAAATGATTAAATTGGCCGTAATAACATTTATTTTTTTAGAGTAATGTGGTTTTTTTTTTTTATAAATACCTTTCCCCCACTCATATTTTTTTTCACAATTAATCAGATACATACTCTCTCATTCATTTTCTCTCAATTTTCATTCTCCATCTTCTCTTATTATTATTATTATTATTATTATTATTATTATTATTATTATTATTAGAGGAAACTTTTTTCATATTAGATGTGTTTGCCATGTTTTAAATTTATTTGTACTAGATGGTTGAAAGTCACTGGATGTATGTTTACAACTAATAAAAAAAAAAGCAATTGCATTGTTGTAGACATATCCACAGGTAAAGAAAATGTGGGCAAAATGTTGTAGAGAAAATGGAAAAAAACTAAAAATATTTTCTGGAGATGTTCTGACTCGTTGGAATTTAACATATGAATTATTAAACGAGTCTTTTTCATATAAAGAATTATTATGTATGTTGATCAATAATAATGTTTCAAAAGTTAATTTATTTTCACAAAATTGGGAGTTTGTCAAAAAAAAATTTTAGATCTTTTAAAAGTTTTAATTATGCAACATGCACATTAAGTGGAGTTTATTACCCAACATCTCATTTATTATTAATTGAATGTATTAATATTGTTGGTGCTATTCAAGAGAGTGAGATTGACTTAGTTTTAAGAGAATCAATATTATTAATGAAAAATAAATAGTTAAATTATTTTAAAATGATTCCACTAATTAATCTTGTTGCATGTGTTTTTTATCCAATAATTAAATTAGATGGTTTTAGCCTATTATTTAACTATGTATTATGGGTGTTTAAATATTGATGAATTTGAAATTGATATTGATAATATTATTAACGATATTAGAAGAGTGTTAGGAGAATTATTTAATAATTTTAAAATACAATATGATGATGTTTCATCTTCTTCTCAACCTACATGTCAAGTTCAAAGTGTTGACACTGGTACACTTAGTAACGGGGGATCATATATTACTTGAACAATAGAAAAAAACCCCGACGATCAATCGAAAAACCTGAACTTGACATCTATCTAACAACTTCTTTTGAGTTTTGTGATAGAAAAATAGGTAAAGAATTTCTAGTTTTTCAATGGTGGAGTCGACATTCAAAATACATACCTAATATTGGTCAAAATTACTAAACAAGTTTCAACATGTCTTGTCTCAACAGTTGCTGATGAGCATGCTTTTAGTGCGGGAGGAATATTTTGGATGAAACATGCTCAAACATGACTCTCAAATCACTTGAAGTTCAAACATGTGTTGATAATTGGATAAGAACGACTATATGGTAGCAAGAAATTAAAAGGGATAATGAGGATGATGAATTTGTAGAGATGATAAAAACCGAAACCGAGAGAACTTCAACTTCCAGAATTGGTAGTGACTAAATTAATAAGGAAAAAGGGGTATCAATTTTTTTTTCAAATGTAAGAGAAATACATTAATGTTGATTCCATTAAACCCCAAGAGGATATGTAGGCAACTTAATTTTTGAAGTTTAAGCCCTTTAATTTTTTCTACTGTTTCATTGTTAATTTTAATTCATTTATCATTTAAATTTTATTCACTTCAATTTTTAATTGCATTAGTGTTTTTTACTTCATTTAAATTATTTTAAAAATTATTATAATAATTTAAATATAATTATAAAATAAAAAAATAAAAAAAACTTTTGGAACCAAAATCCAATTCAAAATCGGAACTGGCCAGTTTTAAACCATTCTCTTTTCAGTTCAAGTTCAATTTCATAAACCTTCGAACCGAAACCATTCGGTTCCGAACTGTGGCCCCTGTACTCCTAGCTCCTAACATATAAAAGTATCTTCTAAGGATTATTTACATATCTCAAACTCTTTACTGTAAAAGACTTAATTAATGAATTGCTCTTTATTCTTTATATTTACAATGAAAAAATTAGTTTGATTCTGTAAGGTAGATAATTTAATTTTACTTTATATCTTGATATCAATTATAATGTACCCATTTTCATATAGTTTGTTCATTAATGCAATTTTTTTTTTCTAATAGTGATTGAATGTAATTTTTTTATTTTTTGAAAAAATGAATGTAATTCAATTTTTTAAAATTTAAAGAGTCTATAGGACTTAATATTACTTTTTTTTTCTTTATATTGCGAAAATCAATCAAACATTCTTTAAATAAAAAGTACCATTAGAGATACTTTGACAACAGTGTACAACAGTGGCTTAACTTTTTCCTTAAACACTAAAATTAATAACAAGAAATTATTTTGTTTCATTTTAGGTATAGTAATCTGTAAGTCTGACCATTAAAAAGATTTTTTTTTTTTAAATTCAGTTTAAAGTTCTTGTAAATCTATTTCATAAATTATAAGATTGACTGATTAAATTTAATGACTTTAATCTCAATTTCTTATGGAATATATATATATATATATATATATATATATATATATATATATATATATATAATACCAAATAAAATCTAACTCAAATTATAAAATTACTTATTACTATTCTTTAATAGCGTTGATAAAACTCTTTTAATTTGTAACTTGATGATCCAAACACTTCATTCAATGGTTTTATTTAGACATAGATTAACATTCTGATTTTTAAATGGGTCTAATTGTATATATACCAATATAAATTTTACAATAAAGAAATATTCAATCTCCCTAAAGATAAATCACAAAAGTCTTATTAAGGACAAGAATTTTATAAAAACATTTAAAATTTTCAATAAAAATAATATTTCCACTCGGCCCCTTTTACTGTAGAAATTTGAGCGTGTTAGGCATGAGAGGTGCACCAATTAAGATTGTTTGACTTATAAACGATGACAGTGCGTAGTTAAGGGACTTAAAAGTATTGAATTCTCAAACTAGCTATAGCAAATTAGCTATGTTTAAACTAAGAATGCAATGAAAATAAAAATAGAGATTTCATTGAAATTAATATAAAACTTGATTACAAATGAAGTTTGAATAAACATGAATGTTCACAAATTAACTGAAATTGAAAAAGAAAAAAAAAACTTTATTGATTGTAGTTTGTTGTTGTCTAAATTGTGTTGGATGTAGAGATTGTTTCGTCCAACACCCCCCCCCCCCCCCCCCCCCCCCCCCACACACACACACACTTGCTATAGAAAACTCTTTTAATATCCATTTGATAACTACTTTTTCATGTTCCCCACTTCTTTTCAACTTCTTCTTTTATAATTGTTATACCTCGTCTCACATAGCCCGAGATGGATATTTAAAACCAACCATTAATAAGCTATTTAATTTAGTCTAATTATATTATAAATATCGTTATATTTGGAAAAAGATTTAAATTAATTTCTTTTAAAAGTTAATCTTTTTCATATGTTACATTTAAAGAATAAGAACTTTTTAAAATAATATGTATTTATGAATAGTAAATTTCATATTTATGAATAGAAAAATACGTATTAAGTAATGGGATAATATATGAAAAAATTACATTGTTTTTTTTGCTAGATTAATAATAATATTTGTAAACTAAAAACCACAATAGTGTAAACATCATTAAGATAATATAAAACATATTTCCGAATAGTTATATTATATATAACTTAGCTGCAATTATGCAAACTTAAAAATATACTCTTTTACAATAATTCTATAACATGCTTAAGAAATAAAGGAACAAATCTTATCTAATGAGGATGTTGGCCAACCTTATTTTGAAAATTCCATTCACACTCTCTCCACTAACTATCAAGCCCTGCTATTTGAAAACATTTATAAAATAGAGTAAAATGATTATTTTTATTAAGGACCAGAATGAGTATTTTATATATAATATAAGTTTCAAAATAAGGTTGGCCAACATCCTTGTTAGAGAAGCCTTATTCCTTTGTTTCTTAAGCTTGTTATAAAAGTATTGTAAAAGAGTATATTTTTAAATGTATATAATGGTGGCTAAGTTATATGTAATATAATTGTTTGGAAATGTGTTTTATATTATCTTAATGATGTTTAGAATATTATTAATCTAGTAAGAAAAATGTAATTTTTTTCATATATTTTTCTATTACTTTATGTAATATCCCGTGTTTTTTACAATGTTTTTACACTGTATCGGGATATGCAGTGTTAATAAATTTTGAATATATATATGATATTTTTATGAGTTGATATGTATTTAAAACCTATTTTAATTATTGTGTATTATTTACAGTACTTTACGTAAAATTTTACCGGGACTTTCATTTTCGGGGGAAATTTTCACGTAAATAATTTATTATTAATTATTCTAAATATATTTTCAGACTTGCATGAACTCATTACGTATTTTTAAAATACTAAATAAGGCCTATGTGTGTATATATTTATTTAATTAGGGTTTAATATTACCCTAATATTTTATTAATTATTTATTAGTTTTATTGTTATTTAATTATATTTATTTAGTATAAATTATTAAAATATTAAATTATATGTGTGTGGTGTATATTTAATGTGTGTAATTTAATATTATTTTTAATATATAGTATAAAGTATATATATATATATATACATATAATACATTAAAAATCAAAACTTTGAAAAAATTACCATTTTACCCCCGAAGCATCTCCTTCCCCGATCTTCATCCTCAACGCCGTCCGACGCCTGCCACTATCGATTTCTCACCGTTGGTGTGCCGTCCGGTGTGCCACCTCCTTCCCTAGCCTTCTCCGCCGCCAGCAGCACCCTATTCCGTCGAGTTTTGGCCGGAACTAGCTCGGAAGCCGAAACTTTGGCCACCGTCGATCACATCGATTCCGGCCACCATTTTCGACACCGCCCGGTCTCTTTCTTCTCCTTGATCTCCAATGAGTGTGATTCTAGCTTTGGTTTGAGCTTAAATGGTCTAGAATTGCTTAGGTTTCGATTTTTCCAATTCGATCATATTAGGGTTTTTGATTTTTTTTGAGCTTCGAATTGATTGATTCATGAAAAACCCCTTCACAAATGTTGATCCTAGTAGCTTCACATACATGTATGAATTGTTTTGGAATTGTTGGAGATTATTTCGATTTTTGGGTATTTTTGAATATTTGAATATTATTTCTAATTTTCGGAAATTAATTATTTAAATTATGAAATTGTGTTTTATGGTTAAATTAGGTGTTGAAATGAATTATGGGAATTTATTTGGAATTTTTATGAATTTCTAAGTATTTATTTTGAATTATTGAAGTTTATGGAATTTTGGAAAATTAGGGTTAAATGTGTTTTTATTTGAATTTAATTGGATAATTGGGTTTAAATATTGATATTATTGATAAATATGTTGAGAAAATTAATTTTGGATAATTATACTATTTTTGGTGAATTTTTGAAGTAATTTAAGTATATTTATATATATAGGGGTATTTTGGTAATTTTACCCTAAATTGGCTAAAAATGTAATTTAATTGGTTTTAATAGTTATTTAAGGTATAAAAATGATTTCCTACAAATTATCTCGTATTTTTAACTAATTAAAACTATTTTTCGTGAATTATTTTCAATTATATATATAATACACGGTTTTTCTAATAAAATGAGTTTTTATTGGTTTTTAATGTGTTTAAAGGTTAATTATGTAATTTCTACTTATAAAATTAATTTCTATGTTATGAGGATATTTTTGGTATTTCCTGAATTGTTCTGTGTTTGTGGACCCCGGTCGGTAGATTGTAGTCTGGAGTCCGACCGAGGGGTTGTGGTTGAGTGTTGAGCTTGTTTTTTGAAGTGTATTTCTTTGCAGGGTCGGCTCTACTCTTTTGAGTAGAGAGATGTCCGTTTTACAAGGGAGGTTCTGTCGGATTTTTGATAGAATTCTCGTAAAACATGATATCCGGTCGAACCCTAATTCTGATTATGTGTTTAATACTCTAGATCGAATTCTAGGATTTCTGTTAGGTTATTCTGATGTTGGTTATTTATTGCTTGTTTAGTTACGCCGAGACCGAGGGCTAGTGGACCAGGCCCGTCGGACCCGTCTCGTGGAGCGCACTAGGTGAGTTACTAAACTATATATATATGCTTAGGATGCATGATTTAGAAATATATATTTTATTTCGATTAAAATGCATAAATAATATGATTTGTATTTAAGTATATTTTTGGTTTATTTTTGGTATATATTAAATTATATACATGTTTTGTAAATAAAATATATTTAAAATGTTTTTAATATATTTCTAGCTTAAGTTATAATTTGATTGAATTCATTTGACATATATATACTCAAAATATACCTGGTTTACTTTTGGTATATTTTCGGTATATATATGGTTTATATTGTTATTTCAATTAAATTCATGCATCATTTAATTATGAATGAATGTTTTATATTTATTAATGAAGGATATCGATAGAACGTGCTACCTAGTGGGCAGTACTAGGACCGAGTACGTACCGGTACGCCTATAGTATTTAGGCTATATTACTAACTTATTTGTAGATATTGATTGGCTATGATTATTTGATGTGTGAGATGTGATTTGGGTGTGATTGTTGGAGCTCGGTTGACTAAGTGTCTCGGGGCCAATCACACAGGCAGTCAGACTGCTGGAGCTCGGTTGACTTAGTGTCTCGGGGCCAGTCTACTATCTAAATGGATTAAGTGGATATATTTTGGAATAAGTGAGCCTGTATGGAGAGAGTGTTGTCTAACACTATTTCTGAGGTTGCGATATTCTAGGGTTCTATGTGATCCTTCATAAACTGTGATTTTTAATAAAATATATAAAAATGATTTTACTGCATCTGTGTGAATTTGCCTGTATATATACATATTAGATATGTATTATTGACTGTATGCATTGTCATTTAGTATGCATGTATATATATTATAGTAATTCACTCAGTGAGGTCTGACTCCCCTCCGTTGACTATTTTTCAAGAGAGTCAACATCTTTAGACCTCAGTAGCAGGCCTGTACGCCAGATTTCTTTCGCCCCGGCTTCTTTGTGTAAATTATTTACTTGAGTCTTATTTTTATAATCTAGACACTGCAGTAGTTGTGAATTAAAATGTGGGATTTCATGTATTTTATTTAAAGAGATGTATTATATTGAAATTGGATTTGTACTGAAAGATTTTATATATATGTGAAGAGATGAGATTTGATTTAAATCCAGTGATGAAATAATATTATGATTTTTATGATTTTTATTTTCGCTGCATTTAATATTGTTATTATTATTATTGCATGTTTTATTTTTATTTTTAGGCTTACTACGGGTTCCGGATTAGAAAGAATTCCCGTTCCCTAGCGCCGGTCATGGCCCCTGTTTTGAGTCGTGACAAAGTTGGTATCAGAGCAGAGTTCTGTGTCAGGGCTTAGTTATATGAGTTGTGGCCCTAGTTTTAAAGTTGTGTTTTCTTTTGGTAACTACTGCAGTGAATTAGGTTCGAGTATGTCTTGATAAGTATTCCTTGCCTTAGTTTTTTGCGTTATTCCTCCGTTGTTTGTTTTGTTTGAATCTTTCCGTTTGTCTTTTCAGTATGAGGAGGCAAGCGCGTGTCACTCCACCGATCGTTGAGGCCGAGGATGATGAGTCTTTTCAGGATGAGGTTTTACCTTCTGAGCAGCCAGTTAGACATAGAGGTCGTGGCAGAGGTAGACCTCGAGGAGCGACAGGTCACCGTAGGCAGAGAGAGTTACAGGATGAGGAGCCTGTTGAGCTTGAATTTGATGTTCCTGTTCCTCCAATTGTTAAGCCTGTTCAGCCTGCCTATCAGCAGGGTATGTCTGACCCTGAGGCAGCTTTGTTCTATGCCCGAGTTGGCAGGATTGAGTTTGATGGTACTTCCGATCCGTTAGATTTTCTGCATGCGATCGAGACTAGGACTCGGACTGCTCATACCGAGTACCAGTGGATCATGATCGTTGAGTTGTCTATTGAGGGACCAGCTCTAGATTGGTTCATTCAGATGATCCAGCCCTATATGATGACGATGACCGAGAGCGGTTTATGAGGAGATTCTGTCCAGAGCCTTTTCGTTTGAGCTATCATCTTCGACTGACCAGTATTTCTCGTGGAGATCGATCTGTAGAGGAGTATACCCGAGAGTTTCTTTATCTAGGTAGATATGCTGAGGATCTGATGCGAGATCAATATTTCGCAGTTACTACATATGTTACTGGTTTGGGTTCAACTTTTGCTGGTATGCCTACAGCAGGCCTTACTCTGGAGTCTGTGATTGAGTTAGCCAAGGAGATTGAGCTGAGGCTAGTTAGGTAGGGAGCGATGCCTGATTATTACCAGCTAGGAGTTCAGTCGAGTGGATTGCAGGCTACTCCGTATTCGAGTTTTCATATTGGTTCGAGTAGTCAGCAGCGAGGTCCAACTCAGCAGAGTTAGAGACAGCAGCAGCGAGTGCATCAGAGCAGTAGGCATGGCCGTGGAGGTCAACATAGATCGTTCAGATTTGGGTCAGGTGCTTCGAGCAGCAGCAGTGGTCGTAGTTCTGGATCAGCGGCCAGTGTTTGCCAGACTTGCGGTAGAGTCCATCAGGGACCGTGTTATCTGACACCACTGACATGCTTCAGATGCGGGCAGACAGGACATTTTGTCAGATCGTGTCCTTATTCCGGGTATCAGCAGCAGTAGATTCCATGATTCCCACAGCAGTCGATTGCTAGTGCTGCACCCGTGCCATTTCAGTTACCACCGACCCAGCATTAGAGTTCCACTCAGTTTGTCCCACAGTAGAGTTGTGGTAGAGGTACTAGAGGAGGTTGCCAGAGGTGTTGGCCAGGCTTCCACCAGTCAGCAGGGAGGTCGAGGTCAGGCTAGAGTTTTCCATCTTACTCAGCAGGATGCTCAGGCATCTAATGCAGTCGTGGTAGGTATTGTTTCTGTTTGTTACCTGGATGCTTGGGTTTTGTTTGATCCGGGTGCCACGCATTCATTCATTTCTCCTGTTTTTGCTTCTAAATCTTGTTGGCAAGCTTCGAGGATGGCTTTTTCCTTTGTCTGTTGCCACTCCTCTGAGCGATTCCTTGGACACCGATATTGTTCTTTCTGGTTGTCCAGTTCTCGTGGAAGGTAGAGAATTACCCACTGATTTGATTTGATTAGATGTGATGGAGTTTGATGTTATTTTTGGAATGGATTGGTTATCTCAGCACTTCACCGTGGTAGATTGCAGGAATAAGGAGGTGACTTTTAGAATTCCTGGTGAAGAAGAATTTAAGTTTGTGGGTGATAGGAGTTCAGCACCTCAGAATCTTATTTCTGCTATTACGACTAGGAAGTTATTGAAGAAAGGTTGTCAGGGATATTTGGCATTGGTCAGGGATACTTCAGTGGAGAAGTTGTCACTCACAGATGTTCCTGTTGCTTGTGAGTTTCCTGATGTTTTTCCTGAGGAGTTGCCAGGTTTACCACCTTACAGAGAGATTGAGTTCTGTATAGATGTGGTACCAGGTACTACTCCTATATCTATGCCATCCTATCGTATGGCTCTTGCAGAGTTGAAAGAGTTGAAGGAACAGTTGCAAGAGTTGTTGGATAAAGGTTTCATTAGACCTAGTATTTCTCCTTGGGGTGCACCAGTCCTGTTTGTGAAGAAGAAGGATGGTACCCTGAGACTGTGCATTGACTACAGAGAGCTGAATAAGGTGACAGTGAAGAACAAGTATCCTCTCCCGAGGATAGATGATTTGTTTGATCAGCTACAGGGTGCACAGTTCTTTTCTAAGGTTAACTTGAGGTCGGGTTATCATCAGCTGCGTATCAGTGAATCTGATATTCCTAAGACAGCGTTCCGCACTCGATATGGCCATTATGAGTTTCTGGTGATGTCTTTTGGTTTGACTAATGCACCAGTAGCTTTTATGGACCTGATGAACAGGGTATTCAGACCGTATGTGGATTAGTTTGTAGTAGTCTTCATTGATGATATACTAGTATATTCAAGGAGTATGGAGGAGCATGTATATCATTTGAGGATTGTACTACAGACATTGAGAGATCATCAACTTTATGCTAAATTCTCAAAGTGTGATTTCTGGATGGAGAGTGTTTCTTTTCTTGGACACGTAGTGTCTAAAGAAGGTATTCAGGTTGATCCACAGAAGATTGAGGCAGTATCTGAGTGGCCTAGACCTACTTCTGTTACAGAGATTCATAGTTTTTTGGGTTTAGCCGGGTATTATAGGCGGTTTGTGCAGGATTTTTCCAAGATTGCAGCCCCTATGACTCGCTTGACTCAGAAGAATGTTAGATTCGAGTGGTCAGAAGCTTGTGAGAACAGTTTTTAGTTGTTAAAGGAGAAGTTGACCACAGCGCCAGTGTTAGCTTTGCCTAATAGTGTGGATAAGTTCACAGTTTACTGTGATGCCTCTAGAATTGGTCTTGGTTGTGTATTGATGCAGAATGGAAGGGTGATAGCCTATGCTTCGAGGCAGTTGAAGAAGCATGAGCAGAACTATCCTACACATGATCTTGAGATGGTTGCAGTGATCTTTGCTTTGAAGATCTGGAGACATTATTTGTACGGGGTGACTTGTGAGATATTTACTTATCATAAGAGCCTTAAGTACATTTTTCAGCAGCGAGATCTGAATTTGAGGCAGAGAAGATGGTTGGAATTGTTGAAGGATTATGATTGTGAGATCTTATATCATCCGGGTAAAGCTAATGTGGTAGTAGATGCCTTGAGTAGAAAGTCCTCAGGTAGTCTTTCTCACATCAGTGTTGAGAGGAGACCATTGATCCAAGAATTGCATCTGATGGTGGATCAAGGTCTGATGATGAAGATTAGTAGATTAGGTGGACTGCTAGCTCAGTTTAAAGTACGATCTGTACTGAGGGATAGAATTAAAGCAGCTTAGAGCCGAGATCCCATTCTGGAAGAGCTTGCAGAGAATGTCAGAGCAGGGAAGTTCACTGATTTCACACTTGATGATAATAGTGTGTTGTGGATCAGTGGTAGACTGTGTGTTCCTGATGTGGATGATTTGAGAGAGGAGATTTTAGAGGAAGCACATTCTATAGCTTATAGCGTACATCCGGGTGTTAGTAAGATGTACCACAGTATCAGAGATTTATACTGGTGGGACGGATTGAAGAAAAATGTTGCTGATTATGTTGCTAAGTGTTTGACGTGTCAGCAAGTGAAAGCCGAACATTAGAAGCCTTCTGGGAAGCTTCAGCCTCTTCCTATTCCCGAGTGGAAGTGGGAAAGAATAGCTATGGATTTTGTGGTCGGTTTACCTCGTTCGAAGGATGGATACGATTCCATCTGGGTGATTGTAGAAAGATTGACGAAGTCTGCACATTTCTTGCCTGTGAAAGCCACATATTCAGTTGCTAGATTGGCGAAGTTGTATGTGAAGCATATCGTATGCCTTCATGGAGTACCTATGTCCATTGTGTCAAATAGAGGTTCAGTGTTTACTTCTCATTTTTGGCAGAAGTTGCAGGAAGCGATGGGCACTAGGTTGGATTTCAGTATTGCTTTTCATCCTTAAACAGATGGTCAGTCTGAGAGGACGATCCAGACATTGGAAGATATGTTGAGGATGTGTGTCCTGGATTTGGGAGGTAGCTAGGATGATCATTGTCGCTTGTTGAGTTTGCATATAATAACAGCTACCATAGCAGTATTGGCATGGCACCGTACGAGGCGTTATATGGAAGAAAGTGTAGATCCCCTCTGAGTTGGGATGAGATTGGTGAAAGAGCTTTGACGGGACCAGAGATGGTTCAGGATGTTACAGAGAAAGTCACCGTGATTAAGCGAAGATTAGAGACCACAGTTAGCAGACAGAAGAGTTATACGGATCCTAGGCACAGAGATGTGGAGTTTCAGGTTGGAGATTTCATTTTTCTGAAAGTATCTCCGATGAAGGGTGTGATGAGATTTGGCAGGAAGGGTAAGTTAGCACCGAGATACATTGGACCGTTTGAGATTCTGGAGAGAGTTGGCACTGTTGCATATCGGTTGGATTTGCCTCCGAGTATGTCACAGGTGCATCCAGTATTTCATATCTCAATGTTAAGGAAGTATATCTCAGACCCTTCATACGTGTTGCAGCCAGACAGTGTAGAAGTGAGTGAAGATTTGACGTTTGTGGAAGAACCTGTGGCGATCATTGATTATCAAGTTCGACAGTTGCAATCGAAGCAGATTTCGATGGTCAAGGTTCTGTGGCGTAGCGACAAAGTTGAGGAGCATACGTGGGAGACTGAAGCTGAGATGCGAGCTTCTTACCCGTATCTCTTTCCTTCTTGATCCTGTAATCTTTTCTTTCTGGAATTCGGGGACGAATTCTTGTAAGGGGGGAAGACTGTAATATCCCGTGTTTTTTACAATATTTTTACACTGTACCGGGATATGCAGTGTTAATAAATTTTGAATATATATATGATATTTTTACGAGTTGATATGTATTTAAAACCTATTTTAATTATTGTGTATTATTTACAGTGCTTTACGTAAAATTTTCCCGGGACTTTCATTTTCGGGGAAATTTTCACGTAAATAGTTTATTATTAATTATTCTAAATATATTTTCAGACTTGCATGAACTCATACATATTTTTAAAATACTAAATAAGGCCTATATGTGTATATATTTATTTAATTAGGGTTTAATATTACCCTAATATTTTATTAATTATTTATTAGTTTTATTGTTATTTAATTATTTTTATTTAGTATAAATTATTAAAATATTAAATTATATGTGTGTGGTGTATATTTAATGTGTGTAATTTAATATTATTTTAATATATAGTATAAAGTATACATATATACATATAATACATTAAAAATCAAAACTTTTGAAAAATTACCATTTTGCCCCCGAAGCATCTCCTTCCCCGATCTTCATCCTCACCGCCGTCCGACGCCTGCAACTGCCGATTTCTCACCGTTGGTGTGCCACCTCCTTCCCCAACCTTCTTCGTCGCCAGCAGCACCCTATTCCGTCAAGTTTTGGCCGGAACTAGCTCGGGAAGCCGAAACTTTGGCCACCGTCGATCACGTCGATTCCGGCCACCATTTTCTACACCTCCGGTCTCTCTCTTCTCCTTGAGCTCTGGTGAGTGTGATTCTAGCTTTGGTTTGAGCTTAAATGGTCTAGAATTGCTTAGGTTTCGATTTTTCCAATTAGGTCACATTAGGGTTTTTTATTTTTTTGAGCTTCGAATTAATTGATTCATGAAAAATCCCTTCAAAAATGTTTATTCTAGTAGCTTAATCTACATGTATGAATTTTTTTGGAATTTTTGGAGATTTTTTGGATTTTTGGGTATTTTTGAATATTTTAATATTATTTTCTAATTTTCGGAAATTAATTATTTAAATTATGAAATTGTGTTTTATGGTTAAATTAGGTGTTGAAATGAATTATAGGAATTTATTTGGAATTTTTATGAATTTCTAAGTATTTATTTTGAATTATTGAAGTTTATGGAATTTTGGAAAATTAGGGTTAAATGTGTTTTTATTTGAATTTAATTGGATAATTGGGTTTAACTATTGATATTATTGATAAATATGTTGAGAAAATTAATTTTGGATAATTATACTATTTTTGGTGAATTTTTGAAGTAATTTAAGTATATTTATATATATAGGGGTATTTTGGTAATTTTACCCTAAATTGGCTAAAAATGTAATTTAATTGATTTTAATAGTTATTTAAGGTATAAAAATGATTTCTACAAATTATTTGGTATTTTTAACTAATTAAAACTATTTTTCGTGAATTATTTTCAATTATATATATAATACACGATTTTTCTAATAAAATGAGTTTTTATTGGTTTTTAATGTGTTTAAAGATTAATTATGTAATTTCTACTTATAAAATTAATTTCTATGTTATGAGGATATTTTTGGTATTTCCTGAATTGTTCTATGTTTGTGGACCCCGGTCGGTAGATTGTAGTCTGGAGTCCGACCGAGGGGTTGTGGTTGAGTGTTGAGCTTATTTTTCGAAGTGTATTTCTTTGCAGGGTTGGCTCTACTCTTTTGAGTAGAGAGATGTCCATTTTACAGGGGAGGTTCTACCGGATTTTCGGTAGAATTCTCGTAAAACATGATAACCGGTCGAACCCTAATTCTGATTCTGTGTTTAATACTCTAGATCGAATTCTAGGATTTCTATTAGGTTTATTCTGATGTCAGTTATTTATTGCTTGTTTAGTTATGCCGAGACCGAGGGCTAGTGGACCAGGCCCGTCGGACCCGTCTCGTGGAGCGCACTAGGTGAGTTACTATACTATATATATATATATGCTTAGGATGCATGATTTAGAAATATATATTTTATTTCGATTAAAATGCATAAATAATGTGATTTGTATTTAAGTATATTTTTGGTTTATTTTTGGTATATATTAAATTATATACATGTTTTGTAAATAAAATATATTTAAAATGTTTTTAAATATATTTCTAGCTTAAGTTATAATTTGATTGAATTCATTTGACATATATAAACTCGAAATATACCTAGTTTACTTTTGGTATATTTTCAGTATATATATGGTTTATATTGTTATTTCAATTAAATTCATGCATCATTTAATTGTGAATGAATGTTTTATATTTATTAATGAAGGATATCGATAGAACGTGCTACCTAGTGGGCAGCACTAGGACCGAGTACGTACCGGTACGCCTATAGTATTTGGCTATATTACTAACTTATTTATGGATGTTGATTGGCTATGATTATTTGATGTGTGAGATGTGATTTGGGTGTGATTGCTGGAGCTCGGTTGACCAAGTGTCTCGGGGCCAATCACACAGGCAGTCAGACTGCTGGAGCTCGGTTGACTTAGTGTCTCGGGGCCAGTCTACTGTCTAAATGGATTAAGTGGATATATTTTGGAATAAGTGAGCCTGTATGGCGAGAGTGTTGTCTAACACTATTTCCGAGGTTGCAATATTCTAGGGTTCTATGTGATCCTTCATAAACTGTGATTTTCAATAAAATATATAAAAATGATTTTACTGCATCTGTGTGAATTTGCCTGTATATAGACATATTAGATATGTATTATTGACTGTATGCATTGTCATTTAGTATGCATGTATATATATTATAGTAATTCACTCAGTGAGGTCTGACTCCCCTCCGTTGACTATTTTTCAAGAGAGTCAACATCTTCAGACCTCAGTAGCAGGCCTGTACGCCGGATTTCTTCCGCCCCGGCTTCTTTGTGTAAATTATTTACTTGAGTCTTATTTTTATAATCTAGACACTACAGTAGTTGTGAAGTAAAATGTGGGATTTCATGTATTTTATTTAAAGAGATGTATTATATTGAAACTAGATTTGTATTGAAAGATTTTATATATATGTGAAGAGATGAGATTTGATTTAAATCCAGTGATGAAATAATATTATGATATTTATGATTTTTATTTCTGCTGCATTTAATATTGTTATTTTTATTATTGCATGTTTTATTTTTATTTTTAGGCTTGCTACGGGTTCCGGATTCGAAAGAATTCCCGTTCCCTAGTGCCGGTCATGGCCCCTGTTTTGGGTCGTGACACTTTATACATATTTTACTATTCATAAAGATGAAATTTACTATTCATAAATACATATTATTTTAGAAAGTTCTTATTCTTTAAATGTAACATATGAACAAAATTAAACTTTTAAAAGAGATTAATTTAAATCCTTTTCCAAATATGACAATATTTATAATATATTTAGACTAAATTAAATAGTTTGTTATGGTTGGTTTTAAATGTCCATCTCAGGCTATGTGAGATGATGTGTGACAGTTTTGGTATCAGAGCATTATAGCATGGTTTCGGCACTTACAACTAAAAGAATAATGAGAAAAGGGTGTGAAGCATTCTTGGCATATGTCATTGACACTAAAAGAGAGGGGCAAAAGCTTGATAGTCTTCCTGTGGTAAATGAGTTTGTAGATGTATTTCCAGAAGTTCTTCCAAGTTTGTCACCTGATAAAAGATTGAGTTTAGTATTGATTTGCAGCTAAGGATAACTCTTATTTCTCAAGATCTATATATAATGACTCTAGTTGAATTGAAAGAATTGAAAGTGCAGTTGCAAGAATTACTTGATAAAGGCTACATTAGACATAGTGTATCACCTTGGGGAGCACTAGTTTTGTTTATGAAAAAGAAGGATGGTACCATGAGATTATGCATTGATTATAGACAACTGAACAAGAAGACCATTTACAATAAGTATCTATTTCCACAGATTGATGAAGTGTTTGATCAACTATAAGGAGCTAGAGTATTTGCAAAGATTGACTTGAGGTCTGGGTATCACCAGTTGAAGATTAAGGCAATAGATGTGCCTAAAACATCATTTGGAACTCGATGTAGTCATTATGAATTCTTAGTGATGCCATTCAGGTTAACTAATGCTCTTGCTTCTTTCATGGATTTGATGAATAAAGTATTCAAGCTTTATTTATAAAATTTTATCATTGTGTTTATTGATAACATTTTAGTGCAATCATGATCAAAGGAAGAGCATGTTGACCATTTAAGGATTGCATTACACACACTGAGAGATAAAAAATTGTATGTCATGTTTAGTAAGTGTGAATTTAGACTAGAAAAAGTGTTATTTTTAGGGCATGTCATCTCAGTTGAGGGAGTGTATATTGATCCTAAAAAGATTGAAGCAATTCTCAGTTGGAAGCCACCTACTAGTATACATGAGGCATGTAGTTTTTTGGGGTTGGCAGGTTATTATAAAAGCTTTGTGCATAACTTTTCAATCATTGCTTCACCTTTAAATAACTGCTAAGAAAGAATGTAAAGTTTATTTAGAATGAAGAATGCCAAGATAGTTTTGATAAATTAAAGGAGTCAAACCCACTAGACGACCTACTCTAGGAACCCATTCAACATGAACCTAAACCCACACTCTCAAGGAAAGTTCAAATCAAGTTCCAATTTAGACATAGAGAACCTTCACCTCATGTTTAGTTAGTCCAAATAACTAAAGCTATATCAAAACTTTAACCTTTTGAATAATAACAAACAAGAAAAAAAGGTTATTAATAAGATGCCATATTAATAAGGTTATTAATCATCCATAATTGCATCCCCTCTAGGTTATATAAAATAATGCCTATATATAGGCTTAAAAAACTAAATAAAACCTAATTAATATCCTAACTAAACAAGAAAACAAAATCCTTCTTAAATAATAAAATATAATTGTACTTAAATAAGAAAATATAATCCTAGTCAAATTTGGATTTACAATATGTAGCACATTGTAAAAGGCTTAACTAACTCAAGACCAAAACATAAAATTTTTATCCCTTGTTGTTATCTTTTATTATCATCTTGAATCACTTCATTTGGATCTATATTGGTGAGATATAGCCCATTTATGGATGTATATTTAGTTTGCCCAGTTTTGTTCATGATATGGTAAACTTTTATAATTTTAGCTCTATTATAAGACAGAATTAACCTTAGATATCTTCATTAAAGTTTTAAATCTCTTACTTATCTTTCAAAAGCCTTTTGAATAATCTCAATCCAAGTTTTGTAAAGTGAGTTATGGCCAAAATACTAAAGCATCCAACATAAAATACAAATTTATGCAAATTGCTCTTTTTTTTAAGATGAAAGTTGCCTTATTAGCATAAAAAAATCTTGAAATCTTCCTCTTAGGAAACTAGGATTACATTTTTTAAGGCATGTTTAACTTCAGCAATAGTGTTGATACTCCTAGTGATTGGGCTAGAATATGTTGTATACAGTGATGCATTAAGAAATGGCTTAGGTTGTGTGTTGATGCAACAGGGTAAAGTGGTAGCATTTGCTTCTTGAAAATTAAGGCCATATGAACTGAACTATCCTACACATTTTTTAGAACTAGCAGTAGTTGTTTTAGCTTTAAATATTTGGAGGCATTACTTATATAGTAAGAAGTGTCAAATTTTCACAAATCACAAGAGCTTGAAGTATATACTGAGTTAGAAAGAGTTGAACTTGAGGCAAAGAAGATGGATTGAACTTCTAAAAGATTAGGATTTCACCATTGAATATCACCTCAGGAAAGGTAATTTGGTAGCAGATGCACTTAGTGGGATGTGCTCAGGTAACTTATCTTATATTCATTATGTATGAATTCCATTATTACTTTAGTTAAGGGCATTAAATGTAGAGTTAACTCAGGGTGAGAAAGGAGCATTTCTTGTTACTTTGAAAGTTCAACCAGTGTTGATTAATAGAGTTACAGGGTTAGGATGAAGAAATAGTGAAAATTAAGGAGCAAGTCCAGCAAAGTAACAGGGTAGATTTTATGATTTCAGATGATGGTACTTTGCTTTGTAAGCACAGATTATATGTACCTAATGTTGTTGTTTTGAAAAGAGAGATAATAGAGGAAGCACATAATTCAATATATGTTATGCATCCAAGAAGTACCAAAATGTGTTGTACTTTAAAGGACAACTATTGGTGGTTAGGAATGAAGAAAGACATTACATAGTTTATAGCTAGATATTTGGTTTGTCAATAAGTTAAAAAAAACATCAACACCCAGTAAGAACATTACAACCTGTTCTTCTTCTTGAATAGAAGTGGGAGCATATTATGATGGATTTTATGGTTAGTTTACCTAGAACTTCACAGGGACATGATGCAATTTGGGTGATTGTTGATAGACTCATTGAATTAGCTCACTTTTTTCCTGTGAAGGTGAGTTACTCATTAGATAAACTTGCTAAAATATATATCAAAGAAGTGGTCAAATTGCATGGTGTTCCATTTTATATTGTATCAAATTAGGATCTAAGATTTACATCCAGATTTTAGCCAAGTTTGCAGCATGCTTTAGGTACTAAGTTAATGTTTGTACAACTTTTCATCCTTAGATAAATAGTTAGTTAGAGAGGACAATCTAGACATTAGAAGATAGGATTCAAACTTGTGTGATGGAATTACATGGTAATTAGGATAAATATCTACCTTTAATGGAATTTTCCTACAACAACACTTTTCATTCTAGCTTGGGGATGGCTCTTTATGAAGCCCTATATGGTAGGAAGTGTAGAAAATCAATCTATTGGGATGAAGTTAGGGAAAGACAATTAATTGGTCTAGAAATTGTACAAATAAGACTATAGAAGATTCAGCTAATTTGGGATTGACTAAAGGAAGCCTAAGATAGACAAAAGAGCTATATAGACTTAAAGAGGGAATCGATTGGATATAATATGGGTGACAAAGTCTTCCTGAAGATTTCACCTTGGAAAGGAGTATTATCATTCGATAAAAGGGGGAAACTAAGCCCTAGGTATTCTAGTCCATATAAGGTGATTAAGAGGGTTGGTCTAATAGCCTATAGGTTGGCTTTGCCTCAAGAATTATCCTAAATTCATGATTTTTTCCATGTATCGATGTTGAGGAGGTATATGAATGATCATAGTCACATTTTGCAAGCCTAACCCATAGAATTGACAGATAATTTATCTTATAAAGAAGAACCAATTGAAATTATTGCTAAGGAAACCAAGGTGTTGAGAAATAAAACCATACCTTTGGTGAAAGTGTTATGTAAACACCATGGGAGTGAGAGGAAGACATGAAAAACCAATACGCTCATTTTTTTTAGCATAATTTCGAGGATAAAATTTCCTACGGTGGGGAGATTTGTCATACTTTTACCCTAATTCTCAATACATTTACATTCATTATGCATATATATATATATATATATATATATATATATATATATATATAGATATAGTTATAGAGGAAATGACTCAATTGTAATAAATGATTGTGCTTGATTGAATAATTGAGAGCTTGAAGATACTTAAACATTTCATTAAGGATCAAAATGAGTATTTTACATATTATTTAATTATTCTTTTTGGTATAGCTTCTTCCATCATGAGGAGCTACCATAAGAAAAGAAGAAAGAAAAAAGAAAGAAAAGAAACAACACGTAAAAAAAGAGGGCTGCTTGATTCTCCAAGTTTAGGCTTGATTTATAAGAATAATTTAAAGATCTAAATCAATTGTTAGGCTGTAATCATTATCCCTAAAGCTTTTTTAATTGATTTGGTAAGTAATTTTAGTTTTTTGGTTGATTTAATTTAGGGTTCTTAAGTTGTAGATTTTAGGTTCTTAAAGTATGGTTTATTAGTCTCTGTGTTTTAATCATATCTTGAGCTAAGAACCTCCAAATTAAGTTTTCTTTGGTGTTCTGGAAACTTTAAAAATTTATATAAAATTTTTCCTCTTTGAGCTTAATCTGATTCAGCCTCTAAGTTAGTCAAATAATAGGAAACATTTTATTGCTCAATCTATCAGAGTAGTTGAGCTGATTGTAATTAAGCCTCTATCACTTTCTATGTGGTTATTTAATTGAAGTGAAATTTTTATGGTAATTGCAAGAAATATAAACCTATATATTTTTAAAATTTATCAGTCAAAATATCTTCTCTATAAGTTCCAAAAAGTTTTCAAAGTTAGGTATAAAAATAACACTTTTAGAATAAATGGAGCTAGTTTGTAGAGTTGAGTTACATTACATGATTTTGATACCATTTGGAATTTGTGTAATTAGGGTAGTATATAGGGATATTATGTTGATGGTTTAGAAATAAAGTTCCATGTTTTAGGTGCTGGAAAAGGCAAGCAAGGTGTCGGTGCAAACTAGAGAGCTGTTTAAGAATGTTGTGTGTGTTTAAGGGCTATTTTGGTAAGTAGATATTCAAGCCCTTTAAATCTTTCATATCAGCAATAAAATGGCCTTTTTGGTGTTTTTCCATGAACTTGAATTGGTATATTTTATTTTTTTTAAATCAACTTGTTAATACTTAAATTACTTGTTTAAGCTAATTTAATTAAGACAAAGGTGGCTAGTAGGCCAACCTTCTTTAGTTTTAAAAAAATAAAAAAATATGTATAAAAAAAATACCCTAAGGCCTATCTATAGGAAAAAATTCTTAAAATAGCCATAGGTTGACTTAACATCCTGTGCATTAGTAGTTCTCCTTATATAGCCGTGATGACGACCTTACATCAAAATTTTTATTTTTCCATTATTTCCCATATCATGAAAAAAATATTACCCATTAATGATTTTTGTGTATGGTTCTCCATTTAAACTTAATATGTAGTGTGTGTTGTCCTTAAAACTATATGAAATTTGAAAGGTCTCCCCCACTTAGGAGACTATTTTTCATATTCTTTATTTGCAGCACCAATAGGTAAGATCACGTTCCACACTAGGTTCCCTTCAAATATCTTTTCTTTTAGTTCCTCCTCTGCCCTGAATGTCCTCTCTAGGGATTGCTTATGGAATCTCCTCTTTTAAGTCTATGCAAAAGGTTGAGGGAACTTTTTATATTGGACCTTATGCCACTTGTCTAATGGAACTATTTTTAAGGGAATCACAAATCTTGGAGGTTTCCTTTGAAACTCTTTCTTTGTAACTTTTTGAAATCCTAGATTTGATAATTCATTTGCTTTCTCTAGGATTCCTACTTTTTGACCCATACTTTTTTTAACAGTGACTCTGGTCTCCCTTTCATTTCTGCTCAAATTTCCCTGTTGTGATTAAGCTCCATATTCTTTACCATTCTTTTTACCGGTTGGTGGAACTATTGATACTATGGTTGGTTCTCCCTAACTCCCCATAGGTGCTATACCCCCTGAGTCTCTTATTGGGTGGTGTACTCCTACATCATAAACTCAAAATTTAGAATTAGAGTTAGTAACACCATAAATCTAATAAAGTAAAGGCCTTATATTGACTTGGTCATTTAGGGTTTACTTGATGAACTCAGGTTTTTCCTCCTTAATAGCTTCCATGTCAATTTGGACTTGATTTCCTGAGTTATGAGGTTGGTGAAACTATTGATTCTCTAGTTGGTTCCCCTTAGCTCCTTAGGTACTATGCCTCCCGAGCCTCTTGTTTGGTGATTCACTCTTTTATGGGGTGGAGAATATTTCTCTAGAACTACCATTTGAGGACGAATAGAGTCTCTAACTTCTTGAGTGAATTGGTCCTTAGATTCTCTAATTTTTTTTTTATAAGAGGCCTTGAAGTATAGGAACTTGGTTGGCTCTGAGCAATTACTTGGTGCCCTATCAGCTCAACCATGTTAATCATTACTTCAAAGAATTTAGACTGGCTTTCTTTGATCTTCTTACATTGCTTTTGCACTTTATGTGCAACAACTTTAGATCAGTAACTAAAAAAAACATGAAAATTATTATTACCTAAATTATTAATATGCTCTCATGTTGGATTATTTTGAATAGAATTTTCAAGGTTCTCCACCATATAGGAAACAAAGCCTTCTGGCCTTACTGTTGTAGGTGACTCCTCTTGGTCCTAAGACTTGATATTGTATTTTTTTTATAAAAATCTTGGTTCATGGCATTTTCAATAGTGTCCTACTGAGTGTGCCAAAATCTATTTCCATTTGGCCCTTTTACTGTATAAATTTAAACTTGCCAAGTGTGTGGTTAATTAATAAGAAATTTACAAATTTAGGCAACCTATTTCCTGGCTTCTTTACATTAATTACCCTATATTTTAGGTCAATTACATATGCACCCTTTTCCCTTTTCATGGGTGACCTTTTTTTTTTATGCCCATTTTGCTTTTTCTTTTATTCTTCTTTGTTTCTTTAGGTTTCTTTAGGTTTCTTAGTTGGTTTTTTTCTTTTTTTTCCTTTCCATTTTTTATTTTTATTTCCTTATTTTTTCTCTTTATTTTTCACTCCTTTTCTTTTTATAATTTTAATTTTTTCTCATTTTTTATTCTTTTAAGGAAAATTGTAGTTTTGGTGTCTCAACTTTTTAATTTTTACTAATTTGGTGTTTCAATTTTTTTAACAATTAGTTGTTAAACTTTAAAATTGACAACTAATTTGGTACTTCTAGTCAAATTACCTTATTGGGCAAAATTAGGTCCCATTTCATGCTTCATCACTAAAAGAAAAAATTAAAAAAGAAGAAAATTACAAGTATGCCCTTAAAAGAAGCAAACCCAAAATTGAAAACCAAAAGGACCAGGATACATATTGCAACTTGCGACATGTACCCTTATCGTGAGTGGGGGGGGCAATGCCAATTTTGGCCCCCAAGTTAATATAATGGGGCGAAAAAATGGGCCCTGAGGGCCATGCACCCTTGGAGTCCTTAGCTAATCCTAAGGACATGGAGGAATAAGAAAAGTATAATATGGCTGGGCAATGACATACATGAAGGGAAAAGTATAATGAATGGCATTTTGGTAAATATGAATAAATATAATTATTTATATTTATAAAGGTATTTCATTTTTTCTGTGAATCTAAAACCTAACTTGTACACAAGTGATCCCATCGTATAAGGATTTAAACACCCATAGTTTGTAAAAACAATTTTAATAATTAAATGGCATTATTTTTCATTTTTGTTTTTGAACTTCAATTATATATATATATATATATATATATATATGTATATAGCTTTTTTGCAATTGGTACTACTTCACCTTTTAGAGATTATAGTATGACATCGACTCCTGCACTAAACTAATTGATTGCTCCATCAAAGTACATGTGCCATCCTTGGATTTCAATGGCTGAGTTGAGATCATTTAGGAAGTCTAGTTGGATTTCTTCGAAGTCTAAAATGGGGTTGAGAGCTAGAAATTTAGCCACTGCTCTTCCTTTTACTGCCTTCTTAGTCAGATATTGCGCGTTGAATTCTGTTAACAGTACGAGCCACTTAGCAAGTTTCCCCACTAGAGAGGGAGCTTCATAAAGGTACACAACCTGAATTTTGTAGGATTGAAAGTAGTGTCTGAGTTTCTTCATTGCCCATACCATTGCCAGATATATTTATTCAACTTGGGTGTACATGGCAACATCTTCTTACTCAAGTGATAGATTGAATGATGTGCTTTCATTTCTCCCTCTTGGGCTAACATTGCACTAATTGCATTCCTTTCGATGGCAGTATATAGGGTTAGACGTATCCCTAGTTTAGGTGGTCTTAGAACTGGTGGGCTGACTAGGTAGCTTCTGATATTGTCAAATGCTATATAACACTATTCATTCCATTCAATTAGCTAATCTTTTATGAGTAGCTTGAAGATCAATTCACACACTACTATTAACTTAGCAATGAATCAACCGATGAACTGTAGTTTCTCTAGAAACACTTTGATTTCCTTCTCTATTTTTGGCACTAGCATCTATTTAATGGCTTTTGCATTTTTAGGATCCATTTCAATCCTATTATGACTAGCAATATACCCCATCATCTTTCTTGAAGTGACCCTGAAAATGCATTTCTTTGGATTTAGCTTGATTGTACTTCTCAACTATTTTAAGGAACTTTTCAAGATCAAATGGGTGTTCTTCCTAATTTTTTATTTGACCATCATTTCATTGATGTATACCTCCATTTCTTTATGTATCATGTCATGGAACATTGCAGTTTCAATTCTTTGGTAAGTTGCTCCTGCATTCTTTAGTTTGAAAGGCATTACTCTGTAGCAGTAAGTACACTATTCTATTATGAAAGTTATATTTTCTTTATCGATAATGGTCATTAGGATCTGATTGTACCCAAAGAATCCATCCATGAAGGAGTACATTGCATATAGGGCAGCATTGTCAACCATTATGTCTATATGAGGTAGTGGGAAATCATCCTTTTGAGTAGGCCTTGTTCAGATCTCTGTAGTCGACATAGATTATAACCCTTTCATCTTTCTTCGGTACTGGTACCACATTTGTTAACCATTTTGGATAGTCTACTACCTATAGGAATTTTTCCTTGATATATTTCTCAATGTCCTCTTTCACTAGTTGGGCCCATTATGGTATGAGTCTTCTCAGTTTCTATTTTATTGGTTTGTATCCATCTTTAGTAGGAATGAAGTGTTAAGCAATATCTTTGTCAATATCAGGCATATTTTCGTAAATTCGGGCAAATACTTTTAAATATTTTATTAATATTTTTTCAATTTTTCTCCTCTCTTCAAGGGTAACATCTTTTAAGATATACATAATGCATGGTTCATATTTCGTGCCAATGTTAAATGATTCAGTGCATATGGAATCAATGTTAAATATGCTAATGTTTTTTATCAATGTAATGCACACTACCATAAAGAAAGATATAAAAAAAAGTAATCAAAATTAGATTTCATTGCATTAACTTTAGAGTTCATTATATCATCATTTTTAAATAAAGAAAAAGTACAGAGATCTTCATTAATAATGTCTTCGAACAGGATGTCATCAATTCTCAATTTGAGGATGGCAGCAACTTGAGTATGATTGATAGCTTCACTCTCAGATTCTATCTTTAGATTTTTCATTAGCTCACGGATGTCATTCTCGGTGATCATTTCTAGTAAGTGCTTCTCCTTGAGGGTGTCACTGAAGATCTCAAACCTTGGTTTCTTGATTACGTTGCTCATCCACTCCTTAGCTTATCCTTAATAGACTTGGGTTGAGCTTTCAGCCATAAAAAAGATTTACTTCTTAGCCCCAATATCCTTTTTAGGATCATCAAAGTCGTACCATATATCTATCCTCATGACTTGTAGGTTCTAAAGATGAATAGTGTTGACCATCCCATCTTCGTTGTCAAATCCTTCTCCCTATCCTAAGGGTACTATGTCTTCTAAGAGTGTGTGGGTAGCAGGGGATGTTGTATACTTAACTTTGTAGTCAAACTTCTAGATGGTCGGCCTAGTAAATCCTATATCTTATGGTCACTACTAAGATTATTGTCTATGTTTGAATAGGGGCAATCAATTACTTCACCATTTATAGGGAGAGCTATGTCCTTGGCTCTTTTTTGCATCATCAAGTGGGGAAGGAATTTTTAAGGCATTGAAATGTATTCAAAGGTAGAAGGGCATTTCTCATCTTCACTAGAAGGGTTTGTCCTCTGAGGGCTTATCTTAGGTTTTTTATATGGCTTGGATTGCTATTTCAACAAGGTCTTCTAGTATTTTAGAAGAGATTATGCTTATGGTTAGTGGAGGCATGTTTTAATAGTTTGGGAGAGGATTGGTCTTGATACTGGGTCATTGATTTTTCCAAAGTCAATGAGGTATTGGATTTCATTTTTGAGAGTTCTGCATGTATCAATGGTATGGCCAGACATCTGGTGAAAGTGGCAGAACAAGTTTTGATTAATCTGAGATGGTAGTGGGTTTAAAAGAGGCCTAGGCTCTTATGGCTATAGGAGGTTCTTTTGTTGAAGCCACTGGAATACTTTAGATAGTAGGAGGTTAAAGTTTAAGAATTTTTTTAGTGGCTTGATGACATTAATAGATGGTGAGTTATGGGTGTTGGGTTGGATCATGTTTATTTATGTGGCTCGGGTGAAGGTGTTTTGAAGGTTTAGTTGGGCATTGTGATGAAAAGTGTTTTTGGCTTGGTAAGGTTCTTCATCCTCAATTTTGATCCCAGCCTGATGGAGAGATTTGAAATAGGATAATGAGCAAAGATCATCTATTTTCTAAAGTATGGTTGTGCCCCTTTGATGATCAGCTCTATTTGTTCATCCTCATGAGGATAGTTTCTCATCCTAACTGCCTTTCCCATCTTCTGACATAATTAGAGAAAGTTTCACCGAGTTTCTACCTTGTGGTCTCAAGGTCCCTTCAAGTGATGTCCAACTAAGTGTTATATTCATATTGATTGATAAACTTCTAAGTTAACAGTAGCCAATCACTTTTGATTTCATCTTTAAGGTCAAAGAACCATGCCCTCTATCCTTCCTCTAGTGATGTGAAGAAGAATCAAATAATTTATGATTCTGTAAGCTTTGTGGTAGCCATGAAGGTATCATATTGCCTTAGATGGACCCTTAGATACCCAGTTCCATCAAACTTAGCAAAGTTTGGTAGCTTAAAATCATATGGAAGTGACTCATCTTTAAATAGTGCCAAATCGGTGAAGCTTTTGGAGCCATGAGTTCCTTTGCCTTTGAAGGAAAATTCTAACTAAGCCATCCTGTTGGCTAATAGTTTGACCTCCCTTGTCAATTTAGGCTTCATCATGTCAATAATTTTTGCAACTTTTGGTGCATTCCTAAGATCTTAGTAGTAGCCATTGTCATCATCAGCTTGAACTGGAGTGCAAGGAATTCCCTTTGCCTTATTTACCCTCGGGTGAATAGATGCAGAGGCTTCACTTAGTGGTTTGTTGTTCCCATCTTGAGAAATTTTGGCTTTAATTTGGGCTTGGAGGATTTCAGCTATGGTGCCACCAGTGAGCAACTTTTAGATCCCCTCTTTTAGGTTATCTTTAAATTGTTGACAAGAGGTATATTCTTGGTCACTCATGTCATATTCCTATACATTTATTAAGGTTAGCTAAATGAATGATGCATGATATGTGCCTGTAAAAGAAAAGGGTGAGCATGTATGCATAGAGTGGATGCAAAACCTTAAAATGAAAGATGATTATTCCAATAAAAAAATAGTGGTTTGCACATGCTATCTACATGTATGTTATGCATGCATGATTAAAGCTGGTTAGTTTTCCTACACAGTGAACAAACCAATCATAAGCAAGCTTTCACTTCCAACCTTATTTCTCCATGAGGTCATTTAGTATCTTTCTTAGGTTTTGAACCTATAGTCATCAAGAGACTATGGTTCCGCTCTCAGAACTAGGCTGTTTAAATTTTTGTTGGTTAGAACCAAAGGGTAAAATGAGGAACGATACTCTAATGTGCTTGAGATAATCACACAATGTCAATGTGAGGGCGGACAGAGTCTGCAACAATTGTCAGGCTTCAAATGATGTCCAAAGTCTGTATATGCCCGTATGCATAGGATCAAGGTCAAACAAAAGGAGTCTGAGTTCTTGCCCTTATATCGATATTTAATATGTTTACCGGGAGTCATGAAAGTATCGTTTGATAGGTTACAGCTTGATTTTACCGACATAAAGGTCCATAATCTAGTTGGGTTCCTAACCAATTCATTTGATATGATAAGGATAAATGGATAACATCTTGTAGGTTCTGTCATCGAGAGATGTCATTATTTGTTAATTTGCATAGACTATTCAAACTGAGGTACATGATTCTCATGATTCCTCATACTTTGGGCTCTCACAAAGTATATAAGAATCATGTGGTCCTAAACATAAAATTGCTACATCATTCGATGATAGACACTAGAAGGGTCATGTCATTTATGAATATTAGGTCAAATGGACAATGTTAGGACAAGGATAACATGCATAGCTTGGTGGAATCCTAATGGATGTTACTATTGGTTTATCTACATAAGTTGAGTTAGGGTGAAAGGCTAAGGGTTCCTTTAGCAAGAATGCCCTCATATGACTAAGGTTACAGACTTTGGTTAGTGAGTCTAGCATTCTTTTGGTAACTTGGTCGCCCCCCTTTAGGACTTAGGTCACAGACTCTTATCAGATGAGTCCGGCGAATGCACAAGTAAAGACTAAAGGTTATAATACCATATCTTTGTTGCCCTATGACTCGCATAGAATCATGGTGGCAATGTCATTAGTATTATCAAGGATTTTAGGGACAACTGGTACATGTGTGACGTATAGTGAAAATGCAATGGTGAGGGGCTCTATACGATTGAGTATTGCATAATGAGAAGTAGTCATTTTTTAGTTTATCTCCCTTACTTAGAAGTCCCTAGTGGAGTCGCCACTGTGAGTGACCATCTCTTTTTTTCTCACTTTTGGATAACGGTATGTTTTGTGGGACATTGTGCAGGTCTTTTTTTTTCTGTGGGACATGGAAACTTTACCAAATAGGGACATATGATTGGTCTCGGAGGGACAAAATGCTTTTGATTTTATGGAGTTGCCACCTGATTTTTAGAAATCAGGAAAATAAAGGGACAACATCGAGTCACTTAGCAAGTATTGTCCCCAACAGAGATTTTTGGGTTCAGGGGATCGCATCTACTTTTTAACTATTTCTTATTATACGTTATTCAATGTATAACTACCGCAACACCCTAGTTTTAGTAATAACAGTTTGTATAGCATTGATATAGTACATGAGATAGTGGAAGATAATAAAGCTGAAATTTAATTATTACATCGCTTTTTTGATAAAATACATAAAAAAGGGAAAAAAGTGTGGAAATGTAAATCTAATTTGGATATGTTTGATCTGTAAGATTAACATGACCATTCACATATCTTGCTTGATTTCATAAATAATAGGATGATCATGCATGCTTACAGTGATTATTTATGCTATGATGATGTATAACGATAATATAAAGGATACATGAGGTCATCACTGGACCGAGAGCGTGATGACTCTATTTTGGGATATGAACTTTTCACATTATTGGAATTTATGATGTGATTTCATGATTTTGGAAAATAGAGGATGCAAAATGATGATATGAAATGAGCATAATAAAGCATATATTATTCACATAGCATGCAAGATTGGTAGCCTCATCACACAAGCATAATAGTATTCCCAAATGTTGGTGATAGTAAAATAAAATGTAATGCCACAAAATAAACATGCTAAAATAATTGTGTGGTCCTCAGACTCAATTGAGCTTGTGTTGGTTTTGAAGCTTTAGCTTTGAGAGATTATCAAGCTTTCCTCATCGAGAGGTTTAAAACAACAATATAATGATGCTAGATATTATACCTTTGAAGCATGCTTTGACAAAGATAAGGCTTGGTTTGGTGGAAAAATGATCTAATAACCTAAGAGAAAGGTTATGGGAGACTAAAAACTATCTAGAAAGGTCTTTTTAGCACCTTTGATTAGACCAATTTTTGAGTGTGTGTGTTTCCACTTGCTCCCCCATCCAAAATGGGGTGTGAAAGGGTCTATTTATAGGGAACATTAGGTAGAATAAGGTGGTTAGGGTGTGGTCGAGTGCGTATATCGAGAATTTTACATATGGCCAGCGCACTTGACGCTTCATGCACACTTACCGGGTTTTACTCACATTATTCTAAGGGTTTTTCCTATGGTTTTTGAGCCTTCCAAACGTGTTTTTGGAGTCCATTTTTCCAAATTCAGCCTCAATTTTAGCACATGACATGTAGGGGTGTTTATGCACATTTCTGAGCGATACACACTGATCCTCGGGTTGTGTTGGACATTCTAGGACCACTTTCAAAGGTTTTGGAGTTTTTTGGATGTTTTTCCAAAGTTCATTTTCTCAAAATTGATTTCCATTTTTTTCACAAAATTGGGTCCCTATCTAATAAAATTTGCACCGACCTAACTAGCTGAGTATTCTGAGAGGAGTTTTCTCAAAATAAACCTCTCATTATTCCAATAATTCATATTTCACAAGGTTAGAGCATAACTTAATGGCTCAGTGATTGATTTTGCACATTGGTGGGATTGGTTTTTTTTTTAAGGTTGCACACTTCAGAGGTGTTATAAACGAGCATACTCTAGTCATTTCGGGGATTCATTTCATCATTGGACCTTTTTGGGGACAATCAAATTTGAGGTATAATAGTAACTTCATAGAGGCCAATAGAGCTGGGACTTCCACTGTAGGAACCATATTAATAGTGCTCAGGGTTCTCAGCCATCTAGGCTCTCTTGAGGGGACTTGATTCCTATAGTTCACAATCTGGAGACTCAAGCTTCAGTTCATCATTATCGCTAGGTAGGTCCTTCTTTGTCCTCTATCTTTTATGAAGTTATTTAGCTGTTTAGGCTACCTTTTATGAAGTTATTTAAGGTTGTTGTAGCTATAGGTCTTGCTGTGACTTTTAATCCACAGTTTATTATGAATGTTGATAACCTAATAGCTCTTGTTTCATTTTCGGTTCTAATTATCTGCTAGTTCTTGTCATAATGCTTTTTTCTGGATCTTATTATTATTTTGATCCTGTTAAATAGCAAAGAAAAAATATGTGTTAGCATTTATTATCTATGTAGATTCTTGATAGCATACCTATTATTTGTAGCTTCATAGGTCTATTACTATATTGCCTAGCAGCTTCAACAGGGTCAACACTTACTATCAGGGTCTTCCACTATGTGTGAAGCAAATGGTTGTAGGAAAGGGTTTTGATGGGATTATTGTTGTGCTTTCTTATGACTCGTATGCGTTGAGTTAGATTGCTATGTATGCATTGATTGAGTAATGGATGGATACAATGCATACTTTTCATTTGCCCATTAGAGAGATAACTATCACTCCTCTAAAATTTGCTGCTATTGTGGGCTTGAGCTTTTCTGGGGAGCACATTCCCTTCAATGAAAAGGAGTGTTCTTTTAAGGTGGCGAGGAGGCACCTTAACATAGAGTTGCTTGGGGTGCCTAACCCTATGAAGTCTGGTTTTCCATACCTCACTCATTACACCGAGTTTGTCTCCATCATGCAGATAATGTATGATGCTAATATTGTTTCAGTAGAGTAGCTATCTTGTTGCTTCATATTCTACTTATTGAGTGCTGTCATCTTTCTAAATCCTTCGGGTACCAGTATTCTACAGTTGTTGCCTGTCTTGAGAGATCTAGACAGCTTATTGAGGTATTGTTGGGGCTGCTTTTGCCTACATGTACTTGAGTATAAATGCAACATGCTGAGGTGGCTTAAGGATTTATGGATGCTAATTCATGCTAGATGTGAGTGAGAGTTCTTATCCTTTTACTCTTTGTGACTTTTGCTTATTTTCTTCCTGATTTTGTAAGTTCTGATTTTGATAGATATGGGCTTATGAGTTCTAGGTTCTTCCTCATCTGACCGTCAAGCATCTCTTAGAGGATATTTTTCCTCATTATCCCAGCTAGATTAGGAAGACCCTTGATTTGATTGAGGATTATGCAGAGGCCCAGGACTATATGGGTAGGTTGTTGCCATGACAGTTATGCTTGATTCTTGTTGTGTTAGTTGTTTCATTTTTTGGAGATTCTTTATTCACTTTTTCCTTTTAAGCATATTCTCCTTTACTAGTGGGTAGCAAGGTCAGATTGGTCAACAGAGATGGTAACAACATGGCAGCTAACAGAGAGAAAAGTATTGCTCCCTCACCTTACTGGCAAGGTGTGGTATCTAGGTGAGTGAGTCCATTATTGATGGGATGGTCCATTTGCAAGGAGAGTCCTTATTCCTCTTCCTAGTGAGATGTTTTGGGGTCATAGGCTTAATGCAGACGAGCTTGAAACTACTATGCTAGGACATTCTTAGAAGAGTCTCCTCGAGGGTGTAGGATCTCTTTACCCCAGTGTGTTGATCCTACAGCTGATTAATGTTATGGCTTATGGCACCTTTCCTCTACCTCCTCCTTCTTAGGTGGATGGGGTTTGTCCTTCAGATTCAAGGGCTAGGCCATCGTGCAGATCATCAATAGTTACTTCTTCTTATCCGATAGGCTTTTATTCTTATTTTGTACAAGCATGTAATGAACTTTGTTAGTAATAAGTTGTAATTGACATGGTTATAGGGACTTACCTATAGTGACAAGGATCTCATTAAAAGAGATCAGGATTCCATTTCGAGGAGGCTGAGGGCAAGTTCCATATTGAGACGACTACCCATACCCATACTAGCGGTGTGGCTTTTAGTGGTGTCGTTCTTAGGAAGTTAGCAGTTAGGTCATCCTCGATTATATCTGGGATGGACATCTTTGGTAGAGGAGTGTATCTTAATTTGTCTCGTCCTAGCTTTCTTCAATCATATGTTATCCTTCCTAACACTTCTTATGGTCATGCTTTATTTCACTTATTTTGCCTTTGTTTCATTTATTTGATGACTAGTGCTTGACTTTTTTCTTATTTTTTTGTAGATCCCTATCTCTTCTAGCTAGTACTAGTATACTATTATAGGGAGTGTGCAACAACATTTTATGGAGTTCAAGAGCAATCAAAGGGTATGCCTTTTTTAGTATACTTGTTTATTTATGCACATGTTTTATGTATGTGTGTATGATATGCAATTTTCATGCAATGTAGGTCAAACATCTCTATGCTAGCCGTGAGTGGGAGCGAGAGTGCATAGCTTATCATGATCGTATTGGTGAGTTGGAGTCACAGTTGGCATCCTTCGTGATGAACAATGAGGAGCCTAGATCAGATGATGAGGATGCTTGAGTAGTATTGATGCTTGCTTCTAATGGTAGCCACAGCCGATGTAGTTTTTTTAGGAGCTAAGTGTAGGGCCTTTTGGCTTATGGTTGCTTTGTTATATAATTTTCTCGAGGTGATGGACTCTGGATGTTGTATCTGGGCATTTGTCCTGTATGTGTTGCACGATATATGTATAATGATGACTATAGTATATGTATGCTTCTTACCATTGCTATGTATGGTGATGTTTGCCATTACTATTATCTTCCTTTTTATTTTTCCCTTTTTTACCTAAGGTGTCCCCTTTTGGAGCTTTTTGCACTTATATAAGTTTTCTCTTTTTTCTCTTCCCTCATTTGCCTAAGGTGTCCGCTTTTGGAGCTTTTTGCACTTATATGAGTTTTCTCTTTTTTCTCTTCCCTCTTTTGCCTAAGGTGTCTTCTTTTGGAGCTCTTCACACCTAGTTGGGCCTTTTTCTTTTAGGCTTTAATGATAGTGGTTGATCTCAAGGATAGAGTTCAAAGAAGATATTAAGAACTGCGGTCATGTAATGAAAAAAATGCAAAGCATGTTCGATGCAATTCATGATGATAAAAATGCGTTGCACTTTTTTCAAAGAAATTTTTCATAAATTGCAAATCATTCTCATTTCACTGAAATCATTTAAGAAAAGCACAAGTGCATTCATACAAATTTTGAACTTAAGGTTACCCTTGTTCCTAACTAGCCTTCTCAGGTTTTCTAGTTAAGTATTCTCTCTCTTTCCCTAATTTTTTCCTAGGTTGCCTATGTAGGGTTTTCAACGTAGTAGTTAATCCTTACATTTTTCCTAAGTAGTCATTTTTAAGTTTTTAACTCAATGGGATTTTTTTTTCCTTAGATATAGTACTTCTTCAGGCTGTCTGTATTAACAGGTTCATAGAATTCATTACCTCCAGAATCCATCAACTTGATTGCTCCTTCCGATAGGACATGTTTGACTAAGTACAGGCCTTCCTAGTTTAGTCTGAATTTCCCTCTAAGGTCTTGAATTTTCTGACTTGCATGCTTTAACACCCAGTCTCTTGCTTTTACACTCTTGTGTTTCACTCTTTTGTTAAAGGTTTTAATTATTTGAGCTTAATACAATTATGTATGGTATAGAGTCTTGAGTCTTTGACTATCCAAGAGAGTGAGATTATCATACATCTGCTTGGCCTATTGTACTTCTAGAAATTTGGATTCAATTACTACTCAAAGAGACTTGATTTCTGTTTCAACTTGAAGTACTACTTACTAGTGAGAAAGGAGTTGCTATGGTTGAAGTTCTAACTATTTTTTGGTATCCCTATAAGGTGAATGGCTGTCTATCTACCCAGTCTCAGTGAGTCTGAGTCATCTTTCATAAAATCTTCTTAATGTTCTTATTTGCAGCTTCAACGACCCCATTTGCTTATGGTCATTGAGGAGAAGATTTGTGATGTTCCACCTTATAGCTCCTTAATAGTTCTCTAACTTCCCTTTGGAATTGAACACCATTGTCAGAGATGATGTGATGAGGGATTCCATATTGACAAAATATTTTTTTTATGAACTTAGCCACCTGCTTGGCTCTTATCTTAGTGAATGATTCCACTTCAACCCACTCTGTGAAGTAATCCACTGCCACTAGGATGAACCTATTCCCATTCGAGGCTATCAGGTGGATTTTCCTAATTATGTCTAGTCCCCATGCTAAGAAAGGCCATAGAGAGGAGATGTAGTGTAATTCTATTGGGGGAAGGTGGGTGACATTCCTGTTGACTTAACACTTATGGCATTCCCTCACAAATTTGATACAACCTTCCATTATTGTCATCCAAAAGAACCCTTATCTGATTAGCTTCTCAGCTAGGATTGCTCCATTTATGTGTGACCACAAACACCTTTATATACCTCTTCTATTGCTCTTGCAGCCTCAGTTTCATCTAGAAATCAAAGTTGTAGCCCATCTGAAGTTCTTTTGTATAACACACCCTGGTGCAATGTGAATTTTGATGTTAATCATCGAATGATTGCCTTATCTTTTTCACTTACTTGATCAAGATAGGCTCATTCCTTCATATATCTCTAGATGTAGTAGAATTAGGGTTTTTCAACTGTTTTTGTTTTTGTTATTTTGCAGTTCTTATGATAGGGTTGTCCCGATCTGAGTAGGACTAAAGGCTTCATGGGTGTTTTGGATTGTCTTTACCACACTGATGCTAGGGAAGCAAGTGCATCTGCCATCTGATTATGGTTCCTGGGGAGAAGAATGAATCTGCATTTTCAAAAGGACATGGAAAGAAACTTCAAATGATCCTGGTAAGGCCTTAGGTGCTGCTCTTTCAATTCCTACTCTTCTATGGCATGGTTGATTACTAGCATGGAATCTCGAAACATTTTGACTTCCATAACATCTAGGGTTATTAGTGCTCCTCAAATTTTGCTTTGTTGTTTGTGACTCTAAATTCAAGCTTTTTGGCAATCGATACTACTTCACCTTCCGGAGATTGTAATACGACACTGATTCCTCTGCTGAACTAATTAATTACTTCATCAAAATACATCTACCATGTTGACCATTTGCATGATCAAACTCCTAATTTTTGACTTTGACAAAAAATTTTCAAACTAATAATTTCAATTAAGTGTGTAGGGAATTATATACCAAACATATACACTTTTGGATGAATAGTGACTTTTCAGGCTGATTGAACCTCTGAGATTGAAGAAGACTTTTGACATATTTAGAGCTTTTAAATGAGAAAATAAGCTTCTCCACTTTTGAATTAGACATCTTAATCTTTCCAAATTTAGCTTTCTTGTCAAAATCCAAGTTCATTTGGATATGAAAATCTTCATTCGAATTCAGCATATGCAGCTTGCATTTTAGTTTGCATAGCTCTTAGTATTTTAACAATATCTTCAGCTACAGATGATAAATTGAGTTGATTAAAATTTTTATGGAAATATAAGACAATTATCTACAACTTTTATGAAGAAAATTTTGGCTGAATCGATCGTCTTCAGTCCCGTTCATGAGCATCTTTCAAAGTGGTCGCGAGTTGTCCTTTAATGGAGCATTTGGAGCACGTTTTTGCCAAAATATGGCAGTACCCCTCACCAGCGCTCATCACAAGCTAAGACCTCATGACCCTGCTTGTGAGAAAACCACTAATAGTATCCAACAGGAATTTTTGAATGCAATGGATATATTTTCACCCTTCACGAGCACTGTTCACTCATGAGCATCCTTTGAGCTGCCAAAAGTCCAAGAATTGATTCAAAATCAATTCTAAACGTTGGAGACATGATTGATACATCCAAAAACTACATTTTTAAGTATTTTTTCTATATAAACACAACTTATAATTCAATTGAAAGGTTAAGAAAACTTATTTATCACTCATCATTTTCTTAAACATTCAATTGAACTCTTAAACTTTCCTTTAAACAATTCTTTGTGTATAAATCTTGTGAGAGTTAGTGAGTGATTAGAATAGACATTCTTATTCTTCTATTTTCTGGGTTTAGAAAATGAGAAGTGAGATTCTATTCTAAAGGAATTGGTTTAAGTGTTTAGCCATTAAAACACTTAGAAATTTCATTTTAGTGTGCGCCTTGAACACACTTGTAATTTAGTTTTTGAGTGAGCCTTGAAAACTCAAGTTTTAAGGTTGTAAGAGTGAGCCATAAAACTCTTGTGTATTCTTAATCTTATGAATAAGATTGTGGGTGATTAAAAAATCCTAACTTGGGGATAAGTTAGCTGGAGACATAGGATTATTGTTGAATCCGAACTCCTTAAATATTTGTGTTCTTCATTCTTCCTTCTAAACTCTTGCTCAATTCTTGCAAAGGAATTCCTTTAATTTTATATTTTTGTTTGATAGTCCTTTTCACCCCCCCCCCCCTTTAGGACTCTTTTAATTAGTATCAAAGCTTGAATTCTAGGTACTTCAATGATAGAATACAAGATCATAGGGAGTGAATCTCAAAACATCTCTTCTCTTAGACCATTCTTTGATGGTAATGACGATCCACATTGGAGATTCAAAATGGAATTATAACTTGATTGTGATTCCATCAAACTTTGGGATATTGTCCTAAGAGGTTAGGAACCACCTACAACCATCATTAATAGTGTGATAACTACTCTTGCAAGAAGCCAAATGGAGTGTTGATCAAATGGAAGAAAATCACAAAAATAAAAAGGCTATGAATACTCCTAGTCTCCTCCATGCTAAGAGAAGAAGGAGGCAAGCTTCAACATTGCATTTTGGCTAAATAAATGTGGGAGACTTTAGAGAATCACTATGAAGGCAACATTCAAGTAAGAAGTAAAAAGGTTCAACTTCATATGTATGAATATGAACTCTTCAAAATGAAGCCTCAAGATCAATCACGAAGATGACAAATCGTCTCAATGCTCTCCTCACAAACGTCAAAGAAACTTGGAAAACATTTCTCCATGAAGAGGTAAACAATAAGATTCTAAGAATCCTACCTAAGAAGGATTGGGAATCTCGTGTTACCTCAATTGAGGAAGCTCAAGACATCTCTATTCTATCAACTGATGTGCTCATTGGTAAGCTCTTAACATATGAGCTCGCCATCAAGCAAAGAGGTGAAGAACAATAAGAGAAAGAAGAAAAGAAAAAGAGCACTGCTCTAAAAGCTCTTCAAGAAGATAGTGAAGAGGAAAGCATCAAAGATTCTAGTAATGAAGATGGTGACATTGCCATGCTCACTAGGAACTTCAAGAAGTTCTTAAGAAAGAAAAATTTCTCAAGAACAAAGGACTTCAACACAAAGTTTGAAGGGATATGGGAAGAAAAAAATAAAAGAGGTTACTTGCTATGAATGCAAGAAACCAGGACATATTAGAAGTGAATTTCCCAAACTCAAATTTAAGAGCAAGGGAGAAAAAGATAAGAAGAAGGCATTCAAAGCTACTTGAGATGATTCCTCCAAATTTGAAGAGGAATAGGAACAACAAGAAGTTGCTAATCTTTGCTTCATGGCCATTGAAAACGAAAATGAGGTACCATCCACTTCTTATTTTCCTTTAATGATTGTGATGAATATTGTGATGATGATTATGATGATGATGATGAGAGCTCTATTATGAGGAAAATTACTTGTTAAATGCAAAATTTTGTTATCTAAGAAGAAATAATACAAACATGAGTTAGCTAGCTTAAATAAGGATTTTGAATGTTTAAAAATTAATTTTGCTAAACTTGTTACATCAAATGAAAAAATTATAAGTTATGCTAAATCTTCTAATTCTTTGGAAGACCACCTTAAGAAAGAAAATGATGAAAATCATAAGCTTTTTAAAGAAGTCTTAGAATTAAAGAATTTCATTGCTAAATTTAAGAGAGGAAAAGAAACTTTAGATAGTATTCTTGACTCTCAAAAATTTCATAGAGATACCCATGGAATTGGATATAAAAATGGAATGTCTTCATCATCATCATCACATATTACTTTTGTTAAAGCTTCACATGATTCTACTCCCTTCAACCTCAAATGAGATTCAAGCTTTCAAAGCTAAAAAATCTCATGTGTTAATAGCAAGGCAAAGTCTCATAAGATTAACCCTTCATTAACATAAAGAGGTAAGGCTCAAACTAGAGCACGTCAACCTAAGCATGCTTATATGTACATTAGACATAATTATAATAGGCATGCTACACAACACATGCACATAAACATATTGCACAAACTTATCAAAATATTCATCACCATTGCCAATGTATGTCTCACTCAATGTCACAAAACAATAAGAGATACATATAAGACCAAAGGCATGTTGCACACACTAGGAAAGCATTTCATTCTAGGAGAACTAAATTTGAAAATGTTGTATGGTCATATTGCATGATCAAAGGACATACCAATAATGTGTGCTTCTATAGAAAACTACACATGAATTTGCTTCCTTTGGATTATCTTGAAACTAACCAACCTAGATGAAGAAAGGTTTGGGTTCAAAAGAACATTTAAAATGCTTTATGTAGGTGTGCTCAAAATCTACAAGAACAAAAAGCAAGTGGTATCTCGATAGTGGATGTTCAAGGCATATGACGGGAGACAAGGAGCAATTCAATAAACTTGATGCTAAGGATGGAGGACACATTACTTTCAGTGATAATGCAAAAGGAAAAATTATTGGCTTTAGAGAAATAGGTAATCCTTAATCCTTATCTATACATCATGTGTTGTTTGTTGATGGTCTTAAACATAATTTGCTAAGTATAAGTCAATTATGTGATATGGGAAATAAGGTGACTTTCAATCCTAGAAATTGCTTTGTTAGTAGTCTTGATGAAGACAAAGTAATTTTTAATGGTGAAAGAGTAGATAAAATTTATGTTATTGATTTGAATAAAAATTGATAACAAAGACATCAAATGCTTAATGTCAATTGCCCATGACACATGGACATGGCATAGAAGGTTAGGACCCTTTTGAATGATCTTTGTAAACATGAACTTGTGATTGGTTTACCTAAGCTTGAATTCACTAAGGATAAACCTTGTGATGCTTGCCAAAAGGAAAAACAATCTAAGTCTTAATTTAAACTAAAAAAAATGTAGTGTCCACTTTTAAACCACTTAAACTTATACATATAGATTTATTTGGACCAACTAGAGTTGCTAGTATGCTTATGTATTGGTTGATGACTACTCCAGATACTCTTGGTGTGTTTTCTTGCTCATAAGAATGATGCATTTAAAACTTTTGAAATTTTTTCAAAAAGAGTTAAAAAAGAAAAAGGATTTTGTATTTCATCCATTAAAAGTGATCATGGAACTGAATTTGAAAATGAATTATTCAAAAACTATTGTAATGAAAATGGTATTTCTCATACATTTTCATCTCCTAGAACTCCTCAACAAAATGGGTAGTTGAAAGGAAAAATAGAACTCTTGTGGAAATGGCTAGAACAATGCTTCATGAGTATAATTTGCCTCTATACTTTTGGGCAGAAGCCATTAACACACCTTGTTACATTTCAAACCGAGTTTTCAAAAGACCAATTTTAAATAAAACATCTTATGAGCTATGGAACAATAGAAAACCCAAAATCTCATATCTAAGAGTATTTGGATGCAAGTGCTTTATATTGAACACGAAGGATAATCTTGGGAATTTTGATTCCAATGCTGACGAAGGAATTTTCCTAGGCTATTCCATCTCTAGCAAAGCATATAGGGTCTTTAATAAGAGAACTCTAGTAGTTGAAGAGTTAATGCATGTGGTATTTGATGAATCAAACTCACTTGATCCTAGAAAGGATATTTATAGTGTTGATGATCTTGTAGGTGACAATGAGATTGTGGAAACACAAGAAGAAAATGCTAGTAAGCCTTTGGAACTTAAAGATCCAAGCAAGAAGGAACATGAGGAGATACCTCAACCTACCTTAAAGGATGAACTTCCAAAGGATTGGCAATTCAAGAAAGCTTACCCTCAAGACCTTATTATAGGTGACACTACAAAAAGGGGTAACTACTATATAAACTCAAGTCTATTGTTAATTTAGCTTTCATTTCTCAAATTGAATCTAAAAATGTTAATGATGCTTTGAGTGATGAATTTTGGGTCCTTACTATGCAAGAAGAGTTAAATCAATTTAAGAGAAACAAGGTTTGGACCTTAGTTCCTAGGCCTAAACATCATCCTATTATTGGCACCAAATGCATGTTTAGAAATAAGATGAATGAACAAAGTGTCATAACTAGGAACAAAGCTAGACTAGTAGCTAAAGGTTATAATCAAGAGGAAGGAATTAATTATGATGAAACCTTTGCCCCCGTTGTAAGGTTAGAAGCTATTAAGATGTTACTTGCATTTGCATCATACATGGATTTTAAACTTTATCAAATGGACGTTAAAAGTGCATTTTTAAATGGTTTTATTGAAAAAGAGGTATATATTAAATAACCTTCGGGTTTTGAAAATTTTAACTCTCCAAATCATGTTTTTAAATTGTCAAAAGAATTGTATGGATTGAAACAAGCTCCAAGAGCTTGGTATGAAAGATTGAGTAACTTTTTACTAGAGAAAGGTTTCTCTAAAGGAAAGGTTGACACAACTTTTTTCATAAAGAAATCCAAGCATGATTTATTAATTATTCTGATGATATTATTTTTGGTGCTACTAACCATTCCTTGTGTGAGGAATTTTCTAAGCTAATGCAAGGAGAATTTGAGATGAGTATGATGGGAGAACTCAAGTTCTTTCTTGGACTTCAAATCAAGCAATGTAAAGATGGAATTTTTATTAATCAAACCAAATATGCAGGGGACATTCTCAAGAAGTTTGGAATGGATGGAGCTAAATCAAGCAAAACTCCAATGAACACCACAACCAAACTCAACAAGGATGAGAATGGCAAACCGGTTGATGAAAAGCAATTTAGAGGTATGATCGAATCCCTTCTTTATTTAACCGCTAGTAGACTCAATATTATGTTTGCTACTTGCTTATGTGCTAGATTTCATTCAAGTCCTAGAGAGTCTCATTTGAATGCTATTAAAAGAATTTTTAAATATCTTTATGGTACAATGCATTTAGGATTTTAGTATCCTATGAGTTCTTCCTTTGACTTGATTAGTTATTCTGATGCCGATTTTGCCGGTAGCTACTAGATAGAAAAAGCACTTCCAGAACTTGTCAAATTTTAGGAAATTGCTTAGTTTCTTGGTTTAGTAAGAAACAAGTTTCTATTGCCTTATCCACCACTGAAGAAAAATATATGGCGGCTAGTTGTTGTTGCACCCAACTTCTATGGAAAAAATAACAACTTTTAGACTATGGCATTGATATTAATCACATTCTAATTAAGTGTGATAATACAAGTGCTATAAACCTTAGTAAGAATCCCATTCAACATTCTAGAACTAAGCATATTGACATTAGATATCATTTCTTACGTGATAATGTGCAAAATGGAGATATTTTTCTTGATTTTATTAATACTAAACATCAATTAGCAGACATCTTTACCAAGCCTCTTTATGAGGAAAGATTAAATTTTATTAAGCATGAACTTGGTAAGATTGATGGCTCAAGCTTGTCTTGATTACTTGTTAAATTAATGCATTGATGATTAGATTCTTTTGTGATCATGTTCTTTAGAAAAATTATTTTCAGTACCATGTATAAGCTTTGTTTTAAAATTTTTTGCTTTAGCAAACTTACTTCATATACATGATATATTGTATTTCCCATTTGCATTATCTTTATATTTATTTTATTTTATTTTATTTGGATTTATGTGGATTCATTCAATTTTTTTTCACAAGCCCTCATATTTTTGCAAATTAATTATTGACCTAAATTCAATTAATTAATTATTTTAATTTAGCATAAATATTCCTCCTCCTCAATAAAAAATTTTTTTGTGTATTTTTATGCTAGTTTCTGTTTTGTTTATTTTCAGTATACTTTTTAGATCTAAGTTTTGAGTTGTTAGTCTATTTTTTAATTCATTTTATACCAGTTTTAGTTTGTTTTATCTTCTAGATATTTTTTGGATATAAGACATGAACTATTATTTTTATGTCTTGTTTACAATTGGTATTTTAATATCATTGTAACTCTTTTTTTATGCAATTTTATTTTCATTTTGACAGGGGAGGAATATTTGAGTTTGTTTAATTTTTTATTTATTGTGTTTACGTATAAATATTTTTTTTGTTTAAACATGCATTATTTATGTTTAATTTATTCATGTATCAATTCTACTTAGGAATTATTTTGATCTTTGTTTATGCATGGATATTTTTAAGATTTAGTCTATCTTTGCATTTTGACAAGGGAGGAAAAATAATTGAGTTTGCATGCGTACTTAGTTAATTTGTTTTAAGGAAAAGAAAATTTTTTTTCAAAGATGTTTTTATGTAAGTGATATAACTATGTGAGGGGGGGGGGGGGGGGGGGGGGGGAGGGAATATTTGAGTTTGTTTAATTTTTTATTTACTGTGTTTACATATAAATATTTTTTTTGTTTATACATGCATTATTTATGTTTAATTTATTCATGTATCAATTCTACGTAGGAATTATTTTGATCTTTGTTTATGCATGGAAATTTTTAAGATTTGGTCTATCTTTGCATTTTGACAAAGGAGGAAAAATAATTGAGTTTGCATGTGTACTTAGTTAATTTGTTTTAAGGAAGAGAAATTTTTTTTTCAAAGATGTGTTATGTAAGTGATATAACTATGTGATAGTGTGTCTTTTATATCAATTTTTTAAATCCATTGAAATAGGGGGAGAAAATTGTTTGAATTTATTTCACATAATTTTTTTTCTCATGCATAATAACCATGTAATTATGACTAGTTTTGTCCTTGTGATAAAAAGCCTTGTTTTGCTTACTTTGTTTATATATGACATGAATTTTTTTTATTTATGCATGACTATTAATTATGCTTATTCATGAAAATTCATATTCATGTATAAATTCTTCTTGGGAATGGTTTTTATCTTTTAAAATGACATGAATTTTATAAAGATTTTGAGTATCTTTGCTTGCATTGTTTTGGTTCTTGATCTTTTATTCCCTCTAGTATTTTTGGCTCCCTTAGGTCTATTTCCCCTTATATCTCTCTCTTTTATTTTTGTCTTTGACAAAGGGGGAGAAGAAGTTATGTGCTTAGAAGATAAATAATTGTGTTTAAGATATACTAAGTACCACATGATTATGTATGATTGATTGACTAGTTAAACTCTACATGATCTTGTGATGTTTGAATATAGCATATATACTATTTTGTGATGCATTATAGTAACAAATATGCATATATGTTTAAAATTATTTTCTTCATGTTGTCTAACATTTTTTATAATCATGTTATCATCATTTGTTATGTTAGGCCATGTTCTTAACAACTTTTTTTATGTTGTCTTTATTTTTAATAAGAAGGATAATAAAATTTATTTATATTTCTTATCATGACCAAAAAGGATGAGAAATAAAGAAATATATTTGTTAAAGGAATATATTTATTCAACCCTTATACATGCTATGATAACTCATTTATTTATATACTCTGGTACATGATAAAAATTGAATTTATGCATATGTTAAGGGGGAGCAAAATATTTTCTCATTTTCAATATATTTAATTTGAAAGAGGGAGATATTTTTAATTAATATGCCTATACATGTTATTTATTTTTTACACACACACATATTATTTATCATCTTTTCAAATTGGTTGTCCAAGCCAAAAAGGGGGAGATTGTTGACCATTTGCATGATCAAACTCCTAATTTTGGACTTTGATGAACAATTTTCATACTAATAATTTCAATTAAGTGTGTAGGGAATTGTATACCAAGCATATACACTTTTGGATGAATAGTGACTTTCGGGCTGATTGAACCTCTGAGATTGAAGAAGACTTTTGACATATTTAGAGCTCTTAAATGAGAAAATGAGCTTCTTCACTTTTGAATTAGACATCTTAAAATTTCTAAATTGATCTTTATTTTCAAAATCCAAGTTCATTTTGGGTATGAAAATCTCCAGTCGAAGTCAGCATATGCAGCTTGCATTTCAATTGCACAGCTCTTGGTATTTCAACAATATCTTGAGCTACAGATGTCCAATTGAGGTGATTAAAAGTTTTATGGAAATATAAGACAATTATCTATAACTTTTATAAATAAATTTTGGCTAAATCGATCATCTTCAGTCCCATTCATGAGAATTTTGAGAAGTGGTCACGAGCTATCCTTCAATGGAGCATTTGGAGCACGTTTTTTGCCAAAATATGGCAGTACCCCTCACGAGATGAGTGCTCGTGACCCTGCTCATGAGAAAACCACTGATAGCATCCAATGGGAATTTTTGAATGCAATGGATATATTTTCACCCCTCACAAGCACTGTTTACTCGTGAGCCGCCCGTGAGCATCCTTTAAGCTGCCAAAAGTCCAAGAATTGATTCAAAATCAATTCTAAACATTGGAGACATGATTGATATATCCAAAAACTACATTTTTAAGTGTTTTTTCTATATAAACACAACTTAGAATTCAGTTGAAAGGTTAAGAAAACTTATTTATCATTCATCATTTTCTTAAACATTCAATTGAACTCTTAAACTCCCCTTTAAACAATTCTTTGTGTATAACTCTTGTGATAGTTGGTGAGAAATTAGAATAGACATTCTTATTCTTCTATTTTCTGGGTTTAGAAAATGGGAAGTGAGATTCTATTTTAAAGGAATTGGTTTAAGTGTATAGCCATTAAAACACTTGGGAATTTAGTTTTAGTGTGAGCCTTGAAAACACTTGTAATTTGGTTTTTGAGTGAGCCTTGAAAACTCAAGTTGTAAGGTTGTAAGAGTGAGCCATAAAACTCTTGTGTATTCTCAATCTTGTGAATAAGATTGTGGGTGATTAAAAAATCCTAAGTTAGGGGATAAGTTAGGTGGAGACGTAGGATTATTGTTGAATCTGAACTCCTTAAATATTTATGTTCTTCATTCTTCCTTCTCAACTATTTCTCAATTCTTGCAAAGAATTCCTTTAATTTCCTATTTTTGTTCGATAGTCCTATTCACCCCCCCCCCCCCCCCCCCCCCGCTAGGACTCTTTCATACCATCCTTGAATCTTGATGGTTGAAGGAAAGTCATCCAGGAAGTTTAGTTAGATTTCTTCTGAGTCTAGAATGGGGTTGAGAGCTAGAAATTCAGCCATTGCTCTTCCCTTTACTACCTTCTTAGTCAAATATTGCACATTGAATTCTGTCAATAGGATGAGCCACTTGGCAAGTTTTCCCACCAGGGAGAGAGCTTCATAGAGGTACTTCATTGGATCCATTTTAGATATGGCCTGAATTATATAAGACTAAAAGTAATGTCTAACTTTCTTCATTGCCCATACCATTATTAGGCATATCTGCTAGACTTGGCAGTATTTTTCCTCATACGGTAACATCTTTTTACTTAAGTAATAGGCTACGTGTTCTGCTTTCATTTCTCCCTCTTAGGCTAACATTGCACTGATTTCATTTCCTTCAATGGCCAGATATAGAGTTAAAGGCATCCCTGGTTTAGGTGGTTTTCAGAACTAGTGGGTTATCTAGGTAGTTTATGATCTTGTCAAATGCTAACTAACACTTCTCCTTCCACTCGATTGGCTAATCTTTTCTGAGTAACTTGAAGATTGGTTCACACACTACTATCTACTTGACAATGAATCTACTGATGAATTGTAGCTTCCCTAGAACCCTCTGATTTCTTTTTCTATTTTTGGCACTGTCATCTCTCTGACTACTTTTGTTTTTTCTGGGTCCATTTCAAACCCATTCTGACTAATAAAATACCCTAGCATCTTTCCTGAAGTGACTCCAAATATGCATTTCTTTATATTAAGCCTAAGATTGTACTTCTTAACTCTTTTGAGGAGCTTTTTGAGATCAGACGAGTGATCTTCCTAGTTTTTTACTTGACTATCATATCATTAACATACACTTTCACATCTTTATGTATCATGTCATGGAACATTATAGTTGCCATTCTCTGATAAGTTGCTCATGCATTCTTCAAACCAAAGGGCATTACTCTGTAGCAATAAGTGCCCCATTTTATTATGAAAGCTATCTTGACTTTGTCGATGATGGCCATTAGAATCTACTTATACCCATAGAATCCATCCATGAAGGAGTACATTGCATATATGGCGGCACTGTCAACCAGTATGTCTATGTGAGGTAGTAAGAAATCATTTTTCAAGCAGGCCTTGTTCAGATCTATGTAGTCAATGTAGATTCTAACCCTTCTATCTTTCTTTGGTATTGGCATTACATTTGCTAACCATTTTGGATAGTCTACTACCTCTAGGAACTTTTCCTTGATATACTTCTTGATGTTTTCTTTCACTAGTTGGGCCCATTCTAGTATGAGCTTTCTCAATTTTTTCTTTATTAATTTACACCTATATTTGGTAGGGATGAAGTGTTAAGCAATGTCTCTATCAATATTAGGCATATCATCATACATCCAGGTAAACACTTTCGAATACTTTTTTAATATTTTTTTAATTTTGCTCTTCTCTTTAAGGGTAACATCTTTTAAAATATGCATAATGCATGGTTTAGATTCCATGCCAATGTTAAATGATTAAGTTCATATGGAATGAATGTCAAATATTCTAATGTTTTTATTAATGCAATGCACACTACCATCAGGAAAGACATTAAATAAGTAAGCAAAATTTGATTTCATTGCATTAACTTTATAGTTCATTACATCATTAGTTTCAAACAAATAAAAAGTACAAAGATCATCATCAGCCAATGTCCTTAAATAGGATGTCATAAATGCTTAACTCAAGGATGGCAACAACTTGAGCATAATTGACAATCTCACTCTTAAATTCTAGCTCCATACTTTTCATCAGCTCATTGATGTCAGTCTCAATGACCATATCCAATAGGTGCTTTTCTCTAAGGGTGTCATTGAAGATCTCGAATGAAGGCTTCTTAATCCTTTTACTTACTTATTTCTCATCTTGTCCTTGGTAGACTCGGGTTAAGATTTCAACCATAAAAGAAATTGACTTCTTAGCCCCAGTTTCCCTTTTAGGATTGTACCTTAAACTGCATCTGTTAGTCTATCCTCAGAAATCAGGGAATTCTATGACCCCCAATGTTCCTTTCTCCTAATCTTGTTCCAGGTAGATATTGCATATTCTTCATCATAATAGCAACTTTGGTATTGATATGACCGTCACTGATTATAAAAACTTGAAATCATAGTAGGATAATGTTTAGATAGGCAATAATGTTTTTTATTTTAGCAGGGATGGTAACCACCTTTCCATTTTGAGGGCATTTGATCTTCTGATGCACAATGGAGGGTATACCCCCTAGTGGGTAGAACCATAGTCTTCTTAGTACCAAGGTAAAAGTTAGAGGGATGTCAAGGATGGTAAATTCTATTACTGATTCAATATCACCCACTGTAACTACTGCTTTGAAAGTCCCATTAAATCATCATAGGCTCGTATAACCACGTTGGATTCTTCCAGGTTTTTAGTATGCATCCCAAACTTGTGTAGCAACCTCAAAGGGCAAACATTAATAGCAAATCTATCATCCACTATGACGCATAGAGTCTTCTTAGACCTGACAAACTTGTATGAAGAGAGGATAATTGTGCACCCTTCCTTCAAGGGGTAAATCTTTATCCAAAAAGATGATTGCATTAGAGAGAGCTTTCATTAGAGAAGCTATCATCTCGTAGGGTAAGGCATCAATGGTGATCTTTGCCTTATTTAGTGCCCTGACTAAGGCATCCTTATGCTTCTTAGAGGCCATGAGTAGGTCCAAATACTATCTTATGCCTGAGTCTTCTTAAGCTGTTTAAGGATAGTGTCTTCCTCTTTGACTGAAGCTTGATCACTTGTTACTTCTTTTCCTTTAGGGGGATATTTCTCTTTCTTAAGGGGTTGATATACTCACCTGTTGTGAGTCATATGGTTGACTACTAGTAAGGGCTTCGTAGTTGCTTACTTATCTACTTTTGTATCGTTGTTTTAGTCCCAGACAATGATTTCAAGATCATCAGTGTCATACCATATATCGATCCCTATGACCTGTAAATTCTAAGGCATAATAGTGTTGTCCACCCTATCTTTCTTGCCAAATTCTTCTCCTCATCTTGAGGGTACTATATTTTCTAAGTGGGTGTGAGTAGTAGGGGGTGCTGCGTACTTGAATTTATAGTCAAACTTCCCAAATGGTTGGCCTAGTAAATCCATACTCCATGGCCATTTCTGAGATTTTTGCTTGTGTGTACTTCTTTTGAGTAAGGGTAATCAAACACTTAATCGTTTATAAGGAGAGTTGTATCCTTGGCTCTTTTTTGCATCATTAAGTGAGGGAGAAATTTTTAAGGCATCGAAATGAATTCAAAGGTAAAAGGACATTGTTCATCTTCACTAGAGTCATAAGGTTCAAGAATGAGGCTCGAGAGTTTGTCTTCTAAGAACTTATCTTTGGTTTCTTTGATTGATTGTATAATAAGGTCTTATAGTATATTAGAGGAAATCATAATGATGGTTAGTGGTGGCATGTTTTAATAGTTTAGGAGAGGATTGGTCTTAATGCTGGGTTATTTTTCTGAATTGTCAATCTATCCAAAGTCAATGAGGTCTTGGATTGCATTCTTGAGGGTTTTACATGCATCAGTGGAGTGACCGGGCATTTGGTAAAAGGGGGGTAATTGGTTTGGAAAGGCTTGGGCTCTTAAGGCTGTAAGAGGTTCTTTTGCTGAAGTCTCTAGAATACTTTGGATAGTGGGAGGTTGAAGCTTAAGAAGTTCCTTGACGGTCTAATGGCATTAATATGATGGATTATGAGTGTTGGGTTGGATTAGGTTTATTTCTATACCTCGAGTAAAGGGGTTTTGGATGTTTGATTAAGTATTACGACGGAAGGTGTTTCTATCTTATTGAAATTCCTCATCTTCAATTTTGATTCTAGCCTAATGGAGAGCTCTGAAGTTAGGATAATGAGTACAGATCATCTATTTTCTAAAATGTGTAATGCCCTTTAATTATCAGCTCTATCAATTCATCTTTAGGAGGATGGTTCTCATTTTAGCTGCCTTTTCCCCACCATTTTATGACTTAATCAGAGAAAGATTCACTGGGTTTCTGCCTCGTGGTCTCAAGATCTCTACAAGTGATGTCTAGTTGAGTGTTATATTTATACTGCTTGATGAACTTTTGAGTTAACATTAGCCAATTGGCTTTTAATTTTGTCCTCAAGGTTAATGAACCATGCTCTTGGTCCTTCCTTTAGTGATGTAAAGAAGAATCAAACAATCTGAGATTCTATAAGCTTTTATAGCAACCATGAAGGTAGCATATTGCCTTAGATGGACCCTTGGGTCCATCTATTCCATCAAACTTAGCAAAGTTTGGTAATTTAAAATCATTTAAGAGTGGTTTATCTTTAAATAATGCTAGATTAGTGAAGCTTTTGGAGCCATGGGTACCTTTGTCTTTAAAGGCCAATTCCAATTGAGCCATTCTATTAGCCAATAGTTTAACCTCCCCTGCCGATTCAGGCTTGCTATGTTAGTAATTTTTATAGCTTTTGGTCCATATCTGAGATTCTACTAGTAGTCATTATCATCATCAACTTAAACTGGAGTGGGGGGAATTCCCTTTGCTTTATCTACCTTGGGGGTGAACGGATGCAAAAGCTTTATACAGTTATGTATTACTTTTATCTCGAGCATTTCTAATCTTGATTTGGGCTTGGAGGATTTCAGCTATGGTTCCATCAATGAGCAATTTTTAGATCCCCTCTTTTAGTTTATCTTTAAATTGCTGACAAGAGGTATCTTTTTAGTCACTTATATTTGAATATTTTATTCCTGTGCATTTATCAAGGTTAACTAAATGAATATGCATAATGTGCGCCTGCAAAAGAAAAGGGTGAGCATGTAGCATGGAGTGGATGCAAAATCCTATAATGGAAGATGATCCTTGTTGCAAGAAACAGTGGTTAGTACATGCTATCTACATGTATGTTATCTATACATGGTTAATCTTAGAAAGCTTATTAGTATTTCATGCACAATGAATTAAACCAATCATAAGCAAGCTCTCACTTCCAACCTTATTTCTCTATAAGGTCATTTAGTCTCTTTCCTAGGTGGGTTTTTGAACTTATAGTCATCGAAGGACTACAGTTATGCTCTCAGAACTAGGCTATTTTGGTTTATGTTGATTAGAACCAAAAGGTAAACTGAGGAACAATACTCAAATGTACTTGAGGTAATCATATGATGTCGATATAAGGGTCAATTGTAGGGCTTCAAATGATGTCCAGAGCCCATATATGCCCGTATGCATAGGGTCAAGGTCATAGAGAAAGAAGCCCGAGTTGTTGCCCCTATATCAAAATTTAATATGTTTATTGGGAGTCATAAAAGTATCATTTGATAGTTTATAATTTGATTTTATCAACATAAAGGTCCACAATCTAGTTGATTCTTAACCCATTAATTTGATCTGATAAGAATCAATGGATGATGTCACATAGGTTTCATCATCAAGGGATGTCATTATTTGTTAGTTCACATAGGCTATTCAAGCTGAGGTACATGATTCTTATCATTCCTCAGGCTTTGGGCTCATAAGAAGTATATGAGAATCACGTGGATCTAAGAATAAACATTCTATGAAAACTGATATTATAATGTCATTCAGTGATAGACACTAGGAGAGTCATGTCATTTATGAATATCAGGACAAACAGACAATGTTAGGACAAGGATATCATGCAAAGCTTGGTGGAATCCTAATGGATGTTACTATTAGCTTATCTATATAAGCTAAGTTAAGGTGAAAGGCTAAGGGTTTCCTTTAGCTAGAATGCCCCCCTATTACTAAGGTTACAGACTCCGGTCAGTGAGTCTAGCATTCTTTTGATAAGTCGGTCACCCCCCTTAGGACTTGGGTTACATACTCTGGTTGGATGAATCCGGTGAATGCATGAGTAAAGACTAAAGGTGATAATACCTATCTTTAATGCCTTATGACTCAAGTGGAATCATAGTGGCAATGTCATTCAGTATTATTGAGGTTTTAGGGACCAGTGGTGTACATCTAATGTGTAGTGCAAATGCAGTGGTAAGGGGCTCTATACGATTGAGTATTGCATAATGAGAAATAGTCATTTTTAAGTTAATCTCTCTTACTTAAAAATCCTTAGTGGAGTCACTACTGTGAGCGACTTGGTGGTTTTTTATGTTTATGGCTTCTTAGCTTATAGGTTTCCGAGGGACATGGCAACTTTATCGAATTAGGA